>CAKXYN010000020.1:12756250-15512500 GCA_935064755.1 Tragelaphus eurycerus
GGAAGTCTCAAGCTGCCCCAGACATTTCATAAGAGAAGTTGCCCTAAGGATAGAGCCAAACATGAGGGAAACCCAGCCAAGCTTTTCTTAGGGCCTAAGCCTCTAGATCCTTCCCAGCCTAAAGCCAGTCCTATCTCTGGGCTCCCAGTTCACTGAGTTAAGAAATACTCCTAAGAGTTCCAGCCTCCTCAGCAGTTTTCCTGTTACCTGCCTCTGAAAGCTTTATGGAGACTGTGGATTCAATCCAAAGAGTATACATGGGAACGTGAAGGTACAGAATGAACACTCCACAGGGGTTCAGAGGACCGCTGGCTCAGACTACAGAGAGGCCAGGGACTCCCAAGAGGGGAACTCAAAAGAATGCCTGCTACAGTGGAACATCTGGGGCGGTGGGGAAAGAACTGAAGATTAAAGTCAAGACAATGCACGGAGAAAAAAAAAGTTTAAAGAAGAAAAAACTCCAGGAAAAGTAAATGACTACAGAACAAAGGAGATATAATCACAGTGTAATTCTTAGCTCTGCAGTAAATAACATTTATAAAGTCACATGATATAGTAATATAAACCTGGTTTATTGATAGCTGGTGGGCTGCCGTCTATGGGGTCGCACAGAGTCGGACACGACTGAAGTGACTTAGCAGTAGCAGTATGATGACTATACTGAGAAGATGGAAGGAGAGAAGGGAGAACAGTCATTATAAGAACAGCCCCTATTCTGAGGGTTTCCCTGCTGGCTCAGTGGTAAAGAATCCACCTGCCAATGCAGGAGACACAGGTTCCATCTCTGATCCAGAAAGATCCCACATGCCACAGAGCAACTAAGCCTGTGCCCTAGAGCCTGGGAGTTGCTACTACTGAAGCCCGCACGCCCTAGAGCTCAAGCTCCACAACAAGAGAAGTCATCGCAATGAGAAGTCTGCACACTGCAACTAGAGAGCAGCCCCTGCTTGCCTCAACTAGAGATAAGCCCATGCAGCAACAAAGACCCAGCACAACCAAAAATTAAGAAATACATAAAATTACAAAAAAAAAAGAATCTATTCCTCATTTACGACAGCAAGCTCAAGTGAAACACGGTTAAAAAACTCAAGGAAATCATTTCTAAAACTGATACATCAAGAAACAGCAATGTACACTGTTAGAACATGGAAGATAGAAGAAGTTGCTAAAAAATACCAAGTGAAAGATACCAGGGGTAGGAAGATAAGTGGTTTTTTGCTATTGCAAAAATTGCTTCTCAGGACTATTTAACTTAATACTAGGCACATATTACACTTTTATAATATAAAATACTTAAATGTTTTGTGTAAATAAATAAAAGATGTCTGCTCAGGGGCAAAGTATGAAAGAACAATAAGAACATCAAGAATGTAGATTTATTAGGTTGGCTGGATTATAGTAACTTTTTATAACTTTAAGTTAAATGATGTTTATATTTTATACCATGTGTAAAATCAGGACAAAAATTAAACTGTAGGGAAAAAAATACCAGCCCCGTATATAGGCGGGCAGAAGGCACATCACTGGCTCCACAAGCCCCACCCAGGCAGCCAGGAGACATCAGTACACAGCTCAGGACAGAGGTTCCAAAGCCACGGCTCAGGGACTTCCCTGGTGGTCCAGTGGTTAAGACTTCCCCTTCCATCACAGGAGATGTGGGTTCGATCCCTGGTTGGGGAGCCAAGATCTCACATGCATTGTGGCCAAAAAAACCAAAACATAAAACAGAAGCAATACCGTAACAAATTCAATAAAGACTTCAAAAACTGTCCACGTCAAAAAAAAAAAAAAAAAAAAATCTTAGGACATTGCTGGTGGTCCAGTGGTTAAGAATCTGCCTTCTAATGCAGAGTTCGATCCCTGTTCTGGAACTAAGATCCCATATGCCTCCGAGCAACTAAGTCCATGTGCTTCAACTACTGAGCCTGCTGCTCTGGAGCCCGCAAGCCTCAACGAAAGAGAAGCGCATGCACCACATGCACCTAAATAGTTTTTAAAAAAAGACAAAAAACAAGGGTTAGAGAGGCAGCTTTTCCCTATGACCAGCAAAAGGCTCTTCCCTGGCCCCACGTATCCCCCTCCCAGGGTCCAGCAGATCTCCCAGGAGCCTAGGGCCCTCAAACAGACCAAGCCAGAAGGAAAGGCATCATGACTCAGCCTCCTCCACACTCCAGCCTGGGCCAGAGCTGGGTGATCCATCTGCCTGGAACTTAGGCACAAGGGGGTTCACAGTGCAAGAGGGATGAAAACAGAGAATGTTACCTACCACAGGAGTTGCAGGTGAAGCAATCAGTATGATATAGGCTCCCCATCGCCTGGCATGCCTGCCTTGCTCCATAGATGCCAAGCCCACACTTGATGCAAATGCCTATGGAAGAAGAGGCAGGAAAGAGGAGCAGTTAGCACCATGACTGTGGACTTGAACAGCTATGCATCTGACTCCCAGTCCCAGTACTGCTCAGTCATGTGATCTTGGGCAAGGGAAATTCCAGAGTCCTCCATGGCTCCATTACTAGTGGCTAACATGGGGATAGTAAGGGTACCATTAGGGCTTCCCTGGTGGCTCAGATGGTAAAGAATCTGCCTGCAATCCAGGAGACCCAATCAACCCCTGGGTCTGGAAGATCCCCTGGAGAAGGTAATGGCTACCCACTCTAGCATTCTTGCCTGGAAAATTCCATGGACAGAGGAACCTAGCAGGCTACATACAGTCCATGGGGTCACAAAGAGTCAGACCTGACTGAGCGACTCCACACACACACACACACACACACACACACACACACAAGGGTACCACTACTTAGGGTTTGCTGCTGTTGTCTGAGGAGTCATAGAGTTTAGCAGCACACCTGGCAAGTCAGAGCTAGGTGACACTGTCTGTGCCATCAAAATTACAAGGCCACATTTACGACTAGAAAATTTTTCTAAGCCCCTTCATCTTGACCTGCTATCAGACTGGGAGAAAGTCCTTTCTGCTGTCTATGAACAAAAAAGAATGAAGACCACACAGACACAAAAAGGGCAGAGCCCTGACCCTCCCAGCCACACCTCCCTCACTGAACGATAATGTCAGTTTAATCTCTTGTTCAGTCCACACATGGATACTGATGCCCCGCATAGTTTAGGTGCCAGAGATTCTGCAAGGCACCAAATTCCCATCCCCCAAGGAGCCTGTGGAGGGAGACAGACAACAACAGATAAGTCACATCTCAGGTGGAATAAAGTGCTTTGGAGGAAAAGAAGGCTGATTAAGAGTATGTCTGGGGGCACCTCCCTGGCGGTCCAGTGGTTGGGGCTTCGCCTTCCAGTGCGGGGAGGGGGGAGGGTGGGGGTGGGTGTGGATTGGATTCCTAGTAGGGGAGCTAAGATCCCACATGCTTTGCGCCAAAAAAATAAAACATAAACAAAAAATAAAACAGAAGCAACATTGTAACAATTTAACAAAGACTTTGAAAATGGTCCACATTAAAAAGAAAAAATATATATATATATCTAGGGACTTCCCCTGACTGTCCAGTGGTTAAGACTGTACTTCTTATGCAGGGGGCACAGGTTTGACCCTTAGTTGATGAACTAAGACCCCACATGTCTTGCAGTGTGGCCAAAACAAACAGGAATATGTCTGAGTGTGTGATTTTTAAAGTTTAAAGAGGGTGTCAGACAAGGCCCCAGTGATAAGGTGATATATGAGCAAAGGTTTAAAGGGAAAAAATGGAGGAAAGCTGCTCTGCAAGGAAAAACTAGGTGGACTTTGGGACCACTTCAGTATAAGGTGCTAAGCAGGCAAGGGAGGGGTGGAAAAGAGAGGGGTGACCAGCAATGCCAGGGCGAAGGCCAGCATGAGCTTAAGGGACTCTCTGGCCAGCCCACCTGGAGACCTGGACTGAAGGTGGCCAACCCAGACCCCAGAGCTTCTCTCTCAGACTCACCCAAGGTCTCCCAGGCCACAAAGGGCCTAAGATGGGCCCCCTGGATCCTAAGTCCTCTGGCATTTTCAGGACACACTGCCCTCACCCCTTCCCCCTGCTTTCCATCACATCTCTCTGCTTAACATTTAGCATGGTTGAGCCTCTCCCACCTTTTTCTGATGAAAAAATCTCCATCAGCCACCCCATTCTCCCTCTCCCTTCAGTCAAGAAAGCAAGCTCAGTCCACACCCCATCATCTCCTAACGGTGAGTTCTATGGACTTCCTCTTCTAGTCTTGCTGGCAGGGGCCCTCCCCTCCTCTCAGGTCCCTAGGATATGACCTACACCTGCCTGGCTTTCTGGTTCTTCTCTCTTCCCAGCTCTACTGGGCATTCCCTTGCTCCACCCTGGACCTCCCATATCTAAGTCTCCCCAGGATAGGGCCAGTCAGTGCAGATGCTCTCAAACCAGGCAGGAATGTAAAAGTGGCTGATGAGGCCCCAGGTGAATGGAGGAGAGAGCCATGGCCAGGGAGGTCACAGCCATTGGCTCCACTGACGGCTACCAGGTGGGAAGGCAGGGCCAGCCCTGCTACAGTCTGATTTTTCCAGAAAAGCTAGAAATCTGGATTTATATATGAGAACTTTCCATGCAGAAATAAATCATCAACTTTCATGTTTTGAGAATTTGGAAGCCAAACATACCATGTCTGCAGGTCTCCACACGTGGCTTTACCCCCGTCTCCCGGGGGAAGTCCCAACTGCTCCCAACTGCTCACTCCTGCCGAGGCTCCTGGCACTCTGCCCAGCCCAGATTCCTTTCCTGAGCCACCGATTCACCTCCCAGACCACCGCAGGCCCAGAACAGAGTTCTAGGTTCCTGGTCAGGAAACGGCACTTTTGTGTAGCCAGGTTTAGGGAAGTATCCAGATCTACCCTATCTTTCTCACCTCCAACTCTGAATCCAGTTTCTGTGTTTCCTACTATAGACTTCATTCCCTTCCCTTGCTCCCACTGGTCTGATTCAGCATCATCAATTCTCATTCCACTTGCTGTTTCAACAGTCTCCTTACAGCATTCCATCCTGGTCCCCAATAATCCATCTCCAAAACTGCAGCCAGACTTATCTTTCTAAAGTGAAAATGACCCACCCTCACACTTTCATTCTTGTCCATCAACTCTGAAAACCCGACCTTGTTTTTGTCTAAGTTACCAAAATATACAGTGAAAGGGACAGAAGTCAGCTGCCCCTGGAAAGCAGAACAGAAGGATGGGCAAGACGGGAAATTATAACCTTATTATTATTTGCTTTTTGGTTCTGTTTTGATTTATTAATATGAGCTTGCACCACTTTAATAAAAATACACTGAGGACAGAGGCAGGCTGTTCAGAGACTAAAAGCGGGAGCTGATCAAGGCTTAGGGTGATAAGCGGTACCCTGAAGAGGTTGAGGACCACGACTCTGTGGCCTGGTACAGCAACTGAAAAGGGGGCTGCAGCACTGATTGGAGCCAGAGTTCTGCAGAGCAGAGATTAGAGGAATCAGAGGTACTGGTGAGACGCAGGCTGCAGTCAGAACTGAAGACAGCTGAGCTGAGGCAGATCCAAGGTGTGGAGTAAACCCAGGATTTACCCTCAGGCAAATCCTGAAGCTGCTAGCTGGCTCATGACAGCAGAACCTGGTCAGAAGAGATGCTCATGAAATACAGAGAAGGGCCAAGAGGTGAGTGGGTTCTAGGGCCAAGAAAAAGGGATGGACAGAGAGGAAGAAACACACTGAGGGTGAGGTTTATCAGAGGTCACTTGAGCTATGCTACCTGCAGACTTCCTGTTGTAAAATGTTACATTATTTTCATACAAGTTGACGTGTATGAAGCTACCGCATTTACAGCTCTAAAAGGTGGAATAAAGACAGTAAGATACTAGCAGTTCAAGTAAACAGCTGCTCCTATTTTTAAAAATCAGGAAAATGTAACCTAGATCTGACTTCTCTTAAAAAAAAAAAAAACACAGAAGAGCAGGACTCCCCCAGCATTCTAGTAGTTAAGACTCGGTGCTTCCAATGCAGAGGGTGTGCGTTCAATCTTTGGTCAGGGAATTAAGATTCCCCCATGCCATGTGGTACAAAAAAACCCCCAAAGATCTATATCATCAGTCACCTCCCACTCCCATGTGCCAGCAGCTCCCCTCAGAAAGGACGACCCATTAGCCCCTTCACTTCTCCCACTACCTGCCCAGGCCTGGCCACCTCAGTTTCACACAAAAACTCAGGAGTGATGTTCACTGCAGCAGTTTCCAATAGCCAGGACCTGGAAGCTACCTAGACGTCCATCGACAGATGAATGGATAGAGAACTGTGGTACATATATACAATGGAATATTACTCAGTAATAAAAAGGAATGGATTTGAGCCAGTTCCAGTGAGGTAGATGGACCTAGAGGCTGTTATACAGAGTGAAGTAAGTCAAAAGAGAAAAACAAGTATCATATATTAACACATATATATGGAATCTAGAAAAATGGTACTGATGAACCTATTAGAAGGGCAGGATAGAGACACAGACACAGTGCACGGACCTATGGACCCAGCCAGGGAAGGAGAGGGTAGAACAAATTGAGACAGTAGCATCGCAACATGTACATTACTACACGTAGAACAAATAGATAATGGGAAGCTGCTGCATAACACAGGGAGCTCAACCTGGTGCTCTGTGACAACCTAGAGGGAGGAGGAGGTGTGGGCGTGGGAAGGAGGTTCAGGAGGAAGGGGGCGTGTATACCTATGGCTGACTCACACTGTTGTAGGCAAAAACCAACATAACACTGTAAAGCAATTATCCTTCAATTAAAAATAAAATATAATAAGATATAATTAAGAAATTAAAAGGCTCAGTAGTACCTTCAGAGGCCCAGAGAACACACCCCTGCCCAGGCCCTGCAGTGAGTGAGGACAGGAAAAGGGGTAGCTTCTCTGGTAGAGAGTGCTGGCAACTTGTTCTCTTCAGGACGCACTCAGCTTCTGCTCCTAGCACCTACCTGGTATGACAGACAAAAGCTTCCTAAGTCACCACCCTGCTCCAAGGCCTGCTCCACGGGACCTACTGGACCACAAATTCTCACCACGATGCTCAAAGATGAACAGGTCCCCTCCCAAAGGCAGAACATCCCTGTGGGCTACACACTCCCTTGACCACCTGACCCCTCTTGGGCTGAAACCCTGGGAGCTTAATTGAACCGTCCACTTCCTTACTTGCTTCCTTCTGCCCACATTCTTCCTTCTGGCTGGAATGTTCCTACTGACTAGTCGTCTACAACCTCCTTCTCAAGATCCAGTTCAGGGCAGTCCGGAGCTGCCAGCTGGAATGAATACATGAAAGACAGACCCCAGGAGGAGCCTCATTCCCAGACATGATAACCACCACCCCCTCCAAAGCCAGGTGCCCGCTTATCAGTAAAGGAGGGACGGAAGCCCCTCCCCAAGCCTCTTCTCAGAACCTCAAGCCTAAGAGTCCCAAGAGTTGTCCAAAGGATGGATCAAAGGGCCAAGGGTCAGTCTGGGCAAGGGAGGCTGTCAGAGATTGATGATCTTTGCAAATGATGTGAAGTAGGATTCCCTTGGGAAACATCCCATATACACAGCCTAGTCCAGTGTGACCAGCTCAGTTCCCTCCCACTCAGGATGGGCTTCCCGTCCCTCGGCCTCTACCTCCAGCCGCTACCATTCTCAAAGCCTCAGGTCAGGTGGACTCCGGTGGTATCTGGACGGCCGCCTCCCTCCCTGCCCTGTGCCTCCCTGCCCTGTTCAGAGCCCGTACCGCTAAGGGAAAGAAAACATGGGGACCGCAGGGCCCTAAAACAGCTTCGGCTGATCACAAAGCACCGAGTACGATGAGCTGAAGCCAAATACCGAGGGTTAAGAAGAAATTATTCGAAAATAGCTTATTCTGCCTATTAACGTGACTTTTTCTCTCAGGAGCAACGGCATCCCCTAATGGTGCCAGAACTCCGGGCCCGGAGACCCAGAGGCTAAGCCACTGTCCTGCACAAGCCCCAGACCTGGTGGTACACACACACACACACACGCTAAGCCACTGTCCTCACACACACACACACACACACACACACACACGCTAAGCCTCTGTCCTCACACACACACACACACACACACACACGCTAAGCCACTGTCCTACACACACACACACACACACACAGCCCCAGACCCTGGTGGTTCACACATACAGACCTGGTGGTTCACACACACACACACGCGCGCACACACACACACACACACACACACAGTCTGCTGGAACAAACGTCGCCGGCTCCCAGCCCCTCCGGAGGGAGACGCGCTTTTCGCATCCTGGCCCACCCCGCGCTCTCCTCGACCGAGCCGGCCGCCTCGACCCCCGACGAGGAGAGCGGAGGCCCGGTGCCCAGACGCGCGGGAGGCGCGGCCGAGCTCGCTTACCGAAGTAGTCCCGCGCCGTGCGCGCCTCCAGCGCCCGCTCCAGCTCTCGGGTCAGCGCCTCCAGCCGCCGCTCCGCCGCGCTCGGGCCGCCCTCCCGGCCCGGGGGCAGCTGGAGCGAAGGCAGAGCGAAAGGGGCCGGCCCGGCGGGCTCCGGGGAGCGAGCCGGCGCGGGGCAGGCGCCGGGCAGGAGCAGGTCCGGGTAGGCGCCAGCCGAGCCGCGGGAGCCGAGGCTGGACACGCTGGAGCGGGCGCTGCCCACCGACGGCGGCCCGGGGCCCGCGCGCGGGTCCGAGCGGCCCGAGCGCGGGCTGCCGTGGCGCTGGTCGTAGCCAAGACTGATGCCGCTGGAGCGGGCGCTGCCGCTGCCGCCGCCGCCGTCGGAACCAGCCAGGCTAGCCCGTGGGCTGCCCGCCGGCTGCGCGCTGAGCTCTGGGGCCGCCGCGCGCCGCGGGCCTCGCTCCCCGCGGCTCAGTCCGTCCACCCCGGCCTCGGGGCCGCCGCCGCCCTGCCCCCTGCGGCCCAAAGCCTGGGCCGTCTCGTCTGCCGGCCCGGGCCGCGGCCCCCGCCGACCCCGGCCCGGAGAGTCGCCGCCCGGTTCCAGCTCCCGCAGGGCCAGCCCGGCCAGGAGCAGAGCCGCCTCGTCTGCGGCCGCCCGGGAGCGCTGCATGGCCCGGCCCGCCGGCCCCGGCGCGTCACCTCCGCCTCCGCTTCCCGCCGCCGCTCCGGCCGCGCCGCCGCATCGTCCGCCCGAAGCCCGGAGCCCGCCCCGGGACCCCTGGGCGCGGGGCGGGGCGGGGCCGGCGCCGGGCCCGGGGTCGCTCCGCCGGCCACGCGCGGTCCGGGGGCCGCGGCGCTTCGCTCGGTGGCGCGCGCGGCGGAGGAATGTGCGCTCGGAGGCGCCGGGCCGCCTCCCCTCCTCCCCGCGGCCGTGCGGGGGGCGGAGGGACTCCTTTGTGGGGGCAGGAATGCGAGGAAGGAGACGGCACTGCGGCCTCTGGAATGTGGGGGGAGTGGCGGCGGCGGAGCCGCGTTGTCCGCGCTTCGCCGGGAGCTTGGAGGGGCGCGGGGGCTGGGCTGGGCCGCCGGGCCGTGCGGCTTGGAGCTGGCCCTCGAGTGGAGGAGCGGCCAACTGTGTGTGGCGCCCGGTGAGGGCCCGGCCTCCGTCGTGCGCCCCGACCGTCGGGCTGCTGGAAAGGTCCCGTATTCCAGCGGGCTGAGCAAGAGGCGGCTCCCCCAGTCCAGGCCAGAGAAATATGAGCAGCTGACAGACGTTTCCCACATCCTCCCCCATCTTACTTTCCTGCGCCGCCACGGTTTCAGGCGCTTGGCCGGACAAGTTTGGCCTTAGGCAGAAGCACTGCACCCGCCCACCCCAGGACACTGGAAGCCACTGCGCGTCTCTGACATTTGCGCCGCAGCATCTCGCCTGACTTGACCCCGAGACCCCAGCCCCTCCCAGGGCCGTGCTGCTGCGCACTGGTTCCGGGTGTCCCCACCTGCATGGTAGAGAAGGCGCCTTGTACTAGGAGTTGCGGCTGGATGGAGACTGGTCTCCAAACCTGGCCACTGGGCACAAGCGCCCAAGGCCAGACGAAGCCGGAAACAGGCCTCAGTCTAAGCCAGTGGGCGGGGAAGCCTGAGTTGTGACCCAAGGTTCAGTCACCAAGGGATGTGAAGAGTCCTCCTTTCTCCAACACCTGCCCACAGGGGCTTAGGTGAGACACCAAGGAGATGCTACTTCTGAAAGCACATTCTGGGACCGGATGGGGACTTTGCGGGGAAGAGGGGGGAAATGGTGGGGGAGGGGAAGGCGAGATGACTAGGGCTTTGTCCCCCAAAACACAAGCTACAAAGTCGTTGTCACACATTTGGAAAAAGCTTGTAGGGAAGAAAAGCAAACCATTATCTGTCAGGACCTGATGGATCCCAGAAAACAACCTTGAGTGAAAGAGTTCTCTTCCAGGCGCTTCAGTCCTCAGAATTCAAGGAAGGCAACTACAGTGCCTCGGGGAACAGGGAGCCTGGGTAGGGAAAGGTCCCGGTGCAGGCTGACCAGGGCGTCTGGCCTCAACGTTTCGGAGGAGCTGGCTGTGGCCCATTCTCAGCTGGCAGGGGAGCAGTGTCTGACCCAGCTACTCCTCCCTCCTTCCACCTTTCAGAGCTGGGAGAATTCCAACCCCTACTCCCCAGGCTGGGTGGCAGGGAGGCACAGGTAGGGGCAAGCCCTTTGTGGGGAGCAAAAAATCCAGAGGCTCCTTCTGGTGAAAAATGATCTTCCACTCCGTGAAAGGAAAATAAACTGTCAACAATAAGGTATCCTCTTCCACTGATCACGTTATCTACCACCTAAAAATGGAAATATTGGCAAGACTGTGGGGAAACGTGTGTATTTTACTGGTAATGAGTGTAAGCTGGTACCTCCTGTCAGAAAGAGCAATTTGGTGTTAACATCCTCACTAACAAAAACATTCTTGAAAGCAGTAATGCTCCAAGAATCTATTCCGGGCAAGTAATCCCAACGCAGATGACAGTGTAGGCACAACTGTTTATCACATTATTTATGTAATCCATACAGTCCTAGAATCTCCAGCCTTTGGAGCTCAGAGTGAGCTCTCTGCCCTCCAGTGTGACTTAAGTTCCACCCTTATCTGCCCACTTAGAGCTTTCAATATTTAAATAAATATATTCAATATTTAAATATATTGGTGTCCAGGGTCAGCTAAAGGGCTTTCTTACTCAAATAGATAGACAGATGACAATAAACACTGGAACAACCTAAAATATGTTTGCTTTCTGGCAGTCCTGGCTTGGCAGCTATTCTTGGCTGGGGGACATCCCACATCGAAGACAGGAAGCTGGTGGCAGCAAAGATGAGAAAGTTGCTGGAGTCAGTCCACTCTAGGCTCCTAATCATTATGAAAAGTGTAAAGTACTGCTGGGGTACTTACGAGCCAACTCTGAAAATGATCAGACAAGGCAGAACAAAACCAGATATCCTCCACAATGTCTGCCCAGCCTTGAGGAAATCTGAAATAGAGATCTACACCTGTTGGCCGAAATTTGTGTCCATCACTACTGCAGTGGCAATAATATTGAATTGAGCAGAACGGGAAGAAAATATTACAAAGTTCCAACACTGGCTATCATTATTCTAAGTGATCCTGTTTAGAAACATACCAAAACAGACTGGTGAAAAGTAAATCACACAACATTATTCTTTAATAAAGTCGGCCAGAACCTGTTTAAATAAATATTCACTGGTCAACATTAAAGTACTTCCATGAAGTGGGAAACTTATTATTTTGCTGCTGCTAAGTCGCTTCAGTCGTGTCCGACTCTGTGTGACCCCATAGACGGCAGCCCACCAGGCTCCGCCATCCTATTTAATGCTGTGGGGAATGGTACCATCATAGCACGAAGTGGATACAAAGTAGAACTTGAAATTGTATGCTCTTCTTTATACATTAACTGAATGTGTCCCAGACCCTATCTTCCTTTGTTTCCTCACTAAAGGTGTGTCTGATCTGTTAGCTGGCGCTTTCTGCCTGAGAAGTGAAGGGCCCCTGACTTATAGCATTTGCCAATAACACCATGGTCAATTTTACGTTTTTATTTAAAAATTTTTTTCCACTGCACTGCACAGAATGTGGGCTCTAATTTGCCAACCAGGGTTCTAACCCTCATCCTCTGCAGTGTAAGTGAGGAGTCCACTAGACCACTAGGGAAGTCCTTCACTAGGGTCAATTTTATTTATTTTCTTAAATATTTATTTTTGGCTGCATTGGGTGTTGGTTGCCCTGTGGCATGTAGGATCTTAGTTTCCTGACCAGGAATCAAACCTGTGTCTCCCGCCTTGTAAGGCAGATTCTTAACCACTGGACCATGAAGTGCCCCCATGATCAACTTTAAACTGCCAATATGGTGGTGTTAAACAGAGTTGGAAAGAAATGGGTATAATCAGCTCTTGAAAGCTAGAATAGAACTGGCTCCAATGACTACTGCCTGCATCCTACTGTTGGAAAAGTTTTACAATAGAACTGCTGGGTCTCTGGTTCTATCATTCTTTCAAGTTAACTAGAATCTTCTGTCGAGACAAACCAACACTCAGAAGGCTAAGAACAGGACATGTTCACCAGAACGTGGAAGCAACCTAGATGTCCATCCACAGATGAATGGATAAGCAAGCTGTGGTACATATACACAATGGAGTATTACTCAGCCATTAAAAAGAATACATTTGAATCAGTTCTAAGGAGGTGGATGGAACTGGAGCCTATTATACAGAGTGAAGTAAGCCAGAAACAAAAACACAAATACAGTATACTAACGCATATATATGGAATTTAGAAAGATGGTAAAAATAACCCTATTTACGAGACAACAAAAAAGACACTGATGTATAGACCAGACTTTTGGACTCTGGGACCGGGAGAGGGTGGGATGATTGGGGAGAATAGCATTGAAATATGTATAATATTATATCTGAAATGTATTAATTGTTCAAACTAAACACTATCATGTTACAATTTGTTCATTAAAAAAATAAATAAATAAAACTCATCTATAGATAAAAAAAAAAAGAACAGGACATGTTCAATCTAGTCTCACACCAAATCCTGAGCCACCATCTTTTTTTCTAAGGCTGATCCTATCCAGACTGTCTACACCAACAGTGATTTTTTTTTTTTTTTTACAGATCCCATTGTCTCTCCTTGTAGTCTAGCTTCCGTAAGACCCCCTTATCTGTCTGTAGTGTCTGTATTTTCTGGACCCCAAGGGCTTCCCTGGTGGCTCAGATGGTAAAGAATCCTCCTGCAATGCGGGAGACTTGGTTCAGTCCCTGGGTTGGGAAGATCCCCTAGAGAAGGAAATGGCAACCCACTCCAGTATTCTTGCCTAGAGAATCCCCATGAACAGAGGAGCCTGGCAAGCTACAGTCCATGGGGTCACAAAGAGTCAGACACGACCGAGTGACTAAGAACGGCACAATTATGATCGATCACAATTCAGGGGTTTTCTCAGTCTTGGGACACACTCAGATGTCAATCAAATGTGGTCTAAGTAACTTGGGTTACAAGGGAAGGGGATGGCATGCAAACACCACATCTAAGAATGGCTGAGATCCACATTTCTCTCCCTCCCCTGAGCTTGCAGCAGTCTACAAGTTTTCCTGGGGAGAGCAGAATCTTTCACCTAAAGCACATATGGACCCTTCCCAGCTCAGCACCTGTGTGCCAATCCTATTAAAACACTGCACTAGACCCAACATGCATGTTCTGCTTAAGCCACTGTGAGGCTGTCCACTGGGAGTTGTGCCCAAAGGGATTTTTCCATCCCTTTTTTCTGAGGTTCAACTCTTCCTATCAGATTGAGTCTACCAACTTCCCTTGGTCCTACACACCCTCTAGGCCTCTCTAGGGACACAGACGGAGAAGGCAATGGCACCCCACTCCACTACTCTTGCCTGGAAAATCCCATGGACAGAGAAGCCTGGTGGGCTGCAGTCCATGGGGTCGCGAAGAGTCAGACATGACTGAGTGACTTCACTTTCACTTTTCACTTTCATGCATTGGAGAAGGAAATGGCAACCCACTCCAGTGTTCTTGCCTGGAGAACCCCAGGGATGGGGGAGGCTTGTGGGCTGCCGTCTATGGGGTCCAACAGAGTCAGACACAACTGAAGCGACTTAGCAGCAGCAGCAGCAGGGGCACAGAAGTTTCAAAGCATTGATAACTAAAGCCATGGACAGCTGGTTTCCCAATCTAAGAATTAGGGTTGGGACCTTATCCTGCATTCAGGAATGGCAATTTATGCATTAACTTTACAGGACAAAAACCCCAGTCAGTCTGCAGCCCCATGAGGAGCTATGTGGGGATACTACAGCTTTTGGAATCACATTGAGCATGAGGTTAGTGTTGATGACTTGCAGTACTCCTAGCTGCCACTGGGACCAACTGCAAAGCTTGACAACGGAGGATGTGGGTTCTCAGATCCTCCTCCCACTACCTACTGCTACAGTAAGAAGTTACATTTTTGTGTACACCAACCCTTACTGTCTTACAACTTTCGAAGACTTCTATCAGACTGGCAAACTTGGCAAGGTTTTCCAAATAAAGCATAGTGCAAAGTAGGGATGCGATACGTTTACTATCTGAAGCTCCAGTACTTTGGCCACCTGATGCGAAAAGCAGACTCATTGTAAAAGACCCTGATGCTGGGAAAGATTGAAGGCAGAAAGGGACGAGAGGACAAGATGGTTGGATGGCATCACCGACTCAACAGACATGAGTTGGAGCAAGCTCTGGGAGCTGGTGAGGGACAGGGGAAGCCTGGCGTGATGCAGTCCATGGGGTCGCAGAGTTGGACACAACTGAGTGACTGAACAATATGTTTATAAAATGAGTGTGCACAATGCCTACGTCTTCTGAGACTGATCTTCTGAGAAAGAACTCTCGAAAATTTCTAAAGTAAATTCTGAGGAACTTCTTGGAGCATTATATATTCTAATATTGATATAATCTTTCCTCAGTCTTTCCCTATGTAGTAAGTTATCATTGTTGCAAGATCTAAAGTTTTTAAAACTGTTATAGGGAATTCCCTGGCAGTCCAATGGTGAGGACTCTGCGCTTTAACTGCTGAAGGTCTGGGTTCAGTCTATGGTTGGGGAACTAATAAGATGCCATAAGCTGCATGGTGTTGACAAAACAAAAACAAAAATAAAAATAGCTTTTATGAGATACATTTAGCAAAACTCCCAAAATATGTTACCAGGAAATAACTGTCTTCAAAAATATAAGCAAGTGCACAGTAGCCTCAGAAACCTGTAGTTCAACCCAGTTGCTTATTTAGTGAAGCAGTTCAAACATTTCTCAAATTTTTGGCTAGAACTTAAATTACATGCAGGAAAAACAACAAAAAAAAGTCCCTTCTGTATGCAGAATACAAATAATGATTCCCAGCATGAAAGGGTCTATAAAAATACATCACTAAATATATCTTGCAAGACAGTCAAATGGATTCTGATCCTTAGCTACACTACTTTAAAAAGGAAATGGGAGATCTTCACATCTGCAAGCCACAATGACTATAAACACGTGCCAACGTTTCTTCTTCCCTGATTTCTCTGGGTTTTTAAGATCTGCTTTTTGTTTATAACAAGAGGTGTAAATTTGCCCATGATCCTGGGTCATAGGAAACAATGGGAACAATGATGGGGAAAAACAATGGAAACAGTGACAGACTATTATTTTGGACTCCAAAATCACTGTGGATGGTGACTACAGCCATGTGATTAAAAGATGCCTGTTCCTTGGAAGGAAAGCTAGGACCAATGTAGATAGCATACTAAAAAGCAGACATTACTTTGCCAACAAAGGCCCATCTAGTCAAAGCTATGGTTTTTCCAATAATTGTGTATGGATGTGAGAGTTGGACTATAAAGTTGAGCACCAAAGAATTGATGCTTTTGAACTCTGGTGTTGGAGAAGACTCTTGAGAGTTCCTTGGACTGCAAGGTCAAACCAGTCAATCCTAAAGGAAATCAACCCTGAATATTCATTGGAAGGTCTGATGCTGAAGCTGAAACTCCAATACTTTGGCCACCTGATGCAGAAGAACTGACTCACTGGAAAAGATCTTGATGCTGGGAAAGACTGAAGGCAGAAGGGCACAACAGAGGATGAGATGGCTTGGATGGCTGACTGAACTGGGTCATAGAGCAAGTCCACTTCAGACATATGTGCCACCAACAGGCAAGTTTCAGGAATATCGATCACAAACTGTGTTATGGCAGCTTCCAAGCGGACCACTAATCTACTGGAAGAAACTGGTTCTCTTGACTTCCCTAGAGGATCAAATGAAAGAGACTTCTTCCTAAGTCACAGCCTAGCAATAAGGATGAGTAAAGCTGAGTTCATCAATGCCAACCCAGGAATTGCTGTAACACTTTCTCATTCCAACTGGCATTTTTAATAATCTTTATTATTTTTCTGATTCGAATCACAGGATATATACTCAGTACAAAACTTGAAAAAGTCACAGAGGCACTAAAGGAAAATACAAAATATATCTCCACTTTTATTATTAAAGTTCTCAGAGAAAAGTTAGATGGCACAATAAACAATATATATAGGCTCCATTGAGATCCAATGTTAATTTTGTTTTTCTTCCTGTATTTTGTATTTTGCTGAGCCATTTAGAAGTTGCAGGTATTGTGAGCTTCATCTCTAATCTCTCTCAAGAATAAGGACAATGGCCTACATAACTATAAGAACAATACCATAGCTAACAATTCCATTATCACCCAATTTGTTCCATTTTCAAATTTCCAATTGTCACAAGAATCATTTATTTTACACTTGAGTTCTAGAATGTCACACATTCTATATTCATCCAATTATTTCCCCTTAATGTTTAACTCATTTCTCTACTCCCTCTGCTTCCTGTTAGTTGGAAGTCTAGATGCTAAATTCAAGTTACCTTTTTGGGGTGGGGAGGGGCCTAGGCGTTGGATCCTTCAAATCATCATCTCCTATCAGGAAGCACATACCAGGCTGTCCCATTAGTGATGCCAGGTTTGATCACTTGATTACAGTGATGATAAATCAGTCTATTGTCAAGACAGAGAGCTTTTCACTTTTGCAAGTTTATATAGCAACATTTGAGCACTCCGCTCGCTAAGATTCTATTCCTTAGGAGCCTTTTGGGTTTTGCATCCAGAGATGATCTTTGCCTGATCAGTTATTCTGTTAATGGTTCAGGCTCTCATTAAAATACCAAATCTTTTCATGGTACCTGCCAAGTATACAGCATGACCTTTGGGACAATGGACTCTCTAGGTAGACTTGAGTCACCAGACTGCTCCCAATGAGGCTGGAATATGGTCTGTCAGACTGTTTCAGGATGAAGCTGCTGAGGAAACATGCTTGTCGAGCCCGCTTCCAGCTCCATAAACTGAGAAGACTCATGTGGGAAAACCATGAATACAAAGGCCAGATCTAAAGTACCTCCACACTCCAGGGACAGAGTGGCAGTTTGGATCTTAGTCTAGTTAAACAAGTCCACTGCAGTCAGGCCTGCTTTGCTGATAAACCCAGATATTATAAAAACAGAAATTGCTGGAAAAGTAGTAAGAGTTGTTGCAAAACTGAAAACCGCTGGTCTGCCAAGAGAGAAACACATCTCTATAAATCACACTGGTATTTAATACCACTATACATTCACATAAGAAAGAAAATAGAACATAAACAAAATGCTAGAAATACACTGTTGATAACTGTGTTGAAAAAGGCAGGGTGGATGAGGTTTAAAGGAATGGAGAGACTTCCAAAATTCAGATTTTCTCGAGAACTCTTCAGATTTCAAAACAGGAGATGACCATCAGTGACCAACCAGTTAACCAAAATTTGCTTCTGAAAGGGTATTTCAGGATTTTCCATTTTTATCTGTAACACAGTTCTGTAATTTCAAAAAAAAATTTTTTCTGGAGGAAAATGAAACCTTCGTAAGCTGGATGGCAGAGGAAAAATTACACAACGGTGAACAACATAGTGAATTACCAAGTTGAAATTTCATTGACTGTGGCCAAAAACACCAAGGCAGAGGTACAGAACGGGGAAAACAGCTTCATGGGTTTCTGTTATTTGAAAACTCCAGGCTCATCTGCAGGAGAGCAGCCTAGAGGCCAAGGCATTCGGAGGTTCAGGAGATACGAGTGTTGATCCGTCAGACTGGCCTGCCCACACGTGCTGGTCAGAGTTGGGCCCGGAAGGGTACATGCAAGAAGGGCCTTGGATGACCTGGGGACACCCAGAGTGGAGGAGACTTGCCATGTGGAATCTCAAATCCATGACTCCAAGGTACTACAGCTGAGCAAAGATCACTTGAATGTTCTCAACAGAAGGCCAACAGTTTACAATCATTTAAAAAGCAACATGCGTTAAAAGCTGTCTTTTAAAAAGTACTCATCTGTGGTAAACAGTACTCATCTATGGTAATCCATTTTTGAGTTAATTTTCTAAAAGGAAAGAATATAGTATGCCTGCAGCAAATACAACATATAAACCCAGTAAGGCAGCAGAAACATGAACTGTGCAGGCATGTATAACAAGTATGCAGATGTCATTTATTTGGTCCATAAGTACAGTATAGTTGTATTTGAGTTTTACAAAACATCAAATATAAATAACCTGAAACTGTAACAA
This sequence comes from Tragelaphus eurycerus, assembly GCA_935064755.1. Classification (NCBI taxonomy): domain Eukaryota; kingdom Metazoa; phylum Chordata; class Mammalia; order Artiodactyla; family Bovidae; genus Tragelaphus; species Tragelaphus eurycerus. The sequence continues at coordinate 12,774,828 of CAKXYN010000020.1, forward strand.
TACACAAAAATTGGCTTCTTACACAGACATACCAGGCAGTACAAGCTGAAAACTTGAGTAAATTAACAACTGTTTTACATTAATATACACAGTGCCAGTTAACATTTAAAAACAAGTTTCAATGCATAGCACTCGATACTTCTTTGAATCTGTTTCAGTCAGTTAAGAGTATGAAAATGGTTAGATCTAGGCTAAAAATAATTCTTCTTCTAACCAAAAATAAAGGCATAATATTTATAACCAGGTATCAACTTTACTAAACCACAATATTTTAAAACTGTTAAATGATACCGAAGGGTATTTACATTAAAAAGGCAACATGCACTGTGTTGTTTCATCTCATGGACTGGTTATGCACATACTTTGTTCAAAGGGTTTTAAAACTATATTCCTACTTTCAATACAGCATACTGCAATGTTTCTAATAGTTCTAGCAAAATGAATGCTTTCAAAGGGAGCAGAATCATCTTCAAGTCACTGGTGTCAATTTTTTCCCTTTGGAACAAAGGATGTAACAAATAACCTGGTTCTGCCCAGAAGGCCTTAATGCAGTAAGAGGTTCCGTTCAGAGGCATTTCTGTTCAATCTAATGCTATAACCTCATCAAGCTCCTCTGCCTGCTCTATTCGTGACCTTTTCGCACTGACACTCTCTTTCTCATCTAGCTTCCTCTTGCGACTTCTTTCTTCTTCACTGATATCAGCATTATTTGAGGGACCTTCTTCATCCGAATCAACTATGAGCACATCATCTTGCTCTTGTGCTTATTTCAGAAAAAAAGGGAAAAAAAAAAACCGGTTAAAAGTGGGGGGGCGACTAGAAGCTCACTACAATTTTATGTACATGAAAAACTACTCTTCTAACACACATCAAACTTCAGAATGACTACCCTCAGGGAACCCTTGCTTTATACATTACATATTTCTGTACTGTTTCACTGTTTTGTTACAAGCACCTATTTCTTTCCTAATCAAAACAAAAAATTTTAACAAGCATTATGTAATTCAGAGGAACTGTTACAGTTCCTTGTTTCTATTTCTCCAACAGAAAAGGGGAGGGTGCATATCCTAATATTCGTAGCAGTGATAATAATAATAAACAACAACAATAACAACATATACATAGCACTTACAATGTGCCAGGAACTGTTCTGAGCACTTTGCATATACAACTCATTTAATCATCACAACCACCCTATAAAGAAGATAACATTATTATCCATTTTCCAGAAAAGGAAACGGAGGTACAGAGACTTGCCCAAGGTCACAAAGTAGCAGCAGAGGATGGGATCGATTCAAACCCACGAAGTGGGGCTCTACAGTGCATGCTCTTAACTTATACTACGGTTGAATTGTGTCACCCACCCCCGACATTCCACTAAGTCAAAGGCACAGTACCTACCTTACTGCTAGTCTCCAAAACCTAGCCACATAGTAGAAAATAAATGCACACTGCAAATTATGATTTTTTAAAAACTACCAGTCCCTTCCTCAAAATAGGATGATGAACCTTTCTGTTTTTCGGGGGGGCGGGGGGGAGAGCACAGGGGCGAAGGGTCATGAACCCATGGCCCACACACTCTAGACCAGCAGTCTGGACTTCAACCTTTTTGGCACCAGAAACCAACTTCATGGAAAACACTTTTTCCACACATTGAGGGTGGGGGGATGGTTTGGAGATGACTCAAGTGCATTACATTTATTGTGCACTTTATTTCAAATCTAATGCCACCACTGATCTAACAGGATACTGGTTGATTGCCCAGAGGTTGGGCAACCCTGCTCTAGACGATCTCTAAATTCATCTTCACAACGCTCGAACATCAGAACCAAAGAAGCACTGACATTCCAAAGAATACCAAAGACACAGGGTCAAGAATACCAAAGACACAGGGTCAAAGAAATGAAAATAGAGAAGGAAAAAATGAGTAACTTTTAGTTTCCTGATACTAAAGAATGAAGAGGTGTGTGTGTGTGTGTGTGTTTGGGGGACAGGGGGTGGCGCAGGTAGTGAACATTCACACTGGAGTACAGTAAAGCACCAATACTGAAAACCCAGGAAACAGAGCTTCTGATACAGTCTACCAAAGTCACTGGTTCTGAGAAAATGGAAATGCTGTACTTACCAAGCATCTGTTCACTCAAAATAGTCAGATGCACTGATTCACTGTCCGCAAAAACATGCATATAAAATCCCAAAGTAGTACTACTCAGAATGAACCATCTTTATGCACTAGTAAACTGACATTTCCAGTTGTAAAAACAATAAAATGTATCTATTTTCTTTAAAAATTTTACCCAGTCTTAAATATCTTCATGGGTTATACATTCAAAGTTCCATTAAAACAAGGCCAAACCAACACACCTCTAATAGTCCTGTGAGTAGTTCTATTTTATGGTCAATGTTCATCAGACAATCAGTTTGTTGTAAATAGTCCTGCTTGGTGGGTGACTACTGGCTGGGGTGTGACTCACCTGTGGATGTGGAAGGCTGAGCTCCATCGTCGCTGCCATTGGTTATGCTTTTGGCAGCATCTTCAGCTTGCTTGGGCCCCACTTTTTCTGGGGCATCACCAACGACTTCAAATTCGACATCCTTTCCTAAGTCTTCACTGTAAGGAGAATTGCGTACTGAAACACTGAACCACTGCTATGACTACTTACAAAAGCAAAGGTGCACCAAAGAGAAATTGTCCTCAAACCTCAAAAGGTGTATACTACATACACACCTTTTATTTGGCTTCTGATTTTCAAAGAGGTAAAAAAAAAAGACTACATAATAGATTTTTACGTATTTGAAGCTCAATTCAAATGGTCAATAACACTGTCCTTTCAATTCAGGAAAAAAAAATTTAACTTTTATACCTAAAGCAGAAAACCTGAGTCAAAAATTGTGAGGCCTGGTGTAATTCTTAGGCATTCTTTCTTCAGCTATATGAAAAGATTCTATACATGCTCTTCTGATCTTGACCAGAGTAATTTAGTGTTTGGGGGCAGAGTTACACAGCTTCTCGATTTTCCTCCATCTTCACAGGCAGCACCTTGCTTTTGTAATGAGTTCCCAAAAACATGTACAAAAATTTAACGCATGAAAGTCAAACAAAAGACTTACATATTATAAGGGGGGTTCTGTTCCCAGAGAGCTAAAAGATATGATAAAAAAGACCCTAATTATGCCTTCTCTTTTAGACACCAACTGATAGATTTCCATTTCATTGTACATGTCCTTCCACAACTGAACACAAGCACACCACTGACATCCAACTGGTGTGTAATTGAGGCCAGAGATCACCCCCCAGCAAGACCTATCTCTGACTTACCTGTCTCATTTTATACTATTATTAATAACCCACATTCAGTTTTTCCTGCCTTTTCCTGCGTTTTATAAACTAAGTATATATAATGTAATACTCTTGAACAATTACACAAATTCTGTATATTTGTGTATAGATGGCAACACTGGCAAAACACATTTGTTAGATATAACCTGAAGCAATGAGCCAGGGTGCAGCTTAGAGCGATCAGTGGGCATGAACCAACCTTGTTCAACAGATAAGCACACCAAATGGGGAAGCATCTGTATTTAAGCTGTGCTACATATGCACAAATATCCTGTAATGCAAGCAGGATGGATATTTTTTAAAATAAAGTGGGCAGGATATAAAATAAAATAAAAAGAAAAAAAAAAGTGAGTCAGGGATCTATATATGGTAATTTTTAATGCTCTCTTGTTACTGTTCCAGATTACAATGAAATATTTGTTTTATGGGAGACATATTTCTTCCTTCCAAATTTTTTATTCCAGTTCAACTATGAAAAGGAAGGTACCCCTAATTATAACTATTCACACACCTGCATTTCTACCTTCTCTAGGTCTTTCTGATCAGCTACCACTGATGAGTTACCCTCAAACATTTTTTTCTAGATTTTCAGATTTTTCTGTAGGTCAAACCTCAGGGAATTTAATGGCCAACTTGAGCATATATATGGTGCAGTTTCAAATGAACAGTAGGATTTAAGGGTAAGAAAACATTTTCTCTCCACTTTAAGCTTATATATTCAAATAACTTATTACACTTAAAATATTAATAGTTCCTACCTATGAAGGATGTTGATTAATAAAGTGTAGTCCTGAAGGAAGTCATCTGCTTGAAGTCGGCTCCCATTTCTAATTCCAAATTCTGACAATTTCTTGTGATTATTAGCTAAAAATTTTTTAAAGAAATTTAGATGCTTTAGTTATATCTCCATGAAGCAGTCAACCTTAGTTTTTACAAGATAAACCCCCTGCTATAAGCTGAATTGTATCTCCCCAAAATTCACATGCTGAAATGTCTCAGAATGTGACTGTACTTGGAGACAGTATTTTTTTTAAAGAGGCGTTAAGTTAAAATGAGGCTGTTGGGGTAGACCCTAATCCAATCTAATTGGTATCCTTAGAAGAAGCCAAGGAGAGGGGCCTCAGGAGAAACCAAACCCGTCAACCACCCCTCCAACACCCTTGCTGGACCCTTTCATCTTAAGACTTCTAGCCTCTGGAACTAGGATAAAATGTATTATTTAAGTCACTTGCTGGGGTGATGGCCCTAGTAATCTAGTTCACTAAAATATCAGGCACTTAGGAACTCAGCCCTGAAAACTCAACTACCAAAACTACTTCAAGGACACTAAACTGAGAAGTTCTGAGAAACTTCTCCCTTTGAAACCAAATTAATATGGAATCCTACAGCAGTCAATGACAACTTTCAGAATTGTTCAGAATACACTATTTCTAAAAAGGCTATCCACAATATCAACCATCAGCCAATTTTACAGTTCAGTTATTGAATTTTAAACTTTATTTAATAGTTTTTTCAACATAAATTTTCTGCACTTCTCAATGCACACCCAGAGAGGTCCCCAAAAACTAATCACTTCAACTCAATTCTCTCTTCTATGTCATTTCTGCTAAATCTGAATAGCCCCAGGATGTAGCCCACGATGCCAAGCATCCACTAGTACTCAGTAAGCCTTTGCTACATGGATTATCAATATTCCAGTGAAGAATAAACTCTCCAATCAAACTTTTGGTGTTACCATCTCCTCCTACATATTCTAGGGCCTTCCTGCCTTTAACTATCCTTTCTCTCCTGCATGCTCAAATGCTCAAGTTTCATTTACAAAACCGCCTCCTCATTTAGCTCCCAATTTACATTCTCTCCTCACAATAGTCAGTCTAATTTACTGAGAATTTACTCTTGCCTACGGACTGTATAGAATCTGTATAGCCACAGTGCCTGGCACATACAAAGTAAAATGTATTTTAAATTCTTAAATTTTGCTTATAATTTTAAAATTTGTTGTTTTCTACATAATCCAATGGATTCCCTGGCAGCTCAGGTGGTAAAGAATCTACTTGCAATGCAGGAGATCCCAGTTTGATTCCTGGGTTGGGAAGATCCCCTGGAGGAGGGCAGGGCTCCCCACTCTAGTATTCTTGCCTGAAGAATCCATGGACAGAGGAGCATGGTGGGCTACAGTCCATGGGGTCACAAAGAGTCAGACATGACTGAGCAACTAAGCACAGCACAACTATCTTTTTCTTCTTCTTTACCTTTTTCGGTCTACCTGGAACGTCTCTGGAGAACAGTTAATTCCTACCCAGACTTCCATTTCCAAGCTCTTTCACACTCACTCAAATTCCACAGCCCACCATGTTAAAAAGGAAGCAATTCTATCCGGGTGAATTAGCATCACTTCTGAAGCCAGTCTTGGCAACAGTTCTGTCCAAGCGTAACAATGCTACTCTTCCTCACCTGTGCTCTACATTCAGATTCTGCAAATCTCAAAACTGTCATTTGCTTTTGCGTTAGTAAAAATCCCTCACTTCCCTCAATTTTTTTCTAACTGGCTCCCCACCTCCACTGTCACATCCTTGCCTTACTCTTCTGCAGATTACACACTACGCCCATGCTTAAACCCTAGAGGGAGCAGAAATCCACAGGGAAAGATACACATACCCATACACTACACACGTGACACACAAAATCCTCAAGCTGCACCACTGCGGCCAACCCCACAGCACCCTACCTTCCAGGAAACACAGCTACTGCTGCTGCTGCTGCTGCTGCGTCGCTTCAGTCGTGTCCGACTCTGTGCGACCCCATAGACGGCTAAAGCCCTTTATAGTGCTTTATGTTCATGCCTTTGCAGATGCTGTTCATTCTGCCCAAATGCAGACTCTCCCCTCTCAGTTCTTCGTCAAGAATTGGCCCAGGAGCCCTCTCTCCTGTGATATGCCCCCTTGCCCTGTTAACCTTCCCTTTACAAAACTTAATTCAAACTTTGTACACCTTCTCTCTATAGTATTTCTTAGATGACACTAAATCTACTTGTTGCTAATCTCTCATCTCCTTCTAGGCTGTGAAATACCCAGGGACTATTATCTTATTTATCCTTGAATTACAAATATCTATGACTATTCCTATAATACAGCACTTCAAAGGCTATTGGAATAAATGCTCTCTCACCCTCAATAGCACATGTATTCTGTGGAAAAGGGTCACATTTAAGCCACTGAGAGTCTAGACCAGTTTCCATTTTTAAGGTCCTAGCCTTTAAAAGAGCTGGCTAGAACTAATGGGAGGATGTTTAGCCATTTTTTCTTTTTGGTGAAACCATATTTAAATAGACTTTTAAAAAAAAACAGACTACTAGCCAACCAATGGCATCCCACTCCAGTACTCTTGCCTGGAAAATCCCATGGACGGAGGAGCCTGGTAGGCTGCAGTCCATGGGGTCGCTAAGAGTTGGACACAACTGAGCGACTTCACTTTCACTTTTCACTTTCATGCATTGGAGAAGGAAATGGCAACCCACTCCAGTATTCTTGCCTGGAGAATCCCAGGGAGTGGGGAGCCTGATGGGCTGCTGTCTATGGGGTCACACAGAGTCAGACACGACTGAAGCGACTTAGCCGCAGCAGCAGCAGCCAACCAAAGCATGACCTCCAATTACTTATGACCCAATATCCCCAAATTTCTGGGCAAGGGACTATAGCCAAAGAATCCTGACACTCTCCAACAAGACAGATGAGGTATGGGAACTTCAAAGTCCATTCAGATTGACCAGTGTGATCCTCAGTACTGTATACAGTAAATGGAAAAACTAATGTGCACCCCTTCACTCAGGGTGAGGGTGAGTGAACAAGGCAATGTATAATACCTTCTGTTTCTCCCTCTTCTGAAGATATTAGGATTGTTCCTTTTCCATCTTCAATTTGGACATCTGGTGCTACCATAGCAAATTTTTCTTTCACAATCTATAAGAAAAAAAATTCAAAATGTTAAGATATGGAATTAAAGATCACAAATAGCCTAGACTTCTTATAAAGGCTCTTAACTCTCTCCTTCCACTGGAATTCACACAATTACCTCACGCCCACGTTCTATCCAGAAAAGGCAATGGCACCCCACTCCACTACTCTTGCCTGGAAAATCCCATGGATGGAGGAGCCTGGTAGGCTGTAGTCCATGGGGTCGCTAAGAGTCGGACATGACTGAGCGACTTCACTTTTACTTTTCACTTTCATGCATTGGAGAAGGAAATGGCAACCAATCCAGTGTTCTTGCCTGGAGAATCCCACGGACGGGGGAAACAGGTGGGCTGCCATCTATGGGGTCGCACAGAGTTGGACACGATTGAAGCAACTTAGCTGCAGCAGCAGCAGCAGGACGTTCTATTCCATGTTTGACCACTGATAAAGATCAGATAACACTTCCTCCAGATGGGGACTAAGAACTCTTGGCTAGCTCTTGGTATTTTGTCCTTCCCAGCAGATTAGGTACTAAGCTAGACACTTGACATATTTTATCTTAGTCTCTATTACAACTCCATACTGGAAGATGTTTTATAGATGAAAAACTTCTCATCAATCTGATTCTCAGATAAATAGTTTTCTCCTTCCCAAGCTCCATCTCTTCCCAAGTTCCATATCCCCTTCGCAAATTCCAAGATGGATCAGGAGTGATAATACTATTATATCTTACCTGATCCTAAACAAACAAACCAGCCAAAAAACCAAATAACAGATAACTCTCTAAAGGTCCAATTACACTCCAAATATGTGGAATTATCTTTAGCTCAAGAATGAGTAGATACCAATTATAATCATTTCTTTCCTAAGAAAGAACAAGGGGAAACCACCCTCTGCTGGCCTGTAAAATCCAGCTCCTTCTGCATCCAAAACATAAGTTCAAATCAACCTATCCAGTGTAACCAGTTCTGGGAGAAAGGCCATTCATTCTCAAGCAGCCTTTAGGGCCACAAAGTCTACTCCTTCGTGTCGGGAGGCATATAAACATGAAACACCGCTATGTACACAGAGGAACTATGTGAAGTGACTTCCAAAGTGAGAAGTGACACCCAATCAGGTCATTTGCTCTTTCCTAGTTAAAAAAAAAAAAAATACTAGCAGGAATTGAAGGACCAGGCTATAGGACCAAACCATACCTTAACCATCCATCTCTCACACCAAAGCTCTACAGGTGAATCCTTGTGTACTAACAATGCATCACCTCAGGGGCTAGCTTAATACACCATCACTAGAAACCTAAGGAACACAGAATTTGCTTGTAAAGATACTATGCTACCTATCTATGTGCCACCTGTGGTCCATTGTAGCCAAATACACCTATTCCTCTCTGGGATGTGAAACACACATTCTAGAACCACAGAGAGAAAAGTCAACAGGACACAGATGGCAAAGGAACACACTTCAGTATTCAGGGTAATTATCTGGCTTTTAGTTTATCACAGTACACTGTAAAAGGCAACAGGGGACTTGCTTTTTTCTTACAAACAATAACCTTGTGGAAGAGAACCAGGCTCTGCACTTACCTTATCTTGTAAGGTGAGAACAGTCACTTTATGAACATTCAGCCTCACAGTCACCTCTGGCTTGCTGGCACATACGTAACAGTTAGGATTGGGAGCATCCAGTGCACAAGGCACAAGAAGCTTCTTTCTTGGGTTTGGTTGTTTATTCAAAAAAATCTTTGGCGAAAAAAAAAAACACACACAAGTAGAAATCAGAAATCCGAGTTATAATTTTATATACCATAGAACATTCACTTAAATATTCCCTTCCAGATGGCAAAGGATAAGGAAAATCAAGACCTTAAAAGGCTGACTTTTTTCCAAACCTTTTCAAATTAGCCACCTTGTAAATAAGGCTGAGTTTACTGAAATCTCGTTGTACTGAAGACTAGACTATTCTGCAAACTAACTTAGCATGAGTAAGGACCAAACCACACTTGTCTCTGGTATCATCATTGAATCAGCTTGGAGTGCCTTCCTAGTGGTTATTCTTATCAACTTTAAGTCAATTTCTAACAAGACCAGTGCACTAATTTCTCTAATTAATGTGTGCACAGATACAAGGACCAAATGAGCTGCATTTCTTTTCTAATTTTCTGATGACTGTGATATTAACATTCACATAACTAAAGGAAAAATAATGTATGTCTGGCACTATTACCATTTTCCTAATACCCATCCCCACCCCCCAAAAAAATTACATGAACCAAAGAAAATAAAAAAAAAAACTACACTTAAAATTGTCAAGAGAACACCAGACGCTAATACACAAATTCTTACTGTGGAACTACCATGTAGTATGGTATCTGTTAAGATAAATTATCTCTAAAGAAGAACCCTATCGATTTCCCCCAACTTAAAGAAGTACATCCTTTGACAGGCATTAAGTGCTAGGCAGAGGCCTCCTATAGCCTCTCCCCATAATGAATACTAGGCGTATACACTTGTACTGCCAGGGCTGGAATAGGGGACAATGGTTGATCTTGAGCTTCACTGGGAGGGTAACTCCGCTAAGAGAACTGTTAACACTACTAATACTCAGGCTAACACTTCTTTTAACCTATCCTGAGATTCATTTATAAATGGGAACAAAGGAAGCCCAGACATATGGGTATTATTAACCCAAGAGAGGAACAGAGATGAGCAAGTAAAGAAATAAGAAAAATGTTACAGGACAAAGTAAGACACTTGTTCAGGCTACTATAAAAAAAAAAAAGACATAAAAAATATAGTTATCAGAAATTAAAAACATGATAGCCAAAATAATTTAAACAGCTAAACCAAGATGTCAGACTGGCATTATGATTCTACATTCCCTTACCCTGAAATTTCATGGAAACAATAAAAAGTATTTTAAGAATGCATTAATAATGACATTGAAAAGTTAAGAGTACCATCATAGACTAGACTAGGTTTTTTGCTTTTGTTTTTAAAAGACATTTCTAAAAGTAAACTGGTCCTTTTATTTCAACATTACTGTAAAAAGGAGAACCTAAAACAATAGCAAAATATTGGCTCCAATATTTTTAGGAAGTTTTTAAATCCTCAGTGGTAAGAAAGCAAAGTATCTTCAGACATGAAAACTCAATTCAGAAAGAAAGCAGGAATCCAAAGGGAATATTCAAGTGGCTTTATTTTAAGAGATAAACCCAGTCCAACCACTACTAATGCAGGAAACTCATGATAGGAGATGTTCACATAAAGTAAGGGGAGGATAAAAAGGAGAAAAATTTCTTCCCTGCAGAAATAGCAAGAAATCTTAACCTTGGTGCTTCATGAGGGAAGAATATCTTCCTTTATAATTCATTACAGTAAGATAGGGTTCATGCAGATTTGCTGTCTGAATGTATATGTGGGCTAAGAAACTAAAACTAAGAATGTGAAAGTGGTCTCGGGCTGGCAGAAGCCCGGGCGCTCAGATACAAACACACACAAATCCTCTCTGAAAAAATACACCTTCAGTGGGTCCTTAAATAATTACCACAGATACAGTGTTAACAAATATAATTGTTTAAAATATATATATATATATATATATATATATATATATATCACATAAGCAAACAAAACACTAATGAGAGAGATCTAACAAATGACATAAGCTCATCCATAAAGATTTCAGGCATTAACACAACCAAATATAACATAAAGTTTAAAATAAAAAGGGAGAATGACAAAAATGCCTGAAGAACAGGGGACTATAAAGTGACCAAACAGAATTTTAAAACCAAAATACTCTTAGAATTGGAAAAGTAGAAAAGTTAATACAAAGGACCCACAGAATGAGTTCTAAGAATTCAGTAAAACTAGAAATGTTAGAAGCAAACTACCTTCTGCTTCTATTTTAGACAAAAATAAGAGAAGCAAATGTGTTTTCCTTTTTGTAACTTCCAGGAAGCTTACTTAAACATGCAACTCACAAGGTAACTTGAACAATTACTTTTCCATTGCTTTAAACCAAATGTTATTGTTTTAATTTTAAAATTGCAAAAAGAAACACTCACTGTTCTACACTGGTCTATTTTTCCTGATAAAATCTTCAATCCTTCCAATACTATCAACCCAGCAATCACTGCATTAGTAGTAGCGATAGCAGGAATAATGTTCCCTGCCATTGCTGGAAGGAAAAAAAAAAAGTTTAGCTGTTAAAAAAAATTTAAAAAGAAACTTAGAATTTAGAGGATACAAGTGAAGTACAAACAACTTACATTTGATATCAAATCTGCTTTTCATATTCATACTGAAAATATGCATCCTGAGATTTGCAGCAGAGGTGACAAAATCCATTGCAGATGGGTCATCCTGTCAATAATTAAAACAATTTAACAAATCTCCCCACAAATTTACTAATTTGGCTAGTACTGCTTTCAGAACAGCACTTTTACAAGTTTCTAACACGTCAACTAGAACAAGAGATGGCCTCCAGGGAAAGGCTGGTCTGGATGACAAGTGAGCAAGGGCTTGCTTGGGATCATCAGCTCCAGGGATACAGGAATGTGGCCTGCCAAGAGCCAACAGGTTTTAGGAATTCACTCCTGCATCCACAAATGCACTAGAGACAAAGAGTACACAGATCGGAACACCAATTCTATTTACTGATGGTGGCAAACCTTCCCTGGGTCCATATCGTCAATAAGCTTGTCTGACGACTACACAACTCAGGGATGAAGATACAGACTGGTTTAAGAAAGCTACTTCATTAAAGCCTCAGAAATACCTAGACTACCTCTTTTTGCTTTCTTTCTCCAAATTCCCTTCACAAACACTGCACTCCTATATTGGCTGATTCTTTTCAGACGCGGCAGGACAAAGAAAGTTTTCCCTTTACAATTTCCATTATTCCTAAGCATATATCCTACTCTAATTCGATTTCAGCAAAGTTTCGTGCTTGGAACTGAGAAAAACTATCCTAGCCCATAATGCAGAAACGCCAAAGTATGAAAGCAAAAGCACTGATAGGATGTGGGTTCTTCACATACTTATCTGGCTGGCTGAGTAACCACAGGCAAATAAATCCCCCGACCCCAAATTCCTTAATGTGTTAAATGGGGAAAATTATATAAACATCTTGTAAGGCTGTGCTGAGGATAAGTATGATTACTTAAGAGTACCCAAAACAGGGTCCATCAGGTACTTCCCCAGGCAACTGGCTTATCACATCCATTAGTTACGGATTTAATCACAGAGAGTAACAATTTGCAGTCCCAAGTTTTGTTAATGAGTCCCTGTATACAGATGAAAACCTCCTAAACCAGTTATAAAAATACAATAAAAAAAATTTTTAATACTGATCCCTTACAGCACACAAAACCTAAAGACTAATGTTTGCAACTCTCCAAAATCTAAATTTAACAGCTTTATTTCAGATGTCTGATTCAACCCCCATTTCAAAATTTGCACATATAAAGCTATCTTGTGCTGAGTTGTGTCCAACTCTTTGCAACACCATGGACTGCAGCCCACCAGACTTCTCTGTCCAAGGGATTCTCCAGGCAAGAATAATGGAGTGGGTTGCCATTTCCTTCTCTAAAAGTTATCTTAGTTCTCTAAAATTGATCAAACTTTTCTCCTTACTTTGAAATTAATAGCAAATCTTTACCAACATCTGAACATACAAACTTTAACAGATTAATCACTTATAGTCACAGAAAGTATTGAGTACAATTAAAAACAAGTAAAATTAATTCACTAAATCTCAAAATGTAACATTTAACTGCATGATCTATTAAATATTGTTTTAACTTGTAAAAATAATTACATATCCTTATTGTACTGATAAGTCTCTCAGAACTCAAAGTGTTATTAACTATTTCAATAGAAAGGCAATTTTATTACCTTCAAGGCCAAATAAGGCCCATGAGCTGCTGTCTCCAAAAGGATATTATGATTTCTATTAATAAATCTCTATTACGTAAGAAGCTCTCTTAAGGCTATTTTCTTAAGTCAAAGAAATATTTTACTCCAGTAAAGTCACATTATTTCTCTAGTCAACAGTTACAAACTATGAACATACTAGAATCTAAAATGAGGTTTTATGATATTGCTTAAATTCACATATAGAAAATTCGTAGTTCAATGTAGTAATTAGAGGTGAAAAAATCAAAACAAAATCAATGTCCTCAAAATCTGGTAGAAAAACAGTATCTCAGCATTACTAGGTTCTGATATAGCTCAAGAACTAAAAACACACATTTGATATACAAGTAACCGCCACACATTTTCGACACAAACCTTGTCCCATATGAGCTCAGCTCCATCCCCCTTTTCTGCTAAATGAACTCTCAAAGTCTCAATGCTCTTTGAGAAAAGACATGCATAGCTCTTGACATCTAGAACCTGCTGGTCTTTCAGACCTAGCTGGGGTTCGTTTTGTTGATCTGATGCACTGGTTTCTTCTCCTGGAAAAAAAGTGTTAGAAATTTACTCCTAACATCTTTCCTTTACTCCGTTTAACATTCAATGCCTGACATTAAAAAAAATTATATGAAACAAATTTCATTAAAGTAATTATCACTATGATACAATTATGCATACATATGCGAGAAACTGGTCAATATTATGCAAAATTAAGCAAGAAAATGGTCAATATTGACATGGGAAAAGTGTGAGACTGTCTCAGAATTTCACAGATTACTGGAGGATTCAAGAATACAATGTAGACAAGGTAATAAGCATTATACCCAGAACACAGTATCAATAAGAAGAAGCTATCACAGCAATACTAGAATTGAGCTGTAAAAGAAAATATTTGTTACTGTAGATAACTACAGGAAACTGCTTCAAACTGACACCCTTAATCTCCTGGGACCTTTTAAATTTCAATATGCTAAACACTGCTGTGCAAAACAAGTTGAGACACAATGTTTTGAAAGAGAAGGGTAAGGAAGCAGTCACTACTACATTAGTTTTCCTCACTTAAAGCTACAAGTATGTCCCAAAATTTAAGGAACAACACTTTACATCAGGGAGAATATGAAACAATTAAATGTTAACTGATAAGGGACTAGGTTAAAAAAGACTGAGAACAGCAAGTCAGAGTATGTCAATAGTATGATTCTATTTACATAAAGTGACCACACAACTGCCTGTGTCTATGTGCAGTTATCACCAAGACATTCTTAAAACATTCGTAGTAATTATTTCTCCAGGTGATGACGTATCCAGTGATTTTCCTTCTCCATACTTTTCTGAATGAACTGTTTGAATTTCTTACCATGGGTGTACACCACTGTATACCAAGAAATAACAAAGCTATTTAAAGACTTCAGGTGAGAGAATTTCCAACTTAGGAATCCCAAAGAGAAAAATGTACCCTTCACCTTGACTTTGCACTTCAGCCCAATCCAATGGAACTGGAGGTTTCCTTTTCCGCCATAGTTTGTCCATCGTCAACAGATACCTGATATCATCTTTAAAAAGCTAAGACAGAAAGGAAGAAAGATAAATTCCACAAACCCTACTGTCCCTATCCTGATAAAAATATAACAAAATTACCCTGCTGACTTCACATTATAAAATTTGATTTAAAGATCTGAGGACATGTTATATATAACAGTAGATTAACAATTCTCAAGGGGGGGGGGGCAGGGGGGAGGTGCGCACCTAAAATCTTTGTGTAAAAAGAAATTTTACACACAACGCTTACACTTGAAACGGTTAAAATCAGAGATGCTGAGAAAAGCAGAGTAAGGGAGCTCTGAACTGTGCTGATTGACCCCATCCTCCCAAACCACTTCTCCATATTGGCTCCTCAGATCAGCTGCAATCGCAATCATACCATTCAAGGGACTAAGTAACTACACACCAACTCCACAAGAAGTGAGCCTAGAGGTACCAGTTAGCAACATCTTCAAGTTTGTGGGTACTTCCCATAAAGCATATACATTTTAAAAGTGCTCAAACAGAAATTAAGAACCACCTGCAACACCTTTGAAATGTGCCTCCCCCGCCCCCGCAAAGGACCTCAAACACACAAAACAATTCCTATTTCAAAACTAAAACCAAACATTGCCACGTATAGATTGAGACTATCACATGAATCATACTTTCTATGTGGTAGAATTTCAGATGATTTTAATAGTTTTACATTTTCCTTAGCTGTATTTCCTATTGTTGATTTATTCCACACATTTTTTGTATATACTGAATATGAATTTAGATATGGCTAAAAGTTAGAACTATTTCTATCAAAATATACTCAACTGAGTATCTATCAAATATCCTTAATCTTTGGAAAACCAGCCAAATATACAATAGTACAATTTAGTGTGAAAATCACACAGCTCTGAGTACTGTTAAGTTATTCTGTTCTACCTGAGGAACAGGGACAGAGTTGGTAACATCTGAAATGGATACAAAGGGAAGGAAATGAGGGGTCCTGTAAGATTTGGGTAACAAATTTGGCTAGAGACATTTTATAGAGGAACCTTAGTGCTTGGCTATAAAGCCTGCCACGCAACGGGGAATTAGCATGGATTTCCAAACACCAGCTCCACAGCATTCTCTGTTCAATTATTAAATACTAAGATCTTCACACTCTGTCTCTTTCTATAAACCTAACTCAACCAAATCTCTAAACTGATTAACTACCCACAGAACCATGTGTCATCTCGCTCACATTCCATAGAAGAATCTCAAAGTCTATCACCTTCCACACCCCCCCACCCCACCCCCCGATCCCTATGCACACATCTGTTTCCCTACCTACCTCAGAGATGACACCACTATTCACCTGCTGCCCAGCAGGAAACTGGGAAGTATTCTTGGTTTCTCACGTTATACAAAGTTCAGTTTGTATAAAATGGATAATCCACACTCCAATTACTGCAGAAGGCACTGTCCCATACTGGTTACAAGAGGAATACCAGGTCCTACAAGAGTGCACTGCATATTTCCTATACCTTATATGACCCTACAGACTACCCTTCAATGGATTCCCACTGTCTTGGTGTAATATCCTTGTCATGACCTAGAAAATCCTGGCAGATAGTCTCAGCTTACCTTTACAGTCCTCCTTCCAGTCTCCCTTTCAATGGGAATTATTTCAGTTCTTCAACCTGAGACTGACTTTCTACATGCTGCATTCTCATCCCCACCCTTATTCTTTGAAATCTGGAGCTGAAATGTCATTTCCTCTGGACAGCCTCTTCTGAACCCTCATTCCAGTCAATAATAATGTTTAATAACAAGGAGGGTTAAGTCTAGTTATTATTACAGGTTCCAGTACATTTGAACTTAATCTCATTACACCCTGAACTCAAAACTGCTTGTTCAATGTTTGACTTCCCTTCTAGACTCTTGAGTTCTCTCCCCTACAAAGAGGTGGGACCCTATTTTCTGTCTCTGTCACTGTTAGAGCTTTTGTACTTTAAGTGTGTGGCACACAGCAGATGCTTAAAGTTAACTGTTGAACAACAGATTGGAGACATACTTCAGATTATTCTGGGATTCAACTGCTCAAATTGGAATGGAAATAGGTATATAGACACTAGTTTAGAAAATACTGTCACTATCCATTATCAGAGTTAAGCACATTTGATTTTAAGCATAATCAAAATCAGCAAAGGAATGTAAGGAAAACAGCAGAAACCAAAGGTGAGTTATATAAAGAAAATCAATCAAAGTGAGGGAAGGAAAGAAAGACAAGTAAGAGTGCATAAACAGGCCTCTGTATTTATCTTCTATAACGATGCTATACTGATTTAGTATTCATGTTAAAATTTTAAACCTGTTTATCCCAACTACATCACAATGAATTCACTAAGGCAATGCTGTGTTCTCTGTGTGTGCTCAGTGGTGTTCGACTCTTCGCAACCCCATGGACTGTAGCCCACCAAGCTCCTCTGTCCATGAGATTTCTTAGTCAATAATACTGGAGTGGGTTACCATTTCCTTCTCCAGGGGATCTTCCCCCGTCCAGGGATCAAACCCATGTCTACTGCCATTGGCAGGCAGATTCTTTACCACTGTGCCACCTGGAAAGTCCAATTAAATCACACACTAGCTTAAAACAGAGTAATAAAAATTGATCCACAGTTATAAAAGCGGTAATCCTAACCTTGGTAAAAAGTTTAACTGGATCATATCCAGTTGATTTAGCCCATTCCTTGGTGGAAACACGTTTAATGTCACCATCCTCATTAGATGCTCTGGCTCTGGCTTCGGCTTCCATTGGTTCCCCTACAAAACAAACACTAGTTTATTTTCAACTGTAGTTCATGTAGAATGAATCTCTCATCCACCTTTGAGGGGTGGGGGGGCATGGGGTCACTCATGGAAGCCACCAGCATGTGACACATTTTGAATTCAAGGTGAAAGAATTAGAACATGCTCATCACCATTTTTTTCTACTTCAGTTTCTGAAGGCCACATGCAGAGAAGTCCAAGTATAGAACTGGGAACAACTCCTGCCCAGCTCTATTTACTAGATTTGTGAGATTTCTCTGCAGCATGTTTTTTCACAAGTAAAATGGCACGACTCATTTTTTAAAACATCATTTAAAGATGAAACAAGAACATAATACATTATCTAGCATATAACAGCAATTATTTCCCCCTCCCCCTGCCTTAAGCTACCAATATTAAGTTAGCAAAATAAAGACAGTGGTCGTCAATAAAAAAAATATATCCCAACTAGTTTACTCACAGGAAGCTTCAGGGTCAGCTCTGTCAGGAGATACTTCTTGATCAGCATCTTCTTCTCCAAACAACTGGCTATAATTTAAGAATAGTAAATATTAATGTACATCAAAATATTCTGAACAAATGTTACCTTTTCCAAGCTGCCTCAAATCTTCAGTAGCGATGAAAATTAAGTAATTGATAAATTATATTCCAGAAATCTCAAAGTATTGAAGCAATCTGTTTAAAACAGCTTGCATTCTCATTTGAACCACAACATAGAGAAGGCAAAATTTTAGTAGACCCAGATTCATTTCTGTCAGCTAGCTTCTGCAAATTCCTGTTAAAATCGTTGATCAATAGCCAGGTGAGTGGCTTTATATTCCAACACAGACAATATTTCACTTCCAGAATAAGAGCTGTGAAGCATACCTGCAACTAGCTATTAAACAAACATTGACACACCTATTATATGTGAGGCACTGCTGAAGCTGCAGGAAACTCAGCAGGAAGACATTTCATCGTAGTATGTATCTTTACCTATCTTTACCACTTAAGAGTCATATGAAATAATGGGAAAGTATTAAGCTGAAACTCCCTTATTAATCAAGCTAAAAACTGTTTAATAACTTTTCAACCTTTCATTAAGCACAGGACTTACATTAAAATCCCAAAGATCCTCATACATTTTACAAGAAAATGGCCATCTATTTTCAACACTGGTTGTACCCCCAAAATACACTCCCAAAATAGCATGCATGAGTTCCTACCGATTAATTTCCTCTCCAGAAAACATTCTGCCAAACTAGCAAGTATAAGATATCAATAGTATGTTACTGTGGCTTTATTCTTGTTTTGAAAGTAAATCATACAGTTGAACATTATCTTTATTTGCTTATTGCCTAGATTTCCCTTTAATTAAAAAAAGTGTCTATTAGTATTGTCAGGTTGTCCCTCTCTTATTACAGGAATATATTCCAGACCACAATTTTGGTTCCTTTTGTTGCAGTTAGTTCATCCCATATAATAGCTTAATTGTGTATACATCATTGAACCTCTCTTGATGATGAAATACTAAATGAATTTGAATGTATCAATCCTTTTTTATAATTACCACTTTTATATCTTGAGAAATTGTTCTTTAACCCAAAAGATAAAGATTTTCTCCTATATCAGAACAATTTAAAATTTTGCCTTTCACATCTGAATAATTAACCCACTTGGACTTAATTTCTATACATTATTAAATTACACATATTGTTTTAAGTAAAGAATATAATTTTTCCTACATTGGTTCCACTTAGGCTTTAGTCTTCCATATAAATTTTATAATCAGATGAACAAGTTCCAATAAAATCCCTGATAAAATTTTAATCAGAATTGTACTGAATCATTAATACTTTATATACACAAACTAGAATAAATGTATATTTTGCTCTGTCAGCTAAGGAGGCCTAAAACAAATGGCACCCACACCTATGCCTAAGCAGTTATATCCGGGCTTCTAATATCATTCTTCAATAAAAGAAACCAGGGTTCCTTGAAGAAATGTCTAATTCTAGGGCTGAAGCAGGAAATACACAAGATGAACCTGGAGCATCTTACAGTACCAGAAAGTAAGGAATTACTCCAGAAAAAAAACTCACTACACTTTGATGGCTACATATCAAAGAGCACAAGGCCAACTGAAGAGCTCCCAATAGCCAAAGATGGAACAATCTGAGCAACAAAATTAAACGGTATATTAGATTATAGTGAAAGTCCGTCACATCTGACTCTTTACCACGCCATGGACTATACAGTCCATGGAATTCTCCAGTCCAGAATACTGGAGTGGGTAGCATTTCCCTTCTCCAGTGGATCTTCCCAACCCAGGAAATTGATTCAGAGTCTCCTACATTGCAGGTGGATTCTTTACCAACTGAGCTATCAGGGAGGAAAAACCCATTAGATTACAACTATAAAATACATTCAATATCAATGAATCTACATGGATAACAAACACTACCTTAAGTGATCAAGGCCTACATTAATAGTCATAAATTATGTTGATAACATGTACCCGTCATATGATATGAGGAAAACAACTTTCTCTCTGAGGTCTTCCTTCCAATAACCTATAGCCACACTAATATCAATAAGAAAAGCATCAGACAAATTCCAATAGTGGGGCATCCTACAAAATACCTGACTAGTACTCTTCAAAATTAACAAGGTCCTCAAAAACAAGGAAAGTCTGAAAAACTGTCACAGCCTCCTTAAGGGGGATCTAAAGACATGGTAAGTAATTATGTGGTATCCTGGAATAGAAAAGAAACACTGGGTAAAAACTAAGGAGATATAAATAATCTTTGGACTTCAGTTAATAAACAATGTATTAATACTGATCCAGTGTTACCTACACATCATACATTAGTATCATAAGATGTTGACAATAGAGGAAACAAGTGAGGGAACTTGCTACCTTCTCAATCCTTTTCTAACTTTGAAACTGTTCTAAAAACTAAAGTCCGTTAAAAAAAAAAAAGTTTCCCAAATAAATAAAACCTGCAAGTGTTATTTCTCATGAAATTTTGTCATTATACCATTATATGTGTACTTTTCTGAGTATGTAATACCTTAATCAAAACATAAAACTGCTGCAGATTTCTAGAAGATATCAACTTGATAAAATTCTCTTCTTAGTTTACTAAGAAGATGAAAAGGTGTCTGCTAAATTTTACCAAACATTTTTCCTATATCTGTGAAGATTAGTTTCCTTTTCTCAATGAAGTAAACGGCATTTATAGATCTTTCCAGTGCTAAATCATGCTTGCATTCCTGGAATAAATACAACTGGGCATCCTTTTTATACCATTTAGATTTTTTTAAATTTATTTTTGGCTGCGCTGGGTCCTCCAGTTGCGATGTGGTGGCTTCTCTTGCTGTGGAGCACAGGCACTAGGCTGCTCGGGCCTCAGCACTTGTGGTGCCCATAGCCACTCCGTGGCATGCGGAGTATTCCTGGACCAGGGATTGAACACATGTCCCCTGCATCAGCAGGTGGACTCTCAATCACTGGACCACCAGAGAAGTCCCCCTCTTTCATTTTTACGATCAAACTTGCCAATTAATTTTTACTCTTATCTCAATTACATCCTTCTAATTTTTTTGACTTTGTTGTTCTTTTTCCAACATAAGTTGGATCCTTTGCTGATTAATGTTCACCACTCTTCAGCTATGTAAGCCTGTAACTTCTTTCAACTACCACATTCAATGTATCCTACAAGTTTCACATGTAGTATTTTCAGTATTTTTACTATTTTCAACTTCCATTATTTCTTATTTAACCAATGAGTTACTTCTAAGTATGTAAAACATACTTAATGTTTTCAAATACAAAGATTTGTACTCATTTAGTTACATGCCTATTCCAGTCAGAGTAAGCTCCATCATCATTAAGTACAATTTCTCCATGGTATTTAAATAAATAATTCCACTGTCCATCACCAGTACTAAAAATATGCCCAGAAATATATATACTCTTACTTGAACAAATATTTCGCCCAGACAATGCAATGAATAGGTTCTGAAGGTGTGTTACGAATTGTACAGCCAGGAAAAGTTCTCTGGGTTGGTTTGGGATGGCATTCATAACACTCGGTCACACCCTGCAAAGTAAAGATGTGAGAAAAACATTTAACCCATGACAGTGGATTCTCAATGCTGTAATTCATTCTTTCATTTACATTCCAACTATCAAGAAAATTTTAAAATATTAGTGACTCCCCAAATCCTTACTTTACAGATAAGAAACTCTAACATAAAACCTAAGTGATTCTACCAGTCACTCCTAAGGCTAAGCCAGGACTCTTGATTCCTGGCCCAGTGAGGAGAAAACACAAGTTCACCTCGATCATAGTGAATAGAGAAACTACTGGAAAGACAAATAACAGCTTTCCAACCAATTATCTTCCAAAGTTGTGAAACTCTATTATTTAAATATTATTTATAGCTTTACTTTATAAGCTCCTAAAGATTAAGTGAATTTAAAGCATTTAATTTCTAGAGCTAACCAGATGCATGGAAAAAATTTTAGGTATTGCCAAACCAAATACTCTTCATTTCATTGCTAAAGGGTTATGTTTAAATTTACACTGGAAGGAATCTCTGAATGAAGTCTACAACACCTGTGATAATTTTTCAAAACTTCAAATGAATATTCTTCATTCTGGCAGTTCTCTATCTCAGTCTTAATACATACTAGTGTCACAGTAGTGGATCACGGTAATGAGCAATGTCTTCCTAATAATTGTTAAAGACCCCAAACCTGCAAATATCGTTTTAATAAAAATTGCAGCAGATCCAGGGTTTTCTCCATAATGCCATTTCTGGTGTCCTTCCAACATGCTTTCCTGGGGCCAGCCATATAGCAAGCAGTCCATCCCTCATAAATTAATATTTACAAGTCTTTGTAGAATGATATGAATTAAGCTCCCAAAGAGTAATACTAAACACTAAAAACAACTGAAGCAGAGCCACAATTTTCGGTATGGCTAAACTGCGAAAGAACAGACAAAAGTATCAAATTTCAAGTAGAGTATATAATTTCTTTTAGTTTTAAAACCTGCAAATGATTCTTCCAATATCTGTTTAATTTCTTAAAAGAATTAAGAGAAAAAAAATTGGAGCAGAAAATGAATAACAATACTAAGATTATAGAAAACTGAGTTATGAACATACAGGTACTTGTTCTTACTCTTTGGATTTCTCTAAATACTTGAAATACTTCACAAATAGACCAAAAAATTTTTTCAAAGTACTCCAGACTATAAATCTAGACTCTAGCCAAAACTAACTTTTTAGAAGCTGGTTTAGCATACATCAACATGTCATGTAGTCTCTTATGCTTGCCAACCTAAGGATTTTAATACACAAGCTACATTTTAATACATGCAAGGATTTTAATACATAAGATCTTTGCCTGTACTCTTTCGTACCTTGATAGCATCCTTAGTTTTAGAGGAGCACAAAAAAATCCTTACATTCTGGAGGCTGACAAACCCATGTAATACATAGCCAAAGTTTACTTCTTCCCTCCTTAAAGTCCCAAATAAATATTTGGGGAGCAAAAATAAACAAAAAGTTGTTCTTTACCTTTTTGATAGTGGTTACTTGCCCAAGATAACCAGCAGTTCCACTCTCAATAAGAGGGACATCAGCTGCTAGACACATTCTATTGACATGGTTGCGGGCAGCTGAAAGAAAAATGCTACTTAACAGGAGTTCATAGAAAAAAAAAAAAAGATTACATAGTTACCTGTAATCAGAATGAAATTTACCCAAACCATTTTCTATTGTTTTTATTTCATGTACAATTCTCTTACAACTATTATAGACATTTAAGAGACAGGCAGCAGTAAAATTTCTAACATAAGAAATCTGTATTATAAATTTACTATATGAGTATACACTACTTTTTAATTCCAAAGCGCCATCTTCCTTTTCTACTGCTGTGGCTACCTTTTATTAAACTTGGCTAAAACATTGTTTTAATGTTTTACAAGCCCTTAACTTGCTCTTATTCTACTAAAATTATCAGACAACACATGGAAGTGAATGGAGAATATGGAATATCAACTTGGAACTAATAAGGCAGTTTAAGATTGGGGCGGGGGGAACAAGATTAAGGGAAAAAAGGTGAGTCTGGTTAAAAGAGTTATCCTGCCTCTTTCTTATGCTACTCTGTTTGTCTTTTCTTTTGATATTTCTGACCTGAAATTGTTACAAACTCACTTGACAGATGTACTTTTACATGTGGAAGTAATTACAGAAAAGGACTAAGTATTTTCATTCCACATTTCAGACACACAGATCTGTTAACAATAACTGGCTATACAGTATTTGATATATGAAATATCACCAACTTGTACAAGTTTAAATGGTCTAAAATGTGTACATGCAACAGGATCCAGTCTGGTATCTCACAGCACCAGATATACCGAAACTAATTCAGTCAAGAGCCATGACTTCTATAACTTTGGCATCCTGTTGCCTTACTCTCAAATCAGTGGTTTTTAGCCCTAATTGCCCTTTAGATCATCTGGGGAACTATGAAAAAAATATGATCATTAGGTCCCACTTACAGAGTCTGATTTAATTGGCCTTGGGTGAAATCTGGACCCTGATATTTCTTAGATCTCCACAAAAACAAAGGAAGTCACAGTGTTTAAGTGCTGGGATAACGTGAAACAAACAAACATGCACACAACATTCGCAGTCATCCTCTTTAGTGATTTTAGCTTCCCCTATTTCACAGCAGTTCCAGTTAAAATTACAATCAAATGGCAATCTTTAAACCTGATCTTACTTCCCTTTAGCTCTTTTAAGATCTAACTTGTAAAGAAATATTTTAATTAACACTAATTGAATAAACAACCCTGTTATGGAAGAGAGAAAATACTTAAAATTATTAAAATAATCTCACCTCTGTTATCTAAAGCATTCATAACCAATATAAATTGTCGAAAAAATTCCACATTATAGTCAGGGCTACAAAGTAAAACAAAAAAAAGTCACCAAAACAACTGGCCTTATACATGAGCTTAATAGAATAAAACAGCGTACTAAAAAGCATATTAAACTAATAACAGTGTAAAAATAAGTGGTATTAGGGTCTCTACCATATATATATAGGTCTGACTATTCCCAAATACCATCAACAGATTTAAAAGAAATTATTTCCTCTTAATCCCTGTGAATAACTACACATCATTTTTGGCCAGTTACCTTGGGCACTGAGCAGAAAACCCAAACTGGCACGACTTATGAGTCCCACCAGGCCTTCTTAGGGCAGCAAGTGCCTGGGAACATACAAAGAATACATTCCCAGGATCTGCCTAGCCTGTGGCTTCACCTCACATGGTCAAGAGCAGCAGGGTTCAGGCCCCTAGGGTCCCTGCTTTTAGCAGCACTGGGAAAGCAACACAGGGTAAGAAGGTTGTAGGGCTATCAGCAAGCTTGTAGAGCAAACATCCAGAGAATTAAAAGGAACCTGGAGACATAAATTCCCTGAGAAAGCGTAAGACTTTCTTTAATTCCAGGCCTCAAACAAGAATTCATTGTTTTTAATACCATTTATACTTGTTAGCTGGACAACAACTACAGATAAAGAATATTTTAGACACGGAGTTCCTTTGCCCCAACACCTCCAAAATTATGTATTTATTCTATCTCTACTGAGATCAGAGAATACTTATGAACCATCAGAATTACTGCCCCATCACAATCCCCAATGTTATATTATAGAACTCAGCCCTAATAAACAAATTATTTGTGGAAGGAACCTTTTAAACTGAGAAAGGCTGTAGCTGAAGTCGACTGGAATGAGTAATATATTTAGAAAAGTCTGAATCATCACATATAATGATTTTTCATAGAATTATCTATTTAAAACAGGAGTATAAGTTCCTTTTAAGTTTTCATAACTTATTTATGATTTATTGAAAGTATTAAAGTATCTTACTTATTAAAGTATCTCACTTCTTATCTAAATCATTCAAACCATATGTGTCTGTGTTTGAATATATACATATGTATATACAAATATACTGCTAAAAGAATGCCACTTAACTTATGTGGGCATAACCTACTGCATTTTCATTATTCCAGAAAAACATTTTTTTAGAAAGGAGAATGACTTTGAGTTCATATATTTAGCTAATAAAAATATACTTTGAAGGTTTAATTAAAATTCACAGCAAATGCAATTTTGAGACATAATAATCAGAGCATACTTCATGATGCTGTCATGGTACGCTATG
Source organism: Tragelaphus eurycerus (assembly GCA_935064755.1). NCBI lineage: Eukaryota > Metazoa > Chordata > Mammalia > Artiodactyla > Bovidae > Tragelaphus > Tragelaphus eurycerus. The sequence goes on from CAKXYN010000020.1 coordinate 12,800,605, forward strand.
ATATTAGCTTTCGGGTAAAACTGCAGTACACTCTCTTTGGCAACCTGGAAAAACAAACAACACTAAATTACTAATGTACTAAATTACTATAACAATTCTAATTATATACAAAATCTATTTATGGCAGACAACTGCTACTTCACCTTATATAATATTTATATTAAAAATAAAATACAAAAATGTAACAGGAAAATTTCAACAAGATTAAGCTATATACACCTATTTATAAACTAACAGGACAGCTGCCTCCTCTCACACACACTTGTACATGAATGGCCAACTTCAGCAAAAGTATCAGATGCTTTAACCAAGTATCATTCATCCATTCAATGACTATTTACTATCTTCCATATACCTCATGCGAAGAGTTGACTCATTGGAGAAGACTCTGATGCTGGGAGGGATTGAGGGCAGGAGGAGAAGGGGACGACAGAGGATGAGATGGCTGGATGGCATCACTGACTCGATGGATGCGAGTCTGAGTGACCTCCGGGAGCTAGTGATGGACAGGGAGGCCTGGCGTGCTGCGGTTCATGGGGTCGCAAAGAGTCGGACACGACTGAGCGACTGATCTGATCTGATCTGATCTGATATATCAGAATTTGTATATGGCACTTGGTGAATAAAAGTGACATGTATCAAATAACCATCTAGATAAATCTAACTACAAAGTATGATAATGATAAACAGAAAAAGCAGAGACTGTAATGAAAGGAAGATCTGATTTAGAGATTTAGGAAAGAACTAGAGAAAATGTGAAAAACCAAAACAGGAAAACAGTGAAAGTTCACGCGAAAGGTTGAGAAAAAAAGCAAAGGCAAAAGGTATTTCAAAACCTTGAATCAAGATCGAACATTTAAGGAACTAAAGCAAGGTCAGAATGGCCAGAACTCAGGGGACGCTGTCTTCTTCTAAAGTGAACAATGGCCTAAGTTTGTAGCTTCACCTGCCCAAAATACAAGCCAACCTCTGGGGAACGTAGAACACAAGGCTCACTCTAAGTAAACTCTCCGAAATTTAAGCAAGAAGGGGATACCATTTACAAGGTCAGGAAAAGCACTTATCTTCTCTGCAGACAAAAAAAGGAGAGCACAGCCTTCAGTCCTTTACTAGACAGATCTTTCTATTCTTCATAATCCTTCAGCTGAAAAAGAGACAGCTTCCCCCATATTCTCCCTCCTACTAGAAACCCCAAGTTAATCTTCTAATGCCATAAACAGAAGATCCCCCAAGGGCAGAAATAATAATGAACAGATAAATAGAAACAATATGAGAAATACAATTACCTGGGCCTTTGATCTTCCAACATGTTTCTTTTGAAACAAAAACTGCCTGTTGAGGTTGCTGACATCAATAGTATCCAGATCAATCTACAAATACATAGACCAGATAAATCACCAACTTCCTAGTATGTTTGAGCAAAATATCACTATTCTCTGCATCCATAACCCAAAACTTTTGGTATTTGCTACATTAGTGGAGAAAAGGCTCTTAATACCAAAGTGTTAATTGATTAAATAATTTAATACATATAAAAAAAAAACAAGGTTTAATTTCAAAGATAACATCCTCCCTCCCCTAAAAAAACTGATTCTTTTCTTCATTTGCTTGTTTAATCATTCTGGCAAATATGTTAGGAAATCCCTCAGATATGTTGAAAATGCATTAAAATTTTTTTCTTTTTCTTTCAATTTCCATCACTTCTCTATTAATCTCATCAATTACTCTTTCAAATCCAATATAATAAACTGTGCCTTGTTCTTTTTCTTAAATCATACTTGACAAACAGATTTATTGAATTTTTACCACATTCTTTAATTCAGAAGTCCTTACCCATCCACAATTTTATTTACAATTATTACCTGAGGCCTGTGGAGCGAACCTTCTACACAAGGTTAAGTGTCTCCTGTTTTAAGTCTTACCTAACTGCTGTTTAAACGTTAAATACAAGAGAAGAAGAAATAATTATAACTAAAACCACTTTCATTCCATTTCAATAAATTTATATGAAAGGTAATCAAATGTTCTGTATAACATTCATGGTTTTGGCTATAATTTGTGAAAATTACCAGTACATATAATCACATTTTTTTATTCGTGCTTTCTAAATTACTACAAAAATCAAGCCAAATAAAAAAAGATCAACATTTCTCAGGTGCCCCAACTCATTGTCTATGACAAAATGAACCTTTTAAAGGAGTATCAGCTATGCCACATTCATATTTGGGATTTGTGATACAGAACTGAATGCAAAGACAAACCCTATAAAAATCAAAGGAAAATGCATAAATGCTTTTCCCTCCAGTCACTCATTTATTAGTTCAGTCGGTCATCTCTAATTCCATGTTTCCACTACACCTTAAAACGCTATCAACTCACAACCAAATTGTAGGTTACAACTCCAAACCTCTTAAGTTTACATAACAGAAATAACCTGACTCAAAATTGCAGTAGATTCTCGCCACTGCACACCAATGCAAAAGTTAAAATCCTAACCAACACCTTTAACGAAATAATCTATGGTGATAAAAATGATTGTCACGCAAATTGTCTGTACCCACAAGAGGAGCGCATGCCCCAAAGGAGTCCTACCAGTTGCCAGACGACCCAAAGAAAGTTACCAAACTGCATCTCACTTTTCCTCTTATTTGTTAAAAATAAAATGGGATGAAAACAGCGTTTACAAAGCCTACGATAGCAGTGAAGATTAAATACGTTAAGGCGAGTAAAAACCTCAGGAGAGAGTCGGGCTCGGGACAAGCGCTCAGTAGGTCCTGATTAGCGCGCCATGCTCTGCTCTGGATATTGAGTTAAGAGGGACTTTGAATTGAACACTTGCAACATCCTCAAGGGACTGGAAACAACCATCTCCTGCCTCCCGTTCAAAATGGGGTACCGCTCTGAAGCGAAAGCACGAGGGCTCCTCCACACCCCAGAGCCGCCACAAATTGGCGGGGCGCGGGGGGATTGGGGGGAGGCCCGCCGTAAGACGCCCGGAAGACCCGGGCCCTCGGCCTCAGCGTGCGGAGCGGGCCCGGCGTGCGGCAAGGCCCGCCCCGTCGCTGTGGAAGAGCTCCCTCTCCGTGGACAGCCACGACCCTGGGGCCTCTGGGTCTGGCCCCGTGCTCTCAGCTCCAGTCCCGACCTCCGGGCCCCAAGCCCCCAGACCCCGGCTCCACGGCCCGCCATTCAGCCCGCGCGCACGCCTGGCCCTCACCAGGTCGATGTGGGAGAAGCCGGTGAGCACGAGGTTTTTGAGGAGCTCGCAGCCGATGCCGCCCGCCCCCACCACCAGGACCCGGCCTCCGGCCACGGCCTCAGCCAGTTCCCGGGGCAGCCCCCGCGACAGTGCCATGGCGGGACGACCACGAGCCGCGGCGGAGGCGGAGGCGGGAGAAGTGAGCCGCGGCCGGAAGCAGGTGGGGGAGGGGCGGCCCAGCTTCCGTTCCTGCGCACTTCGGCCGCCTATCGGCGCCGAGTAGGCGGAGCCCGAGGGTGTGGCCAGTTCGCCGGCCCCGGACAGGGCTGGGCTGTGAGGGAAGGGCTTCACACCTCCGTTTGTAGTCTTTCTCAGCGACGCGCACCGCCCGGTCTTCGGCCTAAGTAGCCTAAGGATGGTGTTTGGCCTGGGATTTGGAACTCCCAACCAAAACTTCTAACAGATTAGAAAACTGATGTCCCTCTATGTAAAGAGCTCTTACAAATTAACAAGAAAATGAATGTCACACACAAAAATACAGGCAATGGATGTGAAGGAGCACTCACAAAGTGAGTGAGTGGGCAGTATGATCAATACTGAAATTTCATCAAAGACATGCAAAATAGTTTTCAAACGCTTTTCACCCATTGAACAGCAAAAACAGTGCAACACTTTTCTTGTGAAAGTGAAAGTCACGCAGTCGTGTCCGACTCTTTGCGACGCCATGGACTACACAGTCCATGGAATTAACACTTTTCTTAGGCACTCTCAAAGTAAGGCAAGGCTTTCTAGAGAGTATTGTGGCTGCTGCTGCTAAGTCACTTCAGTCGTGTCCGACTCTGTGTGACCCCATAGACAGCAGCCACCAGGCTTCCCCGTCCCTGGGATTCTCCAGGCAAGAACACTGGAGTGGGTTGCCATTTCCTTCTCCAATGCATGGAAGTGAAAAGTGAAAGTGAAGTCGCTCAGTCGTGTCGACTCTCAGCGACCCCATGGACTGCAGCCTACCAGGCTCCTCCATTCATGGGATTTTCCAGGCAAGAGTACTGGAGTGGGGTGCCATTGCCTTCTCCGAGTATTGTGGCAATTTGATATAAAAAACCCTAAAACTGTGCATAGCTATTGACTCATTCTTCCCAATTCGAGGAATTTATCCAATGGCAATTATCACTGGTTAAAAAAATAATTAAATTGGAATAGAGAGGCAGACGGAGAAGGCAATGGCACCCCACTCCAGTACTCTTGCCTGGAAAATCCCATGGGCAGAGGGGCCTGGTGGGCTGCAGTCCATGGGGTCTCTAAGAGTCGGACACAACTGAGCGCCTTCACTTTCACTTCTCACTTTCATGCATTGGAGAAGGAAATGGCAACCCACTCCAGTGTTCTTGCCTGGAGAATCCCAGGGACGGGGGAGCCTGGTGGGCTGCCATCTATGGGGTCACACAGAGTCGGACACGACTGAAGCAACGCAGCAGCAGCAGCAGAGAGGCAGAGGTACAGAATGGCCTTGTGGACTCAGCAGGTGAAGGGGAGGGTGGGATGAATTGAGAATATAGTATTGACGTACACACACCACCATGTGTGAAATAGTGGTAAGCGGCTGTATAACATAAAGAGCTGGATGCATACTTCTCTTTTTTTGAAAAATACTTTGCAGCATATGTGTAATGGACTAAAGGCCTCTTGGGCCCCAAGCGAAAAAAGCCAAACTCTGACAGTGGAAATTTGTAGATGAGCCACCCCACGCCCAAGGAGTGGAGGCTGCACGAGGGCCGAGAGGAGCTACTCCACGTTCAAGGTCAAGAGGGGCGGCTGTGAGGAGATACCCCTCGTCCAAGGTAAGGAGCAGCGGCTGCACTTTTCTGGAGCAGCTGTGAGGCGATACCCCACGTCCAAGGTAAGAGAAACCCAAGTAAGACGGTAGATGTTGCAAGAGGGCATCAGAGGGCAGACACACTGAAACCATAATCACAGAAAGCTAGTCAATCTGATCACACGGACCACAGCCTTGTCTAACTCAATGAGACTAAGCCATGCACAGTATGAAAAGGCAAAATGATAGGATACTGAAAGAGGCACTCCCCAGGTGAGTAGGTGCCCAATATGCTACTGGAGATCATTGGAGAAATAACTCCAGAAAGAAAGAAGGGATGGAGCCAAAAGAGGGGACGACAGAGGATGAGATGGTTGGATACATCACTGACTCGATGGACATGAGTTTGGGTGAACTCCGGGAGCTGGTGATGAACAGGGAGGCCTGGTGTGCTGTGATTCATGGGGTCCCAAAGAGTCGGACATGACTGAGCGACTGAACTGAACTTAACTGAAAGACTTACTGCAGGATGTCCAACAAGAAAGTGGGAGGCAAGCCTCAGGTCCCTTCAACTTGGTCTTTGAGTTAGGGGATTTTTTTAAGGGGAAGAACAAAGAGGGATTAATCATCATCTTGTGACATTCACAAGAGAAGACTCTATACATGGACATCACCAGATGATCAACACCGAAATCAGACTGATTATATTCTTTGCAGCCAAAGATAGAGAAGCTCTATACAGTCAGCAAAAACAAGACCAGGAGCTGACTGTGGCTCAGATCATGAACTCCTTCTTACCAAATTCAGACTTAAATGAAGAAAGTAGGGAAAACCACTAGACCATTCAGGTATGACCTAAATCAAATCCCTTATGATTATACAGTGGAAGTGAGAAATAGATTTAAGGGCCTAGATCTGATAGATAGAGTGCCTGATGAACTATGGAATGAGGTTCGTGACATTGTACAGGAGACAGGGACCAAGACCATCCCCATGGAAAAGAAATGCAAAAAAGCAAAATGGCTGTCTAGGAAGGCCTTACAAATAGCTGTGAAAAGAAGAGAAGCAAAAAGCAAAGGAGAAAAGGAAAGATATAAACATCTGAATGCAGAGTTCCGAAGAATAGCAAGAAGAGATAAGAAAGCCTCCTTCAGCAATCAATGCAAAGAAATAGAGGAAAACAACAGAATGGGAAAGACTAGGGATCTCTTCAAGAAAATCAGAGATATCAAAGGAACATTTCATGCAAAAATGGGCTCGATAAAGGACAGAAATGGTATGGACCTAACAGAAGCAGAAGATATTAAGAAGAGGTGGCAGGAATACACAGAAGAACTGTACGAAAAAGATCTTCACAATGCAGATAATCACGATGGTGTGATCACTGACCTAGTGCCAGACATCCTGGAATGTGAAGTCAAGTTGGCCTTAAAAAGCATCACTACGAACAAAGCTAGTGGAGGTGATGGAATTCCAGTGGAGCTATTTCAAATTCTGAAAGATGATGCTGTGAAAGTGCTGCACTCAATATGCCAGCAAATTTGGAAAACTCAGCAGTGGCCACAGGACTGGAAAAGGTCAGTTTTCATTCCAATCCCAAAGAAAGGCAATGCCAAAGAATGCTCAAACTACTGCACAATTGCACTCATCTCAAACGCTAGTAAAGTAATGCTCAAAATTCTCCAAGGCAGGCTTCAGCAATATGTGAACCGTGAACTTCCTGATGTTCAAGCTGGGTTTCGAAAAGGCAGAGGAACCAGAGATCAAATTGCCAACATCCACTGGATCATGGAAAAAGCAAGAGAGTTCCAGAAAAACATCTATTTCTGCTTTATTGACTCTGCCAAAGCCTTTGACTGTGTGGATCACAATAAACTGGAAAATTCTGAAAGAGATGGGAATACCAGACCACCTGACCTGCCTCTTGAGAAATCTGTATGCAGGTCAGGAAGCAACAGTTAGAAGTGGACATGGAACAACAGACTGATTCCAAATAGGAGAAGGAGTTCGTCAAGGCTGTATATTGTCACCCTGTTTATTTAACTTATATGCAGAGTACATCATGAGAAACACTGGACTGCAAGAAACACAAGTTGGAATCAAGGTTGCCGGGAGAAATCTCAATAACCTCAGATGTGCAGATGACACCACCCTTATGGCAGAAAGTGAAGAGGAACTAAAAAGCCTCTTGATGAAAGTGAAAGTGGAGAGTGAAAAAGTGGGCTTAAAGCTCAACATTCAGAAAACAAAGATCATGGCATCTGGTCCCATCACTTCATGGGAAATAGATGGAGAAACAGTGGAAACAGTGTCAAGACTTTATTTTTCTGGGCTCCAAAATCACTGCAGATGGTGACTGCAGCCATGAAATTAAAAGACGCTTACTCCTTGGAAGGAAAGTTATGACCAACCTAGATAGCATATTCAAAAGCAGAGACATTACTTTGCCAACAAAGGTCCGTCTAGTCAAGGCTGTGGTTTTTCCTGTGGTCATGTATGGATGTGAGAGCTGGACTGTGAAGAAGGCTGAGCGCCGAAGAATTGATGCTTTTGAACTGTGGTGTTGGAGAAGACTCTTGAGAGTCCCTTGGACTGCAAGGAGATCCAACCAGTCCATTCTGAAGGAGATCAGCCCTGGGATTTCTTTGGAAGGAATGATGCTAAAGCTGAAACTCCAGTATTTTGGCCACCTCATGTGAAGAGTTGACTCCTTGGAGAAGACTCTGATGCTGGGAGGGATTGGGGGCAGGAGGAGAAGAGGACGACAGAGGATGAGATGGCTGGATGGCATCACTGACTCGATGGATGTGAGTGAGTGACCTCCGGGAGTTGGTGATGGACAGGGAGTCCTGGCGTGCTGCAGTTCATGGGGTCGCAAAGAGTCGGACATGACTGAGCGACTGATCAGGTCTGATCCTGCCTGAGGACAATCTCTGGATTAAACCTTCTGGCTAATTCTGTTATCTTAAAATGTATATGGGAGTAGACCTGGTCTTTACAAGGATTATATAACAATAATGTATCCTGCCTGAGGACAGTCTCTGGATTAAACCTTCTGACTAATTTTGTTACCTTATAATGTAAATTATGGGAGTAGGTCTGCTGAGGTCTTTACAACCTCCAGAATTTGAATTCATTGGAGAGTATGTAACTTCATTGCTAACACTAGGGGGTACTCTTTCTGCCGCCTTCTGATGCCTATGTCAGAAGCTTTCTCTATCTCCTTTATACTTTAATAAAACTTTATTACACAAAAACTCTGAGCAATCAAGTGTCATCTCTGGCCCCAGATTGAATTCTTCTCCTCCGGGGGCCAAGAATCCCAGTATCTTCGCCTCATTCAACAACAACCTCTCACAATGGCATCTACTGCATTAATGAGGTTATCAAAAACAGCAATTTTAGTCATCTGACTCTGGTTGATTAGTGTTCCCTTAGCATCGGACTGAAATCAGAGGAGGTTAAGAAAGGCAGTAAAGTTGTGGAGAGATTTATCATAAACTCAGCAAGGGAACTTGGTTTCAGGAGGCGGGGAGACTCGATTTCACTTACAAAGTATGTCCTGGTAGAATACTGGTGGGGGAAACACAGATCAGATCAGTCGCTCAGAAAAGTCGTGTCCGACTCTTTGTGACCCCATGAATCACAGCATGCCAGGCCTCCCTGTCCATCACCAACTCCCGGAGGTCACTCAGACTCACATCCATTGAGTCAGTGATGCCATCCAGCCATCTCATCCTCTGTCGTCCCCTTCTCCTCTTGCCCCCAATCCCTCCCAGCATCAGAGTCTTCTCCAAGGAGTCAGCTCTTCACATGAGGTGGCCAAAGTACTGGAGTTTCAGCTTTAGCATCATTCCTTCCAAAGAAATCCCAGGGCTGATCTCCTTCAGAATGGACTGGTTGGATCTCCTTGCAGTCCAAGGGACTCTCAAGAGTCTTCTCCAACACCACAGTTCAAAAGCATCAATTCTTCGGCGCTCAGCCTTCTTCACAGTCCAGCTCTCACATCCATACATGACCACAGGAAAAACCACAGCCTTGACTAGACGGACCTTTGTTGGCAAAGTAATGTCTCTGCTTTTGAATATGCTATCTAGGTTGGTCATAACTTTCCTTCCAAGGAGTAAGCGTCTTTTAATTTCATGGCTGCAGTCACCATCTGCAGTGATTTTGGAGCCCAGAAAAATAAAGTCTTGACACTGTTTCCACTGTTTCTCCATCTATTTCCCATGAAGTGATGGGACCAGATGCCATGATCTTTGTTTTCTGAATGTTGAGCTTTAAGCCCACTTTTTCACTCTCCACTTTCACTTTCATCAAGAGGCTTTTTAGTTCCTCTTCACTTTCTGCCATAAGGGTGGTGTCATCTGCACATCTGAGGTTATTGAGATTTCTCCCGGCAACCTTGATTCCAACTTGTGTTTCTTGCAGTCCAGTGTTTCTCATGATGTACTCTGCATATAAGTTAAATAAACAGGGTGACAATATACAGCCTTGACGAACTCCTTCTCCTATTTGGAATCAGTCTGTTGTTCCATGTCCACTTCTAACTGTTGCTTCCTGACCTGCATACAGATTTCTCAAGAGGCAGGTCAGGTGGTCTGGTATTCCCATCTCTTTCAGAATTTTCCAGTTTATTGTGATCCACACAGTCAAAGGCTTTGGCAGAGTCAATAAAGCAGAAATAGATGTTTTTCTGGAACTCTCTTGCTTTTTCCATGATCCAGTGGATGTTGGCAATTTGATCTCTGGTTCCTCTGCCTTTTCGAAACCCAGCTTGAACATCAGGAAGTTCACGGTTCACATATTGCTGAAGCCTGCCTTGGAGAATTTTGAGCATTACTTTACTAGCGTTTGAGATGAGTGCAATTGTGCAGTAGTTTGAGCATTCTTTGGCATTGCCTTTCTTTGGGATTGGAATGAAAACTGACCTTTTCCAGTCCTAACCATGTATGTGATTAAATTTTGTTAAAAAGTTTTCTCAAATGGCAAGAAAATAACCGTGGTTAGTATTTTTGTGTATTTATGTATGCTGGAATTGTGGACAATTTTTATTTCTTCTCTAAACTTTCCTGTATTTCCCGGATGCTCATGCTCCTCAAAGAGAATGTGAACTTTAAAATCAGAAAAAGTTATTAGAAGAAAAAAGGAAAAGATGGTGTAAAAGGAAAATCCAAATAGAGTCATTATTGCTAAGAGAGCTCTCTAAAATGGAGCTGGAAGGCCACTGATAAAGTGTAACTTATGCAAGGCTCCATAAGACCCCCTTATCTGTCTGTCGTGTCTATATCTTCTGGACCTCAAGGGCTTTCCTAGTGGCTCGGACGGTAAAGAATCCTCCTGCAATGAGGCAGACCTGGGCTCAATCCCTGGGTTGGGAAGATCCCCTGGAGAAGGAAATGGCAACCCACTCCAGTATTCTTGCCTGGAGAATCCCCATGGACAGAGGAGCCTGGCGGGCTGCAGTCCATGGGGTCACAGAGCATCAGATACCACTGAGTGACTAAGCACAGCACAGCCGTGAAGTCTGACCTTCTGACCACTCACTGTCCTAATGAAGGCATTCAAAACATCTTCCAGAAACTCAATGCTTATTACCCTTACCCAAATATAACTCATGACAGCCTATATATTTATCAGACCCTTTCCTTAAAACAACCTGTGACTATCATCCCTAAAGGACAACTATTTCCTTTCTCGTGTCAGAGTACAGCCTCATGGCATTTGTCTTCGTAGGCCCCTGATTCTCTTCCCTGGAACACTCTTTCCATTATACTCAAATCTGTGTCTTCCGAACTGTAACTTCTTTAAGATTTATTGATTTATTTTGGGGGGCTGCACTGGGTCTTTATTGCTGCACACAGGCTTTCTCTAGTTGCGGTGAGTGGGAGCTACTCTTTGTTGTGGTGCATGGGCTTCGCATTGTGGTGGCTTCTCTTGTGGGAGGGCATGGGCTGTAGGGTGTGTGAGGACTTCAGGAGTTGCAGAACATGGGCTCAGTAGTTGTGGCACATGGGCTTCCTTGCTCTGAAGCATGTGGGATCTTCCTGGTCCAGGGGTCAAACAGGTGTCCCTTGTATTACAAGGCAGATTCTTAACCACTGGACCATGACTGAAGCCCCAAATTGCAATTCTTATGATGCCAAATATACTCTTTTCTTCTTTGTTTTGTTGGCTAACAGTGGAAAACAGAAGAAAATTGCTTTTGACTTCTTTGTTCTTTTTCATCAGTTGATTGGTTCACCAAGCACCCACCAAGCTTGGTCTGTGAGGAGCACTCAGGCTGTGGTTCTGAACCATAAGGTAAAGGAAGGGCCAGGGAACCCAACCATGGCTTGGGTTGGTCGAGGGGTAGGGGGCACACCCTTGCATAATACGCTGCTGACATCCCTCCCTACCATTGGCCTGCCTCTCATAAACAGACATCCTGCACAGGATGCTCACCTTCCTTCTCCCTCAAGACACGCAGTGGATAGAACCACCTTCCATTGCTTCTCTCCTGCCCACAGAACTGCACACCTAATCCTACTCCTCAGGGCCTTGCTGGTATTTCTATTTTCAGATCAAGATCTTTTACACAGCATTTAAGTGGGTTCACACTGGACTTGTTTTCTCATGTCTTGCTTCCTTAACAATTATGTTACAAACATTATTTCTATTGGATGATGGGGATGCCTCTGCGATCTGTACTCTATTTAGATAAGATCTGATACAAACATGTATAACTAGATTCAAGAACTCATTTGGTTGGAAGCACAAATTGTCTCCACCTAAAAGAAACATGACACCTAACTCATATCTGAAAATGGCTGTATCAACAGTTTAAAGCAACAATTATACCCCATTGTCTCATCAAAGGAGGGTACTCTCTGGCCATTTAAATAAATCCAAAGTGATGTACCTGCGGTCTGATGTACCTGATATGAGCAGTCTGTTTTCTGCTCTAGTTGGAGTGAGTGGCCTGAAGTCTGAGAGATTGTCTGCCCAGAAGTGCCTCAAGGGAACTGGTGATGGCTTCTCCAACAGGACAGAGAGGAGGAATCAAAACCTCTCTCTGCAGGGCTTCCCTGGTGGCTCAGTGGTAAAAAAAAAAAAAAGAACCCGCCTGCCAATGCAGGAGACATGGGTTCAATCCCTGATCTGGGAAGATCCACATCTTAGTTGCCATGGAGCAACTAAGCCCATGCACCACAACTACTGAGCCTGTGTTCTAGAGCCCGGGAGATGCAACTACTGAAGCCCACATGTGCCCCAGAGCCTGTGCTCTACAACAAGAGAAGCCAGCACAACGAGAAGCCCGTGCACCACAACTACAGAGTAGCCCCTGCTTGGTGCAACCAGAGAAAGTCCTTGCAGCAATGAATCCAGCACAGCCATAAATAAATAAATAAAAACGAACAAAAACCCTCTCTCTACAGGTCCACACTCAGCCTCAGCCCTACAAACCCAGTGTTCCTGAAATATCTATAACCAACACCCTTGCTTTCTTCTACACAGCCAGCCACTTTCCCCAGGTACATCTCCCCACCTTGGGAAGCAGGGAGAGGGCAAGGAAGCAGTCAAATATATAAAACCTAAATGGAGAAAGGGGAGATGAGTGGTGGACAGCTGGGTGGAGGGACAATGTCCAGAAGAGACAAAGGGCCAAGAGGTGGGAGTAGATGAGGTTAGGAAAGTGGGGTAGCCTTCAACAGTTCATGTCACGGGGCAGGAGCCTCAAGCAGCTGGAACAGTCCCAGCAGTATGCTCTGTCAGCATCCAGGGACAGTACAAGTGCAGAGGCTGCAGGGGTGATACATGGCTAGCTGCTGCTCACAGCGCTACAGCTGCTCGCCCTCCGAGAACCCATCAGGGTCCTCCGTAAGATCACCTGCCCGTGGGCTACAGAGGAGCCATGTTCTGAGCTGCTTCTGTGGACGCAGGCCACTGACCCTGAAGGGCTAACCAGCCCATAAACGAGAGGTTCTAAATCCTGGCTCCGGACCCATCACAGGTGCCAAAAGGAAACAGAAACAAGAGCTAATAAACTCTGAGTCAAAATGAGGTAAAAAGACAATTTAAACATTAAAGTTTAATTTATATAAATAAAAGGAAATGCACTACTTAAATAATAATTCATCTGGATCCTCTTGGATAATACAAAATTCTTCCATGGGCGCCTGATCATTTTGAGGCCAGCAACTCTTCTCACATGTGTAAATTAGAATGGTTCCGAACTCCACAGAAAAATCTGAAAAATACAACATAATCAGGACTCCAATAAAGAGAAAGTGTTAGGAGATACACTCAATATTCAGTTTGCTTAGTGAATATAGCTCAGACACTGGAACAAGACTGCTTGGGTTCAAACCCAGCTCTACCACCTAGTGATTTCACCTCTATGATATTATTATGTATTTATCATGATGATAAGATTGCTGTGTGGAGTCAATAAGCTAGTACATAAGATACATGGAACAGAGCCTGGTACATCTTGAGTGTTATCTGTAAAGCAAAAAGGTTAAGCAGAAGAAGCTAATAGGAAGGAGAAGGAGAAGGATTGCTCAATATCAGGATAACTTATGTTGCCACAGGCAATGGTTTTACCTTACAAGCTGAAAAAATAATTACTTAAGGCAAAAACAGTGCTCATTAGCACTCAGTCACAATACAGTCACAGTATTCCTACAGAAAGTGACTGCCGATTAAAAAAGAAAACAGATAAGCAAAATATACTTTAAAAATATGGTACTTCCCAGGTAGTCCAGTGGTTAAAACTCTTGTGCTTCCACTGCAGGGGGCACAGGTTCAATCCCCGGTTGAGAAACTAAGATCTTGCATCCTGTGTGGTGTGGCCAAATCCAGACTATTTGACATTGAAGATCATTTTAAAATATCATACTAACAGAACACTACGTCCAAGAAAGGATACAGGCAAAAAGCAGAAAACAGATAAGAATTTATATAAAGTATCAGTGGATGGAGCCAGGAAGAATGGCATCAAGAGAACGTGAGTAATAAGAAAGCCTGTTGATATCAGAATAGGAAAACAGGAGTCAACAGGATGAGTTGAGCAACTGGTTTGGAGCAGCAAAGGAAAAATACTTTAAAAAAATGTAGGCAGGGCCTCCCTGGTGGCCCAGTGGTAAAGAATTTGCCTGCCAATGCAGGGGACAAGGGTTCAATCCCTGGGTCAGGAAGATCCCACATGCTGCAGAGCAACTAAGCCGGTGAGGCAGTTATTGAGCCTGTGCTCTAGAGTATGGGAGCCACAGCTACTGAAGCCCATGTGCTGCAGCTACTGATACCCAAGAGCCTATGCTGTGCAACTGGAGAAGCCACTGCCAAAGAAGCCCTGCACACTGCAACGAGAGAGGAGCCCCCACTCGGCACAACTAGAGAAAAGCCCATGCGGCGACAAAGACCCAGCAAAGCCAAAAATAAATAAAGAAATAAAACTTAAAAAAAAAAAATGTAGGCAGTTGGGCCTTCCCTGGTGGTCCAATGCTAAGACTCCATGCTCCCAATAAAGAGGGTCTGGGTTCAATTCCTGGTCGGGGAACTAGATCCCACATGTTACAGCTAAAGAGATAGCATGCTGCATACCACAACAAAGATAGAAGATTCTTCATGCTGCAACTAAGACCTGGAGCAGCCAAATAAATACATATACATATTAAAGATATTCAGGGGAATTCTCTGGTAGGCTGGTGGTTAGAACTCCTCACTTTCACTGACAAGGGTGTGGGTTCAACCCCTGGTTGGGGAACTGAGATCCGGCAAGCCACACGGCATGGCCGACTTAAAAGAAAGAAAGAAAACAGAAGAAAAACTAAATATGCAGGTCTGAAGACCCATCCGATCCCATGATAAACAAAACTGCATGGGACTTCCCTGGTGGTTCAGTGGCTAAGACTCCGCCCTCTCAACAGGAGGCCAGGGTTCAATCCCTGGTCAGGGAACTAGATCCCACAGGCCTCAACTAAAAGTTCTCATGATGCAGCTAATGGTCCTGCATGCCACAACAAAAATCGAAGATCTCTCATGCCATACCTAACACCTAGTGCAGCTAAAATAGGTAAATAAGAATTACACAACAATGGGACTGCAAGACCTGTTAGTTTACTGGCTGGACTTCACGGATAAAGAAAGTTCTATGGTGTCAGTGTTAGTTACAAAGGGTGGAGGGGCATCAGTCCACCCTCAGACTTCTACAAAGCAACATTCAATGCCAAAAGATATCTATATGATCATGGAAGATCTCAGGGATTTTCAGAAAAACGTACTTCCCATTGAGGCCCAGCCATGGGAGATGACAGGAGGTATCAGATAAAAGGGCTGGTGGGGCCCTCACTATTAGAAGGTGACAGCATGGAGTTTACCAAGTTTTGAAGAAAGAAAATGGGGCTTAAAAACTTTACATGTAAGTTGTCCTTCAACTAGAAAGGCAGACTAGTTAGGGCTCACACCTGTGAGCCCTCTTTGACACAATTACATGAGGAAATCCAACTAGGAGAGAACAGCATAAAGAATTCACGGGCTAAATAGCTATGAGAATTATGTTTCCAGAATACAGACTGATAAACCTTAACAAAGCAAAACTGATACTAAAATATGTGGAGATGGAGTAGGGTAAACATTTCCTTATCTATTATTAAAGGGTCAAATACAAACTATTTAAAATGGAAATATGGAATGAATATAATTTTCTTAATTTCAGAGGATCTTTTAGAAACTAGGGCCTCTTTTAATAAAAAATCCATTACCTAAAAAGTCCAGCAGCTGCTTCACTTACACTTAATTTTTCTTATGTTAAATTTTCATGAATTTATTTTAGTACTTTAAATTAGTATTACTAAATTTTTTCCTTTTTAGAAAAGAAATTTCTAGTCATACATCTATTTTAACTTTCTGTCTGCATTTATGTCAAGAATGATGACTGGAATGATTCTACACATGTGCTAATAATGGTGATTTCCAAGGTTTACCAGATATTTACAGAAAATCCTCAATAGAAAACTCAGGGATCAAAACAAGCAGAGAGAAAAAGGTAAACTGCAGGAAATAGACAATGCAGAAAACAAGTAAAAATTTAAAAAAGAGAACACATCCCAAAGATATGAAAGAAGATACTGAACTCAAAAAAAAAAAAAAAGAGGAGCTTATAAAAAGGTTTATACCCTATGAGTCAATGAGATTTATCCCAAGAATGAAAAGATGTTTAAACATACCCAAATCAGTATAATATGCCACATTAATAGAATCAATAGAATTACATGATATCTCAACTGATGCAGAAAAAAGCATTTGATAAAATTCAATACCCTGTAGTGATAAAAATCACTCAGTAAATGAGGAATAGAAGGTAAATTCCTCAATCTGAAAAAGGCCATATACATGAAACACTCACAGTTAACATAATACTCAATGGTAAAAAACTAAAAGCTATTCCCCTAAGACCAGGAACAAGACAAGGATGCCCACTTTTGCAACTTATATTCAATGAAGAAGTTCTATACAAAGCAATGGGACAAGAAAAAGAAATAAAAGGCATCCAAATCCAAAGGAGGAAGTAAAATTATTTCTATTGATCTGATCTTTTTTCCAAGAATGCTTGTTTTTGTCTCTGTACTTACATTTCCACACTAACAGAACAAAATCAAATTATCTGCAACTCAAATATTCTTATTAGAATAATGATAACAGAATCTGACCACATTCAGTTTTTAATCTTGATGTTTTCAAATAAGAATTGTTTAAAATTCATCAGTTCCTAGGATAGTTACTAGAAAGTGATTTTTTTTTCTTTTTTTTTTTTTGGTGGCACCTCACGACTAGTGGAACTTCCTTGACTAAGGACTGAACTTGCACTCCCTGCAATGGAAGTGGGGAGTTTTAACCAATGGACCAGGAGGGAAGCCCCTAAAGTAACAAATTTAAAGAAACTGAAATAGTAGTCTCCCAAGTTATTTTAGTTGTTGCTATATTTTGTACTAGAAATAAGTTACCCCTTTGAAAAATTATACTAAGATCAAACCCTGAAATGCTTTTCAATGTAGTAAAACTTACATGTTATTATAATGTCCATATAGCTAATGATGTAGGTAAAGATAAACAGTGATCTCTTATGTGTTTTTAGGGCTTCCCTGGTAGCTCAGCTGGTAAAGAATCCACCTGCAATGCAGGAGACCTGGGTTTGATTCCTGGGTTGAGAAGATCCCCTGGAGAAGGGAAGGGCTACCCACTCCAGTGTTCTGGCCTGGACTATAAAAAGGAACTATAAAAAGGAAAGAAATTTTGATACATGCTACAACATGAGCCCTGACGATATTGTGATAAATGAAATGAGCCAGACACAAAAGGACGAATATCATATGATTCCACTTACGTCAGGTGTCTAGAATAGGCAAATTCAAAGAGACAGAAATGGACAGAATAGAGGTTACCAGCAACTATGGGAAGAGAAAATGAGCTGAGGTGGGGGGCCTCATTCTTTTAGGGGAGGGGCAGAGTAGTTAATGAGTACAGACTGATTTTTTTATTTGGGATAACAAAAAAGTTCTGGTAATAAAATAGTGGTGACAGTTACATAACACTGTGAATATATTTAATATCACTAAATTATACACTTAAAGAAATGGCTAAAATGGTCAATTTTTAAGTATGTGTATTTTATAATACATTTTTCAAAAAATCAATTGTATTTAAACATATTAATACTTGCAGCAAACATCAGAAACTGAAACATTTACAATAACATAAAAATGCATTTAACACAGAGACAAAACTGAAAAAAGATATGCAAGACTCTACACTGAAAAGTATAAGACTCTATTGCAAGAAATTAAAGAGCATCTAAATAAATGGAGAGATATACCAGGTACATGGATTGGAAGACTCAACATTGTTAAGACATCAATTCTCCTCGATCTGATCCAGAGAACCAACACAATACCAAACAAAAGCCCAGAAAGTCTTTTACTTTTTTTAAGAAGTTGAGGAAATACCAACCCACTCCAGTATTCTTGCCTGCAGAATCCCAAGGACAGAGGAGCCTGGCAGGCTGCAATCCATGGGGTTGCAAAGAGTCAGACACGACTGACTGACTGAGCATGCACACATAGAACGGCTAACTTATCGGACAGCTCAGTTAAAGAATTAAGAAATAAAATGCAATTTTAAAAAACCCCACAGAAATGCAAATGATCTGGAAGAGTCAAAATATTTTTGAAAAGGAAGAATAAAGCTGAAAGATTGATATAGCCAAGTTACAAATCCAACACTTTGGCCACGTGATAAGGAAAACCGACTCACTGGAAAAGACCCTGATGCTGGGAAAAGACTGAAGGCAAAAGGAGAAGGGAGCAGCAGAGGATGAGATGGTTAGATAACATCATGGACTCAATGGACATGAATGTGAGCAAAACTCTGGGAGGGGAGTGAAGGACAGGGGAGCCTGGCATGCTGCAGTCCATGGGGTCGCAAAGGGTCAGACATGACTTAGTGACTAAACAACAACAACAAATCTTACAAAACTACAGTGGTCAAGAGAGTGTGGCAGTGGTGTCAAAACAGAAAAACAGATTAATGGAACAGAATGCAGAATAAAGAGCACAGAAACAAATTAACACATATATGGACAACCAACATTCAACAAAGGTAAAAGACACTTGGGCAAAGAAAGAAGAGTCTTATCAATAAGTGGTGCTGCAACACCTGGATATTCCCATGGAAAAGAAGGAACTTGAACCGTACCTCATACCATATATAAAATTTAACTCAAAATGGACATAAATCTAAATGTAAAACTAGAAACAAAACTTGTGTCCTTGGGCTAAGCAATCATTTCTTAGACAAGATATCAAAAACATAATTCATATAAGAAAAGATTAATAAATTGCCCTTCAAAGTAAAAAAACTGTTTTTAAAAGGACAGTTTAGAGAATAAAAAAACAAGTCAGTACTTTATGGAAGGGGGAGAAAAAGGCACTGTTTTCAAGTGGAGAAACCTAAAATACTAGCCAACATCAACAATCAATGTTTAAAGAGGCACCCTTGATAAGATGAGTGACAGGAAGAAAACGGCACTTTACCCCAGACCCCATGATTTTCTTCTCAATAATCTGTAGTCTCATTCTAATTATGAGAAAAAAAAATGAGATGAATTCCAACAGAGGGGCATCTTACAAAATAAGTGACCAGTACTCCCACAAATGGTCGAGGTCATCAAAAATGGGGAAGTCCTGGGATGCCTCTGGTGGTCCCGTGACTTAAGACTCTACACTCACAATGCAGGGGGTGCAGGTTTGACCCCTGGTCAGGGAACTAGATCCCACATTCTACAGCTAAAAATCCCACATGCTGCAACACAGACCCAGTGCAGCCAAATACATACATTATTTCTTTTAAAAATATCTTGCTTAAGAAAAAATGAGGAAGTCCAAATTTTCATCACGGGCAAGAGACACACGAAGAGATATCCTGGATGGGCTCTTGGATATTAGGTAAAAACTAAGGAAATCTAAATAAACTATGGACTTTAGTTAATAATGTATTAATATTGGCTCATTAGTATAACAAAAGCACTGTATTAGTATAAATTTATTTTAATAAAGGGGAAACTGGGTGTGAGGTATATGGGAATTCTAGGTACTTATTTCTCAATTTCTCTGTAAATTGTAAGCTTCTAAAGTCTACACTAAAAAAAAAAAAAAAAAAGAAAGAAAGAAAAAAACGCAAAAATAAAAATTGGCAACCTAGACTTAGATAAAATATTTGTACATTATATACCAGATGAAGGACTTGTATCCAGAATACATACAAAACTCTCAGAAGTCAATAAGAAGACAAACTACCCAAATTTTAGAAAGAGAAAATGATTAGAACAGACAATTCACCAGAGAAAACATATAGTGATAAATCAGCACATGAAAATGATGCTCAAAATCATTAGTTATTAGAGAAACGCAAATGAAAACCATGCAATATTGCTATACACTCGTGAGACTGAAACGAACAAGACAGACTGTACAGAGTATTGCCAAGGATGTGCAACTCTCATGGACTGTCAGTTGGGATGTAAGTGGCACAGGCTCTTTAGAAAACAAGGTGGCAGTGTCTTAAAAAGTTAAACACACACCTACCGCACGATTCAACTGCTTTTCTCCTAGATACTTAACCCAAAAGCCTATGTCCATACAAAGGCTTGTACACAAATGTTCAAAGCAACTTTATTTATACTAGCCCCGAATGGAAGCAACAAATATGTCTCCTAAAAATAATTCTAATTTTCCAAATTTTCTGTAATGCTCATATTTTATAAGGAAACAAAGATAAAACACTAGGTTTTCATTTTAAAAACTAATCCCAAATTAGTACCAGAAACCCACAAACTCAAATAAATAAAGGGCCTTTTACCTAAATTAGCACTTCTGAGCATGCTGATCAGTGCTGGCATAAGCTGAAATTCAAATATCCTTCGGGCTCCACAGTGGCTGCAGGCTGGGAGCTCACTGACTTCTGATGTAGGACAGGTCAGAAAAAGTGGTTCTCCATTCCAGGAGTACCTAGAACAAGGAGAAAAAGAACACTGAATTAGGGCCACACACAAGTCACATGTTAACATCCAAGACTACATTTCATCAATTTTGTTTCTTTCTTGGAGAATATCCAGAGCAAAACTAGATAGTAAAGAAAATCCAAAGGCCTAGAAAACTAGCTGCAAGGCTGGAAATCATAGCAAGACATCTGGATTCTTATCAATGCTTGATTTAAACTCTAGATGAAGGCACTAAAGCTAATGTTGAACTGAATTTAACTAAAACTGCAACAAAGCCCAGACTCTGCTCAGTTGCGGATTGAGACTCAGCTCCCCACAGTTCTCGCCTTACAGAAGAAGGGGTGTGCACCCCTAAGGGATGAGTATCAACTTCAGTATCTATTGTCCTCCAACATATAGTTTCCAGTAAATATTTTTTTAAGTTACTAGATATGCAAAGAAGCAGAAAAAACTAACCCATAAAGAAAATGAATACATGGAGAGCCATAGCCAAAATGATGAACTTTTCAGGCACACTTTATGTTTTAAAAATCTCATTGAAGTATAGTTGATTTACAATGTTGTGTTTAACTTCTGCTGTACAGCAAAGTGACTCAGTTGTACATATAAATACTCTTTTTCTTTCTTTTCCATTATGGTTTATCACAGGATACTGATTACAGTTCCCTGTGCCATACAATAGGACTCTGATGGACAATATTTTTAAAACCACCACCAGACTAAGTCTCTCACTTCAATCACTCTTGTAATCAATGTACTTTAATATCCACAGATTTAGTTCTTATTTCATTTTGGGGAAAATTTCCTATTTTATCTTTGAGTATTGTTTTGGATCCATTTGTTGAGTTCTCTTCTTTGGATACCAGTTATCTTTATAGCAGTTATAGTTATCCACCTTCCAAGATAGCACCTTCTAATTACTTTGTCTTTTTGTTCAGCATTCATGAGATTTTTGAAACTCTCTTCACATCAGTACTTTGCTTTTCAGCCAAGTCAACTACTTCTAAATTTATTACATATGAAATGTGTGGCTTGATTTCTTTAGCAATTTAACTTCCTTTGGCATCTTGTTTTCTCAACTTTGAGCTCTTTGTTTTACTGAACATATTATCTTACAAAGTTCGTCTGTATCTTGAAAACTCTGCTGGGAATTATGTGTTCCTCAGATTATCTTTTCTTCCAGATATGGTTCTTGGCTCATGTTTGTATGCACTATTCATTTCTCTAATTTTACTGCCAACAGTATGATTACATGGGTGGCCTGCCACTTTTCAGCTAGTTTATGCCTCAAGAGGGCAACTCTGTTTCTTCTACTCTTCTGTAGGTTTTGTAGGAATCTGGGTGGGGGTATAGTTCTATAAGACTCAATGCAATCTACTACAACACCTGGGCTTCATTTTCACTGAGATAGCGTAAAATGTCTTACATGTTTGGGGATCCCACTCTAATGGGCAAGAAATTGCCCTTGACTTCTTTATCATTTCCGTATCACATCATGGAACCCAACTTTTGCTTCTTAGAGGCAATTCCTAATTCCCTGTATCTTCACCTGTACCACACCCAGTTGTGGGGCCAAAAGCCCTACAGCAGAAGATACAGATTCTTCTCCTGTTTGCTTCTTTCCAGATTCAACATTATTACCACAATTCTCAGGATGCTGTGGACTTACCAGTGTCTTTTCAAGAAGTGAGAGAAGAAGGTTGAATGGCTAGAACTCACACTAAAGGTACAGAAATGTACCTTCCTCTGTGAAAAGAAACTTAACTATATAAATAAATACATGTGAGGCACCCAGAACCGTATTAGACTTTTGGTGATATCACATCCTGGATTGCCACTCTGAGTTTTATGGTATTAAGTTTCTTTCCTTATTTAAATGCAAATGGAAGGGATTTTCTTTTTAAAGTTTGTTTTTTTCTACTTTATTTTTGGCTGATTTTTACTTTTTATATTCACTGTAACCAGGTATTAGGATAGAGAGACCACGTGATTTTACTCTGACCACTGTATCTAGACCCATTTTTCCACATTTTCCCAGTGTTGTCATTTTTATATACTATAACCTGCTGGATATGTCATTTCCTCTGAGAGCCTCGGTGACATCCTATTTAGAATAGTTATGTTTTATTTTCCTCATTTATCACTTGTGGAAATCGTACGATGTATCTTTTAATTTTTAAACTCTCTCACTAGAAGGTAAAATCTATAAAAACATGGACTTTGTGTCATTTTCTGTTGTACCTGCAGCATCTATAACAGCACATAACATCTGGCGTAGACTCAGTATAATATTAGCTGAATGAATGAACGTGCTCACTGAATCCTTCCAAACATCCTGCAAAGTAGGCATTAGGCCCATTTTACAGAAGAGTAAATAGTCATCTGCCCCAAAGCCAAGTCTTCTAAGACCAAAACCAAGGTTCTTTTCATTCCTACCATGTTTGAAAATGTACTGGTATCACAAATACCTACTATATGTAGGCACTATGCTTTGCATGAGAATAACATACTGTCCTCCCTGCCAAAGATCATGAATATATAAGTACACCAATACTATTAAGAGATCATTATAGATCTCTGCTTCCCCAAAACAGCATAGTGGGTTTCAAACAACAGTCAGTATTTATGGATGTTGTACAGAGTATTTTCATTATCACCTCATTTAGTTCCCAGAGGAATCCTATGAAATAGGTAGTTGTATTATCATCCTCATTTTAGAGACGAGGCACTAAGGATAAGAAAGGTTAAGTGAATTGCCCATGGACCTTTAACTAGAAATGGAAAACCCAGGCCTTGAACTTCCAAGACCTCTTATTCAATATCCTCGGGGCAGTTGTTACTTATTACAAAGTATTATGTCTTCGGTATAAGAAACTTGTAAAGTAGAATGCGCAAGGGAAATAAAACCAAAACTACTATAACAAAGATTTAGTTTCAAAGATGTAAATCAAACTGACAAAGACACACTTTGTAGTCTAAGAACAATCAAGACTCCAACCCCAAATAACACCCTCCAAAATCCCCATCTCCAGCATTGCATCAACACTCATCCAATTTCACAAGCCAGAAGCTCAAAACCACTTTGTTGCCTTCCAGTCTTTTACTCTCATATCCAAGGATCACCAAGAACTGCCATTATACAAATATCTTCAAAACCCTGTTTCCCACATCCTCTGCCTTGATCCAAAACCTTATACCATCTCTCACCTGGATTCCTTGAATCTCAAGTGATCGTATCACTCCCCTGGCATCCACTGGCTACAGAACAAAATACAAATTCTTTAGTAAGAAATGGATTGAAAACATACCTAATCCATGCCAGTTCTAGACACCAAGTCTGGGGAGTACCCAGTCTGTCAAGGAGGACAACAAGGGTGTGTGTCCTAAAGGAGGTCAAGGTGTGGAGCTGTGGGAGGCAAGAACCAAGCTGTTCTCACTTCAGACACCATGGTGTCCAGCCCACTGGCTTGTCCCTATCCCGCCATGATGCACTTGGCTATGTTTTTCCTTAATCAGTGACTTCCGTGACACAAAGCAACCTTGGCCTTTATCCTACAGGGTATGGGCTAGGGGCTCCAAGTGTGTCTCCCACATGGTGCCTTTCCTGATGAAACAGGCAAAGGCCCCTGGTCCCTCCTCTGGGTTGCTGGCGTACTTGTTCACATCTCTGTTGGGCACCTATCATAGCATATAGTGTCCCGTCTCCTCTGACCAGACCAGGCACTTTTGTGGCCAGCACCAAGAGCGGTTGTTATTGGACCAACTCCAAGCCCAGCACACAATAACTCAGCCCTGTAGGAGGAGAGGATCAGTGTGGGCATTGAGTCTCATCAGTGAAGAGGCCCCTCCCAAAGGGTGGTCTCCACCTAAGAATTACTGCCACTACAGAGGGGCTACATGCTTAAGTCATTGGTTTAATCTGAAAATTCTGTTGAAGGTTTCATAATTTGGGCATGTTTTCAACACAGCATCTCTAGTTGTCATGCCTAATTAAAGTAAGGAGAAATAAAGTGAATTATCATCAATAAAATTAGGATGCCAAGAATCAAGAGTAAAGTCTGACTTTGCACTTTGGAGTAAAAACTACAGTCGAACAATATATATCAAGAACCTTTAAACTTCAAAATTTCGATCCTCAATTTCACTCCTAGAATTAGCTTAAACAGAAATCACTACAACATTCCAGGAGTTGTAAGCAGGATGCAAACTGCAGCACTGAACTGTACAGAACTGAAACAAACCGGATGGAAATGACCAAACAGCCAAAAACACTGCCACAAGCAAAGTCAAAAACAAACAGGCCCAGAAAATAAATCATAATGACTTTAATCATATAAAATTAATCATAATAATCTAATATATAAAAAGTTCCTAAAAATCAAAAGGAACAAGAACTTATAGAAAAATAGGTAAAGGTTATGAATAGACAATAGGGAGGCCAAAAAGGTTTCTGTAAAATCTTACAGAAAAACCTGAACAAACTTTTGGCTCACCCAACAGGAGTAATTCCACAACACAGAGGAAGATATTCATAAGAAAAAAAATCAGGTAAAATTATACCAAGATGCCTTTTTTCACCGTGAATTGACAGAAATACAAAAGCATGAAGCTCACCCTGCTGGCAAGGCTATCGGAAAATAGGCACTTATAGGTTGCCAGTAGGAATTAAAGATCATACATTGCCAGTAGGAATTAAAGTCCAATGGGAGAAAACTGGGTGCTATCAATTAAAACCACAATTGCATAAACCCTTCTGCTTAACTATGCCACTTCAGGAAATGCATCCTTGAGAAATACTTGCTCCCTAAAAGTCCATCAACAAGTAAAATGGACATGGGACTACAGTAACTTTTTTTTTTAATATAGTTCTTAATATTCTGAAAAGATACAGTAATAGATAATAGCACAGTTGAAAAAGCAGGAAACAATGTTTCTTAAATGCTTTCTTGTGATTTAAAAAAAAATGAAAGTAACATGTGACATTTGCTTTGACATGCATAAAGAAATTACATAAGCACACACAGGAAACTAACAACAGTGATGACCTGAGTAGATATGAATAGCAGGAAAGGAATTATTCCATTATATTTATACGTATATGCACACGTACATACTTTTATGTTTCTGAGTCTTAAAAATGTGTTCTACCTATTGAATATTTAAATTTAAAACAGAAGAGGGGGCGGGGAGGGAGACAAAAAAAATAAAATAAAACAGAAGAAAATCACTTGGAAGAATTTTTAATACATAGGGAAACCCTCAATACCAACGAATGTTTATGAAAAGAGAATAGCTATATTCCATGACCCCAATTAACAACAACAAAAGAATACACACAATACTTACTTACACATATACATTCAGATATGTAAAAAAATAACTAAACTTAATACACTAAAATCTTAGCTTCTTGGTTTGGGGAATATTGTGGGTTTTGGTTTTCTTGTTCTACTTTTCTGTGTTTTCCTAATTAACACATATTACTTTCATCACCAAGAAAAACAATAAAAGAAAATGTGCCTTTACCTTAAAATCTGCTCCTGACAAGCAGCAATTCTCTTCATGAATTTGTAAAACATCTTATCTCCACTTTTAATTATAGTCTTCTCATATTTTTCATCACCATCACTAGACAGACTAAAAAGAAAAGCAGAAAACACTTTTGTGTGCCTACATTCAGAGAATTACTGTATTTAGAACAGTACACAGGGAATTCCTGGGTAGTCCACTAGTTAGGACTCCACACTCTCACTGCTGAGGGCCCAGATTGAATCCCTGGTTGCAGAACTAAAATCCCACAAGCTGCTCTGGGCGACCTAAATAAATAAATAAGATTTAAAAAAAAAAAAAAACAGAGTACACAATTTTTAAAAACTTTACCACAGTAAAATATACGTACATAACTTAAAAATCATAAGTTTAACACTTTATAACGAATAACGGTAACCCCCTGCCGGACTTTCTCCCAAGCCCTGCTTCTTAGCCATTTTCAACACTGGATAATTATTTGCAATGTAAAAAGTCATCATGGGACTTCCCTGGTGGTCCCGTGGTTAAGAATCCGCCCTGCAGTGCAGGGGATGCTGGTTCAATCCATGGTCCAGGAGGATTCCCCCATATCTCACGACAACTAAGCCCGTGCACCACAGCTACTGAGCCCAGGCTCTAGAGACCCGGCTCCGCAATAAGAGAAGCCACTGCAATGAGAAGCCTGCACACTGCTAGCAGAGAGTAGCCTCCACTCGCTGCATCTGAAGAAAGCCTGTGTACAGCAACGAAGACTCAGGGCAGCCAAAAATAAAACAAATAAATAAGCAAAATAAAAAGTCATATACCCACTGGCTCTTTCTCCATTATGGAGTACTTTCAAACACCAATACGTCTTCGTGCACTCCAACACTATCTTGAAAATGCTTATAAATGAAATAGCTCTGGTCATTTTCGTGAGAGTCCTTATAAATAAAACCAAGTGTTTTCAAGCTAACTCAAGGGTGGCTCATAAGATTTCCTCGTCTCTCTCCCTTTCTAACCCAAGAGGAGTAAAGCAGACAGAAAAAGTTCTGCCTGAAAAAGTATCCCCAGTTTTGAGGATAAAACTAAAGAGTACCCACTCTGGCAGCCTCCTGATCAAACCACCTCTCAAACTCAACAGCACACACACTCACCTTTGGGAAAGCAGCTGTTCCATATCAACTCCTTCTCTCTGCTGATACTCCCTCAGGAGGCTCTGAGCATGGTCCAGACTGACAAAGTCCGTGTAGTCATCCTCATCGACGACACAGATGTAATACGGCAGGAACTGCGGCACCGCAGGAGGCAAGGCCGGCCCTTGCCCAGGAGGTGCAGGAGGAGCAACACCTGGGACAGTATCCTGCAGGCGGAGGTCCTGGAGCTGGGAGGTCCAGTCTCTGTCCTTGGCATTGCTCAAATCACTTCCAAAATCCGAGATAGGCTGCGGTGGAGACACTTCCTCACTGTCACTTCCCCAGTCATCTGCACCTTCACACCAATCCTCAACTGTGAGGACATTTTCCTGTTTCTGGAAAAATACCCAGTGAATGAGGTTCAAGCACACTGTTCCCTTGGCTTCCTGAGCCACTTAATCCTTCACCTTCCTGAAGAAACCTTACTTAACACCTGCCCCTCCCACTCCAGCACCTCATGCTGCTGCCGCCGCTAAGTCACTTCAGTCGTGTCCGACCCTGTGCAACCCCATAAACAGCAGCCCACCAAGCTCCCCCGTCGCTGGGATTCTCCAGGCAAGAACACTGGAGTGGGTTGCCATTTCCTTCTCCAATGCATGAAAGTGAAAGGTGAAAATGAAGTAGCTCAGTCGTGTCCAACTCTTAGCGACGCTATGGACTGCAGCCTACCAGGCTCCTCTGTCCATAGGATTCTCCAGGCAAGAGTACTGGAGTGGGGTGCCATTGCCTTCTCCGCCAGCACCTCATGGTTTACTCAAAAGCATGTTGGAGGTGACGTATGTTGTGTTTCCTTTTCAGGAGCACTGTGGCAGATATACTAAGGTGGTTTCTTCAACTCCTTTTTCAGTTGTGCTTCATATACTACAGAAGCTGGTAAGAAAGAACTACATTTCCCAGACACCTAAACAGCTAGGGTTCTAGATATGGTCAGGGGGTCTGCTCATAAGGAACACTAGAGAGACAAACTTGACAGAATGAAGTAGAAAGAGTGACCATGACACAAAAGGCAGCTGGTGTGTAGATGGAGACAGAGCAAGGCTCTGGAGTCAACAGTTCTGACAAGGGCCAACTTTCGTTCCTCAGAATACACTCGGGCTTCCAGACTGCATGAGAGGTGTCATGGCAGCTCCCTGATAGGACAGTTCTGAGGTAGTTAAACTTGTATTATCTGCAATTGAACCCCAAGAAATATAGGCAAACACCATCTTTTTATTCCCATTATTGCTAGCACAATGCTTCGCACACATTAAGAACTCGGTAAATATATAAAGCAACATTTATTGGCAAAAAAAAAAGCTGGATTTTGTTCTGCAGTCCTATCTCTGCAGGCAGTCCATGAGGTCGCAGAGACACGATTTAGGGACTAAACAACAACAACAGTATGATAGTCACAACAGCGTTACCTGAGCGTTCTGAGTCTCTTGCTCTCTCATCTGCAGGCACTGGGAGCGGAACACCTTCCAACTTCATGGTAGAGAAAAACTGCGGTGAGGACTCCATCGCCAACTGCCGGAGGGCTGGCCAGTCCCCTCCCGGTGCAGCTGGCGCGGCCGCCGCTCCCGCCCACTAAACATAAATCCCGTGGGCAGCTCCGCTACTTCCCCGCCTACCTGCGCGCCCCGCCGCTACCGCACTGAGAGCGAGGGCAAGCGAACACGTGCAGGAGCCGATGAAAAGGAGAGCCTTCCAGCGGGCAGTACACCTGCACGACGAGGGCAAGCGGCTGCCGGCACAGTTCACACACCGGCCTCGGAGCTGCCACGGCGGGCAGGGCGTCCTGAGGACAAGGAAGGCGCTCAGACCTTGACTTTGTCCCGGGACCTCGCCCACTCCCTCACCCCGTAGCCCAACACCAGCTCCAGTCGGCACTGGCTCCCGCGCCCCACCTCACCGGAACGCCTCCCAGCTTGCTAGCGGTCCAGGCGCTCGGCCCCGTGGGACGGCCGTGCACTGCAGCATCTCCAAGCCCGAGCAGCACGGGCTTCCGAACGGCCGCCATGACGACCGGGAGACCACGTGAAGAGGCGGGCTACGGCAGCCGAGAGGGTGCGCCTCTCTGCGCATGCGCCTCGCAGACGCCGGTGGGACAGCCCCGCACCTCCTTAGACCTTTTGGGAGATGTAATTTGGGAGTTCTGATACTACCAACCTAGATAGCATATGCAAAAGCAGAGACATTACTTTGCCAACAAAGGTCCATCTAGTCAAGGCTATTGTTTTTCCAATGGTCGTGTATGGATGTGAGAGTTCGACTGTGAAGAAAGCTGCTGCTGCTGCTAAGTCACTTCAGTCGTGTCCGACTCTGTGCGACCCCATAGACGGCAGCCCATTAGGCTCCTCTGACCCTGGGATTCTCCAGGCAAGAATACTGGAGTGTGTTGCCATTTCCTTCTCCAATGCATGAAAGTGAAAAGTGAAAGTGAAGTCGCTCAGTAGTGTCCAACTCCTCGCGACCCCATGGACTGCAGCCTACCAGGCTCTTCCGTCCATGGATTTTCCAGGCAAGAGTACTGGAGTGGGGTGCCATTGCCTTCTCCCGTAAAGAAGGCTGAGCGCTGAATAATTGATGCTTTTGAGCTGTGGTGTTGGAGAAGACTCTTGAGAGTCCCTTGGACTGCAAGGAGATCCAACCAGTCCATTCTGAAGGAGATCAGCCCTGGAATTTCTTTGGAAAGAATGATGCTAAAGCTGAAACTCCAGTACTTTGGCCACCTCATGCGAAGAGTTGACTCACTGGAAAAGACTCTGATGCTGGGAGCGATTGGGGGCAGGAGGAGAAAGGGACGACAGAGGATGAGATGGCTGTATGGCATCACCGACTCGATGGGCGTGAGTTTGAGTGAACTCTGGAGTTGGTGATGGACAGGGAGGCCTGGCATGCTGCAATTCATGGGATCGCAAAGAGTCGGACACGACTGAGCGACTGAACTGAACTGAACTGAATTTCAATATCCTGGATCCCAGATGTTTTTCCCCCCTGATAATGCGCCGCGAAAGGAAGTAGGTACCATCTACTGTGAGGTATCTTGGCGAGAAATTTTATCTATAATCAGGGGGGACTTCCCTAGCGGTCTGGTGGCTCTGACTGCGAGCTTCCAATATAGTTGGGGGGGGGTTCGATCCCTGGTAGATCCCACTTGCCCAAGGGCAGCCCCCCAAAAATTGGGGGGAAATAGCACTCCCCTCGGATAAGGCAATGGCACCCCACTCCAGTACTCTTGCCTGGAAAATCCCATGGGCGGAGGAGCCTGGTAGGCTGCAGTCCATGGGGTCGCGAAGAGTCGGACACGACTGAGCGACTTCACTTTCACTTTTCACTTTCATGCATTGGAGAAGGAAATGGCAACCCACTCCAGTGTTCTTGCCTGGAGAATCCCAGGGACGGGGGAGCCTGGTTGGCTGCCGTTTATGGGGTCGCACAGAGTCGGACACTACTGAAGCGACTTAGCGGCAGCACTCTCCTAAACAACCCCCCACCCCACCCCACCCCCGGAAAAAAAAAGAGAGAGTCCTAAATTTTTAGAGAAAAAATGTAGAAAGTATTAGTCGTTCAGTCCTGTCTCTTTGCAGCCCATGAACTGTAGTCCACCAGGCTCCTCTGTCCATGGAACTCTCCCAGCAAGAATATTGCAGTGGGTTGCCATTTCCTTCTCCAGGGGATCTTCCTGACTCAGGGATCAAAGCCGGGTCTCCTACACTGCAGACAGATTCTTTATCATCTGAGCCACTAGGGAAGCCCACATTTTTTAGACACATTGAAATGCCTATACTGTCGAAATGATATATCTGGGGGTTGGTACGTGATGGGAGGGGTCATAGATGAAATAAAATTGGCTCCGGGTTGATAATTGTTCGAGTTTGGTGTGAGGCACAGGGTGGTCTGTTAGGCTATTTGAATTTTATATGTTCGAGTTTTTCCATAATAAAAATTTTAAGATGCCTGTGGCACACCCAGGGGAATTTTAAAAAGGTAGTGCTAAGTGAAAGAAGCTAGATACAAAAGGCCACATTCTGGAAAAGGTAACTTTGTAGTCAAATTGATGCTTGCCAGAGTTTGGGTTTAGGGGGCAGAGATTGACCACAAAAGGGTGCCAGAACTTGGGGTGATGCAAATGCTATAGATCTCGTGCTGGCTACATGACTGGATAGAATTGTCAGAACTGTACACCAAAGGAAGATGAATTTTACTACATGTAAATTACACCTCAATAAATTGGACTTAAAAAAAGCATGTTGCAGAAGTACTATTTCAGGCTTGGTACCATGGTGTGTAAAAAAATAAAAAAGACACAGATGCCTCCTTTTGTTTGACTCCAGCCCCAGTGAGGACTTGGAGCTGAAACCTGGTTTACGCCTGGTTTATTACTGCCAACTGTGAAGTCCAATCTTGCTGTTCTCATCATGTCTATCCAAAATGGTTGGATGGCTTGGTAGACACTTGTTATTTTAGCTAAATGTTTCCCAGGATACATTTCTAAATTACTGCAGTAAGAAACAAACTTCAAAATCCTTCCTGGGCATTTCTCTGGTGGTCCAGTGGTTAAGACTCTGTGCTTCCACTGCAGGGGGCACGAATCCAATCCCTGGTCAGGGAACTAAGAACTAAGATCCCACATGCCCCCCCCCCAAAAATTTTTTTAAGTCTTCTTAGTCTTGCTAACATAGCAAGATCTCCTCCAGCAAAAGGCCACATTCTGGAAAAGGTAAACTTTTTGTCATCAAATTGGTTGCCACTGAGCTCTCTCCAATGTCATCTGATTATATCATAACATTACCTATTACAGCCTCTCCATCAACGTGTGATCACAGCATGAAGGCTTATTACTTGAGGAATTTTTAATATGTGAATTACTACTGCATTCCAGAATTCCAGAAGTAATTTAAAAGCAATTTGACACTGACATTATTGTGAAGTCCTTGGGAAGAGTCCTTGCATGTGTGAGACTTGGAAGTGTCTGACTTAATTCATGATTTTGTAGGGTTTGGGCCTCCTGACAAACTCACGAAAATCATCAAATGATGATACAGTTGCTATTTGAGGAAATTCAGAATGAAGATGTTGAACACTGCTTCAGTCTCACCCAAAGAGCTGTTTGTGATGGTTAATTTTACATTATCAACTTAACCGGGCTAAAGAATGCCCAGATAGTTGGTAAAAACATATTTTCTCTGTCTGTGAGGGAGCTTCAGAAGAGTATAGCACTTGAATTGGTAGACTGAATAAAGATCTGCCCTCTATAATGTGGGCATTCTCCAGTCTACTGAGAGCTCAAAGAGAACAAAACAATGGAGAAAAGATGCATTTTCTCTCCTTCTTGAGCCAGGACAACCGTCTTCTGCCCTTGCACATCAGAGCTCCTGGCTCTCAAGCCTTCAGACTCTGGACCTTAACATCAGAGGCCTCGTTTTCATGCCTTCAAGGTCAAACTGAATTATGCCCCTGGCTTTCCTGAGTCTCCAACTTGTAGACAGCACATTGTGGGATTTCTCAGCCTCCATAATCGTGTAAAGCCTCCTCCTGTAAGAAGTCTCCTCGTTCACCTATATAGAAATATACAGACCCATCCCATTGGTTCTGCTCCTCTGGAGAACTCATATACTACTCAAGACTCGCAACAACTGGCAGCCACAGAGTGGACGCTGTAAGTGATAACAGTGGCAGTGATGAGCAAAACAAGACAGGGCAGAGGGACATGTGGCCAACTGGTGTTTTCCAGGTCCTCTTTCTCCTGACACGAGACTTGGCAGCTGGTCTAGAACTCAGGGGTCTCACTGCTACAAGAAGAGCCTTTGTGTGAAACCAAGGCAGCCTGAGACAGTCTGCCACCAGAATTTTCCTCTCTGCAAGTTTTTTGTGTGTGCTTGCTCTTTTGTAATAGAGGAAGTGCCTTTGCTGGGACTATAGCTCACTTTTCATCAGCTGTATTAAGAAAGGAGGTGGGTCAGCAGGGGTTTCAACAGAGCGTGAGTGTTGAAGAGCCTCTATCACTTCTGCAAAAGCGGGGAGAGAAGTGGACATTCACTCTGGGAGTAAAAAAATCTCACTTCCCCAATAGGAACATGAGAAGTGGTGACAATTTCTATTATTTTAGGTGGACATTTGCACCAATATGGTCACTCTACAATCAGGGTATTCCTTCCTTTCATGGGTGCAGTTTGTCTTCTCTTTATACAAGTCCTGACTTTTCCCTCTTTTGAGGAAGGAATATTACCAAGCCAGTTCAGTTCAGTTCACTCAGTCATGTCCGACTCTTTACGACCCCATGAATTGCAGCACTCCAGGCCTCCCTGTCCATCACCAGCTCCTGGAGATCACTCAAACTCACGACCATTGAGTCGGTGATGCCATCCAGCCATCTCATCCTCTGTCGTCCCCTTCTCCTCCTGCCCCCAATTCCTCCCAGCCTCAGTCTTTTCCAATGAGTCAACTCTTCACAGGACAACTCAAATCCAGGCAGCCCAGAAGATGGGGTCAAGGCCACCCTGATGACAGGGTTGAGAGCAGCAGGGCCTTATGAGGGGCAGTAGTTTTCCTGGTTGAGATCATTCTGTGTCATGGTCTAGGGTATAGGTCTGGAAAGCTCAGCCTCTAGCATGCCCATCAGTTCTGCTCATCATTTTTTTTTTAATCTTACTTATTTTGGGCTTATTTATTTTGAGCTTCCCTTATGGCTCAGCTGAAGAATCTGCCTGCAATGCAGGCACCTGGGTTCAATCCTTGGGTTAGAAAGATCCCCTGGAGAAGGGAAAGGCTACTCACTCCAGTATTCTGGCCTGGAGAATTCCACGGACTGTACAGTCCATGGGGTCACAGAGTCAGACATGACTGAGCAACTTGTACTTTACTTCACTTCATTTTTGGCTCTGCTGGATCTTCATTGCCACTCCAAGTCTTTCTCTAGTTGCAGTGAGCTGAGGCTACTCTTTAGTAATGCACGGGCTTCTTGTTGAAGTGGTTTCTGTTGCTGGGCACAGGTTCTAGGGCGCTCAGGCTAGAGCTGAGCACTTTGGCTCCCGGGCTCTAGAGTTTAGACTCAGTAGTTGTGGTGCATGGGCTTAGTTGCCCCGTTGCTTGTGGAATCTTCCTGGACCAGGGACTGAACCCATGTCCCCTGCATTGGCAGGCAGATTTTTAACCACTGGACAACATGGAAAGTCCCATCAATTCTTTAAATGAAATTCCTTTTCAGCTAAATTGGCCAGAAGTATTACTTAATCTTGAATAGAAGCACCTTAAATAGAAGATAAAAGAGCAGTTTGTTCAAAATTCCTTTTTTTTTCAATGTCTACCTTATTAAAAGAAAGAATTACCTGAGCACCTGGCCAGGAGTTAGCAGTCACTCTTGATCTGGGCCAGGAATCCACCCAAAAGAGACAAAATCTCATTGTGGTTTTAAAAACCGTTCAGCAAACGGAAGGATACCGTCCCTCCAAAGCCACAGAGGTGAGCAGTGTAGGAAGACGGAGAAGAGATCCAGCAGCAGAGGCCAAGCTGCCCTCGAGACATGGACAGTGCTCCGCTGCACGCACTCTCTTATCAAGGGACCATCTTCCAGTGTGGATCTGCTCACCAATTACAGTCAAGCCTCAGTCAAGGCAACCACTCTTCCTACTGGGCACCTTGACTTCTGCAGAGAGCCCATCTCACGACAAAGAGGCTAAGCCTATGACCTCCTTTGTGACATCTTTATTTTTCTTCCTGGTTCACAAACAATAAACATAGATCAGAAAAATCAGTTGCACTAAAACACTTCAGCCAATTGTAGAACAGAGAAGGTGTGGACACTGAGAGGGCAGGGGTGGCAATTCCAGACCAGCTTCCCCCAAAGGGCTCGTGGTCCAAGCCCAAAACCAGAGGGTGCTCTGGGCAGGACCGTGCAGTGCAGACTCTGGGCAGGCAGACAAGAAGGACCAGTCACAACAGGGACTGCTGCTGGGCACGAGTTTATTAGCTTCTGGCCTCGCGCTCCTGCTTGATGAAGTTGATCAGCCCATTGGTGGAAGAATCGTGAGAAGTCACTGGGCTGCTGCCGTCAAGCTCAGGTTCAATTTTCTTAGCCAGCTGCTTTCCCAGCTCCACTCTGCCAGGGAAAGGAGAAAGAAGGGTATGAGGAGGCTTCCAGCATCACTAGTGAAATCCACAAGCCAACTAACCTTTGGTAGGCATTCCCTACTCTCCCCTTGAGCCAGCAACTCACCCCCACTGGTCAAAGCTGTTGATGTCCCAGATGATGCCCTGAACGAAGATCTTGTGCTCATACATGGCTGTGGAGGAGGGTACATGTTGAGGGAAGCATGTTAGGGTTCCCCCAGCCCACTCAGACCTACCCCAAGCTGAGACCTTCCCCACTTACTCACCAATCAAGGCTCCAAGAATGAATGGCGTGAGTTTGGTGAACACTATAGAGTTGGTCGGGCGATTTCCTTCAAAGACCTTCAGAAAACACCCACGAATGTCCCCCGGTTAGTCGTGGTCCCCAGCTCTTCAGAAGTGAAGCACACCCTGCCCAAGGCTGGGGTGGGCAGGTCCGTGAAGACAGCGCCCCCTACTGTACAGGACAGGACAGTGCCCCCCGGCCACAGCCACACAACTTTATCCGACTCCAGGATGCCACCCCAAAGCCCACTCCAAGAGAAGCACTGACCTTGTGGGGCAACAGCTTCTCAAGGTCCTCTGGACTCCTTCCAGCAGCCTGTAGCTCCTTCCGGGCCTCTTCTGTCGACTTCCCCCTCATCAGGGCCTCAGTCTGGGCCAAGAAGTTGGCCAGGAGGATCTGACGAGAGAGACATCAAGTACCATCGTGAAGCACTGTGTGAGCTTCAGGCAGACAGATGAGACTGCCTGGCACTGCCCAGTAGGGGTCAGTCTCAACCACTGGGGTCAGCCCAATTGCCTCCGTTTCTAAAGCTTATTTGGAACAAGCGGGGACAACAAAGCACATCCAAGGACATCGTCTCTCTTTTCTAGCTGAGCCTCAGTTTCTTCAAGTCAACAGGACTGAATCCCAGCCAGAGGGACAGGGGAAGAATCAGAATTCAAACCCAGGACACCGAGTCCAAAGCTTGTGCCCACAGTAACCTGTGATACTCTGCACACCCGAGATAAGGCAGGAGCAATCCTCTTCAAGGACTCTTGTCATGTCTGGAGTGGGGTGGTTTTCCCCTTGTTGCCATGGCAGACAAGATCTTGAATCCCTGATCTTTGCCCCCTGCTGTTAATGTACACAGCATGGCAAAAGGGATTTGGAGCTAAGGTTACAGACCTTAAAATAAGGAGATTATCTGGGTGGGCCCAATGTAATCACATGGCCCTTAAAAATAACAGAAGGAGAAAGCAAGTAAGTCATCCAGAGACATGCAACTGAAGAGGCAGGACAGAATTGAAGCATCAGACGGACACAGCCCACCCCTGCTGGTTCTGAGACCAAGAGCCAAAAGGGT
The DNA here is from genome assembly GCA_935064755.1 of Tragelaphus eurycerus. Classification (NCBI taxonomy): domain Eukaryota; kingdom Metazoa; phylum Chordata; class Mammalia; order Artiodactyla; family Bovidae; genus Tragelaphus; species Tragelaphus eurycerus. The sequence continues at coordinate 12,837,299 of CAKXYN010000020.1, forward strand.
TTCTAGAAGTTTAGCATGGCTCCCAGCTGTCAGCAAAGAAACTGGACCTTGGTCCTACAACCATAGGGAAATGGTAAAACTCAACATTCCAAAAACAAAGATCATGGCATCTGGTCCTATCACTTCATAGCAAATAGATGGGGAAACTGTGGAAACAGTGAGGATTTTATTTTGGGGGCTCCACAATCACTGCAGATGGTGACTGCAGCCATGAAATTCAAAGACACTCACTCCTTGGAAGAAAATCTATGACCAACCTAGAGAGCATATTAAAAAGCAGAGACATTACTTTGTTGACAAAAGTCCATCTAGTCAAAGCTATGGTTTTTCCAGTAGTCATGTATGGATGTGAGAGTTAGACTATAAAGAAAGCTGAGCACTGAAGAACTGATGCTTTTGAACTGTGGTGTTAAAACTCTTGAGAGTCCCTTGGACTGCAAGGAGATCCAACCAGTCAATCTTAAAGGAAATAAATCCTGAATATTCATTGGAAGGACTGAGGCGGAAGCTGAAACTCATACTTCGGTGACCTGATGCCACGAACTGACTTCTTGGAAAAGACCCTGATGCTGGGAAAGACTGAATGCAGGAGAAGGGGATGACAGAGGATGAGATGGTTGAATGGCATCACCGACTTGATGGACATGAGTTTGAGCAAGCTCCGGGAGTTGTTGAGGGACAGGGAAGCCTGGTGTGCTACAGTACATGGGGTCACAGAGAATCGGACACGACTGAGCGAATGAACTGATAGGGAAATGGATTCTGCCAACAATCTGAATGAATGAGGAAAAGGCTGCCCCCCAGAGCCTCCAAAAAGGAACACAGCCCTGTAGACACCATGACTTCAGCCTGAAACCCTGAGCAGAGACCCTGCAAGTGTGATGGACTGGGGTCCAAAGAAACCCCAGTTGGTTCCCCAAAGAAACCCAGACAATAAATGAGTGTTGTTTTTAAGCCACTAAGCTTGTGGTGACAGGAACAGAAAACTAGTCGCTGCTGACTAATGCATCAGTCTTAAGAGGTCTGGGTGTGATGTGAATCTAAGACAGCTGAAGCGGGTCAGGAAGTGTTTTTACCTTGTGATGCAAACCGTTCCTTATGGGGTGCTGGGTCTGGACCGGGATGAGGAAGTCGCAGGGTATCATCTTGGTACCTGTGAAGGGTATGGCGGTCACTCAGGTGCCTACCCCCGCCATAGGAGCCACCCATATAGTCTCCAGGGGAACCCTCATCTGATGGAGCGGGCTCTGCCGGCAGGCCCTCCCCATCCCCGGTAGCACTCCTGCGCAGGCCAGACGGGCCCTACCTTGGTGGATGAGCTGGTAGAAGGCGTGCTGGCCATTGGTCCCTGGCTCCCCCCACACAATGGGGCCCGTCTGGTAGTTCACACGGGTGCCGGACTTGGTGATGTACTTCCCGTTGGACTCCATGTCACCCTGGAACAACCCAGCCCTCGATCTGCAAGTCTTGCTCTTTACACACCATCCCCAAAACCTGCCTGGGACACACCAGGCGTGCCTCCCACGCCTGTGGAGATATCCACAAGCACGATCCTTTTACGTCCTCACCTGGGAGGGCAGAGGTCACAAGCTTTTTGCCTTTGACCCATGACCAGGAGAATGTAGGAATGGAGGTCCAGGGAGGACCCATGACCAGGGGAAGGCAGGTATGGCAGTACAGGGAAGGACCCTCCTAAGAGCAGAAACTGGTCACAAAATCTTAAAGTGATTTCTTAAGGCAGGCTGGGGTCCAGGCTGTACTGTATTTTAGGGCCATCACCCCAATCAGACTCTGGTCTTCGAGGGGCCTCAGCCCCTCCTCCAGTCACAGAATCTGCTGCTTCAAGGGGGCCGTGGAGATTCCAGGGGCAGAGGGCTACGAGGAGCCCAAAGAGGCACCACAGACTGGGTGTAAACTTGCTTTTCTGGAGGGAGACAAGGCAGTGCAAACTATGGGGGTCCCAGGCTGTGGCCCCAGCCTAACAGGTGATGTCCAAGAAAGAAGTGACCCAGGTGAGGCATATGCCTTGAGCCATGCCAGAGCCTGACCAGCCACGACACCATGACAGCCAGTCATGCCTCTCCCATGGTAGCCCAACTTGACTGACATGGATCCTGGTTACAGAGATTCCCCATGAGACAGGGAGCGCAGGTGGGCCTTGGACATGCCTGAGGCTAACAGGGGGAAAGGCCCTAGGAGGAGAAGTAACCTGGGCTCAGGGGGCCCCTGACCGAAGGCCTGGCTTGGCAGCTGGTACCTGCTGGAAGTAGGCAGCGAAGCGGTGCAGGTACTGGTCATAGGGCAGCATGGCGTGCGTCTCACACCCAAAGCAGTTGATGTACCATATGCCCAGCAGAGCCAGCAGCACGGGGGCGTTCTTCTCCAGGGGCGTTGTGCGGAAGTGCTGGTCCTGCAAGGAAACCAGGGTGGACAGGGGCTCAGCAGCTGCCAAAGGGGAGGGAGCTGCACCAACCAACATGTCTCTGGCTGGCGCCTGCTGGATAACTCAGGCCTCAGCACTTACCATCCAGTGAGCCCCTGAGAGCAGCTGCTCGAAGTTGTCAAATCCTGCAACACAAAAGCAGCGTCAACAGAAACGACCATGCCTTGTGCCTCCAAGCCATGGACACAGCTTCTTCTAGAACCAGGGGAAGGCTGGAGGGGGAGCCAGAAGCAACAGGATCTGGGAGGACGAAGGCCTGTGGAAAGCCTCTCTAATCAGAGTCAGTCCTGAGCTCAAAGGCAGTTCTAACTCCACCTGGCATGGGGAATGAGCCAGACCACAGCTGTGAGGGGTAGGGAGAAAGGCCAACCTGCAAATCCCAACGGTCACTCGGCCTTTCCCATCCGACCTGGGAGAAAGGGTCCCATCAAGGGCAGAGAGGCCAGCAGCCTGAGGGAACAGGAGGACATCTGGGGACATGAGCCCCCACCCCTACCTCAGACTGCAGCAGCGTCTTCCGAGACAGAGACATAAAACACACACTCACCCACGTGCAGGGCAATGGAGAGTCCGATGGCTGACCACAGAGAGTAGCGGCCTCCCACCCACTAGAAGAGACAGGAAAAGGCACTGAGGAGGGGTTGGCACACCCCGCCCCCCTCCCTCCTGCCAGGAAACTTGTCCCCAGGAGCCATGCTCTTCTACATGTGCAGTTCCAAGGGCCTTGCCCAACCCACCTCTGAGAAGCAAGACAACAAGCTGGGTGCTGGCAGCTGTTGGGCTGACCAACAGCACTAACTACACGTGGACTGGCCAGAGCCACAGACTCAACCCGAGACCTTACTGTGGCTGGTCCGGCCTCCCCAGACACCGACAGATCCGGGCCTCATACCTGCACAGGTCCAGCTTCCCCAGACACTGCCAGACCCGGGCCTCATACCTGCACAGGTCCAGCCTCCCCAGACACTGCCAGACCCAGGCCTCATACCTGAACCAGCTCCAGCCTCCTCAGACACCGACAGACCCGGGCCTCATACCTGCACAAGTACGGCCTCCCCAGACACTGCCAGACCCAGGCCTCATACCTGAACCAGCTCCAGCCTCCTCAGACACCGACAGACCCGGGTCTCATACCTGCACAGGTCCGGCCTCCCCAGACACCAACAGACCCGGGCCTCATACCTGCACAAGTCCAGCCTCCCCAGACACCAACAGACCCGGGCCTCATACCTGCACAAGTCCAGCCTCCTCAGACACCGACAGACCCGGGCCTCATACCTGCACAGGTCCGACCTCCCCAGACACCGACAGACCCGGGCCTCATACCTGCACAGGTCCGGCCTCCTCAGACACTGCCAGACCCAGGCCTCATACCTGAACCAGCTCCAGCCTCCTCAGACACCAACAGACCCAGGCCTCATACCTGCACAGGTCCGGCTTCCCCAAACACTGCCAGACCCAGGCCTCATACCTGAACCAGCTCCAGCCTCCTCAGACACCGACAGACCCGGGCTTCATACCTGCACAGGTCCAGCCTCCCTAGACACCAACAGACCCGGGCCTCATACCTGCACAGGTCCAGCCTCCCTAGACACCAACAGACCCGGGCCTCATACCTGCACAGGTCCGGCTTCCCCAGGCACTGCCAGACCCAGGCCTCACACCTGAACCAGCTCCAGCCTCCTCAGACACCGACAGACCCGGGCCTCATACCTGCACAGGTCCGGCTTCACCAAACACTGCCAGACCCGGGCCTCATACCTGCACAGGTCCGGCTTCCCCAAACACTGCCAGACCCAGGCCTCATACCTGCACAGGTCCGGCTTCCCCAAACACTGCCAGACCCAGGCCTCATACCTGCACAGGTCTGGCTTCCCCAAACACTGCCAGACCCAGGCCTCATACCGAACCAGCTCCAGCCTCCTCAGGCACCGACAGACCTGGGCCTCATACCTGCACAGGTCCAGCTTCCCCAGACACCGACAGACCCGGGCCTCATACATGCACAGGTCAGGCCTCCCCAGACACCGACAGACCCAGGCCTCATACCTGCACAGGTCAGGCCTCCCCAGATACTGCCAAACCCAGGCCTCATACCTGAACCAGCTCCAGCCTCCCCAGACACCGACAGACCCGAGCCTCATACCTGCATAGGTCCAGCCTCCCCAGACACCGACAGACCCAGGCCTCATACCTGCACAGGTCAGGCCTCCCCAAATACTGCCAAACCCAGGCCTCATACCTGAACCAGCTCCAGCCTCCCCAGACACCGACAGACCCGGGCCTCATACCTGCACAGGTCCAGCCTCCCCAGACACCGACAGACCCGGGCCTCATACCTGCACCAGGTCTGGCCTCATCAGACACCTACAGACTCAGGCCTCATACCTGAGCAAGGTTTGGCCTCCTCAGACACCAAAAGACCCAGGCCTCATACCTGCACAGGTCTGACCTCACCAGACACCGACAAACCTGGGCTTTATACCTGCACCAGGTCCGGCCGGCCTCCCCAGACACCGACAGACCCGGGCCTCATACCTGCACAGGATCGGCCTCCTTAGACACAGACAGACCTGGGCCTCATACCTGCACAGGATCAGCCTCCCCAGACACCAAAAGACCCGGGCCTCATACCTGCACAGGATCGGCCTCCTTAGACACCGACAGACCTGGGCCTCATACCTGCACAGGATCAGCTTCCCCAGACACCAAAAGACCCGGGCCTCATACCTGCACAGGTCCAGCCTCCTCAGATGCAACAGACTCAAGGCCTCATACCTGCACAGGTCCAGCCTCCTCAGACACCGACAGACCTGGGCCTCATACCTGCATAGGCCTGGCCTCCTCAGACACCAAAAGACCCAGGCCTCATACCTGCCCAGGTCTGGCCTTCACCAGACACCAGCAGATCCAGTGCTGAGCCCACCTCCTTGGACACTGACAAATCAGAATCCCATATCTGTGTCTGGTCATGCCTCCTAGGACATCAATAGAACCAGTGACTCATACCTGTTTCCAGCCTCTCTAAACACTAACAGACCCAGCACCTTCTATCTGTGCCCATGCTTCCCTGAACAACAAAAAACCCAGCACCTCCTACCTGACTGTGGCCCTGCTCCTCAGACCCAATGCCTCATACCTGGGTCTGGCCTTGACTCTTCTGACAAGACACCCAGTGCCTTATACCTGAGCCCATCCCCGACTCCCAGGCTGTACTGACAGACACAGCTCCTCCTACCTGTGCCAGCCCTGCTTCCTGGGACACTGACAGGCCCAGCAGCTTATATCTGGGCTTGACTGATCTTCAGCCTCAGCCCAAGACAGACCGAGACCTACCATCCACAGTGTCCTCCCATGCCACACTGCAGATTCCACTTTGTATCATCAGAATCCTCAGAGCTCCAATCACATCTTCCTAATAACCATTTATGGAGTACCCACCAAGTTCCTAGCATAGGCAATGCCAACAATCCATGGGGGTGAAAGATATAAATTAAACAACCATGCCAATAAATGTGAAAATGAGATAAAGTGCTTAGAAGACAGGAATACAATACTGAAACCAATAATAAAAGGACTCTGAAGGTGCTTCAGCCTGGATGTGAAAAATGGGCAAGTATTACTCAGGGAAACACAGAGGGAGGATTCCGGGAGCCAGAACAGCATATGCAAAGCTTCTGTAGCAAGAACTGCCTTTCTCAATAGTGAGAGAATTAAGCCCCACAGAAGATGCTTTGAATGACTTAGTTTCTCCATACTCCCAAGGTTGGTCCAAGGCTAGCATCCTTCCAGATGCAAAAGAGAGGTGCTAATTCATTATATCCAATGGCTGCCTTGGGGCATTAAGATTTAATTCTCTCCTGAAAGCCCACTGAGAAAGGCTGGGTAGGAAAACAGGCAGCACAATTTTGAAGATGAAGGAAGGAGTGATAAACTGGTGGGCAGAAGTGGAGAGGCAAGGACGGAGAACCAAGAAGTCTGTAGGTGAGGGGAGAAGGGAAGCAGGAAACCACACGGGAGCCCCAGTGGTCGTCCACAGTGATGTTACCCTGGAAGGGGGTGGTGCGGATGCACAGCACTGATTCAGGATGTTCAATTAAACAGGATGAATTGGCAGAATGAGAGGATCAAGAGTGAGAGGATCAGACGTTTCAGCTTGGGTAATAAAGATGAGTATGATGGGGTTCTTTACTTAGAAACGGTCTGGGTTTGGGGGAACCTGACCTGACAGTCACAGTCCCACAGACCACAATATGCCTGAGAGGCTCTCAGATCTCACCCAACAGACTCAAACCCAGAAAATGGACTGAATAGACAGCCAGGGCTCAGACTGACAGATTCCAGGCTGCTGACCTTGACTGAGGGCAGGGTCTCAGACCTGACTTTTGTTTTGCGAAGAGCCCAGCAAAGCCAGTATCTGATTAGAGCCTCTGAAACCTCAAGCTGCAGACACAGATCACTAGACCTCACCTTTACCTGCAGTGCTGCCGGGGTCCAGCCCCGGCTGATCCAGGGTATTCGAAGCGGGGACGGCGTTGGTGAGGATCAGGAAACAATCGCTTAATTAAGTATTAATTAAAGATATAAAGAATAATAGAATGAGGACAGCTCAGTAGGAAAATTGAGGGAAAAAAGAGGCTGAAATAAGGATAACTCAGTGAGAAAATTTAGTGGAGAAAAGAGGCTGAATAATTCAGCCAGAAGGTAAGAGAAAGAACGATGTGGGGAGACCAAGTTTCGGTGAACAAGGCCCGCACTTTATTTTCCAAAGTAGTTTTTATACCTTAAGTTACGCATAGAGGATAATGGGGGAAGCGGTAGAGTCATGCAGTAAGCCAGGCTTTCTTCCTGCAAACTTATCATATGCAAAAGTTTAGGTGATTTGCATCATCTTCTGGCCCGGAAGCCTGTTAACATTTTAAGACCCTTTCTTCAGAAAACTTCTTTTTCTCTAAAGGTGATTATTCTAAAGTCAGGTGCCAGCCTCCAAAAAGCATCAGATGAAGTTGCATTCCTATAGGGCAAAGGTGAGGTGGGCTCAATCAAGAAAAGAATTAACTCAAGGGTCCAAGGTTACAAACATTAAAGCTACTACTTACATTTCTATACACCAATTATATCAATCAATACACTGCCAAGGACACAGTAGGTAAGGGATATGGAGACTTAGCAGCAAACATTGGCCCAACAACTGAAAAACTCTTCACCAATACAATTTCTAATCAATCTTTTAACTGCTCAAAGGAATCTGTATTTAGACAGTTTATAACATCTCATGCCTCTCACAGTTGGGAGGCTCTGAGCAATCATGTGGCCGGAAAAACCTATTCAGGCAGGCTAGAGGACTTCCAAAGGAGTTTGTAGGTTGAAACACTATCACATCCAGGAATTATTAACTGGAGCTGTAAGTTAACTCTTTTTTCAGAGAGAGGTAGTGGGGGACAGTCCCCCGTAAAGTCAGAGGTGTAGGTGAGAGCACAAAGCAGAAAGTAGGCAGACTCTGGTTTTGGGGGTAGATGCTTGAGAATTTCCAGGGGGGCTCCTGAGGCTCGATCCTGCCTTTGCGTATGCCGAGCCTCCTTCCTCAAGACCTTTGTCATGGGTGGAGCTCGCTCCCCGCAAGTGAGGGCAGAACACACCTTAAAGATATAGCACCTCAGTCAGTTCTAAGTTCTGAGCCTCACGAGCCTCAGACCTCACCTTCTCCAACTAGGTATAATCCAATCTCTTTCCATACTTGGTTAGTTCAGACCCTGCCAACCAAACCCCAGTGTGACAGACTACACCCCGGACTGGTTACAGATCCCTGGCCTCCACAACACTGCCCATCACACTGGACCAGGGTGCTAAGGACAGGTGGCTGACTTGGCTCAGCATATTCTACCTCTCCTACCTGAACCCAACGGCTCCACAGACCTCCCCAGGCAAACCTAGGTATACAAACCTACGACCACTCTGGCTTTCCCTCGATGACAGTCCACGCTACCCACTCAAGTGTCCTGATCAATCCTACCGTTGAGGGTCCCAACTGTGTCTGAGTCACCTTCTCAGGCCTTACCAATCACGCCAATTATGTATTTCTGGGCTAGATCTTGCCCCATTCATTTCACCTAACAAGTCCAAGGATGCCAACTTGTACCCGAACCCTGGGGGCAAAAATCCACCTGCTGCTGCTGCTAAGTCGCTTCAGTCGTGTCCCACTCTGTGCGACCCCATAGACGGCAGCCCACCAGGCTCCTCTGTCCCTGGGATTCTCCAAGCAAGAATACTGGCTAGGCTAGGCTAAGTCACTTCAGTCGTGTCTAACTCTGTGTGACCCCATAGACAGCAGCCCACCAGGCTCCCCCGTCCCTGGGACTCTCCAGGCAAGAACACTGGAGTGGGTTGCCATTTCCTTCTCCAATGCATGAAAGTGAAAAGTGAAAGTCAAGTCGCTCAGTCATGTCCAATTCTTAGCGACCCCATGGACTGCAGCCTACCAGGCTCCTCCATCCATGGGATTTTCCAGGCAAGAGTACTGGAGTGGGTTGCCATTGCCTTCTCCGAAAACCCACCTAAGATCATGTTTATATACCTCTGCCCATGTGACCCTGATCCTTAGGCCTTCTCAAGACTACACTTGGCAGACCAGCTTTGCCTTCCTGCCTCTGACCTGGACTCCTCAGAACGCACTTGCTGGGCCAGCTCGGCCTACCTGTACATGACCCTGGATCCTCCCATCATACCTAGTGGACCAGCTCTGCATACACATACATGATCCTAGATCAGCAGACCATACCTAGGGGACAAGCTCTGCCTACATGTATATGACCCTGGCTTCATGTGCACTACCTAATGGACTAGCTCTGCCTACCTGTGCATAACCCTGGACCTTCACACCACACCTGGCAGGCCAACTTTACCCACCTGTACATGACCCTGGCTCCTTGTGCTGTGCCTTATGAACCAGTTCTGCTTACCTGGGTTTAACTCTGAGTCCTCAGCTCATACCGACAACAATTCTACCTACCTGAACGTGACCCTGTCTCCTCAGACCATACTTAGTAGACCACCTCAGCCTACACGAACATTACCCTGGATCCAGTCTATACCTGGCCGATGAGCTCTGCCTACCTATACGTGACCCGGGGTCCTCAGACTGCACTTGGTAGACCAGTTCGGCTTACCTGTACTTGACCCTGGTTCATCAGACCACGTCTCATGGACCAGCTCTGCCTACCCGCATATAACCCTGAGTCCGCACCTAGCGGGCCACCTCTACCTACCTGTACTTGACCCTGGCTCCTTCTGCCATACCTACCAAACTAGGTTTGCCTTCCTGCCTCTGACCCAGGCTCCTCAGAACACACTTGCTGGGCCACCTCTACCTACCTGTACATGATCCTGGATTGTCAGACCATATCTAGGGCACCAGGATGTACACGACCCTGGTTTCATGTGCTACATACTTAATGGACCAGTTCTGCCTACCTGGATACAACCTGGATCTTCAGATCATACCTGACAGCCCAGCTTTGCCTACCTGTGCTTGACCCTGGCTCCTCAGACCATACACTATAAACCAGGTCCACCCACCTGTACATGACCCTGGCTCCTTGTGCTACCAAGTGGACCAGCTCTACTCACCTGGGCTTAACCCTGGATCCTCAGACCATACCTAGCAGACCAGTTCTACCCACCTGACCACGACCCTGGCTCCTCAGACCACATCTTACAGACCAGCTTTGCCTACCTGTACGTGACCCTGGGTTCTGAGGCTGTACCAAGCGGGCCAGCTCTATCGCCCTGTACTTGACCTTGGCTCCTTGTGCAAACCAGCTCAGCTTACCTGCGAGTGACTCCATCTCCTCAGATCTTACCTAGTGGATTAGCTCTGCCTACCTGTGCTTGATTCCGGGTCCTCAGACCATAGCCAGCAGACAGTTCTGCCTACCTGTACATGACACCAGCTTCTTATGCTGTACCCAGCAGACCAGCTTTGCCTACCTGCCTCTGGCCCAGGCTCCTCAGACCGTATCTAACAAGACACTTCTGCCTACCTGTACACAACCCTGGACAGACCGTACCTGACAGACCAGTTCTGCCTACCTGTACATGACCCTGAGTCCCTGTGCTGACCTAGTGGACCAGCTCTGCTCACCTGTGCACTTGACCCTGGCTCCTTGTGATGCACCATGTGGGCCAACTCTGCCTACCTGTGCTTGAGTCCTCAGGCCATATCTAGTGGACAGTTCTGCCTACCTGTACATGACCCTGGATCCTTAGACTGCACTTGGCGGACCAGCTCTGCTTACCTGTACACAATTCTGGACTCTCAGACCATACCTGACAGACCAACTCTGCCTACCTGTGCTTGACCCTGGATCCTCAGACCATACCAAACAGACCAGGCTCTGCCTACCTCTAAGTCCCTGGTTCCTCAGGCTGCACCATGTGGGCCACCTCTGTCTACCTGTTCTCAACCCTGGCTCCTTGTGCTGTACCTGTGCTCACGCTCACCTACGCTTGACTCTTAATCCTTGGACTATACTTAATGGACGACTTCTACCTACCTGTGCTTGGCCCTGGATCACTGGACCATACCTAACCATACCCTACCTGCCTACTTGTTCACGACCCTGGACCTTCAGACCACACCTAGACCACATCTACCTACCTGTTCTTGACCCTGGCTCCTTGTGCAAACCAGCACTGCTTACCTGTGCACAACTCCATCTCCTCAGACCTGCCTACCTGCGCTTGATTCCAGGTCCTGAGACCATACCCAATGGGACAGTTCTGCCTACCTGTACCTGACCCTGGCTTCTTACAGTGTACCTAGCACAGGCTTTGCCTACCTGTGCTTGACTTCGGTCCCCAAACCATACCGAGCAGATAGCTCTGCCTACCTGCACATGACCCTGGGTCCTCAGACCATACATTACAGACCAGCTCTGCCTACCTGTAGTTGACCCTGAGTCCTCAGATCACACCCAATGAACCAGTTCTGCCCGCCTGTACATGACCCTGGCTCCTTGTACTGTGCCTAGCAGACCAGCTCTACTTACCTGTGCTCAACTCTGAGTCCTCAGACCATACCCAACAGAACAGTTCTGCCTACCTCTACATTCCCCTGGACCTTCAGTCCATATCTGGCAGACTAGCTTGGCCTACCTGTATATGACCCGGATCCTCAGACCATGCCCAGCAGACCAATTCTGTCTACTTGTTAATGACTCTGGCACCTTACACACTGTACCTAGTGGACCAGCTCAGCTTACCTGTGCTTGATTCTGGTTCTTCTTGACATGTGACCAGTCAGTTCTACCGACCTGAGACTGACCCTGGTTCCTGAGCCTGCAGCTGGACAACCTTGCCTCTGCCTACCTGTGCATGACCCTGGGTCTTTCAGCTGCACACGGTGAGCCACCTCTGGCTACCTGTGCTTGTTCCTGGCTCCTGAGGCTGCTCCTGACAGGCTAGCTCTGCCCCAGTTCAGCTCACCAGAGGTCATCTAAGACATTTGGTTCTTTCCTGGACTTACCTGTGACTTTTGAGATTTCACTGGACAGACCCAGTTTCCTGAACTTGTTCCACAGACTTTACCTGACAAACTCTATTCTACTCACCTGTGCTTAACTCACCCTGTGAGATCCAAGAATAAAACCTGTCCCCTATGCAGACTCCAGAGATCTTACCTGAGAAACTCAATTCCATATACCTGCATCCAGGTACAACTCATCATCATAAGACATCTGCCAAGAAACAGTTCTACCTACCCATCTTGACCTTACCTGGGAGATCCAGCTCTCTTCATCTGGGCCCAATCCCAGCTCCTGAGATCTTACCTGAGACACCTCCCTCTATCCACCTGTCTTCACTGTATATTCTCAGAGATCATCTAAGGAATCCAGTTCTTTCTAGACAAGCCTAACTCTGGCTCCTCAGGCCTCACTTGACAGATCTACCTACTTGTTCCTGACCTCAGCTATGGGACAGAATTTAATGAACCCAAACATGGCTTTTCAGCCTACTTCCAGCTTGCCTCTGGCTTACAGACTTAACCTGAAAAACTCAGTTCTATCCACCTACACTGGACCTCAGCTCCTCAGATTCAGAGTACAAACCAGGGACTAACCTCAACAGCTCAGACCTCACCTGTTCAGGAACCAGGAGTACAAGCCTATCTCTCACCTCAACTCCTCCAACCTTATCTGACATACCTGCTCTGCACACCTGAGACACACAGAATTCCCAAACCTTCTAGATGGATGGATGCAGTGCTCCATCTCTTTGCCTGACTCCAGGTTTTCAATCTTTTCCCAGCGGCCCCTGGGCCATTGCCCCAATCGTCACCAGAACTGCTCGGACAACAACTGAGGACACAGTTCTGACCTGGACCCAATCGTGGATTTCTAAGCCCACTTGCCACACTCAGCTCTGACTATCTTTGGCTCCAGTGTCCTTATCTGACCGACCCACTTCTGCCCAGATGTTGTCTAATCTCAGTTCCTCAGGTCTCCCCAAGACACCGAGTTATATACACCTCATCTGATTCTAGCTTCTGAGACCTCAAACAGATGTAGCTTTACAGAGGACTCCTAGCAGACCCCTCTGTACAAACCTAACCTGAAGAGACTTTTCCCGGAGACCTGACCGATTCCTGGCTGCTTGCCGTGGCCTGAGGGAAGCCTGGTGAGAGTCCACTGGTGCCAAAGAGGGTCTGAGTGACTTGTGCCTCTGACACTATTCTAGAGACCTTTGTCTACCATTAGCCTCTCACACCACATCTTAGTGACGCAGCTCCTCAGCAGTTCACCGGTCTTCACCTGCCCTGACTCCCCAGTCCTTACCTTTGATAACAAGGTACATTCCCACCACTTCCTCATCTGGGCACCTCAAACCCTACCCCAGCCAGACCCCAATGGCACTGACACGTCCTGGGCTGGTCATGCGACCCCAGAGGCCTCAACAACACCCTGAGCTCTGCCTGTCTCACTGGGTCAGGATGCTGAGAATCCAGAGGCTAACCCGGCTCAGGGGACTTTTCCATGTTTGTCTCGTCTGAGTTCTAACAGCCTCACTTGAGTGATCAGCCATCCAGTACCTGAGGCTCACTCTTCAGAGCCAGTCAGAGAGATCCCACTGTATACACCCACCCTGAGCTCACAGATCCAGGTCTAAGTACCTGTCCATAATTTTGGCTCCTCAGACATTACTCGACAGAATAAACATCTGAATTCTTCCAGAATCTCCCTTTACCCATCCTGGGGCTGCCTCTTCAGACATCACCTGGACCTGTCCTGGCTCCTCTTCAGACAGCAACAGCCAAAATGAGCTCCCCAATCTGTGCTAACTCTGGTTGAGCCCTGATAGTTCCCCCAGTTTACCACCTCACCTCTGCCTAGGCCCGACACTCAAGGATGCTCCATGGACCCTGGACTGTGGCTGCGCCCCCTGGACACAGCTGAGCAGGCCTCACCACTTACACTAGACTGAACTCTTCTGATCTTACCTCAGAGCCAGCACAATATCCCTGTATCTATTCTGATGATTCTCTCTCACCTGAGAGACCCTAGGTCCAGCAACTTCACCTGTCCCTGGCTCCTCAGACGTCACCTTCTCAATGCAGCAATATACAAGCAGGTCCCTCCAGATATGTCTGGCCTGGCCCCAGAGGCCTCTACTGTGCCCATTCGAGGCACTTGGACCTCACTAGCCAGTCCCAGCTCCATGTTCCTGTGTTCCTAGGCCTTACCTGGGAGACCCAGGTCTCTGTTTAAGCCACACTTCAACTCATCTTTTCAGACTGGGTGGTTACAGGCAGTGAAAACCCAGGCTGGGACACAGCCCCACTCTGCCGGACTCCTTGGCTCACGGGAGCCCCCACATGGCCCTCACCACCACCTGCTCAGGCTCGAGATCCCAGGGAGGAGGAGAAGGCACTCCTTCCTGCCTCAGGCATGTATGCAGGAGGAAGGCGCCCCTTCCTGTCTCAAGCATGCATGCAGGAGGAAGGCGTCCCTTCCTGTCTCAGGCATGCATGCATTTGTTAGCAGCTGCACAGTCTCTCGATCGGGGCTCCTCATCTGAGCCATGAGACGCAGACAAGGATCTGAGTGACTCTTCTCAATTCTTCCAAGGATGGTACATAACTAGTCCCATTCTGGAAAGAAGTTAACTCATTACACACAAGAGACACCTTAGGGCACGAGGGCTAAATTCTCTGCCAGACTCCAAGGCCTTTACAGCTTTCAAAGGAGGTTACATCTTCAGATGCTGCCACTCAGCAGAGAGCTTGCGGTATAAAGGCTTGGAATCGGCCCCAGGGGGAAATCCCTCGATTAGAGGATGCTCTCTTAGGTACACCTGCCAAGGTCATGTGTTAAGAGTCACACCCACTGCACCCACACCACTCCCTGCACTGCATCCCTGCATCCCAAGCCTGCCTGCATTCTGCGGCCAGAGCCTTTCCTACATCACGGCTGCACTCAGGCCAGCTGCAGAGACAACTCTGGCTCACTGCTGGCACCTACGGTGGCCTCAGCAGAAATGAGCCTGTGGGATCACCCATGGCTAGACTGGCCCACAGCTCTGCCCCTCAGCAGTGCTGGCTCTCCAAGCTGCCCAGCGGGGCCCCACCCAGCCCCAGGCCTGGCACTCCTCTCTGCCACCTCCAGGTGCCCCTGCAGCTCCTTTCCAGGCCTGCCCAGTCACACTTCTGCCTTGCCCTGCCCCTTGGCCTTTACAGACTGCGGCTGCGGTTCAGAGAAAGGTCATCACTGAGAATAACTCGCGACCTCAGCTCGCCGAGGGGGATGGGGTGGCTCCGGTTACCCCACTGTGGGTGCTACTGCAGGCACCCAGGGGGTGTCACCCTGGCCCCAAAAGCCCCCTCGGTAGGAGGGGGACCATATCCTGACTGAGCGAAGCTGCTCCTGCTCCCTGAAGACCTCCCGGCCTGTCCCAAAGCCAGGAATACAGCAGGTGCTCAATAAACGTTGACCTGACTCCATGGGCCCCTCATCTGTGGCTTGACTTAGCAAAGGACATGATTCACCCACCACAGGCAAGTGTCATTACTTACATCCCAGAACTCGAACATGTTTTGAGGATCAATTCCAAACTCCTTCACTTTGGCCTAAAAAGGGGCAAAGGGAGAGAGAAGGAAGAAGCTGGGATTAGCTGCACAAGAAGCTGCAGGCATGAGGAGTCATGCTGTCCAAGCTTCAGGAGCAACACACCTTCCACAGAGCCCTCACTGGGGCGGGGCTGGAGCCGCCTGTGAGCCCAGGGCAGCACCAGGAGATGCCCACCCCAGAGTCAGATGTCCGGCCAGCTCACACCCAACACATCATGGCCTGGTACTTGCCAAGCCTTTCTGCTGAAGGGGAGCTGCACACTCACTGCGAGGACCCGGCCCCCACACTGCTCTGCAAGAGCCACTGCCCAGACCCAATCCCCAGGACATCTGGGAAACCAGGCCCCAGGCTGGAACCCAAGCACAAGCAGGGGCCACCTCCCAGGCCAGGGAACAGACAACCTGGACACCTGCCCAGCCCTTCCGATACTGGGATGGTGACTGAACCCCAGGAAGCCTTCAGGGGATGACCAATCTTATTCTATCCTCTACACAGACAGGGTCAGCAGCCCTCTCCCTAGACCCCACGGGAGACGCCCTACTGACCAGCTCTACCTGCAAGAGGCAGACAGCTGTGCTGTGGTTGGCCAGCCCTAAGATGTCCTTCTGTCTCCTCTCATAGGCAAGTCAGCACTGGAGGCGTGGGTTGGGGTGGCACGGAAGGAGTGGGAGTCCAGAGAACCTGGGTGTGGTTCCAGCTCAGACCGCCCAACACAAGGCCCACCACACAGCCAGTGTTCAACCAGGTTTGCATTCCTTTTGATTCCGGGAGCAAAGCCCCAACTCCCACAGGCCTGCCCCCACCCCTACCTTGCACAACTTGGGGCCAGGAGGAGCTGGCACATGGGTAACCACGTTCTAATCCTTACATCACTGACTCAATCACTGGCAAACTCACATCCCTTCACTGGGCTTAACTAACATCCTTATGTGAGAAATAAGCCTGGCATACTGCAGTCCATGGGGTCGCAAGAGCTGGACATGACTTGGCGACTGAACAACCACCACCCGACCCGTATCTGACACATCTAGTCCAGGGAGAGGCCAGTGACAGAGGCCAAGGGAGATCACATGTGTGGAATGTTGTGGTTATCAGTCAGGCCCGGGGAACGGGGTGGGGTTAATGTGGTCCCACTGACTGCAAGCCCCTCATGGAGCAGCAGAAGTTCATCTGCCTTGCAGAAGTGGAAAGTGTGGCTTGCAATTCACATCCCCCATAGGCAAGCAATCCTTCTTGGCTGAGCCAAGATCCCTGACGCTGGCAGCACATGTCAGCTCATGTACTTGGAAAGGCCATGACCCTGACCTGGCCAGGGCCCCAACCCAGGGTGGTGGTACAGGGACCCCTGTGGGCACTTACAGTGTTGGTAGACAGGGCAACAAAGTGTTTCGCGACTGCAGAAGGCTGCAAGAGATAAGCCAAGTTAGACCATACTTACCCTGGGGACCACCCCCAGGGACAGTGACCCTCCTGCCTCTGGAGAAACCCAGGCCCTGGGTGGGGCCCACCGCCCCCAGTACTCGATTCTGAGGCTGCTGGAGGAGGCCCAAATCAAGACAGAATAGGCATAAGGGTCAGAGGCTGGCTGGCCCATTCTACCTCACAGGCACACGAGGCCCAGGGTGCCTCCCCTGTAAACTTGGCAGGGCCAGGGGCAGAGAGGCTCCGCAGGGCCAGTAGCCTTAAGGAAAGGGCCCTCAGCAGTTAGAGCAGGGTCTGCACCTTGGGCTTGTCTGGGCTTGCAAAGCCAAGTATCTTAACCAGAAAGGCTGCCTCCTGCTGCCAACTTCAGGGGAAACAGGGCTACAGGGCTGGGCAGACCCACTCTGTCCTTCCCGGCCTGCCCACCGCCCATGAGCACTCACGTCCTTGGCCGACAGGAGAAACCACTCCTTCGCTGTCTCTGCGTTCGTGATGGTCTCCTGGGTGGTGAAGGTCTGCAGGTAGAGAGTACAGCAGTTGGTCCCCAGCTGATACAGTCCTGAGCCAGAGCTCAGCAGCAGAGGCCACATGGATGCCCAGTTATCACATGGAGCAGTGCATACGGGTCAGATGCGGGCCAGTTGCTCCACATCACCTCCACCCACATGTCCTCAAAGCCCCGACTGGTGTGTGTCTGGGGCAGAGGCCTGGGAGCAGCAGTGTCATTCTGTGATTCCAGAGCTTCAAAGAGGAACCACAGGTCAAGGGTTAGAACATCCGCCAGGAGAGCTGCTGTGGCCTGGGGCTCCTTCAGCCCAGACTTGGCTGTATCTCAAACCCCAGATGAACTTATTCTTAATATTTAATGTGCACAGATATGAGTAAACGGTATAAATGACAAAAAAAACAAAATGCTTACGTTATCTGGGCCTGGCTCTGGGATGAGAAAGGAGCAGATAGATGTTAGGGTCAAATCTCTGAGAGAGACAGGAATGGTCCTGGGCTGAGCCCAGATTCAGCCAAGTGAGTGGGTGTGGCCTCAGATGGAGGCACACGTGGACCTGTGTGGGCTTTCGTCGGGTGAACTGTGTCGGCCACCAGATAAGGAACGGTCTGAGGGCAGCTGTGCCCACCTGAGCCACAGAGCACAGCTCAGGGCAGGCGGGAGGGTCCAGTGTGCAGGGCAGCGGCAAAGCGCCCACTCCCCCCAACCCCTGCTCCCACCCCAGCACACACAGGGCTGGGAGACAGGCCAGGGCTGAAGCCCGTACCTTGGAGGCAATGATAAAGAGAGAGGACTCGGGGTTCAGGGTGGCCAGCGTTTTGGCAATGTGAGTCCCGTCAATGTTGGAGACAAACCAGACCCGGGGACCTTCTGAAGAGTAGGGCTTGAGGGCTTCAGTCACCATGAGGGGTCCCTGTGGGGAGATGGAGCATCAGAAAACAAGATTCCACAAGTGGTGAGAACAGCCAGGTCCCATCTCTGGGGAAACCAAGGCCGGATGGGACCCCCTCCTCTATCCCAAGGCAGCCCTCTCCTTACCAAGTCAGAGCCGCCAATGCCGATGTTGATGACATCCGTGATGGCCTTGCCCGAGTACCCTTTCCATTCACCACTCCGGACACGCTGGCACAGAGCAGGGAGATGTCATCAGCCCAAACCCCCGAGTACAAACCACTGTTCAAAAGCATCATTACTTCTGTATCCTTACACCTTAGTTCCAACTTCCAGGCCCTCAGAGAGGCCTACTGAGACCATAGTGTCACACTCCTGCCACACTCAGGCAGGGACTAGACCCTCATCATCAACTAGACCCTCGTCCATCACAAGTAAGGGTAGGTGGGAGGGGGCGATACCCCCATCTCATAAGCAGCAACATTATCAGAATTTGCAAAAGCAGCATGAACTTACAGCAGAACCTAACATGACAGAGGCCAAGAGATGTGAAACGCCAAATACTGCGACCAGTCTGAGCCAAAGACAGAACGACAGACACGCAGCCAGCCTCCACGTGGTCCTAGGGAGTCTCGCCTCCGCAGCCACACACTCTAGAGGCGTGGGTGCAGAGTGAGCCCTACAGAGGTGTGGGTGTAGTGAGGCCCCCGTGCTGCATAGGGTTGTGAACGTGAAAAGTGAAAGTGAAGTCCCTCAGTCGTGTCCGACTCTTTGCGACCTCATGGACTGTATAGCCTACCAGGTTCCACCATCCGTGGGATCTTCCAGGCAAGAGTACTGGAGTGGGTTGCCATTTCCTTCTCCAGTATAGGGCTGTGAACCCATCGGAATACTGCAAAAGTGATGGAGCAGGACTTCAGAAGCCTGGTCACGAAAGACCATGCAGCTTCTGCCTCGCTCTTAGATCACTCACTTTGGGGACACCATGTACGACATTATAAGAAGACTTAATTGTGTGAAGAAGCCACTGTGGTGAGGAATGGTGGCCTTCTTCCAACAAGCAGTGCCAACTCACCACCCATAAGTAGGAACCACCTTGGAAGAGAATCCTCCAGAACCGTTCAGATAACTACAGCCCTGGCCAATGTCTTGAGTACAACCCTCAAGAGAGACTTCCCCCCTTCCCTCGCAAACCAAGACCAACCAGTTAAGCTTGAATTTATGACCCAGACACTGTGTGTGTGTGTGTGTGCGCGTGCTAAGTTACCTCAGTCATGTGAGACTCTTTGCAGCCCTATGGACTGTAGCCCACCAGGCTCCTCTGCCCATGGGATTCTCTAGGCAAGAATATTGGAATGGGTTGCTGTGCTCTCCTCCAGGGGACCTTCCCAACCTAGGGATCCAACCCATGGCTCTTACTTTCCTACCTTGGCAGGTGGGTTCTTTACCACTAGCGCCACCTGGGAAGCCTCCATAGAAACTTCAAGATGGTGAATATTTACTGCTATTTTAAATCAAGTTTTGGTGCAATCTGTTATATAATAAATAACTAGTGCAGATTTTGGCACGAGAAGTAGGGTATTACCATAAAAAAATTTATAAATATGGGTAAAAGCTAAAAGAGCCCTCAGGAGAGTTAATAAAAGCCTGGAAGAGACTGTTAGCAGAGGTTTAAAAGTCCTAGAGGGAGTTGCTGATGTAGATTTAAAGCAACAGGAGGAAAACATTATTGGGAATCGCAAGAAAATCCTTGTTATATAGTGAAAGAAGATTTAATAATAACACTGTTGCCTGCATTAATCGGGGGAGGGTGAAGTAGGGTTTCTCTGGTAGTCCAGTCGTTAAGAATCTGCCTGCCAATGCAGGGGACACTGGGTTCAGTCCTTGGTCAGGGAGGACTCCACGAGGTAACTCAGCCTGTGTGCCACAACTACTAAGCCCAAGCACCTAGAGCCCGTGCTCCACAAGACAGACTCCCCTCACTGCAACTAGAGAAAACTCACACGTAGTAATAAGGACCCAGTGCAGCCAAAAATAAATAAGTAAATAAATTTTTTAAATGGGAAAGTAAAAGATGTATCTATTATGATCTGGATGACCTAGCTACAGAGTTCTCAGGCTGTTACAAATTGCCTGGCTTCTTAGTGCTTACAGTAAAATGCAAGCAGAGAGAAATAAACTTAATGTAGAACTTTTAAACAAAAAGAAGCCAAGAATTGTAGGATTTGAAAATTTCCAGCCTCTCCAGGCAGTAATTGATTCCAAAATTAAGAGATGGATGTGGCAAAGATCACGTCCAAGGTACCGTAACAAAAACTTCAAAAGGTAAAACAGATTATGTAGCTGTAAAACTTTTTGTTAAGACCTCGGCGAGAACTGAGGTGGTAACAGAATATTCTGGCTGAAGATAAGGCTTCCAAAAACTTTCAGAGTACTATCTTTGTGGTCTGAGAAGTAAGGGTAGAAATTATCTTGAAGAAGTTTGTGAATGTAGCTTTTGTCTAATGAAGTGACCAACCCCTCTTCCCACCCCAGTACGCTTCATAGGAGACCAACAAAGTTTTTAAGATAATTGAACTGTCAGAAATATTACCAGTTTGGACTGAAAGGGACAGAGATGGTACAAAAGGATAAAAGTCTTTAAAAATCCATGTTTCAGGGAATTCTCTGGCTGTCCAGTGGTTAGGACTTGGTGTTTTCATTGCCAGGGTCTGGGCTCAATCCCTAGTCAGGGAACTAAGACCCCACAGGCTGTGTGGCACAGCTAGTATTTTTAAAAGCCCACATTTCTTTTAAACTTTTTTTTTTAGCCACATTGCATGGCATGTGGGGTCTTAGTTCCCCAACCAGGGATCGAACCTGTGCCCCCTGCAGTGGAAGTGTGGAGTCTTCACCACTGGACCAGCAAGGAAGTCCCCCTCAAAACCCACATTTCTATAGGCAGTAAGCAGACTGAAAAAACTAGGCAGTTATAAACACAAACTACCTTTCACGTATTAAAAATAACTGAGAGCAAAGCCAAAAGCCTTGAGGAATGAAGCCTTGAGTCCTAACCAAGCACCTGGTGAATTTCAGAACTGCTCTGGACCTGGTGCTCTGTGACAACCTGGAGGGATGGAGTTCAAGAGGGAAGGGACACATGGATGCCTATGGCTGATTCATGCTGATGTATGGCAGAGGCCATCACAAAACTGTAAAGTAATTATCTTCCAATTAAAATAAAAAAGAACTGCTTTGGATCAATGATTCCTGTGTGCCTCCCACTTTCCTCCCTTTCTGCAAAGGAATTATCCTATATAGGTATCCTATGCCTATCTCACCTGTATGTTGAGTGTGTGAGGGGAAAATAACTTGTCTATTTAATCCACTTATCTTCAGATTAAAAGGAATTGCATTTGAGTTATGTTAAAGAAAATATAGATATATCTGAACCTAATTTAGATGATGAAGTTCTTGACTTCTGACACTGTAATCTGGTAACGGCATTAAGAGAAAGAGAATGGGGTATTTTGCATGTGGAAGGAACAGGATGAATTACTGGGAGCCAGAAGGCAGACCATGGTAACCAATATCCAAGATGGTTCCCAGAGATCCTCATCTCCTGGCACTGCATCCATGATCTTGTGTAGCCCCTTCCCACTTTGATCAGAGTTGACCGGTACAACCAACAGGGTATTACAGAAAAGAAAGAGTAACTTCTAATGCTAGCTCAAGGTAATAAAAGGCCTTGAGGCACTCTGCCTTGCTTTCTGTTGGAGCAATCGCTCTGGGAAAAATCAGCTACCTTGTCATGTTGCTGTTGTACAGTTGCTAACTTTTCAGATGCCATTTTCTCCTCCAGGGGCTCTTTCTGACCCAGGATCAAACCCATGTCTTCTGCACTGGCAGATGGATTCTGTACCACCGAGCCAACAGGGAAGGCCATGCCTTACTTCATGCATTTCAACCTTACGTTCATACTTTCTTCCCAAAGCAGCTGCTTTCCACACATCCACGTTGGGATGAAATGGAGCTTAAAGCT
The DNA here is from genome assembly GCA_935064755.1 of Tragelaphus eurycerus. Taxonomy (NCBI): domain Eukaryota; kingdom Metazoa; phylum Chordata; class Mammalia; order Artiodactyla; family Bovidae; genus Tragelaphus; species Tragelaphus eurycerus. Next base: position 12,859,702 of record CAKXYN010000020.1, read on the forward strand.
CCATGCTGAATATATGATCATCAAGAAACAACTACATGGTGTGTGTAAGTAAAATACAGATACTATTCAAGAATGCTTTTGGAGACAAGAACACTGATCAAAAGCCCCTAAGAGTATAAAACTATACTAAGAAGCTTACGAAATAACACTGTGGAGTTATTTTTTTTCACTCATAGAACTTTCATGGTCTTTTTCCTTTTAAACTTTTTCTTTATTATAGTGAAACAATGTTAGATTTCAGAAGGGAATAGAAATACTTATGGACCTGCTAATATCTATACATTTTTTTTAAGCTATCTGTAAGAGATACTACTATATTCACCTTTCAGAGGTTTCTAAAAAGTTATGAAAGCAGCCAGGGTGTAACCGTGCAAATATTCAATATAATGAGGACACTCCAATAGCCTGTGGAGTGGTTCACAAGGTGAGGAACTAAAACCTCCCAGAAGTCAGCACTAACTGCTGGTGAAACATCTTGGGAAAAGGTCTTCTAGACCCCATCAAGCCCTCAGATGAATGTGACCTTGGGCCAAAACCTTGACTAAAACCTTGTAAGACCGGAGCCAGAACCAATCAACCAAAATGCTGCCTGTTGTTTTCAGCTGCTAAATTCTGGAGTAATCTGTTACACAGTGATAGAAAACTAATACACATGGCTTTCCCAAAACCAGTAAGACCCAGTAAATTTATTTCTTTTAGATAATAATCAACTGCCATGAGCACTTTTCCATCAATACAGAAAGAAAAATAAATTACTCAGCTTTTCAACCCTCAATCTCATCATCAGTTTTGTTATAATACAGCATCCGAGAAGGGAAACTTTGTGTATCTTTACTAGAACCACACATACCCTTTATTTGACCAGATGGTGTCTAACGAAACCCACCAGTTCTGTAACTTTCCTTTTTGACTTCACAGTATATCCTGAACAGAAGAGCAGATCAACACAGCTGTAGGTCCCTAATTCCCAATGATGCCCAGGTCTACAGTATATGAACACACACTGATTTTACTGGTCAGTCCTCTGATAAATAAGGGCAGGCTGTTTTCAGGTTTTGCAGTGACAATCAAGGTCATAGTGAACATTCTCACCCAATCTTGGTGAACTTTTGCGAGCACAGCCCTGGGGAGTGTTCCTCACCAGGGAAATGCTGCTATTCAGCAGCTTTTTTGTACTATAAATACCCATCAGTCTGAGTCAGGTACTCCAGCAGCCAGCTATAAGGCAGGGTTCTCCTGGAAACAGCTTCCCAGACAACCAGTGCCTCACATGCTCCACCTGGCATGCCTCTGCACACCAAGGCTGACCAAATAGAGCACCAGGCTTCACACAGAGCACAGCGGTTCTTGTGCTCACACCTGATAGCTGGAAACACCCTTTGTGGTTGTTGTTCAGTCACTAAATTGTGTCCCATTCTGTGACCCCATAGACTGCAGCGTGCCAGGCTCCTCTGTCCTCCACTGTCTCCTGGAGTTTGCTCAGATTCGTGTCCATTGAGTTGGTGATGCTATCTAGCCATCTCATCCTCTGCCGCCTCCTTCTCCTCTTGCCTTCACTATGACCCATCTGACTTGGGTGGCCCTGCATGGCATGGCTCATAGCTTCTCTGAGTTACAAAAGCCTCTTGACCACGACAAGGCTGTGATCCATGAAGGGGGGAAATGCCCTCCCCTCCACCCAAAGCTCATCACCAGCACCAACCAATGAAGGCACATTCTGGAATTCAGATTCCAATCAGGATCCCAAGCCTTCCTCACCATGTGAAGTCCTACTTGGCTGCCTTTGCCTCTAGGATGGATGCCCAGATCGCCTCCCACTATTTCAGTCAGAAGATGGCTCTCACCCAAAGTGACCAGACTTTGACCAGCCACACATGGTGGACACTGCTCCCAGGGAAAAGCTGACCAAAGCTTAGATTATCACTCCAAGAGCACGCATCATCCACACACAGACGTGCACAGGCCCGCCCAAACAGTCCAGCCCACGGATATCACCCTTGCTCTATAGGCTTGAGGACATCCACGAACTCTTGCAGAACCATCCCTGGCGTAGACACTGAGGCAATAGCAATATGTATGGGGAACTCTCCAGAAGGTCTCTGAGGTGACCCCAACACCCACAGAGGAAAAGGAGGCACAGTTCCGTGCATTAATGCTGAAGCAGGGACAAGCTGCATGTGTGTGTACATGTGTGGGTATGTGTGCTTCAAAAAAGAGACAACAGACAGGCTAGTGCATGCACAGCAAACTTGTGCAAGATTTAACAGTAAATAAAGACTGCCTCCAGAAATCTGGCAGGGGTGTGGTCAAGAAAATCCTAAATTTTACATTTTATCTAGTTCTAGACCAGGAAATAAGGATCCATGACTTAAGAGGTTACAAAAAGCAAGTCTTTCCCCGACTATTTCACCCTCCAGAGGCCTCACTTTTCTTTTCAGATCTCTGTCCTGGCCAGATTGTCACCGTGAGCCCACAGGTATTACAGTTCAAGAAGGAAGCTGCTCCATGGCTGCTAGTAGTGGTTTCCCCGAGAACGGGGTTGGGGAATCCGTGCCTTAGCAGAGGTCCCCATGGCCAGCAATCACACATACTGCCCCCACCTCAGGTTATTGAGAGCTGGGGTCCTCTCCAAGGAGAGTGGAAGGGCAGCCCATCGGGACCCCTAGATTCCCAAATACAAGCACACACACACGTCTAGTGGGAAGTCCACCCATACCTGGCAGAAAGACTTCATCTTCTCCAGGACTCTGTTGACCTCTGGCATCACATCCTTCCCATCCACCAAAATGGGTGTGTTTGATCGGTTCCGAAGGGCCACGTGCAGCACAGCCCGATCCTGGGGGCGAGAGTCAGCGTGTGAAGGCCCTCGCCCCGGTGCAGCCACACACCCAGCTGCACCCAATGGACATCCAGGTCCTAAGGCCTGTTAAGTGTCTGGACTCACACAGAGAACCCACTGTGTGTTCATGGAAGTAGGGACCACCCCCAGGATCCGGGGGAGGGGAGAAACAAGGCAAGTGCCCCTTGTTTTATGTGCTGCAGATAGTCACAAGGGGAGAGAGACCAGAATGGGCCTAGGACAGGCCCTGATGACCCCCGGATGTTCAGGGCATGAAAAGTCGAGGAAAGCTGAATGGAGTGAGCGAAGGCAGACTGGTGGCAACACAGGCCAGACACAAGCAATAAGTGGCTGCAGAGGACCAACGCTCACGAAGCCCAGTCTCGTCTTCTTGGTAAAAAGTTCACGGTGCTTGCTGATACCTTTTGAAAAGTGTCCCGGCCCCTTGAAAGTGGAGCAAAGCAAGCAACTCAACCTTCCCTCACCAAGTGTTCCATCACACCCACCACCGGAAACCAAAACAGATCCCAAGTCTGTGATAAGCGCCAGGCAGCTGGCCTTATCAAGTGAGAACAACAGTCCCATCGAGCTTCGGGCAGCAGAGGCCTTGAAACAAACACATCTGAGACTCTGGAGGGACAGGAAGGGATGATCTTAGGACTCCAACCCAGGGAGCAGATCGCTAAGGTGGAGGGCTTCATGCAACACCACCCTCACCCTGTCCAACCTCACTTCTGAGCCATGTTCTGTAGGCAATGAAATGACCCCTCCAGGAAGCCCTCCTTGATTGCAGCCTCCCTCAGCCTGCCCAGCAGTCAAAGACAGGATGTGTTTGAATCCTGAATCTGCCACTTACAGAATGACATTAGATAAGTGACTTGATCTCTGAGTTTCAGGTTCCCCGTGTGTAAAAGGAGACTAGTAACATTATGAGCTTGACACTCTGCATGCTCAGTGATTCTTATGCCTCCAAGGCTTCCACAGCGATTCAGGAACAGGGTGGCCCAGACCTGGCCCTGCCATAGCTTCCTGTTGACTCCTACCACTGAGAAGATTGATTTTGACAGGAGTCTGCTTTTCACTAATAAAACTTGCAGCAAGAACAGATCAGAGTTAATTTCTCTGACCATGTTTTGAGATGCCCTCTCCCTGCAGGCTTCAGAGTTGCTGTCCCCAGGCAGACATAGACACCGGAAGCCATCCACGCTCACCAGACCTAGACTGCAGGCTTGGGGAAGACACACCATGGGGTGTGTCAGGCCCTGCAACTTGCTTGAGGAAACAGACCTTCAGGTCCCTTATTAAGCAAAAGCATTGCCTAAGAGGAGGAGTATGACACAAGGCGATGCTGCTAACAGTCAGATGCATCCCAAAGGGAACCAAGAGGCTGTGGGGTTTGCAGAGCCTGCTGTCCACTGGCCAGCTCACCTCAGTGAAGTTGATCTTCTCACCGGTAAACATGCGCTCCCGGGCGGCCTCCACACCCCTGGACTTGGCCTGAGAAGAGAAGACACTGAGATCTGGTCCCACCCACCACGGTCAAGAGTCAAGCCCCCAAGCAAAAGGCATGGTGCAGATCCCCAGTGGGACTGAGGATGGCTGCAGCCTGGCGCCCTTCCCCACTGCCTGGGAAGGGTCTGCTCAGACATCTGGGCACTGGGTCCCCTGGGATGCCGGTCAGAACTTGAGCCGGGGCAGGGGCACAGAGGCAGTGACTGAGATCCACTAGGAGAACGAAGTAAAGATGCTCAGGAATCTGGGGGTGCCAGGAGCCCTGCTCGCCTGCCACATCATGGGTCACTGGTCAAGCCTTCCGAAGCAGAACATTACCACGTCCACCAGCATCTGCATCACAGTCTCCGTCACCAGGTTCTTGGAGTAGTCCACCAGAATATGCCCATGGTTCGTGTTGAGGTTCAAGCTGCAGAAAGATAGCAGAAGCTGCCCACCACACCCCGTCTGCTCCCTGACAAGATGCTTCCAGAAAAAACATCCTCCCCGTGCCAAATCCAAACAAGCCTCAGCTGGCCAGCACAGTGGTGTCTTCTGTAACCTGCCCGCTCACCCGGCTGACCTGCAGCAGGAGCAGCACAGTGCAAGTTGCAGACGCTGGGTGAGGGGCCCTTGCTCCCCTAAAACTGAGCTGGGGGATGGGAAGACAGAGTTGGGAGCGCTGCCACCGCCTTGGCCAGGGAGTGACCATTCTGGCCCAGGGCTCCTGAGACCCAACCTACTCAGGGAAGGCCCCGGAGGACAGGGCTGGCCATCAGGGACCTCAAATCTAGCGCCACAGATCTCCTCTGTCCAATACCTGCACCAATGGGTTGGCTATTCCCAACCCCCAATATTTCCTCTTTTACCCCTGTTCACGGGTCTCCGGATCTAGCCTCCATGGCAGGAATCACCGCCCCCCGTCTCCTCTCCAGCGTTCCACCATGACTCTCCGCAAATCCCACGGGCCTGTCCGACCCTGACCACACCCTGCGGATGGTCCATTCTAAGCCAGGACCGCATGAAGTGGGGAGCAGCCCTTCCGCGCCTGCTGCGTCAGCGAGGGCCCTTGCTCACAACCGCGGAAGGATGGGCTGCTTCAGCCGGCCGGGACTGGTGGGCGGGTAGGGGAGGGAAAAGAGATGTCCCCCTGGAAGGGAAGCGGAGGGGTGGGGAACTCTTCCAGACGAAGCTGCCGGGGCCCCGAGACCTCCAGCGAGCACCCGGAAACCTGCTTCAAGGAGGCATCAAGGACGAAGTGCGGCCTGGGCCCAGGCCCGCATCCACGGCCGACCCCTACCCCCCAACCGGGGACCGCCGCCCCGTCCTCGGGGCCCTGGCCCTGCACCGCACGGCCCCGCGAGCCGCCTTCCAGTGCGGCACGTCCGCTCCCCCGTTCCCGTCCCGCGCACGCACCTGAAGCGGTTAAAGCGGTCCCTGTCTCCTTCGAAAAGGCGGCGCAAGTTGAGGTCAGAGCCGTGCTGCTCGTACCATGTCTTCAGTTTCTTGAACTGCGGGTTCTGGGTGAGCGCGGCCATGGCGTGAGTGGCTGGGAACACGTACCCGGGCGAGGGGCGAGAAGGAAGCGTGGAGAGCGGCGCACAACAGGCGGAGAGCCCCGGAGCGCAGCGAGCTTTATGGCGCAAGCGCCCGTCCCCGCCCCGCCCCTGGCCCCGCCCCGTCCCGCTCCACTGTCCGCGCCCCGGGGGCAACCAAGCCCACAGCCGAGGATCCTGGACCTCAGCTCTTCTCTCCTTGCTAACTGGCAGCCACTTGGACTGCTGCTACTCTGCCAGCCTTTTCCTGGAATTGATTGAGGAACAGAGGCCGAGCTCCTGCCTGCTTCATTAGTTCATTCGTTCATTCATTCATTCACTTAACACAACTCCCTCCAACACCTTCTGTGTTACAGGCAGCATTCCAGGTGTTCGGGACGCTTAGGTGAAAAGTAAAATATATGGCTTATCAGATGCTGGTAAGTGCTACTGAGAAAAGGAAAACTGAAAAAGGTGCTGGAGATAGAAGATGCAATTCTGAATAGAATGGTCAAGGCAAAACTCACTAAGGAGGTGACATTTGAGCAAAAGCCTGAAGAAGGTGAGAAAGCAAGCCACTTGGATATCTGGGGGAGAAGTGTTCAGGAAAAGGGAAGAGCAGCTGCAAAATTCCTGAGGAAAGCACGCTGACAATTTAGCAACAGCAAAAGGTGAGTGTGGCTAGAGCGAAGTGAATGAGGGGAGAGTGAAAGAGGAGGTCAGAGAGGGAAGGAAAGCAAGAAGTCATTGTGAGAACTTTGAGTTTTATTCCCACAGAGATGGGAAACCATTGAAAGGTTTAAACAAAGGGGCGGGGGGCATCATCTGGCATGTTTACCAAAGGATCAGACCAACAATTCAGTAAGCATGAAAGTAAGGACAACAGATAGGATGCTACGGTAAGAATGCAGACTAGGAATGAAGGTGTCAAGGTAGGAGGAGTTGGGCCTGGTGATCTATATATATTGAGTGAAGAATTAAGAGAAAGAAAAGGAACAGTCAATGATAACATCTGGCTTTTTACCCAAATTCCTGGAAAAATGGAATTGCTATTACATCTTGGAGAGATGCCAGTTTCAGGGGGAAGATCATTATCTTATTTTTGACAAGTTTTCAAAACCTATTAGAGATCTAAGTGGAGGTGTTGTATTGGGTGTTCATGTCTGGAGTACAAGGAGGGATGGTTCAGGCAAGAAGAAAAACTTGGGAGGCTTGAGTGAATAGATAGCATTTGAAGTCATGAGCCTAGAGGAGAGTGTGGGTAAGACAAAGTGAATGTAGTCAGAGAGAAGAGGCCCAAGGACTGTGCACTCAAATTGAGCTTCTCCATCGCCCAGTTCCCCCAGAAATGCCATCCATCCAGGAGTGTGCCCTGTCCTGCTGCAGTCCTAGGCTTAGATCTTCCTCTGACCTACCTCCCAGTACCATTCTGTCACTGCCACTTCTGGCCTTTATCTCTCTGCCCAGAATTATTTGAGTTCCTAAAGATAAAGAAGGAAAAGAGAGGGGTCAGAAATTGAAAAGATGGTCACAGGACTTTGTAGGGAACAGCCCTGCCACATGGCCCTTATTTGTCCAGAGTTTTGGGTCATCTGTCAACTCTGAGGTTTAAATGGGCTTCCCATATCCAGCAGAACCCTGACAGTGCTGAACAGCATCTGTTCCACTAGTTTCTGAGAAACCCTCCAATCACAGAGTTCCCATCCAAGCAGCTATTTGCACAGAACAGCACTCTCAACCCTCAATCCTGTGTTTAAGAACAGAACTCCATCCAACAGTTAGGCCAGTCTCAGTAGCTATTACCCATATCATCCACTTGCTCTATGATTCCTTTGACGACTCTCGACAGTAGGAGCCACTGCCTCCCTTTTTCTCAAGCAGGCTCTTTTCAGTGATCACAGCAGACGTGTGTTTATCTGTTGTCTTGATTCAAAGCCACTATCTCTCACCCTTGGGCTTCTTCCTCTGCCTCCTTGACTGAATCAGAGATGAACATATGACTTAAGCCAGAGATGAACACATGACCTAAGCAGTCAGAAGTGAAAGTCACTCAGCTGTGTCCAGCTGTCTGCAATTCTGTGGACTGTAGCCCACCAGGCTCCTCTGTCCATGGAATTCTCCAGGCAAGAATGCTGGAGTGGGTAGCCATTCCCTTCTCCAGGGGATCTTAACCCAGGGATTGAACCGGGGTCTCCCGCATTGCAGGCAGATTCTTTACCATCTGAGCCACCAGGGGAAGCCCAAGACAGCCAAACAGGGACCCAAAGCCAGTAAGAAAAACTTAAGTTTTTTTGTAGTGTTAAGCTGCCCGTCAGAAAGGACAGACCACGAAGAGACGGACCTCCAGAGAGATGGCAGAGTGAACCCCATCACCCAAGTTCCTGGGGCCAGGCCACCTTGGTATGCAACTGCAGCACAAACCACTGATTTCCCCTCACCTTGACATTGTTCTAAGCTAAGCTGTCATTTACAACTCCCAATCTTTCCAAAGATTTTATGGGTGTTCACCTGCCCCCTGCCACACTATCCTCCCCAGTGTCCACTTCCATCCGCCTGAAATCCACAGGAGCAGCTTAGGTCCTAAAGAGGAAGGAGGCAAGGCCTCCAATGATTACCTTTTAAAGGTTTCATCTTCTTTTTAACATTCTATAATGTACACCTCCAGCAGTTCAGCTTCTGTGATTCCCAGCAGCTTCAATTATTCCAGATTTCCCACCTATTCTCAGATCTCCCCGTAATATTTTAACATTGTTCGTTGAAATTTCAGTTATGTGGATTTTCTATTATTAGCAGGAAAGTATGGTTACTCTCCTACTCCGGCTAGTTTACTGCATGCAGAGCTCTGTGCTAAATTCTCTGCCATATAACCCTCATAGCACCCCATGAGGGATATCCCATTATCCTCTCCACGTTAACAGACAAACTAAAAAAACTGAAAATAGCCATTCTGCTAAACTAAGAAAAGAATCAGTTCAAGGTTGCCCCAGTCTTGAACCCTGTTCTTAATCACAACCCTGCCCTGGCCCTGTTCTGGGCCACTTCCAGACTCTTCAGCCTTAGGAAAAGGGTACAGGGTACGAGGAGAAGCAGGCAATTCTTTCAGGCCCTCTCTATCACGTCTCCCCTGCCCCTTCTATTTGAACATTAATTAAGCCTGTAAATCTGATTGACAGGGTAGAATTTTACAAGTGGAAATGGCCAAGAATGACATTTCCAAAGGCAAGGACAGCAGCATAGGCAGAGGCAGAGGTAGAATACAACCACTGGATCAACACTGCTCCCCTTGGACTGGATCTGAGCATGTAAGTAAGGCAGTAGGGAGATTCTTAACAGGAAAGGTGCAGTGTGTGTGTGTGTGTGTGTGTGTGTGTGTGTGTGTGGTGTGGTGGGGGGTGTGGGGTCAACAATCAGACACTGGGGTGTGGAGGTAGCCTCTCTAATCAAACCTTGGGGAGTGGGGTGAAGTCTGCAGTTTGGAAAAATATTAAGGTAATTTTATATTTATATTGATAAAGTGGCTTCCCTCATAACTCAGTCGGCAAAGAATCTGCCTGCAATGCAGGAGATCTGGGTTTGATTCCTGGGTCGGGAAGATCCCCCGGAGAAGGAAATGGCAACCCACTCCAGTATTCTTGCCTGCAGAATCCCATGGACGGAGAAGCCTGGTGGACTACAGCCCATGGGGTAAGAGTTGGACACGACTTAGTGACTAAACCATATATAGATAAAAGTTAAACCTGTTTTCTACCACCATCCCCACAATCGGCTCCACATGCTGAGCCAAGCTGTCTGCAAACCGCACAGTATCAGTGTTCAGAAGTGATTCTCTCAGAGGGTTCTATGCATCCAGACCTGGGGCTGACAACCACCATCAAAAGAAAACCTAGCTCTCAAAGTTCAATAGACCGCTCCAGTGCCAGGCACTTTCAAGTGCCCTCGGCAAAACGCTATGAACCGAGAGAGAGGGGTGGATTGAAGGGTGGACCTAAATCAGGCCTCAATTCAGGGCCGTTGGACAGGAGTCAGGCAGGGCACGGAGACGAGAACACCAGGACAAGGGCAAAGGGAGGTTCCGGGACAGGGTAGCAGCAGTTCTGGGGCTCGAGTGTGAAGGAGATCGGGTGTGGGGGGATACACGCCGATGGATTTTCGCGAGCTGCTCCAAGGCGGCGCGCCCACCGAGGATGCTGAGTCACGGTGACCTGGAAAGGGTGAGGAGTCGCGTTTCTCCGGAACTCCGCGAATCCCCCTGACACCCGCCACACCCTCCAGAGGGGCAGTGCGCACGCGTCTAAGCACAGGGAAGGCGGGACCAGCGCAGGTAGTGAGCGGGCGGGGGTGCGCACGCGTCTGCGTGTGGGCTCGCACGTCGGGGGAGCACGTGTGCGCATGTCCCGGCGCTCAGACAGCCGCCGGCTCCTGACCGGAGAACTTGCAGACGCCTCTGCCCGCACGTCTGGGATGGACATGTGCGCGAAAATGCGCAGACTCCGGGCCGGGGCAGACTGCGCGTGCGCAGGCTAAGAGAAACCCGGATGGCTGAGTTAGCGCCCCCAGGAGGCTCGGAGCTCGTGTTGCGTGCTCGCGGTGCTTGTCTGCTCAGCGGAGTTCTGTCGCTTTGGGATGTCGCCAGATTTTCCTGGTGAATCCAGTTACGTTTTTTAAAAAAATTTCCCTTCCGCACACGGCCGTGGGTTTTCACCCTAAGAGAAAACTCTGTACTTGGTAAACAGCTAAACAGCCCTTCCTTGCGGCCCTAGTACAAACCCTGGTCATTGCGTATTCTTTTAGCCCGATGTGAAAACCGATTCAAGTCTAGTTCTGTTTTGGTTTTGTATTAGAATTTGCCTCTGGCCTTAGCGGCACCTCATTTCGTCTGTATTATCTGGAGTTGCTTCGCGGTGTTCTGCACCCTGCACTTGTGGCCATGAACAAGACTTACTCCTTGCTCTACTGAAGCTTTGATTCTGGCGAGAGGGACATGTGCAAAGACACATTATAGCGGAGTACTAAACAAGGCCGGGTAGAGGCTGGGCTCTGGCCGGACAGGACTGATGGAAAGGCCCAGGCACGTGGGCACCGTAGGTAGGCTTCCTCGAGGTAGCAGGGGTGTCCAGGAGACGTTAGGCCTGAGAAGGAAAGGCAGGAGATGGGGAGGACCAGGTTGATGGCAGTGGAGACGTTAAGAACTTTGTGGAATTGAAATACGCTTGCAGAACCACTTGTGCTGTGCTTTGTTGCTCAGTTGTGTCCGACTCTTTGTGACCCTACAGACTGTAGCCCTCCAGGCTCTTCTGCCCATGGGATTCTCCAGGCAAGAACACTGGAGTGGGTTGCCATGCCCTCCTCCAGGGGAATCTGCCCTATCCAGGAATTGAACTGGGGTCTCCTGCATTGCAGGCAGATTCTTTACTGTCTAAGCCACCAGGGAAGCCCGAGAATACGGGAGTGGATAGCATTTCCCTTTCCAGGGGAATTTCCCGACCCAGGGATCGAACTGGAGTCTCCTGCATTGCAGGCGAATGCTTTACCAGCTGAACTACCAGGGAAGACCACAGGAGCGCTTGTAGGACTTGCTAATTAAGTGAAAGAGGAGAGTAAAGAAGATCAAAAATGTCTTCTAGGATTTCTGCCAGAGCATTGAGTGCTTGAATATGTATCTCTTACCAAGAATGGGAAAGAGGGAGTTGTCTTCCCTCAAAGACTGAGTTTATGGGCTGCTGCTGCTAAGTCACTTCAGTCGTGTCCGACTCTGCAACCCCATAGACGGCAGCCCACCAGGCTCCCCGGTCCCTGGGATTCTCCAGGCAAGAACACTGGAGTGGGTTGCCATTGCCTTCTCCAATGCATGAAAGTGAAGTGGCTCATTCGTGTCCGACTCTTACCGATCCCATGGACTGTAGCCTACCAGGCTCCCCGCCCATGGGATTCTCCAGGCAAGAGTATTGGAGTGGGGTGCCATTGCCTTCTCTGGAGTTTATAGGCAAAGACTTCATTTTCTATGCAGCCTGGCTCCTGTCCTAGCAAGGAGCGTGACGATAGTAAATGTTGAAATGAACATGACACTCGGGAAACAATCCTTCCTCCTCACCTAGGCCCACATACAGCCCCCCTCACAGACAAGCAGAGGCCTGGGCCCAGTCAGCCAGCCCCTGTGGATCCTAAGGCCATCTGTTTGTGTTACTTCAAGAGCCTGGCCCCAGAGATTCCTCAGACTCCCAGGCACATGTGGTTGAGACCCTGACAGTCACTTGTCCACACACGTCTTTTTGGGAATCAAGGAGCTGACCTTTGGTAGGATTTATTTCTTGGATCCCCATCAAGAAGCAGATCACGAGAAGGGTTGCACAGTGGGCCGTCCTTTCCCAGCACCATGGCTGGGATGCAGAATTTCAGCTACACTCCCAGAGCTGGATGCCCACTCTCCCAGGAACCCCAGATGGAAAAGGAGGGTCACCAGCCTCATAAGGACCTGCCTGTGTGTCCTCCCCCATTTCTCAGCTGAGCCAAAGCCCCCAGGGACCTTCTTGAGGCCCTGGTGAACATGTCTGCTTCCATCCCCACCCATTCAGGACAGAGCTGGGTTTACAGGACTCCTGTCTCCACCACTGTTATGTTAGAATTCAGTGAACAGGACCATGTGTGTGGGTGTGTGCTAAGTCACTTCAGTTGTGTCTGACTCTTCGCAACCCTCTGTAGACCTCCAGGCTGCTCTGTCTATGGGATTCTCCAGGCAAGAATATGGGCTTCCCAGGTGGTGCTAGTGATAAAGAACCCACCTGCCAGTGCAGGAGATGGAAGAGACTCGGATTCAATCCCTGGGACAGGAAGATCCCCTAGAGGAGGGCACAGCAACCCCATTCCAGTATTCTTGCCTGGAGAAGAGCACTGGGTACTAATGTTAAATAGGAACACATATGAATAAAACGTGTTTACAATTTATAAAATGTTTACATTTTATGTTATAAATGTTTAACATTTATAAAATGTTCTGGCTAGCAATGGCACCCCACTCTAGTACTCTTGCCTGGAAAATCCCATGTACGGAGGAACTTGGCAGGCTGCAGTCTATGGGGTTGCTAGGAGTCAGACATGATTCAGTGACTTCACTTTCACTTTTCACTTTCATGCATTGGAGAAGGAAATGGCAACCCACTCCAGTTCTTGCCTGGAGAATCCCAGGGATGGGGGAGCCTGGTGGGCTGCCGTCTATGGGGTCGCACAGAGTCGGACACGACTGAAGCGACTTAGCAGCAGCAGCATTTTAATAGGAACTTTCAGTGTCTTCCTTAGCAATGTTCATACAACATGGCTGTTACTAAGTAACCTTGTCCTGAGGTGTATTTAATGTCCCCATGCTCAGCTTCCGGGAGTCTCAGCAGAAAGAAGCCAGAGTGGTGCTTGTACTGGTAGGTTATATATTTATACTCATTTACACCATTTTCTTAAGTTCATGTAAAAAGTTTCAATCAAATGCTGTCTTGCTGTAAGTGAAAATGAGTTGAAACTCCCCTGTAACTGCCCCCTCCTTTTGTGGCTCCCACTGTACAATCTTTCCTTCTCCACAGCAGGATGGCACCATCTAGCGCAACTGGTCCTTCTCGTACCTATGAGGGAGGGTCTGCTACATGGCGGGTGTCTGGTGGAGTTAGGGGAGACCTCATCCCTGGGTCTGCCTCTTGCAAAGGCTGGCTGGGCAGCTCCCAAGTGCCCACACTTGGTGGAATGTGTGTGTTGGCAGACCACAAACCAAGGAGAGCTTGCATTCTTCAGGTGGCCTCCTTCACCACAACAGTGGCTCTGACCACACAGAGGCCCTTTCAGCTTTGGCCTCAGGGAAGCCAACAGGAGAGATGTGGTAGGTTGTCCCACTTTCTGTACACCAGCACCCCCCTACCCCAGCTTATCCTAATACCCCCAGAGGTATTACCCTTGCAAGGGCTCAGAATCAGAGGACAGGCTGACCTAAAAACCTGTTCGTGTGCAACTTTTCAAAGTAATGAATCAGACAGGGCTTCTGACATGATTATCTGCTGCAGTTCATTTTAGACAGAGATCCAAAAATTATTAAAGGTATATTTTAATAAAGCCAATAGTTATTTTACTTATAGGAGCTTTAAAAGTAAGATACAAAATGTAGAGTTCCAGTTTGGAAGCGTTGTAACTAGTCACACGAGCAAGGCAGCCACGCCTGGCCACACAAAGGACACACACACTCACACACGCACACACATGCGTTTGGCAAGACTCCTCTGCCAAGCGCAGCACCTGGAATTACCAGTGTTCAAAGCAAGGCGGTGCTGAGAACACAGCACCCACAAGGAGACTACACAAACAGCTTCACACAGTCTCACAGCCCATGGAGACGCAATTACAAAATGTCTTCCTTAATCGAGAAAAACAGACTGGAAAGTGACAGTTAGCAATGTTGATGTCACCTGCGCTGGAGCATAAAGGACTGACCTCTGTCCAGGGTGAGGTCTTTGGGGAGGCACTATTAAAACAAGGGTACTTCAGTATAATAGAACTTGAAACACGGGGTACTGGAGACACATCACTGAAGGAGAGAAGAAAACTATGTTACAAGGAAACAGCCACAGATAACTTCAACAGACGTTAGTGCACACACAGTGACAGCTAACACGGACAAGAGCCACCAGGGTCGGTGCAGAGCACGTGCCTGAAAAGTCTATGTACAAAATAGTTCTCTGTAAACATGGTGAGGTGAATGTTCAGAACCCATGGTGAAAGGATCATGACTACAGGCAGCACTGACATCCCCACTCAGCACAAAAGACAACACCTGAGGCCTGGAGACAGCCTGGCACCACAGTACTAAAGATTCAGATGGCTGGGCTCAGACACCCTAAGGGTCCTCTGTAATTAGTGTGTCTACATACATATATATATATATATATATATATATTCTTTTTGGTATTTTTAAATATAAATTTACTTATATTCATAGAAAAATGAGAACATAACTGTGTTATTACAATCTTTGCTGGAAAAGCTTATATGGAGTTAGAAAGAATAAACCATTTATTAGTAGTTAACATATATTAAAATGGTTTAATGATTTAAGAAAATATAAAAAAAAATATTAATACTGTCAAACTTTCATACCAGAAAATATTATGGATTTTTCTCAATTAGACTTTTTCAAAGATGAAATATGAAAAATTTAAATAAGTTTTATATAAAGAACTTCTGTAACCTCAATTAATATACAGTGGGATATGTCTAGTCTATATAGATAAATTTATTATTTCTCAATTTAAGCACCATTCAATTCTTCTGGATCCATTCTGGCTGGAAAAATATCCCTAAATCCACAGGATGTTATCTATTTAACAGCACATGTTAACTGAAAATGAGGTGGTTTATTTTTTTTCTTTAAAGAAAAACTTTTAAATTAATTGCTATCTACATCTTAATTGGTTTGTCTTGAGCCAGCTCACAATGTTACTGCAATTTCAAGTGTCTCTTTGCAGCCCCCGACCACACCCCCATGCTCGGAAACCTTATCGAAGCCTCTGGCCGTGCGTGGAAAGATATGAGGGCAGAAGGTGTAGCTTTATCCCGCACACGGACAGCAGCCAGCAGGCTCATCTCCACGCACCGTCAGGGCAATGATCCTGCTTTTGTAAATCTGGTAAAGGTCACACCCCTTGGGTGCTGCTGGGGTGGCGAGGGGCTGTCCATCTACAGAAAACCCAGGTGATTGCTTCTCATCACAAATATGCTATCCTTTGCCCAGTTCATAGAAGCTTAAATATAGTGTTGAAAAACCTCCAGCCACTCTATTTGTTATCTTAAAATATTCAATGCATTTTAGGCAGGAGATATTTTAACTAAAAACCTATATGAAAAATAGCTATAAAATACAGTGATTGGTGTGGTCATCACTCAACGTGTTAAGGAGGGAAAGAGAAGGTTTCAGAAGAATGGTCAGTTTTGCTCTCAGCCTTCAGCCCCAGTGCCTTCCCAACACACACAGTGGGGTTTACAGACTTGAGAGCTGTGTTTCTCAAAGTGTGGCCAGTGGCCCACCTGCATCAGAATCACCAGAGGTGCTTATCAAACTCGGACATCCCCCAGCATCTCCCTGAGGAGAGTCAGAAAACTCCAACTTCATCTGGCCCTCCAGGTGTCTGACGTCTCCAGAGTTTTGAGAAGCCAGGCCTTAAAGGCTTGGAGCTGCCAACCACCTCCATCCCCAAGGATCCCTGCCTGGGACAGGGGTGCACTGGTCCTCTGGGAGGCTGTTGCCAGCCAGTCAGCCCTGGGCTGGGGCCCCTGGCCCCAAAAGCTCTGGGCCAGCGGGCAGGCAGGCCTGGGGTCAGTACTGGGGCAAGTAGGCCGGTCTGCGCTCAGCCTTCCCAGGGAAGGCCTTGAAGCCCTTGGGGGCTGCCTTGTGTGCTGGTGGGGGCGGGGGCTGCGGCGGGGTCTGCACGTAGGCGAAGGAGGTGGCACTGCAGTCACTGGTGGCGGCCCACACCGGGGACTGCAGCATCTGCATGGTGTCGCTCCACTGGCTGCCGGGGCTGGTGACTGCATAGAGTGGTGCACTTGGGCCAGGCAGGGTGCTGGGCAGCGGGGAAGGGTGCTGCCAGGGGGCTTTGGGCGGCCATGTTTTGGTTTTGTTATCCTGAGAGACAGAAGAGGGTTCTTAGTGGCATTTCTGGCAACTGATCCTCCTTTCCCACCTCCCCCGGTCTCCGGTCCTTATTCCCACTGAGGAAACGGTGCGAGCCCCAGCCCTCCCCACAGTCCTGGAGCAGCACCGTCCAGCGGAGCATGCGACCACAGACGTGCTCTGTCCGTGCCACGCGGTATAGCAGCTGCTCACCACACATGGCTGGTGCAACTAAGAAACTCAATCTTTACACTGAAGTAATTTCAACTTAAGTAGCCACATGGGCTAATGGCCATCATTCTGGACAGCACGACCCCAGAACTTCCTCTGCATGTGGCTCGAGTCTGCTGAGATGGCTGATCATTTAGACAAAAACCATAGAAGAGAGTTGTTCAACACAAAGAACCCCACACAACTCTTAAAACTTAAGGGTTTGGAACCTTGCCCATGGTACCCATGAAGCCAGCCTTCTGTGGCCAGAGCAGGGCCCACATACCTGGTTCACGTCCTCCGCTGCAGTAAGAAGAGGCGGCGAGGGCAGCGTGCTGGTCTCCTGCTCACCACTGCTGTGCTTCCTGAAAGAAAGCAGAGCTCAGGCCATGGCTGCCTGCCACCCGGCTTCCCTCCAGGGCACACTTAGCTGCTTGGTATGGGTGTCCCTAGGCACTGGTTCTGGGTTGGGAGGCCTTGGGCCCACTGTGTGCAGGGGGCAAAGGTGGGTCACCATGGTGTGGTACCCTTCTGGAGGCCGTGACAGGGCTGGGCTGGGGGTGGGGGGCGGCGGGCATGAGGATTGGCACTGCCGCTTCAGCTGCTGAGTCCACCAGCTCCAGCCTTTTGTTAAGTTAGTCAACAGATAGAGACTGACTGTTTACCATGCACTGGAGACAGATGACTTAAAAAAAAAAAAAAACAGCTGTTACTTTTACCACTAACGTGAAAAAAATTGTTATTAAGTAGAAGGAAAAAAGCAGATGTAGCAGGCAGCCAGTCAGGTAAATCAGTCTACCAGCATTCCAGTATGCAGCAGCAGCCTTTGCTGAGGTGGTGACTAGCTGGACCTCTAGTCAGCCTCTCTAACTTCTAGTCTGCACTTCTCCTCAAGGCTCAGTCCCACTCCTGCAGTCCTCCACATCAGGGTCCAGGACAGCCCCCTTTCACACAGACGCTCAGGCCAAAACCCTGCATCTCACCCTTGATTCTTCTCTCCCCCACATACCCCACTGCCACTTCCTCCATCATTTTGTTCAGCTTTCTGCTCATCAGAAGCCTCCCTGACTCTCATTTGGAACACAGGAAATCCACCTGTCCCCTGCATTTTCTGCCCTCATACCCCGATTTATTTTTCTTTCTAGAACCTAATCCAAACCAACATATTGAATTTTTTTATCAGCCTTCCTTCAGTAGAATATCAGTTTCCTGAAGAAGGGGACTCTGATTTGTTGCTGCTCTATCACCAGTGCCTGGTACATGACAGGAGCTACTGAATAAATGAAGGTGTCCCTCCCCCACCCAAATTCACATGTGAAAGCCCCAACTCCCAGTACCTCAGAGTGTGACTGCATTTAGAGACAAGTTGTTTAAACAACTAAGTTAAAATGAAGTCATTAGGGTGGGCTCCAATCCAACATGACTGCTGTCCTTATAAGAAAAGAAGATCGGGACAGAGAGGCACACAGAAGACCACATAAGACACGGGAAAGAGGGCCAGCTGCAAGGCAAGGAGACAGGCCTCAGAAGAGAGCAACCTTGCTGACACCTTGATCTCAGGCTTCTGGCCTCCAGAACTAGGAGAAAAATCCTTGCTGTTAAATACTTCCCTAGTCTGTTGTTCTTTGATATGATAGCCCTAGTAAACAAACACAGTGTTTGTGATAATTAAATGAGGAAATGTACGTGAATGCCAAGCCCAGGGCTGGGCATGAGAATGCACCCCAGCCTGGATCAGCAATCACTGCCAACACCACAGTGGCTCCTCTGTGCATCCTAGTCTGCGTGACGCAGGTGCCCTTCCATCTTCATCTACCTGCTCCCTACTCTTATCCGACAGACCCTGGTCCTATCACACAAGGGCATGACTTCTGATGCCCAGGCGACCCCATGTGCTTTCTATTCCTGCTCATGTCCTTTCGACCGGGCAGGCCTCTGCTTCCTCACACCCACAACAGTCTGTCCATTTCTTTCTAAACAAATTCTTCTCTTATTTCAGGGTCTGTTTTCATTTTTGTGACTACTTTTGAAAACTTATAATGCCTTTGGTGGCTCAGATGGTAGAGAATCTGCCTGCAATGCAGAACTGGGTTTGATCCGTGGGGCAGGAAGATCCCCTGGAGAAAGGAATGGCAACCCACTCCAGTATTCTCGCCTGGAGAATTCCATGGACAGAGGAGCCTAAAGAGCTTCAGTCCATGGGGGTTGGAAAGAATTAGACACAACTGAGCAACTAACACTTACACTTGAAAACTTTAGCTCCAAATATACTCTGTAATTGTTTTTTTCAACTCTGAAATACCATTCAGAGGTTATTTTTATCCAGCTCCACCTTTGATGAAAAAACTAAGGGCAATAGAGGGCCAAGCCCATGACTGGGGTTGCAAAGCCTGTTGGTGAGTTGACCAGAACTTGGCTGTCCTGGCCCTGCTCCTCCCACGGAAAGGCCTGTCCCCTGTAAGGCGCGGACCAGCCTCAGCAGACCCTGCTCTCCGTAATACTCCCTAGCCTGTCATACGGGTGTTTTGGGCTACCATGAGCATGAGACTGTTCTCCCAGTAAAAACTCAGCCCAACTTTACATCACCACCCAAGCTTCAGCAAGACAGTACTGGAAGAGGTCCTCTTCCTCTCTCAACGTGGGTACGTGGAAACAATGGGGCTACTGAGCTTTGTAGAGGACTAAGCTGTAGATCACATTCATGCACCCCTCTGTTCTTTGTTTTAAAAATTTCTTCATACCTTCTCTGCTTGACAGCAGCAACAAGGTCAGGCCCTGAAAACATGGAGAACAAGCTGTCCCCGTTGGCAGAGGATGTCTCATCACTTGAGCTGGCTGAGTCTCCCTGAGCCCCCGCCCAGCCGCTGTGCAGGCCATCCCTGAAAGCCAAAGAGAGAAACTGGTCCCAGGCGTCAGGCAGCAAGCCTGGACCCCAGCTAGACAGCCTGAGGCCAGGCCCACCCCCACCCCCACTCCAGCCCTAAGGGAACAGTCTCTTCCCTGCTCTTCTCTCACAACCCAATAGTGGTCCCTTGTCTCTCTCCTTCCTTTAAAAATGCCTCAGAAGCTGTGGTGTATATATGCAATTCATGTTTGAGCAAACAAAAAGCTGAGATGGTCTTTACCTATGCGGAGTTATTAATCAGGGAGCAATAAGAGGTGTTAAAAAAAAAATCACTCCCCCAAAGGTCTTTATGATGAAAATCCACAGTTCTCTCAATACATCAGAATCTGAACTGTACACCTTTGCTTTTTTTTTTTTTTTTTATAGGCTATAAAGATCACATTCCATGAATGACACAGATTTCATCACCATGCTCATTTCAGCTAAAGACTGTGTTGAACATGCAATTATGTCCCAAACACCACCAAATAAGATCTCTGTCCAGGGCAGAAGAGCCTGTCTCAGAAATCATCAATTCATACCAATGGTGTATGTACAGGGATACCACATGCCACTTGGCATCCTAGTCAGTCACGAAACTCTGACCCCTAAGATCTGACAATGTGCCGTTCTCTCACGTGGGGGCCTAGAAATGAATGGCCTGTTAAGAGTATACACCAAGGTCCCCTGCAGAACACCCAGACCCCAAACTCAGCTTCCCACCCACACACCGAGCACTCACCCTTCTGCAAAGAACTCTGGGAAAGGCCAGGTCCGATGGGCATCATCCATTGGTGGCCAGTGGCCCCGGGGGTTGCCTGGGCGGCGACCATGTTGGACTTGCCGTTTCTGCTGCATTGCTTGGCTCACTCCTGCCACATAGCGCGCAAACTCAGGATCTGAACCCACTGTGTTAAGACAAGAGTAATAAACAGGGTTGGGGGCCAAACTGGCCTCTTGTTTCCTTCCCTACCTTCTGAGGGTGTCCTGTTGACAAACACAGTGACGAGTGGTGAGGGGCTGCCAGGCGTGCAGCCCAGAGTGGGCTGTAGAGTTTGCTCAGAAGCCTACTGTGGTGAGATGGGGCTTTCAGCACACAGGTCTGAAGATGGGGAATGGTGTGTGCACAGGGACTGTGAGAAGGGGTTTGCCTAGGGCAGGGCAAGCTGAATGTGCACAAAGAGAATAAAAAGGTTTGCTTTAGCCAAGGCTAAATTTGAAAGACAAATATTAGTTACTTTAAAAATGTCCAATATCTGGAGCTACATACTTAACTACAAGGATCAGACAATGACTTCAACTAAGAGATAACCTGAAAGTTATCAAAGCTTTAGGGTCAGCCAGATAGAGAATACCCAGTCTTTCCCCTTGGGCTCAAGTCTGACCCAATATTCTCCTGGATACTGAAGGCAGACCTGCTAATTCAGCCTGAAGATCATAAGAGTGATAGTGAGTAAGGTGAAATTTAAGTATGAAGAAGTGGATGGAAACATATTGGACAGAACTGAGTAAGGATGTGCAGGCCAGTACCAGTGAAAGAAAAACAGAACAGAAGACATTTAGAGAAAGTCAAACAAAAAGACACAGTAGGAAAATGTCTGTAGGTCACAAACTGAGTATGACTCATGAGTGAATACTTTCTAGCTTCAAGGGGGGAAAGATACCAGGGCTCAATCCTTAGATTGCTCTCTCTGGGAGCCGCCATGTGTGCACTGCACGAAGATGGCCAGCAGAGGGCACGTAGGGGCTGCGTGCGCCTGTCCAGAGGTGGCACTTGGTTCTAGCTGCCCCTGCCTGAAACGGCGCCTTCTGGAATTCATCCTTCCAGAATGCCCTTACCTTGCAAAAAGAGCCACGCAGACCTTATGCTGATGGGGTGGCATTTGCAGGAAGCTACATGAAGGACTTAAAGGTAAGAAAGTAGGATTTCTAAGTTAACGACATACAGGCTGTTTGGGCCCCAGTAGAGATTAAAGAGAGCATGGTGGGCTGCAGTCCATGGGGTCGCGAAGAGTCTGACACAACTGGGCGACTTCACTTTCACTTTTCACTTTCATGCATCGGAGAAGGAAATGGCAACCCACTCCAGTGTTCTTGCCTGGAGAATCCCAGGGACGGGGGAGCCTGGTGGGCTGCCGTCTATGGGGTCCAACAGAGTCGGACACAACTGAAGCGACGCAGCAGCAGCAGCAGAGATTAAAGATGATAAAGTTCTGCCAAACACCATTAATACTCTGGATTTAATTATAGGACTGTCAAAAAATGTACACACAGTTTCTCAGGGAGTGAAAAAATGTACCACACCAGCCCCCACTGGTGGTGGCTGGAGGAGCTTGCTCTTCTACAGCAGCATGGAACCATTAGACCTTTCCCAAGGTAGGGGCCCCACATCCACTCACACAAGGGGAGTAAGAACAAAAGAGCACACACAGCAGTATGAGGAATTCTGAGAAGACATAAGAAAAAATTTCTTTCCTTAATTTTAGATAATGCTGGGTTCACTTGGTCGGAAATCTCTTGTGGCGGTTATTTTTCACTTCCATGTAACATTTTTTAAATTAGAGTAAAATGTAATCAATTTTATATATATATATATATATAGTATCTTGGTATGCAGCATGTGGGGTCTAGTTCCCTGACCAGGGATCGAACCTGCACCCCTTGCATTGGGAGCCTGGTGTCTTAACCACTGGATCACCAGGGAAGAAGTCCCAAGAGATGTGCTTTTTTAGTCTCTCTTTTCTAACGCATATTATACCACTTATTTCCTTTGTTTTTGTCTTGCTACATTTGCCAGAAAGTTCAAAACAAAGTCACATGGTATTGGTAGTATCATTTGTCACACTGTTTGGGTCTTGATTTAACTGGAATGATTTTTTGTTTCACTGTACAAAGTACTACTTGCTACTGGCTACTGGTAGATAATCTTTTTCATATTCAAGACATTTCCTTCTATTCATGTTTTGAGATTACTTAAGAACTGCTGGTGTCTTTTACCAAATGTCTTGATGGCATCTTTCTGCTGTATGAATTTCTCTCATTTACTGAGTGAAATAACAGATTACTGTACAGGAGCTGAGTTCCTTAGACTGAATTATCTTATACTACTGATGTGAACCAGATATAACTCCTGTGATATACTGCTACATATTCTTGCATCTATCTACATTCATAAAAAGTTACGTTTTTATAGTAAAATCATGTTGGCTTCATAACTCCCTTTCCAATCTCTTTTCCTGGAATAGACTGGGTAGGTTTTCCACTACTTGGTGCAATTCTGATCATGTATGTTTTGTTAGAAAAGATTCTATTTTCCATTCAGTTTTCCAGTACGGTGTCATCACATCATATGTGATAATGTCTTAAAGTAGTTTTTATTTTTTTTAAAATAGTTTATTTATTTATTTGGTCTTTGTTGCTGTGCAGGTTTTTCTCTAGTTGCCACAAGTGAGGGCTACCCTCTAGCCGTGATGCACGGCTTCTCACTGCGGTGGCTTCTCTTGATGCAGAGCATGGGTTCTACTGAGCACAGGATCAGTAGTTGAGGCTCCCAGGCTTAGTTGCTCCGTGGCACATGGGATCTTCCCAGATCAGGGATTGAACCTGTGTCGCCTGCACTGGCAGGTGGATTCTTTACCACCAAACCACTGGGGAAACCCTTAAAGTTCTTTTAATCTCTCCTATGCTGCTGGTAAGTCGCTTCAGTCGTGTCCGACTCTGTGTGACCCCACAGACGGCAGCCCCACCAGGTTCCCCCGTCTCTCGGATCCTCCAGGCAAGAACACTGAAGTGGGTTGCCCTTTCCTTCTCCAATGCATGAAAGTGAAGAGTGAAAGTGAAGTCATTCAGTCGTGTCCGACTCCTAGCGACCCCAAGGACTGTAGCCTACCAGGCTCCTCCATCCATGGGATTTGCCAGGCAAGGGTACTGGAGTGGATTGCTACTGCCTTCTCTAAATCTCTCCTGTATCTGTAGCTACCTTTCTCTTTCCTAATCTTGTTTTTCTTTGCTCTGTCTTAATCAGGATTCTCTATTTTATTGGTTTTCTAAAGACCCTTCTTTCAGATTTATTTATGATGTTCACTATATTTTTCTTTCAAATTTATTTAGCTTTAGCTTTTATCCTTTTTTGAAATTGAAGTATAGCTAATTTACAATATAATTTTAGTTTCAGGTGTAGAACAACTTTTATCCTTAACTCCTCTTCCTAGTTTATTTTTGTTTTGTTTCTAAATTCTTTTTCTAATTTCCTAAGATAACTCTGGGGAACTTTCACACTGTGTAGGCCAGGAAAAGCCAAATTCTATGAAGGTAGGAGGGTGCTTTACCACCTTTCACGGGTTCTAGACTTTAAGCAAAAGAGAATCACAGAACAGAATACGTAATTAGGAATAAAGAAGCCCACGAAGGGCCAGTCATTTTGGCTTCCCTGAATGGGAGGGCTCAGATTGGAGCCCTCTTGACTAATGGGACTTTGAGTCATTCAGCTTCTCTTAGCCTTAGTTCTGTCGTCTACAAAGTAAGAAAATAGTTCCACTTACCTTCTCAGATTCATTCTAACTACTGCTTCCTCCCTTTGCTGGAGCTGCCCCATACTTGCCATCAAACAGTGAGAAAGGGTCTTTAAAGGGGATTAAGCCACTGCCTCCCACAAGGAAGGCCATGGCAGGCCCTATAAAGTCTTTGGTGATACTATTTAAGTTAAAACCCCAAGGTGGGGAGGGGGCTCACATACCTGCAGGATCAAAAGGCAGAATCTCTCCCAACATCCCGAAGACTCCATCGCTTTGGTCACGGTTTGGCCAGGTGTTATTTCTAGGTCCCTGTGCCTTTTGTCCCAAAACCTCTGACATCACATCATCCAAACAGCTGCTCACCAGACCCAAGCTGTACAAGTCAGAACTGAGATCAGATATGCCAGGCCACTGGCCAAGGGGAGACAGACCAGCTCCGACGGGTTGCGCTGGCTGCTGGGATGAGCCGGGTACCCATTTCCCAGGGGCTCGGGGCTGGGGCGGGGGCGGCTGCGGTCCGACAGGTTGCAGCAGGTGTTGGTAGTACTGGACCTGGGGCTGCTGTTGCTTTGGGGACTGCTGCTGAGGTGCCAGGCCCGGCTGGGGTGTCAGAGGTGTGTGTGCCCCAGCCTGGGGTGGCCGCGATGGTGGGGGCACTGGCAGTGACGGCTGCTGTGGCTGCATGGCTCCTGCCTTCTGCTCAGTCACCATGGCTGTGGCGGCAGAGTTACGCCGTGTCACCAGCGGGGAGCCCTGGTGTGACTGGCCCATGTTAAAGCCCGAGAGAAAATCGATCACCTCCTGCATTTCCTGATCAGTTGGCAAATTCATACCCTTCTCGTCCTTGCCATCATCCACTTGCAGGAAGTTGTCACGCCTCTCCAGGAGAAAACCATTGGCCATGTGATTACTGGAATTCTGAGCTGACTGTGAAGGGTCTGCAGTCCTAGGGAAATTACCAATGTTCAAAATGCTTTGTAGCCTTGAATCCATATTAGTGGGCATTTTGGCCTTCTCTTCCGAACACCCGGCTATGAAGATGTTTTTGGAAGGGGTATTTGGAATGGAATAACTTGTGTTGCTGCTTGAGCTGGGACATGAAGCTTTCTTGGTGAACCGGGAGGTCAGCTTGGAGAATGTCTTTTGCAGGCCACCTGAAGACTTGTTACCATTCCCAGAAGGCAAGTCAGCCTGATTTCCAAAATCACAGATCTCCCTCTGAAGCTGGATCTGTATGCAGGGTAAAGCTTGTTCCCTATTGAAAGAGAAATGTATTTTTTAAAAAAAGACAAGCATACAAATTGGACAATAAAATGGGATTGCTTTGGTTTTCAAGAAAGACTTTAAGAATAAAAAGACCTCTTTGTTTGGAATTGGGACCTCCGGGAGTTGGTGATGGACAGGGAGGCCTGGCGTGCTGCAGTTCATGGGGTCGCAAAGAGTCGGACACGACTGAGCGACTGATCTGATCTGATCTGATCTGATTTCATAAACACCCAAAAGTTTTAAGAGTATATAATTTAAGCACTTACTATCTATATCTACCATATCCAACTGAGCAACTAACACTTTCACTTTCACCATGTCTAACACAGGGCCATGAAAACTACATTAGGATTCTGGATTGAGGATTTTTGAGTGAAACCCTCTGAGTGCAATGCAAGAGAACAAAGCACGCCTAGTCTAGCACGGGAGATGTATTTGGCAGAGGTCGGCTGTGTGCCTGGATGACAGGGGAGCCTGGCAGATCCAGCAGAGGGTCAACAGTCTAATCCACACAACAGAGAGGGGGAGTGGGCAGGCCCCAGGGACACTAGGCAGCCTGGCTTGTCTCTGAAGGTAATTCACAGACAGTGCCAAGAACAGGACTGTTCCTTCCAAAGTTTCCTGCATACTTTTTTCCAGTACTGAAACAAAGTCCTAGAGATGGGAAGGGCATGGGGTGGGAGCTGGGCAGGTGATGGCTGCAGTGACCCTGGTTAAGTCACCTTGCTGTTCTGGGCCTCTGTGTGCTCAGGAATGAAGACATGCAGAGGGCCTGTGGCTAAATGTTCAAGGTCTCTACCAGTTCTAAAGTTTATTCACAAATAGATAATCTTGCAACTGTCAGTACTTTCAGATATAAATAAATTTCATACAAGATACAAGTAAATTTTCTAAACACCTTTCTGCTCTGAGTTCATAGGGAGAATGTGAGCTTGGTTAAAATGCTCTTGATGGACTTAACTCTGAAATGATACAACAAATGAAGACAAAAATGTTCACAAACTGGGGAGTCTGGGTAAATAAAGGGCAATTCTCTGTTCTATTCCTACAACTTTTCTATAAGCTTAAAATTATTCCCAAATAACAAGTTGCCCCAAAGTTCCCCTTCTTGCCTTATTTACTCACATACTATGAGTGACATGAGCTCACATGACCCTGTACGTGATCACACTGCTCCTCGGCAGGAACACCCACCTCCCTGCCCTCCAGCGGGTGAGGTCCAGCACCGCAGTGTAGAGCACGTCCACCAGGCCCAGCGTCTTCTCAGGATCTAGGCTTCTCTGCAGCAGGGACATGGTAGCCGGGTCTTCTTTCAGGCACCTAGGCACCAACCAAGTTGCATGAGTCTAGGCTGCCCTTCTCCACAACACGGTTCCAATTTTCAAGCAGGCCTTATACAAAAGGCCAAACTTTTGGCACCAAAGAAAAATTTAATAATCATAAGAATATTTAGAGGATGACAGGGCTAACACTGGGACTTGCTGCTCCGCAATAGGAGGGGGAAGAAATACAACAGGGCCTGGCGTCTCCGCAGATTTCTAACTGTCTAGAATCTGTTTAGTAGGAAGAGAAGAGTTCAGTGCAGGGGTTGCCTTCCAGGTGTCCTAACGCCCTTTCACTGTCCTACACCAGCTTCAGCCCTGACTTTCCTTGACACAGCAAGAGAGTGAGCCTCCTCTAGCACAAATCTGAACACACCACTCCCCTGTGCAAAACCCTCCAGTGGCATCCTATTGTGGCTGAAATAAAATCCAAACCCCTCACCTTAGCCCTCCAGACTCTGTGACCTGGGCCTCCCGCCTCTCTAGACACAATCCTCTTCACTGTCACCTCTCTTTACGGTGTCTCAACTATGAGGCTTCTCATACGCCATGAATATGTTGGATCTGCTCACATCTCTCGATCTCTGATGCTGTTGCCTTTGCCTGAACTGCTCCCCTTTGGGAACTGCCTTCCCGCTGGCATTCAGGTCCCCACTGCCCACCCAGGGCACCTCCACCAAGAGGCCTTTTCTGAGAGGGAGAACCAGGAAGATGCTGTCTGTTACCGAGTGCTCTGGGGGCTAAATGGTAGGCTAAATAACACTTGCCAAAGCCATCCTAAGGAGGCAGCAGCACTCCCCAGTGTGACTTTAGCTTGAGAAGAAATACATGTGAGGGTGTGAGCTGGCCAGTCTCAGAAACCCTGGAGAAAGCAAGCAACAAGACAAGCTCTGCCAGCACCCGACGAGACCATGGGCTCCTAGGAGAGAATCCTGGCCAGTGGACCTGGCTGAGGTCCATGCACCTGATTCTCTCAGCCTGGAATCGCTGATCACTAGGACATACTTGCTCTATGTTCTCAAGCCAACTTCTGCTTGTGATCTGGATGGTCAAATGCCCGCCCACTAAGTGAGCATTTTCTGGTCATGCAGAAAGGAGTACTACGGTTTCTGGTGATACTAATAATTTCTTTCTAAAAATCAACAGAATGGTATTTTTACGTTATTCATCAGTCTTGAGAACTGATCAGTAAAATCCTCTGAAGAAACTAAACCTATTCTTTTTGACAAATTACCCTGATTGGCTTAAAACCTTCTTTCTACCTGTTCTTAGATAAAACTCTAGTCCCCCAGGGACCCTCCAAGTCCTGGCTTCCACGACTCCTGTCTTCACCCCCACCCAGCATACCTCCAGCCACACCAGTGCACTCCTCAAGTCTCTACATTTGCTGTTCCTTCTGCCTGAGATGCTTTCCCCATCTGCTCTCTGCGTGGCAGGCTCCTCTCAAATGTCACATCCTTAAAGAAACCCTTCATGACTGACCTCCTCATCCAAAATAGCTTCCTCTTGCCATCTCTACCTGTTATTCTCTAACAGATGATGTCACTCTACTCTTATTCCCCTCATACGCTTGCCAGTGCTTGAACTTAACTCCTATGCTTATTAGCAGTCCCCTTCCCAACCCCCACGCCATTACAAAGCCAGCTCTATTAAGGGCAAGGACCCTGTCTGTCTTGTTTCTGATTTAATTCCCAGAGCCTAGAACAGTGTCTGTCACATATTAGGTACTCAGTAAATATTTGATGAAAGAAAGAATGGGTAACAGCTTAAATATGATAGCTTAAAAATCTAAGTAAGATACTACTTTTGGGGGGAAAAAAGAATCTAGATACTTCATTATGCTAAAAGCAAAGCAAATAATAAATTCTTGACTAGTTTTGCTAATAATTTCATTTTCTCTAAGTTGGAGTAAAGCAGTTACTTCTTTTTGAGTTCTTCTCAACAAGCACGTATTTTGTAACTTGAAACAAAAACATGAAAACTGTGCCATTTTTACCAAAAGTAGCCAGCAGAGGGAGCCTTTGCAGTCTGTGAGGTCTTTCAAGGATGGGCAATGAATTACAAAGAAAATCAATCATAAAGGGAGAGTTCTGGAAGTAAACTGCAGTGTTAACTATTTTAGTACTAGCTGTTTATATTTACCCAATTATCCAAGAGTTGGAAATGTTTTCTGTAAAATGAGAATCCTAGTTAAGTTTAATATTTTTCAATAAGAACCTGAATTAGAAAACAATTTCAGGAACACAAAACTCTTACAAAAACGTGAGCTTTTAATCTACTGCTTGGGGAATTCCTTGCCAGTTCAGTGGTTAGGACTCCACACTCTCACTACTGCAGGCCCGAGTTCAATCCCTGGCTGGGAACTACGATCCTGCAAGCTGAGTCCAGAAAAAAAATCTACTGTTTGATAGGAATGAAGACATGAATATAAATTAACTAATAATCAAATTTAGAAATCTGTGGAGAAACTCACAGAAGGGAGATTCTGGGACATGACATGAATCACCAACCATTCAGATGGTGAAGAATCTGTCTGCAATGCAGGAGACCAGGTTTGATACCTGGGTCAGGAAGATCCCCTGGAGAAGGGAATGGCAACCCACTCCAATATTCTTGCCTGAAAAATTCTATGGACAGAGGAGCCTGCAGGGCTCCTGGGGTCACAAACAGTCGGAAATGACTGAGTGACTTAACACTTTTGCTTTCACACTTGATATATTAACAAATTCTAAAACTTTAAGCAGAATCTCCACTGGACCCCCTTCGCATCTCAAGAAGAAATGGTTTAAAGAGAATTCAAATGCATTACCCAAATACCACATTAGTCCACACAGGCCCAAATAGTGTCACTATTCCTTATTATCTCTTCCTACCTAATTACTTCAAACATTTTGTATATAGTTAAATATTCATTCTGCCCATGATTTTAATAGCAAAAGTCTTCTAATATATGTTTAATTTTTCCTATTTACTAATAAAACTGTGCTGAATCTGTAGGCACATTACAAGGATAAATCCCTAGATGTGGAACTGCTGAGGTCACAGCCCTTATTTTAGGCTTCTGACAAATGAAACTGCCCTCCAGAAAGGCTGTGTGATTTACTCAACAACATCTGTGCCGGTTTTTGTACCGTCTGGACCAAACCTAGTACTGTTATTCTAAAACAATTTAATAACATGATGGGCAAAATGA
Source organism: Tragelaphus eurycerus (assembly GCA_935064755.1). Taxonomy (NCBI): domain Eukaryota; kingdom Metazoa; phylum Chordata; class Mammalia; order Artiodactyla; family Bovidae; genus Tragelaphus; species Tragelaphus eurycerus. The sequence goes on from CAKXYN010000020.1 coordinate 12,889,595, forward strand.
CATTGTATTTTCCGCTTTGCCTTCCTTTCTTTGTTAGGTGAGGTTATACATGTTCTTCATCTCTTCGTTGACCATGTCTCCTCTGATTTACCTGTCTATGTGCTTTGCCCATTTCTTACTGATTTGTAGGCGCTTTTGTTTGAATAAATTAAGAATACTTCATTATAAGTTTATAAATATAAGCAAATAATTAAAAATGAAATAGCTCAGTCTGCCTCCAGATTTCCAATGACACTGGGTATGTGTTGACATGACCTCTAGGTCAGCAGGGTTGTTGCTGGAACAAAGGAGAAGAAATTCTATGTTTTATACTCAGCTTCAGAGAAATGCTGGGTGACTTAGAGAAAATGATATACTCTGTTCAAAAGCTGTGGACTCAGTAACAAATTTGTCACAAGCAATGCAATCTTTTCAAAGATGTGCAAACATCAATCAAAGCTTAGGCCTGTGTTAGTGTAAGAGTTATGTTACCATGTGGATGGGACTTGAACCACAATTCTGGAGCCTTCTAAACTGATTTGGGGGGCATAGGCTTCTTTATTTTCAATCTGTGCTGTGTCAACTACCACCTAAGAGAGAAACAAAAACAAAAATCAGCTTTCAAATAGAAAAATGGATCATAAACAAATCAAATGCATGAGCCTATCAATTCTGAGTGACTCTGGTAAGAACTATTCTGGTAAGACAGCAAACGATCTGGCAACACAGACACACACAGGCCAGTCAAGAACCCCATGGAGACAACAGCAAGTAATAAAGATGACTGAAAACAGGAATACTTCAAAAAAACAGAAACTGCATTCTAGGTGCAGGATGTACTGAACTTCACAATCATTTTTAGTACTTCTTCCAAGCTGTAAATATGTTAATTAGGAATTACTTCGTTTCCTTCATCTAAGTATTTTTTCACTTGATGCACTTGAAAGAAGTAAAAATGTCATTAAAAATCAAACCAATGCTTTTAGAGCAGCCTACGTGTAATGACCATATATGAGCCAGAAGATGGTGAGGCTTTTTGTTAAGGCCACTTTATCCTCAACCATCAATAAAAACAGAATTACTTCAGGAAAAATGCAGAACCAATCCTTTCTCAGTGATTTTTCTCTCGTTTTATTTTTGGTCACACTGTGCACTTGTGGGACCTCCGTTCCCCAACCAGGGACTGAATCCGGGCCACAGCTATGAAAGCATGGAGTATTAACCACTAGACCACCAGGGAACTCCCTGGAAGAGAGTTGTTTCTTTCTTTAGCTTTTTGTTTTTCGTTTTTTTGGCTGTGCCATGCAGCACGTGGGATCTTAGTTCCTGACCAAGGATTGAACCCGTGGCCCCTGGATTGGAAGTGCAGAGTCTCAACCACTGGACTACCAGGAAGTCCTGAGGTGAGTCTTTAATATTACACAGATGATATAGTATCCTTTGTAATTCAAAGGGTGTAACAAAGTGACGAATATATTTTAAAATAACTAAATGAAATTTAAGAAAATCATAAAACACTTTAAAAACAAATCTGTAATATTTTAGGAAGGGCAAAGCTGTGCAGAGTTGCTTATTAGGATTCCAAATTCAGCATCTAATGGAGCCGATTTCCATAGCTGTAAAGAGAGTTCCCACAGCTGGTCTGCAGCGTCCTTTAGAAAAGACTTCCTGTCCAAGTAATAGCCATTGTTGGAACAAGCAGGTGTTTCCTCTCTCCTCCCATCCCCAGAACAATAATCTAAAGTTTTTCATCAGTCACACACAAAGGTGCCCTGGGATCAAGGAGCAGAGAACTAGGAAGAAGTTTTTGCTCTCTGAATAACATGGAACATTTTTTTTTAACTGATGTTTTCTCAAACTGCCTTTGGGTCTTCCTGCCTCATTTTACATACTCCTTTCTCAAGAACTTATTGACATGGTTCCCCTGCTGCTGCTGCTTAAAATGGTCTTTACAAATATGGATCAATCTACTCAAAGCAGTGGGCTCCAGGGGTCTCCAGTTTACTCTTTTTCTCAGGAGTTCCTATACTATGGAACAGATTTTAAGGGAAATGTAACTCAACACTGTGGAGAGGCCCCACCTGGCCCTGTACAAAGCAAGTACTACCCGGAGCTGGGCCACTGGAGCGCTCACCCACACCAAACAGAAGGACTGCATCCTCCCAACAGCTCCTTTTATGAATAAAGTAGGAATCAGAGTAGAAACAGTTCTTTAATTAGCTTGATCTCTAATTAGCTTCCTTTAATCTCTAAAATGCTATGCATGTGTGCTAAGTTGCTTCAGTTGTGTCAGACTCTGAGTTACCTGCTGGGCTGTAGCCTGCCAGGCTCCTCGGTTCATGGGATTCTCCAGGCAAGAATACTGGAGTGGGTTGCCATGTCTTCCTCCAAGGGTCAGGAAGATCCCCTGGAGGAGGACCTATAACACTTCAAAAAGCAATCTTTCATACTAGAACATAGGATAAATACATAAGGTGCACAGATCACAGGTGCCTGACAAAAACCTAGATGTTGTTACATCCCTGGTGGTCCAGTGGCTAAGACTCCACAGTCCCAATACAGGGGGCCCTGGTCTGAGCTCTGGTCAGGGAACTAGATCCTACATGCAGCAACTAAAGATCCTGAGTGTCACAAAAGACCCGGTGCAACCAAATAAATAGTGAAAAAAAAAAAAAACAAAAATTAAAGACACCTAGATGTTGATGTCCTAACCCCACCCAAATTTGGCAAAAGTTATTCTTCTCACCAAAAGTGAAGAGATCAAACTTAGTTTGGAGTTGCTGTTGTTATTTTTATTGTATAAAAGGAGATTTACAGAGAGCTGGGATACAAAGTGACTGGATGGGGCACTACTTATACCATCAGAGGAGGTGATATTTGAGCTGATGTAAGGAAAATGAGAAAGAGAGAGTCACATGAAGATCTGAGAGGAGTATTCTCAGGAAAAAGGAACATCAAGGGCAAAACCTGATACAGGAAGAAGGCTGCAGTGTTTGAGCAACAGAAAGACACCCACTGTAGCCCTGGAGAGTCAGGCCAGGTTAAAGGGCCTACCAAATCATCACTCATGTAATGCTTTCCTTAAAATCTGGAAAGCCTGAGACACCATTTTGCAACTAGGTCCCCTGCAAATACATAACATCAATCTACTAAAGGACAAAAAAAGGCCTTTTAATGATGCTCTTCCTTTCCCATCTTGTCTAAACTCTGCAACAACCGAAGGGCTGTTTATATTATCCAATGTTTTCACACATGAGCCCACACCACATGCTCACGTGCTTAAAATGTCTTCCTCTACTCTCCCTGTCCTTCACAAGTGTTCACTCACCAGTCCGGCTTGGCCAAACAGCAGCTGCACAGCAGTCTTGCAGGCACCCCGCCACGTGGAGGGGCACACCTGGTTCAGGACTTCAGTCACAGGGAAGTCGTCCCTGGGTGTGATTCCATTATAGCAGCCTGCCTCCTTGATCAGCTGTAACATCGTATGCTACAGATTGATAAAAAGAGAGTTCACAACCTCAAAATAAAGCCGTACAAGATTCCAAAATTTACATAAATGCATTTATAGGTACAAAATAGCCCTCAAGAGAAGAGAATTTTATTTTCTCCCAAGTCACTTCATTTTGATTTCTTAAGTAATTCTCATCAATTACCTTCAAAGATTTTCTCAAACCTGTGACTGGCTAGATATGGATACATGTGCATTAATACACATATGTGATTTCTATTCTAGCACAAAACACAGCATTATTTAGCAATCTACTGATGCAAATTGGCTAAGGAATTTTGAAGTTCTGAATTCCTTTGAATAAGGAAAGAAAATCATCTGATGCAAGTAAATACCAGAAAACTTCATCCTTATTCTGGATGAAAAAGTGGTCAGCATAAGCTCCAATTTCAGTCTGCAACTTTCTAGCTGTGAGGCCTTGGGCTCCAGTTCCTCTATCTGTCAAGTGGGGAAAAGGGCTGTGCCCACCTCATGGGTGAGCATTAACTGAGATGATACATGGGAAACATTTGACACATGCCTGGCAACAGAGGACGCTCCACAAATGGTCCTAATTACTTCAGTACTAGGGCAAGATTTCTCCTCTTATTTATTTCACTGAAACATTGACCATAAGAGCCTCCTAGGTTCTGATAGTAACACAGGACAAGGGGGCCTCAGCTAGAGAATTAAGGGATGTGACCCTTGAGAAAGGACTTAAAGTAGAGAAAGACCTGACAATTAAGTGTGGGGGTGAGGCTGGAGCTGTGAGACAGCCAGGAAGTGAGAGCCGGTCCCAAGAGCATAACCATAAACAACATTTTTATAGTGAACTTTCAAAACCTTTTATTTTATACACTTTGAACAAAATCATAAATGAAATTAACTTGGCGAAAGTCTCTTTACAAAAGTTACCCTAGGAGCTTCCAGGCTGGAGAACACAGGGAGGTGCTGGGACTGTGCTGCCTGGAGAGAACAGGGAGCCGCCAAGCCCCTTCCCCAGGCCTTGCCCTGGGCATCTCTTCCATCTGGCTGTTCCTGCATTACATTCTCTCACAACAAACCGGTGATCCAGAACTCTCCCAACAAGCTGGACTTCACAGCAACAGTGCACTCCGATCAAGGTACCCTGAGGAGAGTCCACCGTGGCAGATACAGCACATGCCTGAAGAAGTTCATGTATGGCCCTGTGACTATAAAATAGTCATAGCCACTCTCTTAAATGCCAAAGTTTCCTTGAACCCCTTCCACACACTTCCTGGATTCCCCCAGCCTCTCTTCTGGCTCCAGAGACCATCTGTCTGTGAGGACCCAGGCCTGATCCCACTTCAGAGCTCTAGACCCATACATCCAATTGCCTGCTGGACGGCTCCACCTGGACATTTCAAAAGCAATCTTAAAATCATGTACAAAAATGTATTTTTGATGACTATCGCCAAGCCTTAATAAGCAGCACCAAAACTGCTGTCGAAGCCAGAAACGTGGGCCTCATCTCCCTTCCCCTCCCTCTCATAGCCAGTTAATCATGGATTCCTGCTTATTACAACCTCTAGGTTGCTCCTGAATCCTTCCACTTGCCGCCCATCATCACCAGATGGGGCCATGACCAAAAGCCTTCAGTGCTGCTCTCCTTCCACCCAAAAGTCTATCCTGAAGCCAGGGGATCTTTCAGAAATGCCAACCTAATCACGTGACCTGCCAGAGTGGGGCACCAGCCTTGAACTGGGGGCTTTCCATCTCCCTGGGCTGCTTCTCCAGCCTTGGTCAGTGCCATGTCTCCCCTTGTTCTAGACTCTCAGGTCTGACTACACATTAGAATCACCTGGACAACTTTTACATACTAGAAGAGCCCAGCCCTCATTTCAGGACAATTAAATCCAAATCCTACTAGGGACTGTACTGGATAGCCAGAGGACACCCCACTTCAGCTCTAAGGAAGGCCTTCAGCTCTTGGAATGGCTCTCACTTCCTGGCTGTCTCACAGCCCCAGCCTCACCCCGACACTTACTCTTCAGGTCTTTCTCTGCATTAAGTCCTCTTCTCAAGGGTCACATCCCTTAATCCTCTAGCTGAGGCCCCCTCGTGCTGGGTTACTATCACAACCTAGGGGGCTGTCAAACCTCCTAGCCTGGTACTAACAGTTGCTCAATAAAGACCTATCAAATTTGTGTGTGGGGGAATGTCACTGTAGTCTGATTTTAGACAACAGTTTATTGAGGAAGGTCAATGCCTCCTGTCTTCACTTCAGTTTTGCTTTTTAATCCAGATTCTTTACAAGCCGTCAGGTGTCCTTAAGAACTCTATTTTCAAGTTCACACCCAGGTTGGAGGAACCCCATGGGAAGCTACCGTCTTGAGTTTCAGGTTGTCAGCCGCCGACTCGTTGAAGGAGACCCCCTTCAGGAAGCTTGATCCTATCTGCACGGGCACAGTGGGAAGCTCACACTGCATGGGCTGTGGCGGGGTCTGCCTCCGCCCCGTCTGCTGCGCCTCTGCCTCACTGCAGCAGCCCTGGAAAATGGTCAGAGAGGACAAGAGAGGTGACCCACGGCTCAGCTCTCAAGACGACTGGCTCATGTGGATGGCGTGACCGCCACACCACAGCTCACCGGAGCCACCAGACAGAATAACGTACCTGCAAACTGGCTTCTATTGCCTTTGGATTCAGGTGGAAACCAGCTTTCATCGCATATTCACAGTGACCTAAGCTTTCCAGAGCTATTTTATATGCCTGCAAAGAAATTGTTTTTAGGAATCAAGATTACATCGTAGATTCTAAACTGACAAGGTCCAATGAAAATAGAAATCGTAAATTTCTATTAGTTATTAAAAGACATGAGGCCAACTACTATCCTATTACTCTTTCCAACTGGTTCAGCATCAAAACTTTAACTCCTCCCCTTGTTTTCATTCCTCAGATATTAATGTGCTAGTTTAAAAAAACATACTTGCAGAGCACTGTCAATTTTTATGTTCAGTTCTTTCAGCTGGTGCTCGGGAATTGCTGCACTTTGAGAACAGAAGAGCTGCTGAACTTCAATTCCTGCCAGGCGGCCATCACAGCCTCTTTCTCTCAGTCTAGATGTTGCCTGCAACAGAAATAATGACTGGTAGGTAAAAGAAGATGTTACAGATACTAACAAAATTAAAAAAAAAAAAAAAAGAAACCGTTAAAATAAAGCAAGAAACTATCTAAGCATTAGTCATTCTGGAGTATCTCTATTATGAAGAGAGCAGCCAGAAATTCTGAAAGACTAAACCAAGCACTGATGAGAAAACAAACCTGACATAGCACTACCTTATTTAAGAAACCCCCTGGGAATTCCCCAGTGGTCCAGTGGTTAGGATTTGACACTGTCACTGCTGAGGTCCTGGGTTCAACCCCTGGTCTGGGAACTAAGATCCCACAAGCCTCATGGCACAGTCAAAACAAACCCTGCAAAAAAGACTTACCTACCTGTTACATATATATAGTTTCTCTGCTTTAAAAAGATAGATACCATAGTATATTGGCCCTTGAAGTTTCCAAAATTAAAAAATATATCTATTTGGTTGAGTGGTCCTATACACCAAAATAAAAAAAAAAACTCACCAATAGGAAAAAAACTACATTGTAACATTAAAGGAAAAACAGAACTTTTGAAATCCTCACAGAAAAATGAAATATTTATTGTTTAGTCATTAAATATATGTTTATGAAGAGTATACTGAACCTCCCAGGTGGCTCAGTGGTAAAGAATCTGCCTACTAAGCAGGAGACACAGGTTCAGTTCCTGGGTTGGGAAGATCCCCTAGAGAAGGAAATGGCAATCCACTGCAGTATTCTTGACTGGGAAATTCCATGGACAGACAAGCCTGGTGGGCTACAGTCACGGAGTCACAAAGGGTTGGACATGACTTAGCAACTAAACAACAATGAATACATAAGACAGAAAAACAAGAAGACATAAGGACATAAGACAGAAACACAGGAAGACTCATCTATGTCTTGTGATGAAATGCTAGTTATCTATACATATGGATCAGGACTAGAGAATATAGAAAAGTATTTGTTCGACTTATTAGATGTAAGGAAGGATTCAGGATGAACTGTCTTTCAATTTTTTCAACATCTATTTTTATTGCAATAATACTTGTGCAACAAATAACATTTTTAAACAGTTAATTTTTGTTCTTCTAGGTTAATGGAGTTATAACATTTACCAACATTGCAAGACTAAAGGAAATTAAGCAGCTATAATGTCATAGATTTCCAAAGCTTCACAAATTCCATATGAAGACCAATCACTCCCTGCACCCTAATAGTCTCACAGTTTAAAACCATTTGACTTTCTTTCTAGAATTCTTCATGTAGTCAAAATATGTAGCTCACAAGGAGATCTTGCGTTAGAGGAGTCACTGGATAGACAGTGGAGCACCAATCCTGGTCCCTATAATCTTGGAGCTGACAGCTTCGTAGGTTGAAAAGGCAAGCAAATAAAACATTTAAAAAATATAAAATGGGAAAAACACATCCCAAGGGAAATAAAGAACTGTGACACGGAGCACCCAAGAAACTGAGAAATCATCATTTAGGCTGCATTTAAAGAGGAGGAGGCAGTCAACAGAAGTGCAGGGTTGGGGAGGGGGGCAGACAGGCAGAGATGTAGGCACAGGAACTAGAACCCAGGGAGCGGGGAGAGTGGCCAGAGGCGACTGGTGGGGAGGCAGGAGCCAGACTATGTGTGACTAAGCAGGTCATGGGACAGGTCTACCCCTTACCCAAAAGAGAGAGAGAGAGATGTGGGACAGCAAGACAGGAAAGGGAGAAGCAGGCCCAGCCTCTGAAGATGTCAGGGGAGAGTAATGATCCCCTGAAATAAGTCAGTGACGGTGGACACAGAACGAAGGGACAGGTCTACAACAGTATTCTGGAGACAGGGTCTGCGGGGCTTTCATGTGGACTGGATGCAGTTGTGACAGAAAAACTGGAGGATAAATGTCAAGTTTCTTGCACAAGGGACCCAGTGTGAGAGGGCGCTACTTGCTAGCGCAGGGACGGTTTGAAGAGGAAAAGGTGTATGTGGGAAGGCCAAGGGCTGAGCCATCTGAAGACCTGAGGAGAACAGCAGCTGAACACGGGGGCCTGAGACCACAGAGAAGGAACTGGGCACACATGCTCCATGGCCTCAGCACACAAGAGGTTTCTAAAGTTCCAAGACTAGATGGAGGCCCTTCAGGGAAAAGGACATGTAGACCTGAGCCTTGAGGAACTCACATTCGTAAGTTATGTTGAAGAGAAGATAGCAAAGTGGTTGGAGAGGCTATCCTAGGAGGTAAGAGGGTAACTAAGAGCACGTGGTTCTTCATAATAAGAGATGATTTCCAGGGCCCAAGTTGCTGTGAGCTGCTAAATGGAATCAATGGGATCCTTGGATTTCTGCCAATGTTTCTGGCAACGCGGAAGGCACCAGTGACCTTGACAAGACAAGGTCAAGGCATGTTCTGGTGGAGGAGTGGAAGCCAGATTTTAGTGAGCTGAATGATGCCCGTTATACATAAAGCTTCGTACAAAACAATACACATATGGATACACACATATAGAATAAAACTATAAAAATATGCATAGGAGTCACACTCCAAAATCAAAAGAGGTTATCTCTAGAGAGAAAGGAATATGAATAAGACAGTGGAGAAGTATAAAGGGAATTCAACTGCATTTTCTGTTAAAAATAAAAGGTATGAAGCAAATGTGGCAAAAGTGAAGATTCACTTGACAAAGCTAAAAGGAAGATAGATGGTTATGTATGTGCCATTTCCTATATGCTTGAAATATCTGATAATAGTAATTTTTTTTAGGGTGAATCAAAGGTGAGGCAAACAATTCTTCCAAGAAGCTGGCTATGAAAAGAGCAGAGAAACAGGGCAGAGCATGGAGGATTTTTATTTGTAAGCCTATTTGTGTACTGGTGGGGACATGCTGAGGAGGTGGGAGACAAAACCTAGGGTCCCAGCACAGAGGCCCTGAGGGCAGGGGCAGGGTGGAGAGAGGCAGACTCTGCACAGGAGGGGAGGGAGCCTCCTCTGCTGGAACAAAGAGGAAGGAACAGGAGAGGGTCTGAATGGGAGAGGTGTGTCATCTGGGTGGAAATGGAGAAGAGAGGCTGCTGCTAGGTACATTCTGTTTTCTCAGTGTGTAGGGTGCAGGGTCACTGGTTGAAAGCAAAGTAAGGAAGGCAGAAAGCCAGGGCAGACAGAAGTGGGTGAAGGAAAAGGTCAAGGCCAGGAGGTCACAGGAGCACCAGAAGGCTGCTCACTTGGGCTGGGCTCTCAGCATGAATGATACCCACAGGTTGGGTAGAGAAGACCTTGAGTCAGGTACAAAGGGTGTAGAGTGTGAGCAGCGTGATCAGGAGACTGCAGCCAGGAGGGCATGGAGGACTGTAAGGTGAGAAGACAAAGGTGTGGACCCCACTGCCAGCCACCTGCAATGAAGTCAGCAGGTACCACTCCTACACTCAGCCCCCAGTTAGCACTGCATGGCTGCTCCGATAAATGCCAAGAAAGCAGAGGAGAACCTTTAAAATGAAAGAGACCAACACAGCAAAAAGAAATTGAGAAGAAATAAAAACGCAACGGAACATCATAAAACTGAACTAAGTAAACAACAGAACATATCATGTTAAAATGTTGAAAGATGTTTACAAATTTGATTAGAGGAGATTTCTAAAACAAAATCAAATAGTTCGCCAATTTAATTGAGGTTATGAGTCAAACTAAATATTATAACATAAATTATCTTTTACTCTGTGAAATGGAACAGTAAATCCTAGCTAAAGTGTTGACTTGCAAGGCTTTTCTTCCAGCCTCAGAAACAAAGGAGTATTAAAATACCAACAAGAAGAGTATCATTGCTGACTACATCCCCACCTAGCTACCTAGCTGACTGCTTACTCCACTTACCCTCCAGCCTCTTCGCCCTGGTCCCTCTTCCTAGAAACTCTGCTGCACTTCTTGTCAAAGGCCTCTCCTCAACCCTGTTTTTGTAAAGCCCTTTCTCCTAGGAAAGGGCTAGGCTGCGAGTAGAGGCTGTCTTCCCCAGTACCTGGTGCATGCCTGGTGTGGAGTGAGCATTTATAAAGGCATTCACTGTTAAATGGATCGACAATCTAATGACAGCAGTTGAAAACTCACACTTCTGAATAAAAAGGCCCTTTTAAGAACCAACAGGCAAAGGCCCTCTGGAGCCTCTCCTATCTGAACAAAGGGCATGGATCTCCAGGGAGTCAGGTTTACCTCAGCAGCCCCTCGCCAGGACCGCACCGCTTCCTCCAGTTCCGATGTGTGGCCTGTGCCAGATAAGCCGCCACCACTGCTGCTGTTCTTTTTTTCTGGCACAACAACTTCAGCAAAGCAAGAGTGAGCCACGGGCTGTACCTTCTGCAACGCCTGGGTCAGAAACTGGAAATGGACCTGCACCACTGTCAAGAAGCATCGTCCTAACACCTGTGAAGACAAGAGAGTCAGGGACTTTCAGGTTGTGGGTTGCTATTGCATTACTGCAATAATTTCTCAACTATCAATTTGAGTAGAGGTAACAATTAACTGGAATTCTGAAATCACATGGAAGTTACAAAGTCACCATTCTTTAGAAGGATCTGCCTTTGTTCTCACATTTGGACCTGGGTGGCCTGGTGCCTAGGAGTCACAACATTATAACCAAGTTGCCAGCCTCAAGGTTTGAATGGACCTCCTCACTTCCCACCTAGCCTCCCTCACTCCTGTCCTCCACTCTCCTCATCTGGATTCTTGTTCACACCAACCCTGACTGTCTGTGAGCTCCAGTGGAATCACAGCAAGCCACAATTCCAGTTCTCTCCACACAGTATTCAGAAGGCAGAAGAAAAGCCAGATGATTAGAAACCTGAAAGGTCAGTTTGACTATAAGAACATATTCCATTGGAAATGGAATCCAAAGATACAGGTTATTTTAGTAACAGTGTTATTAACATAGTAATTACATAGTTATTACCACAGCTGTATGTCATATTTCCAGTCTTACGAAACAAAGCTGACAGACCTGTCTTCTCAGAGTTAACAAAACATACTGGTACATCCATGTGTCAGATCAGGAGAAAACTACCTGCCTAATACATATTTCTATAGCTGACTGATTAATACAATAGTCCATTAAAGCAGAAAATTTACTTTAAAAACTACTAAATACATAATGCTATGTTAATGTATACTATTAATATATAATTATAAAAATATGTGTACTAAAAACATACAACATACCACCACCAAAAGATACAAACATGCCTTTATCTCCAACCTCTGGCACTGGCAAGAGCTATTCTCCGCACTGTTCGTTGTTCTCTGTTTGCTTTCTTGTGTTAACTCCAGCTACAAGGTATTCTCTACAATTTCCTATTTTTTTTTTAAAGGAGATATGAATTTGCTGCTTGCAAAGCAACTTGAACAGATACTTTTCAGATTACTGACATTTTCCTTAATCTTTTACATTTGTTCCATCCATACCAAATTTGACAGTAACAAGAAAACTTTATTGTAACTTTTTTACATGCCTCATAACATTCAAAAAAAAAAATATATATATATATATATACATTGGCCATGCCATGTGGCATGTGGGATCTTAGTTTCCCAACCACGGGTTGACCCTATGACCCCTGCATTGGAAGCACAGAATATTAAACCACAAGGTTGCCAGGGAACCCGCAAAACATTTTTAATGGAAAGTATTTCATATTTCATTGGCCTATAGAGTGGTTTACTAACAAAAAATTACTGAGTTTGTAATTTATCCCGCTGCTGCTGCTGCTAAGTCACTTCAGTCGTGTCCGACTCTATGCGACCCCAGAGACGGAAGCCCACCAGGCTCCCCCGTCCCCGGGATTCTCCAGGCAAGAACACTGGAGTGGGTTGCCATTTCCTTCTCCAATGCATGCAAGTGAAAAGTCAAAGGGAAGTCGCTCAGTCGTGTCCGACTCTTAGTGACTCCATGGACTGCAGCCTACCAGGCTCCTCCATTTGCGGGATTTTCCAGGCAAGAGTGCTGGAGTGGGGTGCCATCGCCTTCTCCAATTTATCCCACTGGAGGACAGCAAAGCGGGCCCACCAGTAGCCAGCATCAGGGCACTGCCCAGGGGCATGGTGAAGGTTCCCACTGTGGTTACAAGCAACTAAAACTCAACCCCAGTGCCCACACTTTGGCCAGGTACTGTCCTGTGAAGTGGGCAGAAATAAGACCCCTCCTTGGAGCTCTCGCCTCCCAGCACACAGTTCAGATGCTGCCCTTTTCTACCCGCACTAGGCAGAGTTCTTCCTCCTGGAGAAAGAGAGTCAGGCAAGTTCCCAGCGGTGACACTTACTCCCTCTGAATTATTTTCCCCTGTGGAAATCACCAGGACAAAACTAAAACAAACACAGACATCTCACATCATAGCATCCTCTCTCTACAGGGAACAATCAGAAAAACAGGCTGAACTCCCACCCAAACCCCCTGGGTTTCCATTTACTCCCTCAAAGCTCTTTCCCATCAGAGATGGGTAGAATGAGCCACACAGAGTAAACAGACCTAGCAACCCGGAACTTGTGACACAAACGAAAAAACAGGATTTAATTAGCACTGTACACAGTATCGGCCAGCTTGAACACTCAGCATGCACCTCACTTGCGCTAAGGATTTCACATGGATTCTCTCATTCAATCCTAGGAACAACCATGTGAGGTCATTCCCATTTCACAAACAGTAAGACTAAGGCACAGAAAGGTTACAAAACTTTGTCAAGGGGACACAAACTGAATTTGGCAGAGGGCTCACTTGACTCAAGTGTCTATGCCCTTAGCCAGCATGCACCTTGCCCTCAACAAGATCTACACGCCTAGAGACAGCTGTGTGCTGGCAACACTGAAACCAGACCCATGGCAGACGCTCACCCTTAGCTGGCTCAGGCCAGAATGACGCGGTGTTCTGAAACTCCACACAGAACAAACCCAGAGGAGGCCTGAAGCCGAGTCCCCAGGCACACAAACTCTTCCTCCTCCTTCTTCCTTGGCCTCTTGGCAGGCTGCGGCTTAGGGGGGAGGAGGGAGCAGTGGCGTGCCCTGTGCCATCCGCTCTGGGCTCACATTCTTTCAGCTTCTGACAGATACAACTGAGTCATTCATTCTTTCAACAAATGTGTAATATGTGAGTGTGTGGTATGCACAAAGCACAAAAAAAGCTAGAGGATACTACAAGAAATACAGTGAACAAGTCACTGTCCTTCTGAGGGTTACCTTCTAACGGTGGGGGACAGTAAGTAGATGTGCAAAGGCAGGGGCTACTGGAGAAGGAACACTGAAGGGCGAGGTGGGAAGGAAAAGGCTCTCTGAGGACAAGAGCACGGCAACAATGGGAGTACCCCGTCCGTCCCTTCTGAAGGGAGGTTCTAGGAACGGCCTCTGAAGGCCTGATGCAGCGTTCTGGGCCCAGAAGAGGACACTCTGATAATGCTGCTGATGGCAGGCTGGGGGCTGGGGAGGGTCCTCTTGCTGTTGAGGGCAGAATGGTGGAAAGAGGACATTGCTGCTGCAGGAATGAATATGGAGAGATGGTGGTCAGTTTTAGAAGGGGGACATTCGGAGTGTTGCCACCACCACTTCTCACATACTTGACCCTGGATGAGATGTCTAACTTAAATTTCTTCCTTGTATATTAAGAAGTGGCAAAAACAAGACCTCAGCATCTCTCTCCTGCTACTTATGAGGTATGGAGCACAAATTATGGTTGTAATAAAATATTTGTGTTGTAAACATTTCACTAAAAAGCCAATCAAAACGATGGTTACTCTGGATCTTGGAAAAGCTATCTAAAGATTATGTATTCTACAAGTGTACCTAAATAACAGAAGTGTATTCTCTGGAGAGAGGACGGAGCTCAACCTCCAGCCTGCCTCTGCCCATCTTTTCTCTACAATATCTCCTGTCTTAGTCCAGTTTCCTTCTTGTCACAGGCTCCATCCTCCCTGACCCAGGGATGTGCCAGTCCTTGGGGTCTTCCTGAGAAACGTGGAAAGCAATCAGATCAGATCAGATCAGATCAGTCGCGTGCGACTGTTTGCGACCCCATGAATCGCAGCACGACAGGCCTCCCTGTCCATCACCAACTCCCAGAGTTCACCCAGACTTGCATCCATCGAGTCAGTGATGCCATCCAGCCATCTCATCCTCTGTCGTCCCCTTCTCCTCCTGCCCGCAATCCCCCCCAACATCAGAGTCTTCTCCAATGAGTCAACTCATTGGAAAGCAATAGAGACTCTAAAGTTATGAATCTGAAAGCATGTGACCCAAGGGCCTAGGACTATTACTTTCTCTTTAATTTTATTTTTAAAGTTGCATCTATTTACTGACATCCTGGAATGTGAAGTCAAGTGGTCCTTAGAAAGCATCACTATGAACAAAGCTAGTGGAGGTGATGGAATTCCAGTTGAGCTCTTTCAAATCCTGAAAGATGATGCTGTGAAAGTGCTGCACTCAATATGCCAGCAAATTTGGAAAACTCAGCAGTGGCCACAGGACTGGAAAAGGTCAGTTTTCATTCCAATCCTAAAGAAAGGCAATGCCAAAGAATGCTCAAACTACCGCACAATTGCACTCATCTCACACGCTAGTAAAGTAATGCTCAAAATTCTCCAAGCTAGGCTTCAGCAATATGTGAACTGTGAACTTCCTGATGTTCAGGCTGGTTTTGGACAAGGCAGAGGAACCAGAGATCAAATTGCCAACATCCGCTGGATCATCGAAAAAGCAAGAGAGTTCCAGAAAAACATCTATTTCTGCTTTATTGACTATGTCAAAGCCTTTGACTGTGTGGATCACAATAAACTGTGGAAAATTCTGAAAGAGATGGGAATACCAGACCACCTGATCTGCCTCTTGAGAAACCTGTATGCAGGTCAGGAAGCAACAGTTAGACCTGAACATGGAACAACAGACTGATTCCAAATAGGAAAAGGAGTACGTCAAGGCTATATACTGTCACCCTGTTTATTTAACTTCTATGCAGAGTACATCATGAGAAACGCTGGACTGGAAGAAACACAAGCTGGAATCAAGATTGCCGGGAGAAATATCAATAACCTCAGATATGCAGATGACACCACCCTTATGGCAGAAAGTGAAGAGGAACTAAAAGCCTCTTGATGAAAGTGAAAGTGGAGAGTGCAAAAGTTGGCTTAAAGCTCAACATTCAGAAAACAAAGATGATGGCATCTGGTCCCATCACTTCATGGGAAATAGATGGGGTAACAGTGGAAACAGTGTCAAGACTTTATTCTTCTGGGCTCCAAAATCACTACAGATGGTGACTGCAGCCATGAAATTAAAAGACGCTTACTCCTTGGAAGGAAAGTTATGACCAACCTAGATGATATATTCAGAAGCAGAGACATTACTTTGCCAACAAATGTTCGCCTAGTCAAGGCTATGGTTTTTCCTGTGGTCATGTATGGATGTGAGAGCTGGACTGTGAAGAAGGCTGAGCGCCGAAGAATTGATGCTTTTGAACTGTGGTATTGGAGAAGACTCTTGAGAGTCCCTTGGACTGCAAGGAGATCCAACCAGTCCATTCTGAAGGAGATTAGCCCTGGGATTTCTTTGGAGGGAATGATGCTAAAGCTGAAATTCCAGTACTTTGGCCACCTCATGGGAAGAGTTGACTCACTGAAGACTCTGATGCTGGGAGGGATTGAGGGCAAGAGGAGAACGGGACGGCAGAGGATGAGATGGCTGGATGGCATCACTGACTCGATGGATGTGAGTCTCAGTGACCTCCAGGAGTTGGTGATGGACAGGGAGGCCTGGAGTGCTGCAATTCATGGGGTCGCAAAGAGTTGGACACGACTGAGTGACTGATCTGATCTGATTTGATCTGATTTACTTATATATTGGCAGAGTAGCATGTGGAAATTTAGTTCCCTGACCAGGAACTGAACGTGTGGCCCCTGCATTGGAAGTGTGGAGTCTTAACCACCGGACCAGGAGGGTCTCAACTTTCTCTTCCACAAGGAGACCATTTCCTAGATTATGGGATCCCATGAAGATGCAGAAAATGTGTAACAAGCTGAAGGTCAAATGAGTGGTCAGTGAGATTAAAATGTCACTGGAGCTATAGAAGTCCATGTCAATCAAGAGCTACCATTTACTGAGTGTTTAACCCATACCAAGTACTTCACACTGTTTCACCATCTATTTCCCATGAAGTGACGGGACTAGATGCCATGATCTTCATTTTCTGAATGTTGAGCTTTAAGCCAACTTTTGCACTCTCCACTTTCACTTTCATCAAGAGGCTTTTTAGTTCCTCTTCACTTTCTGCCATAAGGGTGGTGTCATCTGCATACCTGAGGTTATTGGTATTTCTCCTGGCAATCTTGATTCCAGCTTGTGTTTCTTCCAGTCCAGCGTTTCTCATGATGTACTCTGCATGTAAGTTAAATAAGCAGGGTGACAATATACAGCCTTGACGTACTCCTTTTCCTATTTGGAACCAGTCTGTTGTTCCATGTTCAGGTCTAACTGTTGCTTCCTGACCTGCATACAGGTTTCTCAAGAGGCAGATCAGGTGGTCTGGTATTCCCATCTCTTTCAGAATTTTTCCACAGTTTATTGTGATCCACACAGTCAAAGGCTTTGGCATAGTCAATAAAGCAGAAATAGATGTTTTTCTGGAACTCTCTTGCTTTTTCCATGATCCAGTGGATGTTGGCAATTTGATCTCTGGTTCCTCTGCCTTTTCTAAATCCAGCCTGAACATCAGGAAGTTCACAGTTCACATATTGCTGAAGCCTGGCTTGTAGAATTTTGAGCATTACTTTACTAGACTGTGAGATGAGTGCAATTGTGCAGTAGTTTGAGCATTCTTTGGCATTACCTTTCTTTGGGATTGGAATGAAAACTGACCTTTTCCAGTCCTGTGGCCACTGCTGAGTTTTCCAAATTTGCTGGCATATTGAGGGCAACACTTTCACAGCATCATCTTTCAGGATTTGAAAGAGCTCAACTGGAATTCCATCACCTCCACTAGCTTTGTTCATAGTGATGCTTTTTCTAAGGACCACTTGACTTCACATTCCAGGATGTCTGGCTCTAGGTCAGTGATCACACTATCATGATTATCTGGATCGTGAAGACCTTTTTTGTACAGTTCTTCTGTGTATTCTTGCCACCTCTTCTTAATATCTTCTGCTTCTGTTAGGTCCATACCATTTCTGTCCTTTATCGAGCCCATCTTTGCATGAAATGTTCCCTTGGTATCTCTAATTTTCTTGAAGAGATCTCTAGTCTTTCCCATTCTGTTGTTTTCCTCTATTTCTTTGCATTGATCGCTGAAGAAGGCTTTCTTATCTCTTCTTGCTATTCTTTGGAACTCTGCATTCAGATGCTTATATCTTTCCTTTTCTCCTTTGCTTTTCGCTTCTCTTCTTTTCACAGCTATTTGTAAGGCCTCCCCAGACAGCCATTCTGCTTTTTTGCATTTCTTTTCCATGGGGATGGTCTTGATTCCTGTCTTCTGTACAATGTCACGAACCTCATTCCATAGTTCATCAGGCACTCTATCTATCAGATCTAGGCCCTTAAATCTATTTCTCACTTCCACTGTATAATCATAAGGGATTTGATTTAGGTCATACCTGGATGGTCTAGTGGTTTTCCCTACTTTCTTCAATTTAAGTCCGAATTTGGAAATAAGGAGTTCATGATCTGAGCCACAGTCATTATGACCAACCTAGATCAGATCAGATCAGATCAGTCACTCAGTCATGTCCGACTCTTTGAGACCCCATGAATTGCAGCACGCCAGGCCTCCTTGTCCATCACCAACTCCCAGAGGTCACTGAGACTCACATCCATCGAGTCAGTGATGCCATCCAGCCATCTCATCCTCCGCCGTCCCGTTCTCCTCTTGCCCTCAATCCCTCCCAGCGTCAGAGTCTTCAATGAGTCAACTCTTCCATGAGGTGGCCAAAGTACTGGAATTTCAGCTTTAGCATCATTCCCTCCAAAGAAATCCCAGGGCTGATCTCCTTCAGAATGGACTGGTTGGATCTCCTTGCAGTCCAAGGGACTCTCAAGAGTCTTCTCCAACACCACAGTTCAAAAGCATCAATTCTTCGGCGCTCAGCCTTCTTCACAGTCCAGCTCTCACATCCATACATGACCACAGGAAAAACCATAGCCTTGACTAGGCGAACCTTTGTTGGCAAAGTAATGTCTCTGCTTTTGAATATGCTATCTAGGTTGGTCATAACTTTCCTTCCAAGGAGTAAGCGTCTTTTAATTTCATGGCTGCAGTCACCATCTGCAGTGATTTTGGAGCCCAGAATAATAAAGTCTGACACTGTTTCCACTCTTTCCCCATCTATTTCCCATGAAGTGATGGGACCGGATGCCATGATCTTCGTTTTCTGAAAGTTGAGCTTTAAGCCAACTTTTGCACTCTCCACTTTCACTTTCTTCAAGAGGCTTTTTAGTTCCTCTTCACTTTCTGCCATAAGGGTGGTGTCATCTGCATATCTGAGGTTATTGATATTTCTCCCAGCAATCTTGATTCCAACTTGTGTGTCTTCCAGTCCAGCATTTCTCATGATGTACTCTGCATGTAAGTTAAATAAACAGGGTGACAATATACAGCCTTGACATACTCCTTTTCCTATTTGGAACCAGTCTGTTGTTCCATGTTCAGGTCTAACTGTTGCTTCCTGACCTGCATACAGGTTTCTCAAGAGGCAGATCAGGTGGTCTAGTATTCCCAACTCTTTCAGAATTTTCCACAGTTTATTGTGATCCACACAGTCAAAGGCTTTGGCATAGTCAATAAAGCAACCTAGATAGCATATTCAAAAGCAGAAACATTACTTTGCCAACAAAGGTCAAGGCTATGCTTTTTCCTGTGGTCATGTAAGGACATGAGAGTTGGGCTATGAAGAAGGCTGAGCACCGAAGAATTGATGCTTTTGAACTGTGGTGTTGGAGAAGACTCTTGAGAGTCCCTTGGACTGCAAGGAGATCCAACCAGTCCATTCTGAAGGAGTTCAGCCCCGGGATTTCTTTGGATGGAGTGATGCTAAAGCTGAAACTTCAGTACTTTGGCCACCTCATGGGAAGAGTTGACTCACTGGAAAAGACTCTGATGCTGGGAGGTATTGGGGGCAGGAGGAGCAGGGGACGACAGAGGATGAGATGGTTGGATGGCATCACTGATTCGATGGACGTGAGTCTGGGTGAACTCCGGGAGTTGGTGATGGACAGGGAGGCCTGGCATGCTGTGATTCATGGGGTCGCAAAGAGTCGGACACAACTGAGCAACTGAACTGAACTGAACTCAAGTACTTTACATGCAGTGAAGTCAAGCTGTAGGGTGAGAGCAATTCATCCATTTTACCGATAACAACACCGAGGCTTAGAGAGATAAAGAACCTTGCTCCAATGTCAAGCAGGTAATAAGTGGTGCAGCAGAGATCTGACACTGAGTCTAACTCCAAAAACTGTTCTAACCACCAGACTGTGCTATTTTCATATGACAAGATCCAGGAGGTACTCACAACAGCGGCTAAGGATATCACAAAGGGGAGGGTACCACTGTGCAGGAACTCTGATAAACAAAGACTGAGAGGCATGGCTCAGTCTTCTCCGATAGTAGGAAAGGGACAGCAACAAATTTTACAAGTGCCTGGTGGCTCAGACAATAAAGCGTCTGTCTACAATGCAGGAGACCCGGGTTCGATCCCTGGGTTGGGAAGATCCCTTGGAGAAGGAAATGGCAATCCACTCCAGTACTATTGCCTGGAAAATCCCATGGACGGAGGAGCCTGGTAGGCTACAGTCCATGGGTTCGCAAAGAATCGGACACGATCGAGCGACTTCACGTTCACATTCACGTGGCACTTTGGGGTGGCATGAGTCTTGAAGTTCATGATTTTCATAGCAGACAACAGCTAAGACTGGCTGCAAACAGCAAAAAAATGGGAGAGGGCACATGGAGCTTGGGAAAAGGAACAACTTCCCTTACCTCTTAAGGAATTCCAAGCCCCAAAACATCTATTTGGGCCTTCAGCCCATCAGTCTTATTCAAGAATTATGAAGAAAGTAATCAGACTTAATCTTACCCTTGGCATCTGAATTAAAAAAAAAAAAAACAAAACACCACACATTCATCTCAAGGCATCCCAACTGGATGGAATTTGGGCCAATATGAGGCTATTATCAGAGCTGCATTAAGAGAAACATCTTGGGGACTTCCCTGGCAGTCTAGTGGTTGGGACTCTGTACTTCCACTGCAAGAACTGTGGGTTTGATCCCTGGTTAGGGAACTATGATGTGACACACCATGCAGCGGCACAGCTTTAAAAAAAGAAGGAAAAAAAAAAGAGAGAGAGAGAAATATTTTGGTATGACTTAAATTCCTCATAAAAGCCCAACTCCTGAATATAGACAATAAGTGACCTTGCCACTACTGCTTCCAAATATTCATGGCGCATTCTGGATTGTAAACAGCCATTGAGCATCTACTGATACAAAACCTTGTTTTCTGGGAATTGCTGATGGTGGAGGAAAAGGGTATGTGTCCACTTTCCCATGCCTCTATAAATGGATCTATATAGGGGGTTATCTTTATAGATATAACCAGGAAACCTTTTCTTTTCAGTGATTTTTCTATTTTATTAATTAAAACTGGGGAAGGCAATGGCACCCCACCCCAGTACTTTTGCCTGGAAAATCCCATGGACAGAGGATCCTGGTAGGCTCCAGTCCATGGGGTCGCTAAGAGTTGGACACGACTGAGCGACTTCACTTTCACTTTTCACTGTCATGCATTGGAGAAGGAAATGGCAACCCACTCCAGTGTTCTTGCCTGGAGAATCCCAGGGACGGGGGGGCCTGGTGAGCTTCTGTCTATGGGGTCACACAGAGTCGGACACGACTGAAGCGACTTAGCAGTAATTAAAACAGATTTTAGTTTAAGGTCACCCAGTTTTGAGCCCCAAAAGACCACCCCTTCTACACCACCATAGACAATTCTACCTTCCTAGAATATTTTCAAATTTTTAGTTACTCCTCTTCCAGGGCCACGGCCTTACTCAGCCCTTACTATATCCCCACATGTTGAAATTAGAGACTGCCCAAGTCCACCCCATCTGTGACACACCTTGTGATTTTCACATCGATATACACAATGTCTAAATTCACTTTCTACTCAAACTCACTGAACAAATCGTCTTTCTCATATCCCTGTGAAGTGAAGAACACGTAGCAATGTTGCATATGCCGTAGTGTCAAACATTTGGGTTCTGGTACTTATTTCTGATCAGTTTAAAAGTCAAGAATGAATGAAATGAAGTCAATCCAGATTGGTGGCTTTTATTAGAAATTCCAAGGTCATTCAATCATTTCTTTCTCTTCAAAACTTACTTGTACCTTAAACATTACAGTTGGTTCCAAGTGTTCTCAATCTTTTGTCCTTATGATAATTCCACAGTTATTACATAATGACCTAACCAACAGACCGGAATGTGATATAAGAACCTAAATGTGTCTCCAGAGAAATAGAGAATGCAGCAGACCATGCCTGGACTATGGAAAGTACTTAATGGAGATTAAATTACAATATGAAAATGTAAAAACCAAGCTCACTGAAACTAAGATGTTTAGTCTGATCTAAAAACTGATTAACAGTGAGTATTTAAACTTTTTGTTTTTTAAAGCAATTAACAAAACAATAATCTCTGCAGTTGGTATCAACCCAGGGCACAAAGAAGTTGCCATGCTATGTACAGGAGAAAGAACTAGGGAGGAGAGAAAGCTAACACATGCCCAAGGATGGATGAGCCAACAGCAAACGTTAATCATTCAGACAAGATTACATTCTGCCCCTGACAGGCTGCTTTACTTTTGGTAACAATATCATCAGACACAGTTTCTAAACTGCTTCAAGCACTGTGATTCACAGAAACTTATATATCAGTAATACATATTCACTGCAAATAAATTAAGAGGAAAAGATCAGATCAATAAAGAAACAGTGTCAGATATTACTAAATGGATATAACCACTGATTATATGTTTGCAAAACAGCCTACATTTGAAACTGTTTCTTTTTTTTCCAAAATTATATCATTTTATATGTTGTTTTGGGGTTTCCCTGATAGCTCAGTTGGTAAAGAATCTGCCTGCAATGCAGGAAGCCCCAGTTCAATTGCTGGGATTGGGAAGATCTGTTGGAGAAGGGATAGGCTACCCATTCCAGTATTCTTGGGCTTTCCCGGTGGTTGAGCTGGTAAAGAATCCACCTGCAATGCGGGAGACCTGGGTTCAATCCTTGGGTTGGGAAGATCCCCAGAGAAGGAAAAGGCTACCCACTCCAGTATTCTGACTGGAGAATTCCATGGACTTTATAGTCCATGGGGTCACAAAGGGTCGGACACAACTGAGCAACTTTCACTTTCATATGTTGTTTTACAGTCTGCTTTCCAAAATAAAATATATCAAAATTTATTACCATGCAACACACACAGGAAGTTTTATATTTTAGCTACACTACTATACATTTTTACATAACTAATAAGTATAAATTATAAACTATCATCCAGGGCATGAAACAGTGAAAGGCCAGTGACAGGAACTAAGTCCAAGGCAATTACAGTAGACGAAGGAGGAGGGGTAGTTATTGCTCAGTGGGCAGAGATTCAGCTTGGGAAGATGAAGTTTTGGAGGTGGACAGTGGTTGATGGCTGCAAAAAATATTAATGTATTTAATGCCACTGTATGCTTCAAAATTGTTAAGATGGCAACATTTATGCTATGTATGGTTTACCACACTAAAAAAGAGTAAACTGCTTCTAGTCACCCCCTCTGCTGGAGAAGGCAATGGCAAGCCACTCCAGTACTCTTGCCTAGAAAATCCCATGGATGGAGGAGCCTGGTAGGCTGCAGTCCATGGGGTCGCTAGGAGTCGGATGCGACTGAGCAACTTCACTTTCACTTTTCACTTTCACACAATGGAGAAGGCAATGGCAACCCACTCCAGTGTTCTTGCCTGGAGAATTCCAGGGACTGCGGAGCCTGGTGGGCTGCCATCTATGGGGTCGCACAGAGTCGGACATGACTGAAGCAACTTAGCAGCAGCAGCAGCAGCAGCAGTCACGCCCTCTGCTACCATTCTATTCCAAGCTACAGTCATCTCTTGCTTGGATTACTATAAAAGCCTCTTAACCAATCTTCCTGCTTCCTTTCAATTAGGATTCGTTTTATCTACACATAACAACAACAACAAATGCAGTGGCTTACATAGATCAATATTTACTTATTTCTATGATGAAAATCAGCAAGGAGATCAAACCAGGCAGTCTTAAAGGAAATCAGCCCTGAATATTCATTGGAAGGACTGCTGCTGAAGCCAAAGCTCCAATACTTTGACCACTGGATGCGAAGAGCAAACTCACTGGAAAAGACCCTGATGCTAGGCAAGACTGAAGGCAGGAGGAAACTCGGGTAAAAGAGAATGAGATGGTTAAATAGCAACACCGACTCAATGAACATGAATTTGAGCAAACTCCCGGAGATAGTGGAGGACAGAGAAGCCTGGTGTGCTGCACTCCACTGGGCTGCAGAGAGTCCAACACAACTTAGCAATGTGAACAACAAAGGTGAAAATAAATCTAGGGTTTGGCAGTCCAGAGCTAGGATGAGGCTCCTGGGTATCACAGGGAGCCCAGTTCCCATCTTTCTGCTCTTCATCCACACACAAGACTTACATACTTAAATAACCTCACAGTTCTAAATAATTAAATGACCTTCAGCCATTTTGCCTGCATTCTAGACAGTAAAAAACTGGGGGGAGCAAGGAAAAAGGAGCACTCTTTTTCCCTCTAAGGAAACTTCCTCATAGTCTCATCCAAAACCTCCAGTTACATCTTCATGAATCAGAACTTACTTAAGTGACCACTCCTAGCTGTAAGGGAGGTTGGGAAGTATAGTCCTATTTTCAAGAACGATATTCCTAAAAAAAACAAAAGCAAACAAAAACCCTTCAGAGTTGGCTATTTTTTTTTTTTTTTTGGCTGTATCATGCAAAATTCCACATTGTGGAACCTTAATTCCCCAACCACGGATCAAACCCAGGGCCCAGCAGTGAAAGCGCCAAGTCCTACCCACTGGACTTTTAGACAATGCCAAGTGTCCTTTGAAGAAGGCCCACCTGACCCTATTTGCAAATGAACAACTATCCTACCTGGAGCATCCTTCTATCTCTCTGTCTCAGAAAGACATTGCTCAATGTTCCATCCTCAGAGAGGTCTTTCTTCTTCATTCTTTTTCTTCATAGTGCCTCTCACTACCTGATATTATGTTTGTATGGGTCATTTATTTTTTGTCTGTTTCCCTACCTAAGAGTTAAGCTGAATGTGGACGGGGTCTTTTGTTTTGCTCCCAGTCACATTCTCAGTGCCTGGCACACAGCAGACAATCTTTCTGTACATATCTGTTGAAAGAAGAAAAAAAGCAGTTGCTACTCTCCATATAAAAGCACCAATCTAGTCCAAGAGCAGCATGTTGACTGAAGAGCTGAGGGCAAGACATCATGGCAGCATCCATATGCAAATGTTACTACCCCTGAACTCTTCCTGCTTTCTTTTCCTGGACAGCTCTTCTGCAGCCAACACATGGACACCAGCTGCAACCTCAAGCCTACTTTGAGGATAATATCCCCAACAGGCAAGGGGGAGATAATGACTCTTCTGGAGAAAGAAAGAAGCCTTGTAAACCATGCAAGGCTTTCCTATGAGTGACACACTTGCCCAGAATGAAGAATCAGGTATAACATGTCATGCCTTGGAACTGTAGGCTTATTCTCTCAAACCGAGAACCAATATTGTAACTAACAAGGATGCTACTGAGGGAATTAAGGGTATATAAAGGGCCTAGAAAGGTGTATTTTCCCTGTATGTTTGTGTATGTGTATCTACTTGTGGTTTTCTGCCCAGATACATGAAACAGTTAATAGTGGTTCTACCTGGGACTGGGATGGACCTAGAAGAGAGAAGCATGACCTTTGGAGAAGTGAACTTACAGCATTCGGAAATGTTTGTATTTTTTGCCATACGTATGCATCACATACAAAATAAAACTAATTTATTAAAACTAATAATCAATAGTAATACATCCAAAGAATTCTCATTAAAATGAGGACCAAAACAAAGATGCTCATTCTTAAAAAAAAAAAAAAGATGTTCATTCTTAAAGCTCATTACTTTATATATTAAAATCTATGCTGATAGTCAGAGAGTTCCCGGGTGGTCTGGTGGTTAGGATTTCTGGGCATTCACTGCCACGAACTGGGTTCAGTCCCTGGTCAGAGAAGAGTCCACAAGCCATGTGGCATGGCCAAAAAGTAAAAGTAAAACCTATGTTCAATGCAACAAGATATATAACTACTGAAAGGGAGAAGATATATATAGATGACATGATCACATATAACAAAAAACCCCAAATAAACCAAATGAAACATCGGAATTATTGAGTCCAGCCACAGAGCAGGAGATAAGACAAAAATCAAAAAAAAAAAAAAAAAAAAAATCAACGGTGTTCCTAATGAAGGGTTTCCTACAGAAAAAAACTTTCAAATAAAATTTCATCTTGGGCTTCCCTGTGGCTCAGTGGTAAAGGATCTGCCTGCCAATGCAGAAGACACTGGTTCAATCTCTGGGTCCAGGAAGATCCCACATGCCCAAGCACCACTACAATTAAGCCCACGCACCCCAACTACTGAGCTCAAGAACCCTAGAGCCCATACTCCACGACCAAGAGAAACCACTGCAATGAGAAGCCTGCATACCACAATTAGAGAGTAGCCTTCACTCACAACTAGAGAAAAGCCCGCACACTAACAAAGACCCAGCATAGCCAAAAAATAAATAGATAAAATTTCATTCACGGTAGCAACTAAAATAAAGATTAGTTAAGAATGTTAAAAATATACACAGCCACTAGAACGGAAATTATGAAATTTTACTAAGACACATAACTGAAGGCTTCATAGAAGACATAATAAACTGCTAAAATCCTGAAAACAGAACAATTCAGCAGGTGTTTCCAGGTCATAAATATGTTCCCCATCACATCCTCTGATATGCTCCACCTGGAACCTGTAGTGTGGCCTCTCCAACATCTAGTCCCGTGGCTTTGGAAGCAGCCGTCAGGGAACTGCTCCCCTTACGCTTTCAGCCTGGAGGTACCCCAGCACCAAAAGTGGACACACAGTCAGGCCTGACCAGTCGGTGTGTTCAGATCAGATCAGTCGCTCAGTCGTGTCCAACTCTTTGCGACCCCGTGAACTGCAGCACACCAGGCCTCCCTGTCCATCACCAACTCCCGGAGGTCACTCAGACTCACATCCATCGAGTCAGTGATGCCATCCAGCCATCTCATCCTCTGTCGTCCCCTTCTCCTCCTGCCCTCAATGCCCCCCAACATCAGAGTCTTCTCCAATGAGTCAACTCTTCGCATGAGGTGGCCAAAATACTGGAGTTTCAGCTTTAGCATCATTCCTTCCAAAGAAATCCCAGGGCTGATCTCCTTCAGAATGGACTGATTGGATCTCCCTGCAGTCCAAGGGACTCTCAAGAGTCTTCTCCAACACCACAGTTCAAAAGCATCAATTCTTCAGCGCTCAAGTCTTCTTCACAGTCCAGCTCTAACATCCATACATGACCACAGGAAAGACCATAGCCTTGACTAGGCGAACCTTTGCTGGCAAAGTAGTGTCTCTGCTTTTAGTTTAACCTTTTTGTCCACCAGGCCCAAGGACAGGCAAGTGACCCAAGTCAAGCCAATCAGATTGAGTTCCACAACTTCTGTCAGAACCTGGGAGAGAACAGAAGTGTTGGTAACTGGCATGGAGACAGTCCGGGTCTGTTCAGCACTGTGTGAACCCCTGTATCCAGTCATGACCAGCGAGAGAGAGAGCTAACTTTCTTCAGTTCATTGGGTCAATCCATTGTTTTGCTGAAAGGTAGTACAGAGCTACAGTCAAGAATTTGTACTCTACAGAATCAGACTGTCTGTGTCTAAAGTCTGAATCTGCCATGAGACTTTTAAAAAGTTGTTTAACCACTCCACACCCATCTCATCAATAAAATGGGAACATGAATAGTACTCACTTCAGTTCAGTTCAAACGCTCACCTCAGTTCAAACCAGGCCTCCCTGTCCATCACAAACTCCCAGAATTTACTCAAACTCATGTCCATTGAGTTGGTGATGCCAACCAATCATCTCATCCTCTGTCGTCCCCTTCTCCTCCTGCTTTCAATCTTTCCCACCATCATGGACTTTTCAAATGAGTCAGTTCTTGGCATCAGGTGGCCAAGGTATTGGAGTTTCATCTTCACCATCAGTCCTTCCAATGAATATTAAGGACTGATTTCCTTCAGAATGGACTGGTTGCATCTCCTTGCAGTCCAAGGGACTCTCAAGAGTCTTCTCCAACACCACAGTTCAAAAGCATCAATTCTTCGGTGCTCAGCTTTCTTTATAGTCCAACTCTCACATCCATACATGACTACTGGAAAAACCAGAGCTTTGACTAGATGGCCTTTGTTGGCAAAGTAATGTCTCTGCTTTTTAATATGCTGTCTAGGTTGGTCAAAGCGTTTCTTCCAAGGAGCAAGCATCTTTTAATTTAATGGCTGCAGTCACCATCTGCAGTGATTTTGGAGCCCCCCCAAAATAAAGTCTGTCACTGTTTCCGTTGTTCTCCCATCTATTTGCCATGAAGTGATGGGACCAGATGCCATGATCCTAGTTTTCTGATCTAACCCAACTTTTTCATTCTCCTCTTTCACTTTCATCAAGAGGCTCTTTAGTTCTTCTTGGCTTTCTGCCATAACGGTGGTGTATTCTGCATATCTGAGGTTATTGATAATTTCCTCGGCAATCTTGATTCCAGTTTGTGCTTCATCCAGCCCAGCATTTCTCATGATGTACTCTGCATATAAGTTAAATAAGCAGGGTGACAATATACAGCCTTGACGAATTCCTTTCCCGATACGGGTCATTGGAAAAAGTCTGTTGTTCCATGTCCAGTTCTAATTGTTGCTTCCTGACCTGCATACAGATTTCTCAAAAGGCAGGTCAGGTGGTCTAGTATTCCCATCTCTTAAAGAATTTTCCACAGTTTGTTGTGATCCACACAGTCAAAGGCTTTGGCGTAGTCAATAAAGCAGAAGTAAATGTTTTTCTGGAACTCTCTTGCTTTTTCAATGATCCAATGGATGTTGGCAATTTGATCTCTGGTTCCTCTACCTTTTCTAAATCCAGCTTGAACATCTAGAAGTTCACAGGTCACGTGCTGTTGAAGCTTGGCTTGGAGAATTTTGAGCTTTACTAGCATGTGAGATGACTGCAATTGGGCGGTAGTTTGAACATTCTTTGGCATTGCTTTTGGGATTAGAATGAAAACGGACCTTTTCCAGTCCTGTGGCCACTGCTGAGTTTTCCAAATTTACTGGCACATTCAGTGCAACACTTTTACAACATCATCTTTTAGGACTTGAAATAGCTCAACTGGAATTCCATCACCTCCACTGGCTTTCTTTGTAGTGATGTTTCCTAAGGCCCACTTGACTTCCCATTTCAGGATGTCTGGCTCTAGGTGGGTGATGATCACACCACTGTGGTTATCTGGGTCATGAAGGTCTTTTTTGTATACTTCTTCTGTGTATTCTTGCCACCTCTTCTTAATATCTTTTGCTTCTGTTAGGTCTACACCATTTCTGTTCTTTATTGTGCCCATCAGATCAGATCAGTTGCTCAGTCGTGTCCGACTCTTTGCGACCCCATGAACTGCAGCACGCCAGGCCTCCCTATCCATCACCAGCTCTTTGAGGTCACTCAGACTTACATCCATCGAGTCAGTGATGCCATCCAGCCATCTCATCCTCTGTCGTCCCCTTCTCCTCCTGCCCCCAATCCCTCCCAGCATCAGAGTCTTCTCCAATGAGTCAACTCTTCGCATGAGGTGGCCAAAATACTGGAGTTTCAGCTTTAGCATCATTCCTTCCAAAGAAATCCCAGGGCTGATCTCCTTCAGAATGGACTGGTTGGATCTCCTTGCAGTCCAAGGGACTCTCAAGAGTCTTCTCCAACACCACAGTTCAAAAGCATCAATTCTTCGGCGCTCAGCCTTCTTCACAGTCCAGCTTTCACGTCCATACATGACCACAGGAAAGACCATAGCCTTGACTAGGCGAACCTTTGTTGGCAAAGTGATGTCTCTGCTTTTGAATATACTATCTAGGTTGGTCATAACTTTCCTTCCAAGGAGTAAGCGTCTTTTAATTTCATGGCTGTAGTCACCATCTGCAGTGATTTTGGAGCCCAGAAAAATAAAGTCTGACACTGTTTCCATTGTTTCTCCATCTATTTCCCATGTAGTGATGGGACCAGATGCCATGATCTTCGTTTTCTGAATGTTGAGCTTTAAGCCAACCTTTTCACTCTCCACTTTCACTTTCATCAAGAGGCTTTTTAGTTCCTTTGCATGAAAATGTTCCCTTGGTATCTCTAATTTTCTTGAAGAGATCTCTAGTCTTTCCCATTCTGTTGTTTTCCTCTATTTCTTTGCATTGATCGCTGAGGAAGGCTTTCTTATCTCTTCTTGCTATTCTTTGGAACTCTGCATTCAGATGCTTATATCTTTCCTTTTCTCCTTTGCCTTTCACTGCTCTTCTCTTCACAGCTATTTGTAAGGCCTCCTCAGACAACCATTTTACCTTTTAGCATTTATTTGTCTTGGGGATGGTGTTGATCACTGTCTCCTGTACGATGTCACGAACCTCCATCCATCGTTCTTCAGGCACTCTATCAGTTCTAATCCCTTGAATCTATTTGTCACTTTCACTGTATAATCATAAGGGATATGATTTAGGTCATACCTGAATGGTCTAGTTGTTTTTCCTACTTTCATCAATTTAAGTCTGAATTTGGCAATAAGGAGTTCATGATCTGAGCCACAGTCAGCTCCTGGTCTGGTCTTGTTTCTACTGACTGTATAGAGCTTCTCCATCTTTGGCTGCAAAGAATATAATCAGTCTGATTTCAGTATTGACCATCTGGTGATGTTCATGTGTAGAGTCTTCTCTTGTGCTGTGGGAAGAGGGTGTTTGCTGTGACCAGTGCGTTCTCTTGGCAGAACTCTATTAGCCTTTGCCCTGCCTCATTCTGCACTCCAAGGCCAAATTTTCTTGTTACTCCAGAGGTTTCTTGACTTCCTACTTTTGCATTCCAGTCCCCTATAATGAAAAGGACATCTTTTTTGGGTGTTAGATCTAGAAGGTCTTGTAGGTCTTCATAGAACCGTTCAACTTCAGCTTTTTCAGCATAACTGGTTGGGGAATAGACTTGGATTACTGTGATATTGAATGCTTTGCCTTGGAAATGAACAGAGATCATTCTACCGTTTTTGAGATTGCATCTAAGTACTGTATTTTCAACTCTTTTGTTGACTATGATGGCTACTCCATTTCTTCTAAGGGATTCTTGCCCACAATAGTAGATATAAATACGGGTCATTTGAATTAAATTCACCCATTCCATCCCATTTTAGTTCACTGATTCCTAAAATGTCAATGTTCACTCTGCCATCTCCTGTTTGACCACTTCCAATTTGCCTTGATACATGGACCTAACACTCCAGGTTCCTATGCAATATTGCTCTTTACAGCATTGGACTTTACTTCCATCACCCGTCACATCCACAACTAGGTTGTTGTTTTTGCTTTGGCTCCATCTCTTCATTCTTTCTGGAGTTATTTCTCCATTCTGTCTCCAATAGCATATTGGGCACCTACCAACCTGGTGAGTTCATCTTTCAATGTCATATATACCTTTTTGCCTTTTCATACTATTCATGGGGTTCTCAAGGCAAGAATACTGAAGTGGCTTGCCATTCTCTTCTCCAGTGGACCACGTTTTGTCAGAAACGTGACCTGTCCATGACCCGTCCATCTTGGGTGGCCTTACATGGCATGACTCATAGTTACATTGAGTTAGACAAGGCTGTGGTACATGTGATCAGTTTGGTTAGTTTTCTGTGATTGTGGTTTTCATTCTGTCTGCTCTCTGATGGATAAGGATAAGAGGCTTATGGAAGCTTGCTGATGGGAGAGACTGACTGAGGGGGAAACTGGGTCTTGTTCTGATGGGCGGGGCCATGCTCAGATCAGATCAGATCAGATGAGTCGCTCAGTCATGTCCGACTCTTTGCCACCCCATGAATCGCAGCACGCCAGGCCTCCCTGTCCATCACCAACTCCCAGAGTTCACCCAGACTCACGTCCATCGAGTCAGTGATGCCATCCAGCCATCTCATCCTCTGTTGTCCCCTTCTCCTCTTGCCCCCAGTCCCTCCCAGCATCAGAGTCTTCTCCAAGGAGTCAACTCTTTCCATGAGGTGGCCAAAGTACTGGAGCTTCAGCTTTAGCATCATTCCTTCCAAAGAAATCCCAGGGCTGATCTCCTTCAGAATGGACTAGTTGGATCTCCTTGCAGTCCAAGGGACTCTCAAGAGTCTTCTCCAACACCACAGTTCAAAAGCATCAATTCTTCGGCGCTCAGCCTTCTTCACAGTCCAACTCTCATATCCATGCATGACCACAGGAAAAACCATAGCCTTGACTAGACGGACCGTTGTTGGCAAAGTATTGTCTCTGCTTTTGAATATACTATCTAGGTTGGTCATAACTTTCCTTCCAAGGAGTAAGCGTCTTTTAATTTCATGGCTGCAGTCACCATCTGCAGTGATTTTGGAGCCCAGAAAAATAAAGTCTGACACTGTTTCCACTGTTTCCCCATCTATTTCCCATGAAGTGATGGGCCAGATGCCATGATCTTTGTTTTCTGAATGTTGAGCTTTAAGCCCACTTTTGCACTCTCCACTTTTACTTTCTTCAAGAGGCTTTTTAGTTCCTCTTCACTTTCTGCCATAAGGGTGGTGTCATCTGCATATCTGAGGTTATTGATATTTCTCCCGGCAATCTTGATTCCAGCTTGTGTTTCTTCCAGTCCAGCGTTTCTCATGATGTACTCTGCACAGAAGTTAAATAAACAGGGTGACAATATACAGCCTTGACATACTCCTTTTCCTATTTGGAATCAGTCTGTTGTTCCATGTTCAGTTCTAACTGCTGCTTCCTGATCTGCATACAGGTTTCTCAAGAGGCAGATCAGGTGGTCTGGTATTCCCATCTCTTTCAGAATTTTCCACAGTTTATTGTGATCCACACAGTCAAGGGCTTTGGCACAGTCAATAAAGCAGAAATAGATGATTTTCTGGAACTCTCTTGCTTTTTCCATGATCCAGCAGATGTTGGCAATTTGATCTCTGGTTTCTCTGCCTTTTCTAAAACCAGCTTGAACATCAGGAAGTTCATGGTTCACATATTGCTGAAGCCTGGCTTGAAGAATTTTGAGCATTACTTTACTAGCGTGTGAGATGAGTACAATTGTGCAGTAGTTTGACCATTCTTTGGCATTGCCTTTCTTTGGGATTCGAATGAAAACTGACGTTTTCCAGTCCTGTGGCCACTGCTGAGTTTTCCAAATTTGCTGGCATACTGAGTGCAGCACTTTCACAGCATCATCTTTCAGGATTTGCTCGGTAAATCTTTAATCCAATTTTCTATTGATGGGCAGGGCTGTGTTCCCTCCCTGTTGCTTGACCGGAGGCCAAACTATGGTGGAGGTAATAAAGATAATGATGACCTTCAAAAGGTACCTGTACCTCCATAGAAGACACTCAGACACAGTTCTGGCTCAGTCTCTGTGGGCTGGGCTTTTGTTTTGCACCATTCCCAGATCTAAGCAGCTCAGATGACTAGGTGCTTGTCAAGCATACTGTCCCAGGTAAGCCATGCGTCTTAATCACCTCCCCAGTCCCAGCCACTTGGTTTCCTGGGTGCACCGCATGTCTCCTCTAGAGAGCTGATCTCAGGCTGCGACCCTCCTGGCAGAAGATGTATCTCTGGGGTTGAGACTGTAGCAGCCCCTTGCTTTCCGCCTCTGGCTGTCCCGAGCCTGCCTCTCTGCCTCTGGGCAGGGAGGGGCCGGTACACAGCTAGCTCTCCTTTGTTATTAGTTCAATCCTTTGTTTTGTGAGCAGGCCAGGCCAGGTTAGGTTGTTACGTTAGAGCCTTTCCAGGAAAGTTCTCTTTTCTGCAGTAGTGGTTAGACTTGTATTCTGTGGGTTTCTTTTTTTTTTTTTTCTCCCAGTTACACTGCCTCCTGAGATTCCAAAATTCCCCACAGATCCGGCCGTGAGAGGGTTTCCTACTGTATGGAAACTTCTCCTCCTTCATCATTCCCTCTCCAGGACAGGGCTTCATCCCTAACTGTTTTGTCTCTCTTTTTGTCTTTTACATTTTGTCCTACCTCCTTTCGAAGAGAATGGGTTGCCTTTCTGGGTGTGTGGTGTCCTCCGCCAGTGTTCAGAAGCTGTTTTGTGGAAGTTGCTCAGCATTCAAATGATCTTTTGATGAATTTGTGGGAGAGAAAGTGGTCTCCCCTTCGTATTCCTCTGCCATCTTGTCCTTTTAGTAACTATGAAATATTATAGTCTCCTAAAAGAAAGCAACACTGCCATTTTAGTCACCAAAATTGCAAACACAGCATTCTTTCCTTGACTCCTCCTTGCTGCTGGGGTCCTGCCTTTAGAGGTATCTTTCCTCTATTCTCATCATTTTCTTCCTTGATTCACTTTTATTTCCTTCATTTTTTTCTGAAAAGCACTTGCCTTTTTTCTCATCACAATACCTTACTCAATAATACTCTCTGTGATACTGTGATTAATAATAAATATGTATTTTGGTCTTTTCCCATGGTTCCTGGCACACAGCTCCTAAAACCCTTGGAATTTTCCAAGTGATAAGAGAGAGAAAGTATCTTTTGTTATTCATAACAAGCATCTTTCAACCATACCTGAATTTGTGTTAACGAGGTGACTTTTGGAAAGTCCCTAAGGATAGGGGCTGGCTGCCAGGGGAACCAAGTTTGAAACTTTCAGCCCAACTCCTCTGGAGAAGGGAAGAGGCTGGAGAGAGAATCAATCACCAACAACCAAAACTGAATCAACCACACCTGTGAAATGAAGGTTCAGAAACGCCCAAAGGATGGGGTTCAGAAAGATTCTGGAATAAACACCATGTGCAGGTGCTGGGCAATGGCACCCCACCCCAGTACTTTTGCCTGGAAAATCCCATGGATGGAGGAGCCTGGTAGGCTCCAGTCCATGGGGTCGCTGAGAGTCAGACACGACTGAGCGACTTCACTTTCACTTTTCACTTTCATGCGTTGGAGAAGGAAATGGCAACCCACTCCAGTATTCTTGCCTGGAGAATCCCAGGGACGGGGGAGCCTGATGAGCTTCTGTCTATGGGGTCGCACAGAGTCGGACACGACTGAAGCGACTTAGCAGCAGCAGCAGCAGGTGCTGGGAGGGTAGCAGGCCTGGAAAGGGCATGGAAGCTCACACCACTTACCACAAACTTTGCCTTATGCATATCTTTCATCTGGCTGTTCCTAAGTTACATCCTTTTATAATTGAGTTTCTTTCTGAGATGAAAAAACATTTCTCAGAAATGTTTTTTTCTGAGTTCTGTGAGCTGTTCTAACAAATTAATCAAATCTGTGGAAGGGGTCATGGGAATCTTTTGATTTATAGCCAGTTGTTAAGAAACACAGGTAACACCCTGGACTTGTAACTGGTATCTAAGTGAGGGGGTAGGGGGAATCTTGTGGGACTGAGCCATTAACTGTGGGATCTGATGCTATCTCCAAGAAAAAGTGTTATAACTGGGGCTTCCCTGGTGGTTTGGTGGCTAAAACTCTTGTGCTTCCAATGCAAAGGTCCCAGGTTCGATTCCTGGTCAGGGAATTAGATCCCACATGCCCGCAAGAGAAATGCTGGACTGGAAGAAACGGAAGTTGGAATCAAGATTGCTGGGAGAAATATCAATAACCTCAGATATGCAGATGACACCACCCTTAGGGCAGAAAGTGAAGAGGGGCTAAAAAGCCTCTTGATGAAAGTGAAAGTGGAGAGTGAAAAGGTTGGCTTAAAGCTCAACATTCAGAAAATGAAGATCACGCATCTGGTCCCATCACTACATGGGAAATAGATGGAGAAACAGTGGAAACAGTGTCAGACTTTATTTTTCTGGGCTCCAAAATCACTGCAGATGGTGACTGCAGCCATGAAATTAAAAGACGTGACTGCAGCCATGAAATTAAAAGACACTTACTCCTTGGAAGGAAAGTTATGACCAACCTAGATAGCATATTCAAAAGCAGAGACATCACTTTGCCAACAAAGATTCATCTAGTCAAGGCTATGGTCTTTCCTGTGGTCATGTGTGGATGTGAGAGCTGTACTGTGAAGAAGGCTGAGCGCCAAAGAATTGATGCTTTTGAACTGTGGTGTTGGAGAAGACTCTTGAGAGTCCCTTGGACTGCAAGAAGATCCAACCAGTCCATTCTGAAGGAGATCAGCCCTGGGATTTCTTTGGAAGGAATGATGCTAAAGCTGAAACTCCAGTATTTTGGCCACCTCATGCGAAGAGTTGCCGCACTGGAGAAGACTGATGCTGGGAGGGATCGGGGGCAGGAGGAGAAGGGGACAACAGAGGATGAGATGGCTGGATGGCATTACTGACTCGATGAATGTGAGTCTGAGTGACCTCCGGGAGCTGGTGATGGACAGGGAGGCCTGGCGTGCTGCAGTTCATGGGGTCGCAAAGAGTCGGACACGACTGAGCGACTGATCTGATCTGATCTGATCTGCCCGCAACTAAGAGTTTGCATGCTGCAACTAAAAAAGATTCCACATGCTGCAGTGAAGATTGAAGATTTCAAGTGTGGCAACTAAGACCCAGTGCAGCCAAATGAATAAAGAAAGAAATAGAATTTAAATATATATATATGGGTGTGTGTATATATATATATATATATATATATATATATATATATATAAATGTGTTAGAACTGATCCCAAATTGCTTTGTATAGGAAAACCCCCCAACAACAAACTTAGGACCAGAGTGCCAGAGGAGTATTCTGTGAGTAGACAGAACACAGGAGATTTCCTAAATACTTCCGTTTCTGTTAGAAGACCACTTCGTATGAACAAATCACTCCATAAAATGGAATCATTTATTGGGTGTTCCTGATACATTACTCCTGTCATGTGGTCATAAGTTTCTCTCTCCCTTTTTTTTTTAAACTTGGAAAATGTCTGCTGCTGCTAAGTCACTTCAGTCGTGTCTGACTCTGTGCGACCCCATAGACGGCAGTCCAACAGGCTCCCCCGTCCCTGGGATTCTCCAGGCAAGAACACTGGAGTGGGTTGCCATTTCCTTCTCCAATGCATGAAAGTGAAAAGTGAAAGGGAAGTCGCTCAGTTGTGTCCAACTCTTAGCGACCCCATGGACTGCAGCCCACCAGGCTCCTCGGTCCATGAGATTTTCCAGGCAAGAGTACTGGAGTGGGGTGCCATAACCATACATAAAAACAGAGTATAACAACCCCCCACCCCATGTACCCATCAAAAAGCTTCAACAACTAAAAACATTTTGCCATGCTCTTTTCATCCTTCTCCCCAACTCTACCTTATTCTGCTGGAATGTTTTGGAGCAAATCCCAATCAACCAGGACCTAACACATGTTCAAAGTTCCCAACTTATTTTTAAAAAATGTCTTTTGGGGGGGGAATTCCCTGGTGGTCCAGTCCTTAGGATTCCACGCTTTCACTGCTGAGGACCCAGGGTTGAGGAACTAAAATCCCATCAGCTATGTGGTATAGCCAAAAAAAAAAAATCTTTATTATTTTCTGGTTTGAATTTCAACTCCAAAAAGCTCATTTTATTTGGTTGTTTTATCTCAATTCTCTTTTAATTTGTATCTCTTAACTCTCTACTGAATTTTCCTTCATGCTACTACACTTGATGAACAAATCAGGTCAACTGCCTATAGAATATGCCACTTTCTCAATTTGTCCGATTGTGATTGCTCCCTTGTGGTGTTATATAACTTGTGCCACCACACCCCACATTTCCTGTAGAGTGGTAATTCCTTCTAGAGGCTTGATTCAATTATTTCAGGGTCCTTCCCACCCCAGGATACGGCAGAAAGACGGATAAGTACAAGACTGCATTACGAGAGTGCTGTATAGTTCTTATTAGGAGACACAATCACATGGTTGTCTCTGATTCAGTGATGCTGAAGTTGACCGATGGATTTGGCTGAGAAAAGCCTGATTCCTCTCCAGCAGCCTTTTATCAAATGATTTTATCTTACATTGTTGACCACCACCTGAGTCAATTAATTCATTATGGTCTGCAAAAAATGGTGAGTTTTCTAATCGTATCATCTTTTCTACACAGGAGAGTACTCAAGAGTCTTCTAAATAGAAGAAAATTTCCCTCATCCACTAGGGCTACATTTGGTTACCCTGAAAAATGTCGGTAGTGGAGAAGCAGGAAATTTGCTTAATTCCTCATTTTTCTCCTTTTAATTAGCAATTTTCAGACTAATGAGTGGGCTGCACTTCTTTTTTTTTTCATCTTTTTCCATCCTTTTATTTATTCTTGTTGGCACTGAGTTTTCTTTTTTTTTTTTTAAATTGAAGGCTAATTACTTTACAATATTGTGGTGGTTTGTGCCATACATTCACATGAATCAGCCATGAGTGTATATGTGTTCCCCATCCTGAACCCCCCTCCCACCTCTCCCCATCCCATCCCTCAGGGTCATCCCAGTGCACCAGCCCTGAGCACCCTGTCTCATGCATCAAACTTGGACTGACGATCTGTTTCACATATGATAATATACATGTTTCAATGCTATTCTCTCAGATCAGCCCACTCTCACCTTCTCCCACACGGTCCAAAAGTCTGTTCTTTACATCTGTGTCTCTTTTGTGCACAGCACTTCTTAATAAATCAAAGGGTCCAGTCCCTCCAGAGTGGCTAATATCCTCTGGCCCCAGGGGCTTCTACCCATAAAGATGGGCTGGGAAGGCAATAAATCTTATTTGTTGTTCACAGTGAAATTTTGCACAATCACCCAAATTTCAACTGCCTAATTAATTACAGCTTCTCCTAATAGCTAAAATCTGAAGACAATTTAGATAACAGATTCAGTTGGTTAAAAGAATAGCCAAGAAGAGTGACAGAAATTAACAGCCTGAAAACTGGATTTATATACATTTTTTTATAAAATGAATTTGAGTTTCTGATTAATACCAGCAATTTGAATTTTCATTTGGCATATATAGTTAGGAAACATTTACTCCATAATCTGTTATGGAAGGTCAACTAGATGAAATAAGAAAAAAGTAACACTGAATTTTACCTTTAGGCAAAAAAAAAAAAAAAAAAAAAAAACACTATGCAAATTTAATTCCATTAGGGTTAATGAAAATCACATTTTGAAACCAGTTCCTAATATTTTCAATTACTGTTGCTCTGCAGCATTTCTGGCATACATCTATCCAAAATAAACATTAAAATGCCTGAATTAAGGTCCTTAAGAGTCAGTCAGTGATCACAAATAAATTATTTCAAACAGATTCATAGGTACACAGTATAGAAAAGATATCTGTCAATGCACAACACTGAAAGCCAAGGTGCAATAACATAAAGACTTGATTTAAAGTCTATTTATAATATGGTGATACAGGGGGTCCTCTGGTTTGCAAGTTCCACGTGTGCAGATTCAACCAACTTCAGGTCAAAAATATTCAAGGGAAAATACTCCAGAAAGTTCCAAAAAGCAAAACTTGAGTCTGCCATGCAGGCCAACTATTAAGATAGCATTTACACTGAATTTAACAACTATTAACACTGCATTTAAACTGTATTAAGTTTTATAAATAATCTAGAGATTATTTAAATTACACATGGGAATGTGTGTAGGTTCTATATAAATATTATGCCATTTCATATAAGGGACTTGAGAATCTTCAGATTTTGGTACAGGGGGTTCTAGAACCAATCCCCTGCAGATGCTGAGGGATACTGTACTTGGAAAGTCACTAAAAATGCTAGAAGATATAAAATACGTCCCTTTAAAGGCATACAACTCTTGGGAACCCCGTATCAATACTGAGGCCCCATCGTAAACCAGAGCCCCAGAGCTCCCAAGTGGTGAAGAAAGCAAGGCGAGAGGTGTCAGCACTTTGTCTTGCTGCCCTCCTCTCATCCTCCCTGCAGAGGATGACCTCTTTACCTGTCTGACCTCACCCCTCATGTCCGTTTCACTCACTGTTTCAGCCACGACAGACCCTCACTGCTCTTCACATGCTCAGGTTTGCTCCTGCCTCAGGAGCTTTGTTCCCTCTTCCCAGAACCCTCTTTTCCTGGCTATCATCAAGGCCTGCTTCTTCATCTCCCCCAGTTTCTTTCTCAAATATCACATTCTCACTGATGCCTTTTCTAACCAAGTGTCTAAGATGACAGTCCTCATCTACCTGCATGAAAGGAGGCACTTCTGTCTTGTTCGCCGCTGCTTCCTCTGTGCCTGGCACAAAGAAAGTGTGCAATATATATCTGGATAATGAACACATGAACTACAAGTCAGTTTCCTTCTTTCACTTACATATTTGCACTGAAAAAGTAATTTCATTTAAAACGAGTGACAGATGTTTGTAAAAAGAAGTTAACATTTGTGACTTTCTAATAAATAGTAAACCTAGTTAAGGGACTGCCTATACTTCTTTAATATGAATTACATGTTTTGCTTGCAAATGAGTCTAAGGCTCAGTATCAGTTAGGATACCAGATTTTTAGGACAAATAAAACTGAGGTAGACAAAACCAAAGAGAACTCACAGCCACAACTCATGTAGCCTGGCCTTTAACAGGAACATTGGAATTAACACACCAATGGAGATGCCCCTAGACTCAAAAAGATAGACAGCAGGTCTCATGTGGTCTACCTGTAAAAAATGCTGTGGGATGTCAAAGCTTTATATGATGAACAAATTCAATGTGGGAAACCATATTTTTCCTGAATACATTTTGGCTGGATTGATAGTTCGAGACTTACACAAAGGAATCCCCATGGAGCACTTGATTAAGATCATATTTCTCATTTCAGACAATATTCCAGTTCATATACAAAGTAAACTCTACATTTTCTATGAATCCAGAGGGCGGAAAATCCCATCTGAACTGTCAACTGGCTTGTTCAAAAATTCCTAGCTACTGCAAGTGTCCCACATTCCTCTCCATTCCCTTCCCTGAGTGTCCCCATTCTATGCATGCTCAGTTTGCTCAGTCATGTCTGACTCTTTTGCAGCCCCATGGACTGTAGCCCAACAGGCTCCTCTGTCCATGGAATTTTCCAGGCAAGAATACTGGAGTGGCTAGCCCGTTCCTTCTCCAGGGGATCTTCCCAACCCAGGGATCGAATCTGCATCTCCTGCGTCTCCTGCACTGGCAAAGTGAGTTCTTTACCACTGTGCCACCTGGGAATTCTAGTTACAAGGTAATAGAGCAGTGACTACTGGTAGAAGAGGTCCCTAAGGGCTTTTATGCTGAAAAGATCCTAACAGGTTTTACATCAAGCAAGGTAATACTATTGCCATCTTATAACACCCAAAGAGACAATAACACAGAAGGGAAAGGGAAGTGGCCTGCCTAAGGAACCAGGAAAGAAGTAAAGCAAATGTCCTAGGAGTGGCAACTTTTTCCACCTAAAAGCATTCTGGTGAGAAGAACAAGCTGCTGTACATTCCTCTCTGATGCTGGCTCTGTACGTAATTGTGCTCTGTACTTCAGAGAAGGGCTAATAGCACCTTTCAGGCCATGCTGGAAGCAATAATAACATGGGATGACAACCAACTGGGTACAGTATTTCACACACTGATTGCTTCTGATCTTCACAAGAACTCTTGTGAAGGTGGGTGGTAATTCCATTTTACAGATGGACAAACTGAGGCTTACAGATGTTAGAAGATTTGCTCAACATCACACAGATAATAAGAAGCAGAGTCATTTTCTAAACCCACATTTTCTGATTCCATGCCCCATAATAAGCAGTGTCAAGAGCACTAGTTAATACTCACAACTTACTTCTCTGACAGTGAGATTATGAGGGTGAACCACCTGAAATAAGGGGCAGAGTCACTAATGAATACAGACAGGACAGGACTCATGTACACCCTGCCTGCCCCAGAGCACACAGTCAGCAACTGCAGTTCCTAGACACAGCAGGGTCTGTCAATCAGTGAGCATATCCCAAACCTGACTTTAACTCAGGGAGCATCAGAAGCATGTTTTCGCCCCTTCAAGGGGTGGGACAGTGGAACTAGTACTCTATCTCAGGTTTGAAATGGTCAATCATTTGAGCACTAAATTCAGGGCTTTCTTCAACCACAGTCCTAGGCTCAGCTGCCAAGCACAGGTCCTTGCCTAGTCAGTCAAGTTCATCGATGTTAGACCACAGATTCTTTCCCTAAGGATGAATGCTAAAGAGCGTCTCTGGGCCTTGCTGATAAAATCTTTAAAAGCCAACACAGGAAAAAATGCCTAACTATTCCATTTGAATTGGTGAATATCCTGAGAGAGAGGGACCACAGCAGTACATAAATTCCAGAAACAACAAATACTGTTCTGTGGAAAGAGCAAAATGTTAAGTCTGCAGGCCCTACATTTGGCAATCACATTTTAGGATTTACTTATAAGTCAGCAGTTTGAAACCCAGAATACAAGCACAGATTCTAAAACCCATCAACAGCACTTAGTTTCCAGTTTAGACTCTGAAAGCCTGTTTAGCCCATTACACACAAAAACATGGTAGTGTTCCAGCTATCCTAATCACATTTCAATGGGGAAAGCCAAGCCAAAATTCCAAACCACAACAAGAAATACTTACCTTTCTCAGCTCAGATGGTCCACACTGGTCCCAGAAAAGCAGAAGGGACCAGCTAAGTGCTACTGCACCCAGTGGATTACTGAACTCCAAGTCCTCGGGGTTAGTTCATTCTTCTCTAGTTGTCTTGTCCTGGGGAACAAGGGCACTTGCCCATTTGGTCAGAGAGTAAGTGGTCCTGGAGGCCTAGCTCTGTCGCCTCCAGCACTTGGAGGCATGGCCTGAAGAAGAGCTCAGTAATGTTCATGTTAAAATAAGAGGCTTTGGCCTCATTTTTCAAACCACTCTTGCCTGAAATTCTAAATAAAGCTAATGATGGTTGTGCCATTATAGGATGATAGCTCTAACAGTCTGGGCCTGTTCAACTGTTTCAGAGAAGGCAGAGTCTCTAAGTGCTCTCTTGTCACATCTTTGCCCAGCAGCAATCAAGCACACAGGGAGCTGAACTTGGTTCTTCACATAAAACAAACAAAAGTCACAGCTGTGTATCTGTGCATGTATACATAGTGTGGAATGGCACACACCAACAGTGGTCTCTTCTGGGAAAAGGAATGAGATGGGAGAGTCAAGCAGTAGTGTTAAATTTTACTGCTTGAATTTATTTTGAGAAGTACAATTTTTTAAAAAATATGCTTTATATGTGATTTACATGTATAATATTAAAAAATACTTTAAACTCTGCCAAGCCACTTTTAAAAACACTTCAAAATCATGCTTTCTCTGAATATATGCCATGATCATAGGAAAAAAATCAGAAAATAAAAATATATTTGGATAGGTTCAAAACAGAATGACCCAAGGAAGATATTACACACGTATACATTTATACCAGCAGATTCAGCAATAGGCCAAATCCAGTCCAATAGACAAGTCTATAAGGGAAAACTGGTTATCACGTTTTTAAAGGGTTATTTTTAAAAAACCCAAAAAACAAAGAATTTGTGACAGAGACAAATGTGGCCCACGCAGCCTAAAATTTACTATTTGCCCTCTACAGAAAAAATCTGAAGATGCCTAATGCCTGATTTAAACGAAGACTATTATTTCTTCTCAAAAATAATTTTAAATTCCTCTTGGAGGACTTTCCCCATGGTTCAGTGGTTAAGCATCCGCAATGCAGGAGACATGCGTTCGATCCCTAGGTCCAAAAAGATCTCACATGCCGTGGAGTAACTAAGTCCGTGGAGCCCACACGCCTAGAGCCCATGCTCCACAGCAAGAGAAGACACTGCAATGAGAAGTCGGCGCACTGCAACTACAGAGCAGCCCCCACTTGCCACAGCTGGAGAAAACCTGTGCAGCAATGAAGAGCCAGCACAGCCAAAAATAAATTAAAACCAAAAAATTCCTCTTGGAAATGCTTTCCAAATCACAATATGCCTTTTAAACACAATAAAAGTGAGTCATAATACTTAACAGCTTAGCTTTTGTTCCCCCCAAACCCACAACATTATAAATTAGCTTATTCAGCCACTGCAATCATCAGA
This sequence comes from Tragelaphus eurycerus, assembly GCA_935064755.1. NCBI lineage: Eukaryota > Metazoa > Chordata > Mammalia > Artiodactyla > Bovidae > Tragelaphus > Tragelaphus eurycerus. The sequence goes on from CAKXYN010000020.1 coordinate 12,933,508, forward strand.
TTTGGTTCAGAAGACTGGTGATTTCCAAAAATCAAATACAACCCCGGGATGCTGAAAAAACACTCTCCCTCCTAGCATCCAGAAACCTAACCTCTTATGTGTTGCTAAAATGTACAAGGACACATGGAAAAATCAAACTCAGAAGAACTCTCTGAGCAACTAAAAATAATTTTAAATATCTAGCAGTGAAGCGAATTTACTAGATGACAATTATTTTCTAAATGAAGGAAGGAAAAACATCACCTTTATTCTGAATGAAATTCATATTCCAATTTTATAATCTAAAGCCCTGAAAAGTGCAGAATATTTCATTTTGACTATCAAAGACCTAAGAAATATCCTGAATAAGAATCAAATATATCCTAATATGAACAACTGTAAATTCAGAACTGGAAAAATACCTTTATCCTGTAAACATGTGTAGACCTTGCTACATTAAACCAACGGGTCTATATAATGACAATTCACAAATAAATCTTTATAATCACATTTAGAATTCTCAGTCCCTACTGTGTACTTTATCCCCTGGAGAAGGGAATGGCAACCTACTCCAGTATTCTTGCCTGGGAGATCCCACGGACAGGGGAGCCTGGTGGTCTACAATCCATGGGGTCGCAAGAGTCGGACACGACCGAGTGACTATCACATCACATTACATCACTGTACTTTAACAGCATGTTACTTGGAAATTAAGTTCCAAGTTGAAAATTTAAAGAAAATCTAGACTAATTCACTTGTTTAATCATCTTTTATCCTACTTAATTTTAAATGAAAGCAATTCAAAACCTGGCATGCAAAAAAATTTTTTTTTCACAAGAACAGAGTATCAATGGAAAGAGGACAAAGACCATCATTTCAGTGATGTGAGAAAAAACGAAAACAACATTCTCACTTACCTCTGGAATACACTTTCCAACCCAAATATGACAGAGAAGATACTCTACCTCAATGTCCTGGAGACTGAATTCCTTCTGATCTGTCAAGTTTGCAGCCCCAGCACTAAGTTCCATCAGCATCTTGGCAATTTCAGGCTTGATGGCTGATGTTAGCCGACTGGCTGCTTCCATGACGTGCTCCTGCACATCTTTGAGCTGCATGGCTGCCTTGGAGTAGTGAGAGTTCCTGAACACAGTGCTGAAGAGATCTGTGAGGAAAGTACTGGCACGGCAGAAGACATTGAGGGCATCCAGGTACTTGGAGATGCCCTGCTGGATGTCGGCAATGGGAGTGGAGTGGGGCATGGCATGGTGGCAGCTGCCTGCAGCGGTCAGACTGCCCAGGGCGGGGGTGGTGGCCGTAGATGCCAGGGGAGCACTCAGTGCTCGGCCCAGCTCGGGCATTGGGTACTGCTGGTGCTGCTGCACCTTCTGCTTGGACCCGCCAAGCAGGAAGCGCCGCTTATAGTCCATTTTACTGTCCTGGGCACTGCAGCAATACATGCGGGAAGGGGACTGTCCCAGTGACCGGGAGAGGGTCAGGGTTCTGATTCCTTTTTTTTTCCTTCCTAAAATCGTGGCTAGGTATAAAAATAGTGGAGTTCTGCAAATCTAAGTTTTAAAAAAGGCATTTCCATGAGGCAGGTGACCATGTGAGCCAATGTCGACGTGAAAAGGACAAGAAGTTTATATAGTTAATATGTTCAGTGGAGGCAGGACTTCTGACAAAAAATAAGTGTGTCCAAAATGCTATATAAGAACTGTTAGCATTCCACCCTCTTAATAAAAAGATATGGTTGCTGAGAAAAATGTTTACTGAGAACTGCTTTGCAAGAATATTTTGATACTGTATTTACAATGGCAGAAAAATAACTTAACTTTAAAAAATGTAATATAATGTATCTTCAATATACCAGAAAAGTTAGAACCCAAAAACCCACAAGCTGATCAACAGCAATTTAAAAAGCAGTACAGAATCACTTCACACTAAGTCCTTAGGAAGGAAGATCAAATCTGAAGAATTTTGACAGAGCCTGCCTGCCAAATCCATTTACCTGTAAAGCTTCTTCTAAATGCGAAAAATTTCCAAATTTCCTTTAATATGTTCTGAAAACAAGTTTTTTTTTTCTTCAAAAAAATGGCATGTGTTATTATAAGTCTTCTTTCCTTTTGTTTGCTGAGGTAGCGGTTTCCTTGTAACATTAATAAGAGGTGCTTCCAGACTGGGTTGGCCCTCAATTGTAAAGTCTGAAGCAAGAATGCACAGATGTACTTGTAAGGCTTCTAAGTCATTTCCTGTGAGGGGGAAAAATAAGATAGAATTAGGAGAGTTATAGGACAGTGAGTAATTCCGGAACATGAACTCCTGAAACGCTATCATCTATGAAGATGGGCTCCAAATGAATAAGAAACATTATAAAAGAGTAGAACTACGATATGATAATGGTTAGAAAATTCCTCAAGTTGTAGTACAAAAATAACACAACAAAAAAAGTTTGATTCCACACAAAACGCTTCAAAGTTCATGCTGACAAGTGACACATCTCACAGGGCCTGGACTAATGTTTGTGTTTGGCATTCCCTTGTTTCTTCCTCAAAGAGCTCACAAATCCACAAGAGGATTAGAAGAGTACCCGACTGGGACTGTTGACAAGTACAGCACTCACAAAACCTTGAGGGGGATTGGGAAATGGAGCAATGAGCAAAAGACTGAGAAATCAAGGTTGTTATGAAGAAAATGCTACTCTGCCTTAAGGAGGTAGGCCATGATTGTACGCCAGGTTTTGATAAGTGCAAGAGTGATGGCCAGGGCTCATCAGGTGAAAAGACTACCACAGCAAAGACCCTGAAGCAGGATGACTTTAGGTCTGTTCAGGATACCCAGGTCGGCCGAAGTGCAGCATCAGAAAGACAGAGCCTGGAGAGGTGAGTGGCTGGCAGGTTTGCTTCTCATCCTCATCCAGTACCAATTTCCCCTCTAGATGATCAAAGGAAGGTCTAAGAGGCTGTGCCAGTTCCTACACCCTCGGGAGGCTTCTACACAACCCCTGGCTCTGGATAGGTGCAAAAAGCAAGGTCTAAATATCTTTGGTTGTCATTTCTGAACCTACAGTAGTGAAGCAGTGTGATTCTCCCTCCACAGCTCATTAGGTGTACACTTGCCTTAACGATCTGCTCTCTCAAACAACAATAGTCCAAATGTATTTTATTGAATGACATATGTAGTCTACATGATGTCTGTATATAGCTTGGTACGTCAAGGCTGTATATTGTCACTCTGCTTATTTAACTTATATGCAGAGTACATCATGAGAAACGCTGGACTGGAAGAAGCACAAGCTGGAATCAAGATTGCCAGGAGAAATATCAGTAACCTCAGATATGCAGATGACACCACCCTTATGGCAGAAAGTGAAGAGAAACTAAAAAGCCTCTTGATGAAAGTTAAAGAGGAGAGTGGAAAAAGTTGGCTTAAAGCTCAACATTCAGAAAACAAAGATCATGGCATCTGGTCCCATCACTTCACGGGAAATAGATGGGGAAACAGTGGAAACTGTCAGACTTTATTTTTGGAGGGTCCAAAATCACTGCAGGTGGTGACTACAGCCATGAAATTAAAAGACGCTTACTCCTTGGAAGGAAAGTTATGACCAACCTAGATAGCATATTGAAAAGCAGGGACATGACTTTGCCAACAAAGGTCGGTCTAGTCAAGACTATGGTTTTTCCAGTGGTCATGTATGGATGTGAGAGTTGGACTGTGAAGAAGGCTGAGCGCCGAAGAACTGATGCTTTTGAACTGTGGTGTTGGAGAAGACTCTTGAGAGTCCCTTGGACTGCAAGGAGATCCAACCAGTCCATTCTGAAGGAGATCAGCCCTGGGATTTCTTTGGAAGGAATGATGCTGAAGCCGAAACTCCAGTACTTTGGCCACCTCATGCAAAGAGCTGACTCATTGGAAAAGACTCTGATGCTGGGAGGGATTGGGGGCAGGAGGAGAAGGGGAAAACAGAGGATGAGATGGCTGGATGGCATCACTGACTCGATGGACGTGAGTCTGAGTGAACTCAGGGAGTTGGTGATAGACAGGGAGGCCCGGCATGCTGCAATTCATTGGGTGGCAAAGAGTCGGACATGACTGAGCGACTGAACTGAACAACTTATTGATAACTAGATTTTCTTTCTTTCCACTTTGCTTTTTTGGTAGATAAAAATAAATACGTCATACCATGACATCACCGATTCAATGCACATGAGTTTGAGCAAATTTCAGGAGACAGTGGAGGACAAAGAAGTCTGGCATGCTGCAGTTCATGGGGTCACAGAATCAGACATGATTGAGTGACTAAACAACAATCACTTTTTCATTCATTATAGCCAATTACCATGTCTTCTTTATGATTCTACAATTCCATTAGGAACCCAGGAAGGTAGACAGGTTATAAGAGCAAGAGATGAGAAAAGTGTTGTGAATACCAACACACACTCTAAAAGTACAGCCCTAACCTGGCTAGCATATAAATCCAATTAAACTGGCACCATTTGTAGCTCTGTGTTCAAGAGAATTTTGACTCTTAAAAACTCTTCAAGGAATAAACTTTTCAAGGAATGAGATATCAAACAGCTATATGTAAGAAATATGTTCCCAAATGTTCATTTTTCAAATTAATTACATACAATAAGGCAATCATATCTATCCCTACTCAAGTGTTCCACTGTTACCAAGGTGGCTGTACAAATTCAGAAGGACAAGAGAAAAACTCAGCAGGAGTGCTGAAGGATGGAAGGCTGCTCACACAGAAACTGTGTGTTCTATGGAGGAAAACTATCACCTTGAACTGGCCACAGTGAGTGTCTTAAAAAGCCCTAAGGAACACTCTTCTTTGTTGTTTGTTGCACACTGGTGCTCCTGGCTCTGAGAGTCTACCCCCATTCCTCTGCCAGATTATTCAAGAAGGTCAAGTAAGGCCCACACACTCACTTAATTTTTTAATAAACATCATAAACACTAAACTTTTCCCACTTTACATGCTTTCAAAGTTTATGTAAATGAAACTGGTAATGTTTAAAAATATACTACTTCACCAAATTCATCTGCAAATTCAATGCATGCAGTCTCTATCAAAGTTTGAACCTTCTCCACAGAAAAAGGCAAGTTGATCCTAAAATGCATATGCAAGTACAAGAGACCCAAGACCTACCAAGTACTGAAAACAAGACATCAGAGGACTCACACTTCCTATTTGGAAACCTAGGTGTAAAGCTACAGTAATAAAGACAGCAGAGCACTAGCATAAGGAAAGACATGTATGTAAATGGAATGCGATTGAGAGTTTGGAATAAACCTAGATACCTATGCTCAGCTAGTTTTAGACAAGGGTGCAAAACCATTCAGTTGAGAAAGAACAGTCTTTTCAATAAATGATGATGGGACAACTAGATATCCTCATGCAAAAAAAAAAAAAAAATATGAATAAAAACCCCTTCTTATATTATAAACAAAAAGTAACTCAAAATGGATCAAAGACCTCAATGTTAGAACTAAAAATTTTAAAGATCTTAAAAGAAAATATAGGTGCAAATTTTTGTGATCTTAGATTAGGCAATGGCTTCTTGGACATGACATCTTAAAACACAAATAATAAAAGAAAAAAAGATAAGCTGGACTTCATCAAAACTAAAAACATTTGTGCATCAAAGGTTACTAACAAGGTGAAAAGACAACCCACAGCATGGGCAAAAATAATGGAAAATCATGTATCTGTTAAGGGTCTAGTATCCAGAATATAAAAAGAACTTTAAAAATTTTTTTAAAAGACAAATAACCTAGTAAAATGTGGGCAAATTATATGAACAGATGCTTCTTGAAAGACATACAACTAGCCAATAACCAAATGAAATAATGCCCAACATGGATAGTCACTAGGGAAAAACAAATAAATCACAGTAAGATATCACCTCACACATGCTAGCATGACTACAGTAAAAACAAGCAAAAAACAAAACAGAAAATAAGCGTGGGTGAGAATGTGGAGAAACCGGAACCCTCCTAAGTTGCTGATGAGAATGTGAAATGATGCTGCAACTGTGAAAAAGTTTGGCAGTGCTTCAAAATGTTAAACAGAGAGTTGCCATTGCTATGCTATGCTATGCTAAGTCACTTCAGTCGTGTCTGACTCTGTGTGACCCCAAAGACGGCAGCCCACCAGGCTTCCCCATCCCTGGGATTCTCCAGACAAGAATACTGGAGTGGGTTGCCATTTCCTTCTCCAATGTATGAAAGTGAAAAGAGAAAGTGAAGTCGTTCAGTCATGTCTGACTCTTAGCGACCCCATGGACTGCAGCCTACCAGGCTCCTCCATCCGTGGGATTCTCCAGGCAAGAGTACTGGAGTGGGGTGCCAGAGAGTTGCCATTGAGACCAGGCAATTCCACTCTTAAGCATATATCCAAGAAAACTGAAATATATCAGTTCATTAAAAAAAAAAAAAAATTACACATGAATGTCCATAGCATCATTATTCATAATAGCCCAAAAGTGGATCAACCCAAGTCTATCACCTGAAGAATGAATAAACAAAATGTGGTACAGGCATACAATGGTATATTATTCAACCATAAAAAATGAATCAAACATTGATAAATGCTTGGAGAAGGAAATGGCAACCCACTCCAGCATTCTTGCCTGGAAAATTCCATGGACAGAGGACCCTGGCACTGTTCACGGGGTCGCAAAGAGTTGGCCACAACTGACTGACTGAGCACACTGATAAATGCTACAGTGTGACTGAACCTGGAAGACATTATGGTAAGAGAAGGAAGCCAGAAATAGAAGGCCAGATAATATGAGAGTCCACTGACACAAAACAGTCATATAAATCAAATGCAAAGGGACAGAAAAAAGTAGATCAGTAGTTGCCAGGACCTAAGGAGAGGAAGGAAATGGGGAGTGGTTATCAATTAATACAGCTTTTTTTTTTTTTGAGATGATAAAGACATTCTAGAATTAGATGGCAGTGATGGTTGCACAACTATACTTCAAGTTTAAAAAAATCATTAAAAAGGAAAAAAGAATTAAAGAAAAATATGAGAATGATGTCTCAGCAAATTCAGAATACTAATAAAAGAGATACTAAAAAAAAACAGAACCAAACAAATTCTGGAGTTGAAAAATACAATAACTGATATAAAAAATTAAGGGCTCAACAGCAAATGTAAATAGGAATCAGTGAAATTAAAGATTAACCAATTGAGACTATCTAGACTGAGAAACAGGAAGAAAAAAGTCTCAGACTGTGGGACACCAACAAGAATACCAGCATCACAAAAGAAGAGAGGGAGAAAGGCACAAAAAAAGTATTTGAAGAAATAAATTCAGTTCAGGCGCTCAGTCGTGTCCAATTCTTTGCAACCCCATGGACTGCAGGCTTCCTAGTCCATCACCAACTCCCAGAGCTTGCTCAAACTCATGTCCATCAAGTCGGTGATGCCATCCAACCATCTCATCCTCTGTCATCCCATTCTCCTCCTGCCTTCAATCTTTCCCAGCATCAGGGTCTTTTCCAAGAAGTTCTTTGCATCAGGTGACCAAAATATTGGAGTTTCAGCTTCAGCATCAGTCCTTTCAACGAATATTCAGGACTGATTTCCTTTAGGATTGACTGATTTGATCTCCTTGCAGTCCAAGGGACTCTCAAGAGTCTTCTCCAACACCACAGTTCAAAAGCATCAATTCTTCGGCGCTCAGCTTTCTTCACAGTCCAACTCTCACATCCAGACAGGACTACTGGAAAAACCATAGCTTTGACTAGGTAGACCTTTGTTGGCAAAGTAATGGCTCTGCTTTTCAATATGCTGTCTAGGTTGGTCATAGCTTTTCTTCCAAGGAGCAAGCATCTTTTAATTTCATGGCTGCAGTCACTGTCTGAAGTGATTTTGGAGCCCCCCAAATAAAATCTCTCACTGTGTCCATGGTTTCCCCATCTATTTGCCACGAAGTGATGGGAGCAAATGCCATGATCTTAGTTTTCTGAAAGTTGAGTTTTAAGCCAGCTTTTTCACTCTCCTCTTTCACTTTCATCAAAAGGCTCTTTAGTTCTTCTTCACTTTCTGCCATAAGGGTGGTGTCATCTGCATGTATGAGGTTATTTATATTTCTTCTAGGAATCTTGATTCCAGCTTGTGCTTCATCCAGCCCAGTGTTTCTCATAATGTACTCTGCATATAAGTTAAATAAGCAGGGTGACAATATATAGCCTTGATGTACTCCTTTCCCAATTTGGAACCAATCTGTTGTTCCATGTCCAGTTAGTTCTAACTGTTACTTCTTGACCTGTATACACAGATTTCTCAGGAAGGAGGTAAGGTGGTCAGGTATTCCCATCTCTTTCAGAATTTTCCACAGTTTGTTATGATCCACACAATCAAAGGCTTTGGTGTAGTCAATAAAGCAGATGTTTTGTTGGAACTCTCTTGCTTTTTCTATGACCTAATGGATGTTGGCAATGTGATCTCTGGTTCCTCTGCCTTTTCTAAATCCGGCTTGACCATCTGGAAGTTCACAGTTCGCATACTGTTGAAGCTTGGCTTGGAGAATTTTGAGCATTACTTTGCTAGCATGTGAGATGAGTGCAATTGTGCGGTAGTTTGAGCATTCTTTGGCATTGCCTTTCTTTGGGATTGGAATGAAAACTGACCTTTTCCAGTCCTGTGGCTACTGATGAGTTTTCCAAATTTGCTGGCATACTGAGTGCAGCACTTTCACAGCATTATCTTTTAGGATTTGAAATAGCTCAACTGGAATTCCATCACCTCCACTGGCTTTCTTTGCAGTGATGCTTCCTAAGGCCCACTTGACTTCCCATTCCAGGATGTCTGGCTCTAGGTGGGTGATCACACCATTGTGGTTATCTGGGTCATGAAGGTCTTTTTTATGTATTTCTTCTGTGTATTCTTGCCACCTCTTCTTATTATCTTCTGCTTCTATTAGGGCCATACCATTTCTGTTCTTTATTGTGCCCATTTTTGCATGAAGTGTTCCCTTGGTATCTCTAATTTTCTTGAAGAGATCTCTAGGCTTTCCCATTCTATTGTTTTCCTCTATTTCTTTGCATTGATCACTGAGGAAGGCTTTCTTATCTCTCCTTGCTATTCTTTGGAATTCTGCATTCAAATGGGTATATCTTTCCTTTTCTCCTTTACCTTTAGCTTCTCTTCTTTTTTCAGCTATTTGTAAGGCCTCCTCAGACAACTGTTTTGCATTTATTTTTCTTGGGGATGGTCTTGATTACTGCCTTCTGTACAATGTCACAACCCTATGTCCATAGTTCTTCAGGCACTCTATCAGATCTAATCCCTTGAATCTATTTGTCACTTCAACATATAATCGTAAGGAATTTGATTTAGACCATACCTGAATGGTCTAATGGTTTTTCCTACTTTCTTCAATTTAAGTCTGAATTTGAAGAAATAAAGTTCCCAAATTTCTCAAATTTGATGAAAAGCACATGAATCTATACATTTATGAAGCTTAACAAACTCCAAGTAGGATAAACTAAAAAAAAATTCAGTGTAGACCCAGTATAATCCAATGCCGAAAGCCAAAGAGAGACTCTTGAAAGCAACAAGAGAAAAACAACTCATTACATACAGTTGACTGTAGTTATATAAGGTTGCTATGAACACTGAATTAGCAAATACTAAATCAGTACTCTTAGAAGACATGCAAAGTTAAGATCCCGTAAATGTCTGGTCAAAACATTGTCACCAACCAATTAACATATAACCTTGTTTTATGTTTCTATTTAAAGATACCTTAGTTAACATATATTGTTGATTCATTAACACTGAACTCACAGGCAATAGCACTGTAACTCATATCTAATCAAGCTCATCAAACACATGGATTTTCTCTATTAGGTACATCACAGCCTTCCTGGACTTAGGAACACTAGAGAGCACTTCAGCAATATACTTAGGGGCCATTTTAAACAGTGAAAATGCCAACAAAAAGTATAAAAATGCAAAAAACGTGGCACGAAAGAGACTATGAAAAGAATACTTGTTTATAGTCTGAGAGCTGAAATGAGAAGGCAGACCGTCACCCTGTTCAACCCCAGCTGGGGGTGTGCATGTTGGGCAATTCAAATTTTTTGCCACTTTGCACATGTCTACAACTGACCACAAGAGCTCTGCAAGTATTTATTTTATGTTGCAAATAAATTTTAGCCACTAAGCTAATCTGCAAACACAGGATCTGAGATTTGTGAGCATCTATGTGAGGATCAACTATGTACATAATATTACTTCAAACACTTGTATTCCCAACATAATGGGGTACGCCTCTTCTTAAAAATAAACAAAAACATCAATCTATGAAACAAATAATCAGAGGGTTACTGACTATCTTAAAAGATACATAGAAGCTCCTTTAAGTAGTGAACCCCAGGATATACTTAATATAATAATTCAACTACTTCACTATGTACAACCGTTTAGGATTTCATTGTGATTTTAAAAGACTCAAGCTTACATATTTAAGGTATAATCTATGTGACAAATTAGAAGTACATAATTTATAGAGACAAATTTATGCTTTAAAGAACAAGTATAGACTTGCCTGGTGGTGCAGTGGGTAAGAATCCATTTGCCAGTGCAGGGGACACAAGTTAGATCCCTGGTCCAGGAAAATTCCCATGCTGCACAGTAACTAAGCCCATGCACCACAAATACTGAATCCACGCTCTAGGGCCCGTGAGCTGCAACTACTGAGTCTGTGTGCCACAACTGCTTAAGCCCATGTGCCTAGAGCCTGTGCTCCACAACAAGAGAAGCCACCACAATGAGAAGCCAGAGCATCACAACTAGAGAGATCCCAGACTTGCCACAAATAGAGAAAATCCAAGAAAAGCAATGGAGACCCAGCAGAGCCAAGAAATAAATTAATTTTTTAAAAAGAGAGACAACAATTACATTTGGAGAATCACCTACTCCCCTTTTTCCTCTTCTAGAATCCATTATTTTAAAAATAAAATTTGTAAACACTAAACAAGCAGAGGAATTGTTACTATGCATTACACTTTTTATTTTAGTGCTAAGCTCATGGTGAATATTTTTATAAAAATGCCAGTAGATATTACATCTGCTTAAAGAACAACTTAACAAGTTAAAATATACATTAGTATCTCACTGACTGGTTTGCATATAGCTGCTTCATGAAAGATGATTACTTCAATCAAAAGACACACAATAACAAGTGTTGGTGAGAATGTAGAGAAACTGGAACCCTCATACATTCCTGGTAGGATTGTAAAAAGTATAGCACTTTGGGAAACAGTTTGGCAGCTCCTCAAAATAAGCACAGTGTTACCACATGACCCAGCAATTCCACTCCAATGTATATATTCAAGAGAGGAAAAATATAAATTCACACAAAAACCTACACATCGATGTTCACAGCAGAATTATTCAAAATAATCCAAAAAAAAAAAAAAAAATCAACACAAATCTCTTATCAACCGATGCATGAATAAACAAAATGTGGCATATACAATGGAACATTAAATATATATTATGCACATATAAAGGAATGAAGTACTGATACATGCTATTATAAAACATGGACAAATTTTGAAAACACTGTACTAAATGCAAGAGAAGCCAGACACAAGAAGCTACATATTATATACCCTGACTGATATGTAATGCCCAGAATAGGAAGATCCATAGAAACAAGTAGATTTATGGAATGGAGAGTCACTGCTAGTGAGTACAGGGTTTCTTTTCAGGGTAATAACAAGGCTTTGAAGTTAGTGTGACTGTTAAACAACTCTGAATATACTATAACACATATGGTATGTGAATTATATCTCAACAAAGCTGTTATTTTCCCTATGTAACTTCTCATTTAACAGCAAAAGGTACATAATAAAAAATAAGTTTGGGGGACTTCCCTTGCAGTCCAGTGATTAAGACTCCAAGCTCAGGACTTCCCCGGTGGCTCAGTGATAAAGAATCCACATGCCAATGCAGGAGACGTGGGTTTGATCCTTGATCCAGGAAGATCCCACACACCTTGGAGCAAAAAAGCCTCTGCACCACAACTACTGAGCCTGCGCTCTAGAGCCCAGGAGCCACAACTGCTAAGCCCATGTGCCCTAGAACCTGTGCTCCTCAACAAGAGAAGCCACTGTCATGAGAAGCCTGTGTATCACAGCTGGAGAGTAGCTCCCACTCTCCACAACTAGAGAAAAGCCCGCGAAGCAACGAAGTCTCAGTACAACCAAAAATAAATAAATAAATGATTTTTTAAAGTGACAAAATCTACATTAAAAAAAAAAGATTCCAAGCTCCCAATGCAGAGGGCATGGGTTTGATCCCTGGTCAGGGAACTAAGATCCTGCATGCCACAACCAAAAAAAAAGTTTTCCAGGGATACCTTTCAATTTAGATGAAGGAAAGAAATCCCTAGGTACTAAATGTCCTGCACTAGACTGCATAGTACCTACATCTTTACTCCCAGAACTCTAAATGCATATGGAAGTGTTGTATTCAGCACTATCCTTGTTAAGCTATGCTACAGGAACAAATCCTGAAAGGAGTGGCCTAACCTAAGATGATTTAATTCTTGCTCACATAACATTCAATGAGGGTCTGGCAGCCCTTCAGCTTGTAGGGACATCACTGGAGCTTGTACTTTCCACAGTCACCTTTGCACAAGAAAAGAAACCCATATCCACTCTTCATTGCCTCCCAATGTAAGTGACACACATCACTTCCCAATATAAGTGACACACATCACTTCCCAACATAAGTGGCAAACGTCACTTCCCTTTGGCCAGAATTAGTCACATGTGCTAATGTAACTGCAAGATAAACTGGGAAATGTAGGGGGACACATGGAGTATTAGTTAAGCAATATAGCTGGCCACAGTTGGCCACCTAGCACAGCTGTGGCTTGCAGTTTTTACCAGATGATGAAGAGCAATTCTGATTCCACAGAGTAGAGACTGTTTTGCAATTTGGTGTCCCTACAACTGCTGTCTAGAGGCCAGGTGACTCTCACATAGGCTGCTCTAGGACATGGCTCTCTGTTGTGTGTATGTATGCAGAGTGGGGGAGTAGAAGGAGGTGGGGAGGGAAAGGTCACAGATTCCTTTTAGAAACTGATGACAAAACACTCCATAGTCAAACATGTATCCAAAACACCAGAGTTTTCCTTCAGTTTTGGATTTGGAGTCCCAGGTGAAGAACCACCTGCTGTTCACACTCTCCGTGCTTCCCTTCTCTTCCCTACAGAAGAAGGCTACATAGAGCTGGAGGCAGCAGGTGACATCATCAAAACCGCATTTAGGGTTGGTCCAGCAGATACCAAACGGGGGAGGACAAAGGCTCAAGTTAACACACTCCAGGGAACCAGAGAGAAATACATACTGGATCCTTAGTGATTTTTTATTTTTGCTTACTTTTTGTTTGTTGGTTGTTCGTTGGTCATGCCATTTGGCTTGTGGAATCTTAGTTCCCCGACCAAGGACTGAATCTGTGCCCCCTACAGGGGAAGCACGGGGTCCCTAATCACTGAAGCATCAGGGAATCTCCATATTGGACCCTCTAAATCCATATCACAGCCTGTGCACCTATATTCTTGAGGTGTAGTCCTCAGGTGATGAGCATCATAATTGAATTGTTAAAGACCAAAGGTGCAGGACTTCCCTAGTAGTCCAGAGGTTGACTCCACGTGCCAAGGCAGGGGACACGAGTTCGATCCCTGGTTCAGAAGATCCCACATGCCAAGGAGCAACTAAGCCCATGCACCAAAACTACTGAAGCCATGTGCCCTAGAGCCCCCGCTCCCCAACAAGAGAAGCCACCACAATGAGAAAAGCCTGCTCACCACAACTAGAAAGCAGTCCCTGCCCACCACAACTAGAGAAAGCCCATGTGCAGCAACAAAGCCCCAGCCCAGCCAAGAGAAAAAAAAACAGAAGACCAAAGATGCATCTGTATTAGCATAAGGCTGTCTATATGTCACATCAGTGTTCAAGGAGTGGTTATAATGCCCATTGAACATGTTATTAAGAATGGCAAAAAAAAAAAAAAAAAAAGAATGGAAAATTTTAAGCAATTTTTTATAAGATCCCAAAACCTCGCTGGACTAGGTTGAAAGGAAAAAGCCAACCATAGCTTAAGGACTTCCTTCTCTGACATTAGAATTAGAATATCCCTCTTAATGGAATGACTGTTAAAATGCTGATTCCTGGGGTACAATCCAAATCTAAAGAATCTATCTTTGGGATTAGGAGCAGGAAAAAATATACATTTTTTACAAGATTCTCATGTGGTTCTAGACACATACTATAATTTGAGAACAAAACTGGTCAGCTGAAAACCTGCTGAAAGTCACAAGGATGAGGACATCTGAAGATGCAGACTATATAAACACTACTTATGGCAACTCATGTCTTTCATCAACATTCCTATTCATTCAAAAACCCAGAAAGGGACTTCCACCTCCATGTGATAAATGATTCTATATATTAGAATCAAGGGGCTGGCTGGACAATTCAATGAAAACTTCTGCTTATATCATAATTGCTTCTAACAAAACCATTTTAGTCACAGTTAAGGTTGGGGTTCTTCACGAGACAGAACAAACAAGACCCTTAAGAAAATAAAAATTGGCTTCTACTTATTCTTAGTAGATCTGATGTCCCTGTGCTGATCTTTGCTGTAATCAAAACTAGACAGTGTTGAATTCAAGGAAGTATCATGGAATTGATACCATTAACCTAAATCAAATCCCTTATGATTATACAGTGGAAGTGAGAAATAGATTTAAGGGCCTAGATCTGATAGATAGAGTGCCTGATGAACTATGGAATGAGGTTTGTGACATTGTACAGGAGACAGGGATCAAGACCATCCCCATGGAAAAGAAATGCAAAAAAGCAAAATGGCTGTCTGGGGAGGCATTACAAATAGCTGTGAAAACAAGAGAAGCGAAAAGCAAAGGAGAAAAGGAAAGATATAAACATCTAAATGCAGAGTTCCAAAGAATAGCAAGAAGAGATAAGAAAGCCTTCTTCAGCGATCAATGCAAAGAAATAGAGGAAAACAACAGAATGGGAAAGACTAGGGATCTCTTCAAGAAAATCAGAGATACCAAAGGAACATTTCATGCAAAGATGGGCACGTTAAAGGATAGAGATGGTGTGGACCTAACAGAAGCAGAAGATATTAAGAAGAGGTGGCAAGAATACACAGAAGAACTGTACAAAAAAGAGCTTCAAGACCTAGACAATCATGATGATGTGATCACTGACCTAGAGCCAGACATCTTGGAATGTGAAGTCAAATGGGCCTTAGAAAGCATCACTACGAACAAAGCTAGTGGAGGTGATGGAATTCCAGTGGAACTATTCCAAGTCCTGAAAGATGATGCTGTGAAAGTGCTGCACTCAATATGCCAGCAAATTTGGAAAACTCAGCAGTGGCCACAGGACTGGAAAAGGTCAGTTTTCATCCCAATCCCAAAGAAAGGCAGTGCCAAGGAGTGCTCAAACTACCGAACAATTGCACTCATCTCACACGCTAGTAAAGTAATGCTCAAAATTCTCCAAGCCAGGCTTCAGCAATATGTGAACCGTGAACTTCCTGATGTTCAAGCTGGATTTAGAAAAGGCAGAGGAACCAGAGATCAAATTGCCAACATCCACTGGATCATGGAAAAAGCAAGAGAGTTCCAGAAAAACATCTATTTCTGCTTTATTGACTATGCCAAAGCCTTTGACTGTGTGGATCACAATAAACTATGGAAAATTCTTAAAGAGATGGGAATACCAGACCACCTGATCTGCCTCTTAAGAAATCTGTATGCAGGTCAGGAAGCAACAGTTAGAACTGGTCATGGAACAACAGACTGGTTCCAAACAGGAAAAGGAGTACATCAAGGCTGCATATTGTCACCATGTTTATTTAACTTATATGCAGAGTACATCATGAGAAATGCTGGACTGGAAGAAACACAAGTTGGAATCAAGATTGCCGGGAGAAATATCAATAACCTCAGATATGCAGATGACACCACTCTTATGGCAGAAAGTGAAGAGGGGCTAAAAAGCCTCTTGATGAAAGTGAAAGTGGAGAGTGAAAAGGTTGGTTTAACGCTCAACATTCAGAAAACGAAGATCATGGTATCTGGTCCCATCACTGCATGGGAAATAGATGGGGAAACGGTGGAAACAGTGTCAGACTTTGTTTTTCTGGGCTCCAAAATCACTGCAGATGGTGACTGCAGCCATGAAATTAAAAGACGCTTACTCCTTGGAAGGAAAGTTATGACCAACCTAGATAGCATATTCAAAAGCAGAGAC
Source organism: Tragelaphus eurycerus (assembly GCA_935064755.1). Lineage (NCBI taxonomy): Eukaryota > Metazoa > Chordata > Mammalia > Artiodactyla > Bovidae > Tragelaphus > Tragelaphus eurycerus. Next base: position 12,949,813 of record CAKXYN010000020.1, read on the forward strand.
ATTACTTTACCAACAAAGGTTCGCCTAGTCAAGGCTATGGTCTTTCCTGTGGTCATGTATGGATGTGAGAGCTGGACTGTGAGGAAGGCTGAACGCTGAAGAATTGATGCTTTTGAACTGTGGTGTTGGAGAAGACTCTTGAGAGTCCCTTGGACTGCAAGAAGATCCAACCAGTCCATTCTGAAGGAGATCAATCCTGGAATTTCTTTAGAAGGAATGATGCTAAAGCTGAAACTCCAGTATTTTGGCCACCTCATGTGAAGAGTTGACTCATTGGAGAAGACTCTGATGCTGGGAGGGATTGAGGGCAGGAGGAGAAGGGGACGACAGAGGATGAGATGGCTGGATGGCATCACTGACTTGATGGATGCGAGTCTGAGTGACCTCCGGGAGCTGGTGATGGACAGGGAGGCCTGGCGTGCTGCGGTTCATGGGGTCGCAAAGAGTCGGACATGACTGAGCGACTGATCTGATCTGATCTGATCTCTGATCGTGGAATTGAAATACCATTCAAGTCCTATCATTTTCAAATGGGACTTTGCCAGAAGCAATATGCAAAGAAGGTGGTGACATGCATCTAAGGAGTCATCATCATGGCAGTCATCATAAGAGCCCTTCACAAAATGTTGCTGGAAGCTCGGTGATAGGCACGCATGAGGTTCATTGTGTTATCTGTTCTACTGTTGCACAAGATTAAACATTTCTGTAAATTAAAAAGGGACTTCCCTGGTGACACAGTGAATAACAATCCAACTGCCAATGCAACAGACATAGGTTCAATCCCTAGTCCAGGAAGATTTCACATGCCATGGAGCCACTAAGCTCGTGTGAAACAACTTCTGAGCCTGTGTGTCACAACTACTAAAGTCCAAGCACCTAGAGCCTGTGCTCCACAACAAGAGAAGCCACTGCAACGAAAAACCCATGTACAGTATCAAAGAGTAGCCCCTGTACATCACAAATAGAGAAAGCCCACGTGCAGCAACAAAGACCCAGTAAGGCCAGAAAAAGTTTAAAATGCACACAAACATGTATCTAAGCATGGGGATACATCCCTTCCTTTTTTAAAGTATTCTCAGTGCTCGTCTTGCTGTTTTTTGAAAGCTTTCCCCCTCTATTTATCTCCCTGAAGGGCTAAAATATGTTCAATCCATTTAAGGACATTTCTGCCCTGTATTTTCTTGAAAAGAATTTTCACTGGGAAAATATTCACCATTTATGAATCCACTATTCATGCTACATGGAAATAAATATGCATTGTGAAAGACCTCAGAAGTTAGCTGCAGCCAAGACTTGTAAGATTTGTGTTATAGTCATAAGTTTTAATGCTGCCTAAGACTCTCAAACACACAGAAGGAAAGGACATTTTAGTAGATGTCACATCTTTTCAACACTACAATAATCTGCAAAAACTCTCAATAAATTAAAATTGAACTCAGATCTAACTACATCTTTTAAAACATTCCTTTCTGTAATCAAAGTCAGCAGTAATTCAACCAATAACAAAGAACAGGCTTGAAACTAGACAAAAGCTAAGTATAAAAGGGTCTTCCTTGTGGCAGAAACCAAAACAATATTGTACAGCAATAATCCTCCAATTAAAAATAAACAAATTTAAAAAGGGTTTTCTTATACCCATAACTGATAACATTTAAAAAAAATGGTCATCCTGAAAAAAACTTGAAGATCTTTCCTTCAGAGAATGTAGTGGAAAACAGTGGCCTTGGGGCAGATTAACTGGGTGGGATCCTGGCTCTGCCACTAACCAGCTATGTGACCTTGGGCAAGTTCCTTAACCTCTCTGTGCCTCAGTTTCATCGACTGTAAAATAGGGATAATAACCATAACTACTGTTATTGAGTTAAATGAGTTTATACATAGAAAGCATGTAGAATAATGTCTGGCATATATTAACCACTAAATGTTTGATGATCCTATTATCATCATTCCAATAAGTGAAAATAAGTAGGCATTATTATTCTGCTTGTCTGAGAAAAAGTTACTGACAAGAAAGGTCTTATAAAGTCACCCAATTCCTTAACTGAGTGGAAATCTCTGTATTCTAGGGTGGCTGGCGTCATGTTTCAATGATGTGAGAGCTATTATCTGTGAACACAGAGAACAATTTAAAATCCATTTCAGTCATTAAGCCAATAGAGAAAAAGGAGTGAAAAACAGTCCTACTGTCAGAAATGGGGCTTCCCAGATGGCACTTGTGATAAAGAACCCTCCTGCCAGTGCAGGAGACATAAGAGACTCAGGTTCGATCCCCGGATTGGAAAGATCCCCTGGAGGAGGGCGTGGCATTCCCCTCCAGTATTCTTGCCTGGAGAATCTCATGGACAGAGAAGCCTGGCAGGCTACAGTCCATACGGTCACACAGAGTCGGACATCATTGAAGTGACTTAGCATGCATGCAGCACTCAGCACGCATTGTCAGAAATGGTATGGCACAAAGTAGCTTCATTTCAAGATGACGGGCTAAATAAAACAGGCACATGTACTTACCTTCCCACGTTGCTCAAATCCCAAAGACATAACAGTAAAGATATTCACAAGGGAATCAACATAACAGTGATAAGAACAGCTGAGGGATACAGTCTATTTAAGTGCTGATCACTTTCTAGAAGACAGAGAGGAAGCAGAGGAAATTGTACGACAAGATAAACCAGAGCAGAGCTAGACATTTCACAGAACATGTAAAGCCAAAGGCAGGTGGAGAAGCAGAGCCCTCCTCCAGGAAGATCTGGATAAATGTCCAACTTTGAATCAGCAGAACAGTCAGGAATGGGAAATAGCTTCATCTACCTGGTCTCCTCCATATTTCTCACTCCTGGCCATTGAATCAGCCAACTCCTATTAGTGGTACAGAGAAGGGTTATTTCAAATTAAAACAGGATCTTGACTATATCTCTCTGGTCAACAAAGGAGAAGAGAGACAAATATAAAAAGAAAGAAATAAAAGTCTTTTAATCCTTCTATTAAATTTGAATCATGATTTATCTTTTTCTTTCTAAAAAGTACACACTTTACTGAAAAGACCTAAATTTATATCCCAGTTGCAATTATCTCCCTTAATACCATTTCCTCCCACGAACTAGAATGAGAACTCCTTACAAAAATGGCTGAGTCTTGGGACTTCCCCGGTGGAACAGTGGCTGCCAATGCAGGGGACACAGGTTGGATCCCTGGTCCAGGAAGACTGCACATGCCATGGGGCAACCAGGCCTGTGGGCCGCAACTACTGAAGCCCATGTGCCTAGAGCCTGTGCTCCACAAGAGAAGCCATTGCATGAGAAGCCCCTGCACTCCAATGAAGAGTAGCCCCCACTGGCCCGCAACTAGAGAAAAGCCCACGCACTGCAATGAAGACCTAATGCAACCAGAGATAAATAATAAATGATTTTTTTTAAAAAGAAAGGAATCACTGATTCTAGATCTAGGGTCAAAAACTAAAAGATAAGCCCAGGAGTTCTTATCTGGCCAGAAATTAGGGAACCCATTTAATACTACCAGCCCATGTCCTAGGACTCAGAGTCAACCTGAAAATTAAGCTCTATTAATGGCCAAAAGTGGTAGAATCTAAGAACTGAAAGAAAAACTCTTTTGGAGTGAAATTCCCTAAATATATAAAAATCAATGAGTTTGGACTTGGCAATGATTTCTTGCATATGACATCAAAAGCACAGGCCAACAAAAGAAAAACTAGACTAATTTTACTTCATCAAAATTAAAACTTCTATACATCAAAGGACACAACTGGCAGAGATAACTTTGCCAGTTATCTCTGGCAAAAAGATAACCCAAAGAATGCGAGAAAATATTTGTAAACCATATATGTGAAAAGGAATTAAAATCAAGAATATAAAAAGAACTCATACAACTCAAAAACATACACGCAAACAAAACAATTGTCAAATGGGCAAAGGACGTGAAGAGACATTTGTCAAAGAAATAAACAAATGATCAATAAACACATCAACCTCATGCCTGAGATGGGTAAAGAGGGCTAGTTATTTCTCTGGGGAGCCCGTCCTTCATCTTTTTCTGTTTAAAGCATCTTTTACCACACACATACACACACATGCTTTTCCCTCATTTCTCTATATGTTCATCTGTTCTTTTACAATATCAGGTTTTACAACTTCATCTACCTTGCCCAAACTGATGATCAAAAATAGATGAACCCTTTGAAGAAGATGTACAAATTACCAACAAGCAATGGAAAGATGGTTAATATCATTAGCTATCAGATCAGATCAGATCAGATCAGTCGCTCAGTCGTGTCCGACTCTTTGCGACCCCATGAACCGCAGCACACCAGGCCTCCCTGTCCATCACCAGCTCCCGGAGGTCACTCAGACTCGCATCCATCAAGTCAGTGATGCCATCCAGCCATCTCATCCTCTGTCGTCCCCTTCTCCTCCTGCCCTCAATCCCTCCCAGCATCAGAGTCTTCTCCAATGAGTCAACTCTTCGCATGAGGTGGCCAAAATACTGGAGTTTCAGCTTTAGCATCATTCCTTCTAAAGAAATTCCAGGATTGATCTCCTTCAGAATGGACTGGTTGGATCTTCATTAGCTATCAGAGAAATGCAAATCAAAGCCATGAGATATCACTTTACAACTAGGATGACTATGATAAAAATACAGTCAAAACAAGTGTTGGCAAGGATGTGAAGAAACTAGAATCTGTGGGAATATAAAATGGTGCAGACACTTTGGAAAACAGTCTGGCAGTACCTCAAAAGGTTAAACATAGAATTACCATAAGACCAAATAATTCCACAACTATGTATATACCCAAGAAAAATGCAAGACATATGTCTACACAAAAACCTGTACATGAAGGTCCAGAGCAGTATTATTCATAATAGTGAAAAAGCAGAAACAAACCAAATGTGTAACAACTTAGTGGCATATAGCCATACAAACGAATAATATTCTTCAGGCATGAAAGGAACGAAGCATGAAAATTCCCTGGTGGTCCAGCAGTTAGGATTTTGGTGCTTTCACTGCTGGGGCCTGGTTTTCAACCCCTGGTTGGGGAACTAAGATCCCACCAGCCATGCCAAGCAGCCAAAAAAGGAAAAAAAAAAAACCAGAAATAAAGTACTGATACATAAAACAGCATGCTATGCTATGCTATGCTAAGTCACTTTAGTCGTGTCTGACTCTGTGTGACCCCACAGACGGCAGCCCACGAGGCTTCCCCGTCCCTGGGATTCTCCAGGCAAGAACACTGGAGTGGGTTGCCATTTCCTTCTCCAAACAGCATAGATGAGTCTTAAAAACAGCATACTGCTGCTACTGCTAAGTCACTTCAGTCGTGTCTGACTCTGTGCAACCCCATAGATGGCAGCCCACCAGGCTCTGCCATCCCTGGGATTCTCCAGGCAAGAACACTGGAGTGGGTTGCCATTTCCTTCTCCAGTGCATGAAAGTGAAAAGTGAAGTCGCTCAGTCGTGTCCGACTTAGCGACCCATGGACTGCAGCCCACCAGGCTCCTCCATCCATGGGATTTTCCAGGCAAGAGTACTGGAGTGGGGTGCCATTGCCTTGGTGAGTCTTAAAAACATTACACTAAGTGAAAGAAGCCAGAAACAAAGTTCACAAATTGCATGATCCCATTAATATGCAGTGTCCAGACTAGGCAAATCCATTGAAACACAAAGTTTGATTAATGGTTGCCTAGGGCTAGGGTGACTGGGAAAAACAAAGAATGACTGCTAATGAGCACAGGGTTTCTTTTTTTTTTTTCCCAGCCTTTTTGGAGTGATGAAAACATTCTGAAATTGTGGTGGTAGTTGTAATAACTATGAATATACTAAAAATCATTGAATGATACACTTTAAGTGAGTGAACTGATGGTATGTAACTTACATTTTAATAAAGCTGTTATTTAAAATAAAGATGATGACTCCAAAAACTACTCCTTCAGAGAAAACAGACAGAAAAATCTCTGTCCTTTCCAGTCCACAACAATGTAAATCTAAATACCCACTCTTGATAATGTGGGTACACTCACAGGAAATTAGGGAGGTAAGTGAAGTTATTGTCCATGAAGTTCAAAGTCCAACCATTTCCATGGTGATTTTTTTTTTTTTTTTTGGTCTGTCAGAATGACACAAGCCATATTTAGAAATGCATTCCAGAAAAATGCTTTGAAGAATTTTATTCCCAACATTCACAAATTTAAAGTGTCTATTCGGACAAGAGAAAATGTCCAGAAGACCCAGTTCTTAGGTCTCTCTCACTCTCTCCTTAGCCCTCTACTTTTTTTGGCCCACCTTCTGCTGTCACATTAAAATGAGTGATAGGCAAAGATGCTAGTTCTCCGTGCTCTCCTCCTGCCCCTCTGGCCATTCTCAGTCACCTCTCTGAGTCACTGGCAGAGCTGAAATGCTGTGGTTCCACAGAGCTCTGTTATGCCCTGTCTGTTTCTAAGATCAACAAATTCTCACTGGGAGGATCCCCAAATCCATCTCTCGAGCCCCAGTCTTTCTCTTGTGCTCCATATTCCAAATATTCAACAGCCTAGTGCACAGGTCTTTGAATCAAATGTCCAAAACCAACTCTCCCCAGTCTTTGCATATTCCTTCCCTGTCTTGGTGAATGGCATCACTATTAACCTACATAAACAAGCCAAAAACCTGGAGTTATATTCAATTAATCATTTAGTCATGTTCGTTCTGTTCTCTTAACATTTTACAAGTCTTTTCTATTTTCACTGCCAATCCAAAGTTCTAACTATCTTTATCTCCTGCCTAAATTATAGAGGAGCCTCGTGAGTGATCTTTCAAATGCCTGGACTGCTCCTCTCTGGTTGCTGTGTGATTAATTATGCCACTCTCCTGCTTAAAACCGATTACGGCTCTCCATCACCATCACCGTCCCATCTTTCTCCCACCTCCCCCACCCCATTTCTGCCTAGTTCGTGCCTGTGCCATTTTTCCTTTCACCATCTCCCACTGAGCTCCTTCTGCATGGAAAGCTCTCCCAGCTTACTTTCACTCCTCCTGGATGTCTGACACGTCACTTCCTTTGGGAAGAGACCTTGACAAAGCCTGAGGCAGGAGCACCTGCATGTGTAACCGTAACATCCTGTTTTCAGCCCTGTCTTAGCCTCATCTTTGCTGCACTGTAACGTACTGCATCACAACTGCCAGCTTCCCCTGTGTTTCTCTGCCACCTCCAACAAAGATCTCTGAGCGCATTCAAGACATTCGAGGGTGCTAAGCACCTTGTAAACATTCAACAGCTATTTGCTGAATAATTAGTTCATCCTCGGTATTTATTTAATGGCTATTTCTATACAGCATTCATATGTTCAGCCTTGCTAGCCACAAAGGCAGTAAGCTAAGTGCTAGATAAAAGAGCCCACTTTTAAAAAAAAAAAAAAGAAAAAAAAAGCTGACAAAATGGCATGTTCACCCAAGTTCTCCTCAATAAAACTGATCATTAAGGGACTACAATGTGTCAAGCATTACACCCAGAGCTTTGGATACATAATTTCATTTAGATTCACTAGAACTGTAAAGGAAAAACAACTGACCTTAACTGAATGGACACTAAGTAGCATGCACTGTGCTACAAACTTCACATTTGTTACCTAATTCCCCTGTGAGGTAATACAAGAAGCTGAGTGAGTTCTTTAGGGTCCTGCTACACTGGTGAGGTAAACAGTCCCCAAAAGAGCTGGTTTGCGCCTGGGGGGCCTGCCACTAGCAGCAGGGTTCTCCATCACTACATTACTCTACCTCTGTCAATTATCTAGACTGAAACATTCTGTTTATTATCCTTAGGAGATGGTTTCATGCTATAGGATTCTTGACAGGAACTGGCAGGAAGTTGAGCTGGAGAGATGAAAAAAGAGAAAAGTTGTTTCTCTTTAGGAGATCACACCCATATCCATTGCTGATGACCCAAATTCAACTCTCCTGGGACTAGACTCAACAAGACATGCTAGTCAGCCTTCCACCCGTTGGTCTCCCTCCTGTATATTTACTGCCTTGATATCAACCCCACATGTGTTACCCCAGGTGGTCTCTATCCTGTTCCCTTTCCTTACAGTCTCTTACAGCATTCATCCTGCCAATTGTGCTCACCACAGTTCACAGTTCAATCCTGGTCACCTGGTCTGCACAAGTACTGCATAAATGTTGGCTGTTTCTGTTACATCCTAAATGCCTCTTTTTCTCTCCCTTACACTGTTCAGCTTCCAAAGAACTAGTTTTCAGGAGCAAGCATTTAAGGCCAAGAAAGAGTATCTTCTATGAGGACTAAAAGCCAAGCCTCCAGATGCTCAGGCCCCAAGACTTTTCAATGAAAGCATAATAGATAGACAATAGCAAAATCTAAGTAGCAAGCTAAAAATGCATGAGAATATCAGATACTGGAATAAAACTAATAGCTCCAATCCCAAGGGACCAAACATCCTATTTTATCCCATTTCACCAAATTTAGTAAGTCAGCATTCAGTCTTTAACATAGTGGCTCTCAACAAGTGAAGACAAGGCTATACATACAAACGTACAAACACACTCTCACTCACTCACAAACACAGACATCCACTCAGGGGACATTCTGCAATGTCTGGAAACATTTTTTGGTTGTTACAACTGAGAAAGTGCTAGTGGGTAAGGCCAGGAATGCTGCTAAACATCCTGCAATGCCCAGGACAGCCCACTGTCCACCTAAAGACAAAGAATAATCCACCCAAAAGGTCAACAGTACTGCTACTGAGCAACTCTGCTAAACAAAGTCCTTCCATGTTCAGGTACCTAACTTATAAGTTATTTCTTTCTGGGAAGATGATACAAACTTCCCCCAGAAGTTAAGCCACAGTAGATAAATTTAAGGTATCACTGGAGAGAGAGGCAGGTAAATGCTAAATACCTGGTTGAGAAGTCAAATGCTGGGACTTGGGAGAGGAAGGAGAGCACTGTAGAGGCTGAGACCTTGTCAAAGATCCCAGAGCAGATGGGACTCCTCACTTCACTGCAAGCCTGCCAATCGAGGCCGCCTACCCCCAATCCAGAATCACCCCCTCCAGCCTCACTTGCAACAGGTCCCTTCCACTCACCCTTGGCTTCTGCCAAACTGTCCACCCACAACAGCTGCTTCTCCATAGGGCTACTATGTCCCAGTGTTACTGCTGGAAAAAACCCTGAACCACTTCCCAAAAGCTCTGCCCTCCAGTTGAGGAGTACCCCCAGTTTTCCCCAACCCCAGGCTAAGGAGGACATGTCATCATCTCAACCCAATCATCCAATCATAAGAGTGTGTTTCTGTGATTCCCATGGACAAAGGTGGAACATGCTTTAAGGGACTTCTCTGGTGATCTAGTGGTCAAGACTCTGCACTTCCACTGCAGGGGATGCAGGTTAGATCCCTGGTCTGGGAACTAAGATCCCCCATGCCTCAAGATGCGGCCAAAAAACAAGCTTAAAAAAATAAAGAAAATGCTTTCTTTCTTTCTTTTTTTTAAAAGCCCTAAAGCCTTGGACTTCCCTGATGGTCCAAGGGTTAAAATCCCGTGCTTCCATTGCAGGGAACACAGTTTCAACTCCTGGTCAGGGAAGTTCCACATGCCATGTGGTACGGTCAAAGAATAAGCATAAATAAATATAAGTTAATTAACTAATTTTTTTTAAAGCCCTAAAGCCTTGCTCTCTGCCACCTAAAATCAGGACTTAGCAGCTGCCAGCCAGGAGACGCCTCACTTCCTGTAGTTGCTCAGTAAAAATAGGAAGTGGGGGAGGAAATTCACAAAGCAGAAACAAAAGTAATCACTGCCTAGCTTCCTGAACACAAATCACTGAGCAGGGAGGGTATCATTAAAACATGGAAACGGAAAGGGAGGCATGGAGAGCCAACACCAGGGGAAAGGAAATGACACTTAGGGGTCCACCAAGCCCAGACTACTTCTGTGCCCAGGAGACTGCTCCCGAAGAAAATCACATGCAAAACTGGGCTCTAGTTTATACAGAAAGTTTCCAAGGAATATAACCCATGTTAGTTGAAAGAATCGTGTGACAACTCCTGAAACATTAAAGTTATATCAGAGTTTTAAAAAAAAAAGTCAATGAAAAAAATTTTAAGGATGCCAAGATTAAACTATATTTTTCCTAGTCAAGAAGTGGCTACTAAAACTGCTATTAAGACAGGGACTTCCTTGGTGGCCCAGTGGTTAAGGCTCTGAGCTTCCACTGCAGGGGGCACTGGTTCTAGATCCTTGGTTGGGGCACTAAGATACTGCATGCCCAGTGGTGAAACCAAAACAAAATAAAACAAAAAGTTACTAAATAACTGACGGGTTGACAAAATCTAAAGCCCATGCTTTCCTGTATGAAAACTCAAGTAGACAGGAAAAAAAACCCTACTAAATATACAGCTTTGTACAGCCAAAACAAAACAAAAAGTTACTAAATAACTGACTTGTTGACAAATACTGCAGTCCAAGCTTTCCTATACTGAGGTATGAAAACGCTAGTAGACAGGAAAAAACCCTACTAAATATGCAGCTTGGAGCAGCCAAAACAAAAAAATATTAAAATCATATTGAGGTATGAAAACTCAAGCAGACAGAAAAACTCTATTAAATAAAAATTCTATTCATAGAATTCTAGAACTTTCTAATCATAGCTAGAATCTACCGTAGTTAAAGATACTTCTACACCTGTGTCCTCTAGCATGGCTCAACCCTGTAAGTTGCGCCTGAATACTCTAGGCACCTAGGATGCAAAGGTTAACAGTGCTGGTGTCAAAGGGATTCTGGTCTAATGGCGTAACACTGCTTCCACGGGGTTACACCTGACTGACCCTTGTGCTGACACCTGCTCTAAAACAATTTATCATCACAAAATATGACATTCCTCCATAAAAACAAAGCAAGTTAGCATTAGCAGATTGTCAAAAAGCTTTTATACTCAAGTAATCTACAAATAACTGGTAATTTCAGTTACAGCAGAAAAAACAAATTTTCTAACCACAAAGGCAACAGAGTTGAAATTTAGTTTCAGAATAACACAGGTCAAAAACAAAATAGGCCAGGACCCTGGCGGTCCAGCAGTGAGGACTCTGCTCTGCTGTCACTGCCCATGGTGCGGGTCCCTGTGAGCCGTGAGGTAGGACCAAAGAAACAAACAAATATTAGAACTTCTGAATTGTATTAGAGAAATGCTCTGAGTCAAAAAAAAAAAAAAAAATCTCTGTTGAACAGAAATCTCCAAAAGAAAAGGAAATGGGGGTGGGGGAGCGGGGTGTGCAAGAAGTCAGAGTCTTTCCAAGAGGTTTATCTGTAAAAAACTACCCTACATCTCCAAAAGGTGAACAAAGTTGGCTCCTAAACATCTGAAAAAGTTTACTCGGGGAAACAAAATTTTTATCTATAAACTGAAATGGTCTTGAACCAATTAAAATTTGCACATAAAAATGCACCCAAGCACTATGAAGACATTCATGACAACAAACTACGCTGCTGATGGAATTCGAGCATAAATCAAGGAGAGACAATAACTTTAAAGTAAATCATTAAATTAAAAGTTACAAAACACTGATGTAATTTTTCAAATCCGATTCGTTAAAAAATATATTTTTTTAACCTAGACCTATTAAAAACCTTCAGTTTTTGTTTCAGTGTGTTAGAACACGAAAAGGCTTTGATCTACTCAGCTCTGGTTTAGTCCAAAGTTTCCAAATTTATGTATCCATTAGAAAGTCATTTAAGAAAACTTAAAGTTCTATAGCGCTACTCATTCTTAACAACTTGCACTGTGGAACCTATCCAAAATTAACCTCCAATGGGGAAAAACAAGTATTTATCAAGAAGCTTACGTACAAATGTGTAAATCAAACTGTAATATGGAAACTATTTCTCTTACTACAGAGTGGAACTATATAAATTTTAGATAAATACACTTCAGATTCAGGATAATTTCTGAAAATTTAAGGTACCCATGAAAAATTTTATCGATGGATATAATAGAAGTTCCATCCTTTGGACTGGGAACAAAGCCTCCAGTTTTTACACCCAGCAAGCCTTCCTGTCTCTCAAAAACCCCAGTAAATCAAGAGTTATAGCTCAGGACCTCATTCTCCGCAAACATTCCAGCAAGTCAAATATTTAGCAGTGAGGACATTCAAGGAGCCTCCTCCTCATCTCACCCCCACCTCTTTCCGAAGCAGGCAAGACAGACCTAGGAGGAGGACTGCAGTGGCTCATATTCTTAATTTGCAGGGTAAGATGCTCCAACATTGAGAGATTTCATGGAAACAGTTATGGCTTTGGGAGACAGACTGACCTGGATATGAAATCCTGCTCTTAGTAACTATCAGCTGAATAAATAATATTTACTAACCCAAAATCTTATGCAAATTACTGAACTCCTGTGCTTCAGTTTCTTCAGGACTTCAGTGAGGATTAAGTCCATAAAGGACGGCACTTAATAAATGGAAGCTACTGCTTTGAAACAGGCCACAGACCAGTCAGAGGGCAGCATTTTATCTTTTTTTTTAAATTCTTCATTCTGGCCTTCTATCATTAAAAATACAAACTCCCCTTCACCCCCACCCCTACATAGTTATAACAACTTTCAAAAATATTTTTTACCTTCGTGCAGCTCTGGCCTCAACTCCCAAAGTCCTGGCAAGAAACTGAAAGCAGTGCTGCCCTGTGTTCTCCAGAGGGGAAGGAAACCAGGCCCCTCCCACTTCCCTGCTGACCTCTCCCTCCTCTTTCAGCCCCAAACTAGAGAAAAAGCAGGGGCAGTGCTAAGGAACAAATCACCTTGCATTACAAAGTACATCACAAAGCAACTTAAGCACAGGTGCCTTCTTTCCTACCTTGAGATGGGGAACAAGATAGGTCCTTGAGGACTTCCCTGGTGGCGCAGTGGATAGAAGTCCACCTGTCAGTGCTGGGACACAGGTTCAATTTCTAGTCTGGGAAGATTCCACATGCTGTGGAACAATGAAGCCTGCGCACCAATTACTGAACTTGTGCTCTAGGGCCCACAAGCCACAACTACTAGAGCCCCTGAGCCTCGAGCCCATGCTACGGAACAAGAGAAGGCACCACAACAAGAAGCCCTCACACTGAAACAGAGAGTAGCCCCGGTTCGCCTCAGCTAGAGAAGTCTGCACACAGCAACCAAGACCCAGTGCAGCCAAAAATACAGATAAATAAATGAAAAAAAAAAAAAAAAGACGACAGATCCTTGTCCCTGGTGAGAGGAACCACTTTCTCCTCTCCCTGCCTAGGTTACCAGACTGCAGCTCTCAAGTCTGGAAGCCAAGCCAGCTTCCTCTACCTGTTCTCAGGCACACACATCCCCCTCTGGGATCTGGAAGCTGGGTAGCAGAAGACTCAGGTATTTCTAGGTTTGCCAGTCATAATGACCATCTCACTGGCACCTAATCCCCAAATCATTTTCAATTAAGAAAATTTGAATTTTTTCAGGTAATACCTAACTTTAATTGCACACTCAAAATCAATCTTTCACATTATGAGTCTTTGCAACTACCAATTTGAAAAAGCATATATCTGACGGTGGCCTAGACACAAGAAACACAGTCAAAATAGTATTTTAAAAAAAATCAACACCATCTAGGAATGAATCCTAGAAACAGACTCAGAAAATGTAGAGGCCTGTATCCAGGATGCCCGCTGGCAGCACTGACTACAAGCACCAACCTGGAAGTAACCCACATGTACTGCATTAAGGGGTTCATCAAAAAAAATTACACAGGAACACCCCACAATCATGTGAAAGATCAAGGTAGAGCTACCACATTTCATCAAGCCTAAACTGTTATTATCATAAATCATATCATTACTTTATATATATTAAGAACAGTGACTGGCCATGGCATTAATATACCCCAGTTTCAGGCTCCCTCAAAGCTCTTTCCTGCCTCATTTCTCTACCTCAGTCCATCTCGGGACACATATCACCCCCAGAACAAGCCACTTTGTGTCCTTGTCTCTCCTTTCACTTTTTCTAGAAGTTACCAATATTTAAGATCCACAGTTTCTATGAAACCATCCCTGGCCCCTTTAGTTCCCATGGAGCCTTTGCAGATGAACTGTGGACACACAGAGACAGACTGGACAGATCTTCACAGTCACTTTGGTGCACAACACAGGGCCACATCACGACCACCACCACCAGAAACCCACACCTGTCAGGAACTGTTCTAAGGACTTCACAAATAACAACTCCTTTAAGCCTCACTATAACACCAGGAGGTAGGCACTATTACTTTCCCCCTTTGCAGACACGGTAAATTGAGGTAAAGAGAGGCTTAGTGTTAGTGACTAATTAAGTAGTAGAGGCAGGATGTAAACTCAAGCGGTCTGGATACAGTCCTTGCCCTTAACCTCTACACTACATTCCCTCTCTAAATGAGTGCCATGTACAACGGACATTTAGCTTTTAATTCCTTTTTTTTTTCTTTTGGCTGTGCCACGCAGCCTGTAGGATCTTAGTTCTTGGACCAAGGATAGAACCTGTGCCCCCTACATTGGAAGCGTGCGTGCATGCTCAGTCACTCAGTTGTGTCCAATTCTTTGCAGCCCCATGGACTGTAGCCTGCCAGGCTCCTCTGTCCATGGAATTTTTCAGGCAAGAATACTGGGAATAGGTTGCCATTTCCTACTCCAGGGACTCTTCTCGACTTAGGCATCAAACCCTCTTGTGTCTACTGCAGTGGCAGTCGGGTTCTCTACCACTAAGCCACCTGGGAAGCCTTACAGTGGAAGTACAAAATCTTAACCAACGGACTGCCAGGGAAGTCCAATTGATGATATAATACAAGTACACCATTGAAAAAAATCTTCTTGTACAAAAGACTATGCAAGAAAAAGCTAGGTCAGTCTACCAACCTCAATTTCTGGAGCCTCATTCCAATGGCAATCACTGTTTCTTTTCTATCATTCAAGAACTGTCTTCCTGCTCTTAGAAATCTGTTTCATGAGTACCCGCTCTCTCTTTTTTTTACACAAATGGGCACATATACACATTGTCTTGCATCTTGCCTTTTTCACTGAGATATTTCTCTGTGCTTGATGCATTCTGCACCTATGCTGTTTTGATTCAATACTAAGACATATATATTTTCACACTCTAACCCAAGATGTTTTTATGAAGTCAGAAAATCTTGTGACCTTGGACTTTATTAGGAAACAGGAGCCACAAAAGGCTTTTAAGTGCACAGCAGACATCAAGGGTTAGCCTTATAACAACAGGCAGGCTGAATCGAGGGGCAGAGATCTTGTAGGTGATATCTGACATGTCATTTATTTTTAACAGTAAATACCTACATCACAGGATTATTATGAGGAGCAAACAAGGTAGTATATGCAAAGCACTTCACATGACACCTGGCTGGCACAGTAAGGCTAAGGGATAGACACAACACCCGATGCAAAAGCTAGAGACTGTTATGAACTATATCTTCAAAGGCTGGCCCCACTTGCCAGTCTCATTTCCCTCTACTCCCCTATTCATGTCTATCCACCCTTCACCCTAAATCTCCTTCAAATCACATATCTCAAGGTTGCTCAGCTCTACACCTCTGTAGCTGTCATGACCCTGCCTAAAAGCCCGCTTCCCTTCTGGTGGCGATGAACTCACTACTTCCCACAGTATTCAGGTCAAGACCAGCCTTCCCCGGGAAGTCTTCCTTGACAACTGTGGCTGAATTCTTTGAATAAGCAGTTTGGGAAGAGCATATCTGTCATGACTTCCCACCTTCTGGCTCTCAGCTTTGTCAGTACACTCAGGAACAAGTAGGTTCAGGGGGACTGATTCAGGCTATCTAAGCTCAAAGATGACTGATGTATTAACCAGAGAAGTGAAAGTCAAAGTTGCTCAGTCATGTCCAATTCTTTGTGACCCCCATAGGCTATACAGTCCATGGCATTCTCCAGGCCAGAATGCTGGAGTGGGTAGCCTTTCCCTTCTCCAGGGATCTTTCCAATCCAGGGATTGAACCCAGGTCTTCCACATTGCAGGTTGATTCTTTACCAGCTGAGTCACAAGGGAAGTCCAAGAATACTGGAGTGGGTAGCCTATCCCGTCTGCAGCAGATCTTTCCGACCCAGGAATCGAACCAGGGTCTCCTGCATTGCAGGCAGATTCTTTAGAATTGAGCTATCAGGGAAGCCCTGAAGGCCAGTTACAAACTCTATAAATACTGACAAGAGCTAATACTGAGCACTTACCGGGGGCCAAAGAGGAAGGTGTTATTATTACCCCATTTCTCGGATGGGGAAACAGACCAGAATCTGACCAAACAGTCAGGATGAAGAACACTCTCAAGAGGCAATCTCCATGTAAAGTCATGTTCTAATCAAAGGGTTTTCGGATCATGGCAGCAAAGGAAAGATTCTTCCCACTAAAGCCCACTAGCGGTATCAACAGAGATGCACACATCTGTTTGGAAGTGTAAAGGCCCAGTGGAGGACTGCACACAGCTCCTCCAACCAGGGTCCCCAGACAGTACTACAAACACATAAGTCGATTCTTCTCTTGGACCCACCAACCCAATTTCCAGAGATATCTTCTGAAACTTCATCCAGAGTCCCAGTCTTTCTTCTGAGGATACAACATTAAGTTTAAGCATTTGGCCACAAACACATTCCAATCATGCCTTCTGAGGGTTATAGCTGGGTCATTCTCATTGAACTTGAAAGTTTTCCCTGAAATTCTCAAACCTACATTCACAAACTTTTCTTGCCTTGTATTTTTTCTATAGATAATTGATGTAACATTCATTCGGATTTCAATCTCAGATGATCATTGATTCAATCAACAAATAATCCCTCCAGAAACACTGTGCTTCAGGCTGTGGAGATAGCAGCAGTGAACATGACAGAGGAGATCTCTAAAACCTGTCTCCTGCTTCTAGGCACTTGCCATACTTGATGAAATTGCTTATCTGGTTTTCTTACCTAGGCCATGCCTTCCAGCTCTGTATTCCAATCTTCCAGTACAGTAACTGGCCTACACTGTGAAGTGAAGTCGCTCAGGTGTGTCTGACTCTTTGCGACCCCATGGACTGTAGCTTATCAGGCTCCTCTGTCCATGGGATTTTCCAGGCAAGAGTGCTGGAGTGGATTGCCATTTCCTTCTCCAGGGGATCTTCCCAACCCAGGAATAGAACCTGGTCTTCTGCATTGCAGGGAGACGCTTTACCGTTTGAGCCACCAGGGAAGCCTACACTGTAAATACTCCGTAAATGTGAGCTAACTAAATTCATGACTAAATTCACTCGGTCTCGCTTTTCTAATTCAGAGTAGGATCATATTATGTCTGAAGTCCCTTAGAGCAAAGGTACAAGTTTACATCAAACTCTAAGGAATAGAAAGCAAATGGCAAATACAACCCCAATCAAGAAAGGAGAAGAGTTGTAGTAAGTCAATTGGTAAGAACTTGAGAGTCACGAAGGACAAGCCACCTTGGGAAGCAGTGAAGGGCTCCCTCACCTGAAGAAAGTATGGCCTCGGGAACATGTCCAGGGGTCAGTTAGAGTGAGAGAAAGAAACTACTTGCAGCAAAGTCTGAGTTGGGGTCACCAAGTGGAAACAGGGTGAAGGGATGAAATGGGTCTCTACCTAGAAGTCACATACTAGATGAGTGAGAAGGAGCGTGTACTGAGGGACAGAGGTAGAGATATTAAGCTAGGCCTTAGAAAATGCCTAAACCCTGATGCTGGGAAAGACTGAAGGCAAAAGGAGAAGGGGGCAGTAGAGGACGAGATGATTAAATAGCATCACTGACTCAATGGACAAGAATTTGAGCAAACTCTGGGAGACCGTGAAGGACAGAGAAGCCTAGTGTGCTACGGTCCATGGGGTGGCAAAGAGTCAGACACAACTTAGTGACTGAACAACAACAAAAATACAAAATGCTCCCAGGCAGATGTGGGAAGAAGAAGAGAAGCAAAGACAAATGAGAAAGCACAGTCACAAAGTTAAGATAATGACCATGATAGCATCAAGAAGGCCAACCAAGAGGAGGTTCACAACAGCAAGAAAGTGTGGCTCACCATGCCAAATACTTATCGTCAAGGGAAAATGAGAAAGCAGCAGCCATTGTGTCTATCCATTAAGGGACCATCAGGAGGATGGACTCAGTATGAATAAAGACATCTGAAGCACAACCCCTGACACATCCAGGCTCTCAGTGAACTTATACTAAGAGAAAATGGGATCTCACTTTTTCTGTAACTCCAAAAAAGCAATTCCTTACTCAAACCAACATTCTCTGTCCACCTTGGAAGGTCATCATTTTCCACTAAGCAGAAAGTCACAGGAGAGAAAAGAAGAGAGTGGACACTCAACACATGTGATGTCCCAGTCCACTAATTCTCAGAAACAGTAATTTTCCTATAGACTTTTTAGATTTCCGTGACAAAAAGCTCCTGGTGTATTAGGCTTCAGATTAGCAACAGAATAAACATTTAGCAAAATTTTCAGCTGAATCATGTGCAACTTGTTTAAAAATTTTAAAGAGGATGCTTAAAACATGCTGTCTTCCAAAAATCCAGGGATAATTTTAGATAGAAAAATCTAGGCTTGCCAAGGGAATCTGAGAACTTTTCTATCTTGGTCTCCAATGCTAACCTACGTATTCGTGTGCAAAAATAGAGGAAGATTAGAATCTCAAATGCCAGACGGAAAAGTTGCCACAACAAACCTGAACTCTTCATATGGAGTTTGTTATCTTGTCAGTAAGAAAGCAAATGAAACAGTAGTAACTAAACTTTATCAAAAAATAAAAATTCAAACATTAAATACTCCCTGGACTTGTAAGGAAAAATAATTTTTACAAAAGATACTGTGAATGGAATTTTGAAAAAGCATACACAAAATCTAAATATCAAATCTGTAAGGAGTCCTTTACAAACACATACTTAGAACTTTCAGTGTAAAACATGATAAAATGGCAATCATAGCTTATTCAATAAAATTGGGAAGGTATTTGGGAAATTCTTCATATCTTAAACCAAAACTCTATGTTAAGTAAATAGCTAAAAGAAAAACAAAATAAAACCATGAAATGAGAAGCCAAGATGGATGCATGTTATAAATACTGGAATGGAGAATAATTTTGGAAGCGTCAACAAAAGAAAAATAATACTATGTATTTTTAAAATGAATGTTACCTTTGACCTCATTTGTTAATTTATCCTAATAAGAACCATCAGACAAATCCCTCTGGCAGAATCATCTATCCCATGATGAACTGGAAGCAACCTACATGTTCATTAGTAGGACTTGGTTAAATTGTGATATACAAAGGTATATTATGAAGTCCATAAAAGTGATAACACATGTATTTATTGGTATCAACAAAATCTTAGCAATGGCTATCACTGAGTGGTAGGTTGCATGATGACTGTCACTTTAAAAGTACTGTCACAACACTTTGTGTTGTCTTGAGCGAGAAAAAGGAGAATGAATTGCTTTTATAATGGGAGTGAGGGGCGGAAACAAACTATTTTCAAATTAGGGCCTCTCCTCTCAAAGCTAAGTATTCCATCTGGCAAAATTTGTGAGTAGAATAAATAAAATTCTTATCATGCCAACCAGGCAAGCTTCTTTCCTCGCACCGAGCAGAGCAGGAAGACACACCCCTGACCCTACGCTCGCCCCTCGGGCTTGGATCCTTCATCCTCAGCCCCGGCCCTCTCGGGGTCCCCGCGCAACCTCCCCGGGCCCGACTGCGCCAACGGGCTCAGCGGGGCCGGAAAATCGTGTTCCTCGGGGCCCGGCCCGACCCGGCCCCGGCGGGGAAGGTGAGCTCAGCCGACCGGCAGCCGCAGGGCGGCGTGAGGGCCGCGTCCCTAGGCAGTCCCCGCGGACCCCGAGACCCATAGGCCGAGGTCCCTCCGCGGACTCCTCGGAGGGGTTTCCGGGAGCGGGTCCCGGGGCCAGCTCGACCTCCCCGGCCCCGGTCGCCCAAGGGAGCGCCCCTGGCCCCTCATGTCCCGTATCCGGGGGTCCCTGCCGCGCCCCTAGTCGCATGCACGAGCCGCGAGGCCTCTCCGGGCTTCCGTCCGCCCGGCCAGCTCCCCCCTGAGCCCGGCGTCCTCCACAGCGGACAGGCAAGGGGCGGGAGCCGACGGCCCTGAGCCCTGAGGCCCCGAGCGGGAGCGACGCCCCGCGAGCTCATCCAGTAGCCAGACCCGGCAGCGGCCCACAGCCCTCCCGCCCCGCGGTGGGTGAGCCCGCCCGCCCACCAGCCAGAACCAGGCAGCGCCTGCTCGTGCCCGCTCCTCACCTGCGACGCGCCCCGGCCCCCTGCGCACCGCCCGGACCGGCTGTGTACACCGGAAGTGACGTCGCCGGGCCGGCCCCGCCCCCGCCCCGGGCGGACGCCGGGTGGCTGAGGATCCAGCGGCTGGGAGCCGACCCCCCGCCCTCGCAACGCGCTCCGCGAGCCGGGTACCCGGGCAGCCCTGCACCTCCGTCACGACCTGCAAGTGGGAGAGCCAGGGTGGGCTCGAGGACCGGCGGCCAGAGCCACCCAGTTTCTCTACTGTGACTTGGCCTCTGGGTGGGAGGGGTCAGCTGCGTCCACACAGATTTATTGTTAAAATTAATTACTGAGAAATTGAGCGCGTATTAACTGCCTGGTCTTGGCAGGCGCTGTAGGAACTGGATAGTGCCCTCTTCCTCATACGTTTATTCTCCAGCGATGGAAACATAATAATTGTTATAAATGTGCTTGATGATACAGTGCCAACTGAGACAAGGGCTAGGAGGGGAAAGTTGATGAAGGAGGGAGAGAGTCCCCAGACCTAGTGAAGGGAAGTGACCAGAGGATTCTTCCCTCAGGACAAGAGCAGGAGTTAAGGTCCTAAGGTGGGGAGGGTTGAAGAACCAGGGAGGAAAGGATATTCTTGCAGAAGTAACGGCAGGTGTTTTCAGTGGCTTTGTGTTCAAGAAACTAAGGTGATGAGAAAATTTTACTTGAGAGCAAGGGGTGATTTGGCCATATTTGTGCGTTTAAAAGGATTACTTGGGCTATATTGTGGAGAAGGACTAGAGAATAGAGGCAAGAGTGGACATAGATTTGTATTCCCATGTTAATAGCAACATTATTCATAAAAGTAAAAAAACTGGAAGCAACCCAATATCCGTCAATGCATGAACTGGATAAACAAAATGAGGTATATCCATTCAATGGACTATTATTTAGCCTTAAAAAGGAAGGGAATTCTGACACATGCTGCAAAACTGAAGACATTATGCTAAGTGAAAGAAGCCAATCACAAAAAGACAAATATTCTATAATTCCAATTAAATGAGGTAGCTAGAATAGTCAAGTTCATAGCAACAGAGAGTAGAATGGTAGTTGACAGGGACTGAGAGGAGGGGAGCATTCGAGCATTCAATGTTTGTAATTAATGGGTACAGAGAGGGACTTCCGTAAATGATCCAGTTAGGGTTGACTCCATGCTTCCAATGCAGGGGTGTGGGTTCATTCCCTATTTGGGTAACAAGATCCCACATGCTGCATGGTGCAGCCAATAAATAAATAGATACAGAATTGTGGGTTGGGGAGATGAGAAAATTCTGCAGATGGATGTGGTGGTGGTTGCACAACAGTGTGAATGTACTTAATGCTGCAAAGCAGTCACTTAAACGTGGTTAAAATGGTGCATTTTATGTATATTTTACCAAGCTAGTTGGATGGATGTGGAGATCAGTAAGAAGTCTATTTCCTTTTTTTTTTTTTTTTTTTTTTGCAAAAGGTGATCCTCGTTTAGACTAGGACCTGCCCATTTTTTTTTGTTCTGAAAACATTTGAATATCATACAGCTTTATTTACTTACAACTTATATAGATGTAATACACTACTAATATGCTGCTTATGTTATGAAACATACATAAAAAGTTTTGAAAGATAAGTCTTAAGTTCTAATATTTTCTTCCTTTACTCCAATAGATCGCCTTCTTACATTAGTGAATGTGTGACTCTCACTTTGAAAGTCATTCACATGCTATGGGAGTGCCAACAGGGAATACAGTCAGTGGTGAACTAGACATGGAG
This sequence comes from Tragelaphus eurycerus, assembly GCA_935064755.1. Taxonomy (NCBI): domain Eukaryota; kingdom Metazoa; phylum Chordata; class Mammalia; order Artiodactyla; family Bovidae; genus Tragelaphus; species Tragelaphus eurycerus. Next base: position 12,971,881 of record CAKXYN010000020.1, read on the forward strand.
GATCAGAAAGAGGAGGGAATCTTAAAGCTGTCCTGGGTCTCTGGGATGAGCCATGGGAGTGCTGACACTCAGTGCAGGGAAGCCCTTGAAGACCACATTTTGAAGTGAGGAAGAGAGGAAAAAGGTCATGAGTGCCCTTGTGAGCATGATATCACGTGAAAGAGGACACACCAAGTAGGCAGTTGAGGTGGAACTCTGGAGCTTAGGTGAGAGCTGGAGATGTCACTGGGCTTAGGGGGCTAATGCAGCTAAAAGTGAGTGTAGACCGTGAAAATGTATTTATTTATTTATGGCTGTGCTGGGTCTTCATCGCTGCATGTAGCTTTCTCTTGTTGTGGTGAGCTGGGGCTCCTCTCTAGTTGTGATGTATGGGTTTCTCATTATGGTGGCTTCTCTTGCAAAGCACAGGCTCTAGGGTGCGTGGGCTTTAGTAGTTGTGGAACATGGGCTTAGCTGCCCCATGGCATGTGGAATCTTCCCGGACCAGGGATCGAACCTGTGTCCCCTGCATTGGCAGATGGATTCTTTACCACTGGACCACCAAGGAAGTCCATGGTTTGTTTTTTAAGGTGGAGAAACTTAAGCAGGTTTCAGTGTCAGAGAAAGTCTGGTTGACAGAAAGAGGCTGAGTATACAGTAGAAAGATGATGTGATTCATCTTGTGAGATTCTGAAAAGGCTGGAGGGGTTCTAAAATGCTTGGCCATGGGCTTGCCTCAGTCTGCAGTAAAGCGTGAGGAGAGCCTAGGGCAGAGGGATGAGGAGAGTGAAAAAGGTCTGAAAGCAGAAAGGAAATATGTGGTAGAATTTCTAAATTGTACTGAGGGTCATTTCAGGTGGACAGAGCCTTCCTTCCTATTTAAGTGACTTGTCCCAGCAATTTTCAGGTAAAAGCGAAGAAGATGAACAAGGATTCACCTGGGTCTTGAATAACAGAGAGCAGAGCCAGTGTTACTGACATAATGGGCTGTGGAACTCAAGCTACAAGAGAGGGGACGTGATGTGCAAGAGGACAGCGAAGTTGGAGGAAGTGTCCCTGGGCGCTGGTGTCACCACACCTATGTAGGCTGGAAAAGGAATCAGAGATGATGGTGCCTGCAGTGGAAGCAGGGGATCTTAACCACTGGACCACGGGGGAAGTGCCAATGGTGCCTGGCTTCTGAGTGAGCCAAATGTGGCCCCTGCAGTCTCAGGATAAGCCCATTTCTTGTTTGAATGTTCTCCTAGCTCCCATTTCTCTCCTAACTTCTATTACAGACCCCCAAAGCCTCCAATGGTTATGCTTAAAGGCACCTGGTAAACACTGGATGGGGCTTTAAAGGGGCTGTCCCGGTAAGCTCTGACCCACACATCCAACCACTGTTTCTCACTTCACTCACGGTCCCAGAGTAACAGCCTGGAAACCACTCATGCCTGGCACCATCTGGGCCTTTCTCTAGACTTCAATCCTGGGCCAGGAGTTTCCAGAGACCCATTCAGCCATGCCTGCACTTCTTATTGGGATTTAGTGTGGACACTACCAATCTTGGGGATCCTTTGGTGGCCTCTGGGGTGCTCTGAGCATCAGGCTATCTTGGATCTCCCAGACTTACCTAAAGACATTTTATATTGTGGAAATATCAAGTCTGCTTTGTGAGCACACGTATCTATCATACGTACCTCCTAGAGGGTATGATACTTATTTTCATTCGTCCAACACAAACAGATATAGAGAGAAAGGGAAAAAACACCCATGGACCCACCACACAGGTTTGAGACATTTATCACTTCATTGTTGTTATCATTCAGTTTTATGTCCCACTTTTTGCGACCTCATGGACTGCAGCATGCCAGACTCCTCTGTCCTTCACTGTCTTCTGGAGTTTGCTCAAATTCATGTCCCTTGAGTCAGTAATGCTATAGTATCTAATCATCTCATCCTCTGACATCCCCTTCTTGTTTTGCCTGCAACCTTTCCCAGCATCCAGGTTTTTTCCAGTGAGTCTGCTTTCGTTTCAGGTGGCCAAAGTACTGGAGCTTCAGCTTCAGGATCCATCCTTCCAATGAACATTCAGGGTCAATTTCCTTTAGGATTGACAGGTTTGATCTCCTTGCTATCCAAGGGACTCTCAAGAGTCACTTCATGTCACCCCTTTATGCCAAGCTCTGTTGCAGCAGAGTGCCAAGAAAGGAGGATGGAGCCCACAAGTCTAGAGGTGGAGGCTAGACCCTCCTGGAGCCCCCACATCCTCAGAGACCAAAGCTGTGATCCTCCAGCTCTGCAGAGAGGTCTGTGGTTAGAGCCTCAGCATGCACAGGGGCATGGGTGCCTCAGAGACCACCAGACAAACACCTGAGTTTGCCACTCAGGAAGTCAAGAAGGCCCAGGCCAGGAAACAAGACCTCTCCCTGAATCCACTCGCCCTCCTGTGTATTGATTTAGAGGTAGAGTTGGAGCCAGACCCCGTGGAAGGGAAGAGAGCTTCAGAGGTTGTTCTCTGGGAGGACTGAGCAGAACAGGATGTCAGGAGCCCCTCAAGTGGCTGAAGAGCCCTGCGTCAGTGAGGTGGGCCAGAGGTGCACCTTCGCCTTGACCTGAGATGCCTCCTCTTGTTGAGAAAAACAAAGCTGATTTGCTCAGTCTAGCTTGCCTGAGGCTTCCACATTCCTAACATCAGAAGAGCTGCAGAATAGGAGCATCCCACAGAAAGGGGCTCAGAAGGGATTAGAGAACTGATTTTCTTAAGCAGTCAAAGTTATTACTGTTGGTTTGTGTGCTGTTTGTGCAGTCGAAGCCAGAGCTTCCAGGCTGGGCTCTTACATGTTGGCTTTAGTGGGCATGTCTGAAAGAAGATCCTGCAGGGAAGGAGTTTTCATAGCCAAGTGTTCTTGGTGGCAGTGTTGGGTAGGGGAGGGGGGCACAGTGGGCAGGGGCTGTGGGGTTGAGTTTGGAGAGTAATTTTCCTCCTTTACCTTCTTGATCTCCCTTGGGCAGAATGTAAAAGTTGCAAGATGGGCTGTGAGCCCCAGGAATGGTATTGGCATCCAAGAATCCATGGGATTTGGGAGCCAGTCTGAAGAGGGTTGGCCAGACGTTCTGGGCACAGAGCAACTGGCTGACTGCTGGGCACAGAGAGAGAGGCTGTGGCGAGGCCAGCCCCAGTCTGTTGGGTGGTGTGGACCAGGCAGGAAAGGGGCTGAGGGCTCCATGGGTCATATGCCAAAAGGGAAACTTCTCCCCCAGTCTCCAGATCGTCTCCCTGAGGAAGTCGCTCCGCACCCCTCCCTTTCCCCTGTAATCATTTGAACATCCTGCTGTTCTTTCTCCATCCCCCCTGCCCCCGGCCCCTGCTGGCTGGAAATGACTGGGCTGTGGCCAAGAGGCCCTTGCCAGGTTGAGCCATCTTGTCTCACCCCCATCTCTCAGACCCCAGGTTGCCTTTGATGATTCTGAGGGTCTGGGGCTGGCCAGGAGCCTAGGAGATCCCTGATGGGTGGGCTGGACCCCAGGAGTCCAGTCCCTTCCCCCTGCAGCCGGGAGAGGATGCCTGGTACTAATAGGTAGGAGGAGCTACTGGGGGCTCCTTGAGAGATCTCCTGGGCTTGGTAAAGCAGAGGGGGCTGGATGTGTGTGGGGTGAGGGAGGGGTAGCTGCTGAATGCCCTAGGGACCACCCTAGAGGTTATGCCCACAACAGTCATCAGCTGTGACCATCTGCACAATCAGATCAGATCAGCCGCTCAGTCATGTCCGACTCTTTGCAACCCCATGAATCTCAGCACACCAGGCCTCCCTGTCCATCACCAACACTCGTAGTTCACTGAGACTCACATCCATCGAGTCAGTGATGCCATCCAGCCATCTCATCCTCTGTCGTCCCCTTCTCCTCCTGCCCCCAATCCCTCCCAGCATCAGAGTCTTTTCCAATGAGTCAACTCTTCCCATGAGGTGGCCAAAGTACTGGAGTTTCAGCTTTAGCATCATTCCTTCCAAAGAAATCCCAGGGCTGATCTCCTTCAGAATGGACTGGCTGGATCTCCTTGCAGTCCAAGGCACTCTCAAGAGCCTTCTCCAACACCATAGTTCAAAAGCATCAATTCTTCGGCGCTCAGCCTTCTTCACACTCCAGCTCTCACATCCATACATGACCACAGGAAAAACCATAGCCTTGACTAGACAAACCTTTGTTGGCAAAGTAATGTCTCTGCTTTTGAATATGCTATCTAGGTTGGTCATAACTTTTCTTCCAAGGAGTAAGCATCTTTTAATTTCATGGCTGCAGTCACCATCTGTAGTGATTTTGGAGCCCAGAAAAATAAAGTCTGACACTGTTTCCACTCTTTCCCCATCTATTTCCCATGAAGTGATGGGACCGGATGCCATGATCTTCGTTTTCTGAATGTTGAGCTTTAAGCCAACCTTTTCACTCTCCACTTTCACTTTCATCAAGAGGCTCTTTAGTTCCTCTTCACTTTCTGCCATAAGGGTGGTGTTATCTGCATATCTGAGGTTATTGATATTTCTCCCGGCAATCTTGATTCCAACTTGTGTTTCTTCCAGTCCAGCGTTTCTCATGATGTACTCTGCATATAAGTTAAATAAACAGGGTGACAATATACAGCCTTGACATACTCCTTTTCCTGTTTGGAACCAGTCTGTTGTTCCATCTCCAGTTCTAACTGTTGCTTCCTGACCTGCAGACAAATTTCTCAAGAGGCAGATCAGGTGGTCTGGTATTCCTATCTCTTTCAGAATTTTCCACAGTTTATTGTGATCCACACAGTCAAAGGCTTTGGCATAGTCAATAAAGCAGAAATAGATGTTTTTCTGGAACTCTCTTGCTTTTTCCATGATCCAGAGGATGTTGGCAATTTGATCTCTGGTTCCTCTGCCTTTTCTAAAACCAGCTTGAACATCAGGAAGTTCATGGTTCACATATTGCTGAAGCCTGGCTTGGAGAATTTTGAGCATTACTTCACTGGCGTGTGGGATGAGTGCAATTGTGCGGTAGTTTGAGCAGTCTTTGGCACTGCCTTTCTTTGGGATTGGAATGAAAACTGACCTTTTCCAGTCCTGTGGCCACTGCTGAGTTTTCCAAATTTGCTGGCATATTGAGTGCAGCACTTTCACAGCATCATGTTTCAGGTTTTGGAATAGCTCAACTGGAATTCCACCACCTCTACTAGCTTTGTTCATAGTGATGCTTTCTAAGACCCACTTGACTTCACATTCTAGGATGTCTGGCTCTAGGTCAGTGATCACACCATCGTGATTATCTGGGTCGTGAAGATCTTTTTTGTACAGTTCTTCTGTGTATTCTTGCCACCTCTTCTTAATATCTTCTGCTTCTGTTAGGTCCATACCATTTCTGTCCTTTATCGAGCCCATCTTTGCATGAAATGTTCCTTTGGTATCTCTGATTTTCTTGAAGAGATCCCTAGTCTTTCCCATTCTGTTGTTTTCCTATATTTCTTTGCATTGATCGCTGAAGAAGGCTTTCTTATCTCTTCTTGCTATTCTTTGGAGCTCTGCATTCAGATGTTTATATCTTTCCTTTTCTCCTTTGCTTTTCGCTTCTCTTGTTTTCACAGCTATTTGTAAGGCCTCCCCAGACAGCCATTTTGCTTTTTTGCATTTCTTTTCCATGGGGATGGTCTTGATCCCTGTCTCCTGTACAATGTCACAAACCTCATTCCATAGTTCATCAGGCACTCTATCTTCCAGAACTCATAGACTGCCAGGGATCCAAGGACTTAGGACCAGGAAAGGAAGAAAAGCTGTGCTGAAGAGGGAACCAGGCAAGATGCTGGTAGAGACAGAAGGTCTGCACAGCCTTGAGGTCAAGTTATCCTGAAAACCAGGGGCAGCTCCAGTCCATTTGATGCTGACAGCCAAGGTCTGTCTCTCCGCAGGTTCTGGTATGTGGACCTGCCAATGGGCACCACCCTTCCTCAGAAGATCCACTATGTGGTCTTGATCCAGAAAGATGTGCTCTCAGTAGCATGGAAGCATATATACTACCATATGTAAAACAGACAGCCAGTAGGAATTTTCTGTAAGACTCAGGTAACTCAAACTGGGGCTCTGTAACAACCTAGAGGGGTGGGAAAGGGTGGAAGGTGGGAGGAAGGTTCAAGTGAGAAGGGACATATGTACACCTATAGCTCATTCATGTTGATATATGGCAAAAATTAAACCAAAATTGTAAAGCAGTTATCAATCAATTAACAATAAATAAATATAATAATAAACAAGAAAGATGTGCTCTCAAGAACTGCAGGAGGATTGCTTGCAAAGTTGATTCTGTGGCCTTGTGATGAGTTCAAACTTGAAAACTTGGGAGTTCTGAACAATTATATGTATGAGAATTCCCTCATACATGTGGTTTGTAAATCTACAAGGGGGCCAAATTTGTAAATCTACAAGGGGGCCAAGATTGAGGGTCCTGAGTCCCCCAGATGTTGAAGTTGTGGTTGAAGAAACCAGGACTCTGTCCCCTGTCCTGAGTGTGGGTGGACTCTGCTTTTTATCAAGATGTAATAACTGCAGCTCATTGTCACTGAAACAAGAGAGGATTTATTAGTCAAAACAAAAAGAGCACTGTGACCACTAGAAGGGCCGTCCCTGGCAACGGTCCTGATGCTTGGGAGTAGCTTACAGGCTCCCACCCTGCAACTTGTCTACTCCCTCTGGGCTCAGTGGGAAGGAGCACCTCAGGGTGCTCAAGGAGGTTGTTTCCTCCATTTCTTTCTTTCTTTTTTCAATGTTTATTTTTATTTATTTATCTATTTGGCTTTGCCGGCTCTTAGTTGCAGCATGCAGGATCTTTAGTTGCAGCATGCAAACTCTTAGTCATGGCATATGGGACCTAGTTCCCTGACCAGGAATCAAACCCAGGCCCCTATGTTGGGAGTATGGAGACTTAGCCATTGGACCACCAGAGAAGTCCCCTTATTTCTTCAACATGTAATGCCAAAGTCTTCCAACCCAACAACTCTGAACTTGTTTAGGTCTCCATTCAGATTTTTTTACATGTGGTTGCCCTCTAGTTGCAGCTTCCCAGGTGGCGCTAGTGGTAAAGAACACGCCTGTCAATGCAGGAGATTTATGACACGCAGGTTCGATCCCTAAGTCGGGAAGATCCCCTGGAGGAGGGCATGGCAACTCACTCCAGTATTCTCACCTGGAGAATCTCCTGGACAGAGGAGACTGGCTGGCTACAGTCCATGGGGTCGCAAAGAGTCGGACACAACTGAATCAGCCTAGCAAGCACACACAGCCCCTAGTTACAGTTCATTTAGGGCATGTCAACTGGGTCTTCAATTTCTAGCAAGCAGGGACAGTAAAGCTGCCACTAGCTGAGTTTCTGGTGTCAATGGTGACTTGAGCAACCCTGGGCACTGGTCACAGAGCCTGGGTCCCACCCAAGAGATGGACTCAAGTTTGATGTAGGTGCTGGATGATAGGACCACATGCACCAGACTCCCATGATCAGACAGCTGGATGCCTCCCGTGTGGAATGGGGGGCACCAGGTATTCAGCTAGGTCAGGAAGCAGTGTGTATGAGCGCTGAACAGCCAAAGGGCTTTTCCCCCACTCACTCCACAGGGACATGGGCTGAGGGCCCAGAGCTCCAGTTTTCTTGGTTTTTCTCACTGCTCAGCAGTGTTGTGCCTAACCTTGACCTTAACCCACACAGCTGCCAAATATTCATGCTTTCCATTTAGGGGCAAAACTGGGCAGAAACAAATACCACTTTGAAGCCAAGTTACTAGAAATATTTGAGAAAAGGCTGAGTTTATAAACTAAAATTTGGCTCTTAACCTACAATGATTTCACTACCATGAAACATTGCTGTTACAGTGCAAAATAATGAACTACGCTCACTCTACACTGCAACAAATGAGTCTGGGCAGCTCTATCCAGTTCTGAGATTACAATGAGGCTCTCAGAAGAAGCTGATGAAACTAAAAGCCACCTTTGACTTACTTATAAGAATCATTGAGGGAATTCCCTGATGGTTAAGGATTGGCTGTTTCACTGCTGGGGCCAGGGTTTGATTCCTGGTTGGGGAACTTAGATTCCATAAACTGAACCGTGCGGCCTTCCTACCCATCCAGAAAAAGAGATTGGACTTATTGAAAGGGAGCCAGTTCGCCTTAAACATATATGGAGAAACCCTGAAAGTAAAACTTTATCTCACATGAAGCCTATTAGATCAGTAAGAAGAAATGGGATTACTTCTCAAAAATTCTGTGATCTCATCAAATGAACAATGTTGAGCGGTTTCCACTTCTGCACAGGCACGTGCGTGCTTGCTAGGTTGCTTCAGTCGTGTCCAGCTCTGCGCGATACCATGGACTGTCATCCACCAGGCTCCTCTGTCCATGGGATTTTCCAGGCATGAATAGTGGAGTGGGTTGCTAAGTCCTCCTCCAGGGAGTCTTTCTGACCCAGGGATGGAACATGCATCTGTTACAACTAACCTGCGTTGGCAGGCAGCTTCTTTACCACTAGCACCACCTGGGGAGCCTAGGTATAGGCAGATCCAAGACAACCATGTGTCCAGAATCTGTCACAAGCTTGGTCCCCTCCCAGAACAGGCCACCAGTTGTGGGGCTCTTTAAGTTGTTTGAAAGCATGACCTCAAGGAAGCCTCTAGGAAGCCTTCTCTGAAATCCAAAACTCTCTGTTTTCCCATAGTATTTACCTCCCAAAGCAGTTATGTTTTGCCCCTCCTGAACTGTGAGCTTGGATGATATTTATCTCATATTCAACTGTAGCCGCAGCACTTGGCACTGCATGCAGCAAACGGTGGGCATTCGTGAAGTAACTTGCTCCTTTATTCAGTAAGTTTCTAAGCACCTACCACAGGCCAGGCACAGTGCCAGGTACTGGGGATGGAGAGGCAAATAAGAAAAAAGCAATCCTTCCCTACAAGCAAAAATGATGAAGATGAAGATAAAAATAAACCTTCAAGCACAGTGAGGACACATTGTGGTGAAAAAAAGTAGTCAAGGAGACCTTAACACATCCTGGAAGGACCTGGAAGGCATCCCTGAACATGTAATATTTAAACTGACATTTGAAGAATGAGATGCAGTTAGTTGGGAAAGAGACCTCCAGGTGAAAGGAACTGCAAAGGCCTTTGGAATTTGGCTCATTTTGGAATCTGGCACTAAGGGAAAGCTAAGGGTAGTTCTCCAGGGACTAGATCATGTAAGACAGCCTGGGAAGGATGGAACACTTTCTTAAGAGAAACAGGAAGTCACTGGAGAGTTGTAAAAATTTGTGTTTCCATAGCACTGGGGTGGTGAGGGCAGAGACAGAGGGAGTCAGCAAGGCACTCAGGGGTCTGATTTGACCTCAGAGAGCACAGCAATAGAGAGAATCTAAGGTCCCCTTCCATATAGCATTTTAAAAAATTATTTATTTGGCTGTGCTGGGTCTTAGTTGTGGCACGTGGGATCTAGTTCTCTGATCAGGGATTGAACCCAGGTACCCTGCATTGGGAGCGCAGAGTCTTAGCCACTGGACCACTAGGGAAGTTTACTGTTTATAATGATATTTAATTTATATAATGTACACAAATCTTAAGAGCACAGTTCAAATTTTCACTTCTGTACCCATCACTCCAGCCAAGATATAAATACATTAGCAAGCCCTACCTCCTCCAAATGTAACTACTAAACTCCATCATCAGAAGTTAGTTTTGCTTTTTTATGAGCTTTATATAGATGTATGTAACTGTACAGTATATACTCTTCTGTATTTGGTTTCTTTCACTCGTATCATCTGTGAGATTTATGTTGCATAAAGCAAGTCTTTTTTTCCACTGTATTCTATTGTATACAATTATTTGTTCATTCTACTGTTGCTAGACATTTATTTCCAGGTTTTGGCTATTATGACATTATGCTATGACATTATACTATGTCATTATATTATGACATTATACTATGACTTATACTATGACATTCTTACATGTCTTTTGGTGGACATAAGCCAATCATTTCAGGGGGAATATACCCAACAGTGAAACTGCTGGTCATAAATATACAAATTTAGCTTTTTATTTTTTCGTATTTAGTTTTAAAAGATCCTGCTCCTTTGTTTTCCAAAATGGTTGTACTGATTTACCCTTCTACCATTAAAGTGTGAAAGTCCCAGTTTCTCTGTGTCCTCACCAACACTTGACATTACATCTTTTAAAGAAAGTTTATGTCAGACTTCCTTGGTGATAGAGTGGATAAGAATCTGCCTGCCAATGCAGGGGACGCAGGTTTGATCTCTGGTCTGGGGAGGTTCCATATGCTATAGAACAACTAAGCCTGTGCACCACAGCTATTGAGCCCTTGAATTGCAACTACAGAGGTCTCGTGCCTAGAGCCTATGCTCCACAACAAGAGAAGCCACCACAGTGAGCTTATGCGCCGCAACAGAAGGGTAGCCCCAGCTCACTGAAACTAGAGAAAGCCCCAGCAGCCATGAAGCAGCAATGCAGACCCAGTACAACCAAAAATAAATTAAATATATATATATATATATATATGTTTAAATCACTCTTGTGGTGGTTTGAATGGCATCTCATTGTGCTTTTATTTTTAGTTTGGCTGGCCGTACGGCTTCCAAGATCTTAGTTCCTCAACCAGGGATTAAACCCAGGCCCCAGCAGTGAAAGCGCTAAGTCCTAACCACTGGACCACCAGGCAAGTCCCTCATCGTGGTTTGTTTTTTTTTTTTTTTCAAATTTTATTTTTTTTTGGCTCTGCTGGGTCTTCATTGCTGCTCATTCTTTTCTCTAGTCAGTGGGGGCTCCTCTGTGGTTGTGGTGTGAGGGCTTCTCATGGTCGTGGCTTCTCTCGTTGAGCACAGACTCTAGGGCGCTGCGGGCTCAGTAGTCGTGGCTCTCGGGCTCTGGAGCACAGGCTCAGTGGTTGTGGTATACCTGCTTAGTTGCTTCACAGCATGTGGGATCTTCCTGGACCAGGGATCGAATCTGTGTCTCCTGCATTGGCAGGTGGACTAATATTACATAAAGCAAGTATCTTCTCCTGGGCTGTGGCTTTCGTTTTCACTCTCTTGACATCTTTTGATAAAACATGTTTTTAGTCTTAATGAAGTCCAGTTTCTCTTTCATGGTTATCACTTTTTATGTCCTCTTCACCCACTCCAAGGTTCTGAAAACATGCCCTTATTTTTTCTCAGAAATGTTTTGTAGTTTCCTGTGTAGAGGTATTGCACATCTTTCATTAGAATGCTAGACATTTGGTTTTTTAGTACTATTATAAATGATAATATTTTAAATTTTCATTTTCCAATTACATAGATACAAGTGATTTTTGTAGATGCTGATAATTCACTTATGGGAGTAGTTTGTAGATAGGTGTGGATTTTATACATATCTCACTGTGTCATGTTAAAAATAATTATTTTATCTTTCCCCCATTCTTTATATGAATACCTTTCTTCTTCATTCTAGCTAGGACAGCCAATGCAATGCTGAATATAAGTGATGGTAATGAATACCAATCACAGGAGGAGTGTTCAGCATTTCACTATTATATGTAATGCTGGTGTACATTAAAAAAATACATTTATATTTTATTTGGTTGCTCTGAGTCTGAGTTGCAGCACGAAGGATCTTTGATCTCCACTGCAGTATGTGGAATCTTGTTGCAGCACGCAGGATCTAGTTCCCTGACCAGGGACTGAATGTAGGGCCCCTGCACTGGGAGCTTGGAGTCTTAGCCACTGGACCACCGAGGAAATCCCTGCTGGTGTACATTTTTTGTATCTTTTATTAAACTAACAAGTTCCCAACTATTTCCAATTTTTTGAGTTTTTAAAATTTCCTCTTCCATTTTGAAAAGCAGAAGACTTTGTGCACAGCCCATTTGTTCACAGGGGTAGAGAGAGGGTAACTTGTGAAAAGATGTCAGCCTGTTCCATTAGGTAAACGGGGGCTCATGCCAGCAGTTTTGGGATACTGCCAGCCTTTCCACCAATGGTCTCTGTGGGCTCAGCATTGCCAAGTCATCTGTAGCTGGCTGTTACAGACATTACTTGCACTCACTAACACTTGATTCTATACTTCCCTGCCTCTTAAGTGTGAATAAGGTAAGTTTTAATTGGAATGATGCAAAAATGAGCGTGCCTGACAGCTCCTTTCTATTTCTGGGAAAAGAAAAAGCAGCTATCTTCTGACAGTACTAGGAATAGACACCGGGACAGTGGTCTACCTCAGCTCAGTGGAAGTCTGAAGACTCCAGGATTTCCAGATTTAAACCAAGGAGCAGCTGGAAGGAAAAAGTAAGCTGGCCCAGACATGAGGTATGTTTTGAGTGTTAAGTCACAACCTGGGATGATGAAAGCTGCAGAGCAAACCCACTGACTGTCTGGGATGGGACTTTCCTGGTGGTCCAGTGGTTAAGAATCCGTGCTTTCACTGCAGGAGGCAAGGGTTTGATCCCCTTAGGCATGGGGAACTAAGATCCTGCATACTGCACAGTACAGCCAAAAAAACAAAACAAAACAAAAACAAAAAACCAACAACAAAAAAGATATTCCTGGAAATCAGACATTGAGAGGCATCTGACCCAGGAATATACCCAGGAGTGGTTATAGTAAATATGGACAAGGTTGGCATTTCTTGCTTTGTCAAGAAGCCCTTTAGATACTTGCAGAGGACAGCCCTGAGATCCTGATCATACACAGCTACGGACAAACCCAGTGCCAGGTTTTGAGCAGCTCCAAAGCCTAGTGCTTCCCAGAGTTGAGCCAGATCTCCAGGCTGTCTGGAGCGGTAGCAGTGCTGGATGTGGACTCACTCCTGCCAAAGCCCCAGCTAGCCACAGAAGCAGAGGTGTGCTCCTGCCCTGCTAGCTCTCAGCCCTGAACCTTATTTTTAGATCTGTGACTCAGCGGTCTAGACCAGGACTGAGACCTTGGGGAGACAGAAGCCCTGCTCATGAGCTGGCTCTTGAGAGTAGCATGGGTCTGGCTGTTTGACACCATGATCACATCCATTACAGACCTCGGCTGCAGTGATATGATTTCCAGTAGAACAGTCTCTTGAGGCCTCCATATTAGATGCCTTCTCTAAGACATGTGATATAATCTGGCAATCAGACTTGTATTCCCAAAAGTTCATCCTGCTTACTGCATAGACAATGAATGGCAGGGGTACAGTATGGATGGAGGGTGGCCAACAAAGAGGTTATTAAAGTCGTATAGGCAAGAGTTGACAGTGTTCCACACTATAGTAGAGGCAAACAAGTTACCAACTACAAACGTTTACCTTCTTTTTCCTTTAAGACTACAATTGATGCTTTCGAATTGTGGTGCTGGAGAAGACTCTCGAGAGTCCCTTTGACAGCAAGGACATCAAACCAGTCTATGCTAAAGGAAACCAACTCTGCATATTCAATGGAAAGACTGATGTTGAAGCTGAAGCTCCAAAACTTTGGTCACCGGCTGCAAAGAACTGACTCATTGGAAAAGACTGATGCTGGGAAAGATTGAGGGCAGGAGGAGAAGCAGGCAACAGAGGATGAGGTAGTTGGATGGCATCACCAACTCAATGGACGTGAGTTTGAACAGACTCCAGGAGATGGTGAAGGACAGGGAAGACTGGTGTGTTGTAGTCCATGGGATCACAAAGAGTCGGCTATGACTTATCGACTGAACAACAGCAACCTTTAAGACTATACTAAATAGTAAATGCAGAGAAGGCAATGGCAAGCCACCTGGGATTTTCGGCAGTACTGGGGGGGCTTGCCTAGAAAATACCCTAATGGATGGAGGAGGCATGGCACGGTTGCAGTCCATGGGGTTGCTAGGAGTCGGACACGACTGAGTGACTTCACTTTCACTTTTCACTTTCATGCAATGGAGAAGGAAATGGCAACCTACTCCAGTGTTCTTGCCTGGAGAATCCCAGGGATGACAGAGCCTGATGGGCTGCTGTCTATGGGGTCGCACAGAGCTGGACATGACTGAAGCGACTTAGCAGCAGCAGCAGCAAATAGTAAATAACTAAAATGATATTTAGAATATAAATACAATGGGGCAGGGAGGAATCTGTGAGGTATGTTTCAACAAATTTCTGGACTGATTAGAACAGATGGAAGAAGTACGGTGACCCAGGGATGAACAAAAGAATGCTGACACCATACCCCAGGGTTGCTATTGTGCAGGAGGAGCTGCTTGCCTGAAACTCTGAAATGCTTCAGACTCTGAAGCAGCAGGTAAGTCAGAGGGCAAGCATGAGAAGGGGGCTTGAAAACAGGAAAACTAACCTAGGGTGTGTCTGCACAACAAGCAGTGAACAATTTTGTTTCTTAATGCTTTTAAAGTGACCTACAATTAGACAACAACACACTCCTGGGAAAAACAAACAATAAAAGGAAGATTCTTTTCTGCAGGTACAGAGTATTTGTGGATCTGAAATCACTGGCACTGCCGAATGAAGCCCTTGGGAATTCAGAGGCCTCAACAATAAAGATACACCTGGAAGTATTTGTTGTTGTTCATTGTTGTTCAGCTGCTCAGTTGTGTCTGACTCTTTGAAACCCCATGGACTACAGCACACCAGGCTTCCCTGTCCTTCACTGTCTCCTGGAATTTGCTCAAACTCATGTCCATTGAATCAACGATGCCATCCAACCTTCTCATCCTCTATTGACCCCTTCTCCTCCTGCCTTCAATCTTTTCCAGAATCAGGGTCTTTTCCAATGAGTTGGTTCTTCACGTCCAAAGTACTGGAGCTTCAGCTTCAGCATCAGACCTTCCAATGAATATTCAGGGTTGATTTCCTTTAGGATTGACTAGTTTGATGTCCTTGCTGTCCAAGGGACTCTCAAGAGTCTTCTCCAGCACCACAGTTCGAAAGCATCAATTCTACAGTGCTCAGCCTTCTTTATGATCCAACTCTCACAATAAAGATACACCTTAGAGCATTTGTCAGATGATAAATCCTGGTGACACCCAGACCTCCAAGGCAACTCTTCTGCTTCCTTCCAGTGAGAGGTAAGAAAGAATTTTCAGATATTTAGATAAAGTCTACTACAGGAAGTGTACTACCAAGATTAACAATCTTGGTAAAAATACCTAAGAAACACAAAAGTTTGACTTGACAGCTTTTACATTTGAGTAAGAGGGAGATTTAGTGAAAGAACAGAGTGGGTGGCATCAATGATATTATCTAAGAAGTAGAAAGAGAAAGAGCTAAAGGAAAGATATAAATCTTTAAGTCAAAAGGGTCTACATGGGAATTCCCTGGTGGTCTAGTGGTTAGGATTCAGTGCTTTCACTTCTGTGACCTGGATTCAATCTCTGGTTGGGGTACACCCACAAATTGTGCCCTGCACCACCACCCCAACCCCCAAAGAGGAAAAAACACATCACCTATCATGGGAAAAAAAATTAAATTGGCATCAGACTTAGCACTGCTGCATGTTAGATGAACAGTCAGCAATTGAGCTGAGAATGATTTTTATATTTTAAAAAGTAGTTAAGTAAAAAAAAGAGGAAGTTGTGACAGAGATCTTACTATCTGGCCCTGTATACTTTTAAAAAAAGCTCCCTACAGTGAGAATTCTAGCAAATAAGAAAATGGAAAACACGACATCCTAGAATCTGTGACTTTAACCCAGGAGAGCAAGGAAGAGGAATCCTAGGATCCTAACTTTCCTGAAGATCTCGAAAGCAACATGTTGGAATTTTAGCAGGATGGCAAAAGATTATAGGATGATGGGCTGTAGGAAAAAAAGGAGCCTTCATAAGCTAAATCAAATGATAGTTCAAGGTTAAAGGTTTGGGAAAACTTTATTATGTGATAAAGGCAACAAATACAAGCCAAATAGAACATTCAGAAACTCCAGGAAAACAAAAACCTATAGGATAAATAATGATCCAAGGAAACAATGGTCTAAATGAGATTTGAAAATTGGTGAGCTCAAAAAAAATGGAATAAATTCCAAGTAACAGAGAATATATACCAATTGTGCAAGAGCCAATCAGAAGTTCTATGGAAAAATAGTGTAAACAAAACCAAAACTATGATAAAATACAAATTTCAGGATAGTGATTTCTTTTTGGTTGAGGCAGAAGTGAATGGAAGAGCTTTTCCTGGTGGTTCAGATGGTAAAGAATCTGCCTTCAGTGTAGGGACCAGGTCCCATCCCTAGGTTGGGAAGATCTCCTGGAGAAGGGATTGGCAGCCCACTCCGGTATTCTTGCCCGGAGAATTCCATGGACAGAGGAGTTTGGCAGGCTACAATCCATGAGTTGCAAAGACTCAGACTAGAGTGAATGACTAACACACACACACACACAGAAATAGAGTAGGGGAGTGGTAATATATACATGCAGGTTGTTGGTAATGCTCTGATTTTGGGGTTAAGTGACAGGTTCATTTATTCATATTATGGGTCACATAGCCTTCTGTATATATTAAATGTGAAAAAGATAAAGGAAAAACAATCTAAAAGTTGAAAAAAAGGCAAGGTCCAGTCAGGAAGCAAATTAAAATGGAGATGATCTGCGCTTCCCTGGTGGCTCAGTGGTAAAGAATCTACCTGCCAATGCAGGAGACATGGGTGATTCCTGATCCAGGAAGATCCCACATGCCATGGAGCAACTTAGTCCATGCACCACAGCTACTGAGCCACTGGGAAGTCTCAACTACTGAGCCTACATGTTGCAACTACTTAAGCCTGTGCATCCTACAGCCTGTGCTCTGCAACAAGAGAAGCCCGTGCAACTGCAATGAAGACTAGCCCCTCCTCTCTGAAACTAGAGAGGAGCCTGCACAGGAACCAGGATCCAGCACAGCCAAAAATAAAAATAAATAAAATAAAAAAATAATATAGTATAGATGATCCTAAGAAAGTGATGGAAATTCAGAAAAAAGATTTTACAGAAGATGCTTTCTGCTGATTGGCTAGTTTGTCAAAAGAAAAATATGAACAGTTGTAGGTTTAACAATACAAAAGATTAGCTACATAAGGTCAAATTCAACACATTCTAGTGGACAGAGCTGGACACTGTCATTTCAACTACAATCTGCTGTCCCCAACTATGATTTGATTCTCTCACAACTGAACTCTGACTATGATCCCTGCCACAAAAGGAATCTGAAAACTACTCAAAAGCCACAGGGAGGAGAATTAAAAGTGTGTTTTTTTATCTCATTGGAGTATGACGGGGGAGTTTACAAATTCTAATATGCCAGAGTCATCTATGTATTGTAAGCAAAACAGAGCTTCTGGCTGCTAGCAAGTCACTGTTACTGCGAATCCTGGTGAGTGAGGCCACCTATGTGGCTTTCACACCTTGATTCACCTGCAGCACATAAAGGACCCAGGGCAGCACTGCAGCCACCGAAGATAAAGTAAGGGAAATAGCAGAAGACGTATCTTCCCCTTATTTAAAGGGAGGGTTAACAGGCCTCATTTCCTTCCCTCGCACAGGGAGACTGCCATTCAAATGAACACTTGCTGCCACAGCAGGGTCATTGTGTCCTTTAAGACACAGGCTCTGGTTCACATCGATGGAGGCAACACGGGCATCCATCCATAAGGCCAGGAGGTGGGGGGCGGCATCTTACTGGCTGTCGGGAATGGCTGTGGCTGTGGCAGCCCCTTCGTATAGCGGGGACCCCAAGGAGGGAGGGTGCCGAGACCAGGTGGGTGAGGGAGGCAGAGTGAGCAGAGCAGAGAAGCCTAGAAAAGAACTGGGCTCTCAGCCCACTGGGCACTCCTGCCACCTGGATGCCCAGGGTGACCATGCCGTTGTTCACAGACCACAGGCTGGTGTACTGGCTAGAGCCCATAGGAGGACCAGCATTGGGACCCATGGGGAGCATGCTGGTGTGGGCAGGCATTCCAAGGCTGGACAGTTGTCATGGGTTGGAGCATGGACATGCAGATGAAATGTCAGAAAGGGTTTGAGAATTGTTCTGCTGCGTAAGGGCTGGGGTAGGGGTTTCCTGGATGGTGGCTCCTCAGGGCCAGGTACCTTTCACAGCCGTGTGTGGAAGGCTATGAGGGGAGGGCGCTGAACTGAGGGTGGAGGGTGGCAGGTGACACAGGGTGCTGGTTCCAGGAATCAGCCAGCACTCAGATGGCTGGCTGGCTCAAGGTTTTTCCATCATATCTTTGTGCTTCTTTCCTTTGCATCAAGGAAAGCTTTTGCAAATGGACTGTATTAAAATTTAAGAGCTGCTAGCTCCTCATTTGGGTAAGTGCTCACTGCCATGAACTGGGTCTCCGGGAAAGCAGTGTTTAACATGATCTAGTCCCCTCCATTGAGCTTGTTGGTGAGCTTGACTTTGCCGAAGGAGACAGGCACCTTCAACCAGTGTGCCCCGAAGTTGGGCAAGTCAGGGTGGATGTAGACGCAGCTCGGAGTCTGAGGCTCAGGCTTGCCCCGTGGTACTCACTCTTGGTTCAAGTACTTCAAGCGGTTGGAAGTCCAGCAGGAAGGGTACACGGCATTGGGGTCCAGGCTGGACACGTTCACCTTCAGTACTGGGAACACCCTCCTGCTGCTCATGGTGACCATCATCTCGTTGAGGTCCTTGAAGCGCTGCCCCAGCTAGCTCTCCTCTAGGCCCAGGCGCAGCTCGCGCTCCCTGGGGCCGCCTTCTTGCTGCCTGCCTGCTACTTGCTCTCTACAGCTCAGCAGATAGTCCATGGAGTACTGCAGGCTCTTCCCCGGCTCTCGGTGTGGGGGAGCTCATCCTCTTACCTGCCCCCTCCCCACCGCCCCCCAAGCCCTGACTTGGCTACTCGAGAGGAGAGCCATCTTCACCTCAGCAGGCGACCACTCTCAACAAGAGGGGCCTCTCGGGTCCCAGACCTGGGTGGATGGGAGGAGAGAGATCCACCGGGGAGCAGGGGTGGTGGCGAGGGAAGGGGTTGGGGAGAAGGTTATTCCACTTGACTTGCCGACAAAGGTCCGAGTGGTCAAAGTGAAAGTGAAAGTGACTCAGTCATGTCCGACTTTTTGCAATCCCATGAACTATACAGTCCATGGAATTCTCCAGGCCAGAATACTGCAGTGGGTAGCCTTTCCCTTCTCCAGGGGATCTTCCCAACCCAAGGATCGAACCCAGGTCTCCCACATTGCAGGCGGATTCTTTACCAGCTGAGCCACAAGGGAAGCCCATATAAGGTAATATCCATCCTGAAAAACCAGCTGAATGTAAATTGCTATAATCTCTATCGAAAAGCACACAGGAATATTAGAATTATGAAGTCATGTCTCCTATTATCCAGAATCTCAGTTATTAATCTTACAGATACATTCACCTATTTGTTAAATGACTCATTCCAACACTGTTTGGACTAGCAAAACTTGGAAACAACCTGGTTGCATGTGAAGAGGGCAACTTGAAGGTCTGAGTGACACTGAGAAAAAGGAAGCAGATTGCAATTGGAAATTCTACTTAAGTTATTTTGGGACTGTTTGAATGCATACATTAAAGCCTCAGCCAGGGCCTTTCCTGGTGGTCCAGGGGTTAAGACTTCGCCTTCCAATGCAGGGGGTGTGGGTTTGATCCCTGGTTGGGGAGCTAAGATGCTATGTAACTCTCCGCCAAAAAAAACCATAACATAAAAAAAAAGATAGAAGCAATATTGTGACGCCTGCGCCAGAGAACAGTCCACTGAGGAGACCAAACAGGTCCCCAAACTACAGATCTCTGCCACTGGAAGTCTAGGCCATATGTTCCAACTGTCAGAGGGCAGGGAGAACCACTCTGGGTTACTGTGCTGGTTTCCTACCTGGCCTTCCTACTAATTTATTCTCAACACAGCAGTCAGATGTTTTTATTTTTTTAATTTATTTATTTAAAATCCAAAGACATACACATGGACGAGATTCACTGACCATTGTAGTAGAAGTGTTTTTTTTTTTTTTTTTTTGGCCACACCACATGGCTTGGGGGATCTTAGTTCCCCAAGGAACCCAGGCCCCAAGCACCGAAAGTGCTGACTCGTAACCACTGGAATTTCCCAATTCTTTTTAAATGTAAGTCAGATTGTCACTCTTCTTTCTATTCAAAACCCTACAATCGCTTCCCATCTGGGAACAAATGTCAATGATTAGAGTGGACTCCACTATTCCTTCCCTATCAAGACTCCACTGACTCTAACCTCATATCCCACAAGCCTCTCCTCCCTTACTCTGTGCTGCAATGTGCGTAGTCACTCAATCGTGTCCAGCTCTTTTCCACCCCATGGACTGTAGCCCGCCAGGCTCCTCTGTCCATGAGGATTCTCCAGGCAAGAATATTGGAGTGGGTTGCCATGCCCTCTTCCAGGGGCTCTTCCCAAGCCAGGGATCAAACCAGGCCTCCTGCATTGCAGGATTCTTTACCATTTGAGCCACCAGGGAAGCCCATTAATACTGGAGTGGGTAACCTATCCCTTCTCCAGGGGATCTTCTCGACCTAGGAATTGAACCGGGATCTCCTGGAATACAGGAGGATTCTTTACCAGCTGAGCTACCAGGGAAGCCCCTCCCTCACTACTCCAGCCATAATAGGTTCACTCCTGCTTCAGGGTCTTTGCAGCTAACATCTCCTCTGCTTGAACATCCAATCAGCTTCTTGAGTCATTTGTCAATTATCAGGTTCCCTAACCTATTTTAAATTGAAGCAGCAATCCCCCCTCATACCTATGCACCCTATCTTGTCCTCCGTGGTTTTTTCTCCATAGAGTTTCAGCATCTTTTTGGTCATGCCATATGGTTTTCAGGATTCTAGATCATTGATCAAGGATTGAAGCTGGGCCCCTGAAGTGAAAGCGTGCTGAGTCCTAACCACTAGACCGCCAGGGAATTTTCCCTTACGCATCTTCTTAACAGACTATAAATTTAATTATTTGTCTCCTCCAAGAACACAAGCTCCAAGAAGGGCTGGTTTTATTTTGTTCACTGTTGCTTACCCTGCCAATGAACTATACCCCTTGCATATAAAGGCTTGGTAAAGATTTGTTGAATAGCTTTCTGTTTTCCACAGAAAACCAGTAAAACTAAAACCAAAAGACTAGGTGGAAAGGGATGAGAGTATGACTGAGGGCTTTCATCATAAGCCCTCTGAGGCATTTAAATTAAAACACATGCCTACACATATCTCTTATCAACATAAAACATTTTAAAAATAAGAGACATTAGATGTATTTAGAAAGTAGAATTGATAGAACTTGCTAACAGGCATGAAGCTGGTGTAAAACTGAAGGCAATGGAGTGTCAAAGGTGACTTTCACATTTGCAGCACAGTTGGGTTAGTAGATGGTATTGCTACATACTAGACAAAGAACTCTGGAAGAAAAGCAGAGGGAATGGGAATTCCCTGGTGGTCCAGTGGTCAAGACTCAATGCTGTCAATGCTGAAGGCTCAGGGAACTACTACCCCAAGAGCTGAGTGGCCAGCCAAAAATGAAAAAAATCCATCACTTTAGTTTGGGGAACATTACATTTGAGAGGCTACTATAACACCTTTAATGAAAAAAAATCAGGAAGTGAGACTCAGGGATATCCCCAGTGGTCCAGTGCTTAGGACTCAGCACTTTGACTGTGGTGACCCTGGGTTCAATCCTTGGTTGGGGAACTAAGATTCTGCAAGTGGAGCAGCCAAGCAGCCAAGCACAAAAAAAAAAAAAAAAAAAAAAAAAAGGTCAGATCCAGACTTAGAAAAGATCTGTGCTAGATAAGTGAATATGAGAATAACTCCATATAGATAAGCGCCCTCTTCCTACCCCCCCACCAAAAAAAGTGACCTTAGCTAGCAGGATCACAAAGGTAGTTTTCCCAGGGTGAGGCTTTTCTGGATGTGCTACCCCTGTGATTTTCCCAAATGTGGGAAACTCCACTGAATAATTTGTGGTAGTGTGTGTGTGTGTTTTGGGGGGAAGACAGGGAGTGGCAGGGAGAACAGAAAAAAAGCTAAAGTCGAACCCTGAGGAACACTATTATTTCAAAATGGGGTGACTGTAGAATCAGAATTAGGCAGACTGAGGAGCAGCAGCTAGAGGGGTGGAAAGAAAACCAGGTGAGTATGGCAGCCAGGAAGACAAGAGTATTTTCAGAAGGAAGAGGTGGACGGTATGGAATGGTTCTGCAAAGCAAGTAAGAGAGGAAAACTTTGAAAGACTCACTGGAGATCACAGTGACCTTACCAAGAACTGTTTTAGTGGTGCACCGGGGTGGAACAAGGTGGGTTAAGAAGTGAAAGGGAGATGAGGTGTCAGACAGTTCAGAGCTCTAAGTAGGAACTGGTAGGATGTAGAATTCAAGGATAATTTTCTTAACAAAGAAGCTTGTAACATAATAAATGCTACATAGTTACTATATGCATACATTTATTGTTTTGCAGATACTGCCTTTTCTACAAACTGAAAGTTCTGTGGCAACCCTGCACCTAGAAAATCTATCAGGGCCATTTTTCCAACAGTACTATTTTAAAAATAAAGGTAATGCATATTGTTTTTTAGACACAATGCTATCACCACACATTTAATAGACAAAAGTACAGTGTAAATCTAACTTTATATATACTAGGAAAGAAAAAATATGTCTCACTTTATTGTAATATTTGCTTTACTGGGGTGTGGATCTGAACCCACAATATCTCCATTATGCCTGTATATATAAACATATGAATATTAACATATGAATATGCCATAGGACTTCCCTGTTGGCTCAGACGGTAAAGTGTCTGTCTACAATGCGGGAGACCTGGGTTCAATCCCTGGGTCGTGAAGATCCCCTAGAGAACGAAATGGCAATTCACTCCAGTACTATTGCCTGGAAAATCCCAGGGACAGAGGAGCCTGGTAGGCTACAGTCCATGGGGTTACAAAGAGTCGGACACAACTGAACGACTTCACTTACTTATGCCATAGAATATGCTGGCATAATATTAAATGTGAATGGGAAGGATCCTTAAAGAAGTTGAATACAGGCAGAGAGGTAACTCAATGTTAAGTCTGGGAATGGGAATGGTGGGAGTTAGGGAGACAGAACACAAGCAGTTTTTTGATCCGTGATCTTTTCTGTTTTCACAGGACAACCAGGATAAGGCTCGGTGCACACGAGCTTAGCGTAGAGCATGGTTTAAGTGCCTGAGGCAGTTTCCATCCAGTGTCTTCTAGTTTTTTTGCAATGCATTTAACAGGACCATTTGCTGACTAGAGAGGTAATTGCAGAGTAGTAGTATGTTTTACCTGGAGAAGGCAATGGCACCCCACTCCAGTACTCTTGCCTGGAAAATCCCACGGATGGAGGAGCCTGGTGGGCTGCAGTCCATGGGGTCGCTAAGAGTCAGACATGACTGAGCGACTTCACTTTCTCTTTTCACTTTCATGCACTGGAGAAGGAAATGGCAACCCACTCCAGTGTTCTTGCCTGGAGAATCCCAGGGACGGTGGAGCCTGGTGGGCTGCCGTCTATGGGGTCACACAGAGTCGGACACGACTGAAGTGACTTAGCATAGCATAGCATAGTATGTTTTACCGGAGAAGGCAATGGCACCCCACTCCAGTACTTTTGCCTAGAAAATCCCATGGACGGAAGAGCCTGGTAGGCTGCAGTCCATGGGGTCGCTAGAGTTGGACACGACTGAGCGAGTTCACTTTCACTTTTCACTTTTATGCATTGGAGAAGGAAATGGCAACCCACTCCAGTGTTCTTGCCTGGAGAATCCCAGGGACAGGGGAGCCTGGTGGGCTGCTGTCTATGAGGTCGCACAGAGTGGGACACGACTGAAGCGACTTAGCAGCAGCAGCATGTTTTACTGGCGGTGTTGAGGGCCCAGGAGACAGCAGTCAGGTTTATAGTGGTACGAACACATTTACCTGTGATCCTCTTTCACAGGACACAACCCTCTCAGTGAATATTGACCCCATGGGCAGGTGGCTGTTTTCGGGCTTGAAGTTTCTCTAGGCAAGAACACAGAAAGTTCAGAAGAGCACAGGAGTTTAAGGTTTGTAAGAGAATGATGGTTCAAGGAGTCTAGGCTAGTTGGAAATGGGAAACAGGAAAGCAAAAGATGGAAACTAGTGAATCCAACCGAGGTAGAAAGACTCCTGACCTGGAGGTCTGCACCAACCAAGCTGAAAGCAGCTACTGAGCAAAGGAGTGGTTAGGTCACTCTGTGTGTAATTACTATTTCTTGAGCAAGTCAGTTGGAAGAGCAAAGTGTGAGGTGTCTAAATCCATGATTCAGAGATGACATAGTTGAGGCTGATGGACAAGGTCCAGGTGTGTGTACAGGTTTGGATAGGAGGAGATGAGAAGAAAAGGTCTTGGGATAAGGGACAGGAACTAGGGTGTGGGGTGGCTCCACAAGAGTTAACACAGCAAGGCTGACTGCTGTCCTTTATAAAGACGGCTTATAAGTTCAGCCCTGGCTGACACCTGGAAACTAGGATGTAAGGAGGGTTTCCGTCGTTCCCAACACAGATAAGAGTGGCTCAAGATGCCTAAACTGTTTGCACAATCAATGTGGTTTACTTACGCTTTTGAGTCTTGGATTTTAGGATGTGCCACGCGGAAGGTGCCTACATAACCAGACCCCAATCAAAACCCTGGGCCCTCAGTTGCTGAGGGGGTTTCCTTGATTTAAAAAAACATTCCATACAGGTTGGAATAATTTGTTGCTTGGGGAATCAAGTATTGATACATCCTTTGTGACACCCTCTGAAAGTCTGAGCCTGGTTTGCTCCAGACTTTGCTCACATACCTTTTCCTTTTCTTAATTTTGCGTTGCACCTTTTTAATTTTGCTTTTTCTTTAATTTTGCTCTAAGAATGACAGTACTTGAGTATGATGATCCTGGGGACTCCCAACATAAATGGGTAAACCACCCAGATGAATTCACTTGGAAGGATCCAAGTGTAGAGGAAGAGAAAGACAGGAATAATTTTTTTAAGACGGTAAGTAACCAGGAGAGTGAGAGATCACATAAGCCTCAACAGAGTATGGGGTTTTACCAGGAAGGGAGGGAGGAAGGACATGGAGCCCACGTCCTGAACATTGGTTTGCAGGGCAAGGAATACTCTGGTGCTGCCACTGGGAAGGGTGGTGGGTAGAGCAGTGTCCTTGGGGAACAAAGGCTAGGCCTGCAGAGGAGGAGTAACCCTGCATCTGCTCTAATGGACACACCTATGTCTACATCTACAGCACACCAGGGTTTCTGGTACTTTATTCTTAAGTTACAAATTCCTTGCAGGAGCGCACTTGTGGAGTGGCACCATAGCTGGGCACTACTATCCTTCACAGCAGTCCAAGTCCTTAAGTGGTGTAAGTCAGTGTTCCTCTCACCCACTCCAACTTCAGCTTCTCTTGAGGAGGGGAAAAAACAGTGCCAGCATTATTTTAACAGCCAAAAGCTAGAAATGACCCAAATATGGTATCAAAACCATTGTTTCATAACACAATGGAATATTATATTGCAACTAAAACGAAGAGTGCACAGCCAAACACAACAACATGGACCAAGCTCACAAATACAATGTTGAGCTAAGGACAAAAGAGTATATACGGTATAATTCCATTTTTATAAGTAACAGGCACAAGCAAAAGCAATCTACGTTGTTAAAATTTAGGTTAGTGGTTACCCTTGAGGGGGTGGGAGCTACTGGAAGTTGTAATGGGCTGCTGGGTAGTGTTTACATAGGTAATTATGATATGTGCACTTGTCTGTGTACATACCATACTTTAAAACAAAGCAGTGCTACTCAATACATTACGTCAAAAAAAAAAACAAGTTTCACAATAGTATGTATACTATGAGTCTATTTTTGCCAAAAAGCACATGCCTGTAGAGAACACTGCCGCCTGGAATATATAGCCCAACAGTGTTATCAATGGTCAGCACTGAATGGTGGAACTGTAGATTTTCTTTATCATCTTTTTATAAACCATCTTCCATACAGCCCATATCCTTTTTGCAATGTATTACTGTTACAAAAATGAAACTACACCTCATTCCTTTGTAGACCGCAATCTGCAAAGCTCCATTTGGGGACAAAGAAATGCTATTAACTTAAACACTGGGGAATGGAGTAAGGGATAACTGCCACCCAACTAACCCATTAAAAAAAAATTTACAAAACAATTTCAGCACAAGCAAAATCCTGGACTGCAATGCAGGGAGGGATTTGCATTCTCATCAACAATCCTGTGTAGGGCTAGCTCTGGAGGATTATCAGGATTAAATGAGAACCGGGATTATAGAAGCACACTCCAGACATCCAGTAAACATGTTCCTGTCCTCTGTCCTGCAACGACTGTAAATCATTCATTGGAATTTATTTCAATCTCGCCTGGGCCCAGGCTTCTCCCACTTCCTCAAGCTGGAACTCTCTCCTCTCTGCCCTTCCACTCCCTCACTGCTCTTCAAGTCTGGAGGCAAACACAAGACTTGCTGGGTCATGAGCTCCTTGCTGGCCGCGCTCAGTTGTTTCTGGGCGCCTAGACTATGAGTCACTCTAAGAAAACCTTATTACCAGACTGAAATGTGCTTTGGCCTCACAGGGCTGCTTTCTTTCTTTACAAATCACAATATGGACACCAGTGTGTTCAGGTTGATTTTGATATGTTTATGAGCTAAACCTGAAAACATTTTCATCAGTCAGCCAAGTCTGTTAAATATGAACCAAGCTGGAATTTAAAGAACACCCATAATCACTGGCTCATAGCTCAGCACCATCATGGAGAACAGAAACCACATTAGATTCAGTCTCACTACGTGCTCTTGGGGTCAGATTTATGAATGTCTCAAAAACCACAAACTTGCTTTTACCAACCCTGGCCCTGAAAAATAGGATACAAACCTCTGCATCACTCCTCCTCAGGAGGCTGGGAAGCCCCAAGAGCAGGGCCTGGGTCCTCCATCGGTAGCTTCCCAGTGTAGACAGGAGCTGACCAACTGGTGGCTGCTGGTCTCTGAGACTGCCGCTCAGAGGTACACTCTCCTTTGGGTCCCTTGCCTGACTAGCTCCTAGGCCAAGTTGTCGTCCCAGTGTCTATCCTGAGACAAGCTAGGGCAGCCTGCTCTGTGCAAAGCCCCATTAGCACACCCAGATTCAGAGATTAGTGGTGCTACTTTACTTCCCTAAGTTGGATTCCCATTGTATTAATACCTGTCATCTTCTAAAATCAGTCAAAACAGGTAAATTAAGCAAATTGGTGACATTTGAGCTCCTCTAAAAGTTCACTCACCTTCATTACTTTATACTGTGACACTCTCCCCACTGTCAAAGTTTACACCAGCTTACAGTCTCTGAACTAACAGGGCAGGGAGATCCTGCAACACTGAATCCAGACACGATTAGATAGATGTGAGCTACAACTGCAGGGTTTTGCACAAAGAGCAGCTTTTCTTTCAGGAGGACAACCCATGGAGACAGGGACAAAAGCCACGTAAAACTGACACACAGAAACACCACCACACACTCACTTCCTACACGCTGGGAACTGAGCCTCAGTACTCAAAGCAGCCGAACACTGGAGGAAACAAGTCTCCATCTTTCAGTTTCCCCCTAGATTCTGTCCTGCAGACACACACCCCCTCTACCACTTAGTTCTTTCCCACTCTTCATGATGGAGCCACATTTAGATATACCGAATCTGGAACGATAGAGAAATGATTAAAAAAAATAGTTCTATGTGGAAACCTCACCAAGGCTCCTAACATAGAGGGGGCTAGATTAGATGAGCCAGCTGTGATGTTTTAAAATTGGCTTTCTAAACCTGGCTCATCAGAAGTACCATGGGATTTAAGGTTGCCAGTTTTCACAGCAGGACTTTACAATCAGACACGCCAAGTGTGGGGCATGGGAATTTGTACTTTAAAAAATGCTCCTCAGCTGATTCTGGTAAGCGATTTATGAATGACTGATGGCGAAGAGGATGAATTGGTAATTCCTATGTGATAATCAGTTTCCAACATGACAACAGTATTCCTGGAAGTAAGGTTCTTTTCCTTTCACATACCGTATAGATTCTTTAGTGAAGTTTTTTTTTTTTTTTTTAAATCTGGGGGCAGGGGGATTCCCCACTCATTGCCTTTCCATGCAGAGGGACTTTAGTATTTCTCTAAATACAAGGGACATCGCTGCACTTTGGACTGGATAACTGATTAAGGGGCACCGTCCAGCAGAGCACAGGACATTTACCATCCTGGCCCTTACTCTTTAAATGTCAGTGGTGTCTCAAATCATTCAAATCATTGTCATAACCAGAACATCTGCTTTCACATTTATAAATGCTCCCAATGTCAGGTCACCCCTGATTAAGAGCCAGTGAGCTGAGTGAACATTCCTGACCTTTCTTGCTAGCCCTCACATCCAGTTGTGCTTTTGGAAGGAGAAATGGTCTCTCCAAAGACAAGTTCAGAGGAATCAGCCCTCCTCTTTTCCCTCTTTTGCACCTGCCTGCCTGTAGAGCATGCATTCTAGCCTGAGGTTGCCAGTTTGGCCTGTATCTGGCTGGCTTAATCTCTTCATGTCATGGATTGTAACTAAGGAGCTGGCTGCATGTTAGGAGGGGGAGAATGGGCTTCTAGCTTTACCTAAACACCTATGACAATATATAAATCCTAGGAAAAGAGAAATTAATTTTGATAATTTTAAGGAATATAAACCCTTATGTGTTAAAGATGCCTTGTACTGTATTTCTTTCTATTGTAAGGATAATACTAGTGTTTAAAGAGAAAGAACTTTGACGAACATTTTTTATTGAATAATTTTATTCTGTCTCAGAATAAAAATCTGCTTTAATATTGTAAGGTGCACTGCAGGTATGCCATGCTGCCAGTTATTATTGGGGTACCAAATGCCCTAGTCAATGACCCAGAGGGCTTGGAAAAATGCATGAATCCATACTTTCAGAGCATGTAGAATTGGTATTTACAGTTTGTCTTTTTTCTTCAAAGTAGCCCAGGATATCTCTGATAGTCTACACAGGTATTGTCATAGCACTTGCTTTGATGTTCTGAATGTCTCGGAAATGTGTTCAATATTATGATTTGTGGGTCCTCCAAAAGATTTTGTTGTTAACATGCAAGCAAACAGTATTAAACAATATCATCTAAACTATGGCTGCCAAGTACTGGACCTTGATACTGAAACTGAATTACAAAACATTTTCTTGTAGAGCCATACTAAAGATATAAAATTAAAATGAAAAATATCAACCACCTTTAAATATTTCAATTCTCCTACAGTGCAGTTTTTTGTATCTTTACCACTACTGATTATTTTAAGGAGAAAGTTAACAAAAATCAAAATAGATAAAAGTATTTAAATCTTTGGATCCCTTTATTCCATGGCCTTCATAAAAACACAAAAGTGGCCAGATTTCCTCCCCCCCGCCACTATAGCTTAAAATAGCAAAAAGATTTACTAATAATTTATCATCAGCAATGAACTCTACACTGAGTCATCTGTGGGTCACAGGCCTAGGACCAGTGTTATGGTATCTCATAGGTTGCCAAAATAATTTCTAACACTCTGAATCCTCTTGAAATATAACGGAATGAGTCAAGGTATCACAACAAAATTCCAGGCTTATCAGGAAGAACAGGTTAATTGACACCTAGTTTTATTATCTTAAAAAAGGGGGGATACTTATTTGAAAATACAGCTAATACACTCTTATCTATGATTATTTACATTTGTATACTGAAAATATCTATTATTTGGATAAATCCTGTGATATGCCATTTGCTACAAAATAAAGTTCTTACAACAAGCATGAGTAATTTATCCTTTTTAGATAATGAATGTATCAAATCTTCATTTATGTTCCAAACATTTAAAAAAAAAAATCAAATCAACAACCTTAAGCCTGAAAAGCTATGAAAAAAAGACCCACCCACAGTTCTGCTCCTCAGCACATCAACTTCTGCAAGGACACAGTATGTTTGCTGACTTTAAAATGTTTATTCTTTAAAAAATTAGTTGCTTTTTATACAGCTATACAAAGTTCTTAATGTTTCTTTGGCAATGGAATATAATGGAATTTTACAACTATATAAAAAAGTTACCTTTGCCTAAGAAACAGTATTTACTGTGTGTACATAGTTGACTGACAAAATTCTCTACCATCCAGCACCCTAATTAATTGACGAAATAAGCTACCTCAAAAGGGATATTACAGGATTTCCAAAAAAGAAAGAAAAAAAAAAGAAAAAAGAAAGAAAAGATATAGACAGACACATACACACATACACACACACACACCCTTCTGTGGCTCAAAACACAGTATCACGGCCCTATCTGCAGGTAACTTGCAGGAATCGCCAAATACAATTTAGTGATAAGAAAAATCCTTTCAGTGATGAAAAAATACTTATAAGGTTCACTGGAGTACTGCTTTAGTTTAACTATACATAAGAAATTACTTAACCTTCTGCTATTCCAAATATAATTAATGCTCATTTTTTAAGATGAGCCTTCCCCCCACCCCCAAAAGTAACTGCATTGTATCTCTGAAATTAAGCAGAAAAACAAACAAACAAAAACCCAGTGCTGGTGACAAATATACAGCAAATTCACGTCTTCATTCTTCTCAAAGACTGAAACCAATTCTCAGGACCACGAAGAACTAGAAATCCATCTATTTCCAAAGACTTGTTTGTAGACTATGCAGCAACTTTGTTGTCTTTCTAAAATGGGAAGAAAAAAAAAAATTAGCTCATGTTTCAAACTACTGGGGTTTATTAATAAGTACTTCTCTCTAATTTGCTTAAGTATATTTTTCATTACCTTTAAATTCACCCTCTGCTTAACTTTCACATATAAATTTGTTTCACTGATTTCCAGGAAACACTTTTGACACCTTATACACTCCGCAGTAGCTCATTATTGCTAACTGTATTTTCCAGTTAATAGAGGTTAAAGCAGTGGTGCTGTCTGAGCAAGAAGGCTCCCCGGATAAAACAGAGGTATGCCCTACTACCTCTGGTGTTGTCCTAATAATTTCAAAAGATAATTAAGCCTTGAACATAGTAATCAAACTCATCAAATACAACTGACAACATATACTGGAAGAAGATTAATAAAATCCCTAAGTCTCTGATATCTTTACTAAGCAATAAAATATTAGGTGGCAAAATAATTTCACTTCAAAGTTTCATGCCAGGAGAAAGCCAATAATTTGAAAAATACATTTTAAAAGGACAACTTTTATGAAAATACAAAATATTAAATATGATTAAATATTAAATATTATTATTTTAAATATGAAATCAAGTTCTGAAAACCAGAGCACTGTGAATTTTTCTTTTTTTTTTTTAAAACTAACCAGGGAGAAGAAAGCAATAAAATTCTCAAGGAGCCTCTAGTTTTCCAGTGAGATTAATTCTAAACCAAAGGCCTGTACACAGAGCCAAGGGAAGGGCTTCTCTTTTCCTCAGGAATAGCTGCTACCACGTGCCTGATTTTTACTGCTGATTCTTACCCTGACTGTTAGAAACACACACTTTGTGAAAAACTTTATCTGCATATACAAAAACCATTTGTACAATGTTATTAAGTTAGAATACAAACAGCATGGGATTAGTTGATGCAGAAAGCAAGCTGCTGAAGAGGATCTTGTTGTCCCCACTAAGGCCAAATTTCACATGCCCCCAGTTTTTTTTTTTTTTTACCTTTCAGAAAGCTGTATGATCAATCCAGACCTTTTAGGGTTGAAATGCTGTGGTTTTCTGAAAGGTGAAAAAAAAAAAAGAAAGCAAGAAAGAGAGGAAAAGAGGGAGGGAGGAGGCAGAAGGAGGGGGAGACAGAGAGACAGCAGGAAGGAAAGGAGAAAATAAAAGCGGCAAGGGAGAGAGAAAGTACTGTGCTGAGTAATTTCAGGTACTTGCCTCTGGAACCCCTGTGAAGAACATAAGACTCAAGTGGAAGGCAACCTGTCTCACCCACCATGGCGGCTCAACCTCCCTAGCAGCAGCATATAAAGTTAATAGTGGGCTACTCTCTTACTATGCCCAGCCTCATCTTCCACTCCCAAAAAACAAAGAAAAGAAAAAGCATTACAGGACCAAACTCACCATAAGTTTATTATGTTTCTAAGACTATCCTTAAGGAAAACTCAGAAGTCAAGGAGTGAATTTTGGCTTGATTAGCTTGTATCTAGATCAAGGAAGTTAACTCCTCTGGGTTCCTGGCTTCCTAACTATCTACTGGGAGGAGGGTGGGAGAGAGGTTCTAGTTTGACTGATATTTCTGAGGAATCCTTAAAAAACAAAAACCTATGATTCCATCTTTACCCATGTTTGCATTAAACAACCAGACCTACTTATATTGTTTATGTCATGAAGCATAAAGAAAAAAGCTAACCCATTACATGAAGGCTGCTGCAAATGTCATTTCACTTCATCTCTGAGAAATACTAGACGTTTCAGAACAAGTTTAATCCTTTGAAGATAAATCTCCTTTATGTAATACTGGTCTCTCACTATTTCCACTTTTAAAGGTGCCAGATGGTATGATTTGGAATGAATATGCTGCTGAGAAGGTCTAGGATCTAGTGGTAGACAGAAGAAGGATCATTTAACTTTGGAATGAACAATCAATGGGTACCCACAATGATGCACCTTCAGCCTCACTGACGGCTGATGTAACTTATTCCTAATCAAGGAATCACGCTAATCACGCTAAGTACTTACTTCAAGCTCACTATGGCTCCACGCTGGCATAGGCGTTCTGGTGGAAAGAAAAGTAAAATACATATTCACTAATGCCAAGAGGTCCCATCTAGTTGGTGATGCAGAACAAAACAAAACACCTGAAACAGGGAATATGGGTATACGTAAAACGTGTGGTGACGGAAGTAGATGCCGAGGTCAGAAAACAAAGAAATCAGAGGTGGAAGGAAGAGAAACTTCTAAGGAGACAGCAAACCTTGGGCAAGACCAAAAGGAAACCCCTGACTTTCAGCTCTGTCTGTCTTTCCACGGGAATCTAATATCAAGGCTCCAAGCGTTTTGTTATCACTGATGTCTAGCACAGAGCTTGGCAATATCCTAGAAATTCAATATATTTGGTCAATGAATGAAGTTTAGTTGTAATCAAGCAACCGTTTAAGAGATGATCAAGAGTTAACCTATTTGAATTAGATAGTTTAAAGGGTAATAAGAAATGGGGCTGGATATGGCAAGTGGGACTCTCGTAGGGTAAAAAGAGCAAGCAGTGCAATGTCATGTTAGAACCTTCTAATCATCAGCCTAAGGTCCACTCAGGTTTCACTCCGTGAAACACCCAAGCAGAGGCTGAACTATCCGTCAGGGATATCCTAGTATAGATAAAGACAAATGCAGGACTTCCCTGGTGGTCCAGTGGTTAAGAATATGTCTGCCAATGTAGGGGACAAGGGTCCAGTCCCTGTCTGGGAAGACCCCAAATGCTGCGGGACAACTAAGCCTGTGAGCTGCAACTACTGAAGTCCGTGTGCTCTACAGTCTGGGTTCTGCAACAAGAGAAACCATGGCAATGAGAAACCTGCACATCACAGCACCACAACTAGGGAGCAGCCCCCCACTTGCCACAACTGGAGAAGGTCCATGCGCAGCAACCAAGACCCAGCAGAGCCAAAAAAAAAAGACTGATGCAGACAATCCCTATAAACCATTCTAATTCTGCAATATATATGATAGAAGTTTTAACTAAACGCTCAAGAGAGCTGAACAGTGAGACAGCCTTAAAAAGAAGGTTGGCATTAGTAAATAGATATACCATGCACACAGTGTGTTGTTACTGTTCAGATGAAGGGAAGTAATGGTCCAGTCTTAAAGATAACATGACAGCTATTTTTTTCCCAAATATATGAAAAATCATCATAAAGCAGAGTATATATTCTGTGTATAGTTAAACTAATAGGTTGACGATAGAGGGAAAAAGATTTTCATTCAAATTCCATGTGTCTGTGAAATTCTAATAATTAAGAGCACCCTTGGGGTGGAATGCATGCTCTTAGAAACAGTAGTTAAGTTCCCAGTTCCTACAGGGGATACCAACAGAAGAGGTGTTTGGGTTGGCCAGGAGGTCACATCTTTCAGATGTTTTCCAACTCTTGAGACTTTAATGGTCTTTAAAAAGTGTATCTGAAATAAATCTGTTCAACTCTCTACCCACAAATGTCAAAACTGAGGGCCTGATAGGTTTAACAACTTAAATCGATGCCATACTTGGCAAAGATTACAAAAATTCTCATCAGGATCACGGTCTGACTTAAATATATTTTTTCTCAAACCATGGACTTCCCTGGTGGCTCAGACAGTAAAGCACCTTGCTTACAATGCGAGAGACCTGGGTTTGATCCTTGGGTCGGGAAGATCCTCTGGAGAAGGAAATGGCAACCCACTCCAGTACTCTTGCCTGGAAAATCCCATGGAAAGAGGAACATGGTGGGCTACAGCCCACTGGGTCACAAAGAGTCGGACACAACTGAGCGACTTCACTTTCACTTTTCTCAAACCAAGCTGACTCAATATGGTCTTCAATAAGAAGCTGCCATAGGTTCTTCAACAGGTAGCTGATATGCTTCAAGTGAGGTAAAGACAGACTGAAGGTCTGAAGAGCAATCAGTGAGTTACTATGGTAATTGGAAGAAATATCTCAAAGGAATGAATGTGGTGATGTGGACATGGATACTTTACCACCAGGGTGACCAAAAGAACACCAAACTGATATGATGGGAAAGTGAGAAGATGATGAGGTCATTCTGAGGAAGGTTAAGTTTAAGCTGATCACAGGACACAATGCAAGTAAATAGAGAAATATGTAGGTCAAGGTCCAAGGTCCAAGTTGAAAAACTGATTAGAAGCTATGAATAGATCAGCTCAGAGAGGGGAGGGGGAAGTCTCTGCAGGAGAGGAGAGAGCGAGGAAGACAGACCGAGAGAGAGCGATCAAGCCTACATAAGAGTACAAACATGAACTTGAGAGAGCAAACTGAACACTGCAGGCAGAAGGAATGGGTAAAAAGGTGAGACAGGAATAAGCTTGGCATTAAACAAGAACAAGGTCTGTATATCTGTAGCGGAATGGATGACAGAAATGGCTCGCAGTCCCACCAGCAACAAGATCTAGAGAAAGTACTAGACTTCTGACGTGGAGAAGCAAGCAGATCATTAAGTACTTTACAGGCTGTGGTGAGGAACATACTTAATTTTTATAATGAGAAAAATATCAAAAGTATACCCAGGAAGAAGATTCCAGGTTGGGTGGGTAGTTATCAGTGTCAAATATTACAGAGTAATGAAGGGCAAATATTTGTGAAAAAGCCATTGAATTCAGCAAGCAAAAGGTCCCTGGCAACCTCAAAAGGAGTAATAGTGGCAAGTAAGAAGCGTTCCATGGTTCCTAAGACAGTCTCCAAGTTGGAATGGCTATTTTGGAAGTCAAAAGTCCTGTGGATACATCAGGCTGCGTCTACCATGGCTGGATGTCCTGACCTAATGATGTGAGGCTAATTTTCAGCAGTCTTGGCTGTGATGACACAGTATCAAAGGCATTAAAAATAACAGAACAGATCCAAAAGCCACAATAAATGATCCTTCAAGATGGATCTCAACAATGACCAGTTTTAAATATAGAAGAGTGAATTTCCTGATAGTGGGTCTTTAAGTTTCTAGCTGCTTTCTGTAATTCCTAGTAGATTCTTTATGATGGGATTTTCATCCTTTCTTTCATTATATACTTTCCCCTCCACTATCCCTAAAGTCAATAACTAGGATAGTAACATTGACTTAAAGACTCCTTTAAATACATTATACATATATTTTTTTATACAAGGTCCTACTGTATAGCACAGAAAACTATATTCAGTATCCTATAATAAACCATAATGGAAAAGAATATGAAAAAGATTGTGTATATGTGTGTGTGTATATAACTGAATGACTTTGCTATACACCAGAAACTAACATTGTAAATTAGAAATTGCAAGCAGCAGTTTCCATATGCCAATATGATATTTTTAAGACCATGGTAAAATAAAAAACCAGGGAAAACATAGTTGAGTTTTCCACAAAACTAATTAAGATCATGGACTGAGGAACAAATGTACTAGGTTCAAGACCCAGCATCATCACTTATTAGCTAACCTTGGGCAAGTTATTTAATATCTCTTTACCCATTTCCTCATTTGTACACACAAAATACTACGTTAGCTATATTAAATGCACAGGTTTGCCTTCCATTCTGGAATATGTTCTTCCTAGATTCTTCTGGTATTAAAGCATACTTTGTAACATGAAATAAAGGTGATATAATATGATCATTTTTTGTATTGTGTAATATCTTTTAGCGATCCCCTGTGCCTCCAACAACAAAACTTTTTAAGAAAAAGACATTAAGTCAGTCTCTAATAGTTTTTTGGAAGAAATCTTACCAGTCCATGAAATCTGAAACAATGGTTCTATAACAGAAGATAAAAATATATTTCTCTCACTTCCTCCAATTGAAAAGAAAATAGTTTAAAAAATTAGATCCATTAGCCAAGAAGTTACTGCTCTTTAAAATTATATAAATATCATAATCAAGTATATCCTCCACTGAAAAGTCAAATGGAAGTTACAGAGATGTCCTAGAAATACTCACTCCCAATACATAAAAATTTTAAATATTTTGAGTTTCATCCAACTGCAAGCCAACCCCAAAGCATGTAATAACACTTACCCTATACTCAAAATCTGCAAACTCCCTGCCCCCACGACCTCCTCTGAATCCACCACGAAATCCTCGAGGAGTGGTGAAGGCACCGCCTCGCCCACTGCCACGCCCTCGGCCACCACGGAAACCAAGACCCCCTCTGCCTCTGTACCCTCCACGGCCACGGTTTGGACGAAGCGGGATTCCAAATGTTTCTGCATTTAATCTTCTCTCTTCAGCCCAGGTTGGTCTCCGTTCTCTATTTTGAGGACAAATAATCTTTAGTATATCAAGTTTGTTTTTTTTTGTAGTGTATCAACTTCTAGAGAACATTTGCCAGCAAGACTATGTAGCACTTAATTTCCAAATTGAGGCTAAATAATTTCTAAGCATCAAAAAAATCATAAAAAACAACAACAAAAAAAACCCACAAAAGTACCTAATCTAAGTCATCACAAGCTGTCCCTGGCAGTATGTTCCTATTATATTCTGTTACACTTCATGTGAAAGTATGACTGGTATTGTTCATTGCAAATGCAGCTGATGATACAAAGAAACTGAATAGCCTCAATAAATGGACTGGCAGTTGACTCTACCCTCCAATCAGCCTCAAAGGAAGAAAGGGAAAGGAAACCCTGCCTCACGATGGGAGGAGATAAAGGGTTGATTCCCCAGATCCTACTAGGCTCCTGGTCCAACCTCTGGACCTGATGCCTAAAGCTTCTGAATCACTGCTGCGGGCCTACAGCCCAATCAGATTCAGCACCATTGCATCCGTGTTTAAACTGAAGTGGACAACCACCACTGGGTGGCACCAAAATGCAGCAGCAGGACAGCCTGACCCAGGCAGCAGAAGCTCTGCAACTGTGTTATGCCGAGTCCTCTAATCAACCAGTTTTCTGGATTCATATTTACTGCAAGAGAGCAGAGTTTTACTACATCAGCAAACTTCAACTGAACTACACTGTAGAGGGGTAAAGTAAAAGGTGTTTAGATGTTAGATGAATGCTTCTATTTTACTTACTAATTTTTGAATGTGAACGCATCCCCAAACAAAATATATGATTATTTCTTCTTTTCCAAAAGTAATATCACTTAAAATTTTAGTATAAGTTATTTTCTTTTATCAAAACATTAAAAAATTGTAGTCATTAGATTTTTTGGGGGTTGCACCAAACACCAAGTGGGATCTTAGTTCTCCAACCAGGGATCAAATCCGTGCCCATTGGGAAGCATGGATCCTTAACCACTGGACCATCAGGGAAGTCCCTAGGGACTTTTAAGTATTCATTACACTTTGTGAATTTATCAGGAATCACTTCACACTTCAACCTCCTAATTGCATAAGAGCAGCTTAAAAGACTGTACCTATTATCGTCACAAGAAATATTATCAAAGAAGGATTTAGTTTTGTCATAATAGCAATTAGGTCCGAGTGGATCTTCTTCATCTGCATTTCCTTCACTGTTTTGAGTATCAACTCCTGAGTCTCCTTTATCTTCACCATTGACAGGCTTCTCCTGTTTCTCAAGTTTATCTTCTAATTAAAAAAAAAAAAAAGTACATACCATATAAGTCAAGATTTGGCCTAAATATCCATAATTCACATGGTCAGAAAAGAATATTCTCTGAGGAGAAAAATAAAAACTCACCTTTCAATTTAAGTTTATTATGAAACTCTCTGTCAATTTCCTCCTTGTTAAATTGTGCATTTGCACTTTCAAAGTCAAAATCTTTCTCAAATTTCATCGGACCATCTCGTCGAATACCAAATCTTCCTCGGCCACCTCGATGACCCCCACGCCCTCTCCTTGGAGCTGAAGGAGCACCTGGAACTATATTAATAAAGAATAAGCTGGTTTAAAGCAGAAGCTATTATTATGGTCTTTATGGTCAACAACAGAAATGCTTATCAACAACAGAAATGCTTATAAGTCTCTATATACCTGACTATATTTGTATTTTTTTAATATAAAAAGAGATGAAGTTTCACAAATATTTAATACATAGTAGACTGAGAAGAAAATGCAAGAATGTGAAAGTCACTCAGTCACAGCCAACTTTGTGGACTATACCATCATGGAATCCTCTAGGCCAGAATAATGGAGCGGATAGTCGTTCCCTTCTCCAGGAGATCTTCCCAACCTAAGGATCGAACACAGGTCTCCCACACTGCAGGCAAATTCTTTACCAGCTGAGCTACCTGGGAAGCCCAAGAATGCTGGAGTGGGAAGCCTATCCCTTCTCCAGTGCATTTTCCCGACCCAGGAATCGAACTGGGGTCTCCTTCACTGCTGGAGGATTCTTTACCAGCTGAGCTACCAGGGAAGCCTCCTAGACTGAGAAGAGTGCACATAAAATTTATAAATATGAAATTTATAAATGTCCTTAGTGAAATTTATTCCTATGGGGTCTGTATTCAAACATGCTGCAGATACAGTATGGTAGTAGTGGTTTAGTTGCTAAGTCGTGTCCGGTTCTTGCGACCCCATGGACTGTAGTCTGCCAGGCTCCTCTGTCCATGGGGTTCTCCAGGCAAGAATACTGGAGTGGGTTGCCATTTACTTCTTGAGGGGATCTTCCCGACCCAGTGATTAAACCTGGGTCTCCCGCAGTACAGGTAGATTCTCCACCAATTAAGTTAGGGCTGATACAGTATACAATCAAACAATTTGGGAGATTTCTGCACTACATTACTTTGTTCTGCTTATATCCCTAATACCTATGAAGTGTCACATGTATACTGGGTTGTCAAAACTTAGGAAGCCTTTTATGGAAAGGATCATAGAAACCAAGATTTAGAGGGAGAAAAATAAATGAGCACATTAGTGCAAACTGCAAGAGAATTCAAAAGACAAGAAGCACCAGATCTCAACCCCTCCAACCACTTCCTGCTTCATCTTTACTGTCTCTCTCTAAATAGATCCATATTATTCAAGTCTTCCTGTATCTATCCTTTCTCTACAATTTAATACAATAACAAGATTTATGAGGCATGGTAAAGCAATACCAAAGTAGCATAAATTACAGTGAAAACTTGAGGATCCAAATAAGAGCAACAGTTAAGAAAAAAAAAATTATAAGAGAAACATGGAATAGTATTTGATGAGTTAAGAGAAAAATATGGGCTCCCCTGGTGGCTTAGAAGGTAAAGACTCTGCCTGCAGTGTAGAAAACCTGGGTTTGATCCCTGGGTTGGGAAGATCCCCTGGAGAAGGGAATGACTATCCATTTCAGTATTCTTGCCTGAAAAATACCAGGGACAGAGGAGTCTGATGGGCTATAGTCCACAGGGTCACAAAGAGTTGGACATGGCTGAGGGATTTTCACTTTTTTCACTTTCAACAGAAAAATATAGAGCACAAAGCAGGATGAATTCAATGATTATAATTATGTGAAATGTTTAACACATAACGACTACACAGTAATAAGACATCTCTGTGCTCAGTATAGTTCAGTGGCTCAGTCATGTCCAACTCTTTGCCACCCCATGAATCGCAGCACACCAGGCCTCCCTGTCTATCACCAACTCCCGGAGTCACCCAGACTCACGTCCACTAAGTCAGTGATGCCATCCAGCCATCTCATCCTCTGTCGTCCCCTTCTCCTCCTGCCCCCAATCCCTCCGAGCATCAGAGTCTTTTCCAATGAGTCAACTCTTCCCATGAGGTGGCCAAAGTACTGGAGTTTCAACTTTAGCATCGTTCCTTCCAAAGAAATCCCAGGGCTGATCTCCTTCAGAATGGACTGGTTGGATCTCCTTGCAGTCCAAGGGACTCTCAAGACTCTTCTCCAACACCACAGTTCAAAAGCATCAATTCTTCGGCGCTCAGCTTTCTTCACAGTCCAACTCTCACATCCATACATGACCACAGGAAAAACCATAGCCTTGACTAGATGGACCTTTGTTGGCAAAGTAATGTCTCTGCTTTTCAATATGCTATCTAGGTTGGTCATAACTTTCCTTCCAAGGAGTAAGCATCTTTTAATTTCATGGCTGCAGTCACCATCTGTGCTCACTCGTCTCTAAATAAATTTCCAAGTTTGAGAAAACAAACCACAAAAACCCATAGCAGTATAGCCAGACACTTAAATCTGGACAGGCAGGATTTTTAAATATTCAGCTTTACTACTGAAAATGTCTTTGCTACAAGCCAGCAAGTATAGCATGATATTTATGTTTTAAATTTTGAAAGGTAACTAAAGATACTTTTATTTATTGTTTGACATGATTTATTTATTTGCTTGCTTATTTGGGTGTGCTACATGGCTTGTGGGACCAGTTCCCTGAGCAGGGATTGAACTTGGGTCTGTGGCGGTCAGAGTGCAGAGTCCTAACCATTGGATTGCCAGGGAATTCCCTATTTATTTTTGTAACTGAAGTATAGTTGATTCACAATGTTGTATTAGTTTCTGGTATATAGCAAAGTGATTCAGATAGACACACACATTCCTTTTATATTAAAATATGAAATCTTCATGAATTTGCATGTTATCCTTGGGCAGAAGCCATGCTAATTGTTCCAATATTAGTGTATGTGTTGCTAAAGTGAACACTACTTTACATAATTTTTGAATGATGGAAGCATCAGATTAGATCAGATCAGTTGCTCAGTCGTGTCCAACTCTTTGTGACCCCATGAATCGCAGCACACCAGGCCTCCCTGTCCATCACCAGCTCCCGGAGGTCACTGAGACTCACATCCATCGGGTTAGTGATGCCATCCAGCCATCTCATCCTCTGTCATCCCCTTCTCCTCCTGCCTCCAATCCCTCCCAGCATCAGAGTCTTCTCCAATGAGTCAACTCTTCGCATGAAGTGACCAAAGTACTGGACTTTCAGCTTCAGCATCATTCCTTCCAAAGAAATCCCAGGGCTGATCTCCTTCAGAATGGACTGGTTGGATCTCCTTGCAGTCCAAGGGACTCTCAAGAGTCTTCTCCAACACCACAGTTCAAAAGCATCAATTCTTTGGCGCTCAGCCTTCTTCACAGTCCAGCTCTCACATCCATACATGACCACAGGAAAAACTGTAGCCTGGACTAGACCGACCTTTGTTGGCAAAGTAATGTCTCTGCTTTTGAATATGCTATCTAGGTTGGTCATAACTT
This sequence comes from Tragelaphus eurycerus, assembly GCA_935064755.1. Taxonomy (NCBI): domain Eukaryota; kingdom Metazoa; phylum Chordata; class Mammalia; order Artiodactyla; family Bovidae; genus Tragelaphus; species Tragelaphus eurycerus. Next base: position 13,013,641 of record CAKXYN010000020.1, read on the forward strand.
TCCTTCCAAGGAGTAAGCGTCTTTTAATTTCATGGCTGCAGTCACCATCTGCAGTGATTTTGGAGCCCAGAAAAATAAAGTCTGACACTGTCTCCACTGTTTCCCCATCTATTTCCCATGAAGTGATGGGACCAGATGCCATGATCTTCGTTTTCTGAATGTTGAGTTTTAAGCCAACTTTTTCACTCTCCACTTTCACTTTCATCAAGAGGCTTTTTAGTTCCTCTTCACTTTCTGCCATAAGGGTGGTGTCATCTACATATCTGAGGTTATTGATACTTCTCCCGGCAATCTTGATTCCAGCTTGTGTTTCTTCCAGTCCAGCGTTTCTCATGATGTACTCTGCAGATAAGTTAAATAAACAGGGTGACAATATGCAGCCTTGACGTACTCCTTTTCCTATTTGGAACCAGTCTGTTGTTCCATGTCCAGTTCTAACTATTGCTTCCTGACCTGCATACAGGTTTCTCAAGAGGCAGATCAGGTGGTCTGGTAGTCCCATCTCTTTCAGAATTTTCCACAGTTTATTGTGATCCACACAGTCAAAGGCTTTGGCATAATCAATAAAGCAGAAATAGATGTTTTTCTGGAATTCTCTTGCTTTTTCCATGATCCAGCGGATGCTGGCAATTTGATCTCTGGTTCCTCTGCCTTTTCTAAGACCAGCTTGAACATCAGGAAGTTCACGGTTCACATAGTGCTGAAGCCTGGCTTGGAGAATTTTGAGCATTACTGAAGCATAGCAATTATTTTATCTTGAAAAGAGAAGAGTTCTTTCATTTTTGTAAATTAAAAAAAGTGAAACAGTGAAACCAAACCCCAACCTCTGTTAATTCTATGGCACACAGCATGAATAAAAACACATATGAAAATGTACAGAAGAAATACAGTGTTTTCTAGCTTTCTAAACTTAAAGATCATCTCCCAGTTATTATGCAATTAAGTTGATCACACACTGCCTTTCTTTTGGAAGAATTTTAAATCATAATTTATTCTCTGCTAATGAATATGAAAATAAAACAATAGATGGATTTGGGATATGTTACAGATTACCAAAAGATCAAGTTTACAAGTATTAAGTCGATAATTATGAAAGAAAGTTAAACTTCTTGAATAATTATTTCAAAAAAAAAAAGGAGGACTTAATTTTAATGAGAAAACTCAAATTTTTAAGGTATGGTAATTTCATTATTTTTTAAAATTTATTTTATTGAAGTATAGTTGATTTACAATGCTATGTTCATTTCTGCTAGTGATTCATATACATATATACATGCTGCTGCTGCTAAGTCGCTTCAGTCGTGTCTCACTCTGTGCAACCCCATAGACGGTAGCCCACCAGGCTCCCCCGTCCCTGGGATTCTCCAGGCAAGAACATTGGAGTGGGTTGCCATTTCCTTCTCCAATGCATGAAAGTGAAAAGTGAAAGTGAAGTCCCTCAGTCGTGTCCGACTCCTAGCGACCCCATGGACTACAGCCTTCCAGGCCCCTCTGTCCATGGGATTTTCCAGGCAAGAGTACTGGAGTGGGTTGCCATTGCCTTCTCCACATATATATATATATATATATATATATATATATATATATATATATATATATATATATATATAAAATAGTCTTTTTCATATTCTTTTCCATTATGGTTTATCACCGGATATTGAACACAGTTTCCAGTAATTCCATTCTTTTTTCTTTTCTTTTTGGCTGCACCATGTGGCTTGTAGGATTTTAGTTCCCAGAAGAGGGACTGAATCCAGGCCATGGCAGTGAAAGTGTCAAGTCCTAACCCATGGACCACCAGTGAATTCCTGAGTCTATTTTTAAAAGTATAGAAAACAAAGAAAGCAATTTTATAATGCTAACATGAAACTGATACAAAAACATAAAAAAATACAAAAGACAGTACAAAAAAGAAAGCCATTAAACAAAATATAAAAATAAAAGTACACAAATCTCACTAGCAGATATTTAAGAATACATTAAAAGACAATTGCTTACCAACAAGTAGGTTTTATTCCATGTAATGATGATTAAAAAAAAATCTTTTGAAATAATTAGATCAAAAATGGAAAAAGTAGTACAGAGTACCCATCATCCAGCTTCCTCTCCAACAGTAACATTTTGAGTATCTATTGTACATTATCAAAAACTGGGATAAACGAGGACACCGGCACAATATAATTAACTACACTAAGATCTCATAGTCAGATCTCAACAGTTTTGCATGTACTCATTTTTTGGCATGTCTTTACATACAGTTTTATGACCTTTTGCTACATATACAGATTCACAGCACCAGCACCATAATCAAGGTAACACAATGAAACTCTCCTGTGCTACTCCTGTATAGCTACCAAACCTTGCTGTTCTTTTTTAAAAATAGTAACTACACATCATACATTTCAAATGTTTAATTGAAAACATAGGATTAGACTTTCACATCCAAGTAACAACTTACCTATTTGTCTCTTGCTATCATTTCTGAGTTGTTCATTTTCTGGTCTTGAGACTTTATGTACTTCAGCTATAGAATATACAGAAAGTGACAGTCAACTTGGGACACATAATCAAAAACTTCTGGAAAGTCAGAAATGGAAAAACAAACAAACCCAGAACAAAACCAAAAATACATATAACCCCACCACCATCACTACTTTGAGTAGAATTTGAAAGACTGAATGAACATTCTCTCAAGTTCAGTTTAAACCTTCTAGGATCATTTCACATAAAGTAAATCTTTTTAATGAAAACAAGTTGAATGGAAGATGCTGACCGGTCAATCAAGAAATAGTAAACAGCTAAAGTTCTACCTCGCCTGTGCTCTTGATTCTCTATTGGTTTTTGGCTGGTAGATGGTAAAGGCCTGGTTGATACAGGGCTCCTTCTCCCAACAGGTGCTGGAGCAGGTAAGTGAGCCGAGGCGGTCTGTACTGCTTGTTCCATGGTTGGGCTTTTTCTCAAAGGGTCTAACTGAGGGCTTGAACGACCTAAAACGTAACCAAAAGATAAGAAACTACCCTAACCTTTGGGGGTTTCAAAATAATCTAGACCCCAAAAAAACATCTAGAGCTTTATCTCCACCAATTCAAATCCTTTGCATAATTTGAATCCATCTACTCATTAGACCAGAACTCAAAATTTTCTTTGGTGTGCTGTTCACTTAACTACTGTAAAAAAAAGAAAAAAAAAGTAAAAATAAATCCCACCCAAACAAACAAAAAACTGTGAAAACTGAATCTGTATTTCTACTTAGTAGAATAAGGTTTAACTTTTGCTGATGGAACAAAATTTCCCATGAATATTATCAAAGAGCATTTAGGCAGATCAGATGTAGGCTTTCCCCAACAACCACAATCACAAGATTATACTAACACTTTAGTCATTATTTTCAGGGGCTTTAACTTTTTTAGTGTTTTCTGAAGATATATCTAAAGTGATACACTTATATCTATAAGTATTATAAAAGAAGTAAAGAATTAGAAAGTACAATGAAGTTCTTCAATATCTTAGGGGCTTGGGTAATTAATACTAAAAGACCAGCAACAAATAAAACCTTCAGATAATTACACAATAACTATACTCAATCTTTGTTATTTGAATAATCTCTAGGCAAGTTTTTGCTTAATATGGGTTTTGTACTTGCAAATTCTATTTTTCCTTTTATGAGGTCAGAGCCCGGTCACAGTATGATCAGAAGAATGTAACACTGGGTGCTCCCATCATGCTTCTGTCCCCTATGTTTGCTGTAAATCTCTGCTCAAGGTGCTCTCACATCCCATGATATTGTAGCAAAATAGGTTTTGCTTTAAAAAAATTATGCTCACTTTTATATAACAGAAAAAAAAACATCCCAAATATGCTGCAAATGTTACTATCTACCTGTGCTATATGCACAGGCTCCAAACTGGTGACCTGGCTGAGTGCTGATAGCACACTGGTTGTTGTGCACCAGCTGCTTCAGGGATTATTTACCAGTATCCTCCCCTGGTTCATGGTTATCTAAAGTATGCAACAACAAACGTGTGTCACTATTTCTAGCATTACATTAATGTCACAGTTCAGTCTGCCAGTAACAGAAACACTGTAATTTTCCCATTAATTATAATGGGAAATCATGGTGCAAGTTTATGTAAGTTTGGACCTAAGAGAAAAATTTCTGTAATTATTTATCACCTTACAGAAGTATTTATTTGTTAAAATAAAGGTGATTTATTTACTGAACAAGTGTTATGTTTTTTGAAAAGCTTGTTATTTAGGTAATTCTATCTTTAATCTCTGTTTATTTAGTCACATGAGGTCTCAGCTGAGGCATGCAGGACCTTCAGCGTGTCATGTGGGACCTTGTGGCACAGACTCTTGTAGCGCACGGGCTTAGCTGCTTCCCAGCATGTGGGATCCTAGTTTCCTGACCAGGGATTGAACCTGTGTGCCCTTCAATGTTATATGGATTCTTAACCACTGGACCACCAGGGAAGTCCCTGTTTATAGGTAGTTTTATGACAGTCCATTAAATGATCTTATATAGGGGCTTCTCAGGTAGTGCTAGTGATAAAGAACCTGCCTGCCAATGCAGGAGATTTAAGAGACATGGCATTCAATCCCTAGGTTGGGAAGATTCCCTAGAGAAGGGCATGGCAATCTACTCTAGTATTCTTGTCTGGAGAATCCCAGAGACAGAGGAGCCTGGTAGGCTATACAGTCCATAGGGTCGCAGAGTTAGATACAACTGAAGCAACTTAGCATACATGCAAACATAAAACTCAAAAGCTCTTAATTATAAACACACTCCCTCAAGTTACCTTCATTCTTATCTTCCCAGTTACAAGAAAATTCTAGGTGTTAAAATTTGATAAATTTCAGAAATTTAGTTGGTGAAATTAAAATGCAGAACCCCAAGCGTCCTCTCTGTTTCTTGTAAATTTTTTTTTAAAAAACATTTTAATCTATTTAAAACTTATTTTAGTCTGAAGTATGAGGGAAGAATTCTGGAGTTAACTTTCCAAATGATTAGACAGTTATCTGTTAACAACATCATTTACTGGACAACAAGTCTTTCTCCACTAACTTAAAAACAGCATCCTTATCATATATTAATTACTTATTTATACTTGGCTATATTTCTGACTTTTGCTCCATTCATCTCTAAATTTATTCCTGCACTGCTTTATTTTATGTATACTTTACTAAGAGGTAAGCCCTATCTCATTACTTTTATTTTTAAAACATGTCTAGGTATATTTGCACGCTTTTAAGACAGTCTGTGTATGTATTTTATTAGGTTCTCTTACAAAGTACAGTAAAGTTATTATGAGAAGTAAAGTCTTCCTGAACTAAATCTTTATATTTAGAGATAAGATATGCTTTTCTGATTATAGGTAACTTCTTTTATGTCCCTCTATTACACTTTCTTTCATCAGAGGCTGGTCATATTTATATTTTCTATATAACTTCTATTTCTCATCATTGTGAACATCTTCTTTTACCCCCATTAATAATCAGTGGGTTAGGTTTTAGGACATCTACTGATTTTTGTACTTATTCTCTACATTTTGCCTCTAATTTAAGTCCCTTATTAGTTTTAGGTTTTTCAGTGAATTCTCAATTCCAAGAAGAAAGTTAGCATTGACAAATAATGCTAATCTAGTATTCATACTTCTTTCTTTTTCCTGACATAGCTAAAAATTCTGCAACAATGCTGAGTAGCAATGAGATCCAGAGTTGTTATGATTTTAATAAGAATCTTTCTGGTGCTTCAATATTAAGGTTAATGCTAGTTATTAATTAAGACTGCTAACATCTACTGAGCATGTTCCCTGTCAGGTACTATGCGAAGGGCACTACACACATTTAAAAAAAATTAACCCTTACAATAAGTCTGTTAGTTTATCAGTGAGCTCCTATTCTATAGTACAGAAAATTAATGCTTAAAAAGATTAAGTATTTTCTCTCAGAAGGAAATCTTATGTTAAAATTTGCAAATAAATGTTATTTCTAGGTAGTGAAATTGAGTATTTTTATTTTCTTCCTATGCTGAGTGTAATTCTTTCTTTAAAGATTTATTTTATTGAAGTACTCGCAAAGTTGTGTAATTTCTACTGTAAAGCAAAATGATTCAGTTATATACATACATTCTTTTTTCACGCTTTTTTCTATTATGGTTTATCACAGGATATTAAATATAGTTCCCTGTGCTGTACAGTACACTTAATCTATTTCTAATTTATTAATACTTACAAGAAATCTTCAGAATGTTAACAAATTAAAAATTTATTTTAAGTTAATATGAATAAAAGTAACTACAACTATTTCAAAATATCTAAAGTGAGATACACAGGATTATGTTTAGCACTGGCTTGATTTTACCCTGAAGAGTTTTTGAAAATATTGTCCTGATTACAGCATATTTCTGAAACAACTTTACATTGTTTTATTTGAAAGTAAATATCCATATAAAGCTGTGGGCCAGTATCATCTACTTTAGCAGCAGATAAAGAAAAGGAATCTTAGAATCACTAAAGGTTATGAGACTGGCTGGTAGAAAAACAAAATTAAAAACAAATGAAAACAGGATCCTTTAAGAAGTTTATTAAAATGCAGATCTCCAAGTTCCCAGGATTCTTATGCAGCAGTTTTCAGGATCTACATTTTAAAGAAGCATTCCGGATTAGATGATTTGGTTCTACGTGGTGACACTGAGAGCCACTGCTCTAGATTATGAGGATGCTAGGAAAGATGCAACAGCATAAGGAACAGCTTGTTTCCTCAGCTACTATTTCAAATTCATAGAGAATTCATCCTCAGTGGTGAATCTGAGACTAACCTATAATATTTAAGTATTGTATACAAGTACATAATATATATGGCTTCCCTGGTGGCTCAGCCAGTAAAGAATGTGTCTGCTATGCAGGAGACTCGGGTTAGATTCCTGGATCAGGAAGATCCCATAGAGAAGGAAATGGCAACCCACTCCAGTATTCTTGCCTGGAAAATCCCATGGATGGAGAAGCCTGGTGGGTTTCAGTCCATGGGATCACAAGAGTCAGACATGACTTAGTGACTCAACCACCATATACAAGTAATATTATCGCTTTGTTAGAAAAAAAAAATTCAAACAGTGTTCACCGTTTTCATTTTATGATCTAAGAATTGTGAAAAGTCTAAACAGTGGAAATCATTCAATAATGTACTTATTTGGATGACAATTTAAGAAGAGCTAAATAGAAATTATACATGTGATTCACAAGCTGCAAAAGTTCTTCCATTCAAAGAAAGACAAAAACCACCACAGAAATTTGGAATGGAAATTTTTGAAGAAAAAAAACAGCTTACCTTGAGATAGCTGTGTTTTTAGAGCTCTTGTATCCTGTGTAAAGGCAGAACCAACCGCACTGCTTTGGGAGAGGGCACTGCTGCTTGATGCTTCTGTTCCAAAGGATGTCAAGGAGCTTCCGGCTTTAAGAAAAAAATTTTAATGACAATAAAAAAAAATTTTTTTTAAACCTTTCTATTATATAAACTAATATACCATGTTAGTGATGATAACTGTCCTTCCCCATAACACTTGAGCAAGTTAGTAATACTAGAAATTAATGAAACTGAATCAAAAAATAATTTTGAGAAAATTTTGGCAGTATATACATATAAAAGCAAGCCCATATGTACACCAGCTTCTTTGGATGCAAACGATTTTTGTAACATATGCAATACTGTCCTGAGCAGTTATGCAGGCAGGACAGCAGAATGCACATCAGATAGAGAAGTAGCAGAAATGGTATATTCAACACTAACATGAAGGTTCAATTATTTTAAAACCAAATATCTGTATAAATAGCCAAATCAGCAGACAGGTCTACAAAGAGCTTTTCCAGCATTTCCAATGGACAACGGACTCCAGTCCACTTTAATGCTTCTCCTCGGGACAGTATTGTGGAGCCATGTTCTGCCTAAAGCAACCACAAAAAGCTCTGATAATATGAAGAAGAAAAAAATCCCTCAAAAGGACTCAATTCTTTGCTATATTAGGTTATGTCAATCTTATCTACATTTCTTCAGAATTTATGAATCAATCACTTTCCACATGCTGCGATCTCTTAATATTTAATCTACATAGGTTTTCAACAGTCCTCCTTCCCCACCTCTAAATTAAATCTAAAAGTGGTACTCAGAATCATCTTTTATGAAATAGAAACATAATCACATCAATACAGTGCTTAGGACCCTCTGGTGGCTTTCCACCATCCTCAAGATAAAAAATTGAAATTATTTGCTTTAGTTTATAAGCAATCGCCCCCACCCCTCGCCAGTCTGTCTACCTCTTCCCTCATTATTTTCATGTCTACTCCACAACAGAAGTTTAACTATCTGCTTTTAAATTACTTGAACATCATGAACATGTCCCTCACATCTTATTTTCAAGCTAAGCAACTCTAGTTCCTTCAACCATTACTTACCTTCACATATTCTTTAAGCCTTGCCTCTGACTTCTCCCTAATTTAATGAATTCTAGTTGTTCATATCCCTCTAAAACGGGGCAGCAGAACTTCTCACAGCACCTCAGACAGTAAGAATGAATGGGATTCCTTAAGAGTTGTAATCCATTCAGGCTGTGGCCCCAGTCAGCTAAGAAGAGGCCTAACATAATCTCCCACATGTCCAGAAATGTTGAGACTACTGCTCTCAACAGTTCTGTAGAATGCTAGTATTTCTAGGTTATGACCAAGATACAGACTACTCTGATGATGTGTATTTAACCTCCATCCTGCTCTGTTTTCTCACCTGACTCAACCTCCCACTACTTGCCCTCTGGTTAGAAAACTCTTCTATAGAACTGATTCAAATGTATTCTTTTTAATGGCTGAGTAATACTCCATTGTGTATATGTACCACAGCTTTCTTATCCATTCATCTGCTGATGGACATCTAGGTTGCTTCCATGTCCTGGCTATTATAAACAGTGCTGCGATGAACATTGGGGTACACATGTCTCTTTCAATTCTGGTTTCCTCAGTGTGTATGCCCAGCAGTGGGATTGCTAGGTCATATGGCAGTTCTATTTCCAATTTTTTAAGGAATCTCCACACCATTCTCCATAGTGGCTGTACTAGTTTGCATTCCCACCAACAGTGTAAGAGGGTTCCCTTTTCTCCACACCCTCTCTAGCATTTACTGCTTGTAGATTTTTGGATCGCAGCCATTCTGACTGGTGTGAAATGGTACCTCATTGTGGTTTTGATTTTCATTTCTCTGATAATGAGTGATGTTGAGCATCTTTTCATGTGTTTGTTAGCCATCTGTATGTCTTCTGGAGCCGATATACAGAGTGAAGTAAGCCAGAAAGAAATACACCAATACAGTATACTAACGCATATACATGGAATTTAGAAAGACGGTAACGACAACCCTGTATGCGAGACAGCAGAAGAGACACAGATGTATAGAAGTCTTTTGGACTGTTGGAGAGGGAGGTGGGGATGATTTGGGAGAATGGCATTAAAACATGTATAATATCATATTAAGAAACGAATCGCCAGTCCAGGTTCGATGCAGGATACAGGAAGCTTGGGGCTGGTGCACTGGGATGACCCAGAGGGATGGTGTGGGGAGGGAGGTGGGAGGGGGGTTCAAGATGGGGAACACGTGTACACCCGTGGCAGACGCATGTTGATGTATGGCAAAACCAATACAATATTGTAAAGTAAAAAATAATAATAATAGTAAAAAAAAAAAAAGGTTAAAAAAAAAAACTCTTCTATATTCTCCATCTCTTTTCTGAGTTCTTAGTCGTACAACACCCACCTCCTTCATGCTAATTCTGATACTGATTTATCTCAAATTACCTTTTATGTATAGGGTGAAGGAGGGATCAATGTTAATTTTTTCCAAATAGATACCCAGCTACTGCAACATTATTTGTTGGAAAGATTTCCTCCTTTCCACTGAACTGCACTGGCATCCTTGTCTTAAGTCAGCACTTAAATAGGTCTATTTCTAAACCCTCTATTCTCTACCTGTGTTTGTCTATTGTTGTATTGATCAGTCCCTGTCCTGAATTTTGAAACAGCATATACTTCAAACTTCCTCTTTCTTCCAGAGTGTATTGGTCATTATAGAGTTTGTATTTTCATACAAATATTAGGATCAATGTGTTAATTTCTATTTTTTAAAGTGTGATGGGATTTTTACTAAGATTATGTTCAACCTGTAAATTTGTAATGTGGAGGAAAAGTGTCACCATAAAAATACTGAATCTTTTAACTCCTAAGCATGGATTTATGTAGATTTTTCATCTCTCTCAGCAATGTTTTGTCATTTTTATTGAAGAGCAGTTTTCCCAGCATCAGCACTACTGACACAGTGGGCTAGATAATTCTTTGTTTTGAGGGGCTGTCCCATGCATTGTAGGATGTTAAGTGCAACCCTGGCCTCTATCCACTAGATTGTAGTAGTACTCAAGTTGTGACAGCCAAAAATGTCACCAAACATTATCAAATGTCCCCTGAGGGAGGGGGATGAAATGAACTTTCCTTTACTGAGAACCACTATTCAGATCAGATCAGTCGCTCAGTCGTGTCCGACTCTTTGCGACCCCATGAACCGCAGCACGCCAGGCCTCCCTGTCCATCACCAGCTCCCGGAGGTCACTCAGACTCGCATCCATCACAGAGGCTTTTAAATATCTTTTTTTATATTCATTCCTCGGTATCTGATGTTACTGATGCTATTACAAGCTGCATTGCATTTTATATTTCATTTACCAATAATCTGTTCTAGATCAGCAAATTTTATAATTTGTCAGATGGTAAATAAAATATTCTAGGCTTTTCAGGCCACATGATCTGTTACAACTATACAACTCTGCACCTGTAGTGTAAAAGTAGCCACATCATGCAAATAAATGGGTATGGCTGTATTCTAATAAAACAGGAGGCTGGCAAGATTTGGTCCACAGGCCATAGTTTGTCAACCTGCCTATTCCGAATATAAAAATCTGGTTGATTTTTGTGTGTTTACCATGTGTCCCTTACCATGTTAAATTCACTTGTTCATTCTAGTGGTTTTAATATTCCTTTGCATTTTCTATACACAGAATCATGTCACCTTCTGATAATGACATTTTTAGTTCTGCCTTTCCAATCTCTGAATCTTTTTTCTTGCGTTGTTGGTCTGACTAGGACCTCTAGAAGAACACTACATGAAATAAGATACAATTCTGCTTTCACTTTATTCCCTACCTTAAGGGAACAGCCTTCATTATCCCACATTATGTATGCAAGCTTTTCATTATCCCACTATTATGTATGCAAGCTTTTCATTTCACTGATCAAATGAGGAAATTCCCTCCTATTCCTTAGTTGTTGATAAATGAGTATCAAATTTTACTGAACACTTCCTCTATATCTTTTGGGATTGCAGCTTTTCTGCTTCATTCTGTTAATGTGGTAAATTACCACTGATTTTCAAATGTTTAAACATCTTTGCATTCCTGAGATAAACTTTGTCATTATGTACTAACCTTCTTATGAATTGCTGACTTCCACTGATAAGACTACGTTGAGGATTTTTATATGTATGTTCATGGAAATTAGCTGTAATTTTATTTTCTTGTAATAATTTCACTTACATTTTGGTATCTTATCTTGGCTTCATTACCTGGTTAGGAAGTGTTCTTCTCCTTTATTCTCTCAAAGAGTTTGTAAGATTGGTAAAATTATTTCTTCCCTAAATGGTAGAATTTACCAGTAAAGCAAACAGTCTAGAATTTTCTTTATGGAAGACTTTACAGTTTCAACTTCTTTAACAGAGTACTAGTGAGATTATACTTTCTCTTGTATTGGTTTAGGAAAGTTGTAGTTTCAAAAAATTTGGCAATTTCATCTAAAATGACAAGTCTGTTGACATAAAGTTGTTCACAGTATCTTCACATTATCCTTTTAGGATCTACAGTGATGTCTACTCTTTCATTCTTGATATCAGTATTTGAGTTCCCCCTCTTGTTTAGTTTTGCTAGAGGATTATTAATTCTATGAAATTTTTTTAAAAGCAAATTTCTGGCTTTATTGACATTTTATTTATACACACACACACATACTTTTTTTTTATTAGTTTCTATTTCCTTTCTGTTTTTTTCTTCTCTAGTACTTTTGGGCTAATTTTCTTTCCTTTTTTTTTTTTATACCCTTCTTAATAAACTGGTAGCTTAGAGCACTGATTTTAAAATATTTTTGTTTTCTTATATATGTGTTTAAAGGTATGAGCTAAGCAATGCTTAAACTCCACTCAAAAATTTTAATATGTTGTGGTTTATGATCATTATATTTTAAAATATCTTCTAATTTCTCCTGTGATTTCTTCTTTAATTCACTAATGATTTTTATGTTTGTTCAACTTCTAATTACTTGTATATTTTTTCAAGTTATCTTTATTATTAACTCCAAACTTAACTTCTTTGTCGTCTGAGAAAATACCATGATTTCAATCTTTCTGAATTTAATGTAACTTCTTTTATAGACCAAGATTTGATCTATCCCATTGATTGATCCATACTTACTTAAAAAGAATCAGCTGCTGCTGCTAAGTCGCTTCAGTTGTATCCAACTCTGCGATCCGATAGACAGCAGCCCACCAGGCTCCTCTGTCCCTGGAATTCTCCAGGCAGGAATACTGGAGTGGGTTGCCATTTCCTTCTCCAATGCATGCATGCATGCTAAGTTGCTTCAGTCGTGTCCAACTCTGTGCGACCCCATGGACAGCAGCCCACCAGGATCCTCTGTCCATGGGATTCTCCAGACAAGAATACTAAAGTGGGTTGCCATTTCCTTCTCCATGAAAAGAATCTATATTCTGCAATTGTTGGTGTTGGTGTATTATTTAATAAAAGTCACATACATATTTAGGATTGTTACAGCTTTCTGATGAACTGTCCACTGTACTGTTATAAAGAATCCTTCTGTATCTTTGGCAGTACTTCTGACTTTTAAGCAGTGTTGTCTGACGTTAATTTTTCTAACATACTTTTCTTGTTATTAGTGTTTATATGGTATGCCATGCCTTTTTCTATTCTTTTACTTTCTTTTAATTCATCTTTTATAAATATCATATAATAGGGTCTTTTTAAAGAAATTTATTTTAATTGGAGGCTAATTACTTTACAATATTGTGGTGGTTTTTGCCATACATTCACACGAATCAGCTATGGGTGTACATGTGTTCCCTATCCTGACCCTCCCTCCCCATCCCATCCCTCAGGGTCATCTCAGTGCACCAACCCTGAGCACCCTGTTTCATGCATCAAGCCTGACTGGCGATCTATTTCACATATGATAATATACATGTTTCAATGCTGTTCTCTCAAATCATCCCACCCTTGCCTTCTCCCACAGAGTCTAAAACTCTGTTCTTTACATCTGTGTCTCTTTCACTGTCTCGCATATAGGGTCATCGTTACTATCTTTCTAAATTCCATATATATGCATTAATATACTGTATTGGTGTTTTTCTTTCTGACTTACTTTGCTCTGTATAATAGGCTCCAGTTTCATCCACCCCATTAGAACCTAACAGTGTTTTTAAAAATTCAGTTTGATGATCTCTGCCTTTTAACTGGAATGTTCAATTCCTTTACACATTACTGAAGTAGGTCTTTTATTTATTTTTGGCCACATCGCATGTCATGTGGGACCTTAGTTTCCCCCAACCATGGGTCCTCTGCAGTGGAAACACAAAGTCCTAACTACTGGACTACCAGGGAATTCCAAAGTAGATCTTTAATAATCCTTAGTCTGTCATTCTTAATACATGAAACACTCTCCTGGTTTATACTAACTTTATAAAGTTCATAAGCAAGTTAAGTGTTCATTAAACTCAGTGATTAAAAATTAATCTGTACAAAACACTAGAAACCTAAGAGAATCACTGTCCAATATGATTTGATTATTTAAACAGCTAAAATGTATTCATTTGCCCGACTGTTCAGGCAATATACCGCCTCTTGCCCACAACAGTAGTATGAAAGCAAGCCATGGCTGTTTGCTGCTTCAGTTTATTGAGATAATTAATTTTTCCTAAAAGTCTATGAATTAAAGGCAGTAGTGACCTAATCTTTGCACATAAGAACTATCTGAGCATCAGCTTAAAAAAACAACGTTTTAATTCTATGCACTGCATCATTTCTTTCAAAGTATGAGAGTATCTGTTTCCTCACAATCGTGACAAAACAGCATATATTCAAACTTCTGGGTTTCTGTCAAATTGATAATTAGAAATGGTGTTGTGGTGCTGATTTAATTATCTCACCATAAGCAAGATTTAAGCATCTTGCCATGTTTAAGGGCCATCTGTATTTTTTTCTGAAAAAGGCAAAGTTAGTTCCTAATCTTTATCTATTTTTCTGTTGGGTTGTAGATCTTTATTTTCAGAAGCTCTTTAGATATTAAAGATATTAATCCTTCATGATATAAACTGCAAATAAAACTATAAAAAGATGATAATATATGAAAATTAAAATGGAAAAAATTCCCCCAAACAGCAGTAGAGTAATCCCAATTTATTTAAACCTCCTCTTTACATCAGAATATTAGGCACAGAAAATGAAAACAAGAGGCTTAGATTAAAATCTGGCTTAATTTGTATCAACACAAACTGTATCTGAGTTAATTCTGTTTCTAAAGAACATCTGCCACCTTAATCAATGCTACAGTTTTCCTCCTCCTCATTTAACTACTTCTAAATACTATATATACTTCTTTAATTAGCCACTCCACAAATTATTCTACCAGTATGGAAATCAAACAATCAAAAATAATTTGCTACTGCAAAAACTAGTCTACTCATATGGAAAACACAATGTCAAAACCTACGTTTTGACACTCAAAGAACACTATTAGTTAAAAGTATTTATAAGGAATATATTAATGTATTTCACCACCACAAAATACTCTGATCAGAGGAGCAGGATGTGAAGAATAGCAAAAGCAGCATTTACTATGCAGACATTTTGTGTTAGACCCTGTTTCAAATGCTTTTATAAATACTGTCATGCAACTTCATAGTAATGTAGAAGGTAAGTACAACAATCCAGATGTTAGCTAACTATTCAACTTAGTGAAAGGAATCTCAAAAGGATAAAATAATTTGCAACTGTCCCTTATTTTGAATCCTCAGAATAGGATTCTAATAGTCATGTTATAACATAGGGTATACCTTGATTTAACATGGATAAGTTAACATTAATCTTTCCTTGAGTAGGATTAGGAGGTACATGGACCAAAGTTATTTCACTTATCCAAGAGGTAATTAAATATTTAAATTCTGATTAGAGATGAAAGAACTACTACCTCCAACAAAAATATATAAACTTAAAAATGTCAAACTTGTGTCAAAAAAAGGGAGCACACTGAATATCAATATATTCCTCAACTAGCTCACCAACTACTAACTTCTCGCCATGCCTATCCCATTTTTTCATTTCTTCATATTGTGATATACAGACTTCTCTTTTCACCTACATGTGCCATAATCAATCTGACTCTTCACCCTTCAGTACTAAAGTCATCTCCCTAAAACATATTCTCCTATATGGTTAACCACAATACCATTACCACATCTAAGAAAATGAACATCATCCTACATTTAGCCCTCACTCAAAGTTCCTCAATAGTCCCTAAAACATTCATTATCAGCTTTTCCTAAAACTTGGGATCTGACCATATATTACATTTGGATGCTACGTTTCTTCAGTCTTTCCAAGTCTAAAACAGCCCTGCTCCTTCTCTTCTTCACAACACTGAATCCTTTGAAAAACTTGACCTTCTGAAAATGTATGTCAGTTTCTTCGAGGTTAGAGTCTGCAGTTTTAGCAAGAATGCCCAGAAGTGAAGTTGTTTACACCTTTCCCACGTATCATCACACCAGAAGACATATAATCAATAATTATGGCAATACCAAATTTGACGAATTAAGATGGTGACTGACCATCAGCTTTGTAATTAACGAGTAAACTGTGCGATGATACTTCAAGATTATTTTAATATCCTGTTTCAACCTTATTCACCCAATGATTTTAGCATCCACTGCTAATCCCTGCTAATTATTTCACTAGAGATTAACAATGGTGATTTTCTATGTCCACCATTCCTTATATTTCTTAGCTAGCATTATTTTACTAAAAAAAAAAGTTTCCTTCTTCTTCTTCTTCTTTTTAAAAGGGGCCTAGATTCTGTTTAGTGGGGGAAAGTGTTTAGAAAGCAAGAACTGGGTCTACACATGTCCTTTGCTACTGGGTATCATTGCTTCTAGGCCTTTTCTATGAACAGAATCAGGAAATAATCAGTTTTTAAAAAATGTGTTCACACCTATACCTCCAATTCACATTCACTACCACAACACTGTTCTTTACCTTTCCCCATTCAATATGTGTATCTCCCTTCTCCAAGGTAAAAACACCGTTTATCAACATCAATATATTATTCATATGCCTTATCCTATTATACATATAAAAAATAGTTTCAAAATGAACACCACCAATACCACTACCAATTATAAACCCCAAGTCATGTTTTCTAAGAGTTGTTATTTCTTCTTTTAAGAGTGTAAAGTATCAGTGTAAAAGTTTACTTAATTAACAAAATCTATTAATATACTAATGAGTTTCAAGATAAACTTGAAAACTGGATTTGTGATTCAGTGAAATAAACTGATAAGTGATTATTTCAATGAAATCAATAAAGGTATACTTAAAAGGTAAAATGCACAGCTACAAAAATATAAAAAAGTTCACCTAATTATATCTAGTTGTACATGAGAGCCTTTGTCTTCTAGTCACAAGTAGGACTGTTATTAGCCTAGCCTGTCTATATTTTCTTATAGTGTTGTGTATGTTAGTTGCTCAGTTCTGTTCAACTCTATGCAAAGGACTGTAGCATACCAGGCTCTTCTGACCATGAAATCCTCTAGGCAAGAATACTGGAGTGGGTAGCCATTCCCTTCTCCAGGGGATCTTCCCAGTCCAGGGAATGAACCCGTGTTTCCTGCATTGCATGCGGACTCTTTTACGACTAAGCCACCAGGAAGCCCACAGTGTTGTTTACTATTCCTTAACAACAGGATTATCTCCATTTTCCTTTTTGAAAACCCATTCTATTGGAAACAAATGTTTATTTTAAATGGCTATATCTTGTGTAAATTTAAAGTAATATTCAATAAAATTTGGTAATTAGATATACCTAGATTTTAAAAAGTTACTATTCTAAGAGATGGCCTTTACAGAACCACTAATCATTAAGGACCGAAGTCTTCAAAATAACAGATTACAAAAGGAAAATCAAAAAATGTCTGAAAACTTGTGGAAGGTTTTATATATCTTTATGATAGAGACAGGAAAATTACAAAAAAGAAAGAAAGGAAAAAAGCACAACATACCAACACCAACAGCCCCAAACTGCTGCCCAACTAATGAACTTGGACTGAACTGACTGTACGTTGGCATCCTGCCAAAAGGTCCATAGGAGCCCACTGACTGGAATGAAGAAGTAGATGAACCTAGGGAAGACTGAAGAAAAGATTATGGGTTAATTTATCATGCTCTAAACAATATGTACATAATGGAAATAAATTTACATATTTACAGTTTAAAGAAAACTATTAAATTACAATTACTAGACACAGAAGCAATCATAACAACTTGCAACATGCACTTAATGTTATAACAGTTGAATAATCTGACTGCAGTATTTGATTATATTTGCCAATTATACTTAATGTGATTTATAAAAACTTTTTTCTACAATGAACTCCTCTTTTAGGTTTCATTTTAGAGCAGATTTAGGAAAGAACCAAAGAAAAGTTACCTGAGTAAGTAAATGAACTTTGTTTAAAGAAAAAATATGAGAAAAATCAAATTTGGTTATATCAACAGTACTAAGTTTCAGTCTCGTGCTGACATACATAAGATATCTCACTTTTGATTTTACTCTTCTTTTCAATCATTAAAGGTATACTATTACATTTACAGGAAAGAGATGCAGAAACAAACTATCCCATACAAAATCATTTACTATTTATACTTTAAAGGTAGTTGTTATTATGCTGGGGCTTCCCTGGTGGCTCAGACAGTAAAGAACCATCCTGCAATGCAGGAGACCCAGACTTGATCCCTGAGTCGGGAAGAGCGCCTGGAGAAGATCCCCTGTTCAGTGCAGGCAACTGTTTCTACGAGAACATGTCTTTTCTCCCTTCATTTAAGAAGTTTACATTTTCTCAGGGATCTTCAGTTGTGGCATGTAGGACCTTTAATTGTGGTATGTAGGATCTAGTTCCCTGACCAGGGATCGAACTCAAGCCCCCTGTACTGGGAGTATGAAGTCTCAGCCACTGGACCACCATGGAAGTCCCAGCCATTTCTTAATAAAAAGCTTATCTTGTATTCAGAAAAAACAGTACATAAATGTTAAAAGGTACTTTTTCTCTCCCCTCCCCCATTTTAATTTTACACAGCACTTAATATTTTCTTTAGGAGTATTCATTAGGTATTTCCTTTTAAAAGCTGGAAGGTACATTCTCTGCAAGATAATGCATATACATTCTGTGTGTTTTTAATAATCCGTTTTGTGAAAAACTAAGATTTTTATCACTCTCAGCATAAACGAGTAAGTTAAAAAAGCCAACAAGTATAATTTAGTGCAAATTACCAAAGACTTCTGATAAGAAAAAAGTTAGAAAGAAAATGGATTTAGGAGGAAAGTCACATGGGGGCAACAAAGCTTTTAATCAGTTATGCCCACAACTAAAAATACTCTTATGTTAACCTGTCTCCTGTGCTGCTGCTATAGTAGAAATCCAGAGTTTCTATGTATGTCCAATTAACATATAAACAGGTACTATAATGAACATCCTCTTTAACTCATAATTTGCAATCTATTAGACTTCACATGTTTCTGTTTTTAATAAAATACACAAATTTTGAAATTTCTCTTAATGAGAAGCCTTAGGATCTTCTTTTTAATACTTTATTACAGAATTGAATAATATATCTGTATATGTTAAAATCCTTTTGTGTTTGTACTGACTATATAACACTCCATGTACACTATACAAACATATAAGGTGATTCAGCATTTTTCTCACTAAACCTAGTAACATACCTAAGAGTAGCCACCATCACCCTGGTTTGTAAAATGAACCATGTGTGAATTAAACAATAGAATATATGTGAATAAAATAGTGGAATGGAAAAAAAAAAATAGTGGAATGGATCCCGGATTCTGGAGCCAGAATGCCTGGGTCTGTTCAAATTATGGCTCTAATTCAATTTCCTCACTTATAAAAAAGAGAATAACTACAGTACTAAGCTCAGAGAGTGTTGTGAGGTTTGCCTTATTATACATGCAGTGCTTTTAACAGTGCTTCTCATAAACTCAGAACTCAATAAACATTAGCTACTTTGTTGCTGCAATCAGAGAATTCTTATGATAAAAATTAATTCCTGGGTTTCTCTGGTGATCTAGTGGTTAAGATTCCAGGCTTCCACATGGGAACTAAGATTCCACATGCTGTGTGGAGCAGCCAAATAAAAAGAAAAAAAAAAATCCCTCAGCTATTTCATACTCTATTTAGTTCTGATTTATCATCTAAAGAGAGAAACCTGGATGAGAACATTACCCAGGTATTCTGGGTATCTAGGTAACTAGAAAATGGTAATAAGCTACATGAATGTTCAATAGAGAAAATTTAAAAGACTAAAACAAGGAGGTAAAATTCAAGTCTAGTTATGTGTATGAAATTTATTTGTACTCCAAGACAGATTTACAATGTTACCTGAACAATAGCTGGGTCCTGAGGCAAAGAACATTGTGGTTTTGGTGGCTCACAAACAGTAAGGTCTTTAATATCACTCCCACGGAATATTATGTATTCAAAGACTTCATCTCGAGGTGGTATTGGACGATCTGTTGGTCTGTCTTCTGTACCAAAGGACCGAACTGGTAAGAAAACAGAGGGTATGAGATAGTGTCTACTCACTGTATTCAGGTAGCGCCTCTTACACTGCACTGTTTCCAGTACTAAGGAGCGGTCCTTAAATGCCTTCCATGAGAAAGTATTCATTAATTTGTTGCTAAAGTAAATTTTTTTTTAAAAAGTGGAAAAGCAAGTGGGTTTTGCAGAGTTACATGTATTCAATTTAAAAGACTATCAGTATTATGAATATTACATTAGAAAGTATTGTGTTCTTTCTACATTGTCACTTACTTATATCTTTGGTGGTTGTTGTAAGAGGTGCTAAAAAAAAGCCCTTTCATTGTTGATTTATTTTTAATGTCCCCATTCAGCAAAATAAAAAAAACTGGCAACTTGTATGGTATTTCCTGTGTGTGTGTATATGTGTATAGTGAATCTTCACTGAGTGAAAATTTTCCCAATCTACAAAAATCCCTAAGTCTGGGAAATTGAGCTTCAGGTTTAAGATAAGACAATGAAAAGAATATCTTCCTTGGTTAGTCGTATGTCCTCTAGAAACCAAGTAAAGCCTCTTGTCAGCTACTCGGATCCACAGGACAGCCTGAAATGCCCTAGTTACCTAAAAGATCTATTTCGTAATTAAATCTGACTATTCTAACACTCAGGGTGGCATTATTCAAAGTTGAACTGTGACCAGCTGTTTCAGGGTAAACTAGCTAAAAAAAAAAAAGATTCTGGAATCCACTGACTCAGATTTTCTGTGAAGAAGATACAGAAATCTATCTATATTTTAAATCAATTCCTCAAGAGTTTCTTATCAGTACTACAGTTTCAGGTTCACTATCTGAGGAGACTTCTGAAAGTGTTGACATCCCCCACAGAAGCTCCAAATAAGAAAGTATGCCATATCAGATATTATTCATTTAAAGAGTATCCTAGAGGAAGCAAATCCCTTAACATTGTGCAAAGTTTAATATTTTTCTGAAGAACTTATCCATAGCTAGACTGAAGATACATCAGATAACATCAGATCAGATCAGTCGCTCAGTCATGTCCGACTATTTGCGACCCCATGAATCGCAGCACGCCAGGCCTCCCTGTCCATCACCAACTCCTGGAGGTCACTGAGACTCACATCCATTGAGTCAGTGATGCCATCCAGCCATCTCATCCTCTGTCATCCCCTTCTCCTCTTGCCCTCAATCCCTCCCAGCATCAGAGTCTTCTCCAATGAGTCAACTCTTTGCATGAAGTGGCCAAAAATTTCAGCTTAAATGCCTTTTTTTAATCCTATAAATTTTGGGGGGTACTTATGAGACTCAGGAAAAGATGATGGCATCTGTAGGTTTGCAGATGACTATTCCGCACTATAACTAAAGAAAATTAAAAAGTTAAAATACCCCTAAACCAAGAAAATACCTCAAACCTATACCATAAAACTTTTATTAAAAAGCATCATGCAGATTTTCGAGAAATGCTGGACTGGAAGAAACACAAGTTGGAATCAAGATTGCTGGGAGAAATATCAATAACCTCAGATATGCAGATGACACCACTCTTATGGCAGAAAGTGAAGAGGGGCTAAAAAGCCTCTTGATGAAAGTGAAAGTGGAGAGTGAAAAGGTTGGCTTAAAGCTCAACATTCAGAAAACGAAGATCATGGCATCTGGTCCCATCACTGCGTGGGAAATAGATGGGGAAACAGTGGAAACAGTGTCAGACTTTGTTTTTCTGGGCTCCAAAATCACTGCAGATGGTGACTGCAGCCATGAAATTAAAAGACGCTTACTCCTTGGAAGGAAAGTTATGACCAACCTAGATAGCATATTCAAAAGCAGAGACATTACTTTACCAACAAAGGTTCACCTAGTCAAGGCTATGGTCTTTCCTGTGGTCATGTATGGATGTGAGAGCTGGACTGTGAAGAAGGCTGAGCGCCGAAGAATTGATGCTTTTGAACTGTGGTGTTGGAGAAGACTCTTGAGAGTCCCTTGGACTGCAAGAAGATCCAACCAGTCCATTCTGAAGGAGATCAATCCTGGAATTTCTTTAGAAGGAATGATGCTAAAGCTGAAACTCCAGTATTTTGGTCACCTCATGCAAAGAGTTGACTCATTGGAGAAGACTCTGATGCTGGGAGGGATTGAGGGCAGGAGGAGAAGGGGACGACAGAGGATGAGATGGCTGGATGGCATCACTGACTTCATGGGTGTTAGTCTGGGTGACCTCCGGGAGCTGGTGATGGACAGGGAGGCCTGGCGTGCTGCGGTTCATGGGGGCGCAAAGAGTCGGACACGACTGAGCGACTGATCTGATCTGATCTGATCATGCAGATATTTTTTGAGTTAGTCCACTCTGGAAGGCCAACTCCAGAATCCATATATAGCATGCTGAGAAATTTTCCCAGGCATACTCCAACTTGATGGATGGGGACACAGATGTGATAAAGGAAAAGATGTAGAACGTCAGAGCTGAAGCTCCCCTCCCTGTCTGGTGGCCAAACAATAACAGACATGGTTTTACATTTTGTCCTTTAACCAAAAAGAAAGCTAGGAAAATTACAAGTGGATCAATCTCACTCTTAAACTCAGCACCAGCACTATTACCACCATACAAAGTTTTATAAAGTCCCAGACCTCCAAGGTAACAAATCAGCTCACCCTAAAGCTGTGGGCAGGTGGGGTGGGGTTAAAGGTCTTCCATCTATAGAACCAAAGAGAAGCTCTATTAGGCTATCCAAGGCATAACCAAACCATTCAAATGATATCCATACATCCAAAAGAAAGATGAAACAAGAAAATTTCAGAAAGAACTGCTTTATATTCTCAAGAAAAATAAAACTCACATACTGAAAACACATAGAGTATAGCTGCAGAATAAACCTAACAAGAAAGTCTCTGAGAAAAACAGAACAAGTAAGACAAAATGCAACTAAAGATATAACAAATTTCCTGACATAAGGACCTAAATATGATCAGAAGGTTTCACTGTATTTCCAGAAAAAAAAAAAAAAGAACTTTAGTGCACTATAAGCCATACAGACTTATCCTTTGCTACATCAAAATAAAGAATTCACAGAGACAATGGCATTAAAAAATAAAGAGATGGACAATAAAATCATTCAAACACATTAATGTATGTGACAATTTACCAAGGTGCTAGTGTGCATGCGTGTTCAGTCACTCAGTCTTGTCCAATGCTTTGTGATCCCATGCCTGCCAGGTTCCTTTGTCCATATAATTTTCCAAGAAAGAATACTGGAGTGGTTGCCATTTCCTACTGCATTCCCCACTCAGGGATAGAACCCATGACTCCTGCATAGGCAGGCGGATTCTTTTCCACCGAAGGTGCTAGGATAGAATGTAAATTTAATAGTTCTGAAAAAGACTACAAAGTTACAAAGTGTTAGAAAAGTTAAGTGAAGTTGTTCAGTCCTGTCTGACTCTTTGCCACCTCATGGACTGTAGCCTACCAGGCTTCCCTGTCCATGAGCTGTTAAGATGGTATCTATTTCACACTCTATTCTCTCAAAAATTGGGAGATGAAAATAAGAAGCAAAGGAAACGTGAAAGGAAATTCATAAATGAACACTCTTAACTTTACAGTAAGGAGTTACCTAATAAAAGTTTGGGGGAAGTTGATAAATTCACATGCTAATGCTAAGTCACTTCAGTCATGTCTGTGCGACCCCATAGACGGCAGCCCACCAGGCTCCCCCATCCCTGGGATTCTCCAGGCAAGAACACTGGAGTGGGTTGCCATTTCCTTCTCCAATGCATAAAAGTGAAAAGTGAAAGTGAAGTCGCTCAGTCGTGTCCGACTCTTAGCAACCCCATGGACTGTGGCCCACCAGGGTCCTCCGTCCATGGGATTTTCCAGGCAAGATTACTGGGGTGGGGTGCCATTGCCTTCTCCAACATCCAAACCACCTGCCAATATTAGGGGATATAAAGAATGCCAGTACTCAAGAAACAAATTTATAATTATAAATGTTATATTTAAAAAATCTCAAATCATCCATTAAGAAACTAGAGGAATTTGCCTGTGGTGCAGTGGCTAAGACTCTGTGCCCTCAACGCAGGGGGCCCAGGTTTGATCCCTGGTCAGGGAACTAGAACCTACAGGACACAACTAAGAGTTTGCATGCTGCAACTAAAGATCGAAGAAACCGAGTGTTGCAACTAAAACCCGGTGCACTCAAAGAAAGAAAGAACAAAAAGAAGAAAGAAATCAGAAAAAGAGCAAACTAAGCCCCAAACCAGCAGAAACAAGGAAATAATAATACTGAATTCAACTCAAGATAAACAACACAGCAAAGAGAGACACAGAATCATTAAAACCAAAAGGTGGTTCTTTGAAAAGATCAACAAAATAGACAAAACTTTAGCTAGTCTGCTGCTGCTGCTGCTAAGTCACTTCAGTCGTGTCCGACTCTGTGTGACCCCATAGACGGCAGCCCACCAGGCTCCCCCATGCCTGGGATTCTAGTCTAGACTAAGGAAAAAGATGGGGAAATGTAAATAACTAAAGTCAAATGAAAGCAAGAACATTACTACCAATCTTACACAGATTAAAACACTTATAGGAGAATACTACAAACAATTGTATGCCAACAAAATAGATAATCTAGACAAAAAAGAAAAATTTCCAGAAATATACAAATAACCAAAACTGACTCAAGAAGAAACAGAAAATCTCAACAGATCTTTAACAAGTCCAACAAGAGACTGGGCTGGTAGTCAAAACCCTCCAAAGAACCAGGACCATACTTCACTGGTGATACCAAGTTTCACTGGTGAATTTTACTAAACATTTTAAGAATTAACATCAATCCTATTCAAACTCATCCAAAAAACAGAAGAAAAAGGAATATTTCCTAACACATTCTATGAGGCCAGCATTATCTTGATACCAAGGTCAGACAAAGTTACCGTAAGAAAACTACATGAAAATCTCTTAAGAATACAGACACAAAAATCCTCAACAAAATACTAGCAGACTGAATCAAACAGTGTATCAAAGGGATTATACTTCATGACAGTATAGTCCCTCTGACTAACTGTGCTGGCTAGGCCTTCTAATACATTGCTGTGTAACAGTGGTGAAGTGGACAACCTTGTCCTGTTTCTGTTCCTAGGGGAATGTTTTCTGTCTTTCACCACTGAATATGATGCTGGCTATCATGGAGTAGACTCCTGAAAGTCCCTTGGACTGCAAGATCAAACCTCTATCCATGGAATTCTCCAGGCAAGAATACTGTAGTGGGTAGCCATTCTCTTCTCCAGGGGACCTTCCCAACCCCGGGACTGAAGCTGGGTCTCCTGCACTGCACGCAGATTTTTAACCATCTGAGCCACCAGAGTGAAAGTGAAATCACTCAGTCGTGTCCGACTCTTAGTGACCCCATGGATTGTGGCCTACCAGGCTCCTCTGTCCATGGGGTTTTCCAAGCAAGACTACTGGAGTGGGCTGCCATTTCTTTCTCCAGGGGATCTTCCCAACCCAGGGATTGAACCCGGGTCTGCCACATTGCAGACAAACGCTTTACCATCTGAGCCACCAAGGAAGCCCATATAAATAGGTTCTCATCTCTAGCTTCTGACCAGAGCTCCAAAATTTCTGTAATTTCTTAAAAGATAAATGTACTAAGGGCATCTTATGTTCTAATGTTTGGTCTTTGACCCTGGTTTCTCACACAGAGCTCCTAAATCTCTTGGAATTTCGTGGGTGATATCAGAGCATCACCCAGGAACTATGGATGGAGGTTTGTAACACAGTACAGGAGGCGGTGACCAAAACCATCCCCACAAAGAAGAAATACAAAAAAGCAAAATGGTTGTCTGAAGAGGCCTTACAAATAGCTGAGAAAAGAGAAGCGAAAGGCAAAGGAAAAAAGGAAAGATATAACCATCTGAATACAGATTTTGAAAGAACAGCAAGGAGAAATAAGAAAGGCTTCCTCAGCAATCAATGCAAAGAAATAGAGGAAAATACTAGAGATCTCTTCAAGAAAATAAGAGATAACAAGGCAACATTTAATGCAAAGATGGGCACAATAAAGGACAGAAATGGTATGGATCTAACAGAAACAGAAGATATTAAGAAGAGGTGACAAGAATACAGAGTGTGTTAGTCGCTCAGTCATGTCCAACACTTTGTGACCCATGGACTGTAGACCACCAGGCTCCTCTGTCTATGGAGTTCTCCAGGCAAGAATACTGGAGTGGGTGCCATTTCCTTCTCCAGACGACCTACCTGACCCAGGGGTTGAACCTAGCTCTCCTGCATTGCAGTCACATTCTATACCATCTGAGCAACCAGGGAAGCCCCCAATGTATCTGGTATAATGGAAGACTATTTAGCCATAAAAAGGAATTAAATTCTGAAATACACTACAATATGATAAATCTTAAAAACACACTAAGTGAAAGAAGTCCATCACAAAAGATCTCATATTATGATTCCATTTATCTGGAGTCAGAAAATCCACTGAAATAGAAAGCAGATTAGTGGCCACCAGGGGCTGGGGAAGGGGAAATGAGAAATTAAAATAAGTGTCCTTCAAACTGAGGGCAGACATAGAGGAACTACACAAAAAAAGATCTTTAGGACCCAGATGGAGTGATCACCCACCTAGAGCCAGACATTCTGGAAGTGAAGTCAAGTGGGTCGTAGGAAGCATTCCTACGAACAAAGCTAGTGGGAGTGATGGAATTCCAGCTGAGCTATTTCAAATCCTAAAAGATGATGTTGTGAAAGTGCTGCACTCAATATGCCAGCAAATTTGGAAAACTCAGCAGTGGCCCCAGGACTGGAAAAGGTCAGTTTTCATTCCAATCCCAAAGAAAGGCAATGTCAAAGAGTGCTCAAACTACAGTATAATTGCACTCATCTCACATGTTAGCAAAGTAATGCTCAAAATTCTCTAAGCAAGCCTTCAACAGTATGTGAACCGTGAACTTTCAGATCTTCGAGCTGGATTTAGAAAAGGCAGAGGAAAAGGCCAATATTTGTTGGATCATAGAAAAAGCAAAAGAATTTCAAAAAAATATCAACTTCTGCTTTACTGACTATGCCAAAGCCTTTGACTGTGTGGATACAACAAACTGTGGAAAATTCTTAAAGAGATGGGAATACCAGACCACCTGGCCTGCCTCCTGAGAAATCTGTATGCAGGTCAAGAAGCAACAGTTAGAACTGGATGTGAAACAATGGACCAGTTCCAAATTAGGAAAGGAGTATGTTAAGGCTGTATACTGTCACCTTGTTTATTTAACTTATATGCAGAGTACATCATGAGAAACACTGGACTGGATGAAGTACAAGCTGGAATCAAGACTGTAAGGAAAAATACAATAACCTCAGATATACAGATTATACCACCCTTATAGCAGAAAGTGAAGAAGAACTAAAGAGCCTCTTAATGAAAGAGGAAAGTGAAAAAGCTGGCTTAAAACTCAACATTCAAAAAATGAAGATCATGGAATCCCGTCCCATCACTTCATGGCAAATAGATGGGGAAACAGTGACAGACTTTATTTTCTTGGGCTCCAAAATTACCACAGATGGTGACTGCAGCCATGCAATTAAAAGATGCTTGTTTCTTGGAAGAAAAGCTATGACCAACCTAGTGAGCATACTAAAAAGCAGAGACATTACTTTGCCAACAAAGGTCCATCTAGTCAAAGGTATTATTTTTCCAGTAGTCATGTATGGATGTGAGAGTTGAACCATAGAGAAAGCTGAGCACCGAAGAATTGATGCTTTTGAACTATGAGGTTGGAGAAGACTCCTGAGAGTCCCCTGGACTTCAAGGAGATCAAACTATTAAATCCTAAAGGAAATTGGCCCTGAATATTCATTGGAAGAACTGATGTTGAAGCTCCAATACTTTGGCCACCTGATGAGACGAGCTGACTTGTCTTCTGGAAAAGACCCTGATGCTGGGAAAGACTGAAGGCAGGAGGAGAAGGGGACGACAGAGGATGAGATGGTTGGATCGCATCACTGACTCAATGGACATGAGTTTGAGTAAACTCTGGGAGTTGGTAATGGACAGGGAGGCCTGGTGTGCTGCAGTCCATTGGGTCTCAAAGAGTTGGACACAACTGAGCGACTAAACTGAACTGATGGTTACACAACACTGTGACTAGATTAAATCTACATTTTATGATGGTTAATTGTATGTTATATGAATTTTACTTCAAAAACACACACAGGGACTTCCCTGGCAGTCCTGCACTTCCACTGCAGGGGTGTAGGTTCCATTCCTGGTCTCCCAGGTAGAGGAACTAAGGTCCCACATGCCTTGAGGTGAGGCAAAAAACAAAAACAAAACACACACACACACCCCCCTACAAATATAGCAGTAAGAGAATACACAAAATGACAGTAATAGTTGGAATAGAATGCTGAAACTAGGAGAAGTTGTCCTCTATAGTCTTAACTTCACGTTGTTATACTGCTTTAGTAAGTATTCTAGTTTTTCTTATTTCCCAAAATAGAAAAGTCCACATTTTAGGCTACCTTTCAAAAGAGTGGGAAGTAGGGAAAGTATTTTTTCCTGCATTAGTCTTAAAAGAATATAATCAATTCGCTACTTCTGGCTACAAATAGCAAAGATTTATTAATAGAAATGCATCTCATGATACTTTTTTTTTTAACAAAAAAAGAAATAAGGTCAAAGTTCTGGCAAAATCATTTATCTAAAATATCTCTATCTCTGAAGCTGAAGTGAATTTGCTCAGTCATGTCTGATTCTGCGACCCCGTGGATGGTAGCCTACCAGGCTCCTCCTTCCATGGGATTTTCCAGGCAAGAGTACTGGAATGGGTAGCCATTTCCTTCTCCAGGGGATCTTCCTGACCCAGGGATTGAACCCAGGTCTCCCACGTTGTAGGCAGACTCTTTACTGTCTGAGACATTCTATCTTTAGATCATGGCAAGCTCAAACATACACTAATGTCAAACTTGGTTCACAGTGTATTAATACCCACGTGTGTGCATACTCAGTCGCTGAATTGTGTCCCCATGGACTGCAGCTGGCCAGGCTCCTCTGTCCACGGGATGTCCTAGGCAAGAATTCTAGAATGGGATGCCATTTTCCTTTTCCAGGGGATCTTCCCAACGCAAAGATAGAACTCACTTCTCCTGCATTAGTAGGTGGGTTCTTTACCACTTGGTCACCAGGGGAAGACTCTTAATACCCACACATATAGTCAACGTACACAACAAGAGGGAAGAGCTGTAGTGACCAAATTCCCAATACAGTATTTCCATTATAAAATACCAAAGCTTTGTTAAGTTTAAATACGATGAATATATCCATAGTTAAATGTAGTTGGCACCATCAAAATAACATTAATATTTTCCAAAAGCCTTAACTTTTGGACACAAACTAAAAATTATAGATTAGGCTCTGATACTGATTGATAAATAAGAAAAACAAAAACACGACTCCTGAATACTAAAATGTGAGAGCAATAAACAAAAGGTTGATTATTCAAGAAACATCCAAAAGTAAGTTGGGAAACTAAGTTCCAATGGAAATCCATAATAACATTTATGAAGCAGTCTTAAAATTAAAACTCCTCTCAAGTATCAATTGCAAGACCTGGTCCCAATCACTTATCCGAATGTGAGTTTGAACCAAGCTCATCATTTTCCATACATAGACCAAGTTTTCTGTCCTCCACCAAAGTGCCTCCCCACACGTGATCTATCCTAAATTTCAGCTTAGATACTACTTATATTCATCATAGTTCTGCAGAGAAACAGAACCAACAGAATGCACATATATAGACACATATAGAGAGAGATTTAAGAAATTGGCTCACATGAAAATCCAAAATGTACAGAGTAGGCCAGCAGGCTGGAGACCTGGAGAAGAGTTGCAGTTTGAGTCCAAAGGTGGTCTGCTGGTAGAATTCTCTCCTTCTGGCTCATAGGAGGTCAGTCTTTGTTCTATCAGGACCTTCAACCTAACTGGATGAGGCCCACCCACATCCCACATCATGGGGGAGCAAATATGCTTTACTTAAAGTACAATAATTTAAATATTAATCTGGTTTAAAAAAAAACACAAACCTTCAGAAACATCCAGAATATCTGATCAAATATCTGGGCACTGTGGCCTGGCTATGAGTGGGCTTCCCTCATGGCTCAGAGGGTAAAGAATCCATCTGCAATGTGGGAGACCTGGGTTCGATCCCTGGGTTGGAAAGAGTCCCTGGAGGAAGGCATGGCAACCCACTCTAGTATTCTTGCCTGGAGAATCCTCATACAGGAGCCTGGTGGGCTACAGTCCATGGGGTCGCAAAAAGTCAGAATGACTGCACAACTAAGCACACAGTGGCCCAGGCAAAGTGACCTAACACTAGCCATCACACAACCCCACCAGTAGTATTCCCAGGTGCTGCTAACATACTCTCCCTTTAAAAATCATACAGCATTCTACCACTGTATATAGTGACCTCTTTTAAAATCAAAAGATCTTCAGGACAAAGATTTGTATCCTTGGAATTAACACAAGTAGCTAACACAGTGCCCTGAACAGTGCTGACATCTGAATATTTCTTGAATAAATTTCACAGTGGAAAAAGCTATTAAGTAAGCTATTTCCAAAATTACTGAGCACTGTTTAATACCAAAGGAACTGAATTAAACTACACAATAAACCTACTTAGAATAAAATGGGAAAATGACTATTTACAGCAAAAATAAATAACAGCTGGACATCAATATGATGGGAAAACAGAAAGCATAGCACATGGATTAAAAAAAAAAAACACCAGCATATAAGCATCAAATGGGGGTTGCGGGGAAGTGCTGAAAAGCAACATTTGGGGGCTTCTCTGGTGGTCCAGTGGTTATGAATCTGCCTTACAATGCAAAGGACACCGGTTCAATCCCTGATCCAGGAAGATCCCACAGGCCATGGAGCAACTAAGCCCATATGCCCAGAGTCCACACTTCACAAGAGAGTAGCCGCCACTCATCGCAACTAGAGAAAGTCCATGTGTAACAACAAAGACCCATCACAACAGCTAAGGTAAAATAAATAAATCTAAAAACAAACAAACAAAAAGCTCCACTTGGTTATTTTTATTTTCCTTACATTTATCTTTAAGTACAGTTCTTAGTGCATATCCAGTATGCTATACAAACTCTTGCTGAAACTATTTGAGATACTACATATTTTGAATAAGCTGTTATATAAGGGTTTAACACAAGGTTTAATTAAATATTAAAAGATCTTCATTTATCAAACTGTCTCTTCTACAACACAGTACCCACAGACCCTGAGAGCAGGATAGTGGTAAGTGGGCTCTGGATTTTTTTTTTTTTTAATTTGGCTGGGGAGATTTAAAATATAAGATTCCACAGGGCTGCTCTTTGAAATCACATCACAGCTTGTAACTACAAACCTCTACTTTTGGTACACCTTGTACTCTCTGCTTTGGTCCATTCTTCACTCTTATCCACACTACTTTCTGTTAGGGTCTAATACTTCGCTAAATAAAACCATCTGTCTCCAGCCTCTGTAATCCTTTCTTGTACGTACTTCAGACATGTCCTCTCCAACAGTGACTTTACTATTGACCTCTGCAGTATTCTCAATCTCCTCAGCGTCACGTGCCAGTCACTGGGGACTCTAAGATAACAGAGTTCATGGCCCAGATAACTTTCCTCTCACCTTTTCAAACATATTCTTAAAACCAACTCCTTTATCACTCAATTCTAAAAGTGAAAGTAAACTCCTCTTTGACTAAAAAGACTCCAAATGATTTCATATTTTCATTAATACATTTCATATCTTCCCTCATTTTCTCCCCTCTTCCTCACAGTTTTGGGGGAAGAAAGACTTCTACATTTCTTTCAGCCCAATGTCACCTTCCATGATTATAGATTTGAGACCCTGCAACTTCACTTGCTTCCTTCCAGTGGATTATTAATATGTGCAGATTTACTCAAGACATACCTTTCTTTGTTCAACCATTAGCATTTCAGATTGAGTACAAGAAAATAATGACTAGCCTAGGAATTTAGAAGGAGTGCCAACAGAGAATTATAAAACCAAAAGGCACTTTGATAATTTAGATGGTGATACAAAACAACAGCAGTGGTAATGCAAAACACACAAATCGGACTTTTTTGAAATGGCAACAGGAAAGATCCTGAAACAGTTCTGTAAAGCACAGGACAGCAAAAGTAAATACTTATTAATTATTAATACTTATTATTACTTATTAATACTTACTAATTTGAGAGAATAAAATAACCTCAATACATACCATCTTCATTTATTATAGTGTCCTTTCCTATAAAACGTCAAGTTCAACCACACATTTTCTGACAAAGGAGACTTTTCAGAAATAATAATCCTTCATACGATCAACAGTTAATTTGTTAAGCACAAAGGACACAGGAGGGAAAGATGTTGAAAAATAGTCTATAGCGAAAAATAAGAAAAGTTTGCTAAGCACAAAAAGAAAACAGAAGATAAACCGCAAACACAGAAGATGAAATATACAGTTTCTGACTAGGGTAACTGGGGAAGGCTTTGAAGGGGTAAGGATGCTCAAGTAGCATCTAGAAGGATAAACCTGATTCCCTCTTGCTCCTTTCCTAATTTTGGTGGATAGGAATCATTATAGGTACTATCATTCAATACTGTCAGCTCAAATTGTCCCTCACTCACAATTTTTGCACAATGCTGTCAGCATAAACATCCTACAGCTGGACTCTGACAAATCACTTCATTAGCTAAAAACTTTCCAGGGATCCTTACAATCCACTTGATAGCTCAGTTGGTAAAGAATCCACCTGCAATGCAGGAGACACGGGTTTGATCCCTGGGTTGGGAAGATCCCCTGGAGGAGGGAAGAGCTACCCACTCCAGTATTCTGACCTGGAGAATTCCATGGACTGTATAGTCCATGGGGTCACAGAGAGTTGGACACGCCTGAGCAACTTTCACTTTACAACCCACCAAGAAAAACTCAGACTTGTTATCCTGCTATTCAAATGACAAACTGAATAAACTAAGATAAATGTAGCAGGGGAAGAAAAATAAAAGCGGAGGGAGGGGCTTGAGTCTGTTATTTGACATATTTTCATTGGGACCTTCGAGAGCTGTTGGTTCTCTTTCCTTTGTGACTTTGTGTTCACTTTCGCCGACAGACTGCAAGACTCCCCTGTGACCTAGGACTGGACACTTCTTCCCAAACATCCTCTTCCTGTGGCTAACTGTGACTATCTGTCAGTCCCTACCTTAGCTGCTGGGTCCTCAAGAACCTTGTCTCTGGCTCTTTGGTTTCCTAGCATATAGCACAGTGTCTCGGGGAAGGCAATGGCAACCCACTCCAGTGTTCTTGCCTGGAGAATCCCAGGGACGGCAGAGCCTGGTGGGCTTCCGTCTATGGGGTCGCACAGAGTCGGACACGACTGAAGCGACTTAGCAACAGCAGCACAGTGTCTAACATGCAGTCGTAAAAAGTGCTCAGTAATTCTCCTGAATGGATGTAATAAGCCCCAGGCATGTGCAAGCTTCCCTTATGCTCCCTGTGCTCCACGCTGTCTTTGGTGTGGTAGGTACCTCTGCTCCTGAATGTGCTGAGGTTTCTCCAGAATATCTAGTTAAACCTCACCAGAGTACCAGGATCAGAGAGAAGTTAGCTATCCATCCAGATGTGGGAAATGCAAAAGAGGCTTTGGAAATCTGACCACTGTTGAAACAAATTTCAAGTTAATCTTCCAGTTCTGACCTCTATCTTCACCCAATTACTATAGTCCTTGTTTTCATTGCTTATGATGATGCCAATTCCTGAGACTTTTAGGAGTTTGGGTACAAATCAGGCTTACTTCTTGGCTTTATCCACTGCCTCCTTAGTCTGCAGCTAAATTCTGCTAAGAAGACATTTAAACTCAAAAGACAAAAACTTTTTTTTTCACCCTTCAAAATTTTGTTGCTGTTGTCCCCTTTCCAATTCTACTTTCTCTTTTATGGGTTTATGTGTTTTAAAAAAATGCCTTCTCATGTAGTTTGAGTTAAGACTTATAAACAGGAAGAAAAAGGAAAAGCATGTCCAATTTGCAGTCTAAATTTAGCCTCAACCCTCTAAGCTGCTTTGTTGGGTATTCTTCCTTATGGTTGGTTTTGTATTTTAACCTCCCAAAGATATAACCAACAGAGATATAAAAATATTTTTTAAAGCAAATTAATTAATTAAAAATAACTTTATCCAATAGGAGTTAAAAAATAAAACAAAAAACACAGGAGTGAAAAATAAACTAATCTGAGAGTTGGACAAAGAGAGCAAATTTACTAGGTTAAAGGAACTTGAGTCTTCAGATTTACAAGGCCGACTGAAACCACTCAGGAAAAACACACTTCAGTGTGGCAACATTTCGAAACTCCAAGAACTTCCAGAGAGAAAAGTGAGAATCAAATTGGTATCAGCAACACCAGAATGTTAGAATACAATAATCCAATAATTAAAAATGTCCATATGAAAAAACAATCTGAATTCATAATAATATACCCAGTCAATCAAGCAATCAAGAAAAACATAGATTCACTAAGAAAATTTGCCACCCACACATCCCACCTTTTTTTTTTTTTTAATGACAAAGATGCACTTATGCAAAATTGAGGGAAAAAGAACCAACTAATAAGTCAATATGGTAAACAAGAAACAGGAACCCCTGAATGTCTCTGAATAGACTGGACAGAGATAATGCAAAGTAGTAAAGTAGCAAAGGTGTACGAAGCAAAATTCTGCATATATCTTGGAATTAGTTGACAAGATCAGAAACAGTACAGGACGTACTGTGAGAGAAATTTAAGGATGACTCAAAAGATTTTTTTATCTTAACCAACTAAAAGAATAAATTGTCATTCAATTAGAAGGAAAGGACTAGATGAAGAAATAGGTTTGGGACATATTGAATGGGAGGTGCCTAGCAGACATCCTTCCAGGTGGAAATGTTAAGGAAGCCTATGGATACACAAATCAGGAGTCTGCAGGAGGGGTGCAGGATGGAGACAACAATCTATAGACATCATCTGAAGTCATGAAATTCAGAATGAAATCAAGAGAAGAGTGCACATGATAAAAACAAGGAAATAATCTGTAAACAACACAAAAGAACAAAGAGAAACAATAAGAGTGAAGATTTGAACTAAGCCCTGGCACCCTCCAACAATGGGAGGATTCGGAGTTGAAGAATCACAAAGGAGACAGTGAGGTCTAAGAGAAAACTAGGATCACATCAAGTGATCACATCAAGTGAAAAAATGGTTAGAAGCAGACGAGATCGATTGAGCAGTGTATTGCTGATCAGTCAAGTAGACCAAGCATAAGAACCAGCCACTGAATTTGGCAACATGGAAATCTTTGACAACGTTGATATATACAACTTCTTCAAGGAGTTTTGGTGTAAAGAGAAGGAGAGAGATGGGGCAGTAGATGGAAAAGAGTAACTGCATTAAGAATAGCAGTGTTTTTGTCATTGTTGTTGCTGCTGTTTTTAAGATGGGTGAAATAACGGAATATCTGTGAGTAGACAGGAAAGGTCTGGCAGAGAAGGAGAAACTGAATATGCAGGAGAGGCTGTTGGAGCAATGTCCTTGAATCATCAAGAGGGAATGAAACCTACTGCACAAATGCATGGGTGACCTTAGGAGAGAACAGTTTATCTAAACAGAGAAAAGGAGAGGTTTGGGATAGATGAAGGTTACTGGGCACATGTGGGATGAGTTGAGCAAAATTCTCTTCTGTTTGCTATTCTCTCCTCAAAGAAAGATGAAGCAAGGTTCATAGACTGAAAGTGAAGATGGGGGAAGAGTTGATAGAAGTCTGAGGAAAACAAGGAATGGAATGGTCATGTACAAAACCAGAATGAAGGGACTAAGGACATACAATATATGGGAAGTAACCATGACTTCCAGGCTTAAGTTAGTAAGTAAGTGAAGTCACTCAGTTGTGTCTGACTCTTTGCGAACTCATGGACTGTAGCCTACCAGGCTCCTCTGTCTATGGGATTTTCCAGGCAATAGTACTGGAGTGGACTGCCATTTCCTTCTCCAGAGGGCTTAGTGAACACAAATGTACAGTGAAACTGGCCAGCATGTCTGTGCTGATATAATCAGGGCTGTGAGGTTTGTACAAGAAAGTGGGAGGAGGAAGAGGGTTGACAGTATAAGCTCTGTTCTGACGGTAACAACTCCTCATTGAATTAAAACAGGTGGTAAAGTTATAAGGAGAGTGTGGGTCAATGAAAGGTAGCAAGATCAACAGACTGTAGGCTATAGTAGATCTGAATGACTGATGGAGATGGGTTACCTAGACAAAGATGGAGATAGTGGTTGGAAATAACAACGAGAAAGCTACTCTATTAAGCGCGGTAACAAACTAGTTATTATAATACTTCTGGTATTATCTCATTTAATTCTGAGAGTGACTGAAAAATGCACATCACTATCCTTACTTAAAATATGAAGTTAAAGCTGGGATTAAATTACTTGTCCAAGGACACTACTAAGTTTTCCAACTGGCCTTTTAGGTCACATTTGCTTCCAAAAACAAACACTCCACAACACTAGAATAAATCTTTGTGAGTAAAATACTTCACAGACTAACTCACACTTGATCCATTAAAAATTTTACTTCATTGATATCCAGTTTTTAAAATAGATAACTGAAGTACTACTTTAAAGTATCACAGAGAAAATAAAAGGTAAATTGCTTCTATAGACAGCACCTTCTACCACAGAGTAATAAATTCAAGTTAAACCATCTACAGTTACTGCTATTACTACTTTGGCACTGAGTTAAATACAAAACTCTTGCTATGTGTCACACAGGTAAGATCTCTTTACTCTTACTATTTCTTTTCTTCTACTATTATTTTCCTCAGGCTTTATGTTGTTTTCTTTACTTCCAATTCAGATAGTCATGTCTTGGGACATTCCTGATGGTCCAGTGGCTTCCCTGAGTGCCCAATGCAGGGGGCCTGGGTTTGACTCCTCGTTAGGGAACTAGATCCCACATGCCACAACTAAAGACCCCACAGATTGCAAAGAAGACTGAAGATCCTGGTGCAACCAAACAAAAGAAATAAATATTAAAAGAAAGAAAAAGAAAGCCATGGCTTTTCTTACTCTACTGGAAAATGTACAGTTAGTTTCTGGCGCCTGACCTGAGACTCTCAGAATTACCAAGAATTTCTGTGGACTATGCAATAACAACAAACTGTTTCTAAGGCTCCAAGTTCTGGCAATCTCACTAAATAGGGCAACCAAAAGAAACTGCAGCATTAAGTTTCACTAGATCTTTGCTGTTCCTCAGTAGTGATCTTGTGAATTGCTA
This sequence comes from Tragelaphus eurycerus, assembly GCA_935064755.1. NCBI lineage: Eukaryota > Metazoa > Chordata > Mammalia > Artiodactyla > Bovidae > Tragelaphus > Tragelaphus eurycerus. The sequence goes on from CAKXYN010000020.1 coordinate 13,050,963, forward strand.
GATTCAGATCCCCAAATGACAGAGAAGGCAAGAACTCAATAAAGCACTTCACAGGCATTTCATCCAATAAAAGCTCTCCCACTCTCTCTGGAGTTTATGACTATGGATAATTAACAATCAAGAGGTGAGTAAACTATGCCAATGGGCAATATAATCCATTACCCACTTACCCACCGACTTACCCACTTTTATATTCCTCCATCAATCACTTGATTCTTTAAGAACAAACTGTTTATTTTAAAAGCACCTGGCTTATATAATCATTCTTCCTCACAAAGTCTCTTTTCCTAATTCAATGGCAACATGATTTTCATTTTAAGGGTTTATTAACCAGGAGTAGCCATCATGGTCAACAAAAGAGTCCGAAATGCAGTACTTGGATGCAATCTCAAAAACAACAGAATGATCTCTGTTTGTTTCTAAGGCAAACCATTCAATATCACAGTAATCCAAGTCTATGCCCCAACCAGTAACGCTGAAGAAGCTGCAGTTGAACGGTTCTATGAAGACCTACAAGACCTTTTAGAACTAACACCCAAAAAAGATGTCCTTTTCATTATAGGGGACTGGAATGCAAAAGTAGGAAGTCAAGAAACACCTGGAGTAACAGGCAAATTTGGCCTTGGAATACGGAATGAAGCAGGGCAAAGACTAATAGAGTTTTGCCAAGAAAATGCACTAGTCATAACAAACACCCTCTTCCAACAACACAAGAGAAGACTCTATACATGGACATCACCAGATGGTCAACACCGAAATCAGATCGATTATATTCTTTGCAGCCAAAGATGGAGAAGTTCTATACAGTCAGCAAAAACAAGACCAGGAGCTGACTATGGCTCAGACCATGAACTCCTTATTGCCAAATTCAGACCGAAATTGAAGAAAGTAGGGAAAACCACTAGACCATTCAGGTATGACCTAAATCAAATCTCTTATGATTATACAGTGGAAGTGAGAAATAGATTTAAGGGCCTAGATCTGATAGATAGAGTGCCTGATGAACTATGGACTGAGGTTCATGACATTGTACAGCAGACAGGGATCAAGACCATCCTCATGGAAAAGAAATGCAAAAAAGCAAAATGGCTGTCTGAGGAGGCCTTACAAATAGCTGTGAAAAGAAGAGAAGCGAAAAGCAAAGGAGAAAAGGAAAGATATAAGCATATAAATGCAGAGTTCCAAAGAATAGCAAGGAGATAAGAAAGCCTTCTTCAGCGATCAATGCAAACAAATAAAGGAAAACAACAGAATGGGAAAGACTAGAGATCTCTTCAAGAAAATTAGAGATACCAAGGGAACATTTCATGCAAAGATGGGCTCAATAAAGGACAGAAATGGTATGGACCTAACAGAAGCAGAAGATATTAAGAAGAGATGGCAAGAATACACAGAAGAACTGTACAAAAAAGATCTTCACGACCCAGATAATCATGATGGTGTGATCACTGACCTAGAGCCAGACATCCTGGAATGTGAAGTCAAGTGGGCCTTAGAAAGCATCACTACGAACAAAGTTAGTGGAGGTGATGGAATTCCAGTGGAGCTATTCCAAATCCTGAAAGATGATGCTGTGAAAGTGCTGCACTCAATATGCCAGCAAATTTGGAAAACTCAGCAGTGGCCCCAGGACTGGAAAAGGTCAGTTTTCATTCCAATCCCAAAGAAAGGCAATGCCAAAGAATGCTCAAACTACTGCACAATTGCACTCATCTCACACGCTAGTAAAGTAATGCTCAAAATTCTCCAAGCCAGGCTTCAGCAATATGTGAACCGTGAACTTCCTGATGTTCAAGCTGGTTTTAGAAAAGGCAGAGGAACCACAGACCAAATTGCCAACATCCGCTGGATCATCGAAAAAGCAAGAGAGTTCCAGAAAAACATCTATTTCTGCTTTTTTGACTATGCCAAAGCCTTTGACTGTGTGGATCACAATAAAATGTGGAAAATTCTGAAAGAGATGGGAATACTAGACCATCTGATCTGCCTTTTGAGAAATCTGTATGCAGGTCAGGAAGCAACAGTTAGAACTGGTCATGGAACAACAGACTGGTTCCAAATTGGAAAAGGAGTACATCAAGGCTGTACACCATCACCCTGCTTATTTAACTTATATGCAGAGTACATCATGAGAAACGCTGGACTGGAAGAAACACAAGTTGGAATCAAGATTGCCGGGAGAAATATCAATAACCTCAGATATGCAGATGACACCACCCTTATGGCAGAAAGTGAAGAGGAACTAAAAAGCCTCTTGATAAAAGTGAAAGTGGAGAGTGAAAAAGTGGGCTTAAAGCTCAACATTCAGAAAACAAAGATCATGGCATCCAGGGCCATCACTTCATGGCAAATAGATGGGGAAACAGTGTCAGACTTTATTTTTCTGGGCTCCAAAATCACTGCAGATGGTGACTGCAGCCATGAAATTAAAAGACGCTTACTCCTTGGAAGGAAAGTTATGACCAACCTAGATAGCATATTCAAAAGCAGAGACATTACTTTGCCAACAAAGGTTCGTCTAGTCCAGGCTATGGTTTTTCCAGTGGTCATGTATGGATGTGAGAGTTGGACTGTGAAGAAGGCTGAGCGCCAAAGAATTGATGCTTTTGAACTGTGGTGTTGGAGAAGACTCTTGAGAGTCCCTTGGACTGCAAGGAGATCCAACCAGTCCATTCTGAAAGAGATCAGCCCTGGGATTTCTTTGCAAGGAATGATGCTAAAGCTGAAACTCCAGTACTTTGGCCACCTCATGCAAGGAGTTGACTCATTGGAGAAGACTCTGATGCTGGGAGGGATTGGGGGCAGGAGGAGAAGGTGACGACGGAGGATGAGATGGCTGGATGGTATCACTGACTTGATGGACGTGAGTCTGGGTGAACTCCGGGAGTTGATGATGGACAGGGAGGCCTGGTGTGCTGCGATTCATGGGGTTGCAAAGAGTCGGACACGACTGAGCGACTGAACTGAACTGAACTGAACCGAACTGAACCAGGTACAGTTAACTAAATGCATGTTAGATAAGAATTTTACTCACTTTTGTCTATTTAGTCTATGTTGGCCACCTGATGTGAAGAACTGACTCACTGGAACAAAGACCCTGATGCTGGGAAAGATTGAAGGCAGGAGAAGGGGACAACAGAGGATGAGATGGTTGGATGGCATCACCAACTCAATGGACATTAGTCTGAGCAAGCTCCAGGAGCTGGTGATGGACAGGGAACTGGCATACTGCAGTCCATGGGGTCGCAGAGTCACGACTGAGTGATTGAACTGAACTGAGTCTATTTTACTTAAATACTTTTAAAATCCACATATATAATCTTTATAGGATATGTGAGTTTCCTCCAACTTTGAGATTCCCACAATGAGAAATCTTCAAAAGCTATGTTTCCTTTCATTTATTCAAATATTTACCAAGGGTCTGCTCTGTGCCTGGCACTATTCCAGCTTCTGAGGACAGAGCAACAAATGAGACAAAACCCTTGCCTCTACAAAGTTTCCATTCTGTGGGGAATCTCTTGGTATCCAGGATCTATTATGTGTTTGGGTGTCATATTCACAAATACAAGTGCATATACAATTGGAAGTATCCTACAAACTACTGCTGCACATCATCACTTTGCAGCTCCCTCAAACATTCTGAATTGATTCTTCTTTAAATTTTAAAGGAAAATTATAATTAAGCTTGAGTCATAAGGTGAAAAACTCTGTCTCCCCAACAATGTCATTTATATCATGCATGTCTTAAAATTTTATCCTGGACTTCTCTAGTGGTACACTGGATAAGAACCTGCCTGGTTTGGGAAGATTTCACATGTCACAGAGCAACCAAGCCCATATGCCACAACTGCTGAGCCTGTGCTCTGCAACAAGAGCCTGTGAGCTGCAACTACTGAAGCCCATGCACCTAGAGCCTGTGCTCTGCAACAAGAGAAGCTACTGCAATGAGAAGCCCATGCAGTACTGTTCACAGTAACTAGAGAAAGCCCGTGCACAGAAAGACCCAGCACAGTCAAAAAAAAAAAAGATTTTATTCTCTTATATTCCCATTCTCCAAAATTTCTTACTGTTGGTAGAGGGAACATACTTTATGTATTTTAATTTTAAAGAGATACAACTGCAAACATTTAGAGATATCCCCAAGAGACTTCTGTAAGATTAATAAACTAAAATGCTAAATAGTTTTCATTTATTCATTCATTTAATAAATATCTGTTCATCCCAGGGGCTCAGACTATAAACACATGCAAATAAACAAAGATGATTACATGTAGGTCACGATCAGTACTAGAAGAAAAAGAACCCAGACCTGTGATAAAGACCTCAAGAAACAAACAACAATCCAGATTATCTATTAACATACTTATACTGACAGTAAATTTTTTTACTTGACCTTAAAACTTCCCTGACACTGATTTAGAAGATTCCAATGTATCAAAGTTCATCAAATTTACCTCAATTTCACTTTTATAGAACTAAAGCTAGTCTGTGACATCTCTAGCAGAAAATAAAAGATAACACCTATTTGGAAGTACCTCTGGCATTGGGCTTTTGACTACATACAGTGGGACCATACAATTTATTATCCAAGCTGCAAGATTTTCAAGAGAGAAAAAGGATGCTTTAACAATTTCACCAAAATAACAGGCACAAACAAGGACTTTCCACCAGGGCAAAACAGGCCATATGGTCATCCTAATTATATACTACATCAAACAGAGCTAGCCCAAAGTATCAAGAATATTTTATAGTTTCAGATGGATTTAAATTGTAAGTAATATCCAAGTAAAGAAACTAAATTATAATCTGGACCATATAAGCCAAGTGACTTCCATACTAAATGTAAAGATTTAAATACCTCACAGATCAGATCAGATCAGTCGCTCAGTCGTGTCCAACTCTTTGCGACCCCATGAACCGCAGCACGCCAGGCCTCCCTGTCCATCACCAGCTCCCAGAGGTCACCCAGACTCACACCCATCAAGTCAGTGATGCCATCCAGTCATCTCATCCTCTGTCGTCCCTTTCTCCTCCTGCCCTCAATCCCTCCCAGCATCAGAGTCTTCTCCAATGAGTCAACTCTTCGCATGAGGTGGCCAAAATACCAAATACCAAAATACCTCACAACATACACAAAATCAATTACAGGGGCATCATAGGCCTAAATGTGAAAAGGCAAAACAGAAAAGTTTTGATAAGATAATCAAAATAAGTCCATGATCCTTGGGTAGGGAAAGGCTCCTTTAAAAGAAGAAAAAAAAAAAGGACAAGAAACATTAGTCACAATGGAAAAGAGTGGTTACATATTTACAATAGAAGGAAGAACTTCTATACACCAAAAGAAACCATTAAATGAGAAAAGATACTTGCAACAGATATATCCAGCAAAGGATTCATATTCTGATACTGAACTCAAGAAAAACAACAACAACAGCATGCATTTCAACAGTAAAATGGGCAAAAGATTTCAAAGGCACTTCATCAAAGATGAAATCCAAATGACCAAGATATGAAAAGGTGTTTACCTCACTAGTAATCAAGAAGATTAAAACCAGGTACAAATACATACCCACCAGACTGGACAGAACTAAAACACCTGATGAAAGTGGCAGTTACAAGTATTACTGTTGGTGAGAGATGTGGAACAACTATAACTCATATACTTTACTAATAACTGAAATAAAAATTAGTAAACAACTACTTTGGAAAACAGTTTTTCATGATCTAATAAAGACATACTCCCCAGGATCCTGCAATTCAAAGCACAGAGCATAAAGAAAATTACATAAACATGTATCAGTAAACTGAAACACACAGTTATTGTCCATAATTGCCCAAAACTGTAAACAATTTGAATAGCTTCAGAATATCCAAAGCAACTGGAGAAACAGATAAACAAGTTACATGCATGACGGAATACTGTGTCACAACAAAAGCCAAAATAAATATATGCAACATGATTCCATTTATATAAAGTTCAAACAGGGACAAAACTCTTATCATTCAGAGATGTAACTTAAGTGATAAAACGATCAATGTCGGAATAACATTTATGTCTAGCTTAAGAAGGCAGTAGCTGTTGATGGGAAGAAGCAGGAGTGGGAGGCTTGTGGGATGTTGGCAAAGCCTGTCTTTCCCTGGGTGGTAGTTACAAGAACCTTTGTTTAAAAATATTTCATTTTTATCCACATATCTTTACAACATGTGTGGTTTATATTTCACACTGAGGGGGAAAAAAAAACACCTCTCTTTAAAGGGGAAAAGGATTAACGTCCTAAATAGAATTCTAAGAATGTTAAAGAGATAATTCATAGTTTAAAAAGAGTTAGCAAGGATCTCTAAATCCAAATACATACTGTATTCTAGACACACTGTAGTCTAAAATCCATGAATAAACTTTTGGTTTCATTGGGTAGACTGCCACTCTTCATCCAAATTTTGAAAAAGGTGGAATTTCAGATATCAAATTACTCAACAAATCACATAAATTCTAAAATCTTAACACTAAACATCCCACTTCTAATTCTGAAATCTGAAATAAGTGCCTGGTTGTTGACTGCAGTTACAAAGCAGTTTTAGATTAGAAACTGCCAAGTAGAATAATATCCACATTTGGGAACTCCAATTTTTGCAAACACAATTCCCAAACCTCTGTTATATCAACAACTCAAATTTCTTTAGAAAAAAAGAATATATTACATATGTGGGATTACATATCAAAGCCATGAGAAGAGACATAAATTAAATCAATGATTAAAAAAACCTTTTCATTGCTATATAGATGTTTTTAGGTTCTTGTATAAAAGAATGTATTTATAGGTTTTTGTTTTTAAAAAGACGAATACATTAGAAATCTTTTCTTTGTAAGAAGTAAAGGTACCCCACTCCAGTACTCTTGCCTGGAAAATCCCATGGACGGAGGAGCCTGGTAGCTGCAGTCCATGGGGTCGCTAAGAGTCAGACACGACTGAGCGACTTCACTTTCACTTTTCACTTTCATGCATTGGAGAAGGCAACGGCAACCCACTCCAGTGTTCTTGCCTGGAGAATCCCAGGGACAGGGGAGCCTGGTGGGCTGCCGTCTATGGGGTCACACAGAGTCGGACACGACTGAAGTGATACATCATCATCATCATCATCAAAGGTACCACAGTCAACTCATTGAGAAGTCACTAACCTGGCAAGAAACCTTAAAAGTCTGATTGGGCCAAACAATGCTTTAAAAAAAAAAAAAAAATTAAATCACTTTAATGAGAAATACTATTTTCAGCTTGTATGTGGCTCTCATCAAAAACTTTAGAGGGCCCTTTTCACAATTCCACAAAACCATAAAAATTAAAACTATATAGCTAAATATGCACGCGGGTGGGTGGAGGGACAGGTGGGAGAGGAGAGGAAAGAAAATTAAGAGAAAACAATTTAAAGACTCCCTACCTAGATAGAAAATTTGTCCCAACAAGAGTGTTTTAAAAGGATGTACCAGGGAATCCAAAAAGTATCTTTAAATACTTGAGTGATATCGCGAAATGACTCTCCTATCGGTCAAAGACTAATCTTTTCTTAAAAATAGATTTGGAAAATTTTCTTCCTATCGCCGGACTTCTCTCCTTACCATGCTATTCTTTCTATTTCTTTCTATTCTTTCTATAACTCCCCGAGATGTGCTGCGAAAATGACCTTAGTTATCTTGCTTCCCTCTCCTATATGTTCCCAAAACTTGTGAGGTTTCTTTTAAGATCAGGAGCTAAAGTTTATTTCCTTCCTGGTTTCCTGGCGGAACAAAAACCCAGACTTGTGAACGGAAACAAAACCCACAAGACTGGGCGATGGTGCGTACTTTGGGGTGGACACCTTCCTCCCCGACCCCAGAGAGCCTCCACCGGGGTCGGTCAGCGCCCACTGATTTAGATCTGCCCTGGGAACAAGGGACCCGGAAAAATCTGGCACCTTTCTTCCCACCGGATTTCCAAAAACAAGGCCGAAAGGAGAGAAGCAAACATTTGAAAGAGATGGTTGCACAACAGGTTTGGAGAAGGATTCCGGTTTAACAGGTAAATACCACACAGGAGACAAGTGGGATGTGATCTGCTCCAGGTACCAATGGCATTTCGAGGCCGTCTGCGTCGCAGGAGAAACCCAAAGTTTGGGCACATTACTTAAAGTTCACCTGAGGAATATGCAACGAATTGAAATTAAAAATGCGAGAAAATGGGCGCTGGAAAATCAGCAAATCAGCGCTTTAAACTCAGGCTGGGCGGAAAAATTCTTTGAATACTCAGGCTTTGTTTGGTGGTTAAGAAGACAGAACCACCGAATTTCGGAGTTGGAAGACGCGTATCTCCGTGTTCTTCGGCCCGTTCTCGGACTTCAGGGCTGCCCCGCCCGGCCCGGCCGCGGTCCTTAGTCACCGGATCGAAGGCGGAACCCTGAGAGCCCCGGGGAGGCCGCGGCCCGCCCCGGCCCGCGACGCCGGGGCCCGGACGGAGGGAGGGGAGCGGCACCCCAAGGAGGACGGTGGAGCGGGGAGGGAGCGAGGAGGTCGCGAGCCGAGAGCTCGGCGCAGCCCCGAGCGCTCGGCCCGGCTTCCCCACCCCGAGGCCCGCCCCGGCATACCTTTGGCGAGAGCTACGGTAGAGTTCTCGGTGTCGATAGTGTAGAGGATGCCCTCGTAGCGGATCTCCGCCTTGGAGATAAGGCTGATCTTGCTGCCGATGTAAGGGGTGCCCCCGCTCATGGCGCCGCCGCCGCCGCCGCTCCCGGCCGCTCGCAGAGAGGCAGATCTCACGCCGCTGTGGCCGTTCTGCTCGCCCACTTGCTCCGTCGGCGCCTACAGCAGCCGCCTCAGACCCAACATGGCGGCGGCGCCGGCTCCGCTACCCTCCCCCCAGCCTCCCGCCCTCAAGCCGCGGCGCGGCGGCGGCGGCGGCTGCAGCGGCGGCGGCGCGGGGCATGCTGGACGGGGAGGCCGAGGTCTCGCGAGATTCGCCTGGCGGCCGGTGGCTCAGGGCTCCTTCGCTCCCTCGGCAGTCCTAGCAGTGCCACTTGGCCTGGTATGTCGCTGTCGTTCCCCGAGGCCTGAGAGGAGCTGCAGGGAGAGGCCGGGGCCTCGGAATCTAAGGATACTGTGGGCTGGCGTGGCGCCGCGCGCGGTCATCTTGATCTCCGCTGTGGCCCACACCATTTCCAGACCCTTTGTAACCTGTCCCGAGTCCGGTTTCATTGCAAAAGCGGATCCCTCTAGCTAGAAAGTTCCAACGTGCCTCGAAGCTCTTGGTGAGCACCTCTGAGACCTGGTCATTTTCCTTAGGAAGCAACTGCGCCCCTCATGGAGTCATCATTACAGCATCTGTCACCCAGAGAGTCTCCCCCTACTCCCCTTTGCTGCTTCTAGACGTGGGATTCTGTCCAAAGCTTTCAAATGGTTCTCATTGCTTTCACTGCCATTGCACACAGACCAAACCCTACTGACTGCAGTTTTGTTCAGTTCTGTGAACTCTGGATTCATTTAAGCCATAGCATTGTTAACTTAAAAAAAAAAAAAAAAAAGCTCAACCTAAGCGTGAGAATTGTGCTTTCTTCCGGGGGGCGGGGGGGGGGGGGTTTGCTGAGGACTTAAATCTGGAGATAGCCTCTCAGCTCTGAGGCACTGCTCGGAAGAAGTAAGGGAGAAGCCGGAATATATAGGGGTTTTTGAAAAACAGCAAAAACAACAAACCCAGGTAGTTTAATATCAAAAGATTACTCTTAAAGAAAAACCATACATCTCAAGTTAATGAATTCAACACTTTTCTATGTATAGGAAGAAGTTAGAGTCTGGACTCATTGAAATCATTTCCTTAACTATCTAACGTTAGTAAACCTTTTCTCCATCCTGAATCCCCTCAGGGTTCACAGTTGGGGGTGACTACAGTGGCTGATGGCTTAATAGCTGCCAAATCGTTTGTTTACTTATGTGTCAGGGGACATCCACAGCCTCTTCAGGATCTTTAGTTGGATTTCTAATTGGCAAGTTTGTGTATCTGAAGATTTCCCCTCTAAACCTAATCTTGCCAGTCAACAGTTCATCCTTAAAATAGTGGGACTTCTCACTCAGGCCTTTATCTGTTCTGACTGCAAAATTCTGTCCTTTTCAAGCATAGACTGTTTCCTGAATCTGATATTTCTCACCATCTCCACCCCTGCCCTACAACAAACCACCCAGAATTATTGAAACATCCTCCTAGAAGACCCTTCTACCTCTGCTTTTGTCTCCCTAATTCTCAACACAGCAGCCAGAGGGATCTTGTTAAGATCAAAGTTAGATTGTATCCCACCTCTACTCAATACTCCTCTCCCCAGTGAACTCATGTCACACAGAATGAGAGCTAGCTAGACTCCTTACTTTGCCCTATAGAGACATACATGATTTAGTCCTTTATTCCTTGCTTCCGGAGAAGGCAATGGCACCCCACTCCAGTACCCTTGCCTGGAAAATCCCACGGATGGAGGAGCCTGGTAGGCTGTAGTCCATGGGGTCACTAGGAGTCGGACATGACTGAGCGACTTCACTTTCTCTTTTCACTTTCATGCATTGGAGAAGGAAATGGCAACCCCTCCAGTGTTCTTGCCTGGAGAATCCCAGGGACGGGGAAGCCTGGTGGGCTGCCATCTATGGGGTCACACAGAGTCGGACACGACTGAAGTGACATAGCATTCCTTGCTTCACCATTCTGTTCTAGCCATCCCCTTTTCACCTCAAACTTGCCTGCTTCATTCAGATCTTGACTCAAATGTTGCTTCTGCAAATGACTCTTTATTGTCCTGTTTATAATGATACCACCTGAATCACTCTACATACCCTTGCTCTGCTTTCTTTTTATTCATAGAGTTTATCTTCCTCTAATTGTTTAGTCGCTCATTGTGTCCGATCTTTTGTGTCCCTGTGAACTATAGCTCACCAGGCTCCTCTGTCCATGAAATTTCCCAGGCAAGAATAATGGAGTCAGTTGCCATTTTCTTCTTCAGAGGATCTTCCTGACCCAGGGATTGAACCCATGTCTCCTGCACTGCAGGTGGGTTCTTTACTGCTGAGCCACCAGGGAAGTCCCATCTCTCTCTAGTATGTTTAATTGGGTCTCTCTGTCCCCTTCACTAGAATCTAAACATTTTGAGATAGGGATGTTACTCTGGTCACTACTATATGATCAGAACCCAGAACAGAGCCTGGAACAGAGCAGCTTTTCAGTAAGTTGGATGAAGTTGGATGAAGGCAGAGCATAGGTAGGATGTCTGGTGAGCTGAGTGAACAAATGGTGAGAAGCCTGGCAAGAAACAGAGAGGGAAGCAGTACAGAAGACTAACAGCTGTGCTGGGTCTTGTTCACAGTAGCTTCAAAGGAAGACTGAAATATCTACTTCAGTACAAGATTCCTGCCAAGGAGCTGAACTCTTTATTTCCTCCCGCTTCCAGGCTTGGGACCTAGATTATCTTCTATGCTTCCTGAGCGATCTCATCCTTTTTCATATATTAACTAATTCCCAAATTTTCATCTTCATTCCAGATCTCTTGACTTCCAGGGTCACACCTAGTACCTACTTACTACATATAGTTGCTTTGGTGTCCCTCAGACACTTCCAGCTCAACGTGTTCAAAAATATATGCATCTACTCCATTCCCCCAAATAAACCTGCCCTTTATCCATGCTCTCTGTCCTTATCACTGGCCCCAGGACTCACTCAGGTGTCCAGTCTTGAAAACAGAATCCTTATCTGGCTGTACCCAGTCAATCACCAATCTTGCTGATTCTGTTTTGTTTGCAGTTCATAGCTTCCTGTACCCTAGGGCACCAGGAACTGTGCATAAGTGCAGCTGATCAGTGTGATAGCCCATAGTGTATTATGCATGTGAATCTCTAACTTAGGTACTAGAAAAAGACTGAGAAAGTGGCACCTTTCACTTGTTTCTGAAAACCCAAGTCCCATGTTGCTCCCCCGCTTAAAAGCCATCAATTATGTCTGCTGGCCTACAGAAAAAAAAAAAAAAAAAACAAACACACAAAAACACCTCTCCACTGAATGTTTTCAGCAATAGAAAGTCTAGAATTTCTACATTGGAGAGGCAGTCAGGTTGGAAGAGGAGATGAAAAGCATGGGAGGGTTGTCCAAAGTTATGTTTCTAGCTGGCATACTGTTTTTTTAACTTATATTTGTGTTTGCTTCGTGACGCTGGGGATTGGGTAATGGTGAATATGGGAGAAACAAGGTTCCTGCACCTCACTGTCTTTTGGTGTGTCCACAGTTATTCGTTGCAACTCCCAACATATTCTCTGCGTGCCTTAGGCTCTGGCCATGCTGAATTCATTGCTTCTCAGAACATATGTGTCACTCTCCCACCTCTAACCACTCCTTTGTCTCCTGTTTGATATGAAAGGCTCTTTATTCCATCTCCATTTGACAAACAAGATTCAAAATCACTTTCACAGTATAGATAAAAATTAGAATAAATCAAAGACCTTAATGTAAGAGGTAAAACTATAAAATTCTTAGAACAGGGGTCCCCAACCTCTGGGTTGTGGACGGGTACATCCTGTCAGATCAGTGGCATCATTAGATTGGAAATAAGAGTGCAATAAATGTAATGCACTTGAACCATCCCCAAACCATCTCTTCCCCCACCCTGGTCTATGAAAAGTTGCCTTCCAGGAACTGATCCATGTTTCAAAAAGGTTGAAGATGACTGGCATAGAAGAAAACATTGGGATAAATCTTCTTGACCTGGATTAGGCAGTGATTTCTTGCTATGCCACAAAAAGCTCAAACAATCAAAGAAAAATAGGTAAATTAGATTTCATAAAAATTAACTTTTGTGCTTCAAAGGACATTATCAAGAAAGTGAAGAGACAGTTCATAGAATGGGAGAGACTATTTGCAAATCATAGATCTGATAAGAGATTCAGGATATATAAAGAATATGTAAACAACTCTTACAACTAACAGAAATTATAACACATTCAATTGAAAAACAAATTTCCGGATTAAAATTTGTAAACTATCATGGAACACAATATTAAAAAAGAATGATATATATATATATATATATATATATATATATATGTACGTATCACTTCGTTATACAGCTGAAATTAGCACAACATTGTAAATCAACTATACTTCAATAAAAAGTAAATGTTAAAAAATGTGTAAAGGATTTGTATAGACATTTCTCCAAAGAAGATATACAAATGGCCAAAAAAAGCACAGAAAAAGATGTTTAACATCATTGATCTTTAGGGAAATGCAAATCAAAGCCACAGTGAGATGCCAATTCATACCTTCTAGGATGGCTAGTAATTATAAAGGTGGACAAGAACAAATGTTAGTAAGTTTGTTGAAAAATTGGACCCCTCATACAGTGCTGGTGGGAATGTTAAGTAGTGCATCCTGTTCAGCAAAGTTTGACAGTTCCTTGAAAAGTTGAACATAGTTACCATATGATGCCACTATTCCAATCCTGGGTCTATAACCATGATAACTGAAAATACGTATCCCACAAAAAAACTTATATGTGGATGTTTATAGCAGTGTTATTTACAATAGAGTGGAAACAACCTAAATGTCTATTAACTAATAAATGGGTAAACAAAATACATATACCCATTCAATAGGATATTAGAGCCATAGAAAGGAATGAAGTACTGGTACATGCTACAACATGGGTGAACCTTAAAACTGTTATGCTAAATGAAAGAAACCAGACACAAAAGCCACATATCATATGATTCCATTGATATGAAATGTTCAGAGTAGAAAACCCATAGAGACATAAAATAGATGAATGAATTAGTGGTTGCCAGGGGCTAGGGGTTATGGCTGGGGTCTAGAAATGGGGAGTGACTGCTAATAGTTTCTCTTTGGGGTGATGAAAATGTCTGGAATTATTAGTGGTGGTAGTTATACTACATTATGAAAATTCTAACTTATACACTTGAAAAAGTGAATTTTATGGTATGTGAATTGTATCATAATAAAAAGTATGTGTCCTCATTTTATGACTCTTTAAAGTTACATGGCAAATGGGCACAGGTGTATAAGAGAATATATATATATATACATAAAAAATTCCGTATAGTTGATTTGCAAAACTAACCTGTTAGTTTCAGGTATACAGTAAAGTGAATCAGTTACACATAAGAGAATATTTAAGATAAAAAGCTAGATACAAACTTATATGAGTATGAAGATTTCTTTTAAAAGAAAAAAACCAGGCAGCATGTTAAAATAAAGCAAGACAGTAATAATTTCCAAGTGCTACTGTATCAAGGTATTACATATAAGATTTTGTGGTAATTTTCCCCCCTCTATTAGTTAGGAAATTCGGAGAAGGCAATGGCAGCCTACTTCAGTACTCTTGCCTGGAAAATCCCAGGGACAGAGGAGCCTGGTGGGCTGCAGTCCATGGGGTCGCTAAGAGTCAGGCACGACTGAGCGCCTTCACTTTCACTTTTCACTTTCATGCATTGGAGAAGGAAATGGCAACCCACTCCAGTGTTCTTGCCTGGAGAATCCCAGAGATGCAGAGCCTGGTGGGCTGCCGTCTATGGGATCGCACAGAGTCGGACACGACTGAAGCGACAGCAGCAGTTAGGAGATGTGCTCCTGCTATCTATTGCTATATAACAAACCACTCTAAAAATCAGTAATTTCAAACAATTACCTTTTGTTATGTTTCACAGTTTTTTGGAAGAGGCATGACTAAGTAATTCTGTTTCATGTAGCATCATCTAGGGTCATTGAGTGGCCACTTGCCTGGTCTAGCGGGTCCAAGATTGTTTCATTCACTTGACTGGCAGGAATGCCTAGAAGGCTGGGACTTTCGTGATACTGTGGACCCACCTTACCAACTTGGCCTGTCAACTATCTTACTTGTGTCAGAGTTATTTTAAGTCGCTCTTAACGAGCAGTCAAATGCATTTTCTGAATGATGCAAAAAGAGAGACAAATGCCTGGGTCAGTCATTTTACATACTTTGGAGGAGCCGCATCTTTGGAATTCTAAACTCAGCGTGTGTGTCAGTTCGTCCTTCTCAGAAATAGATATTGAGACAGGAGCAAAAGAGGTTTATTGCAGGTAATGCCTGTGAAAGGTGAAAGGGAGTGGAAGCAGGATGGAGCAAGCAGAATTTGCAGATCTGACCAAGTCTCAAGTCAACTTTACAGGGGGCCTGGAGCAAAGATTACTTTTTACAATAGACCCACATCAGACAGAAACTGTCAGGCCTTAGGACTCTTGCTGTAGCCTGTCACTGGCCTTGGTTACCCAGGAAAAGCATGTACTTATGAACATGGACTTGGGTTGAAAGCTTTCCACTAAACACACTCCTTGCAGCAGCCTTGCAAATCCTTTCTTTCTTTCCTTTTAAAATTTTTGTTGGATTACAGTTGTTTTACAATGTTATGTTAGTTTCTGCTGTACAGCAAAGTGAATCAGCTATATGTATATCCCCTCTTTTTTGGATTTTCTTCCTATTTAGGGCATCACAGAGCATTGAGTTGGGAGAAGGCAATGGCAACCCACTCCAGTACTCTTGCCTGAAAATCACATGGACAGAGGAGTCTGGTCGGCTGCAGTCCATGGGGTCACGAAGAGTGGGACATGACTGAACGACTTCACTTTCATTTTTCACTTTCATGCATTGGAGAAGGAAATGGCAACCCACTCCAATGTTCTTGCCTGAAGAATCCCAGGGATGGGGGGAGCCTGATGGGCTGCCATCTATGGGGTCGCACAGAGTCGGACACGACTGAAGCGACTTAGCAGCAGCAGCAGCAAAGCATTGAGTAGAGTTCCCTGTGCTATACAGTAGGTTCTCATATGTTGTTGTTCAGTCAGCAAGTCATGTCCAACTCTTTGCAACCCCATAGACTGTAGCATGCCAGGCTTCCCTGTTCTTCACTATCTCCTGAAGTTTGCACAAATTCATGTCCACGGAGTTGGTGATGCTATCTAACCATCTCATCCTCTGCTGCCCTCGCCTCCTTTTGTCTTCAATGTTTCCCAGCATCAGGGTCTTTTCTAAGGAGTCAGCTCTTTGCATCAGGTGGCCAAAGTATTTGAGCTTCAGTTTCAGTATCAGTCCTTCCAATGAATAATCAGAGTTGATTTCCTTTAGGATTGACTGGTTTGATCTCGCTGTCAAAGGAACTCTCCAGAGTCCTCTTCTAGCACCACAGTTCAAAAGCATCACATCTTTGGTGCTCAGCCTTCTTTATGGTCCAACTCTCACATACATACATGACTACTGGAAAAACCATAGCTTTGACTATATGAATCTTTGTTGGCAAAATGATGCCTCTGCTTTTTAATACACTGTCTAGGTTTGTCATAGCTTTCCTTCCAAGGAGCAAGTGTCTTTTAATTTCATGGCTGCAGTCACTATCCCACAGTGATTTTGGAGCCCAAGAAAATAAAATCTGTCACTGCTTCTACTTTTTCCCTTTCTATTTTCCATGAAATGATGGCACCAGATACCCTGGTCTTAGTTTTTTGAATGTTGAGTTTTAAGCCAGCATTTTTTCTTTCCTCATTCATCCGCATCAAGAAGCTCTTTTTAGTTCCTCTTCACTTTCTGCCTTTAATGTGGTATCATCTTCATATCTGAGACTGTTGATATTTCTCCTGGCAATCTTGATTCCAGCTTGTGGTTTATCCAACCTGGCATTTCGTGTGATATACTCTGCATATAAGTTAAATCAGCAGGATGACAATATACAGCCTGTTGTAGTCCTTTCGAAATTTTGAACTAGTCAGTTGTTCCATGTAAGGTTCTAACTGTTGCTTCTTGACCTGTGTTCAGATTTCTCAGGAGGCAGGTCAGGTGGTCTGGTATTCCCATCTGTTTAAGAATTCTCCAGTTGTGATCCACACAGTCAAAGGCTTTGGCATAGTCAGTGAAGAGAAGTAGATGTTTTTCTGGAATTCCCTTGCTTTCTCTGTGATCCAACGGATGTCAGCAATTTGATCTCTGGTTCCTCTGCTTTTTCTAAACCCAGCTTGTACATTTGGTTCTCATTAGTTATCTATTTTGGAGAAGGCAATGGCACCCCACTCCAGTACTCTTGCCTGGAAAATCCCATGGGTGGAGGAGCCTGGTGGGCTGCAGTCCATGGGGTCGCTAAGAGGCGGACAAGACTCAGTGACTTCACTTTCACTTTCCTGCATTGGAGAAGGCAATGGCAACCCACTCCAGTGTTCTTGCCTGGAGAGTCCCAAGGATGGGGGAGCCTCACGGGCTGCCGTCTATGAGATCGCACAGAGTAGGACACGACTGAAGCGACTTAGCAGCAGCAGCAGCAGTTATCTATTTTATACATAGATCTGTGAATATGTCATTCCCAATCTCCACAAATCCTTTCTTGAAGCAAGTAAAAATTAGGTAGAGTTAACAGTTCCCTGGGCTGCCCTGGTCATTCAGCAGTAAAGAATCCACCTGCATTGCAGGAGACTCAGGAGACGTAGGCTCAATCCCTGGGTGGGGAAGATTCCCTGGAGGAGGGCATGGCAACCTATTCCAGTATTCTTGCCTGACTAATCCCATGGACAGAACACGGGATCTCAAAGAGTCACACATGACTGAAATGACTGAGCACAAGCATGCTGCAACAATTCCCTAAAGTCTTTTTCTGTGATCACATCTTACTTTAGCAAGTGTTAGTGAATTTGATCCCCATTTAATAAGTTTCTCTTCTGTAACACTTTATGTTCATACAGTAGAACTTCTGAGATTTTGTATTTCTTTTATCAATTTCTCTGTTTTTTTTTTTTTTTAAAGAAATGTGATCTAAGTTGTGGAATGTATTGGCATTAACTTATTCATCAGATCAGATCAGTCGCTCAGTTGTGTCCGACTCTTTGCAACCCCATGAATCGCAGCATGCCAGGCCTCCCTGTGCATCACCAACTCCCAGAGTTCACCCAGACTCAAGTCCATCGAGTCAGTGATGCTATCCAGCCATCTCATCCTCTGTCGTCCCCTTCTCCTCCTGCCCCCAATCCCTCCCAGCATCAGAGTCTTCTCCAATGAGTCAACTCTTCGCATGAGGTGGCCAAAGTACTGGAGTTTCAGCTTTAGCATCATTCCTTCCAAAGAAATCCCAAGGCTGATTTTCAGAATGGACTGGTTGGATCTCCTTGCAGTCCAAGGGACTCTCAAGAGTCTTCTCCAACACCACAGTTCAAAAGCATCAATTCTTCAGCACTCAGCCGTCTTCACAGTCCAGCTCTCACATCCATACATGACCACAGGAAAAACCATAGCCTTGACTAGATGAACCTTTTCATAATATTCTTATTATGAAACTTATTCATAATATCCTGTTAACAAACTTTTAACGTTTATAGGCTCTGTAGTGATGTTTCCCCTATAATTTGAATCTTCTTTCTTTTTTCCCTCTATCAGTCTTGCTAGGGGTTTATCAGTTTTATTAATCTTTTACAAAGAACTAGATTGGGTTTTGTTAATTTTATCTATTGTTTGTTTTCCATTTTATTGACTTCTGTTATCTTCATTATATCTTTTCTTCTAGTTATTTTCGTTTTAATTTGCTGTTATTTTCTCAGCTTCTTAGGGTAGAAGCATAAATTATGGGTGTTAAAGAATTCTTCTTTTCTAGCATAAGCATTTAAACCTGTAAGTTTCCTTCTAACAACTACTTTGGCTGTATCCCTCATGATTGATATGTATTGTTTTTATTACTGTTCAGTTAGAAATGTTTTCTAATTTCCCATTATCATTTCTTCTTTGGCCCATCAATTATTTCCAAGTGTGTGGGATGATTTCCAGACATTGGAGAATATTCTGGTTGTCTTTTGTTAATAATTTCTCATTTATTTCCATCATGGTCAGAGATTGTGCTCTGCATGCAGTCCTTTGAATTTATTGATACTTGTTTTACAGCTTGACTTCTTAATGAATGTTCCATAGGCACTTAAAAAGAATGTGTATTCTGCAGTTATTGACTGTAGTATTTTATAAATGTTAAATTGGTTGAGAATGTTCTTCAAATATTTTGATTTTATTTTGTTTGTGTGTTCTATCAATTACTGAGAAGGGTATGTTAAAAACCTCTATGGGTATATCTTTATCTATTTTTCTGTTATATCTATTGGTTTTGTTATTTAGTTAATACAGTTTGGATTGTTACTCTCTCGTGATGAAGCAACCCTTTTGAAATGTCTATGAAAACAATCACTATGAAATACTTTACTTCAGGTGATTTACCTGGTACTAATAGAGCTTTCCCATGACTAGTGTTGCTTGGCATATCTTTTTAATCCTTTGACTTTCATCTATCTGTATCCTTTTATTTATAATGTGTGCATTGTAATAGCATATAACTAAATGTTCTATTTATATTCAATTTGACAAGTCCTAACTGGCTGGATGGCATCACTGACTCGATGAGTCTGAGTGAACTCTGGGAGTTGGTGATGGACAGGGAGGCCTGGAGTGCTGCGATTCATGGGGTCACAAAGAGTCAGACACAACTGAGCGACTGAACTGAACTGAACTTTTACTTGGAATATTTAGTCCATTTATATTTAACGTAATTATTGACAAGATTACATGTAAGTTTGCTATTTGTTTTCTTTTGTTCTTGTTTTGTTTTGTTCTACTTTTTGTCTATTTCTTCTTTTCTGCTTTCTTTGGTATTAATCAAATAATTTTTATTGTTCATTTTTACCTCCTCTGTTAGAAATCTAGCTCTACTTTTTTGCATTTATATTAGTGGTTGCCCTAGAAATTATAAAATGCATCCATAACTTACTGTAGTCTAGACTGAATTATCTTTTTATTACTTTATAAACATGTAAGGACCTTAATATAATTTTATTTACATCCTCTCTTTATATTATTATTGTCATATATTTTACTTCTATGTGTAAGCTCCCACAAGACATTATTGCCTTTGCTTTAAAGAACCAATGTATTTTAAAATTTAATTTAGTCTGATTAAGTTAATTAATTAATGTTTGGGTGTGCTGAGTCTTTGTTGGTATACTTGGGCTTTCTTAGCTGTGGCAAGCAGGGTCTGCTCTCTAGCTGCCGTGCAAGTGCTTCTGACTGAGATGTCTTCTCTTGTTGCAGAGCATGGGCTCTGCAATAAGCCCCCAGGCTTCAGTAGTTGCAGCACAGGCTTAGTTGCCCCATGGCATATGGGATCTTAGTTCCCTTTCCAGGGATCAAACCCATGCCCTCTGCATTGGAAGGCAGATTCTTAACCACTGGATGACCAAGGAAGTCCTTAGCTCTGAGTTTTAACTTCTTTTTGTATTCTCTGCTTCTCTAGCCCACAGAGATGTTTACTGTATCAGTGGTGTCTTCTTAGCCAAGTGGAGACTTCTGACTTTGGCAGTTTCCATCATCTGCCAGGCTGTGCCCAGACTTGGCCAATGCCCCACCGTGGCCACTAATCCCTTCTCATCTCTGAAGTCTTGTCCTCCTTCTCTATAATTTACATCCTTTAGGCTAATTTGTGATAACTGTAAAGTACTTTATCATTTTTTTCCCCTATATTTACAGTAGAAGAGGTGCTCTGTTGTGACTTTTTACAGCTTAACTGGAAGTAGAATTTGGAAGATTTAGTGAAAATCTTCCAAATCAAGTGTTAGTGGCTCAGTTGTGTCTGATGCTTTGCAACCTCATGGACTAGCCTACCAGGCTCCTCTGTCCATGGAACTCTCCAGGCAAAAATATTGGAGTGGGTTGCCATTTCCTTCTGCAGGGGATCTTTCCAACCCAGGGAACGAACCCAGGTCTCCTGCATTGCAGTCTGATTCTTTACTATCTGAGCCACCAGGGAAGCCCTTGAAAGATTTGGGGGCCATATTTATATCCATTAGGAATATGTCTATTACACCATCATAGCCAGTTTTTGCTCCAGAATTGGGATGGGCTGCTAGGCCTCCAGTTAACATATGGCATTTTTGACTGGCCTTTAAGAGCTATGATTTTCTTTCAAAATATGTCCCTTGAAATACCTGAGCCACTTTCAGCACAGTGAGATGCCTATTTTACGAGAAATGCACTGAAACTGAGACTAATTAATGCCGACGTGGAGAATGGTTTCCATCCCATATTTGCTCTGGGTGCATGCACACGAATGGGATTGTTACTGATACCTGTCTTTATAATTATCTCTTTTCAGAGCATGGTGTTTGAACTCATATAGCTAAATGCACAGAAGACATAATTTCATTGTTTCAATTTATAGTAGCCCTCTGAGTTATGTATCTCCCATTATACAAGGTCAGAGTGGTAAGATCAGGACCAAATTTACATCTATAACCTAAGTATATGCAGTGGGAGTACATATGGTAAAGCACTTGATAAACTTAATAACACTCTAGACTGTAGAGCACAGGGAACTCTATTCAATGCTCTGTTGTGGCCTAAATGGTAAGGAAATCCACCCCCCAACCCCCAAAAAGAGAGGATATGCGTATATGTATAGCTGGTTTACTATGCTGTGCAGCAGAAACGGACACAACATTGTAAAGCAGCAATACTCCAATAAAATCTTAAAAAATTTCGTACTCTATAGTTAATTACATGTTCTTAGCATTATTCAAATGTTTGTCCCTTGATCTTAACAACAAGCAATAGAAATGGGTAAGAAGTGGGTCTGATTGGAAAGTCTTATCTTTCCAAAATAATGAAAATAAATCTATAATGAGTTTATCTGAGGAAAGTGTTTCTGAAATGCAAATCTGATGATGCCAGAACTGGCCTGCAAGCCTTTCCCCTCAACCTTACTTATTCTTAGAGTCAGCCTGGGTATGTTGTTTACAAAACCCTGTAGAAGTTGGCTCCTGCTTAACGCTCCCATCTCACTGTCCCCATTCTCTCCACTTCTCAGACTTTGTCCTCTATTACACAGGCAAGGTTAAACTTATCAGATTCTCTCCCTGAACCTTCCCACTGCAGCTCTCAGCCTAGGTACCATGTCAGTTCAGGAGCTCCCTCACTGATGTCCTGAGAGCAGCATCTGAAACAGTTGCTCCTCTCACGTGATCCTATCCAGCCTGTACTAAGGCCTTTGTGCTAATCACATGGTGGTGAAATTGCTTGTTTCCATATGCACATTCTACCCCAGTCTGTAAGTTGTGCCTAGTTCAGTTCAGTCCAGTCACTCAGTCGTATCCGACTCTTTGCGACCTCATGAACCGCAGCATGCCAGGCCTCCCTGTCCACCATCAAATCCCAGAGTCCACCCAAATCCATGTCTATTATGTCGGTGATGTTATCCACAGGGACTATATGTGCTTTTCCACTATTGCATTCTTAGCACCAACTCAGGACCTTGCATAGAGCAGACATACAAAATATCTGTCAGATGAATTAATAGTTGTTGTTTTTCACACCCCCGCTCCCCCTACCACCCAATGGGGCTTCCTTGGTGGCTCAGAGAGTAGAGAATTTGCCTGCAGTACAGGAGACCTGGGATCAATCACTGGGTTGGGAAGATACCCTGGAGAAGGGAATGGCTACCCACTCCAGTATTCTTGCCCAGAGAATTCCATGGACAGAGGAGCCTGGTGGGCTACAGCCCATAGTTTCTCATTTTTTTTTTTTTTCATATTTTGTGAATTTACAACAAAGATACTCACAGTGGGAGGTGATCTTAAAAAAAAAAAAAAAAAAAAAAAAACCCAGAAGATCTAGAAGGAACTACTTGTAGTTTTGAAGATTGTTTTCATAAATGAAGGCTTAGATGAGTTGTGTGGGACATCGATTACTGCACCTATGTTCTAAGTTTGGTTTTTAAAATAAAATGTTTTGCCCCAAATCCAAGCATTTTTATTCATTTCTTGTTGTGCACTAAGTTAACATGCAAATTTCAATTGCCAGTTGAGTGGTTCTCTATGGCAGACACCCATGGCTTTCTCATTCACCCCATCTGGGCCTCCAGTGTGGTCTAATTATCCTGAAAAGCCAAGATGTGTTAGAGCCGAGCTTGATTACTCTAATGGCGCACAATGTTTTTACAAATCTCCCAGTTTCCTGAATAATTATCATTATCATATGTATGTGTTTAGCCAAAAGCGTAATTGGAAAATTCCAGAATGAAACAATACTACATGAGAAAAAATCTTCCAGTCATTTTCTTTGAAAAAATTTTAAAAAATCAAAGTGCCACTAGTACATGCATAAGGTTAAACCATCATATCATGCAGAAGGGCTTATGAAGCACAGCAATTATTCCTAGCCTGCCTCTCCCCAGCCATGGACCTATGGAAGCCACCACTTCTAATTCTTTTTAGCTGCTTATCCGCATCTCTAAATAATATGCTTATAGCATCTGTTCTTGATTTATCCTTTGTAGACATTCACTATTAATTTCCAGCTATAATAAATGAAGATTTATCTCACAGAACAAATACTTAGAGATATTTAAAAATTATTTTCCTGAATTGCTTGTATTTCCTTCATGAAGGACATAAGTCCAAGGCTATATGCTTTATAAGGTAGGCCTGATATGTCCTGGTGGTGCCTATTTTTGACTGTATATTCTTTGCTGTATAAACAGTTGCCCTTGCTTCTTGGGGATTTCCCATGGGCTTCCTGCTGGCTCATATGGTAAAGAATCTGCCTGCAATATAGGAGGCCTGGGTTCAATGCCTGAGTCAGGAAGATCCGCTGGAGAAGGAAATAGCTACCCATTCCAGCATTCTTGCCTAGAGAATTCCATGGACAGAGAAGCCTGGTGGGCTATAGTCCACAGGGTCCCAAAGAGTCAGACACAACTGAGGGACTAACATTTGCTTCTTGGCTGTGATTTTGTATGTTTATGTTAGAGTGAGTCTTTCATGTTGGAGGCTTTCACTGAAGTCTGGTGACCATTGGAGCATATGTAAGAATGAGATCATGAATCATCCTTGTGATTGGGCCTTTGTGTTTGTAGTAGACTCACTGATGGAAGGACTTCACTGATGGTGATCAGGTGGGAAGCCACTCTTTTATTTAGTTAAAATTTTTTAAAAATGAAAAAAAGTTTTAAAGGTTAGTTTTCCACTTACAGCTATTACAGAATATTGGCTATGTGCCCCATGTTGCACGATACATCCTTGAGCCTGTCTTACAGCCAGTGGTTTCTGCCTCCTTCGCCCCCTTATGTTGCCCCTCCCCCTCTTCCATTGGTAACCACTAGTTTGTTCTCTTTTATCTTTGAGTCTGCTTCTTTTTGATTTTATTCACCAGTTTTTTATTTTATTGTTTTAGATTCTGCACAACAATGTTGTGATAGTTTCAGGTGGGCAGTGAAGGGACTCAGCCCACACACACACAAGTATCCATTATCCCCCAAACCCCTCTCCCATCTAGGCTCCCACATAACATTGAGCAGAGTTCCTTGTGCTCTACAGTAGGTTCTGTTGAGTCCTGCCCCAAGGCCACAGGTGCGAGACCTTGAACCAAGGCCACAGAAGAGCCCAGGAACCTGGTCACCTCTGAAGCTGACTGAGCCCCTTTGTAACCATTGCCAAAAGACCCCCTGATCATCACCAGGAGGCTTCCTGACCACAATCTGTTGAAAGTTCTTATCTCTTGGTGGATTCCTGGCTCATTGTGAATGGTCATTTCCCATCTCTTGTTGCACCTTTTACCTCCTTTACTATTAATTTAGTGGGGTATGGGGAGGGCATGGGGATAAAAGTGTGGGTTAAACAGTCATCTTTAGGGACTTCCCTGGTGGTCCAGTGGCTGCAAATCCAAACCCCCAACACAGGGGGCTGGGGTTCAATCCTTGATCAAGCAACTAGATCCCACATGCCGCAATTAAAGATTCCACCTGCCGCAGTGAAAATCAAAGATGTCCTGTGCTGTAACTAAGATTTGGTGTGGCCAAATCAATCAATCAGTCAATAGTAAAAACAAACAAAAGATCCCAGCTATCTTTAACCAGGAGTTCACTCATTTTGAAAAGGAAGTGTTCTAACAAAAGGACAAATACTGTATGATACCATTTATATGAAGTACTGCTGCTGCTGCTGCTGCTAAGTCGCTTCAGTTGTGTCCAATTCTGTGCAACCCCATAGACGGCAGCCCACCAGGCTCCCCCATCCCTGGGATCCTCCAGGCAAGAACACTGGAGTGGTTTGCCATTTCCTTCTCCAATGCATGAAAGTGAAAAGTGAAAGTGGAGTCATTCAGTCGTGTCCGACTCTTCATGACTCCATGGACTGCAGCCCACCAGGCTCCTCTGTCCATGGGATTTTCCAGGCAAAAGTACTGGAGTGGGGTGCCATTGCCCTACTAGAACAGTCAAATTCATGGAGACAGAAAGTAGAACGGTGGTTTCTAGGAGCTGGGGGCAGGCAGGGGTGGTTTTTGTGGTTGTTGTTTAGCTGCCAAATCATGTTATACTCTTTTGTGACCTCATGGACTGTAGCCCACCAGGCTCCTCTGTCCATGAGATTTCTCAGGCAAGAATACTGGCATGGATTGCCATTTCCTTCTCCGGGGGAATCTTCCCAACTCAAGGATTAACCTGTGTCGCCTATATTTCAGACAGATTCTTTCTGCTGAGCCACTGGGGAAACCCTAGGCAGATGGGGTAGTGGGGAATTTTGTTTCAAGGATATGGAATTTCAGTTTTGGATGATGAAAAAGTGCTGGAGGTGGATGATGGTGATAGTTATACAACAGTATGAGTATATTTAATACCACTTAAAAATGGTGAAACTGGTAGATTTCTCAGTTATGTATATTTTACACAGTAAAAATTAGAAAGATTTATCTTCACTCTATATGATTTTACTACAATTGTCTAAGGAAGAATAACTCCTTTAAAATGCTATGGAAAGTGAGGTTTTAGTTTGGAAATGATAGTATCTTGTATTGAACCGACTTATCTCTTGATAACAGTTATTAACCCTAGACAAAAAAGCTCTTTTGAATGCTATTGCTTGAAGGCACTGGTGAGCAATCTAAAGATGGCAGGAATTAAAGGGAATATGAGTCTTGTAAGAAGGGATATAAACTTGGTTACTTTCAATTTATCAGGCTTTTCCATTAAGGGCACTTCTATTTTTCAACAACACAAGACACATGGTAGAATAGAGCTAAGTAGAAAGTGGCAGGTAACTATACTAAATATCTTGTAATGACCTATAATGAAAAAGAATTAAAAAAACAAAAAACAAACTATACTCAATATCTTTAGTTCAGTTCAGTTCAGTCGCTCAGTTGTGTCCGACTCTTTGCCACCCCATGAATCACAGCACTCCAGGCCTCCCTGTCCATCATCAGCTCCTGGAGTTCACTCAGACTCACGTCCATTGAGTCAGTGATGCCATCCAGCCATCTCATCCGCTGTCGTCCCCTTCTCCTCCTGCCCCCAATCCCTCCCAGCATCAGAGTCTTCTCCAATGAGTCAACTCTTCGCATGAGGTGGCCAAAATACTGGAGTTTCAGCTTTAGTATCATTCCTTCCAAAGAAATCCCAGGGCTGATCTCCTTCAGAATGGACTGGTTGGATCTCCTTGCAATCCAAGGGACTCTCAAGAGTCTTCTCCAACACCACAGTTCAAAAGCATCAATTCTTCGGCGCTCAGCCTTCTTCACAGTCCAGCTCTCACATCCATACATGACCACAGGAAAAACCATAGCCTTGACTAGAGACAGACCTTTGTTGGCAAAGTAATGTCTCTGCTTTTGAATATGCTATCTAGGTTGGTCATAAGTTTCCTTCCAAGGAGTAAACATCTTTTAATTTCATGGCTGCAGTCGGATTAAGGATTATCAAATGCATCCATGGTATAGACCTAATGCAGAATGGAGCTGCAGAATACAGGAGAGTCAAATTGAAGACAGGTTGGTGGAAATTATTCAAATGAAGTATAGGGAGAAAATGGTCGAAAAAGATGAACAGAATCTCAGTGACTTGTGAAACAATATCAGGTTGTCTAATATATATGTAGTTGGAGTTCCAAAAATGGAAGAAAAATTATATCAAAGACCAGTGGTCCAGAATCCCCCAAGTGTGGTGGGATACATGAACCCACAGGTTCAAAGTTCTAAAGAAAATCAACAGCAGAGGTTCATAGGTGCTCTTACACTTTTTTTCCCCCTGAATGTATGTGCAGATGTAAAGTTTGCAGAGAGCAAAGACTTAAGACAAGATGGGACATGAAGTTAAAATCCAATGACTTCAAGGCCCACACTGTGAACCCCATGCAGAGGAATGCAGGGGAATGTATAGGGTCAGTCCCTCTAGGATGGAACTTCAGTATCAGAGCACACTAGACCAGGAAACAATTACACTGGCTTGTCCCTACAGCTGCAGGCTTTGGGTCTCCCTCCAAGGAATCAGGGCCAGGGCTGGGGTGAGACAAGGTAGGCATCAAGGTAGGGTGCAAAATTTAAGGAGGTAATTATTCTCAACGTACAATTTCAGTTAAAAGAGAGGACCATTCCTGCAGACTGCCACACCACTGCAGCATGAGGGATCATGATCCAATGAACAGACTTTGCATGCTATGGGATGATCACAAATAGCACATTAATATACTATTAACAAAGCATTTTATCAGTCAATCTTCATATGACTTCATGTGTGGTAGAGCAGGGAATCAGTATTAGCACACTCCTCTCTTTACACTGGGAAAACCAAGGGCCAGAGAAGGTTTTGAATTCAGGTAGACGATGGTGGAGTTAAGACTTGTACTCACGTATTTCAGTTCAAACCTTAGTTCTTTCTATTACAGCACCCATCTAGAAGAGAAAGTGGCCTACTTAGGAACTAATTCTGCTTTACTTCTTTGTGGGAAAAATTCCTGTTTTTGCTCTATTTTGTATCTTAACTGATTTTGTGTTCTGATAGTTGACTAGGGTTATTGAAGATATAAATAAGTAAATTGTGGTAAGTAACAGGAATAACTATTGGCAAATAAAAATGATGGAGTAACTAATCAATGCATTGTTGCAAACACTTTCATAAAAATTGCCTTTTTCTGGAGATTCAAAGCATCATAAAAAGAAACAAATTACAATGGAACAACTTTTAGAGTTTATGTAGATACAACCTGCGGAGAAGACGATGGCACCCCACTCCAGTACTCTTGCCTGGAAAATCCCATGGACTGAGGAGCCTGGTAGGCTGCAGTCCATGGGGTCGCTGAGAGTCGGACACGACTGAGCGACTTACCTTTCACTTTTCACATTCATCCATTGGAGAAGGAAATGGCAACCCACTCCAGTTTTCTTGCCTGGAGAATCCCAGGGACGGGGCTGCCGTCTATGGGGTCACACAGAGTTGGACACGACTGAAGTGACTTAGCAGCAGCAGCAGCAGATACAACCTGGCTTCCCAGATGGCTCAGTGTGAAGAATCTAGTTGACAATGCAGGAGCTGCAGGAGATGGGGGTTCGATCCCTGGGCAGGGAAGATTCCCTGGAGGAGGAAATGGCAACTCACCCCAATACTCTTTCTGGGAAAATTCCGTGGACAGAGGAGCCTGGCAGGCTACAGCCTATGGGGTCACAAAGAGTCGGGCATGACTGAGCATGCATGAATATATATAACACACAGACACACACATACATGCATGCACACACACATTGGCCATACCGCAGCAGTTTGTGGGATCTTAGTTCCCCAACCAGGGACTGAACCTGGGCCCACATCAGTGAAAGCACCAAGTCCTAACTATTGGACTAACTATTGCCAAGGAACTCCCTAGAGTTTATATGACATTTATAGAAAGTAATTTTAGGACAAAAGTACAAAACTGAGCAAAATAATGAAAAAAAAAAACAGTAAATTACATAACAATAAATTGTATGTTCCTATGGAGAAGGCAATGGCACCCCACTCTAATACTCTTGCCTGGAAAATCCCATGGATAGAGGAGCCTGGTGGGCTGCAGTTCGTGGGGTAGCTGAGAGTCGGACATGACTGAGCGACTTCACTTTGACTTTTCACTTTGTGCATTGGAGAAGGAAATGGCAACCCACTCCAGTATTCTTGCCTGGATAATCCCAGGGATGGGGGAGCCTGGTGGGCTGCCTTCCATGGGGTCGCACAGAGTCGGACACAACTGAAGCGACTTAGCAGCAGCAGCAGCAGCATATTATGAGAAGGAAATGCCAACCCACTCCAGTAATCTTGCCTGGAGAATTCCATGGGCAGAGGAGCCTGGCAGGCTATGGTCCATGGGGTTGCAAAGAGTCAGGCATGACTGAGCAACTATCACTCACTCATATTATTAGAAATTGTGTAAATCATGTGGCAATAATTAAATTTGGATGTTTTGGGCTGTCTTACTGAAAGTATTACATTATCGAAAGTGACATTTACACACTTACTTCTAAACAACATTAAAAGTTAGAGGTACTTCATGGGGTAATTTTTTAAAGAATTGCTCATTTTTTCAGATACACCTCACTTCTAAGATCTGGGCATCATATTGGTGTTATTTACTTAGTTGGAATTCCAAAGTGTCTTGGACATGAGTGTACATTAGTGTTGGTAAGATGCACCCCCTGCAATATCTTTTGGATTTAGAGTGTTCTGGGAAGAGAAAATGAACCTTAGGACCCTGTGCTGACCAGGGGCAGTTGTGGCAGTGTGGATGCAGTATTGAAACACAGCAGGACCGTATGGTCCTTGCCCACCCCCATCATGTTCTCTGCCTTCCTTTGGTCTGTGGAAAACGTCAATCAAAGGATAAGTTTAATCAGAGAAGTGAAAAATGCTGAAACAAAGCAAAACAGTCTAAGGAGACTAAATAATAATAATGTAGTCACTAAGAACAGTCAAGGCCATTCGGTTCTTTTTCAAGGGCTATAGATAATATTCTGAGCCGTATCCTGTGAGCTGTCTTGTAGGTACCAAAACACCAGGTGGAGGAGTTAACTACATGATGACCACACTGTACCTGCACATGAGCTGCCACAGTTCTGAGAAATGACTGCAAAGAAAGGGAACAAATGCACCCCCGAACTGAAGATTAACTGTACCTAAAACAAGCAACATGATGCTAGTCAGACCACTGATGACCAATTGAAGATGACTGTCAGAGATGACTGCTGTTTCTGCGTGTGACCCCAATCCCCACTCTGTCTATAAAAGCTCTTACTCCCTGCTTGTCAGCAGGGGAAATAGGCCTTTGGACAGATGTCCACCCCCGCACACCAGTTGCCAGCATCTGAAATAAAACAGACTTTCCACCAGCCCAGCCTGCTTTTTGACTTTTGAGGGGTGAGCATCCAGACCCCTCCATGCATACCTTTCAGTAACAGTAGCTGTGGTGGTGGTAGTAGTGTGTTAAATAAATAAGAGGGAGACAAACTGCCAAAGAGTCTTCCCTGGCAGTCCACTGGTTAAGACTCTGAGCTTTCATTGCATGTGGTGAAGGTTTGATCTCTGGTGGGGGAACTAAGATCCCATATGCTGCATGGTGTGGCCAAAAAGAAAGAAAGAAATGTCTAGAGGTCTTAAGTTCATCACAGGGTTTATTTATTTATTTATTTTTGGTCAAATATCAAGCTGTTCAAAGAAATTAGATGAACTAGAAAGAAAGGATATTCCAGAGGTAGAGAGTAGAAAGAATGAGGAACTGGCCAGTTTGGATTCTGCACTGTTGTTGTTGAAAATGCTGAGAACTAAGCCTGGGGCTTGTCACCAAACTGAGTGGTTGCAGGCAAGGGAGGCTGGGAAGCATTGCCACTGACATTCCTGATTCTCCCAGGGGCAATGTGGAGGCAGGAGTCAGCTTGCAGATTACCTTCTCAGTGAACACCTGTGGAGACCAGTTCACCCTAAGATAGTTCTGAGAAGTGTTTGTTCTCTTACACAGGGTATTCCATGGTGGAGCAGGGTCAAATTACAAATGGGTCATGTATCATATGTCAAAATGTTTAACAGTTACAATTCAAGCAATAAGAGGTTAAATACAATGTTACTTTATTTTTCTAGATGAACTGGATAACATCATCAACTCAGTGGACATGAATTTGAGCAAACTCTGGGAGATGGGGAAGGACAGGGAAGCCTGGCGTGCTGCAGTCCATGGGGTCGCAGAGTCAGACACAACCTAGAAACTGAACAACAGCAACAGATAAACTGTACCTTCAAACTGACTGGGAAGACTAGGTCAAATGTAGACTTCTCTGACTCCTTGGAGTTCCATGTCAGGAGAACATGGTGAAGGAGGAGAACCACCCCGACCATGGCCTAGTCCCTCTTCTCTTCCCACTCTCAGCTCTTTCCAATGGTGTGAAGGCCCCATTTGTGTGGTCAAATCTGTCCTGCTGCTGCTCCAGCTAAGTCACTTCAGTCGTGTCTGACTCTGTGAGACCCCATAGATGGCAGCCCACCAGGCTCCCCTGTCCCTGGGATTCTCCAGGCAAGAACACTGGAGTGGGTTGCCATTTCCTTCTCCAGTGCGTGAAAGTGAAAAGTGAAAGTAAAGTCATTCAGTCCTGTCTGACTCTTAGCGACCTCATGGACTGCAGCCTACCAGGCTCATCCGCCCATGGGATTTTCCAGGCAAGAGTATTGGAGTGGGGTGCCATTGCCTTCTCCAGGTCAAATCTGTCCACATTCCTCCAAACAGCCTCTTGAAGTCATACTCAAGCCTAAGGAAAAACATCCTGTAAGTGGCAATGTGTCGTGCTTCAGGATGGTGGACTTAGGAAGAGAGGCCTATGGAGGCCTATTTAGAAACAGGCTTGAGGTGGGACTCCCCTGGTAGTCCTCAGGCTAAGACTTTGTGTTGCCAGTGCAGAGGACCCAGGTTTGATCCCTTGTCAGGGAACATGTCACAGTTAAAGATCTTATGTGCCAAATAAGTAAATAAATGTTAAAAGAAGAAGAAGAAGAAATAGGCCTGAGGCTCTTTGGGCATGGAATTGTGGAGTCCTGGGATCTATGGAAATTTTCATAGGTCTGTTAATTAGGTAATAGCATTGTATTGATATTAATTTCCAGTTTGAAAATTGTACCGCAATTATGTACATAGATTTTTTTAAAAATGTGGACCATTTTTCAAGTCATTATGGAATTTGTTACAATATTGTTTCTATTTTATGTTTTGAGTGGTATCTTAGTTCCCAGGTCAGGGATCAGAACAGCACCCCCTACATTGGAAGGTGAAGTCTTAACTACTGGACCACTGGGGAAATCTACATAGATGTTTTGCTTTTAGGAAGTACACAATAAAATATTTAAGAATGAAGGGGTATGATCGCTGCAACTTACTCTCAAATAAAAATAATGATAATAAATATATATATAGAGAGAGAGAGGGAGAGAGAGAGAGAGAAAAAAACATAAAGCAATGTGGCGAAATGTTAACAAGTAGTCAATTTTCTGTGAATCTTTCTAGGAGTTCTTTATATTCTTTTCGCAACTTTTCTATATGTTTAAATATAGAAAATATGCTTTTCATAACAAAAAGTGAAACAGTAAGACATAGGACACGGCATCCCTTCTCCCTTTGTCACCTCTGTATTCCTTTCCCTCCCCTCAGCATTACGCTGACTGTAATTCAACAAATTATAACAAATAACAAATGAAAAGGAAATGAATATAGTTACAGAAAACAAAAGGGAGAAAAAAAAAGTCATTTGGGGCAGCTGATGTACATACTTATGCAAGGCCCACTAGTGGTCTCTTAGGCTTATTTAGGGAGAAGGCAATGGTACCCCACTCCAGTACGCTTGCCTGGAAAATCCCATGGACAGAGGAGCCTGGTAGGCTGCAGTCCATGCTAAGGGTCGGACACGACTGAGTGACTTCACTTTCACTTTTCACTTTCGTGCTCTGGAGCAGGAAATGGCAACCCACTCCAGTGTTCTTGCCTGGAGAATCCCAGGGATGGGGGAGCCTGGTGGGCTGCCGTCTACAGGGTCGCACAGAGTCAGACACGACTGAAGTGACTTAGCAGCAGCAGCAGCAGGCTTATTTAGGAATTCAATCTTTGGGTCAGAAAGATTCCCTGGAGAAGGGAATGGTTACCCACTCTAGTCTTCTTATCTGGAGAATTCCTTGGACAGAGGAGCCTGGTGGGACAGTCCATAGGGCTGCAGAGTCAGACACTACCGAGTGACTAACAGTTTCACTTTCAGGCGTCTTTAGACTCGCAAGCCACACTCAGTCTGTTTAGAGGGAGACAGGTTAGGGGAGCTTCAGACATTCTTTGCCACAGTTCACTGGGTAGGTACAAAGATGCTAGATGCACATTGGATCTCAATGAGAGCTGCTTTGGTTTAAATGTCTCATGGCAACCCACTCCAGTATCCTTGCCTGGAAAATTCCACGGATGGAAGAGCCTGGCAGGCTACCGTCCATGGGGTCGCAAAGGGTCAGACATGACTGAGTGACTTCACCTCGCTTCACTCTCTGCCTCACAAGAGACAATCTCATAATTCCACAGGCACAGTTTCCAGGGTTTCTGCAAGGGATATGCCTAGTTATAAGAGTCCAGTACTCACAAAGCCCCAAACAATGGCTTCCCCATTAGGTAGTTGCAGATCTGTCAGTCCAGTTTACCAATTTGAAAAAAAATTTTTTTAACTAAAATTTTTTTTGGCTATACCGTGCAGTATGTGGGATCTTAGTTGCCCAACCAGGGACTGAACCCGCATCCCTTACATTGAAAGTGTGGAGTCTCACCATTGGACCATCAGGGAAGTCCCACCAATGATCATTTTAAGATTAGCTTAAAAAAAACTGTTTATTTAATTTTTATTTTTGACTGCACTGGGTCTTCGTTGTTGTGTGCAGCCTTTCTCTAGTTGTGGCGACTGGGGGCTACTCTATTGTGGCACATGGACTTCTCATCAAGGTGGCTTCACTTGTTGCGGAGCACGGGTTCTAGGCAAGACAGCTGCAGAACTTGGGCTCAGTATTGGAGGCTTTTGGGCTTAGTTGCTCTGCAGCATGTGGAATTCTCCCAGATCAGGGATTGAATCCATGTCCCCTGCATTGGCAGGTGGACTCTTAACCACTGGACCACTGGGGAAGTCTCTACCAATGATCATTTTTACTGTAAGTGATGTAGTCTTTCTTTCCTGGTGGCTCAGTAGTAAAGAATCTACCTGCAATGCCAGAGACACAGGTTTGATCCCTGGGTCGGGAAGATGCTCTTGAGAAGGAAATGGAGATCCACTCCAGTATCCTTGCCTGGAAAACCTTGTGGGCAGAGGAACCTGATGGGCTAGACTGAAGTCCATGGGGTCGCAAAGAGTCAGACACAACTTAGCAACTGAACAACAGTAACAACAGTATAGCCTAGCAACATACTTGACATACTTTCAAGGAAATAAACCTAAGGTTAGGTTATCATGCAGAAGTTTTTTTTTTTTTTTTTTTAAATCTTTGCCATGGCTTTGATTAGAACTTTAAAAAATTAATTTATTTGTTTTAATTGGAGGCTAATTACTTTACAATATTGTAGTGGCTTTAGCCACCACATCGACACAAATCAGCCACATGTGTACATGTGTCCAGCATCCTAAACCCCTTCTCACCTCCCTCCCCATCCCATCCCTCAGGGTCGTCCCAGTGCATTGGCCCTGAATGCCTTGTCTCATGCATCAAACCTGGACTGGCAATCTATTTCACATATGATAATATACATGTTTCAATGCTATTCTCTCAAATCACCCCACCCTCGCCATCTCCCAGAGTCCAAAAGTCTGTTCTTTACATCTGTGTCTCTTTTGCTGTCTCACAAATAGGGTCATCGCTACCATCTGTCTAAATTCCATATATATGTGTTAATATACTGTATTGGTGTTTTTCATTCTGACTTACTTCACTCTGTATGATAGGCTCCAGTTTCATCCATCTCATTAGAACTGATTCAAATGCACTCTTTTTAATAGCTGAGTAATATTCCATTGTGTATATGTACCACAGCTTTCTTATCCATTCATCTGCCAATGGACATCTACATTGCTTCCATGTCTTAGCTATTGTAAACAGTGCTTCAGTGAACATTGGGGTACATGTGTCTCTTTCAATTCTGGCTTTCTCAGTGTGTATGCCCAGCAGTGGGATTGCTGGGTCATATGGCAGTTCTGTTTCCAGTTTTTTTAAGGAATCTCCACACTTTCTCCATAGTGGCTGTACTAGTTTGCATTCCCACCAACAGTGTAAGAGGGTTCCCTTGTCTCCACACCCTCTCCAGCATTTATTGTTTGTAGACTTTTGGATAGCAGCCATTCTGACCGGCGTGAAATGGTACCTCATAGTGGTTTTGATTTGCATTTCTCTGATAATGAGTGATGTTGAGCATCTTTTCATGTGTTTGTTAGCCATCTGTATGTCTTCTTTGGAGAAATGTCTGTTTAGTCCTTTGGCCCACTTTTTGACTGGGTCATTTATTTTTCTGGTATTGAGTTGCATGAGCTGCTTGTATATTTTTGAGATTAATTCTTTGTCAGTTGCTTCATTTGCGATTATTTTCTCCTATTCTGAGGGCTGTCTTTTCACCTTGCTTATAGTTTCCTTCGTTGTGAAAAAGCTTTTTAAGTTTAATTAGGTCCAATTTGTTTATTTTTGCTTTTATTTCCATTACTCTGGGAGGTGAGTCATAGAGGATCCTGCAGTGATTTATGTCGGAGAGTGTTTTGTCCATGTTTTCCTCTAGGAGTTTTATAATTTCTGGTTTTACATTTAGATCTTTAATCCACTTTGAGTTTATTTTTGTGTTTGGTGTTATAAAGTGTCCTAGTTTCACTCTCTTACAAGTGGTTGACCAGTTTTCCCAGTACCATTTGTTAAAGAGATTGTCTTTTCTCCATTGTATATTCTTGCCTCCTTTGTCAAAGATAAGGTGTCCATAGGTGCGTGGATTTATCTCTGGGCTTTCTATTTTGTTCCATTGTTTTATATTTCTGTCTTTGTGCCAGTACCATACCATCTTGATGACTGCGACTTTGTAGTATAGTCTGAAGTCAGGCAGGTTGATTCCTCCAGTTCCATTCTTCTTTCCCAAGATTGTGATCATCACTTTTAACATAAAGGAGAAGTTTGAATATTTTTCCATCACCAGGATTTGTATTACAGTAAGGATGTTCCCTCCATATTCTATGAATCTAGAATGGTCTGATCATCTGTATTTATAGTGCCTACAATATCTTCTTTATTTTGGAATTTCTAGGTATTTTACAGCTAACAATATTACATGAATAGTTTTTAGCAGACGGAGCATACTACGCTGAAATTTACTTAACTTTTTAAGAAAAATAATCTGTTATCCCTATATACCATTTGTATATCAAAGGTTTTATCCAGTCTGAAAGTGTACAGTGCAGGCCTTTAAAATAACCAATTATTGCTTTAACAACCTCTTCTCACTTTAGAAAGTGTTTGCATTCCCACCAAATCTTCACTAGGTGGCAGCAGAGGACATTGGTCAGGCTCTTGTGTAGCCTTAAGTGGCCTCAGGCATTCTCAGGCCACAGCTTTTATCAGAATTATGAAAGATGTTTAGGGTTGACCCAGGGCTATCCCTTACCATTTTCTTTAATCTTTTATTGGTGACCCCACATGCTATTATGCTGTTGTAGCTCTGCTTGGACCTGATGGCCGTCACACAGCCTGCTGTCTGCTTTTGCCTTCTGCTCTCTTGGGTACTCGCAAACATCTCTCTGTAGATTCAAGTTTGTATGGAATCAGTCTACCTGGCAGTCATGCCTGTTTATCAGGTGGCAGTCCCATCACAGGCATGGTGTCTCATGATTCATTCTTTTGTCTTTGCCACCCCTGTCCAACATCCAACCAACCAAAGTTTGTTAATAAGTTTCTGTGGCCTGGCTGCAGTGGGTCCCACAGTGAACAGTGAGAAATTTCTTCTCTCAGTGTGAAGTTGGTTTTACTTCAACCCAAATCTGCTTCCCACAAGGGGATGATTTATCCCCTCTTATATACAGCAGAGTTTTCAACATCAGAGAATGGGTAGATAGCTTCTCTCGCACATTTAGTACCTTGTCAGCAGTTTCTTCCTCATTCCCTTATCTCACAGTCCATTGGTCAAATTGAATGGAGCAGTCTAGCCTACTGCTGCTGCCACTCTGCAATGCCCGTGAGGCTCCTTCTTACATTTGACTAAATATCTTCAGACTCACAAGACTGTTGCAGGCCACACATGATATAGGACAGGCCTATGTAATGCAGGAGACACCGATTTGATCCCTGGGTCGGGAAGATCCCTTGGAGAAGGAAATGGCAAACTACCCCAGTATTCTTGCTGGGGAAATTTCATGGATGGAAAAGCCTGGTGGGCTACATTCCATGGGGTCACAAAAGAGTCAGACACGACCGAGCAACTAAACAACAGCAACAAGATTCAGGACATAGGACAGGAACCACACATGCAACCAAGCAGTGTCAGATATTCCTAGCAGTGGGAATCTTTGCAGCAGTTCACTAAGCAGATGGCCAAGCATCCCCACAAGGGACTTGCAGGTTAAAAATGAACTACTGCTACTGCTAAGTCACTTCAGTCGTGTCCGACTCTGTGTGACTCCATAGACGGCAGCCCA
The DNA here is from genome assembly GCA_935064755.1 of Tragelaphus eurycerus. Taxonomy (NCBI): domain Eukaryota; kingdom Metazoa; phylum Chordata; class Mammalia; order Artiodactyla; family Bovidae; genus Tragelaphus; species Tragelaphus eurycerus. The sequence goes on from CAKXYN010000020.1 coordinate 13,088,493, forward strand.
CCAGGTGCCGCCGTCCCTGGGATTGTCCAGGCAAGAACACTGGAGTGGGTTGCCATTTCCTTCTCCAGTGCATGAAAGTGAAAAAAAAAGTGAAGTCGCTCAGTCATATCCAACTCTTAGCGATCCCATGGACTGCAGCCCACCAGGCTTCTCTATCCATGGGATTTTCCAGGCAAGAGTATTGGAGTTGGGTGCCATTGCCTTCTCCAAAATGAACTACAGTGACTCCAAAGATGGAGAAGCTCTATATGGTCAGCAAAAACAAGACTGGGCACTGACTGTAGCTCAGATCATGAACTCCTTATTGCCAAACTCACACTTAAACTGAAGAAAATAGGGAAAACCACTAGACCATTCAGGTATGACCTAAATCAAATCCCTAACAGTGAAAGTGTCAAATAGATTCAAGGGATTAGATCTGATAGAGTGCCTGAAGAACTATGGATGGAGATTCATGATATTGTACAGGAGGGAGTGATCAAGACCATCCCAAGAAAAAGAAATGCAAAAAGGCACAAAGGTTGTCTGACGAGGGCTTACAGATAGCTGTGAAAAGAAGAGAAGCTAAAAGCAAAGAAGAAAAAGAAAGATATACCCATTTGAATGCAGAGTTCCAAAGAATATCAAGGAGAGATAAGAAAGCCTTCCTCAGTGATCAATGCAAAGAAATGGAGGAAAACAATAGAATGGGAAAGACTAGAGATCTCTTCCAGAAAATTAGAGATACCAAGGGAACATGTCATGCAAAGATGGGCACAATAAAGGACAGAAATGATATGGACCTAACAGAAGCAAAAGATATTAAAAAGAGGTGGCAAGAATACACAGAAGAACTATACAAAAAAGGTCTTCATGACCCAGATAACCACAATGGTGTGATCACTCATCTAGAACCAGACATCCTGGAACGGGAAGTCAAGTGGGCCTTAGGAAGCATTACTACGAACAAGGCTGGGGAGGTGATGGAATTCTAGTTGAGCTATTTCAAATCCTAAAAGATGATGCTGTGAAAGGGCTGTACTCAATATGCCAGCAAATTTGGAAAACTCAGCAGTGGCCACAGGATTGGACAAGGTCAGTTTTCATTCCAATCCCAAAGAGAGGCAATACCAAAGAATGCTCAAACTACCGCACAATTGTACTCATCTCACACGCTAGCAAAGTAATACTCAAAATTCTCCAAGCCAGACTTCAACAGTACGTGAACCGTGAACTTCCCGATGTTCAAGCTGGTTTTAGAAAAGGCAGGGGAACCAGAGATCAATTTTGCCAACATCTGCTAGATCATAGAAAAAGTAAGAGAGTTTCAGAGAAACATACACTTCTGCTTTAATGACTACACCAACGCCTTTGACTGTGTGGATTACAATGAACTGTGGAAAATTCTGAAAGAGATGGGAATACCAGACCACCTGACCTGCCTCCTGAGAAATCTTTATGCAGGTCAAGAAGCAACAGTTAGAACTGGATATGAAACAACAGACTGGCTCCAAATTGTGAAAGGAGTACGTCAAGGCTGTATATTGTCACCCTGCTTATTTAACTTCTATGCAGAATACATCATGAGAAACGCTGGGCTGGATGAAGCACAAGATGGAATCAAGATTGCTCGGAGAAATATCAATAACCTCAGATATGCAGATGACACCACCCTTATGGCATAAAGCAAAGAATTAAAGAGCTTCTTGATGAAAGTGAAAGAGGAGAGTGAAGTTGGGTTAAAACTCAACATTCAGAAAACTAAGATCATGGTATCTAATCCCATCACTTCATGGTAAATAGATGAGGAAACAACAAAAACAGAGATAGATATTATTTTTCTGGGCTCCAAAATCACTGCAGATGGTGGCTGCAGCCATGAAATGAAAAAAATGCTTTCTCCTTGGAAGAAAAGTTATGACCAACCTAGTTCAGTGCAGTTCAGTTCAGTTGCTCAGTCATGTCCGACTCTTTGTGACCCCATGAATCACAGCACACCAGGCTTCCTTGTCCATCACCAACTCCTGGAGTTTACTCAAACTCATGCCCATCAAGTCGGTGATGCCATCCAGCCATCTCATCCTCTGTCATCCCCTTCTCCTCTTGCCCCCAATCCTTCCCAGCATCGGGTCTTTTCCAATGAGTCAACTCTTCGCATGAGGAAGCCAAAGTATTGGAGTTTCAGCTTTAGCATCAGTCCTTCCAGTGAACACCCAGGACTGATCTCCTTTAGGATGGACTGGTTGGATCTCCTTGCAGTCCAGGGACTCTCAAGAGTCGTCTCCAACATCACAGTTCAAAAGCATCAATTCTTCTGTACTCTGCTTTCTTCACAGTCCAACTCTTACATCCATACATGACCATTGGAAAAACCATAGCTTTGACTAGACAGACCTTTGTTGGCAAAGTAATATCTCTGCTTTTCAATATGCTATCTAGGTTGGTCATAACTTTCTTTCCAAGGAGTAAGTGTCTTTTAATTTCATGGCTGCAATCACCATCAGCAGTGATTTTGGAGCCCCCCCAAAATAAAGTATTACACTGTTTCCTAGACAGTGTATTAAAAGCAGAGACATTACTTTGCCAACCAAGGTTTGTTTAGTCAAAGCTTTTTTTTCCAGTAGCCATGTATGGATGTGAGAATTGGACTATAAATAAAGCTGAGCACCGAAGAATTGATGCTTTTGAACTGTGGTGTTGGAGAAGACTCTTGAGAGTCCCTTGGACTGCAAGGAGATCCAACCGAAGGGAGATCAGTCCTGGGTGTTCATTGGAAGCACTGATGCTGAAGCTGAAACTCCAATACCTTGGCCACCTGATGGGAAGAACTGACTCATTGGAAAAGACCCTGATGCTGGGAAAGATTGAAGGCAGGAGGAGAAGGGGACAACAGAGGATGAGATGGTTGGATGGCATCACCGACTTCATAGACATGAGTTTGAGCTATGAGTTGGTTATAGACAGGGAAGCCTGGTGTGCTGCAATCCATGGGGTTGCAAAGAGTCCGATAGGACTGAGCAACTGAACCAACTAATGGTGACTCCCAGTCCAGATAAAAGTTACAAACCATGGGCGACATTGTTATTATAAACAATGTTGCCTAGTTGACACTTACCATCTTCATCTATTTCCAGGAAAATATTGTTAGAAAGTTAACCAAAAGTCAGATCCTCATACAAAGGAGAAAAAGTTTCAACATTTTACACATGACCTAGAAATGCAAATAATCAAATGAAAAACTACTAAAATGAATGAAGGAATTCAATAAGGTGGCCAGGTATTTTTAATAAAGAAAAGAGCTTTTTAATATACCAACAGTGATTAGAGAATATAATGAGATAAATATTTCTTTATAATATAATAGAACTCATAATTATGTAATTACATCACATACATAATATACCAAAAAATGTTCAAGTCCTACATAACAATACCTTAAAAGTTGATTGAAAATTCCACGAATTTTCAATAATGAACCATGTTAATTGAATGGAGTCGATATTGTAGAAGGGCTTCCCAGGTGGCACTACTGGTAAAGAATCCACCTGCCAGTGCAGGAGATGTAAGAGACATGGGTTCAATCCCTGGGTCAGGAAGATGCCCTGATGGATGGCATAGCAACACACTCCAGTATTCTTGCCCATGGACAGAGGAGCCTGGTGGGTTACAGTCCACAGGGTCTCAAAGAGTTGGACATGAATGAATCCACACACACACAGTATTGTAGAAATGTAATTGCTTTACATTTAAAGGGGTGAGGAGAGACCCCCTCGTCCAAGGTAAGGCGCAATGGCTATGCTTTGCTGGAGCAGCCATGAAGAGATACCCCACACCCAAGGTAAGAGAAACCCAAGTAAGATGATAGGTGTCGCAAGAGGGCATCAGAGGGCAAACACACTGAAACCATCCTCACAGAAAACTAGTCAATCTAATCACACTAGGACCACATCCTTGTCTAACTCAATGAAACCAAGTCATGCCCGTGGGGCAACCCAGGATGGGCGAGTCATGGTGGAGAGATCTGACAGGATGTGGTCTGCTGGCACACACAGGGAATGGCAAACCACTTCAATATTCTTGCCTTGAGAACCCCATGAACAGTATGAAAAGGCAAAATGATAGGATACTGAAAGAGAAACTCCCCAGGTCAGTAGGGGCCCAATATGCTACTGGAGATGAGTGGAGAAATAACTCCAGAAAGAATGAAGGGATGGAGCCAAAGCAAAAAGAATACCCAGCTGTGGATGTGACTGGTGATAGAAGAAAGGTCTGATGCTGTAAAGAGCAATATTGCATAGGAACCTGGAATGTCAGGTCCATGAATCAAGGCAAATTGGAAGTGGTCAGACAAGAGATGGCCAGAGTGAATGTCAACATTCTAGGAATCAGTGAACTCAAATGGACTGGAATGGGTGAATTTAACTCAGATGACCATTATATCTACTACTGCAGGCAGGAATCCCTCAGAAGAAATGGAGTGGCCATCATGGTCAACAAAAGAGTCCGAAATGCAGTACCTGTATGCAATCTCAAAAACGACAGAATGATCTCTGTTTGTTTCCAAGGCAAACCATTCAATGTCACAGTAATCCAAGTCTATGCCCCAACCAGTAACGCTGAAGAAGCTGCAGTTGAACAGTTCTATGAAGACCTACAAGACCTTTTAGAACTAATACCCCGAAAAGATGTCCTTTTCATTATAGGGGACTGGAATGCAAAAGTAGGAAGTCAAGAAGCACCTGGAGTAACAGGCAAATTTGGCCTTGGAATACGGAATGAAGCAGAGCAAAGACTAATAGAGTTTTGCCAAGAAAATGCACTAGTCATAACAAACACCCTCTTCCAACAACACAAGAGAAGACTATACATGGACATCACCAGATGGTCAACACCGAAATAGGATAGATTATATTCTTTGCAGCCAAAGATGGAGAAGCTCTATACAGTCAGCAAAAACAAGACCAGGAGCTGACTGTGGCTCAGACCATGAACTCCTTATTGCCAAATTCAGACTAAATTGAAGAAAGTAGAGAAAACCACTAGACCATTCAGGTATGACCTAAATCAAATCTCTTATGATTATACAGTGGAAGTGAGAAATAGATTTATGTGCCTAGATCTGATAGATAGAATGCTTGATGAACTATGGAATGAGGTTCGTGACATTGTACAGGAGACAGGGATCAAGACCATCCCCATGGAAAAGAAATCCAAAAAAACAAAATGGCTGTCTGAGGAGGCCTTACAAATAGCAGTGAAAACAAGAGAAGCGAAAAGCAAAGGAGAAAAGGAAAGATATAAGCATATGAATGCAGAGTTCCAAAGAATAGCAAGAAGAGATAAGAAAGCCTTCTTCAGCTATCAATGCAAAGAAATAGAGGAAAACAACAGAATGGGAAAGACTAGGGATCTCTTGAAGAAAATCAGAGATAGCAAAGGAACATTTCATGCAAAGATGGGCTCGATAAAGGACAAAAACGGTATGGACCTAACAGAAGCAGAAGGTATTAAGAAGAGGTGGCAAGAATACACAGAAGAACTGTACAAAAAAGATCTTCATGACCCAGATAATCATGATGGTGTGATCACTGACCTAGAGCCAGACATCCTGGAATGTGAAGTCAAGTGGGCCTTAGAAAGCATCACTACGATCAAAGCTAGTGGAGGTGATGGAATTCCAGTTGAGCTATTCCAAATCCTGAAAGATCACGCTGTGAAAGTGCTGCACTCAATATGCCAGCAAATGTGGAAAACTCAGCAGTTGCCACAGGATTGGAAAAGGTCAGTTTTCATCCCAATCCCAAAGAAAGGCAATGCCAAAGAGTGCTCAAACTACCGCACAATTGCACTCATCTCACACGCTAGTAAAGTAATGCTCAAAATTTTCCAAGCCAGGCTTCAGCAATATGTGAACCGTGAACTTCCTGATGTTCAAGCTGGTTTTAGAAAAGGCAGAGGAACCAGAGATCAAATTGCCAACATCCGCTGGATCATGGAAAAAGCAAGAGAGTTCCAGAAAAACATCTATTTCTGCTTTATTGACTATGCCAAAGCCTTTGACTGTGTGGATCACAATAATCTGTGGAAAATTCTGAAAGAGATGGGAATACCAGACCACCTGACCTGCCTCTTGAGAAATTTGTATGCAGGTCAGGAAGCAACAGTTAGAAGTGGACATGGAACAACAGACTGGTTCCAAATAGGAAAAGGAATACGTCAAGGCTGTATATTGTCACCATGTTTGTTTAACTTCTATGCAGAGTACATCATGAGAAACGCTGGACTGGAAGAAACACAAGTTGGAATCAAGATTGCTGGGAGAAATATCAATAACCTCAGATATGCAGATGACACCACCCTTATGGCAGGAAGTGAAGAGGAACTAAAAAGCCTCTTGATGAAAGTGAAAATGGAGAGTGAAAAAGTTGGCTTGAAACTCAACATTCAGAAAATGAAGATCATGGCATCTGGTCCCATCACTTCATGGGAAATAGATGGGGAAACAGTGGAAACAGTGTCAGACTTTATTTTTGGGGCTCCAAGATCACTGCAGATGGTGACTGCAGCCATGAAATTAAAAGATGCTTACACCTTGGAAGGAAAGTTATGACCAACCTAGATAGCATATTCAAAAGTAGAGACATCACTTTGCCAACAAAGGTTTGTCTAGTCAAGGCTATGGTTTTTCCTGTGGTCATGTATGGATGTGAGAGCTGGACTGTGAAGAAGGCTGAGCATGGAAGAATTGATGCTTTTGAACTGTGGTGTTGGAGAAGACTCTTGAGCGTCCCTTTGACTGCAAGGAGATCCAACCAGTCCCTTCTGAAGGAGATCAGCCCTGGGATTTCTTTGGAAGGAACGATGCTAAGGCTGAAACTCCAGTATTTTGGCCACCTCATGCGAAGAGTTGACTCATTGAAAAAGACTCTGATGCTGGGAGGGATTGGGGGCAGGAGGAGAAAGGGACGGCAGAGGATGAGATGGCTGGATGGCATCACTGACTTGATGGATGTGAGTCTGAGTGACCTCCGGGAGTTGGTGATGGACAGGGAGGCCTGGCATGCTGCGATTCATGGGGTCGCAAAGAGTCAGACACGACTGAGTGACTGATCTGATCTGATGCTTTACACAACTAGAGAAAGCCCTCATACACCAACGAAGATCCAGTGCAACCAATGAAGACCTGGTGAAGCCAAAAATAAATAAATGAAAAAGTCTTTTAAAAATGTAGAAACAATACTGTTTATACTAGCATATAAAGTATGAAATAGGCATAAATCTGACAAAAGACTTGCAAGGTGTGTACACTGAAAACTACAAAACAATTCTGAGAGTAATTATAGAATACTTAAGAATTATAGAATACTTAAATACTTAAATGGAGATATATACCGTATTCATACACTAGAAGACTCATTACTTTTAAGGCATCAATGTGCCATAGATTAATCTACAAATTTACTGAAAGGCTAATCTAAACCCCAGCAGGCTCTTTTTTGTTGTTGAGATTGATAAATTGATTCTAACATTCATTTAGAAATACAAAGGATATAGAATAGCCAAGACAACTTTGAGACCAAAAAACAAAGTTGGAAGATGTAAATGACCTGATTTCAAGGTTTATTATAAAGTTATGATAACCAAGGGCTTCCCTGGTAGCTCAGCTGGTAAAGAATCACCTGCAATGCAGGAGACCCCAGTTCGATTCCTGGGTTGGGAAGTTCCCCTGGAGAAGGGATAGGTTACCTACTTTGGTATTCTTGAATTTCTCTGGTGACTCAGAGGGCAAAGAATCCATTTGTAATGAGGGAAATCTGGGTTCAATCCCTGGGTTGGGATGATCCCCTGGAGGAGAGCATGGCAACCCACTCCAGTATTCTTGCCTGGAGAATCCCCATGGACAGAGGAGCCTGTCTACAGTCCATGGGGTAGCAAAGAGTCGAACACGACTGAGTCACTAAGAACACACATGGTAATCAACTTCAAGACAGAAAAATAGATCGATGAATGGAATAGACTTCATAACTAAACCCACATTCATTTGATCAATTGCTTCTTAATCAAGTGGCAAAGGCAATTCAATGGAGAAAGGATTATCTTTTCAACAAATAATTGAAACAACTGGATTTCTATATGTGAAAAAATTAACTTCAGTGTATTAAAATTAATATTGCATAAGTGAAAAAAGGTGAAAGTTGCTTAGTCATGTCCAACTCTTTGTGACCTCATGGACTGTTCAGCCTGCCAGGCTCCTCTGTCCATGGAATCCTCCAAGCAAGAATACTGGAGTGGATAGCCATTCCCTTCTCCAGCAGATCTTCCTGACCCAGGGATTGAACCCCAGTTTCCTGCATTGCAGGCAGGTTCTTTACTATCTGAGCCACCAGGGAAGCCCATAATGTACTACTGCTGCTGCTGCTGCTGCTGCTAAGTCGCTTCAGTTGTGTCCAACTCTGTGCGACCCCATAGACGGAAGCCCACCAGGTTCCCCTGTCCCTGGGATTCTCCAGGCAAGAACACTGGAGTGGGTGCCATTTCCTTCTCCAATGCATGAAAGTGAAAAGTGAAAGGGAAGTCACTCAGTCGTGTCCGACTCTTAGCGACCCTGTGGACTAACAGCCTACCAGGCTCCTCCAACCATGGGATTTTCCAGGCAAGAGTACTGGAGTGGGGTGCCATTGCCTTCTCCAATAATGCACTACTACTCAGAAGTAAAAAGGAATGAACTCTTGATATACTCAACAACATTGATTAACCTCAAAATAATTAAGCCTGACTCACCCCCAACCTCTCCCAAAGCCCATAGCATATAATTCCATTTATGGTCAATTCTATAAAACATAAACTGATTTACAGTGACCAAAAGCAGTTCTCTGAGGAGTAAGTATAGTAGGTTGTGACTGGCAATAGATATTACAAATGAGCAGGAGGAAATTTTGGGGGATGATGTGTATGCTTACTCTCTTGACTTTGATTATGGTCTCAGGGGTGTATACATACACATGTAAAAATAAAATTGTACACTTCAACTATGTGCAGATTTTAAGTATCATCTCAATAAAGTCGTTTAAAAAAACTATGGGGAAACACGGAGGCCACATGTGATCCAGATTATGTGACCAAAATTGGGGTGGTGTCCCTTGGCCAGTCACTCAAGAATCCTCAGCTGTAGAGATAATACCGCCCTTGCGGCGCTTGAGAGACAGTGAAAACTTATGTAATGCATGTGACCCTTGGCTAGACATTCTGTTGTTCCGCCACTCAAAGTGGAAGGGTAGTAGGCAGTCTGTAATCTATTTGAAGTTCTAGTACATCTAGGATCTCTGACTTTAAGCAAGTTCTTTAACTTGTTTCAATGTTAGTTGCTGCTACTGTTGCTGCTGCTGCTGCTAAGTCTCTCAGTCGTGTCCGACTCTTCACGACCCCATGGACGGCAGCCCACCAGGCTCCTCCGTCTATGGGATTTTCCAGGCAAGAGTACTGGAGTGGGTTGCCATTGGAGTATAATACATGGAATTAGTGTAGTGCCAGGTATACAGGTGGGAGAGGAGGTGTCAGTAGCGTTAGACCCTGGTTGGTTGCTGGGATCTCCGCGTGGGTCGCGGCAGGAACTTTCTGGGTTAGGGGGTGATAAGTCTGGGAGGTAAAGACGGCTGGAACAGTAGCAGTGGCAAAAGCGATACCCAGAGGCCGCGGCGAACACCTGAGCAGCGGAACAGGTAACCAACGTACACACCAAGCAACAGGCCACTGACACCTCCCAGCCTGCCCCGCGCCTTCAGGCGCAGGCGCAGTGAGATAGGCGGTGGTGGGGGCCCAGTGAGGTCCGGCCCCGAGGTTGGGTGGGCGTGGCTTGGACCCTCGCCCCGCCTCTCGACCTGGGCGGTGGTCGGAGGCGCGGCTGCGGGTGTACGAGCTACAGCACCCCCTCAGGTGAGAGCGGCGGGGCGATTGTGGGAGAGCGGGGTTATTCGCACCAGCTGGGTTGCTGAAGGGAGGGCAGGATGTTGCCGCTGCGAAGTGGGATGATATTCCTCAGTTCCGTCAGCTCATTTAGGACGGAGCCCCTGAGTCCGGCGGCAAGTGGGACCAGCTATCCAAGAGACGCTCTCCTCATCTTCGCGCCGGCTTCAAGAGCGCTTTTGAAAAAGAGACGAAGCATTTGGGTGGTTTGTTTCTTGCTAGTTGGGGAGTTTTAGGCTTAAATATAGTTGTTCCTTCCCATGCTGATATAGTATGAGAGTGCATGAGGAAACTGAGGTACAGAGAAGCAAAGTTGCCGCCCAAAGATTTCACACCTGTTAGTGTGACAGATCTTGACTGCAAGATCGAAATCTCCACGGATTGGCCTCAGAGATTATGCTCTTCCTGACTATTCAGTATTGCCTCCAGGTTAATTCCCTGCCAGACTGTGTTAGACGTTTACTTAATTGCTTTTAAAAAAAACAGAGAGAAAGAATAAAATAGCTGAAGTCTGGATATTAATTTGCTTCACTCATAGATGAAGCAAAAGTTATCCAGGGTAACCTGATGTGTTTCATTCACACTTGAATTAAAAACACATGGTTTAGGAAGTTGTTATTTTACATACCATCAAGTTAGCAAAAAAAGTTCAAGTGGCCCGGTGGTAAAGAATCTGCCTGCCAATGCAGGAGACATAAGGGAGTGGGTTGGATCCTTGGGTTGGGCAGGTCCTCTGGAGGAGGAAATGGCAACCCACTTCAGTATTTTTGCCTGGAGAATTCCTTGGACAGAGGAGCTTAGTGGGCTACAGGGGTCGCAAAGAGTGGCAACAAGTCATGTCCACGGGGTTGCAGAGTCGAACATGACTGTGTGACTATCACACACAAGGAGTCTGTGGTGGTTTTAAGATATGTCCACAAATTATTTCATGCTCCTCTCTTCAAGACATGGAGCCTAATTCCTCTCTTTTTGAATGTGGGCAAGACTTGGCTACTTACTTCTCACAAATAGAATAAAGTGGAGGTAATGTACATTTCAGAAACTAGGTCATAAGAGGCATAGAGCGTCTTCCTTGCTCTTTTTCTTGACTTGCTTGCTTTGGAGGAAGTCAGCTAAGGAGTCATGAGGAAACGCAAGTGACTAATTAAGATATCCTTGAGTTGAGAAACTGAGGCTTTGTCTCAACAGCCACATAAGGGAACTTGGAAACTGGTCTTTCACCCCCAGTCAGATCTTAGATAACTATGGCCACATCTGATATCTTTTGTTGTTATTGGTGTGTGTGTGTGTGTGTGTGTGTGTGTGTGTGTTTTGGTTGTGAGGTATTGGTTGGAAGGAGGCTCATTTTATTAATATAGGCAACTCTAACTTTAAAGAAAATTGTTTTGATGTACAGATAAAAGAAGGGCGTGATGGAAGAATAAGGAAAAACAGTAAATTAAAAGTAGATTTTGAAATACTGATCACCAAAAGGTGTTCTAGAATGAGAAATTCAAAGATAATGGTTAAACAGGGATCAGCAAACCATGGCCTGTGGGGTAACAGTCTGTTCTTTTTCTTTAAATAAACTTCAGATATTGTGATTTTATTACAGTGGTGTAATTTTTGATTTACAGCTCTTGGAGATATATTTCATGTACCATTCAATTCACCCATTAAAAGTATAAAGTACAGTGATTTTATAGTATATTTACAGAGTTGTAAAACCATCACTACAATTTAATATTTCCAATACCCCAAAATAAAACTGCATACACATTAGCAGTCACTCTCCATTCCTGCTCCATCATTTTTCCTGTTTCTAAGGGTTTACCTATTCCAGATCTCTGCTCATTGAGTTCTGCAAATCTTCCAAATGTTGGCATATTTCATTATACAAAAACAAAACAAAAAAGCCTCATAATGATTACTTCTACCACTAACCTATTAGTGAAGAGTCTTTTTTTTTTTTTTTAAATATTTGTTTGGCTGTGTCTGGTCTTGTTGCCGCATGCGGGCTCAGTAGTTGCTTGCGCCAGCTTGTTTGCCCCATGGCATGTGGGATCTTAGTTCCCCTACCAGAGATGGAACCCGTGTCCCCTAGATTGGAAGGTGGATTCTTAACCACAGGACCATCAGGGAAGCCCCCAAGAAGAGTCTTAAGTAGTGTGAAATTGTCAAGCTCTTTGTGTCAGATATAAGTTTTCCAAAATAATTTTTGTTGAAAGCTTGAATTTTTTTAATTGCCAACAAATACTAAGTTGTTTTCCTTGAAGTAATAGGCTCACTTACAATAGTTCATTTTAGAGGAAATTTGTGCCAAATACTCAAGACTGAATAGCCTCAGCTTGTCAGTCACTCTTTTAAGTAAAAATGACATTCTATCAAAAGAATGGCTATATCAATTTACAACTCAAATTTTCACACAAGTGCTTTTCCTCATGACAACCATTGAACTTAAGTATGGGACAGAAGTGCCTCATGCATACTTCCCTTTTCATCACATATTACACATTATATTAAAGTATTAAAAAGGTATATGTTGAAAAGCAAGATTTAATAAAGTTAATAATATTTACTGATCATCAAGAACATTGTTTATTGAAGCGGGCTTTTTCTCCCTTTCTCAACTTGAGGGCATGGCTGTGAAGAATACAGTGACTAATAGTTTAGTGCCACTGTTTTGATTTGTGTTAAGGCATCGACTCCCTTCCAGTCGTATCTGCTCCCCCAAACCTGGGGGCTGAGAACCCTTATCCTAATGTCTTTTTTTTTTTTTTTAAATTACTTATTTATCTGGCTTCACTAGGTCTTAGTTGCAGCATGTGAGATCTTCCATCTCGGTTGTGGCATATGGGATCTTCAGTTGTGGCATGCAAACTCTTAGTTGCAGCATACATGCAGCGTACATCAGGATCTCTAGTTTCCTGACCAGGGATCAAACCTGGGACACCTGCATTGGAAGCTCAGAGTCTTGGCCACTGAACGACCAGGGAAGTTCCCCTAACTTCCTTTAAAAAAAATACTTCTTTTAAAAAATTTGTCTGTTGGGCTGTGCTGGGTCTTTTGGAGAAGGCAATGGCAAGCCACCCCAGTACTCTTGCCTAGAAAATCTCATGGACGGAGGAGCCTGGTAGGCTGCAGTCCATGGGGTTGCTACTAGTCGGACACGACTGAGTGACTTCACTTTTCACTTTCACGCATTGGATAAGGAAATGGCAACCCACTCCAGTGTTCTTGCCTGGAGAATCCCAGGGACGGGGGAGCCTGGTGGGCTGCCATCTATGGGGTCGCACAGAGTCGGACACAACTGAAATGACTTAGCAGCAGCAGCAGCTGGGTCTTTGTTGTTGTTTGAAGGGTTTTCTCTAGTTGCAGTGCATGGGCTTCTTGTTGCGGTGTCTTCTTTTGTTGCAGAGGCTTCTCTTGTTGTGGAGCATGGGCTCTAGGCACACGGGCTTCAGTAGATGTGGTGAATGGGCCCGGTAGTTGTGGCTAGATGGCTCTAGAGTACAGGCTTAGTAGTGTGGTACACAGGCTTAGTTGCTCTCTGATATGTGGTATCCTCCCGTCCTAGAGATTGAACCAGTGTCCCCTGTGTTGCAAGGCAGATTCTTAACCACTGACCACCAGGTAAACCCCTCTCCTTAATTTCTAATATGTAGTTTTTGAGCTTCATGTAAATGGAATCACAGAGTCTGTCCTTTTTTTGCCCAGCTTCTTCACTCAGCATTGTGTTAGTAAGATTCACATGTGTGTTGTTGTAGTTTGTTTATTCTCATTGCAATTTTATATTTTCTGTGTATATATATTTTATTTTCTGTTATAGATAGACATTTGGGTTATGACTTTTTTTTTTTTTTTTTTGGTTTTTGGCTTCTGTAAGTTGTGCTACTGTGAATATTGAACTTGTCTTTTGATGAACTTTTGTACATGTTCCTGTTGGCATTTACTAGGAGTAGAATTTCTAGGCTGTGTTGATCTTTAGAATAAAACAGTCAGTGTTTTATGAGCAAAATGGGTTTATTAATATTTGGGAATAGCAGAGGAATTGCAATTCAGGATGCACAAGCTGTGGCAAAATCATAGGCAAGTCTGGCAAAAGGAGAGGAATGTTACTTTCTGGAGAAGAAAGAAGTTGGAGGGGGCTGTTTTGAAAGAAAGTCCATTGGAGGAAAGAGAGTTCAGGGTGATGATGGTTTCTTTTGGCTGAATAGTTTTTCAGCCTGAGGCTGTTGCTGGACAAGAAGAAATCTTTCTTTTTTGGAGTAAGAAAAGTAATAATCTTCCTGTTGGAGATCCAAATTACATCTCTTCCTGTTTGGGATCTGCTGAGAGTAATAAAGGATAGTGCGGGAAATCTTCCCCCTTCATGACTTCTGCCTTCTTTTTATTTATTTGTTTATCTTTTGGCCATGCTGCATGGCATACAGGATCCTAGTTCCCCCACCAGGGATTAAACCCGCTCTCCCTGTATTGGCAGTGTAGAGTCTTAACCGCTGGACCACCAGAGATGTCCGCCAGCTTCATTTTAAATGGGGTTTTCCTTTTACTTTTCAGTCATAGAACATGTGTATATTCAGGTTAAACAACTACTGATAACATAGAAATCAACAGATTTTCTATGATTGTTTTGAAATAATGAAATTATTGAATTAATGAAACCACTTTGGTTTATAATCATCCCCCAGTATTCATGGGGGATTGATTCCAAGACCCCCTGCTGCTGCTGCTAAGCCACTTCAGTCATGTCCAACTCTGTGTGACCCCATAGATGGCAGCCCACCAGGCTCCCCCATCCCTGGGGTTCTCCAGGCAAGAACACTGGAGTGGGTTGCCATTTCCTTATCCAATGTATGAAAGTGAAAAGTGAAAGGGAAGTCGCTCAGTCGTGTCTGACTCTTAGCGACCCCATGGACTGCAGCCCACCAGGCTCCTCTATCCATGGGATTTTCCAGGCAAGAGTACTGGAGTGGGGGTGCCATCGCCTTCTCTGCCAGGACCCCCTACGGATACTCAAATCTGTGCTACTGAAGTCCCTTATATAAGATGATGTAGTATTTGCATATAACCTATATTCATCCTCCTATGTACTTTAAATCATCTCTAGATTACTTAAAATACCTAATATAGTATATATACTATGTGGTGTGGTGTTTAGTCACTAAGTTGTGTCTGAGTCTTTGTGACCCAATGGACTGTAGCCCGCTAGGCTCCTCTGGCCATGGGATTCTCCAGGTAAGAATACTGGAGTGAGTTGCCATGCCCTTCTCCAGGGGATCTCCCTGACCCAGGGATTGAACCTGTGTCTCCTGCTTGGCATTTGGGTTCTTTACCCCTGAGCCACCAGGGAAGGCCCAAATACTATGTAAATAGTTGTAAATGCAATGTAAATACCGTGTAAATAGTACTAACATGCAGCAGGTTCACGTTTTGCTTCTTGGAACATTCTGGAATTTTTTTATTTGTTCTTGAATGTTTTCAGTCTGTAGTTGATTGAATCTGTGGATTTGGAACCCATGGATATAGAAGGCTGACTGTATATATACAAGATAAAAGATGTAAACATTTTGCTAGATTGGAGAGGCAGTTTGGAGCTATACTGTTCAGGGCCGGAATGCCATGTGAAGGTAAGGTAGGCTGTGTAGTACAATGAAGAGGCTAGGTGACTCTTGCACCCACTACTTACATCCTGTGTTACCTTGGGTAAGTCACTTCACATTCTTTTTTTTTTTTAATATATTAAAATTTTTTATTCATATATGGCTGCACTGGGTCCTCATTGCTGATCACAGGCTTTCTCTAGTTATGGTGAATGGGGGCCACTCTTTGTTGTGGGGCATGGCCTTCTCATTGTGGTGGCTTCTCTTGTGGAGCACAACCTCTGGGGGCATGGGCTTCGGTAGTTGCAGCATGTAGGCTCAGTAGGTGCTGTGTTCAGGCTTAGTTGCCCCAGATCTTAGTTCCCCGACCAGGATTGAACCTGGGCCCCCTGCCTTGGGAGCGCAGAGACTTAGCCACTGGGCCACCAGGGAGAGCCCTGTGACTTGTCTTCTTTAGCTTTATCATGAAGTAGAGCTTGAAGGTTGGAGTTGGAAATGGCAACCCACTCCAGTATTCTTGCCTAGAAAATTCCATGAACAGAAGAGCCTGGCGGGCTACAGTCCATGGGGTCACAAAGAGTCGGACATGACTTTGCAACTAAACAGCAACAGCAGCAGAGCTTGAGGGTGTCAGTGGTTATTTGTGATCTCTTCCAATTAAATAAGGTGTTTGCAGCAGTGAACATCCTGTAAATGTTCATCCAGAAACTGTTTTTTGGGGGATAACTGTTCTCAAAGCTTGACCGAATCAAAAGGAAAGCTCCCTACAGAGAGGCCAAGTAGATTAGTGACAGCTTCCTCTCATCCTTCTGTCTCACTCCATGTCAGAATAATTTTCCTAAAATACATTGATCATGGAAAAGCCCTGCATTAAACCGTTAAGTGGCTCTCATTGCCTATAAATTTCAGATTTTTCATCCTGGCATTAATGATCTTTACTTGAATTGGTCTCATTCTTTTGTGATGATTTTTTCCTGATTACCTTCTAAACCATACTCTCTTCTTTAGCAAAACAAGTTTCCTTGAGCTTTCATGATGTTTTCAATCTTTGTACTTTTATAAATCCTACATGTTCTTCAAGGGCTAATTAAAATTCATTCCCTGTCTTTCTTGAAGTTTTTTCTTTGCAGTTCAGCTTCAGGTATCCTTCCTGTGAATTTCCATAGTAAGTAATTTGTTCATATTTAATTTGGCAACTAATCTTATGCCACTCTATTATGATATTTTATATTAATGTTATTTATATCTTTTTCCTCTTTGCTTACCTCTTCATTTTTTTCTTTGTTACTCCAGCCAACTTGTGAATTCCTTAAACCATATCCCTGCTATCTAGTTACTATTTTTAAAAAATCAATTTACTTTTTCTGTGTAATTATATCAAGCCAATGATTTGCACGTAATAGACCCATAATAAGATTATGTGTATGTGTTAATTTAACAGTAGAAATAAAAAGTAAAACTATATGCCAGAAAACCTGAAGGATATCTTACAAAACTAGATTTTCATAAGAAATGAGAACTAAATATTCCTGGAGCCAGACATGGTGTGACAATGCATAGAATAGAGGATGCCATGTATTCTGGAAGATCAGTCTTGTTGGAAGACAGTCACATTGGGTGGATTCTTAATCCAGCCAGGAGTCTCAAAAGTGTATTACTTTATAACACCCCATGTGACTGTAAGTCCTAGGCATGCTGTAGATTTTAAGACTGTTGGATAAGTCTTTTGCCCCATAAATATTTCATTATCCACTTATTTATTTCATTTTTATTGCCACCTGCTATGTTTCAGATACTGCTGTAGGTATTGGTGATTCAGCAGTGAAGAAGATGTACAAAGTCCCCACTTTGTTCTAGAGGATGTATTCAAAATGAGGGAGGAAGAAAGAGACAGACAATATATAAAATACTTTTGGAAGTGTTACTGAATCCAACTGGGGTCTGCTTGCCTGTGCACAGTGAAGCCAGTTAAATGACACTGGGTTGTAATGAATTAAAATGCAGCATTTACTGTAAAGGCTCTCATACAAGGAAAATGGGTGGCTTGTGCTTTAAACCCCAAGCTGCCCAAAGGGTTTTAGCAAAGCATTTGTAAAGGCCAGGTAAATGGGAAGTGGTCCCAGGGTGTAGGATCAGCTCATATACAGTTCTCTGACTGGTTGATGGTGAGGAAACAAGATGGGGTCACAGGGGTTAACATTATCAATCCTTAGGTGCCAGTATGTCTGGAGGTTCATAATCATCAAGTAGTTAATTTCTTCCAATTGATGATGGTCTTAGCATCTGTAAAACAACCCAGTCAGTGTGCATCAGATACTGTGATCTAGGTACTTCAGAAAGGTGCTATAGCAGAGGATATAGGGGAGGAGTTTGTCCCAGGAAGGCCTCACAGGGTCCTCCTTGGTTAAAGAAACAAAAAGTAGGGTGGTTGACTACTAAGGGGGGGGGGGGGGGGGGGGGGGGGGGGGGGGGGTGGCGGCCGCCAGGAAATTAAAAATAATTTAAACTTAGGAAAAAAGATATGAACCAACCACATATAAAATATAAAAAAAAAGACATTACTTTGCCAGCAAAGGTTCGCCTAGTCAAGGCTATGGTCTTTCCTGTGGTCATGTATGGATGTGAGAGCTGGACTGTGAAGAAGGCTGAGCGCTGAAGAATTGATGCTTTTGAACTGTGGTGTTGGAGAAGACTCTTGAGAGTCCCTTGGACTGCAAGGAGATCCAACCAGTCCATTCTGAAGGAGATCAGCCCTGGGATTTCTTTGGAAGGAATGATGCTAAAGCTGAAACTCCAGTACTTTGGCCACCTCATGCGAAGAGTTGACTCATTGGAGAAGACTCTGATGCTGGGAGGATTGAGGGCAGGAGGAGAAGGGGACGACAGGGGGTGGGTTGGGTGGTTGGCCTCACTGACTCGATGGTTGTGGGTCTGGGTGCCCCCTGGGGGTTGGGGTTGGGGGGGGGGGCCGGGGTGGCCGGTTTTTTGTGGGTTGGGGGGGGGGCGCCCCCGGCCGGCTGTTTTTTGGTTTTTTTTTTTTTTTTGTGTTTTTTTTTTTTTTTTTTTTTTTGTGGGGGCCCCCCCTGTTTTTTCGGCCAGAGTTTTTTTTTTCCGGTGTTGTGGGTTTTTTTTTTTTTTTTTTTTTTTTTTTTTTTTTTTTTTTTTTTTTTTCCTTTTTTTTTTTTTTTTTTTTTTTCTTTTTTTTTTTTTTTTTTTTTTTTTTTTTTTTTTTTTCTTTTTTTCTTTTTTTTTTTTGTTCTCCCCCCCCCTCACAACTCAGCAGTGAGAGCTCAGAGTCCTAACCACTGGCAAGCATGAGTGCTAAGTCACTTCAGTCATGTCCAACTTTTTGCAGCCCTGTGGACTGTAGCCTGCCCGGCTCCTCTGACCATGGGATTCTCCAGGCAAGAATATTGAAGTGGGTTGCCATGCTGTCCTCCAGAGGATCTTCTCAACCCAAGGATAGAACCCACATCTCCTGCATTTTAGGTGGATTCTTTACTGCTGGGGCACCAAGGAAGCCCTATTAACCACTGGATTGTTAGGGAATTCCCTGAAAGGAAATGTCTGTTAACTAAAAAGAGCTATAGAAATACGATGTTATTTCATTTCTCTATTGTGTGAATTTCATGTAGAAATGATGATTGTTGATCAACCCTTTGGTGGGACTTTGAAACAGAGATCTGAGCTACTGGACCACTGGTGTTCTCAGGAGAGCACAGGGTATGTGCTCCTGAGAAGTGGCTGCCTGCCTGGCTGCAGGAAAACAGAGGTCAAGGCTAGGGGGACTGCCACAGTAGGAACAGAGTAGCCACCAACTCTTTATTTACTGTCTGCATCCTGCCCTGGATCCTTGTGGGAACCATACTGGTTTTAATAAAAATCCTTTTGACCTTGTGGATCTTTTTTTTCTCATACTAAATAAGTGTAGCTGTTAAGAGGTCATGAACTTGAACTTGTTTTAGGCAAACTGTAGTAAGAAAAATATGTACAGATATTTAGGCTGTTTGGAATTTATGAATAAAATTAAACTGTAACAATTCATAGAATTTCTGTTTTGATTCCTAATTATTTTTGATGTTAAAAGATGACAGCAGTGTAACTGCCATTTGTGTCCTAAAAAGGCAGGCAAGTGCTGCCATCTAGTTTTATATGTTTGATTGTTGTTCAGTTGCTCAATTGTGTCTGACTCTTTGTGACCCCATGGACTGCAGCAGGCCAGGCTTCCCTGTCCTTCACCGTCTCCCAGAGCTTGGTGATCCCATCCAACCATCTTGTCCTCTGTCTCCTGCCTTCAATCTTTCCCAGCATCAGGGTCTTTTCTCATGAATCAGATCTTTGCATCAGGTGGTCAAAGTATTGGAGCTTCAGCTTCAGCATCAGCCCTTTCAGTGAATATTCAGGGTTGATTTCCTTTAGGATTGACTGGTTTGATCTCCTTGCAGTCAAAAGGACTATTATCTTTGCTGACATTTGGAATGAAGTTGCTGGAGAAACTTTGAAATACTGAACAGAGTTTTATATATAAGGACCATGCTGATTTTTCGTTTGCAGCTTGTTGGAGTTGATTTAGCACTATTTTAATTGTGAGACATATTTAATATCTTTTGTATGACCTTTTTACTAAAACTATCCTAGAACACAAGGAGAGCTTTTTTTATTAATAGGCTGGAAAGGTACTGTAGCTGACTGAAGGACAAAGTTGTCTGTGAAGTTCTCTGCTTTGGCCATGGTGGTATGCAGACGACTCTGAACACTGTTAATTTTTCGGCATTTATTCATTTTTAAAAAAACTTCAAAAATTTTATTTATTTACTTTTTGGTTGTGCTTGGTCCTTGTTGCTGCAAGTGAGCTTTCCCCAGTTGCAGTGAGCAGGGTCTACTCTTCATTGCAGTGCACAGGCTTCTTAGTAGTGTACTGGCTTCTTGTGTTATGGAGCACAGGCTCTAGGCACGCAGGCTTCAGTAGTTGCATCATGTGGGCTCAGTAGTTGTGGCTCCTGGGCCCTAGAACTCACTTGTTGTGGGCCTGGTCACCCTGAGGCATATGGAATCTTCCCCAACCAGAGGAATCATCAAATCCATGTCCCCTGCATTGGCAGGTGGATTCCCATCCACTGTACCACCAGGCAAGTCCAATTTTTCAGTATTTAAAAATTATTTTTAGTTGTGGGTTGAGTGGAAAGTGAAGTTTTTGGAATAGATTAAATTTTGATCAGGGGCAAGCTTTTTATGACTTTCTAAGTCTCCTGTGTGGCCTGCAAGCTCTGCTGGTGGTTTTCCCACCCATCTGCCTCACTGTGTGTGACTTTGTTTTCCACACTGTCCTGTTCTTAGTTCCTGGATGATACCATCTCCTTCTTCTTCTAACTAGGTTCATGGCAGTTCTTTCACCAGGAAGTTTTTTGTCTCTGCTCCTATTTATTTACTTGTTAATTTTTAGAAATTAAAAGATGCACAGCAAAAAAGAAAGCAACCATCCATGTTCCTTCCACTTAGGACAACACCACTGCTAACATCTTGCATATTTGCTTTAAATCTTTTTTTTTTTTTAAAGAAAAATCACCATCAGTTTGTGCAATATTGTGATTGTAAGAAATATATATTTTGTCATCCAGATGATCAAATGGTGTCTGTGGTTCCTGGCTCACAGCTCCCCAAACCCTTGGAGTGTCCTGGGTGGTGAAAATTTAACAGTATTTCTTATATTAATTAACTGATTTTTGGAGAGCCCTAGAATGAAGATTGGTTACTAGGAGAACCAACCTGGTGATTAGAGGGTTGGAACCTTTAGTCCCACCCTCCAACCCCCTCTGCTATGCCTTCCTGCTAGCATTGAGGATTATATCTTTATAAGAATTCAACAGAGAAATGCAGAAAGACCCTTACTACTGTCAAGGGATTGCTGATGATTATGATAAAGAGGAACTAGTTTGCCTGCACTGGTACTGCAATTGAACAGCCAGAATATTGAGGAGTAATTCAGCTACAGGGCGACCAGCACAAGAACACATGCCAGTTCTTCACAGAGACTGGCTAGCATGACCAGATGAAAGTTCATGGGTTTTAAATGTTTTGGGTTCACTGAAGCTTAAATGAGGATTTTTTTTTTTTTTTTGCAATGAGTAGAATTTCCTTTTTGTCCCTTGTCACAATTTTAAAAACCTCACAGCTTGTATAATGTAACCATTTGGGGTCTGCTTTTAACTTGAACTAGTGTAACTCTTTCATGCAATAAACTGAAAAGAGCCCCCCCCCCAAAAAAAAAAAAAAAAGAAAAGGAGAATGGCTGGAAAAAGGAGAGAGGAAATAAGCTGGAGGATGAGTTGGTAGTAAAGATCATTGATCTAAGCAATCATACCTATGTAATGAAACTTTCATAAAAATCCAAGAGGATGGAGTTCGGAGAGCTTTTAGGTTGGCTGACATGTGGAGATTTGGAGAGAGAGGCACTCCTGGAGCGAGTATAAATTCTGTGCTCCTTTCTCCCCATTTTGCCTGATGATTCTCTTCTATCTGGCTCTTCCTGAGTTACATCTTTTTATAGGAAACTGGTAATCTAGTAAGTAAAATATTTCTTTGAGTTCTGTGAGCTACTCTAGGACATTAATCCAACCTAAGGCAGGAGTCATTGGAACTCTAGTTTATACCTGGTTGGTCAGAAACTAGGTGATAACTTTTGCTTGTGACTGGCATCTGAAGTAAGGCAAGGAGACAGAGTGCTGCTGGACTGAGCCCTTAACTTGTGGATCTGGTGCTGTCTCCAGGCAGAGAGCATCAGAATTGAGTTGATTTGTAGGCCATTTTGCTGGTGTCCTGAGAATTGGTGCTGTGGGGGAATCTTTACTCTACCCAACCACCTGTACTGTTGCAGGAAGGGGGAGCCTTTCCAGGGCCCAAAAGTGGGCTCCTGTCTAACACTTTTAAATGAATTATCCGAGGGGACACACGTGCTGACAAAGCAAGAAAGGGTATTTTATTGGAAAGGGTACCCAGGTGAAGAGTAGTAGGGTAAGGGAACCCAGGAGAACTGCTCTGCCATGTGGCTTGCAGTCTTGGGTTTTGTGGTGATGGGATTAGTTTCCAGGATCTTTGGCCAATCATTCTGACTCAGAGTCCTTTCTGGTGGCACATGCATTGCTTAGCCAAGATGGAAGCCAACGAGGATTCTGGGAGGTGATAGAACATGTGATGTCTTCTTTTGACCTTTCCCAAACTCTTCTGGTGGGTGGTAGCCTATCAGTTCTGTGTTCCTTACCAGGACCTCCTGCTGTAAACCAACCCATGCAAATGGTTACTATGGTGCCTGGCTAGGGTTGGCGGTTTCAGTCAGTGTGCTTCCCCTAACAGTACCACAATGAAAACTGGGATCCAGAGCCCTTTTAGTTTGATAACAGTGAAATTTGTTTATTCTAAAGAGTTCAAATAATGCATTAAAAAAATACCCATCCTAAATGCCACCACCTGGAAATAACATTAAATGAACGTCATAATGGCACACACACAGAACTATCACACATTCTTTGCTGCAGCACACATTTCTGTGTGGTCTTCTGGCTTTTTTTTTTTTTTTTTTCTAATGGCGTAATCTTTTTTTTTTTAATTTTAAAAATATTTATATATTTGTTTGACTGCACCTAGTTTTAGTTGCAGCATGTGGGATCTTTGTTGTGTCATACAGACTCTTAGCTGTGGCCTGTGGGCTCTAGTTCCTGAACCAGAAATCGAACCTAGGACCCCTGTGTTGGAAGCATGGAGCTTTAGCCACTAGACCCCCAGGGAAGTCCCCATCTTCTGGCTTTGAATGCTGCCAATGGAGCATTCAGCATTCATCTGAATGCTGAGGCCATCTAGATTCTGTTACCTGGTACCTGAAGAAATCCTTATGATGGAAGTTTGGTGGCTTTGATAGGAAATTGAGCTTTTTGTATCCAATTTCTTGTCATGTCGTGTGGACAAAATTTGTTGCTTGCCATTCCAGTAAACAGTGTTGCATACTGTCAACTGCTGTAGCCACCCTGATGGGTATGTCCTGAGGGGAATTCAGGATGGTGAAACCAGACATCTTCCCCAATACAAAAAAACCACTAAAATCATTAACATGAGATGTCTGTTTTTTTGTGTCTTTACCAGTAATCTTTTGATGTTCTTTTGATTTTTTTTTTTAGCAAAATCTCCTATACACACATACTTTTATCTCTTTAGGACAGTTTCTCAGCACTATCTGAGAAGCTGATTCCTGGGCTAGAGTCCTTAGTAATAGCCCCTGAATAAAATATAATTCTCAACTTTCAGATTGACAGTGATATGACCTTTCAGTTTCCAGACTTCCCCCTCTCCCCAATTCAGGGAATCAAGATTGCTGGGAGAAATAACAACCTCAGATATACAGATAATACCACCCTAATGGCAGAAAGTGAAGAGGAACTAAGGAGCCTCTTGATGAGGCTGGGAGAGGAGAGTGAAATAGATGGCTTAAAACTCAACATTCAAAAAACTAAGATCATGGCATCTGGTCCCATCACTTCATGGCAAGTAGAAGGGGAAAAGTGGAAACAATGACAGATTTTCTCTTCTTGGGCTCCAAAATCACTGTGGATGGTGACTGTAGCCATGAAATTAAAAAATGCTTGCTCCTTGGAAGAAAAGCTATGACAAGCCTAGACAGCATGTTAAAAAGCAGAGACATCACTTTGCTGGCAAAGGTTCGTATAGTCAAAACTATGGTTTTTTCAGTAGTCATGTATGGATTTGAGAGTTGGACCATAAAGGAGCCTGAGCACTGAAGAATCAATGCTTTCAAATTGTGGAGCTGGAGAAGACTCTTGAGAGTCCTTTGGACAGCAAGATCAAACCAGTCAATCCTGAAGGAAATCCGTCCTGAATATTCATTGGAAGGTCTGACGCTCAAGTGCCAATACTTTGGCCACCTGATGCAAAGAGCTGACTCATTGGAAAAGACCCTGATGCTGGGAAAGATTGAGGGCAGAGGAGAAGAGTGAGACAGAGTATGAGATGGTTGGTTGGTATCACCAACTCAGTGGACAAGAGCAAACTCCAGGAGATAGTGAAGGACAGGGAAGCCTGGCATGTTGCAGTCCATGGGGTTGCAAAGAGTGGGACCCAACTTAGTGACTGAACAAAAATTCAGGAAAATTATCTTGTATTTCATCTTTGAAAATTTCTGTTCTACTTGTTGGGCTTTTCACTACAGGCACACCAGTCATTGTAATACAGAATCATCTTCACCTGACCTCCATAGCAATGTTTCCCTCCAGTTGCTTTAATTTTTTTGACTTTTGAATCTTTGTTCACTGCCATTTCAGTAACCCCCTTTCCCCCATCTGTCTTTAATTTAATCATCAGCTGTGGTAGAGTCTGTTTCTTGCCATTTCCAAATGCTGATTTGTTTTGTAATGTTTTGATCCTCAGTTTCATTAAGTCTGCAGTCTTCCTTTTCATACCATTTTGTTGTTTTCCATCTTGTCCTTGAGTTTTATTGAATTCATGTTCTCTTTGAATTGTTATCATGAAAAGTCACTGTAGGGAAGTGTTCCTCTGTTTTTTGAGTTAATTATCTTCAGGGTTAGTTTTGTGTGCTAAGTTCTTGGGAGGTGTTTGCATAGTGCATGCTCTCCCTTGAACCCGCTCATGCTTGGGTGGCTCTGCATGTATGTTAACCTCCCTGTCTGCTCAGTGAGGTGCCTCAGTGGGATGACTTCTTGGCAGTCGTTCTATAGTACCTGGGAAATTTATTTTCCTTCAGGAGCCACAGAGTGAGGACTGGATATTTTTCTGTGTTATCCATTTCTCTGTGCTCTGAAGTAGTGGCAGATAAGGGTGGTGTGGAAATGTGAGCTGGAGGGATTGCTCAGTTAAACAAGGTCAGCTGCACAATTTCTGAGGCCCAGTGCAAAAGAAGATATGATGCACAGGTCAATGGAACAGAATAGATAACCCAGAAATAGACCTCACAGATATACCCAGCTTAATATTGACAAAGTGCAAAGGCAGTTCAATGGAGGAAGCATAGCTTTGTAACAAGCAGTGTTGGAACAATTGGACATCTGTAGACAAAAAAATTAATCTTGACCTATAACTCAAAATGTAAGATACAAGAACTATAAATCTTTTATGAAAAAAACCAAAGGGGAAAATCTTCATAATCTTCTAAGTCGCTTCAGTCGTGTCCGACTCTGTGCAACCCCATAGACAGAAGCTCACCAGGCTCCCCCGTCCCTGGGATTCTCCAGGCAAGAATACTGGAGTGGGTTGCCACTTCCTTCTCCAATGCAGGAAAGTGAAAAGTGAAAGGGAAGTTGCTCAGTCGTGTCCGACTCTTAGCGACCCCATGGACTGGAGCCTACCAGGCTCCTCCGTTGATGGGATTTTCCAGGCAAAAGTACTGGGGTGGGGTGCCATTGCCTTCCCCGAGAACTATGCAAAGTGTTCAGCCTTGATATCAAAAGCATGATCCACAGCAGGAAAAACTGATAAATTGTATCTCATCAGAATTAAAAACATCTGGTCTTCTAAAGCCCATGTGAATAGGATTAAAAAAAAACAAATTACAGACTGGGGAGAAAATATTTGCCAACTATATATCCAACAAAGAACTAGTATTTGTAATATATAAAGAACCTTTGAAACTGAACCTTAAAGAAGAAATCTCTGTTATTTTTTGTAACTACATGTAAGTTTATAATTACCTCAAAATAAAAAAGTTAATTAAAAAAACCCCACATCTTCAGAATATCCTTTTTTCTGGCCCTCCAGACTAACATTCTTGTTGAACTCTGAGCTTTTCCTTTGGAACATTTGTCATGATTTTGTTATTAGTTGAGTGGTTGCTAGTTTAATGTCCATCTCACCTCCTATGCTGCAGGTTTTCTCCTACTGTATCTTCAGTGCTGAAACAGTGCCCAATAAATATTTATTGAATGTGTTACATCAAAGAGTCAATATTGACTCCATGTTGGATCTGATTCTTTGACTTTTAACATTTGCTTTTCATTGCTTTTGCTATTATAATTATATGTAATGGCCTGCCTCAGGGAACCCTGACCCTCTGCCTGAATGTTAAACCAAAATACCATTGCTCAGGACCCTGTCCGCCTGTGGATGCCTACAGGAAGGAAGAAATTAACACATCTCCTCTGGTCATTCCAGAAGATATTTGTAAGATTAATGGCCTTTTTTACTTTACTTCTCCACCTCCTCTCTCCCCTTCTATAAAGGAACTGGACACCCAAACCCTGATAAGATGGTTATTTTGAGACATTAGTCTGCTATCTTCTCTATCAGCTGGCTTTCTAAATAAAGTCACATTCCTTGCTTCAATATCTGGTCTCTTGGTTAATTGGTTGTTACATGGTGAGCAGAGTGAACTTGACTTGGTAACAAATTTGTATAAAAGTTAGTACCTTGAAGAATTATTGAAGTGTTTGAAATTTATATTTGGTAAATACTTCAAATCCATGCCTCCCCCACTTTAAAAAAATTTAAATTTATTTTTAGCTGTGCTGGATCTTCATCGCTGCACATGGTCTTTCTCTAGTTGCAGTGCATGGGCTTCTCATTGTGGTGGCTTCTCTTGTTGCAGAGCACAGGCTGGCTCTAGGGTGTGTGGGTTTCAGAAGTTGTGGCACATGGGCTCAGTAGTTGTGGTTCCTGGGCTCTGGAGCACAGGCACAGTAGTTGTGTTGCACAGGTGTAGTTGTTGTGCGGCATGTGGGATCTTCCTGGACTGGGGATGAAACCTGTGTCCCCTGCATTGGCAGGCAGATTCCTAACCACTGGACTACCAGTCCACTTTCTTTTTTTAAAAAAATGAACACCTCATCCTCTTCCCGGGATGCCCCTCATCCTTTGATCCTCTTGGCTGAGCCTCGCATCATCAGCAGCCTCTGTACAACATCTGCTGTTTCTCCAGACTCCAAGTTGGACAGCTGCCGAGAATATCTGCCCCCTTGGCCTCCTCAGGGCTGAGTTTACCCAGTAATTAGTCTCATTATTCTGTGTTGGAATTTTAGAAAGACAGCATGGTGTTGTTATTATTCAGTGAATAACAGCATTTAAATTGATCCAATGCTCAGTGAAAATGACATTTCTAGGTCTGTTTATAAACAACCTGTTCAAACATTTTGACTTATTACTAAAAGCAATTCAAGTGCCTTCAAATTCTCAAACGACAAATTATTTTCAGAAAATATGTGGAGGGGAATCCCTGTGATGGGTAACATAATGATTTGACAGGAAAAGCTAGTTTTAGAATTCTGTGTGAATTTCAAGCAGTGTTTGCATGAGAAAGAAGGGATGGTTTGGGAGGTTACAGGTGGCCAGCATTCCTGTTTGCTGTTTTGAACCAATCTGGTTGTTGAAGAAATTAGTATGCTTCTCTTAGGCAGGCTTACTTTGCACAGCATTATTATTATTATTATTTAGTATTTATTTTATTTGACCATGTCAGGTCTTCTTAGTTGCGGCACCTTGGATCTTCACTGTGGCAAGTGAAATCTTTAGTAGCGGCATGTGGGATCCAGTTCCCTGACCAGAGATCAAATACAGGTCTCCTGCATTGGGAGCATCGAGTCTTGGCCACTTGAACTCTAGGGAAGTCCCTTGCACAGCATTATTGAAGAATATATATATATATATAATACATTTGTATATCTTGAGAATATAAAACATTATATTAAGACAAGACAACAGAAAAATCCCACTTTATGATTAGAGAAATATTAATCAATGCAGGGGACCTAAAAAATAGTAAAAAAAAACACAAATCCTCCCAAATATTAACACCAAGAGAGAATCACTCTTTTAAATTTAAAATGTTGAACTAATTTTAGTCTTTGAGAAAAGTTGAAAATATAGTTGTGATAGGAAAATGGTCCCCCAAAGATATCCATGCCCTAATCTCAGATGCCTCTGAATATATTGTGTTGGATGGCAAGGAGACTTTGCAGATGTAGTTAAGGTTGCAAATAAAATAGGGAGACTAGCCTGAAATATCCAGGTGGGTTCAATCTAATCACATGAGCCTTTAACAGAAGAAAATTTTTTCTGGCTGAAGTCAGAGAGATTCAAAGCATGAGGATTCAACACACTTCTGCTAACTATAAAATTCAGAGGGCCAAGGGCAGGGACTAGAAAGAAGCCTATAGGAGATAAGGATGGCTCCTAGCTGACAACCAGCTAGGAAGTGCAACCATCTTCCTGTAACTTGGAGGAATTGAATCCTGTCAACAGCCTGAGTGAGTTTGCAAGAGGACCCTGTGTCCCATATGAGAAACCAGCCTCTATGGATACCTTGATTTTGAGCTGGTGAGACCCTCAGCAGAGAATCTAACCACACATGTCATACTTCTGACCTATGGAACTGTGAAATAATAACTGGGTATTGTTTTAAGCAGCTAAATGTGTGATTATTTGTTATGTAGCAGTAGAAAATTAATACAACAGTACAAAGAGGTTCTGTATAGCTTTCCCTCATCTTCCCCTAATGTTAACATTTTCCTTGCCATTATACAGTGATCAAAACCAGGACATTACATCAATACATGGATGGATAAGGAAGCTGTGGTACATATTAATATATGCAATAGAATACTAGTCAGCCATAAAAAGGATGAAATAATGCCATTGGCAGCAAATGGATACAACTAGAGATTATACTGAGTGAAGTAAGACAGAAAGAGGAAGCAAATACTATGTGATCTCACTTATATGTGAAATATAAAATAGAGCAGGAATGAACAGGAACAGACTCACAGACATAGAGAATAGACTTGTGGTTACCAAGGGAGAATGATGGTGGGGTAGTTTGTGGTTCAGTTCAGTTCAGTTCAGTCGCTCAGTCATGTCCAACTCTTTGCGACCCCATGAATCACAGCACGCCAGGCCTCCCTGTCCATCACCAACTCCCAGAGTTCACTCAGACTTATGTCCGTCAAGTCAGTGATGCCATCCAGCCATCTCATCCTCTGTCATCCCCTTCTCCTCCTGCCCCCCCAATCCCTCCCAGCATCAGAGTCTTGTCCAATGAGTCAACTCTTCGCATGAGGTGGCCAAAATACTGGAGTTTCAGCTTTAGCATCATTCCTTCCAAAGAAATCCCAGGGCTGATCTCCTTCAGAAGGGACTGGTTGGATCTCCTTGCAGTCCAAGGGACTCTCAAGAGTCTTCTCCAACACCACAGTTCAAAATCATCAATTCTTCAGCGCTCAGCTTTCTTAACAGTCCAACTCTCACATCCATACATGACCACAGGAAAAACCATAGCCTTGACTAGATGGACCTTTGTTGGCAAAGTAATGTCTCTGCTTTTGAATATGCTATCTAGGTTGGTCATAACTTTCCTTCCAAGGAGTAAGTGTCTTTTAATTTCATGGCTGCAGTCACCATCTGTAATGATTTTGGAGCCCCCAAAAATAAAGTCTGACACTGTTTCCACTGTTTCCCCATCTATTTCCCATGAAGTGATGGGACCGGATGCCATGATCTTAGTTTTCTGAATGTTGAGCTTTAAGCCAACTTTTTCACTCTCCACTTTCACCTTCATCAAGAGGCTTTTTAGTTCCTCTTAACTTTCTGCCATAAGGGTGGTGTCATCTGCATATCTGAGGTTATTGATATTTCTCCCGGCAATCTTGATTCCAGCTTGTGCTTCTTCCAGCCCAGCATTTCTCATGATGTATTCTGCATATAAGTTAAATAAGCAGGGTGACAATATACAGCCTTGACTTACTCCTTTTCCTATTTGGAATTAGTCTGTTGTTCCCTGTCCAGTTCTAACTTTTGCTTCCTGACCTGCATACAAATTTCTCAAGAGGCAGGTCAGGTGGTCTGGCACTCCCATCTCTTTCAGAATTTTCCACAGTTTATTGTGCTGATGCAAACTATTATATATAGGATGGATAAACAACAAGGTCCTGCTGTATAGCACAGGGAACTGTGTTTATTGTGATAAAACATAGTGGAAAAGATATTAAAATACATATATATATGTGTATAACTGAATTTAAAAAAAAAAAATATATATATATATATTAGCAAACAAACCGGTCCAGACGGCTTCACAGCTGAATTCTACCAAAAATTTAGAGAAGAGCTAACACCTATCCTACTCAAACTCTTCCAGAAAATTGCAGAGGAAGATAAACTTCCAAACTCATTCTATGAGGCCTCCATTACCCTTATACCAAAACATGACAAAGATGCCACAAAAAAAGAAAACTACAGGCCAATATCACTGATGAACATAGATGCAAAAATCCTTAACAAAATTCTAGCAATCAGAATCCAACAACACATTAAGAAGATCATACACCATGACCAAGTGGGCTTTATCCCAGGGATGCAAGGATTCTTCAATATCTGCAAATCAATCAATTAACATTAACAAATTGAAAAATAAAAGCCATATGATTATCTCAATAGATGCAGAGAAAGCCTTTGACAAAATTCAACATCCATTTATGATAAAAACTCTCCAGAAAGCAGGAATAGAAGGAACATACCTCAACATAATAAAAGCTATATATGACAAACCCACAGCAAACATTATCCTCAATGGTGAAAAATTGAAAGCATTTCCCCTAAAGTCAGGAACAAGACAAGGGTGTCCACTTTAACCACTACTATTCAACATAGTTTTGGAAGTTTTGGCCACAGCAATCAGAGCAGAAAAAGAAATAAAAGGAATCCAAATTGGAAAAGAAGAAGTAAAACTCTCACTGTTTGCAGATGACATGATCCTTTACATAGAAAACCCTAAAGACTCCACCAGAAAATTACTAGAGCTAATTAATGAATATAGTAAAGTTGCAGGATATAAAATCAACACACAGAAATCCCTTGCATTCCTATATACTAATAATGAGAAAATAGAGAAATTAAGGAAACAATTCCATTCACCATCACAATGAAAAGAATAAAATAGTTAGGAATATATCTACCTAAAGAAACTAAAGACCTATATATAGAAAACTATAAAACACTGGGGAAAGAAATCAAAGAGGACACTAATAGATGGAGAAATATACCATGTTCATGGATTGGAAGAATCAATATAGTGAAAATGAGTATACTACCCAAAGCAATTTATAGATTCAATGCAATTCCTATTAAGCCACCAACAGTATTTTTCACAGAGCTAGAACAAATAATTTCACAATTTGTATGGAAATACAAAAAAACCATGAATAGCCAAAGCATTCTTGAGAAAGAAGAATGGAACTGGAGAAATCAACCTGCCTGACTTCAGGCTCTACTACAAAGCCACAGTCATCAGGACAGTATGGTACTGGCACAAAGACAGAAATATAGATCAATGGAACAAAGTAGAAAGCCCAGAGATAAACCCATGCAGCTATGGACACCTTATCTTTGACAAAGGAGGCAAGAATATACAATGGAGAAAAGACAATCTCTTTAACAAGTGGTGCTGGGAAAACTGGTCAAACACTTGTAAAAGAATGAAACTAGAACACTTTCTAACACCATACACAAAAATAAACTCAAAGTAGATTAAAGATCTAAACATAAGACAAGAAACTATAAAACTCTTAGAGGAGAACATAGGCAAAACACTCTCTGACATACATCACAGCAGGATCCTCTATGACCCACTTCCCAGAATATTGGAAATAAAAGCAAAAATAAACAAATGGGACCTAATTAAAATTAAAAGCTTCTGCACAACAAAGGAAACTATAAGCAAGGTGAAAAGACAGCCTTCAGAATGGGAGAAAATGATAGCAAATGAAGCAACTGACAAACAACTAATCTCAAAAATATACAAGCAACTCCTACAGCTCAATTCCAGAAAAATAAATGACCCAATCAAAAAATGGGCCAAAGAACTAAACAGACATGTCTCCAAAGAAGACATACAGATGGCTAACAAACACATGAAAAGATGCTCAACATCACTCATTATCAGAGAAATGCAAATCAAAACCTCAATGAGGTACCATTTCACACAAGTCAGAATGACTGTGATCCAAAAGTCTACAAGCAATAAATGCTGGAAAGGGTGTGGAGAAAAGGGAACCCTCTTACACTGTTGGTGGGAATGCAAACTAATACAGCCACTATGGAGAACAGTGTGGAGATTTCTTAAAAAACTGGAAATAGAACTGCCTTATGACCCAGCAATCCCACTGCTGGGCATACACACCGAGGAAACCAGAATTGAAAGAGACACATGTACCCCAATGTTCATCGCAGCACTGTTTATAATAGCCAGGACATGGAAGCAACCTAGAAGTCCATCAGCAGATGAATGGATAAGAAAGCTGTGGTACATATACACAATGGAATATTACTCAGCCATTAAAATGAATATATTTGAATCAGTTCTAATGAGGTGGATGAAACTGGAGCCTATTATACAGAGTGAAGTAAGCCAGAAAGAAAAACACCAATATAGTATACTAACACATATATATGGAATTTAGAAAGATGGTAACGATAACCCTGTATGCGAGACAGCATAAGAGACACAGATGTATAGAACAGTTTTTTGGACTCTGTGGGAGAGGGAGAGGGTGGGATGATTTGAGAGAATGGCATTGAAACATGTATAATATCATATAAGAAATGAATTGCCAGTCCAGGTTTGATGCAGAATACAGGATGTTTGGGGCTGGTGCACTGGGATGACCCAGAGGGATGGTATGGGGAGGGAAGTGGAAGGGGGTTTCAGGATTGGGAACACGTGTACACCCATGGTGGATTCATGTTGATGTATGGCAAAACCAATAAAATATTGTAAAGTAATTAGCCTCCAATTAAAATAAATAAATTTAAATTAAAAAAAGAAGAACTGGACATGGAACAGTAGACTGATTCCAAATAGGGAAAGGCTGTATATTGTCACCCTGCTTATTTAACTTACATGCAGAGCACATCATGAGAAACGCTGGGCTGGATGAAGCACAAACTGGAATATAGATTGCCAGGAGAAATATCAATATCCTCAGACATGCAGATGACACCACCCTTATGGCAGAAAGCAAAGAGCTAAAGAGCCTGTTGATGAAAGTGAAAGAGGAGAGTGAAAAAGTTGGCCTAAAGCTCAACATTCAGAAAGCTAAGATCATGGCATCCGGTCCCATCACTTCATGGCAAATAGATGGGGTAACAGTGGAAACAGTGACAGACTTTGCTTTTTGAGGCTCCAAAATCACTGCAGATGGTGACTGCAGCCATGAAGTTAAAGGACGCTTACTCCTTGGAAGGAAAGTTATGCCCAACCTGGACAGCATATTCAAAAGCAGAGACATTACTTTGCTAACAAAGGTCTGTCTGGTCAAAGCTATGGTTTTTCCAGTAGTCATGTGTGGATGTGAGAGTTGGACTATAAAGAAAGCTGAGTGCAGAAGAATTAATGCTTTTAAACTGTGGTGTTGCAGAAGACTCTTGAGAGTCCCTTGGACTGCAAGGAGAGCAAATCAGTCAATCCTCAAGGAAATTAGTCCTGAATGTTCATTGGAAGGACTGATGCTGAAGCTGAAACTCCAATACTTTCACCACCTGATCCAAAGAATTGACTCATTTGAAAGGACCCTGATGCTGGGAAAGATTGAAGGCAGGAGGAAAAAGGGATGACAGGGGATGAGATGGTTGGATGGCATCACCAACTCTATGAACATGAGTTTGAGTCAGCTCCAGGAGTTGGTGATGGACATGGCAGCTGGTATGCTGCAGTCCACAGGGTCACAAAGGATCGGACACGACTAAGTGACCCAACTGAACTGAACTGATAATTGAACCACTTTTCTGTATAGCAGAAATTATAGCAACTATAGAAATTATAGCAGAAATATAGCAAACACAGCATTGTAAATCAACTATAATAAAAAATACTGTAAAACTCAACATATAAGAATATAAACATCAAAGTAAAAACAGATGAAACAACATCTACAAAACCTCCCAGGACACTGACACTGGTACAATGCTACTCACTAAACTACAGACTTTATTTGATTTTTACCAGTGTTTCTAATTTTTTTTTTTTTCTGTTCTAGGATCCAGTCTTGGATTGAACAGTGCATTTAAGCATTATGTCTCCTCAGTCACTTTCAATCTGTGACAATTCTCCACTTTCATGACCATGACACTACTGGAGTACTGACTAGTTATTTTGTGGAATATAAGTTCATTTGAGTTTATTAGATGTTCCTCAGTTCAGTCCAGTCACTCAGTCATATCTCTTTGCTACCCCATGGACTGCAGCACTCCAGGCCTCCTTGTCCATCACCAACTCTCGGAGTTTGCCCAAACTCATGTCTATTGAGTCGGTGATGCCATCCAACCATCTCATCCTGTTGTCCCCTTCTCCTCCTGCCTTCAATCTTTCCCAGCATCAGGGTCCTTTCAAATGAGTCAATTTTTTGCATCAGGTTGCCAAAGTATTGGAGTTTCAGCTTCAGTATCAGTCCTTCCAATGAACATTCAGGACTAATTTCCTTGAGGATTGACTGATTTGATCTCCTTGCAGTCCAAGGGACTCTCAAGAGAGTTATCCAACACCACAGTTTAAAAGTGTTAATTCTTCTGCACTCAGCTTTCTTTATAGTCCAACTCTCACATCCACACATGACTACTGGAAAAACCGTAGCTTTGACCAGACAGACCTTTGTTGGCAATGTCTCTGCTTTTGAATATGCTATCTAGGTTGGGCATAAATTTCCTTCCAAGGAGTAAGTGTCCTTTAACTTCATGGCTGCAGTCACCATCTGCAGTGATTTTGGAGCCCCCTCAAAATAAAGTCAGCCACTGTTTCCCCATCTTTTTGCCATGAAGTGATGGGACTGGATGCCATGATCTTAGCTTTCTAAATGTTGAGCTTTAGGCCAACGTTTTCACTCTCCTCTTTCACTTTCATCAACAGGCTCTTTAGTTTCTCTTTGCTTTCTGCCATTGGGGTGGTGTCATCTGCATATCTGAGGTTATTGATATTTCTCCTGGCAGTCTTGATTCCAGCTTGTGTTTCATCCAGCCCAGCATTTCTCATGATGTATTCTGCATATAAGTTAAATAAGCAGGGTGACAATATACAGCCTTGACGTACTCCTTTTCCTGTAGGTGTTCTTACTTGATTGCAATAAAGTTATGTACTGTTGACAGAAGTACCTCAGAAGTATGGTTTTCTCAGTGCATCATATACAAGGGTTAATGGTCTTTTTATATCTTATTAATGACTTTGTTAACCTTAGTCACTTGGTTATTGTGGTATCTGCTGGGCATCTCCACTATAAAGTTACTGTCTTTCCTTTTGTATTAATAATTATCCTTGAATCTGTGCAAATCTTGTTTCTCTTTAAACATCTGTCCACTAGTTTTAGCATCCATTGATGGATTTTGTCAGTAATGAGAGGAGGGTGGAAGGACTCTTAATAGTTTAATTAGAATCCTTCTATCTCCCTCCCATGTTTGGTGAATATGTGTTTGTATCATATGTTGTTGTTGTTGAGTCATTCATTTCTGTCCAGCTCTTTGCGACCCCATGGTCTGCAGCATGCTGGGCTCCTCTGTCCTCTGCTGTCTCCTGGAATTTGCTCAAATTCATTGAGTCAGTGATGTTATTTAACCATCTCTTCCTCTGCCACCCCCATCTCCTTTTGCCTTCAGTCTTTCTCAGCATCCAGGTCTTTTTCAGTGAGTCAGCTCTTTGAACCAGGTGGCCAAAATACTGGATCTTCAGCTTCAACATCGAATATTCAGGGTTGATTTCCTTTAGAATTTACTGGTTTAATCTCTGCTGTTCAAGAGATTCTCAAGTTTTCTCCAGCACCACAATTTGAAAGCATCAGTTCTTCAGTACTCAACCTTCTTTATAGTTCAACTCTCACATCCATATGTGACTACTGGAAAAACCATAACTTTGATTATATGGACCTTTGTTGCCAGAGTCTAAGTTTGTCATAGCTTTCCTTCCAAGTAGCAAACATCTTTTAGTAAAATGGCTGCAGTCACCATCTGCAGTGATTTTGGAGCCCAAGAAGATAAAACTTGTCACTATTTCTGTTGCAGGAAGGGGGACCCTTCCCAAGGCCCAGATGGGACTCTTGTCTAACACTGAGAAATGAATTTTCTGAGGAGACACATGTGCTGACAAAGCGAGAGATTTTATTGGGAAGGGGCTCTGGGGCAGGGAACAATAGGGTAAGGAAACCTAGGAGAACTGCTCAGCCACATGGCTCAGTCTTGGATTTTATGGTGATGGGATTAGTTTCTGGGTTGTCTTTGGCCAGTCATTCTGACTCAGAGTCCTTCCTGGTGGCACACGCATTTCTCAGCCAATATGGATGCCAGTAAGAATGATTCTGGGAGTTGGTCAGACACGTGGTGTCTCCTTTTGACCTTGCCCAAACTCTTCCGGTTGGTGGTGGCTTATTAGTTCTGTGTTCCTTACTAGGACCTCCTGTTGTAAAACAACTCATGAAGATGGTTACTATGGGCAGTATTAGTCAGTGTGCTTCCCCTAACACTTCCCACTTTTTCACCTTCTGTTTGCCATGGAGTGATGCGACTGGATGCTGTGATCTTAGTGTTTTAATTGTTGAGTTTCAAGCCAGCTTTTTCACTCTCCTCTTTCACTCTCATCAAGAGGCTTTTTAATTCTTCACTTTCTGCCATTAGAGTGGTATCATCTGCATATCTGAAATTGTTGATGTTTCTCCTGGCAATCTTGATTCCAGCTTGTGATTCATCTATCCTGGTGTTTCACATGATGTACTCTGCATATAAGTTAAATAGCAGGATAGAACTTTGTTGTATTACTTTCCCAATTTTGAACCAGTCAGTTGTTCCATGTCAAGTTCTAACTGTTGCTTCTTGACCTGCATGCAGGTTTCTCAGGAGCCAGGTAAGGTGGTCTGGTATTGCCATCTCTTTAAGAATTTTTCCACAGTTTGTTGTGATCCACACAGTCAAAGGCTTTATTGTAGTCAATTAAGTAGATCAGATCAGATCAGATCAGTCGCTCAGTCGTGTGCGACTCTTTGCGACCCCATGAACTGCAGCACGCCAGGCCCCCTGTCCATCACCAACTCCTGGAGGTCACTCAGACTCACATCCATTGAGTCAGTGATGCCATCCAGCCATCTCATCCTCTGTCGTCCCCTTCTCCTCCTGCCTCCAATCCCTCCCAGCATCAGAGTCTTCTCCAATGAGTCAACTCTTCGCATGAGGTGGCCAAAATACTGGAGTTTCAGCTTTAGCATCATTCCTTCCAAAGAAATCCCAGGGCTGATCTCCTTCAGAATGGACTGCTTGGATCTCCTTGCAGTCCAAGGGACTCTCAAGAGTCTTCTCCAACACCACAGTTCAAAAGCATCAATTCTTCGGCGCTCAGCCTTCTTCACAGTCCAACTCTCACATCCATACATGACCACAGGAAAGACCATAGCCTTGACTAGGCGAACCTTTGTTGGCAATTAAGTAGAGGTAGATGTTTTTCTGGAACTTGCTTGCTTTCTCCATGATCCAACGAATGTTGGCAATGTGATCTCTGGTTCCCCTGCCTCTTTGAAACTCAGCTTGTACATCTGCAAGTTCTCAGTTCATGTACTGCTGAAGCATAGCTTTAAGGATTTTGAGCAAAATCTTGCTAGCATGTGAAATTAGTACAATTGTATGATAGTTAAATTTTTTTTTTTAATTTTTGGTATGGTAAAATTCAAAGGGTAATTCTTTGGCATTACCCTTCTTTGGGATTGAAATGAAAACTGACCTTTTCCATCCTGTGGCCACTGCTGAGTTTTCCAAATTTGCTGACACATTGAGTGCAGCCCTTTAACAGTATTATCTTTTAGGATCTTAAATAGCTCAGCTGAAACTCCATCATCTCCACTAGCTTTCTTTGTAGTAATTCTTCCTAAGGCTCACTTGACTTCACACTCCAGGATGTCTGGCTCTATGTGAGTGACCACACTATCGTGGTTTTCCAGCTCATTAAGATCTTTCTTGTGTATTTCTTCTATATATATAAAATAAATAGGATATGCTGAAGAGATGTGAAGAAAAAGGAAACATCCTACATTATTGTATGTAAATTGTGAATGTAAATTGGTGCAGCCACTATGGAGAATAGTTTGTTTGAGATTCCTTAAAAATAAAGTTACCATATGAGTCTGCAGTCCTGCTGCTGCTGCTGCTAAATCGCTTCAGTCATGTCCGACTCTGTGCGACCCCATAGACGGCAGCCCACCAGGCTCTGCCGACCCTGGGATTCTCCAGGCAAGAGCACTGGCGTGGGTTGCCATGTCCTTCTCCAATGCATGAAAGTGAAAAGTGAAAGTGAAGTCGCTCAGTCATGTCCAACTCTTCGCAACCCCATGGACTGCAGCCTACCAGGCTCCTCTATGAGATTTTCCAGGCAAGAGTACTGGAGTGGGTTGCCACTGCCTTCTCCATCGGCAGTCCTGCTCCTGAGCATATATCTGGAGAAAACTCTTAACTCAAAAAGATACATGCACACCACTGTTTGCTGCAGCACTATCCACAATAGCCAAGACATGGAAGCAATCTAAATGCCCACTGACTGATGAATGGATAAAGAAGACGTGGTGTATATATAATGGCATGTTACTCGGCCATGAAAGAGAATGAAATATTAGTCTTCCATAAAAAAAAATGAAATAATGCTTTTTGCAGCAATGTGGGTGGACCTAGAAATTATCATATTGAGTGAAGTATGTTAGAAAGACAAATTTCATATGATGACTTATACAAATAAACTTATTTAAAAAGCAGAAATAGACTCACAGACAAAAAGAGAAACAAGCTTATGGTTACCAAAGGGGATAGAGGAGGTGGGGAGCATGGAGAGATAAATTAGGAGTTTGAGATTAACATATACACACTACTATAAAACAGGTAAACAACAAGAAGCTACTGTATAGCATAGGAAACTATCTTCAATAATTTATAATAACCTATAATGGAAAAAATCTGAAAAAGAATGTGCGTTTATACAATTGAATCACTTTGCTGTACCTTTGAAACTAACCATATTATAAATTAACTATTCTTAAATAAATAGGATATATTTGTTATATATAATAATAGCTCCATTTTGTGACTAGCTGTTTACTGAGCAATGTATTATGAACATTTTATTTATCACTGAATATTTTTTTTTGTATATAACCAACATATTTTCAAGTGCAGTGCCATTTACCAAGAGAGATCTTCAATTTAGCCATCAATAGCCTCAATAAACTTAGACTGAAAAAATATAGATGGTGATTACAGAGAAGAAAGCATTTAAATGAGAAATTAGTATCAAAATGAGAAACTAATATTAAAGTTACTTTAAACAAAATCCCATGTATTTGGAAATTAAATGTCCACTTTTGAATGGTGGGTGTATCTAAGAAGCCATAACAAGGAAAATTAGAAAATATTTGTAATAGAATAAAAATGAAAAGAGAATTTACCAACATTTATTTCATGCAGCTGATGCTACTCAATGCAGTTAAATGCACTATGGAGTCTTGAATAAGGTATGAAAACAAATTGTAGACACTAGCATAAAATTTTGTGAAATTTGAACAAAATCTGTACTTTAGTTAATAATACTATATCACTTGTTAATTTCCTTTTTTTAATAACACAATATTTCTTTATATCCTCAGAATTAGATGAGAAATTTCAAGCCTTGTTCAAAAAATTTTTAAAAATCACCAAGATAATACATTTTCTAGACTTTTAGCGGTAATACTAGATGTCAAAATACATAGAACTATATAAAAGTTTTGAGTGAACATAAATTAGAAATCTAGCATTCTATTCATATTAAGTCGAACAAGTGGAATCAAAATGTCATAGTATTTTTAGCCATAAAATTAGTCAACTTTATAATATATATTATATTATGCATAATATATTATATGTATACAAAAACTTTTCTACTATGCTTGATAAAGGCTCGATAAAGAACAACAACAACAAAAAAGGGAAATTTGAAAACATAAACTAAACAAAGTGGGAGCACTGACTATGAAATAGAAAGTGTGTCACTGAACATTTTTTAGAACATCAGTTCTAAAAGAGTTAATAGCAGTAGTTAGTAGCGTTTTATTTTATGATTTCATTATTTTTCTAGCCAGTTTACGATTTTTGGATGATTGGTTTGAATTATTTTCTGTTATATATGGGGCACAGTGAATATCTCTATACATACATGTTTGCACTTGCCTTTGTTTTTCCTAAGGATAGTTTTCTTGAAGCCAAACTGCTGGCTCAAAAGGTTTGCACATTTTAGAAACATTTGATACACACTGTAAACCTCCTTCTCTCTGACCAAAAATGCAGATGAGTGGCATATTTTCCCATTTATTTTCCCTACTTTTAGTAGTGTTTTATGTCAGGATTTTCAGCATTTTTGCTTGTGGTATAAGCATCTAATAATAATTATATTCCTACAAAGTCAGCTCTTCATTTTCAGAATCAGTGACTGTGGGTGGAGATAAAGGTCACTGCACACATCAGCATGTGGACTGCATGAAGAGCTGGAGGTGAGCTGAGGAGGCTCAGTTCAGTCTGAAGTTAGTTTTAGGAGTCTTTCCTGGTGGCTCAGATGGTGAAGAATCTGCCTGTAATATGGGAGACACGGATTTGATCCCTGGGTGGGAAAGATCCCCTGGAGAAGGGAATGACAACCCACTCCAGTATTCTTGCCTGAAAAATCCCATGGACAGAGGAGCCATAGTTCAGGGGTTGCAAAGAGTTGGATATGACTGAGTGACGGACACTTTCACACTTTTACTTTCACTGTACACTGGAGCTCACCATCAGTGGACTACCTGTTGGGAAAGGCTGGCCTGGTGGTGCCCAGTATCTGGTTCAGAATCACCTGGGAGCCTTATTAAAATGTAGACATGTGGGTTCCGATCCAAATCTAAAGATCAGAATCCTCTGGGTAGGGTCCCAGGCATCTGTCCCAGGATCTCATCAGTGATGTCAAAAGAAGGTGATCCTTGGGGCCATACTTTGAGAAACATTACTTTTGGCTATAAGCAGCCTTAAGAGATTATTCTTTGGAGACTCTAAGAAAAATAAACTTAACATATGAATTTATGCCTTCATTTTCACCATGTGCTAGGGCATGCCTTCTCTAGCCTTTCTCTTATAAAAATCCATTTTTCAGTTAGTCTTCTTTTCTTTTTTTTGGTCCAGGCTTTTTTTTTTTTTTTTGAGACAGTATACTTTTCCCAAATAGAAACATTTTCTTTGTTTCACGTAAATAATCATATTACTCCTACCATTTCATTTCTCCTTCAGCCTGTTCTGCTTTGATGCTCATATTTCTTCTGTGTGATTCCACGGGATGCTCACAGTGGCCCTTCAGGCTAAGGGGAACTGGTCTAGTTACCCATTGCATTTGCAAAGATTAGGAAACAGGCTTAGACAGATGAAGGAATAATAATAATTACATTCGCTGAGCCTCTGTTGTGTCCTAGCACCCCTGCAGAGTGGAAATTAATATCCTTAGGCCTCAAAAGTTCATGAGACTGACCTAAGTGAGCTGATTAGAAACTGAGCTGAAGTTAATATCATAGCCTGCTCCAGACCGGATTCTCACTGTAGTTTATCAAGCCCACTGCTCCTTGATGGCAGAACTGGGGTGAAAGCTGTGTGCTGCTTCTGGTTGCTGAACCACAGCACCTTCAAGTATATTTAACATGATCCTAAGGTGTGAGTGTGTGTAGTGGGGGTCAGGATCCTCAGAGTTCTGGGTTCTTGACTCTTGGTCTGGTGTAGTGTCTACTGAATGTACTTACAATCTTAGTGTATATATATTTGGTGAAAGAAGGTTTGTTGTTGCAAAACTCAGGCTTAAATTGAAGAAAGTAGGGAAAACCACTAAGTCATTCAGGTATGACCTAAATCAAATCCCTTATGATTATACAGTGGAGCTGTTGAACAGATTCAAGGGATTAGATCTGGTAGACAGAGTACCTGAAGAATATGAACACGAGGCAGTGACCAAAACCATCCCAAAGAAAACGAAATGCAAGAAGGCAAAGTGGTTGTCTGAGGAGGCTTTACAAATAGTTGAGGAAAGAAGAGAAGTGAAGGGCAAAAGAGAAAGGGAAAGATATACCCAACTGAATGCAGAGTTCCAGAGAATAGCAGGGAAAGATAAGAAGGGCTTCTTAAATGAACAATGCAAACAAATAGCGGAAAACAACAGAACAGGAAACACTAGAGATCTCTTCAAGAAAATTGGAGATATCAAGGGACCATTTCATGCAAAGATGGGCACAATAAAGGACAGAAATGGTGAGGACCTAACAGAAGCAGAAGAGATTTTTAAAAGGTGGCAAGAATACACAGAACTATTCAAAAAAAGGTCTTAATGAGCCAGATAACCATGATGGTGTCGTCACTCATCTAGAGCTGGACATCCTGGAGTGTAAAGTTAAGTGGACCTTAGGAAGCATTACTAAGCCTTTGATTATTTATATACTTATATGTTTTTGGCTGTGCTGGGTCTTCATTGCTTTGCTCGGACTTTCTCTAGTTGCAGCAAGCAGAGGCTACCCTTCGTTACAGTGAGCAGGCTCCTCATTGCAGTAGCTTCTCTTGCTGTGGGGCATAGGCTCTAGGCCCATGGAGTTCAGTAGTAGCAGCATGTGGGCTCAGTAGTTGTGGCACATGGGCTTAGTTGTCCATAGTGTGTGGAATCTTCTCAGACCAGGGATTGAATTCATGTCTCCAGATTCTTTTCTACTGTTCCACAGGCGCATCCCTTCCTTGGATTTTAGAATGCCTTGGTTCCCTAACCCCAACACCATCCAGGGAGGAGAAAATCCACTCAGTACATCCAATTTATGAAAGCTGTTCATACCTCATACATGGGTGGGCTATAGAGACCGGGCTGGTGTGGAGGAAATGAACCTTCACGAGTGAGGGTGAAAGCTGCATTACTGCTCCTGAATCTGCAGGCTGTTACATAATTTTTAAAGTGAACATGAAGCATTTTAAGATATAATATCTAAAACATACTTAGCATTAAATCATAGTTCTGTGTATAATGTGCTTTATAGAGAATATGGAACATGCTTCCATTCATAGATTATTAGGCTCAGTTTCCTAAAAGAGACTAGCTTCTTAAAGTAATGGGTTTGATGTGTACAAAGATCACTTGTAAGTACCTCCTACACTGTGCGATTGAGAGCAGAGAGAGTGAGAACTATGTTGAACTTACTTTATGTAAAAGATGTGCATCCTTCTTTTATCTCAAGGTGAAGATTATGTGTCTACGTTAAGTTTAACAGAACACATAAGAACCCTTTTCATTAGATAGTGTACTGAGAGTAGCAGATCCTCAGAATAGCTCACTTTCTCTGGCTACAGAGTTGAGGAAAGAAAGCATTTGATTTCTTTTAGATGACTCTGACAACTTCTCTCTTTTCCTGAAACTTCATATATCTTCTCTCTCATTCTCACTTTTGAAAAAAAAATTTTAATTTATTTTAATTTTTTTAGCTGTGCTGGGTCTTTGTTGTGGCCTGTGGGTTCTTTGTTGCTGTGTGCAGGGGTTTCTCTAGTTGCGACTAGGCTTCTCTTGTGGATTGTGGTCCTCTATTTAGTTTG
The DNA here is from genome assembly GCA_935064755.1 of Tragelaphus eurycerus. NCBI lineage: Eukaryota > Metazoa > Chordata > Mammalia > Artiodactyla > Bovidae > Tragelaphus > Tragelaphus eurycerus. The sequence goes on from CAKXYN010000020.1 coordinate 13,132,637, forward strand.
TTAGTTGCCCCTCAGCATGTGGGCTTTCCTATAGCTCAGATGGTAAAGAATTTGCCTGCAATGCAGGAGATCCAGGTTGGATCCTTGGGTCAGGAAGATACTCTGGAGAAGGAAATGGCAATCCCCTCAGTGTTCTTGCCTGGAGAATCCCATGGACAGAGGAGCCTGGTGGGCTACAGTCCATGGGGTCAGAGTCGGACACAACTAAGTGACTAACACGCACAATGTGTGGGATCTTAGTTCTCGGATCAGGGATCAAACCCACGTCTCTTGCATTGGCAAGCGGATTCTTTACCACTGAGCCATCGGGAAAGTCTGTTGTATTCTTTCTTGAAGAAGAGAAAGATGTGTGCACCTCTGTCCGTGGGATTTTTCAAGCAAGAATACTGGAGTGGGTTGCCATTTCTTTTTCTGAGGGATTTTTCCCCACCCAGGGATTGAACCTGAGTCTTCTGTGTCTATTGCATTGCAGGTGGAATCTTTTCCTGTAGAGCCATTGGGGAGGCATCTTTCTTGACTAGAAGGCAAGTCAGATCACTCCTGTATTCAAAAACCCATCAGTGAGTTCCTGTTTTTGAATAAAGCCAGTCTCTACAAGACCCTACATGATTTGTCTCTCTCTCCTATTTCTCTGAACCTCATCTCTTCTCCCTTTTTCTTACATCAGAACTGATCTTGGGCTTAGTAAAATGAATATGGTCTTATGGTGGTGTACTGCCATGGAGTGGGAAGGTGAAGGCAGGGGCTGAAGATCTCTAGCCAAGTTGCTAATGGGCTTGTTTCATCACTGCTCATCCTTGTAAGCCCCAGCATTGCATGGTGTGAAGCATTAAAAACAACCCAACACTGTTTGCTTTTCCCCCTCAATTGTAATTTCTAGGTAATATCTTGTAGAAACCTAGGGTCCTACAAATCCCTAGTTGAGGAACCTGATTTACTCCTCCTTTCTTGTCTTCTTTGGATTAATCAATTTCTTAATTATTTGCTCCTCTGTTGTCTTTAGAGATAAACATTCTTGTAGTAATCTTTTCATGGTTACTTTAGAAATTACTGTGTGCATGCTTACTTACTATAGTTATTGTCGATTTCTTTAAATTAGTGCTTTTACCACTTTATAAACAATACAAGAACCTTTCCTCAGTTTTTAATACCTTCTGGCCTTTTTTCTTTTGCTATTGTCATATGTTTTACTTCTGCCTATATTACACATTATATAAAACATTATCCTTATTGTTTTTAAAATAAGAAATACGCCTTTATATTTATCCCATATTTATTCTGTCTGGTGCTTTTCATTCTTTCCTGCAGTGTTGCTTCCATCTGAGACCATTTTCCTTTAGCCTGAGGAATTCCCTTTATTTCAGTTCTGTTTTTGAAGGATCTCTTTACTAGATGAATAATATGTTTCACTTTTTTTCCCCACCTCTGTAAAGACATTGTCCATTGTCTTTGCTTCCTTAGTTTCTGTTGAAAAACAAGCAGTCGTCCCAGGGATTTCTATGTACTGGATATTGGCCTGACCTGTGTCAAGTGGTCACTTTGGCTTCAAGGCTGGGAATTCAAGTATGTGTGTATACCTAGCCTCTACTGCAGAGTGAGATAAGGGAGAAAGGAGTTGGATTTGGTATTGTTGAAGTAAATGACAATATGTGAGTATTGTACTAGGTGGTAACAGAAGGGATGCAGTCAAGAGGCATTGTTGGGATACTTCCCTGGTGAAAAGTGAAAGTGAAAGTTGCTCGGTTGTGGCCGACTCTTTGTGATTCCATGGACTGTAGCCCGCCAGGCTCCTCTGTCCATGGAATTCTTAACGCAAGAATATTGGAGTGGGTTGCCATTTCTTACTCCAGGGGATCTTCCCAACCCAAGGATCAAACCTGTGTCTTTCGAGTCTTTTGCATTGACAGATGGATTCTTTACTACTGGTGCCACCTGGGAAACTCTCCCTTATAGTTCAGCGGTTAAGAATCCACCTGCCAGTGCAGAGGATGTGGGTTCAATCCCTAGTCAGGGAACTAAGATCCCACACACCATGGGGAAACTATAGAGCCTGTGTACCACAACTAGAAAAAGCCCACATGCCACAACAAAGACACAGTGCAGCCAAAATTAAAAAAAAAAAGAGGCATTATTGAGAATAATTCATAAAATATGGTGGCTGTTTGGATGTGGAAGGAAAATTACAGGATAACTTTAAGATGTGTGGACTGAGTAACTAAATGTGCGTGCATGCTCAGTCACTTCAGTTGTGTCCAACTCTTGCGACCCCATGGACTGTAGCTTGCTGCACTCACTTGTCCATGGGATTTTTCAGGCAAGAATACTGGATTGGGTTGCCATTTTCTCCTCCAAGGGATCTTCCTGACCCAGAGATCAAACCCACGTCTCCTGCATTGCAGGTGGATTCTTTATTGCTGAGCCACCAGGGAAGCCTAACTAAGAGAGCAATGATAAAATTCACAGAAATAGAAATATCTAGAATATTGTCTTCCTTTTGTATCTAAAAGATGAATTTGGTTGAAACCTATTGAGTTTGTGCAGTTGGCAGGTATAAAACAGCTACTGACTTTTTATGTTGATGTTGTATCCAGACATCTTACTAGTTCTTTTGGTCAGTTTTTCAGTTACTTGTATGGGTTTTTTTCAGGTAAGACAATCATAGGATCTTCAAATAGTAATAGTTTTTTGCTTTCATGTCAATATTTTCATATTAAAAATTTTTAAAGGCATTTCTTTTTCTACTTTACAGTATTGTGGTAAGAAGTCATTTTGATCCTTAATCCTTTTGCATGTTATTTTTGCCTCTCTGCAATTCATTATAATTTTCTCTTTATCCATGGAGGTCTAAAATTATATAACAGTGTGAGTTTTTAAATTATTCATTGAGGTGAGTACTCAGATGGGGCCTTTCGGTTTAGAGATTTATGTTTCCTGATTAATGAATTCCTTCTTCAGCTTTCTCTAAGTTCATTGTCTGGAACTTTTCTTATTTGAATGCTAAACCTCATGAATTGATTTTCAACCTTTTGTTGATTCTCTGTCTGCCTTCCTATTTGTCTGTCTCTCTCTTCTGAAAAGTTTTCTCTAGCTTATGTTTTTAAAAATCTCTTCTACTGAATCTTTGGATTGTTGATTTCCAAAAACTTTTCTATTTTTTTTTCAGTGTCTTTTCTCTAGAGTTCCTTGTCTTGTTTCCTGGGTTAAATATCTTTTCTCTCTAAGGACATTAATTATAATAATTTTTTTTTCTCCCCCATGGTTTTTCTCTTTTTCCTGGGTTTCATTTTTTACAATTTTTATTCAGAGTTTATAATCCCTCCCTAATTGTAAGGCCAGATACCATAAAACTCTTAGAGGAAAACATAGGCAGAATACTGTCTGACATAAATTGTAGCAATATCTTTTTTTGATCTACCTCCTAGAGTATGAAAATGAAAACAAAAATAAACAAATTATTTATTAATTTGGACCTAATTAAACAGAAAAGCTTTTGCACAGTAAAGGAAACAATAAACAAAAAGACAACCCAAGGAATGGGAGAAAATATTTGCAAATGAAGCAAATGACAAGGGATTAATCTTCAAAATATACAAACGGCTCATTCGGCTTAATATCAAAGCAAGAAACAACCTAATCAAAAAATGGGTGGAAGATCTAAACAGACGTTTCTTCAAAGAAGACATACAGATAGCCAAGAGGCACATGGAAAGATTCTCAATATTTCTGATTATTAGAGAAATACAAATCAAAACTACAATGAGGTATCATCTCACACCAGTCAGAATGGCTATCATCAAAAAATGTAGAAACAACTGTCCCCAAATTATGTATTCCTTTCCAGTTGTACCAGGGATTCTGTTTACTTGAAGACTCCATTTTGCCTTACCACTTTCTTTAACATAAGTAGGATCCACTATTCCCCGCCAAAGACCTCTGGTTAAACTAGTGCAAAATAGGGAAAACAAAAAATACACTTTAGTTGAAATTACAATAGGAGACATTGTGTAGGAGAGCCCCACCTCCCCACCCCCAAAGATAATGGTTAAAATACATGAAGGTCATTATTTCATTACATCTTCTAAAAGAGATGGAAGAAAAAGGAATGCTTTCAGAAAATTGCCATTCTATGGGGATTTGATAATGATGGACACATGAGTGATCATTGATCAGCTTCTGGAGTCCATGGCTCTGACTTGATATACCTGTTGCAGTTTTAGATTTAGCTTGATGATATTTTTAAAAAGGCCATGCTGCTAACTGAAATTCCTGAGTATGTAGTGGTGATTTTATCTGGATTTCTCATGACAGTTGACCCTCTGCTGCCATAAGCCTTTTGGTTTAGCTGTCCTTGAAATCCTAGCTAAATCAGAAGTGTGAGTTCCCCTGACTTTGTGAGAAACATAGGAAGTCATTGCCCACACTGACTGTGTTTCTCAGGATGTTCTTAGGATGAATCACGAAGGTTCACTTTCGTGAGCCTGCCCAGAGTAGTTTACTTCTGACCACTAACTGCACTTTGTCTAGATCTTTCAGATCAGTAGATCAATAAACCACAATACTTCCTAGGTCCTGCAGTATTTGATTTGAGCTATAGGTCCTTAGCTTTTCCTAATGGTGGTGGCTATGGTATATTGAGTTCAAGTTACTAAAGTTACTGTCCTGGTTTTAAGTGTACTTTCATGACTTTATATATATATATATATATATATGCCTTCTGATAGCTGGTTTTTGGACTCTTTACCAGAGAGAAACATATTTCATGGAATCAAGCCTTAAAAACCACATACTCAGCAAACTAACCAAATACATTTGGTATAGTTTATATTTAGAAATAATATGGTTAATGTTTCAGTTCAGTTCAGTCGCTCAGTCATGTCCGACTCTTTGCCACCCCATGAATCACAGCACGCCAGGCCTCCTTGTCTATCACCAACTCCCAGAGTTCACTCAGACTCACATCCATCGAGTCAGTGATGCCATCCAGCCATCTCATCCTCTGTCGTCCCCTTCTCCTCCTGCCCCCAATCCCTCCCAGCATCAGAGTCTTGTCCAATGAGTCAACTCTTCGCATGAGGTGGCCAAAGTACTGGAGTTTCAGCTTTAGCATCATTCCTTCCAAAGAAATCCCAGGGCTGATCTTTTTCAGAATGGACTGGTTGGACCTCCTTGCAGTCCAAGGGACTCTCAAGAGTCTTCTCCAACACCACAGTTCAAAAGCATCAATTCTTCAGCGCTCAGCTTTCTTCACAGTCCAACTCTCACATCCATACATGACCACAGGAAAAACCATAGCCTTGACTAGATGGACCTTTGTTGGCAAAGTAATGTCTCTGCTTTTCAATATGCTGTCTAGGTTGGTCATAACTTTCCTTCCAAGGAGTAAGTGTCTTTTAATTTCATGGCTGCAGTCACATCTGCATTGATTTTGAAGCCCAGAAAAATAAAGTCTGACACTGTTTCCACTGTTTCCCCATCTATTTCCCATGAAGTGATGGGACCACATGTCATGATCTTCATTTTCTGAATGATGTTTAGTCCAGTAATTATGTAGTAGTCATGGTTCTTATTTCAGGAGACTGAAATGACAACAAGGATAATATTGAGGTTTGTTAAAACAGTGGAAATATTTGAAATGTATATGTGTTTATTTGATCTTTAGAGGTTTTTTTTTAATCTTTAAAGGTAGTTAAATGTTTCTATTTTATTTCTTTTTTAATGGCATTATAGAAATTTTTAATGAAACAAAATGTAGTTGAAATAAATGTTTTCATCTCAAAAAAGAAAATCTACAAACAATAAATGCTGGAGAGGGTGTGGAGAAAAGGGAGCCCTCCTTCACCATTGGTGGGAATTTAAACTGGTACAGCCACCAAGGAGAACAGTATGGAGGTTCCTTAAAAAACAAAAAGTAGAGCTACCATATGATCCAGAAATCCCACTCCTGGGCATATACCCACAGAAAACCATAACTTGAAAGATACATGCACCGAAGTGTTCACTGCAGCACTATTTACAATAGCCAGAACATGGAAGCAACCCAAATGTCCATCAATAGAAAAATGATAAAGAAGATGTGATACAGTGGCATATTACTCAGCCATAAAAAAGAATGAATTCATTTGCAGTGACATGGATGGACCTAGAGATTATCATACTGAGAAAGGTAAGTCAGATAAAGACAAATATCAAATGATATTACTTGTATGTCTAGAAAAACAGAAATAGAGTCACAGATGTAGAAAAGAAACTTATGGTTACCAAGGGGGAGGGTGGGTGGGGATAAATTGGGAGATTGGGGCTGGCATGTACCTACTGTATGCATGCTAAGTCACTTGAGTTGTGTCTGACTCTTTGTGACCCCATGGACTGTAGCCCACCAAGGTCCCTTGTCCATGGGATTGTCCAGGCAAGAATACTGGAGTGTGTTGCTATGTCCTTCTTTAGTGATCCTCCCAACCCAGGGATCTAACCCACATCTTTTATGTCTCCTACTTTGGCAGGCAGGTTCTTTACCACTAGCACCACCTGGGAAGCCCAACATATACCCACTAAGAAGTGAGACAAAGGGAAAAGTGTCAGAAGACTGTTTTCTACAAAGAACCCACAGGAATTATTAACTTCATTTTTTTCTTTCTTTTTTTTCAATGAATTTTTATTGGAGTATAGTTGATTTATAATGTTGTGTTAGTTTCAGGTGTACAGCAAAGTGAATCAACTACACATAAATGTATATACACTTTTTAAAATTCTTTTCCCATATAGATCATTACAGAGAATTGAGTAGAGTTCCCTGTGCTATACACTAAAATAGATAACTAATAAGAACCTACTGTATATGCTTCCCCAGTGGCTCAGCTGGTAAAGAATCTGCTACAATGCAGGAGACCTGGGTTTGATCCCTGGGTTGGGAAGATCCCCTGAAGAAGGGAATGGCAACCCACTCCAGTATTCTTGCCTGGAGAATCCCTTGGACAAAGGAGCTTGGTAGGCTATAGTCTGTGGAGTCGCAAAGAGTTGGACATGAACACTTTCACTTTCCTTCTGTGCCTTTTGGAAAACCAAATTATTAATTCCGATAAGTACTGCTCCCAGTAAGACCGACTGAAAGCAGCACTCCACAAAAAGTGTCTGGAGTTAGTCAACAGAAAACAGTCTTCCATCAGGATATCATAAGACTGCATATTTCTTTGATGCTGCTGCTGCTAAGTCGCTTCAGTCGTGTCCGACTCTGTGCGACCCCATAGACGGAAGCTCACCAGGCTCCCCCGTCCCTGGGATTCTCCAGGCAAGAACACTGGAGTGGGTTGCCATTTCCTTCTCCAATGCATGAAAGTGAAAAGTGAAAGGGAAGTCGCTCAGTCGTGTCCGACTCTCAGCGACCCCATGGACTGGAGCCTACCAGGATCCTCCATCCATGGGATTGTCCAGGCAAAAGTACTGGGGTGGGGTGCCATTGCCTTCCCCGATGAGCAGGCAACAATTGTTACAGATTGGCTCGGAAGTTCTGACTCACCTGCTATATTCACCAGACATTGTTCCTTCGGATTTCCATTTATTTCAATCTTTACAAAATTCTCTTAATGGAAAATTTCCATTACCTGGAAGACTGCAAAAAGCACCTGTAACATGGAAGATGGAAAAATTATGAACTTGCCTGAAAAATGGCAGAAAGCAGTGGAACAAAAGGGTGAATACATTGTTCAATAAAGTTCTTGGTGAAAAGGAAAAATGTGTCTGTTATTTTTACTTTAAAAACTGAAGGAATTAGCTATACCTCAGTACAAAATAAAAAGTTAAAAAAAAAAGAAGGGGGGGAAAAAAAAACCCCAAAGGAATGTCAATCCCAGTCTCCCAGTTCATCCCACCCCAACCACCTTCCCTCCTTGGTAACCATAAATTTGTTTTCTACATCTGTGACTCTCTTTCTGCTTTGCGAATACATGCATCTGTGCCATTATTTTTTTGATTCCACTAGTTAGTTTCTTTTTAAAAACCGTATTCCTGGATTTACTAGTTTTTTATGAAGTTGGCCTATGAATATAATTTTCCTTTATCTGATTGCCTTCTTTTGTGTTGGTATCCAGTTTTATTATTACAGTTTCATAAAATGAGTTAAGAGTGGTTCCTCTTTTTTTAACTGAAGAGGTATATAAAGTTCGAATAATTAATCCCTTGACTGGTAGAATTTATCTTAAAAACTATTGTGGACAATGTTTTCTTTTTCTTTTTCCTTTATGGGCTTGATTTTAGTAACTGATTGAATTTCTGCAATAGTTATAGGACTATTATAAAAACTTTTTCCTGGGTAAATTATATTTCCCTGTGAAGTTATCTATTTCATGTATTTTCAGATATATTGGTATTCAATTGTAGAAAATAGTCTCTTTGAGTTTTTTGAATCTCTACTTCTTTCTTAATATTATTTGTGTACTTTTTTTGTTGTTCTTAGCTGTTAGAGTTTTACCCATTTTATCAGTACATGACAGAACCCCGTTAAGGCTTCCATGTAAACTTTTAAAGATTACGATGAGTGAGTGTGGAGTTCTATTGATCTTGCGGCTGCTCAGGACAAATCTTGTATATAAGTTCCCTTGCTTGTTAAATCTGCCACCTACCAATCTTAAGCGGCCTACCTCTTTTTCTTGTTTCTCCTTGCCCTCCATGTACAGGGACCAACTTGTGAACCTACACTATTTAATTCTTTTGCCCATCTTTTTTTAAAATTGGGTTTTGTCTTTTTATTATTATTTTAAAAAATGTTTATTTATTTGGCTGCATCAGGTCGTAGTTGTGTCATGTAGGATCTTTCACTGTGGCACATAGACTCCAGAGAGCTCAGGCTTCAGTAGTTGTGTGTGGGTTCAGTTGCTCCATGGCACATAAGATCTTTCCTGACCCGCGATTGAACCTGTGTGCCCTGTACTGCAAGGCATATTCTTCACCACTGGACCACCATGGAAGTCCATGCCTTTTTATTATTGATTTGTAGTTGTTTCATATATCTCCTGGATATGAGTCCTTTGTCAGGTATTATGTGTGTGAATTTTTTATTCTAATCTGTGGCTTGCCTTTTCTTTCTTCTAATGATGACTTTTGAAGAGCAGAAGTTATTAATTTTGATGATATCTAGTTTATCAGTTATTTTATGTTCAGTGTTTTCTGTGTCCTTTTAAGAAATCTTTGCCTATACCAAGTTTCCCAAATAGTCTATTTGTCCTAGAAGCGATATAGTTACAGCTTAAATTTTGCTCTATAGTCAACTCATTTTATCTTAAAGAATCTTTATTTCAACTTTATTCTTTAAGGACATTTTCTCTGGATATTAAATTCTGGGTTGGCAGGGTTTTTTCCCCTTTCTTTTAGCACTTTAAAGGTGTTATCTCTTTGTCTTCTGAGCTCTGTAGTTTCTGATGAAAAGTGAGTGGTAATTTGAATTATTGTTCCACTTTTTCTCTAGCTGCTTTCAAGGTTCTTTCTTTATTAGTGGTTTCACCAGTTTGACCATAATGTGTGTATGGGCATTTTTTTGTTTTGTTTTATATTTACTCTACTTTTGAACTTTTTGAATATGTGAATTTATCTCCTTTACTAAATTTGGGAGTTTCAACCATTATTTCTTCAAATATTTATTTTGACTCTTTCTCTCTACCTTTGGTACTCCAGTTACATATATACTAGATTTTCTTGGACTGCAAAGAGATCCAACGAGTCCATTCTAAAGGAGATCAGTCCTGGGTGTTCTCTGGAAGGAAAGATGCTAAAGCTGAAACTCCAGTACTTTGGCCACCTCGTGTGAAGAGTTGAGTCATTGGAAAAGACTCTGATGCTGGGAGGGATTGGGGGCAGGAGAAGGGGACGACAGAGGATGAGATGGCTGGATGGCATCACCGACTCGATGGACATGAGTTTGAGTGAACTCCGGGAGTTGGTGATGGACAGGGAGGCCTGGCGTGCTGCGATTCATGGGATGGGAAAGAGTTGGACACGACTGAGCGACTGAACTGAACTGAACTGAGACATTCTTTAATTGTTCCACAGACTGTTAGGCCCCACACATGTGCCTCAGAGAGTATGTCTGGCAGTTTTTCTGTCCTGTCTCACATATACTTATTAAATGCTCAAGAAGCAAAATTGGCCAGATGTACAGACTCTGTGCATGATTGCTGTTAGGGTTTCTAAACTATCATGCTAACTTTTGTTTAATTTCTAGAAATTCATTAAAAGATCATGCATTTCTTACCCATCTGTGGCAGTATCCTCTGCATCTCTCTGCTGTACCAAAGATGAAGGCAGCCATGTTTATTTGTTTTGGATTTTACTTAATTAGGCTTCATTGCATCCTCAGCTCTCTGATGTACCTAAAAAGACTGTGAACTCTACTCAGTGTTCTCTGGTGACCTAAATGGAGAGGAAATCTAAAAGAGAGGGCATATACATACACGTGTAACTGATTCACTTTGCTGCAGAGCAGAAGCTAACACAGCATTGTAAAGCAATTACAGTTCAATAAAATTTTTAAAAAGATTGATTTTGTGGTTAACCACCTTTTGTTGTTAGGGTAGGAGCAGCATTCTCTTGCAATTTTTAACATCCTAAGTGGAAGTAGAATTATCCTATTGGTTTGACATGCTATATTTAAAGTAAGACGATTATTTTTTCATTCTAAGCACATTCTAATGTCTATGATTTTTTTCTCTGACTATTCTGCTATCTTTACATTTGCAAATATACAGTTTTAAAAATTTTTGTTTTTTATTATTGACTCCTACTGGCATCTGGTCCCATCACTACATGGGAAATAGATGGAGAAACAGTGGAAACAGTGTCAGAATTTATTTTTCTGGGCTCCAAAATCACTGCATATGGTGACTGCAGCCATGAAATTAAAAGACGCTTACTCCTTGGAAGGAAAGTTATGACCAACCTAGATAGCATATTCAAAAGCAGAGACATTACTTTACCAACTAAGGTTCGCCTAGTCAAGGCTATGGTCTTTCCTGTGGTCATGTATGGATGTGAGAGCTGGACTGTGAAGAAGGCTGAGCGCCGAAGAATTGATGCTTTTGAACTGTGGTGTTGGAGAAGACTCTTGAGAGTCCCTTGGACTGCAAGAAGATCCAACCAGTCCATTCTGAAGGAGATCAATCCTGGAATTTCTTTGGAAGGAATGATGCTAAAGCTGAAACTCCAGTATTTTGGCCACCTCATGCGAAGAGTTGACTCATTGGAGAAGACTCTGATGCTGGGAGGGATTGAGGGCAGGAGGAGAAGGGGACGACAGAGGATGAGATGGCTGGATGGCATCACTGACTCGATGGATGTGAGTCTGGGTGACCTCCGGGAGCTGGTGATGGACAGGGAGGCCTGGCGTGCTGCGGTTCATGGGGTCTCGAAGAGTTGGACACGACTGAGTGACTGATCTGATCTGAACTTAATTACATTTGATTAGATAAAGCCAGGTATGCTTTGGAATGTTTAATATTTATTATGATTTACTTTATATTTTTGAATGGTCAGTTTTTACAGATATTGAATGTGAATGAAAGGAATAAGTATTTAGTTATTAGTTCATTTGCTCAAGCTGTTGTTCAAATGTTCTTTCTAAACTTTATTAATTTTTGTCCTCTTGATTATAAATTGCTGAGAGAGGCATGTTAAAATCTCCTACATGAAGTGGATTCACCAGTTGATCCTTGTAATTCTTTAATTTTTGTCTTAGGTCTTGAAAGCCACATAATTAGGTGTGTACAACTTTAAAATCGCACTTTATTTTGTTGCATGGTATAATCTCATAGTGTTTCTTGCTTTCAAGGTTATTTAACTTTAGTTTATGCTCCTCATTCTGATTTCCTCTGTTTCTGGAATGTAGGAATTTCCCTTTATTTTCCGTGGAATTTGATTATATGTTTTAAATTTCCCCGCTTTCATTTTGTCTAGTATGTCTTGTGTGTGTGTGTGTGTGTGTGTGTGTGTGTGTGTGTGTGTATGTGGTTGCTGCATTGAGTGTTTTTACTCTTTAGCCCCATCAGGGCCTCTCCAGCCTCTCTCTCCGTCATAATCTTTAACCTTCTTCCATCTGAAAATGTTTTGTTTTCATGTCCCCATTCACATCCCTCAGCAACAGACTCTGATTGGCCTAGCTTTTTCTTATCCTTTTCCTCCAGGTCTACCATAGGAGGCCTGGTCCACTTATAAGTTAACTGCCTCTGGGACACATGCCCATCCCCAGTCCAATTGGGTCTGTTAACTGGGCAGTTTCATGTTCAGAGCGCTGTGGAATGGCACACCTGGCCACTTTGGCCCTTCTGTCTGTGTGCTGTGTGTGAACTGGGCTTCCTTTGGTTGTCAGCCTCAGCTTCTTTTTAAAAAAACTTTATTTATTTATTTTTGGCCTCGCCATGCAGCATGCAGGGTCTTAGCTCCCTGACCAGGATCTGAACCTGTGCCTCTTGGAGTGGAAGTTCAGAGTCCTAGCCACTGGACTGCTGGGGAGTTCCCCTAGCCTCAGCTTCTGTAGCAAGGATTGTTCTGTCTAGGACACTGAAATTCAAACTTTTGCAACCCTGAAGATTGAATTGTACAGCCCTGTCTTGAAGCCAGGGCCTTCTGAGAGGCTCTGAGGAAGGTTGGATATTCATATCTAGAGATATGATTAGTGTCCTTGCCCCTCAAGCCAGCTTAACATTCATTGTCAGGCCTTCTCCCCCCTCACTCCAGTCCTCTGCCCCAAAGTCTCTTTTATCAGAGATAAAAGGTCATGTTGGGAGAACAGTTCTGAAATCGGCTGCTAGGCAAAGTCTTATAAAACAGAGCATGGAAAACAACCTCTTGTGATTTTTACATGGAAGAGTAGTTTAACCTATCTGGGATCAGTCTTTGGTTATAGCTATTCTCATCTTGAGGACCTGTCCAAGTATGGAAATTTTCTTCATTGAAGTAATAGGAACTAGTATTTATTGCAACTCTAAGACCCTCTGGGAGGTAGCCTTGTATATTCAACTCCTTCCTTGGTGAGTGATACAGGAGATTCACTGACCTCACAGAGCACCAGGTTGAGCTCCCTGTGTTATACAGCAACTTCCCACTAGTTATGTATTTCACACATAAAATTCAATGCTACTCTCAATTAGTCCCACCCTCTCCTTCCCTGGCTGTGTCTGTAAGTCTATTTTCTGCGTCTGAGTCTCTAGTTCTGCCCTGCAAATAGGTTCAGCAGTCCCATTTTTTCTAGATTCCGTATATACGTGTTAATAATGCTTGTAGTTTTAATATTTTGACAGAACTGACTTAGAATCTGCAGTGACAGGAATGTTTAGAAATTAAGGCATAGGAAGAGCCATGGTCCCTTGATGTGTAACTGTAGGTGGGGATACATGACTTGAGTGGGTGGTGGTGTCGGGGGGAAGGTTTGGGAATCTGTACACAGGGCCTGTGAGCTGTGTAGGAAATTATAAATGCTGCTGTAAGCCTTGTGTTGTGTCAGCCTGCTCAGAGAAGAGATAGTGGTATCCCTCATCTTGTTTTCAGTGTTCTGAGTTTCCCCTTTTCCTTCTTTTTTTCAATCCATTCCTGCCTTCCTCTCTTCTTCCACCGCTTTCTTATATACCATTAACCCCTCGTTTCTGCAATCTTTGTTTCTTTCTCTACTAACCTCTGACATGAGGTATTAATTTTTGGCATTTTTTTCCCCTTTCTTTGAAGTGCTCCTTCTGGCTACAAAAACTCCCAATTAAGTTTTTTAAATAAAAGATAGAAGTTAAAAGCAACTGCTGCCTGGGGTTAGCAGGATGGAAACTTGTAGTTGCTTGAAGCTGTACTTCAAAAAGAGAAAACTCAATTTTAAAAGTGTAGAATTTTATTCATATAATACATTGTGCTTAAAAAAAGACTCTTGTGAATACTGTAGGCTGTAGAGGAGTCAGGCAGCAGGTCAACTTGTTATGTTGTGTTTATTTACAGGATATTCTTTTTCTATGTAATGTTTTCCTTCTAAATAAAGGGAAATTTTTGGAACATCGGATTGATTCTTGTTTATTATGTTCTCAGTACCATTAATTAATGTAATATTGAGATTCTCATCTTTATTAACTAAACTTTCACAGAGTTCTTACATAAATTTCCTTTTATGTGCTGTTGCATACATACAAAGAATGTATGAATGTATCTCAAACTTCTTTAGCATTTTTTCAATTAGTCTTATAATAGACTTCCTAGAAAGTATAGGTATATTCTGAAAGAAATCACAGGAATGAGGAGTCAGTTTTTCAGTTTTACAAGGGCAGCTTCCCTCATGGGCAGGTGCCCAGGGTGCTGTGCACACTCCTGGTTGCCAGGAGGAAACACCTATTCAGCCCTCTCTTTCCCTCTGGCTCAGGGCTATTCTAGTCAGCAAGTTCTAGCTATGCCTTTAATTCAGCATTCAGAGGCCCCAAGCAAATCAAAGTGCAGCTTTTGAGAAAAATTGGAGCTGACCAGCAACATGGACAAAAGAGGGGAAACTTCTGAGAAAGCACTTTACTCCACCCCCCTCCCGCCCCAATCTTCATCCTAAATCCAAGGAAGGTGAGGGAAGAGAAAAATAAACAACCATCACTAAAAGCAGTGATTTTCAAACTGCAGTCTGTTTTCTGTTGATGGATCATGAAATCAATTTAAAGGCTCATGACATGCATTTGAAAAAAAAGAAGAGTGAATAGAAAATAAAAATACCAAAAAAAAAAAAAGAAAAGAAAAATACCTGGCACAGTGAAGGTAAGTATTGTTTCAGTGAATCTTTATATATGTGTTTGTGTGGCCACAGACACACAGACAGACAGTCACATAGGAACATGATATAGAATGTATTTTTTAAATTATTTTTTTATTATAGGATAATTGCTTTACAGAATTTTGTTGTTTTCTGTCAAACCTCCACATGAATCAGCCATAGATTAACATATATCCTTCCCTTTTAAACCAAAAAAATTTTTTTTTTGCTTTTCTGGGTCTTTGTTGTGGTGGTGGAATGTGGGATCTTAGTTCCCCAACCAGGGATCAAATCCATGTCCTCTACAATGGAAGGTGGATTCTTAACCACTGGATGGCCAGGGAAGCACCCACAAAATGTATTTCTTACCAGAAGTTGACATGAAAGAAGTTGGAAAAACAGACTGGCTTACTCAAGAATGCAGAATTTCTCCTATGTGCCAAGCCCTCCCTCTGGGCAGAAGTCCATATTTACCATGGAAGCCCCATTTTTCACCTGTGATCTGTGGTCCTACTGACATTGTGCTTTTTGAGGGTTACTGACATCTTTTCCCTCCTTACCATTACCAATGGTGTTGCTATTACTCTTCTTTCCTAGATCTTGGCTTTGGAGCTCCAAGTCCACCCACCTTTCTCCACATCCCATATCCACCCTCTCTAGTCTAGCCTTTGTCATGTGTCATCTGGGAGACTGCCTCCGATAGGGGACTGGGGGCTGTGGGGGCCTAATCAAGGAAAATGATGTGACAGTGAGGTCACAGTAGCACACCTAAGTTTTACTGGGTGATGCTTTGACAGTTCTCTGCTGAGGAAGTCCCTCTCAGTGAAAATCTGTCCAGAGGCTACAACATGGGAGTTGCTGCTCAGAAGGGGAGAGAGCAAGGGGCCTGTCGGCAGGGAGAGAGCATTTCTGTGTCCAGGTGGTGTGTCCTTCAGCAGCACAGTGGGAGTCTCTGGGTCAGGGTGCTCCAAAGGTCTTGTAACCACAAGTCTTTGCCTTAGCAATGGACTTCAGATGCTGGGTGTGGTTTTGTGGACTGTGCAAGGCAAGGAGGCCCTGAATAGCTAAAAATTTGCTTGTTTGGGCTATTTTCAAACAATTCATATGTAAAAATTTGAGTTTGGTGTCTGTGCATTCTTGAGCTAACAGTGAAGAAATACAAGTAGACAACCTGCAGTTAAGAAATAGATAACCAAGGGGCCAGTACACAGAGGCCATTTCTCGCTTGTTTATGGAACACTCCCTCAATTCATTCTCCACACAGAAATTGGAGCCATCTTTTAAAAATGCTGATCAAGCCTTGACACGTCACTGCTTTCTTATTGTTTCCATTTGCCTGTTAACCTTTGCTGATCCCTTTATTTTCAGCCTTTCTCAATCATTTATGTTCATGTGTGTCTCTTGTATCAGCATATAGGTGAGTCTTGCTTTATGTGCCAAATTGGAAATCTTGTTTTAATAAACCAGTTAATCCTCTGAATGGGCTTAATCTCATCCACATTAATTAATCCACTCTGTCA
Organism: Tragelaphus eurycerus; assembly: GCA_935064755.1. Taxonomy (NCBI): domain Eukaryota; kingdom Metazoa; phylum Chordata; class Mammalia; order Artiodactyla; family Bovidae; genus Tragelaphus; species Tragelaphus eurycerus. The sequence continues at coordinate 13,148,903 of CAKXYN010000020.1, forward strand.
TGTTATAATTACCGTGTATTATATTTGCTGTATTTCCTTCTCTACTTGACATTTTCTTTGTTTACTTTTATTTGGATATTAAGTAAGGTTGATATTTTTGTTCTAGTAATTACCTCTGTACTTAATCTTATTTAACCTAATATCAGGTTTGTTAGTTTTTTAAAAGCTGTATTGCTAGGCAGTTTACATGCCATAAGATCCATTCATTTAAAGTATGTAATCCATTGATTCTTATATATATTCACAGATATGTGCAACCATAACCACAATCCATTTTATATTTCTTAATAAAATTTTTTTAAAAGATTTTTTTGATGTGGACCATTTTTAAAGTCTTTATTGAATGTGTTACAATATTGTTTCAGCTGTTCTGGTTTTCTGGCTGCGAGGCATGTGGGATCTTAGCTCCCTGACCAGGAATTGAACTTGCACCTTCTATATTGGAAGGTGGAGTCTTAACCACTAGGGCTGCCAGGGAAGTCCCACCACAGTCTGTTTTAAAACATTTCAAGCATCTCAACTCTCACATCCATATATGACTACTGGAAAAACCATAACCTTGACTAGACAGACCTTTGTTGGCAAAGTAATGTCTCTACTTTTTAATATGCTGTCTAGGTTGGTCATAGCCTTTCTTCCAAGGAGCAAGTGTCTTTTAATTTCATGTCTACAGTCACCACCTGCAGTGATTTTGGAGCCCAAGAAAATAAAGTCTGACACTGTTTCCACTGTTTCCCCATCTATTTGCCATGAAGTGATGGGACCAGATGCCATGATCTTAGTTTTCTGAATGTTAAGTTTTAAGCCAACTTTTTCACTTTCCTCTTTCACTTTCATCAAGAGGCTCTTTAGTTCTCTGCTTTCTGCATTAAGGGTGGTATTTTTCCTGGCAATCTTGATTCCAGCTTGTGCTTCTTCCAGCCCAGAGTTTCTCATGATATACTCTGCATATAAATTAAATAAGCAGGGTGACAATATACAGCCTTGACGTACTCCTTTCCCTATTTGGAACCAGTCTGTTGTTCCATGTCCATTCTAACTATTGCTTCCTAACCTGCATACAGATTTCTCAAAAGGCAGGTCAGGTGGTCTGGTATTCCCATCTCTTTAAGAACTTTCCACAGTTTGTGGTGATCTACACAGTCAAAGGAGAGTTGGACTATAGGAAAGCTGAATGTCGAAGAACCAATGCTTTTGAACTGTGGTGTTGGAGAAGACTCTATAGAGTCCCTTGGACTACAAGGAGATCAAACCAGTCCATCCTAAAGGAAATCAGTCCTGAATATTCATTGGAAGGACTGATGCTGAAGCTGAAACTCCAATACTTTGGCCATCTGATGCGAAGAACTGACTCATTGGAAAAGACCCTGATGCTGGGAAAGATTGAAGGTGGGAGGAGAAGGGGATGACAGAGGATGAAATGGTTGGATGGCATCACCACCTCAATGGACATGAGTTGGAGTAAACTCCGGGAGTTGGTGATGAACAGGGAGGGCTGGTGTGCTGCAGTCCATGGGGTTGCAAAGAGTCAGACATGACTGAGTAACTGAACTCAACTGAACTGATCATCTCAAAAATGAAGCCCTGTAACCTTTACCTATCACTTCTACCCCTTCAGCCTTCTCTACCAGTCATGCTGCTGCTGCGTCACTTCAGTCGTGTCTGACTCTGTGCGACCCCATAGACGGCAGCCCACCAGTTTCCCCCGTCCCTGGGATTCTCCAGGCAAGAACACTGGAGTGGGTTCTACCAGTCATAGGTAACCCCTAATCTACTTTCTGTCTCTATAGATTTTTCTTCTCCATTCATATGAATGGAATCATATAAAATGTAGTCCTTGTAACACTGACTTCTTTCACTTAACATAATGTTTTTGATGTTTATCCATCTTATAGCATGTGTCAGTATGTCCTTCCCATTTGTGGTCAAATAATATTCTATTGTATGGATACACGATATTTTATTTGTTTGTCAGTAGATGGAAAATTTGGGTTGTTTCTACCTTTTGGCTATTATGAATAATTCTGTTATAAGCATTCACATACAAGTTTTTGTGATATATATTTTCATTTCTTTTGAGTGTGTGCCCAGGAATTGCTAGGTCATGTGATGGGTGGGTGATCTAACATTAAATGCTTTGAGAATTGGCAACCATTTGGCAACCACTGTTTGCCAAGGTGGCTGTACCATTTTACATTCCCACCAACAGTGTAAGAAGGTTCTGATTTCCCCATATCTTCACAAATGCTTGCTTTTATTGAATGTCTCCCCACCCCCCCACCTTTGGCTGTGCTGCAAGGCATGTGGGATCTTAGTTCCCTGACCAGGGATCAAATCTGTACCCCCTGCAGTGGAAGCATGAGCTTTCAACCACTGGACCACTAGGGAAGACCTTTGAATGCCTTTTTGATTATAGTCATCCTAGTGGGTGTGACGTGGTGTTTCACTGAGGTTTTGATTTGCATTTTCCTGATTGCTAATGATGTTGAACAACTTTTCTTGTGCTTATTAGTCATTTATATATCTTTTTTTGAACAAATGGCAATTTAAGTCTGCTCATTTTTAAATTTGCTTGTCTCCTTACTGTTGAGTTGTAAGAGTTCTTTATATATTCTGGATGCAAGTCCTTTATCAGGTTTTCAAATATTTTTTTCTATTTCATGGCTAAGTGGTCTTTTTTACCTTCCTGATTGTGTTCTTTGAAGCATAAAAGTTTAAAATTTTTATGAAATTCAGTTTATCTATTTCCTCCACTTTGCTTATAGTTTTTAGTATCATATTTAAGTAAGATTCGCCTAACCTTAAATCATGAAGATTTATGCTTATGGTTTCTCCTGGGAATTTTATAATTTTAGCTTTTATATTTTGGTCAATGATGCATTTATTTAATTAATTTATTTATTTGGCTGTGCCAGGCCTTAGTTGCAGCACTCCAGATCTTCAGTCCTCATTGCAGCATGTGGATCTTTAGCTGAGGCATGTGGGATCTAGTTCTCTGACCAGGGATTGAATCCAGGCCCCCTGCATTGGAAGCATGGAGTTTTAGTCACTGGACCACCAGAAAGTTCGCAATGATGGATTTTAAATTAATTGTTGTGTATGGTGTAAGGAAGGGGGCAGTCTCTATCCATTTGTTGAAAATACTGTTTTTTCCCTTTTAACTGACTTGGCACCTTTGTCAAATATCAATTGACTACAAATATGACGATTTATTTCTGGACTCTCAGTTGGTCTATATGTCTGTCCTAGGTCAACATCCCACTGTTCTGGTTATTCTAGATTACAGTAAATTTTGAAATGGTAAAGTGTGAGTATTATAACTTTGTTATTTTTCAATATTGTTTTGGGTATTTTAGGTCTTTCTACTTCCATATGTGGATACTTTAGGATAGCTGGTGAATTTCTGCAAAAAGACAGCAGCTGGAGTTTTGATAGGGATTGCATTGAATCTGTAGACCAATTTGAGAAATATTGCCATCTTAACAATCTTAAGTTTTCTGATTCATGAACATGGGTGTCTTTTCATTTATTTTAGCCTTCTTTAATTTCTTTCAATGTGTTTTATATTTATACTTTTATGTATTTATGTTTTCAGAATAAGAATATTAAACATCTTTTGTTAAACTTATTCCTAAACATTTTATTATTTTGATGGTATTATAAATGGAGTTATTTTCTTAATTTCAATTTTAGATTACTGGTTGATGCTGCTGCTGCTGCTAAGTCGCTTCAGTCGTGTCTGACTCTGTGTGACCCCGTAGACGGCAGCCCACCAGGCTCCCCTGTCCCTGGGATTCTCCAGGCAAGAACACTGGAGTGGGTTGCCATTTCCTTCTCCAAAGCATGAAAGTGAAAAGTGAAAGTGAAATCGCTCAGTCGTGTCCGACTCTTAGCGACCCGATGGACTGCAGCCTACCAGGCTCTGCTGTCCATGGGATTTTCCAGGCAAGAGTACTGGAGTGGGGTGCCATTGCCTTCTCCATACTGGTTGATAGTGGAGAGAAATAAGATTAATTTTCTGTATTGATCTTGTATCCTGCAACCTTGCTAAATATGTTTATTAGTTCTAGTAGTTTTTTAGTGGATTTTAAAGGATTTTTCTATATGTATTATCATGTCATCTGTAAATAGAGACAGTTTTACTTATTCCTTTCCAGTCTGGTTATTTATTTCCTTTTCTTTTCTAATTGCTCTGGCACACCCTCCAGTACAACGTTGAATAGTAGTGGTAAGAATAGACATTCTTGGTCTCAATTTTAGGGGGAAAGCATTTTTTTTTCCACCATGTTAGCTATGGGTTTTTCATAGATACTTTTTATCAGTTTGGACTTCCCTGGTGGCTCACACGGTAAAGCGTCTGTCTACAATGCGGGAGACCCGGGTTTGATCCCTGGGTTGGGAACATGCCTTGGAGAAGAAAATGGCAATCCACTCCAGTACTATTGCCTGGAAAATCCCATGGACAGAGGAGCCTGGTAGGCTACAGTCCATGGGGTTGCAAAGAGTCGGACATGACTGAGCGACTTCACATTCATGTTTTATCAGTTTAAGAAAGTTACTTTCTATTCCTACTTTTTTGATGTTTTTAATTATGAAAAGGTATTATATTTTGTCAAATAAAGTTTATGCATTTATCAAGATGATCATGTATGTGTCCTTTGTTCAATTGATATGGTATATTACATTGATTGATTTTGAATGTTAAACCAACCTTTCATTCCTGGGATACATTTGGATTTTGATTGGTAGTATTTTTTGAGGATTTGTGTGTATATATTTATAAGAGATTTTTCTTTTTTTGTGATGTCTTTCTCTTGTTTTGATATAAGTGTAATACTGGCATCATAAAATGAGTTGGAAAGGATTTTCCTTTCTGCTATTTGTTTTGAATAGTTATGAAGAATTTATATTAATTCTTTAGATCTTGGGTAGCATTCATCAGTGAAGTCTTCTGATACTAGGCTTTCTTTTCTGGAAAGTTTATAACTGCTAATTCACCCTTTTAAAAAAATAATTATATTTAATGTTTATGCTATAAAAGTAAAAGTATTAGTTTCTCAGTCGTGTCTGACTCTTTGTGATCCCATGGGCCGTAGCCTGCCAAGCTCCTCTGTCCATGGAATTCTTCAAGCAAGAACATTGGAGTGGATAGCCATTCCCTCCTCCAGGGGATCTTCCCGACCCAGGGATCAAACCCGATTCTACTGAATTGCAAGCAGATTCTTTACTTTCTGAGCCACCAGAGAGGCCCATATATGCTATGCTATGCTGCTGCTAAGTCACTTCAGTCGTGTCCGACTCTGTGTGACCCCACAGACGGCAGCCCACCAGGCTCCCCCGTCCCTGGGATTCTCCAGGCAAGAACACTGGAGTGGGTTGCCATTTCCTTCTCCAATGCATGAAAGTGAAAAGAGAAAGTGAACTCGCTCAGTCATGTCCGACTCTTAGCAACCCCATGAACTGCAGCCTACCGGGCTCCTCCGTCCGTGGGATTTTCCAGGCAAGAGTACTGGAGTGGGGTGCCATTGCCTTCTCCAATATATGCTATATGCACCATAATTAAAAGGCAGAGATTTTCAGATTAGATAAAAAGTAAAACTGAACTATATACTGTTTATAAAAAACACATTTTAAATTTAATGACATAAATAGGTTATAAGTAAAATGATGGAGAAAGATATTCTATGTGACAGCAGTCAAAAGAAAGCTAAAATGGTTCTATCACATGATTCCATGGAGGCCTCCTGCTTTTCACACCATGCTGTGAGTTGATAAATGGCTGACCTGAACCTGTCATTGAACTCTTTGCTTCAAAATATCTCTTGTTCATTCAATGGACTGTTTCCCTTTCCTAGAGCTGTTTTAGATGGTCAACACCAAAATCAGATTGATTATATTCTTTGCAGCCGAATATGGAGAAGCTCTATACAGTCAGCAAAAACAAGACCGGGAGCTGGCTGTGGCTCAGATCATGAACTCCTTATTGCCAAGTTCAGACTTAAATTGAAGAAAGGAGGGAAAACCACTAGACCATTCAGGTATGAACTAAATCAAATCCCTTATGATTATACAGTGGAAGTGAGAAATAGATTTAAGGGACTAGATCTGATAAACAGAGTGCCTGATGAACTATGGACGGAGGTTTGTGATATTGTACAGGAGACAGGGATCAAGACCATCCCATGGAAAAGAAATGCAAAAAAGCAAAATGGCTGTCTGGGGAGGCCTTACAAATAGCTGTGAAAAGAAGAGAAGCAAAAAGCAAAGGAGAAAAGGAAAGATATAAGCATCTGAATACAGAGTTCCAAAGAATAGCAAGAAGAGATAAGAAAGCCTTCCTCAGCGATCAATGCCAAGAAACAGAGGAAAACAACAGAATGGGAAAGACTAGAGATCTCTTCACGAAAATTAGAGATACCAAGGGAACATTTCATGTAAAGATGGGCTCGATAAAGGACAGAAATGGTATGGACCTACCAGAAGCAGAAGATATTAAGAAGAGGTGGCAAGAACACAGAACTGTACAAAATAGATCTTCACGACCCAGATAATCATGATGGTGTGATCACTCACCTAGAGCCAGACATCCTGTAATGTGAAGTCAAGTGGGCCTTAGAAAGCATCACTACGAACAAAGCTAGTGGAGGTGCTGAAATTCCAGTTGAGCTATTTCAAATCCTGAAAGATGATGCTGTGAAAGTGCTGCACTCAATATGCCAGCAAATTTGGAAAACTCAGCAGTGGCCACAGGTCTGGAAAAGGTCAGTTTTCATTCCAATCCCAAAGAAAGGCAATGCCAAAGAATGCTCAAACTACTGCACAATTGCACACATCTCACATACTAGTAAAGTAATGCTCAAAATTTTCCAAGCCAGGCTTTAGCAATATGTGAACTTCCTGATGTTCAAGCTGGTTTTAGAAAAGGCAGAGGAACCAGAGATCAAATTGCCAACATCCGCTGGATCATGGAAAAAGCAAGAGAGTTCCAGAAAAACATCTATTTCTGCTTTATTGACTATGCCAAAGCCTTTGACTGTGTGGCTCACAATAAACTGTGGAAAATTCTGAAAGAGATGGGAATACCAGACCACCTGACCTGCCTCTTGAGAAATCTGTATGCAGGTCAGGAAGCAACAGTTAGAAGTGGACATGGAACAACAGACTGGTTCCAAATAGGAAAAGGAGTACATCAAGGCTGTATATTGTTACCATGTTTGTTTAACTTCTATGCAGAGTACATCATGAGAAACGCTGGACTGGAAGAAGCACAAGTTGAAATCAAGATTGCGGGGAGAAATCTCAATAACCTCAGATATGCAGATGATACCACCCTTATGGCAGAAAGTGAAGAGGAACAAAAAAGCCTCTTGATGAAAGTGAAAGAAGGAAAACAAAAAAAAGATGAAAGTGAAAGAAGGAAAAAAAAAAAAGAAAGTGAAAGAAGAGAGTGCAAAAGTTGGCTTAAAGCTCAACATTCAGAAAACTAAGATCATAGCATCTGGTCCCATCACTTCATGGGAAATAGATGGGGAAACAGTGGAAACAGTGTCAGACTTTATTTTTTGGGGCTCCAAAATCACTGCAGATGGTGATTGTAGCCATGAAATTAAAAGATGCTTACTCCTTGGAAGGAAAGTTATGACCAACCTAGATAGCATATTGAAAAGCAGGGACATTACTTTGCCAACAAAGATCCGTCTAGTCAAGGCTATTTTTTTTCCAGTGGTCATGTATGGATGTGAGAGTTGGACTGTGGAAAAAGCTGAGCGCTGAAGAACTGATGCTTTTGAACAGTGGTGTTGGAGAAGACTCTTGAGAGTCCCTTGGACTGCAAGGAGATTCAACCAACCATTCTGAAGGAGATCAATCCTGGGTGTTCTTTGGAAGGATTGATGCTAAAGCTGAAACTCTAATACTTTGGCCACCTCATGTGAAGAGTTGACTCATTGGAAAAGACCCTGATGGTGGGAGGAATTGGGGGCAGGAGAAGAAGGGGACGACAGAGGATGAGAGGGCTGGATGGCATCATTGACTCGATGGATGTGAGTCTGAGTGATCTCCGGGAGTTGGTGATGGACAGGGAGGCCTGGCGTGCTGCGATTCATGGGGTCGCAAAGAGTTGGACATGACTGAGCAACTGAACTGAACTGAACTGAGAGCTGTTTCAATGGATATTGACTCTCAGTCACTGATATATGATTTTCAAGTTTATTCTCAAACTATAAATCAGGATCACATGATAACAGAACTGAATTTTTAGAATATCTGCAGCTAAATGTGTATATGAGTATATTATTAGCAAATATTTTTCTCTTTAGATGTAACTGGATTCTTAGGAGTTATTAATATTTGGTAGTCTTGGCTCACAAAATTTAAAAATTAATTTTTGAACATTTGTTCTTCAAATATGAGCTGGGGACATGTTATATGCTGGGCAATGTGTTCAGGCTTTGGGTCACAGAGATGTGAATTCAAGTTCTGGTTCTTCATTTGCCAGCTATTGTGCCTTTGGGCAAATCACTTAACCATTCTGAGTCATGGTATATAAAATAGGCTTCATAATATGTAGCTTGTATGATGTTGTAAGGGTTAAGTAAAACTCTACATATAAAACAGTGCTGTATTTGAGACACTTCATAAATGTTAGTTTTTCCTTCCACTGAAGGATTTCGGACTTTACAAATTACTCATTTTAGAAATTTAAAAATGAGACCACTTACTAGCATTTTAAGAAATTAGTTATGTAAAATTAGTTTCCTCTGAGGAATTCCCTGGTGGTTCAGTGGTTAAGATGCCATACTTTCACTGCTGAGGGCTGAGGTTCAATCTCTGATTGAGGAACTAAGGTCACGCATACACATGAGGTGCATAGCATAACTGAGCTTTTCTAACTGATTCTCATTTAGAAAATCCCTTGGATATAAAAAATATGGTTGTAGGTATTCATTCTTCTAAATATATGTTGTGTTTGTCACGTGTAAGTATAATATAAAGTGCAGGTTAGGCAATATTTACTTAGTATGTGAAAGAAAAAACTGTCATTTGACCTTAGAAACAACTGAGAGTTAGACTACAAGGTGTCAGGTTCAATATTCCAGTAAGCTTAATAGAGGACTCAGTAGGAATTTTGTTGTCATTTTCAACTGTAGCACAGGGGAGATCTTCACATAATGATGACAAACTTCATGATTTTTACAGTTCCTTGTTTCCTGAGAAGACAGGATTTTTCCTACCTTGATCATCATTTCATACTTTCTAATTTACCAAACCTGCCCTCTTTTTGTAAATTCATGTGTCATGTGATACATTCCTGATAAACTCTATAACTGTATTTGCTTACTTGTTAATTGAGCCACCTGAGTCCCTCTTTTCTTTCTGAAATGAAAAAAAAGCCCTCTTTATTTTGTGTTTATCTCTTACCTTCCTTCTGTGGATGACCTCTCCAGATGCTAAAGTCTGGATGCTCTCCAGGGGGATTCCTGTGGTTCTGGAAGTCTCCAGGAAGCTTTTTGAGAGCTTGGGGGTGATGTGTGCTGTGCAATTCCTGATAAAATGGAAGTCTAATTCAGGTAGTGTCTTTCAGTCTGAGAGGGAGGAAACTCTAAGCAAGTGAGACACTGAGTTAGGAGTTTTTACTTCAGGCTAATGCTAAATTAGAAACCCAACAGTTAGGTCTAAACATGGAATATCCTTGATAATTCTCTATGTGAGTTGCTTTTGAGGGATTTTTCTTTTGCCCAAAGGAAGGACTTACAATTTCATAATTTCACTCAAAGTTACATGAAGTATAACTTGGAATATTTTTCAGTATATCACAGTTCAGGACAGGAAGCTGGTAAACAATGGAAAAATAAGAACATTGTGGGCTTTGTTTGGAAGCCTACTTCAGAATTAAAGCTTTTGGGGGAAAAGTATACAAATCATATATTTTGAAGCTATGTTGACAGGTCCTTATAAGATCATGATATTTTCCCTGGTGAATTGTAAGTAATGACTATCTTTATTGTTAGTAATGCTTTTTGCCTTAAGCATTTTTTTTGCCTCCCATTTTATCTTATGTTATACTAGCTCTAAGTGGGTGAATATTTGTTTGGCATTTGTTTTTCTGTCTCTACTTTCATTCTCCCTTTATCACTCTCTCTCTCTCTCTCTCTTTTAAAATAAGCTTTATCTTTTTTTTAGTGCAGCTTTAGGTTTATAGAAAAATTTCAAGGAGAGTTGGCAAATACTTTGTACCCAGTTTCCCTTAATAACATCTTACATTAGTATGCTACATTTGTTATAATTAGCAAACCAATGTTGATACTTCATTATTAACCAAAGTTAATTCTTTGGTTGTTTAATTCTTCCCAGTTTTTTAAAAAGTATTATTTACTTGGCTGTGTGGAGTCTTAGTTGCAGCATGCGGGATCTTCGATCTTTATCGCATCTTGAAGAATCTTTAGCTGGGGATGTGAGATCTACCTCCCTGACCAGGGATCGAACCTGGGCCCCCTGCATTGGGAGTGCAGAGTTTTAGCCACTGGATTACCAGGGAAGTCCCTAGCTTTCCCCAGTTTTTGCCTGATACCCTTTTTCTGTCTCAGAATCTGGTCTAGGATACCACATTAGACTTGGTTGTCACATCCCAGAGTCTGACAGTGCCTCAGACTTTCCTTTTTTTTTTTTTATAAATGACTTTGGCAGTTTTGGGTAGTTCTAGTCAGGTTTTTTGTAGACTCTCCATCAATTTGGATTTTTCTGATGTTTATCTCATTATTAAACTGAAATTGTGGGGTTTAGGGAGGAAGATCACACTGGTGAAGTGCCATTTTCATCACCTTCTATCATAGGTATGTACGACCAATATGACTTATCACTGTTGATGCTGACCTTGATCACCTGCAGAGGTAGTGTTTGTCAGGGTTCTTCACTACCCCACCCCTCCATCCTTCTCATACCTGGAAGTAAGTCCCAATGTCCTGTCCACACCTAAGTAGTGGAGTTATGCTCCACCTCCTTGAGGGTGTAGTATCTACATAAATTATTTTAACTTCTAATGTCTGGATATTTGTCTCTTCTCCTCCATCTATTTATTTAATCTTTTATCTATTCAAGGGACTTCCCAGGTGATGCAGTGGTAAAGAATCCACTTGCCAATGCAGAAGATGAAAGAGATGCAGGTTTGACCCCTGGGTCGAGAAAATCCCCTGGAGTAGGAAATGTCAACCCACTCTAGTATTCTTGCCTGGAAAATTCCATGAACAAAGGAGCCTGGCAGGCTGTAGTCCATGGGGTTGCCAAGAGTCAGTTATGACTGAGACTGAACTCACATACACATACACATGGACTCCTGGATATTTACTTTATACTTTAGGTTATAATACAGTCTACTTCATTTTTTCCCTCAAATTGTTCCAGCTTGGACATCGGCAGCTCTCTTCAGTTGTCTCCTGTGTTCTTTTGACATGCTTTCTTTAATGTGGGATTTTTTTTTCCCTGCCCAGTCCTAGAATCAGCCATTCCTCCAAGGAACCCTTGGTACCTTTTGTTGGAGGATGGTATTAGAAACCAAGATCTGGGTGCCAAGAGTGCTATTTACTACTGCAATATCATTGCTTCAGAAGGCAATGGCAGCCCACTCCAGTGTTCTTGCCTGGAGATCCCAGAGATGGCGGAGCCTGGTGGGCTGCCACCTATGGGGTCGCACAGAGTCGGACACGACTGAAGTGACTTATCAGCAGGTCCTCTCAGAACAAGAAAATATGTATGTATATATATGTCTCCTTTCAAACAGCATATATATGTGATTTTCTTTTTTTTTTTAAATCCAATCTGAAGACTCTGCTTCTGTAGGCAATTTAAATGATTTAGTTTATTATAAACACTGCTTACATAGGAAGCTCTGGGATGCCCTGCCTCATCATAGCTATCTATCAGTTCAGTCGCTCAGTCATGTCCGACTCTTTGCGACCCCATGGACAGCGGTACACCAGGTTTCCCTGTCCATCACCAGCTCCTAGAGCTTTCTCAAACTCATGTCCATCGAGTCAGTGATGGCGTCCAACCATCTCTTTCTCTGTCATCCCCTTCTCTTCCCTCCTTCAATCTTACCCAGCATCAGGGTCTTTTCCAATGAGCCAGTTCTTCAATCAGGTCCCCAAAGTATTGGAATTTTAGCTTCAGCATCAGTCCTTCCAATGAATGTCTAGGGATGATTTCCTTTAGGTTGACTGGTTTGATCTCCTTGCAGTCCAAGGGACTCTCAAGAGTCTTTTCCAACACCACAGTTCAAAAGCATCAGTTCGGTGCTCAGTTTCTTTATGGTCCAACTCTCATATTCATACATGACTACTGGAAAGATCATAGCTTTGACTAGACAGCTCTTTATCAGCAAAGTAATATCTCTGCTTTTTAATATGCTGTCTAGGTTGGTCATAGGTTTTCTTCCATGGAGCAAGCATCTTTTAATTTTATGGCTGCAGTCACCATCTGCAGTGATTTTGAAACCCAAGAAAATAAAGTCTGGCACTGTTTCCATTTTTTCCTCATCTCTTTGCCATGAAGTGATGGAACCAGATGCCATGATCTTAGTTTTCTGAATGTTGAATTTTAAGCCAGCTTTTTCACTATCCTCTTTTACTTTCATCAAGAGGCTCTTTAGTTCTTCTTTACTTGCTGCCATAAGGGTGGTGTAATCTGTGTGTCTGAGGTTATTGATATTTCTCCTGGCAATCTTGATTCCAACTTGTGCTTCATCAGCCTGGCATTTCGCATGATGTACTCTGCATAGAAGTTAAATAAATAAGGTGACAATATACAGCCTTGATATACTCCTTTCCCAATTTGGAACCAGTCCATTGTTCCATGTCCAGTTCTAACTGTTGCTTCTTGACCTGCATACAGATTTCTCAGGAGGCAGGTCAGGTGGTCTGGTATTCCCATCTCTTCAAGAATTTTTCACAGTTTGTTTTGATCCACGCAGTCAAAGGCTTTAATGTCATCAATGAAGCAGAAGTAGATGTTTTTCTGGAATTCTCTTGCTTTTTCTTTGATCTGGTGGATGTTGGCAATTTGATCTCTGGTTCCTCTGCCTTTTCTAAATCCAGCTTGAACAGTTGTAAGTTCTTGGTTCATGTACTGTTGAAGCCTGGCTTGGAGAATTTTCAATATTGCTTTGCTAGTGTGTGAAATGAGTTGCAACTGTGCAGTAGTTTGAGCATTCTTTGGCATTGCCTTTCTTTGAGATTGGAGTGAAAACTGACCTTTTCCAGTCCTATGGCCACTGCTGAGTTTTCCAAATTTGCTGGCATATTGAGTACATACATAGCTATCCATGGCAGCATCTATATCTCCTTGCCTGTAATTTTCCCTAACTGCTGGAGTCTGAACTTCCCTGGTGGCTCAGGAGACCCAGGTTCAATCCCTGGGTTGGGAAGTTCCCCTGGAGAAGGGAATGGTAACCCACTCCACTATTCTTGCCCAGAGAATGCCTTGGACAGAGGAGCCTGGCAGGCTACAATCCATGGGGTTGCAAAGAGTTGGACATAATTCACGACTAAAGAAGCTGGAGTCTACTCAGCCACAAGCAGTCTAGGGTGAAAATGTCTGAAGCATCTCTCAACCACTGACTGATAAATATACATCCCAACCTCTTCTCCCCTTTTAACTCTGGGCTCGTTCTGCAGGGACTTTATGCAGCACTCAAAAATCTCCAACAGGACTAAGCTGCAGTTATCCACAATGAGAACGTGTTTCATAACGTACCCTTTTGTGACTGCCTTCCTTTCCTTGTCTCACTTTTCCATTTCCCAACCAGTGCTTCTGGGGATCACTTCCCAAATAAACGACTTGCACTTGGATCTTTGTTTCAGGTTGTGCTTCTGGGGAACCTAATTAATACATTGACATATGTGAATATATTTCTATGAGGTAATGCTTTTTCTATATAACTATGATTCTCCCATTCCTACTCCTTTCCTGTCTTCTCTTCCTATTCTTTATTTTCTGTTTACTCTGGCAATAGTTTAGATATTAATAGCAAGCAAGAGTGTACTGTCCTTCTCAAAGTATAACCATTTGTAATTCTTTAGCAACATTTGTCTGTCAGTAATATACTCTCTCAATATTAAAAAAAAATATTTCATTTAATTTTGGCCGTGCTGGGTCTTCGTTACTGCTCAAGGGCTTTCTCTAGTTGCAATGAGTGGGGGCTACTATCTAGTTTTGGTGTGTGGGCTTCTCATTGTGATGGCTTCTGTTGTAGAGCATGGGCTCTAGGGTGTGTGGCTTAAGTAGTTGCAGCACATGGGTTTCAGCAGTTGTGACTCATGGGCTCAGTAGTTTCAGGGCACAGGCTCTGGAGTGTCGGGAGCCGGCTTGGATCAGCGCTCCACCCATGACAAAGGTCATGAGGAAGGATGCTCGGCATACGCAAATGCGGGATCTAACCTCAGGAGCCCCCCTGGAAATTCTCGAGCATCTACCCCCAAAACCAGTCTGCCTACTTTCTGCTTTGTGCTCTCACCTACACCTCTGACTTTACGGGGGGCTGTCCCCCACTACCTCTCTCTGAAAAGAGTTAACTTACAGCTCCAATTAATAATTCCTGGGTGTGACAGTGTTTCAACCTACAAACTCTTTTGGAAATCCTCTAGCCTGCCTGAATAGGTTTTTCCGACCACATGTGATTGTTCAGAGCCTCCCAACTGTGAGAGGCATGAGATGTTCTAAACTGTCTAAATACAGATTCCTTTGAGCAGTTAAAAGATTGATTAGAAATTGTATTGGTGAAGGGTTTTCCACTTGTTGGGCCAATGTTTGCTACTAAGTCTCCATATCCCTTACCTACTGTGTCCTTGGCAGTGTATTGATTGATATAATTGGTGTATAGAAATGTAAGTAGTAGCTTTAATGTTTGTAACCTTGGACCCTTGAGTTAATTCTTTTTCTTGTTACAACCCACCACACCTTTGCCCTATAGAAATGCAACTCCAATGCTTTTGGAGGGTGGCACCTGACTTTAGAATAATCACCTTTAGAGAAAAGTAAGTTTCTTAAAATGTTAACAGGCCTCCAGGCCATGATGTGACTCACCTAAACTTTTGTGTATGATAAGTTTGAAAGCCTGGCTCAGGGACTGCTGTCCCTGCATGACTCCACCCCTTCCCCCATTATCCTCTATGCATAACTTAAGGTATAAAAACTACTTTAAAAAATAAAGTGCAGGGCCCTGTTCACCGAAACTTGGTCTCCCCATGTCGTTCTTTCTCTTACCTTCTGAATTATTCAGCCTCCTCTCTCCACAAAATGTTCTCACTGAGCTATCCTTATTTCATCCGCTTTTCTTCACTGAATTTCCTCACTGAGCTATCCTTATTTCATTACCCTTTATATCTTTAATTAACGCCTAATTAATCATTTCCTGACCCCCACCGATGCCATCTCCCCTTCGAATTCCCTGGATCGACCGGGGCTGAACCCCGGCACTGGAGTCTGGGATCAGTAGTCTTGATGTGAGGACCTAGTTGCTCCATGGCATGTGGGATCTTCCTGGACCAGGGATCAAACCCGTGTCCCCTGCATTGGCAGGTGAGCTCTTAACCATTGGACACCAGGAAAGTCCTCACAATATATTTTTTAAATGTCTTTAAATGATAATTTCACAATTATCTCACTGATTATTTAGTATGGAGTTCTAGATTGACAATTTCCCTAAATTCTGTATACTACTGTCCTTTAATATTTTTTATAAGTTTCTTTTTTTATTGTTTTATTTTATTTTTTTTTACAATATTTACAATATTTTCTTTACAATATTGTATTGGTTTTGCCATATATCAACATGAATCTGCCACAGGTATACATGTGTTCCCCATCCTGAACCCTCCTCCCTCCTCCCTCCCTGTACCATCCCTCTGAGTCTCCCAGTGCACCAGCCCCAAGCAACCAGTATTGTTCATCAAACCTGGACTGGCGACTCGTTTCATATATGATATTCATGTTTCAATGCCATTCTCCCAAATCAACCCACCCTCTCCATCTCCCACAGAGTCCACAAGACTGTTCTATACATCAGTGTCTCTTTTGCTGTCTCGTATACAGTACTCTTGCCTGGAAAATCCCATGGTCGGAGGAGCCTGGTAGGCTGCAGTCCATGGGGTCACTAAGAGTCAGATATGACTGAGCGACTTCACGTTCCCTTTTCACTTTCATGCATTGGAGAAGGAAATGGCAACCCACTCCAGTGTTCTTGCCTGGAGAATCCCAGGGACGGAGGAGCCTGGTAGGCTGCCGTCTATGGGGTCACACAGAGTCAGACACGACTGAAGCGACTTAGCAGCAGCAGCAGCAGCATACAGGGTTATTGTTACCATCTTTCTAAATTCCATATATATGCATTAGTATACTGTTTTGGTGTTTATCTTTCTGGCTTACTTCACTCTGTATAATAGGCTCCAGTTTCATCCACCTCATTAGAACTGATTCAAATGTATTCGTTTTAATGGCTGAGTAATACTCCATTGTGTATATGTACCACAGCTTTCTTATCCATTCATCTGCTGATGGACTTCTAGGTTGCTTCTTCCATGTCCTGGCTATTATAAACAGTGCTGTGATGAACATTGGGGTACACGTGTCTCTTTCAATTCTGGTTTCCTCAGTGTGTATGCCCAGCAGTGGGATTGCTGGGTCGTACGGCAGTTCTATTTCCAGGTTTTTAAGGAATCTCCACACTGTTCTCCATAGTGGCTGTACTAGTTTGCATTCTCACCAACAGTGTAAGAGGGTTCCCTTTTCTCCACACCCTTTCCAGCATTTATTGCTTGTGGACTTTTGGATCACAGCCATTCTGACTGGCGTGAAATGGTACCTCATAGTGGTTTTGATTTGCATTTCTCTGATAATGAGTGATGTTGAACATCTTTTCATGTGTTTGTTAGCCATCTGTATGTCTTCTTTGGAGACATGTCTATTTAGTTCTTTGGCCCATTTTTTGATTGGGTCATTTATTTTTCTGGAATTGAGCTGTTGGAGTTGCTTGTATATTTTTGAGATTAGTTGTTTTTCAGTTGCTTCATTTACTATCATTTTCTCCCATTCTGAAGGCTGTATTTTCACCTTGCTTATAGTTTCCTTTGTTGTGCAGAAGCTTTTTAAGTTTAATTAGGTCCCATTTGTTTATTTTTGCTTTTATTTCCAATATTCTGGGAGGTGGGTCATAGGGAATCCTGCTGTGATGTATGTCGGAGAGTGTTTTGCCTATGTTCTCCTCTAGGAGTTTTATAGTTTTTGGTCTTACGTTTAGATCTTTAACCAATTTTGAGATTATTTTTGTGTATGGTGTTAGAAAATGTTCTAATTAATTCTTTTACAAGTGTTTGACCAGTTTTCCCAGCACCACTTGTTAAAGAGATTGTCTTTTCTCCATTGTATATTCTTGCCTCCTTTGTCAAAGATAAGGTGTCCATAGGTGCGTGGATTTATTTCTGGTCTTTCTATTTTGTTCCATTGATCTATATTTCTGTCTTTGTGCAAGTACCATACTGTCTTGATGACTGTGGCTTTGTAGTACAGCCTGAAGTCAGGTAGGCCACCATCACCCTAATACCAAAACCTGACAAAGATGCCACAAAAAAAGATAACTACAGGCCAATATCACTGATGAATATTGATGCAAAAATCCTTAACAAAATTCTAGCAATCAGAATCCAACAACACATTAAAAAGATCACACACCATGACCAAGTAGGCTTTATCCCAGGGACGCAAGGATTGTTCAATATCTGCAAATCAATCAATGTAATACACCACATTAACAAATTGAAAAATAAAAACCATATGATGATCTCAGTAGATGCAGCGAAAGCCTTTGACAAAATTCAACATCCATTTATGATAAAAACTCTCCAGAAAGCAGGAATAGAAGGAACATCAGATCAGATCAGATCAGTCGCTCAGTCATGTCCGACTCTTTGCAACCCCATGAACTGCAGCACGCCAGGCCTCCCTATCCATCACCAGCTCTCGGAGGTCACTCAGACTCACATCCATCGAGTCAGTGATGCCATCCAGCCATCTCATCTTCTGTCGTCCCCTTCTCCTCCTGCCCCCAATCCCTCCCAGCATCAGAGTCTTCTCCAATGAGTCAACTCTTCCCATGAGGTGGCCAAAATACTGGAGTTTCAGCTTTAGCATCATTCCTTCCAAAGAAATCCCAGGGCTGATCTCCTTCAGAATGGACTGGTTGGATCTCCTTGCAGTCCAAGGGACTCTCAGGAGTCTTCTCCAACACCACAGTTCAAAAGCATCAATTCTTCGGCGCTCAGCCTTCTTCACAGTCCAGCTCTCACATCCATGCTATGCTATGCTAAGTCGCTTCAGTCGTGTCCGACTCTGTGCGACCCCATAGACGGAAGCTCACCAGGCTCCTCCGTCCCTGGGATTCTCCAGGCAAGAATACTGGAGTGGGTTGCCATTTCCTTCTCCAATGCATGAAAGTGAAAAGTGAAAGTGAAGTCGCTCAGTCGTGTCCGACTCTTAGCGACCCCGTGGACTGGAGCCTACCAGGATCCTCTGTCCATGGGATTTTCCAGGCAAAAGTACTGGGGTGGGGTGCCATTGCCTTCCATGACCACATACCTCAACATAATAAAAGCTATATATGACAAACCCACAGCAAACGTTATCCTCAATGGTGAAAAATTAAAAGCATTTCCTCTAAAGTCAGGAACAAGACAAGGGTGTCCACTATCACCACTACTATTCAACATAGTTTTGGAAGTTTTGACCACAGCAATCAGAGCAGAAAAAGAAATAAAAGGAATCCAAATTGGAAAAGAAGAAGTAAAACTCTCACTGTTTGCAGATGACATGGTCCTCTACATAGAAAATCCTAAAGACTCCACCAGAAAATTACTAGAACTAATCAATGAATATAGTAAAGTTGCAGGATATAAAATCAACACACAGAAATTCCTTGCAGTCCTATATACTAATAATGAGAAAATAGAAAGAGAAATTAAGAAAACAATTCCATTCACCATTGCAATGAAAAGAATAAAATACTTAGGAATATATCTACCTAAAGAAACTAAAGACCTATATATAGAAAACTATAAAACACTGGTGAAAGAAATCAAAGAGGACACTCATAGATGGAGAAATATACCATGTTCATGGATTGGAAGAATCAATATAGTGAAAATGAGTATACCACCCAAAGCAATTTATAGATTCAATGCAATCCCTATCAAGCTACCAATGGTATTCTTCATAGAGCTAGAACAGATAATTTCACAATTTGTATGTGAGAGCTGGACTGTGAAGAAGGCTGAGCGCCAAAATTGATGCTTTTGAACTGTGGTGTTGGAGAAGACTCCTGAGAGTCCCTTGGACTGCAAGGAGATCCAACCAGTCCATTCTGAAGGAGATCAGCCCTGGGATTTCTTTGGAAGGAATGATGCTAAAGCTGAAACTCCAGTATTTTGGCCACCTCATGCGAAGAGTTGACTCATTGGAGAAGACTCTGATGCTGGGAGGGATTAGGGGCAGGAGGAGAAGGGGACGACAGAGGATGAGATGGCTGGATGGCATCACTGACTCGATGGATGTGAGTCTGAGTGACCTCAGGGAGTTGGTGATGGACAGGGAGGCCTGGCATGCTGCGGTTCATGGGGTCGTAAAGAGTCGGACACGACTGAGCGACTGATTTGATCTGATCTGATGGAAATACAAAAAACCTCGAATAGCCAAAGCAATCTTGAGAAAGAAGAATGGAACTGTCCTTTAATTTTTATATCCAGAGTTTTAATAAGAAATGTGCTAGCAGCCAAATGTCATATGTGTGTGTGTGTGTATTAGGCAATCTGACTTTTCTTTTTGGTAGCTTTTAAAGATTGTATTCTTACATTTCATATGTTTTTGTATTTTACTAGGGTTTCTTTGATGGTTTTTTTTTTTAACTTATCCTACTCAGTGGTGAGGATACCTAATTTCATACTTTCAGCTATTGTATCTTAAAATATTACCTTCTCCTATCTCTGTGAATTCTTAATTTGTGGTCTTATTATATATAATATCATGTCATCTGCAAATAGTAACAGTTTTACTTATTCCTTTTCAATTTAGATGCTTTTCTTTCTTTCTTTTCTTTTGTTTTGCCTAATTACTCTGGCTAGGATTTCCAATACTGTGTTAAATAAAAGTGGTGAGAGTGATCATCTTTGTCTTGTTCCTGATCTTAGAGGAACAGTTTTCAGCTTCTAACTATTGAATATGGTATTAGCTCTGGGTTTGTCCTATGTGGTCTTTATTATGTTGAGATACGTTCCCTCTTATAAGATTCTCTTTTATACCCACTTGTTGAGAGGTTTTACCATAAATGGATGTTGACTTCTGTCAAATGCTTTTTCTACATCTACTGAGAAGGTCATATGATTTTTAGCCTTCATTTTGTTAATGCGATGTATCACTTTGATTGATTTGTGGGTATTGAATACTTCTTAGATCCATGGAATAAATCCCACTTGACCATGGTATATGATCCTTTAAATGTATTGTTGAATTTGGTTTGCTAATATTTTGTTGAGGATTTTTTTCATCTATGTTCATTGGGGATATTGGACTGTAATATTCTTTTCTTGTGATGTCGTCTAGTTTTGGAGTCAGTAACGCTAACTTCATAAAATGAGTTTGGAAGTGTTCCCCTCTCCTCTGTTTTTTAAAAAGAGTTTGAGAAGGATTGGTATTAGTTTTTTGAATATTTGATAGAGTTTACCAGTGAAGTCATCTGGTCCTGGACTTTTTTTTTGTTGGAAGGTTTTTCATTACTGATTCAATATCCTTATTTTTTAATTGATCTGCTCAGATTTTCTGTTTCTCTGTGATTCAGTCTTGGTTGTTTATGTTTCTAGAAATTTATCCATTTCTTCTAGGTTGTCCATTTTGTTGATGTGTAATGGTTCACAGTACTCTCTTAAGATCCTTTACATTTCATAGTATCAGTTGTAATGTTTTCTCTTCCTGATTTTGTGTCCTCTGTTTTGTTTTTCTTGATGAGTCTAGCTAAAAGTTTGTCAGTTTTATCTTTTCAGAGAATGATCTCTTAGTTTCAAGATCTTTTCTATTTTTTTGTTTGTTTGTTTCTAATGTATTTTCACATTCCTTCTGCTAACTTTGGTCCTCATTTATCCTTTTTCTAGTTCCTTGAGGTGTAAAGTAAGATTGTTTGAGATTTTTTTGTTTATTGATGTAGGCATTTATTACTATGAACTTCTCTCTCACAACTGCTTTTGCTGCATCCCATAAGTTTCGTTATATCATATTTCTATTTTTATTTATCTCAAGGCATTTTTTGATTTCTCTTTTGATTTATTCTTTGACCCACTGGTTGTACATGAATCCATGGTTAGATAAATGTTGAATCTTATTTTATTTTTTATGTGTACTAATTACTTTTCACACTCTCTGTACCTTTATCTCCATCTACCATATTCTAGATGTTTTCCAGTTCGTTTATTCTTTCTTCAGCTTTGTCTAATCTGTTTAATCTAATTAACAATGGAAATTTTTAATGACTATATTTATTATATATAGAAATTGTGTTAAAAATACCTTGTTTTGTTAAAAAATGGATTTTTCTTTTAAAGAATCTCCTTAAATATTTTTAAACATATTTATTTTATAGGATCTACTTACTTTCCCTTTTGGTGACTGGTTTTCTTGTATAGTATGTAGTTTTTTACTGTGAGTTCATCTCATTCAACACTATGAATTCCAGTAATTTTTCAGTTTATATCTCTCTGGTAGCTGTTTTTTTTTTTTTTTTTTTCCTCAAGAGCCTTTTCTTTGCCCTACCTGTGATGTCTTGTTCTATGTCTGCATGGCTTGCAATTCAGTCAAAACTTCAAGGTGACTATTTGCAGATATCTGGAGGTCTTTCTCTGTATAACTCCTTCCTCTTTGGACATGACTGAGCAACTAACAAGTCTCTGGTACTCTGCCCCATAAATTCCAGCTACCATATGCTTTCCAAACTGGTGCCTTTCTCTTCAGTTCATCAAGGTTGCTATAAGCTATTAAGGATCTCCCTACTTGTGCCAGGGTGTTGGTAAATGTCTCTGCACAGAAAATTGAGGTAATTGTAGGGCTCACTTTGTTGCATTTCTCTCTGGGGTTATAGTCTTGTGTTGTCTATTGTTCAGTGTCTGAAAACAATTGGTTTATATATTTTGTCCAATTTTTTAGTTATTTGTAGTGGGAGGGCAAGTCTAATTCTAGTTACCCTGTTTTGTCTGTATGTGGAACTCCCATGCTGCCTTTTTCTATTTTGAAAAAAAGTCATTTTGCCAGAGAATTTGGTACTTTAAATAATCTTCCAGGAAATTTTTATTGTTAAGAAAGATTTTCTTTTATGTATGGATAAAAATAACTTTAAAGCATGTATAATATTTAAGTATTCTAGAGCTTGTCCTTTATAAAAATCACTCATATATATATATTATATATATGGTTTATATATATGTATGTATATTTATTGATGTTTACCTACATACTGAGCTTCCCAGGTGGCACTAGTGGTAAAGAACCCACCTGTGAGTGCAGGAGACATAAGAGTTATGTGTTAGATCCCTGGGTCAGGAAGATCCCCTGGAGGAGGGCATGGCAGCCCACTCCAGTATTCTTGCCTAGAAAACCCCCATGGACAGAGGAGCCTGGGGGCCTACAGTCCATAGGGTTGCACAGAGTTGGTAAGTGACTTAGTATGCACACATGCACTTATGTATTATATGTATGCAAACATATTTAAATTTATATGTTTGAAATCTATAAACACACACAACACACACAGGGCCCACTGGTGGGAGTCTGGATTGAACTGTGTCCTCCCAAAAGGTATGGTTAAGTCCTAACCCCTGATACCTGTGAATGTGACCTTATTTGAAAATAGTGTCTTTGCAAATGTAATTAAATTAAGATGAAGTCATACTGGATTAAGGTGGGCCCTGATCAGTGGCTAGTGTCCTAATAAGACGGAATTTGGATTCAGACAGACAGGTAGAGTGAAGAAAGCCATGTATGAATGGAAGCAGAAAGTGTTGTGCTGTCCCCACCAAAGATCCCCAGGGATTGCCAGCAACCACCACGGTGGCGCCAGCGGTAAAGAACCTGCCTGCCAGTGCAGGAGATTTAAGAGATGCAGGTTTGATCCTAGGGTCAGGAAGACCCCCTGGAGCACAGCAACCCATTCCAGTATTCTTGCCTGGAGAATCCCATGGACAGAGGAGCCTGATGGGCTACGGTTCATAACGTCTCAAAGAGTTGGACACGACTGAAGCAACTTAGCACCCACACACGTGCTAGAAGATACAAGAGACGAAGGACTCTTCTCAAGACTTTGGCGGACTATGGCCCTGCTGACACCTTGAATTTGAACTTCTCACCCTCAGAACTATGAGAGAATAAAAACTTATGTTGGTTTAAGCTACCCAGTTTGTGATACTGTGTTATAGAAGCCCTCAGAAATTAGTATAGAAACCTTACATAAGTCGTTGGCCCCTGTACCAAAGATATTCAAGTAGAGAAAGTCAGTAGAAAAGAGAATGTAGACACTTGGAATTTAGGGGAAAGGTAAAGACAAGTAATATATATTTGATAAGTGCATAATTTTTCCTTATTTTTCTAATGATTGTGTTTCAAGTTTATTTGTAGGAACTCTACAAATTTTGGATATTAATCTTTGGTTATACATAAGTATAGACAGTTACCCCATTTTGTTTTGTATCTACTCTAGGATAACCAGTTTGTACTGGTACATTCCCTAGTGATCAGTGTAGTAGGGGATTAAGATCATGGCTTCTGGAGTCAGAATCCCTGTGTTTTAATGTCACTTTTTAACTGTATGATCTTGGAAAAATTATTAGAGTGACCTCTGTAAATGTCACTTTCCTCTGCTATCAAATAGGGATATACCTACCTTATGGACTCTGGGATGATTAAATGGGATAATTCCGGCAAAGTTCTTGTTAGTGCCTGATACAAATTATGCATTAGATAAATGTTGCCTATAATTAATATTGCTTTAATTTCTTTCACAAATTTATGATAAATATTCTTTTGGTAATAATATTATTGGTAAGTAGTATTCTTTATTAATTTCAGTAAGTGTTTTGTTTGTTAAACATTAAAAAGTTGTAAATGACAAAAATCATAGCTATTTGAACTTATATATATATATTTTTGGAGAAGGAAATGGCAACCCACTCCAGTATTCTTGCCTGGAGAATCCCAGGGACGGGGGAGCCTGGTGGGCTTCCGTCTGTGGGGTCGCACAGAGTCGGGCACGACTGCAGTGACTTAGCAGCATATATATTTCAGACCAAAAAGTGTGCAGTGTAAACTCTGTTTATGTGAGAAAACATTATTTCCCTCTTTCAGATTTTGTTTTTAGCTCAATGGTAACACATTCTGAGCTTCCTTCCCAAATTACTTCCTTGAAGTACCTTTGGTATGGATAAGATGATCACTATATAAGGAAGTTACTGCCAGCTTCTTAGTTAATGTTGCCATTTGTTATTTGTAAAAATTGTCTTGTATTTTTAAAGACATATATAATATATAGCATATGTAGTATCATTCCTATTTTTTCTTATCAAAACTAATAGAAATTTTCCTGTGAAAAAATCTTTGGTTTATTTTACCAGAAACCCCTTTCCAGCAAAACTCTTTAAAAATCTTATTTATTTATACATTTTTTTCAAAGAGACTATTGACTGCAGTTCCTGAAGAGGTCCTGTGACAGGAATTGGCTAAGACAGCTTGTAATATCATTACTTAGTATTTTTCTAGCACAGTAGGAAAGGGGTCCACAACATATTCCTGTGAAATCCTGTGGGCTTTTATGTTCAAATTTTTGCAAGCCAGAAGCACAAGTCCCCGAAGGTAGTGGTTTTTACTCTCAGGAAAGGCTTTTCTTTTTTGTGTGTGTGTCATTTTAATAAATATGGAACAACCTCAACACCAGAGGGCAGTGTTTTATAGTAGTTGCCAAAACGTCCTCACAGTCTGTGTAGTTATCTAATGGATTAAAAAAGATGTCTTATGTATATTTAGTGTTTTTCTCTGTTTTGCTATAAAATGCACTGGTTCTGAGAGTCATAATTAATATAGAATTTCATAAACTGCATGCTTAAAAAAAACAACATTCTGTTTTGAGGAATTAAACCTCTCAGAATTAATTTTCACACTAAGCTGTGGGGCTTTCAGGGGTTAGTCTGGTTGGCAGGGCTGAGTGGCTTTCTCACAACACCGCATGCCCCCAGCCCACGCCCACAGGAGCTCCTGCCCTTTTAGGGAGTAAAAGTCAGATTTGTTTGCAGCTAGCAGAGTTGGTTTGGCTTAAGAGATGGTCAGAATTTGTACATTTTGTTCCAGATGAGTATCCTGATCTTATGGCGAAGAAAATAAGCTTTAATAAATGTGGAAGTTAGTTAAGTCAGTCATTTCCAACTTTTTGTGATCCCATGGACTGTAGTCCACCAGGCTCCTCTGTCCATGGAATTGTCCAGGCAAGAATACTGGAGTGGGTAGCTATTTCCTTCTCTCGGGGATCTTCCCAACCTGGGGATCGAACCTGGGTATCCTGCATTGCACGCAGATTCTTTACCATCTGAGCCACCATAGAAACCCTTAATAAATGTATTTAATATTTGTACTTTTTTTTACATTTAACTTTTTTTATTATTAGTTTTTAAGTGGTTGGGATGATGTTTTTAAAAAATAACACTAATTCTCAATTTTGTGTCTTTATAGACTAATTATTGTAATTTTTGTCTGCACTGGGTCTTTGTTGAGGCTCACAGGCTTTCTCTAGTTGTTCTGCGTGGGCTTCCTGTTGCAGTGGTTTATCTTGTTGTGGAGCATGGGCCTAGAGTGCATGGACTTCAGTTGTTGCCATGTGCAGAGTTAGTGCTCCACGCCATGTGGGATCTTAGTTTCTGGTCCAGGGATTGGCAGGAGAATTCTTAACCACTGGAACACCAAGGAAGTCCTTAACTTTTATTTTACGTAGGAAAGCATTTCTCGTGCTACAGGCCTCAATATATCAATATTTAAAAGGCTTCAAAATTTGGTGCTTAGCAACTCCGGATCATAGAAGCTTTTATTCTTGAGGGCAGCAGAGCAACCCCAAAAGGTCTTACAAGGGGATCGCTTTCAAGAACCCCATGTGAGGCAGCTACACCAGCAGCTAGAAGGTGGAGGCAAGTCTGACCAGCTGTCTGTAACTTCATCTCAAGAGGGGCCAGCCCCTCAAAGCCTCCAAAAGAAGCTCTGGGCTTCCAGCATAGGCCCTGAAGCACATTTCACTATCTACCGTCCATGACACAAAACTCAGTTTCAGAGAAAAACACATTTATATTTTTTGCAGTTTAAAAACAATGAACAGTAGTGGGGACATTTCAGTATACTATGATTGGTTCCCCGTCTCTTTTTGTTTGCTAGTTTCCATTCAATATAACCATCTACTGAATCTTAAAGTACTTTCTTAGTCTTCTGTTATCCTTGTTAAAATAGGGAAGCATATTTGCAATGACCAGGTTAATTCCTATTTTCGCTCTTTAAAAAAAGATTTTCCCTGCTTGCTACACATTATTATAGAAAATAAATATAGCAAAAAAAGAAAGAAAAAAATACTTTAATCTCATCTGATAAATAAAATTTTGTTGTATATATTCTCTGCTGTTTTCAATTTTTTCTTAAAAATATAGAAGAAATCTGTACATGCTATTTTATAATTTGTATTTTTACCACATGACAATGCAATAGGCATCATCACTTTTCATGATTATTTAGTATTTTATAGTTGAATATATATGATTCATTAAATCACTTTGGACTGTGAAGAAAGCTGAGCGCCAAAGAATTGATGCTTTTGAACTGTGGTGTTGAAGAAGACTCTTGAGAGTCCCTTGGACTGCAAGGAGATCCAACCAGTCCATTCTGAAGGAGATCAGCCCTGGGATTTCTTTGGAAGGAATGATGCTAAAGCTGAAACTCCAGTACTTTGGCCACCTCATGCGAAGAGTTGACTCATTGGAAAAGACTCTGATACTGGGAGGGATTAGGGGCAGGAGGAGAAGGGGACGACAGAGGATGAGATGGCTGGATGGCATCATCAACTCAATGGACATGAGTCTGAGTGACCTCTGGGAGTTGGTGATGGACAGGGAGGCCTGGTGTGCTGCGATTCATCGGGTCGCGAAGAGTCGGACACGACTGAGCAACTGAACTGAACTGAACTGACCTCTCCTATCAGCAGTATATGTGAGAATATCTGGGTTATTCACACTCTCGCCTACTGTGAATATTCTTACTATTTAAAAACCCCCAGGGGACTTCCCTGGCAGTCCAGTGGTTAAGATTCCTCACTTCCACTGCATGGTGGGGGGTTTGAGGTCTTGTGGGGCTTCCCTGGTGGCTCAACGATAAAGAATCCGCCTGCAGTGCAGGAGAAGCAGGAGATACTCATTGGATCCCTGGGTCAGAAAGATCCCCTGGAGCAGGAAATGGCAACCCACTCCAGTATTCTTCCTGGGAAATCCTGGGGACAGAGGAGCCTGGCGGGCTACAGTCCATGGGGTCGCAAGAATTGGACACAAATTAGTGACTAAACCACCACCAAGGCTAAATATTCTTTCATATGTTGATTTTTATGTGTATGGTATGTTCATGTCCTGTGCTTATTTTTATGATTGGGATGTTAGGTTTTTTTGCTGTGATTTTAAAGAAAAATGTTTCTTTTGGAAATAATTTCACACTTACAAAAAGTTGCAAAGAACTAGTATAAAGAATACCTGTATACACTTTACCCAGATGTACATACTATTAACATTTTGCCCATTTTTCTTTATTACCAATTCTCCATATACCTAATTTTTTCTTCTGAGCCATTTGAGAGTAAAATTGCATATATCATGGCCTCTTACCTCTAAATACTTTTATGTATATTTCCTAAAAATAAAAATGTCCTTTTACAGTACCATAGTGTAATAATCAACTTCAGTACATTTGCATAATATTGTACTTTAATATAGTGTCAGCATTCCACTTTTGTCAACTGACCCTATAACCTTATTTTCCTCCAAAACAAGATCCAGTTTAGATCAGAACTTGCATTTGGTTGTTATGTTTCTTTAAGCCCTGGAGGAGTAAATGGCAATCTACTCCAGTATTCTTGCCTGGAAAATCCCATGGACAGAGGAGCCTCAGTGGGCAGGCAGTAGGCCATGGGGTCACAAAGAGTTGGACATGACTAAGTGACTGAACACACACACACACACACACACATTCACAGCTTTTGTTTTTTATGAGATTGACATTTAAAAAAGAATATTATTGGGACTGCCTTGATGGTCCAGTGGCCAAGACTCTATGCTTCCAAAGCAGGGGGGCTGAGTTCAATCTCTGGTTGGAGAACTAGATCCCATATACCACAAGTAAATGTTCACATTTCACAGTGAAGACAGAACATCTCACATGCTGCAACTAAGACCTGGTGCAGTCAAATAAATAAAAATATTTTTTAAAAAAGGATATTATTGTCTTAGTCCATTTGGGCTGCTATAACAAAATACCGTAGACTGGATGCTTATAAACAACAGAAGTTTATTTCTCACAGCTCTGGAGATTGCAAATCCAATCCCAGGGTGCCAGCATGGTTGGCACCACTGAAGAGAGGTGAAGGCTCTCTTCTGAGCTGCCGACTGAAGACTTCTTTGCTGGCTCCTCACCTACCAAGAGGATAGGATAATATTGGTTCTCTTTTGTAAGGACACCAATTCCATTCATGAGAGCTCTGCCCTCATGGCCTAGTCACCTCCCAAAGGCCCTACATCCTTATTCCTAACGCAGGAATTTGGTGGTGGGGACATAAACCTTCAGACCATAGCACATATGATCCCTTGTTTTTAAAATTAGAATGTCCCTCATTTTGGGTGTCTCTGATTTTTTTTCATGACTAGATTTAGGAAATGCATTCTTGGCTGGAATACCATTTATATGGTGTGTGTCCTTAGCACATCCATCTTGAGGCCCTCCATATCCATCTGTCCAACAATGGTGGTGTTCATTCAACTCATTCAATCTGATCATCTAATCAAGTTCTATTTCTCCAGTGGATAGTAACTATTTTCCCCTTAAAACTAATACCCCATCTCTTATGAGGAGGTACTTTAAGTCTCTGCAAGTATCCTATCCCTTATAAAAATTTCCCTCTAGGTTTTGTACCCATTGGTGATCCTTGCCTAACCAGTCTTTACTGTAGTTGCTGTTGGGAAGGAAAGAGTTTTCCTTGATCCTCTTAGGGTTCGTGGCTGTATCTGAAAATTAAACTGACAGAAACAGAGGAGAAAAGCATGCAAATTGTATTGAATTTTTTCCTCCAGTTCTCTTCCCATTCTCTTATGAAGCTATTTCAGTCAGCTGTTCATCTTCACCACTCCACCACTACCACACATGGCAAGGTCACCAGTGTCCGGGAACCTCCATTTAGCTAAGCTAGATCCAGTGGTCAGTTCACATCCTGATATTACTTGACCAGCCAACAGCATCTGATGGCTCATTACTTTTCTGATACTCTCTCTTCATTGGCTTCTGGAACACCACTCATTTGGTTTTCCTTCTGCCTTATCTGCTACTTCTCAGAGTCCTTTGCCGCTTTCCCTTTTCCTCCCCCATCTCTGAGTGCTAGAGTCTCCCAGGACTTAAACCTTGGCCTGTTCTTTATCTAGTCTTACTCCTTTGGTGATCCCATCATTCATTCTTAAGATTAACATATTGTCTCTTCAATTGTAACTCTAAGTTTATATCCCCTGTTTAGATTTCTCCTCTGAGCTCCAAACTTGTGTATCCACCTGCTTCCTTACATCTAATTCATTTCCAGCTAACATACCCCATTATTATTATTATTATTATTGCCTATTTCTGTATTTGCTTTTTTCCACTAGTCGGCAAGTTTCATAAAAGCAGATTTTTTTTTTTATTATAGTCAAGGTTGTTTTCACAGCTCCTGGAACAGTGCCTAGTGCATAGCAATTACATCTTAAATATTTGTTGAATGAATGAATAAATGTCTTAAGTATTCAAATTAATATTTTTGATGTTTCTCCAATTTCTTACAATGAGTTTATTTAAAACAGAGTAATTGCCCTTATGTCATGGTATTGAATTTTTTATTCTCTGACAATTTTTTGGCTCATCCCTATAGAGGGAATAATGTTTGGCCAATGCTTTAATAATAATAGATTTGATCAGTTATTAATTATGGGTTTCTGTTTCAGTTATTTCAGATCAAGGTGAGAGGAGAAGAGAATAGTTTGGATTTGCTGGGGGTTTATTTTTTAAGATAAAGTTACAATTGCCTGTGTAGAGTAAAAAGAGCTCACCTGGAAGCAGCCAAGGGCTGGAAACTTCCCTGTGGTGCTGAAGAGTTTTTTGGGCTTTGTTTTCCCCTTTAGTTACTGTTATGGAAGTAGCAGCAGTAGGAATAACAGCAGTGAAACAACGAGGTTGATAACATTTATAGAGTGCTTCACTACAATGCTGGAGATGCAGGAGACTCTGTTCAATTCCTGGGTGGGGAAGATCCCCTGGAGGAGGAAATGGCAACCCATTCCAGTATTCTTACCTGGGAAATCGCATGGACAGAGAAGCCTGGCAGGCTACAGTCCATGGGGTTGCAATGAGTTGGACATGACTGAGCACGTACGCATTCACTGAGTACCAGGTACTGTGATGAGGTTTTACATGCAGTCTTTCACTTAAACCTCATAATGACCTTCTGAACCAAGTACTATTATTACTCCAACTTTGTACATGATAGATCTGAAACTTGGATAAATTATGTAATGCAATAGCCACCTTTCAAGGTGGTTCCGAATGATCCTGACCTCCTGGTCTTTACATTCTTGTGTATCCTCTCCCACATTGTACCGGGGCTGGCTGGTCTCTGGGACCAATAACACACAGAAGAAAGGAGGACATGTTTCTTCTGAGATTAGGTCAGAAAAGACAATGAACATTGTTTTGTTCTTTTTTTCTCTCTCATTTGAATCACTTGTTATAGGGAAGGTGTTGTAGGGATGTCAGGCGCCTGTAGGGAGGCCTGTGGGGTAAAGAACACTGCCGAACAAGGGATTGAGACCTGGCAACAACCACAGGACTGAGCTTGAAAGTGGATTCTCCAGCCCATTCAAGCTTTCAGATGGCTGTATCCCTGGCTGGCAGCTTGCCTGCAACCTCGTGAGGGCTCTAGAACCCAAACCACCTAGCTAAGGGGCTTCTGGATTCCTGATCTTCAGAAACTGTTTGATATAATGAGTGATAATTATCTTAAGCCGCTAAGTTTTGGCATAATATGTTATACAACAGTAGATAACCAATATATATAAACTTGATCAAGAACGCACTATTGATACGTAGCAGAACAAAAACTTGAACTTGGGTCTTTCAAACTTCAGAGCCTGAGTTCTAGACCACTGGGCTCCATTGCCGTGGGAATAGCTATGGTATGTATCTAGCCCTCTTATCCTGGGCCTATTGTGAACCACAACTGAGTCTTTGGATTTGCTGTGGCCTGTGAGACTAAGAACTGAACATATGACTTCTAAGAGCGTCTTTCCCTCATTCCTAGTATGGATTAATCTTTCTACCCATTTAAAATTCCCTCAGCAATTTCCATAAGCCCTTACAGAGAGCATGTTTAAGGTAACCTCTACTTAAATTGGATGCCCAGACTTCCTACTTAGACCAGGAGTCAGGAAACTTTTCTGTAAATGGGCACATAGCAAACATTTTAGGCTTTGTGGGAACAGTGGAATTTAAAAAAATGTTGTCTTGACTGATTTTGAGGCTCTGGCTAGGGGCTGGTCAGCTCCTCTTCTTCAGTAGCCATTTAAATCCATGTCCCCCATTTACCTCTTTGAAGAGGCTATCATACTCTGGGTGACTACATATTCACCTAGGGCTGGATACTTGACAACCAAAGATAGCCCCAATGCCCCAGAGTCCCCTGAAATGATTCAGATTAGCAAACCTTAAACCTGCTTACCCTGGATCATCCTTTCCTTTCTGTGGAAACCCTATTAAAGATGCTTGATCACAGTTCCCTGTGAAATTAAATATTTCCAGGTGTATCTCTAAATAAGAATGTCACAGCTATCAAGGATTCAAATCTTTCAAGTGGGTCAAGGGGTTGAGCAAG
The DNA here is from genome assembly GCA_935064755.1 of Tragelaphus eurycerus. Taxonomy (NCBI): domain Eukaryota; kingdom Metazoa; phylum Chordata; class Mammalia; order Artiodactyla; family Bovidae; genus Tragelaphus; species Tragelaphus eurycerus. The sequence continues at coordinate 13,181,142 of CAKXYN010000020.1, forward strand.
AACGTGCAAGAGGCAGCCATCTGCCACATCCACCACTCCTTACAGTAAATGAGAATTTAAGAATGTGAACAATCAAGACTAGGAAGTCAAGTGGGCCTTAGGAAGCATTACTGTGTCCAAAGCTAGCAGAGGTGATGGAATTCTAGCTGAGCTATTTCAAATCCTAAAAGATGATGCCGTTAAAGTGCTGCATGCAATATGTCAGCAAATTTGGAAAACTCAACAGTAGCCACAGGACTGGAAGAGGTCAGTTTTCATTCCAATACCAAAGAAGGCAATGCCAAAGAATGTTCAAACTACCGCCCAGTTGTGCTCATGTCACATGCTAGCAAAGTAATGCTCAAATCCTTTAAGCTAGGCTTCAACAGTATGTGAACTGAGAACTTCCAGATGTACAAACTGGATTTAGAAAAGGCAGAGGAACCAGAGATCAAATTGCCAACATCTGTTGGATCATAGAAAAAGCAAGAGAATTCCAGAGAAACATCTACTTCTGCTTCCTTGACCACATTACAGACTCTAACTGTGTGGATCACAATAAACTGTGGAAAATTCTTAAAGAGATGGGAGTACTAGACCATCTTACCTGTCTCCTGAGAAACCTGTATGCAGGTCAAGAAGCAACAGTTAGAAGTGAACATGGAACTGGTTCAAAATTAGGAAAGGAATACATAAAGGCTGTATATTGTCACCCTGCTTATTTAACTTCTGTGCAGAGTACATCATGTGAAATGCCCTACTGCATGAAATCAAGATTGCTGGGAGAAATGTCAATAACATCAGTTATACAGATGATACTATCCTTATGGCAGAAAGTGAAGAGGAACTAAAAAGCCTCTTGATGAAAGTGAAAGAGGAGAGTGAAAAAACTGGCTTAGTTTTAACTCAAATTCATAAACCTAAGATCATGGCATCCTATCCCATCACTTCATGGCTAATAGATGGGGTAAAATATAAATAGTGATAGACTATTTTCTTGGGCTCCAAAATCACTGCAGATGGTAACTGCAGCCGTGAAATTAAAGGATGCTTGCTCCGTGGAAGAAAAGCTATGACCAACCTAGATAGCATATTAAAAAGCAGAGACACCACTTTGCTGATGACAAAAACGCATATAGTCAAAGCTGTGGTTTTTCCAGTAGTCATGTCTAGATGTGAGAGGTGGACCATAAAGAAGGCTAAGCACCAAAGAACTGATGCTTTCTAATTGTGATGTTGGAGAAGACTCTTGAGAGTCCCTTGGATTACAAGAAGATCAAACCAGTCAACACTAAAGGAAATCAACCCTGAATGTTCATTGGAAGGACTGATGCTGACGCTGAAGCTCCTACATTCTGGCCACCTTATGTGAAGAGCCGACTCATTGGGAAAGACCCTGAGAAGAGGGTGGCAGAGGATGAGATGGTTGGATGGCATTACTGACTAAATGGACATGAGTTTGAGCAAATTGCGGGAGATAGTGAAGGACAGGGAAGTCTGGCTTGCTGCAGTCCGTGGGATCACAAAAAGTCGGACATGACTGAGTGACTGAACAGCAACAATGACAATAATCAAGAAGCAGGATTTGGTTCCAGGTAGTTGAGATGCATATAAAAGGAATGAATTGAGTGAGTTCAGACACTTGCATCTTCCCATACATAGAAGAATGCTTGATTCCTTGAGATCTGGTTTTCTTTAATGAAGAGACTGCCTGCCCCTTCTTTATACAAACTGCTATATATCCCGACTCCATTCCCCGCCTCCTCGGAGCAATCTCTCAGGTCCCTTGAGATGCTGTCTCCTGGGCTTGAAGTCCTCATAATTACCATCGATGAATATAACTCTCTACTTTCAGGTTGTGACTACTTTTTTTAGCCAACATCCCTTTGTCCCTCTGCTTTGCAGTTGACCCTGGTGCTTCTCCTGAGTGACTTTACATGGTGTGCTGTGTCCTGCCTAGGGAACTATGAGTAACAAAGTTGTAAAACTCTTTTCAGTTTTTCTCTTGATCTACATCTGGCTTCACCACCTCACCAAAGGTAACTTGGTTAAAACAACAAGACATTCGGTTTTAGTCACAAGTAATGTGTCAGGTGTGGTGCCGAAATAGCTGGGACAATATATAAATGATGAGTGTGATTGTGTTCCAATAAAACTTTATTTATAAAAATAGGTTGTGGGCCAGATTTGGCCCCCTGGATGTGGTTTGCTGACCCCTTCTTTAAAGCATCCTTATGGATGTTAATTTTTCTGATCAATGGGTAACACTAAATAAAGTTTCATATATAAGTTAATTAGTAAAGCTTTTTAAGCTGTCATTTAGATGACACTGAATGATTCTTGCAGAAACTTGAAGGCCTATGTACTGTTTTAGTTCTGATGCTTATCTGTGTTGAGGTCTATTTTTTTGTGTGTGTGAGTTAAATAAATTTTATTTTGGCTGCACTGGGTCTTTGTTGTTGTGCCCGTGCTTGTCTAGTTGTGGCATGTGGGCCTATGCACAGTGTTAGTTAAGGCCACTGATCTTGCTGAAGCAGCAATGTGTGGTGGCATGAGGTGAGATCTTAATTTCCTGCCCAGGAAGTGAACCTGGGAAGCCTGGATGAGAATCAGGAATCCTAGCCACCAGACAACCAAGCACTAGAGGCAAGAAGCTATTTTTCCCTCGATCTTTGCTCCCTGCAAAAAATGCGTCTATCATGGAGGCATAAACTGTAAATGCAGATACAAGGTTTATTATTAGAGACAGAGCACACAACAAGTGGGAGAGCACGTAGAAAAACAATTTGTTAATACAGAAGCAAGGCAGAGACGCACACCCTGAGAGAAAAGATGTGGGCATGCCCGCTAGTGGGGAGGAGCACACTAAAGAGGCAGGTAAGTCATTTTTATAGGTCAGTTCTTTCGGGTCTTTGTCTTCCTTCAGGCCAAGTATTTGGTTTATTTTTCCACACCTCACCTACCCTGAGACCCTCCCCTAGGGTGTGCATACGTCCCACAGCCAAGATGGACCTCGAAGTGAAGTCTTCTGAGAGGAGCAGGGCTCATTATGGCCTGGAATTAGCCCCTGACTTTTGATCCACAAGGAGTTTTCTGTGCATGTGTAGTGTCTCCCTTGTCCCAAAAGAGGGGAGGAGGGAGATCCCTTAATCCTTTACTAAAACAGGTTTTGCCCCTCTTTGTCCTTGCCATGACTACTACCTCAAGGCATGTACAAGAGACAAACGCAGGTATTTACCCTGATTCTGTTGTTACTTCCATTTCCGAGAGCAGACAGGAAGCTGATTGTGAATGTCTAACCTGGAGCCCATCTCTCTCCTACATCACCATGACTGTGGGATCTTAGTTCTCTGAGCGATGATCATACCCATGTCTCCTGCATTAGAAGGCAGATTCTTAACCCCTGGGCCACCAGGGAAGTCCCAAGTCTATTGCTGACTTAAATAAAAACACACAATATAAGAGTTGGGAATTTAAGTTTTGTTCAGGGTCTTACTGAGGACTATAGCCTGGGAGACAGCTCTGAGGAACTGCTTTGGAGAACTAGGGGAGTAGCCAGTCTAATAACATGTAGTCAGGCATTCATCTTGGTAAAAGATTACCTATAATCACGAAGAACAGATATCTCAGGTTAATGATTTTAGTACCTTTTTACATTTGGGAAGATGCTAGAATGTGCAGTCACTGAAATTCTTCCTGAAATGTATATCTGACTGTCTAGGGGCCCCTTTATCCCAAGCATAGAGTGCCTAATCCTGTTTTATCATCCTGAATTCTTTTCAGTGTTCACTGTTGTTGGGGGACTGCAGTGAGTTGCAATTTAACTCTTGTATAACTTCCTGATGTTCAAGCTGGTTTTAGGAAAGGAAGAGGAAGCAGAGATCAAATTGCCAACATCCGCTGGATCATTGAAAAAGCAAGAGAGTTCCACAAAAACATCTATTTCTACTTTATTGACTATGCCAAAGCCTTTGACTGTGTGGATCACAATAAAATGTGGAAAATTCTGAAAGAGATGGGAATACCAGACCACCTGACCTGCCTCTTGAGAAATTTGTATGCAGGTCAGGAAGCAACAGTTAGAAGTGGACATGGAACAACAGACTGGTTCCAAATAGGAAAAGGAGTATGTCAAGACTGTATATTGTCACTCTGTTTATTTAACTTATATGCAGAGTACATCATGAGAAATGCTGGGCTGGAAGAAGCACAAGCTGGAATCAAGATTGCCGGGAGAAATATCAATAACCTCAGATATGCAGATGACACCACCCTTATGGCGGAAAGTGAAGAGGAACTAAAAAGCCTCTTGATGAAAGTGAAAGTGGAGAGTGAAAAGGTTGGCTTAAAGCTCAACATTCAGAAAACGAAGATCATGGCATCTGGTCCCATCACTTCATGGCAAATAGATGGGGAAACAGTGGAAACAGTGTCAGACTTTATTTTTCTGGGCTCCAAAATCACTGCAGATGGTGACTGCAGCCATGAAATTAAAAGACGCTTACTCCTTGGAAGGAAAGTTATGACCAACCTAGATAGCATATTGAAAAGCAGAGACATTACTTTGCCAACAAAGGTTCGCCTAGTCAAGGCTATGGTTTTTCCTGTGGTCATGTATGGATGTGAGAGTTGGACTGTGAAGAAGGCTGAGCGCTGAAGAATTGATGCTTTTGCACTGTGGTGTTGGAGAAGACTCTTGAGAGTCCCTTGGACTGCAAGGAGGTTCAACCAGTCCATTCTGAAAAAGATCAGCCCTGGGATTTCTTTGGAAGGAATGATGCTAAAGCTGAAACTCCAGTACTTTGGCCACCTCATGCAAAGAGTTGACTCATTGGAGAAGACTCTGATGCTGGGAGGGATTGGGGGCAGGAGGAGAAGGGGACGACAGAGGATGAGATGGCTGGATGGCATCACTGACTCGACGGACATGAGTCTGAGTGAACTCCGGGAGTTGGTGATAGACAGGGAGGCCTGGCGTGCTATGATTCATGGGGTTGCAAATAGTTGGACACGACTGAGCGACTGATCTGATCTGATCTGATAACTGAATGATGACTTATGCTCTTAGTTCTTTTTTTGTTCACATGATCATTATAATATTATACTTCATATGCTTTTAGAATGACAGTAATAAAAATGGAATCACTTCACAGAAAGCTGATTGTATGCCAGCTACTGTGCCAAATGCTTTTATATTCATTATCATTATTCATTTTCCTAAGGACAACTGTTCAGTTTAGTTGCTCAATTGTGTCCGACTCTTTGTGACCCCATGGACTGCAGCACACCAGTCTTCCCTGTCCATCACCAGCTCCTGGAACTTGCTCACACCCATGTCCATCAAGTTGGTGATGCCATCCCATCATCTCATCTTCTGTCATCCCCTTGTCCTCCTGCCTTCAGTCTTTCCCAGCATCAGGGTCTTTCCCAATGAGTCAGTTCTTCACATCAGGTGGCCAAAGTATTGGAGTTTCAGCTTTAGCATCAGTCCTTCCAATGAATATTCAGGGTTGATTTCCTTTAGGATTGACTGGTTTGATCTCCTTGCAGTCCAAGAGACTCTCAAGAGTCTTCAACACCACAGTTCAAAAGCATCAATTCTTCGGTGCTCAGCTTTCTTTATGGTCCAACTCTCACATCCATACATGACTACTGGAAATACCATAGATTTGGCCTTGGAATACGGAATGAAGCAGGGCAAAGACTAATAGAGTTTTGCCAAGAAAATGCACTGGTCATAGCAAATACCCTCTTCCAACAACACAAGAGAAGACTCTATACATGGACATCACCAGATGGTCAACACCGAAATCAGATCGATTATATTCTTTGCAGCCAAAGATGGAGAAGCTCTATACAATCAGCAAAAACAAGACCAGGAGCTGACTGTGGCTCGGACCATCAACTCCTTATTGCCAAATTCAGACTGAAATTGAAGAAGGTAGAGAAAACTACTAGACCATTCAGGTATGACCTAAATCAAATCCCTTATGAGTATACAGTGGAAGTGAGAAATAGATTTAAGGGCCTAGATCTGATAGATAGAGTGCCTGATGAACTATGGAATGAGGTTCGTGACATTGTACAGGAGACAGGGATCAAGACCATCCCCATGGAAAAGAAATGCAAAAAAGCAAAATGGCTGTCTGGGGAGGCCTTACAAATAGCTGTGAAAAAAGAAGAGAAGCGAAAAGCAAAGGAGAAAAGGAAAGATATAAACATCTGAATGCAGAGTTCCAAAGAATAGCAAGAAGAGATAAGAAAGCCTTCTTCAGTGATCAATGCAAAGAAATAGAGGAAAACAACAGAATGGGAAAGACTAGGGATCTCTTCAAGAAAATCAGAGATACCAAAGGAACATTTCATGCAAAGATGGGCACAATAAAGGACAGAGATGGTGTGGACCTAACAGAAGCAGAAGATATTAAGAAGAGGTGGCAAGAATACACAGAAGAACTGTACAAAAAAGAGCTTCAAGACCCAGATAATCATGATGATGTGATCACTGACCTAGAGCCAGACATCTTGGAATGTGAAGTCAAATGGGCCTTAGAAAGCATCACTACGAACAAAGCTAGTGGAGGTGATGGCATTCCAGTGGAGCTATTCCAAGTCCTGAATGATGATGCTGTGAAAGTGCTACACTCAATATGCCAGCAAATTTGGAAAACTCAGCAGTGGCCACAAGATTGGAAAAGGTCAGTTTTCATCCCAATCCCAAAGAAAGGCAATGCCAAGGAGTGCTCAAACTACCGCACAATTGCACTCATCTCACATGCTAGTAAAGTAATGCTCAAAATTCTCCAAGCCAGGCTTCAGCAATATGTGAACCGTGAACTTCCTGATGTTCAAGCTGGTTTTAGAAAAGGCAGAGGAACCAGAGATCAAATTGCCAACATCCGCTGGATCATGGAAAAAGCAAGAGAGTTCCAGAAAAACATCTATTTCTGCTTTATTGACTATGCCAAAGCCTTTGACTGTGTGGATCACAATAAACTATGGAAAATTCTGAAAGAGATGGGAATACCAGACCACCTGATCTGCCTCTTAAGAAATCTGTATGCAGGTCAGGAAGCAACAGTTAGAACTGGTCATGGAACAACAGACTGGTTCCAAATAGAAAAAGGAGTACGTCAAGGCTGCATATTGTCACCATGTTTATTTAACTTATATGCAGAGTACATCATGAGAAATGCTGGACTGGAAGAAACACAAGTTGGAATCAAGATTGCTGGGAGAAATATCAATAACCTCAGATATGCAGATGACACCACCATTATGGCAGAAAGTGAAGAGGGGCTAAAAAGCCTCTTGATGAAAGTGAAAGTGGAGAGTGAAAAGGTTGGCTTAAAGCTCAACATTCAGAAAACGAAAATCATGGCATCTGGTCCCATCACTTCATGGGAAATAGATGGGGAAACAGTGGAAACAGTGTCAGACTTTGTTTTTCTGGGCTCCAAAATCACTGCAGATGGTGACTGCAACCATGAAATTAAAAGACGCTTGCTCCTTGGAAGGAAAGTTATGACCAACCTAGATAGCATATTCAAAAGCAGAGACATTACTTTGCCAACAAAGGTTCGCCTAGTCAAGGCTATGGTCTTTCCTGTGGTCATGTATGGATGTGAGAGCTGGACTGTGAAGAAGGCTGAGCGCCGAAGAATTGATGCTTTTGAACTGTGGTGTTGGAGAAGATTCTTGAGAGTCCCTTGGACTGCAAGAAGATCCAACCAGTCCATTCTGAAGGAGATCAATCCTGGAATTTCTTTGGAAGGAATGATGCTAAAGCTGAAACTCCAGTATTTTGGCCACCTCATGCGAAGAGTTGACTCATTGGAGAAGAGTCTGATGCTGGGAGGGATTGAGGGCAGGAGGAGAAGGGGACGACAGAGGATGAGATGGCTGGATGGCATCACTGACTCGATGGATGCGAGTCTGAGTGACCTCCGGGAGCTGGTGATGGACAGGGAGGCCTGGCGTGCTGCAGTTCATGGGGTCGCAAAGAGTCGGACACGACTGAGCGACTGATCTGATCTGATCTGATCTGACTAGATGGACTTTTGTTGACAAAGTAATGTCTCTGCTTTTTAATATGCTGTCTAGGTTGGTCATATCTTTTCTTCCAAGGAGCAAACATCTTTTAATTTCATGTCTGCAGTCACCATCTGCGGTGATTTTAGAACCCAGGAAAATAAAGTCTGCCACTGTTTCTATTGTTTCCCCATCTATTTGCCATGAAGTGATGGGACTGGATGCCATGATATTAGTTTTTTGAATATTGAGTTTATGGGGACAACTGTGTCTCCCCATTTTGTAGAGGACAAAACTGAAACTTAGAGAAGCCCAGGAGATTGCTTCTGCTAAATGGTAAAGGCAGCAGTCAATTCAGGTAGTCTGACTTTAAAAATCATGTTCTTGACCCAGTTATGCAATTACATTTCTGAGATTCCCTCATCTCCTTTAAAGCATGTCAAAGCCATCCTTTAAAAATGTCAATTGGCTTCAATTATGATTATTTAATATATTATTTCTTTCATTAAATAACTTTTAATTTTAGGTATCCCCCAAAGGATAGACATACTTTTTTCGTAATTGGATGTTGTACAAAGTGACAGGATTGATTCTTGGATTCATTTTAGTTCATAATAGAATATATTAGTTTAGTTGGAATTGTTAATATTCCCTCGGGGAGAATCCAGTGCCCAAGGCACTGATTGATAAATCAAAATCTTCAGTGAGTCTAGTAAATCAACTGTCACACATATGTCAACCTTTTCTCCAGAGTATAGATTTTATCCAGGACAAGGGTGTTTATTCCTTTCTATTGTTTTCTCCTTCAAAACTGTATTATACTAAGGTATTTAAACAAATCCCTGAGACTGCACGCTTTTTTCCCTTACAAAAAAAAAAAAAAAAAAAAAATCGCAATAGGGATCTTGCTTTCTCCAGCTATTTTAGGGAAAGAACTCAGTTGTTTGCATATTTGCATTTTAACCCCTAACCTCTCCTGAGGACAAATAGCTGTCTGACTATTAAGCCCACAGGCGCAGCACTGGGACTGTGGATTAAGCTTCTGAATGCTGACTAGTTTTCTGCAGCATCCCCAGCATGTGTGAAGAATGTGTTTGTAGCTGGGAGGCAAACAGAACATCCAAAGCTGAGCAAGAATTTTGAAAAATAGTTGTCTTATGTATAAATTTATTTTGCTTGTAGTGTTTTATTCTTGTTGGTTTCATTATTCCTTATTTCTACTTTCTTTTAAAATAGCTTAGTTTTGTTTGATATTCTCATGAATGAAGTTTTGGTCACTTGTTGTGGAATGCTGCAGTCTTGATTGTTAAATGTTTTTTGTTTCTTTATCATGTAAATACCAAGCCATTGATGGGTGGCTCAGAAATTTTACCTGGTAGAGAAGGCCTGGTGATTTCCAATAGGATGTCTGTGTGGCCTTCCCTCTAAACAAATAAGGGCCCATTTGGAAGTGTTGGCCCAGTTGGAAGGCACTAGCTTAGGTTTGTAGTGCATATAATAGAAGAGCACGACTTTGGGCTGTGGATTTATTTCTCTAAGTTTAAGTTATTATTGTGCTTGCTTTCAGGTAAAAAACCCAAATGGCTCTTTATTCTTTAGCATGCATAATAGTGTGAATTATATTTGGGTAGAACAACCAAACTAAACTGATGAATTGGCACATTAATCTAAAGAGTCACCAATAGGACTCTTTTTGCAAGGCATGGAGGGGTTGAGGGTGGAGTGGGGCAGGTGAAGGCTGATCCAGGATGAAGTAAAATCTAGCCTCTGCCCTCAGGAGCTCAAGATACAGGACAGAGTAAAGAGAATGCCAGAGAGTTTACCCATTAGGGAAAGAATCCTGTTTGAGAGGTTGTGGACAATGGAGCATTGGAGGTAAACTTTGAAGGACTGATGGTATTTCAAAAATGTAGCTACATTTATCCTGACTGTAAAAGCACAGGGGAGGGGTGGGGGTGGGGAGAGACTCTGTGTGTGTGTATGTGTGTGTGTGTGTGTGTGTGTGTCTGTCTTGTCTCTTTGGAGAATGGCTCTTCACTTCAGCTGGCACAAGTGTAGGGGAGCAATGGGATATAAGTCTCATTAGCAATGTATATTTTCCTTTCATATACAGTAAAATTACATCCTTATCTGTAGGGATGATGATTCTATTTACTATATAGTCAAATGCTAAATCCATTGTTAGCTATTTTGTAAATCGTAATGTTACTGACACATAATGAGCTGTATGTTCTAATTCTTAAAAATAATTATGATAATACTGCCTCCTGGCTCAGGGTCATGGTGTAAATTCTATGACACAGCCTGTGCTTTCTGGATATCTTTATTCATTATCTACCTGTATGTTTAAACTGGGATTTGATCCCTAACCTAGGCCAGATGTTAGGATTAGCAGCAAGTAGTTTTAACTATATTGTGATTTTTGAGGGGCAACCTTCACTTTACTGTTGGGATGAGCTAAAATATTTCGCTTATATTAATATAAGAGATAATATTAAATTGTTTTTCTACTAAAACTATTCTGCTCATTGGAATTTCTTTTTGTTATGTTATTGTTGGGGGAGTTTGTAATTTCCTCAGTTCTGTCTCGCTGCAGCAAAAATTTGAAGTGATGGGCAAATTGGTGTTACAACCCTGTGTAATTTCCTCGGACGGACCAGTGTTAAGCTCTATGTTACAGCTCAGTTTTATTTAGAAAGCAAAGGGAAATACATCCTCGAGGCTTGAGGGCGGGCCAACCCAAAAGATGTGAAGAGAAGAGAAGCCCCTAGCTCAATTTTGGCTCCTCTTTTTATATGTTTTTTCTCCTCCCACTGAGTCTGTCCTGTGTAAATTGGGCTAGCCAGGAGAGCTGTTTGTTTTACCTGGGGTCCTCACTCTGGTCCTCAGACTTTCCTTTGTTCTATTTTTTGAGGGCTTTTCCCTTCTTTGTCTTTTAGACACTGCAATTTTGGACTCCTTTTTCCTATTCTAACTACCCAACATTATATTTGGAGAAGGCAATGGCACCCCATTCCAGCACTCTTGCCTGGAAAACCCCATGGGTGGAGGAGCCTGGAAATGGCAACCCACTCCAGTGTTCTTGCCTGGAGAATCCCAGGGACAGGGGAGCCTGGTGGGCTGCCGTCTATGGGGTCGCACAGAGTCGGACACAACTGAAGCGACTTAGCAGCAGCAGCAGCAACATTATATTATTAGAAAACACAACAAACCACATTGCATACTCTATTTTTTGTATGTTTTGAGGTTGTTTTTGTTTAGTTGCTAAGTTGTGTGTGACTCTTTGCGACCCCATGGACTGCAGTATGCCAGGCTTCCATGTCCTTCACTATCTACTGGAGTTTGCTCAAACTCTTGTCTGTTGAGTCAGTGATGCCATCAGTGATTGGTCAGTGATTGGCACCTCATCCTGTGTCACCCCCTTCTCCTCCTGCCCTCAATCTTTCCCAGCATGAGGGTCTTTTCCAATGAACTGGCTCTTCACATCAGGTGGCCAAAGTGTTGCAGGAAGGAGGACCCCTTCCAGGGCCCTAAACTGGGCTCTTGTCTATCACATGGAAATGAATTGTCCAAGGAGACACATGTGCGGACAAAGCAAGAGATTTTATTGGGAAAGGGCACCTGGATGGAGAGCAGTAAGGTAAGGGAACCCAGGAGAACTGCTCTGCCACGTGGCTCTCAGTCTCGGGTTTTATGGTGATCAGATTAGTTTCCGTGTGGTCTTTGGCCAAGCATTCTAATTGGCCTAATTCTAATTCTATGGCGCACATATCACTCAGCCAAGATGGATGCTAATGAGAGGGATTCTGGGAAGTGGATGGACATGCGGTGTCTCCTTTAGACCTTTCCTGAGCTCTTCTGGTTGGTGGTGGCTTATTAGTTCCGTATTCCTTATCAGGATCCCCTGTCATAAAACAACTCATGCAAATGGTTACTATGGTGCCTGGCCAGGGTGGGCGGTTTCAATCAGTGTGCTTCCCCTAACAAAAGTATAGGAGCTTCGCCTTCAGCATCAGTTCTCCCAATGGATATTCAGGGTTGATCTCCCTTAGGATTGACTGGTTTGATCTCCGTGCTGTCCAAGGGACTCATAAGTCTTCTCCAGCACCAAAGTTCGAAAGCATCAGTTCTTTGGTGCTCAACCTTCTTTATGGTCTAACTCTCACAACCGTACATGACTCCTGGGAAAACCATAGCTTTGGCCATATAGCCCTTTGTGTACAAAGTGATATCTCTACTTTTTAATATGCTGTCTAGGTTTGTCATAGCTTTCCTTTCAAGAAACAAGTGTCTTTTTCTTTTAATTTCATGACTGCAGTCACCATCTGCAGTGATTTTGGAGCCCAATAATATAAAATCTGTTACTGTTTCCACTTTTCCCCTTTCTATGAAGTGATGGAACCGGATGCCATCATGATCTTAGTTCTTTGAATGTTGAGTTTTAAGCCAGCTTTCTCACTCTCCTCTTTCACTCTCATCAAGAGGCCCTTTGGTTCTTCTTTGTTTTCTGCCATTAGAGTGGTATCATCTGCATATCTGAGATTGTTGCTATTTCTCCCAGCAATCTTGATTCCAGCTTGTGATTTGTTCAGCCCAGTATTTCATATGGTGTTCAGTTCAGTTCAGTTCAGTTCAGTCACTCAATCGTGTCCGACTCTTTGCGACCCCATGAATCGCAGCATGCCAGGCCTCCCTGTCCATCACCAACTCCCAGAGTTCACTCAAACTCACGTCCACTGAATCGGTGATGCCATCCAGCCATCTCATCCTCTGTCGTCCCCTTTTCCTCCTGTCCCCAATCCCTCCCAGCATCAGAGTCTTTTCCAATGAGTCAACTCTTCACATGAGGTAGCCAAAGTACTGGAGTTTCAGCTTTAGCATCATTCCTTCTAAAGAACATCCAGGACTGATCTCCTTTAGAATGGACTGGTTGGATCTCCTTGCAGTCATATGGTGTACTCTGCATATAAGTTAAAAAAGCAGGGTGACAATATACACCCTTGACATACTCCTTTTCCATTTTGAACCAGTCTATTGTTATTTTTCTGGTTCTAACTGTTGCTTCTTGATCTACATATAGGTTTCTCAGAGACAGGTCAGGTGGTCTGGTATTCCCATCTCTTTAAGAATTTTCTACAGTTTGTTGTGATCCACACAGTCAAAGACTTGGGCTTTGTCAGTAAAGCAGAAGTAGATGTTTGTCTGGAATTCACTTGCTTTCTCTATGGTCCAGCAGATGTTGGCAATTTGATCTCTGGTTCCTCTGCCTTTTCTAAATCTAGCTTGTATATCAGAAAGTTCTTGAAGCCTAACTTGAGGGGTTTTGAGCATTACCTTGCTAACAGGTGAAATTAATGCAATTGTGCAGTAGTTTGAACATTCTTTGGCATTGTCTTTCTTTGGGATAAAACTGACCATCCTGTGGCCTCTGCTGAGTTTTCCAAATTTGCTGACCTACTGAGTGCAGCACTTTAACAGCTTTATCTTTTAGGGTTTGAAATAGCTCAGCATCATCTTTTAAGGTTTGAACTCACTTCTACTAGCTTTGTTCTTGGTAAAGCTTCCTATGGCCCAGTTCACTTCACACTCCAGGATGTCTGGCTCTAGGTGACTGACCACACCATCATGGTTATCCAGGTCATTATGACCTTTTTTTGTATAATTTTTCTGTTTGGAGAGAAGAAACTAGTATTTTTTTTTTTTAACATACACTTTGTAGACATTCTGCTGTGATAACATGAGAGGGGCCAGGGCAATTAACTGAACAAGAAGGAAATTTCAAAATTGATGGATTAAAATATGCTATTTGTAAATGAAATGGATTAGGATTTGAAGTAAGGATATTACTGGGTTATAACTGATCAATTTTTAGTAGCATTCCTAAGTAATTAGTAGTAGTAACAGGATTGTACCACACCTCTGAAATCCACTGTAATGGTTTAGTATTCAAATGAATCACTTGGAAAATTTAAAGAGTAAAGATTCCCAGGTCTAAACTGTAGATGTTTTGATTCCATAACTCCGGGGTGGGGCCCATAAGTCTGCTTTTAATCATTGTCTCAGGCGATTGAGAAATGCTTCACTGCAACACAGGTGCTTTAACAAAAACCTATGTTTAGTGTTGGGGACCTGCTCAACGAACACGTGAAAATAAAAGTGTTAGCTGCTCAGTCGTGTCTGACTTTTTGCGACCACATGGACTGTAGCCTGCCAGACTCCTCTGCCCATGGAATTCTCCAGGCAAGAATACTGGAGTGGGTTGCACTTCCCTTCTCCAGGAGATCTTCCCTACTCAGGCATCGAACCCAGGTCTCCTGCATTGTAGGCAAATTCTTTACCATCTGCACCACTGGGGAAGCCCCAGGGAACATGTATAGAGTTTAAAATTAACAATGGTGATGGGCAGTGTCAAGTGATGGTATAAACTGCCATAGAGCTAGAAGCTAAAATTCTTGATGTTCATGCTTTTGAGTGAAATGTAAATCATCTGTGATTAATGATGATTTTGTTTTTTTTCTTTCAAATCTTTGTTACTCCCCTCGACCCTTTTTCTCTGCTGGCTAGAGTACAGTACTGAGCAGCACTGGTAATAATGGACACCAGTGATTTATTCTCATTTTTTTTTCCAATTTTTTTGATGTGAACCATTTAAAAAGCTTTTATGGAATTTGTTACAATATTCTGCTTTATGTTTCGTTTTTTTGGCCATAAGGCATGTGGAATCTTACCTCCCTGGCTATGGATTTTTCCTGCACCTCCTGTGTTGGAAGGCAAAGTTTTAACCACTGTACCATCAGGGAAGTCCCTTTCTTTCAGTTTTATTGAGATATAGTCGACATACATCACTGTCTAAAGTGTACTTACATGTATTGATTTGACTTATATATTTTGTAAAATAATTACCATATAAGTTTAGTTAACAGTCGTTATCTGAGATAGATATGATAAAAAGTTTTCAATTTTTCACTGTTGAGTATGATAACTGTGGGTTTTTCACATAATCCTTTACTATTTTGAGAAAAATTCCTTTTATCCCTAGTTTATTGACTATTTTTATTACAAAAGAATGTTGAATTTTGTCAAATGCTTTTCTGCATCAAGATGGTCATGTATTTTTTCCTTCATTTTGTTAATTCTGTGTATTACATTGATTTGCATATGTTAAATCATCTGTATATGCTGAGAATAAAACTTACTTGGTCATAATCTTTTCTTATAATGCACATAATCCACTTGTGTAATTCTTTTAATATGCTGCTGAATTCAGTTTACTATATTTTGTTGAGGATTTTTGCATCAATACACATAAGGGATATTGGTTGGTAGTTTTCTTGTAGTGTCTTTTAGAATTACAAAGTGTTCCTTCTTTAATTTTTTTGGAAGAATTTAGAAGGATTGATGTTATTTTCCTCATCTGTAAGAGTCCTTTATATATTAAAAATATTGTTCCTTTATCTGTGATATATTGCAAGTGTTCTTACCCCAACCCAGTTTGTTTTCTTGACTTTCTTGATGATAAAACTACACAGTAGTTTTTAAAATTTTTCCTTATGTAGTCAAATTTACCCATTTCTTTTCTTCCATGGATTCTGAATTTGGGGCCATAGTTAGAAAGCCTTTTCCTAAACTCAAGCTCAAGCAAAATTCACCTTCATTTTTTCTAGTACTTGCATGGTTTCACTTTTATATTTAGATGCCTGATTCATTCAGAGTTTATTCTTGTGTATTGTGTAGGGCATAGATCTAATTTAATTTTTCCAAAGTGGTTAATTAAAAAAACTAAGATCATGGCATTAGGTATCTGGAGTGGGTTGCCATTTCCTTCTCCAATGTATGAAAGTGAAAAGTCAAAGTGAAGTCGCTCAGTCATGTCCGACTCTTAGCGACCCCACGGACTGGAGCCTACCAGGCTCCTCCGTCCATGGGATTTTCCAGGCAAAAGTACTGGGGTGGGGTGCCATTGCCTTCCCCGACATGGAAAATAGGTGGGGAAAAAATGGAAGCACTGACAGATTTTATTTTCTTGGGCCCCCAAAATCACTGTGGACAGTGATTGCAGCCATGAAATTAAAAGATGCTTGCTTATTGGAAGAAAAGCTATGAGAAACCTAGACAGCATATTAAGAAGCAGAGATATCATTTTACTGACAAAGGTCCATCTAGTCAAAGCTATGGTTTTTCTAATAGTCATGTATGGATGTGAGATTTGGACCATAAAAAAAAACTGGGCACCAAAGAACTGATGCTTTTGAACTGTGGAGTTGGAAAAGACTCTTGTGAGTCCCCTGGACAATAAGATCAAACCAGTCAATCCTAAAGGAAATCAACCCTGAATATTCATTGGAAGGACTGATGCTGCAGCTGAAGCTCTGATACTTTGGCCACCTGATGGGAAGAGCCAACTATTTGGAAAAGACCCTGATGCTGGGAAAGATTGAGGGCAAGAGAAGGGGGTAGCAGAGGATGAGATGGTTAGATAGCATCACTGACTCAGTGAACATGAGTTTGAGCAAACTCTGGGAGGTAGGAAGGTGTGATGGAATTTACATCATGATCCTGACCTAGGAGTCAGCATTAGCATAACTATTTTTAAGGTAAGTACAGGGAAGCCTGGTGTGCTGCAGTCCATGGGGTCCCAAAGAGTTGGATATGGCTTAGCGACTGAACAGTAACAAGTGGTTAATCAGTTGTCTCAGTACCATTTATTAAAAACTCTATTTACTCCCCTATGACTTGAAATACAATCCTTATTAAAATTTTTTATCGTACTTGGGTCTCTTTCCAGACTTTCTATTCTGTTATGCTCGTGTCTCTTCACAGAACTTTTATAGTATGTATTTTTTAAAGTTTTTAATTAATTCACTTATTTTTGGCTGTGCTGGGTCTTCACTGCTGCATAAGCTTTTTGCTAGTTGTGGCGAGTGGGGGCTACTCTCTAGTTGCAGTGCATGGGCTTCTCACTATGGTGGCTTCTCTTGTTGTGGAGCACAGGCTCTAGGATGCGGGCTAATCCTTCTTGTAGCATTTTGTTCCTCCTTGCTTCCTTCTCTCTCTTTACATTTTCTTAAAGACTTCATTTTTTTTAAGAGCAGTTTTAGGTTCACAGCAAAATGGAGAAGAAGTGCAGAGATTTCCTTTATATCCCGTGGTCTCACACTTGTACAGCCTGCCTTATTACCAACATCCCTCACCTGAGAAGCTGTATATTTGTTATAATTCATGAATATACACTGACATATTATAGTCAACCAAAGTCCACAGTTTACATTAGGGTTCACTCTTGGTGTTGCATAGTCTATAAGTTTGGATACAATGTACATATTGTATTATTTATTATTGTATCATACAGAATATTTTCACTGTCTTGAAAATATTGTTTTACCTATAGTATTTTTTCACTGCAGATGGTGACTGCAGCCATGAAATTAAAAGACGCTTACTCCTTGGAAGGAAAGTTATGACCAACCTAGATAGCATATTCAAAAGAAGAGACATTACTTTGCCAACAAAGGTTCGCCTAATCAAGGCTATGGTCTTTCCTGTGGTCATGTATGGATGTGAGAGCTGGACTGTGAAGAAGGCAGAGCGCCGAAGAATTGATGCTTTTGAACTGTGGTGTTGGAGAAGACTCTTGAGAGTGCCTTGGACTGCAAGGAGATCCAACCAGTCCATTCTGAAGGAGATCAGCCCTGGGATTTCTTTGGAAGGAATGATGCTAAAGCTGAAACTCCAGTATTTTGGCCACCTCATGCGAAGGGTTGACTCATTGGAGAAGACTCTGATGCTGGGAGGGATTGAGGGCAGGAGGAGAAAGGGACGACAGAGGATGAGATGGCTGAATGGCATCACTGACTTGATGGGTGTGAGTCTGAGTGACCTCCGGTAGTTGGTGATGGACAGGGAGGCCTGGCGTGCTGCAGTTCATGGGGTCGCAAAGAGTCGGACACGACTGAGCGACTGATCTGATCTGATCTGATAGTATTTTTTAAGTATTTTTGTAATCTTCTTACATTTTTATTTTTTCATATCAAGTTTAGTGTCATCTTGCCCAGTTCCATAAAAAAAATCTTGTTGGTTTTTTAAAATTGAGATTGCATTTAATTTTAAATGAACTTAGGGGAGAACTGACATCTTTATGAATTTATCCATCTTTTCCAAGAACAAGGATATTGCTAGAAAGACTATATTTCCATCTGTTCTAGTCTCCTTTTACATCTTTGAGGAGTGTTTTATAAATTTCCTTATATAGGCTTTGCTGCTGTGCTGCTGCTAAGTCACTTCAGTTGTGTCCGATTCTGCGACCCCATAGATGGCAGCCCACCGACGGGGGAGCCCGTCCCTGGGATTCTCCAGGCAAGAGTACTGGAGTGGGCTGCCATTTCCTTCTCCAATGCATGAAAATGAAAAGTGAAAGTAAAGTCGCTCAGTCCTATCTGACCCTCAGCGACCCCATGAACTGCAGCCTTCCAGACTCCTCCGTCCATGGGATTTTCCAGGCAAGAGAACTGGAGTGGGGTGCCATTGCCTTCTCCATTTCTTTTGCTAGGTATAAACAAAGGCAATATATGAAGATATCATGGCTTTATACCATTGTTGTAAGTTGTTATTTTCCTTTGCTGCTGCTGCTAAGCCACTTCAGTTGTGTCCGACTCTGTGCGACTCCTTAGAAGGCAGCCCACCAGGCTCCCCCGTCCCTGGGATTCTCCAGGCAAGAGAACTGGAGTGGGGTGCCATTGCCTTCTCCATTTCTTTTGCTAGGTATAAACAAAGGCAATATATGAAGATATCATGGCTTTATACCATTGTTGTAAGTTGTTATTTTCCTTTGCTGCTGCTGCTAAGCCACTTCAGTTGTGTCCGACTCTGTGCGACTCCTTAGAAGGCAGCCCACCAGGCTCCCCCGTCCCTGGGATTCTCCAGGCAAGAACACTGGAGTGGGTTGCCATTTCCTTCTCCAATGCATGAAAGTGGAAAGTGAAAGTGAAGTCGCTCAGTCATATCCGACTCTTAGCGACCCCATGGACTGCAGCCTACCAGGCTCCTCCGTCCAGGGGATTTTCCAGGCAAGAGTACTGGAGTGGGGTGCCATTGCCTTCTCCGGTTATTTTCCTTTAGCACATCGATAATATTTAATAATATCCTAGTATTTTCTAGCATCCATATTTTATCTTGAGATATTAGCAGTCAGGCTAGCTGTGGCTCCTTTGAAGATCATGTCTTTTTCTGTGACTCCTTTTCGGATTTTCTCCTGTTTGATTCTCTGTAGTTTCGCTGTGATGTGTCTAGGTGTGGATTTAAAAAATTGTTTATCCTCTATGGGATTTGTTAAGCTTTGTGAAGTTATGGGTTGGTGAATTTTGTAAGTTCTGGAAAATTTTCATTCATTATATCGTTATGTATAGCCTCTGTTTATTCTCTTATCTGGAATTCTGAGTAAATGTATATTAGACTTTTTCACTGTGTTCTCTGGGCTTGTTCTTTTTCATCTATATTTTAAGTATATTTTCTTCACGCTCCATTCTGGATAGCTGCTTCTGACTTTTCTCTTGATTTGTCAGTGACCTCTTCAGCTGTTTCTGATTTGCTATTAAATCTGTCCATTGCATGAGTTTGAGCAGGCTCTGGGAGATGGTAAATGACAGGCAGGCCTGGCGTGCTGCAGTCCATGGGGTCGCAAAGAGTTGGACACAACTGAGTGACTGAACAACAACTAAACAATATGTTGCTTCTCACTCAGAAGTTAATTAAGAAATATTTAATAGATCTGCAGCTCATCAAATAGATCGATACAGTGGATTTTTTTTTTTAATTGGAGGAAAATTGCTTTACAATGTTTACATGTTGTGTTGGTTTCTGCCATACAACAATGTGAATCAGTCATAATTATATATATATATCCCCTCCCTCCTGTGCCTCCCTCCCCCGATTTCGACCCTCTAGGTCAGCACAGAGCGACAGGGTGTCCTGGGCACCCTGTGGACACAGTGGATTTTTGTCACATAAGAAAAGTTTCGATTATGTCTTGGGATCATCAAGGATCTACATCATACAATTCAATTCAATAAAGACTTACTGAGCACCTTCATTCTTTCTGGAGCTATTTCTCCTCTGATCTCCAGTAGCATCCTTACTCCTTGGAAGGAAAGTTATGACCAACCTAGATAGCATATTCAAAAGCAGAGACATTACTTTACCAACAAAGGTTCGCCTAGTCAAGGCTATGGTCTTTCCTGTGGTCATGTATGGATGTGAGAGCTGGACTGTGAAGAAGGCTGAGCGCCGAAGAATTGATGCTTTTGAACTGTGGTGTTGGAGAAGACTCTTGAGAGTCCCTTGGACTGCAAGAAGATCCAACCAGTCCATTCTGAAGGAGATCAATCCTGGAATTTCTTTAGAAGGAATGATGCTAAAGCTGAAACTCCAGTATTTTGGCCACCTCATGCGAAGGGTTGACTCATTGGAGAAGACTCTGATGCTGGGAGGGATTGAGGGCAGGAGGAGAAGGGGACGACAGAGGATGAGATGGCTGAATGGCATCACTGACTCGATGGGTATGAGTCTGGGTGACCTCCGGGAGCTGGTGATGGACAGGGAGGCCTGGCGTGCTGCAGTTCATGGGGTCGCAAAGAGTCGGACACGACTGAGCGACTGATCTGATCTGATCTGATCTGAGCACCTACTTTGTTCCAGGGTGTGCTGGATATTGAAAATACACAGAAGGAAGATTAAATCATGACTGTTTTTTTTTGTAATTATTAAGGCACCAATGAGGACTAAAATATTTCGAAAAGATTTGATAAAGAAAGGTTAAAAGAAGAAAATAGAGAAGCATGGGCAAGATAAACTTGCTGTGGGTGTAAATAACCTCACCTGATTCCTATCTTTTCTCTACCATACTTAATATGGTGCTGAGCCCAACAGTTAAGACAACAACTACTCATCAGACTGAATTAACCAGGAAATTCAAATAATTAAAATACCCCTTTTCCTTCCTATTTTCCATTTTTTTCCCTCTCCTCTCAGCATTGCAGCAGTTTGAGACTTTATAAAAGTTACAAGGTGGTGACATAAAGATTGAAACCTTTGCCAATAAAGTGTCTAAAAATAAAAAATAAATCTGTCCATTTAACTTTTTATTTACTGTTTTTAGATGTACAACTGCTGTTCGACTCCTTTTCACTTCTGCAATGCCACATTCTAAAGTGTACAGTTCCCTGATGACATTTGCAACTTTTTGTTTTATCTTTTTGATCATAGTGAAAATAGTGATTTTATAATCTGGGTCAGAAAAGCCTAATATCTAAAATGTTGAAGTCTTTCTGTTGTATTTTTTTCCCCTGCTGGTTCTTGATGAAGGAGTACCCCCTCTGTGCCCCCACCTTAAATGCTTACTTCTCTTTGACTGTATTCTGGTCATTGTATTTGAAAACATATTTGTGGGAAAAAATTGAGACATAGGACAATTGAACCTTTTTCCAGAGAGAATTCTTATTTGCTTTACCAGTTGTCAGCAGACCCTATAAGTTTAGGGCTACCTTATAGCAAGTTCAAGTCTGATGCTCTCAGAATTATCCAGAAAGAGCAAAGTTTTGGAGTCTTCAGTTCATTCAGTTCAGTTGCTCAGTTGTGTCCAACTCTTTGCGACCCCATGGACTGCAGCACATGAGGCCTCCCTGTTTATCGCCAACATCCAGAGTTTACTCAAACTCATGTCCATTGAGTTGGTGATGTCATCCAACCATCTCATCCTCTGTCATCTCCTTCTCCTCCTGCCTTCAGTCTTTCCCAGCATCAGGGTCTTTCCCAATGAATCAGTTCTTCACATCAGGTGGCCAAAGTATTGGAGTTTCAGCTTCAGCATCAGTCCTTCCAATGAATATTCAGCACTGATTTCCTTTAGGATGGACTGGTTTGATCTCCTTGCAGTCCAAGGGACTCTCAAGAGTCTTCTCCAACACCACAGCTCAAAAGCATCAGTTCTTCAGTGCTCAGCTTTCTTTATGATCCAAGTCTACATCCATACATGATTACTGGAAAAACCATAGCCTTGACTAGACAGACCTTTGTTGTCGAAGTAATGTCTCTGCTTTTTAATATGCTGTCTGGGTTGGTCATAACTTTTCTTCCAAGGAGCAAGCATCTTTTCTTTTCATGGCTGCAGTCACCATCTGCAGCAATTTTGGAGCCCAAAAATAAAGTCTGTCACTGTTTCTGTTTCCCCATCTATTTGCCATGAAGTGATGGGACCAGATGCCATGATCTTCGTTTTCTGAATGTTGAGCTTTAAGCCAACTTTTTCACTCTCCTCTTTCACTTTCATCAAGAGGCTCTTTAGTTCTTCTTCACTTTCTGCCATAAGAATGGTGTCATCTGCATATCTGAGCTTATTGATATTTCTCCCAGCAGTCTTGATTCCAGCTTGTGCTTCTTCCAGCCCAGTGTTTCTCATTATGTACTCTGCATATAAGTTAAATAAACAGGGTGACAATATACAGCCTTGACGTACTCCTTTTCCTATTTGGAACCAGTCTGTTGTTTCATGTCCAGTTCTAACCGTTGCTTTCTGACCTACATACAGGTTTCTCAAGAGGCAGGTCAGGTGGTCTGGTATTCCCATCTCTTTTAGAATTTTCCACAGTTTGTTGTGTGCCAAAGGCTGTGTTCCACAATCAAAGGCTTTGGCATAGTCAATAAAACAGAAGTAGATATTTTTCTGGAACTCCCTTGCTTTTTCAGTGATCCAACGGATGTTGGCAATTTGATCTCTGGTTCCTCTGACTTTCTAAATCCACCCTGAGCATCTGGAAGTTCATGGTTCATTTATTGCTGAAGCCTGGCTTGAAGAATTTTGAGCATTACTTTACTAGCGTGTGAGATGAGTACAATTGTGCAGTAGTTTGAGCATTCTTTGGCATTGCCTTTCTTTGGGATTGGAATGAAAACTGACCTTTTCCAGTCCTGGGGCCACTGCTGAGTTTTCCAAATTTGCTGGCATATTGAGTGCAGCACTTTCACAGCATCATCTTTCAGGATTTGAAATAGCTCAACTGGAATTCCATCACCTCCCTGGCTTTGTTCATAGTGATGCTTCCTAAGGCCCACTTGACTTTGCAATCCAGGATGTCTGGCTCTAGGTGGGTGATCATACCATTGTGATTATCTGGGTCGTGAAGATCTTTTTTGTATAGTTCTTCTGTGTATTCTTGCCACCTCTTCTTAATATCTTCTGCTTCTGTTAGGTCCATACTATTTCTGTCCTTTATTTTGCCCATCTTTGCATGAAGTGTTCCCTTGGTATCTCTAATTTTCTTGAAGAGATCTCTAGACTTTCCCATTCTATTGTTTTCCTCTATTTCTTTGCATTGATCCCTGAGGAAGGCTCTCTTATCCCTCCTTGCTATTCTTTGGAACTCTGCATTCAAACGGGTATATCTTCACTTTTCTCCTTTGCATTTTGCTTCTTTTCTAGTATAAGATTCTCTTCTCCTCTGTATATGACTCTATACTTGTAGTCTTATCTCAGCTTAAATGAAGGAGTGTTTGTCAGACTTTTGGCTTCGTATGAATCTTTCAGTTTCACTTTCCTCTCCCTATTTTATAAGTATAACTCAGTTTTTAAAAAAATTTTTGCCTTATGTATTGTTAAATTCCATTCAGATAGAAGGTGTATTGAATGCTAGGTTATTTCTCAGGGTTCTCACCTCCTAGATTTTGGTTCAGTAATTCTTCATTCTCTTTTTAGCTGGCCTCTGCTTTTAATAGGATTTTAAAAAATCATGTTTAATTCAGCTTTATTAGTTTTCCTTAGAGGATTGTTTTGAATTACCAAACCTGTGAGTACTTCAAGGGTCACTTTTGGGGACTATCTGTGCGTTGTGAGCATCCAATTTCATTGCATTGTGGTTTTGAAATGTTCTTTATATGATATCAATTCTTTTTTCCCTCCCAGCCTTTCTCTGTGAAAAAGTATATGTTCTTCTTTTTGTTCTTTCTCTGTGAAAAAGTATATGTTCTTCTTTTTGTTCTTTATATGATATCAATTCTTTTTTTCCTCCTAGCCTTTCTCTGTGAAAAAGTATATGTTCTTCTTCTTATCTGTTTCATGTTGGTAGAAAATAATGTGTATTCCATAATTGTCATGTGTGGGGATTCTATATCTTTCCATTATTTCAAGATTTTTATTTATAATATTTAAATCTTCTGTCATCACAGAATTTTAAGATATCTTTTTGATCTGCCAGTTTCTCCAAGTGGTGATTTAAATCTTTCATTGTAATATTTTTTATACATATTATGCATTCATATGTGTATTTTGTTAGATATGAATGAGTTATGGATCGTTATGCCTTCCTAGTGAATTTTTCCTTTTATTATTATTTGATACCCCTTTATCACTTTTTCTTTTAACATCTGTTTTGTCTCTTTATAATACTGTTTGTTGTTCTAGGTTTCTTTTGACTTTTCTTTTTTCCTGCTCTTTATTTTTTTTCTTTTTATGTTCTTCTATTATAGCTATGTCTCTGGGAAACAGAATATAACTGGCTTTTAATTTTTACTATTGTGGTAAAATATAGATAACATAAGCTTTTAACCATTTTCAGCATACATTTCAGGGACATTAAATACATTCACATTGTTGTTCAACCATCACCATCACCCATCTTCAAAAATTAATCTTTCCATATTGCTGTAATAGTTCTCCATTATTTCCTCCCAGCCCTGACAACCAGTGTTCTACTTTCTGCCTCTATAAACTGAGTACTCTAGGCTTCTCCTGTAGGTGGAATCACCCAATATTTCTCCTTTTATATTTAGTTAATTTCACTTACCATAATGGCTTCAAGGTTCACCCACGTTTTAGCATGGGTCAGAATTTTGGATTGAAAAAATTTTTTTTCTGGCACTCTAATGAAACAGAAAAATCCTACAGTCTTCAAAAGAAAACCATTAGCTGGGACCCAGCAAGGGGCAAGTGATGTCACAGAGGTCCTACTTTTGTGGGTGAGAGGAATAGGTTAACTGGTCCTTCATTCTGGAGATAGTCTCTCAGTTAGACATCATGACTGGGGCCTCAGTTCATGTCATATGAACTGAGAACCACATGGAAGCTCCCATATGCACCACTTCATCCTTCTACTGGAATGCCAGACCATCCACTGCATTGGTTTGCTTTTTTAATTAGCTAATTAATCAATTAATGAATTGAATTTTACCCATTCACTTTATGTGCTCAAAAAATTTTCAAATTTCAGATGTCATCCTTTCTGTTTTAATGTTTTACTCAGCTTGTTATTTTTCTTCTGTCACAGCCAGAAGAGTATAACATTTCTAGACAGAATAATGTTTGGCTGACTCCCTTCGCTGTTCACCTGTCACAACACTGTTAATCGGCTATACTCCAATACAAAATAGAAAGTTTATAAAGACAAGAGAATATATTCATGTGAAATCTAACTCATTATCATGAACCAGGAGTTCCTTTGGGGTATTTCTATGACTTTTATTTCCTCTTTAAAGTGGTTTGAATTCAGATATTAATTATATAAAAATATTTTTGTATATTTTTGCCACTTAAATGATGTGTTCTGAATGTTTATTAGTATTATGAATATTACACAAACACTGTTGATAGAAAATATAAATATTTCTTTTGTTCTTCTTCATGAGAGTTTTAAAAATTGTGGTAAAATATACATCACATGAATTTGATGATTTCAGCCATTTTTAAGTATATGGCTCTGTGGCACTAAGTACATTCACATTGTTCTGCACTCATCACCACCATCCTTCTCTGGAACGTTTTTTACATTTATAAATTGAACTGTGTATCCATTAGTACTAATTCCCCATCTTCATGAGTTTTTAGGTGAATACTTTGAGTGCTTTCTTGAATGTGCTACAATTTTATATCCTGCCAAACTTAGCCTTATAACTGTGTCTTTCAATTTTAAAATTCAAACTAAAGCTAGACAACACTGGGCATAGAGCATGCAAAAAATACATACAGGAAGAACTAAAACAAAATGAATAACATTAACTTTACTACATATAATAAAATCTGATGTGTTTGCTCTTAGTATTCAATTTTGCTAAAAAATGCTATTTGTGACCCCTTATATCCATTCCAGTATTCTTGCCTGGAGAATTCCATGGACAGAAGAGGCTGGTGGGCTATAGTCCTTGGGGTCACAAAGAGTTAGACATGACTGAGTGACTAACACATACACATACATTTTCATTTAATATTCTATTCAAAAGGTTACTTCTTGAAAATTAAAAGCAGTGCATTACATGATACAGTTGAAAAGGGAAGTTCAGTTCAGTTGCTCAGTTGTATCTGACTTTTTGCGACCCCCACTGACTGCAGCACGCTAGGCTTCCCTGTCCATCACCAACTCCAGGAGCTTGCTCAAACTCATGTCCATCGAGTCAGTGATGCCTTCCAACCATCCTTTGTCATCCATCCATTGTCATCCCCTTCTCCTCCTGCTTTCAATCCTTCCCAGCATCAGGGTCTTTACCAATGAGTCCCTGGCATCAGGTGGCCAAAGTATTGGAGTTTCAGCTTCAGCATTAGTCCTTCCAATGAATATTTAGGACTGATTTCCTTTAGAATGGACTGGTTGGATCTCCTTGCAGTCCAAGGGATTCTCAAGAGTCTTCTCCAACACCACAGCTCAAAAGCATCAGTTCTTCAGTGCTCAGCTTTCTTTATAGTCCAACTCTCACATCCATACATGACTACTGGAAAAACCAGAGCTTTGACTAGATGGACCTTTGTTGGCAAAGTAATGTCTCTATTTTTTAATATGCTGTCTAGGTTGGTCATAGCTTTTCTTCCAATGAGCAAGTGTCTTTTAATTTCATGACTGCAGTCACCATCTCCAGTGATTTTGGAGCCCAGAAAAATAAAGTCTGACACTGTTTCCACTGTTTCCCCATCTATTTGCCATGAAGTGATGGGACCAGATGCCATGATGTTCGTTTTCTGAATGTTGAGCTTTAAGTCAACTTTTGCACTCTCCTCTTTCACTTTCATCAAGAGGCTCTTTAGTTCTTCTTCACTTTCTGCCATAAGGGTGGTTTCATCTGCATATCTGAGGTTATTAATATTTCTCCCAGCAATCTTTATCCCAGCTTGTGCTTCATCCAGCCCAGCATTTCTCATGATGTACTCTGCATTTAAGTTAAATAAGCAGAGTAACAATATACAGCCTTGACGTACTTCTTTTCTTATTTGGAACCAGTCTGCTGTTCCATGTCCAGTTCTAACTGTTGCTTCCTGATCTGCATACAGATTTCTCAAGAGGCAGATCAGGTGATCTGGTATTCCCATCTCTTTTAGAATTGTCCACAGTTTGTTGTGTTCCACATAGTCAAAGGCTTTGGCATAGTCAATAAAGCAGAAGTAGATATTTTTCTGGAACTCCCTTGCTTTTTCAACGATCCAACAGATGTTGGCAATTTGATCTCTGGTTCCTCTGATTTTCTAAATCCAGCTTGGAAGTTCACAGTTCACATACTGTTGAAGCCTGGCTTGGAGAATTTTGAGCATTACTTTATTAGTGTGTGAGATGAGTACAATTGTGCAGTAGTTTGAGCATTCTTTGGCATTGCCTTTCTTTGGGGTTGGAATGAATACTGACCTTTTCCAGTCCTGGGGCCACTGCTGAGTTTTCCAAATTTGCTGGTATATTGAATGCAACACTTTCACAGCATCATCTTTTAGGTTTGAAATAGCTCAACTGGAATTCCATCACCTTCCTAGGTTTGCTCATAGTGATGCTTTCTAAGGCCCACTTGACTTCACATTCCAGGATGTTTGGCTCTAGGTGGGTGATCACACCATCGTGATTATCTGGGTCGTAAAGATCTTTTTTGGACAGTTCTTCTGTGTATTCTTGCCACCTCTTCTTAATATCTTCTGCTTCTGTTAGGTCCATACCATTTCTGTCTTTTATGTTGCCCATTTTTACATGAAATATTCCCTTGGTATCTCTAATTTTCTTGATGAGATCTCTAGACTTTCCCATTCTATTGTTTTCCTCTATTTCTTTGTGTTGATCCCTGAGGAAGGCTTTCTTATCTCTTCTTGCTATTCTTTGGAATTCTGCATTCAAATGGGTATATCTTTCCTTTTCTCCTTTGCTTTTCACTTTTCTTCTTTTCACAGCTGTTTGTAAGGCCCTCTCAGACAGCCGTTTTGCTTTTTGCATTTATTTTTCTTGGGGATGGTCTTGATCCCTGTCTCCTGTACAGTGTCACGAACCTCCATCCATAGTTCTTCAGGCACTCTATCAGATCTAATCCCTATTTTGTCACTTCCACTGTATAATCGTAAGGGATTTGATTTAGGTCATACCTGAATGGTCTAGTGGTTTTCCCTACTTTTTTCAATTTAAGTCTGAATTTGACTAGATGGACCTTTGTCAGCAAAGTAATGTCTCTGCTTTTTAATATGCCATCTAGGTTGGTCATAATTTTTTTCCCAAGAGCAAGTGTCTTTTAATTTTATGGCTACAGTCACCATCTGCAGTGATTTTAGAGCCCAAGAAAATACCGTCTGTCACTGTTTCAATTTTTTCCCCAACTATTTGCCATGAAGTGATGGGACCAGATGCCCTGACCTTTGTTTTCTCAATGTTAAGTTTTAAGCCAGCTTTTACACTGTCCTCTTTCACTTTCATCAGTAGTGTAAATAAAGGTGAATCTTAGTTGATTTTGTTAATTGTTGTTTTTCAGTCACTAAGTTGTTTCTGACTCTTTGCAATCCTATGGACTGCAGCATGTCAGCCTGCTTGTCCCTCACCATCTTCTGGAGTTTGGGCAAATTCTTATCCATTGAATCAGTGATGCCATCCAGACATCTCATCCTCTGCTGTCCTCTTCTTTTGCTTTTGATCATTCCTGGCATCAGAGTCTTGAAAGAGGAAGCTCAGCGTTGTGGTGTTTGATGATTTCCCTGGGGTAAATAATCCCACCATGGCTAATTCCAGTGGCTTAATTAATGGCTAATACCAGTGGCTTAACTTACAAAATTTCTGATATTTAACAATCTGCTATTGTGAGTTGGTACAAGCTGGCTCTAGCTCAGTAATGATCCTAAAGCTTTAGTTCTGATGTCAGAGAGTTGTCTCTGAGAGTCCGAGGGATGTCCAAAGGTTATAATAACATCTGTACAATAGAAAATACAGCTTATAAACCTTAAAAGAAGTACCTCAGTTGTCAGGTTATCCTGAATCCTTCAGAATTCAGTATTAACTGTGTTCACACACAGCTGCCTGTTAATACTGCAACTTTCTAAGAGAATCCTTTTATATCTTGGTAATTGAAGCATACTAATTTGTTAGCAATGACAAAATAATCTTTGAGGAAAGATAACTGTTAGATGATTTGGTTTTACTAAGAAAAATTGCATCAAGTCAAACTATCGTGAGATATTTTTGTTTTATTAAAATTAATTTTACTTGTTTCTTTAAAGTTTTTAAAAATTTAAAGTTACACATGGGCTCACATTATATTTCTATTGGACGACACTGGTCTAAAGGATATAGTTTAGACAAAAGTGATTCCAGATGAAGTCTGAGAGACAACAAGAAATGAAAAAAATAAAAAATAAATATATGGTTAAACATGGACATATATGATTGTATAAACAACAATAACAAGGATGTAGGGATCAAAAAACAAGATAGAATAAAAATGCTATGCTATGCTAAGTCACTTCAGTCATGTCCAACTCTGTGTGACCCCACAGACGGCAGCCCACCAGGCTTCCCCGTCCCTGGGATTCTCCAGGCAAGAACACTGGAGTGGGTTGCCATTTCCTTCTCCAATGCATGAAAGTGAAGAGAGAAAGTGAAGTCGCTCAGTCATGTCGGACTGAGAGACCCCATGGACTGCAGCCTACCAGGCTCCTCCGCCTGTGGGATTTTCCAGGCAAGAGTACTGGAGTGGGGTGCCATTGCCTTCTCCAGAATAAAAATACACGGCAGCAATAGCTTGTTAAGTCTGGGGCAGCAGTAATGAAGATTACAGTGATCTGAAGTCCTGTGTTCTTCTGGAGAATAGCCACATTAGCTTTGGATAAGTAACTTATGCATGTAAAATGTTTAGAATATAGAGTATACAATTGCCTAAGTAGTAGAGGAAAATAGAGTAGAAATTAGAAAGCAGTTCCTTAAGAAAAGCCAAGAAGGGAGAGCAAAAGCATGGGACTGGTAGCATAAACTAAGGTTTTGGAATTAAACTTATCTCTATAAAAATTCCGGGGCTGGAGGTGCGTCCCTGATCGCTTAGCAGGTAAAGAATCTGCCTGCAGTACAGGAGACACAGGAGATGTGAGTTCGATCCCTGGGTTGGGAAGATCCACTGGAGAAGGAAATGGCAACTTGCTCCATTCTTGCCTGGAGAATTCTTTGGACAGAGGAGTCTGGAGGTCTGTAGTCCATGGGGTTGTGAAGAGTTGGACAGTGATGAAGCACACACACACACACAGACACAGAGTAAGTGTAAATGTTCCAATTGAAAGACAGAGATTATCTGACTAGATTTTTTAAATTATTTTAAAAATTAACCATATATAAGAGGCACATCTAAAGCATAAGCATATAGAAAGACTGCAAATGAAAGAATTGCATAAGATATATTAATAATGTATATGCCTTAAAAGTTCAATAGCAGATAAGACAGACTTTAAAACAACAAAAAATTACTGGAAATAGATTATTACATAAATTAAACAATATCAATTCTGTCACAGCCCTTCTCCCCACCTCAACATTATGCTTTCAAGGTTCATGTTTTATTTGGATACCAGGAATCCCTGCTAGGGGCTTCCGGGTGGCTCAGTGGTAAAGGATCTCCCTGCCAGTGCAGGAGACAGGTATTCAATCCCTGGGTCAGGATGATCCCCTGGTAGAGGGCATGGCAACCCATTCTAGTATTCTTGCTTGGAGAATCCCATGGACAGAGGAGCCTGGTGGGCTACTCTACTGTCCATAGGGTCCATAGGGTCGCAAAGAGTCAGACATGACTGAAACAACTTAGCCGGCAGGCAGGCAATCCTTGCTAGAGGCATGGAAGCCCTTCCCTCCCCCTTCAGGAATTTATGGATATTGGGATGCCTATATTGACTTGTAGGTTCTAATGTATATGAGATAGTTACTCATATTGTCAGCATCAAAAATATTCCCTGAAAGGGAAAAGCTCCATGACATTGGTCTTGGCAGTGGTTTCCTGGATATGACAACAAGAACACACAGAACAAGAGCAAAAACCAACAAGTTGGACTGTATAAAACTAAAAGCTTATGCACATCATAAGAAACAATGAAATAAAAAGGCAACCTTTGGAAAGAAGGATACTACTTGCAAATTGTATCTGGTAAGTTAATATCCAAAATGTATTCAGCAAAAATCACATATTCAATTAAAAAGTGGGCAGAGGAACTGAATAGACATTTTTCCAAAAGAAGATGTACAAATGACCAACAGGTACATGAAAAGATGCTCAACATCACTAATCACCAGGGAAATCCAAATCGAAACTACAATGAGATATCACCTCATACCTGTTAGAATGACTGTCATCAGAAAGATAAAAATAACAAGTGTTGGTGAGGATGTGGAGAAAAGGAAGTCTTTTTGCACTGTTGGCGGGAGTGTAAATTGGTGCAGCCACTATGGAAAACAGTATGGAGGTTTCTTAAAAAATTAAAAGCAGATCTATCATATGATCCAACAATCCCATTTCTGGGTGTATATCCAAAAGAAATAAGCACAGGATCGCAAAAAAGATATCTGTACCCCCATGCTCAATTCAGCAAGATTTATGATAGCTAAGATAGGAAACAATAATCTATCAACAAATGGATAAAGATGTAGTGTGTGGGACTTCCCTCGTTGCCCAGTGGTTAAGAATCCACCTTGTAATGCAGAGGACACAGGGTTTGATCCCTGATCAAGAACTTAGATCCCACTTGCCAAGGAGCAGTTAAGCCCACGCACCACAACTACTGAACCTGTGTACTCCAGAGCCCATGTGCCACAACTAGAGAGTCCACGTGCTGCAATGAAAGGTCCCACACAGTTCAAAGACCCAGTGAAGCCAAATAAATAAATTAATTTTAAAAAGAGAAGATATAGTGTTTATATATACACACACACACACACACACCGTGGACTATTATTATTCAGCCTAAAAAAGAAGGAAATCCTGCTATTTCTGACAGCTTGGATAAAGCTAAGTAAAATCAGTCAGAGAAAGACAAATACTGTATGGTATCACTTACATGTGGAATCTAAAAAAGCTGAAACTTGGAAAAACCAAGGGTAGAGTCATGGTTCCCAAGCACTGGGGGTTGGGGGCAATGGGGAGATATTGGATCAAAGGTATAAACATTCAGATTTAAGATTAATAATTTCTAGGAAGTTAATGTACAGCATGGTGATTATAGCTAATACTCGTTTTATGTACTTGAAAGTTACTAAAAGGGGAGTTCTTAAATGTTTTCACCGCTAAAAAGAAATGATAATTATGTGATAGGATGGAGGTGTTAGCTAAAGCCATGGTGGCAATCATATTGCAATATATAAAGGTATCAAGTCAACACATTGTACACCTTGAACTCATGCAATGTTATATGTCTACTCTCTCTTAGTAAAGCTGGGGAAAAAGTAAGACATTGAAATGATTTAAAAAAAAAAAATTCCCAGCAGGTGAAGAACTCAGATTTCATCTGCAGCAAAAGAGAGTAAAGATGGGGATGGTGGCTCTGGTCTCTATTATAGTCAGGAAGTTAGATGGTTGGAGGGTTCCACCAAAGGGCCGGTTTAAACTTATCTGCCAACACCAAGGGAGGGTGCCTGGACTTTCTTATGGGTTGGTCTAGATGTGGGGCAAAAGGGAAAGGGAGAATAGTGGGACTTGAATACTGTTAGTGATCAAATATCAAAAATAGTCAGACTCGGAATTCTCAGATGATCCAGTGGTTAGGACTCGATGCTGTCACTGCCAGGGCCTTGGGTTCCATCCCTAGTCAGGGAACTAAAATCCCATAAGCTGAGGGCCATGGTCAAAAAAAGTCAGACTTCTTATTATGTCCATCAATCTAATTTATTTATTTTAACTAGTATGTAGCATTTTGTCGTTGATGTACTTGTATCAATTTATACTTCCATGTCTTGAAGCAGTTAAGTTTGCATTTTGTTCAAAGGGTGAGGGGAGGCCATTAGAAGGCCTAAGTGTGACAGTGATATGATCTGATTAATAGAAGAGTAACTGGCTGTTTGTAGGGACTTGGGGGTGGTAAGTAAGAGTGAAAACAAGGGGACAGTTATTACTGTAATCATTAGGATGAGAGACCTTGGATAGGGTGGTACTGGTGGAGATGCTGATGAATGGTTAGAATTCAGGATATACTCTGGAGACACAGTTCACAGAATCTTTGATGGATTGGATATGGGCTGTGACAGAATGATTCCTAGTTTTTAGCCTCACTAATGAAATAGAGAAGACTGGGCAACAAGGGGATGAGGCAGGGGAATCAAGAGTTGTTTTGTCTGTATTAAATTTGAATATTGGGACTTCCCTGGTGGTTCAAGGGTTAAGAATCCACTATCAATGCAGGGGACATGGGTTTGATCCTTGGTCCAGAAAGACTACACGTGCCTCGGGGTAACTAAGCCCCTGCGCCACGACTACTGAATCCTGTGTGCCCTAGAGCCCATACTCCACAATAAGAGATGCGACTGCCATGAGAAGCCTGAGCACTGCAACTAGAGAGTAGCCCCTGCTTGCTAAAACTAGAGACAGCCCGTGCACAGTTTAAAAAAAAAAAGAAAAGAAGGAATAATAATAAAATAAATAAATAATTGAAATGCCTTTTAGACTTGCAAGAAGAAATGTGAAATGTGCAGCTTCTTATGCATACTGGGAGCTCAGGAAAGAGGTCAGGGCTGGAGAGCTACATTTAGAGTCCTATTTAAAGCCACAGGCTGGATGAGATTACCTGGATATATAGAGAGAGATGAGAAGGAATTTTCAGACCTCCAACAGTTAGAAAGTGGAAAGAGAAGAGGACCTCGCAAGGGAAACAGAAGTGGTGGAGGCCAATGAAAACAGAAGTGACATCAGGAGAGTATGGTGGGTGAGTCAGGAGCCACATGAAAACAGTACTTTAAGAAGTAGGGAGCAACTTCTCTGGTGATCCAGTGGTTAACAATCTGCCTGTCAATACAGAGGACATGGGTTCGATCCCTGGTCCGGGAAGATCCCATATCCAATGGGGCAACTAAGCCCACACGTCCCGCTACTAAAGTCCTCATGTGCTCTAGAGCCTGTGCTCCACAACAAGAGAAGCAACTGAAATGAGAAGCCTGCTCATCAGACGAGGAGTATTCCCTGCTCACCGCAACTAGAGAAAGCCTGTAAGCAGCAACAAAGACCCAGTGCAGCCAGAAAGACTAAATCAATACATTTTTTTTTAAAAGTAAGGAAAATCCCTATGTCAAATGCTGATAGATTAAGAGGAACTCTATGTTTGGTGGTTTCTTATAAAACTAAGTGTACTCAAACCAAATGATCCTATAATTGCACTTCTTAGTATTTACCCAAAGGACTTTAATTTTTATGTCCAGCCAGAAATCTGCATACAGATGTTTATAGTAGCTTTATTCATAATTGCCAAAATTTGGAGGCAACCAAGATCCCCTTCAGTAGGTGAGAGGATAAATAAACCATGAAACATCCAGACAACGGAATATTATTCAGCTCTAAAAAAAAGCAATGTGCTATCAAGCTATGAAAAAACATGGTGGAAGCTTAAATGCATATTACTAACCTAGATAGCATATTCAAAAGCAGAGACATTACTTTGCCAACAAAGGTTCATCTAGTCAAGGCTATGGTTCTTCCTGTGGTCATGTATGGATGTGAGAGTTGGACTGTGAAGAAGGCTGACTGCCGAAGAATTGATGCTTTTGAACTGTGGTGTTGGAGAAGACTCTTGAGAGTCCCTTGGACTGCAAGGAGATCCAACCAGTCCATTCTGAAGGAGATCAGCCCTGGGATTTCTTTGGAAGGAATGATGCTTAAAGCTGAAACTCCAGTACTTTGGCCACCTCATGCAAAGAGTTGACTCATTGGAAAAGACTCTGATGCTGGGAGGGATTGGGGGCAGGAGGAGAAGGGGACGACAGAGGATGAGATGGCTGGATGGCATCACTGACTCGATGGACATGAGTCTGAGTGAACTCCGGGAGTTGGTGATGGACAGGGAGGCCTGGTGTGCTGAGATTCATGGGATCACAAAGAGTCGGACATGACTGAGCAACTGTAAACTGAACTGAAGTGAAAGGTGCCAAACCAAGAAGGCTACATACTGTATCATTCCAACTATATGACATTCTGGAAAAGAATACAATGAAAAGATCAGTGGTTGCAATGGGGGAAGAGATGAGTAGGTAGAGCACAGAGGATGTAGGAGGTGGTGAAAATACTCTTATGTGGTACTATAATAGTGGATTCATGTCATTATACATTTGTCCAAAGCCATAGAATGTGCAAGACCATGAGTGAATCTTAGTGTGAAACTATGGACCTGCGGTGATTATGATGTGTCAATGTTGATTTGTCAGTTGTAATAAATGTACAACTCTGGTGGGAGATGTTACTAATAGGGGAGGCTGTGCATGAGTGGGGGCAGACAGCATACGAGAAATCTCTGTCTCCTTCTCAATTTTGCTGTGAACCTAAAGTTGGCCTAAAAAAATTTTTTTTAATGACTACCTTAAAAAATAAATAAAGCTACCATGAAAACAAACAAACAAAAAGATTAGCTCTGTGAATAGACCAAGATCATCGGAGCCCTTTTGTTACTTTTGAACTTTGATTTTCCTGTATTTTGACACCTTAATGTAGTCCTCAGTATTTGTAAGTATTCTTATGGGGATATCAAAACCCACCCTGCAACTCCCATCCCATTCTAAGTATATCATTAGACGTAGAATGAAAAAGATTAAAGAATTAAAAAGCGCTGGAGGCCTTGTATCTGTTGGTAGCCATTTAACCTACCCCATAGTGGCATCCTGGTGTCAAGCAGCTGTGTATATGTTTTAAAAGCCCATCCGAATGCTCTCGAGGGCTTTTTATATCATGAGTTAGAACTGCCTGGAAGAGCTGATTGGCCCAATTCCGCAAAGAGGGTTCCAATAGGTTTTAAAGCCTTCTGTCTCATTTCTTTCTGCATTTGTTATTAGCTCAATAAATAAAAAATAGAGGAATTACCCAGTCACTAATTTGCTTTTTTATCAAGCAGAGTTCGTGTTTTAATAAATTGCCATTTTTTGTATTATTGAACATGTGCTATAATATGCCTGTAATTCAAACATTAAACTTTTTATTGTAGTATTTGTTTCCTTTCCAGTACATAGTTTCTTTAGCTGTAGTTTTTACCAGGATGTTTGATCATTTATTGCTTCTATATGATGTCTCTTAGTAAAATGTTTGCTTTCTACCTGAATTATTGCATTAGAAATTAAAATTTATTTTTCTCTGATCATAGGAGTGATGAATGATGCCCTTTAAAAAATTCCTAAATTTCCTTTTTTAAGGCATAATATTCTTTTTTTGCTACTGTCATGTTTTATGTTAGGTTGCCTTTCCTGTATTTTTAGGAAATGTTAGGTTGAGCTATGAAATTGCTGACATTTGACCATTTCTGACTATAGAAATGGCAATTTCAAATGGTTCAATCTGATACTTTTTCTTGCTTTAGTAATACTACTTAACAGTCACTCAGCCTTTCATTGAAATGTCTGACTTTAAGTTGTCCCAGATCAATCTGACTGGAGCTTGGATAGTTCGCTGAAACCTGATCCCACGTGCACTCTTCCCAAAGCACTGCTTCCATAGAGAAGGAATTACCGCCTTCTCCTTTAACTCCTCTCCTTTAACTTTACTGGCCTCTCCACTGACCACATCTTGCAGTGTGCTCTGTAATTGCTAAGACCTGCACAGAAGTAGTAATGAGACTTCACTTTTAGAAAAAAAGTTGTATTTGGATATGAATGTTGAAGGTGCTCTAGTTTATAGACTTGTGGATATTTGCAGGTTGTTTTCCATTTTATTAAAGCTGCTGCCAGGGTTGGTCTGGGTAAGGGCACCTTGCCCACTAGCCTTCCTGCTTCCTTCTCACGCACCTTCTCAACCACCTGGAGAAACGTCCTGTGCATTCTGCCCCCTGTTTCCTTCTCCTTGGTCTCTGGCTTGTCCTGGTCCATTTTTTTTTAAACATCAGAATCACCTTTTATTATTTATTTATTTGCATTATAGTACATGTATATTTCTTTTTCCCTTTTTAATCAACATTAAGTATAATTTGTATACAATAAAATTAGTACATTGTTAAGAGTTCTGGTGCTGGCCCTTTATTTCAGTTCCCTCTATTCTTCTTGAGGTGTGGATTATTGGTAATAAAAATGGTTGCCATTTATGGAAAATTGTGTGCCAAGCACTGTGCTTTCTATACATATTTGCTCCTTTAGTTTTCCCAGTAACCCTATGGTGCTGTTATTATATCCATTTAGAGGTGAGGCAGAACCCGCTACATAATTTGCAGGGCTTGATACAGAACACAAATGTAGACTTCTTTTTTAAAAATGATTAAGGAGAGCACCAAAAATGATTAAGGATTTCAAGAGAGGGACAGCATTAACCAAGTGTAGAGCTTATCTATGTATGGTCCTTTCTGCAGCTACACAGGTCGCAGGCCAGTGAGGGTAGTCCTGGGGTGAGCATCTGAGGAAGTGAAAGTCCCACCTTATGCCGTGATGAACTTGCATCAAACTGATGTCTGCAGACTCCCCAAGCCAACTTGTCTAACTGCTCTGCTTCACTGTCATCGTCTCTGCATTAGTCTCTCTCTCTGGTCTTGCCCCACTCCATTCAACCAAGGTGTGGTCTTCCTGAAACTGAAATCTGACCACATAACTCTTCTGTGGAATGGTCTTCTGTGCCGCTGCCTTTGAATAAAGTCTAAACTTCTTGGTACTGAACCTAACACCATGTGGGATCTGGTTTCTGGCCAGTCCTGGTCTCATTGCCTCCCAACATGTGCCATATACGCTTTGGTCATTCTGCTCTCCTTGGAGATCTGGAAAATACCATGCTTTTTCATGCCTTCTTGGCTTTTCATATGCTATGCCATGCTATGCTAAGTCACTTCAGTCGTGTCCGACTCTGTGTGACCCCATAGACGGCAGCCCACCAGGCTTCCCCGTCCCTGGGATTCTCCAGGCAAGAACACTGGAGTGGGTTGCCATTTTCATATGCTAGTCTTTTTTAAAAAATGTATTTATTTATTTATTATTTTTGGCTGTTCTGGGTCTTTGTTGCTGTGTGCAGGTTTTCGCTAGTTTGCAGCGAGCAGGGGCTACTCCTTGTTGTGGTGCATGGGCTTCTCATTGCTGTGGCTTCTCTTGTTTTGGAGCATGGGCTCTAGGTGCGTGGGCTTCGGTAGCTGCAGCACCTGGATCAGTAGTTGTGGCGCCCAGGCTTTGATGTTCCGAGGCATGTGGGATCTTCTCAATCTTGTGTCCCTTGTATTGGCAGGTAGATTCTTAGCCACTGGACCACCAGGAAAGTCTGCTAGTCTTTTCCTCTGCTATCCTTCCACCTCCAAGTTTCCAGAAAATTCATATTCATTCTTGAGCATCTGGTGTAAATATTTCTTTCTGTCTGAAGCTCCAAGAGTTGGTACCTTTCTCCTCTGTGGCCCCAGTATCTTTCAATAATTTCTGTTTAGGTGCTTATGGTGGTATGTGGTTGTCTTTGTTTTTCATGCCTATCTCTCTGAATAAACTGACCTCTTCATGGGCAGGAACAATGTGTCTTATTTGGTGTTGTGTCCCCTGTGCTTATCACAGGGTTTGACATAAGGTGTGTGTTGTGAGTGTGCATGCCAAGTTGCTTCAGTCGTGTTTGACTCTTTGCAGCTTTATGGACTGCACCCCACCAAGCTCCTCTGTCCATGGGATTCTCCAGGCAAGAATACTGGAGTGGGTTGCCATGCCCTCCTTTGATCTTCCTGACTCAGGGATCAAACCCGCATCTCTTAACGTCTGCTGCATTACAGGTGAATTCTTTACCACTGAGCCACTGGGGAAGCCTAAGGGGTTTGTGTTAGATCAATGCTAACTGTGTTGACTTAAATTCAGGACTGGCCTAGGTAGGGATATGATGATAGTTTAACAGGATCAAGCAAAGAAAGCTTTGGCTGTTGGTGACAGGCTCAAAATGTCACTGGATTATCTGTCTGAAAAGATGAGGTTAGATGGATACCTCTGTAGTCACAGAAAGTCTCACACTCAGCTGGGACCAAAGACAGGTATGAACTGGAAGGTCTCGACCTTTCACTGCTGTGAGGTCACTCCAGATCATGGCACATGAACCCATCAGCACCTGGGATGGTCACTTGGAGACACTGTTGGAATCTCCTGCCCCTTGAGGTCATCATGGGGAAAGAGAACATATTCACTGCTCAAATGTGGAAGGAAAATTATTTTCCTTTTATTTCTCCCAAGGTAATTGGTTGAGTGCTTCAAAGAGAATTTCAGTTTTATGCAATGATTTATATTAGAGCCTAAACAGAAAATACAAAAGCAGCAGATTTGCTAAATAAACCTAAGTAATTATCAGGCTGCTGCTGCTGCTAAGTCACTTCAGTCGTGTCCAACTCTGTGCGACCCCATAGACGGCAGCCCACCAGGCTCCTCCGTCCCTGGGATTCTCTAGGCAAGAACCCTGGAGTGGGTTGCCATTTCCTTCTCCAATGCATGAAAGTGAAAAGTGAAAGTGAAGTTGCTCAGTTGTGTCCAACCCTCAGTGACCCCATGGACTGCAGCCTTCCAGGCTCCTCCATCCATGGGATTTTCCAGGCAAGAGTAATGGAGTAGGGTGCCACTGCCTTCTCCGAATTAGCAGGCTAACCAGTTATTTTTCAGTTTATTATCTTTTGCTTCATAGGTATGTGATTCATAGAGTCCCATTCTGCTGAGTCTTCTGTGTATGTGAGCACTGATGCTTAAATGAGCATCATCACAACCCTTAGAGCATATTGCCTGTGGGTTGGGAAAAAGTAATACTGTTTCTACTCCAGAACCTTTTGTATGGGTTGTTTTGTGATCCCGATCACAGGAATGTTCCTTCTCTTTCTATCAGTCTCTTTAACTGAAAGGCATTTTCTTGAAAAGGTATGTGTTAGTCGCTCAGTCATGTCCTACTCTTTGTGACCCCATGGACTGTAATGTAGTCCGCCAGGCTCCTCTGTCCATGGAGTTCTCCAGGCAAGAATACTGGAGTGGGTTGCCATTTCCTTCTCCAGGGGATCTTCCTAACCCAGGTATTGAACCTGGGTCTCCTGCATTGCAGGCAGATTTTTTACCGTCTGAGCCACCAAGAAAGCCCCCTTGAAAAGGTGTTTGTTCCCTGAATAGATTGAGGCTATGGAGATAATACTTAATGAACTTTTTGAAGTTGTAATTCTAAGATTTGTCTTACTCTGTTTCTAAAAAAAGAGATGTGGACTTTTGTCTTTCTCCCTTTACCATGTGGTCTCATGGATTGTTTCCCAGTGTCCCCGGGAAAGCCCATTTAAGCTTTTGTACTCCACTTTATGCCATCACAGCTGCTCCCTGCCTCCCCGACACACCCTATGCAAATGACTACCTGTTCTCTGTCTACAGCCTGAGCTGGACTGAACTGTTCAGGAAGAGACAGGGGAAGAGGAAGAAATGATATCTGATAACTTATGTGCTCAGAAGAAACTGGTCCATGACTTTATACTTGAAAGTGATTCAGGTTGTAATCTTTGCTGGACATTAGCTTTCCTTAAAGATCATAAATATGCTCTTCCTTGGTGTTCTGGCTTTGAGAGTTACTGTTCAGAAGTTTTATGCCAAGCTGTCTTTCTTTTCCTTAAAAGTCATGTTGTCTTTTTGCCTGAATCCTGACAGCTTTTTTCCCCCTTTTTTCTTTATATTTCCATTGTTTTTCTAGAATGTCTGTCTCAGTATTGTCCACTTTGTGTTCTAAATATGAAGGTTCAAGTCTTCTTTTGTTTCAGGGAGGGATTTTTGATTATAGTTTTTAAAATTCATTTTCTTCCTATGCATGTTAGCTTTTTTTTGCTTGTTTTCTGTGTTTATTGTTCTTTCCTTAATGTATCTTATTCCTTTCATTTCTGTTTTATTTCCTTCATTTTTTCCTTATTTCTACACATTTATTCTCTTCTGTACTTTCTGTGGTTTCCAATTATTCCTTTTAGTTTAGTCTTTATTTTTGAAATGTGTTTTTCTTCTTTAGAATTGTTTCTGAGCTTGTCAACTCTTCATATTTGCCTATTTTCTGGCTACCTCATTTCTGAGCTTTGCTAGTTCTGGCTTATGCTCTTCTTTCATAACTTTTCCTATTTTCTTAATTTTGTTTCTGTTTAAAAAAAATTTTTTTTTTTTTGGTTTCACTGTGCAGCATTAGGATCTTAGTTCCCCAACTGGGGATCAAACCCATACCTCCTGCATCGTAAGTATGGAGTTTTAACCACTGGATTGCTAGGAAAGTCTCTTATTTTTTAATTTTAACTCATTTTGAAATATTAGCTCACTGTTTTCAAATACTTTGTAGTCATGTTCTTCTGGTGAATATTTATTTTCTGTATATGTGTTATTTGCATGACTTTTTTTACTTTTTGGTATTTTTGAATGTGAGATTAATTATAATCTTTTTCTGTTGCTGAAATGGTATTTTTACAAGAAAGTTCATGTGTAGGGGATGGAGAGGGCCACAATATCTTTATTTTTTGGTTTTATGACAAAGTATCTAATGGTTCTTATGCATTCATCTCTTCAGTGCTTCTACTTGCTTCCCCCTGTCCCCTCCTCCACTGGTATCTGAACACTTTTCTCTTTTATGCGCAGGCGCCCTGATCTGATCAACTTGCTGTGCTTCTGCTATTCCTCCTCCATATGTGTTTCTTCCTGCCTGAAAGGGAGCCCACTGGGTGTTCCTGAGTCCTGATGGTCAGCTGCCTTTCGGTCTTCCTGTAGTGACCTTGCTTTGATCATGAAGCCCCTTCCACCTGTTATGCCTACATCCACATCTAAGTGGGAGCCCTTCCTTTTGAAGCTAACTACTTGTTGGTAATCTCTCAGCTCTCCAGCACTGAGGACCCAATTTTCTCCCTTGGTTCTGCCTTGCTGTCATTCTCTTGTGGGTCTTACTGTGCTTACTGGTTTGGCCCCACCCATTTGTATCATAGGGTTATTGGGGATGCTTTGTGAAATGATTTTGTTGATGATGTCATCCTGGGTTTTGGCTTCTACTATCCTATTTGATTTTGTTTGTGAGGGGATTTGGGGAAATTATAAAACCATGCTGTCTTCACTTCTGTCTTATCTCTCTTCTTTTGTCCATTTTCACAGTCTAAAGTCCATCTTTTTTTGTGTACTTGGAAAAATACCCTTCTTCTTCTTATTTTAAAACTTATTTTTGGATGTGCTGGGTCTTCGTTGTTGTGTACAGGCTTTCTCCAGTTGCAGTGAGCAGGAGTTACTCTTTCTTGTGGTGTGTGGGCTTCTCATTGTAGTGGCTTCTCTTGTTGAGGAGCATGGGCTGTAGGGAGTGCTGGCTTCAGCACACGTGGTCTCAGTAGTTGCAGCTTGCAGGCCCCACAGTGTGAGCTCAGTAGTTGTGGCACATGGACTTAGTTACTCCATCACTTGTGGGATCTTCCCGGGCCAGGGATTGAACCAGTGTCCCCTGCACTGGTTCGTAGATTCTTAACCACAGGACCACCAGGGAAGTCCCTGTGTACTTTCTGATTTGAGCTTAAAAGAATCCTCTGAAGATTAATTCTACATAGAAATAACTCATTCCATTCTCTAGGGGTAGAGTCTTGGTTCTTATTCATGTTGAAGTATCAAATCAGATCAGATCAGTCGCTCAGTCGTGTCCGACTCTTTGCGACCCCATGAACTGCAGCACGCCAGGCCTCCCTGTCTATTACCAACTCCGGAGGTCACTCAGACTCACATCCATCGAGTCAGTGATGCCATCCAGCCATCTCATCCTCTGTCGTCCCCTTCTCCTCCTGCCCCC
Source organism: Tragelaphus eurycerus (assembly GCA_935064755.1). Taxonomy (NCBI): domain Eukaryota; kingdom Metazoa; phylum Chordata; class Mammalia; order Artiodactyla; family Bovidae; genus Tragelaphus; species Tragelaphus eurycerus. The sequence continues at coordinate 13,224,306 of CAKXYN010000020.1, forward strand.
AATCCCTCCCAGCATCAGAGTCTTCTCCAATGAGTCAACTCTTCGCATGAGGTGGCCAAAATACTGGAGTTTCAGCTTTAGCATCATTCCTTCCAAAGAAATCCCAGGGTTGATCTCCTTCAGAATGGACTGGTTGGATCTCCTTGCAGTCCAAGGGACTCTCAAGAGTCTTCTCCAACACCACAGTTCAAAAGTATCAATTCTTCGGCGCTCAACCTTCTTCACAGTCCAGCTCTCACATCCATACACGGAATGAAGCAGGGCACAGACTAACAGAGTTTTGCCAAGAAAATGCATTGGTCATAGCAAATACCCTCTTCCAACAACACAAGAGAAGACTCTATACATGGACATCACCAGATGGTCAACACCGAAATCAGATCGATTATATTCTTTGCAGCCAAAGATGGAGAAGCTCTATACAATCAGCAAAAACAAGACCAGGAGCTGATTGTGGCTCAGACCATGAACTCCTTATTGCCAAATTCAGACTGAAATTGAAGAAAGGAGGGAAAACCACTAGACCATTCAGGTATGACCTAAATCAAATCCCTTATGATTATACAGTGGAAGTGAGAAATAGATTTAAGGGCCTAGATCTGATAGATAGAGTGCCTGATGAACTATGGACTGAGGTTCGTGACATTGTACAGGAGACAGGGATCAAGACCATCCCCATGGAAAAGAAATGCAAAAAAGCAAAATGGCTGTCTGGGGAGGCCTTGCAAATAGCTGTGAAAAGAAGAGAAGCGAAAAGCAAAGGAGAAAAGGAAAGATATAAGCATCTGAATGCAGAATTCCAAAGAATAGCAAGAAGAGATAAGAAAGCCTTCTTCAGCGATCAATGCAAAGAAATAGAGGAAAACAACAGAATGGGAAAGACTAGGGATCTATTCAAGAAAATCAGAGATACCAAAGGAACATTTCATGCAAAGATGGGCTCGATAAAGGACAGAAATGGTATGTTGAAGTATAGGCAGAGCATAATCAGATGTGGGAGCAGTGAGTTCTTAGCTTTCTTATACAGAAAAGGGTAAAGCAAAGAGAATTTTTACAGTGTGATAGAAACTGCACATTAATTTGTGTGTGTGTTTTGTTTTGTTTGGAGGTGATCATTTTGCAATGTTTTACTACTAAAAAGTCTGATTCAGTGCCACATGCCTATATTTAAAATAAAGGAAGCTTCCTGCTTCTTTATGTTTTTGTCTTTTTTTTCTCCCTCTTACACATTGTTTTTATTTTATTTTTGCTTTATTGAGTAACTGATATTTTTAGTAGCATCATGATCTAGAATTTTCTGATATACGTGTTTTATTCTGGATTTGAGTTCAGAACTTGCTTTAGGGTTCTATTGGTAATAATTTTGTATTTTGGATAGGACTGTTGTTAGAATCTATTTTAAAAGCCTTGGTTTACTTGTCAACTGCCAATTTATTGACTGTAGAAATAATTACTATTGTTCTCAGATATCTTTGAAAAATTGTTAGTATCTTCTGAAGTATGGTAACATATAATTCTTGTGCTATATACTATAAATTATGATTTCTTCTTGTAAAGTATCAGTTTGATTTCCAAAATACTTTCTCATGCTTTTTTGCACGCTACATAATTCATTACATTGGTAAAGGCAACTATACAGGAAAATAGTAAATCAGCCATGTATAAAGCTAGTAGGGAGCTTTCCTGGTGGTAGAGTGGATGAGAATCTGCCTGCCAATGCCAGGGACATGGGTTCAATCCCTGGTCTGGGAAGATTCCACATGCCGTGGAACAGCTAAGCCTACATGCCACAACGACTGAGGCCGCTTGCAAGCTGCAGTTACTCAGCCCGTGTGCTGCAACAACTGAAGCCTGTGAGCCTAGAACCTGTGCTCTGCGACAAGAGAAGCCACCGGAATGAGAAGCCCTTGTACAAGGAAAAGTAGCCCCTGCTCACTGCAGCTAGAGAAAGCCCACGTAAAGCAATGAAGACCCAGCACAGTCAATAAAATAATAATAATAAATAAACTAAAAAAAAAAACTTAAAAAAAAATAAAACTAGTAGGAAGGTTACAAGACAAAAGTAGTAAAATCCTCTATGTCTGCAGTAAGTAGTTGAAATATAAAACAAAAAAATATTTTTTAAAAATGTCAAAAACAGTAAACATGGTGAGGGAGAGTAAAAATACAGGGTCATTAAAATGCATTTGAACTGGAGATAATCATATATATATTTATTTATTGCTATGTACAGTGTAGGGAATATAGTCTATGACTAGGTGATATCTTTGTTGTCATATTATAACTAGACTTATCATGGGGATCATTTTTATATAGAATAGAAAAGTCCAATATCTGATATTGAAAATTCACTAGAGGGGCTCAACAGCACATTTGAGGAAGTAGAAAACTCAGTAAATTTGAAAATAGATAATTGAGATTATCTAGATGGCACCCCACTCCAGTACTCTTGCCTGGAAAATCCCATGGATGGAGGAGCCTGGTGGGCTGCAGTCCATGGGGTCGCTTGGGGTTGGACATGACTGAGCGACTTCCCTTTCACTTTTCACTTTCATGCATTGGAGAAGGAAATGGCAACCCACTCCAGTGTTCTTGCCTGGAGAATCCCAGGGATGGGGGAGCCTGGTGGGCTGCCGTCTCTGGGGTCGCACAGAGTCGGACACGACTGAAGCGACTTAGCAGCAGCAGTCTGAGGAACAGAAAGAAAAAAGAAGGGATAAATATGAACAAGTCCTTAGAGACCTGTAGGGTACCCAAAACATGCATAATGGAATTCTAGAGGGAGGAAAAGAAAGAAAAAAAAAAAGAATATCTGAAGAAATAATGGCAGAAAACTCAAATTTCTACATGTTGAAGGAGCTGAATAAACTTCAAATAAGATAACTCAAAGAAATACACACCTAGTAACATTATAATCAAACTGTTGCACATAAAAGACATCTTTCAAAGGGAATCTTGAAAGTAAGAGAAGTATCTCATCTTGTTCAGAGGATTCTTAGTAAGATTAACAGCTCATTTCTCATCAGAAACCATGGAAGCTAGAATGCAGTGAGATGATATATTAAAAGAGCTGAATGAAAAAGTTATCCAAAAATTCTGTATGCAGCAAAATTATCATCCCAAAGGCAAAGAAGTTACTACATTTACTAGATTTAAAAAAACTAAAACTTTACAACTGGCAGACGTGCCCTACAAGAAATACTAAATGTTGTCTTTTAGGCTGACATGAAAGGACACTAGAGAGTGACTTAAAGCCACATGCTGAAATAAAGAGTTCCAGTAAAGGAACTATATAGGTAAACATGAAAGACAGTATAAATATGATTTTTGTTTGTAACTTTTATTCCTCCTATCTGACTTAAAAGATAACTGCATAAAGTAGTGATCACAAATTTGTGTTGATGGGGTATGCATTGTATAAAGATGTAACTTTTATGCCAGTAACAGCACAAAAACAGAGAGGAATGAAGCTATACAGAAACAAGGTTTTTAATATTATTGAAATTAAGTTAATCTAAATTAGATTGTTATAAGTTAATATTAATGATAATCTTTAGGAGAAATTATGTAGAAAATAATGGGAAAAAAATAAATATAATTAGTAAAAGAAATGATGGGAGACTTAAAATAATACAATAGAAAGTATCTATTTAATATAAAAGAAGGCAGTAATGGAGAAATACAGGAACAAAAAGAACATGAAACATGTAGACAATTATTGGTAAATGTAAATCTTACCTTATCAGTAATTATATTAAATGTAAATGAATTAAATACTTGAAATGGTAAAATATTAATTCTAACTGGACTGTGAAAATTTAGGCAGAAATTAAAACAAGAACAAAAACTATACAAAAATATATAGTATTAAAACCCCATAGATATTAAAAATATTCACATAAATCAAAGAAAATAGAAAAGAGGAAACAGAGAAAATTAAAATGGGGAAAATAGAACACACTTCTCTTCCAAACATATCAATAATTATCCAAATTCATCAATAATTATAGTAAATTAACTATTTGCACACACTGACTGGAAGTCAGATTTTCAAATTGAACTAAAAAACATGAGCCAACTATGTGCTGTCTAGAAGAACTCACTCTAAATACAATTATGTAAGTAAATTAAGAATAGAATGTTAGAAAAAAATACACTATCAAATCCTAATAAAAGATAACTAGAGAAGCTACATTAATATCAAAAATCAATTTTGGAAGGTATATTATAAGAGGTAAAGAAGGACATTACATAACAATAATGGGCCAAGTCACCATGAAGATCTAACCATTTAAAATGTGTATGCATCTGACAACAGAGCTTTGAAATATATGAAGTAAAAACCAGGATAGAACTTAAAGAAGAAATCTACAATTGTAGTTGGATATTTCAACACCACTCTAGTAATTTATATAACAAATAGAAACTAACAAGGATACAGAATAACTGATCAGCACTATCAACCAACTGGATCTAATTGACCTGTATAGGACACTCCACTTACCAACACAACGTAACATTTTTATCAAGCACACATGGGACATTCACCAAGATATATCGCCACTTGTGTCATAAAACAAATCTTAAAATTCAAAATTGAAATCATATGAAGTATATTCTCTGAGGCAGAGTGGAATTTCATAGAATATAGGAAGAGAGACATTGTAGACTATGATTAAAAAATTGTATTTGTTTTTTTAATGCTGCATAACAATATTATGACAAACTTAGTGGCTTAAAACATGGCACATTTATTATCTCAATTTTCTATGGGTCAGTAGTTGAAACATGGCCCTGTGCTTAGAGTCTTACAAAGTTGCAGTTATGTTGGTCCAACTGGGGAAGGATCCATTTTGTTAGCAACGTTTAGTTCCTCTAGGTTGTAGACTGAGATCTTTTGTTTTTTTCTGGCTATTGGCTCAAGGTGTTCTTAGTTTATAGAGGCTCCCAGCAATTTCTTACCTCTTCAGATCAGATCAGATCAGATCAGTCGCTCAGTCGTGTCCGACTCTTTGCGACCCCATGAACCGCAGCACGCCAGGCCTCCCCTGTCCATCACCAGCTCCCAGAGGTCACTCAGACTCGCATCCATCAAGTCAGTGATGCCATCCAGCCATCTCATCCTCTGTCGTCCCCTTCTCCTCCTGCCCTCAATCCCTCCCAGCATCAGAGTCTTCTCCAATGAGTCAACTCTTCGCATGAGGTGGCCAAAATACTGGAGTTTCAGCTTTAGCATCATTCCTTCTAAAGAAATTCCAGGATTGATCTCCTTCAGAATGGACTGGTTGGATCTTCTTGCAGTCCAAGGGACTCTCAAGAGTCTTCTCCAACACCACAGTGCAAAAGCATCAATTCTTCGGCGTTCAGCCTTCCTCACAGTCCAGCTCTCACATCCATACATGACCACAGGAAAAACCATAGCCTTGACTAGGCGAACCTTTGTTGGTAAAGTAATGTCTCTGCTTTTGAATATGCTATCTAGGTTGGTCATAACTTTCCTTCCAAGGAGTAAGCGTCTTTTAATTTCATGGCTGCAATCACCATCCGCAGTGATTTTGGAGCCCAGAAAAACAAAGTCTGACACTGTTTCCACTGTTTCCCCATCTATTTCCCATGCAGTGATGGGACCAGATGCCATGATCTTCGTTTTCTGAATGTTGAGCTTGAAGCCAACCTTTTCACTCTTCACTTTCACTTTCATCAAGAGGCTTTTTAGCCCCTCTTCACTTTCTGCCATAAGAGTGGTGTCATCTGCATATCTGAGGTGATTGATATTTCTCCCAGCAATCTTGATTCCAACTTGTGTTTCTTCCAGTCCAGCATTTCTCATGATGTCCTCTGCATATAAGTTAAATAAACATGGTGACAATATGCAGCCTTGACGTACTCCTTTTCCTATTTGGAACCAGTCTGTTGTTCCATGTCCAGTTCTAACTGTTGCTTCCTGACCTGCATACAGATTTCTTAAGAGGCAGATCAGGTGGTCTGGTATTCCCATCTCTTTCAGAATTTTCCATAGTTTATTGTGATCCACACAGTCAAAGGCTTTGGCATAGTCAATAAAGCAGAAATAGATGTTTTTGTGGAACTCTCTTGCTTTTTCAATGATCCAGCGGATGTTGGCAATTTGATCTCTGGTTCCTCTGCCTTTTCTTACCTCTTAGGATTCTCCAACATGGCCATTTATTTCATAATTTGTTCTTAGTGTGGAAACACCCCTCTATATTTGATGTCAGATGTGCAAGTAGAGAAACAATTTTCCTTTGGTATTTCTCAGTTCTGCTCTCTGGGGTCTTGGTTCTGCTCTCCGAGTTATTCTTCCCTTTTCATGAAAGGTAGCACGTGTTTGCACCTGAGTTTTATTAGCCTGCTCCCTACCAATAGAATACTGGGAATCCTACAACTTCCTTTCATTTTGTATTCTTTTTCCCTTTCAATCTATTCTCTTAGTTTCTGTTGAAATAATTTTCTCAGGAACTTTCTGGGCCTTTCATGGGTTTCACTTAGATTTATTCCATTCTAACATAGTCGCACACATACAGATCTTTTTGAGATAAGCCCTTCTCTACCTGCCCAGAGTGTTGGGGAATATCTTCCTAAGCACCTACAGGCTGTAGGTTTGGTTGAGAGGCTCTATGAGGCCCAGTCTTCACCTCCTGAAAGGGCACTTTGAGTGACTGAATACTCCGACTTTTTGGTCTTTCTGAGATGTAAGTAGAAGTTTGTACAGTCACACCCTCAGCTTTTTCTATAGAGCATACTTTCCTGATAGTGCTTAGAAATTATTTGTTAGTATATTTGGAAAGTTTGAGAATTTTAAAAATCATCAAGTTCTGGTTCCTTTTGTTTAACAATTCTTCTCTTATTTATCTCTGTATTTTCTCATTTTACTATAAGCAGCAATAAGAAACCAGGAAGCACCTTTAATACTTTGCTTGAAAATTTCCATAGCTATATAGCCAAATTAATTATGTACAAGTTTGGTTTTCCATATGACTGCAGAAGACAATTTAAGTTTTATGCCACTGCATAACAAGGATCCCCTTCCTTCATTTTCCAATAACGTGTTTCTCGAGAATTTCCTTTTAACTGTCACTAGCAGTATCCTCCAGTTTCACATTTCTTCTAACAGACTGTTTCAGGAAATTTAGGCTTTCTCTATGATGCTTTTCAAAATTCTTCCAGCTTCTGTCCACTGCTTGGTTCCAAAGCCACTCCTTAAATTTTTAGATATTTATTACAGTAGCACCATACTCCCAGGTAATGAAATCTTCATCAGTTACTTTTTGCTGTTCAGTAGGTCTGGGTTGTCAAAACCTTGCCCATCCAAAGAAAAGTTTGGTCCTTGCCTGGCTGCTGGGAATATCCTGCCTGTTAAGAGTGGCTTTGTTTAGCTGAGGCCTTGGGCCATGCTAGATAGTTTATGCTAATTGTGATCTGTGTGGGTACCTTGGGCTACACATATGTGTTTGATCTTTGGAAAGGCTGGAGACTGAAGGTCAGCCATACAGGCAGTCAGCTGTGCCTATATAACCAACTCTCCATGAAAACCCTGAATACTGAGCTTCCTAGGGAATATTCTATGCATTGTCACACACCATTTGTTAGAGAATTAAGTAAATTCTGTCCACATGACTGGGAAAGGACAACTGGAAACCTATGCCTGGTCCTTTCCTGCATTCTGCTCTATACATCTTTTTCTTTTGCTGATTTTCATTTGTATTCTTTAACTACAATAAACTTTAACCATGGTTATGATGGTTTTGCTAAATGATATGAATCCTTATGGGCTTCCCAGTTTGGCTGAGTGGTAAAGAATCCGCCTGCTAATGCAGAAGACACAAGAGATGTGGGTTTGATCTCTGGGTTGGGAAGACCCCTTTGGAGAAGGGAATGGCAACCCACTCCAGTATTCTTGTCTGGAATATTTCATGGACAGAGGGGTCTGGTGGGCTATAGTCCTTGGAGTCACAGAGTTGGACATGACTGAGCAACTGAGCATGCATGCATGCATGAATCCTTATAGCAAGTTATTGAACCTGATTGCAGTTTTGGGGACCCTTGAACACAGCTCTACAACAATTTATCATAAGCTTAGTGACTTAAAGAAAGCACACTGCTCACAAGAGTCTAGGCATAGATTAGCTGAGTCTCATGAGACTGCAATCAAGGGATTGACTGGAATATGTTCTTATCTGAAGGCTTGACTGGGGAAGAATCTGCTTCAAAGTTCACCAGAGTTGTTGGCAGAACTCATTTTCTTATAGTTGTTTGATGGAGGGCTCTAGCATCTTGCTGGTTATTGGCTGCCTTCAGGCCCTAGAGGCCACCTTTATCTTCTCAGCAAGAAAGCCATATGAGCCTCCCATCATGGCTGTTCATTTCTTCATAGCCAGCTAGAGAGAGAGTCCTAGAGTGAGTTTAATAGCAAGATGAAGTCTTAAATAACATAATCACAGGAATGACATTCCATCAATATTGCCCTATACTGTTGATTAGAAGTAAATCATAAGGGATTTACTTATGAGGAAGTAATTGATCAAGAGTGTGATACCAGTCATGAGGAAGGGATTGATCAAGAGTGTGATACCAGTGAGTGAGATTGGGGGTTTGCTTTAGACTATGTCCAATATAACTCTTATGAGGAATTTCATCATAAAGGGAAAGAAAAATAGGGTATTAGTGAGGGGACAAAGCAAGGTCAAAAACTTTATTGAGATGGGAAAAATGTGTGCTGATAGGAATGATCCAATACGGAGAAAATAATTGATGAAATGCTGCTTTTTTATATTCTTTTTTTTTTTTTGTTTTTTAAATGTTTATTTGAGTATAGGAGATTTATGAAATTGAGTTAGTTTCAGGTACAGCAGAATGAATCAATTATACATGTGCATATATATGGAATTGGGGGTTTGCCTTAGACTATGTCCAATATAACTCTTATGAGTAATTTCATCATAAAGGGAAAGAAAAATAGGGTATTAGCCAGAGGATAAAGTAAGTGAATCAGTTGTATATATACATATATCCACTCTTTTAAAGATTCTCTTCCCATATAGGCCATTACGGAATATTGAGTAGAGTTCCTTGTGCTATACACTACATTGTTATCAGGGATTGCTGAATCATATGGTAGTTCAACTTTTAGTTTTTTAAGGAACTTCCACACTGTTCTCTGTAGTGGCCGTACCAATTTTCATTCCCATCAATAGTGTAGGAGTGTTCCTATATTCTTTTTAATATAAATGCAGCAAAAATTCTTATTTTGTCTCTCTTGGATCACAAAATACATGACTTATGGGTTATACTTTTCCCAAGTTAGAGTAGGGAATGTATATTCTAGGAAAATTCAAGGAAAGATGATGATTTTTCTCCCATATGGGAGCTTATATTTTGATTTTTATGGCATCTTTTAACAATTTTTATTTTATATGTTTTACACTGTATATATCAGTACAATATTAAGAGTAATTTATAAACAAAATGTATATAAATTTGGGAGCATGTTAACATTGTTTTTACTGATGTGGGAGCAAATAAAAAAATTTTGCCAAGTGCTTTTCCAATCTTATAAATCTGTTTCATTCTATTTAGGTTTTTTGCAAAGAGATTCATAGAAGTGATCATTTAAAATAGTTTTCTGCTCAGGCCTCACATTTATGAAAAGATATCATTGGATCATGACAGACCACCTGTGACTTCAGGATTCTATTGCTGTTGTTGTTCAGCGACTAAGTTATATCCAACTCTTTGTGACCCCATGTACTGTAGTACTCCCAGAGTTTGCTCAAACCCATGTCCATTGAGTTGGTGATGCCATCCCACCATCTCATCCTCTGCTGCACCGTTTTCCTGTTGCCTTCAGTCTTTTCCCACTTTAGGGTCTTTTCCAGTGAGTCAGCTCTTCGAATCAGGCCGAAGTATTGAGACTTCAGCTTCAGCATCAGTCCTTCCAATGAATATTCAGGGTGGATTTCCTTTAGGATTGACTGGTTTGATTTGCTTGCTGTCCAAGGGACTCTCAAGAGTCTTCTCCAGCACCACAGTTCAAAGACATCAGTTCTTCAGTGCTCAGCCTTCTTTATGGTCCATCTCTCACATCCATACCTGACTACTGGAAAAACCATAGCTTTGACTAATACGGACCTTTGTCAGCAAAATGATGTCTCTGCTTTTTAATATGCTATCTAGGTTTGTCATAACTTTTCTTCCAAGGTTGCAAGTGTCTTTTAATTTCATGGCTACAGTCACCGTCTGCAGTGATTTTGGACCTCAAGAAAATAAAATCTATCACTGTTTCCACTTTTTCTCCTTCTATTTACCATGAAGTGGTGGGACTAGATGCCATGATCTTTGTTTTTTGAATGTTGAGTTTTTTTCTTTTTTGGGGGGGGGAGGGGTTTAGGCACAGGTTTATTAAATATAACACAAAAAGGAAAAACTATTAATACATAAAAAAATAAATTACATTTCATCAAAATGAAAATGCTTTGCTGTTCAAAAGACACTGTTCAGAAAAATGAAAAGATGAGTCACATACTGTGAGAAAATATTTGCAAAAATATATATCTGATACAGAACTTATATCCAAAATATGTTAAGAAATCTTATAGATCAATATTAGAAAGAAAAACCAATTTTTTAAATGGATGAAAAGCTTGAAGACACGTCACCAGAAATAATATACAGATGGCCAATAAGTACATGAAAAGATGTTCAATACTATTAGTCATTAGGGAAATACAAATTAAAACCATAAAGAGATAACACTATCTGCCTTCTAAAACGCCTCAGATCCAAAAATCTGCCAATATCCAAAGCTGTTGAAGAGGTGGAGTGGCTGGGGTACCTGATGAAGAATTCCGAATAATGACAGTGAAATCAATCCAAAATCCTGAAATCAAAATGCAACCACAGCCAAACAGTCCGGAGACAAGGACCGAGAAGACGCAAGACAGGCCCAACAAGGACAGCCCAGATTATTGTATCCAGCAAGGATCCCACCCAAACATGAAGGAGAAATCAAAAGCTCCACAGACAAGCAAAAGTTGAGAGAACCCTGCACCTGAATGTTGAGTTTTAAGCCAGCTTTTTCACTCTCCTATTTTACCCTCTTCAAGAGATTCTTAAAATTCCTTCAAGAGACTCTTAGTTCCTTGTCACTTTCTGCCATTAAAGTGGTATCATCTGCATATCTAAAACTGTTGGTATTTTTTCCAGCAATCTCAATTCCAGCTTGTGATTCATCCTGCCTGGGACTTTGCATGATGTACTCTGCATAGAAGTTAAATAAGAAGGGTGATAGGTTCTTCTATCCATAGAGTTCTCCAGGCAAGAATACTGGAGTGGGTAGCTATTCCTTTCTCTAGAGGATCTTCCTGACCCAGGGACTGAACCTGGGTCTCCTGCATTACAGGCAGATTCTTTATCATCTGAGCCACCAAGGAAGCCCAAGTGATAGTCGGTCAGTTGGGTCTCCTTTGCAACCCCATGGACTGCTGCCCACCAAGCTCCTCTGTCCATGGAATTCTCTAGGTAAGAATATTGGAGTGGGTAGCTATTCCATTCTCTAGGAGATCTTCCCAACCCAGGGACTGAACCTGTGTTTCCTGCATTGCAGGCAGGTTTTTTACCATCTGAGTCACCAGGGAAGCCCCCAGGATTCTATACAATTAAAGTTTTTCCTTTTTGTAACATTTCAGTTCAGTTCATTCGCTCAGTTGTGTCCAACTCTTTGTGACCCCATGAATCACAGCATGCCAGGCCTCCTTGTCCATCATCAACTCCCGGAGGTCACTCAAACTCATGTCCATCAAGTCAGTGATGCCATCCAGCCACCTCATCCTCTGTCGTCCCCTTCTCCTCCTGCCCCCAATCCCTCCCAGCATCAGGGTCTTTTCCAATGAGTCAACTCTTTGCATGAGGTAGCTAAAGTATTGGAGTTTCAGCTTCAGCATCAGTCCTTCCAATGAACACCCAGGACTGATCTCCTTTAGAATGGACTGGTTGGATCTCCTTGCAGTCCAAGGGACTCTCAAGAGTCTTCTCCAACACCACAGTTCAAAAGCATCAATTCTTTTGCACTCAGCTTTTTTCACAGTCCAACTCTCACATCCATACATGATCACTGGAAAAACCATAGCCTTGACTAGATGGACCTTTGTTGGCAAAGTAATGTCTCTGCTTTTCAATATGCTGTCTAGGTTGGTCATAACTTTCCTTCCAAGAAGTGTCTTTTAATTTAATTACCATCTGCAGTGATTTGGGGACCCCACAAAATAAAATCTGACACTGTTTCTACTGTTTCCCCATCAATTTCCCGTGAAGTGATAGGACCAGATCCCGTGTTCTTAGTTTTCTGAATGTTTAAGGTATAAAAATTATTTTTATAAAACAATTTTGCTAATACAAAGCATACTAATGTTGATATTTCAGTAATTACAATTTTCCCTACACCTAATAATCCTATTTTAGTAATAATAAATGTGACATTTGATTCAAGTTAATTTGGCTGAATTTGTTTTAAATCCTGATAGTCGGGCCATTTTCTTGCATATTAGGGCAGTTTACTGACATAGCTGAGCCTACTTGGGTAGTAATTTTGGCCCAATAAGCTATGAACTGAAGAAATCTAATGAGGAGGAGTTTTGTACCCTGTTCCTTATAATATTCCTGCTCACTGAAAAGATTCCAGAAAGACTTGTTATTTCTGACCCAGCCCTATTTTATTTGTTTTTCTAAAAGATACACTCCAGGCTTCAGAGTACCCTACCGTGGATATTGTCACTGTAAGCACACAGGGGGATACCCTATAGACTGTGTGGCCATCTATTTGTCTAGGATGGTAACTCATTTTTCAGTCTCCTGAAATACGCACATTTCTGAGTCTTCAGTGGTTTTTGAGTGGTTTTGCCTACAGAAAAACCCAAGTTCAGTGCCCCCTGCTGGTGAACGGCAGCTGCGAGTTTGCCTCGTGTCGGTGATGGACAGAGTGGGTCCCTTTGCTGACACTGAGCCGGGGGTGATGCTGAGCCTGCCAGGTCATTTTAGATCAGGTCATTAAAGGAACAGAAGGTCGAGTCAGTATAAAATGAGCAGCTCATGGTTTTCTCTACATTTTTTAGACATGTGAGGATTTGCTGTAGTTCAGTTTGGCTGATAAAATATGAACACTTCACAAAAATGTTTGTATTTCAGCCTCTGTCTTAGCTCATATAACAAGCCATTTTGCTCTGATTTGTAGGAGCTGTTTACTTGTTCAGTAGGGAAACCTAACTTGAACCCTGGCAGAGAAACTTTTAAATATGTAATATTTTAGGAATGTTCATTTTGTTAGAAATTAGAAAAGCACTTTAAACAAAAAAACTCTTTCTTTTTTATTTCATTGATATGAATTAGTATTCATTTATTCTGGTTTCTAAATGATGATGATCATGTTAAAGAAAATTAATTAAAACTAAGGACCAGATTAGTGTTTAGATTATCATTTTAACTTTGGCCTCTGGTGAAGGTAATTGTTTTTATAACGAACAACTATCAGATTATTAATTTTGCTCCCATAGTAGATGAGTTTAATTTCTTTGTATACATCCATGATGGGTATGTTACAGTCCATGTGGTGTCAAAGAGTTGGACACGACTAAGCAACTAAACAATAACAGGAACGACAACAAATCCAAGAATGTAGTACACATTAAGGTTTAAATGCCTAGGGTTAATGAATACATGCCTTGTCTACTTAGGTATTTCCAGTATGGTAGGAGGAAAACCAGGAGAACGTGTGTCCTGAAACCCAAGGGTAGAAAATGTATCAGGAGGGAGAGAGTGATCACTGTTGAATGAATACTGGCAGCTGATCACTATGGAGGCCACTGTAACCTTGTCAGGGGAGGTTTTGGTCGAGTGGTGGAGCAAAGGTCTGATTAGAGTGGGTTTATCAGAGAATGGGCTTTTCTTTGTCCTCATCTTATCCTTTCTCCCCACCTCTTTCTTTTCTTTCAGTTCCTCAACAAATCATTTTAAAAGCTATTAGAGGGGCTTCCCTAGTGACTAAAGAATCCACCTGCCAATGCAGGAGACATGGGTTTCATCTCTGGTCCAGCGAGATACCACATGCCACAGAACAGCTATGATGATAGGCCACAACTATTGAGCCTGTGCTCTTGAGCCTGGAAACTGCAGCTACTGAAGCCCACATGCCCTAGAGCCTGTGCTCCACAAAAAGAGAAGCCACCACAATGAAAAGCCAGCACACTACAACGAAGAGTAGTCTCTATTTGCCGCAACTAGAGAAAAGCCCTAGCGTAGCAACGAAGACTCAGCACAGCCAAAAATAACAAATAAATAATTAAAAAACTCTGCAAGCCATTGGGCTTCCCTGGTGGCTCAGATGGTAAAGAATCCAAAGTGGGAGACCTGGATTTGATCACTGGGTAGGGAAGACCCCCTGGAGGAGGGCATGGCAACCCACTCCAGTATTCTTGCCTGGAGAATCCCATGTACAGAGGAGCCTGGCAGGCACAGTCCATGAGTAGCAAAGAGTTGGACATGACTGAGTGACTAACACCCACACATATAAGCTATTAGATATGACCAAGCAAGACAGGTATCCATGCAAGGTGGTAGGAAGTCCTCGTACCTTAAAGTAGGTATTCACTCATGTTCTACAAAGGCGGGTATCCACATAGTGGGGAGATTGCCCAGCATGGGGTCTTGGAGCCAACTAGGGAGAGGCATGGTAGTCTGATACAGGGCGTTGGAACCTTAGTGGGATAAAGTGGATGAAAGACCTAGATTGGAGTGCAGGACATGGGGTGGGAAGGGCATTGATGTAGAACGATATTGAGAGTGGGATAAGGAAGTTGTCTGCAGAGGAGAGCAGACTGGTGTGTGGTGTTGGAGCCTGAACAGGTGAGAGGGATGTCCATACAGGGTATCAGAATTTGAGCAAGGTGAGGAACATACCCACATAGTGGAGTAAGCCTGGCATGGGGTGTGGGATCCCTAATGGGGTAAGGAGGGCATCCATACCAGGTGGGCAGGTTGGTGTGGGGTGTCAGAGTCCAAGCAGAACAAAGAAGGCATGTATATGGTGGGAGTGGAAAGGTCACTTGGTGGAAAGGTCAGGACTTGAATGGGAGAAAGATGGCTGGGGTAGGAAAGTATAAGATAAACCTGGAACATCAAATGCCAGAAAGCATGCATATATATGAAAAATGATGAAGACATATCAAACTGACACAAAAACTATATTGAAGGGCTTCCATTGGCTACTTTTGAGACAACTGAAGCATCAGTATATTGAGAGCAAAGGATAGAAGAAAGTAGAAATCCTTGAGTTCACAGTAGTATGAATGAATGAATGCACTGAATGTTTGATGAGGAACAGGATATTTGAAAAGTTTCAAAGTACCTTCCTACAAAATACTTGTTAATTATAGAGAGGAATCATAACTTTGCAGTACGGAACTCTGGCAGACTCCTTTAATCAAGTGACCAAGCAACATCATTATGGGCAAATAAGTAATGGGCATATGGAAATCATGTACTACTTGATAAGATGTAATGAGAGAGTCACAGAATCACTATCCCAGAGATGCATAACCCATATCTAAAGAAGCAGGCCCAAGTTGATGGACATTCTACATTTTAACTGGCTTATAAACTTCAAAAATGTTCAAGTCATGGGGGCTTCCCTGGTGGTCCAGTTGTTAAGACTCCGTGCTTCCAACAGAGGGGACGCAGGTTTGATCACTGGTCAGGGAACCAAGTTCTCACATGCTGCGTGGCTGAAAAAGGAAAAACACAGAAGAAAAAAAAATTAGGTCATGGAAGTCAAGAAAAGACTATTCAGGAGACTAAAGAGACATGACAGCTGAATGCCATGTGCAATTCTGAACTGAAATACTCTGTTATATGGGATATTATTGGACGGGACTTGAATGAGGTCTGAGGATTAAATGGGAGTAATTTATCAGTCTTAATTTCCTTATTTTGACATTTTTCTATGGTTTAATATAAGGATGTTCCTTATTTTGGGAACTGTGGACTAAAGTATTCAAGTGTGATGAAGCACTATATTGGCCTTTTTTTAACCAATGGTTTAAGAAAAATAAGTTCTATTTATTGTTGAGTTTATGTACAGATAAAACAGTGAGAGTAAGAGTGAGAGAAGAGTAGAAGATGAGGCTAGATAAATCTTTCTGGAAGTTTTGTTATAGAGGAGTAAAGAAATAAGACAGTAGAGGGTGGAGAAAGATGAACTAGAAAGGACTTTCTAAGACAGTGCCAAAGAATACTCAAAGTATTGTATAATTGTGCTCATTTCACATGCTAGCAAAGTAATGCTCAAAATCTTTCAAGCTAGACTTCAGCAGTATGTGAACCAAGAACTTCCAGGTGTACAAACTTGATTTTGAAAAGGTAGAGGAACTAGAGATCACATTGCCAACATCTGTTGGATAATAATAAAAAGCAAGAGAATTCTGAAAAACATCAACTTTTGTTTCATTGACTACGCTAAAGCCTTTGACTGTGTGAGTGAAAGTCGCTCAGTTGTGTCTGACTCTTTGCGACCCCATGGACTATACAGTCGTTGGTATACTCCAGGCCAGAATACTGGAGTGGGTAGCTGTTCCCTTCTCCAAGAGATCTTCCCAACCCAGGGATCAAATGCAGGTCTCCAGCATTACAGGCAGATTCGTTACCAGCTGAGCTACCAGGGAAGCCCAAGAACACTGGGGTAGATAGCCTATCCCTTCTCCAGGGGATCTTCCCCACCCAGGAATTGAACTGGGGTCTCCTGCATTGCCGGTGAATTCTTTACCATCTGAGCTACCAGGGAAGCCCTTTGACTGTGTGGATCACAACAAACTGTGGGAAATTCTTAAAGAGATGGGAATACCAGACCATCTTACCTACCTCCTGAGAAACCTGTATGCAGGTCAAGAAGCAACATGAATAGGACATGAAAAAACAGACTGGTTCAAAATTGGAAAGAAGTATGTCAATGCTGTATATTGTCACCCTGCTTATTTAACTTATATGCAGAGTACAAATGTAGAGCTGGATGAATCACAAGCTTGAATCAAGATTGCTGGGAGAAATATCAACAACCTCAGATATGCAGATGAAACCACTTTAATGCAGAAAGCAAAGAGGAACTCATGAGTCACTTGATGAAGGTGAAAGAGGAGAGTGAAAAAGCTGGCTTAAAACTCAGCATTCAAAAAACTAAGATCATGGCCTCCAGTCCCATCACTTCATGCAAATAGGTGGGGAAAAAGTGGAAACAGTGATAGATTTTATTTTCTTGGGCTCCAAAATCAGCACAGATGGTGACTGCAGCCACAAAATTAAAAGACGCTTGCTCCTTGGAAGGAAAGCTATGATAAATCTAGACATTTTATTAAAAAGCAGAGACATCACTTTGCCGCCTAAGTTCAGTATAGTCAAAGCTATGGTTTTTCCAGTAGCCAGGTACAGATGTGAGAGTTGGACCATAAAGAAGGCTGAACACTGAAGAACTGATGCTTTCAAACTGTGGTGCTGGGATTCTTGAGTCTCTTGGACAGCAAGGAGATCAAACCAGTTAATCTTAAAGAAATCAGTCCTGAATATTCACTGGAAAGACTGATGCTGAAGCACTGATGCTTTGACCACCTGATGTGAAGAGCTGATTAATTGGAAAAGACCCTGATGCTGGAAAAGATTGAAGGCAGAAGGAGAAGGGGGCAACAGAATGAGGTGGTTGGATGGCATCACCGACTCAATGGACATGAGTTTGAGTAAGCTCTGGGAGTTGGTGATGGACAGGGAAACCTGGCTGGCGTACTGCAGCCCACAGGGTCACAAAGAGTCAGACACGACTGAGCAACTGAACTGAACTGAGGGAGTTAATGAAGGAGAGGGCAGCCTGGACGACAAGATAAGGATATGAGACAACCATGGAAGTTTGGATTCATCATCTAGGGAAAGTGGCAGTTCATACTTCAGTAATTGCCAAGAAAACAATGTCAAACACCTTTTTATGGATCTGTACTTTCCAAAATCAGCCCTACTTTCAGGAAAAACTTCTTTGTACCTAAGATAGTTTGGAATTGCTGTATTTAGAGCTTATTTTCTCTATTGTGATGATAGAGGATAATTTTTGCCACATTTGTTGTATATATTTAAAATCAAGTATTATTACTCTTTAGCAATTATTTTGGCTTCATTTATTTATTTGCTTACTTTTTGTCTTTTGGCCAAGCTGCAAGGTATGTGGGCTCTTAGTTCCCTGACCAAGGATCAAACATGCATCCCCTGTATTGAAAGCAGGATTCATAGCACTGAATCACCAGAGAAGTCCCTTAAAATTTCCTTTTAAATCCTTAGGCCTATTTAGGTCATTTGTCCAACAAACTTTTACTGAGTTTGACTGTGTGAAGAAAGAGGCTACTTAGTTTGGGTATAAAAACAGACATGTTCCCAGACCTCCCCAATCTGACAGCCTAGACAGCCTGTATTAAACAAAACAGTCATGGCATTGTGGTGAGTCATGTGAAAAGAAACTAAAGGAATTTAGATAGAATACAAAAGGAAGCTTGAATTTAAATTGAGAAGTCAAGGAGTACCTCCTTAAAGAAGTGCCAGTTGAACTGTTGATGTAAAGGGAAGGTCAGAACTGAGCAAAAAGCTGGGATAAGAGCCCTTCTGTAGCAGAGCAAGCAGAGATCCATGGAGCAAAGGAGTGGAAGGAAGGCCAGTGAGGCCAGGACACAGGTAGCCAGGGTGTGGATGACTGGATGGAGTCAGCGAGAACACCATGAAGCCATTGAAAGGTTTTAATAAAAAGAATGGCATAATTAGATTTGTGCCTGAAGAACTATGAACAGAGGTTTGTGACATTTGTACAGGAGGCAGTTATCAAGACCATCCATCCATAAGAAAAAGAAATGCAAAAAGGCAAAATGGTTGTCTAAGGAGCCCTTACAAAAGCTGAGAAAAGAAGAAAAGCTAAAGGCAAAGGAAAAAAGGAAAGATATAACCATTTGAATGCAGAGTTCCAAAGAATAGCACAGAGAGATAAGAAAGCTTTTCTCAGTGATCAATGCAAAGAAATAGAGGAAAATAATACAATGAGAAAGACCAATTACTGATACCAAGCAAACATTTCATGCAAAGAAGGACACAATAAAGGCAGAAATGGTATGGACCTAAGATATTAAAAAGAGGTGGTAAGACTATACAGAAGAACTGTACAAAAAAGATCTTCATGACCCAGATAACCACGATGGTATGATCACTCACCTAGAGCCAGAGAAGCGTCACTACGAACAAAGCTAGTAGAGGTGATGGAATACCAGTTGAGCTATTTCAGATCCTAAAAGATGATGCTGTTGAAGTGCTGCACTCAATATGCCAGCAGATTTGGAAAACTCAGCAGTGGCCACACGACTGGAAAAGGTCAGTTTCATTCCAATCCTAAAGAACGGCAATGCCAAGGACTAACACACGATTGCACTCATCTCACATGCTAGCAAAGTAATGCTCAAAATTCTCCAAGCCAGACTTCAACAGTAAGTGAGGTGTGAACTTCCAGATGTTCAAGCTGGTTTTAGAAAAGGCAGGGGAACCAGAGATCAAATTGCCAACATCCACTGGATCATTGAAAAAGCAGGAGAGTTCCATAAAAAACATCTACTTCTGTTTTATTGAGTATGCCAAAGTCTGTGTGGATCACGACAGAGGAAAATTCTTAAAGAGATGGGAATACCAGACCACCTGACCTGCCTCCTGAGAAATCTGTATACAGGTCAAGAAACAACAGTTAGAACTGGACATGGAATAACAGACTGTTTCCAAATGGGGAAAGGAGTACGTCAAGGCTGTGTATTGTCACCCTGTTTATTTAACTTATATGCAGAGTACATCACGTGAAATGCCAGGCTGGATGAAGCACAAGTTGAAATCAAGATTGCCAGGAGAAATAGCAATAACCTCAGACATGCAGATGACACCACCATTATTGCAAAAAGAGAAGAAGAACTAAAGAGCATCTTGATGAAAGTGAAAGAGGAGTGAAAAAGTTGGTTTAAAACTCAACATTCAGAAAACTAAGATCATGGCATCTGGTCCCATCACTTCATGGCAAATAGATGGGGGAACAATGGCAACAGTGACAGACTATTTTCTTGGGCTCCAAAATCACTGCAGATGGTGACTGCAGCCATAAAATTAAAAGACACTTAATCCTTGGGAAAAAAATTATGACCAACCTAGACAGCATATTAAAAAACAGAGACATTACTTTGCCAACAAAGGTCCATCTAGTCAAAGCTATGGTTTTTCTAGTAGTCATATATGGATATAAGAGTTGGACTATAAAGAAAGCTGAGCACCGAAGAATTGATGCTTTTGAACTGGTGTTGGAGAAGACTCTTGAGAATCCCTTGGACTGCAAGGAGATCCAACCAGTCCATCCTAAAGGAAATGGGTCCTGAATATTCACTGGAAGGACTGATGCTGAAGCAGAAACTCCAATATTTTGGCCACCTAATGTGAAGAACTAACTCTTAAAAAAAACCTGATGCTGGGAAAGATTGAAGGTGGGAGGAGAAGGGGATGAGAGGATGAGCCCGGTGTGCTGCAGTCCATGAGGTCACAAAGAGTCAGACATGCGACCGACCGCGACTGAAATGAACTGAACTAGATGATGTCTTATTTAATCATGAAGGAATTATATTTTCCTTAAATAATTTATTTGGGCTCTGTATCTGTACATTATAGTGAAAGGATGTTTTAAAATGTTTTATTTAAATCGATAAGGATTCCACCCTGCCGTGATGTTTAAAGAACAGTTTGGTGATCTTCCCAATGGGGTGGTAACTCTCTGTGAGAGACACAGCTCTGGCGTGGTCTGGCTGGGAGGATGTGTTTGGCTCTGAGCAAATTGCTTCCATGACTGAACACCCTTCAGTTAACTCCATCAGCTGGCCCTGGGGTTGGAGACTGAGGCATCTTATTTACACAAGAAGAAGAGCACATATCTTTGTGTGTGGAAATGATTATTGTATTATTAGTTTTTGTAATTATAAAAATGTGAAAGTTTCTCAGTCGTGTCCAACTCTTTGTGACCCCACGGACTATATAGTCCATTGAATTCTCCAGGCCAGAATACTGGAGTGGGTAGCTATTCCCTTCTCCAGGGGATCTTCCTAACCCAGGGATTGAACCCAGGTCTCCCACATTGCAGGTGGATTCTTTACCAACTGAGCTACCAGGGAAGCCCATAAAAATTAAGTCAATGGTAAAAAAAAAAGGTGGATTCAGCACATGCATTTTCTTATAGTCCTGTGCTATGTGCTGGGCTTAGTTGCTCAGTCTTGTCCCTCTCTTTGTGACCCCATGGACTGTAGCCCACCAGGCTCCTCTGTCCATGGCAATTCTCCAGACAAGGATCCTGGAGTGGGTTGCCATGCCTTCATCCAAGGGATCTTCCTCACCCAGGGATCAAACCCAGGTCTCCCTCATTGTAGATCAATTCTTTACCATCTGAGCCACCAGGGAAGCCCCCATGTTCCCTCCTGAAGCCTACTGAAACAAGAGTAAAATGATTTTTCTTATTTTTTATTTTAGTTTTTTAGTTTTATTTTTCCCCATCCTCCATGCAGGCTTAGTTGCACCATGGTACGTGGGATCTTTCTAGACCAGGAGGGATTGAATCTACATTAGCAGGTGGAGTCCCAACCACTGGACCACCAGGGAAGTTCCAAAATGATTTTTTTTTTTAAATGAAAAATCCTCTAGGGCCAACCCCGCTTTCCGCAAGAAAACAAACAAATAAACAAACAACCCCTCCCTCACATTCAACAACAACAATAACAAACAAAAACAAGAAAGAAGAATACAACATTTTGGAAGTTAAAAAGCACATGAATGAGCTAAAAACCACATAACTTACTTAGCAGAGAGAAGATAGCTGTAGTCTAAGCTGGCAGGGGAAAAGCCAAGAAGCATCCAATTTACATGACAGAATCCTGCCAAGGCTTAGGAATAGGCAGACCAAGGTTGAAGGTGGGCCTAAGAACAGGGGAATTATATGATAAGCGGTCTGAGAGCCCCGGGAAGCTCCAGCTCTCAGTCTGCCTCTGTACTCCTAGAAGACTGCCCCCACTTCTATGCCAGCAAAGGGCAGCAGTTTTATTATCCAAGGAGGCCAAGGCATGGAGGACTTGAGCATCTGGTTTGTGGCCATTCTCTCTTCTGGGCCCTGCAGTTGTCCTGGAGTTCTTCAGGGTGCCCATGTACCTCCTCCCATCCAGCACTGTGACCCCGTGGTTCCACTGACCTCCACTACTCACTTCAGCCACTTCACCTTGAACTTGTCATCGTTGGGTCCTGCTACTTCAGACATTGTATTCTGAGCACATCTACGTGTCCTTCTGGGTCAGCTGCCTCTACCATGGCTGCTCTTTGACCAGGTCGGAGGCCATCGACTGCTCTGCTTTTTCTTAGACTTTCAGTCTCTTCCTTTCCTTCCCATCCCCCACCCTGAAATTTCTTGGAAATAGAAGTTGCTGGCGTTTGACCTTCCATTTTCATATTATATCTTCCTCCTCACTTCTGGCCTCATGGTCAAGACTTAGTAATGGAAGGGATCTAAGAGGGAAGGGATGAAAGAAGAATCGGGGGGTGGGGGCCCAAATCAGAAGGAATCTCGGCTCTGACTTTTGCTTACAAGAACACCTCATCATCCTCTGCTGCTTCGTTTCTGGTACAGCGGGCGGGGGATGGGGGATGTCGCTCTCTCTAAAACACTCTGTCGCATGAAACCATTAACCCTGGCCTCCTCCACCTTCTCTAGCCTTGCCCATTACATCAGTGGCTTCCACACTTTCTCATTGAACTCCATGGTTACACTGCCTTCCAGTGTGCACACAAGCATGTACACACACACTTCCCTTCCAGGTTTCAGGAAGCAATCCTTATTTGGAAATTCTCTGGTATTTTAAATTGTGTTCTGTTTTATTGTATCCATTCAGCTTAATGTTTAAAATACGGGCCAATAAATTCATATTTCAACCATTGGTGGATCCTGGCTCACAATTTGAAAAATACTGCTGCAGATCATCCTGTCCCCCTCATATATTCCGCTTTTTTCCCTACAAGCTGGATCCTTTCTTTTTCATTTAACAGGCTCAGATCTGTCTGGATTTTTAAAGAACCCTCCTCACCTTTCCCTGCCACATTCCAGAAGGAGTTGTCCATGCACAGGGTTCCATGTCCTCTTAGATCCTGTCCCTCTCGGTCCACCCAATCCTGACTACCTTTCAGCACCAGCCTTGCACTGGAACAGCCAGCTGCATTAACCCCAAATGACTCCCTGGTCATTTGTTCTGTGGTTGATGTCTGGGCATCTCCTTACTGGTTCTCAGTAGTGTCCAGCTTAGTGGATGCTCCTTTTCCCTGGCTCTGGTGTTCCACCTCCCTCTCAGTGATCACTGAGGCTTCCCTGGTGGCTCAGATGGTAAAGAATCTGCCTGCAATGCAGGAGACTTGAGTTTGATTCCTGGGTTGGGAAGATCCTCTGGAGGGATTGGCAACCCACTCTAGTATTCTTGCCTGGAGAGTCCATGGACAGAGAAGTCTGTTGGGCTATAGCCCATGGGGTCACAAGAGTCAGACATGACCGGACAACTAACACACATCCTTACTTTGATCACACACCCACTTGGGTGCAGACCATCCACTGAGTGGCAGCTCTAGACCATCGATCTGTCAACTCTGGATCTGATTCCAAGCCCTGCTTTGTCACCACTTACATGTTTACTCCTTCTGTTTCTGAACACCCGTGGATCTGTTACCATCCTCATACCACACCAACTGGTTGCTTTTTTTTAAGGTTTTTTAAAAAATATTTTTTTTATTTTTTTGACTGTGCTGAGTCTTAGTTGTGACCTGTGGTATCTTTACATGTGGTCTGTGGGATGTTTACTTGCAGCATGTGGAATCTAGTTCCCTGACCGGGAATTGAACCCAGGCTGCCTGCATTGGGAGCACAGAGTCTTAGCCACTGGACCACCAGGGAAGTCCCTGGTTTTTTAGTTTATGTGACTCTTTGGAATCTGTGCATCCTGAACATTTTCCTCTGTCAGGAGACAAAGCCATGGAAGAGAGAGTCGTCTCCCCCATCCCTCTTTTATTATCTTTGCTCCTTTGATAACATTGAGCTTTCCTCTAACGTGTTCCCTCTTCTTTTATTATGTGCTTTGTGCCATTTCCCAAATCTCATTCTAATTTTCCCTGGAGGGCAGCCTTCATTACTGCTGTTGATGAGCACTGAGGAGGGAATGTAGGCGTGCAGTTTCCCTCTTTCTCTGCCATCCTCTTAAAGTGAGCACCGTTAGTGGGTGATCATGCAGCTGCTTAAGGCCACGGGCTGTTTCTTAACAGCATTACTCTTCTCAGGGGACTTCTGTGTTTATTCCTTGCTCTTGCTCTACAGTTTTCTCTCTGATCTGGGAGGGTCCAACACAATAAGGTTCTTGGAAGTCTAGGTAATATTAGGTTGTCATGAAGTAATTTTATTATTTCAAGTAGAGAGAGTCTATTTAAATACAGTAATCAAAAAAATAACAGAAGGCTATAGAAGGAATTCCTTTGTTAATGTTCATTAAAGACACAATGTTCCCTTGATCTAAAATATATTCTCATATTCTGTTAACCTTTGTGAAGCGAAAAATGGAAAAGCCCTGGAGATCACCTAGCAGGATTCCTTTCCCAGAGAAGCTGAGCCCCAGGTGACATACTCTGACCCATGCCTCATTCCTGGCTGAGTTCTGACTAAGGCCTGTGTCTCCTAGGGCAAGCTTTTTCTGTCGTGCCTCTCACCTCCCCATCTATCAATGCCTTTCCCCCGTTCTCACAAATACTTAAGTGTACATGGACACCCACACCCACATTCTCCTTTAATCATCATTTTGCGGAATGAGGAATTGTCTTGTTTAGTGACATTTTTGGTAACATGATCTTGACTTTAATGCATATTAATTTTGTTATTATTATCCTTATAAAACATTTTCAACTGAATCTTAAAAGTTATTTTAGGGGCTTCCCTGGTAGTCTAGTGGTTGAGAGTCCACCTGCCAATTCAGGGGACACGGATTCCATTCTTGATCTGGGAAGAACTCACATGCTGCAGGGCAACTAAGCCTGTGGAGCTGCAACTACTGAGCCCCCTAGTCACTACTTCTGAAGCCCGGGTGGCTCAGACAGTAAAGAATCTGCCTGCAGTGCAGGAGACCTGGGTTCAGTCCCTGTGTTGGGAAGATCCTCTAAAGAAGGGAATGGCAACCCACTCCAGTATTGTTGCCTGAATAATCTGTATGGACAGAGCAGCCTGCTGGGCTGCAGTCCATGGGGTCGCAAAGAGTCTGACACGACTGAGGAGCTAACACTTTCACTGAAGCCCAAGCGCTCTAGAGCCGGTGCTCCACAACAGGAGAAGCCACATGCACTGCAATGAAGGGAAAGCCTGAATGCAGCGACAAGACCCAGGGCAGTGGGAAATAAATAAATAAAATTTAAAAAGTTATTTCACATCTATGGATCATGTATGTTTTATTTAACATATGCTTACAAATAGCATACAGATGACCTCTTAGTTTTTATTTATTTATTTATTTATTTTATTGGTTGCTATGAAAGAATGAGAGAATTTGGTAATGAAATCCCAAATCTTTTGGGAGCCTCAGTTATGTACCATAGGCTTTCACAGATCAGAGTGTGCTCTAGGATCTTTTGAAACATATGGAGAGGGTTACCTTTGAATATGTAGTATTGGTTTTTTCAGATTATTTTCTTTGATAGTTTTTTGAGAATGAACTTAACTTGGGTATCTTGAATTTCTTTGAAGCTTTAGATAAATGATTTTTAGTATAATATATCTGTAGTGCCACCTGTCGCTTTTCCTTTGAAGGGTTGGTATTTTAGACCAGGGTCAGCAAACTTTCTCTTTAATGGGCCAGATAGTAAATATTTTAGGCTCTCTGGGCCCTCTGGTCTCTCACATGATCAGTTCTGCTGCTGTAGTAGGCGAGCAGCCACAGAACGTTGTCAATGATTGGCCGTGGCTGTTCGTGAAAACTACATTCACGAAAACAGCCTGAGTTTGCCAACCTCTGATGGAACATAACGTTGAGCTTCTTTCCAAGTGCAAGTGGCAGTCTCTGCCAGCAATTCCATCCCCCTCCCCAGAAGGAGTCACCAAGGAACTGAAAGAATAACAAAAGCAGCAGTTGTGTTCCCACTTTTGTGCCTTTTCCAAACTTGGTCTCCCTGCCTAGGATGCTGTCTTTTCCATCTGCCTAAATGTTACCTAGGAGGCCTTTCCAGTCAACTCCTAGTGCTCTCTCCCTGCTCTGAACTCTTTTGGCATGCTGTTTGCATGTCTCACTGGCAGGTCTTGTGGTATTTGTGTGTTCATGGATTTAGGGCTCCTTCCAAGTTCCCAGAGCACAGGGTGTCTGGCGTGATGTTCTGTGTGCAGTGAGGGCCCAGGAGTGGCTGTCAGCACCCAGTACGAGTTCAGCTGTTCTACCCACCTGGGAGGGACCGTCCTTTGAAGGATCAGTAGGATAGACATGTGTTCAGAGTAGAAAGAACCAGTTATTGTTTTATGGCTCTAATTTCTCAGAAAGGAGACAGAGTTCATTGTGGAAATGTGGATGCTGCTGCTGCTAAGTAGCTTCAGTCATGTCCGACTCTGTGTGACCCCATAGACGGCAGCCCACCAGGCTCCCCCATCCCTGGGATGCTATAAACCATAAAAAGTTTAGGGAGGAACCAAGACAGCATCAAAGAGAAGCCCAGAGCACTTTGGCAGCACTGTCTTTCAGCCCTCAGAGAAGAAATGCCCAAAAGACAGTTTACATGTTGGAAATAAAACCACCACTTCCTAGCTGAGGGACCACAGTAAATTAACTTGCTCAATTTTTCACCTGTACAATGGAGATGACAATAGTACCAACCTTAGCTCTAGCTGTCATTTGACAGGTGGAACCTGGTGGGAATCTGCCTCACCCCCAGCCCAGGGATCATGATTTAGTGCAATGATCAAGCAAGCTGAGGACCCCAGACTATAAAAAGAAGCCTGCCATCTAGGCTGAGATGAGCACCATAAATATGCAGTTACCAAAAGATAACCGTACTTCAGATATTTATTAAACTTAACACCACTTCAGATTTTTTTAAAAATATTTGTTTGTTTGTTTAATTTGACTGCTTCCGCTCTTCATTGTGGCATGCTGAATCTCCGATCTTTGTTGCAGGATTCAGGCTCTTTTGAAAAGCTGTGGCACGCAGAATCTTTAGTTGCTGCACATGGGATCTAGTTCTCTGGTCAGGGATTGAACCCAGGCCCCTTGCAGTGGATTCTTAGCCACCAGGCCACCAGGGAAGTTCCTCCATTTCAGTTTCACTAAAATTGATTGAGCCATTCTGTTTGCTATATCCTGGTGGGTGCAGAGGTGCTCAGACATGGCTGCTGACCTTAAGGACTTAAGAGTCAGGGAGACGCATAATTTCATCATGTTACATAAGTGACAAGATAGTATTGTAAGGAGAACATTATCCTGCTTGAACAGGATATTAAAGGGTGAAAGGATATTTAAAGCTTACATTAAGCTACAGAAATTCAGTAATGACATTGTTGATTCAAGGATACTGAAAAAAGCAGTTCCTGAATGGTTCTTGGGTGAAGCTGGCTGTCCGGGGAGTCTGCTGGTATTTTATATGTGATGTGGGAAACTTGGGAGGTCCCTGGGTTCTGGTGAGGCTAACGCCATCTAACAAGAAGACTTGCTCTTCATTTGCTTGGCATGTTCGGGGGGCGGGGGGAAGAACCTGGACTGTGTCAGCCTGCAGCAGAGCTTGCTAAATACTCTGAAGGTGAAGAGGACTCTAAAACAAAAATGCAGATCCCATATGATCTGGGAGAAGTGAATCTCCCATCAGAGCAGGGACAGGTCTGCTGTCTGTGAAGATATTAACTAACGAAGTCTACTTTTGCACTTTTAAAATGTTTATTTATTTGGCTGTGCCAGGTCTTAGTTGCAGCACTGGGGATCTTTGATCTTCGTTGCCCACTTGTGGGATCTTTAGTTGCCACATGAGAGCTCTTAGTTTAGGCATGTGGGATCTAGTTCCTTGACCAGGGATGTCCCCTGCATTGGGAGTGCAGAGTCTTAGCCCCTGGACCACCAGGGAAGTCCCTGGTTTTTTAGTTGATGCATTATGACCACAAGGGAATAAAAATTATGTCTTTTTAATACTTTAAAAACACTATACTTTTTTACACAGGCAATGGAATTAAGGCAAAAAGGAATCATAAGTGTGAATCTCTTATAGAGGTGCCAAAACAAATATGCATGACAAAATACACATCATTTAAAAAAATTGGCAGGACAATTTTTGAGTACCTATTATAATACTTGAGAATTTTATGTTCATCCCAGTTTTTTGTATTGATACCATAAGCATATCATGTAGACCCATCCTGGTATCTGGTGTTCATATTAGTGGTTCAGATGATCATATTAAACTTAAAATAATAATGAGAGATTCTGGGAAGATGGTACCAGTTGCAGTGGGAGAGTTTACTGATCTCTCTAAATTTACACATAAAAATAGATCCTTGGATGGAATAACCAAAGCCATGGATGACATTGGCAGCAAAACTAGTAACAAGGAATCCCCCATACCCTAAATCCCCAATGGGTGAAGACAAACTAACAACCACAGACCTTTAGAGAATCAGTCTCTCGGTGGAAAAATGGAGAGAGAACTAATGGGTCATTTGATGGGCTTAAGAATAATAGCACCCCTAAAATAGCCACATTCACCAGAATGTGATTGGGACAACTTGAGAACAGTAGCAGAGATGGGGGATTCTGCACCTTTTGACCTGGGTAGGTCTGCAGTAAGGTCTGAAGGACTGGGTTAGACTAGGCTCAGCTTGTGCCTTCTTGGGTGTGGTCCCCATACCCGGAAACCACTGCTAGCAATGGAAGTTATGTTGAGCAGAGTCAGACAATAGAGAGAAAGGAAAGAGAAAGTCCAGATAAAAGTGCTGAAGGGGAACAGAGCCAGGAAATCTCCGAAAGCAGACCTCCATTGAAAAAATTTTATATATTCTTTTACTTGGCTGCACCAGGTCCTAGTTGTGGCACTTGGGACTTTGGGTCTTGGTTGCAGCTTGCGGGATCTTTTTTGTTGCAGCATGTGAACTCTTAGTTGCATCATGTGGGATCAAGTTCCCTGACTAGAGTTCTGGGACCTGCATTGGGAGTCTTAGCTACTGGACCACCAAGGAAATCCCCAAACCCCCATATTTTTTTAACATATGGAGAAAATAACAGGAGCGAGTGTGCTGTGAAATTAAAAAAGCTAACCCCTTCTAAAATTACAGGAAAACGAATTTTATATAAAAATAAGCAGGAAATTGTGGCCAAATCCTGCACTGTTATTATTATTATTTTAAAGAGAAATTAAAAGACAGAATAACATGCTTTCAGACAATGAAACCACACATAAAAATATGCCCATAAAACAAATCCAAACTGTAACCTTCTGTTTCAACATAAGGTAAAAGATACTAAGAAATTATATAAGATATGAAAGAATAAATCAGAATTAGAAAGATATAAAAAGGTGTCAAAATTCTTTTAAAAATAAAAGTGAAAAACATTTTTATTTAATTTATTTAAAAGTTTTGTTTCTTTTAACTATTTAAAAAATAGTTTTTTAATATATAAAATATATTAAAAAAACAATTCTTGTTTTTTTTTTAATATTTATTTATTTTGCTGTGCTGGGTCATCATTGCTTTGTGAGTGCGTTTTTCTCTAGTTGTGGCAAGCAGGAGCTACTCTTCGTCATGGTCCATGGGCTTCTCATTATGGGTGGTTTCTCTTGTTTCAGAGCACAGGCTCTAGGTATAGTGTGCAGGCTTAGTTGATCCATGGGATGTGGGATCTTCCCATGTATTGCCTGCATTAGCAGGCGGATTGTTATCCACTGAGCCACCAAAGAAGTCCAAGAAAATTATTTTAGGAATGAAGACAAGTTAGAAGGAATATAAGCACAAATAAAACAATAGATAATGTCTTAAAATGGTTAAAAGGATGAAAATGTTATACATAAAAAATAAATGAGGAAAGAGATAAAAGTATTTTAGAGAAAGTGACAAATATTGAAGATAGGTAAAGATAGTCCAACATATAAGTAATAAGATACCCTAAAGAAGAGGACTAAGCAAGGGAAGAGAATAAATGCTAAAATCTATAATTTCAGAAAAGTTTTCTAAAATTAAAAAATATTTGAAATTGCATATTGAAAGAACTCACCATGTACCTAGAATATTGATTCAGAGTGAATATTAATCCAGAATGACCAATACCAAGACTTATTCTGCTAAAATAACTAGACTTAAAATTCCTTTGACTCTCTAAGTGAGAAGAGCAACTTACTTAGAGAAGGGAAAGTCAATGAAATATTGACTTTTTTTGCAGCACCATTTTATGCCAGAAAAAAAGGAGTAATATTTAGGTATTCAGAAAAAGAAAATGGGAGCCAAAGATCTTATATCCAGGAAAACTGACTTTCAACTAAAAAGATTACTGTTATCAATTTATAGGAACTCAGAAAATAATGTTTCTATGTACCCTTCTTGAGGAGTCTGCTAGAGAAAGAGCTTCAGACTATGCAAATGACTAGAAAGACACCAGAATAAGGACTGCTGGTAAATATAAAAAATTGAGGGCAAAAGGGAGAGACTGTGGTATGTAATGGCTGCATGCTCTGATACTGTCAATATAACTGTAATAGGGGAGAAAGAAGAGAGCATATACAAATTTTTAAAAACTGTTCTCAGTAATTAGATTGGTGGTGATAGTATTAGTATTGTAATCTGAGACCATTGTGTGTATAATGTGGGATGAAGTAAATGAATAGTTTTGAGATATTCTATCATCTCTTGTGTTTTAGAGAACTAGGGTTCCCGGTGTGGAAGAATATAGATGTAATAAAGAGAGACTGTATGAAACAGTAGTGGTCTTGAGTTTAAATGAGGAGTTATCAGTATGAACTCAAGAGCTATTTTATTTTAAAAAATATTATATATGTGTGTGTGTGAATGTGTATTTCTAGTTCTGACTAATGAGAAGGCTTATAAGTGAGCATTCTCAGTGCCCAGACTATATAGCCTTATAATGTCATTTCCCATTAAAAGAAATCAGGGTATGGGCTTCCCTGGTGGCTCTGTGGTAAAGAATCTGCCTGCCAGTGCAGGAGATAAGGATTTGATCCCTGGTCGGGAAGATTCCATATGCTGCAGAGCAACCAAGTCCATGGACCACAATTAATGAGCCTGAGCTCTAGAGCCCAGGAACTGCAACTACTGAGCCCATGCACTGCGACTGCTGAAGCCCGTGCACCCTAGAAGCTGTGCTCTACAGCAAGAGAAGCCACAACAGTGAGAAGCCACAGCAACGAGAAGCCTGCACACTGCAACCAAGAGTAGCCCCTGACTGCTGCGATTAGAGAAAAGCCCTCATAGCAACGAAGACCCAGCACAGCCATAAGTAAATAAATATATATATATAAACCAGGGCTTTTGGGGAAATGGCTGATTCCAGGTCTGAGACCGAAAATGTGCAAGATGAACTAGAACATCTTAACAAATAGTGAGGAAGCTAGCAGAAACTATAAGGTCGTGTCAGGACTCAGGAGATAATTTGAAAAGAATTTTATTAGCCAAATTGGAGACCATTTGATCTACAACAAGAGAAGTATTTGTAATGAATCAAAACGTATCAAAATATGTTTAAATTCACGAATGTGTAATGATTTTTAAAATAAAAGCCCGGTTGATCACTTTCAGATGATAGGAATCCAATTTATTATCTTGAAATTGATAAACAAAGGGAAAGATTCAAGTCTTTATTTTGACTTTTCTAAATGACCTGAGCCAATGGTAAGAGGGGATGCATCTATTTATAAAAACACTCCAATAAATAAATAAGAAACATCAGAATTAGAATATCATCACTTTAATGGACTTGAGCATGGTGCATTGACAGCTGCTCATATCATAAGAAGAAAGATTCTCAGACTTTATGTGCCTTCTATTGAAAAAACTGAGCACCACTTTTACTGGGAGGTTGAATCTGACTCTCATCCAACCTCTAGATCCAGCTGCCCATTTGCAAGAAATATGTGGAACATGTTGAATTACACCAACAGTATCAATCAGCAAAACTAACTCCATAGGTCAAATGCACCAGATTTTCAACAGATAAATTATAAATGAAAAAGGGTTGGAGATGGGCCTGTAAAACTAAGAGAGACCCAAGACATGTTACTTTTTTCCAAAGGGCAAGACAAGGTACACATTAGGAGTGCACACTTGGTGATACAATCAGACACACAGTGGCTTCCCTGGTGGTTTAGTGGTTAAGAATCTGCCTTGCAATGCAGAGGATGTGAGTTTGATCGCTGGTCAGAGAATTAAGATCCCATATACTTTGGAGCAACTAAGCCCACGTGCTGCAACTGCTGAAGCCCACATGCTCCTGAGCCTTCGAGCCACAACTACAGAGTCTGTGCACCACAATAAAGAAGATCCCGCATAATGCAATGAAGATCCAGTGTGCTGCAACTAAGAGCCGACATAGCCAAATAAATAAATATATATTTAAAAAAGAGATAAAGAGCCAGACATACACATATAAATATACACATATAAGCAAAACAGGATATTTGTTCCTTTCGGGGAGCAGGAGGGGCTTGAGAATGAGTTTATGAAGGAGTTTATTGAGAATGAGTTTATGGAGGGATTTCTGGGATTGTTGGTAGATTCGTATTTCTTGACTTTGGTGAGGGTTACAAGGTTTTTTTTTTTTTTTAATGGTAATGTTTCTTTCATTTAAAAAGGTTAAAAAAGAGAAAAAACATGATGAATTGTCTAAAATATACCCATACTTTAGAAAATTTATATAGTGATTTTTGTTTTAATAAGCCCCTCATCTTAGGGATTTTCTTAGATCTAACCAGACTGGCAACCTACTCCAGTATTGTTGCCTGGATAATTCCATGGACAGATGAGCCTGGTGGGCTACAGTCCATAGGATTGCAAAGAGTTGATCGCGATTGAAGCAACTTAGCAATCAGACATATAGACCCACAAGACCCAAATCAACCCCACTCAGCACCATTAACTCACTCCAGGTAGCTTAGTCTCTTTGTTTGCCTCCCCCAATCCAGTGTCAGCCTGGGAACAAGTTGACATTACACTTTGACCATGTTTCCAGAGGGGTCAGAGGCAGAATGTTAACCCAAGTCAAATTTGCCCATAAGAAGGTGAAAGATTTGTCCATAAAGAAGGTGAAAGTTTTTTTTTTTTTTTTTTGCTAGTTTGCTTTCTAAACCCATTACTTACACCTTCTGAGAATCAGGCACTGTCATTGTTGCACTATTTTCCACAGCATGCCTTTCAAGGCACTCATGTACAGATGAAGGCAGGCCTCCCTCAGCTCTGATATTTGGTATTTGAGGTAGAAGTATGTTAACTTCCTTATTCTTCATAAGAAGACGATAGAAAAGAAGAGATTTAATGGAATTTTCCAGGTCACACGGAGCTGAACGCTCTGTTAGGTCACCTGACAAAATTTATTGTCAGTGTAATTTTTCTGTTTGTTTCATTTTTAATGCCATAGGTTTTATTTACAATTTTCCATTCCACCGCCCTCCTCCCTTACTCTTTTTGGCAAGGACCGGAGAAGTACATCATTTCTGAATGGTAGTAATTAAAGGTATATTCAGAATGGTTTTTTCTCTGATTTAAATCCCTGAAAAACCAGAAGAGGTTTTGACAGAACTAGGACATGGAAAGCAAAAAGTCAATTAAATCTGATTTTTTTTTTCAAGAGCCACATAAATGTTATAAAAGTGCCACATACTTGAGCCATTTTAGCAGTTTTCCATCTGCTTTTGTTATCTCAAAAAGAAGGAAGTTTTCCTGGCATTTCTCTGAATTGTCTTTAGTGACTTTTAGATCATCATTGTGAGTGAGGTGGTCCTAATTCTCAGGGCTCCAATTTGACTCTAAAGTTTGGAGCAGACTGCACTAATTCATTTGGTTAGTTTTGCCCCCTTTTGGCTTGAAAAAGAAAAGGCTGTGAATTCTTTCACTTGGCAGAGAAAGTAGCATTGTGGGTTGTCCTTCCAATACATTTTCCACAGGCACCAATCTCTTCTTGGGTATAAACAGGCTGTTGTTGAACAGACAGACATTCAGGAGATTCTATAAATTGAATCTTCCATCTTCTGCTAATATGGCTTTTGGCAATAAAGCCATTATCATGAAGTGCCATAAAAGGCATCTTTTTTTTTTTTTCATCTGTTGCCTACTCAGCATGGGGTTTATTGCTATTTAGAAGTCTGACTGCTAAATGCGAAACTAGGCAGGTCACCCTGCAGTAGATGGATAGATGAGTCTCAGATATGCCACCTGCTGTCCTTTGGGACAACAGGCACATTTTTTGGGGGGCAAGATCTAAAATGGCAACAGAGGCATGTTCCCTTGATTTTTGATAGCCAATTGGACATTGGCTAATTGGCCCTAAGAGAGATCAGTAGGTGTGTATTCTATGAACTAAGCCAACTCAGATGCTTAATGACTATTTATTTGGAGTCTGGTGCTGTGAAGATTTTAGAGCTAGATAAAATAGAATTTCTCCTCTTAAGGAGTTTATATCCAAATTTTGGAAATAATACTGAACAATAAGAAGCAAATGTCAAAGTCTATTAATTCTTTAAATACTTGGCTTTATCCTAGCTATGCTATGCTAAGTCACTTCAGTCGTGTCCGACTCTGTGCGACCCCATAGACAGCAGCCCACCAGGCCTCCCCGTCCCTGGGATTCTCCAGGCAAGAACACTGGAGTGGGTTGCCATTTCCTTCTCCAGTGCATGAAAGTGAAAAGAGAAAGTGAAGTTGCTCAGTCATGTCCGACTCTTAGCGATCCCATGGACTGCAGCCTACCAGGCTCCTCCGTCCATGGGATTTTCCAGCAAGAGTATGGAGTGGGGTGCCATTGCCTTCTCCGAGGGCCCTTGGTAAATGCTCCATAGGTTTGTTATTATTGCTATTATTGTTGTCGTTAGGAGCATAAAGGTAGGATTTTAGAGTGAGTGGAGGATGGGCTCCAATATGAATGTTCAAAAGTAGGAGACCTTTGGAGAATGGATGAGATTTGTATACATGGAAGGCATTTGAAGGTAGCATAGTGTAAAATAACTCAGTTCTCAGTTTAGGATCTGACATTCTTTTGTCTGCTAAGTCACTCTTCCACCTGCTTTCCACCTCCCAAAAGTTTATTATTTGTTCTATTATGATTTATTTTCTTTGGGATTATGTCTCCTTTTCTTGAGAAAATAACTTTATTATAATTTTACTGAGGTTTTCAGAGTAAAAGATGCATATGTTCAAATTATCATTTTAACAGACTCTTGAAGAGAAACAACTTTATTTTTAACAAAGATACATACTCATTATTTTAACAAATCAAGCAATACAGAAAAGTACAAAGAAACAAGTAAAAGTCAATGAATACTCTACCATGCAGAAATTATTTTAATAATTTTATTAAAGTTCATTCCATTTCACAATATATGCATATATACACAAATATAAGAATAGAAGGGTCATTTGTTTGTTGTTGTGGTTGAGTTATAAAAGTTCTTTATATATTCTAGATATGAATCCCTTATCATATATATAATTTACAGATATTTTTCCCATTCTTGGTTTATCTTTTTACTTTCCTAGTGGTGTCCTTTGCAGATATGTTATTAATTTTGATAAAGCCCAGTTTATTTATCTTTCCCTTGTGTTGTTTGTGCTTTTGATGCATGTCCAAGAAACCATGGCTTAGGGTCATGAAAATTTACACCTGTATTTTCTTCTAAGAGTTTCATGGTTTTAGCTCTTAAATATAGGTATTTGACCCATTTTGAGTCAACTCTTTTGCTATGATGTGAGGTAGGGGTTTCACTTCACTCTTTTGCATGTGACTGTTCAGTTGTCCCTAGAACATTTGTTGAGTGTATTCCTCTCCTATTGGACTGTCTTGGCACCCTTTGACAAGAAATTCACTTTAAATGTCAGGATTTTGATCAATAACCCACCGTCTTGTTTACCATTCCTTTGTCGTTAACCTTTGAGGTCAGAAAATGTAAATCCTCCAACTTTGTTTTTCTCTTCAAGATTGTTTTGGCTATTTGGGGTCCCTTGCATTTCTGCATAAATTTTAGGATTAGCTTATCAGCTTCTACAAAGAATCCAGCAAGAATTTTGATGAGGATAGAGTTGAATCTGTAGACCAGTTCGGGAAGTGTTGCTATCTTAATATAGTAAATATTAAACTTATTAACATTTATATAGGAAAAGGAGTACGTCAAGGCTGTATATTGTCACCCTGTTTATTTAACTTATATGCAGAGTACATCATGAGAAACGCTGGGCTGAAAGAAACACAAGTTGGAATCAAGATTGCTGGGAGATATCTCAATAACCTCAGATATGCAGATGACACCACCCTTATGGCAGAAAGTGAAGAGGAACTAAAAAGCCTCTTGATGAAAGTAAAAGTGGAGAGTGAAAAGGTTGGCTTAAAGCTCAGCATTCAGAAAACGAAGATCATGGCATCCGGTCCCATCACTTCATGGGAAATAGATGGAGAAACAGTGTAAACAGTGTCAGACTTTATTTTTCTGGGCTCCAGAATCACTGCAGATGGTGACTGCAGCCATGAAATCAAAAGATGCTTACTCCTTGGAAGAAAAGTTATGACCAACCTAGATAGCATATTGAAAAGCAGAGACATTACTTTGCCAACAAAGGTTCGCCTAGTCAAGGCTATGGTCTTTCCTGTGGTCATGTATGGATGTGAGAGTTGGACTGTGAAGAAGGCTGAGCGCCGAAGAATTGATGCTTTTGAACTGTGGTGTTGGAGAAGACTCTTGAGAGTCCCTTGGACTGCAAGGAGATGCAACCAGTCCATTCTGAAGGAGATCAGCCCTGGGATTTCTTTGGAAGGAATGATGCTAAAGCTGAAACTCCAGTACTTTGGCCACCTCATGCGAAGAGTTGACTCATTGGAGAAGACTCTGATGCTGGGAGGGATTGGGGGCAGGAGGAGAAGGGGACGACAGAGGATGAGATGGCTGGATGGCATCACTGACTCGATGGATGCGAGTCTGAGTGAACTCCGGGAGTTGGTGATGGACAGAGAGGCCTGGCGTGCTGCGGTTCATGGGGTCGCAAAGAGTCGGACACGACTGAGCGACTGATCTGATCTGATCTAAACATTTATATATAAAACCTAAATATTAAGTCTTCCAATCCAAAAACATGGGATGGCCTTCCATTTATGTTGATATTTTTATACTTCTTTCAACAATGATTTGTAGTTTTCAGAGTATAGTTTTGTAGTTTTTTGTTAAATTTCTCAAGTATTTTCTTCTTTTTTGATGGTATTGTGAATAGAATATTTTTTAAAGATTTCATTTTTTGATTGTTTGTTGCTAGAGTATAAAAGTACAATTGAATTTGTTCTTGATCTTGTATTCATAACCTTACTGAACTCATTTGTTATATCTAATAGTTTTATGGTAGATTACTTGGGATTTTCCATATAAAATCATGTCATCTACAAATAAGACTTATTTCTTCCTTTCCAATCTGAATGCTTTGTATTTCATTTTCTTTTCTAATGTCCTTGGCTAGAACTTCTTGTATAATGTTGACTAGAAATGGTGAGAGTGGACATCCTTCCCAGTGTTGGGGGAAGTCTTTCACAATTAAGCATGATGGTTGCTTAAAAGTTTTTTTTTTTTTGTGGATGCCTTTTTATCAAACATAGGAGGTTCCCTTGTGTCCCAAATTTGTGGAGAGATTTTTCAATAAATAGATGTTTACACCCATGGCGGATTCATGTTGATGTATGGCAAAACCAATACAATATTGTAAAGTAAAAATAATAATAATAAAAATTAAAAAAAACAACAACAACAAAAAGAAAATTTTATTTATATGGTGATTATGTAGTTTTTCTTTTTTAGGTGGTTAAAATGGTAGATTACACTGATTGATTTTCAAATGTTGAACCAGACTTGCATGCCCAGGATAAACCCACTTGATTGTGGTGTTATTATTCTTTTAATATATTTTATATATATTATTTATAGTGTATTTCATTGTAATAATTCATTGCTAATATTTTATTAAAGATTTTTGTGTCTGTATCCATGAAGGGTACTGGTTTGTAACTTTCACTTCTTATATTGTCTTTGTTAGATTTTGGTATCTGGGTAATGCTGGTTCTCATGAGTTGAAAAATGTTCCTTCTTCTATGCATTGGAAAAGATTATGAAGAATTAGCATAATTTCTTCTTTGAATCTTTGGTAAAATTCACCAGTGAAACCATCTGAGTTTTCTTTTCCTAGAAAAAAAATTAGGCATTCAATTTCTGTAATACTTATAAGACTATTCAGAATTTCTACCTAACCAGAGTCAACTTTGATAATTTGTGTTTTTCAAAAATTGGCAGATTTTATCTATTGAATTTGTGCATGTAGAGCTGTTTATAGTACTGCTATGTTATCATTTTAATGGCTGTAGGATCTATAGTGATATCCCCTGTTTCATTCCTAATATTGGTAATTTATATCTTTCTTATTTCTTGGTATATCTTGCTAGAGATTTATCAGTTTTATTGATTGTTTCAAAGAGCAGCTTTGATTTCATTGATTTTGTCTACTGTTCTTCTCTTTTCAATTTCATTGATTTCCAGCCTAGCTTTATTATTTCCTTTCTGCTGTTTGATTTGCTTTTTCCTTTGCTCTTCTAATTTCTTTCTTTTTTTTTTTTAATGATTTGTTTTATTTTTGGTTGCACTGGGTCTTTGTTGCTTTGTGAGGGCTTTCTCTAGTTGTGGCAAGCAGGGGCTTCACTTCATTGTGAAGCCTGCTCATTGCAGTGGCGTCTCTTGTCTCAGAGCACAGGCTCTAGATGCTTGGGCTTCAGTAGTTGTGGCACATGGGCTTAGTTGCTCCATGGCATGTGAGATCTTCTTGGATGACAGATTGAACTCATGCCCACTGCTCTGGCAGGCAGATTATTATCCACTGCACTAGAAGAGGGAAGTCCTTCTAATTTCTTGAAGGTAAGATTCGATTATTGATTTAAGAACTTTCTTTTCTAATATAAGCATTTAATGCCATGTTTTCCTCTAAGCACTGCTTTATCTGCACTTCACAAATTTTGAAATGTTTATTTTCATTTTCTTCCAGTTCAAAATATTTTCTAATTTCCCTTATGATTTTCCCCTTGATTCATGGATTACTAGGAGAAGGCAATGGCAACCCACTCCAGTACTCTTGCCTGGAAAATCCCATGGATGGAGGAGCCTGGTGGGCTGCAGTCCATGGAGTCGCAAAGAGTAGGACACGACTGAGCGACTTCACTTTCACTTTTCACTTTCATGTATTGGAGAAGGAAATGGCAACCCACTCCAGTGTTCTTGTCTGGAGAATCCCAGGGATGGGGGAGCCTGGTGGGCTGCCATCTGTGGGGTCACACAGAGTCAGACACGACTGAAGTGACTTAGCAGCAGCAGCAGCATGGATTACTTGAGAATCATGTTGTTTAATTTCTAAGGTTTGAGGAGGAGATTTTCCTGTTATTTTTTCATTACTGATTTCTAATTTATTCAATTACAGTCAGAGAATTTGGTTTGTATCATTTTATTCTTTTAAATATGTTAAGATATATTTTATCACCCAGGATATGGCCTAACTTGGTGAATGTTCCCTGTACACTTGAAAAAAATGTGTGTTCTGCTACTCTTAAATGAAGTATGCATATTTAGGTCAATCAGTTGATGGTATTGATTAGTTCTCGTATAACCTTGCAATTTCTGTTTGCAAGTTCTATCAGTTACTAGAAATGTTGACATTTCTAATGATAATTGAATATTTGTTTACTTTTCCTTTCAGTTTTCTGTTTTTGCTTCATGTATTTAGAGGTTCTGTTGTTAGTGGCATACATATTTAGGATTATTATGCTTTAAATTGATCCTTTAATCATTATGCAATGTCTCTTTTTATTTAAGGTAATTTTTTGATCTAAAATATACTTTGTCTGATATAATTATTGCCATTCCAGCCTTCATTTGATTATTGC
Source organism: Tragelaphus eurycerus (assembly GCA_935064755.1). Classification (NCBI taxonomy): domain Eukaryota; kingdom Metazoa; phylum Chordata; class Mammalia; order Artiodactyla; family Bovidae; genus Tragelaphus; species Tragelaphus eurycerus. The sequence goes on from CAKXYN010000020.1 coordinate 13,264,592, forward strand.
CATGATGGTATATATTTTTCCACCCTTATACTTCCAATCTCCTAATATTATCATATTTAAAGTGAATTGCTTGTAAACAACATTTAGTTTCATCATTTTAATTCATTCTAAATATTTATCTTTTAATTGGTTTATTTGGATGTTTACATTTAATGTAATCATTGATATATTTTAATAGGCCTATCATTTTGTTGTGTTCTATTTCTATTTTTATTTCCCACCTCATGCGAAGAGTTGACTCATTGGAGAAGACTCTGATGCTGGGAGAGATTGGAGGCAGGAGGAGAAGGGGACGACAGAGGATGAGATGGCTGGATGGCATCACTGACTCGATGGATGTGAGTCTGAGTGACCTCCGGGAGCTGGTGATGGACAGGGAGGCCTGGCGTGCTGCGGTTCATGGGGTCGCAAAGAGTCGGACACGACTGAGCGACTGATCTGATCTGATCTGATTTGACCCTTTCTTGCCTTCTTTTGAGTTATGTTTTAATTTTTTATTTATTTATTTATTTTTATTATTAGATCTATTACTAGACCTTTGTTGCTATGAGTGGGCTTTCTCTAGTTGCAGTGTGTGGGCTTCTCATTGCAGTGGTTTCTCTTGATGTAGAACACTGACTCTAGGGTGCTTGGGCTTTAGTAGTTGTAGCCCATGGGCTCAGTAGTTGCAACTCATGGGCTCTAGAGCATGGACTGTGTGATTGTGGTTCACAGGCTTAGTTGCCCAGTGGCATATGGAATCTTCCCAGAGCAGGGATCCAACCCATGTCCCCTGCATTGGCAGATGGATTCTTAACCACTGGACCACCAGGGAAGTCCTCTTTTGGGTTATTTAAACATTAAAAAAAAGCTTACATTGACAATTGTAAGAAATAATGGCAATCCCTTGTTCAGTTTGCTTGCTGCTGCTGCTGCTAAGTCGCTGCAGTCGTGCCCGACTCTGTGCGACCCCATAGACGGAAGCCCACCAGGCTCCCCTGTCCCTGGGATTCTCCAGGCAAGAATACTGGAGTGGGTTGCCATTTCCTTCTCCAATGCATGAAAGTGAAAAGTGAAAGTGAGGTCGCTCAGTCGTGTCTGACTCTTAGCGACCCCATGGACTGGAGCCTACCAGGATCCTCCGTCCATGGGATTCTCCAGGCAAAAGTACTGGGGTGGGGTGCCATTGAGTTTCCTCTAATTATAAACTTTGCAAAACTATAATATTGAATCAGGATATTGACATTAATACAGTCTTATTCAGATTTCCTCAGTTTTACTTGTATCCATTTGTGTGTGTATTAAGTTCTATATAATTTAATTACTTCTTTATGTTTTTGTATCCATTACCCCAGTCAAGGGTCCCTTGGTCTCTTACCTTATAACCATATTCACCCTCCTTCAGCTCCCTATGTCCTAACCCTTGGCAACCACAATCTTTCCTGTCTTTCTAAAATTTTTTGTCTTAAAATGTTATTTAAATGGAATTGTATAGCATATAATCTTTGGGATTGATATTTTTTATCCAGCATAATTTTCTGAAGATTCATCTACATTGTTGCATGGTTAATAGTTTGTTCCTTATTATTGCTGGATAATAATTGGTGGTACATTGGTACCACAGGTGGTTTAACAATTCACCTGTTGAATAACATTCTAGGCCAGTCCCAGTTTTTTACTATTACAGATAAATTTGCTATGGATCCTTCAGATCAGATCAGGTCAGTCGCTCAGTCGTGTCCGACTCTTTGTGACCCCATGAACTGCAGCACGCCAGGCCTCCCTATCCATCACCAGCTCTCGGAGGTCACTCAGACTCACATTCATCAAGTCAGTGATGCCATCCAGCCATCTCATCCTCTGTCGTCCCCTTCTCCTCCTGCCCTCAATCCCTCCCAGCATCAGAGTCTTCTCCAATGAGTCAACTCTTCGCATGAGGTGGCCAAAATACTGGAGTTTCAGCTTTAGCATCATTCCTTCCAAAGAAATCCCAGGGCTGATCTCCATGTTTAAAATTTTTTAGTGTTCAATATTAATTTATCTTTTTTTTGTATAATATCTTTTAGAATGGTTTCATTGCTCTGAGGATTACAAAAGACATAGTTAACTTTTCATTCTACTTAGAATCGGGTAGAATGTAGAAACTTACCATCATGTAGGGCCATTATCCTTATCCCCTTTATTTTATGGTTGTCTTATTAATTATTTAGTGCAATGTATTTAATATGACTTATTACAGTTGTTCAGTTCAGCTCAGTTCAGTTGATCAGTTGTGTCCAACTCTTTGTGACCCCATGGACCACAGCACGCCAGGCCTCCCTGTCCATCACCAACTCCCAGGGTTTACCCAAACTCATATCCATTGAGTCAGTGATGCCATCCAACCATCTCATCCTCTGTCATCCCCTTGTCCTCCTGCCTTAAGTCTTTCCCAACATCAGGGTCTTTTCAAATGAGTTAGCTCTTCTCATCCGGGGGCCAAAGTATTGGAGTTTCAGCTTCAATATCAGTCCTTCCAATGAACACTCAGGACTGATCTCCTTTAGGATGGACTGGTTGGATCTCCTTGCAGTCCAAGGGACTCTCAAGAGTCTTCTCCAACACCACAGTTCAAAAGCATTAATTCTTCCGTGCTCAGCTTTGTTTATAGTCCAACACTCACATCCATACATAATTACTGGAAAAACCATAGCCTTGACTAGATGGACTTTTGCTGGCAAAGTAATATCTCTGCTTTTTAATGTGCTATCTAGGTTGGTCATAACTTTTCTTCCAAAGAGTAAGTGTCTTTTAATTTCATGGCTGCAGTCACCATCTGCAGTGATTTCGGTTCCCCCAAAATTAAAGTCACCCACTGTTTCTACTGTTTCCCCATTTGCCATGAACTGATGGGACCAGATGCCATGATCTTAGTTTTCTGAATGTTGAGCTTTAAGCCAACTCTTTCACTCTCCTCTTTCACTTTCACCAAGAGGTTCTTTAGTTCTTCACTTTCTGCCATAAGGGTGGTGTCATCTGCATATCTAAGGTTATTGATATATTATAGTTGTATTAAACCTTTATCTACCCAGTTGGCTTCAGGCTACAAGTTCCATCCAGATCTATGGGTTATGGTTCCAATGTCAATGTCATTTGCAGAGCCTTTGCAGTGCTAGTGGATCTATCCCAGGTAGGTACCACTAGCAGTCAGTCTGGGATCTGGGCTGTGGCTTATCCTGTTCCCTTCACAAAGTCTGTGGTAGGCAGTTTAGGACTAGGCCCATGCACGCACAGTCCAGGGATTTGTCCAGGAGTTCATAAATGGCTTTATAGGGTCACTTTTCCCAGCTCCTGCCTCTTCATACTCTCTCAGACACTCATATTTCCTAGGTGCCCTCTTTATACTCCTCTTGGTCAGAAAGCTGGGGCTTTATTTATCCTGCTCTTCCGCACACTGGGCTGGGAGTGTGAGGAAATGGAGAACAAAAAGGGGGTGATGTTTCTCCCATCTACTCTGAACATTAGAAGACCCCTTTCCTGCTCTTCAAACCAGAACAAGGACTGTGTTCTGCCCATTCCAGGTTTCAGCTGTGTTGCATCCAGGCTGGGGGAAAATGTGATTTGGTGACTCGGAATTACGTCTCTCCCCCAATCTATCATTTTCATCTGAGTCCTCAAATAGCTGATTCATTCATTCTGCCTACAGTTTATAACTGCATTCAGTGGGAGAGGCAGGGTGGAGTGTACTTTTTCCTTCTTACTTCATCCATTTTATCTTTCAAACATTCGTTGACATTTGACACATCCATCTATAGGTGTTTCTTTTCAGTTCTCTTTGTCTTCATGAACTTGTGTTTTTGTTCTTTACCAAACTCTTTATAGCTCTGGTAAAGTCTTAAATTAAGAAAAAGAGGAGATGGTCAATCTTCTGTCTTTGTTTTATGGATTCTAACAAAATTGTGTTCTATTCAAACTTTGACTATTTTTTCCTTGCTTTTCTCTGTTAGTATCAGTTGCTGTTTTAGTTCCATTTCAAGCTCTTACTGTTGTTTTGTTTGTTTTCAAACTACTGCACAATTGCACTCATCTCACATGCTAGTAAAGTAATGCTCAAAATTCTCAAAGCCAGGCTACAGTAGCAATATGTGAATCGTGAACTTCCAGATGTTCAAGCTGGTTTTAGAAAAGGCAGAGGAACCAGAGATCAAATTGCCAACATCCGTTGGATCATGGAAAAAGCAAGAGAGTTCCAGAAAAACGTCTATTTCTGCTTTATTGACTATGCCAAAACCTTTGACTGTGTGGATCACAATAAACTGTGGAAAATTCTGAACGAGATGGGAATACCAGACCACCTGATCTGCCTCTTGAGAAATTTATATGCAGATCAGGAAGCAACAGTTAGAACTGGACATGGAACAACAGACTGGTTCCAAATAGGAAAAGGAGTACGTCAAGGCTGTATATTGTCACCCTGTTTATTTAACTTATATGCAGAGTACATCATGAGAAATGCTGGACTGGAAGAAACACAAGTTGGAATCAAGATTGCTGGGAGAAATCTCAATAACCTCAGATATGCAGATGACACCACCCTTATGGCAGAAAGTGAAGAGGAACTAAAAAGCCTCTTGATGAAAGTGAAAGTGGAGAGTGAAAAGTTGGCTTAAAGCTCAACATTCAGAAAATGAAGATCATGGCATCCAGTGCCATCACTTCATGGGAAATAGATGGGGAAACAGTGGAAACAGTGTCAGACTTTATTTTTCTGGGCTCCAAAATCACTACAGATGGTGACTGCAGCCATGAAATTAAAAGATGCTTACTCTTTGGAAGGAAAGTTATGACCAATCTAGATAGCATATTCAAAAGCAGAGACATTACTTTGCCAACAAAGGTTCGCCTAGTCAAGGCTATGGTCTTTCCTGTGGTCATGTATGGATGTGAGAGCTGGACTGTGAAGAAGGCTGAGCGCCGAAGAATTGATGCTTTTGAACTGTGGTGTTGGAGAAGACTCTTGAGAGTCCCTTGGACTGCAAGGAGATCCAACCAGGCCATTCTGAAGGAGATCAGCCCTGGGATTTCTTTGGAAGGAATGATGCTAAAGCTGAAATTCCAGTACTTTGGCCACCTCATGCGAAGAGTTGACTCATTGGAGAAGACTCTGATGCTGGGAGGGATTGGGGGCAGGAGGAGAAAGGGACGACAGAGGATGAGATGGCTGGATGGCATCACTGACTCGATGGACGTGAGTCTGAGTGACATCCGGGAGTTGGTGATGGACAGGGAGGCCTGGCGTGCTGCGATTCATGGGGTTGCAAAGAGTCGGACATGACCGAGTGACTGATCTGATCTGATGTGATCTGATAACAGGTAACAGAGGCATCTATTAGAAAGTTGGAAGAATTAATTGGAAATCTGCTCTTTTGTTTTTTCCAGCTGGTTAGAATAGAGCCTCTCTCTAATTGTATAATATGAATATATATATGAAATATATATATATATGATAAATAAGACATTCAGATTTCCCCCTTTCTTTGTGTTAACCAAAGAAAAATATTTTAATTTACTCATTGCTGTTGTTTAGTCACTAAGTCATGTAAGACTCTGTGACTCCATGAACTACAGCACGCTAGCTTCCCTGTCCTTCACTATCTCCCTGAGTTTGCTCAGATTCATGTCCATTGAGTCAGTGATGCCATCCAACCATTTCATTCCCTGTCACCCCCTTCTCCTCTTGCCCTCAATCTTTCCCAGCATCAGAGTCTTTTCCAAACTATGACAATAAAAACCCTTTACATCTGTATATTGCTCTCATATCTTAACATTAATTCTTTAGTTAGATTTGATAATTACAGGTTTGTGTCAACACCTACCATGTTTTTTGAGAAGAATTATTTTTATTTCACTTTCTTTGGGATTTTGCTGCCTGTCTTTACTAATTAAGTACTGAAGTGTCCTCAGAATTGTGAAACCTTTGCTGAGAGAAATATATATTCTACTTTAGTTGGTTTTTGATTATATTCAGTCTTTATTGTTCCTTTTATTTTAAGATTGTCATAAGCATAGACCTTTAACTTTATGTGATAAATGAGAAACTGGGGTTTGAAACTAGATTTTATCCATAGATACACTGCTTTTAACTTTCACTTTTTTATTAACGAAGCTAATGTGAAAGCAAAGTGTTTTCTGTTGCCAATTTAACTTCTTTAATTAAAAATGAAAGTTATAAGGTAATAGTGCCATGGGTGAAGTTCTAATGTGTTCAGAATGGGGAAAATGGGTTTAAAATTGAAACGGTTGACATGGTGGTGACTATAGTACAGCATCAGGAGTTTTGACACTTTATTTAATGGAAAAAGGATACCAATGCCTTAAACTCTTCTAGTATTAACTTTAAAAAAATTATATAAGAGGCATGACTATGAGAAAAGCACTGATGAAAGCCGAGGGTGCCCTGGGAAGGTACGAGTTTGAAAGATTAAAGCATGAATACTCGAGGTTTCAAACTGTAAAAGAATGTGTATCCTGTGCCTAAATGAGGTCAGGCAAAGCAGAATTCCCCTTCACTTTTACCAACCTCATAAAGTTGACAAGTGTCTGAAACAAACAATCATTCTGGAATGTGCTGAACCTGATTATAGCAAAATCCCTGTGGAAAAAATCATGGTCTACAGTCTTTGTGCCAGTGGGAGTGGCTTGAGGAGTTAGTTAATTTTCTTGACTACAAAATAAGGTATTCAGAAAAGTATTTTTATTTATGGAGAGTCTTAAGATCCCCCCCTCTAATTTCCATTTATATCAGAAAGTATGTTTTTAAACAATTGTTTCCCATTCATGAGGATCTCAGCCTATTGAGATCAGTGTACCTGTCATGCCTATGCAGTTCACTCAGTAGAATTTCTAATATTTTGTAGAATTATGTTCTCCGCCCCCCACCCACAGAAAAAGCCCAATGTCATACCAGACACATCACTTTACAAAATATTAATAGATTTCCCCCAGTATCAGTATTATACACAGAGGTATTTCAGGCATACAGCATGTTACATCTACAAAGACTTTAACATAAAAATGTCCTTGGCTCGGGACTCACAGTAAAAGTGTAATAGTAGAGCTAAATTAATTTCACGGTAATTTATCATCCCTAAAATTTAAAGTGGGAGAAGGCGAAGGGTCTTTCAGTCAAGTACCTGCCCCGTGTCATCTGACAAGAACTGAAAGCTGAGATTTAGTGAAAACAAACTAAAAGATGGTAAATCTGGGTAAATTTATAAGGAATTTTCCCCCTGTAAGTCCACATGCTTGACAAAGCCAAAAGACATTGAGTTCCAACAACACTGATACTTTCAGAAGATTCATTTTTTACATGAGCAACTGTGGCTGATGGAGGGGACCTCTTGAAAGCACCAGGCATGTTGGAATGGCTGTCCAGGGTGAGCGGGAGGGCCACATCCCACTGGCTTTCAGAGCTCAGAAAGCTGGGGGTACCCCATTCCCTCCCACATCAGACCTCTGTGCCCAGCCAGCTGTGTGACCAGGAAGAGGCAGGGGGCCCCTGTCCCAGCTTCATGAGGCAGAGGAGACCATACATATCAGCAGTCATTGCATGGGTTTTTCCATAAGCATCTCCAACCTTCCCAAAGCTTCCCTCAGCTTCTGCTTTATTATTTCATAGATGGATCCAGGAGGGAATTTTTCCTCTTTACAGCCCCTTCTCGGGATGGTTGTAAAATTATCTCCAACCGTTTCACCTGGAAATCTTCAAGAGGACACACAGCTCCTGTTGACATCCCGTTGTGTTTTTAGTACCTTTGCAGATTTGTCTGTGGCGTGTTTTCCAGTCCTGTGCTTTTCTTCATTCTCCCCAAGTGATTCATTAGTATGTTTCCTATTGTAGAGGGTTATCATTAATATACAAATTAATAGTCAAGGAAGTATCCAAATTTAGGGCAGCAATTTTTTTTATATACATATAGGAAATTGGGTTAGTTGCTTTCTTTCCTAACAAAACCTCATTTTGCTAGATTTTTAGTTTTTAAATTTTTTCTTGAAATAGCTTTATTGTCTTCATGTGTTTATAAAGTGAAATACGTACTCTCTGCAAAACCTGTAATTCCATTTCCTGCAGATGGCCTCTCTTTCCACTTGATTTAAGTCCTTCTGGTCCTTTTACAGTTTAGTTCAGTCACTCGGCCGTATACAACTCTTTGCAACCTCATGAACTGCAGCAAGCCAGGCCACCCTGTCCATCACCAACTCCCGGAGTCCACCCAAGCCCATGTCCGTTGAGTCAGTGATGCCATCCAACCATCTCATCCTCTGTCATTCCTTTCTCCTTCTGCCCTCAATCTTTCCCAGCATCAGGGTCTTTTCAAATGAGTCAGCTCTTCTTATCCGGTGGCCAAAGTATTGGAGTTTCAGCTTCAACATCAGTCCTTCCAGTGAACATCCAGGACTGATTTCCTTTAGGATGGACTGGTTGGATCTCCTTGCAGTCCAAGGGACTCTCAAGAGTCTTCTCCAACATCACAGTTCAAAAGCATCAATTCTTTGGCACTCAGCTTTCTTTATAGTCAAACTCTCACATCCATACATGACCACTAGAAAAACCATAGCCTTGACTAGATGGACCTTTGTTGACAAGGTAATGTCTCTGCCTTTTAATATGCTGTCTAGGTTGGTCATAACTTTCCTTCCAAGGAATAAGTGTCTTTTGATTTCATGGCTGCAATCACCATCTGCAGTGATTTTGGAGCCCCCCAAAATAAAGTCTGATACTGTTTCCACTGTTTCCCCATCTATTTGCCATGAAGTGATGGGACCGGATGCCATGATATTAGTTTTCTGAATGTTGAGCTTTAAGCCAACTTTTTCACTCTCCTTTTTCACTTTCATCAAGAGATTCTTTAGTTCTTCACTTTCTGCCATAAGGGTGGTGTCATCTGCATATCTGAGGTTATTGATATTTCTCCCAGCAATCTTGATTCCAGCTTGTGCTTCTTCCAGCCCAGCATTTCTCATGATTTAACTCTGCATAGAAGTTAAATAAGCAGGGTGACAATATACAGCCTTGATGAACTCCTTTTCCTATTTGGAACCAGTCTGTTTTTCATGCCCAGTTCTAACTGTTACTTCCTGACCTGCATACAGATTTCTCAAGAGGCAGGTGAGGTGGTCTGATATTCCCATCTCCTGAAGAATTTTCCACAGTTTATTGTGATCCACACAGTCAAAGGCTTTGGCATAGTCAATAAAGCAGAAATAGATGTTTTTCTGGAACTCTCTTGCTTTTTCCATGATCCAGCGGATGTTGGCAATTTGAACTCTGGTTCCTCTGCCTTTTCTAAAACCAGCTTGAACACCTGCAAGTTCATGGTTCACGTATTGCTGAAGCCTGACTTGGAGAATTTTAAGTGTCCCTTTACTAGCGTGTGCTGCTGCTGCTAAGTCACTTCAGTCGTGTCCGACTCTGTGTGACCCCATGGACGGCAGCCTACCAGGCTCCCCTGTCCCTGGGATTCTCCAGGTAAAAACACTGGAGTGGGTTGCCATTTCCTTATGAGATGAGTGCAATTGTGCGGTAGTTTGAGCATTCTTTGGCATTGCCTTTCTTTGGGATTGGAATGAAAACTGTCCTTTTCCAGTCCTGTGGCCACTGCTGAGTTTTCCAAATCTGCTGGCATATTGAGTGCAGCACTTTCACAGCATCATCTGCTCCTTTATATGAAACTAGAAATATAGTTGTCTATATATGTGTGGTGCATAACTACCCTTTCTCCTTAGAATACTTCCAACTCCATTGTCCCTCCTGTTTGCTCAGTAACACCCAAACTTGGTCCTGCTTTAATTTTATGACCAAAAACCTCAAGGGGACCCTTAGCACAGCTCAGCAATGTGAGTCCACTTCCCCAGTTGGTTCACCCTCCCACTCTCTAAGACCACTGTTTTATGCCACCTTTTCTTTCTCCCAATCTTTAACACCCTTTCCTTTCCTCTCATTCAGATGATGACCTTGTTTCTTATTTCAAAGAGAAAAATAGAAGCAGTACAGTGAAAGCTATCTCATTGCCCAGCCATCAGCTCACACCCATCAGCCTTCTGGCCATTGTTCCCACTCTGACTCTCCTCTTGCTGTGAGCAACCCCCATACAAGCTCTGCATCCCATCCCTTCTCCTAGTCAGTGGTTTTGCTTCTGACGGGATTTGACCATTCCTTCATTCTTCCACTCATCAGGTTTCCTCTCAACTCCTGCATTCCCAGTAGCACAGAGGCATGCTGTGCTCTCAGCCGTCTTAAAAACGTCCTAATGTCTGTATCACCCACAACCACATTTCTCTGCTTGCCTTTATGGTAGAATTTCTCAAGAATTGGCAGACCATTTTCACTTTATATTGACTATATTTTCTTATTTTTGGTATTCTTGATGCTTTGGTGTTTGGGGTCTTGATCTTTGGGAAACTGCCCCTTCCAGAGCTAGCTAATTCCTGGAATTAGCAAAGGACTGCCCTGCAAGCACCTTTGATATACAAACTAACCAATTCAGAGCTCACACCCCAACCATCTCCTGTATCAAACTCTCACACACCAAACCACCATTTCCCCTGCCCTAAGTCACCCCAAGGTACTGGATAACTAGGGGCCATTCCTTTAGCCCACAGCCTGCTGAAATTGTCCAGACAAGATAATCATAAACTTAAACCTACCTCCTGTGCCTCACCCATTCCTTCCTTTGAAAATCCCAGTAAAGTTTCTGCTCTGGGCCATGCTCCCCTTTCCCCTTCTGCCTCCTGGCTGACTTGGGTTCTTCCCCATGTGGCCTTGCAGGGTATGCCAGGTCTCCCATTTCTGGGAATCCCATTTCTGGGGATTTTTTTTTTTTTTCCCACTTTCTCCGTCATGCAGGAAGAGAGTTGCATGGAGTGTGAGCAAGGACATTCCTTGAGCTGAAGACTCTAAGTGGAAGGGAAAGTCTCTCAGTCACGTCCGGCTCTTTGCAACCCCATGGACTATACAGTCCGTGGAATTCTCCAAGCCAGAATACCAGAGTAGGTAGCCTTTCCTTTCTCCAGGGGACCTTCTGAACCCAGGAATTGAACCAGGGTCTCCTGCATTGCAGGCAGATTCTTTACCATCTGAGCCACAAGGGAAGCCCATTTCTGGGGATCTGTAGGTATAAATTCTTCATTCATGACAGTCATTTCCATGTTTGTGTACCTTACCAGATCTGATTCAAACAAATCCTGGGTACACACTTTAGAATACACTTCTGCCTGGGTTTTCTGTTTAAATGACTCTAATCAGATGTTTGTCCGCAGCATTCCTCTGAAACAGATCTTAGAACACCTGCTTCTTGTCAAACTCAGTGGTTAATTCTTGGTTCTCCTATTACTTGAGCTCCTAGAAGATTTGATAGATTCTTATCGTCTCCTTTTTACTTTTCTAAAAATATTTATTAACTTATTTGCCTGCATTGAATCTTAGTTGTGGCATGAGGGGTCTTAGTTGCTGTGCGTGTGGGCTTCTCTTTTGTTATGGTAGGCAGCCCAGTAGTTGTGGCAGTCTGATTCCATTGCCCCAGGGATGTGGGACCTTAGTTCCCTGAACAGGGATCAAACCTGTGTCACCTGCATTGGAAGGCAGATTCTCAACCACTGGACCACCAGGGAAAGTCCCTCGTTGTCTTATCTTAAGCCATTACCTCTCCCCTGCATTTCTGTCACCTATATGCAACTTCCTACTTGATACTGTCTCCTGGTTCTCTGATACAGCAGACTTTGTGTGTCCCAAAACATACTCTTGAATTACTCCTTATACTTGCCTGATTTTCCCATTTCCGGATATAACACCACCATTCACCTAGTTCCTCACTCCAAAAAAACTAGGAAATATGTGATTTTTGTTTTATGCCTTCATTTGTTTCTCCCCACTACCCCTCTTTTCCTTTTATTTCTCTTCCTACCAGTTTCATACAACAAAGCAAGGAGGCTTTGGTGATGGCACGAAGGAGGGAGCAATGAGACAAGCCCCCTGATCTTGTTTAGCAGATCTTGTTACTGGGATTACGGTAGCTCAACAGTAAAGAATCTGCCTGCAATGCAGGAGACGCGGATTCCATCCTTGGGTCATGAAGATACCCTGGAGGAGGAAATGGCAATCCACTCCGATATTTTTGCCTGGAAAATTCCATGGACAGAGAAGCCTGGCGGCCTATAGTCCGTGGGGTTGCAAAGAGCTGGACATGACTAAGGACGTACACACCTCATTGTAACTGGGAGAATCGGGTGCAGTTTGTCTAAAGAAGGATAAGCAGGCGGTTTCTACATCAGAAGCTGCATGAACAGCTCTATGCTTGGTGGGGAGGGTCCAACCACTGCAGCCAGGACTGAGACGGGCAGCAGTCATGGAGCAGCCTTGGGCTCCTCTCTTGGGAGAGAAGGTCGTAGTTTAGTTGCTCATTTGTGTCCGACTCTTGCAACCTCAGACTGTAGCCTGCCAGGCTCCTCTGTCCATGGGATTCTCCAGGCAAGAATATTGGAGTAAGTTGCCATTTCCTTCTCCAGGGGGTCTTCCTGACCGAGGAATCAAACCCGGGTCTCCTGCATTGCAGGCAGATTTTTTTCTGACCGAGCTACAAGGAAAGCTCAGACTGGAGAGAGAGGGGTTCCCCATTAGTCCAGCATCAGGAGGCTCTTTCTGCAAACGGTGATGATGTCTCTCCCCTCCCGTCACAACTCCTCATTGGTGTCAGTGTCCAAATTCAGGTCCATCTGATGGTCTCTGCCACTGTTCTCTGTTTAAGTGGGTGGATTTTAGCTTTAGCATGTCATTCTTTTCCTTTTTAAAAATATCTCTATTTATTTGGCTGTACCTGGTCTTAGTTGTTGCATGTGGGATCTAGTTTCCTAACCAGGGATCAAACCTAGGCCCCCTGCATGGGATTGTGGAGTCTTACCCACTGGACCACCAGGGAGGACCTTAGCATGTCATGCTTCATTCTGTCTTTTTCAACTGTTTTGCCAATAAATATTGGATTAGGACCAGGCATATTTTTTTTTCTTTTGGAATTTCAAATCAAATATTTAAAATTTTTATTTGCTTCTTCACTTTAAGCCCCAAGTATGTCAGCACATGCTAACCAGCATGGAAGGAGGGAATCTTGCCTTATGTTGCTGGCATTTTTCTGTGATAGATGTGCAAAGATCTGTTAGCAATTAAGGATTGATTTCATTGTCCAAGAGATTTGGGGACTGAAAGCTTGGCATCACAGGCTATTTCAGGATCCAAGAAGTAGGACATGTGCATTTCACATACTTCTTTATCTCCTGTGTCGTAGCTACTTCTCCATCAGATGAGTTGGGCTTCCTGGAAAGAAAAGATTTGGGGGCATGATTGTACAGAGGGTCTAATTAATGTGGAAGGACTTGGTGTACAGCATTTTGAATACCTAAAAAGAATGGAAACTTATTTTGAAACTTTAGAGTGAGCAATATTATAAGTAAAGTGGGTTGATTTTTTTAAACCTACAGTAGATTTTGTTTAAAACTGAATATTTAACAGCTAATTGGGTAAGCCTAAAGGCTTGAAATTACACGTCTATGAATTTAGGCCTTGCGTTTTTGACACCTTGGATCCTCTTCTCCCTCCTTTGCTATTTTTAACTTACTGCAACAGATGAGGGGCTCTTAAACCATCTGTTAACCTTTCTTTCTCCTTTTTTTTAACCATGTAGAGTCGCTCAAGGCAAGAAGACCCAGAGACAGCAAGACTGAAACAAAAAGCAAAGGAGGTAGGCATGGCTCGAGATCATTGGGTTTGACATTTCAAGGCTTTTGCCTATTAATTTTTTATGCCTTGCTACTTGTATATCGTTAATAAAAATCTGACGAAAAACTTTTTAGGATGTATTTGTTGCTTTGGCTTTGATCTTAATGTTTGCAAACTAATACATTAATACATGTGAAGCCTTAAGGAGTTTTTCTAAGAGAATATTTCCATACATTATGTTTTCATTTCCATTTTAGGTAGCTGAGCCTCTGTGGGGTTGTTGATGGTGGTGGCATTCGATTTTGGTTGGGAAATGTATTTCTTTGCCTGCCATTAAATGTGACTTTTGAAGCATGTGAAACCTTGTCATCAATATTTTACCTAAATTCACTTCAGTAAGGTCCTGCACTTCTAAGAAGTGTTGCCATTTCAAATTCTTCATTTTGGAAAGATGTGTGAAACTCCATTCGGTTATTTGTAATAGTAAAACTCATCCCAAATCATCTAATCACAGGGCTCGCTGTCTGGTTATTAAAATTTCACTTAGGTTAGGCTACAGAGATCAGCTCAACTGAATGTCATTATCTTTGCTCCCTTTAAGGTGCCTGCTTCCTAGAAGTGGCAGCTGTGCCTGACTAATTGAGTTGCAGTAAACCCAGTTGTCCAGAAACGTAAGTCATGCCAACTAAAACATGTCATCTTGTTCTTTAACATATGTACAGGTCCCCCAATGCAAAACGTAGTCATGACACGACAAAGTGTCCACTGAAAACGTTGAAAGAGTATTTGAGATTCAAGGATCCAGTGAATAACTAGATCATATTTGAAATTTTTATTTTATGAAAATAAGTAGATAGGAAACTTGAATGATTACTCATTGGAAAATGATTGCTCGCCCCATTTTGAATGCCTTGCAGTGACACATGGGTGAACAGGCTGTTGAAATGGCCCTTTAAGTTGTGTTTTACTCAAAAGTGACTGTGAAATTCTTTGAATATTTATGATTTATGCTGAGTATCATACAACCTTCAATAGCTTTCAGATTTTTATCCTTGTAAGTAATGTTTGAAATGTCTATCATATTCTGATTTCTGAGTGGTTAATTATTCAGGTAAATGTTAAGTACCTTTCTCTAAGAGGAGAGGGAATGAGGAAAAGCATACTGCACAAGAAAGCAAAATTAATTCACCGTGGTGATCAGTAAGATAACCACCGATCAGGGTCATCGTTACAGAAATTTCTTTTACTATTGTTCCCCAATAAGATGAAATCGTTAACAACCATGGTTATTTTTTAGATCCACTAGAGGGAGTAGTGTTGTACAGATAGGTACTTTTAAAAAGATCTGTTTGTCATTGAGTTGGTAAATAAATTTGTGGTAATAGTATTATCAAAATTTAACAGCCGTGATATTTTAAGTCTCTTTTTATTTGCAAATGTTGCTAGGTGGTTGATTTAAACCCAAAGCCAGCTTTTCGGTGACAGAGGAGAATGCTCTATACTTTCACATGGTTGTCCTACTTCTTTCTCTTCCTAGTAATGTAATTCCTTAATTTTCTAATTCTGCTTACTGTCCTGAGGCAATTTTGATATGCAAATAAGCTTTAGCATTAAGAAAACCGGAAGCTTTTGAAATTCTGACTTTCATTTTTTGAGAGATTGTGTGTTTGGTATGGAAGCCCCACAACAGGGAATAAATGATTATCATTTCATTTCTACTGTGGCTTTCAAGAGCATGTGTCTGTTACTGGATCTCCTGGTGGTCTGCCTGATCGGTGCTTTGGCTTGGTGGGTAAATGACACCCTCCCAGATAGAAGATGTCATCTGGTCTTCTAAATGTAATGTTTTATTTTCCAAAACTTAACAGAATTTAAAGTCATTAACACACAATGTTTTACAAATGTTTAGAAGTCCCGAAGGGCTTGCGATGGAAGTGCAAGGCTGGGCTCATCTGCCGTTCCTTTCATACCACTCCTCGGAGTGATCACTTGATAAAAACAAAATTTTACTGAGGTAAAATTTATATACACTGAAACTCACACTTGAAAGCCTTCAAGTAAATTGGTTTTGATTAATTGGTCCAGTTGTGTAACTACCACCACACTCAAGATGCAAGTCATTTCTGTCATTCCAGAGAATGCCCTCATGCCCCTTCTTGTCAAAAAAAATTTTTTTATTTGTCTTTATTGTATTTTTATTTGGTTAAATGTTTTCCAATGTGTTTATATATATATATTTTAAATTATTATTATTATTTTTTCTAGCTGTGCTGGGTCTTCATTACAATCCATGGGCTTCTCTAGTTTCGACTCACGGGCTTAGTTGCCCCATGGCATGTGGGACCTTAGTTCCCGGACCAAGGATTAAACTTGTGTCCCTGTATCAGAAGGCATATTTTTAAACACTGGATCACCAGGGAACCCCCAAAATTAATTCACCATAGTGGCTGTTAAAATGACCACTTTTTAACATAGTAAAATGTTTGTTTTACTATTGTTTCAAAAAAGGTGAAATAGTTATAAATGTGGTTATATTTTAAATCCACTAGAGGGAGTAATGAAGTTCGATTTAGCAGTCTTTAAAAAAATTTTTATCTTTTATGCTTTTCATATCATTCCTAACAAATCATTGCCTAACCATGGTCACTAATAATTACTCCTCTGTTTTCTTCTAAGAGTTTTGTAGCTTTAATTTTTATGTTTAGGTCTTGATGTATTCTGAGTTACATTTTATGTATGGTGTGAGGTAATTATCCAAATACAACCTTTTGCATATGGCTCTCCAGTTGTCCCAGCACCATTTGTTAAAAAGACTGTTCTTTTCCCCACTGAATTGTCTTGGTAGCCTTGTCGAAAATCACTTGGCCATGAATATAAGGGCTTATTTCTGGAGTCTCGATCTCTTCCATTGACCTGAAGGTCTATCCTTATGCCAGTACTGCACTGTCTTGATTTATGGTAGCTTTGTAATAAGTTTTGAAATTGAGATGTGCAAGTTCTCCAACTTTGTTCTTCTTTTTCAGATTATTTTAGCACTTTTGTGTCATTTTGCATTTCCATGTGAATTTTAGAGCAGCTCATCAATTTCTGCCAAAAAAAAAAAAGCCCAGCTGGGACTTTGATACGGATTATATTGAGGCAGATCAGTTGGCAGAAAATTGCCATGTTAACAATATTGTTTCCCAATCCATGAAGATGTAATTGTCTCTCCATTTGTTTAGATCTACTTTAATTTCTTTCAATAATGTTTTATAGTTTCAGAGTATGTTTTACACTTCTTTTGTTAAATTTATTTCTAAGTCTTTTATTCTTTTTGATACTATTATGAATGGAACTGCTGTCTTAATTTCACTTCAGATGTTCATTGCTGGCACTTAGAAGTACAACTGATTTTTGTTTGTTGATTTTTTTTTTGTATGTTGATCTTCTATCCTGCTAACCTGCTGTACTCATTATTAAGTTGTAGTCTTCTTTTTTCTTTAAACTTAATTTCATAAGGTTTTCTATATACTTATATTTTCAGTCTGGATGCCTTTTATTTCATTTTCTTGCCTTATTTCCCTGTCCAGAACCTCCAGTATAGTGCTGAATGAAAATGTTACGAGTACACATTTTGTCTTGTTCTCAGTTTTAGGAGGAAAGCATTCTGATTTTTGGTTAAAAAATAAATTAATTTTGATGAGTGCATGTTATCAATTTTTTAATTTTATAGTTAATGTTTTTTGTGTTCTGTCTTAGACATCTTTGCCTATATTTGTTCCAATGTTGGTTGGGAGTCTTTCCCACGTCACCAAGCAATGTGCCTTCACCAGCTAAGGTCCTACACTCAACTCAATTCTGATGCTATCTGGAGATAGGGTCAGATTACACAGCTTAATCCCACAAGGTTGCCCTCCACTTCAGGTGCCAATTGTAAATTCATTGTTACCTGTGCTTCTAATTGACCGAACCAGCTACAGACGGAAGGTTCCCACAACCATATCCTTGGGTTTGATTAATCTGTTAAAAGAGTGGCTCACAGAACTCAGAAAACCCATTTATTCTCTAGAGTATTGGTAAACCACTTCAGTATTCTTGCCTTGAGAACCCCATGAACAGTATGAAAAGGCAAAAATATATGACATGAAAAGATGAACTCCCCAGGTTGGTAGGGGTCCAATATGCTACTGGAGAAGAGCAGAGAAATAGTTCCAGAAGGAATGAAGAGGCTGAGCCAAAGTGAAAACAATGCCCAGTTGTGGATATGTCTGGTGGTGGAAGTAAAGTCTGATGCTGTAAAGAACAATACTGCATAGGAACCGGGAATGTTAGGTCCATGAATCAAGGTAAATTGGAAGTGGTCAAACAGGAGATGGCAAAAATGAACTTTGACATTTTAGGAATCAGTGAACTAAAATGGGTTGGAATGGGTGAATTTAATTCAAGTGACCATTATATCTATACTGTGGGCAAGATGTCCTTGCTCTCTAGAGAAGTTTTGTGGTTGTAGAAGTTTATGTCTATGATCCATTTCAAATTAATTTTTTGTGTAGTTGTTGATTTCTACCTTTATTTTTGTCATTTTTGCTCTATGAACCTTGAAGCTCTGTTATTAGGTATATACACATTTAGGATAATTATATCTTCCTGATGAATTGCTCCTTTATAATTATGAAATTTTCCATTTTTTCTCTAGAAATACTCTTTGTCTTGAAGTCTGCTTTTCTGACATTAAAATAACCATCGAAGCATTCTTATGCTTACTGTTTATGTGATATATATGTTCCCACACTTTTACTTTCAACCAGACTTTATTTTATATTTAAAGTGCATCTTTATTGGTAGCATATAGTTGAATATGGCTTTTATATGTAGTCTGACATTCTTTGCTGTTTAGTTGCAATAAATACTTCATTTATATTTAGTGCAGTTATCGGTGTGGTTTGATTTTAAGTCTGCTGCCTTGTGATTTGTTTTTTATCTTCTTCTTTTGGCCTTCAAACTTCCCTTTACAATATCTTGCCTTCTTTTGGAGTAATTTAATGTTTTCGTACGTTATTTCTTCTATCAATTTTTGAATTGCAAATTTGGAAAACTCAGCAGTGGCCACAGGACTGGAAAAGGTCAGTTTTCATTCCAATCCCAAAGAAAGGCAATGCCAAAGAATGCTCAAACTACTGCACAATTGCACTCATCTCACATGCTAGTGGGGAAGGCAATGGCACCCCACCCCAGTACTCTTGCCTGGAAAATCCCATGGACGGAGGAGCCTGGTAGGCTCCAGTCCATGGGGTCGCTAAGAGTCGGACACGACTGAGCGACTTGATTTTCACTTTTCACTTTCATGCATTGGAGAAGGAAATGGCAACCCACTCCAGTGTTCTTGCCTGGAGAATCCCAGGGACAGGGGAACCTGGCGGGCTGCCGTCTCTGGGGTCGCACAGAGTCGGACACGACTGAAGTGACTTAGTAACAGCAGTAGCAGCACATGCTAGTAAAGTAATGCTCAAAATTCTCCAAGCCAGGCTTCAGCAATACATGAACCATGAACTTCCAGATGTTCAAGCTGGTTTTAGAAAAGGCAGTGGAACCAGAGATCAAATTGCCAACATCCGCTGGATCATGGAAAAAGCAAGAGAGTTCCAGAAAAACATCTATTTCTGCTTTATTGACTATACCAAAACCTTTGACTGTGTGGATCACAATAAACTGTGGAAAATTCTGAAAGAGATGGGAATACCAGACCACCTGACCTGCCTCTTGAGAAACCTATATGCAGGTCAGGAAGCAACAGTTAGAAGTGGACATGGAACAACAGACTGGTTCCAAATAGGAAAAGGAGTGCATCAAGGCTGTATATTGTCACCCTGTTTATTTAACTTCTATGCAGAGTACATCATGAGAAATGCTGGGCTGGAAGAAGCACAAGCTGGAATCAAGACTGCTGGGAGAAATATCAATAACCTCAGATATACAGATGACATCACCATTATGGCAGAAAGTGAAGAGGAACTCAAAAGCCTCCTGATGAAAGTGAAAGAGGAGAGTGAAAAAATTGGCTTAAACATAGGGTTTAGGGTTAGGGTTAGCTCAACATTCAGAAGGGGAAGGCAATGGCACCCCATCCTAGTACTTTTGCCTGGAAAATCCCATGGACGGAGGAGCCTGGTAGGCTCCAGTCCGTGGGGTCGCACAGAGTCGGACACGACTGAAGCGACTTAGCAACATTCAGAAAACTAAGATTATGGCATCTGGTCCCATCACTTCATGGCAAATAGATGGGGAAACAGTGGAAACAGTGTCAGACTTTATTTTGGGGGCTCCAAAATCACTGTAGATGGTGATTGTAGCCATGAAATTAAAAGACGCTTACTCCTTGGAAGGAAAGTTATGACCAACCTTGATAGCATATTAAAAAGCAGAGACATTACTTCACCAACAAAGATCCATCTAGTCAAGGCTATGGTGTTTCCAGTGGTCATGTATGGATATGAGAGTTGAACTGTGAAGAAGGCTGAGCGCCGAAGAATTGATGCTTTTGAACTGTGGTGTTGGAGAAGACTCTTGAGAGTCCTTTAGACTGCAAGGAGATCCAACCAGTCCATCCTAAAGGAAATCAGTCCTGGGTGTTCATTGGAAGGACTGATGCTGAAGCTGAAACTCCAATACTTGGGCCACCTCATGCGAAGAGTTGACTCATTGGAAAAGACCCTGATGCTGGGAGGGATTGGGGGCAGGAGGAGAAGGGGACGACAGAGGATGAGATGGCTGGATAGCATCACTAACTCGATGGACATGAGTTTGGTTAAACTCCGGGAGCTGGTGATGGACAGGGAGGCCTGGCGTGCTGCAGATTCATGGGGTTGCAAAGAGTCGGACATGACTGAGTGACTGATTGAACTGAACTGAACTTATTATATATTAGTGGCTGTTCTAAGGCTAACAATATGTATCCCTGGTGTATCAAAGCCTGTTTAGAATTACATTGTACCATTGTTCACGTCTACTGATTTTCATTTCACACCTTACACTACTTCCCACATCACAATTTATATTTCACATTTCACAAATTCAATAACCTTAAAATAGAATCATTTCATGTATTCACTCTCTCACCCCGTATTTTATGCTACTGTTGTTATATCTTTTATTTCTATATATCTTATAAGTCCCAGTGGCTCACACAGTAAAGCATCTGCCTGCAGTGTGGGAGACCTGGGTTCAATCCCTGGGTTGGGAAGATCCCCTGGAGAAGGAAATGGCAACCCATTCCAATACTCTTGCCTGGAAAATTTCATGGAGGAGGGGCCTGGTAGGCTATAGTCCATGGGGGTCACAAAGAGTTGGACACAACTGAGCGACTTAACTATAAGTCCCACCTTACAGTGCTTATTATTGGAGAAGGAAATGGCAACCCAGTCCAGTGTTCTTGCCTGGAGAATCCCAGGGACAGGGGAGCCTGGTGAGCTTCCGTCTATGGGGTTGCACAGAGTCGGACACGACTGAAGCAACTTAGCAGCAGCAGCACAGTGCTTATTATTTTGCTTTAAACAGTCAGTTTTTAAAGTAAATGTGGAAAGAAAGAAGTTTTGTATGTTTACAAAGTTATTTACCATTTCTAGTGTTTATTCTTTCCTGTAAACTCAAGTTCCCATTGGGTATCACTTTCCTTTATCCTGAAGAACTTCCTTTAGCATTTCCTTGTATTAAAAGTCTAATGAAAAATTCTTTTAGTTTTGATTCATCTGAAAATATTTTTATTTCATCTCATTTGGGGAGGTTATTTTCATTAAATATAGAATTCAGTGTTGACAGCATTTTTCTTCATGTTTTCATCTTTAGCAATGTAATTCCATTGTCAGCTGGTAGCCATTATTTCCTATGAGGCATCAGTGAACAGTGTTAATTTTTCAATGATTTTCTGCTCCTCACCCGGTCCTTCTGAAACTTCAATCACATATGCTTGACCAATTAATATTATCTCGGAGTTCATTGAGACTTTGTTCTTTGGAAAGCCTAAGTGTTGACCAAATTCCTCTAACTTGGGAGGATGCTAAGCCCAAACTGTCTTCCTTGCAGTAGATGAAACCTGAAATCTCTCCTCTTTCAGCAGCTGCCTTTCAGCAGGCTTCTTAGAGTTTCCCTGCATATTTGCAGTTCAGGGTGAGCTAAGGATTTGAGGGGAGTTTATATGAAAATTTGGTGACTCCCCATCCTGTGGTTCCTTTTTTTCCCCATCTGACTTTTTCCCTCTCAATTTTTGGCTTCTCTGGCTGCTTCAGATTCTAACACTTCAAGTCAACTCAGACTCTCTGTTTCAGTTCAAACTGTTCCACCCCATAGAGACTAGGGAGTGCCTTTGGGGAAAATTAATAAGAACATAGATCTCACCCAGTGCAATTCCCTTATTTCAAAGCTTGAATCCCTACCTTTTTATGCCTGTTTCAGGTCACTTTCTAGTGCCTTCAAACAGTTTTTCAAAAATTTTGTTCAGAGTTTGTAATTATTATCTACAGAAGTGGTAGTCTGATACAATATAGTCTTTCATAGTTTAAACCACAATTTCACAGCAATCATGTTTAACCATTTCTAGTATAAGGTCTTCTGTAGTTATTTCCATGCTTAAAATACTACGCTTATGTCCGAATGCATCAACTTTAGAATTAGCTGGTGGATTTTTGCTGTGTTAGATGAAATTTAACTTAATTTATGTGTCTTTCACCTCCATATAGTATTGTTCAGTCATACCAATATAGTTATGTTACTGTTTTGTTATTTTAATGGTTACCCATGCAACTTTAAATAACCTTCTTAAACTTATATTTCTTATTCATCAACTCTGGAAAGTATCTTAATTATCCACATAGTAATATAAGGATATTAGCACTTTTAACTTTCCTTCTCTCTTATTTTTTTGCCTTTCCACCCCCACTTCTGTATGCTGTGCCTTCATTTTTGCATTGCCAAGAATAATAACATTTAATTTCTATCACATAAACACAATTATGGCTTTTGTGACTTGCCTATGGCTTGATTTGACATTTATGAATGCAGCAAATATTTATTGTGGACCTATCATGAGCTGGCCCCTGTCCTTGGTCCTGGGGAAACAGAAGTAAGTACAGTAGAGAAGAAAAGTCCCTGCCTTTGTGGAACATACTTTCTAGTGGGGGGGTCAGGTGGAGACAGAAAAAAGCAAGATGAAAAGTAAAATATTCAGTATGATTATTGTGCTTAGAAGAAAAATTAAGCTAGGAAAGGGTACAAGGTGTGTGTGTGTTTACATGTGTATACACATATCTGTGTGTTTTGTAATTTAGATAGAATAGTCAGAAAAGGTCTCTAAAAGGTGATATTTGAGTAAAGTTCTGAAGGAAGTAGGCTTCCCTGGTGGCTCAGATGGTAAAGCGTCTGCCTGCAATGCGGGAGACCCAGGTTTGATCCCTGGGTGGGGAAGATCCCCTGGAGAAGGAAATGGCAACCCACTCCAGTACTCTTGCCTGGAAAATTCCATGGACAGAGGAGACTTGTAGGCTACAGTCCACGGGGTCGCAAAGAGTCGGACACGACTGAGTGACTTCACTTCTTCTTCTTCTGAAGGAAGGAAGTAAGGGGGTAATCTGTGTAGATATTACATGGATATTACTGCCATGTAGGTAGTAAGTACATGTACATTATAAAGAGTAAGTATTGTTTGCCATAGAACTAAGAAGGTACTATGACAACATTCCTTCCCAGTGCTTCCAGGGACCCCACTCTTTGTTACTCACAGAAGAATGTTCAATAGAATTTGTTCTTGTGCTTGGCTAATTGCTCATAGTCACATCATGTTTTTCT
Source organism: Tragelaphus eurycerus (assembly GCA_935064755.1). Taxonomy (NCBI): domain Eukaryota; kingdom Metazoa; phylum Chordata; class Mammalia; order Artiodactyla; family Bovidae; genus Tragelaphus; species Tragelaphus eurycerus. Next base: position 13,288,134 of record CAKXYN010000020.1, read on the forward strand.
TTACATTTTATTTATTTATTTAGATGCACTGGGTCTTAGTTACAGCATGCTAACTCTTAGTTGCAGCAAGTGAGATCTAATTCCCTGACAGGGCTTGAACCTGGACCCCCTGCATTAGGAGCATGGAGTCTTAGCCACTGGACTACCAAGGGGAGTGTCCTACATGATATTTGGATCATATTTTTCTTGTGTATTTTCCCCACCACCTTTGCTGTTACCTTTCTCTATTCTTGATAAAGAAGAAATCTATTTTATTCATTATATGTACCTTCCAGGTTATTTTCTCCATTACTTAGAACTTCAATTCTTTTTTCATATCTATTGATTTCTGCTCAAATCTGCTCTAATTTTACATTATTTTGTTATAACTCTGTGACGCAGTTGTTAGTTTTTCCTAGAGTTTTCTAGGTATCTTTCCCTTTATTTACCTTGCATTCTGTGCATTTTTAAGATTCTCAGTTATTATAAAGTCCCCTAATATATGCCTTTGGAATCCTCCCACATCTTTTCCTGGTCACCTTCCTTCCAAAACCTGATATCTTCCTAGTCCAGATAGGGCTGCTGGCATATTCAGCTGCTGTGTAGTTGACATTCTGGTACCTCCCTGTACTCCCAGTTCCATGTCTTCTGTATCAGACCCCTAAACACAGAATTAACTCCTTAAGTGACTTCTTTAGAAGAGGTATATGGGAGGGAAACTCTTGAATGTTCGCATGTTTGAAAAGTGCTTTTGTTCTGTCCTCAAATTTGATTGATAATTTGGCTAGGTATAGAATTCTAGATCTAAATATCCATCAGCAGTTTGAAGGTCCTGCTCTATTGTCTTCAAATGTCTAGTGTTGCAGGTGAGAAATATAATGTGAGTTTGATTCTGTGTTGTTTTTTTTTTTTTTTTAGCGAACTCTGTTTTTTTCAGGAGTCTTTTCAAATCTTTCTTCTTGGTATTCTGAAATTTAACAGGGATATATTTATATTGTCTTTTACATTTGCTTGCTGAAACTTTGAGAGATCCTCTTACCTTGAAGGCCCACATTATGTCCATATGCTCAAGGGCAGAATGAACACCTGACTGGTGGCTTTTTTCCATTTGGATTTGAGTAGGCAGATGGAAGATCATCCAGAATACAGATCCTTTAATTAATTTCCTTATTTCCAGCCCCATTGCTGACTCTGTGGGTATGAAATTTGACCTGTCTGAGTCTAGAACCTCTTACAGCTGATTTCCTACCCACAGCTCTAGGCCTCCTACCTATGTTCAAATTGCAACTTTCTCTGCCCTACCTCCCTAGCTAACTCACATTGTTCACCCCTTTCAGCCAAACCTTTGTTTGGCCCACCAGTGATCCCACCCTGTTCTCTGCATAGTATGGATGAGAAATAAAGGATGGATATTTATAAATACTATAGTATATAGTGTGGATGAGTGAGTCTTTTCTATTTGCCTACTGACTTTCCTTGGGAGCTCAGGAGGAAGAGTATGTCACATGTCTTCCATTTACCACCCCTTACCATCTACTCCTCACCCTCTTCTATCCTGACCTTTGTTCCAGGTGGCTGACCTGTAGAGATACAGTGACTACCATCCTTGCCTTCTGATTGGATCCAGCTAATGGGGACCCTACCAGAGGATCAAAGGAAGGAAAGAATGAGGCCATGGTATTTATTCCTTCAGCTCTCTCTCTGTGAAGTTGACCCAGGCTGAGCCCCCTGTTAAAAGCCATAGCTTTTGCCAGGTGGCCCTTTTCACATAGGCCTATGGTTCCTCTGGCTCCTCTGGCCTTTGTAGTAGCCTTGCTTCTTCAGGTAGATATAGCAAAGGACCCTTCTTTCTGGCCCTAGGGTACCACCCATCCTTTATGGGTTTCCCTACACCCCACCCACAACTTTGTAAATAATCTCTCTATTAAACTGTTTTTGATTGATTCCTCTTAAATATTGTTTTATTTCCCAATGGGACTCTCTATAATACAAAAAGAACAAAAATCATATCTGCCTGGCCCACTATATTGGGTCAGGGAATCTCAGGTAGTTTTAAAAGCATATAACTTGGAAGTTTCCTGGTGGTCCAGTGTTTAGGACTCTGCACTTCCACTGCAAGGGGCACGGGTTTTATCACTGGTTGGGGATCCCACATGTCACATGGCACAGCCAATAAATAAATAAAAGCACTTAACTTTTCCATGTAGACTGTTTCTATTTATTTATTTATTGCAACCTAAGACTTGTGGATTTCCCTGGTGGCTCAGTGGTAAAGAATACGCTTGCCAATGCAGGAGATGTGGCCTCAATCCCTGGGTTGGGAAGATCCCCTGGAGAAGAAAATGGTAACCCAATCCAGTATTCTTGCCTGGGAAATCTCATGAACAGAGGAGCCTGGCAGGTTACAGTACATGGGGTCGTAAAACAGCCAGACACAACTTAATAACTAAACAGCAACAACTGCTAAGACTTTAAGGTCTTAATCCTCTATTACCCTTCTGGCTCATTGTTTGTTAGGAATCCTAGAATTTTCCTATAATTTCACAATATTTATTGGTCATAGAGGCCTTTAGAGAGCAGGGTTCTCAGTATGGGATGCTGTGAATTAGCACTTAATTGGACTGAATTTTCTGGGCATACCCTTGAGTCTGTTTCTGGCCTTGAAGGTTTTTAGCTTACAATTTTGGTACCTGCTTCTGGGAGGCGGTGCCTTGTTATTGACCACTGACCAAGCAGGGAATGTCTCCTCAGATGAATGGCGACAAACCAGCTCTTGAATTGTGTCTCTTTCACCCAAAGGAGCTCAGGAATCCTTTGTGGGCACATCTGCCTCTTCTTCCAGACTGATGTCCCTAATGGCAGGGTCCATGTCCTCGTTAAGTTTGTGTTGCCAATAGCTAGTCCAGAGGCTGCCCATAGCAGGAGTGAGAACATTATTTGTAGAATGTAGGAAGCTGTCCTCAGAGAGCTATAAAACCACAGCTCCAGTTGAACATCTCTTCTGCTCACCCCGTCCAGTTTTGCTCCATAAATAAATGACTAGGGGGCTGTGAAACCTCTATGAAGGGTATTCATCTTAGTCCACAGACCCCCATGTAAAAGAAATGAAGCTTCCCTTTATTCCCTTTAAATCAAAATAAATTGAATTCTGAATTCCCGCATGGCTGGGTTGAGGGAAATTTGATCACATTCATCCTGGAGAGTGTGAATAAAACGTCCTTCTTCCCAGGATCTGAGAAGCTTCCTTGGTGCCTGGACATTGAGAAAGGAGACCCATCTTCAGTCTCTCAGCCCCCAGTGACCTCGTTTCCAAGCTCCTTTGAAGGGGGAGCTCTGCTGCTTCTCTCATGAGCTTGGTCCTGGAAGAATGGCCAGTGCTGGTAGGCTGGGTTTCAATTTCTAGGCTCTGGGGCACACTGAGCTGGGACCTCTCAGTGAGGCCTAGCTCTCCACACTGGTATGGCACCCGCTGACTCAGTGTCCCCCGAAGTGCACTTGTTCTCTGTTTGTGCCCGGCTCCATCCCCTCAGTTTTAGCTTTTGCCCCATTGTGTTTTTTTTTTTCCCCTACTCAGAATCTCCTTAAGGAACTCAGGCTTCTGGAAGGCCAAAGCCAGAGAGGTTACTTGCGTGTAAGAAACTTCTGGTTATGCTTTAAGACAAAGTGTGAGCTCATTTCTCAGTGGATTTCCCCACCACCTGTCTGGGCAGGATTGGTAATTGGCCAGGAGGCTCTCACCAGTCTGTGGTTAAATGTTTTGGGTTCACCTCTGAATCTGGGCATTCGTGTTGAAGTGTTTGCCTTTCGCCTCTGCAAACCTGGACTCCTGACTCATAGCCTAATTGTGATGAAATAAATGGCAAATGAGTGATTACTAACAAACGTTCATTCCTTGCCTTTTCCCTTCTTTGTCATGATTTTATTTTCCCCTACTGCATTGCAAATACCTTCTTAGGACTCTATTTGTAGTTTCTGTCCCTGGCAAATACCAAGTAATCAATGTTTGTGGAATCCAACCTGCTTTCTTACCTGGATGTTTGGTCTAACTAAGCCTCTATCCCCCACCCCTTTATTTTACATTATTTTGTAGGGTCCAGGCCATGGGGTCGCTAAGAGTCGGACACGACTGAGCGACTTCACTTTCACTTTTCACTTTCATGCATTGGAGAAGGAAATGGCAACCCACTCCAGTGTTCTTGCCTGGAGAATCCCAGGGACGGGGGAGCCTGGTGGGCTGCCGTCTCTGGGGTTGCACAGAGTCGGACACGACTGAAGCGACTTAGCAGCAGCAGCATTTTGACAAATGATGACATTTTATTATAGAAGAATCACCCCAAATATAGGATTTCCTAAACAATGGTAGGTGAACTTTAAACGTAAATATAAAGTAAAGAGGCAAAAACCTACAAGAATTTTGCTTTAAGAGGAGACATAACATTCTCCTGCAGAGGTGATCCCATCCAGAGCACATGGGCTCCATCTCTCGTAAAGGCATCAGGTTTGCTTTCTGAACTGTGCCCCATTGAATAATTTCAAAATGATGGCAAGGAGTGACTTGCAATAAGTCACTAAGACTGATTCTTAACTTATATTGACTCTTACTTGAAAAGGCTCCCAATCACACATTGACCATTTGTAGCCAGTGCTCTGATTGTTTTTACTTACAGAAAGACCTGCGGGAACATTACCCATCCTTCCTGGGCTTATTCCACAGCATTTTCATATACCTGTATGCATTAGGTATCACATGGCGTTTAGTTTAAAATAATATTGGCTATTGCATATCGTGCTGTTATCCAGCTATTTTCTAGCTTCCTTGCCTTTTTTACTGTCATTCTTTTAGTACCTTTTCTCCACTTTGGAAGCTGCCATTTTGACCCCTTAGGCAGAGTGAGGAAAGATCTTCCTCCACTTTGAGTTCTCTGCTTTAAGAAAGAAAAAAAAAAACTTAAATTACTTATTATTTGCCAGGGACAGAAGCTACAAATAGAGTCCTAAGAAGGGATTTGCAATGCCCTAGGGGAAGGCAATGGCACCCCACCCCAGTACTTTTGCCTGGAAAATCCCATGGACGGAGGAGCCTGGTAGGCTCCAGTCCGTGGGGTCGCTAAGAGTTGGACACGACTGAGCGACTTCACTTTGACTTTTCACTTTCATGCATTGGAGAAGGAAATGGCAACCCACTCCAGTGTTCTTGCCTGGAGAATCCCAGGGACAGGGGAGCCTGGTGAGCTTCCGTCTATGGGGTCGCACAGAGTCGGACACGACTGAAGCGACTTAGCAGCAGCAGCAGCAGCAGGGGTTCTGGATCCTGTCTCAGTGGTGGTTTGGGCTGTCACTCTGTCTGGTGGTATGGAGGCTGGCCTGCTCTTCCTTCTTAAGAAGATTCCTCCAGGCTCCCAGGGAGTCATGTCCTTAACTCACTACTCCCTCTAGGAAGCTCACCTGAATTTCTCAACCTCTTGTGAACTGTTAAGGGGGAAAATCTGCTAACTTAGAAACGAATATGATTCAGAAGTTCTGAATTCAGTAAAATATAGCCAGTGACTTTTTTTTTTTTTTTTTTGATGTGGACCTTGTCTAAAGTCTTTACTGAATTTGTTACAATATTGTTTCTATTTCATGTTTTGGTTTTTTGGCCGAGAGGCATGTGGGATCTTAGCTTCCCGACCAGGAATCTGACCTGCACCCTCTGCATGAGAAGGTGAAATCCTAGCCACTGAGACTCCAGGGAAGACCTAAGCCAGTGACTTTTAAAAAATAATAATTTTATTTATTTTTGACTGTGCTGGTCTTGCTGCATAGGCTTTTCTCTAGCTGCCAAGAGTGGGGGCCCCTCTCTAGTTGCAGGGTGTGGGTTCCTCATTGCAGTGGCTTCTCTTGTGGAGCACGGGCTCTGGCTCGGGCTCTAGCTGTTGCGGCTCCTGGGCTCTAGAGCGCTGGCTCAGTAGTTGTCGTGCACGGGCTTAGTTGCTCCACAGCGTTTGGGATCTTCCTGGATCAGGGACTGATCCGCCTGCATTGGCGGGCCGATTCTTTACCACTGAGCCACCAGGAAAGCCCCCCACCAGTGACTTCTAGTATATCTTTTCAGATAAAATAATATAAAAATAGTATAATTCATTATGGAAAACTTGAAAATACAGATATATATGTTTATATGCATGTACTGTTATTTTCTGCCCACTCGTCACCTTCGCCTGGATGTCTGATAAGCATCAGCCTGAACCAGGAACCGTGTGTCCTGTGCCTCTGCAGGCTTGCCCAGCTCAGGACTCTGTTCTTCCAGTTGCTCAGGCATCCTGGAATCCACTCCTTCTCACCCACACATCTAATTCAGTAGCAAATTCTGTTGGCTCTTCCTTCAAAATCAACTTAAATCCAGGTGCTTTTCATAGAACCGCTGCCCCCCTCCTACACTCCCCTGTTCCAAACTCTTTTCTGGATCACAATGGAGCCCCAGAGAATAAACCCCCTACAGTTTATTCTCTGAAAGCAGCCAGAGAGTGTCTGTTTCTGACATAAGGAAGATGCACGACTTGATTTACCACCTTGCCACAACTAGAAAACCTATCAAAATTCATGCAACAACTGTTTTAAGTACATAAATTCATACTAAATTTGTGCATCTGCATGGATCTGATTATGAACTTTCTATTTTCTTCCATGGTTCTGTCTGTGTAATCCTCTACCCCTAAAATAATTATTGAAACTATATCATACATATCAATATTTGGTATAGTAAGTCTCACCCCATTACCCTTCTTTTGCAAAATGTTCTTGGCTGAATCAGGTCTATCTTTTCCCAAGTATAGGAAATTATAGGAGTTGTTTTGTATTTGGAGATTTATCTGAGGATTCATGGATTTCTTCCAGTATTAAATACTACACAGCCTTGATTACTATAACTATGTATTAAGTCTTGAAATTGAGTAAACTGATTCATCCCACCATATACTTGTTTTAGCTATTCTAGTTTCTTTACCTTTCCATATAAATTTTAAAGTAAGCTTACATATAACTACAAGATTTAGTCCTCAGTGAAGTTTTATGGTTTTTCTCACATAATGCCAGCACATTTACTGTTGAGTGCATTTCTAGATATTTTATTTTGTTTATTGTTTCTGTGAATAGGATTATTTTGGTACCATAGTTTATGTGAATATTGTTATTGCTTTTTACGTATTTATTTTATAACTGACCAATTTACAGATCTTTTATCAGCTGTAAAAGTTCTTTTCCCTCCACTGTTTCAATTATTTTAAATTTGTTAAAATTTTTTTCATGGCCGTTGATATGGTCTGTCTTAGTATATGTTCCATAGACACTTGAAAAGAATGTGGATTTTCTTGTTGTTGGGAGGAATATTCTATAAATGTTGATTAGACTCTATTGGTTGTTGGTATTGTTGGCTATATTCTTACTGATTCTCTGTGTCTCTATTGTTGAGAGGGAGATGTTGAGGTATCCAACTATAATTGTGAATTTGTCTCTTTCCCCTTCTGTTTCCATCAGGTTTTGCCTTACATATTTTCTAGTTCTCTTATTTGGTGCATGCACAGGATTGCTGTGTCTGCTAGACGGATCGACCCTTTTTCATTATGTAATGAATCTCTGTCTCTGGCAGTTTTTTTGTTTTGAAGTCTACCTTACCTGATATTAACACACCCATGCCTGTTTTCTTTTGAGTAATGTTTGCATGGTATAGCTTTTTCTATCCTTTTATTTTCATTATGCCTGCCTCATTGCTATATTTGTGTCTCTCCCAAATTCACGTATTATGACCTAATCCACATGCTCATTTGCTCAGTCGTGTCCAACTCTTTGCTCAGAGGAATCCTCCAGGCTCCTCTGTCCATGAGATTTTTCAGAAAGAATACTGGAGTGGGTTGCCATTTCCTCCTCCAGGGGATCTTCCTGACCAGGAATCGAACTCACATCTCCTGTATCTACTGCATTAACAGGCAGAATCTTTACTGAGCCACCGGGAAAGCCCAGCCTAATCCACAGTGTGTTGGTATTTGGAAGTGGAGCCCTTGGGAGGTGATTAGGTCATCAGGGCTCTGCCTCATTAATGAGATCAGTGCCCTAATCTCATTATTTATTTATGAAATAAACCCTAGAGAGGTCCCTTGCCCATTCTTCCATGTGAAGATACATGAAAAGATGATTGTCTATGAACTTGAAAGTGGGCTCTCCCCAGACACCAAATCTATCATGCCTTCATCTTGGACTGCCCAGCCTCCAGAACTGTAATAAATACATATTTGTTATTTATAAGCCACCCCTTCTATGGTATTTTGTTATAGCAGCCCAAATGAACTAAGACAATTGTCATGTTAGAAGTGAGTTTCTAATAGCATATATAGGTGGCATCTTTTTTAAATTTATTTAAGTGTATTATGGGTATACAGTGTAGTGATCTTTCTTGATCCACTGTAACAGTCTCTACCAATCTGTTAATATATTTAGGCCATTTACATTAAATGTAATCACTGATATAAGTTGACCCTTTGGACAACATGAGGGTAGGAGCATTGACCCTCCATGCAGTTAAAAATCCACATGTAACTTGCAGTTGGCCCTTTGTGTTTGTAGCTCTGTGTTTATGAGGTTCTACATACATGGATTCAACCAGTACAGGTGATGTAGTACTCTAGTATTTACCCTTGAAAAAGATCCACATATAAGTGGAACTATGCAGTTCAAACCCATGTTGTCCAAGGGTCAACTGTATTAGGGCTTGAGTCTGCTTTTCTGTTTTTTGTCTTCTGCTTTTTATTTTTTTGTTTTATTTTTTTCTGCTTTCCTATGAATTTTTCAAGAATTCCATTTTAATTTATCTATAATATTTTCCACTGTATTTCTCTGTATAGCTTTCTTAATGTTTGCTCTAGTTATTACATTATACAGGTAGAACTTATCATGTTTTACCAGTTTAAGTATAGAAACTTTATCTCTTTTTACCTCTTTTTATAAGGGAGGGTCTGTTTACCCTCCCTTATTTATAATTGTCTTAAGATTTTCATGTGTATATATTTAGAATCACATTAGACAGTATTCCTACCTAATTCCTTTAACTGTCAAACAGACTTTAGAAGACCTAAGAGGAGAAGTAAAATTGTATTTAACCATACTTTCATTCTTTCTGTTGTTCTTCCTCCTTTTCTGATGTTCCAAAATGTCTCCTTTTAAAGTTTCATTTCCGTTTTGAGAACTTTCTGTAGCCATTCTTTTCAGGTGATACCAGCAACAAATTCTCTTAGTTTTCCTTCATCTGAAAGTGTTCTGATTTCCACTTTATTCCTAATGAATATTTTCACTGCGTGTAGAATTCTGGGTTGAGAGTCCTTTCCTTTCAGCACTTGAAAACTGTGCCACTTTCTTCTGGCCTCCATGGTTTCTGCCAAGGGAGCATCCCTGGGTAGGTTCAAACACAATGCTTTGTGTTAACAGCTGAATGAGCTAACTGATTGTGTGACAGAAACTCCTCCATGATTTCTGATGAGAAATCTGCAGTCATTCAAATTGCTTTCCCCCTGTAAGTAAGGCATTGTTTTTCTCTCACTGCTTTAAAGACATATTCTTTGTCTTTAGCTTTAAGAAGTATAACTATGAGGTGTCTTGATGTGTATTTCTTTAGATTCGTCCTAGTTGGGATATTTTTCCAGCTTCTCCAGTCTATAAAAGATTTATATCTTTTCCAAGTTTGGGGATTTTTAACCATTCAGTTCAGTTCAGTCACTCAGTAGTGTCCGACTCTTTGTGACCCCACGGACTGCAGCACACAAGGCCTTCCTGTCCATCACCAACTCCTGGAGTTTACTCAAATTCATGTCCATCGAGTCGGTGATGCCATCCAACCATCTCATCCTCTGTTGTCCCCTTCTCCCACCTTCAATCTTTCCCAGCATCAGGGTCTTTTGAATGAGTCAACTCTTTTTATCTGGTGGCCAAAGTATTGGAGTTTCAGCTTCAACATTAGTCCTTTCAATGAACACTCAGGACTGATCTCCTTTAGGATAGACTGGTTGGATCTCCTTGCAGTCCAAGGGACCCTCAAGAGTCTTCTCCAACCCCACAGTTCAAAAGCATCAAGTCTTTGGTGCTCAGCTTTCTTTATAATCCAACTCTCACATCCATACATGACTATTGGAAAAACCATAGCCTTGACTAGATGGACCTTTGTTGGCAAAGTAATATCTCTGCTTTTCAATATGCTGTCTAGGTTGGTCATAACTTTTCTTCCAAGGAGTAAGTGTCTTTTAATTTCGTGGCTGAAATCACCATCTTCAGTGATTTTGGAGCCCAGAAAAATAAAGTCAGCCACTGTTTCCACTGTTTCCCCATCTATTTGTTATGAAGTTGTGGGACCGGATGTCATGATCTTAGTTTTCTGAACATTGAGCTTTAAGCCAACTTTTTACTCTCCTCTTTTACTTTCATCAAGAGGCTCTTTAGTTCTTCTTTACTTTCTGCCATAAGGATGGTGTCATCTGCATATCTGAGGTTATTGATATTTCTCCCACCAATCTTGATTCCAGCTTGTGCCTCATCCAGCCCAGCATTTCTCATGAAAGGATTTAACCATTAAATCCTTGAATACTTTTTGGCCTCACCCTTTCCTGGGGTTCTGATGACATAAGTACTAAATCTTTTGTTATAGTCCCATAGGCTCCTGAGGCTCTGTTTATTGTTTTCTCTCGATGTTCAGATTGGATAATTTCTATTGTTCAAACATCAAGTTTACTGATTCTTTCCTCTGTCCATCCTCATCTATCCTCTTCAGGTTTATCCTTTTCACTGAGTTAAGTTTTTTTCAGTTATTGTGCTTTTTCAGTTTTACATTTGTTTCTTTATATCTTGTATTATTTGCTAAGATTTTATATTTTTTCATTTGTTTCAGACTTGTTCATGAAGACTTGTTGAAACATTTTGTAATGGTTACTTTGAAATATTTGTCAGTCCCTTGATTGTCTTTTAAAATTCAAATTGAGATTTCCCAGGTTCTTGGTATGATGAATGATTTTTGATTTTGGAACTTTAACATCTTAGGTATTATAAGGTGTAAGAATTTGAATCTTATTTAAACTTTCTATGTTAGTTGATTTCTTTTGACGGTGCTCCAGCAGGGAAGAAAAGGTGCGACCTCATTACTGCAAGACACTGGTGGAAATCCAGATTCCTACCTGACCTCTGTTTTTCTAAAAGGTTTATTTATTTATTTATGGCTTCACTGGGTCTTCAGTGCTGCATTGAGCTTTCTTTAGTTGTGGCTACTCTCTAGTTGCAGTGTGTGGGCTTCTCCCTGCAATGGCTTGAATTGTTACAGAGTGCACGCTCTAGAGCAGGGGCTCAGCAGTTGTGGCACACAGACTTAATTGGCCTGAGGCATGTGGAATCTTTCAGAAGCAGGGATTGAATCTGTGTCCCATGCATTGGCAGGTGGATTCTTAACCACTGGACTGCCAGGGAAGTCCTGGCCTCTGTTGACCCCCTCCCTATGAAGGAAATAAGCTCCTCATTAACAGTGGCTGGGGGTAGGAGTTTTGGCTCCCCACTAGCCCTTTGCTGATACCACAGAAGAAGGGGTGGAGTAGCCTCATTACCACAGGCCAGTGGTGAAGGTCCTGACACTTCTTTAGGTCTCTCTAACCCACCACGCTTGTGGGGAGAGTGAAAGTGCCTTGTTACTTTGGCTGGGGGTGGAAATCTCAGCTCCCTATTCAGCCTTCTCTGACACTATCTTCTCAGGGGGTTTGGGACAACCTCAGTACAGCCTGGTGAGGGTGGAAGTCCAAGCTTCCTGCTCACTGTTTGCAGGCAGGTGGGGTACAGTTTTTCTGTGTTGTTTGGCTGAAGTAGAACAGTTATTGTCTAAATGTTTTTGTCCTGCTAGTCTCTTTCCTGGTCCTTTGGCTTGAAAATGCAGAATTTTGTTGGGGCTTACTTGAGTGGGATCTCTGTGCAGTTTGATGTTTCTGGGTTACAGCCTCTTTAACTACAAGTCTGGAATATTTCAGGCAAAAAGGAAATCCAGAGACCTCACTAACGTGATGGTCCTTGATAGTCATCCCCAACCTCCCTGGTTAGGTTGCCTTTTTCTCTCCATTTTTTGGAGTTTTATGTTCGTTATATATATACTGGAGAAGGCAATGGCAACCCACTCCAGTACTCTTGCATGGAAAATCCCATGGATGGAGGAGCCTGGTAGGCTGCAATCCATGGGGTCGCTAAGAGTCGGGCATGACTGAGCGACTTCACTTTCACTTTTCACTTTCACGCATTGGAGAAGGAAATGGCAACCCACTCCTCTGTTCTTGCCTGGAGAATCCCAGGGACAGCGGAGCCTGGTGGGCTGCCGTCTATGGTGTCGCACAGAGTAGGACAGGACTGAAGCGACTTAGCAGCAGCAGCAGCAGCAGTACATATATACACATTATATACAGTGTCAAGGGGTTTTAGTTGTACTTAGCTGAAGGAATAGGGAAATGTAAATCAATTCCATCTTCCCAGAACTTTATATAGCATTTTGTTACATAATTTTTTCTTACTTAGTGTACTGGCTAGTGTTTCTCCAATAACATAAAATGATAACAGGAATAGCATCTATTCTTTTCTCATTCCTCATTTACAGGGAATGCCTCTGACATTAAGCCATGAAGTATAATGCTCAGTGCCAGTCATTGGTTTGAGATGTTAAATTCAGTTGAACAAATATTTAGTAGTCCCTACTGTATGTAGTCACTGCTCTAAGGCTGGGAATATAACTAGCAGAGAATAAAGAGGTCTTAATTGTTTTATCTTATCTATTTTTCTCTTATATCTTTACAATATCTGTTATATTACTCATATCTTTTTCTCTACAAAAAGACTCACCTTTATATCAACACTGTGTCTCCCATTCCTTCATCTCTTTGACCTGCTTTGTACTGAAACAGAGGTAGGGAACATATGGTTCACAGTTAGATAAGAGGACTATAAGGTATATTAAGTTATATTAAATCTATGGTCCTATCTTGGACTGCAGATGGTGACTCCAGGCATGAAATTAAAAGACATTTGCTCTTTGGAAAAAAAGTTACGACAAACCTAGAGAGCGTATTAAAAAGCAAAGACATCACTTTGCCAACAAAAGTCTGTGTAGTCAAAACTATGGTTTTTCCAGTAGTCAGGTATGAATGTGAGAGTTGGACCATAAAGAAGGCTGAGTGCCAGAGAATTGATACCTTTAAATTGTGGTGCTGGAGAAGACTCTTGAGAGTCCCTTGGATACCAGGGAGATCAAACTAGTCAAAGGAAATCAACCCAGAATATTCACTGGAAGCACTGATGCTGACGAGGGGTATCTCCTCACTGCGGCGCTTTGCTGGAGCAGCCGTGAAGAGATACCCCACATCCAAGGTAAGAGAAACCCAAGTAAGACGGTAGGTGTTGCAAGAGGGCATCAGAGGGCAAACACAATGAAACCATACTCACAGAAAACTAGTCAAACTAATCACACTAGGACCGCAGCCTTGTCTAACTCAATGAAACTAAGCCATGCCCGTGGGGCAGCCCAAGATGGGTGGGTCATGGTGGAGAGATCTGACAGAATGTGGTCCACTGGAGAAGGGAATGGCAAACCACTTCAGTATTCTTGCCTTGAGAACCCCATGAACAGTATGAAAAGGCAAAATGATAGGATACTGAACGAGAAACTCCCCAGGTCAGTAGGGGCCCAATATGCTACTGGAGATCAGTGGAGAAATAACTCCAGAAAGAATGAAGGGATGGAGCCAAAGCAAAAAGAATACCCAGCTGTGGATGTGACTCGTGATAGAAGCAAGGTCCGATGCTGTAAAAAGCAATATTGCATAGGAACCTGTGATGTCAGGTCCATGAATCAAGGCAAATTGGAAGTGGTCAAACAAGAGATGGCCAGAGTGAATGTCGACATTCTAGAAATCAGCGAACTCAAATGAACTGGAATGGGTGAATTTAACTCAGATGACCCTTATATCTACTACTGCGGGCAGGAATCCCTCAGAAGAAATGGAGTGGCCATCATGGTCAACAAAAAGAGTCCAAAATGCAGTACTTGGATGCAATCTCAAAAACAACAAAATGATCTCTGTTCGTTTCCAAGACAAACCATTCAATATCACAGTAATCCAAGTCTATGCCCCAACCAGTAATGCTGAAGAAGCTGAAGTTGAACGGTTCTATGAAGACCTACAGGACCTTTTAGAACTAACACCCAAAAAAGATGTCCTTTTCATTATAGGGGACTGGAATGCAAAAATAGGAAGTCAAGAAACACCTGGAGTAACAGGCAAATTTGGCCTTGGAATATGAAGTGAAGCAGAGCAAAGACTAATAGAGTTTTGCCAAAAAAATGCACTGGTCATAATAAACACCCTCTCCCAACAACACAACAGAAGACTCTATACATGGACATCACCAGATGGTCAACACCAAAATCAGATTGATTATATTCTTTGCAGCCAAAGATGGAGAAGCTCTATACAGTCAGCAAAAACAAGACCAGGAGCTGACTGTGGCTCAGACCATGAACTCCTTATTGCCAAATTCAAACTGAAATTGAAGAAAGTAGGGAAAACCACTAGACCATTCAGGTATGACCTGAATCAAATCCCTTATGATTATACAGTGGAAGTGAGAAATAGATTTAAGGGCCTAGATCTGATAGATAGAGTGCCTGATGAACTATGGAATGACATTGTACAGGAGACAGGGATCAAGATCATCCCCATGGAAAAGAAATGCAAAAAACAAAATGGCTGTCTGGGGAGGCCTTACAAATAGCTGTGAAAAGAAGAGAAGTGAAAACCAAAGGAGAAACGGAAAAATATAAACATCTGAATGCAGAGTTCCAAAGAATAGAAAGAAGAGATAAGAAAGCCTTCTTCAGTGATCAATGCAAAGAAATAGAGGAAAACAACAGAAGGGGAAAGACTAGAGATCTCTTCAAGAAAATCAGAGATACCAAAGGAACACTTCATGCAAAGATGGGCTCAATAAAGGACAGAAATGGTATGGACCTAACAGAAGCAGAAGATATTAAGAAGAGATGGCAAGAATACACAGAAGAACTGTACAAAAAAGATCTTCACAACCCAGATAATCACGGTGGTGTGATCACTGACCTAGAGCCAGACATCCTGGAATGTGAAATCAAGTGGGCCTTAGAAAGCATCACTACGAACAAAGCTAGTGGAGGTGCTGGAATTCCAGTTGAGCTATTTCAAATCCTGGAAGATGATGCTGTGAAAGTGCTGCACTCAATATGCCAGCAAATTTGGAAAACTCATCAGTGGCCACAAGACTGGAAAAGGTCACTTTTCATTCCAGTCCCAAAGAAAGGCAATGCCAAAGAATGCTCAAACTACTGCACAATTGCACTCATCTCACACGCTAGGAAAGTAATGCTCAAAATTCTCCAAGCCAGGCTTCAGCAATATGTGAACCGTGAACTTCCTGATGTTCAAGCTGGTTTTAGAAAAGGTAGAGGAAACAGAGATCAAATTGCCAACATCCGCTGGATCATGGAAAAAGCAAGAGAGTTCCAGAAAAACATCTATTTCTGCTTTATTGACTATGCCAAAGCCTTTGACTGTGTGGATCACAATAAACTGTGGAAAATTCTGAAAGAGATGGGAATACCAGACCACCTGACCTGCCTCCTGAGAAATTTGTATGCAGGTCAGGAAGCAACAGTTAGAAGTGGACATGGAACAACAGACTGGTTCCAAATAGGAAAAGGAGTACGTCAAGGCTGCATATTGTCACCATGTTTATTTAACTTATATGCAGAGTACATCATGAGAAACGCTGGACTGGAAGAAGCACAAGCTGGAATCAAGATTGCCGGGAGAAATCTCAATAACCTCAGATATGCAGATGACACCACCCTTATGGCAGAAAGTGAAGAGGAACTCAAAAGCCTCTTGATGAAAGTGAAAGTGGAGAGTGAAAAGGTTGGCTTAAAGCTCAACATTCAGAAAACAAAGATCATGGCATCTGGTCCCATCAGTTCATGGGAAATAGATGGGGAAACAGTGGAAACAGTGTCAGACTTTGTTTTTGGCTCCAAAATCACTGCAGATGGTGACTGCAGCCATGAAATAAAAAGATGCTTACTCTGTGGAAGGAAAGTTATGACCAACCTAGATAGCATATTCAAAAGCAGAGACATTACTTTGCCAACAAAGGTCTGTCTAGTCAAGGCTATGATTTTTCCTCTGGTCATGTATGGATACGAGAGTTGGACTGTGAAGAAGGCTGAGAGCTGAAGAATTGATGCTTTTGAACTGTGGTGTTGGAGAAGACTCTTGAGAGTCCCTTGGACTGCAAGGAGATGCAACCAGTCCATTCTGAAGGAGATCAGCCCTGGGATTTCTTTGGAAGGAATGATACTGAAGCTGAAATTCCAGTACTTTGGCCACCTCATGCGAAGAGTTGCCTCATTGGAAAAGACTCTGATGCTGGGAGGGATTGGGGGCAGGAGGAGAAGGGGATGACAGAGGATGAGATGGCTGGATGGCATCACTGACTCGATGGACGTGAGTCTGAGTGACCTCCAGGAGTTGGTGATGGACAGGGAGGCCTGGAGTGCTGCGATTCATTGGGTTGCAAAGAGTCAGACACGACTGACTGATCTGATGTGATCTGATGCTGAAGCTGGAGATCTAATACTTCGGCTACCTGCAAAGAACTGGCCACTGGAAAAGACCCTGATCCTGGAAAAGATAGAAGGCAAGAGGAGAAGGGGACAACAGAGGAGAGATCTTGATAGCCTCACGACTCAATGGAAGAATGAGCAAACTTGGGAGATAGTGAAGGATAGAGAAGCCTGTCATGCCGCAGTCCAGGGGTTACAGGGCGGACAGACAGCAACTGAACAACATTAGACTCTACGGTAATTATAAAGTTCAAGCTAGCAGAAGTAAGTGGAGGGTACTGCAATACATAGAGGCCAGAGTCTCAGTTCTCAGGAAGTAGAAGTAGCTGAGTCTCAGTTCTCAGTAAGAACGCACAGGAACCCCAGGACCTTTGACTCCTGTTCCTCATGTTTTTTCTCTCCTCTTCTCTGGACCCTGTGAAGAAATCTTTACCTCCACGTCTAGAGAGTCCCGCCAAGACACACCCAGATCATCCTTCAAAGGAATAGTAGGAGAATAGCCCCACTCAGCATAGATTGTTAACTGGATGCTTGTCCACTTGGGCCAGAGAGAGTAGGTAAGAAAGCAGCAAAAGTTACAGGTGGAGACCAAAGATATCATGCTTTATTATTTTAATAGAGAAGCTACAGAGAATAAATAAAGGATCATATATACATGTAACAGTATAACTGCACAGAAGGCTATCCTTACTTTGGGCCCAAATTAGGCTGTAAATGCCAAGAATGTATGGCCTGAAGTTGTGCCCTCTGTTTGAAGTACAGTTTCATCACCATGATTATTCCTTGCCAGTCAGTTCGTATATGGACTTTTATTTCACCCCACTCTCTTGGCTAAGATAAACAAAAGAAAAGCACCAGCCAGCAACAAATAACTACCTGAATCACTCTTTTTATCAGGATAGTAAAGAAATATTTGTAGAGAAATAACTGCTTGCTCCACATCAACTCTGTTCCAGTTAAACACTACTGAACTGAGGGAGGCAGCTTTTGTCGTTTCTCTCTCTCTCTCTCTCTCTCTCTTCTTTTTCTCACTGCTGCTTCCCTTTCAAGATAGTATAATTTAATTAATATAAAATCCACTATTTAATCCTGACTCTTCTCCAGACTTGCTTTAGATGCACTTCCTTCCTCTACTGCCTCCTGAGACTTGCCCACCCATGAATGACAACAGGACAAAGAAGTGAACAGATGCAGAGGACAAAAAGGGGCAAGGCCGGGGAAAAAAGCTGGGAAAAACATGTATGTAAGTACCACCGAGGAGAAGGCACGCCACCCACAAGAGACAAGGAAAAGGAGAGAGAGAAGCTTCGTGTATTTAGACAGTTCAGTGAAGGGGAATGTATCCCTGTCAGGGAAAGACAGCGGAGGGAAAAAGATAAAAAAATAAAAATAAATAAAATAGAAAAGAATGTGCATGTTGTTAACACTAGATAATGAAAATATTTAGGATAACATGACTTTGATGTTGAAATGAGCATTGAGTAAGTGAGTACATAATCTGACGTGAGCCCCATAGACTCTACAGTCATGGAATTCTCCAGGCCAGAACTGAGTGGGCAGCCATTCCCTCTCCAGGGGATCTCCCAACCCA
The DNA here is from genome assembly GCA_935064755.1 of Tragelaphus eurycerus. Taxonomy (NCBI): domain Eukaryota; kingdom Metazoa; phylum Chordata; class Mammalia; order Artiodactyla; family Bovidae; genus Tragelaphus; species Tragelaphus eurycerus. The sequence continues at coordinate 13,306,388 of CAKXYN010000020.1, forward strand.
GGGATCAATCCAGGTCTCCACAGCAGCAGATTTACAGTGAGCCACAAGGGAAGCCAAGAAACTGAGGGTGCCATCCCTCTCGCGGACCCCACCCAGAGAACAGGTCCTGACAGTGACCAACTGAGTACAGGGAAGCCTAGTAAAGACACAAAAAAAGAAGAGAGAGACACAGGAAAACACAAATACCAAGGAAAAGGTTACCAAAGTTATTTTAATACTTTCACCTATAGGTTAAGCGAAAGATTATAAGCCCAGGTCACATTTTTTTTCTTGATTCAAAAAAATTTTAAAGATTATGCCTATAAAAATGAAAGAAAGCCCTGGCAAGTTTCATTTGACATCAGTTCAGTTCAGTCACTCAGTTGTGTCTGACTCTTGTGACCCCATGAATCACAGCACGCTAGGTGTGCCTGTCCATCACCAACTCCCGGAGTTCACCAAACTTATATCCATCGAATCGGTGATGCCATCCAGCCATCTCATCCTCTGGCGTCCCCTTCTCCTCCTGCCCCCAATCCCTCCCAGCATCAGAGTCTTCTGATAAAGAGTCAACTCTTCACAGAGGTGGCCAAAGTACGAGTTCAGCAGCTCGTTCCTCCAAAGAAATCCCAGGGCTCCCTCAGAATGGACTGTGCACTCCTTGCAGTCCAAGGACCTCAGAGTCTTCTCCAACACCACAGCTCAAAAGCATCAATTCTTGGCGCCAGCCTTCTTCACAGTCCAGCCTCACATCCAACATGACCGCTGGAAAAACCACAGCTGATAGATGGACTTTTGGCAAAGTAATTCTCTGCTATTGCTACTAGGCTTCATCCCCCGAGTCGTAGCCAGTCACAATTTGGAACCCAAAAATAAATTCCTGTTTCCACATCGAAGGATGGGAAATCAAAAATTGAGCGCCCCTTCCTCAAGAGGTTTTTCCTCCCTGCAGTATCCCAGCACTGATTCCAGCTTTGCTCCAGCCCACAACATTAAATAAAATGTGATATGCAGCCTTGACGTACTCCTTTTCTATGATATTATCTTAAAAATTAAATGTGGAAAATGTATCTTAAAATGGAAAAATCACATTAAAATCTTATATGATCTCAAGACAAATTACAAAAGTTGGCTCAGTTGAAGTCCAATTGTAGTAAAAAAGAAGTGACTCAACCTTATTGCAATCCTTTAGCATCTTGTGGTTATTCTATTGCAATTTGAGTGCAAATAACTAAAACCCTGAATGTATTACAAGGCCAGAAGTAAAATTCTGATTTAGCATTCTGTACGGAATAAACACCACTACAAAGATAAAGAACATTAAAGATTTAAACTTCCATGGGGGGAAAAGTAACCTAATTACTATATTAAAATTTCCCTCTGTCTCAATGAGGAAAATCAACAAATAAAATTGCTAAACTGATGATCAATCCTATTCACTTGTAATTATATAAAATATCCCAATGCCTTCCCCTTCATGGATCACAGCCTTGTCATGGCAAAGGGGCTTGCATAACTCAGTGAAGCTATGAGCCATGCCATGGAGGTCCACCTAAGATGGATGGGTCCTAGTGGAGAGTTCTGACAAAACGTGGTCCCTTGGAGGAAGGAATGGCAAACCACTCCAGTATTCTTGCTGTGAGAACCCCATGAACATGAAGAATATGAAAAAGCAAAGAGATAAAACACCAGAAGATGAGCTCCTCAGGTCAGAAGGTGTCCGGTTTCTACTGGGGAAGAACAGAGGTCAATTACTAATACCAGATAGAATGAAGTGGCTGGGCTGAAGCAGAAATGATGCTTAGCTGTGGATGTGTCTGGTGGTGAAAGTAAAGTCTGATGCTGTAAAGAACCATATTGCATAGGAAACTGGAATGTTAGATCCATGAATCAAGGTAAATTGGAGGTAGTCAAGCAGGAGACAGCAAGAGTGAACATCAACATTTTTGGAGTCAGTGAACTAAAATGGATGAGAATGGTCAAATTTAATTCTGATGACCATTATATCTACTACTGTGGGCAAGAATATCTTAGAAGAAATGGAGTAGCCTTCATAGTCAACCAAAGAACTCAAAATGCAGTACTTGGATGCAATCTCAAAAATGACAGAATGATCTTGGTTGTTTCCAAGGGAATCATTCAACATCACAGTAATCCAAGTCTGTGCCCCAACCACAGATGCTGAAGAAGCTGAAGTTGACTGGTTCTATGAAGACCTACAAGATCTTCTAGAACTAACGTCAAAAAAAGATGTGCTTTTCATCATAGGGGATTGGAATGCAAAATTAGGAAGTCAAGAGACACCTGGAATAACAGGCAAGTTTGGCCTTCGAAGGGCTTCTCTTGTGGCTCGCCTGGTAAAGAATTCGCCTGCAATGTGGGAGACTGGGTTCGACCCCTGGGTTGGGAAGATCCCCTGGAGAAGGGAATGGCTACCCATTCCAGTATTCTGGCCTAGAGAATTTCATGGACTGTATAGTCTGTGGGGTTGCAAAGAATTGGACACAACTGAGCAACTCTCACTTTCACCTTCAAATGCAAAATGAAGTGGGGCAAAGGCTAACAGAGTTTTGTCAAGAGAATGCACTGGCCATAGCAAACACCCTTTTCCAACAATACAAGGGATGACTCTATACATGGATATCACCTGATGGTCAAAACTGAAATCAGATTGATTATATTCTTTGCAGCCAAAGATGGAGAGACTCTATACAGTCAACAAAAATAAGACCTGGAGCTGACTGTGCCTCAGATCATGAATTCCTTATTGCAAAATTCAGATTTAAATTGAAGAAAGTAGGGAAAACCACTAGGACATTCAGGTGTGACATAAATCAAACCCCTTATGATTGTACAGTGGAAGTGACAAATAGATTCAAGTGATTAGATCTAATCTGATAGACTGCCTGAAGAACTATGGAAAAAAGGTTCATAACGTTGTACAGGAGGCAGTGACCAAAACCATCCCAAAGGAAAAAAAATACAAGAATGCAAAGTGGTTGTCTGAGAAGGCTTTCAGACCAATAGCTGAGGAAAGAAGAGAAGTGAAAAGCAATGATGATACCACTCTAATGCAGAAAGTGAAGAGGAATCAAAGAGCTTCTTGATAAGGATGAAAGAGGAGAGTGAAAAAGCTGGCTTAAAACTGAGCATTCAAAAAACTAAGATCATGGCATCTGCTTTATGGCTAATAGATGGGGAAAAAAATGGAAAGAGTGACAGATTTTATTTTCTTGGGCTCCAAAATCACTGTGGATGGTGACTGAAGCCATGAAATTAAAAGACTGCTCCTTGGAAGGAAAGCTATGACAGACCTAGACAGTGTATTAAAAAGCAGAGACATTCATTTGCCGACAAAGGTCCATATAGTCAAAGCTATGGTTTTTCCAGTCGTCATGTACAGATGTGAGAGTTGGACCATAAAGAAGGCTGAGCACTGAAGAACTGATGCTTTTGAACTGTGGTGCTGGAGAAGACTCTTGAGAGTCCCTTGGACTGCAAGGAGATCAAACTAGTCAATCCTAAAGGAAATCAACCTTGAATATTCATTGAAAGGACTGATGCTAAAGCTGAAGCTCCAGTACTTTGGCCACCTGATGTGAAGAGCCAACTCACTGGAAAAGATCCTAGTGCTCGGAAAGACTGAAGGCAAAAGGAGAAGAGGGTGGCCAAGGATGAGATGGTTAGATGGCATCACTGACTCAGTGGACATGAATTTGAGCAAACTCCGGGAGATAGCGAAGGACAGGGAAGCCTGGCATGCTGCAGTCCATGGGGGTCGCAAACAGTCAGACACGACTTAGCGACTGAACACAACACACACATCCCAGTGTCATTAGATGACATTTCCTCATTCTGGCATAGCATTCCTTCTTGTTGAGGTTTGAGTGCAAACAAAGGATACCCTTGTTCCCTGCCTGAGTTCAAACCAACTAAGAAGAGAAGTGAGAATTCAGATGGAGACTGAATATTACCTCTTTTATAGCAATGATATATTGAAAAGAGTGGCCTGAAATTCAGGCCAGGTGACTCTGACTCCCTGCAGACAATCTCAACATTGGAACTGTCCATCTAAAGGTAAGTTTGGGTCTGCAGAGTGGACTCACTTAACAATGATTTCTGCCATGAGCTAGTTCAAATAGAAGCGAACATTCCTACTTGTAAACCTAAATATATTAATTCCATCCAGTCAAGAAATAGGGGCCATTGGTTGTCACCCATCATTGTACCCCATTTCTAGCTAAGGCAATAGTAAAATTTGGGACAAGAAGCCAGGAGTATTTAAGGGGAACTCTCCTCATGATAAACAGGGCACAGGCATTTCCTAAAGGACATCTCTATTCATTCCTTTGATGTTGCAACCTGCCTCCAAAGATGGTCTCCAATGATCCCCCACCTCCCCATAGTCATACCCAGATGTATTCAACAGCTATATTGTACTAAAGTTGGCCTGTATGACCAGTAACATGTGGCAGAAGTGAAGATGTCTTACTTCTAAGATTAGAAGGCTCTCTCTTGCTTTCTTTGGGGGAAACTAGTTGCCATGTTGTGGGCAGTACTAAGGAGAGCATTATGCACAAAGTAACTGGAGCCCCCAGTCAATAGCCAGTGAGAAACTGAGACCCAATAACAAGCATATGAGTGAGCTTGGGAGTGGACCCCCCAGCTCCAGTCAAGGCCCACGAAGATGGAAGCCCTGATAACAGGTTGACTACAACTTCATGAGACCTTGAGCTAGGACCACCCAGCTAAGCCACTCTCAGATTCCCGATCCTCAGAACTTATATAAGATAATACATGTTTGTTGTTTTTAACCTCCCAAGTCTTGGGGTGATTTGTTAAGTAGAAAAAGATGACTATTAATAGAATATTTAACTAACATTTATTTCATAATGTTATGAGTTCACATCTATTTATCAGTTTTTATAATATGCCAAGCACTATGGAAGTCCCTGTCCCCAGCACCTGCCATTTAGATGGGGGAATTGTGATGTGGACAGCTCTTTGTGAACTTTCTTACAACTGTGTGAAGCTGATGACAAGATTCTGATTTTACAGATGAGGGAACTATGACTCAGACAGATTAAGCACCATGGTTCACCAGTTGTTGTTGTTGAGTCACTAAGTCATGTCTGACTCTTTGAGACCCCATGGACCGCAGCATGTCACACTTCCCTGTCCTTCACTATCTCCCGGAGTTTGCTCAAACTCATGTCCCCTGAGTCGGTGATGCTACCCAACCATCTCATCCTCTGTTACCCCCTTCTCCTCCTGCCCTCAATCTTTCCCCTCATCAGGGTCTTTTCCAATGATGGCTGTTTGCATCAGGCGGCCAAAGTATTGGAGCTTCAGCTTCAGCCTCAGTCCTTCCAATGAATATTCAAGGTTGATTTCCTTTAAGATTGACTGGTTTGACCTCCTTGCTGTCCAAGGGACTCTCAAGAGTCTTTTCCAGCACCACAATTGGAAAGCATCAGTTTTTTGGCGCTCAGCTTTCTTTATCGTTCAACTCTCACATCTATACATGGCTACTGGAAAAACCATAGCTTTGACTATATGGACCTTTGCTGGCAAAGTGATGTCTCTGCTTTTTAATATGCTGTCTAGGTTTGTCATAGCTTTACTTCCAAGGAGCAAGTGTCTTTTAATTTCGTGGCTGCAGTCACAGTCCACAGTGATTTTGGAACAAGAAAATAAAATCTGTCACTGTTTCCACTTTTTCCTCATCTATTTGCAGTGCAGTGAAGGGACCAGATGCCATGATCTTAGGCTTCTGAATGTTGAATTTTAAGCCAGCTTTTTCACTCTCCTCTTACACCCTCATCAAGAGGCTCTTTATTTCCTCTTTGCTTTCTGCCATTAGAGTGGTATCATCTGCATATCTGAAGTTATTGATATTTCTCCTGGCAAATCTCGATTCCATCTTGTGCTTCATCCAGCCTGGCATTTCACATGATGTATTCTGCATATAAGTGAAATAAGTAGGGTGACAATATACAGCCTTGACATGCTCCTTTCCCAATTTTGAACCAGTGATACTGAAATAACTAAGAAAAGTTAAGTTTGGTTGCCTGCATTGTGTCTTGAGTTTCTTTGATTTCTAGATATGAAAGAGAGAAAACAAGGCTTATACTGATATTCCACTGGGAATGCAGTGGAAAAGTTTCATTGCTACAGGCTCCAGAGTGACAGGCTGGCATGTGGGCCTTACCAGGAGCAGGGAACCGAGCCTCTCTCTGCATCTTGAGATGCCCTCTGGAGAACAGTTGTCTTATCCTTTCCTTCATGGGTCATGGGTCTTCTGAAAAGCCTAGGGTGGTATGAAATGTTGGCGGGGAAGTGGGCACCTACTTATGATTCAGAAGTCCATTTTAAAGCCGCTTCCATTTAAAGATAGCCTTGGCAACTGTCAGGGGTTGAACTGCCAGATGTCTCGAGGAGATTGGCAAACAGAGTGAATAACTATGATTCAGCATCATTTAGCCTCGATCACACTATTTTATAATGGTCATCACTTGGACATTGAAGTTGCTTTACTTGTTCTTGGTTTTTAGTGAGTAGCAGTATAGAAATTTTAATATGCAAAATTTCATTTAAAATTAAAAACTTTTTTTGGCAATGCTAGGTCTTTATTGGAGTGCTCAGGCTTTCTCTAGTTGTGGTGTGTGGGCTTCTCTTGTTGTGAAGCATGGGCTCTAAAGTCCATGGGCTCCTTAGTTGTGGCATGTGAGCTTAGTTGCTCCGTGGCATGTGAGATCTTTGTTCCCTGACGAGGGCAAACTCAAGTCCCTTGCATTGGAAGGCAGATTCTCAAACACTGGACCAGTAGGGAAGTCCCCTGTATACCATCAAGTATATGGAGCTTTGTGGGGATGTTATAGTAGCTACCAGATAAATGTGTTAGCACAATAACTGAGTAGTATCATATATCCTTAATTAATTTTGACCCAACTATATAGCATGAAAACACACTAATCCATCCCCATATTACCAAATTAAGAATTTTTACCTTTACCAAAATGCAGTACTGTAAGTTAAGAAAGATTCTTTCCAGCCACTGATTACTAATTGCATTTAAGAATTTTCTAAGGTTGGAGGAATTTAAATGTTTAGACAGATGGTTATATCAGGTTTGATTATTCATATTTTTGCTATGAATATATTTATTTATGAATAAATAGGTTGTATCAATTAACAGTATAACAGCTGGAACAATAACAGTGAAAATGAATTTCTTGCATATGACTTTTTGTCTCAGTTGGAATTTTTGTCTTTTGGGGGTTTTAGATTTCAAATTGGACTGTTTTGGTTATTGTGGAGGGTGAAAATGCAGCTGGTAGACAGTTCTCTAAGGGAGGGGGAAAAAGTAAGGACAAATCTCTATAACCAGTATTAGTAAAGACTGATGCTACTGACTGAATTAAATTTAGGTCAACTCTTAGTACAAATCAGTCATTATGTATATAAAAAGAACCATATCTCCTCCTACTTCCTCAATTCTATCCCATCCCTCAGCAACAATTCTTACTTCATTTTGCTCTGCTCCATGAGACCTGACCTGCTGTGTTTGTTTTTCTAAGCAAGTTAGAAATGGGTAAGTCTGTGCTACTCAGAATTTTGTTAGAAAGATGCAAGCCTATGAAGACAATACTTCTTCACTTTAACTGCCTTAGGCTTTCCTACAGAAATATTTCAGAATATATGATTTGTGAGAAAATTTAAGACTTTGAACTTTTTTGAAAATTAGTGTCAGATTGTGTGTGCATGCTAAGGTGCTTGTCATGTCCAACTCTTTGCAACCCTATAGACTCTATCCTGCCAGGCTCCTCTGTCCGTGGGATTCTCCAGGCTGTGAATACTGCAGTGGGTTGCCATGCTCTCCTCCAGGGGATCCTCCCAACCCAGGGACCAAACCCATGTCTCTTACATTTCCTGCATTGGCAGGTGGGTTTTACCACTAACACCACCTGGGAAGTCCCCAGTAGTAGATTGTGTGTGAAGTTGCTTTAATCATGTCTGAGACTTTGCAACCCTATGGACAGAGGAGCCTGGCGGGCTACTGTATTGGATACTGGAGTGGGTTGTTGTGCCCTCCTCCAGGGGATCTTCCTGACTTAGGGATTGAACCCTTGTCTCTTACGTTTCCTGCATTGGCAGGTGAGTTCTTTACCACTCGTACCACCTGGGAACCCCGAGTTGGGAAGTATCAGATTAAGGTTATCCAAATCTTTTCTAAATTCAAGCCTTATGAAGTATTCTGGCTAAAACCTCCTACCCTAATGAAATCTTCTTTGTCTATTCTAACACTCTGTAAACTCTGAACCATAACAATAATGGTTTATTTGTTCATTCATTTAAGAAACACTTGTTGAATACCTGTTATAGGCTAGAGTCTATCATGCTAGAAAAATATATTCTGTGGTTTCTATTGGTACTGATCTAGCAAACAAATGATTTACAGTACAATGACGATAAGCATTGTAGTGTTTTTATGAACAGACTGAGAGCATGTACCCAGACTGGAAAACTGGTGCCTAAGCTGAGAGAAGAGATTACGTACAAAAACAGGGAGATGTGAGAATGCTATGGCAGATAGTAGGGCTACAGAGGGGAGCAGAGGCCAGATCTTTGAGTATCAAGCTAAGGAGCTTCCATGTGATTGTGAAAGCAGGAGGAAGGCACTAACGATGTTTAAGGAGTAAAGTGAAACGATCTGGTTGGTGTTTCAGAAACATCAGTCTAGAGGATATCTACAATTAGCAGGGCAATGGATGAGAGACCCTGGCTAAGCTTCCTACTGAAAACAACTGGAAATGCTAGAGTAAAATACTTTTTTTCTCTTTAATTTATTTTTTTATTGAAGGATAATTGCTTTACAGAATTTTATTGTTTTCTGTCAAACCTCAACACGAATCAGCCATAGGTATACATAGGCTGCTGCTAAGTTGCTTCAGTCGTGTCCGACTCTGTGCGACCCCAGAGACAGCAGCTCACCAGGCTCCCCTGTCCCTGGGATTCTCCAGGCAAGAACACTGGAGTGGGTTGCCATTTCCTTCTCCAATGCATGAAAGTGAAAAGTGAAAGTGAAGTCGCTCAGTCGTATCTGACTCTTAGCGACCCCATGGACTGGAGCCTACCAGGCTCCTCCGTCCACAGGATTTTCCAGGCAAGAGTACTGGAGTGGGGTACCATTGCCTTCTCCATATATCCCCTCCCTTTTGAACCTCACTCCTGTCTCCTGCCCCATACCATCCCTGTAGATTGATACAGAGCCCCTGTTTGAGTTTCCTGAGCCATACAGCAAATTCCCATTGGTTATCTATTTTACGTATGGTAATGTAAGCTTCCATGTTACTCTTTCCATACATCTCACCCTCTCCTCCCCGCTCCTCATGTCCATAAGTCTATTCTCTATGTCTGTTTCTCCACTGCTGACTTGTAAATAAATTCTTCAATACCATTTTTCTAGATTCTGTATATATGCATTAGAATATGATATTTATCTTTCTCTTTCTGACTCAACTTCACTCAGTATAATAGGTTCTAGGTTCATTCACCTCATCAGAATTGACTCAAATGTGTTCCTTTTTATGGCTGAATAATATTCCACAGTGTATATGTACCACAGCTTCTTTATGCATTCATCTGTCGATGAACATCTAGGTTGCTTCCATTTTCTAGCTATTGTAAGTAGTGCTGCAATGAACAATGGGATACATGTGCCTTTTTCAATTTTGGCTTCCTCAGGGTATATGCCTAGGAGTGGTGGTTTTATTCCTAGTTTTTTAAGTAATCTCCATAACATTTTCTATAGAAGCTGTATTAATTTACATTCCCACCAATAGTGCAAGAGCATTCCCTTTTCTCCACACCTTCTCCAGCATTTATTGTTTGTAGACTTTTTGATGATGGCCATTCTGACCAGTGTGAGGTGATATCTCCTTGTGGTTTTGATTTGCATTTCTCTAATAATGAGTGATTTGAGCATCTTTTCATGTGTTTGGTAGCCATCTGTATGTCTTTGGAGAAATGTCTGTTTAGGTCTTTTCCCCACTTTTTGGTTGGGTTGTTTGTTTTTCTGGCATTGAGTTGTATGAGCTGCTTGGATATTTTGAAAATTAATCTTTTGTCAGTTGTTTCATTTGCTATTATTTCCCCCCATTCTGAGGGTTGTCTTTTCACCTTGCTTATAGTTTCCTTTGCTATGCAAAAGCTTCTAAGCTTAATCAGGTCCCATTTGTTTACTTTTGTTTTTATTTCTGTTACTCTAGGGTCATAGAGGATCTTGCTTTGATTTATGTCATTGAGTGTTCTGCCTATGTTTTCCTCTAAGAGTTTTATAGTTTCTGGTCTTACATGTAGGTATTTAATCCATTTTGAGTTTATCTTTGTGTATGGTGTTAGGAAGTGTTCTAATTTCTTTCTTTTACATGTAGCTGTCCAGTTTTCCCAGCACTATTTATTGAAGAGGCTTTCTTTGCCCTATTGTATATTCTTGCCTCCTTTGCCAAAAAGAAGGTGCCCATAGGTGCATGGGTTTATTTCTGGGCTTTCTATCTTGTTCCATTGGTCTATATTTGTGTTTTTGTGCCAGTACCATACTGTCTTGATGACTGTAGCTTTGTAGTATAATTTGAAGTTTTAGGAAGGTTGATTCCTCCAGCTCCATTCTTCTTTCTCAAGACTGCTTTGGCTACCTGGGGTCTTTTTTGTTTCCATATTAATTGTGAAATTTTTTGTTCTAGTTCTGTGAAAAATGCCATTGGTAATTTGATAAGGATCACATTGAATCTGTAGGTTGCATTTGGTAGTATAGTCATTTTCACAATATTGATTCTTCCTACCCAGGAACGTGGAATATCTCTATGTCATCTTTGATTTCTTTCATGTCTTATAATTTTCTGTGTACAGTTCTTTCGTCTCCTTAGGTACATTTATTCCTTGATGTTTAATTCTTTTTGTTGCAGTGGTGAATGGGGTTGATTCCTTAATTTCTCTTTCTGATTTTTCACTGTTAGTATATAGAAGTGCAAGTGATTTCTGTTATTGATTTTGTATCCTGCAACTTTGCTAAATTCACTGATTAGCTCTAGTAATTTTCTGACATCTTTAGGATTTTTTATGTACAATATCATGTCATCTGCAAACAGTGAGAGCTTTTTCTTTTCCGATCTGGATTCATTTTGTTTCTTTTTCCTCTTTGATTGCTGTAGCTAGGACTTCCAGAACTATGTTGAATAATAGTGGTAAAAGTGGACACCCTTGTCTTATTCCTGATCTTAGGGGAAATGTTTTCAGTTTTTCACTGTTGAGAATAATGTTTGCTGTAGGCTTATCATATATGGCCTTTACTATGCTGAGGTATGTTCCTTCTATGCCCATTTTTTAAAGAGTTTTAATCATAAATGTGTGTTGAATTTTGTCAGAGGTTTTTTTTCTGCATCTATTGAGAGTATCATATAATTTTTATCTTTCAATTTGTTAATATGATGTATCACATTGATATATTTGCATATATTGAAGAATCCTTGCATTCCTGGAATAAACCCAACTTGATCATGGTCTATGAGCTTTTTGATGTGTTGCTGAATTCTGTTTGTTAAAATTTTGTTGAGGCTTTTTGCATCTATGTTCATCAATTAGATTGGCCTATAGTTTTCATTTTTGTGTTGTCTTCGTCTGGTTTTGGTATCAGGGTGATGGTGGCCTCATAGAATGAGTTTGGAAGTGTTTCTTCCTCTGCAATTTTTTGAAAGAGTTTTAGAAGGATAGGCATTAGCTCTTCTCTAAATGTTTGATAGAATTCTCCTTGAAGCCATCTGGTCCTGGGCCTTTGTTTTTGGGGAGATTTTTTTGTCACAGCTTCAATATCAGTGCTTGTAATTGGGTTGTTCATAATTTCTATTTCTTCCTGATTCAATCTTGAAAGATTAAACTTTTCTAAGAATCTGTCCATTTCTTCCAGATTATCCATTTTATTGCCATATAGTTGTTCATAATACTCTCTTATAATCCTTGTATTTCTGCATTGTCTGTTGTAACCTCTCCCTTTTCATTTCTAATTTTGTTGATTTGATTCTTCTCTCTTTTTTTCTTGATGAGTCTGGTTAAAGGTTGGTCAACTTTGTTTATCTTTTCAAAAAATGAACTTTTAGTTTTATTAAACTTTACTATTGTTTCTTTCATTTCTTTTTCACTTATTTCTACTCGGATCTTTATGATTTGTTTCCTTCTACTAATTTGGGGGTTTTTTTGTTCTTTTTCCAGTTGTTTTAGGTGTAAAGTTTAATTGTCTATTCAATGTTTTTCTTGTTTCCTGAGGTAGGATTTTATTGCTATAAACTTCCCTCTTAGAACTGCTTTTGCTGCATTCCATAGGTTTTGAGTTGTCATGTTTTCATTTTCATTTGTTTCTGGAAACTTTTTTATTTCCCTTTTGATTTATTCAGTAACCCATTGGTTATTTAGAAACATGTTGTTTAATTTCCATGTGTGTTTCTTCAGTTTTTTTTCTTGTAATTGATATCTAGTCTCATAGCATTGTGGTAGGAGAAGATGCTTAATACAATTTCAATTTTCTTAAATTTACTGAGGTTTGATTTGTGACCCAAGATGTGGCCTATCCTGGAGAATGTTCCATGTGCACTTGAGAAGAAGGTGTATTCTTCTGCATTTGGATGGAATGTCCTGAAGACATCAATAAGATCCACCTCATCTAATGTATCATTTAAGACGTGTCTTAATTCTTTATTAATTTTCTGTTTTAATAATCTGTCCATTGGTGTGAGTGGGGTGTTAAAGTCTCCTACTATTATTGTGTTACTGTCAATTTCTCCTTTTATGTCTGTTAGTGTTTGTCTTAAGTATTGAGGTGCTCCTGTGTTGGGTGCATCAGTTCAGTTCTGTTCAGTCGCTCAGTTGTGTCTGACTCTTTGCGGCCCCATGAATCGCAGCACGCCAGGCCTCCCTGCCCATCACCAACTCCCAGAGTCCACCCAAACCCATGTCCATAGAGTCAGTGATGCCAGCCATCTCATCCTCTGTCATCCCCTTCTCCTCCTGCCCCCAATCCCTCCCAGCATCAGGGTCTTCTCCAATGAGTCAACTCTTCGCATGAGGTGGCCAAAGTACTGGAGTTTCAGCCTTAGCATCATTCCTTCCAAAGAAATCCCAGGGCTGATCTCCTTCAGAATGGACTGGTTGGATCTCCTTGCAGTCCAAGGGACTCTCAAGAGTCTTCTCCAACACCACAGTGCAAAAGCATCAATTCTTCCATGCTCAGCCTTCTTCACAGTCCAACTCTCACATCCATACATGACCACAGGAAAAGGCATAGCCTTGACTAGATGGACCTTTGTTGGCAAAGTAATGTCTCTGCTTTTGAATATGCTATCTAGGTTGGTCATAACTTTCCTTCCAAGGAGTAAGCGTCTTTTGATTTCATGGCTGCAGTTACCATCTGTAGTGATTTTGGAGCCCAGAAAAATAAAGTCTGACACTGTTTCCACTGTTTCCCCATCTATTTCCCATGAAGTGATGGGACCAGATGCCATAATCTTCGTTTTCTGAATGTTGAGCTTTAAGCCAACCTTTTCACTCCCCTTTCACTTTCATCCAAAGGCTCTTTAGTTCCTCTTCACTTCCTGCCATAAGGGTGGTGTCATCTGCATATCTGAGGTTATTGATATTTCTCCCGGCAATCTTGATTCCAGCTTGTGCTTCTTCCAGCCCAGCATTTCTCATGATGTACTCTGCATGTAAGTTAAATAAGCAGGGTGACAACAGATGTTTACAATTATTATGTCTTCCTCTTGGATTGATCTCTTGATCATTAGGTAGTGTCCTTCCTTATTTCTTGTAATATTTTTTATTTTACGATCTATTTTGCCTAAGAAGATTGCTACTCCAACTTTCTTTTGCTTACCATTTGCATTGAATATATTTTTCCATCTTCTCACTTTCAGTCTATATGTGTCTTTAGGTCTGAAGTTGGTTTCTTATAGACAGCATATATATGGGTCTTGTTTTTGTATCCATTCAACCAGTCTGTGTCTTTTGGTTAGAGCATTTAATCTATTTACATTTAAAGTAATTACTGATATATATGTTCCTATTGCCATTTTCTTAATTGTTTGGGGTTGATTTTGTAGATCTTTTTCTTCTCTTTTATTTCTTGACTATGTAAGTCCCTTTAACATTTGTTGTAAAGCTGGTTCAGTGGTACTGAGTTCTCTTAACTTTTGCTTGTCTGAAAAGCGTTTTATTTCTCCATCAGTTTTAAATGAGATCCTTGCTGGGTACAGTAATCTTGACTGTAGATCTTTCCCTTTCACTACCTTAAATATATCTTGCCATTCCCTTCTGGCCTGCAGAGTTTCTGCTGAAAGATCAGCTGTTAAGTGTATGGGGTTTCCCTTCTATATTACTTGTTGCTTCTCCCTTGCTGCTTTTAATATTCTTTCTTTGTGTTTAGTCTTTGTTAGTTTGATTAGTATATGTCTTGTTTCTCCTTTGGTTTATCCTGTAGGGGACTCTTTGTGCCTCTTGGACTTGATTGACTATTTCCTTTTCTATGTTGGGGAAATTTTCAACTATAATCTCTTCAAAAAATTTTCTCATACCCTTTCTTTTTCTCTTCTTCTGGGACTCCTAAAATTTGAATGTTGATGCATTTGATATTGTCCCAAAGGTCTCTGAGACTATCCTCATTTCTTTTCAATCTTTTTACTTTATTCGCTCTTCAGAAGTTATTTCCACCATTTTATCTTCCAGCTCACTGATTTGTTCTGCTTCAGATATTCTGCTATTGATTCCTTCTAGAGTATTTTTAATTTCAGTAATTGTGTTGTTTGTCTCTGTATGTTTATTCTTTAATTCTTCTAGGTCTTTGTTAATTGATTCTTGAATTTTCTCCATTTTGTTTTCAAGGTTTTTCATCATCTTTACTATAATTATTCTGAATTCTTTTCCAGGTAGTTTGCCTATTTCCTCTTCATTAATTTGGACTTCTGTGTCTCTAGTTTGTTCATTCATTTGTGTAGTATTTATCTGCCTTTTCATTATTTTATTTTAACTTACTCTGAGGTCTCTTTTTCCCAGGCTTCAAGGTTGAATTCTTTCTTCCTTTTGATTTCTGCCCTCCTAAGGTTGGTCCAATGGTTTGTGTAAGCTTTGTATAGGGTGAAATCTGTGCTGAGTTTTTGTTTGTTTGTTTGTTTTTCCTCTGATGGGCAAGACTGAGGAAGGTGGTAATCCTGTCTACTGATGATTGGGTTTGTATTTTTGTTTTGTTTGTTGTTTAGATGAGGCATCCTGCACAGGGTGCTACTGGTGGTTGGGTGATGCCAGGTCTTGCATTCAAATGGTTTCCTTTGTGTGAGTTCTCACTATCTGATACTCTCTCGGGTTATTCCTCTGGTAGTCTAGGGCCTTGGAGTCAGTGCTCCCATTCCAAAGGCTCAGGGCTTGATTTCTGGTCAGGAATGAAAATTCCACAAGTGGTTTGTGAGTGTATTAAGTGAGATTAAAACAAATATCCAAAAACAAGAAACCAAAGATGAACCCCAGACAAAAGGCAGTTACAAAATCAGGCAAAATAATAATTAAAATAATGGAATAGACACATATACATGTACATCCATATGCAAAATCAAATCAGTCCAACGAAAATAAAATACAATAGATTGACCTGGTGAACAAAGGAAACCAAAAATTATATCTATCAGTTAAGAACAAAACTAACTAAAGCACCAACTGGAAAACAAAACTAAAGTAAGGTGCCAAGTGAGGAATAAAGCAATGAAAACAAAACTAATAAATATGTTGAGAAGAAAGGAAAGAAAGAAAAGAAAGAAAGAATAGATATGCAAAGTCAAACAGAGGTAGATAAAGAAGATTTATATACATTAAAGATTAACTGCAAGGGGAAAAGAACAATAGGAAAACAAACAAAGGAATAAATGTAGAAAAATAATAATAGGCTTAAAAATTAAAATTAAAAAAGAGAAAAGAAAATTTTAAAAAAGGAAGACTCCACAGAACTGCAAAAGCCCAACATAGAGGCAGAGGTTTATAACAACAATAAAAAATGTGACTGAAAAAAAAAAGCTCAAAGCTTAATTAGATTTCACAGCGCCAATAAAATTGACAACTACAACAAGGGAGGGGGAGAAAAAATCCAAAAGAATCTACAGAAGAAGTCAAAACATAAGAATAATAAATGTTTTTCTTGAGTCACTGCTGTCAGTGTCCTTTCCCTCAATGGGAGTCACAGTCCACCTCACCTCCCTAGGATGCCCTCAAACACTGTGCTGATCTCTGGACCTGCTGTGGGGGGCAGCTCAGATTCGAATCTGGTCCTACTCCTATGTGATCTTGCCTCCAGTGTCCACAGCTATCAGAACTAGTGTGTTTTCTTCTATGGGAGCTCTCAGTGACTTTTTATGTATTTCATAGACACAGAGTCTGCCTAGTTGACCGTGTGGATTTAATCTGCAGCTTGTACAGCTGGTGGGAAAGTTTTGGGTCTTCTTCCTTAGCCACACTGCCCCTGGGTTTCAATTGTGATTTTATTTCCACCTCTGAAAGTGGGTCATCCACTGGTGTTTGCTCCTGAGGCTTCCCTGGAGGACTTGGGTCTGCCTCTGTGAGGGCCAGGTGTGGAGGTGGTGCAACTGCTTGGGTCACAGGGGTTCTGGCAGCACCAGGTACTCAGAGGAGTTGGTGGCTAGGGGAGCAGAAAATATAGCGTTCTAGAAGGGAATGGCAATCAGTATTGGGCAATATGCTCCAGTATTCTTGCTTGGAGAACCCCACTCCCTGACAGAGAAGCCTGGCAGGCTATAGTGTATAGGGTTGTAAAGAGTCAGACACTACCAAAGCAGCCCTGCGTGTACAGACGCAAGTCCTTTTTTTGCCTGTGGAAGCTCTGCCCCAGTGAGAGTTGAGCGTGAAGGTGGTGCAGCTGCTTGGCTTTTGGGCACCCTGGTGGCGCCAAGTGTGCAGGGACGTGGACTGCCCCCGCTGCAGGAGTTATGGCCCTATCAGAGTCTTTTTCAAGCCTCTGGTAGCTGGCAATCAGAAGGCCTCTTCGGCCAGTGTTTCTCCATAGCTCTGCCCATTTAGGCACTTAGAGGGCTCCCTTGCCTGGGGTCCTTCTCTGTTATTCTGGTCAGGCACTTAAAGGGGCACCCTGTGTGGGGCCCTACTCTGTAGTTCAGTGCCTCAGGCATTTGATGGGCCAGACTCTCTATTGTTCAGCTGCCAATGGTGGCGTGTGGGGGAGAGAAGCTACAGTGATGGCTCCACCCCCTATGCATGACTCAGCAGTATTACCTTGCTTCCATGGCTGCATGGCTTTCCTCCACAAGCATTTCCCACCACAATCTTGTCCCTCACATCCCCTCAATCCGTCTCTCCACAGTCAACAGCAACCCTCACCCTGGGATTGCTCCATAATCCCTAAACTCCAGCTCTCAGCGGCTGTGCCTTCCAGGGGACCTGCATTGCTGTCTGGAGTATGTATGGCTGCAGCAAAGACTATCTGATTATCATTCCATGTAGGCTGCCACAGATCAGCTGTTTCACTCTCAGCCTTAAATGTTTCTCCTCTGACTCAGACAATTGCCCTGATGTGGGGATCACACCTGCTTCAGTTCCCCCACCTACCGAAGGCAGGTCCAGTCCTAGTACCACTCCTGTTTTTTCCCCTAGTTCCTTTGTTCTGCCTACGGAGTTTTGCGTGGTTCTATATACTCTTTCCCACTGGTCAGGTACTCCTGTCCGCTCTCAGCTGGTGTTCTGCATGCATTTCTGTGTCTGAAGGTGTATTCCTGATGTATCCTTGGAGAGAAATGTACTCCACGTCCACCTACTCCTCCACCATCTTGTTGTCGATTGAAAACAATTTTAATATAAAATTTTAAATGAATCAGTGAAGTGGCAAGAAAGTAAGAAGTCCTCAAACCAAAAACCAAGTAAGGAGAGAAACTCAGAAAGGGAAATATACATGCTTCCCCTTTATGTTGAGCATATTTGCTAAATAAGATGAACTTGAATTTTTATTTTTATTTCTTTCTTGGCTGTGGAGTATAGGACACAACTTGCAGCCCATACAAATGTAGGATGTCTAATAGGAGTCCTCCACCATAAAACTGAGACCTCAGAGATTACACCCTTAAAATAAGGACAAACGAGAAATAAACCCACCCTCTTATCCCAAGGAATTTCAAAGAAAATGACTGGTCTTGAAATGTAATGATAAATTCACATGGGAAACAATCCTTCCTCAATGTTTGTAACCACAGACAAGTCAGGTCTTTATACAAATTTTCACCACAAATTCACACTACCTAGATGGTCAAAGAAAATCTCAACCTGAGATGTACTGAAGTTTTAGTGTAGAATGTTCCCATTCTTGAAGTACTCCAGAACAATAGACAGAAACAAGTGAAAATCTCTTTCTGTAGGAACTCACCTTCCTTATGAGCTCAAAGAATTTACCTAGATGATGTTCTATAAAAATATGAGCATACAGTAAAATTGAACAAACAAAAATATACTCAAAATATACACAAATGGAGGCAACATAAGAAAGAGCCAGCAGAAATAATACATAGCCAGGTCAGATAAGCAAGGTTACAGTTATGTAAATTTATATTAAATGCATGTGTGTGCATGTGTGCTAAGCCGCTTCAGTCATGTCCAGTTCTTTGTGACCCTATGGCTACTCTGTCCATGGGATTCTCCAGGCGAATATTGTAGTTGGTTGCCATGTACTCCTCCAGGTGGTCTTCCTGATCCAGCAATTGAACCCACATCTCTTACATCTCCTGCATTGGCAGGCAAGTTCTTTACCACTAGTGCTACCTGGGAAGCCCATTAATACCCACACACATAGTCAAAGTACATAATGAGAGGGAAGAAAATTCTAGTGTTTGATAGAAATTATAGTTGAGTTGAAATCTTGAAAGAGCCTACATATGGTTCATCCAGGACACAGACTTATTGTGGTCCCATGCCAAAGTGATGGGAGTCTCCCATTGCTAGTCACACTTGGCAGGCCTGAACACCAATCCCTCTCATGCTCAAGGCTGACAAAATTATAGCTTAATTCTTGGCTTCTCAGTTTTTCCTCCTCAGAACAGGCATATGCCTCTTGGGGAAAGTGGCCCCAAATGTATGCTCCACTCACAGAGTCTCCCTTTTTTCCCAGATCCTAATTCTTTTTTTTTTTTTTTTTTTCTTATCCTGGTAATTCTGTACTATCATGGTAGGGCTCTTTAGTGTGTTCAAGCAGGTTTTATTTTCATTTTCCAAATTTTCTAATTAACTTTTGTGGGTTAGTGGTACCTAGCCCACCATTACCTGAAGCGGGAGTGCTCTGCTTAGTTTTTTCCCTTGAAAATTGGCTTGTCTTGAAAAAAGAAAAGTGAACCTCTGCTTCACTTCATATGCAATAATATACTCAACATGAATTATAAAGGCCAAAATAAAAGTAAAACCTTAAGACTTTTAGTAGAAAATAGAGAACCCTATCTTGCTATTCTTAAAGCAGAAGTATCCAGAAAGCATCTTTAAAAAATATTTGATAAATTAGACCAAATAAAATGTAAAGTTCATAAGGACAAAAGTCACCAAAACTAAGGTTAAAATGCAAGTCCATTTCAGAAATAATTTTTAAGCCTCCATAACTCACCAAAGATTTGTATCCAGAATAAATATTTTAAAAAAAAAAAAAAGAAAGAAAGAAACCCCATAGGGAAAAATGGCAAAAGATATAGACAATTGTCTGAAGAAGATGTAGTGACCAGTACATGTGTGAAAGATTCTCAACTCTCCAGGAATCAGGGAACTCAAAGCAATGAAGTGTTTCATGCCCATCATATTATCAAAATTTAAAGAAAATCATACAATTCTTTAAAACATATTGGAGAGACAAGAAGTCACTCTGTGAGTCAGAATACAAATGAGAACAGTTAATTATAATAGGTAATATCTATTGAAAGTCCAATACATGTACTGTTTTTTATCTAGCCATTCCAAATCTAGTTATAAATTCTTAGGGTATTGAATGTATGCATAGGGAGACATATCAGGGTCTGTACTGCAGCACTATTATGGTAATTAAAAAGGAAAGCAAACTGTGTGTCCCTCAATGGTAAAATGAGATTAAAACTGAGGTATTTTGATTAATAGATTAGTACAAAGCAGTTAAAATTATTCACTAGATCTATGTGCATCAACATGGATAAATCTTGAGAATGTATTTGATGAAAGGAGGACCATGTTGAATGGTGATGTACAGCATGACATAATGCAAAATTTGAAAGTAAGAGAAACAGGGCTTTCCTAGGGGCTCAGTGGTAAAGAATCCGCCTGCCAATGCAGGGGACATGGGTTTGATTCCTGGTCTGGGAAGATCCCACATGTCTTGGAGCAACTAATCATGCACCACAATTACTGAGCCTGTGTTCTAGAGCCTGGGAGCTGCAACTACTGAGCCGATGAGCCATAACTACTGAAGTCAGTGCACCCTAGAGCTGTGCTCTGCAGAAAGAGAAGCCACTGCAATGAGAAGCCCACACATCTCAACTACAGAGTAGCTCCCCACAACTAGAGAAAAGCCCACTTAGCAACAAAGACCCAGCACAGCCAAATTAAATTAAATGATATAAGAAGAATCTTTTATTAAATACATAAGGGAAATAATACTACAAGCTCTTTAAAATATGTATATGTACACAGAAGTTATAAAGATGCAACAACATGAACAGAAAGGATGAATACCAACTTCCAATCACCACTGGGTGAGAAGTGGAGGTTGGGATAGAGGACTAAAACAGGGACTTCATCTCTAGTAGTAATGTTTTATTTCTTACACAACAGAAAAAGGAGAAAAAAAAAACTTGAAGCAAATAATATGGCATCATGTTAAAATTTTTTCATTAAAAATTAATTAAATAAGAGCTGTAACAGTTCCCAGCACATAAAAAGTCATTGAAGTAAAAAAGGGAAAGAGGATTGAGGCAGGTGGGAGGGAAGGAATCAGACTCAGGATGTCCCTGGGTATCATAAGCAGCAGCAGGGCTCAAGGTGGTGACACTGAGAACATTTCATATGGAGAATGTTTTTAAAAAATTCATCCCAATGAGAGTGGGGATTGATGTCTTGGCATGTAGAAAGCTGGCTAAAAGACACATGAGGATAGAGATGAGCCATCAGGAGCCTTACTGGTGTCAGTTACCTTAAAAAAAAAACCATCCATAATCTGGAGATCACAGAGCACAGGGACCTCTGGGTTTGGAAGGAAGCCCTTCCCAGGTGTGAAATTTGAGGTTGGTTTCATTGAGACGTGGAATAGACCAAGAAGGGGTAGGTAAGACGGGGTTATGGGAACTCTCCTAGGTGGGCACTCAGTGATGCTGACCTGAAGAATGGTGCAGGCCTAGTTGTCATCAGGTGGTCCATCAAGGACCACTGAGAGCCCCAGCTAAGCTGTGCCTTACCTTGGGCAGATATTCAGGAAGGAGAGAGGGCTTCCCAGGTGATGCTAGTGATAAAGAACCTGCCTGCCAGTGTAGGAGATATAAGAGACACAGGTTTGATCCCTG
Source organism: Tragelaphus eurycerus (assembly GCA_935064755.1). Lineage (NCBI taxonomy): Eukaryota > Metazoa > Chordata > Mammalia > Artiodactyla > Bovidae > Tragelaphus > Tragelaphus eurycerus. The sequence continues at coordinate 13,327,978 of CAKXYN010000020.1, forward strand.
GGTTGGGAAGATCCCCTGGAGGAGGAAATGGCAAGTCCACTCCAGTATTTTTGCTTGGAAAATCCCATGAACAGAGGACTCTGGCAGGCTATAGTGTCAGGAAGCATTTAACTGGAGGCTTCCTGTGTGCTGTTTTGGATCTGTCAGGAATTTTCTGTTCCTTATTAATTCCTGAATATTCAGAAATTAAGAGGAGAGGCAAGCCTCTCCCAGGACTGAGGAATCCAGGCATTTCCTTCATTAGTGTTTGTATATGGTGATAACTACCCTCTTCCTTCTTGTGAACCATACGGTAAAAGTGATTGTTTACAACTCTCTCTCTCTTTAATATGGATCACCTATGTTTTGAAAGTCTGGAATTTTAATCTTTATCTTTGCTGAGAATAACTACCTTGTAAGAGAGTATATATGCCCACACCATGTTGATTAAAACACCTTTGCTCCATCAGAGCTCTGGTCCCCATGTCTCTCTCTCTCTCTTCTCTCTCTCTCTCTTCTCTCTCTCTCTCTCTCTCTCTCCCTCTCTTTATCAGGCTGATCCCCTGGAGCACAGAGGCCCTCTGAGTTCACTTTCTGGCCCAGGCTTCTAAGACCCTCTTAAGAAGGCGCTCTGCGCCTTCATCCCATTGAGAGGGTGCCTGAGGCCTCCGTGAACAGAGCAAGCCCCATGCTAGGGGCTGTATTGACTTTCTGCATAAACCAAGGAATATCAGCTTTTTTCTCTCCTTTACTTTCTTATTGTCAACTCCGGACCACCAGGTTCTGGTCCATTAAAGGACCTCAACACTATACTCCGTAGGGTTGCACAGAGTTGGACACGACTGAAGTGACTTAGCCACACACATGCATGCTCACGGGAAGAAGAGTAAATATGGCAGGTCCAGAAGAGGCAAGGCAAGGTGGGGAGAGCATCTGATAAGTCTTCCTGATGTTGAATGAATGTTCTTGTTACCTGAACCCTAGAAGGTAGAATACTTAAGACAGAGAAACCTAAAGTAAAGTAAAAGAAACTCTAATTTGTACAGATCTTTCTAGCTTCTGTTCCATAAGTTGGTGGTGCCCAATGAAAGGTAAAAATTGATAAATATTGTGTCTAAATTGAGAAGAATTTTGGATCCAGCCTTGACCTATGAACTTGTTTGGACAAGCCATTCTGGGTAAAACCAAGTGTGACTAAGGACCTCAGTTGAGCCTTCTGTGGGGTTAAGACTGACTTTGATGGCTCCTTTCCTTTCAGTTGGAGCACACAGCATGGTTGCTTCTGGGATACTATTTTCCATCTGTGCAGCCAATTGCCCAAAGATATGCAAAAATTCCCATTTTCCCAAAATATCAAAAACCTAATGCCAAGCAATATATAGGTATATGCCCCCAAACTCAGCTTATATGTAAATTAAGCAGTGTATCACTAATTGGTGTTGAGATGACTAAAGAATCCTTGTTTGAATATCTATTTTTAATTTCTCATTTGCGTGGGAAATAACTTACCTTTCAGCCTGTTGAAGAGCTTTCTGATTTATAAGGATATCATCTTAATTGAATAATGATATGCTGCTTAGCATGTTGTTAAAAATGTTTTCTCCCTCCAGTTACATTTTTTAAACTAAATAAGTGCCATTTAAAGTAAATAAGTGTCAATAGTATGGTCACTTTTCTCCTAAATCTCTCTTATAGTGAGTGAGTTTGTAATTTGAGAATTGGAAGGAATTCTTTAGGAGGGTCTACTAAAATTAACTGGAGCTTTCCCAGTGGCTCAGCAGTAAAGAATCTGCCTGCAATGCAGGAGAATGCAGGAGAACTGGGTTCTATCCATGGGTTAGGATGATCCCCTGGAGGACGAAATGGCAACCCACTAACAATATTCTTCTCAGGAAAAACTCATGGACAGAGAAGCCTTGTGGGCTACAGTCCATGGGATTACAAAGAGTTAGACATGATTGAGCACTCACTCACTTACTCACTCACTCACTCACTCACTCACTAAAATTAATTAGGATTTCAATGTGGGACTTATGAAAGTAGTGAAAATATGATAAATCTTTCTATTAATCAGATACTGGCAGTGTTCAAAATGAACTGATAAATTTTAGTACTTTTGTTGACTACTGCTGCTGCTGCTAAGTTGCTTGAGTCATGTCCGACTCTGTGCAACCCCATAGATGGCAGCCCACCAGGCTCCTCTGTCCCTGGGATTCTCCAGGCAAGAACACTGGAGTGGGTTGCCATTTTCTTTTCCAATGCATGAAAGTGAAAAGTGAAAGTGAAGTCGCTCAGTCGTGTCTGACTCTTAGCGACCCCATGGACTGCAGCCCACCAGGCTGCTCGGTCTATGGGATTTTCCAGGCAAGAGTACTGGAGTGGGGTGCCATTGCCTTCTCCATGACTATTCTTCTAAAAGTCAGTGGCAAGTTATGGAGTGTTTATCTTGACTCTGGCTAAAGGAAGATAATTATTAATTAATAAATATTCATTGCTTAAATTTTCTTGATCCTTTATAGATCTAAAGAATAAGTAAGTTGCTAGTCAGTGAAATTACAGATTATTTAGCAAACAAAGATGGGCTAGCATCAAAAGGAGAAATGACCCTCCCTACCCCTGCCCCCATTTCTCTTCTCTTAAGTCTTTTAACTCATTGGAAGCAAAAAGTTCATGGGATCTTTGCATCTTAAAGATGGTAACAGCAGACAAAAAACACTTTACCTTATAACAAAGAAGCACATGTGTCTGCCCTGCTGGTGCAGTGGTTAAACTCCATGCTCCCCATGCAGAGGGCCTGGGTTCAACCCCTGTTCAAGGAACTAGATCCCACATGCTGCAACTAAAGAACCCACATACCACAATGAAGATGGAAGATCATGCTGCAATTAAGAGCCAACAAAGCCTAACGAATGAATTAGTTTTTTTAAAAAAAGCACATGAAAATCTCAACTGAATATTCACCAAATCTCAGAAGGGAGGACTTTCTAAGCTAAGAAGTATTAGAAGTTATTTGTTAGATTTGGCTGCATACTTTTTTCCTTTTCCCTGTTTCATCTCTCTTGTCTTTCTGCCCCTCTTCATCTCTATCCATGCTATTTACTGCAGGCCACTGTCACCTCCCACAAAAACACAGCAGGGAACTGAAAACAACAACAATGTAACAGACAAATACATCTGAGACTCCAACATATACAGATTTTACTCAGGGTGAAATGGGGTACTGCTGGAGAATTTTGATCAATGGAAGGGTTATGGTCTGACTTATTTGATCACAGGTCCAGTCAGGTAGGGCTTCCCTGGTGGATCAGATGATAAAGAATCTGTCTGCAGTGCAAGAGACCCAGGTTCAATCCCTGAGTAGGGAAGATCCTCTGGAGAAGGGAATGACTACCCACCTGGAGAATTCCATAGACAGAGTAATGTCCATAATTGCCAGTTAGGCTATGTTGAGAATAACCATAATGAACGTAGGTGGAAGCAGGAATCTGACTGGGACCATTGCAGTAGTCCCCAGAGATAAGGTGGGTACCTGCACCAGAGTGGCTGTGGTAAAAGTAGAGAGAGAAATATTGGATTCTAGATATATTTGGGAAGCAGAGCTTACACAATATATTCATGGACTGGGTATGGAGTTTGAGATAAAAAAGAGTAGAGTAATTCCAGGCTTTTTCACACAAGTACCAGAAAGAATTGAACTGCCTTTACCTGGGATGGGGAAAATTGTGGCTAGGGCAGATTCAGTTCAGTTCAGTTCAGTCGCTCAGTCATGTCCGACTCTTTATGACCCCATGAATCGCAGCACGCCAGGCCTCCCTGTCCATCACCATCTCCCAGAGTTCACTCAAACTCATGTCCATCAAGTCGGTGATGCCATCCAGCCATCTTATCCTCTGTCATCCCCTTCTCCTCCTGCCCCCAATCCCTCCCAGCGTCAGAGTCAGCATAGAATTTCAGGAACTTGGCTTCAGACATGTTAAATTTGTCTTGGCTATTTATACATGCAAGTGGAGATGAAGGCTAGGCATATAGTGTTTATATAACAGAAAGAAGGAATATGTGAAGAGTCAGAGAAGCCGTGAAGACATTGAGGGTTTAAAACGTTCACACAAAGCAAGATCCTGTTGACTTGAGTCCCACAGTCATAGGATCATGCCAGTCTTCCTGAATTTCAGACACTGTAGTTAACCTTGACCATTACAGACCAATGGAACATATCCTTTATGGTACAGTTGATGATGGCTAAAGAATCTGAACATTTTAGTGAAATACAATTTATGCATAAGTTTAAGGTATACAACATGGTGATGGTGGTGGTTTAATCACTAAGTTGTGTCTGACTCTTATGACTCCATAGACTGTAGCCCACCAGGCTCTTCAGTCCATGGGATCTTCCAGGCAAGAATAGTGGAGTGGGCTGCCCTTCCCTTCTCCAGGGGATCTTCCTGACCCGGGCATCAAACCCAGGTCTCCTGCATTGATATACATATATATTGCAAAATGATTACTATAATAAGTTTAATTAGCATTAATCACTTCATAGTTATAATTTTTATGATGAGAATTTTTAAGATCTCATTTCTCAAACTTTCAAATATATAATGCAGTAGTTCTAACTATAGTCACCAGGCTGTACATTACATCCCCAGAACCTACTTATCTTGTAACTAGATATTTGTACCTTTTGACCACCTTCACCCAATTCCTCTACCTCCACCTGCTGCCTCTGGCAACCACAAATCTGTTCTCTGTTTCTATGGGTTTGATTTTTTTTTAATGTTCCACATATAAGTGAGACATTGGGTATTTGTCTGTATCTATCTGACTTATTTTACTTAGCATAATGCCCTAAAGGCCCATCCATGTCTCATAAATGGCAGGATTTCCTTCCTTTTTTGGTTGAATAGTATTTTGTTATATATATACCACATTTTCTTTATCTGTTCATTAATCAATGAACACTTAGATTGTTTCTATGTCTTGGCTATTGTATTAATAAATAATGCTGCAATGAACATTGGAGTGTAGATATCTCTTTGAGATAATAATTTCATTTCCTCTGGATATATACCCAGAAGTGAAAACTGCTAGATCATACCATAGCTCTACTTTTATTTTTTTGAGGAACCTCCATAATGTTTTCCATACTGGTTTGCACCAATTTACATTTCCAACAACAGTAAAAATGGGTTCTCTTTTCTCCACATCCTTGCCAACACTTGTCATCTTTTGTCTTTTTGTTAATAGTCATTCTGGCAGGTGTGAGGTGATATCTCATTATGGTTTTGATTTGCATTTCCCTGGTGATTAGTGATGTCAAGAACATTTTCATATACCCATTTGCCATCTATATGCCTTCTTTGGAAAAATTCCTGTTCAGATTCTCTGTTGCTGTTGTTAAGTTGCTAAGCTGTGTCCAACTCTTGCAACACCAGGCTTCTCTGTCCATGGGATTTTCCAGACAAGAATCCTGGAGTGGGCTGCCATTTCTTTCTTCAGGAGATCTTCCCAACTCTAGGATCAAACCCACATCTCCTGTGTCTCCCACATTGGCAGGCAGTTTCTTTATTGCTGAGCCACCAGGAAAGCCCTTCAGATTCTCTGCCCATCTTTGAATTGGTTTTATGCTATTGAGTGAGTTCCTTATATATTTGGATATTAACTCCTTATCAGATATATACTTTGCAAATATTTCCCCCCTTCCATATATTGCTTTTTCATTTTCTTGATTGTTTCTTCAGCTGTGCAAGAACATTTCAGTTTGATGTAGTCCCACTTACTTATTTTTGCTTTTGTTGCTTGTGCTTTCAGTTTCATAACAAGAAAATCATTGCCAAGACCAATACAAGAACTTTTCCCCTATTCTTTCTTCTAGTTTTACAGTTTCAAGTCTTACATTTAAGCAGAATATATTTCAGCATAATTTTTGTGAATTGTGTAAGATAGGGGTCTGACTTCATTCCTTTCCATGTGAATATCTAGTTTTTCTAGCACCATTTATTGAAGAGACTACTTTTTCCTTATTAAGTATTAGAACCCTCATCCAGTATTAGTCAACCATACATGCATGGGCTTATTTTTAGGCTTTCAATTCTGTATCATTGGTCTGTGGATCTGTTTTCATGTCTATCATGCAGTTTGATTATTGTAGCTTTGTAGTATAGCTTGAAATCACAAAATGTGATGCCTCTAGCATTATTCTTATTTCTCAGCATTGCTTTGACTATTCAGGGTCTTTTGTGCTTTCAAACAAATTTTAGAATTGTGTTTTCTATTTCTGTAAAAAGTGTCATTGGAATCTTTATAGAGATGCATTGTAGATGGCTTTGGTTTATATGGACATTTTAGCAATATTAATTCTTTTACCCCATGGACACAGAATATCTTTCAATTTATTCATGTATTCAATTTATTTCATCAATATGTTACAGTTTTTAGGGTGGAGATCTTTTACCTACTTAGTTAAATTCATCCATAAGTATTTTATTGTTTTGGATGCTACTGTAAGTGGGTTTGTTTTCCTTATTTCTTTTTAAGATTATTCATTATTAGTGTATAGAAATGATACTGAATATTGTATGTTGATTTTGTGTCCAAAACTTCACTGAATTCACTGATGAGTTACAACACTTTTTGGTGGTGTTCAAGATTTTATATATATAAAACCATAGAAACAATTTTACTTCTTCTTTATGATTCAGATACTTTTCATTTCTTCCCCTGACTGATTGCTCTGGCTAGGACTTCTAGTACTATGTAGAGGACAAGGGTGAGAGTGAGCATTCTTGGCTTGTTCCTGATTCTTAGAGGAAAAGCTGTCAACCTTTTACCATTCAATTTGATGTTAGCTCTGGACTTGTCATATATGAACTTTATTATGTTGGCATGTATTCTTTCTGTACTCTGTTCAGAGTTTTTATTTGAAAAGATTTTGTATTTTGTCAGGTGCTTTTGCTGCATCGACTGAGATGATCATATGATTTTTTATCTTTCATTCTATATTAATGTGGTATATCACTTTTACTGATTCGTGTATGTTGAACCATCCTTGCAGAGTGGCAATAAATCTCACTTGATCATGATGTATGAGTCTTTTAATGTGGTGTTAAATTACAGTCATATTTAACAGTATTTTGTTGAGATTTTTGGCATCTATATTCATCAGAGATATTGGCTTGTAGTTTTTATTTGTTGTAGTGTCCTTGTATGGCTTTGTATCAGGTTAATTCTGGTCTCTTAAAATGAGTTTGGGAGTATTCTCTCTTCTTAGTTTTTAAGGAAAAGTTTGAGAAGGATTGGTGTTAATTCTTCTTTGACTATTTGGTGAAATTCACCTGTGTAACCATCTGGTCCTGGACTTTTCTTTGTTAGGAATTTTGATTACCGATTCAATCCTTGCTTGCTATTAATCTGTTCAGATTTTCTAGTCTTCGTGATTTAATCTTGGCAGGTTGTATGTTTCTAGGAATTTATCCATTTTTCTAGGTTGTCCTATTTGTTGGGGGTATAGTTTTTCATAGTAGTCTCATGATTCATTGTATGTCTGTGGTGTCAGTGGTAATGTCTCCTTTTTCATTTATAATTGTATTTATTTGGCTCTTTTCTCTTCTTTTCTTGATTAGTCTTGCTAAAAGTTTAATAATTTTGGTTATTTTTTCAAAAAAACAATTCTTTTTTTGTCCTACCTTTTCTATTATTTTCCTGTCCTCTGTTTCTTTTATTTCTGCTCTAATTTTTATTACTTCCTGCCTTCTGCTAATTTTGGGCTTCAGTCAGTTCAGTCAGTCATGTCTGATTCTTTGTGACCCCATGCACTGCAGCACGCCAGGCTTCCTTGTCCATCACCAGTTCCTGGAGCTTGCTTAAACTCATGTCCATCGAGTTGGTGACGCCATCCAACCATCTCATCCTCTGTCGTTCCCTTCTCCTGCCTTCAGTCTTTCCCAGTATCAGGGTCTCTCTCAGTGAGTCAGTTCTTTGCATCAGGTGGGCTTAGTTTGTTCTTTTTCTTCATCCTTGAGGCATAAATTTAGGTTGTTAAATTGATTTCCCCCTTTAATGTCTGCATTTATCATTGTAAACTTCCCTCTTAGAACTTCTTTTGCTATATCCTATAATTTTGTTACATGTGTTTCCATTTTCATTTGTCTCAAGATATTTTAAAATTTCTCTTTTGATTTCTTCTTTGATCTATTGGTTATTCAGGACTCTGTAGTTTAATTTCCATGTATTTGTAAGTTTTCTGGCTTTCCTTCAGCTATTATTTCTAGTTTCATACTCTCGTGATTGGAAAAGACAGTATGATTTCAGTTTTCTTAAATTTGCTAAGATTTGCTTTATGACCTAACATACTCTAGAAAATGTTCTGCGTCTACTTAAGAAAAATGGATATTCTGCTGCTGTAGTTGGGAATGTTGTCTATTGGGTCTATAGTGCTGTTAAAATCCACTGTTTCCTTATTGATTACCTATCTGGATGATTATTTATTCTGAGAGTGAGGTATTAAAGTATGTACCTATAATTATGTTACTGTTTATTTCTCCTTTTAGTTCTGTTAGCTTTTGATTTATACAGATGCTCTGATGTTAGATGCATAAATGTGTACAATTGTTATATCTTCTTGACTGGTTTATCTCCTTTCGATCTTATTTTTTTAATCTATCAGCCATTCTGTGTCTTTCATGGGAGAATTTACTCCATCTATATTTAAAGTAATTATTGGTAGTAAAGGACTTACTGTTTCCTATCTGTTCATTGTTTTCTGGCTGTTTTGTAGATTCTTTGTTCCTCACTTATATTTCTGTCTTTTTTGTGATTTGATGATATTTTGTAGCTTTATGTCTATCCTACGGAGAAGGCAATGGCAACCCACTCCAGTACTCTTGCCTGGAGAATCCTACGGATAGGGGAGCCTGGTGGGCTGCCGTCTATGGGGTCACACAGAGTTGGACATGACTGAAGCAACTTAGCAGCAGCAGCAGCAGCAGCATGTCTATCCTACAACCCAGCCACTCACTGGCTGGGCTATCAGCTTGGGTACCACTGCAAGCTAGGTTGAATGATGGGCCATACAGTCTCTGAGATCCTCTAGTAAATCCTTCTGGTTAGGTGGGACTGTGGGCTATTCTCATGGCAGGAATATACAATGAACCTGCTTCCCTTTCTGGGTGGGGTGACAGAACAGGTTCCAAGGATGGCATAGCTTATTGGCTAGGGACTTGAATCAGGCAGAACTGTCCACTGAGTTCTCTGACCAGAGAAGGCCACTGGCTCGGTTTTGCATGTGGACAGAGCTCCTGACTTGGTTCTCTGCTCAGGTACCACTGTAAGTAGGACTGTAGGATGGGCCATGCAACCCTTGGGTACTCCAGCCAGGCCCCTAGCTGGGCTAGATGGGGTATTATATTCAATAGTAGATGGGGCTTCAAATCTGCTTTCCTACCCAGGCAGGACAACAGAACAAGTTCCACAACTGGTATGGCCTCAAACGCAGCACTACATGACTCAAAAGCCCCATGTTCTTCATGTCCATGCCTTTTTGTTTGTTATTTCACAGTGCTTTGTCAGTCTCTTCACCGAGATCATACAGATTCTTATTTCCAATTGCCATGGCTTCTTAGTTCTGCATCCTTTGTCTTGGTCATAGAATTTGCCATTTCTCTGGGGCAGGATGAAGGGAATCTTTGTCTGCTATATAGATTCTGCTGTTAAACAGAAACATCACAGATGCACTTTAAAATAAATCTTTAAGTATACCAGTATCTGAGGGAGCTTCTTTAAGGTATTCCTATTTTAAAAACCAGTGATAATTCTATGTCTTTTTCACCCTTTTTTTTTGCCAGAGATTCTATCCAAATGTTGAGACTCCCAAAAACCTATTCATATCCCCAAATAGTAAGGACAAGAAATCTCTCTTTTGTATGGAGTCCTCCTAATACCTTGAAAATGTGTCAGGCAAGTCAAGTAGGCTGTCAGGAGGTGTCAGAGATATAAATGGGAAGTTAGTCTGACTACAGAGCAGGAATCAGGTGCTAATTATATTCAGCAAGATAATAAAGATCGAAATGTTCTCTCTTATTAAGACGTGGATGAAATAGAAGCTAGATGAAAGAGATCACTTCATATTTAGTAAGAAATTATTTAGTTATTTATTTCCATGATCTCAACTAGTCATTTTGACTGCTGATTTTAAAGTGATTTTCTCAGTTAGAGTATGATCGTTCCTACGAATACTTACTTATCCCCAAATTATTATATGTTAATAATTAATAGAGATGTATATTATTGATCTTGGAATAAGACTTCTTTTATTATTTATTTATAGTTATCTTGTCACTTAGAAAAATGAGCGATCTACTTTTTTTAATACAGTTAGTCCCCTACATACAAATCTGGAGAACTTTCAGAGATGTGAACGTGTGTTCCATCAACATCAGATGTGAGTGAAATTGCAGTTTGCCCTCCATCTCCTACTGCTAATGATCCTTCGACTTGATCATATCACACCTCCTCTTCCTCCTCCAGTCAGTAACCCTTCTTGCTTGTTCACGCAACGCCAGCCGCTGTATGCCAACAGTTGTACCGTACTACTGTACTTTTCAAGGTACTGTACTGTAAGATTAAAAATGTCCTCTTTATTTTTTGTGTTTGTTTGTTTTTTGTGTATTATTTGTGTGTAAAGTTTTATAAACCTGTTACAGTACAGTACTGTATAACCGATTGTATCAGTTGGGTCCCTAGACTGACTTTGCTGGACTTAGGAACAAAATGGACTTATAAACATGCTATTGGAATGGAACTCATTCATGTGTAGGAGACTTACTGTATCTCATTTCTTTTTACTTATTTTTTCCTCCAGCTTTCTTGAGGTATAATTGACATCAGTTATCTGTTTGAACATTTTACATGGCACAAGAGAAACTGCAGGGTGGTTTTTTTTTTCAGGAGCTACAAATGCCCCTGGTCCTAAAGAAGAGAATTTACAGCACTTCCTTAATTCTTTGGTCACAACTGAGTCCCCTCAAACTTGGCTTCACATCTCAGCAAAGACCAGCCCCTCCTGGCCATTCATACATGTGCCAGCTCGGCTCAGAGCCTGCCTGTGTAGATCTTGATGAGCTTGTCTGGTTGGCCCCTATTTGTGAAAGAGGAGAAGCAGACCTTGTCCAAGACGGGCACTGAAAAAAATACCATGTCAGAAGGTTTGGTTCTATTTATTCTTAAAGAGAGAATTAATTAAGGCAAACATGTTCTCAGGAAGGCTGTGAGTGTGTAGTTGGGGACTACAGTGAGGTACTCCAAGAACCGGGAAATGAGGAGGAGAGAATGACCTCAGGGCTAAATGATGAAATCTACAGGAACTGAATCAAAGCTGAATTCTTCAGAGTCAGTTTGTCACAAGGAAAGTTCCAAGGAATATCTCAAAAAAAGAAAAAAGAAAAGAGTGTCTCTTAGAAGCATGTCTGGTCCACTCAAGATTAGCAGGGAGAGATTATGAGCGGCCCCTCAAGGCTCTCCCCAGGAATCCTGGCAGCACTCCCCCTGTGAGCAAGACTCTCCTTGAGATGGAGATGGAGATGGAGACCAAGCCATGTTACCTGAAACAGACAAACTCACTCTCTGCACAGCTGCACTTTTGCCTGGAGGAGGAGAATGTGCAGATCAGGTAGACCCAGGTGTCACCCTCCCTGTGAATGGTCCCTCTCTATCAGTAAATGAGCATGCTGATTTTGTACAACAGTCCTGAGCACTTGCCTCATGGAACACAGCTCCTGAGAGATGGAGGCACTCTCCACTTGTTGGCAACACTCAGCTTCCCTCCCTGCAGGGCCCATGGATAGACCCTGCACTGTGGCACTTCTGCCAGCTGCCTTCTGGGAGGCCTGGCAAGCGCAGGCCAGCCACACACTTCTGCTCCCTGACCAGTGACAGCCTTGCTGCTGCTGCTGCTAAGTCACTTCAGTCGTGTCTGACTCTGTGCGACCCCATTGACGGCAGCTCACCAGGCTCCTGTTATAGGCCCAAACGGTGCCCGACAAAGATGCTGGAGTCCTAACCCCCAGTATCTGTGAATGTGACCGTATTTGGAAATAGGTCTTTGCAGATGATCATGTTAAGATGAGGTGATTAGGGTAGACTCTAATCCAGTTTGACTGGTGTCTTTGTAAAAAAGGGAAATTTAGAGGCACAAAAAGAAGATGAGGGACTTCCCTGGAGGTCCAGTGAATAAGACTCTGAGGTCCCAATACAGGGGGCCTGGGTTTGATCTCTGGTCAGGGAATCAGATTCCATATGCTGCAATTAAAGAGTTCACATGCCGTAACTAAAGATCCCACATACTACAACTAAAAAATCTTGCACACCACAACAAGAACCAGCATAGCCAGAATCAATAAAAAAAAAAATTTTTTTAAGAGTGGAAAAAACAAAGAGAAGATGATGTGAAGATATGAGAAACACGGAAGAGGCTCCCAGCCCTTACATGGAACCAATACTGATGACACCTTGATTTTGAATTTCTAGCCTTGGAATTGGGAGCGAATAAATTTTCGTTATTTTAAGCCACCCAATTTGTGGAACTTTTTAATGGTAGCCTTAGGAAACTAATACACCTAGTACCACTCTTTGCCAGGGAATTCTGAATTAAAGCTGTTCATTGTTGTTGTTTGCTTGCCAGGCTCCTCTGTCCATGGGATTTCCCAAGCAAGAATACCAGGGTGGGTTGCCATTTCCTCCTCCAGGGGATCTTCCCAACCCAGGGATCAAACCCAAGTCTCCTGCTTAGCAGGCAGATTCTTTACCACCGAGTCCCCAGGGAAAGCTGTTCATTATGATTCACCATTGATGTCAGAGCCCTGGTCCCTGACATTACCTATTGCTGGAAAAGCAATGCCTTAAGAATATAAAATACACTCAGGCTAACTTGGTGTGGCCCTGGAGAATCTCTGGCTATGGGGAATTTTTTTCCCAGCTGGCACAGGTGTTCTGCAGGGCTAAATATTGGCTAGTGCTTTTTAATTTTTCAAAAGTTCATTTCAGATGAGATAAGCATTTTGGCTGTGTATTAGAAGGCATTAGCACCAAAAGATATTCCTAAAGACAAATTATAATTTACTAAACAGGTGTTTCCCATCCTGCCCCAAACATAAGTAAATGTTACTTCAATGCTTTGCAAACCCCTAAAAATCTACTTTGGAATTTTAAACCACATACTAACTTTTCAATAGAAAAGTTCAGACATTTCAAACTATTCTCACATAAAATTTGTTATATTTTTAAGATGAAATTTTAAAATTTCTGTGACTGATTAAAAGCAGCTGTCATGAATTAGCTCAGATGGCTTACCTGCACAGGTTAAAAGGCAGAAACTTTTAGTACTGAGCAAAATCCACTGTCAAATTTTCACCAGGTAACAACATAGGATTATAATGAATGTCATAGATGCTTTCATCTATAATATTCATTCCTGTTGAACTAGTTAACTAAATTTCTGAAATAGTCCCTTTTCCATAATTTGATGTACTTTCCCCCAGACTTATGTTTTCTTTTCTTTAATATAAATTTATTTATTTTAATTGGAGGCTAATTACAATATTTTATTAGTTTTGCCATACATCAACATGAATCCGCCACAGGTGTACACGTGTTCCCCATCCTGAACCCCCCTCCCACGTCCCTTCCTGTACCATCCCTCTGGGTCATCCCAGTGCACCAGCCCCATGCATCCTATATCCTGCATTGAACCTGGACTGGCAATTTGTTTCTTATATGATATTATACATGTTTCAATGCCATTCTCCCAAATCATCCTACCCTCTCCCTTTCCCACAGAGTCCAAAAGAGTATTCTATACATCTGTGTCTCTTTTGCTGTCTCACATACAGGGTTATTGTTGCTGCTGCTAAGTCACTTCAGTTGTGTCCAACTCTGTGTGACCCCATAGATGGCAGCCCACCAGGCTCCCCCGTCCCTGGGATTCTCTAGGCAAGAATACTGGAGTGGGTTGCCATTTCCTTCTCCAATGTGTGAAAGTGAAGTCGCTCAGTCATGACCAACTCTTAGCAACCTCATGGACGGCAGCCTACCAGGCTCCTCCATCCATGGGATTTTCCAGGCAAGAGTACTGGAGTGGGGTGCCATTGCCTTCTCCAGGGTTATCGTTACCATCTTTCTAAACTCCATATATACGCATTAGTATACTGTATTGGTGTTTTTCTTTCTGGCTTACTTCACTCTGTATAATAGGCTCCAGTTTCATCCACCTCATTAGAACTGATTCAAATGTATTCTTTTTAATGGCTGAGTCAGACTTATGTTTTCTAAACATTAGTTTTGGAAGCAATCCAATGAGGTTGACAGATTTTCTCCCATTTTGTAGATTGAAAATGCTGAGACTCAGAAGGGCAAGTGGCTTGTCTAAAGCCATAAAGAATAAAAACTGCAACAGGAACATGTATCTAGCACACCCCTTCCCTTCTCATTCCTTCCATAAACGTTCATTCATTGAGAGTATTCCTCTTGTTCAAATTCTTCGTCAAGTCCAGGCACACACAAGGTTCTTGCTTCTGACTGATGCTTACTGAACGACCCCTGTGCTGAGGGCTCTGGCATCCACTGCTTCATTAAGCCACACCTGGGACTCAGGTATGGCCAACCGTGTATTACGGATGAGGAGACCAAGGCTCAGAGAGGTTTAGTGCCCTGCACAAGGTCACATAGTTTATTCAAGACTGACCTGCCTGGGACTGGTACCAGACATAAATGAAGTTCAAATACACCATTTGAAAAATTATACCATTTTTTAAATTTCCAAAATGAAAAGAATTTTTCTTAAATTAGTCCTTTCTGCTGCTGTTGCTAGCAGCATTGATATCCAGCTCTTTATGACCCTGTGGACTATAGCCTGCCAGGTTCTTCTTCCATGGGGATTCTCCAGGCAAGAATACTGGAGTGGGTTGCCATGCCCGCCTCCAGGGGATCTTCCCTGACCCCGGTATCGAACCTGGGGCTCCTGCATTGCAGGCAGATTCTTTACCACTGAGCCACCAGGGAATCCCAAATTAGACCTTAACACCTGCTATATGCTAGATAACACATGAGGCTAGTTCAACTTTATCTCATTTAATCCTCTGAACACCTCTTCCAGGTTGGAGGGTTATTTCTACTTTTTTCAGGTAAGGAAACAGAAACTTAAAGGATGGAAATAGAGTACCATGGCCTGAAATTAGCAGAGGCAGACTTGGAGCCCAGGTCTGACTGACTGAAAGCACAGTTTTGTCCTGCTGCCTGAGTGACAGTGTGGTGCGAAACAGAAGGTGATGGCTCAAAAAGTGCATCAGGTTCCTATGGGATTCAGAGGAAGGGGCTGTGGTGATGAGGGTAAGTTCAGGCAACAGTGCCTGCAGGAGAGGGGCTCCAGAGGCTTCTGCAGGCAGAACTGGTGAGGATGAGTGGGAGGGCAGAGAGAAGGAAGGAGTGATACATTTGCCCTCCCTGCTCCTCGGCCACTGCTGTCCTGGGGCCCAGTGTGCAACTTTTATTTTGGGCTTGCTGAGCAACTGCACCCCCTTTATGGGAAGCATGGAGTCTTAACCACTGGACTGCCAAGGACGTCCAGATCAGATCAGATCAGTCGCTCAGTCGTGTCCGACTCTTTGCGACCCCATGAACTGCAGCACGCCAAGCCTCCCTGTCCATCACCAGCTCTCGGAGGTCACTCAGACTCACATCCATTGAGTCAGTGATGCCATCCAGCCATCTCATCCTCTGTCGTCCCCTTCTCCTCCTGCCCCCAATCCCTCCCAGCCTCAGAGTCTTCTCCAATGAGTCAACTCTTAGCATGAGGTGGCCAAAATACTGGAGTTTCAGCTTTAGCATCAATCCTTCCAAAGAAATCCCAGGGCTGATCTCCTTCAGAATGGACCGGTTGGATCTCCTTGCAGTCCAAGGGACTCTCAAGAGTCTTCTCCAACACCACAGTTCAAAAGCATCAATTCTTTGGCGCTCAGCCTTCTTCACAGTCCAGCTCTCACATCCATACATGACCACAGGAAAGACCATAGCCTTGACTAGGCAAACCTTTGTTGGCAAAGTGATGTCTCTGCTTTAAGAAACTCTTAAATGCTGAGTTTCTACATGAGATGGAGACTATACAGATAAACCTGATGATGAGTGAAGAGTTGAAGAGGGAAGAGAGGGCATGTGGAGGGATGTTTGCTTGGATGCAGAGAAAACCCTGTAGAAATTTAATATGGGCGCTGCCTGGCACATGTGGCAGGGGAGCCCAGGGCACAGTGGAACAGGGCTCCTGCAGCCTCCCAATTGGCCCAGCTTCCTTTTACTTCTCTTTCTTGACTGCCCCCCACCCCCATGATTGCTTTTCAGATCTTTTTCACTTATATTACCTGGAAATAATCTTTCACAAGGTTCAGTCTTTCAGGGACAGTGAAATGCAGGGAAGAGGTACCCTTACAAGGATCCCCATATTTCTAAGTTGTCCCTCTTATTTCTCTCCAGACAGGCAGGAAGATTATTCTTTGCAAACAACTGTTGAACTGCTCACAGGTCTTAGAGTTTGCTTATATGGGAAGAGCAGTGAGATTTATGAAGTGACATCTTTCGGTGGATCAGAACTTGTAAGTCTTAGTAAGGAGAGGAGGGGAAACTTCAGGTTGGGATATAAACCCAGAGTTCATCATCTGCTTCCAGAAGCATCTTTTAGCTGAGGGACCCAGGACCCTGAGGGACCCTCTCTACCCTTCCTGACCATAAATTGTAAACAGTAGTAGCATCAGTGCCTGCTCCAGAGGAAGTATCTAGCACGGTGTTCAGATTCAGTAGACGTGTGTTCTATGTCAGGGGTCCCCAACCTCAGGGATCTAATGCCTGATGATCTAAGGTGAAGCTGCTACAATAATAATAGAAATAAAGCGCCCAATAAATGTAGTGCACTCGAATCATCCCAAATCACCCGCCACCCCCCACCCCAGGTCTGTGGAAAAATTGTCTTTCACAAAACTGGTCCCTGGTGGCAAAAAGGTTGGGAACTGCTGTTGTAGCTGAATCTGAGTCACTATGTTCTCCATTCACAAGACTCTTTTAGCAGCTACCTGATAACAAGTCCCTGATGCTGAAAGAAAATACCTTTCAGGAGACACTGCAAACAGGTAGAATGGAAAAGACACAGAGGCTGTTCATCCTTGGTGAAGTCCAACCCATCGGGCAGCAAGCCCAGACCTTGGGAGCCATTGCTTAGGAGGTGAACATGCATGATGGTGTCCCCAGCGACATGCTGCTGTGCTGTGGGTGACTACAGGCTGCACCCACGGAGCTTGGCTCATGCAGTGGGGAGCTGGCCTGACTGCTGCCCTCAAGACAGCAAAGACAGATAAAGATGGCAGATGAGCAAGGACTGGTAAAACCAGGGCAGTAACCAGGGGGCCAAGCCTGTGTCCAGCGGCAGTCTAGGCTCACCTTGAGATCGAGCTGGTGACCAGGTGTGACCCTGCAGGGGCTCTGCACCGTTGAAGAGGGCTGGAGGGAGGAGGTGCTAGTAGTTTCTGTCCTGTGGGGGCTCCTTGCAGCGTTTCCCTAGGGACTGAACAGCACTGAGCAAAGTCTCCGGAGAGTTTCCCATCAGACATCTCTGAGTTCTGGAAGAAGAAAAAATAAAGATAAATGGCAGATACTGCTTACTAAACTAAAACACACACAAATTGATCATAAATCCCAAACTAAGATGTTGATTCTTATTTCAAGCAAAAATGCCTGTGTTTTCAGCAATGCTCTGCCTGGAAAGGTTGTACAAAGGGCTGACACAAACCCTATTTTACCAAAGGAGCCCGTGATCCCTGAGAATGAAGGAAGAATACACATGAAACATGCGAATTAAAATGAGATGTTCTCTTCCCCCCAACAGTCTTACTTTTAATAGTTATTTAGAAGAAATCTGCATTTTTTCACTTGAAATGTGCCGAGCCTTTGTTGGCCAGCTCTGTGTACCAGTCTGCCTGCCTGTTTCCGCTGGCTTGTCATGCTCACTAATTAGAGAGCTGCCGCCTGATTCACCTTGTTAATTAGAGGGACTTGCACACGGAGCCCTTCGGGCAGTGTGCGAGACAGCCTCGCACCAGTGCCCCGAGAACGATGCGTCTGTGAAGTCATTCTTCTCATCTACCTTCTATTTTTCATTTGAAATGAATAAATCATTGAGATTTTCCTTGTGGAGTGAGAATGCAAGAATTCACATCTCTGTAAGATGTAAATTACATGTGATCAATAGGAAGGGATGACTCGGGTATTGTACTTACATGATTTCCTAATTTACTTCTTGTCGGTGTATGAAAAATGGCCTCAAATATGTGTCCCCCTCCATGAATCAGTGTCCTTCATCTGGGAAAGGAGGGTGTTGAGTGAGAAACACAGCTGCTTCGTTTGAGCTGTCGGAGTCTGGTCTGGTGGTTTGTGGTTCTCTTGCACAGAAGGAGAGAAGCCTCTGAAACACGGTCATCCAAGGAGGGAGTTTGACCAACTCCTTCTCCTAGGCCAACCCTGGCCCCCCTCTGCTCAGGAAGAAGCAAGATGCAACAGGTCATTTTGTTGGACACGGTCTTTTGTAATAGAGACCTGCACGTCTTGGAACTGAAATTTTATTTTATTTTTACATTTTTATTTATTTATTTTTTAAATTAAAAAAAAATGGGGTTTTTTTGGTTGTGCTGGGTCTGCATTGCCACGCATGAACTTGCTCTAGTTACAGTGAGCGGGGCCTACTCCTTGCAGTGCATGGGCTTCTCACTGGGGTGGCTTCTCTTGTCGCAGAGCGTGAGCTCTAGAACGCAGGCTCAGAAGTTGTGGCACATGGGCTTAGTTGCCCCGAGGCATGTGGAATCTTCCTGGACCAGGGATCAAACTTATGTGCCCTGCATTGGAAGATGGCTTCTTAACCTCTGGACCACCAGGGAAGCCCAGAACCAAGACTTTAAATGTACTGTGTCTTTTTTTTTTTTTTAAGTGTTTGTCTAAAGTTTATTTCTCAAAAATATTTTCTTGGCTGTGCTGCACAGCCTGTAGGTTCTTAGCTGCCCAGACAGGTATCAAACCCGTGCCACCCCCTACCTTGGAAGCATGGAATCTAAACCACTGGACCTCATGGAAAGTCCCTATCGTGTGTCTTTTAAAAGACCAAAAATTTAAATAGTAGTTTGGCTTAGATGCCATGCCAGAAGCAGTAGTGCCTTTAAACACCACGTTGCCTCCTATTCCAACCTGCAAAATACTTTGGAAATAAATTTCAGTGGCCTTCTCTCCTGCTGCTTGGTTAAAAAGAAGCATTGTGGTTAAACGAGAATGGAAAAGAGAGTGACCTCTCATTGGGTGAAAGGTGTAGCTTTAAAAAAAGAGAGAGGCGAGGCTCAGCCCCACTAAGTCTGGGTGTCTCTGCTGAGAAGCCTGTTCAATAACCCTATTATCGGTCTGGGTGGTTAATGAATGTCTTAAACAGGTTCACCTTTCTGCTCATCCAGAGCATTTGCAATCATTGTACGTGCTCACTTACAGAGATTTTTGGCAAAAGATTTGCAAATGTTTTTTTAGAAAAAGAAGCATTTTTATACCTGTTTTTCCTGGGAAAAAAACACAGACCGCGTAACTGTTCTTGTAGGTGCTTTCCCCACCATTCTCAACATCCGACCTTGTGCCCATGAGCACGCACTGAGCACTTGTTGCTTGCAGAACACTGCCCCAGTCCTGGGGGAAGCCTGAGACACAGAGGTCATCCTTTCCTCAGGATCCCACATACGAGTGGAATAAAGAATCAGAAAAGAAGCAAGTCATTACCCCTGAGTGGTGGGTAGTGGGGAGCCTGCCAGGGGAGGCCACTACTTGGGACTGCGGCCACAGAGGGAGGGACTCTGTGAGGGCCACTGGGGACCAGGCAGAACTGGCCAAGTGGAGGAGGACTTGCAGGCAGGGAGCACGGCACGTGCAAAAGTGTGGAAATACTGCCCGTTGCAGGGGTGTGAGTGGAGGGAAGGTTGGAGGTTGAGTTAGTTGGAGGAGAGAGGGCTGCAGGGGAGAGGGGCACACTGCTCAGGTCCCTAAGGCCCACACGCTACCCTGGATGCTAGCTCGGGTGCACAGCATTGCTGTTGGCTCCGCTATAGCCTCCAGCCCGGGTGGGGAGTTGGGGGCAGAAGGGACAGTGTGTGACCACTGCAGGCCTGGGCTTTGGCTTAGGAGGAGCCCGTGCAGGTCTGTAGAAATCCATGGGAGGATACAGAAGTGTGCTCAGCCCCTTAGACCCATCCACCCTCTGCTCAGCTTCAGCCCTGGGTGCAGGGCCCATGAAATGTAGGGAGTAGAGGGTGATGGAATGGATACCGACCTGCCAGGAATCTTATAGGCAAAGGAAGCTGCCTCTGCAAGAGCATCCGCCTGCTTGACCTTGAAAATTTTTACTGAGGGTCACAGGGTGCAGCATGGATCCTCACATAACACTTTCCCATACACCTTGTTCAGTTCCTCAAGTGGGATTTGAGCACCTGGCCTTTACTGCTGCTGCTGCTGCTGCTAAGTCGCTTCAGTCGTGTCCGACTCTGTGCGACCTCACAGACGGCAGCCCACCAGGCTCCACAGTCCCTGGGATTCTCCAGGCAAGAACACTGGAGTGGGTTGCCATTTCCTTCTCCAATGCATGAAAGTGAAAAGTGAAAGTGAAGTCGCTCAGTCGTGTCCGACTCTTAGCGACCCCATGGACTGCAGCCTACCAGGCTCCTCCATCCATGGGATTTTCCAGGCAAGAGTACTGGAGTGGGGTGCCATTGCCTTCTCCGGGCCTTTACTGGGTTGAGTGCAAATAAGTGTGAGTCGCTCAGTTGTGTCTAACTCTTTGTGATCCCATGGACTGTAGCCCGCCAGACTCCTCTGTCCACGGGATACTCCAGGCAAGAATACTGGAGTGGGCTGCCATTTCCTTCTTCAGGAGAGTGCGAATAGCCAGGGATGCAAAGATATAAAAGCCCCGTCTCTTCTTTTTAAGAAGCTCACAAGAGATGGCAAAAGTGGTGTGTGTTTGCAGAGAATATAGAAGATGCACTGTAAATTTCAAAGCAGCAGCCTGGAAAAAGAGGCCTCACTGGGGAGGTAACATGGTCCTGAGTTTTCCAGAATGAGGAAAATTTATTAGAATGAAGTAGTGGGGGAGGATTTTCTAAACAAGGGGCAGTAAGTGCAGAGTGAGGAGACGTGAGTGTGCATGGTGGGTTCAGAGGCTGCAAGAATTCATCAGGTTCCAACTTGGAATGAACCTAGAGCGCTTGTAGTAGGGTCTCCCAGCAGGGAGAGGATCAGAGGTTTTAGTGTTAGTCACTCAGTCATGTCTGACTCTTTGCAATCCCATGGACTGTAGTCCACCAGGTTCCTCTGTCCATGGGATTCTCCAGGCAAGAGTACTGGAGAGGATAGCTGTTCCCTTCTCCAGGGGATCTTCCCAACCCAGGGATTGAACCCAGGTCTCCTGCATTGCAGGAGGATTCTTTACCAAATGAGTCACCTCCCACTGGGAGGTTTTAGGACAAAGTGAAAACAGGATCAGATGTAAATTTATAAAGGAGGCTTTGGCCAATCCCTCCCCCACTCAGTTGTACCACACCAGAGGTGCTTTGGAGAAGGCAATGGCAAGCCACTCCAGTATTCTTGCCTAGAAAATCCCATGGATGGAGCAGCCTGGTAGGCTGCAGTCCATGGGGTCGCTACCAGTCAGACACGACTGAACGACTTCACTTTCACTTTTCACTTTCACACAATGGAGAAGGCAGTGGCAACCCACTCCAGTGTTCTTGCCTGGAGAATCCCAGGGACGGCAGAGCCTGGTGGGCTGCCGTCTATGGGGTCGCACAGAGTCGGACACGACTGAAAGGACTTAGCAGCAGCAGCAGAGGTGCTTTCCCTGATGTTTCCTCTCCTTGATATTTTGTAAGGTGTTGTACAAGGTGAAGGCAGAGACTCTCTGCCCATCCAGGCAGCCAGGGTCTAAACCAGCCTGGACTGGAGGAGATTCTGAGGCAGAAAAAATAGACCTTGGGAGAAGAGAGTGCAGGGACCCTCCAGAAGGAGGCTTCCAGCTTTGGGGACAGAGCATCAGAGTGAATTAATAGCCTTCTATTTGTAGAGTCTAGCGGTTGTCTCTTTCAGCTACTTGAGACTTCTTGTTTCACAGCTTACTGGTTTACAGCCACAGAAATGGAAAATCCAGCCATATTCACACCCACCGTCCAGGTGGTGTTGGATTTGATGATGAATTCATCACCCCCAGGACACACCGCTGCTTCTAAATTGGTTGTAAGATGACAGTTGAAAGCTGTACCGACTTTATATGGTGTGCTCCCCCCTTTTAAAATCTCTTTCCCATAGAAAGGTGTGGTCAGCCTGGCACCAAGCAGGAGGGAAAGCCAGGTGGCCCAGGCCTGGACCCTCTTTTAATTCAGGAATACCTGGACACAACCTCATCTCCAAGGGGATGAAACCACCTTCTCAAACAAGTCCTGGGTGTGGAGCAAGCTTTACAGATCACTTTGGGGGGCTCATAATGCTATCTAAATGTTGTAGGATTAATGGCATCACCAACTCAATGGACATGAGTTTGAGCAAGCTCCAGGAGTTGGTGATGGACAGGGAAGCCTGGTGTGCTGCAGTCCATGGGGTCACAAAGAGTCAGACATGACTGAGTGACTGAACTGATTGAAAGTAACCATCAACCAGCATAGTCCCCTCTCCCTTGAGACAGTCCTCAGGCACAGTTCTGCTCCTTAATGCTCATAACTGCTACGAGGCTGCCACATTCAAGGTTAGAGATGATGCTTGAATTTCATCTGTCATCCTTCAAGATTCAGTCATTGTCACTGATGGATGCTGGGCTCTGAGCTGGTCTCTGAAATGGCCCCTCCCAGAGCCAGTGCGCCTGGGAGAAGCTTCTCAGGAAGGGCAATGGGGTTGGGGCCTACCTCTCACAAGTGCATCGGTGCTCAGGCACAAACCTCTGTCTCTGTCTTTGAAGAAGACAAGAGGTTGTTCCTTTAGCAGGTCATTTGCTTCAGTACCATGAAGAGGCCACACACACACACACACACACACACACACACACACACACACACACACACAGTGAAGGGAAAGTAGTATTAAAATAGCAACTGAAATCCCCATAAGGCTTCTCCCAGGACATGAGACTTCCCACCATGGACCTCATTCTGCTGGCCGCCCACCAACCACTCCACTGTCCTCTGGCCTCTGGGCTGAGTGCCACACATTGGTGCTCTAGCTTCTTAAGTTCGTGACGTGTCCCAGGAGAGAAGAGTCTTGCCCACTGCCTGGTGCCCCAGTGGTGCCAAGTCTAGCAGCACAGTAGATTCTTGGGGAGCCTCTGCTAACTGATCAGTTGTTTCTCCACACATTTAAAAATTTCATCCTTTGCTTGATTCTAAATGTAATGTGTGTTAGAGTGTGATGATGGCAGACAATCTGCAAAGTGCAAAGTCGTACAGTCCATGGGGTCGCAAAGAGTCAGACACAACTGAGCAACTTTCACTCACTCACTCACATGAGGACTTTTAATATCAAATATTTTTATAACATTTCTTTATTTTATTCATTTATTTTGGCTGCATGTGGGATCTTGGTTCCCCAACCAGGGATTGAACCAGTGCCCCTGCATTGGGAGCATGGAGTCTTAACCACTGGACCACCACAGAAGTCCCGCCCACAGTAGTATTGATGAGCTGGGATACAAGGCATGCAGATGTGTGCAGATGGATGCAGGTATCCCAGCTACAGAAGGCTGCTGAGTGCTTGCAGCAAACAGTGTATAAATCAGGGACTAGTGGATCTGCCCATAAGATGCAGACAGCGTATCTTTTTTCCTGTCTGTCCTTTGCTAGAATAGACCAAACAATCTTGAATTCTAAATCAAAGGACTCAGTTTGATACAACTTTAACCCATATTTTTATTTCAAAACTTGGTGATTTGGGGTCTCTGCTCAGAAAACGAAACGTGTGATGCTTTCTTAGGCTTGAGATTGTTGTTCTGTCACTCAATCATGTCCAACTCACTGACCTCATGGACTGCAGCACTCCAGGCTTCCCTGTCCTTCACCATCTCCCAGGGTTTTTTCAAACTCATGTCCATTGAGTCGGTGATGCCATCCAACCATCTCATCCTCTGTCGTCCCCTTCTCCTCCTGCCTTCAATCTTTCCCAGCACTAGGGTCTTTTCCAATGAATCAGCTTTTCAAATCAGGTGGCCAAAGTATTGTAGCTTCAGCTTCAGCATCAGTCCTTCCAGTGAACATTCAGGGTTGATTTCCTTAAGGATGAGGGCATATTCGTTATTCTACAGTTATCTACTGAGCACTTCCCTGTTAGCTTCAACCCTGAGACACTGATGTCTAACTTCTACCCCAGAACTGTGAGAGAAGACATTTGTGTCATTTTAACCCCACTCCATCCCCCTACCCTTTGTGCCCAGGGTTTGCAGTGACTTGTTACAGCGGCCACAGGAAACTAATACAGACAGAGTCAGAGGGACTTAGGAGTAGAATCCACCAGCCTGGGGACTGAGTGGATGTATTTGTTGCAGGGATGAGAGACGTCTAGGAGGTACCCAAGCTGGCTCCTGGCAAAAGCAAGCCTGAGACTCAGTTAGAGGTGTAGGAGCAGGCCCGGGAAGCAGAGGGAGGACCCAGGGAAGGAAGAGACTCCTGTGAAGGTGTGTGATTGAGCTGGTGACTGCAGCAGGCACAGAAGCCACTTGGAATACTCACCTGAATCATCCCTCAGGAGGACAGGGAGCTGTGGCATTGATCCACTAGCTCCCATGTCCCAGTGGTTGACGGTTGCCTGTATTAGGGTTTTCTAGAACCAATGGACTATGTAAATATTCATTATATTTAATATAAATATGTTAAATATTTATTACAATTAATCTCTCATATACATCTCTCATATATGATAAATATCTATATTTGTAACATGTAACAAAAATAAGAATATATATATATGCATATATATATATGTATATATAGGTCTTCCCTGGTGGCTCAGTGGTAAAGAATCCGCCTGCAAATGCAGGAGACCCTGGGTTGGGAAGATACCCTGGAGTAGGAAATGGCAACTCACTCCAGTCTTCTTGCCTGGGAAATCCCATGGACAGAGGAGCCTGGCGGGCTATAGACCATGCAGTCACCAAAGAGTTGGATATGACTTAGCGACTAACAACAACAGCAACTGTGTGTGTGTGTGTGTGTGTGTGTGTGTGTGTGTGTGGAGAGAGAGATTTTATGATGAACTGGTTCATATGATTATGGAGGCTCATATGATTATCACAAGATCTGCAGTCAGCCAGCTGGAGCCAGGACAGCCAGTGGGGGTAGAAGACCACTGAAAACCAGCAGGCTCAAGTCCCAGGAGAAGCTGATATTTCAGTTAAAATCCAAAAGCAGGAACAAAAAACCCCATGTTCCCAACTCAAACAGACAGGAGGAATTCTCTCTCACTCTCAAGAGTGTCAGCCTTTTTGTTCCATTCCGACCTTCAAAAAAGTGGATGAGGGCTGCCCACACTGGGGAGGGCCATCTGCTTTACTCAGTCTACCAATTCAAGTGTTAACGCCACCCAGAAACACCCCATGGATACACCCAGGGTAATGTGTGACCAAGTATCTGGGTACTTCATGGCTCAGTCAGGTTGACACACGGAATGAACTGTCACACAGGCCCTAGGATGTTGTCCCTCCATCCCCTGCTGAATGGTCTCCTGTGACCACTGAAAAATCAGGTGAGTACTGAGGAGTGCCTTGGAGGTGGGACTGCTGTGCTGAAATCAGGTGTGTCTGGGGGACGCAGCTAGGGCACAGGAAGCATCCGCCTCAGGTTCCTGACCTTCTGGCTTGGGCAAGGAGGGGAGTGGGGAGCCCAGTAGGAGGAGCCAGGCTTGGGGAGGGGGCACAGATTCTAGTAGCAATGGGCTGGGTTTCATATGCCAGGGCCTGCAGGCAGCTTGAGCTGGGGTGTGGCTGAAGCTCTGGAGCCTTAGGGTGAGGGGTCCTGGTGAGACCAGCTGCAGAAGAGCAAAGGGACGGAGTCTGACTGCAGTGGGGTGTGTGTGAGGGGGCAGGGGTGACGTGAAGCCCACAGCCCGGGACAGTCCCTTCAAGGAGAACCATAGGACAGAGGTTGAGTGAGAGTGAGAGTGAAAGGAAGATTTAAGTTGAGAAAAAGTTTATTCCGTCAGTCAGTCAACAAGCATTATTGAGCCCCTAATCTATGACCATCCCTGGGGATACCACCATTATCAACACACACTAAGCTTCTCTCCTTGGAGAGTAAATGTGTATAGAAAACACAACAATTTCAGATACTGTAAATGTAAAACAAAAATAAAATAACTGCAGGGAGTTCCCTGGCAGTCCAGTGGTCATTGTCCCTGCCACTGCCGTGGCCCAGGTTCAATCCCTGGTCAGGGAACCAAGATCCTGCCCCTCCAAAAAATAAATAAAGAGAAAGAGATAGATAAAATAATTTCAGATATTGATAAGAAGCACAAAGAGATAAATCAGGGTGATGTGCAAGTGAGGGCTACTTCAACTGTTAGGACTAGTTAAGGAAGGTCTCTCTGAGGAGGTGACGACTGCTGTGGCTGTGGGGAATGAGAAGGACCCGCTGTGCAGAGAACTGGGGGAGGGTGTGTCGGTGCAAAGAGCCTGGGGTGGATGTTTGAGGGAGAGGGGGAAGCCATGGGCCTGGAGCGGGTCAAAGACAGGAGGCTGCTGGTTGGCACCATGCAGGGCACTGTAGGCCATGGGGGCTTGAGATGAGGCTAGTTGTCGTGTGAAGCCGTTGGAGCTTCTGAAGCAGGGAATGATTTACATATGGAATGATTTACATATTTGAAAGGTCGCTCTGGGGACTTCCCTGTTGGGCAGTGGCTAAGACTCCCTGCCTCCAATGCAGGGGGCCTGGGTTTGATACCTGGTCAGGGAACGAGGTCCCACATGCCATAGCTGAAGAACCTGCATGCCCCAAGGAAGACGGAAAAACCCCCATACCACAACTAAGACCCAGCACAGCCAAACAAACAAACAAACACATAAATATCAATTTTTAAAAAGGTCACTCTGGCTTTGGGGAGAATGGACTCATAGAGGGCAAGAGCGAAAGCAGGGCGGGTAGTGAAGAGGCCCCATGGCTGTCCAAGCTGGGGACGATGGGAGGTTTTTGGTTTTGTTTTTTTTCAAGTTCATGCTCAGTCGTGTCTGGTTTTTTGTGATCCCATGGACTGTAGCCCGCAAGGCTCCTCAGTCCATGGAATTTCCCAGGCAAGAATACTGGAGTGGGTTGCCATTTCCTTCTCCAGGGGATCTTCCAGAACCAGGGATAGAGCCTGCATCTCTTATGTCTCCTGCGTTGGCAAGTGGGTTCTTTACCACTAGTGCCACCTGGGAAGCCTGGGTGATGGTGGGAGAGGTTTGGGCAAAGACGGGCATTGCAGGAACAAGCCTGTCTGGGTATGCTGGGATCAAAGTGAAATACACAGGACAAAAATTACCATTTTCTAAGTCACTACTGTGACTGTGCCACAGTAGTGATGTAATGTGTTGTCTTAAATAGAGAGAAACTTGATAATTGCCTAGCATCAGTTCACAGGTAATGTATTCTACGAGGTGTGTGTGGTTAGCAGGTATTAGACTTGTTTAGAAGGACTCCATCAGCTTAATGAACTGTTGTGATTGGATCATGAAAAATGTGCCTTTATTCTTTTATAATCACATTTTTTATAATCATACAATATTACATATATTACAGGTGTACAGTATAGCGATTCACAATGTTCAAAGGTTGTACTCCATTTATAGTTGTTATGAAATGTTGGCTGTGATTCCCGTGTTGTGCCGTATGTCTTTGTAGCCTATTTTAGGCATGATAGTTTGTACCTTTTACTCTCCTACCCCTAAGTTGCCCCTCTCCCTTCCCTCTCCCCACTGGTAGCCCCTGGTTTGTTTATTTTTTGTTGTATTCACAGTTTGTTGTATTTTTTGATTCCACATAGATGTGATATCATACAGTATTTGTCTTTCTCTGGGTTATTTCACTGAGCGTAATTGTCTCTAAGTGCATTCAGGTTTCTGAAAATGGCAAAATTCCATTCTTTTTGTGGCTGAGCAGTATTCCATTGTGTGTGTGTGTATCAGTTTTTAATGTTTATTTTTTATTATTTTTGGCTGTGCTGAGTCCTCATCGCTGTGCGTGGGCCCTCTGCGGTTGTGGTGAGTGGGGGCTACTTTTTGTTGCGGTGCGCAGGCTTCTCTTTGCGGTGGCTTCTCTTGCTGCGGAGCACCTGCTTTAGGCGCACAGGCTTCAGCAGTTGTGGCGCAAGGACTTAGTTGCCTCAAGGCCTGTGGAATCTTCCCAGACCACGGATTGAAGCCGCGTCCGCTGCATGGGCAGGCGGATTCTCAGCCACTGGACCACCAGGGAAGGCCGAACCACATCTTCTTTATTCATTCATCTGTTGATGGACACTTAGGTTGGTTCCATATCTTGGCTGTTGTAAATAATGCTGCTGCGAACATAGGAATGCATGTATCTTTTGAACTAGGGTTTATTTTTGTTTGTTTTGTATATATATCTAGGAGTGGAATTGGTGGATCATATGGTAGTTCTATTTTTAGTTTTTCGAGGAACCTCCATACTGGAAAATGTACCCTTAATAGGGGTAGGCTTTTCACAGTCCACCTGTGACATCTTTCAGAGTGAGAATGCTTCTCAGGGCAGGAGCAAAAGGCCAGCATTAGGAGAAGACCTGTTCTGGGGACAGTTAGACCCTGCTACCCCAGCTCTCACCACATCCCCTGTGAGGATGCATCTGGAAGGAGGATGTAAGAAGGCTCTCGACAAGGCTGCACTCAGGCTGCTTACTCAGCCGAGAGATGCTGCAGGGGGAGGGCAGCAGGTGGGGTGGGTGGTGGGCTGGTTGTGGGCAAGGGTGTCTGCTCATTTCTGCCCACAGGTGGGGAGGAAGGTTGAAGAGCCAGGCTGCAGAGCTGTGCTTTGGGAATGGTTGGGCTGGGGACCCACTGCCCAGAAAGAGTGGGATTCTTATGCCAGACCCTACTGACCTCAACAAAGTGTTTTTCGGGTTGCGGAAGGCAGACGTCCATGGCGGTCCAGCAGTTAAGAATCCACCTTGCTGTGCAGGGAACACAGGTTCAACCCCTGGTTGGGGAAGTTAAGATCCCACATACCACAGAGCAACTAAGCCCCTGTGCCTCAAGTAGAGAGTCCATGTGCTGCAATGCCCCAAGTGCTGCAACTAAGACCCAACACAGCTGAATAAGTAAATATTTTTTTAAAAAGAAAGTTTTTGGTTGAAATGCACCTTTTATTCTCTGGTTTTGGTGAGGGAGAGGCTTAGTTGCTTAATTTTAGCGTAGATAAGCACGGCAAAGAGGCCAGGTCAATACTTGTTGTCTGACTCTGGACCACTGATGGCGACAGCAAAGGATGGACTCAGTCAACCCAAGGAAAGTCCCCGCTTTACCCTTGTCAGCCTCTGTTTTTTCAGTTTGAAATGGGAACAACCCTGTCCATCCTAAGTTCATTGAAAATGGAGGTAAAAGTAAGGTGGGTGTGTCAATTTGGACAAACCTTGAAGACATATCAGGCTCAGTGAACTAAGACAGACACTAAGGGATGAACATTGTTTGAGGTGCCTAGAATAGGCAAATCCATAGAGATAGAAAGTAGAATAGCAATTCCCAGGAGCTAGGAGGAGGGAAGAATGCTGCTAAGTCATTTCAGTCATGTCCAACTCTGTGCGACCCCTTAGACGGCAGCCCACCAGGCTCCCCTCTCCCTGGGATTCTCCAGGCAAGAACACTGGAGTGGGCTTTTATTTCCTTCTCCAATGCATGAAAGGGAAAAGTGAAAGAGAAGTCGCTCAGTCATGTCCGACTCCCCATGACTCCATGGACTGCAGCCCACCAGGCTCCTCCGTCCGTGGGATTCCCCAAGCAAGAGTACTGGAGTCGGGTGCCATCGCCTTCTCCAAGGAGGAGGGAAGAATAGAGAGTCATTATTCAATGGGTTATTGTTGTTCAGTCGCTAAGTTGTGTCCAACTCTTTGTGACCCCATGGACTGCAGCACGCCAGGCTTCCCTGTCCTTCACTATCTCCTGAAGTTTGCTCCAACTCATGTCCATTGAGTCAGTGATGCCATCCAACCGTCTCATCCTCTGTCTCCCCATTCTCCTGATGCCCTCAATCTTTCTCAGCATCAGTGTCTTTTCCCGTGAGTCAGTTCTTTGCATCAGGTAGCCCAAGTGTTGGAGCTTCAGCTTCAGCACCAGTCCTTCCAGTGAATATTCAGGGTTGGTTTCTTTTAGGATTGGCTGGTTTGATCTCCTTGCTGTCCAAGGGACTCTCAGGAGTCTTCTCCAGCACCACAGTTTGAAAGCATCAGTTCTTCGGCGCTCAGCCTTCTTTATGGTTCATCTCTCATATCCGTTCTGATGCACCCAAATTGTATTTCCTGAGCTGCTGTGGCCTGGCTGGACCCTGGCCCAGGCCTGGACCCCAGCCACCTTGGAGGATAATAACTAAATGCAGACAACTCTGAAAAGAACTAGAGTATCTGAAAGCTGCACCACATCACCTGTAATCCTTGTAGTTATCTATGAATTTTTCCTTACAAAGTTTTCTACAATTTGATACCTGGGTTTTATTGTTGTGACTGTTTAGCACTCTTTTATAAACATTTCCCTATATCACTGGAAGCTCTGTATAAAGCACTATAAAGTCCATATGGAAATGCTGTAATTCACCTTTTAATTATTCATCTGAGTCGGGTCTTAGTTTCGGCATGTGCAATCTTTTGTTATGGTGTACAGGCTCAGTAGTTGTGGTGCATGGGCTTGGTTGCTACTCTGCATATGGAATCTTCCTTGACCAGGGATTGAACCTGTGTCCCCTGCATTAGAAGGTGGATTCTTATCCACTGTCCCACCAGGGAAGTCCCACAGCTTTTCACACTACATATAATGCAAGGATCAAAGTCTCTGTGCATAAATCTCTGTCTACCCCTTGGTTATTTCCCTGGAATAGATTTTTAGAAGTAGAACTACTTGGGTATGATATCGAACACTTACAGAAGTTTGCTCCATGGTGGCAGGTTGATTTCAGAAAGGCTGTACCTTTGGCCCTTCCTCTGGCTGAAGCCCAGCCCAACACCTGTGTCCTGGTGCTGCTGACTCCACTTGGAGAAAGAGGTATCTTGGCTTAACGCACATCGTGCCTGAGAGAGGCCCTGCCCATCCCTCTGGGCAGCCATCACAGAGCTCCTGGGATGCCAAGGCGCTGTGCACACCGACCTTAGAAGGAAGATTGACGAGAGGGTGCCGAAGTTAGAGACCATCCTCAGCAGAACTGACCTCTCCAGACTGTTACAACCTTGCTTCTCATAAGGTAGACTCAGCTCAGAAGAAAGACAGAACCTACCCCCACCCGGCCGCCACCACCAGTTCTTGTGGGGAATATTTGCTGTCCAGGCTTTCACAGGGAGCTCAGCCTGGTGTTCTGTGACAACCTAGAGGGGTGGTATGAGGATGGGTGGAAAGAAGGTTTAAGCGGGAGGGGATATATGTATACTTATGGATGATTCATGTTATATAGCAGAAACTAACACAACATTGTAGAGCAATTATCGTCCAATTAAAAATGAAATTTAAAAAGTCACACAATACAAAACATACTATTTTAAAAAATACTATTTTAACAGCATTTAACTATACAGTTCAGTGACACTAAGTACATTCACATTGTTCTGCAGCTCTCACCACTAATCCTTCCAAGTTCTTCACTTTCCTAAATGGAAACTCGGGCTTCCCAGGTGGCACTAGGGGCAAAGAACCTGCCTGCCAACACAGGAGAATAAGAGATGCAGGTTCCATCCCTGGGTCAGGAAGATCCCCTGGAGGAGGGCATGGAAACCCAAATCCAGTATCCTTGCCTGGAAAATCCCATGGACAGAGGAGCCTGGCGGGTTACAGTCCATGGGGTCGCAAAGAGATGGACACGACTGAGTGACTTAGCATGCATGCATGCAAACTCTGTCTCCATTCAACATTAACTCCCCCTCCCCCCAACCCCTGGCATCTACCAGTGCCCCTTCTGACTCTATGAATTTGACTGTTCTCTGTACGTCTTGTAAGTGGGACCGAACAGAATTTGCCTACACCTCTGCCAGTACCATTTTTTGCCTGGTCCTTGGAGGTTTCCAGAGAGGCCGAGGGAGAGATGCTCCAGGTGTGCAGGAGAGGCAGAGGCAGGTGTGGAGAGGGGTTTGCAGGTTTGCCACCAGCCCCTGCCCTCAGCTCTTCTAGAGATGCTGGTGGGACCTCAGCTGGAGTGGAATGAATCGCCCGGACACCCTGGTCTCCACCTCCAGCTGACTCGGAACCCACTCTGCTACTTACCTCTCTGTGACCTCGGCCACCTGACCCTCGCTGTGCTTCCATTTTCCCATCAGTAAAGGGCACTAGTGGCTTCGCTGGTGGCTCAGACAGTAAGGGGTTCACCTGTGATGTGGGAGACCTGGGTTCGATCCCTGGTTCGAAAAGATCCCCTGGAGAAGGGAATGGCAACCCACTCCAGTATTCTTTCCTGGAGAGTCCCTTGGACAGGGGAACCTGGCAGGCTACAGTCCATGGGTTTGCAAAGAGTTGAACATGATTGAGTGACTAACTTTCTTTCTTTCTTTCAAAGGGCGCTAATACTACTTATTTCTGGGGGTTGTAGTGAAGGTTAAGGTTATAGGTGTCAAAGTGCCAGGCCCAGCCCTGTGTAACCAAGCAGCTCCGAATGAGCCGACCCTCACTCCCTCACTGCCATTCACAGGACGGCAGACCCTCCTCCATCCAGATGGCTTTCTCCCAGTCGTCAGTAGAGTGGGCCTGGGGCTGGTGTTTGCAGTGCCCACTGTGAAGGGCATCTCAGACATGAGTTGGTGCTGGTTTCCCTACTACTGTGTCCCTCAGTAAGAGTCCCCTTCTTTGTACCCTGAACCCACCCAGCTCCCAGCATCAGCACTCTGGGGGCCCCACTGCCTTGTGAGGCCTTAGCTTTCTTGGTGATCATTTTTAGCAAGTAGACCCTCTTCTTCATATATTCAGCAGACATCTGACAATTGTGATAACCTTGATGGGTGGTGAGCAGGGCAAATTAGCCAAAAGATGATTGATTTTTTTTTATGCGCAATTTTATCTTCAACCTTTCCTAGCAATGTGCTCTACCAGAGTAATAATTTCTTCTCCCAGGTATTTGCCAGTATCAAGATTGCACATCTATTTATGGTTGCCTGGAAGCCTCATAATTACAATACAGTCCAAGTGCCCATTTTCTTTCCTTGACTACAAATAGGGATCAATCGAATTTTAAATGACCGCTCCGGGGCTGGCTCCCGATCGTGACCTTTGTAAATGATTAGCGCTCACCACTGTTGCTGTCTGCCCAGAAAGAGCAAGCGGCCAGAGCTTTCCAACTGGCATTTAATCTGGACGTGGGCCAAAGATATTCCAGGTGAAAACCGGCCATGAGCTGCCTGTAGAGAAAGGGCTTGTGGACTTTGTCTCCGCCCCAAGGACACTTCCAGTGTGTCCCCCACACCCGCTTTCTTTGGACCAAGTCCCGGGTTCTGAGAATATCTGGATGGAGCTGCAGTAAGCACCCTTGGGGCCTGAATTCAGAACATCCCTGGAAGTTTGAAACCTGCAGATAAAATTGTTATTTGCTAGGAAGAAGTTTCTTCCCTCTTCTTCTTTTTCTTAAATCACTGGATTTGATGTCCATGCTAAGCTTTAGATTGTGAAGCTCAAGCTGCAGTGTAAATAGTTCTTACTGAAGAAGCTTCATCCAGGCCTTGCATTGAGCTCCCGCGTAACGTCCCAGCTGTCCTCAGGGCCAGGCTTTCTGATTCAGGCTGAAGCCAGCTTCAGCATGTTTGAGCTGCCCGCCCGAGGTCCCTGGGGGTGCTGACTGAGGGCAGATGGCTGAAGTTCAGCCACAGAAGCCTAGAACATGATCCTCCTGCATTTCCTGGAGGTGGGATGTCAGTAAGGCTGCTTCCCACCTGCCCCCTTGATGGAGGGTGAGACAGCCTCCTATTTGAATGCCAGCCCCCTCCTCAGTTTCTTGAATCACTGCTATTAAGAATAATTTGCTACCTTTGTCTGTGGTCAGGCTGCAGCTGTGTCATTGAAATAGAGTCTTGACGGCCTTGCTTTACCAGAGTCTTGTTTTATGTAATAGCAACCTGTTTCCTTCTGGACCATGGTCTTTGGGCTGTCTGCTACTAGGTCTCTCTGAGCATCCCTAAGACAAGCCTTGTCACCCACTGGTTCTCTCTACACCTTCCATCCCCTCTGCAGACAGGCCAGCTCTCCTGGGACTGACCCTCCTGGGTATCTGCATGTCAGCTGCTATCCACGCAGTGCCCCATGACACCCGTCATCACTCCGCACCTCCCCTGTCCACTGCACACAGCCTCCCTGAGCTGGCTCTGTGTTGGCTCCTCTGAGCGCTCTGGGCAGCAGAGCTATACCTGCTCAGGAAGCAGATACTGGTTACCCCCGTCTCCAGCTAAGCACCTGAGTGTAACCTTACTGTAGCTCCTCATCTCGCCAGTCCCCAGGAAAGCCTATCTCCTCTACC
Source organism: Tragelaphus eurycerus (assembly GCA_935064755.1). Taxonomy (NCBI): domain Eukaryota; kingdom Metazoa; phylum Chordata; class Mammalia; order Artiodactyla; family Bovidae; genus Tragelaphus; species Tragelaphus eurycerus. Next base: position 13,362,705 of record CAKXYN010000020.1, read on the forward strand.
AACCCATGAGAGTCCACCTGAGCTCCCAGAATTAGAGGAGGACATCAGGGAAGGGGATAAGCTGAGATGAGTCAGCACACAAAGCTTGATCCCACGGTTGGCTGCTGGCATGTCTCTGTGATGCAACCTCTAACAGAATTCTCGTAAAAGCACCAGTGTTCCCCGAAGTGAAAGCCATCACCAAGAGTCACAATCTACGAGGGCTCCCCTGGTGGCTTAGTGGTAAAGAATCTGCCTGCCAATGCAGGAGACACAGGTTTGATACCTGATCTAGGAATGTCACATGTCATGGAGCAACTAAGGCTATGCAAGTGTGCGTGCTCAGTCCTATCTGCCTGTTTTGTGACCCCATGGACCGTAACTCTCTAGGCTCCTCTGTCCAGGGCATTTCCCAGGCAAGAGTACTGGACTGGGTTTTCATTTCCTCCTCCAGGGGATCTTCCTGACCCTGGGATCAAACCCACGTCTCCTACATTGGCAGGCAGATTTTTTACTACTGTGCTACCTGAAAGTGAAGTCACTCAGTCGTGTCCGACTCTTTGCGACCCCATGGACTGCAGCTTACCAGTCTCCTCAGTCCATGGAATTTTCCAGGCAAGAATACTGGAGTGGGTTGCCATTTCCTTCTCCAGGGGATCTTCCCGACCCAGGGATCAAATCCAGGTTGCCTGCATTGCGGGCAGACGCTTTACCGTCTGAGCCACGAGGGAAACCCAACTCACACCAGGCACCACAACTATTGAGCCTGTGCTCTAGAACCTGGCAATGCAACTGTAAACCCACCCTGTAGAGCCTGTGCTCTGCAACAAGAGAAACCACCACAATGAGAAGCCTGCGCGATACTCTCGTAGCCCCTGCTCACAGAAATAGAGAAAATGCCAGAGCAGCGAGGACCCAACACAGCCAAAAATAAAGAATTGTTTTTAAAAAGAGTCATGATCTATGTCTGTTTCTATTTCTATAAGATCACCTATACCATTTTTCTGGATTCCACATACATGCGTTGATATACGATATTTGTTTTTCTCCGTCTGACTTACTTCACTCTGTATGAGGGTCTCTAGGTCTATTCACATCTCTACAAATGACTCAATGTTTTTCCTTTTTTTGGCTGACTCATATTCCCTTGTATGGATACCAAGGGGGAAAGGCAAGGTGTGGGATGAGTCAGGAAATTGGGAATGACAGCTATACACTACTGATACTATTAATATGTGTAAAATAGATAACTAACGAGAACCTACTGTGTAGCACAGGGAACTCTACTCATTGTTCTGTGGTTACCTAAATGGGAAGGAAATCCAAAGAGAAGGGGATGTGTGTATGTGTGTGGCCGATTCTCTTTGCTGTGCAGTAGAAACTGGCAAACATTGTAAAGCAGCTATATGCCAATAAAAATTAATTTTAAAAAAGAGTTACGATCTACAAATCCCTTGAGAAATCTCAGGTAAAGCACTGTTTTCTCCTGCTGCAGAAGTCTCAGGAAGGTGCATGCTGTGGCTGTGTTTCCCCATGCGTCACAAGTTCACCTGTGTTCTTAGAAACTTAGAATGTACAGGACAACTTTCTTTGTCATGGACATAGATCCAAGCTAGCTCAGTGGAGGCAAAGGCAGAGAACCAAACAGCATCAATAGCTTCCAGCCCATGAGAGGCAAACAGGTAAACTCACCTGAGCTTTTTCCCCAGCTGGAGAGGGGAGCATCTGTCTAGGTGGCTGTGCATGGCTTCTTCTATATCTCGTGAGCAAGCATTTCCTTCTGTTTGACCTTTGAAATGCATTGGAAACCAAGCACCATGTGTCTCCTTGGTCCTGTTCCTTTACTTATAGAACAAGAGAGTATAATCTGACAGGTTGGGGTTGAAATCTGTGGGCTTTCCCAGTTGTCATCATCATCTTTAAAAAAGATTTAATTTTAAAACGTTCTTTTAATTTTGCCTATACTGGGTGTTCATTGCTGCGAGTGGGCTTTCTCTACTTTGGACGAGTGGGGACTACTCTTTGTCGCAATGCTCGGGCTTCTCATTGTGGTGGCTTCTCTTGTTTTGGAGCATGGGCTCAGGAGTTGTGGCACGTGGGCTTAGTTGCTCTGAGGCGCATGGGATCTTAGTTCCCAGACCAGGAATCAAATCTGTGTTCCCTGCATTGGCAGGCGAGTTCCTAACTACTGGACCACCAGGGAAGTCGAGTTTTCATTTAAATTTCTTTCTTATTTTTTTTCGTCGAGTTTTAATGTATACATTCTAGCAGGCCCCCGTAATGTGAGCACAGCATATTTCAAGATATTTCTGTTATGGTACATCCAAGGATTACAGTTGGAAGCAATTGATTTAATTCCCCAATACCATGGCAATCGGGAAGCGTGAGATGTGTTTTGTGTGCAGTCAGGATGGGCTCTAAAGTGCATCCTTGGGCTCAGCAGCAGATCTGAGCCTGGGGCCTGAACCCGTGGAACCGCCATCCTGGGAGCCCCTTGACATCCTCAGGCATCGGTCCCAGCACAGTGTGGGATGGGAAAGCATCTTGACTGTGGAAGATGCGCTCCATCTTTATGTGTCAGTACCTTTTGTTCACTGCCTGAAGAGCAGCAACTTTGCTGATTTCGGTTTAGTTTATTTTCCCACTATTAACATGTGTACATGTAAGTGTTTTCAAAGATGCTTACATTAGTGTCATGTTTTGCAGATAATGTATAACAGTAGGACTGAGGTGAGAATCTTTAGTGCAAAAGCTATTGCTCCTGGGGACGAAGGAAGTGCACGGCAGCGAGGTATGATAATTGATCCCACCACAGGCAACTTGTATCTCTGGAATTTCACCTTTGTCTTGGCACATATACTATTAGTAATTATTCTGATTAGAATAATGCCCTGCATTTTTAAAGTGTGTAATTTGCACTTAGAGTCACTGCTTAACCTTCATGGGAATGTTACTTTTGCAGAGCCCTGCTGATGCTACAGACCTCCAAAAGACCTGAGTGCAGGGGCATTCATCGGAAACCTGTATCAATAAATGATGAATGTTTGAGTCGAGGGCTGGGTAGTTATCTAAATTCTTTTCTGAATCTGTATGTTAAAAAATTCAGAAGAAGCCATGCATCAGTGCCCCCAAGATTCTGGAATAATTGACTTGTGTAGTCAAGTAAATATAGTATAATTTCACACCCAGACCAACTGGCAGGGACAAAACCAGCAGAGAAGATGGCATTCATGAATTTAGCTGAAATAGGCAGAGCAGACAGTCATATATTCCGATGTGTGTTCCAGGGAACACCCAAGCTGCTGGGATAGGTGAAAAGGGGCTACAGGAGAAAAGGGTTCCACTGTCCAGGCAGTTTGGGAAGTACTAGGTCCAGCCAGGTGAAACAGGTTTCTTTACCAATGGCACTGCTGTCCTAACTCAGTCCTCCATCCTTGCTCACCTGAAAACCATGCCAGCTTCCACTGGTGCCCTGGCATTCTTTTGTGAGATCTTAGCTCCTCAGCCAGGGATCAAACCCGTGCCCCCTGCAATGAAAGCTCAGATTCTTAACCACTGGACCAGCAGGGCAGCCCCTCCATTACTTTTTAAAAACTCCTCCACCCATCAACCATTTATGACAATGATCATTAGTGGCAACATACATTTGGGGGGCGGGGCGTGTGGGACCTTAGTTCCCCAACTAGGGATCAAACCTGCACCCCCTGCATCGCAAGTGCAGCTTTAACCACCGGACTGCCAGCAAAGTCCCCAGAGGGGACTTCTGAAAAGATGATTTGGGGACTTCCCTGGTGGTCCAGTGGTTAGGACTCAGCGCTTTTACGGCCATGGCCTGAGTTCAATCCCTGGTTGGGGAACTAAGATCCTGCAAGCTGCCCAACACAGCCAATAGATAAATAAAAGATGATTTGGCGTGCCATGCCCCGACCTCAAACCTTCCAAGGGTTTCCTGCCCCGCTTGGGGTAGACTCCAGCTATAATCATGGCCTGAGGCTGGCCTGCCCTTGCACGGCCTCTCCTCTCCACTTTCTCTGTTCCACTCTCCTCCTTCCTAGAGGCTTCAGCCACCCTGGCCTCTTCAGTCTTTGGAAGGGCTCAAGCCCTTTCCTGCCTCAGGGCCTTTACACTTGCTATTTCTCTGCCTGGAAACATCTTCCCTCTGATCTTCTTGGTTAACTTCTCCTTGTCATTCAGATCACAGCTCAAAACCACCTTTTTTTCTTTAATATTTATTTATTTGGCTGTGCCAGATCTTAGTTGTGGCACTCAGGATCTTTAGTTGCAGCATTTGCATACTAAGTCGTGGCATGTGGGAGCTAGTTCCCTGAGCAGGGATCAAATCCAGGCCCCCTGCGCTGGGAGTGTGGAGTCTCAGACACTGGACCGCAAGGGAAGTTCCAAAACCACTTTGTGAGTGGTGTTTTCCCATCTCCGGGTCTGTTCCACCTCGCATCCCGCTGTCACTTTATAAACCATGAAAAAAAGTGGTGAAAGTAAAAGTCATTCAGTCATGTCCGACTCTTGCAACCCCATGGACAATACAGTCTGTGGAATTCTCCAGGCCAGAATACTGGAGTGGGTAGCCTTTCCCTTCTCCAGGAGATCTTCCCAATCCAGGGATCAAACCCAGGTCTCCCGCATTGCAGGAGGATTCTTTGCCAGCTGAGCCACAAGGGAAGCCCAAGAATACTGGAGTGGGTAGCCTATCCCTTCTCCAGTGGATCTCCCTGACCCAGGAACCGAACCAGGGTCTCCTGCATTGCAAGTGGATTCTTAACCAACTGAGCTATCAGGGAAGCCCCTATATACCATGAACATGTTATTATTTTCTTTACAGTACTCATTTCTCTGAAGTTATCTTATTAATTTATTGTTTTATTATCTCTCCCCGCCTGAATGTGAATCTCATGAGGACAGATTGGTCAGTGTCTTGGTCTGTCCCATTCACACTGACCCTTTGCATTTGGAACCACACCTGTGACTCAGAAGACTCTTTGTGAATACTTGCTGAGAAGCAGAATGAACTGCGGGCCCGTGTCTGTTAGCACCTGAGGAGTAGCGGGGAGCTGGCCATAGGCATTCACTGAAATGTGATATGCCCTTATACCATGTGCAGCGCCTGGCCCAGGTGAAAACCTCGCCATTTGAGCGTGTTCAGTATATGGAAAATCGATTAGAACCTGAGGGCTCAAAGCTGACTCTGAATGTCTCACCTCACATCACCAGATCTGGATATCTCAGGGGTGGGTGTTCAAGTCAGGGGTGGCCCCCTGTGTCCAGTCACCTGGATCTGATTACAGGTGCCCTTTTCTGCAGTCCTTTTGGGTAACAGGCCCCCACATGGCTCTCTCACCCCACTGCTATTTCTGTCTCTGGGATTTTGCTCCCCCTTCTCCTTCTGGCCCCACCTCTGTAGGCAGGAAGGAACTCTCATTTCACCTACATAGCTCAAGAGGATTAGGCATCCTTGAGAGGGAGTGCTGAGCAGCGCGGGCTCAGGGACTCTGGCTTGGTAGCAGTTTTCCCGAGCTGCTGTTTCACTGAGCCTGGAAATGTCTTCCAGTTCAAGGCATCCCCGTCATCTGATGAATGGTATCAGCAGGATTGATGGGGAAGGGAACAGTGGTGTCAGAGTCTGAGGATTCCCCACCATGGAGGAGCCAAAAGGGTGGCAACCTTCTGACCAAAGGCTAGACGGACCCTGCTTGTCAGACAATGTGACCTCAGAGGGTTGACCTCTCACCTCACCCAAGGACACCAGCCTGCCTCCTGGACACCTGCCGCGCACTGCACACCTGCTCAGACCCTCGTTCCCATCTCTGCCCTCCCCTCTTCTGTCCCGCTGCTCTGGCTTCCCCGCAGCCTTCCTCTTTCAGACTTCCATAGTGATCCTTCCCTAATAAAGGATTGCTGCTCTTGTTCATTCTCCTCGTTTCTTGCCTCCTATGCCAAGTTCCAAGCCTTCCGGTTGTCCTTCCCTCATCCATCTCCCTGTCATCTGTCTCTTCAGTCTTGCTTGGCTGACTCCCCCACGGCAGCCGGAGAGACAGTGGTGTGTTATGGATAAAGTCAGATTATTCTGTGAGTCTAAAGAAGGGAAGATAAATCAGCATAGTAAAGACTTTCCCTTCGAGTCACACTCCTTCAGAGCATGGTTTTCTAATTGTTTACAACGTCAAGACTATGAAACAGGAACATGGACAGTGCCAGCAAAATCTGTGAAGCAGCCCCTGTTTGCCTCTACAGTGGCAGAGGCATGTCTTTAGCTTGGGAGGAATACTGATGGATGAAAGTGTTGATTGGCCAACAACCCAGGCAGGAGGAAGCGAAAGATATGAAATGGGAATGTCCTTATTCATGGAGAGGAACATCTTTCAGGACAGGCACCAATGCCCTGTGCACGAGGTGTTATTCAGTTGCTAAGTTGTGTCCAACTCTTTGCGACCCCATGGACTGCAGCATGCCAGGCTTACCTGTCCTTCATTATCTCCCGGACATCAAAATCATGTCCATTGAGTTGGTGATGCCATCCACCCATCTCATCCTCTGTGGCCCCCTTCTCCTTCTGCCTTCAATCTTTCTGAGCGTCAGGCTCTTTTTCAATGAGTTGGCTCTTCGCATCAGTTCAGGAGAGATGACTTCAAAAACGCATGTGGTCACCTGTGGCATGCAACACTCTGAGACACAGACATCTGTAGTGATCGCTTTCCTGGGTCCTGAGAGCAGCTCGGGTCAGGAATAAGAGCAGAGCCTCAAGGTCTTGGAGGAGAGGCTCACACCACTTCTATGTCACAACACTTTATGTTACTTTTGCAATCAAGGCAAACGAGACTCCCAAAGAAACCCCTGCTGAAGTTGAGTTCACAATAATAAATTACAAACCACCACGAGAGAGAGTCTGCTCCAACAGAGAAATTGGCATTTCAAGAGCTGGAAATAATAGAACAAACTGAAAGACATTCAAAAATGTGTTTAAAATATTTATAGATCATTGAATGTGGATCATTTTGCTTTTCTGTATGTTTGAAACCAATTATAATTTTAAAAAGGAATCAAGGAGGGCAGTCAACAGTTTAAGTGAAAAAGTGAGAGGAATCTTAATTAAGAATTAAAACCTCCAGGTATTTCCTTGGTGATCCATTGGCTAAGAATCCGCCTGCCAGTGCAGGGGACTCAGGTTCAATCCCTGTTCTGGGAACTAATATCCCACATGCTGAGGGGCAACTAATCATGCCCACTGCAACTTCTGAGCCCAGCAGCCACAGCTAGAGAGAAGCCTGCATGCTGCAATGAAGATTCTGTGTGCTACAACTAAGACCTGACACAGCCAAATATAAAACAAAATAAATATTTTAAAAAGAAATCAGAACCCCCACCTATGAACACCCCTTTCATCCTATGCCCCTTTCTTCTTGGTAATCCAGGCTATAGAAAGCCAGTTTGCAATCTAGGTCAGCAATCAGAATGGTATGTTATAATCTTTATTCAAAACTCCTGAAACAATACAGCATATGTCTTGTCAAACAAAAATAGAAGACTATATCTCTCACGAATAGATAGAAGAGGTATGAATTTTCTTTTGCTCAATTGGATAGAGCAGGTATGAATTTTTTTTGCTCAATTGGAAGATAAATGGATATATATGACTTCACGTGCATTTCTGTTCTATAGCAGCCAGACATTTACTTTCCCTAGGATGCAATTCTTAAACAGAAGTTGCTTGTTGCCATGGATTTCTGCTCTCAAGTTTTTTTTTTTTTCTCTTGCCTTTTCCAAGACTTGAGCAAAGCCAGCCTAGCTAAGAAATAAGCGAATTATTTTTAGTTTTTTCATGAACTCTTTCTTTCCTTTGGCCCAAGGCCCATTGGAACTCAAAGCGATTTTCATTCTAAGGTTGGTCTTGGCTGGACCACTTATCTCCATGCTTGCCCTGACCAGCTAGGCACTCCCAGGGGACCAGGAAGCCCCCTTGATCGCAGATATTGGGGCTTTAGCAGGAACACATTACTTTTCAGATATCCTCAAGTACTTCAGACTTGACACATTTCAACAGAGAGCTTTGGAATCTCTTCCTTGGAGAGGGTTACCTGAGCCAGAACTCCACAGGCCTCCCTGATTCCTCTTTCCATTTGTCCTTCCCCCTGTCACTCACCTGCCCTTTCATTTCTACTTCTCAGTAGTATATTCCAAATGGATGGTGTCCTTTTCACTGGATAGGTTTGGGGCTGTCTTGGAGATCAGAAGATCCAGCCCTGTCCTGGGACATCTTTGCTCAAGCCTCACACACACAAGAAAACTTCCCTTGCAAACCTCCAGTCTCCATTGGCAGCCTCCTCAGCACCCCTTTCCAGGTCTCACCTCCAAGCAAAGTAATCCTGCAGGGATACGGAAGTGTGACCTCTCCAGAGCCCCTCCTCGGAGTCTGTCCTTTTCTTGGAAGCAGAAAGAAAAAAAAAAATTAACCCGAAACAAGTAATAATTTGAAATTCTTTTTTTTTAATTTAATTTTTATTTATTTTCGGCTGCACTGAACTTCTCATTGCAGTGACTTCTCTTGTTGCTGAGCATGAACTCTAGAGTTGTGGTACCATGAGCTTAGTTGCCCTGCAGCATGTCGAATCCTCCCTGACCAGGGATCAAATCTGTGTCCCCTACATTGGCAGGCAGGTTCTTAACCACTGGGCCACCAGGGAAGTCCCAATTCGAAATTCTTGTTCACTCTTTCTATTTCCCTTCGCTCCCCATCATCTGAGCAGGAGGATGGTTTTCCCTTCTCTTTTCCTGCCCCTCCTATGCAGTGTGAGTGACATTGAGGATGGGTATAGAAACTCACAGAAGCTTGTAACCACTCCAGAACCTGTCCTTGGAGTCTGTCCTTTTCTTGGAGGCAGATGCAAAGAAATAACAGTGCAGCAGAAAAATATATATATATATATTAACCAAAAACTAGTGATAATTCAAAATTCTTTTTTTTTTTTAATTGAGGATGGGGACCCTCAGGGCACAAGCAGGACTATTTCTATCCTTGCCTCTCTCTCTGATAAGATTAACTCCTCTTGTGGCTGAAAAAGAGTCAGGAAACATGAAGGAGAAGCAGCATATCCTTGGGGGACAAGTCTCTGGCATCTCTGTCTGAAAGAAGAACTTTCCTTCTCTCCAGGAGGATTAGATCTCACCTGCCACACTTGTCATGGGTGTTTTCAACCACAGCTTGGCCTTCAGTGACTATTATTTTCACTTGAGGTGTTCCAAGTGTTGATGATGTGGTTCCATCCCTTGGGGTTTTCAATTCAAACTAGGTCTTCATAAACCTAAATGTAAAAAGCAAAACTATAAAACTCTTAGAAGATATCCTCAGAGAAAATCTGCATGCCCTTTGGGTTTGGCAATGTCTTTTTAGATGTAGCACCAAAAGCACGGTCCATGAAAGCAAGAGTTGGTAAGTTGGAGTTCATTAAAATTAAAAACATCTGCTCTGGGAAAGAAACTGTTAAGAGAGTGAAAACAAACCACAGACTAGAAGATCTTCGCAAAACACGTATCTGATGAAAGACCGCTCCCCAAAATCTACAAAGAACTCTTTAAAATCAACAACAAGAAAATAAACAACTCAATTAAAAAATGTACAAAAGCTCTTACCAGACACCTCACAAAAATATAGCAAAATAAAACAGGAAAATATGCTCACCAGGGAGCTGCAAATTAAACCAACAATAAGACACCACCACACACCTATTAGAAAGGCTAGGATCTAAAATACTGACAATGTCAAATGATGGTGATATGTGGGGCAACAGGAATGCTCAGTCATTGCTGGTGGGAGTGCAAACTCGTACATGCAGCCACTTTGGAAGACAGTTTGGCAGCTTCTTACAAAACTGAACGTACTCTTACTCTTACCATGTGATTCAGCAGTTATGCTGTTTGGTACTTACTCAAACAAGTTGAAAGCTTATGTCCACCCACAAATGTTTATAGCACTTTATTCATAATCACCAACACTTGGAACCAACCAAGATATCCTTCAATAGGTGACTGGATAAACAGACTGTGGAACATCCGTGCAGTGGAATTTATAGAGCATTATAAAAACAATGGAGCCATGAAAAGACAAGGAAGAACCTAAAATGCATATTTTTAGGCATAATCTAAAAGGTTACACATTATATCATTCCAACTCCATGACATTTTGGAAAAGACAAAACTAGGAAAAAGTAAAAAGGACTGGTGATTTTCAGGGTTCAGGGAAGAACAGATGGGGAAGGAATGAAGGGACAGAGCACAGGGAGTTTTGAGGGGTAGTGGGATTATTCTCAGAGAAGGCAATGGCGCCCCACTCGGAATTATTCTATATGATGCTATAAGGGTGGAGACACGTGGCAATCCATAGAAGGAGTGAACCTTACTATAACAGTTGATAGTTGATAATATTAACACTTATTAGTTCATAATGTATCAATATTGGCTTATCAATTGTAACAAATGTACCACATGATGCATTTGTTATAACTGATAAGCCAAACACACACCCACTACATTAATGCAGTGTTAACAGGGGAAACTCTGTGGGAGAGAGGGAGTATATGAGAACTCTCTGTACTTTCTATTCAAGTTTTCTGTAAACCAAAAAACTGCTTTCTAAAAAATAAACTTTATTTTTAAAAAATACCTATTGATTTATTTGGCTCTGCTGGGTCTTAGTTTCGAAATGCCAGATTTTTAGTTCCCTGACTGTGGGTCGAACCCAGGCTCCCTGCATCTGAAGCACAGAGTCTTAGCCCACTGGCCCACCAGGGAAGTCCCCAAAACAAAACTTATTAATTGTAAAAAAATTTTTTCCTTAAGGACCAAGGGCTTCCCAAAGGTCTCCTTGTTGTAGCTAAGATCTAAAGCAACTTTGGAACATTTCAAATGGATTCCTGGCATCCATCACTCTCAACCACAAGTTTATTAGGTGTTCTAGTATGCTTGGAGAAGGCAATGGCACCCCACTCCAGTACTCTTGCCTGGAAAATCCCATGGGTGGAGGAGCCTGGTGGGCTACAGTCCATGGGGTCGCTAAGAGTCAGACACGACTGAGCGACTTCACTTTCACTTTTCACTTTCATGCATTGGAGAAGGAAATGGCAACCCACTCCAGTGTTCTTGCCTGGAGAATCCCAGGGATGGGGGAGCCTGGTGGGCTGCCGTCTATGGGGTTGCACAGAGTTGGACACAACTGGAGCGACTTAGCAGCAGCAGTATGCTTGCCCAAACGATTTTAAATTCTAGAGATAAAGAATATAAAATTTCTGTTGACCCATCTGTCTGGCAATACACTTGACTAGTCTAAAAACCTGAATAGAAGACAGTCTCACCATCACCTTACCTGCATGCTATCTGAAGCGCCCAGCTGGAGGCAGCTCTCAAACTGCTCCTCATCTCACACAGTGATGATCCCGGGTGCGGATGTCTGTCTTTGGAAGCCTTGTTAGATACACCCTCATCTCTCAAGCTGATGAGATCAGGCAGCCTGTGCCTGTCATTGAGGTGTCACGTCCATAGCTCCTGCTCCCTGCCATCTGTCTGCTCTCCTGAGCTCAACCTGCTCCTCTGAAAGAAGATGTCAGCCTTGGCCAGTTCCCAGGAGGACCACTGTGCGACTAAAGTCACTTCTCTGAGCACACTTGAAACCACTGCAAGCTCCCTAGTAAAGCTAAGAGGGGACCTTCCACCTCCCTATCTGGATGCACCATAGACAGAAGTTTCGCTTTGCTCACTTTCCTTCCATTAGATTACCAGCCTTTTGAAGAAGTCCAGGATGGGACAGGAACCAGCCTACCTTTCATCCCTCCCTTCCTCTTTTCTTCCTGCCTTTGTTTATAATTAATTAATTTAAAAAACTGTTTATTTTGGCTGTGCCGGGTCTGCATTGCTGCACACACTTTCTCTAGTTGCACCAAGTAGGGGCTACTCTCTAGTTGTGACGTGTGGCCTTCTTATTGCCGTGGCTTCTCTTGTTGTGGGTTTCCCAGGTGGCACTAGTGGTAAAGAATCTGCCTGCCAGTGCAGGAGACTCAGGTTCAATCCCTGGGTTGGAAAGATCCCCTGGAGGAGGGCATGGCAACCCACTCTGGTATTTTTTCCTGGAAAATTCCATGGACAGAGGAGCCTGGCAGGCTTCAGTACATGGGGTCACACAGAGTTGGTCACAACTGAGTGACTAACGTTTTCTCTTGCTGTGGAGCACAGGCTCAGTAGTTGTGGCACGTGGGCTTGGTTGCTCTGCTGCACGTGGAATCGTCCCATACCAGGGAATTCAACCTGTGTCCCCTGCATTGGCAGGCGGATTCTTAACCACTGGACAACCAGGGACGTCTCTTTCCTGTCTTTCTTTCTCTTTCTTACTTTGGCCTGGAATTTTTTCCACTGACAATCCATGGTGCCCAAGCCACACTGAGCCCAGGCAGGAACTCCGGTCTGAGACAAGAATGGATGTTGTGGTCTGCTTTGCTCTGGATTTCCTCAAGAAAAACATAGGTTGCCTGTTTACTCCATTTTATTTATTTATTTTTAAAATCAGAGATGACTTTATTACTTTAAAAGCCAATGACATTGATGCATTGTCACCTTTCTGGATCCATGGTTAAAGGGACAGCATTTTCAGAGATGCAGTTCTCTGAAATCTCTCCACATTCAGGGACGAAGAAACAGACTGAATCTGTCTCTTGGTCAGGGACCAGTGTGGAGGAGAGGTCGGTTAACAACTACGGGACAGCAGCACCAGCAGCATGGCCCTGACCCGCAGAGCTCCCAAGCATATCTCAGTCCCCCACACAGCCTCTGTCCAGCAAGAGCCTCTAACTAGTGTTGCACACACGCAGCAGAGTGACCATAGGAACTGAGGCATGATTAATGTGTGTTTCTCCATAGTAATATCAAACTTTTAAAAGTTCTAAAAATATTTTTTAAAAACATTCATTTTTTATTAGTGGGCTGCATCAAGTCTTAGTTGGGGCACACAGGATCTTTGTTGCATCATGCAGACCCTTCCATGTGGCCCGTGCTCCAGTGGGAGCTTTTCCAGTTGGTTCCTTATGTCTCTGTCGTACCTCCATAACTCTCCCTTTATGGAGCACTTCCTTACTTTCTAGCACTGTAAGATGCTCCAGGTTCATTTTGTATACCCCAGTCCTAGAATCAGCTGTTTCTCCATAGAGCCCTAGTTCCTTCTCATTGGAGTGTGATATTAGAAGCCAAGATCTGGTCAATAAATGTGTTCATTGCTACCTCGGTCTTATTGCTTCCGGTGCCCCTCAAATGACAGAGCAAGAAAATATATGTGTATATGCTAACTTGTGTACACATACACATCTCTAAATATGTCTAAATGTAGCCATATTTATTTATATTAAGTTAAACATGAGGGGAAACAGTGGAAACAGTGTCAGAATTTATTTTGGGAGGCTCCAAAATCACTGCAGATGGTGATTGCAGCCATGAAATTAAAAGACGCTTACTCCTTGGAAGGAAAGTTATGACCAACCTAGACAGCATATTCAAAAGCAGAGACATTACTTTGCCAACAAAGGTCTGTCTAGTCAAGGCTACGGTTTTTCCAGTGGTCATGTATGGATGTGAGAGTTGGACTGTGAAGAAAGCGGAATGCAGAAGAATTGATGCTTTTGAACTGTGGTGTTGGAGAAGACTCTTGAGAGCCCCTTGGACTGCAAGGAGATCCAACCAGTCCATTTTAAAGGAGATCAGCCCTGGGTGTTGATTGGAAGGATTGATGCTAAAGCTGAAACTCCATACTTAGGCCACCTCATGTGAAGAGTTGACTTATTAGAAAAGACTTTGATACTGGGAGGGATTGGGGGCAGGAGCAGAAGGGGACGACAGAGGATGAGATGGCTGGATGGCATCACTGACTCGATGGACATCAGTCTGAGTGAACTCCGGGACTTGGTGATGGACAGGGAGGCCTGGCATGCTGTGATTCATGGGGTCGCAAAGAGTTGGACACGACTGAGTGACTGAACTGAACTGAACTGAACTGAACCCCTATGGGACATGGAACAATGGACTGGTTCAAAATTTGGAAAGGAGTATATTGGAAAAGGCTGTATATTGTCATTCTGCTTATTTAACTTATATGCAGAGTACATCATGTAAAATGCCAGCATGGATGAAGAACAAGCTAGAATCGAGATTGTGGGAGAAATATCAATAACCTCAGATATGCAGATGACACCACCCTAATGGCAGAAAGCAAAGAGGAACTAAAGAGCCTCTTGATGAAGGTGAAAGAGGAGAGTGAAAAAGTCGGCTTAAAACTCAACATTCAGAAAACGAAGATCATGGCATCCGGTCCCATCACTTCATGGGAAATAGATTGGGAAACAATGGAAACAGTGACAGACTATTTTCTTGGGCTCCAAAATCACTGCGGTCGTGACTGCAACCATGAAATTAAAAGACACTTGCTCCTTGGAAAGAAAGCTATGACAAACCTAGACAGCGTATTAAAAAGTAGACACATCAGTTTGTCAACAAAAGTGCGTATAGTCAAAGCTCTGGTTTTTCCAGTAGTCATGTATGGATGTGAGAGCTAAACTAAGAAGAAGGCTAAGTGCCGAAGAATTGATGCTTTTGAACTGTGTTGTTCGAGAAGACTCTTGAGAGTCCCTTGGACTGCAAGGAGATCCAACCAGTCAATCCCAAAAGAAATCAACCCTGAATATTCATTGGAAGGACTGATGATGTAGCTGAAACTCCAGTACTTTGGCCACCTAATGCACAGAGCTGACCCACTGGAAAAGTCTCTGATGCTGGGAAATATTGAGGGCAAGAGAAGGGGGCTATGAAGGATGAAATGGTTGGATGGCATCACTGACTCAGTGGACATGAGTTTGAGCAAACTCTGGGAGATAATGAAGGATGGGGAAGCCTGGAGTGCTGCAGTTCATCGGGTCGCAAAGAGCTGGACAGAGTGACTGAATAACAACAACCCCCAAGGGAAACACTGTATTGACTAGAGTTCAGTATGTACATACAGTTCCCTTTGCCTTTAGTCCTGAGTGTTCTCTCTGCTGCTGCTGCTTTTTTTTTAATTGTGCTGTGAAGCCTGTGCGATCTTATAGTTTCCTGACTGTAAGGAATTGAACCTGTGTCCCCTGCATTGGAAGCATGGACTCTTAACCACTGGATTGGCAGCAAAGTCCCTCCACTCATTTCTTAAGTTACTGTCCCAATCCCTTCAGTGAAGTTACTTCATCCATTTCTAATACAGTTAAATTCTCTTGTCATCTACATTCTATCCTGGGATTCTCCAGCCTCTTAAATGATTTTTTAAAATTTACACGGCTTAAATTCTTCTTTGCTCTGTAAAGTTATATGGGTTTGATAAATGCATAGGGTCATGTATCCACCATTACAGCATCATATAGTTTCTCTGCCTTAAAAACAAAAATCACCTGTGTTTTGCTCAAATAAGCCTTCTTTTCCAAACCTCTGGCAACCACTGATCTGTTTACCGTCTCTACAGTTTTGCCTTTTCTAAAATGTCATATAAACGGAATCATAAAATATGATATCATAAAAAATCAAAAAAGCTTTTTCAGACTGGCTTCTTTCATTTTGGCAATATATATTTAATATTCACCCATATTTACAGTCCATGGGGTCACAAAAGAGTTGGACGTGACTTAGTGACTAAACAACGTAACTTAGAAAATTTTATTTTTCTAATTTAATTGATGTAATTGATTTTTAACCTTTTGGACTTCCCAGGTGGCTCAGTGGTAAAGAGTCTGCCTGCCAAGCAGGAGACACTGGTTTAACCCCTGGGTTGGGAAGATCCCCTGGAAAAGGAAATGGTAACCTGCTCCAATATTCTTTCCTGGGAAACCCCAAGGACAGAGGAGCCTGATGGGCTAAACAGCAACAATTCCTTTTTATCACTAAATAGTATTTCACTGAATGGATTTATCACTGTTTATCCTTTAACTCCTTGGAAGGAAAATTATGACCAACCTAGATAGCATATTCAAAAGCAGAGACATTACTTTGCCAACAAAGGTCCATCTAGTCAAGGCTATGGTTTTTCCAGTGGTCATGTATGGATGTGAGTTGGACTTTGAAGAAAGCTGAGTGCCAAAGAATTGATGCTTTTGAACTGTGGTGTTGGAGAAGACTCTTGAGAGTCCCTTGGACTGCAAGGAGATCCAACCAGTCCATCCCAAAGGAGATCAGTCCTGGGTGTTGATTGGAAGGACTGATGCTAAAGCTGAAACTCCAATACTTTGGCCACCTCATGCGAAGAGTTGACTCATTGGAAAAGACCTTGATGCTGGGAGGGATTGGGGGCAGGAGGAGAAGGGGATGACAGAGGATGAGATGGCTGGATGACATCACTGACTCGATGGACATGAGTTTGAGTGAACTCTGGGAGTTGGTGATGGACAGGGAGGCCTAGCATGCTGTGATTCATGGGGTCGCAAAGAGTCAGACACAACTGAGCAATTGAACTGAACTGATCCCTTAACTTGGGGCTTCCCAGGTGGCAGGTGGCTTCCCAGTGATAAAGAACCTGCATGCTAATGCAGGAGATATACGAGACATGGGTTTGATCCCTGGGTCAGGAAGATCCTCTGGAGGAGGGCAGGGCAACCTACTCAGTATTCTTGCCTAGAGAATCCCCATGGACAGAGAAACCTGGTGGGCTACAAGTCCATAGGGTCGCATAGTCGGACACAACTGAAGCGACTTAGTGTGCACACACTCTTTCACTTACTGAAGAATATCTTGGTTGCTTCCAGTTTGGGATAATTTTGAATAAAATTACTATAAGTATTAATGGACAGACTTTTGTGTGGACATAGTTCTCAATCCAGTTGGATAAATGCCTAGGAGTATGACTGGGTTGTTTGGTAAGACTGGGTTGCACTTTGTAAGAAACTGCTAAATAATCTTCCAAAGTGGCTGCTCTATTTTGCATACCCAACAGCAATATGAGTTCCTGTTGCTTCACATTTCCTGATCAGCAATTGGTATTGTCAGTTTTTGGATTTTAGCCATTCTAATATGTGTGTAGCAGTATTGCGTTGCCATTTTGATTTGCATTTCCCTAATGACAAACGATGGTAAACATCTTTTCATTTGCTTATTTGCCATCTGTATATCTTCTATAGATCATTTTTGTTTTTAAATAATTTCAAATCTACAGAAAGAAGACAAATACAGTATGAAGAGCCTCACTATTCTTAAACAACATGAACATAAGTTGCTGGCTTGATGCCCTGTCAATCCCTAAAATGTGAATGCGTATTTCCTACAAAGACATTCTTCTAAATAAGCACAATGCACAGCTAACATTGGGAAATTAACATTGACACATGACTCACATCTACTCCTCAGACCTTATTCAAGTTTCACCCAGTTGTTTCAGTCATATCCTTTATAGCAGAAGGATTAGGTTTAGAATCACATGAAGCACTTAATTGTCACATCTTCTAGTTTCCTTCAGTCTGGAAATATTCCCACTGCTCCTGACTTTCCTTGACTTTCCTATCTTTAATATTTTTGGAGGTTTTGAATACAGACCAGGTATTTTGTAACTGTCCCTCAGTTTGGTTTGACTGATGTCCCCTCATGTTTAGATTCAGATTTGTATGAGTGGGAAGGTCACAGGTTGCTCTTCTAGGTATACCATATCAGGTAGCATCAATTTTCAACTTATCCCATTACTGATGATGGTAACTTGATTAAGCTGGATTTGTATCCACCAAGCTTCTTTACTACAAAATTACTTTTTACCTTTGTAATTAGTAAACATTTTGTGGGGAACGTGTTTTGAAAACACTATCTCATTCCTCATCAAACTTCCTCCTATTAGTTCTAATATCCACTGATGATTCTTAGATGAGTTACTCTTAGTTGTGAAATGATGCTTTTCTGACTCCACTGTTCCTTTTACAGCTGGCATTCTTCCATAGGGAAGCAATCTACTGTTCTTCCCATTTAATCATGAGTATCAGTACAGATAGCTTCCCTGGGGGCTCAGATGTTAAGGCGTCTGCCTGCAATGCGGGAGACCTGGGTTCGATCCCTGGGTCGGGAAGATCCCCTGGAAAAGGAAATGGCAACCCACTCCAGTACTCTTGCCTGGAAAATTCCATGGACAGAGGAGCCTGGTAGGCTACAGTCCATGGGGTTGCAAAGAATCAGACATGACTGAGCAACTTCATTTTCACTTATCAGTACAGATTCATGGGTTTTCATTCAGTTGCCCCAGACGTGGCCAGGGGGAGCTCCTTCTGTGTGTTTGACATGTCCGTATCATTCTTTGGGCACTTCCTTATTTTCTGGCACCATGAGATGTTCCAGGCTCATCTTGTTCTTTCCCTACTCTGCCCTTTTAGTGGAGAATGGTATTTAAAAGCAAGATCTGGACACTAGGGGAACTTGTGCCTTTGGGGATGTCACTGCTCCTGGGGACTCTCAGTGAACAGGGATGGGAACAGAAATAGGAAACGCATGAATGCATATACATACATGCAAACATACATACACCTATTTATATAATACACACATTTACATCTGCATTTATTTTTATATCTATTTTAATGTACGTTGAAAACCATGTACTTGCACTGATAACTCAAATTTTCATCTAATCCTAAAGTGTTCTATGTGTGTTTGCTAGGGCTACCATAACAAAACCCCACAGACCGGGTGGCTTACACAACAGATATTCAATTTCTCACAGTCCTGGAGGCCTGCAGACGAACAGATACGTGATAAAGCAAGTATTGTAAATATTAATTGTATCATGTAGGTGGAACATGCATAAGTGTTTACTGCACAATTCTCTGAATTTTTCTGTATATTTGACATTTTTTTACAATAGAATGTTGGTAAGGGAAAGAGTAGGAACCACTGTGAATTAAAAAAAAACAACACTAGTTCACATTTGTCATGTATTACAATGTGCTGGGCCTGTACCAAGCACTGTTATAATCATCTCACTTAATTTTCTAACAGCCCCATATTATTATTTTCTGGTGCTATGATTTTCCCCATTTGATAGCTAAGCAGTCTGAGGCTCGGAGAGGTTAAGTCACTTATCTGAAGTAACAACGCTTATAAATAGAGGTGGGACTCCAATTCAGAAATGTGTGATTCCATAATTGATGCTCTTAACTCTCTTAGATCTAGAACACCAGCATTCCTGTCCACCCTCCATCCATCTCTGTGATTAAAAAAAAAAAGTTAAAACCCAATAAATGGCTTCTAATGACTCCTTGATTTTTTACATTTCTCCAGGATGGAATTATACTTTTGCAGAAGGAAAAATAAAGTTCTTATTTAAGTTCTCTTCCTTCAGGGATGGTATCATCTCCCTCCCAGAAGTCTTGGCAGTTGTACATTCTTTTCCAGGGGGTAAGAAAACTGGTAGCAGTCACTTGTTATGTCCGTATCTCCTGTTGTACTCTGAAGTAGGGCAGGCTCTTTTTATGCATGAGAACACTGTGAGGCTCAGAGACTTTACATACATTGACCAAGTCACACAGGATTATGGGACTGGGCAGCTCTGACGCTCAAGTCTCTTGATGCCCAGTTTGGGGGCTTTGGTCTTGGCACTTCTCTCTTAACTGGTCTCCAGACTTGTTTCCGTCTAAACCTAGCTTGACAATTAAACAGCACTTGTTCTCAAAGGCCAATGGTTACTGTGGGTATTTTCCAAACAGTAGTACTTGCCGATCTGCCCTCCTCGCCTGGCATAAATTCCCAGAGAGTAAGCAGAGATCTGACATGCTTTTGGTTTTCGACATGCGCTCTTGGTCACCTGCGCGTCTTCTCTGAAAGGGCTGTTTTCTGTCTAGTTTTCCGTTCTCACAGAGGGCGTGCAAAACGCCTGGATGCCCGACCTCGTGCGTCACTGTGTCCCTAGGGGAGTTGCAGCAGAAACGGGGGGGACGGGCGGGAGGGGCGGGGCTGGTTTGGGTAGCAGGGAAGGGGGCGATCTTACCCAACAGTAAAGGCAGAGACAAGGCCCCAGAGGAGGCCGTGCTTTGTCCCGGCTCAGCAGGGCCGCAGCCTGAACAGGCACCGGCCTCGCTCGTGCCCTGACGCCCCTGGGGCGAAGCTGGAGGCCCTGGGCGCGCCAGCTGACCAGATGGCCTGAACTGCAAACCCCAGAGACCCCGGGCGGGTTCTGGCAGCCCCCAGACCCGGGCCTGGGTCTCGCCGCCACAAGGCTCAGCTCAGCCCGAGCGCCCCATTAGGAGGTGCGGCCCACGGAGATGGCGTGACTGGGCCGGCCGGATGGCCCCACCCGGAGCCCAGAGGCACGGCGCCCGCGGCCCACGCGGGGCGGGCGGGACGGGGGTCGCCTGCTGGCGTGCCCGCGGGCTTTCACCCGCAAAGCAGCCGTCCGAGGTTCCGGTCTCCGCCTGGGGTCGCCTGAGCACTGCGGCTACCAGGGCTCCTCCGGAGGGCGTGGGGGAAGGGGAAGAAGCAGCTGCGCCACTGCTGCTGGCGGCCTGTGCCCAAGGCGGGGTCGGTTTCTAGGCAACGAGGCCCTTGCACGGGTCGCGCCCTCCCTCTTCTGGGTCGGTCTCCCCTCCCCCATTGAAGCTCTGCAGAGTCAGAGCTCCGGGACCCAAGGCGGAGCCCAGGTGTGGCCTGGGGGGCTGGTGGGGTGGAGCCCGACGGGCGTGGGAGTGGGTGACCCCAGGGCTGCCCAGCAGCCGGCCGGCGTTTCTCCAACTTCGGTGGGGCTGCGCTGGGGGCTGGGGATCCGGACGGCCCGAGGCGGGGGCGACAAGTCTGTTTCCTCCCGGTCTCCGCCTGCGCCGGCTGAAACGAGTCTTTCCGGTGGGGCTGCCCAGCCAGGTCCGCCCCGCCCGGCCTCCCGGAACCCTCTCAGAGACGTGCACGACCCCGCCCGGGCCGAGGGCGCGAGCAGGAGGGTGGGTGGAGCGGCTGCAGAGGCGAGAGAGCCGGGGTCCTGGGTTCCAGCCCGGGCTGCGAGCTCTGGAGCCCCTCTTTCCGATCCGGTAGCTCCCCAAGGGCACCCTGACCGAAGGTTTGTGTTGAAGCTTCCTGGGTGATTCTGCGAATCAAGGCTGCGAATAAAGTAACCTTATTACTTTACCACTGGGGAAACTGAGGCACACACTGTGCCAAGGCCTCACCGTAAGTTAGCCAACCACAAGGAAGCCAAGGGGAAGCCTACAAGGAAAGACTCCACGAAGGCCAGGATTTTTCCCAGGGCCTGAGTCCTGGGGGGTTGGAGTAGAAGAGGAGGGCTAGGGACGCAGGAAGGTCTGGGCACGCTGCCCTGACAGGTTCGCAGGATCACCGCGGCGGTCCCCAGCCTCACGAAATTAATGAGGAAGAGGCCTTTCTTTCCTCTGTCGAGGAGTAGAGATTCCGTTTAACCTCTGCAGACAGTAAGACAGCGACCACTCTCCCTCCCAGCCTGGCGCCAGCATGAACCCGAGGGCATGTCAGCAGGAGCCAGGAACTGGAGGCGAAGCATCCTTCATTTCCTCTGCGGCAGTGGAACGAGTGAGGTCTCTGATTGCCAGAGTCTTGTTTTTTTCAAAATCGCAGCATGCTGAGACCGAAAGCGGGGTACCCTGGAGGATTCTTTTATATGCTCAACCTTGAGTCAGACTTGCAATCAGCATTTGATCAAGAAACTTGGTCAGTTTCTCAAAATGCAAAATCAATCGCCGGTTTTACTTTTTTGCTTGGCATTTCCTTGGGTTAGTCTCGGTTCCGAGGATGAAAGATTATAAACTATTGTCTTAAATTCTATCCTGATTAGCATCTTTCCTCCATCCAGGATTTCCCTGAAGCCAGATATTTGCAGCTTCAGGATTATGACTTTTTTAAAATATAAGTTTGATGAATTTTTATCCATTCCCCAAATTAGAAACTCTCTTAATTACAGGAGAAAACATTTTCAAAGAGAAAAGGTAGACTTTTAGAGCAAGCCCAGGAGCAATGCTTCTAAAGAAAATCTCAGGGCAGGCAAATCCTCAGAACCAAGTGAGCTGGTCTTTCTGCAGCTGTCAGGCCCACCGTCTTTCAGTTAGTTCTTGACTAAAAAATAAGGAATAAATGAAGGTTTCCTTGAAGCTGTTCATCCTCCTGCAGAGGATTCTACTTTGAGAGAAAGCATGGTGTTGGTTCAAATTCTTTTAAAATTGGGCTTGGGTGGCCAGATGGTAGATGGGGGGAAATTTCGCTTTGTGAAAGTATTTCCAGCTAATAAATGAAGAAAGAATTATAGACAGAACATCACCATTTTGTATTCTTAATGAATGATTGGATCTAGGCATGATCAGCTATGACTACTAAGTCTTGAAAAGAGCACATGATGTGCTAATGAAAAAACTCATCACCAGCTATGAAATCATCCTGATACTCCTTACAACCCTGCCCTCACACAAATCAAAGCAGCATCTGATCAAGAGTCATCTAGATCAACAACACTGTGGAACATAATCAAAATGATCTATATCTTGTGAAACTATAAATGGCCCAGTTCTTTAATAATAATTATATTGAAAATATTGCATTTAGATTCTAAATTGGATAAATGAAAGGAAAAATTGACATTCATAGGACACTTGTAAATTTGAACACTACTGGGTACTGGATATTTAAAAAGTATTATTACATTATATCAGGTGGATAATATCATGGTTATATTTTTAAGTATTGACAAACATTTGAAAATTTTCAATGTATGTTGAAATTTGAAAATGCAGTACTAAAATACAGATGAAATGATATGAAATCTGGAATTTATTTCTAAATAATTTTATGTAGAAATAAGAAAAAGTAAGTGTTGGAAACAGGGTTGAACATTAGTAATGAGTATATGGTGGTTCATTTTATTATTCTTTTTTTTATGTTTTACTTTTTGCAAGGTATTCTTACACTTGGGAACCAGCCTTGTAGCCTGACAGAATTACCTGGGATGGAGCTCAGGACAACTGGCCTTTGTCTTGCTCTGTGACTGTACATGTCACTTCTCACTTGTCCATTTAACAAAAACTCTGGAGAACCTCCTGTCTGCTTAGGCTTCTAAATCATGGTGCTAACACTTTAAATTAGAAAATAACAAAGAAGGAAGCTGCCAAGTAGAAGCATGGAAGGCTTTGCAAAAGAATTGACATTTGATATGGATTCTGACAGATGAAAAGGAGTTCCCTGGGTGGCATCAGTTCATCTTCTTTAAGGTAAGGTGGTTAGACTAGATCTACATCCATTTAATCCTAATAGATTCTGGGGATGTAACATGCCGGTAACCAACTTTTTTCTTCTCTGGGTGTCCCTCCAGGGAGTTGAGCGACAACCCCCCCACCTCCCCAACCCCCTCCCCACACTGTGTACTTCCTGTCCTCATCCTTTATGTTGTTAGCTGAGGCAATCCAAACGTGAGTCCCCTAGTTGTGTTGGAAGGCCAAAGCATCATCGTATTAAGCAGTCTGTAACCTTCTTTGGGAATGGTCTCTTGGACTCCTAGATTTATTTCTGTCTATCTGGTTCCCAAGGCATTTCACGCAGTAACTTTAGCTATACCAAGACTCAGCCTTGGTGGTAAAGCCCATTTGCTCCTCAAAACATGGGTGCCTATAGTGAATACTCTCAGCCTTCCCAACTGTTTTTAACCTCCCTCTCTTCCTGTAGGACATGCAGTTTAATATACAGCATGCAGCCTGGCCTTCAGGTTAATTGTTCATGCTGATACTCTGCCAAAACAGGTCACACTTTGTGCTTTGATGGCCTTTTCACCCATGTGACATGAACCATCTGTTGGGGCAAAGCTTAAAACACTAGTTGTCATTTAACAAGTAGTTAGAAGTATCACATCTTTACTCCATTATGGAGAATTATTCTCTTTTAATCTTCTTGGTTTTTGTGGATGTTTGTACTTTAAAAGGACAATTTCTGAAACTCTTGGAGAAGTAAGATATGACTGTTTAAATTTGGTTGCTCTGTGTTTGTTGAATGAGTTTGCCTGGGCTATGATGCTGAGTCAAGTATGCTGTTTTTTTAGGGACCTGGCAGCATCTAGCAGTGTGATCGAGAGCCTGGTGGAGGGCTGGGAATGCTAGCAGCTCCTCTAATTTTTACTGCTGTAAACCAAAGGTACACTTCACTCTGGGAAAATATGGGGAAATTAGCTATGATATATTGTATGTTTCCAGTGACTGCTCAAAAGCTTCTTATACTAATTTAATTAGAATAATTTACCTTAATAGGAAACTATAATTTTCTACTTTTTCCAATCGGTTGAACCAATTTATATTTTTTTTACCCACCCAGATGGAATTTATTACACCAAAGCTAATAACCTAAACCTTAATTTTTGTGCTAGCCATCATTATAACTGAGGAATTATGCTATAAGAATAGTTGAGACCTCTGCTTCTGGCTCTGGAACATCAGGCTAGATCAAACTAAACTTCCTACCTCAAACAAGTAAAACAGCTGGATAATTTAACAAATATATCTGACAGTGAGAACCTGAGAGGGCAAGATCCTGGAGAGAATGGAAACATAAGAAGGTGAGCCTGACATTTGACATTTGTCTAAGCTTGGGCTGCTGTAAAATATGCCAGAGTCTGGGTGGTTTAAACAATAGACATTTCTTTCTCACAGTTATAGAGGCTGAAAGTCCAAAATCAAGGTGTCAGCAGATTTGGTTCTTGGTGAAGGCTGCCTGGCAGATTGCCACCTTCTCTCTGTCTGACTTCATATGGCAGAGAGGGAGCTCTGGTGTCTCTTCCTCATCCTACAAGAGCACTAATCCCATCATAGAGGCTACACCCTACACCTGATTACCTTCCCAAGGCTTCACTTCCTTATATGAGCACTTTGAGGGCCAGGGCTTCAGTATATGAATGGGGGAGGCACAAATATTCAGTATATAACAGCACTGTTATTCCCCTTAAGGCATCTCTAAGAACAGTGATTTCAATGCTAAGAAGTTGAGAAAAGCTTTGGCAATCTCAGAGAGACCCTAGTAATATCCTGGGCTTTTGGTTAGGACCTCTGAAAGGTCTCTTCCCTGGTGGCTCAGACAGTAAAGCATCTGCCTACAATGCGGGAGACCCAGATTCAATCCCTGGGTCAGGAAGATCTCCTGGAGAAGGAAATGGCAACCCACTCCAGTACTCTTGCCTGGAAAATCCCATGGATGGTGAAACCTGGTAGGCTACAGTCCATGGGTCCAAAAGAGTCAGACATGACTGAGCAACTTCACTTCACTCTGAAATGTTACACCAGTAGGAAGGGCAAAACACAAAAGGACCAACTCAACTCTCACAAAGGTTCAGCTTTGACTCAAACGAGGTTAAGATGGTCTGCCTCTATACTAACTGCATTACAAAAGCTAAAGAAAATCTCTGGAGAAAGATAGCATTACTTACAATACTACATTGGTTCTACAACTTTTCATATACAACATGTTGCAGTTGATCAAAATTTACTAGGTGTACTAGGAGATAAGACCAAGTCACCTTTAACCAAGAGAAGAAATAGATAATATAAACTGATTCACAGAAATCCAGTTATTGGAGTTATCAGATATAGACACATATTGAGAGAATAACCTCTAATCAGTACATTTCAGGAGATAAAGACAAAATGGAAAATTCCAACAGATCAGATTGATTATATTCTTTATAAATGGAGAAGCTCTATACAATTAGCAAAAACAAGACCAGGAGCTGACTGTGGCTCAGACCATGAACTCCTTATTGCCAAATTCAGACTTAAATTGAAGAAAGTAGGGAAAATCACTAGACCATTCAGGTATGACCTAAATCAAATCCCTTATGATTTAGGGAAATAGAGAGAAATAGATTTAAGGGCCTAGATCTGATAGATAGAGTGCCTGATGAACTATGGAATGAGGTTCGTGACATTGTGCAGGAGACAGGGATCAAGACCATCCCCATGGAAAAGAAATGCAAAAAAGCAAAATGGCTGTCTGGGGAGGCCTTACAAATAGCTGTGAAAAGAAGAGAAGCGAAAAGCAAAGGAGAAAAGGAAAGATATAAACATCTGAATGCAGAGTTCCAAAGAATAGCAAGAAGAGATAAGAAAGCCTTCTTCAGTGATCAATGCAAAGAAATAGAGGAAAACAACAGAATGGGAAAGACTAGGGATCTCTTCAAGAAAATCAAAGATACCAAAGGAACATTTCATGCAAAGATGGTCTCGATAAAGGACAGAAATGGTATGGACCTAACAGAAGCAGAAGATATTAAGAAGAGGTGGCAAGAATATACAGAAGAACTGTACAAAAAAGATCTTCACAACCCAGATAATCACGATGGTGTGATCCCTGACCTAGAGCCAGACATCCTGGAATGTGAAGTCAAGTGAGCCTTAGAAAGCATGACTACGAACAAAGCTAGTGGAGGTGATGGAATTCCAGTGGAGCTATTCCAGATCCTGAAAGATGATGCTGTGAAAGTGCTGCACTCAATATGCCAGCAAATTTGGAAAACTCAGCAGTGGCCACAAGATGGGAAAAGGTCAGTTTTCATCCCAATCCCAAAGAAAGGCAATGCCAAAGAATGCTCAAACTACTGCACAATTGCACTCATCTCATACACTAGTAAAGTAATGCTCAAAATTCTCCAAGCCAGGCTTCAGCAATATGTGAACCATGAACTTCCTGATGTTCAAGCTGGTTTTAGAAAAGGCAGAGGAACCAGAGATCAAATTGCCAACATCCACTGGATCATGGAAAAAGCAAGAGAGTTCCAGAAAAACATCTATTTCTGCTTTATTGACTATGCCAAAGCCTTTGACTGTGTGGATCACAATAAACTGTGGAAAATTCTGAAAGAGATGGGAATACCAGACCACCTGATCTGCCTCTTGAGAAATCTGTATGCAGGTCAGGAAGCAACAGTTAGAAGTGGACATGGAACAACAGACTGGTTCCAAATAGGAAAAGGAGTACGTCAAGGCTGTATATTGTCACCCTGTTTATTTAACTTCTATGCAGAGTACATCATGAGAAATGCTGGACTGGAAGAAACACAAGTTGGAATCAAGATTGCTGGGAGAAATATCAATCACCTCAGATATGCAGATGACACCACCCTTATGGAAGAAAGTGAAGAGGAACTAAAAAGCCTCTTGATGAAAGTGAAAGTGGAGAGGAAAGGGTTGGCTTAAAGCTCAACAGTCAGAAAACGAAGATCATGGCATCTGGTCCTTCATGGGAAATAGATGGGGAAACAGTGGAAACAGTGTCCGATTTTATTTTTCTGGGCTCCAAAATCACTGCAGATGGTGACTGCAGCCATGAAATTAAAAGACGCTTACTCCTTGGAAGGAAAGTTATGAGCAACCTAGATAGCATATTCAAAAGCAGAGACATTACTTTGCCAACAAAGGTTCGCCTAGTCAAGGCTATGGTCTTTCCTGTGGTCATGTATGGATGTGAGAGCTGGACTGTGAAGAAGGCTGAGCACCGAAGAATTGATGCTTTTGAACTGTGGTGTTGGAGAAGACTCTTGAGAGTCCCTTGGACTGCAAAGAGATCCAACCAGTCCATTCTGAAGGAGATCAGCCCTGGGATTTCTTTGGAAGGAGTGATGCTAAAGCTGAAACTCCAGTATTTTGGCCACCTCATGCGAAGAGTTAACTCATTGGAGAAGACTCTGATGCTGGGAGGGATTGGGGACAGGAGGAGAAGGGGACGACAGAGGATGAGATGGCTGGATGGCATCACTGACTCGATGGATGTGAGTCTGAGTGACCTCCGGGAGTTGATGATGGACAGGGAGGCCTGGCGTGTTGCAGTTCATGGGGTTGCAAAGAGTCAGACACAACTGAGCAACTGATCTGATCTGATATATATAAAGAATCGATGGAAATTTTACAACTGAGAGAATGTAATTAAAAATAAGAACATATTAGATGAGTTCAAAGTAGATTAGACAGATGAAGAGAGGTGAATTGGAAGAAAGAAAATAATCTGAAATGAATCACCAAGAGATAAAAAGAATGGAAAATACAGAAAAAGTGTATCATATTTTGGGCATAGTAAAAGGTTTTAGTAAAATTGTAACTGAAGTCCCAGAAAATGACAGAGACAGAGAGAATTGAATGGAGCAATTTTTGAATAGTAATGGCCAGAAATTTTCCAAAATTGATGAAATACATAAATCCACAGATTCAAGAATCCCTTTAGAGCCCTGTGAGTGAGTGAAAGTCACTTAGTCACATCGAGCTCTTTGCAACTCCATGGACTGTTGTCCATGGAATTCTCCAGACCAGAATACTGGAGGGGGTAGCTATTCCCTTCTGCAGGGGATCTTCCCAACCCAGAGATCAAACCTAGGTCTCCTGCATTGCAGGCAGATTCTTTACCAGCTGAGCCACAAGGGAAGCCCAAGAATACTGGAGTGGGTACCCTAACTTCTCCAGCAGATCTTCCCGAATCAAACCAGAGTCTTCTGCATTGCAGGTGGATTCTTCATCAGCTGAGCTACCAGGGAAGCCTTTAGAGCCCTAAGCAGTGTAAATTCAAAAAAAAAAAATAACATCTAGACACATCCAAGTCAAACTACCAAAAATCAAAGAACAACACACTATGCAAACAAGGACTAAAGAGATTGTTGAGAGGCAGAAAGATAAATATTTCTGTGACCATACAAATTTCGCATTGTCAATAATAATTCATGGACAATGTATTTTTCTGATTCTTATTGGATCAAATTGATTGTTTTCATGTCTTTGAAGCTAGCATTTTCTTAAAGAAGGATCACACTCTGTTTTACCCACATGCCACCCATACTCCAAGAGTCAGGTGCCAAGAGCTTCCTGCTAGCCTGAAAACCATGCCATTGAGTCTGGCAATCTGCATGTATATAGTGTATAAACACTCACAGCTCTCTTTCTGTTAACCCCAAGTTTGCTGAGCTTTGCCAAAGGTCAGGTTAAGTGTTGGGCAGTGCCTGCCCTCAGTTCAGTTCAGTTTAGTTCAGTCACTCAGTCGTGTCCGACTCTGCAACCCCATGGATCGCAGTATGCCAGGCCTCCCTGTCCATCACCAACTCCCGGAGTTCACTCAAACTCACATCCATCGAGTCAGTGATGCCATCCAGCCATCTCATCCTCTGTCATCCCCTTCTTCTCCTGCCCCCAATCCCTCCCAGCATCAGGGTCTTTTCCAGTGAGTCAGCTCTTCGCATGAGGTGGCCAAAGTACTGGAGTTTCAGCTTTAGCATCATTCCTTCCAAAGAAATCCCAGGGCTGATCTCCTTCAGAATGGACTGGTTGGATCTCCTTGCAGTCCAAGGGACTCTCAAGAGTCTTCTCCAACACCACAGTTCAAAAGCATCAATCTTCAGCATTCCACTTTCTTCACAGTCCAACTCTCACATCCATACATGACCACAGGAAAGACCATAGCCTTGACTAGACAGACATTTGTTGGCAAAGTAATGTCTCTGCTTTTGAATATGCTATCGAGGTTGGTCATAACTTTCCTTCCAAGGAGTAAGTGTCTTTTAATTTCATAGCTGCAATCCTGCCTCAGATCAGATCAGATCAGATCAGTCGCTCAGTCGTATCCGACTCTTTGCGACCCCATGAACTGCAACACGCCAGGCCTCCCTGTCCATCACCAACTCCTGGAGGTCACTCAGACTCACATCCATCGAGTCAGTGATGCCATCCAGCCATCTCATCCTCTGTCGTCCCCTTCTCCTCCTGCCCCCAATCCCTCCCAGCATCAGAGTCTTCTCCAATGAGTCAACTCTTCACATGAGGTGGCCAAAATACTGGAGTTTCAGCTTCAGCATCATTCCTTCCAAAGAAATCCCAGGGCTGATCTCCTTCAGAATGGACTGGTTGGATCTCCTTGCAGTCCAAGGGACTCTCAAGAGTCTTCTCCAACACCACAGTTCAAAAGCATCAATTCTTCGGCGCTCAGCCTTCTTCACAGTCCAACTCTCACATCCATACATGACCACAGGAAAGACCATAGCCTTGACTAGGCGAACCTTTGTTGGCAAAGTGATGTCTCTGCTTTTGAATATGCCTGCCTAGTGGAGCTCAAAACTTGAGAGAGAGAGAGAGAGAGGCAGGCATGGATGGGACCTCACATCTCTGAGTGTGCAGTGCAGAGTTCCTTTCTGCAGTTTCTGCAGAGTTCCTTTCTCAAATATTCATTGAGCACCTACTATGTGCCAGACTCATTAACGTGTTTTTTTCCCCCCCTTGTCTTATTTTTTTCTGAACTAAGACCCATAGTCTTTCCAAAAAAAACTATGACTTTTTTTTTTTGGCTATGCCATATGGCATGCAGGATCGAACCTATGCTTGGATTGAACCTGTGTCCCCTGCTTTGAAAACACAAAGCCCTAGCTCCTGGATGGACATCATTTTTTTTTAAAGGGGAAGATTTTTCTCCCCAGTAAGTGAGTTTTGTGAAATACCTATAAAATTAACAGCAAACAGGTAAACACAAGAGGCCAAGGTAGAGAAAAGGGGAAGAGGAAGGAAAATAACCCTTACAGAACCTCCACTGTTTACTCTCTCATTGATCCCCATAATAACCAAATGTGGGAAGTGTGGATACACTTTATAGGTTGGAAATTTCAGGCAGAGAGGTCAAGTAACTTGTCCCAAGGCCCCAGCTTATAAATTAAGTAGCTGGTCTGTAGACGCCAAGCCTTTTGACTCTGGGTCCAGTGTTCTTCCTACACAAGGCAACTGAGTAGTAGGTGTCCTGGAGACCTTCTTTTTCACTCATGGATCCCCTGGGCCTGGGGCTGGTATTTGTGAAGCAATGTGAGGAGTCTGAGGGAACACATTTCAGCCTCCTTGTCTGCTCTGCTGATGGGTTGAAATGCCCAGAAGTCCCAGATGGGGTTGGAGTCTGGTGCCTCCTCCACCCACCGCTCACCCTGTTGGCCTTCCTGTCTTTAGGACTTAGCATTAGCATGTCATCGTCTGACAGGTAGTGAGATAGAGCAACTGAAGGTGAATGAAGGCCTTTGTCTTTGTGGATGATCCTCTCATCATCAGGGTCCTAGCATTTTCTTGACAGTTTCTAGAGGGTCCTTTACTCATTTAGAAGTGGCATCTGCATCTGGCTCTTGTGCAAGATGTTCATCTAGTCCTTTTGGCCAACAGTGTAGCTTCAAAACCAGACCAGAGAAAAACGAAGAAAAGAACATTCATAGGTGTCATAGTCTTCTCAGGCTGCCTTAATAAAGTACCATAGATTGGATGGCTTAAACAATAGAAACTGATTTTCTCAAAATTTTGGAGGGTGGAAGTCTGAGATCAAGATGCCGGTATGGACAGGCAGGTTCTGAGCTCTCTTTCTGGCTTGCAGAGGACTGCCTTCTAACTGTGTCCTCACATGGCAGAAAGAGTGAGCTCACTGGTATTGCAATAAGCCACTAATCCCATCATGGGAGCCCCACCTTCATGATGTCATCTAACCTAATTACCTCTCAAAGCCTCCATCTCTGAGTACTATCTCATGAGAGGTTAGAGCTTCAACATATAAATTTCTGTGTACATACTAAGTCGCTTCAGTTGTGCCTGACTCTGTATGACCCCATGGGCTGTAGCCCACCAGGCTCCTCCACCCATGGGATTCTCCAGGCAAGAATACTGGAGTGGGTTGCCATGTGTAAATTCGGAGGGGACACAGTTCAGCCCATAGACATTGGTTTTTCCTTCAGGCAAATCTCGTCATCTCTTACCAGTGTAATGAGCATATTATGATTCCAAAGGGGTAGCAAGAAAGAGCCACTGCCCTGATGTTTGTTCTTTAACATTTGTCTTTTCTGGGGTCCCTTTGGCAGTTTCATAGTCAGGTTTCAGGAGAGGCCAGTTCCCCATCCTGAGAAAAAAAGACCCCAAGGAGGCTATATGCAAGTTCTCTGAGTGAGTTTTGGTGGGGAGTGGGTGGGAACCAGATGTCCCAGGTGGTATTGAGCATGTGTCTAGACACCTGGAGACCTAAGGGAGGTGACTGCTGTTCCCATCTGAAGGTCAGGTCATTAAATGGCCTTTATATATTTTATAGCTTTCCCAATTAATTGTTTTTAAATCTCTGAAGTTTGAACCTTGAAGGTTCAACTGCTGAAAACAAAGATGCTGTAGAGGCTATTGCCCTATTTTTCTTTGGATGGTCCGTCTCTGTGCCCCAACCTCACTCCCACTGATCCTCAGCAGAATCTAGTTACTAGATCTTCCTTTTGGGGACCTGGTCCCCTTGTTTCTGGTAGGACCTCATGCTGGGTGCTCTAGGGTTCCGAGTGAAGGTTCTGACGCCCAGCCCAGCCTTCTTTCAGGTGCTGGGCCTGCACCACAGGTCTGAGTGGGGTGTCCAAGCCTCAGTGCTCCTACCAGGCTGAGGACTCCTGCTGCTTGGCCTGTGGCTGCTTCTGGCCAGCTTGGACCTAAGCTTTTCCCTGGACTGGACTCTGGTCTCTGCTTCTGATCAGCGACGCCCTCTCCCAGTTTCCCGGTGCCCTTGAACTACTGCCGACCCTTCATGGCTTCCCTGGTGACCCTTCTGCACACACACCCCTGTCCCTAGCACGTGAGCAACTGTCCTGGGTCTTCCTGAGGCCTGTTGCCTCCCTCCTCGCCCTTTGAGGGCACCCCTGACCATACCTGCCAAGTGGCTTGTCAGGACGCTGGTGACACCTCCAGGGAGGGCAGTCTGGGACAGGGGGCGGGGACTTCAGCAAAGCTGGTGGGTCTGGATTGCTCTGCTGTGACCTAGAAACAGGGCTTTACAGAATTGCCCTGTACTACGTGCTCTCCACACCCCTGGAAGTTTGGCAGTGGGAGGATGGACTCATGCACAGCTTAGTAAAAGCAGCATTTCCCATTTTGACTGCTCAGGGTTGACAACGTGGCAGCAATACAACTGGATCAAGCTGGCCTGTGTCAGGAGGCACTCGGGGCAAGAACAAGGACTTCATGTGTGTAGCTCTAACAACTACCTGTGGGGGATGTAGTTTCTCTGAAAACACAAGACTCAGAGATGTTAGGTACCTTGGCCACGGTCACACAGCACGTCTATAACAGGGTATGATTTTAAACCATACCCACCGAGGCCAAGGCTCACAAGGCATGAGGCTGGAATGAGCACCTCCTGTTGCTCCACACACAGAGCAGCCTCAGGATAGGGGTGGGGAACTGATATTTCCAAAGATATTTAGTCTTTTCTTCTTTGAAAAAGTACATCACTGTGCAAGACTTCAAATATGACTGTGCTTCACTACTTGGTAGACAGACCTGGATAAATGCAGAGTATGCAGAATAAAGGGCCGCAGCGGGGGGTGCCTTGGCGACTAATAAACCAGTTGAGAGGCACTGTTCTCACCCTGCCCCGTGCCTAGAGCTGCCCTGAGCTCCACTCCAGAGGGCAAGACTCTGCCTTGATGCTTGTCAGGGCTGTGCCCATGCACAGCTCTGGGTAAACCTTTGCCTTCACCCAAGTGACCGTGTGTCCCAAGGGATACATTTATGCTAAATAGCACCTTCTGTGACCCTGCTCCCTCCCGAAGGGATGATACCCAGTTTCAGAGAATCTGGAGGAGGGCCTCATGGCCAGGCCCTTACTGGGACAGAGTAGAAATCTCCACTCAGCTGCTACTGGACCCAACTCACCCCTCCCTCCCTCGACTGCCCCAGAGCTCTTTTCTGCAGAGAGGGCCCCACATCCCAAGCCCTCTGACCGCTGGCAGCCACATCTAACCAGCCACCACTCTCAGCTTCCTAGTCACCCCCACACTGGGAGTTGGGCCAGGCTTGCAGGCAGCGTCTGGCCTGACGAGGCGGTGGCCGGGGGTGGTGGCTATGTCTGATTGAAGTCCCCATTTCCCTCCTACAAAGGCAGCATAATTAATCAGGCAGTAATGAATTCAGGTACCCCCGGCTTGTCACCTCAAGAGATAGGCTCTCTGAGAGTGCTGGAATTCACAAGAGGCAATCACGTTACCATTACGATTTTTTAGTATTAAATGTTAAGAGGAAGATGTATTGGAATTTGACCAAAATTTTGTCTGTTTACCTTCAAGAACCCCTCGCCCATTTTCTTTCTTCCTCTTATTTATTTATAATTTACCTTGGGCCATTCTGGGTCTTTGTTGCTGTGTGCAGGCTTTCTCTAGTCGCGGTGGGTGGGAGTTGCTCTTCTTCATTGCAGTGCACGGGCTCCTCATTGCGGGGGCTGCTCTTGTTGTGGAGCATGGACTCTAGGCTCGACGGCTTCAGAAGCTGTGGTGCACTGGATTCGTTGCCCCACAGTATGTGGGACCTTAGTTCCCAGATCAGGGATCAAACCCGTGTCCTCAGCATTGGCAGGCAGATTCTTAACCGCTGGACCATCCAGGAAGTCCCCTGTCCCATTTTCTTTCTCTCTTCCTTTGGCTCACAGGGCTGGGGCACTTGGGGTGGGTGGTCCTCTGGCTGACTCGGATCCTCCACCTGAGGTTTTCTCAGTTCAAGGATGACTGTCCCCTTGTGTCCCTGTTATTCAGCATCCTCTCATATGAGGCCTTGGGAAAGGGGAGGCGGGTGTTCCCCTCACTGAGAATTCAGGCTCCCCAGTGCTCTGCCACCAGGGCTCTGGAGATGGACCAAGTGGGCAAAGGTGTTGGGAGGGCTGTGGGATGCTGTGACTGGGCCCTAATTGTACTGACCTGTATTCTTAAGCTTCCAGGAGCAGCCAGCCCAGGAGCACAGTGGGGCTATCAGCAAAGCAGGGATGCTGATCCAAGTTCAAATCCCAGTCTTCCCAGGGCCACACTGGGAGCTTTGGAAAAAATTGCAGAAGTTGGAGCTGGCATCCGTCAACGTAGTGGGATGAAACAAAGTGGCAGTCGTGGGCCACCTTGCGTATGGCTTGCATACAGTAGGCCCTCAGCTGGTGAAGGCTTCTGCAGGTGGGGCCCATGGAGCCCCAGGCTTTGGGCTGAGGCAGGCCCAGGGCTGGCCCATTAGAGGCTGCTGAGCTCCACATGGAAACCCCAGCTGGCTGTGGGGCCCAAGGTGTAGTGTGTGCCAAAGTCCCCTCACTTTAAGTGGCTTCTGGTCAGTGCCAGCTCATGTCCCTGCCAGATTCAGGGCCAGTGGCCCCCCAATGCCATGAGAATACTGTGAAAGCTTCCCAGAAGATATGCTGTTTGATCCCCTTTAAAGGAATACATCAGAGCCCTACAGGTTGGCCCAAAGCTGCTATGTCCCCGTAGAGAGTGGATAAGTATCTTGAAATTCCCTGTGTCTCAGGCACCTCCTCTTTGCTCAATCAGGAAAGCCAAGTGATAAGCCGAAGACAAGCTGCTCAAATGGGCAAAGAATATGAGTAGGTATGAATAGGTATATGAATATGAATAGGTTCACCAAAGACGCATGGAAAATGGCTCAGAAATTGGTTTTTAAAAAGAATGCTCAATCCTGCCAAACCTTAAGGGAGATGCAACTTAAATGAAGTAGTATTTATATACATATACTAGAATAGTACTCAGCCAGAAAAAGAGAATGAAATAGGGTTTCCCTGGTGGCTCAGTGGTAAAGAATCTGCCAGTGGAGGAGACATGGGTTTGATCCCTATTCTGGGAAGATCCCACATGCCAAGAAGCAGCCAAGCCGCATGAGCCATAGCTATTGAATCTGTGCTCTAGAGCCTGGGAGCCACAGCTACTGAACCCGTGTGCCTCAACTACTAACGCCCATGCACCCCAGAGCCCACATTCAGCAACAGGAGAAACCACCGTAATGAGAAGCCTGCACACCACCACTACAGAAAAGCCCTCATAGCAACGAAGACCCGGCACAGCCAGAAGTGAATAAATAGAATTATTTTTTAAATAAAATGAAGTAACGCTTTCTGCAGCAACGTGGATGGACCTAGAGATTATCATAGTAACTAGTAAGCTAGACAGAGAAAGACAAATATCATATGATATCATTTGTATGTGGAAACCAAAGAAATGATACAAATGAACTTATTTACAAAACAGGAACAGCCTCACAGCCTTGGAAAACAAACTTATGGTTACCAAAGGGGCAAGATGGGCAGGGGAGGAATAAATTAGGAATTTGGGATTAACATACTGCTACTATGTAAAATAGATAATCAACAAGGACCTGCTGTCTAGAACACGGAACTATACTTAATATTCTGTAGTAACCTTTATGAAAGAATACTGAAATCTGAATAAGAATGAATATATGTATAAATGAATCACTTTGTGTACACCTGAAACTAACACAACATTGTAAATCAACTGTTGTTGTTTAGTCACTCATTTGTGTCCGACTCTTCTTCGGCCCCATGGACTGTATCCTTTCAGGCTCCTCTGTCCATGGGGTTTTCCAGGCAAGAATACTGGGGTGGTTGCCATTGCCTTCTTTAGGGAATATTCCCAACCCAGGGGTCAAACCTGAGTCTCCTGTATTGCAGACAGATCCTTTACTGCTGAGCCACTGGGGACGTCCAAAACAACTGCACTCTAACAAAAAATTAAATTTGAAAAATGAGGTAGCATTTCTCACTCATCAAATGCATAAAATTTTACAAGTCTGATAGTATCAGGTACTAGTGAGAATGTCAGGATAGTGCTCTCAGAGCTACCTATTGGTACAACTGTTTTGGAGGGCCTAGCCGTGTCCTTTAGAACTAGAAATCTGTATACCCTGGAACCCAGCAATTTCCCTTCTGCTTTACCTGCCCCCAAGAAACATATATATGCACACAGAGAGAAGTGATCACACCAGTCTTTGTAATTGTAGAAACCCAAATGCCCATCAGTATTGGAATGCCTAAATAGATTAAGGCATCTTCACAGTGTGGAGTTTTATATAGCAATTTTAAAAAATTGAGTTGAACCTATATATATGCAAATAGATCTCTAAGATTGAGTTAAAAAAAAAATCTGCAGAACAATATATGTATTTTTCATGTAAAAAAAATCTTCAATAACAACAAATACTGCATAGTTTTAACACATACTGCATAGTTTTAACAGAGTCCTATGTGTGTTGCAAAAGCACAGAACAAAAAGCAGAAAGAATATGTACAGACTCATGTACAGTGGCTACCTTTTAGAAGGTTGAGTGGTAGCCATGGATTATAGGAGTTTGGCAAGGATGGAATGGCTTGAGTTTTCTCTACAATGCTATAGGCTTTGGGGAGACAAATGGGTTACTGTACCTTATGTAGAATATAGATTAATCTTGAAAAGAGTATGCTAGGGGAAACAGACTGCATCTAGGCACAGTTGGCAGAATACAACATGAAAAGCTGAGAGAATGGCGAAGAAGGAAGGGGAGTGAGCATACTGTGCACAAAAGCCCTCTGGGGCTGGCCGAGGGGAGGAAAGGGAAGAGCAGAGTGATAAAGTTGGGGAGCCTGGACACGCAGAAGGAACCCCCAGGAAGGTAAGGTGAAGAGCCAGGCTGCTGATTGCTTTGTCCCTGACTGGAGAGGGAGCATGACACACAGAGATGCCCTTCCTGATGCTGAAGTTTCCAGCTGTGACAGCTAAGGCTCCTCCCCACACTCCTCCTCTCTTCCTTTCAAGCTGGAAATCTATTTCTCTTGCTGGCTTAGAGAGGAAGTCTTGATTAGTTTTGCATAAGGACCCTGAATTAGTTTTGCATAAGGACCCTGAATTACAACTCCGTACTCTGGGACTTCCCTGGTGGTCCCGTGGTTAAGAATCTGCCTGCCAGTGCAGAGAGCATGGGTTCCATACCTGGTCTGGGAAGAGTCCATGTGCCGGGGAGCAACTAAGCCTATGTGCCACACCTGCTGAGGCCTGCATGCCTAGAGACAGCTCCACAACAGAAGACACTGCAATGAGAAGCCCCACACACCACAACAGAGAGTAGCCCCCACTCGCTGCAAGTAGAGAAAGTCCATGTACAGCAACAAAGACCCAGAGCAGCCAAAAATCAATAAAATGTTTAAAAAGTCACTACTCCTGGGACTTCCCTGTTGGTCCAGTGGTTATGAATGTGCCTTGCAATGCAGAGGGCACAGGTTCAATCCCTGGCCAGGGAACTAAGATCCCACATGCTGTGTAGGAGCCCCCACACTGGAGCCTATGAGTCAGAACTAGAGAGCCCGTATGCCTGCAACTGTTGAGCCCACCCACCACAATTAGAGTCGAAACCCTGCAACGAAAGATCCTGTATGATGCAAGAAGATCTCATGTGCTGCAACTAAGACTGATGCAGCCAAATAATAAATAAATAAATTTAAAAATCAGTACTGCTGCTGACCCCTCTGAGAGCATGCAGGAATGGACGCTGATCCTGGACACACCTTTGTTGTAAAGGGCTGCCCAACAGGTCTAGAAACCTGCTTCTGCTCGTGTCTGTGTGGATGGGGAACCTGCTTCTCCTGGGTCATGCTCAGGGGTCCTTAGGTTTACAAGGTGGGGGTGGTATGGGAGCCTCAATTGCAGCCAACTGGGCAACCTTCAGCCCTGGGCTCAGCATCCTGGCACAGAGCTAGGCCAGAAAAATGTGCAAAAGAAAGTAAAACTTATCTCCAAAGCTCCATAGTATGGGGGCTTTGGAGTCCGATCTGAATTCATACGCCAGCTCATTCCCATGGCTGGTGTGTGTAACTGTGCAACCTCAGATACACCAGCAGCCTTTCTGGGAACTAAATAAATAAAATGTTACCAAGCTCTCAGCTCCATGAATGTCGCCCAGGGGTGGTTAAAAATAATGATGGTAACATACATCTCCTGTCTCTTCAAGACCTTTGTCAGAACAGCAGACCTTGACGTACTGTGAATGTGGTTTCTGATGTATTGGGTTGGTCAAAAGTTCATTTGGGTTTTTGTGGAAGATCTTACAGAAATGCCTGAATGAACTTTTTGGCCAAACCAATACTTAGTTTATTCTAGTGTGATGTTCAAGAAAACTCTTCTTTTAACTCAGTAACTCTTTCCCATCCTGCATTTCTTAAAATTGGAGGCTTATAGTTTCAGAAATCTTTATGAAGGAATGAGACCTAAGAAGAGAGATCCCAGTGCGCCTGGATTGGGAAAGGCCAGTAAAGAAATTGCTTCCAGCCATCCGGGGGCGAGGCGTTGAGAGAAATGGCCCCTCCTCTGCCATGTTGGCTAGCCCCTGTCGGACCCCAGTCAGCTAGTGAGGCATCCATCATTCCCGTCAAGAAAGCCAGGACCAGAGACAGGTGAGCGAGGCACCTGCCTGGGGGCAAAATTTAAGGCGGTGTCAAAACTGGGCTTCCCTGGTGGCACTAGTGGTTAAGAACCCACCTGCCAATATAGGAGACATAGGAGACGCGGGTTCAATCCCTGGGTTGGGAAGATCCCCTGGAGGAGGAAATGACAACTCACTCCAGTATTCTTGCTTGGAGAATCCCATGGACAGAGAGCTTGCGGGCTACAGTCCATAGGGTCACAAAAAGTCAGACACGACTGAAGCAACTTAGCATGCACAGCATGTCAAAGCACTCAGTAATAAAGATAAATAATATTTTAATGCAATATATATTTAATAAAAATTAATGCAAAAAAAAAGATCTATGATGAACAAAGTGTCACCACTTTACACCCTGGCTTCCAGTCTCATCTTATTGACCCCATAAGCTGCTGTCAAGCTCTTTACATCCTCCTTGCTGGGCTGTCTTGAGCATGGCTTGGTCTGCCTAGGTCTAGGAGAAAGGGGCTGGGGAATGGACTCTAACTTGTCTTCTATCAGCATGGGAAGGAGCAAGGAAACCTTTCTGGGCAATTATCTTTTGAGGTGTGTGTGTGATTTTTTTTTTTTTTAAAGCACAGCACACACTGGCTTTTTTAAAAATAAAAATTATTTGGCTGTGCTGGGTCTTAGTTGCAGCATGTGGGATCTAGTTCCTTGACCAGGGATCGAATCGTGCCCCCTGCATTGGGAATGCAGTGTCTTAGCCACTGGACCACCAGGGAAGTTCCTATATGATTTTTTAAAATATTTATTTTTTGGTGACTCTGTAGAGGAAATAGATTTAAACAAAATAAAACCTAAAAACAAGGGATAGGAACATGAGAATTTAGAGAAAGCAGATTTGAAAACAGTTTTCAGAAAGCCTTCTACTGTCTGTCACCTGATTTTTCAGAAAATAGCCAAGGATTTGCAAGAGCAATTTTTCAGTTTTAAGTGCCTTTATTTCCCCTCAACGATGCTGCTGCAGTAAATACAGGTTCACGCGCACATCCCATTTGCCCCTCTAGAATCTGAGCATTCTGCACACCTGGCTTGAAAGCTCAGCTGGTTTGCCTTCAGACACCACCCATCTCAGTCCTAGGCTCACCCCTCCATCCCTGGCTGAGGGGGCTGGATGCCCAGCCAGTATGGAAGCTTCCACCCAGCAAGAGACAGGACAGCTACAGTGTAGATGTTGGCTTGATGAGACAACCCCTTAGTCGGTTAAACACCCTCCCAAAAGAAATGTGCTGTGTGCTAAGTTGATCAGTCATGTCCAACTCTCTGCAGCCCCATGGACTGTAGCCCGCAGGCTCCTCTGTCCGTGGGATTCTCCAGGCAAGAATACTGGAGTGGATTGCTGTGCCCTCCTCCAAGGAATCTTCCTAACCCAGGGAATGGAGTTGGGGTGGGGGGAAAACGCCTTTTTCTTTAAGTTGGAAATCATGTAACAAACCATTTTTGTTGCGATACAGTATTTAAATCAAACTAGATTAATAATAATGTAATCATATGCATTTATTCTGCTATTCTACATATTAAAAAAGAAACTAATTTGAGAATATTTAGAAATAAGGACTTCCCTGGTGGCTCAGTGGTAAAGAGTCCGCCTGCAATGATCCCTGGGTCAGGAAGATCACCTAGAGAAGGAAATGGAAACCCAATCCAGTATTCTTGCCTAGAGAATCCCTTGGACAGAGGAGCCTGGTGGGATATAGTCCATGGGGTCTCAAAAGAGTCGGACGCAGCTGAGAGACTAAACAACAAGCTGTTGATGGCAATTATTTGTGGTGTGTGTTCTTCACTCACTGCTGAGGGGGCTACTGTTCTATCAAGAGGGATGTCGGGGGACTAGGTTGGGGGAGCTGGAGAAAATCTAGGAAGAGGAAGACCCCACTTCTGAAAGAGACAGCAGTGAAGGCAGGCAGTTGAGGTTTAAGTTTTTAAGCAAACACTGCTTTTGAAAAAACTGGATTCTATAATTTTTTATATTAATGATATACTTTAAATTATTACTAAAAATGCCATCCAAGGGAACGGGAAAATGGAATCCGTTTTGTCCTTCCCTTTATCTGTGGACTTCATTTAAAAATCACTTTATTTTCAGCACCTTGGTTTTGTTGTCTTTGCCAGAAAGTAACTTTTCTGTTCAACAGTATATTAATGCAGAATAGAAATAAAGATGCTTTTAAAAAAATTCTTTCAAGCACAAAAGGAGATGGTTTTCAACAGATAATTTTACATATTTACATATTTTACCTTAAGCATTTTGTAGTCTCTGCCTACTGGTGAATGGATCAGATTTTTGCACTCTACAAAATGAACCAGTTTGGCTTCTGAGCCTTTGCGAAGGACGGAAATGAATTCTAACTTTTTTTTTTCACTTCATTTTCGCATCTTCACATTTCCTTATTTCACATGGTTTAAAATAAAATGCCTCCAGCATTATTTTTCCTTTCTCAAGAGCAAAGTGAATGTGACTTTTCGGAGGGGTCACAGGATGCCCTGGAGGCCTGTGGGTGTTGTTGGACTGCTGCCTGCTTTCAGCTTGACTGAAGGGCTTGTCAGAGTTTTCATCTCCTAAGAAACGCGCCGCCGGCGATGGCCAGAAGCAGGGGAAGGCAGCAGTATGAGTCCCACGCTGGTTTCTTTCCCACTGACATCAAATCCTGAGGTTTTAAAATTAATCCCACACAAAGACAGCCCTTCATTGTGGTGCCTGTTTGAAATTAGATGAGCAATAATGACCTTTCTAAGATGTCTCGTTGTTAAGATAGCCCCCTGTTGAAATTGAAAGGCTGCCGAGGGGGCCCCCCGACCAGAGTGGGTGAGATGCCTCAGCAGTCAGCCGGGTCAAGGTAACCGCCTGGCCTGGCCGGAGGTGCTGCCGGGTGGCAGGAAGTGGCCGCTAGCCCAGATGGCCGTGGCCCTTGGGCTCCTGCAACCTGGAGCCACCGACGCTCCCCAGGTCTGAGCTGCTGACTGGCCCCGGCTGAGAACGGCTCCCACCTCCAGGTCAAATAGATTCCTTGAGTTCTAACAAGCATTTTTTGTTACAGGAACCTGGAGATATAAAGGGACTCGACCTGAACATTAACAAAGAATGCAGTCATCTTCCAAGAAGGAGGAGCACAGAATGGGGACTGGTCCTCTGCAGAACCCCTACTGTACCCCACTTAATCTTACTTCTCTTGCACAGTGGCTTTTCTTCCCCACATCATATGGCTTTCACACCAAACCACCTTACCCGGGATCCGGGTGCAGCCAAGCGGGCAAGCCTGGTTCAGGCAGCTAACTGTGCCATCCGAATCCAGGGCAGCGCGGCTGCCTCTCTGCTGGGCCCTGGGCACCCATCTATCATCTCTGTGGTACCTACGGGCTCTTCACACAGTGGCCACTAAGAAAACTTCTCAGGGAGAACAGGTTTGAATGGCGACGTCCCTGCACATTAACAGAAACAGAGGAGCATTTAGAGCTTATGTGGTTTGAATGTGACCTTCTTACCAGACTAGACCGGAATAACAATTTAGTTATTTTCGATAACTGCTATGCTTCTAAATAATTAGATATTGTAATCATTTCCATCAGTGACTCCGTTCGGAGTCCTGTTTCAGTTAACACGGTCATGGTGCCACTGTGGCCTGCATGAAGGGCTCGGTCTTTGAAAATAGAAAGTGTGTGTTAAGCATCCTGTTATTTTTACTGCCCACCAC
Source organism: Tragelaphus eurycerus (assembly GCA_935064755.1). Taxonomy (NCBI): domain Eukaryota; kingdom Metazoa; phylum Chordata; class Mammalia; order Artiodactyla; family Bovidae; genus Tragelaphus; species Tragelaphus eurycerus. The sequence continues at coordinate 13,405,633 of CAKXYN010000020.1, forward strand.
AAGCTCGCCTACATTTTTCCCATTGTTCCTATTTGGAGAAGGCGTCTATGCTGTTGAATTTTGAGATTCCTACTGTCCTCTGCAAAGGTTGCATCTCATTTGAGTTGCTTCTTTTAACCCTTGGCAGTGGTTTTCAAGAGAAGAGGTACAGGGAGACAGTCTGAGTATTTTGTAAACAACCAAAGCTGATTTATCAAAAGAGCACTTTTTTTTTTTTTTCCCTAGCATCATGGTCTCTGTCAAACTTCTTTCTGTATTCTGAGTGCTGGAGAATGTGCATTTGGAAAGTTAGAACGACAGCCTCCTTCTCTGTTTTAATATATTTCACCTCTCTGAGGCAGACGGATCAGAAGCTCACAAGGAAAACCGATGCCCTTTCCCGCAGCGAAATTAACCAGAATCACGTGGAAAACAATCCAAGCCTTGTAGGGAAGGGGAGCCATTAAAATGTGCCCTGAGCAATGGGCTGCACCCAATCTCGCAGCCTGGCTCACTCGGCGGCAGCAGACAGGAGGCTGCTCCCCGGGATGGAGGGAGCCTTGTTGTAGTGCCACAATTAAAATCAGCTCCTCTGCCAAAAAATAAAAGGGAGGAGGGAAGAAGGAGAACATCAAAGACAGATCGAAATGTGTAGTTAGTAATAAGAGTGGTCTCCTCTTGAACCAAAGCCTGCAGCGATTCACGGCCCCCTTGTTAATGAGAAATTTTGACCTCTGGTTTGTAAGTTAAACTTGTAATCCCAGCTAATGAAGTAAATCACTTCCAACTTGAGTCTGTTGTTCCCCCGTCTGCTTTGCACACTGGGTGTGAGAGTGAAGAGCCAGGTCCACACACACACACACACACATACACACACAGACCGAGGGGAAATATAATTATTCGGTGACTGCAGAGTTTCTTGCTTGTTGAGGACGTGCTCACAGTGACGCCGCAGGCACGGACTGTGGACCTATCCATTATTTTATGGTACCCTGTGTGTTGATAAGAGAGAAAGCCTCTTAGACTCTGGGTTGAACAGCAGGATTGAATGACACTGCGGGGAGGTAAGCCGGGGACCCTACACACTGCATTTCTTCATTTCTTAAGCAAATGGAAGTACATCTTACTCAGTTCCAGGCCAGCGACTGCAGAGACAGTCTGGTCCTTTGCATAGGGAAGAGGTCGATGGAGATTTACTGAAGAAATGTTGCTGAATGAAGGAGAGACTGGTTGGGTGATGTGGAACTTGGAGGGTAGAAAGCACAGCTCAGGAATGTGTGTCCAGGAAAGGCAGGGCTGAGGAGTCTGTGAGCTGCCTGACTTCCGGCTGCTCTGAGGCTCAGTGGGGAGAAGAGCCATTGTGTTCAACTGGATACAGCTGGGATGCTCAGGGGCTTTCTCCTTCGAGTGACAGATTGTAGCGAAGACAAACAGGCTAAGAAATTACCCAGTTTTAATTGCGTGAGGGCAAACATAAGTATTAGGCTGTTTTCGTCTCAAAAGGATTTCATTCAGAGAACTGTTGACATTCTGATGGAGGGCCCTATTTTTTATGCAATTCCATGATGCATCATGTTCTATTCCTCCCAGTGAGTCTAGAGCCTCTAAAAATTTCCAGATCCCTCTCTAAAAATTATTAGTGATCTTAGTTTTTGATTGGGCAACAATCACCTTAATTTTTGGCCAGGAGACAATTCAGCCACACAGTCTGGTGCCATCCTTGGCATAGCGACCTTGGGACATGAGCTGTCAGAGGTGAGACTTCTGGTATTTGGGAGATGTTAGCCTCCCTGCAAAGTTCAGGCCACCACCCTCTAATCAAGGCCGACTTTACCGCTGGCAGGGGGTGGGAGGAGGTAGCAGCCCCCAGAACCTGCTGGGACCACGAATCAGGGGGAGGCCCCGTGGCGCAGGGGTGTCCCTGCCCACCCTCTCTGTAGGCAGGATCTGTGTAACAAAATCCCACAGTGGAAAATGGCTCTTGTTTGGCAAATCTGGGGAGGCAGGCCCCTTTTTCATCATCTCCCGTATTGGACGTCCTTGTCCCTCTCCTGTCCCTTGGCATATGTTGGCCTAAAAGGTTTCTGAAAACTTCAAACTCTCTGGGTGTAAGGAAGGAGTTGGGGAGGGAGATGTTTTTAAAGCACTGATTCCTGTTATTTCCGTTGAAGGGCATTCAGACCTAGTCTCCTCTGGTTTTTCATTAGACAAAGCAAAGCATTTGGGCATTTGTCCTGTTTGTATGACCCTGCAGAGAGCTCTGGGGTGAGTCCCCAGGCAGGAAAAGTCACTGACTGGGTGTCTGAAATCTGAGGACGTCTGGGGCCCGAGGCTGGGCATTTAGATCTGCTATAAACAACAGTGCGTTTTACGTCAAGTGATTTGAATAATCTCATCTTTCCTCTAAATTTGAGCATGTATAAAATATTAATTTTGTCAACAAGTGGAGAAAATGCCACAGTGAATTTGTTCTCCAATGGGGTACCTGGTATGTGGAGGAGCCAGTCGAGAAGGGGCCATGATGAACACAATCATGGTTTATTAGCTGCACGGGCTTTTTCCTTTGTTTCTTTTCATTTAATTCAAAGTGGAACAACTCAGCATGCAAAACTAAAATTAGCTGGAAAAAGAGGTGTAAGTGAATAAACAGGCAGATCCATTAGAGTCGATGGGTTATCGGATCCCTTGCCACTCCTCAGACAGCGGCCTATTAAAAGTGGTAATGTTTGCTGCTGGCAGTGCCCCTGGCAAAGAAAGAAGGCCAAGGCAGGCCTATTTCACATGCATCAGACACAGGAATTAAATAGACCAATGTTCCCTAAAAGACTGAAGTACATCTCTTTCTGACGTTCATCTCAGGCAAAAATTCATTGATCTCAGTATGTCCCTTGGCAATTATAAAATATTAAATCCAAGTCACACTTTTCTAGTTGGCTTAATTTTTTCTCTTTTCACAGCTTTCTATTTGATCAATTTTAACAAGTTAGGAATAGCATCTAATAATAAAAAGTGCAGAGTTTAAAAGTTTGTTCTTTTGACATTCTTTCTTTATTTTGTTTTGGGGTGGCATTCACTTTGCATTATATAAATGACTTGAATGCTATTTTAACAAACAGAAAGAACATGAGTGAGCCAGAAGGTTCTTTATTGAGAATGATATTCATTAGTCAGTATCCAATGATAACGATAGCCTGATTTAAGGCTTTTTTTTTTTTTTAGCACATGCCCAAATAGCCTTCTTTTTGTTTTGTAGTCATTAATGCTCCCCTCTTCCAAAAATACCATGTGGTTTCAGCTGGGAGTATCTGGTAGGGCTAGAGGTTTGACTATGTTCCCACTGAGACTTACAAAAGATGTAAATTCCTTTCCCCATTTTTATGCATATGTAATTTCTTAGCGTTTGATGTTTGTTAATTCAGAATATAACATAAATGCTAGCACAGACACACATGAGAAAAATGCAGAATTGGGGGAGCCCATTTTCATTAGACTATCAGTATGGGAATTATTGAAGGGAAAAACATTGCATAATAGTAACTTTACTCTCCAATTCTCCTTGCCATAAACTATGAGAACATTCTCTCCAAATTTATAATTTATAATGTATAGAATCATTTTATGTGAAATAATAAATTCTTCTGAAACAAAATCTACTATGATCTCCCTACATTTAAATTTTCATGTGGGGGAAGTTATTCATCAGTTGCCCACCATATACCAATTACTTTATGAAAAGCTTTATTTAAATAATTTGATCCTTACCACAAACTCATGAGGTCGTGGTATTGTCTCCATTTTTCAGATAGGTGCAAGGGCCTCACAATCATGCAGCAACTTCCCTCTCTGGGCAAGCAGGCCAGTCCCTTGGGGGTTTTGACAGCAGGATCAGAAAGAAAAAGAGAGGAAGAGAAGGTCAGGCTAGAGAGCGAGAGGCCTGGGGGATGGTGTTGAGCAGGGTAGAAAAGACGGGGCCGCCACAGTACTCCAGGGAGAAAGCAGGAGAGAAGAGACGGGTTCCAAAGCAGGGCTGTAATCTGTTATCTCCTTCAGACTGTTAGACAAGTGTGAGGGTTGAACTTGGCTTATTTTGAAATTACCTTTAAGTTGGTCGATGGTGTTTCATCTTAGACTCTTCCCTGAGACTGGACCACGTGGGTGATGGCTTTAGAATTACTAGGGTTATTTCAAATGGCCAGTTACAGACAGTGTTTCAAAGAGAATTCAAAATAGAGCCGGAACATGAGGATGAGAGGCTGTAAGTCTGGTGGCTTCTGGGCTCCAAATAGGCTCAACCTGGGTCTCTAAAGGGGCCCTGCGTGCAGAATTTTCTGCACAGTCTTTTTGTGGCCACCATTGTCGTTCCCCTCCTTTACCTGTTTCCATTCCTGCCCATGCCTACTCTCTCTCACTGCGCAAGGATGGTGTATTGCATCTTTTCTGTCTGAGACAGCAAGAAGAGACCTCTCAAGGAGAGGATTAATGCCTTAGGGTTCAAACTGTGCTGTGAGCCATCTTTTATCGTGGTCCAAGCACCACAGGGCCCGCTGTGAGAGCCCCCTGCCCAGGGCCAACAGTGTGTGCAGTCGTGGTGGACTCACCCATCTCTGCATCTCCCACAGTGGTGTCCCCTCTCTGAGTCACTAGCCCCCTCTAAGATCTGCTCCTTCCTCTGCATACTGAGACCTCTTTCTATCACTCCAGCACCTAGAACATGGCTTAACACAGAACAGGTGTTCAGGAAAGATCTGCTGAACAGAAGGATGGATGGATGGCTTGGTGGCGAATGGATGGATGGACAGATTGGAGGATGGTTGAGAGAGTATCTCATAAACTCATGTCAGGAACTGAATAAGCTACCCCTCCCCAGAGCATGAGCGTTTTTTGAAAGACCTTGTATTGACTAAAATAATCCATAAACAATCTATGATAGGAATAGAAAAGAGTTTATTTGAATCAAACTGACTATAGTCTAGAAGCCGGCCTCTCAGCTAACTCTGAGGGACTGCTCTGGAGAAGCGTGGTTTTCAGCACAGCTCTATATCTCATCAGAACAAAGAACATTAAACAAGTCAGGGATACATTCCTTAAAGGTGCCCCCAAAATAGATCAGCAGTACACAGCTAGACAGTATGGCCTCGGCACCTGGGGAGGGAGTCTTACCGTGGAAGGACCGGCACTGGTGTCCCAGGAAGGAAGGCTTTTTCATCTTTGTTTTTAATATGGACATTCTTTATTTCCAGTCAATGTACCCTTTCCTTAATACTGAAAGCAGATGTATAATGTATGTTTGATAGGCCATAAACAGGCTGTTTTAGTTAGCATACAGTGCAAGTTAATTCATATATAAGCCAGAATAACTTCCCCATACCTCAGTACATGAAAATTTCTTTTATCACTAGGTAGGATGCTGCACACACAAAGAAATGTTACCCCAAATTGGGGTTCCCCAAATTGTGCTCCTCTAACCACCTGTTATGTGACTTACCTGAGTAGCCTGTTTACTGAGTCCCTGGGCCCCGCTCAAGACCTACTTCATCAGAATTGTGTGTTTTGAACAGGTGCACTCCAGTATTTGAGGACTCTTGTCCACTCCAGAGGGCTTTCCCAGGTATTGCTATTGGTAAGGAACCTGCCTGCCAATGCAGGAGACATAAGAGAGCGAGTTCAATCCCTGGGTCGGGAAGATCCCCTGGAGGAGGGCATGGCAACCCACTCCAATATTCTTTTCCTGGAGAAGCCCATGGACAGAGGAACCTGGTGGGCTGCAGTCCATGGGGTCGCAAAGAGTGGGACGTGACTGAGTGACTTGGCATGCACGCATGTGCACCCCAGCATTTGAGCACTTCTGCTATCCTAAATTGGAGAAGGAAATGGCAACCCACTCCAGTGTTCTTGCCTGGAGAATCCCATGGACGGAGAAGCCTGGTAGGCTGCAGTCCATGGGGTCGCACAGAGTCGGACACGACTGAAGCGACTTAGCAGCAGCAGCTATCCTAAAGGTAAGATTTCAGCAGTCCGGATGCTGATCTGAAAAAGGTGGAATGGAAACTCTTTGCTGGTGTCAGCAGCTAGAACCTCGTTTCTGCACCACCTACTGTTTATTTGCTGGGCCCAGGCAGCCTGAGGATCCAGCCCAGCCTCCTGAACACAAGGTGCCCTGCCAGTCACAAGGCAGAAGCTATGTTCCCATAATCCTCATCCCATCTCTGTCAGCAGCAGGCACCTTCCTCACTTCCTGGGATCAGGGTGGACCTCTGCAGCTTTGTCCTGTCCCCATGCTGCCCACATTAAGTTCCTTGGGTCCCAGGGACCTTGTGTAGTGAGGGGTCCCAGGCTCTTTGGGTCAGTGCTTTGCTACAAGCTTGTCCAGCCAGTTCTCCCAAAGGAGGGAGCCTAGACCTTCCTTCTGGGATTCAGGGAGGAGTTCCTGAGATAGAGCTGTCGTTGGGGTCAGCTAACAAAGCTGTTTCTTCTTGGGTGGAGCCTCAGTCATCTCATCTGTTAACTGGGAGTAAGAAGAACAACCTCCGTGCTTGGTTGCTTCAGACGTCTTGTGAAGGTGAGAGGCCTTGGCAAGTCTTAGTGTAAACAAAGGCTGTGTGCATATGTGCCCATTTGAACCAAGAGTCCTCAAGTGCATCTGGGGTGATTTCTTTCCTCCATGGTGGAGCTGGGGCAGGGCTGTCCTCCTCCCCGGATCTGAACTTCTGCATGCCTTGTGGGGTGGAGGGTGGGGTGGGAAGGACAAGGGCCCCTTGAAGGTCTGTGTGCAGTGAGACTTTGCACAGACTTGGAGGGTCTCAGCCTCTCCTCCAACCCCCTTTTCCAGATTAAATGTTTGCATCCTTGTTAGTTTTGATCTCCTTTGTGAGCATTACACCCAAGTACCTCTAAAATGCTTCCCTGGTGGCTCAGACAATAAAGAATCCACCTGCAATGCAGAAGACCCGAGTTCAATTCCTGGGTCTGGAATATACCCTGGAGAAGGGAACGGCTACCCACTCTGGTATTCTTGCCTGGAGAATTCCATGGACAGAGGAGCCTGGTTGACTACAGTCCATAGGGTCGCAAAGAGTCAGACACTATTGAGCAACTAACACTTTCACTTTTCACCTGTAAAATACAGCTGTGGCTAGTATCTATGAATTGGCTGTTTTAGGTATGCATGCATCCCTCCGTGTATGTGTGTGTGTGTGTGTGTGTGTGTGCGCGCGCATGCAAACGTGTGTGTGTGTGTGTGTAATGTATATTCGAGACAGGCAAAACGGTTTACATATTCCCAACCCATGTTAACATGATGTTCTTTCCTGAACATAACATGTTTCTGAAAATTCCCAAATCTTTCACTCTGAAACTCAACAATATTGTCATTAACATGGTTCTGTTTAAAGAACACTTGGCTGAACTTGGTTGCCTTTTAACGACACGCTCATTTGAAAAGGTCAGGGTATTGTGTTGCCGGAGCTGTGACCTAAGCATAACCCTTTGCTGCTACCTGGGTTTCTGATCTGTGGTGTTAGCATTCGGAAATGCTCTTTGCCTTCAAGTTTCAGCAGCTAAATAAGTTGCAGCCCCTTCAGCTATACTCATAAAAATTTGCTTCCAGACAACATGGTCTGTTTATTGTGTAATAATCGAAATGGCACTAAATTGCAGTGATTGCCGAACACTTAGGAATTGTGTTAACCTCTTAAGTGCTAAGCAGTTGGCTGCCTGTCTCCCCGCTCAGATGTACAGCCCCAACGTGTTTCTGTTCCTCTGCCTCCCTCAGTCAGTGGGGGAGGCCAATGTCCTCGACCCCAAGTCCTGCCTTGGGAGCAGGCCGGAGCCTGCTGGCACCACACTCACCAGAAGACAGTCCTGCCCGGCCGGTGGCAGAGACAGTGAGCTGTCCCTACCCAGGGTCCCTAGAGGCTGGATCAGCCAGTCTTGGCCCACAAAGTCCCACCTCTGTCCCCTGGCTTCAGCCGTGTTGTGTTTCATGACAGCTGCTTTATAGCTTAGTTCGAAGATCGATTCTCCAAAGAGCAAAGGGAATAACTCGCCTTTCTGCCAGAGCGGCCACCTTTGAGAAGCAGCTCCGGTTTGGGCGAGTCCCTGGCTGCCCCGCAGGAGCCGGGTGGCCACGGCCTTGGCGTCCCTGGGCCTTGACCGCCCCCCACCAGCCCTGTCCACACTGCTCCTGCAAGCGGCGGGCCCGGGAAGGAAGAGTTAACCAGAAATGGAGCGGCGCAGCTCCGGGGCAGGCAGCCTCGCTGCAGAACCGAGCAGCATTCGTGCAAAGGCAAGTCATTTCCCGAAACACTGCAGACACACGGCCTCGGGCAGCCTAAAACCTTTGGAGACCAAAATGGCTCGCAGGGGTTGGAAGTAATAAGGTGTTTTTCCCTTCTTTCTCCTTCACTGAAATTCTACGAGGTTGCTCTGCCTTGCTGGGGAACAATGGTGCTGTTTTTGTGTTTTCTGTGGGTATTAAGATCCATTACGCTGTGACATTTTTAAGATTGGTTATCCTGTAGTTTGGTGTTAAATTGAAGTTGTTTGTTTTGAATTTAATTCTTTCATTTTTCAAATGGAAAAAGGCGACTCGGCGCGGCGGTGATGCTGGCTCGCCCAAGTGTGCCCGTACTTGTTCTAGGGCAGAGATCTCTGCCGACCCTGGACCTCGGCAGAATTAGCCCCGAAAGAACATGACCTATTTCTCTATCAGAAAGTCTAAGAATCCTGGGAGACGACTTTGGAAACTAGGAACCAGGGGTCGTTTCCATTGTATGTCGAGAAACAGGATACGAGCTTGTTTTTAGCAGAATGTTATACATCCAATCTGTTATGCCTAATGCAGCCTGCATATAATTATTACCACTCTCTGTTTACGACAGCAGCAAAATCAGCTTCCATCCACCAAATGACCCGGCAGCAGCAGGCCAGCCGCCTCTGAAATGACATCTGTTAACTCTTTGTCAAATGCCCTCTCATTGTCCCTTTCTCCCAAGCAGCGCTGTGGTTAATTATGACCTGAGCATATGACACAGCCTTTCGAGTGGAGAGAACCACTTAGGGGCAAGGAGAAATCTAGCCCCAAGAAATTCTCTTCTCTCACCCCCTTTAAAAAAAAAAAAGCCATAGTAAATTGTTTTAAAATAAACATTCATTTATTGACCAGAATATGTTGTTGAAATATGTTTTGACTGAGGCCCAAGATTATAGGGTTACTATATAGCATTGTGTTGAGAGTCCCAGCCCTTCATAGGAAAAAGAATCACATCAAATTCTTGTCAATCCCTAAGAAAGTTTCTATCAGAGGAACCTGGGAGGCCTTGATGCCTGTGAGCAGGGAGCGCATTTATGCCGCTGTCACCAACTTTGTTAATGGTGAAAGGTGATTTCCTTCCAATAAAGATTGGTCACTGGAACTGGGAAAGACCGATCTGTTAAACCAACATTTCAGCACAGCCGCAATAAGGGGGTAAAGGGTGTGAAAGTGTTGGTTGCTCCGTCATGTTCAACTCTTCGTGATTCCATGGAACGTAGCCCCACAAGGCTCCTCTGTCCTTGGAATTCTCCAGGCAAAAATACTGGAGTGGGTTGCCATTCCCTTCTCCAGGGGATCTTCCCGACCCAGGGATCGAACCAGGATCTCCTGAACAGCAAGCAAATTCTTTACTGTCTGAGCCATAAGTAAGGAAGTAAAGTGCCGTTTATATCCGGGTACCCGGAGTTCATGAGGGACTGGGTTTTTTCCTTGGAGTCTAAGGGGGTTGGCTGGTTTCTGGTACTAGATCTGATGTTACATCTGGGGGCCTCCTTGCCTTTACCCCCCAGGTGGTGAGCTCACAGCTGCGTGTGTGGACCTTCACTTTGGATGGGTCCAGCAGCTCAGGGCTGAGTGTGTGCTGGTCTAGCCTCTGGGTCTGTGCTCTCTGCCTGCTCTTGGCCCAGGGCTCTTGCTAAGTGTCTCCCACTGTCGTAGCCCATTAGCTCCTTTGTGTGAAGATCATCAAAGAATTGGCCAGGAATTGGGCCAAGTCACCCCTACAGGGACACAGGGCTTGAGCCTGCCCTGGACAACAGTCCTTGAGAAATCCAGAATGACGTCCCTCACCTTGCCCATCTAGGGGAGAGGCACTTGGGGTTCCGCCATGCTCAGGAACATCTCCTAGACCCTTCCATCCTGAAGGAAGATCCTGATAGCGGCCTCCGGGCTGCATCTGGCCCCCTGTCTTCAGATTGAGAGCTGTAGTTGGTGGCCAGGAGATTTCAAAACTTTCAATCTAAGACCCCAGGGAGCCCTGCCCTGTGTTTGGCAGAGGAGACCCTGACGAGACAGCCTGGTCAGAGACATGAACAAGGACTGTTCTCCAATCTGTGGACAGTAAATGGAAACCCATTCCATGCTGATGTTCTCAAATACTGGTTTCATTTCCTCTGCTGCTTCTGATGGAATGCATTTTAGTATAATTCAAAAAAATTCATTAGCTGTCCAAATCCCATCTTTCCAGCCACGTTCTCTAAGTTGCCACCCACGTGGGTTCTGAGGGCAGGTCCTGGCCCTTCTTCGCTAAAGGGTGGGCCCAACTCTTAGAAACCACAAGTGTGAAAGGGGTCCCAGGTGTAAGCTTGTGTGAACGTTCCCGTGCTGCCTCAGACATCAGTTTCTTTATATACAGGTGTCTAAATGTGCCTTTGCTTGGAATCCAAGGCCAGACCAAGTAGACGGCAAGTTTTGGAGTAGAGGGAACAATCCCAGAGCGGGCCGACCTGGGGAAGGAGGAGCAGCGTTTCTGCCTGGATTCATTCAATCGCCAAGACCCTGACACAGAAGCCTGCCAAAGGGCCTAGACTCTGAGTCGAAGTCAGACGCTTAGGCTCAGTCCTCCTGTGTGCGTCTCCTGTCCCAGTCAGGAGTGAGCATCTGTATGTGAGAGGTCCCATTTCCTAATTTGTGGCAGCGGCTTCCTCCGAATAATTATATTCAAAATAAGTTCTGTGACGGGAGCAGAATTTGAAGGCAGTATTGAAATGAGTGCCCTGGCTTTGTTCCCTGCTGGCTTCCAGCGAGATGGGGCTGTGAGACGAGTTTCTGAAACCACGGCCTGCAACACACAGCCGGGTGTTGACACAGATTTCATGTGTTCTTGCTCTTTTTTTTTAAAACAAATTGAAACACTATTGATTTACAACGTTGTGTTCATTTCAGGTGTACAGGAGTGATTGAGTTATACGTGTATATATGTATGTATTCTTCATTTAAAAACTAACAAATAATTATTTATTCTGGCTGTACTGGGTATTCACTGCTGCACACGAGCTTTCTCTAGTTGCGGTGTCGGGGGCTCCTTTCAAGCTGCTGTGCACGGGCTTCTCATTTCGGTGGGTTTTTGATGCAGGGCATAGGCTCTAGGGCTTGAGGGCTCTGGAGCACAGGCTGAGTACTGCGGCCCACAGACTTAGTTGCCCTGTACTATATGGGATCTTTCCCGCCCAGGGATCGAACTGGTGTCTGTGCTTTGCAACGTAGGTTCTTCACCACTGGACCACCAGGGAAGCCCTATATAGTCTTTTTTTAGATTCTTTTCCATTACAAGAGATTGAGTATAGTTTCCTGTGCTATAGTTATCTACTTTATATATATAAATGTACGAACTTTAATCCCAAACTCCTAATTTATCCCTCCCCACTTTCACCTTTGATAACCATAAGCTTGTTTTTTATGTCTGTGAGTCTGTTTCTATTTTGTAAGTAAGTTCACCTGTATCACGTTTGTAGATTCCGTATATATCACATGTGTTCTTCTGCCACATCATGGAGCCCTGACCCAGGCCCATCCTGCAGACAGCATTTCCCCCAAGCAATTGGATAAATTACCTCATGTCACTCCTGCTTGACTTTTGAGACCTTGTTCCTGGGGAAGGGAGTAGAAGAAGGTGATGGGAAGTCAAACCTCTCATCCCTGGTCCCTCTGCCCACTCTGTCGTACAGGGTACAGGCCACAGAGGCTTCCTTGCAAGCCTGCTTTCTCATGACACTCCTCTCCTCCTTGCTTAGGACACAGCAGGGTGCAGACTAGCTCAGGGGGACCCTGAAAGGTAGGTCTGGGTCAGTCCCGAGGCCACAGCCCTTCCCTGCCACATCCACAGGGCTGGAGCTTTGGGCCTGAGACTCAGGACCTGAAGTTTCCTTTTAGAGTCTGTCCTGGGGATGCACATGTGGATTAAATTAGAGCAATATGTTTTTCTAACAGCATCTTGGCTGAAAAGCCAAGCAGATAAATGGAAACAAACACAGCTTTATGTGAATGAAAAGGGCCTGACGAGGCAGCCACTTCTGCCTGAAGCGCCACAGCCAGCAGGGTTGCCCTCCTGGGGTCTCCCCCTCCTCCCGCCTGCCCCTCCATCCCTGACCCTGGAAGCATTCACCAGAGGGCTCCCCAATGCCCCTCACCCAGCCTCTGCCCTGGCTGAACTGGCTTCCTGCCCATCTGCAAACCTGCTTTGTGCTGCCCGCCCTTGACCACAGTCATCACCTATGCTGTGCTCTCTGTGCAGGCGTGTGTGTGTTTAGTCGCTTCAGTCATGTCCACCTCTGTGTGACCCCACGGACTGCAGCCCACCAGGTTCCTCTGTCCATGGAATTCTCCAGGCAAGAATACTGGAGTGGGTTACCATGCCTTCCTCCAGGGGATCTTCCCAGCCCAGGGATCAAACCCGTGCCTTCTGCATTGCAGGTGTGTTCTTTACCTACTAAGCCAGCTGGGAAGCCCTCTCTGTGCAGAATTTTCCCTCAAGTCCACGTGGCACTGGTGTGAAGAATACACACTCCAGAGTCACCTCAGGCAGGTAACTTACCTGTTTCATTTCAGTTTCCTCATTGTCTCCCCTGCAGAGTTCAGAGAAGACTGAGGGAAAGAGTCACACGAAGCCCTCAGCACAGCACCTGGGCCACAGCTACTGATGATTAGCTGTGATGCGTAGATCATCATCATCATTATGACTACTATTACTACCACCTCTCCAAACTCCACCTGGCCTCGGGGCACCATTCTGTTTCCGCCCCACTGATCACCTCCACTGAAGGGGTCACCACCTCCTTGTGGAGTTCCTGCTGCACCTCTGACAGATGGTTTCATGCTGGGCTGAAGGCAGGGGACCTGCAGGGCAGAAACTTTGTCAGGGTAGCAGCAGACGCAAAGACGGTGGCTATTTGGGTAACATTTGTTGGTAGATTGGTTTGTGACTACAGCTCTTGCTGTTGGGTTGAATGAAAAGGAAGAGTGGGCCAAGCTCTCCCAAGAAGGCAGCCGATATGCATCACTCGTGGGCCCATTTACAGGTCTTTCTTATGGAGCTGGTCCTGAGGCTCCTGGGGAACCAGGTGGAAACTTCCTAGCCATGGAATACTAGTCGGAAACTGGTTGGGCTTCCCTGGTGGCTCAGAGGTAAAGAACCTGCTGCCAATGCAGGAGACTTGGGTTCGATCCCTGGGTCAGGAAGATCCCCTAGAGAAGGAAATGGCAACCCTCTCCAGTATTTTTGCCTGGGAAATCTCATGGATGGAGGAGCCTGGCAGGCTGCAGTCCACAGGGTCACAAAGAGTCGGACATGGCTGAGCACACACACGCATGTAGGAGCTGATTGATTATTCTCTGGGTGACTCAATAGTCTAGGAGCAGTGTTTTGTATCATTTGAAGCCACTCTATTTTGTAAACACTTTCAAGGCCTTTCACTAAAGGAGCCCCTTCCTGGTGTGACAGAGCATTAGTGGAACCCCTCCTTCTCCACTCTCCCCTGTGCCCACAGGCTGCTTCCCCACCAGAAATCCTTCCTCATCAGATAGCCCCACTCAGCTGACATTCCCCTGTAGTGGTGGTGGTTTAGTCCCTAAATCGTGTCCGACTCTTGTAATCCCATAATCTGTAGCCTACCAGGCTCCTCTGTCCATGGGATTCTCCAGGCAAGAATACTGGAGTGGATTCCTTCTCCAGGGGATCTTCCTGACTCAGGCATCAAACTGGGGCCTCCTGCATTGCAGGCAGATTCTTTACCCACTGAGCCCCCAGGGAAGCCTGCATACCCCCTAGTAGACCGTAATCTTCAATAGGGAAGGAAGGGGTTGTTTTCCAACGTGTACACCTGCCTCCAATGCCGAGGCACTTGTACAAGTTGCAGGTGAGGCAACTGCTCTGAATCTCGAGTGCCTGAAATTGCTACCTAGGAATGCCCAACCCTCCTCTCCTTGTGACCTCCCCAGCTCTGTATCTGTACTTCTCTCCCAGACATACCACGCTCTCCTGGAAGGCAGGGACTGCATCCAGCTCTTCCTTGTCATCCTCCCAATGCTGAGAACATGATGGGTGTTGCATAAATAGATGCTGTAAATGAATGAGTGGAAGGAGCCAGAGAGTGTGAGATAACAGAAAATATGTTTTGGTCTTTGACTTTGGTTCCTGTCATGAGGTTCCTGAAGCCCTGGTAGTTTTCTGGGTGGTAGGAGTGTCTTTGGTTCTAATGAAGTGACTCTGGGCGGGGTGGGGGGTGGGAGGCGGTGCTCCTGGATGACAACTGGCCACCAGAGAGACCAAGCCGTGATTAGAAGCTTGAAATTTTCAGCCCTGCCCCTGATTCTCTTGAAAAGGAAGAAAATGAAGTTAATGATAGATCATGTCTGTCTGACGAAGCCACCACAAAAATCCCAAAAGTACAGGGTTTAGAGAACTTCCAGGTTGGTGAACACAGCCACATACCAGGAGGGTGAAGCACCCTAACTCTACGGACACAGAAGCTCCTGGACTTGGGACCCTCCTGGATCTTGCCCCGTGTGTCTCTATATCTGGCTGCTCATCATATTTATCATATCCCTTTATAACCTGGTAAATGTAAGTAACCACTTTCCTGAGTTTTATGAGCTGCTCTAGCAAATTATTGAGCCCAAAGAGAGGGTTGGGGATTATTGGAACTGAAGCTCCAATACTCTGGCCACCTGATTCAAAGAGCCAACTCACTGAAAAAGACCGCAGTGCTGGGAGAGATTGAAGGCAAAAAGAGAAGGGGGTGGCAGAGGATGAGGTAGTATCTAACATGAATGGACTCAATGAACATGAATTTGAGCAAACTCTGGGAGACAGTGAAGCCTGGAGTGTTGCAGTCCATGGAGTCACAAATTTGGACACGAATTAGTGACTGAACAACAATGACAACAAAGAGAGGGCCGTGGGAGCTTCTGATTTATAGCTGATCCATCAGAAGCACAGGTGGCAACCCGGACTTGTAACTGGCATCTGAAGGTGGGGTGGGGGGTGGGGCAGCCTGTGAGACTGAGCCCTTAACCATGGGATCTGACAATATCTTCAGGTTGATTGTGGCAGAACTGAGTTGAATGGTAGGACATCCAGCTGATGTTGCAGACTTGCTTGCTGTGGGAACCACCAGCCCCCCGCCCCCACCACACACACACACACATCTGGTGACCAGAAGCATGTGAAGTGTTCCATGTGAAAGTAAAGGAGAAAGACACAGGAGGAGGAAGGACCAAGTTTTCTTCTTAATAGAGATTGCTAAGACAATGACAATGAAGGTTTATTTCACTGTTAGGATATTGTCACAAGAAGCTGGTTGTGAGTGGGCTTGTGTGAAGCTCCTCTGGGCAGTAACCTTTACCAAGGGTGGCCGCTATATAGGGGATGCTGCTGCTGCTGCTAAGTCGCTTCAGTCGTGTCCGACTCTGTGCGACCCCATAGACGGAAGCTCACCAGGTTCCCCTGTCCCTGGGATTCTCCAGGCAAGAACACTGGAGTGGGTTGCCATTTCCTTCTCTAATGCATGAAAGCGAAAAGTGAAAGTGAAGCCGCTCAGTTGTGTCCGACTCTTAGCGACCCCATGGACTGGAGCCTACCAGGCTCCTCCATCCATGGGATTTTCCAGGCAAAAGTACTGGGGTGGGGTGCCATTGCCTTCCCCATATAGGGGATAAATGCCCTCTTTCTTTCCAATCTTGAGCTGGAGAATCCCTGAGGGCTGAACCCCCACTAAAAGCCAGAGGCGAAGGAACCCATTAATGCGGACCACCTGGGCCAGCCCCGAGGGTGGAGAGCGGGGTAAAGAGGGATGTGGAAGGGCAAAAGGAGCAGGCTTGGCTCTCCGGGGAAGGGGAAGTGGGTCTCATTTCTCATTTCTCTGATGGGTACAAAAAAGGGCCTTCATCTGCTTTGCCCATTCTGTTGCTTGAGCAAACAGATTCTGTTGCTTTTTATATTCCCCAAAGAAGACAGACAAAGACTCAGGTAGGGTCCTGCTCAGAGACAGACCGCGGTTGTCCCCATGCCCCACCTTCCTACATCCCAGCCTCAGAAGGGGGATCAGAAATCACATGTTTAAAATCACAACAAGGCTCCATCCACAAACTCGTTTGGGATTATTGAGGTCAGAGTGCATGGGAAGGAAAAAAAGCAGATTTCTCTTTGAGTTAAAAGTTTTCAACATACAAGCTACTCCTCTATGCATGCCATTTTTGGAGACAAAGGGCAGTTGGAAAATTAGGAAGTAGCTTTTTATTTTTTCTTTTCCTTCTTATTTGATGCTAGTGTCTTAAGAATCTGAATTTATATTAAAAATGTGAAAGTGCCAAACCTCAAAGCAAGTCTGTGGAGCCTAAATAAGTGGAATGGGAGTGGAGAAGAAACACGGAGGCGAGGTTGTGATGTGGCGTGGCGCAGGAGGCCCTGTGGGCCTGCTCATCTGGAATTCTGCAGCGCGGGTTGTGTGGGATCACAACGCTTTCCGGCACTTGTTCACATCTTATTGCCACGGGTGAGACGGGAAGCCAGCAGCAGCATCCCACACATTCAAAAGACCTGCCTTGCTGGTGGATGGCTTGGACCGGGTCTCTGTTGAGAAGTCCCAATCTGGGGGAATGCCTTATCGCCCAGCAGGTCCCCCTTTTATCTCCATAAAGTGGGGACCCCCCCTCAGGGTCCTGCTAAGCACCTCCCTTTCTGGGGCAGTTTTTGTAGCTTACTTTTCCACCATCTCTCTCTCTCTCTCTCTATATATATATATATATATATATAAATGTATATCGTGGTGATGTGTCCAGATCTAGGTTATTCATTTTAATTACTGAATATATTTCATCACATGACTGTGCTACATTTTTTCATTGGAATATAATTGCTTTATAATGTGTTAGTTTCTGCTGTACAATAACGTGAATCAGCCATGTGTATACATGTATTACATTTTATTTATCCATTGCTCAATTAATGAAAGTTTAGGATAGTCCCAGTTTGGGGCTAATAGACAATGCTGCAGGTAACACATTTTAGAATTTCCTTGTGCACCCAGCCTTGGGCACTCTGGAGAACGTAGCTAAAAGCAGAGTTTGCGGGTGATGGGTTAGTGCATCTTCAACTTGCTGAGCTCTTGCCCAATTCACCTCCAAATTCTACTGTGAAGGTACAGTCCCACGGGGAACACAGAACCGGTCCCATTTCCAACATCCTTGCCAACAGCTGATGTCATGAGAAGATTGTTACATTTTGCCATTCTTATCTATGTTGCCCTATTTGATAGTAAGCTTGAATATCTTTTCACATATTTATGGACTTTCTTCTTTTTTTCTCACCTATGATTTGCCTGATGATATCCTGACTTGTTTCTATTAGATTATTCATATTTTTCTTATTTATGACAGTTTGCGAAATACTCTGGATATGACATTTGTTGTTGTTGTTATAGGGGTTGTAAATATCTCCTCCAAGCTTGTGGACTGTGGGTTTTCTTTTGACTGGACTGTGGCTTTTTTTGTTTATTTTGGTTTGGTTTTTAACATTGCTAGTGGTGTCTTTTTGATGTGCAGAACTTTAAATTTTTAATGTGGTAAAAGTCTCTCTTTTGTGGCTTGTAATTTTTCTATTTTATTCAAAAAATACTTTGTAACCTCAATGACATAAAAATATTTTCCTATATTTTTCTTAATTCAAATGGATTGAGGCATAATTTACACACAATAAAATGCACCCATTTGAAGTAGAGTGCCTGCCGCATTTTGACAAATGTATACACCCATGTAACCCTGCCCCCAAAGAAAATATAGAATGTTACTTCATACATGCCCAAACTGCCTTCCTATTGTCCAACCCTAGGCAATGACTCATCAACTTTCTGTCACTATAAATGAGCTTAACTTTTCCAGATTTCATATCAATAAAATACATGGCACATAGATAGACTTCTGGCTTCTTCTTGTGCAGCATTATGGTTTTGACTGTCATCCAGGCATGTACATCATTTTTGTCACTGAGTAGTATTCCACTGTATGGATATAACACAATTTATTTTTCCATTTATTTCCAATAGGGATATTATGAATAAAGCTGCTATGAACATTTGTGCGCCCATATTTGTGATGTATATACGTTTTGCTGTTTCTTAGGTAAATATCTAGGTGTGGAATCACTGATTCACATATAAGTATATGTTTAACATTATTATGAAAACTGCTAGGCTGTTTGCAAACAAACTGAACCATTTTCCACTTCTGAAATAGGGCTTTAGTTGCTCCACCAAAACTTGGTATGGTCAGTCTTTTTAATTTTAACCCATTTTAGTGGCTGTTTAGTGGTATCTTATTGTGGTCTTAATTGATATTTCCCTAATGATTAATAATGTTGAACATCTGTTCATATGTTTCTTGGCCTGTGAAATGTCTATTCATATCTTTTTCTCATTTTCATTTTGGGTTGTTTGTCTTATTGAATCATTTGTAGATATTGTGAAGTCCTTTGTAAGACATGTGTTAAGAACATTTACTCTCCACTTATGTCTTGAATTTTTATTTTTTGACGCTGTCTTTCAGTTAGCAGTAGTTCAGAAAGCAGAAGTTTTTTTTTTTTTTTTTATAAAATCCAGTTTGTCAAAACTGTCTTTTATGAAAAGAAAATATGTCTTATTCAACACATCTTTGCTTACTGCTACTGCTGCTAAGTCACTTCAGTCTTGTCCAACTCTGTGCGACCCCACAGACAGCAGCCCACCAGGCTCCCCCGTCCCTGGGATTCTCCAGGCAAGAACACTGGAGTGGGTTGCCATTTCCTTCTCCAGTGCATGAAAGTGAAAAGTGAAAGTGAAGTTGCTCAGTTGTGTCCGACTCTTAGTGACCCCATGGACTGCAGCCCACCAGGCTCCTCTGTCCATGGGATTTTCCAGGCAAGAGTACGGGAGTGGGGTGCCATTGCCTTCTCCGTCTTTGCTTACTACCAGCTCACAAAGATTTTCTCCTATGTTTACTACTGTAGATTTTATCATTTTATATTTTACATTTAGGTCTATGAATCTATTTCAAGTTAATTTCTGTGTAAGTTGTGAGATAAGGGTTGAGCTGACTTTTTCCCCCTACACATGTCCAATTGTTCTGGCACCATTTGCTGTAAAGACTACCATTTTCCCAATCAAATAACCTTAGAAGTTGTGTCAAAAATCAAGTAACTGAAAGAAAAAACAAATCAAGTAACTATTTAAGTGTGGGTCTATTTCTGGACCTCTGTTCTGATCTATTTTTCAGAATCTATATCCAGTTATCTATATGTCTATCCTGACACCAATTGTCCTTTTTAAAAAAATGTTGCTTATGTATTTATTTTTGGCTGGGCTGGGTCTTTGTTGCTACACAGGCTTTTCTCTAGTCGGGGCAAGTCGGAGGCTACTCTTTAGCTCGGTGCTTGGGTTTGTCATTACAGTGGCTTCTCCTGTGGCGGAACGTGGACTCTAGGTGCGCGGGCTCAGTAGCTGTGGCTCCACAGCGTGTGGGATCCTCCCGGATGAGGGGTTGAACCCGTGTCTCTTGCCCTGGCAGGCAGATTCTTCACCACTGAGTCACCAAGCTAACCCTGTGCTGTCTTGGTTACTATCGTTTTACCAAAAGTCTTGAAGTCACTTAGCACAAGTCCTCCAGCTTTTCTTTTTTTCAAAATTGTTTTGGATGTTCGAGACCTTTACATTTCCATATAAATTTTAGAGTAAGCTTGTCCCATTCAACCCAAACATAAAAGCCCACCGACATTTCTAATTGGGATTGTTTTGAATCTGTAGATCCACTTGGAAAGAATTGACATTTTAACTCTATTGAGTCTTCAATCAATAAACATGGAATCTTTCTACACTTATTTAGGTCTTCCTTAATTTATCTCAAGTGTTTTATAGTTTTAAATATAAAAGTCTTGAAAATCTATTGTTAAATTTGTTGTTTAGGCTTCCCAATGATTCAGTGGGTAAAGAATCCGCCTGCAATGCAGGAGACACAAGAGATGCAGGTTCAATTTCTGGGTTGGGAAGATCCTCCGGAGAAGGGCATTACAACCTACTCCAGTATTCTTGACTGGAGAATCCCACAGTCAAAGCATCTCAAAGAATCGGACACAATTGAGTGACTAAACTCACAGATACACAGACACACACTCGTACAGTCACTGCAAATTGTGTCCAACTCTTTGCAGTTTCATGAACTGTGGCCCACCAGGCTCCTCTGTCCATGGGACTTCCCAGGCAAGAATACTGGAGTGGGTTACCATTTCCTTCTGCAGGGGACCCCCCTGACTCAGGGGTCAAACGTGAGTCCCTTGTATTGGCAGGTGGATTCTTTACCACTGAGTCACCAGAGAAGCCCCCATTGTTAAAATTAGTCCTGTATAATTTTATGGTTTTACGTGCTATTGTAAATTTTTAAAACTTAACTTTTCAATTGTTTGTTGCTAATATGCAAAAAAGCTGGGTTTTTAATACTGAATTTAACTCTGGGGCTTTACTAAATTCACTTATTATTTCTAGTAGGCTTTTGAACATTTCTTAGAATTTTTGTGTATGATATTATGTCATCTTTGAAGAAAAAAATTCTTCCTAAATAGGATATCTGTGTTAAAATTTTCTTACCTTATTGCATTGACTAGGATATTCAATACAATATTAAATAGAAGTGGGGTGAGAGTGGAAATCTTGTTATTCCTGACCTCAGAATGAAAACATTCAGTATGCTATTCAGATCAGATCAGTCGCTCAGTCTTGTCCGACCCTTAGCAACCCCATGAATCACAGCATGCCAGGCCTCCCTGTCCATCACCAACTCCCAGAGTTCACTCAGACTCACGTCCATCGAGTCAGTGATGCCATCCAGCCATCTCATCCTCTGTCGTCCCCTTCTCCTCTTGCCCCCAATCCCTCCCAGCATCAGAGTCTTCTCCAATGAGTCAACTCTTCGCATGAGGTGGCCAAAGTACTGGAGTTTCAGCTTTAGCATCATTCCTTCCAAAGAACACCCCGGGCTGATCTCCTTCAGAATGGACTGGGTGTAGCCCAATAAAGAGGTGCCCTTCATTGGGCTCAAGATGTTGCTTTCTAGTTCTTGTTTGCTGAGTTTTTTCTTTTTCATAAAGGATTGATGAATTTTGTCAAAAGCTTCTTTTTGCATCTGTTGAGATGGTCATATGAATTTTTCTCCTTTATTCCATTAACAAAATGAATTGCATTGATTTTTAAAATGTTAAACCAATCTAACATTCCTCAGGAAAGCCACATTTGGTCATCTATTGTTGGAACTAATTTGCTCGTATTTTGTTGAAGACTTCTACACCAATGTTAATGAAGTATACAGGCTGGAGTATTCTTTTCTTGTAATGTATGTGTTTGGTTTCAGTTCAGTTCAGTCGCTCAGTCATGTCCAACTCTTCTCGACCCCACAGACCACAGCATGCCAGGCCTCCCTGTCTATCACCAACTCCCAGAGTCTACTCAAACTCATCTCCATTGAGTCAGTGATACCATCCAACCATCTCATCCTCTGTCATCCCCGTCTCCTTCTGCCTTCAATCTTTCCCAGCGTCAGGGTCTTTTCAAATGAGTCAGCTCTTTGCATCAGGTGGTCAAAGTATTGGAGTTTCAGCTTCAACATCAGTCTTTCCAATGAACACTCAGGACTGATCTCCGTTAGAATGGACTGGTTGGATCTCCTTGCAGTCCAAGGGACTCTCAAGAGTCTTCTCCAACACCACAATTCGAAAGCGTCAATTCTTGGATGCTCAGCTTTCTTTACGGTCCAACTCTCACATCCACACATGACTACTGGAAAAGTCATAGCTTTGACTATATGGACCTTTGTAGGCAAAGTGATATCTCTGCTTTTGAATACGCTGTCTAGGTTTGTCGTAGCTATTAAAAGGAGCAAGTGTCTTTTAATTTTGTGGTTGCAATCACCATCTGTGTTGATTTTGGAGCCCAGGAAAATGAAATCTGACACTGTCTCCACATTTTCCCTGTCTCTTTGCCATGAAGTGATAGGACCAATGCCATGATCTTTGGTTTTTAAATGTTAGTTTTCAGCCAGCTTTTTCACTCTTCTCTTTCATCTTCATCAAGAGACTCTTTAGTTCCTCTTCACTTTCTGCCATTAAAGTGGTATTATCTGCATATCTGAGGTTGTTAATATTTCTCCCAGCAATCTTGATTCCAGCTTGGGATTCATCCAGCCTAGCATTTCATATGATGTACTCTGTATATAAGTTGAATAAGCAGGGTGATTGACTCTGTGTGACCCCATAGACGGCAGCCCACGAGGCTCCCCCATCCCTGGGATGCTCCAGGCAAGAACACTGGAGTGGGTTGCCATTGCCTTCTCCAATGCATGAAAGTGAAAAGTGAAAGTGAAGACACTCAGTCATATCCAACTCTTAGTGACCCCATGGACTGCAGCCTACCAGGCTCCTCCATCCATGGGATTTTCCAAGCAAGAACACTGGAGTGGGTTGCCATTGCCTTCTCCGTATCTTATTGTTACTGATTTTTAATTTAACATTGTGTGATTAGAAAAACCTATTATTTAAATCCTTTTAGACTTATGGAGGCTTGTGTTATATAACAGCCAATAGTCTATTTTGGTGACTGATTAAAGTGCACTTGAAATGAATGTGTATTCTTCCATTATTAAGAGTAGTGTTCTATAAATGTCAGTTATGTCAAGATGGTCGATAATGTTCAATTTTCTATACTGCTTGATATTGTTCTACAGATCACTGAAACTGTTCATTTTTAAAAGTTTTTCTTTCTGCTTAAATTTATTTCTATGCTTTCAAATTCTGTCTTCATGTTTGCTGGTTTTTATCTTCTTCAGTGTCTATTCTGATATTAACCCCATCCAGTGAAATTTTCATTTCATATGTTAATTTTTCATCTCTAGAAGTTCAATTTGGCTTTTCTCTTTATACATTCCATTAGTCTTACTATATTCCCTTTAAATCTCCTTCAATTTAAAAAATAACTGATTAAATATTTGCCTGATAATGTTATCATCTCTATTATTTCTGATATATTGTATTACCTCATTTTTTTCATGGTTATAGGTCACATTTTCACATACCTAATAATTTTATTGGATGCTAGATATTGTTTTGGAGAAGGCAATGGCACCCCACTCCAGTGCTCTTACCTGGAAAATCCCATGGACGGAGGAGCCTGGTGGGCTGCAGTCCATTGGGTCGCTAGGAGTCAGATATGACTGAGTGACTTCACTTTTACTTTTCACTTTCATGCATTGGAGAAGGAAATGGCAACCCGCTCCAGTATTCTTGCCTGGAGAATCTCAGGGACGGGAGAGCCTGGTGGGCTGCCATCTATGGGGTCGCACAGAGTTGGACACAACTGAAGTGACTTAGCGGTAGCAGACATTGTTTAGTGACTGGATTTTGTTGTCTTCCTTTCAAGAAAGTGAAGTTTTATTTTGACAACCAACCAAGTTACCTATGGATCATTTGAAGCATTTTTTTTTTTTAACGTTTGTTATGTTGGGTCTAGAGTTGTCTTTCCTTTTTTTTTTACTTGTTTGTACCTATTCTTTATTCACCATGATTTTTGCCTACTCTTTATTAATATTCTAAGACAATGCATTTTGTTTCACTTGGATTGTCATAATGAAAGATCTTTTTTTTTTTTTAATTTAATTTTATTTTTAAACTTTCTTTATGCTAGGCCTAGTTTGGCTCCAATACTGCACTGTGTCCCTTCTAAGGTATTTACTGAATGGTCTCTGTGCTCAACGAATTCTCTCCACTCTGCCTGTTAGAATTCTAACATCTTCCAGCTCTGCGTGAGCTCTGGGAATTTTCCCACTTATTGCTTCTTGATAACTGTTCTTTTCAGGATAAGTTGTTCCTTATCCAGCCTCTTTGAGTCTCATGTTATACATTACAGTTTAATTGCAACTAAAGAATCAAGGGAATGCCTATACATATTTCTAGAGATTGTACTGTACATAGCTCCTTTTTCTCTATTGTGTCCTGAAAATTCCAGTCTCCTTCACTTCTCTGAACTCTTGTCTCTGTATTCGCAATTGAATAGGAGTGCCTTGCTCTGTTTGAATAATTCCTTCCCCTGTGGCACAGTCCAAAGGGGCCGCCAAGCAGAAAACTAAAGTGATTATCAAAGGCCACTTCATCTATTTCCTTTCTCTCAGACATCACAGTCCTGCACTGTCTCTTGTTTGGTGTTAGAAAATAGGTGATTTGGGGGATTCCCAAGTTGCTCAGTGGCAAAGAATCTGCCTGTTGACGTGGGTTGGGAAGATCCCTGGGTCAGGAAGATTCCCTGGAGAAGGAATATTGCAGGGAAATCCCATGGACAGAAGAACCTGGCAAGCTCAGTCCATGGGGTCACAAAGAGTCAGATGTGGCTTAGCAACAAAACAGCAGCAACATATTAACTATATCTCAATTAAAACTGGATGAGAAAAAAATAGGAAAAAAAAGTTGCTTTAAAAAACAAAAAAGAAAATGGTGAATTTGTACATTTTGTCCAATTTTCTAATTGTTTGTGGTATATGAAGGCCAGATGCAGAAATTTACCTATGTTATTTTTTTTAAGTGTTTACATCTTGCTTTTCACATTTAGGATTTTATTTTCATATATACTACTGTGAAATGGTAGGGGGAGATGATTTTATTTTTTTCTATGTGTAGTCAGTAGTCCCAACAATACTTATTGAGTAATTCCTTTGTCTACTCATTTTAAAGTCACCTCTCTCACATGTCAAGCTTCTATATTTGCATTCATCACTTCATTCTATTCTGTTTCTTTGGTTCTCGCTGTATTCTTTTACAAATTGTTTTGGGCAAGCTAGGACCTACGTCTTCCCATATAAATTTTAGAATAAGTTTGACTTCATCTACAAAAAATCTTGCTGAGAATTTGATAGAAGTTGCATTAAACATGTAGATCATTTTAGGGAGACTTCACATCTTTACTGTATTGTGTCTTCCAGTTAATGAACATAGTATGTCTCTTCAGGTATTTAGGTCTTTGATTTCTTTCATCAGCATTTTGTAATTTTCATCAAATAGACCTTTTACATATTTTGTTGGATTTATACCTAAGTATTTAAAGAGTTCCAGAAAAACATCTATTTCTGCTTTATTGACTATGCCAAAGCCTTTGACTGTGTGGATCACAATAAACTATGGAAAATTCTGAAAGAGATGGGAATACCAGACCACCTGATCTGCCTCTTAAGAAATCTGTATGCAGGTCAGGAAGCAACAGTTAGAACTGGTCATGGAACAACAGACTGGTTCCAAATAGGAAAAGGAGTACGTCAAGGCTGCATATTGTCACCATGTTTATTTAACTTATATGCAGAGTACATCATGAGAAATGCTGGACTGGAAGAAACACAAGTTGGAATCAAGATTGCCGGGAGAAATATCAATAACCTCAGATATGCAGATGACACCACTCTTATGGCAGAAAGTGAAGAGGGGCTAAAAAGCCTCTTGATGAAAGTGAAAGTGGAGAGTGAAAAGGTTGGCTTAAAGCTCAACATTCAGAAAACGAAGATCATGGCATCTGGTCCCATCACTGCATGGGAAATAGATGGGGAAACAGTGGAAACAGTGTCAGACTTTATTTTTCTGGGCTCCAAAATCACTGCAGATGGTGACTGCAGCCATGAAATTAAAAGAGGCTTGCTCCTTGGAAGGAAAGTTATGACCAACCTAGATAGCATATTCAAAAGCAGAGACATTACTTTACCAACAAAGGTTCGCCTAGTCAAGGCTATGGTCTTTCCTGTGGTCATGTATGGATGTGAGAGCTGGACTGTGAAGAAGGCTGAGTGCCGAAGAATTGATGCTTTTGAACTGTGGTGTTGGAGAAGACTCTTGAGAGTCCCTTGGACTGCAAGAAGATCCAACCAGTCCATTCTGAAGGAGATCAATCCTGGAATTTCTTTAGAAGGAATGATGCTGAAGCTGAAACACCAATATTTTGGCCACCTCATGTGAAGAGTTGACTCATTGGAGAAGACTCTGATGCTGGGAGGGATTGAGGGCAGGAGGAGAAGGGGACGACAGAGGATGAGATGGCTGGATGGCATCACTGACTCGATGGATGCGAGTCTGGGTGACCTCCGGGAGCTGGTGATGGACAGGGAGGCCTGGCGTGCTGCAGTTCATGGGGTCGCAAAGAGTCGGACACGACTGAGCGACTGATCTGATCTGATCTGATTAATTTTTTAAAAGAAGATCTTACTCTCTTAGCAATTTAAAAATATATATAATACCATATTATCAATTGTGGTCGCCATACTTTATATTACCTCTCCCAGGACTTATCTTTTTATCACTAGAACTTTACCTCTTTTGACGGCCTTCACCCGTTTTCTCCACCCCCAGCTCCTGCCTCTGGCAACCACCCGTCTGTTCTCCGTATCTGTGAGTTTAGTTCGCTTTTGTTTGTTTATATCAGTTTTGTTTTTAGTTCCATATATAAATGAAACAGTATTTTTCTTTCTCTGACTTATTTCACTTAGCATAGTGCCCTCAAGTTTCATCCATATTCTTCCACATGGCAAGATTTCATTCTTTTTATGGTTGAATAATACCCCCTTGTATAAATATACCAAATATTCTGTATCCATTATCCATCAGTGAACACTTACACTGTTTCCATGTCTTGGCCAGTATATGAACATGGGTGCAATGAACATTTTTGGGACATATTTGAGTTAGTGCTTTCATTTTATACAGCTAAATATCCAGAGGTAGAATTGTTGGTTCATACGGTGTCAATTCTATTTTTAATGTTTTAAGGAGCCTCCATACTGTTTTCCATAGTGGCTGTACCACTTCACATCCAACCACCCACACACAATGGTTCCTTTTCTCCACATCCTCGTCAATATTTATTATCTCTCGTCTTTTTGCTAATAAACAGGTATGAGGTGATATCTCATTATGGTTTTGATTTGCGTTTCCCTGATGATTAGTGAGGTTAAGTACCTGGTGGCCATCTGTATGTCTTCTTTGGAAAAGTGTCTATTTAGATCCTCTGCCCATTTAAAAATTTTTAATATATATTGAGTTTGCTATATTTTTGGATATTAACCCTTTATCAGATATATGATTTGCAAGTGTTTTCTCCCATTTTGTAGGCTCCCTTTTCTTTTTGTTGTTGTTTTCTTTTGCTGTGCAGAAGCTTTTTAGTTTGATATAGTCCCACTTGTTTATTTTTGCATTTGTTGCCTTTGCTTTTGGTGTCAAATCTAAAAAATCATTGCCAATTTTAAAAAAATTAATGTTTGCATGATATGTCTTTTCCATCCTTTTATTTTTAACCTCTCTCTGTTGTTATGTTTGAAGTGAGATTTTCGTAGGCAGCATATCCTTGGGTTGTGCTTTTTTACATGCTCTGTCAATCTCTGTCTTTTAATTTGTGAATTTAGAGCATTCATTTTTAAAGCACTTATTGATATGTTCGAGTTTAAGTCTGCCATTTTATTATTTGTTTTCTGTTTGTTGTCTCTGGTTCTCATTGCTCTGTTTCTTTTTTTCTTACCTTCCCATGGGCTATTTGAGCATTTTTAGAGCTTCGTTTTGAACTCTTTATGGTATGTTTGAGTATATCGCTTTGTATGGTTTTCTAAGTATTGCTCTAGGTATTACCATATACATACATAGCATCACAGTCTATTGGTGTCAGTGTTCGACCACTTCAAGCGAAGGGTAGAAGCCATACTTCGATTTAGATCCTTTTACCATCTCCACATTTGAAACATAATGGACTTAAGTTTCCTCTCTATATACCAGTTGGTGTTATAACCTTTTCTTCAACCACAAAATATGATCAAACAGATTCATGAGGTGAAGGATAGTCTATTGTACTGACTTCTATTTTTTACCCATTCCATTGTTTTTCTTTCTTTTCTGAATGACTCCGTCTTCTACTTTTATCATTTTCTTTCTGTTTGAAGAGCTTCCTGTAAGGATGGATCTGCAAGCAACAAATTATCTTAGTTTTTCTTTATCTGAGAAGGACTTTCTTTTCTCTTATTCCTGAAAGAATAGTTTCACTGGTTAGAAGATTCATAGTTAATGGTTCTTCAGCACTTGAAAAATGCTGTGCCACTTCCTTCTGACCTCCATGGTTCCAGATGAGAAATTCATTGTTATTTAAATTGATCTTTCTTTTCAGGTAATGTGTTATTACTCACTGACTGTTTTTATGATTTTTTTTTCCATCATTTTTAGTTTTCAGAGGTTTGATGAAGCTATATTTTGGTGTAGATTTCTTCTAGAATTTCTTCTCATATTTTTCAGTCCCATATTCTTTTCTCCTCTCCTTCTTGAACTTGGATCGTATTAAGTTACATCTTTTGTTACTATCTACAGAATTCTGAAGCTCTGTAAATTCTTAATCTGCTTTCTGTCTATTTAGATTGAGTAAAGTCTATTGATCTGTTTCCAAGTTCATCATTTCTATCCTCTGTCATCTCCATTTTACTATTGAATCCATCTAGCAAGTTTTTTTTCCAGTTGTTGTATTTTTAGTTTTATAATTTCCATTTGGTTGTCTTTTATTACAGTTATTTTTTGCTAAGATTTTTAATTTTAAAATTTATTCCTAGAGAATTTGTGTTTGTTGAAGAATTTTTATGGCATGGCTTTAAAATTGTCAGGTGGTTCTGACATCAAATTCATCTAGTTATTAGAGTCAGTTTTCTCATTTAAACTGTTGTTCTTTGGAATGATGAGTGATTTTTCAGTTGTATCCTAGATACTTTTGTCTTTATGCTATGATACTCTTGATTTTGTATGCAGGTCAAGAAGCAACAGTTAGAACTGAACATGGAACACCGGACTGGTTCCAAATAGGGAAAGGAGTACATCAAGGCTGTATATTGATGTATCTGCTTGTTTAACTTATAGGCAGAGTGTGTGTGTGTGTGTGTGTGTGTGTGTGTACATGCGCACTTAGTTGCTTAGTTGTGTCTGACTCTTTGCAACCCTGTGGACTATGACCCACCAGGCTCCTCTGTCCATGGGGATTCTCCAGGCAAGAATACTGGAGTGAGTTGCCATGCCCTCCTCCAGGGGATCTTCCCAACCCAGGGATCAAACCCAGGTCTCCTGTATTGCAAGCAGATTCTTTACCATCTGAGCCAACCAGAGAAGCCCTATATGCAGAGTATATCATGCGAAATGCAAGGCTGGATGAAGCACAAACTGGAATCAAGAGTACCAGGAGAAATATCAATAACCTCAGATATACAGATGACACCACCCTTATGGCAGAAAGTTAAGAGGAACTAAAGATCCTCTTGATGAAAGTGAAAGGGGAGAGTGAAAAAGCTGGGTTAAAACTCAACATTCAAAAAACTAAGATCATGGCATCCGGTCCTATCACCTCATGGCAAATAGATAGGAAAACACTGGCAACAATGACAGACTTTAATTTTTGGATTCCAAAATCACTGCAGATGGTGACAGCAGCCATGAAATTAAAAGGCACTTGCTCCTTGGAAGAAAAGCTATGACCAACCTAGACAGCATTTTTAAAAAGCAGAGACATTACTTTGCTGACAAAGGTCTGTCTAGTCAAAGCTATGGTTTTTCCAGTAGTCGTGTATGGATGTGAGAGTTGGACCATAAAGAAAGCTGAATGCTGAAGAATTGATGCTTTTGAACTGTGGAGAAGACTCTTGAGAGTCCCTTGGACAGCAAGGAGATCAAAGCAGTCAATCCTAAAGGAAATCAGTCCTAAATATTCATTGGAAGGACTGATGCTGAAGCTGAAGCTCCAATACTTTGGCCACCTGATGGGAAAACTGACTCATGGGAAAAGATTGCTTTGATGCTGGGGAAGATTGAAGGCAGGAGGAGAAGGGGATGACAGAGGATGAGATGGTTGGATGGCATCACTGACTCGATGGACGTGAGTTTGCGCAAGCTCCAGGAGTTGATGACGGACAGGGAAGCCTGGTGTACCACAGTCCACGGAGTTGCAAAGAGTCAGACACAACTGAGTGACTGAACTAAACTGAATGCTTGACTTATTTAAATCTGTTTTAGCATGTAGGTGCTGGTATATGCATCATATGTAGACGTATATGTATACCAGAACCTGTTAGTTACAGTGACAGTTTGCTTATGGAATCCTTTCAGCGTGACTCTGGTCTTCCCGCTTCATTCTTCTAGTGCTGCTGGTGCTGCTGCTCAGTCTCTGTGGACGTCATCTGTTGGTGCCATTCCCAAGGTTACCTGACATTGCTGCAACATCTTCTTCAGCTGGAGGGTCAGGGATGGGGGGCAAAAGCTGCTGGGCCTGGATCTTTTTATGCCTCTAGCTGCTGCTGCCCCTGCAGGTTGACCAGTTCATCAACCTCCTCTCTGGTGCTTCAACTGTTGCAGGTGGACCAGATCACCTGCTGGTGCCTCCATCACAGAGCGGGCCCTGGGGCTCCCTGCTAAGTCTCTTTGGGCCTTTTCTTTGTCCTTTGTCCAGAAAGAGCAGACCTTTTGGTTCTGAGTTGTAGGAATCTTTGACACCTACTCCTTGTGAGATAAAAAAGAAAACTGGGGAAATTCACTATGTGTTGTTGTTCCTCAAGTCCTGAAGCCCCTAGCTAGTCCACCTTCTGCTTTCTGGCTTTAAGAGTCTTTTAACCATTGTCTGTTAAATAATTTCCAAGATATTTAGTTATCATTAGAGGGCAGTGTTTTAACACCTTTTCTTTACTCCACTGGTGAGGGAGGTCTTCCTGCCCTAGGTTTGTGGGAATGGTTGAATATACAACTGCTGAGATGGGCAAATGAGCTCCCCAGGTTTTTAATCGTCACATATAGTCATAGCCTGAGGCAGGACCCCACATGCCGTGTAGGGTCACATGGGGGTTGCACTTGGCAACAGAGTGAACAAACGGGCTGTAGGAGGCAGGCCACACAGTATTAAGAAGATGGGGTGTCCCCTGATCCCCACAGGAGAATGTGATTAACTTGTTTGAATAATTCCATGGACTG
This sequence comes from Tragelaphus eurycerus, assembly GCA_935064755.1. Classification (NCBI taxonomy): domain Eukaryota; kingdom Metazoa; phylum Chordata; class Mammalia; order Artiodactyla; family Bovidae; genus Tragelaphus; species Tragelaphus eurycerus. The sequence continues at coordinate 13,436,934 of CAKXYN010000020.1, forward strand.
ATAGAGTACTGAAACCTAATACTCAGGTTACAAAGGGACCTGGGTCCCTTTGATAAGGAGGTTGATTGGATAGGGGATCGTATCTGTGGGAGCAGAGTGAGGAGGGAACTTGTAGTTATGCCATTTGAGGGCCTCCCGATTTTACCAAATGTCAAGACAGCACACTGTATTGAGTCTTATAACACAGAAGCAGAAAAAAGCATCATCTTTTGCCAGAACTGGCACTCAAGTTTTATTTTAAAAATTCCTAAGAATTGAATTTTTATCGAATTGTATTCTGATCCAGGTTTGTTTTGATATTAAACCTGCTTTTCTCCAGACCTTCTATTAAAATTGTGGATATCTTCTTGGGCCATCAGCATGAATCCTGAGCACACTGAATACAGCTTGCAATGATTTAGAAAGTGTTATTTGGAACTTCCCTTCTGGCCCAGTGACCAAGACTCTGTGCTCCCAATGCAGAGGGCCCAGGTTCAATCCCTGGTCAGGGAACTAGATCCCACATGCTGCAACTAGGAGCTTGCATGCTACAACTAAAGATCCCAGGAGCTAGCAATCCTGTGTGCCAGCGCAGCCAAATAAATAAATAAATATTTTTTTTAAAAAGGAAGTGCTATTTTAGTTATGCTTTTAATTGAAAAGTAACATAACCATATTAGAGATAATTTGAGAAATATGGAAAAGGAAAAAACCTCTACAATCATACTGATTCTCTTGTAATTTCTACAGTCTTTTTTTCCACCCAAAATTTAAAACTGTAAACATAGACTGCATAGAGTTTGTTCATCTGCTTTTTATGCCTGGTGTTTTATCAGAGTTCTTCTATCTCTTTTTCTTTCCTTAACAATTCAAGAAAACATTTATTAGGTGGGGCTGAACAAGGGAGGAAGCTGAGGTCATCCAAGGTACCCCTTGCATCCTGAGAGTTGAGCAGGACATCTGCAGAGGAGAGTGTTTCAGTGCACGATGAGGGTGTCGGAACCCATGCTGGATGAGGAGAACATCTGTGCAAGGATGTGACCTAGCACAGATGTCAGAGCTGAAGGGGGATGAGGAAGGCATCTGAGGATTTGGGAAGAGGGCAGTGACCGGATACTTGAAGCCTCTGGGATCTGTGTTTCTCATAGTTGGAAAAGGGAGAATACTAGATTGGAATTATTGGTAAGAACTCTTAATTTTCTATATGTATAGAAGTATGTGAAAGTGAAAGTGTTAACCATTCAGTAGTGTCTGACTCTTTGCAACCCTGTGGCCTGTAGCCTGCCAGGCTCCTCTATTCACAGAATTCTCCAGGCAAGAATACTGGAGAGGGTAGCCATTCCCTTCTCCAGTGGATCTTCCTGACCCAGGGATCAAACCCATGTCTCCTGCATTGCAGGTGGATTCTTTACCGTCTGAGCCACCAGGGAAGCCCATGGAAGTATATAAATACGTATAAAACCCCATTATAAAGAACTAGAGTTCCTTGCAAGAAGGGCACTCTAGGATCAGAGCAGGAAAAATACAAGATGACCTTGTTATGCCAGGAAGCGAGGAGGTAGTAAAAATAATGAAGGCATGTCAAAAGAATATGAAAGTCAGCATAAAGAAGTTCCTACTGGACAAATCTGGGGTAATTGAAGCACCAAAGTAAGTAAGGTAACAGATTATAACCCAGTGAATAGAATAGAAGTGGATGACTGTGAAGTCACTGACATAAACAAATAAACATTAGGAGAAAATTCCACAAAGAACCAAGTATTACATAATTTCAAAGTTTTATTCATTACAAAGAGGAAAGGAGTAACTTTAAGGAGGAGAAACCTGGTAGACATCACCTTAATCTGATGATCAAAGTGATCGTCTTCAGTAAGGGCACAAATAGAAATCATGTAGAACCTGGTAGACTGCAGTGAGCAAATAAGAATACCTGTCAAGGATCATCTCTTCAAAAATGCATAACCTGAATTTTTTTTTTTAATTAAGGTAAAATTCAAGTAACATAAATATCACAATTTCAAAGCAAATGATTCTGTGAATTTAGTTCATTCGCAATGTTATGGAATTGCCACCTCCATCTAGTTCAAAAGTATGTTCATTACTCAAACAACAACAACAACAAAACACCCTACTCATTAAGCAGTAACTCCCTATTACTACCTACCTCCAGTCCCTAGAAACCACTAACCTGCTTTCTGCCTCTACGGATTTACCTATTCTGGATATTGCATATAAATGGACTCATATAATATGTAACCTTTTGTGTCTGCCTTCTTTCACCTTAGGTAATGCTTTTGAAATTCATCCATGTAGCATATATCAACACCTTTTCATGGTTGAATAGTATTCCATTGTATAGATATGCCACCCTTTTATAAAAATTAACTTTTATTGAAGTATAGACTTCCCTGATAGCTCAGTTGGTAAAGAACAATGCAGGAGACCCTGATTTGATTCCTGGGTCTGGAAGATCCCCTGGAGAAGGGATAGGCTATCCACTCCAATATTCTTGGGCTTCCCTGTGGCTCAGCTGGTAAAGATTCCGCCTGCAATGCAGGAAACCTGGGTTCATTCCCTGGGTTGGGAAGATCTCCTGGAGAAGGGAAAGGCTACCCACTTTAGTATTCTGGTCTGGAGAATTCCATGGCCTGTATAGTCTATGGGATTGCAAATAGTTGGACACGACTGAGCAACTTTCACTTCACTTTATTGGAGTATAGTTAATTTACAATGTCGTGTTAGTTGCTGCTTTACAGACAAGTAAATCTGTTATACATACAGATTATATATGTTATATACCCAGTCTTTTCGGAGAAGGCAATGGCACCCCACTCCAGTACTCTTGCCTGGAAAATCCCATGGATGGAGGTTCCCAGTAGGCTGCAGTCCATGAGGTCGCTGAGGGTCAGACACGACTGAGCGACTTCACTTTCACTTTTCACTTTCATGCATTGGAGAAGGAAATGGCAACCCACTCCAGTGTTCTTGCCTGGAGAATCCCAGGAACCTGGGGAGCCTGGTGGGCTGCCGTCTATGGGGTCGCACAGAGTCGGATACGACTGAAGCGACTTAGCAGCAGCAGCATACCCAGTCTTTTAAAAATTCCTTTCGCATATAGATCATTACAGAATATTGAGTAGAATTTCCTGTGCTGTACAGTAGGTTCGTATTAGTTATCTATTTTATATATAGTAGTATGTATATGTCAATCCCTATCTCCCAATTCATCCTTCTCCCCTTTCCTCCTTGGTAACCATAAGGCTTTTTTCTGTTTTGTGAATAGATTCATTTACACAATTTTTCTTCACTTTCACTTTCACCTTCTGTTTCACACCATGTTTTTAAGATTCCACATATATATACCAGGGCTTTTCAGGGGGTGCTAGTGGTAAAGAACCCACCTGCCAATGAAGGAGATGTAAAGACATGTGGGCTCCATCCCTGGGTCAGGAAGATCCCCTGGAGGAGGGCATGGCAACCCACTCCAGGATTCTTGCCTGAGAATCCCTTGGACAGAGGAGCTTGGCAGGCTACAGTCCATAGGGTCGCAAAGAGGCAGACCTGACTGAAGCCGCTTAGCACTGCACATATATACCATCTTTGGTTTGTCTACTCAACCACTGCTGGACGTTTGGGTTGTTTCTACTTATCAGCTATTGTGAGTAGTGCTGTGCAAGTATTTATTTGGCCATCTGTTTGTAATTTTTTCGAGGCTGTACCTAAGAGTAGAATTGCTGGATCATATACCCTGCTCTTGTCATGAGAAAATATCAGTGAGCCAAAACTGAGGGACATTCTGTAAAATAACTGCCTTGCAATCATCAAAAATGTTAAGAATATGAAAGTTAGGGAAAGATAGGGGAAATTTCCCAGATGGAGATACTAAAAACACATGGCCATGGCTGCTAAATACAACACATGATTCTGGACTGGTTACCTTGCTGTTAAGAAAGCTATCAGAAGAGGCGGTGACCCAGTGGGTCAGAGGAGTAGATGTTGATAAAGGATCAGTGTACTTGTTTGGTGGCTATATGAGAGGATGTCCTTGTTTGTGAAAAACACACATCAGTATTTGGGGGTGATGGAAGGAACATCATGTCAATGAGTTACTACGAAAGGGCTCATCAAAAAAATTTTGTTTTACATGGTGCTTGCAACATCTCTATGGATTTGGGATTGTTTCAAAATGAAAAACAATTAATTTAAAATATTTGATACATTTTCCTTCAAGATTGTCCATACTTGTTTTTCCAATTTTCTCCTATTCTGTCTAGAATATTTAGATTCTTGCCTCCTCATTCCACTTGATGGGGTGAGTATTGAAGTCATCGATGAGCCCTATGCTCCTGAATCCAGCAGCAAGCCCCAGGCTGGCCTCGTGCCTGCCTCATCAGTGGCATCTGGCAGGTTGATCTCATCTTCCTCATTCAGCCTCCTGGCCTTCCTCCCACTTTGCTGGCTGCACCTTCTCAGACTCCTCTGCTAATCCCTTCTTGTCTCTCCTAACTTTTAGACCTTGGGTGCCAAAGCTCAGTCCTGGGGCCTCTTCCCTATTCTTTCTCCCCTCACTCCCTTGGAGACCTCATACAGTCTTTATCTACTACCTCTCAACCAATGATCCTCCAACTTCTGTCTGCAGCCTGTCCTCCTCCCGAGTTCCCCACTTGTGTACCTGACTATCTGCCTGCTCACCATCTCCACTCATATGTCTAACAGGCATCTCAACTCAGCATATCCAAACCTGAGCTCCCAACCTTCTGTATCTTACTCTCCCCCGAGTAGTCTTCCCAGAGAAGGCAATGGCACCCCACTCCAGTACTCTTGCCTGGAAAATCCCATGGATGGAGGAGACTGGTAGGCTGCAGTCCATGGGGTTGCTAGAGTCGGACTTCATGCATTGGAGAAGGAAATGGCAACCCACTCCAGTGTTCTTGCCTGGAGAATCCCAGGGACGGGGGAGCCTGGTGGGCTGCCTGATGGGTCACACAGAGTCGGACACGACTGAAGTGACTTAGCAGCAGCGGCAACAATAGTCTTCCTCATCTCAGTAAAATGCAACCCCACCTTGCTTTGCTCAGGGCAAAAACTTGAAATCGCCCTAGAGAGTTTATATCCCATATAAACTCTTTATATCCCATATCCAAACAGACAGCAAATCACCTTGACTCTTCTTTTCAAAGTGTATTCCAAAATCTTACCACCTCCGCTGCTTCTACGCTGCTCCAAGCCACCTTCATCACTCCTTCGGACTATCACTGTAGCGTCTAACTGGTCTCTCTTCCTCTCCCTTTGCCCACTTCAGTCCATGTCATTCCTCTAATGACCATTCTGCAGTGAATGCTCATCTCAGGCTCTTAAAAGTCCAACTCCTAGTAATGGCCCACAGAGCCGCCTTAGATTAGGCTGCTCTAGAGGCTGATGCTGAGACAAGAGCTTGAGTACAAGAGGTTCATTTGGGAGGTCCCCAGGAGCAAAAGGGAGAGAGAGACATGGGAAAGTAAGACAGGGAAAGGAAGGATGCCAATACAAGGTGTGTTAATGAGTGAGTTATCGCTGTGGGCACCAGAGCTCCATGCTTCTGGGGACCTCTGGGAGGCTGCCTCGGGCGTGCCTCACAAGTGTTAAGGCATTTGGGTATTTATTCACCAACTCCACATTGTCTGAGAGCTACTTCCAAGGATAATAACTCCCTGACATGCCTTGCTGTGTTCTTGTGGCCAGAAAAGGCCTTCAGACAGAGAACTGCACGGGCAGTAGGAAGCCAGAGGGTCTGCACACATGAGTGGGCAGTGCTGAGGGGACACAGGTGGGCACTGGCAGCACTTTCTTCAAAGGCCCTACATGATCTGACTTCTGCCCTACACCAAGTAGGACACCCCTGTGCCCTCACCTATCACTCCTTTACTTACTCCAGCCACACAAGCTTCCTTCTGGCTGTGTCTCAAACACATCATGCATGATTTTACCTACCACAGGACCTTTGCACTTGCAGCCACCATGCCCAAAGTGCTCTTCCACCAGATATCTGCATGTCTCCCACCTTACCTTCTTTAGGGGTTTTATCTAAATGTTACCAGCTCAACAAGGCTTCCTGGGAAAACAGATGGCACCCTCCAGTTAGAACAAGCTGAAGAGAGTTTAATAAAATACTATTACGCAAAGTGGACAGGGTTTAGGGAAACCAGAAACAGTGATGAGTCACCCTGGGACTAATAAAGGCAGCCATAGTTACCATCCCTAGGCTTGAAAGGGCAAGAAAAGGAAGATATTCTTGGAGCTGGGTGGGCTACATGAAAAGACTCCTAATAAGGGATGAGGACTTTTGGATGAGGGATGCTGACCTCAGTTGTATTCTGCCATCCAGTCTCCTGAAGGTGTTTCTCATCAGCCATGACCAAAAGAAAGGCAGAGAGTAAGAGAACCATGCTATTCACAGATGTTAGCCCACCAGGAGCAGGGCGGGAATAGAGGGACAAATGGTAGATGTCCAGTACACTGGCTGAAATAGCAATACACACGTAACTGCCTATCCCTTTCTCTGCTTAATATTTTCCCCTTAACTTAGCACCATCTAACCTATGATATGTTTTGCTTATTTATTTATTTTTATTGTGCATCTCCCTCTACTGGAGCATAAACTCCACAAGGTCAGGGATTTTCCTTCTTCTTTCACTGTTGTATGTCAGCAGCACCTGCACTGGGCTTCCCAGGAGGTGCTGGCGGTAGAGGACCTGCCTGCAATACAGGAGACACAAGAGATGCAGATTTGGTCCCTGGGTTGGGAAGATCCCCTGGAGGAGGGCATGGCAACCCACTCTAGTATTCTTGCCTGGAGAATCCCATGGACAGAGGAGCCTGGTGGGCTACAGTCCATGGGGTTGCACAGAGTCAGACATGACTAAAGCAACTTAGCACACACATACCAGCACCTACACTACTGCTAGGCATATAGTTGAAAGAAAGTGAAAATGTTAGTCGCTCAGTCATGTCTGACTCTTTGTGACCCCATGGACGAAGGCCTGGAGGCTCCTCTGTCCACGGGATTCTCTAGGCAAGAATACTGGAGTGGGTAGTCATTCCCTTCTCCAGGGGGTCTTCCTGACCCAGGGATAAAACCCGGGTCTCCTGCATTGCAGGCAGATTCTTTACCATCTGAGCCACCAAGGAAGACCATAGGCATATAGTTGGTGCTCATAAAGAGTTTCTGATTAGTTAAGGTTGCTACTTAGCTCTGGCAGACAGAATAATGCCCCCAAATATGTCCACATCCTAAACCTAGGAATCTGTGAATGTATTAGATGTTGTGGCAAAGAACAAGTAAGGTTGCAAATAGAATTAAGGTTAATCAGTTGATCTTGAAATAGCGAGATTATCCTGGATTATCTGGGTGAAAGTGAAAGTCATTCAGTTGTGTCTGGCACTTTGCTAACCCATGGACTGTATAGTCCGGGCCAGAATACTGGAGTGGGTAGCCATTCCCTTCTCCAGGGGGATCTTTCCAACCCAGGGATTGAAACCAGGTCTCCCACATTGCAAGCAGATTCTTTACCAGCTGAGCCACAAAGGAAGCCCATAGTATCTGGGTGGCCCCAATGTAATCATGAGTCCAGAAGAGTCAGAGTCAGACATATTTAAAGATATTACAGTACTGGCTTTGAAGATGGAGGGGGCCATGAGCCAAAGAATGTGGGCAGCCTCTAGAAACTGGAAAAGTCAAGGAAACGTATTCTTCCCTAGAGCCACCAGTCAGCTACACGGACACCTTGATTTTAGCCTGGCAAAGCCACGTCAGAATTCCAATCTCTAGAACTGCATCATGATAAATTTATGTTTTAAGACACTAAGGTTGTGGTAATATGTCACAGAAGCAATATGAAGCTAACACAATAGTTGCTGCTTTCAGTGGCAGGAGTGTGGACTCCAGGGCTGCTCCTCTGGCCCTCGTTAACTGTGGGATCTCACACCTTTCCTTTTCTCTATAAACGAGACTTGATTGCTCCTTCATCCCAGGTGTGGTTGAAGGATTTGGTGAGTTAATGCGTGAAACACTCATGGCTCAGAGCCTGGCCTCCAGAAGCCCCTCTGCTTGAACCCAGGCCCTACAAGGGCCTGGCAGACTGGAGACAATAAGTATTTATAGAAGGATAAAATGGCACCCCACTCCAGTACTCTTGCCTGGAAAATCCCACGGACTGAGGAGCCTGGTAGGCTGCAGTCCATGGGGTCGCTAAGAGTCAGACATGACTGAGCAACTTCACTTTCTCTTCTCACTTTCATGCACTGGAGAAGGAAATGGCAACCCACTCCAGTGTTCTTGCCTGGAGAATCCCAGGGATGGGGGAGCCTGGTGGGCTGCCGTCTATGGGGTCGCACAGAGTTGGACACGACTGAAGTGACTTAGCATAGCATAGCATAGCAAATACATTTCATCAAATGATGTTCCATAATAGATGTCATCTTCTCTCTGTTTTTAGGACACATTCCTGCATTTAAACACATTTTTTATTGGCGTGTAGTTGCTTTACAAAGTTGTGTTAGTTTCTGCTGTACAGCAAAGTGAATCAGCACACCTACACATACATCCCCTCCTTTGGAGATTTCCTTCCCATTTAGGTGACCATAGGAGAAGGCAATGGCACCCCACTCCAGTTCTCTTGCCTGGAAAATCCCACGGATGGAGGAGCCTGGTAGGCTGCAGTCCATGGGGTCGCTAAGAGTTGGACATGACTGAGCGACTTCACTTTCTCTTTTCACTTTCATGCATTGGAGAAGGAAATGGCAACCCACTCCAGTGTTCTTGCCTGGAGAATCCCAGGGACAGGGAAGCCTGGTGGGCTGCCGTCTCTGGGGTCGCACAGAGTTGGACACAACTGAAGTGACTTAGCACAGCATAGCATAGGTGGCCATAGAGCATTGAGTAGAGTGCTCTGTGCATACAGTAGGTTCTTATTAGTTATCTATTTTATACATAGTATCAAGACTGTATATATGCCAGTCCCAATCTTCCAATTCAGCCCACCACCCCTCTTTCCTCCTTGGTATCCATACATTTGTTCTCTATATTTGTGTCTGTATTTCTGCTTTGTAAATAAGATCGTCTATGGCCGTACTAACCTGAATGTGCCCTGTCTTGTCTGATCTCTGAGCCCCTATTTTAATTTTTACTATTGTAAATAAAATTTGAGAATCTTTGTGCACAGCTTTTTTTTTTCGCCGAAATTTTAGCTTTCTACTTCTTCCAAACAAGAGTTCTAGTTGGCTGCAAGGCTGGTGCTCATCACACCAAGCGGGTGACTGCCTTGAGCGCAGAGTGGGCAGGTGACCAACCCCCTCCCACCCCCCGGGGACAGTGAGCCCCCACGTGGTCAGCCCAGCTGGAGATGGCAGGTGGGGAGAGGAGAGAAGGCAGACAAGAGGCTATGTCTGAAGGCACTTTGACAAATTCCATTCCTGGGCTGGGCTTCCACTGGGCTCCTCCACCGGGGCATGGGAAGTACAGGAGGCTGAGAGAATGGAGAGCCACGAGAGTGAGTGATGGTGCCGCAGTCATCTGAGCCAAGTGATGCAAGAGAAGAGTCAGGGGCCAGTTCAGCAGCTCTAGGCAGTGCCGACCAGGGTGAGCGCATCCAAACCACCCTCCCTCCTGGTATTCATCCAGGACTGAGCTCTGAAGGCTGCACACCCACTACCTGTGCAGGAGATGGGGGTTTCCCCAGATGTCTGGGGTTGTGAGAGAGCCTGAGCTCTGAGAGCAGGGGACAGAGGAAGGGAGGTGCCAGCCTTCTGCAATGCCAGACCACTTTCCATCTGCCACCTCTATGCTGCTGACAGTCAGTGCCCCCCAAACCCTCAGAACCTGCATCCGCAACCCAGAGGGGAGGAAAGGGTTGTGAAGGGAAGCCAGCAGGAGAACAAAGAAGGCTTTGCTGCAGAGGGAGGCACCTTCAACTGAGGCCTCCAGGGCCTGGGGAAGTGACTCACAGGCCCCCAGGAGGGATCCACCCATGGGGGCTCTGTGGGCCTGAGAATGCAGCCCAGCTGCCCTCGGGCTGGGAAAGGGGGTGTCAGTCTCCTACTTTTGTTGGGTGGGGCCTCCCCCAGCGCTCCCCCTACTCCCCTCCCTCAGGATCTGGTATGCATCCAGCCTAGGGGCTTTGGGGGTGGCCCTGTGCTCATTGGACACTGCCAGGCCCGGCTGTCGCCACTGCTTCAACTTCTGCTACTTTGGCTGCAGGCACGGGCCCCTCTGCCCAAGCTTCACTCCCATTGGCCCAGCAGGGACCTGGGCTCCCCAACTCTCGCCAGGGCCACACTGCTCCCCTGCCAGAGCGAGGCCATCAGTGCCACTCAAAGGTGGCAATGTTGGCATCTGACTCTGTCCCAGGCTCCCTGGATCCCTGCGATGAGAACTGGGACAGCCCTGGCAGCGCACCCCGGCTCCTCGGGCAGTTGCACAACCTCCGCCGCCGCCAACTCCACCCCCCGCCCGCCCCAATTATGCTCCTTATATTGTGTGGCAACCGGGCGAGAATTCCAGGACCTTGTGCGTACTCGTACAAATCTGCTTGGTGCTGTTTGGCTGCAGGGAGAGGCGTGTCCCGTGAGCCCCGGGAAATGGGGGTGTGTTCGCGTCCAAGGGGGCGTGGCCCGCGTCCGGAGTGGGAGCAGCCGCCCCGCCCTGCTGGTGCAGACTGTTCGCCCCAGACCGCAGCTTCCGCGGGAGCCCTGGCCGGAGTCCAGGACACAGAGGAGGAAGCTCTGGTGACATTCTAGACATGGGCTTCGAGCAGCAAGCTTGGCTCCCAGCCGCTCAAGCCCGTGGCAGGTGGCGCACCTCCCACTCCGTCCAGCCAGGGATGTGGGGACCTGTGTTCTCCTGGGGGCTGGGCGGGCATCCTTCCAGGCGCTTGGCTTGGGCATCCTAGCGCTTCCCGGGCCCCGGCCCTGCTCTTCTAAGAATTTGTCGTGGTTTGTGATGGCTATGTGAGGAGATCCTGGGAGTCAGGGTCGGGGTGACCCAGCTGTTGTCATCCTAGAGCCATGACTCTGGGTCAAGGAGATGATTGTCCGGCTTGCTGTCAGGCCCAGAGACGGCTATCAGGACTGGCTGTTGAGTGTAATGGAAACAAAGACAAAAATCCAAATGCAACTGACCTCTAGCCTTCTCCTTTGTGTTCCTCCTGGGGAGTGTGCCTGCTTCAGTCCTTGGATGTCTCATTAGAATTTCAAGGACGCCTCGTTCACTATGGAGGTACCAGTCATTGGGGCTGGAGAGGTGGTTGACTCTACTTGCAAACCAAGGAATTTGGGGGTAATCTATGTTCGATGTTGTGACCAACTTGAAAACTGTCATATGGAAAGTTCTCTTCCGGATAAGTTTACAGAGCCTCTAACAATTCTTGTGGATAAATAGACGTCTTCTCTTAGCCTTGTGTCTTGTTCTCCAGGCACCTGTAGTGACTGGCACATGCTGACCCTCAGTCAGTGGCACTCATCGAGTGACCAGGAAGATAAAGATCTTTGCAGCGAGGACCCATTTGCTGACTGAGGTCCAAAGCCGCTGCAGCCACATTAGCCCACTGTTCAAGTCAAAGTTACATGATCCTATAATAGAACAAATACTGTCCCGGGACAACCTTCCACTAGGGGTTGGGGGAGAGATTGGAAACGCAGAGTGCTTCTTCCCTGTGAATAAACAACTACTTCCAGGCAGCAGTGCCTGGATACGTATCCCAGAAGTGGCTCCCACTCTCCCTGAGCCTCTGAGGTTTGAAGAGCTCCCTGTGGATCACTCAGGTGCCTTGTTTTTCCAACTCTGGGGCTTGGGAGCAGAGAGCTGCCATCTGGCGTTCCCAAACAAGATCAGCCAGGGAGCAGGGGGTAAGGTGTGGGGAGTTCTCCCAGGGGCTGGGCTCTCCTTGCATTAAAAGCTCTCAGGGCAGTGCCCCTGGACTTACAGAGGACGAGTGGCAGGGCCAGATGCGGGGGCTATGAGATCCTATTCTGACCTTTGAACCTCACTGGGGTTGGGTTCCATCTGGGTCAATCTGCAGCTCCTGAGAGAATTTCACTGCTAGCCTGACCCCTGGCAGGAAGCTGCCCCTAGCTGCCACCCATTCCTTTTTCTTTACCTCGGTCCACAAAAGGCTACCCTGGTGAGCCTTTGTCTCCAGGTGGGACAAGGCTTCTCTCTACATGGAGTTGCCCACTTTGGGTGGAGAGTGGGTGAACAGAATGGGGGCCAGCCACATCCTCATCACATCTGAGACAAGTCCAGCATTATGTGGCTGTCTGTGGCACATAACTGACCCTCCAGCTTGATCTAGAACTGCCCAGTGGCTTGAGTCAAGTGCTCTGCCTCAAACTGAAGATTCGCTGGCAGCTCCTGCATCTGTATGTTTCACTTTGTCATCCTTTTAGGGGAAACTCCGATCTTATGGGTCCTACAGTGTCCTCCAGGGCCACTGCAGCTGACCTCTTATGTCTGGGGAGTCAGGAGGGTAGGAAGGGCCCAGTGAGATGGGGCCATCTTAACAGACAGCATTCTCCAGAGATCGCAGGACTGTCTCCTGGATGGGGAGCAGGGTAGCCCCCAATCCTGTGCTCTAATTTAGGTTCAGCTAAATTGGTCTTCCCTTGGTCAGGAGCCATTTCTCACATCCTTGCTCCTCTACTCAGTTGTCAGCTGGTTTGGTTTGGTTTATATATGTGCGTGCATGCCTGCTCAGTCGTGTCTGACTCTTTGCGACCCCATGCAGCCTGCCAGGCTCCTCTGTCCATGGGATTTTCCAGGCAGGAATGCTGGAGTGGGTTGCCCTTTCCTCCTCCAGGGGAATCTTCCTAACCCAATGATCTAATCTGAATCTCATCCATTGTCAAGCAGACTCTTTACCACTGAGCCACCTGGGAAGCCCCTGGTTTACATATGCTTGCTAAGTCACTTCAGTCGTGTCTGACTCTTTGCAACCCTATGGACTATTGTCCATCAAGCTCCTCTGTCTATGGGATTTTCCAGGCAAGAACACTGGAGTGGGTTGCCATTTCCTCCTCTCAGGGTATCTTCCCAACCCATCGAACTTGTGGATTCTTTACCACTGGCTACCTGGGAAGTCCCTGTTTGACATACACTCATGAGCAAAATGAATACAGTGTAAAGGGCCCAACCCTCTACAGCAACTCTTTACCTAGACCAAGAAGGCTCAGTATGTGGGATGAGGGCTACTCAAGGTCCTTACTCAGTGGTCAAGCCAAGTCACAAGTGTGGGGGCAGTGGCTCCAGAGTAATCCACACCAGAGTACTTTTTGTACCTGCCTCGGTGTACCTTTTTGTGGCTGCCTCGGTGGATCAGAAACAAAGCGCTAGAACTGGGTGTATAATTTATAAAATATCCTTTATTTATTCTATGGAACACAGTCAAGTGGGAGCTTTGGGGAAAAAAAAAAAACAAAACTTAAAGATAATAGTGTTGTGACCTGGTTTTGAGCCCCATTGATCAGGACAGTGGCCAACATCTCCTACTGTGGCTTTGACAAATTCTCTCCTGCACGGGCAGAGAGGTCTGGTGGGAAACAGGGAAGTGTTGGCACAGTCAGCTGTCCAGTTGCTTATAATCAAGAATAATTTATGAAGAGCAGAAGGAACATTTATACTGCTGGCTTGTGATCAAGAGATTACTTACAATATAGTATATTCATTCCAGGAAGTATAAAAATGTTTTTACTTATTGTTTATGGGGACTATCTTAGAATTTTAGCATTTCTTTGGGAACACAGTATTTCTCTACAAATTTAGAAATTCCTTGCTGCTACTGCTAAGTCACTTCAGTCGTGTCCGACTCTGTGCGACCCCAGAGACGGCAGCCCACCAGGCTCCCCTGTCCCTGGGATTCTCCAGGCAAGAACACTGGAGTGGGTTGCCATCTCCTTCTCCAATGCATGAAAGTGAAAAGTGAAAGTCAAGTTGCTCAGTCGTGTCTGACTCCTAGCGACCCCATGGACTGCAGCCCACCAGACTCCTCCGCCCATGGGACTTTCCAGTCCCATGGAAAGTAGGCTACCACTGCCTTCTCCGTAGAAATTCCCTAGATTATATAAAATCAAACTTCCTGGTTTGACTTAATTAGTAAGGAAATAATTAAGAGTAACATTCAGTAAGGTAGTTACTCTTTTTATTTATTTTTTAGCACAATGGTTTAATCAAAGATCATTTGCTTGAAAATGTTAGGGGATCTCCACCAACAGGCAACTATGCTGGCTATTATGCCAGAAAAATCCATAAACACACACACCACTGAGCTGTTTTCACCAGACTTCCTTTCTAATAAACACAACACTTTCTCCTCCTCTCAGATGTGAACCTCAGAAGCCAAAATGCCCATGTGCCAACTATAGGCATGTTGCTGAGCAAAGAAGGCTGGCAAATCTGTCCAGCAAATTCACTGTGGTGGGGTGGCAACAGCTTTGTGGCCTTGGAGGAGTCGCTGTGCATGCCCTCCAGGCAGGGCAAGGTTGGTAGCCCCTAGAGCAGGGGAAAAGGTCCTTGCCCAGTTAGAACATAAGAACTTTGAGGGAAAATACAAACAGGCTCATTAAAAGTGGATGTCTTGTGAATACGTTCTAATTCCTCCCCCCTGCAACACCCCCCTACCCCCCGACCTAGGGGGACCTGCAGCTCCCCACGCTTTCGCAGGCTGCATGTCCCCAGGCTGACCTGGGCCAGGGACTGCCACCTTCTCCTACCGCTCTGTGGTGCTCCAAAGAGGACATCAACCAAACAAAAACAGAGGGAAAAATCACAAACACTGAAAACGGTTCAAAAGCTCCCCCGGACACCTTTGGTTTGCCTTCCCCCAGCTTGTATCTGGTTAGGAGCTATGAATCAGAATTCAGAAACTGTGCTGCCCAGAGGGGACAAGGTACAGCCGCGAGGAAACACCCCAAAGCAATAAATAACAGCCAGCTCGGGACCCTTGTCCCTGCCCCTCCCCCAACTACTGCCTCGGGTTTTTCCTCCCTGGAACCCAAGGAATCTCATCCCCAAACCTCCCTGCTGGGCATGGAATGCTGGAATCTGGCTTCCCGCTTCGGCACAGGACGGAGCCTCAGTCTTTCGCTTTATAGCATCATTTATGGCATGAACTAGGAACATAATGTGTTTACACAAACACACGACAATTGTACATCAGCATCTTTACAATATTAAAGGAATCATATACAAGTCTACAGGCATCGTACAAGGGGTGGGGCCGGCCGGGACGCCCCACCCGCCCAGCAGTTCTCTGCAGTTTCTCCACCCCGTGGGGAAGAGCCATCTGGGGAGGGGAAGTGTGACAAGACAGGGGGTATCCATCTTTGGGCCTGTCATCTGGGAGGCAGCAGGTCTGCGAGGACTCCAGCAGGCAGTCCTCGTTGGAATCTGGGGCCAAGAACCCAAGGTCTGACTGTGTCCAGGTCTTACTGGCAGACTAGTGTAACCATAGTTTAATTAAAAATTCAGTATGCAGGTGAATGTGGGAAAATCAGAGTGGAGGACAGCTTCCTGAGCTGGGAACCCAGAGGATGCTGCTGACAGATGGGCTCCTTCACCATGGGGCCCATTCCTGAGGTAAGGATGCAACGTGGCCCCGGTGCTGATCCCGACGGGGAGTGACTTCTCTCAGAGCCCGTGTGGGTGCACACAGATAGAAACCAAAGCCCCCGGGCATGAGTAGGTCAAGTGACGCTCAAGTGTGGCCTGTCCCCCAAGCGGCAGCAAAGACAGGGTCTCGAATGGTCCCAGAGTGGTCCCTCCCCCACGCCCATACCACCCTCCTCCCAGCAGCCCCACCTCGTGGGGGCCGTGTTTCAGCCCCGATGGCACTGCCATGCCTGCCCTCTGTCCCTAGAGCAGGGACCAGGAGTCTCCAAGTCCTGTTCTGCAGGAACCCGAGCAGAGGGTCCCACAGCTCTTCCACCGCCCCTACACAGACGTGCTGCTGCGTCCCACTGAGCTGAGCACCAGATAAAGAAGCAGGGGTCCTTGTCGGCCTCTCTGACTTGTGCACTGACAGTTACTTCCGTCTTAAATACTGTAGAAAAATAAGCCATCTCTGACGCAAGGAGACCCACTGGAGTCTGCCACGTGGAGAAAGATGGACAGCTCCTCTGGAGTGGACCGGGGCGGCCTCTGCTGACCCTGCCTCTGCACGTGCAGAGCCTCCAGGGTGCTGTACCAGGCTGGGAGCCCAGGGGCCCAGATGACTGGTGGCGGAGTTCCCCCCTTGGCATCTTTGGGTCACATCCACGGTCCTCTGGTGGGCATGCCTCTAGCATCCCACGTTCTGTTATGACGCCCTGGGCCTTGGGGCTCCCCAGGCGGGCTCTGGACCCTCCGGCCCCACCCTCAGTCTCATGCCCACTGCTAAGCAGGCGTAGGCAGAACTCCCTAGCACTGTTTCCAGGTCCCTGGGGGTGTCCCTAGGGCCAAGGGGCCTCAGGTGGACACTGAGGCAGGGCCTAGTCCAGGGGCTCCTGCTTTATTCGGACGGCAGTGGGGGTGGGCTGTGGTCGCCGCTCCTCCCGGCAAAGCACATACTCGCTGAACTGGGAGGAGTCCACGCCCCCCCGCAGGATGCAGCCACGCTGAAACCCCTCTGGAAGAGCCTCTCCAGGACCTGCCGGGGAAGAAACAGGGGTCAGCAAAGCCCAGCCGCAATAGCCTGCTCCCCCTGGGCCTGGTGGGCAGGTGGGCACTTGCCAGGGTGAGTTACCTTCTCCTGACAGGGGTCTGGGCACAACCACCAGCGGGGCAGCCACAGAAGGGCCAGGGCCACTTAAGAGATAAAACCTGGATGGGTGCCATCCCACTGCCCTTGGGGGTCCCACAACCTTGACTGGGCCCCTCTCTCCCAGACACATGGTCCTGGGTCCCCCTCCCCCACTGAGGCCCCAGCAACAGAGACCCGGCCCCTGGCCTCGGGGCAGCCACCTGCTTCCCTGAGCTGGGAATCCCAGATGGTTTGAGGCCTGGGGCCTGATCAGCTCAAGGGAGCTTGCGTTGGAGAGGAGTTCTCTCCCGTCTCTGCAGGTCTCCGTGTCCACGTGAGTTTGTGCATCTGTGAGAGGGAGGCCCAGTCACTGTGTCTGACACCTGTGTCCTGCAACTAACTAGCAAGTTCTGAATGACGGCCTACAGAGTTTTCCCTACCAAGTGCGCTCTGTCCCAACCAAGCCTGAAGCAGGAGTCTGCTCTTGGGTCTGGAAGAGCCTGTGGAAAATAGGCCCCCACTCCATCTGGGGCTTTCCAACTCTTAGACCCATGTGGGGAAAACCAGTCTAGAAATGCTCTGGGAAGCTATGCCATGGGTGCTGGTGGCCCCAGGTCAGCATGATGAGGAAGGGGGCTCCAAACCGCCCCCACTCTCAGCCTCTGACCTGCTGCTCCTACTGCCTGGGTTTAATTTGAATCCAAAGTCAGACTCTGGGTGTCAAATGAAGCACACTTTGTTGAAAATACTCTAGGCCATTTTTATAGAACATCCTTTTGGAAAAAAAAAAAAAAAAGCACAGATCAATTTTTTTAAGTCCATCCCCCAGGCGCCATCATTTAATTATGAGCGGGACATAAATTATGCATCGACACATTGTTGCCTTTTCTGTAAGATGGCACGGAGGGCCTCGCCATCCCAGGGACCCGGCCTCCCCCTAACCAATCTCCCTCTGCCGCTGCCCCAGGGCTTCGGGGAGGCAGCGGCGGAGGAGGCAGGGGCGGGCCGGCCCTCACCTGCACCGAGTTGAGCCGGCAGTAGCCGTTGAGCGGGAAGCGGATGACGTGCGTGGGGTCCTGGTTCCAACCAGCGTTGACCGAGTTGCACATGACGTCCCCGGTCTCGGGGAAGACCTCCTCGATGAGGGCCTTCTCGCCGCTGAGCGCGATCCGCTCGCCCAGGTCTGGCGTGACCCGCACCACCAGGCAGTCGCAGGCCCGGCTGCGGCGCCGCTGCTCCTGCTCCTGCTGCCAGCGCTCCAGCTCGCGCACCATGGGCTGTAGCTGGTAATAGCGAGCCTCCTCGTACAGCAGGCTGAAGTCCTGCAGGCATGCGCAAACGGTGCGGGCGGTGGGGGTCCGCCCTGCCCTTCGGAGCTCCTCCGGGCCCCCCGCCCGCTCAAAGTCCAGGGGAATTGTGCTCCCACCCCCACCCCCAGCACAATGTGGGCTGGGATGGTTGTCCCATTGTACAGATAGGGAAAGTGAGGCTCCGGTGAGTGTGCCCCCCAAAATCTCTGGCTTCCGCCCAAGGGCAGTGGCTGGTGTGCACCTGTCCCAGACCTCGTAAGCCTTTCCATCGGGCCCCAAGCCAAGGGAGCAGCTTTATCCCCCTCCCCCCGAAGCAGAGAGAAGTTTCTAGAAAGACCTGGAGGCTAGACTAGAGGAGCCTGAGGCTGTGCGGATGGTTGGGGACCCGCTGCCTTCTCTGAGAGGACAGGCTGGGGTGGGCACAGGGCAGCCCCGGCCTCCCTTCCTGGAGATGCTCACGGGTCGTACGGGGAGAACGAAAGGGACCTGCCTGGGTTGGATTTTCAGCAGCAGCAGCATCTACCAGACCTTTTCTGAGCCTTAGTTTCCTCTCTATAAAATGGATGTTACCACGCAGCTCAAAGAGTGGGTGAAGCTTAAAGGTCAGCAAGGTTGGTCCCTGCCTTCGCCAGCAGTGTGAGGAGGTGTCTAGGGGGGTGCCTACCTCTCACCAGCAGCTCAACCCCGGGCTGGCGGGCTCTCACCGACCTCCCCCTCAAGGCCCTGACATTGGTCCCCTGCCCCCTCAAACACATGTCCACCCACACCCACTCCTGCCCGGAGCAGCTGATGACCCATGACCAGACCACTCAGCTCAAGTCCCGTTGGTGAGCCTGAGGAGCCCTGGGGGCAGGCAAGGAAGCCCAATCCCCAAAGCTGGGCCCACACGGCTGGCCCTAAGTCCCTCTGCCTGCTGACTGACCCGAGCCTTCAGAGTCACCCCAGGCCTGCCATCAGTCAAGAGCCTATCCTGTCAAGAACCACAAGAGTTCATCACAGCTTCATGCCGGGCCCCTGTTCTCATCTACTAGAGGTTTTAAATGATATCTACAAACCAGCAACCCCCACATCCTTCCTCAAAGCCTAGAATACCTCCCCCAGACGCCCCACCAGTTCTTCCACATAGGCATGGAGTGCTTCAGCCTGTTCTACCCTGGGCCTCCACACATCCACTCAGGACTCAAGCTGCAGGTCAGGGGAGCCCTCAAGAGACCCCTGACCCCCACTGTCCACATCGTGGCTTTTGCATCTTTTTCTCAAACATGAATCTAATCTACCACTTTGTTCAACCTTCGCTGCCTCCGCCTTCCTGCTCCCTCCACAGCCTTCACACAACAGATCTGAGGGTCCTGCCCCTACTCACCCTTCCTCTGCATTCAGGGTAAAACACCCAGAGTGCCAGGATCGAGGACCGGACAGTCTGCAGCCTCTTCCTGCTCTTCCCCTCCCAGTTCATACAGCCCCAGGTTGCCACCTATCTAGCTCCTTACCCTCGCTGCTCCTCACCCCCAAGGCCCTCATACCCTTCTGCCTCTGCTTCTCTATCATCACCCAGAGAAACACCCTTCCCTCCAAACCCACCCAGGCCAGGTTCCCCGTGGTTCCCTCTCACCGTACTTCCTGCTTCTCTGCTCCTGTGGAATTTAAGTGGTTTTCTATTCAACATCTATCAGCCCATAAACTATAACCATGTGAGCACAGGACCTATGTCTGCCCTGTCCCACTGCATTTTTAGCCTGAGTTCAGTTGCTGGCACTCAGAAACTGAATTCAATGAAGGCTAACAGCCCTAGGACCGTTGGGTCCTCTGGGTGCCGGAAGGAAGGAAGGACATTTGCTGGTTGGAGCTGGGGTAGCCCCAGCCTAGATTTCCTGCCTCTGGGATCTCTGAGCCACAGGAGTCCAACCCTGGAGGCAGGACTCTCAGAACCAGGTTGGCTGCTGCAGACAGGCTCATCCCAGGACTGGGGTGTGAGAACTTTTGTTTAAAGTTCTTTTTGGTGTGGATCAGGGTGTTCCCTCTGCCAAGTGCCAACAAGGACCAGCTTTGGGAACCTCTAACTCCTGTAACTCCAGCACATGACGGTCCTTCAGCATACAACTGGGGTAAGCGCTTGCTGTCGCTGCTTAATTGTTGTTACACCCTGATAAATAAGCTAAAAATGTGAGAAAACAAAATTAGTTTAGAAAAACTGATTTAGCCCTCGGCTTCATCGTTTAAGTTTTTATGGTTGCCATGACAACCATGGGTCCGCTTATTAAGTCACAGCGTCCCCTGTGTAATGCCACTGCACAGGCTGTGCCGAGGAGCCGCCGGCTGCGGACTTACCTTGAAGTCATCGGGAAGCAGCAGTTTGGATGTCCTCAGGAAGCTCAGGACGTAGCGGAAAATCTCCCCATCCCGGTCGATGAAATAGTGTTGCTTCAAACTGTCCAGGACAATGGGTTCGGTGCCATTGAAGAGGCGGCTTATTCTGGGAGAGATGCAAGGTGGGATGTGGGATGGAAGGGCTGGTCTACTGCCCCGCCCCCAACTCCTTAGAGCCCACCCTGCTGGATGGGTGAGGGGCATTACATGAGTGATTCTGGGACTACACCAGGCCTGAAAAGGACATGTGCACACACCGGTGGCAGCCAGGACACCAGCGTGGCAACTAGCACACGCAAACACCCCACCTACACTCACAAGCCATAGCCAGAGAGAGTCACACCCGGCTCTACACCCCTGCCCGCTGACACAGGTGACAGGCCTGGAAAAGTACAATGAGACAGACACCTCGTCCCATGCACACAAACCCTTGCCCAATAGACCCACCCAGAAAACCCCCACCAACCATCAGATACCCCAGCCCGCAGCCACACGCCTGGTGAAGATGTGTAAACCAGCCAAGACACTCCTGGGTCACACGCCTCACCCAACCTGCATGAACAAGCATTGGACACAACACACCCAGCAACAGGTACAAGGTCACACAGTCTCCGCCCTCGAAGCACACCGACCACAGGCAGAACCAGACACATCCTGTTGGTGTGAGGGACACACCAACAACACGAGTCCACCAGAGAGACAGCTACATACACTCAACAAACTTGCAAACGATCCACCCACAGCTTCGGCTCAGGACAGACCACAGGGACAGCACATGTGGGTGCAGTCACAGGGCACAGACACCCACAGTCCAGTGTGTGCACACACCCCAGTGTGGATGCACAGAGCACATATACATGCACGTAAGTGTGCACACCTGCTACAGCCTGTGACACCTGCCACAGGGTGTGCACACCAGTGAGGGGGGACTGGGAGGGAGGCAGTTCCCAGCACCCCATCCTCTGAAGGGTGGTGGTTCTGATGGAAGCATAGGACCTGAAGGACGCTCTTGGGGAGCCCCGATGCCTGGCCCCCTCCACTTCCGGGCGGAGGAACCAGGCCTCTCCACTGCCCAGGGTGGCAGGCTCTGGTTTGGCTCAAGTCCCTTGCAGACCCCAGGCCCCAGTGGGGAGGGTTAGGATCCCCTGAAGAGGGGTGGGGGACTTCAAGAGCTTGACTCGGGAATAGGAGGGAGGTCGGCAGGGTCTCCCCAGGAACACCACCTCGGCAGGCAGGCCGCACACGCATCCCCAGCTGGACTTGGCACAGCCTGGGAGAAGGGTGGCTGGATCCTGGCCCCAGGCCTCCCAGCTCAGCCTGTGCAAGTCGAGGCTTAGCCCCCTCACTCTCTACCTGTAGCAGCAAGGACCTCCAGGAAAGTTCCTGTCTCCCTTGGCAGCCCGTCCCACCCTCCACTCCAAGTCACCGCTCTCAGGCTATCTCACCCCTGCCCAGGGCAACGAGCTGGGTAGAAGCTGAGGGGTCACAGCACCCACAGCCTCTCTAGGGGCCTCCCACCAACACTGCTCTGCTGGCCTGGCACACTCATCAGCCAGGAGGGTGAGTGACTAACCCCTTTTCACTCTGGGGACATGGCCCAGTAGGCCATGAATAGAAGTCAAGGCTGTCTCATAGATGAGTGTGAGTGGGTCAGAACCCATGGGGAGGTGTGGAGCAGCCTGAGTCTGTGAAACCAGTGCTGCGGTCACCCAGATACAACTCATCTCAGAGTTCTGAAAGCCATGGAGCCCTTTTGACCTCCCTGGGCCTGGTGACGATGAACCTGGGGGATACTGCCCTGCTGGCAAGCTCTGTGGGCTTCATGCCTGTTCTAGGTGTTAAACTGCCCAGACCTAACCTCAGCAGAGCACGGGCATCCAGATATCAGAATGAAGGCCACCCACATGCCTGGAGACAGACGGGACGGAGTGAGGCTGTCAGGCACCATGGGCAGTCATCAGCAGACCATGGCAGGAAGACGCAAGAGCCACGTCTGCAGGTCAGCCTCACCACCGAACTTTCTCCAGCCTTCCTGGTTGAGCTCAAGCATTCTGTGCAGCAAGCAATATTTCCAGGCCCTCTGTGTTGCAAACCCCTCAGACCATCCTGGTGGTCTAGGGGACTCCTGGTCCACCACATTCCAGGGCTGCCTGGGTTCTAGGTCGTCTTAAGGGTCCGAGGCTAGAAGGCTCTCAGTCTGTCTTATCTTGGGACTGGCTGGTTCTAGGTCTTTCCACGGTTCAGCGTCTCTTCCCAGCCTAAGGCCTCTCGTGCCCTCAGGGTCTGAAGCTATCAGAGAGGTGTGCAGCTTGAGGGAAGGTTAGGGCAGTCACCTCAAAGGCACCCACTGACACTTGTGAGGTCTTAAAGAGCCTGTTCCTACCCCAGGCCACCCTCCAAGGGAGGCTGTAAGTTTGGGGTACTGACTTCAGAAGGTGTATAAGGAATAAGCTGGCCAGTTCTGACCCCAGCTGATAGGGGTCACTTTTTTTTCTTCTTTAAGTTTTGGCTCTAATTTCCTGGATGTTTCAGTGATTACAGCTAGGTTTACTTCCTAGGTTCCTGGACATTGGTGGCCTCCCACAGCCAGGATGGACACCAGCAAGGGGCTGCGATGCAGGAGCTAAGTGATGTCCAGCAAGCGTGGAGGCAGACACAGGAGTCCACTCCCAGTCCTGGGCAGCTGGGCTGGGCGGGTTCTGGGCAAGGACCTTTGGCCATCCTGGGCTGACTAGCACCCATGGGGGCTCCCTGCTATGGAGCCGCCCTGACCAACCAAGAACGAGAGCCCAGGCCTAGCTCTGTGCGCACAGGGTCCGAAGGGGTGAAGGCACAAGCCCCCTTATCTCACAGCATTGCCCAGGGTGGGACTTGACATCCAGAAAGAGCCCCCTCCCCCGGTGACCTTAACACAATCCTCTATTTCCAGGTGACTTATACCTCAGTGACCCTGGGTGAGGCACTGATCACTCTTTCCAGAATTAGTGAAAAACTGTTTTGTTTTAACATTCACTCAAAGAAGGAAGAGAGACATCTGAAGGGCTCCAGCCAGCACAGCTGCTCAACGCACATGTCACGCCAGGCCTGACCCACTGTCCTGACTGTCCTACAAGTCATTCCACCTCCATGGCCTCTAGGCCAGAGCTTCCGTCTCAGGAGCACCTCTCCTGCGGGCCAGGCCAGGCAGAGCCATCCAGGCAGAACAGCAGATTTATCCTGAGGTTCGGCCCTAGGGAAGAATGCAGACTGCCACCCCCTCTGGGCCCATCCTGGTGGCCCGAGGGTCCCACAGGTCATGGGCCCATTGAGGCAGCCTGGCCAAGGGGCCTGCCCCAAAGCAGGATGTGGGGGGGAGGGGTGTGGTTTGGACGGCTGGGAGGGGAGGACCACCCCACCCGCCAAGCTCCAGGCAGCAGCCGGGAGGCAGAATGAGGAGGCTGGTCCTCCCAGGCCTGGGCTGTGATTACTCCAGAAAGGCAAGTGTCTGATTTCAAGAAACACTCTTCAGAGAGGTGGTGGGCAAGGGTTTTATGAATGTCACTCGCAAATGTCAGCTGATTAAGGGATGATCTATCTCAAACAACGCGTGAATGCCGCAGAAGGCAAAATTGAAATGAAATAAGCAGAATCCATCTCCCATCCTAGACAGGGCCCTGCTGGTTAGTGTCAGGCTCCGGCAAGTTAGCGCCAGGCCAACATAGCCGACGTGGCCTCCTGGCTGCTGCCCCCCAAGGTCCCCAGGTCCCCAGTGCCCCAGGCCTAGCCTCTGTCTGCGGAGGGACAGGGCTCCAACCACACCTGCACCCCACACCCCAAATTCTGAACCAGACACTGCATCGGCCTGCAGCGGTCCCTCCTCCAAGGC
The DNA here is from genome assembly GCA_935064755.1 of Tragelaphus eurycerus. Classification (NCBI taxonomy): domain Eukaryota; kingdom Metazoa; phylum Chordata; class Mammalia; order Artiodactyla; family Bovidae; genus Tragelaphus; species Tragelaphus eurycerus. Next base: position 13,461,200 of record CAKXYN010000020.1, read on the forward strand.
ACCCCCTTGGCCTCCAGCGCACTCTCTATGCAGCCACCACCACAGACTACGAATCCTTCCTCCATAAGCAACCACACCAGCGACAAGGCGGCTAGATCAGAAAGCTTCCCAGAGACATCCCTCGGCGTCTGGGGGATTAATTAACTCCTCTTTTTATTTTAAATGTCTAAAACAGAGGTGATGCCCGCAGGCGTGGCCCTCCCGCTGCCAGCCCTTGGCAGTGGCCACCTTGCGGTACCCGGAATGGGCGGTCCCGGGCTCAGCCAGCAGCATGCAGCATCACCTCCCGAAGCTGCTCAGAGACCCATCCCACCTCCAGTCAGCCCTGCTGTTACACGCCAACAGAGAAACCTAGGAGAGAAATGCCGGACAGGCAAGAGCAGGGCAGTGTCTGGAGCCCCCACAGGCTCAGGAGTCAGGGGCACCAGGGAGCCGGCAGAGGGTAAAGCTCCTTGGTCAGAGAGCCTTCATCTGCTGATGGTGGTATGTGGCTCATGCTTGTCCGTAGCTGTGGATATCCCTGGACATCCTGGAATTCTTAGCCAGTCACTGCTACCCACCCCCTCCCAACTCCAAAAGATCTCCTGCTAGCCCTGAGGGTCCAGCAGTGGCCACTCAAACAAAGATGACAAATCGCAGCTGCCCCCCACCTCATCCTTGAACTTATGCACTATCCCAGTCATTAAGACTTGGAAATAGGATGAACTACTTCTCCCCCAAATGACCACAAGAAGTACACAGCATGGCTCACAACCAGTCTCCTGCAAAGGCCAGGCAAGAGTCGCACACAAGAGGAACCTGAAGGAACATGAGGTTCTCCAGCCAGCTGCTGGCCAGCTTCAGGTGGGGCTGGCTCTGAAAAGCGGCCTCTGCCAGTGGGTCAGGAGCTCCACCATTGCCACCAGCTCAGGGTCACAAGTCCCTGTGCAGAGCAGCCATGGGCAGGCAGGTCTGGGAGCAGGGGGACCCTGGGGAGCCCCGTGTGTCGGTGACAGCAGGCCACCACACGCCCCGGTGCCGTGAGGGGCTCAGCTCTTACCTGGAGTCTGGGTACTTGGTGAGCGTGGCCAGGCTGCTGGTGTACATGTGGCCGCCCACGTCGATGTGCACAGGCGCATTGGACTTCGTGAGCTGGGCTGGCAGCGGGATCCCCTGGGCGGCCAGGGGAGACACAGGCGACCGGGTGAGAGACAACCGAGACATGCTTCCTCCCTCCTGGAGATGGAAACAAGGGGGACAACAAGGGTTTCTCCACAACGGAGCTAGGCACTCCCTTGATTGCCAGTGTGATCACAGATCTAATCAGATCACTTCTGCTTGTGCCTGATCACATATTCTCCTGACAAATTATGGCCACCACTGTAATTAAGTGTATTTGCATCATTTTCTTCAAAGTACCAGAGGGGGAAAAAAAAGAAAGATGCTTATTAGCAATAAGAAATCAAGAAAAAAATTTTTTTTCAAGGTGTCAGCCTCCAGGGGCATAAAACAAACTGCAAAATTCTAATTAAAGGTCGCAGGCTTATGTGTTAGATGTGAAATATCCCCTGACAAACGAATCACCAATTTGTGAATTGGGATTCAGGGGTTTTTGCAAGTTTGTCTCAGTAACGAGACACCTCTAAATTAGTGACTTCCTCAGCACCTAAGGCGTTGAGTTTTATACATGTAGTAAATTTCACATCAAATTAAGAGCACTTTTGTTTCGAGAAAATACATAATCATACAACCAGTCAACAGCCATCTCTTGAGCACCACGGCTATGGCTGCGAGGAAGGGCAGCCAGTGAGCAGGTGCTCAGGGAGAGGGCATAAAGGGGGCCACCAGCCCCTGACCCAGCCCACCCTGCCAGCTCTCACCGCCGTGCCGGTGCTGCCGTGGGCGTGAAGCGAGGACCCGCTCGGCCGCTCCTTGCGGTGAGGCATCTAGGCTTCCATCGCTGCCCAGAACATCTGTGGGGAGCACCGATAAAACCAAACACGACTTACTGCTCAGGGGTCTTGGGTGCCATGTCTCCCAGTCAAAGATGCTTATAATCGTCCTCTCTGAACATGCTTCCCAAGACCCCACGCCTACCACACAGACGGCAACTAGCCTGTCCCCACATCCCAAGGCAAGCCTCTGGGCCATCTGAGACTAGTTATACACACATGCACGCACACACATTCATTCACACACGTGTTCTCAGGGCAGCTCCATGTCTGCTAATTCAGCTAATGACAGTGCTGAAACATGCTCACCATTATTGCCCCCAAAATGTTTCAGAACAAATCCGATTTGCTTGGCATTTTGGTTTTGAGCCACGTTACCAAGCGTGTCTCCTCTTGCTTCAGAGAGCACCCTGGGAACCACAGCTCAGAGGATCCCCCACCCTCCAGGGGCTGGGGAGCCCCACCACCTCTTTAAATACGGTCTCTGCAGTGTTAACATGCAGCCTGAGACTGGCTGGACCCAGAGAAGCCTCTTCCAGCAGAAGCCGGGGAAGAGCCAAAGTCACCGAGGAAGCCGCCGCTCCCGCTGTGGCTCCTTAGAGAGGAAAACTTGTCTTTGTTTGCCCAGCCTGCACCTCTGCAGCTTCTCTCCAGGCCCCCAGAAAGGTCTTGTCTGTGCCTAATGTATTCCAGATCCCCTCGAGATCAAGCCCCAAGGCATTACAGAGATGGCCAGAAGGAGACAGCAGCTCAGCTAATGAACCCTCCTGCTTCTCCCTATAGTCACTCAGCGACTCCCCTCTGTGCCTCGGCCACCTGAAATAAGATTGTCCCACAGTCTCCAGAGGCTGCCTGAAGACATTCTGCAGACCCTACGCAGGAGGGCTGGAGAAGAGCAGTTTTAAGCAGACCCTTCCACTGACTTAGGACTGGAGAAGGTGGACACGGAATATCACTCCCTCCCCTCCATCCACTGGCTTCCCCACACCTAAAGCTGTACTTATCTCTTGTTTAACCCCACCCTCCCTCAAGGACTGACTTTGTGCCTTGAAATTCAATGTCCAGTTTTCATACATGGACCAAGGTCGAATGAGAATCAAAGCCTGCAAATTTCAGTCAGGTCATTCTCCTAGGATTGGTTCTGCCCTCCGTGTGCTGGCAAGTTCTCTGACAGGAAACGGGGGTGGGGGTTGCCATTAGCAGACAGTGATGTTTTACTTACAGCCCTCCAGGGTCGGCTGCTTTTGGCATTCCTGAGTTCCCTCAAGTTTCAAGAAAGAAAACCAGGTCACTTATCTCAAGTTCTGAGAAACCAAAACACATCTCAGGAATGGGTTCTCCTGCCCTGGGAGGCTCTGCTGGGGGGAGGAGTCAGAAGAAAAGCCGCACTGAGGATAAACTGCTGGAAGAAATTCCAGTGGAAATTCTATCAAAGCGGACAGCACAACGTTTGCCCTACTACCAGGACGCTGCTCGGAAGTGACATTTCACACCAAGTACCCATCAAAAAGCTGCTCCATCCTGTTCTCACCCAGCCTCTTTTCCATCGCAAGCACAACCTGATGTTCACGGCAAACCAGACACTCACCATTGGAAGCCCCAGGCTGTACGCCTTGACGCGAACCTCCACTGCTCCCTCCGACAAACGCATCTGTGCTGGACAAGGACCCTTTCCCCGACACCACTGCTGAGGTCAGAAGCACAAAGTGGGTGCAGGAAGAGACACAAGTTCATTCTGCCAGCACCCGCATCAAACCCACGACCCCATTCCCCCGCGCGCCACGACCCTCCCGAGGTCGGCCAAGACCGCCTGTTGCAGGCGCCTCGGCGGTACCGGGTTCCACGGCCCGGCCCGCGGGTTTCCAAACTGGCTGGGTATTGACCCGTTTCTCCGAGCTGAGGCGGGAGCCCCGGGTCCCACGCCCGCCCGCTGCCAAGCCCCGCCCGCCAGAGCAGAGGGAAGCGAGCAGAATGCCACGCTCATTTACACACAAAATGATTTTGTGTCCCATTGTGCTCGCAGTTGTTCAGCTCTCTGGGGGTGATTAAACTGGCTGAGCTGCGGCAGCTTGAGACGATTTCTCTAAATCGCTTCTTCGTGAAGTCGCTTCTTTGCTAAGCTGTTATTTTAACCATAAAAGGTAAACAGAAGGCGCCTGGAGAACACTCTTCAGCTCTGCGCCCAGGGCGCCAGCCCCGGGGCCAGAGAGCCGGAGGCCTGCCGAGTTGTCCAGGAGGTGGGCCAGAAGGGAGGCAGGCGGGCCACCTGGCGCGCGCCTGCCCTGCCGCGGAGCCCGCCGGCCGGTGTGAACTTCGGGGCGGCCGGAGCCGGCTGGGCCCAGGCCGGCGGCGCCGCAGGGCTGGGGTGGCCGCGGAACCCAAACCGCCTGGCAGGACTGGGAGGGTGTGCGGCAGGGGCGGGGCGGAAGACGAAGTTAAATCAAGAGGCAGACACTTAGAGACCACAGATGGGAAGCTCGCCTAATTAAGGACGTAAAAGCGCTTTTGTTCTCAAAGTTTATTGTTGCCAGGGTTTAAAAAAAAATTAATTGAAACTAATGCTGTTATTCACTCGTGCAGTTAAATTCCTGCATGCACATCTGAGACACGGAGTGAAAACTTGAAGCTTATCTTTTTGCAGTCGGGGGTGGGGGGCAACAGGAGGACGGAAACGCGCTCCAGCTACGGGGGGAGGGGGGAGGCATTTGCGAGTGTGAGCGGTGCCGGCGTCCGGGTCAGGGGCTACCGCCGGGCAGCAGGGATCCGGACGCGGCGATCGCGTCTCCGCGCGGCCCGCCTGGGGGCTCCAGACCCCGAGCGCTTGGAACGACCACCAGCGCGCCAGCCCCTCCCAATCCGTCTCGGACTCGCGGGTGGGCGTCACAGGACGCACGTCCGTCCCGTTGGAGACTTTTCCTCGCTCTGATTTGGACACCAACCCGGGCCCAGTCAGCCTGAAGCCCAGGCTGCATGAGCCGGGTTCTGACCTCGGAAACTCGCCGGCCCTGCAGGGCGTTTGGCCCTGCACCGAGGCCCGAGTGCCGGGACCTGAGGAAACCCCCACCCCACGCCACCCCACCCCGCGCGGCAGGAAGCTCGCTGACCGCCCGCGAGGGGAGGGTCCACCCGGGGCGAGGGCCGGCCCACGTGGGCAATCCCCCACTCCCGCGCCAGGCCTTTGTGCTGGGTGCCCCCTCGCCGTCAGCCCCCGCCACCCTGCACCCGGACAAAGCAGCCGCCCCCGCCCAGGTCCGAATCCCGGCCGGGCGACTTTCCGGGTATTGCAGCCACTTCGGGGACAGGGGTGCGCGTCGCTGAGTGGTGGCCGCCCGCGCGGTGCTTACCTCGGAGCCGGAGCGGCGGATCGGGCTCGGGTGCAGCCCCCGCCCCCCGCAGCCGCCGGTCTTGGGAGCCGGGCTCAGCCTCGCAGCCTGTGCTCGCTGCGCGGGTCGCTCCGGTCTCGTCCTGGAGTTACTTTCTCTCTCGCCCCCAACCCCTCCCCCCACCCACCCCTCCCGCCCCGGCCCCCGCTTCGCGCGGCCCCTCGCGGCGCGGCGCGCCGGGGCCTCCCCTCCCCGCCCTCCCCTCGCCTCCTCCCCTCCTCGCGGCCGCCGCCGCCGCCTCCTCTTCGCGCCGCTCTCCGGCTGCCCTCCCGCCGCTCCCACCTCCTTTCCTCCCTCCTCTCTTCTCCAGCGGCCTTCTCCGACTGCTGGCGAGAAAACCAGCCCCCCACCTTAGCTTGTAGCCCGCGCCCCGTCTCGGGCGAGCCCGGACGCAAAGGGCAGCGATCCGGCTCAAAATTAACCCAGCGCGGCGAGCGCGAGCGGGAGCGCGCGGCGACTCCTGGCTCGGGGCTCGGCTGTGCCGCGGGGCAGAGGATTAGAGTCGCAATTAGCTCCGCGCGCCCGCGCCTGCCGCGCTCGGCGACAAAAATGCGCCGTTTCCCTTCCTTTAGCCGGGCGAGTACACCCGCCTCCCCCGGAGCCCGCGCCTTCCCGCCGGGGCCTCCGTCAGGACCCTCCCGGGAGCGGTGCGCCCAGGCCCCCGCGCCCTCCGCCGCCCAGCCCCCCGCCCCCCGCCGGCCAGCCACGCGGCGCCCAGGCCTCCTCCGGGCTCGGGAGGGGGCGGGGGAGAAGCTGATTTTAATCATTGTCATTTCATCTGATGTAATATTTCCCCGGGCGCTTTCAGCTGGGCATAAATTTTCAGCTCCCAAATAAGTAACACAGGGCACGTTTCTCACATTTCTTGACTCCTCGGTTACAAAGAGGAGAGCAGCCGCCGCCGCGGCGCCCGGGGGAAGGGGCGGGACTTGGGAAGAAAGTAGGCTGCGAGTCGGCCGGGGCAGGAGAGGAGCTGGGGGCCAGGGCCACCCCCTCCCCCTCCCCGGCCGTCCTCCCTGGGTCCCTGCCCCGACTGCCCCTCTACGGGGCGCAGCGCCGCGCGTGACGTCTGCGGACGCGCGGTCTGCCACCGCCGGGGAGGGGAGCACGGGGGGCGCCCGGCCGGCAGCCCGCGGCCAGACGCGCCATTTCCTTTCCGCGCGCGGCGCGATGGAGACGTCTACCGCCAAGACTCTTCGCGGCACCGAGGCCTGCGCTCCGGGCGTCCCCTCGGTCCCCGGGTCGGCTGCCCCTTCCTCCTTCTCTCCTACCTCCTCCTCCTCCCCTTCCTCTTTCTCCTGTTTCCCTTGCGCCCCGTCCGTCCCCTCCGCCCCCCTCCTCTTGGACCATTTCCCGGCTCCTAGGAAACGGAGCGCGGAGCCTCCGGTGCAGTCTGCCCCGCCTGCACTGCGCCCCCGTCCGGCTCTCCGGGGACGCCCGGGCCAGAGCCAGGCTCGAGCTGGAGGACCGGTGCGCTCCGGCCCGGAGCAGCGCTGGGGCCCCCACCCCGAGCTCCAGCCGGATCTGGACGCCCTCTAGCGGCCTCACTCACAGGGGGCGCTCGGGGCGGCTCCAAACCCGGGCGGGGGAAGGTGGTGAGAGGAGGACCCGGTGGGGGCCTGCCTGCGTTGACCAGGGGACCTCGCGCGTGGAAAGAGCTCCTATAACTTCTCCACGCGGGAATAAGCAGAAACTTCCCTCCAAGGGAAGGTTTTATTTATTTATTTATTTTAGAGCTCGAACTACAGGAGAAGGGGGAAATTTTCTCATTAAAGTTACATCCCTGCAGTTAGTTCAATTACTTGATATATGCAGAAGATGTTGTAAATTTATAGATTTAAATAGCTTACAAAGATGCCGCAGGCCCCATCAGTTAATTTCCTTAATTTATGGATTTTTAGCTGCTCCTAGAACTGAAAGGGGCCGTGGAAGTAGGTCAGGGATCTGTGCAGCGGCTGCAGCACGGCCCAGGGGCTGCCCACCCTGCTCCCCACGCCCTGGCGCCCCCCAGACTTCTGGCTCCCAGCTCGGGCCTGACAGTACCACTCTTTGCTCTCTACATCTGGGCCAGGCCCCTGCAGGTCTCCTTTGCTCCCTGGTGATTGCCCCAGTCTCTCCAGGGCTGCTCAAGGCTAAGGAGCAGCAAAGCCCCCATCTACACCCTTCCCTTCCGGCACTGAGGGATGCACTGGCACTGAGGGATGGACCTAAATAAGAAGTGAAGCAAGTATCCAAATACTTGGACCTCCAGGGTCCTCACTTCAGTGCTGGCTGGGATCACAAATGGAGAAGGGCATGTGTAGATGTCCTCACTTCAATGCTGGCTGGGATCACAAATGGAGAAGGGCATGTGTAGATAAAACAAACCTTTTCAGCCTTTGAGTGCTTAGGGGGAAGGAGGAGGCATGAGGAAGTCAGGCTCCCTTTGCAGGAGCACCAGGGTGCATGCTCAGTCGTGTCCCACTCATTGCAGCCCTATGGACTGCAGCCCGCCAGGCTCCTCTGTCCATGGGACTTTCCAGGCAAGAATACTGGAGTGAGTTGCCATTTCCTCCTCCAAGGGATGTTCCCCACCCAGGGGTTGAACCCCAGCCTCCTGCATCTCCTGCATTGCCGGAGGATTCTTTACTGCTGAGACACCCCGGAAGGCCCATTGAGAAACACAGACCCACTGAAAACCTGCTTGTCATGGGGCTGTCCCTGTGGCTCCCATCACCCCTCACCACTCTCCCCTCACCCCCAGGTGCCTGCTAGAGCTTCTTTGTTTTGTGTTCAATATGGATGAATATATACATATAAATTAATACTTAGAAGATGGGTATAAACTAAACTGTTTTAGGAAGCCACATGGTGATGTGATTAGTATTGGTATTCATGATTTAACATTTCTTTTCCCACTAGATGAAGTTTCTAAGATTTGCAAGGTACATGTCAAGGACGGGTGTATAAATGGATTTTTATTTATTCACAACTCCAAGACTAATTGCTTCTCTTTGCCTCAAGGCCACGAGATTGGTTTTAATATGACACTTCAAAAGTATTCATGGGACTACACAGATAGTAAGTGTCATTGTTAAAGAGACAGATCTCACCGTGGTACTGGTGACCCTGCAAAGAGGAGGTTCCACTTCATTTTAAATTCCTCGATGTTTTTTTAAGAGTTTCACTTTATACCAACTGTATTAAAAATGCACAATTTAATCGAAATAAGAACTGACCATTTTGGAAGACCTTTATTTCCTTAATATTGCTGGGAACTTTGTTTTCATATTCCTGAATCCTTTTATTAAAGAGCTGAACTTTATACGTGTCATTAAGAAGAGTAAGTTTGGGCCATAATTTATTCTCAAGTGTTTTAAAAGTTCCCAGCTAAATGTCAGCCATCTTTTACACTGAGAGACTTGGACATGGGCTGTGATAGGCACTTAATGATCTGTGGTGTATAATGTAATGGTGAGGTTTTTTTTTTTTTTTTAATTGAAGATGTATAATTAGAACTGAAAACATACTGAAACATCTTGTGAAATACATCTCGTTTCATTACTATAGTCCAAGAAATTGGATGTGAGTGATTGGATGAAATTGGATGTGAGTCTAATCAGAATGGAACTTGCCTTATCAGTAGATTTGACTAGCCCTTGAGCCCTTACGGTGTACGTATTTTAAAAAGTGGGTTCAAACCTGAGCTTGCTTTGAGGTTGCTGTCCGTGAGTTCACACAAAGCTGATGCAGGTCGGGCCCTGCATCTAGGTGCTGTGGATAAGACAGTCTCCGGACGTTTCAAAGTGGTTTCCAGTGTAATCTTGTATTTTGTTGCTGCTGTTTGCAGACTATATTTTAAGATGAAGACCTAAATAAGAAAATGAGGTTCAGAGTCTCCTGAACTCAACCTTTTCAGAAAATCCATGACCAGATAGCAGACGAACAGGCTGTATATAACACAGCAGCTGCTGTCTCAGAGGGGCGAGTGTGGGGTGGGGGGTCTGGGGAGAAGCTGGAGTGTTGAGGCAAGGCTGTCTGCTTCCCTACCCCAGGCTCCCTGGGGTGAAAGCCAGACCCCTGTAGGTCTGTGCCCACCTCCAGGCTAGAATGGAGCCAGCCTGTCCCAGAGATCACAGCCTGACATCTATTTGACCTCTGCCTCCACACCAGGAATCCCCCCAGTCTTCTCTCTAGGATCCCAGTGAACCTGGAGAATAAAGGGGGTAGTGAAATGGGGGGTGGTTAGTGCTGCCCTCTGCAAACGGAGCTCCTGACTGTCAGCCAGTTGACCTAGTCCCTGGAGAGTTGCAGTCCAAACATGACTGAGAGATGGGAGGTAATAAAACAGGACCACCCAGCTCTTAGGGAGTTCTGCCTAGTCCCCAACACTCTGAGAGACTTCTGCTTCTGATGGAGTGAAAGTAGAGCCTATCTGCAGGGGCTATAGACCATCCCCTCCTTGTTGCCTCTGCCTGCAGCCCAGGTATGCTGCTCAAAGCCAAGCCACCTGCCCTCTCCAGGAGCCAGCATCAGGGTGACAGTGAGACAAGACCAGGAATCCTAACATGGTGGCAGCTTGTGGATGACCTCTGGGGGATCAAAACCCCACCACTGATCAATATTCGGCATCTGAACCTTCTTCCCAAGAAAAGTTTCAGCATGTTTACCAGATTCTCAGAGTCTCTGTGAATTTGTGTGCAAGTAATAAAACTCTCTTGGGAGAAAAGTTATGACAAACCTAGATAGCAAATTAAAAAGCAGAGACATCACTTAGCCGACAAAGGCCCATCTAGTCAAAGCTATGGTTTTTCCAGTAGTCCATGTACTGGTGTGACAATTGGACCATAAAGAAGGCTGAGTGATGAAAAATTGATGCTTTCCAACTGTGGTGCTGGAGAAGACTCTTGAGTCCCTTGGACTGCAAGGAGGTCAATCATTCCTAAAGGAAATCAACCCTGAATATTCATTGGAAGGACTGATGCTGAAGCTGAAGCTCCAATACTTTGGCCACCTGATGTGAAGAGCCAACTCACTGGAAAAGATCCTGATGCTGGGAAAGATTGAGGACAGCAGGAGAAGGGGGCAACAGAGGATGACATAGTTGGATGGCATCACTGACTCAGTGAACATGAGTTTGAGCAAACTCCAGGAGATGGTGAAGGACAGGGAAGCCTGGCATGCTGCAGTCGATGAGGTTGCAAAGAGTTGGACACGACTTAGTGACTGAACAACAAAACCCTCACAATGGCTTCATGATCAGGAAAGAAGATGTTTTTGGTATAAGGGTCAGTGGAGGCAGAGTGGCCCTGAAGTCCACTCGGAGACTCAGCAGAGTGTCCAGGGACCCAGGCTCCCTCCACTTTGCCCTGCCATCCTCTGCACACCCTCCATTCTCATGCCATGTCCTGCCTAGTTTCAAAATAATGTAGTTCAAAGCTTCCTGTGTAGAGAACAAGGAGGTGCTCCTGAAACCATTTGGTGGTGTTTCAAGGGCTCCAAAGAGCTCCAGTACCATAGTCCTTTACGTCACACCTCTGGGAACTTACTGAGCTACAGTTTTATAATCAAAGGAAAAGTGGGGAGGGAGAGAAGAATTTCTTTCCCTTTCTTGAGTAGATATCATGCCTCCATCATCAGCTCCTCCTCCAGGTTGAGCAAGGGAGTTTTCTTGTCCCTATATGTACAAGGTAAAGAAAGAAAGTGAAGTCTCTTGGTCATGTCAGACTCTTTGTGATCCCTTGGATTGTAGCCTACCAACCTCCTCTGTCCATTTTTCCAGGCAAGAGCACTGGAGTGGGTTGCCATTTCCTTCTCCAGGGAATCGACCCAGGGATCAAACCCGGGTCTCCCACATTAGAGGCAGACACTCTATCTCTTAGTCACCAGGGAAGCCTGGTGTACAAGCTAGGTCCACAAATTATCTTTTTTCATGTATGCAGAGAGCATGTCCTAGGGATCATTAACTTCCTGAGCTCACTGGGCAGGATGTGGGTCTCATGCCAACATTGTTGTATTGTTTGGGGGCATGTCTCGTACTTCTGTTGCCTGGTTTTGTTAAAGCAAGCCTGCTTGGTTTTGTGGTTAAGTAAACCTGCTCTCCGGGGTAATCATTAACTTACAGGGGTCTCCGATATTTTTTCTACTTGCTGCTGCTGCTGCTAATTCCCTTCAGTTGTGTCCGACTCTGTGCGACCCCATAGACGGCAGCCCACCAGGCTTCCCCGTCCCTGGGATTCTCCAGGCAAGAACACTGGAGTGGGTTGCCATTTCCTTCTCCAATGCATGAAAATGAAAAGTGAAAGTGAAGTCGCTCAGTCGTGTCCGACTCTAGAGATCCCATGGACTGCAGCCTACCAGGCTCCTCCGTCCATGGGATTTTCTAGGCAAAAGTACTGGAGTGGGGTGCCGTTGCCTTACTCACCTATTTTGTCCCTTTACCCTGTCCCTATCATTCCAGTGGCCCTCACAGCTCTCTCTGGCACATCCCACTGGCCAACTTGCAAGCCAGTCCCAGAGAAAACATGAACCGATCAGGCTAAGTCCTGGCCTGCAAGGGGCTGGGGGTGCTGCGTGGGGAGGAAGGTAGACTCTGAGCACAGTAGGATCTGCCTGGGGAAAGGAGGAGAGGATGGGTTTTGTGTTGGGGACCCCAAAGGTGAAGAGCTGTTGACCAGAACCCTGAGCTGGAAGGAAGGGACAAGTGTTAGTCTCTCAGGCCTGTCCGACTCTTTATAACCCCATGGACTGTAACCCGCCAGACTCCTCTGTCCATGGAATTCTCCAGGCAAGAATACTGGAGTTGGTAGCCTTTCCCTTGCCTAGGGATCGAACCCAGGATTCCAGCATTACAGGCAGATTCTTTTACCATCTGAGCCACCAGGGCAGACCCACCTGGAAGGAAGGCAGAGCCCCAAAGGGCACCTGCAGAGAGGCTGCCACACAGATGATGCTCTAGATCCTTCTAGAGTCCCAGGAGACAGCTGACTTGCTAAAATATGGCTGCCCCCAGGCAACCAAGCCAGGCCACTGGCCCCAGGCCCCTCTGCCCTCCTCACCTCTGGCTTCGTCTCAGGTCTCTTTCTCTGGAGCTACATCAGTGAAGTCACGAGGTCCTCCCAGCAACCCCTCAAGGTTTGAAGACGAGGCTGTTCCCTGTCAAGAGCACCTGGTGTTCATCAGGGCACTTGACATGTGTAGCTCTCCCCATGACACACACAGAAAAGAATTCCAGAAATATGAGGCCGTTGCGGTCACTGGGGGCCAACGACGCCCTCCCTAGGGTCCTGCAGGCCTCTCAGCCAGTGTCAGGCTGGCCTGGACGCCTGGGAAACACCAAATCCTGCCCCTAAATGACTTTGTGTGGCTGCCACTCGGGCTCCAGGCAACCACTGAAGTGGCCCTGGGTCACAGGACCCCAGGGGCCCTGCTCATGCATTGACACAGGCCTCAGGGAAAAATAGAGTTGAGACAGGGAGACAGCCTTTGATCAGTCAGCAACCTGCCCAGGGCTCCTTCCTCCGGCCAAAGCTCGGTATACCCACCGTCTTCCTTGTCCCAGGCAATTCATTCTCCCGGGGCCTATTCTGTAGCAGCAGTCCCCAAACTTTTTGGCACCAGGAACTGGTTTTGTGGCAGATCATTTTACCCTGGACGGGGAGCGGGGGATGGTTTCAGGACGATTCAAGCACGTTCCGTTAATTGTGTACTTTAGTTCTATTATTACTACATCGGCTCCACTTGGATCAGCGAGCATTAGATCCGGAGGTTGGGGACTGCTGCTGCAGGGAGACAGTCTGTATATGGCAGGAACTTGGATTTCTGAGTACAACTGGGTGACCTTCGGTTTCATCTCACGAAGTCGTGTAGCTGCCCCTGTAACCTGAGAACAGCAACAGCGCAGAGCTGCTGCCCTCGTTGGGAGATTTCAGCCTGACAGCTGACACGGAGAACTGGGCGCAGCCCAGCGTTAGCACCCTTGGAAGGAGCATGGTTGCTCGCTCTTCCAACTGACCTTCCAGAACCACTAGTGGGGCCGTAGTTACACCCCCAGACCCTACTTCAAGCCCTGTTGGCCCAACACCTACCTACAGGAGACACCCAGAAGCTAGGGAAGGTGAGTGAGAGGGAGGCCCCTTGACTGCAAAATTTTGGGGTTAAAACCTCGTGATTGTATAATTAAGATAAGCATGTATACATTAAAGGGGAGAATGTAAAGGTTGCCTAACATTTCAAGATAAAACAAACTTCAGAGAAATTTCATGCTGGCTTTGGGCCATGCCCTCGGGGTGGGGGTAGGAAGTGTCCTTAGGCTCCTCAGAGCTCAGTGCGCTTGGAGGTGGTTGGAATCCCAGGTTGGGACCCAGGGGACAAAGAGGAGCCCCGGAGGTCATCTAGGGTCTGCTGATAAATTCTTCCCATTTTTCAAACTGTGAAACTCTTTACTGTCTTTTTAAAAAGTATTTTTAAATTTGAAGAAAGACTACATGATCATTGTAAAACAAAACAAAATCAAAACCCACACACACAATGAAATGTACAAAGGAGAAACAAAATTTGGTTTCTTCTTCCCACGGAGCAATGAGTCAGTGATCTGGTGTTTGTTCAGCCAGTGGCCTTCCTGTTCTTGTTCACACAGCACAGATACACACACAAGGCACACACGGTCAGACACATGAGCACAACACAGATAGTTGCACAGACATAGAAGTAGCAGACACAAAGGGAGATGCCGTGCACACACACATGCACACACAACGTTGCACAAGTGCAGATACACCTGGAGTTGCACAGAATCAAAGACACGTGTGCATATACGTCTGAGCACCTAGTCACTCATGCACACGGGTACATGGCATTTAAACTATGGCACCAAACTCTTCATACTAGTCTGCAGTCTGTCTTCCCCCTACTGCGTATTTCAAAATACAGAAAATCACCTAACACATATCTACATACCCACCACCCAGACGTGCCAAATAGTCACAGCTCCAATATTTGCTTCAGATCCATTTTTAAAAATCAAATGAAAAGATACAGCCCAGTTTAAAGCCCTCCCTTCTTCCCCCCACCCTATAAGCGCATCCCCAAAGGTGCTACAGTCCTGAGCACATGTTGATACTTTTTGCAACACATGAATGTATTCAGAAACAATGATGACATTTGTGTGTGTGTCGAACTTTCACATAGATGGTATCCCGTGGGTGCCTCCTCTTGCATTGTGTTTTGGCCACTTAACTCTTCTCACATTCCTGGTAAGCACCCTCCCTTGTCACTCCTTTGATCTGCTGGGGGATGGGGGGCTCTGCCTCCTGCCCTGGCCCCTCCCTCAGCCAGCGCATCTGTGTGTTATGTGCCAGGGGTCCCCAAAGGCTTTTCCTGGTGGAACTGGGTCTTTGATGCTTTTGCTGAAAACTGGTTTCTGGCCACTATGGTGTCAGAGGGAAGGAACGGCCCCACCTCCCACCTCCATCTCCCACCTTCCACCTCCCGGAAGGCTGGTTTTGGAAAAGCTGTATGGGTGGGTGTGGTCCATTCCTCCCAGCTCCCTTCCTCCCTCTCCCTCCCCCATCCCTTATTCCCCTCCTTTCTGCCTCCTCTCCCACCACCTCCCTTTGCCCATCCTCCTCCTTCTTCAGTCCCCCTCCCTCTCTCCTCCCTGCGCCTCTCTCTCTCTCTCCACCTCTAGGCGATGCAAGCCTCTGGCTGGAAAGCTGGAAGGTCACCCAAGGAAGTGCAAAAAGAAAAGGCATCTTGCTATATCTCAAAATATTATCTGACAAATTGTTACAGCTCTGTTTTTGCATTTAGGTCTCTTATCCTCTTAGAATTAACTTTTGTTTATGGTTTGAGGTCAGGATCTAACAAAGAATTTGTTTTTCAAAATGGCTAGCCAGTCTTCCTGGTGAATCAAGTAGTAAAAATTTTATGTTAGGATTTTGACTGGGACTTGGGAGAATGAAGGTCTGATTTTTGCTTTCTTACAGAGGAATGTGGGATTACAGGTAAATTGTAAAAAGAAGAAAAAATTGTTATTCTAGAAATTAGAGTTCCAAATTACGTCCCACTCCAACACACACACCCACCACCACCGCCACCATACCCACCCTGACAGTCTCATATTCCTCTTCCTAGAGAATCTCAGTTTGGTACGTGATAGACTAAATTATTGATACCGTTTTTCCCTGCCTTGCAGTGGCTTTCGACATCTATACCCTTGCCAGAGCATCATGCTTGGGAGAATGTACTCCTCCAATCCCCCATCCTGGGCTTCACTGAAGGAAAGTTAGCAGATGCTGCCTAAGGAGCAGAGGCTTGAAGTGGGTGAACTTGCCTCCTGATCGAGCTTCTGCCATTGCAGGAGGAAGAAAATGCCCCAGGCTGCCTCTGACCTTCCAGGCTGAGCCCCAGAATGAAACACGTTGGGTGGGGCTGCACTAGCAACCACCAACTCATGAGTAATAAATGCTTATTGTTGTATGCCACTGAAACTGTGGGTTTCTTTGTCACACAGCAAAAGCTGACCAATACAAACTGTGTCTGTGTGTGTGTGTGTGTGTGTGTGTGTGTGTGTGTGCATGCACACAATCCCAATCCAATTGGAGTAGGAATGTATATACTATATATATATGTGATACCTTTTATTGTTGGTGATGGACAGGGAGGCCTGGAGTGCTGCGATTCATGGGGTCGCAAAGAGTCGGACACAACTGAGCAACTGAATTGAACTGAACTGAACTGAATATGTATTTATTATAGATTATATACAACATAAATAATATATAAAGTAATATATATTTATGTGTATTTGTCTATTTATTACACATCTTGGCCCAACCTTAATATTGGCAGGGTTCAGAACAAGAGGATAAGTGGAGATCCACATATCTTATGTCTAAATACTTGAAAGTGAAGATCACCCAGTCATGTCTGACTCTTTGCAATCCCATGGACTGTATAGTCCATGGGATTGCAAAGAGTTGAATCTTTGAATTGAATTCTCCAGGCCAGAATACTGGAGTGGGTAGCCTTTCCCTGCTCCAGGGGATCTTCCCAACCCAGGGATCGAATCCAGGTCTCCCGAATTGCAGGAGGATTCTTTACCAGCTGAGCCACGAGGGAAACCCAAGAATACTGGAGTGGGTAGCCTATCCCTTCTCCAGGGGATCTTCCTGACCCAGGAATTGAACTGGGGTCTCCTGCATTGCAGGCAGATTCTTTACCAACTGAACTATAAAAGAAGCTCACAATTGTTACATCAAAATACATTACATGCTCCAGTCTCAACAAATATACCTTTATAGTGATCTAGAAGGTGAGATTCTGTTTGAAATTCTCAGATTTCTTGGCGTGGCATGCTGGAATGTGGGGAGAGGGGGTGAAGAGAATTAGTCCAGGCCAACCCGGTCCTCTCACTGAACCTGTCTCCATCCCCACAGTGGGGGGCTTCATGGACACTGTATTCATAACGACCCTGCACATCCAGGCTGTCCACATGGCCCACAGATGACTGTGACTTGCTCACCTCTCAGACCTTGGGGTGCACACATTTGTGGGTGCTGTTCATGCTCAGGACAGTGGACCCAAGGAAGAGGCCCACTCAGGTCCTGGAGTGAGCTGAGGGCTGTTGGGGCAGGAAATTCCGAGGTTCCAGTTGCATCAGTACATACAGACCTTCTTCCCTGTTGACTAACCCATCTTTCTCTTGCACAGTTCATCTCTCCCTTTCAAAGGATGCTTTCCATTGCCCTTCACACACATCCATTATCTCCCACTAAGGAAAAGGAAACAAAACTCTGAACTGTTCCGGCGTCCTCTCCCAGCCTCTTCCCTGCCTTGCTCTGCCTTCCCAGCTGATGGAATGGGAAGCGTGGTCTACACGTCCTGTCCCCTTCTCACCTCCCAGCCCCTCCCCAGTCAATTCCAGCCACCTTCTGGCACTGATTTATTTCTTTTTATTGGAGTATACTTGATTTACCATGCTGTGTTAGTTTCAAGTGTGAATCAGTTATATGTATACCTATATCCACTCTTTTGGGCTTCCCTGGTAGCTCAACGGGTGAAGAATCCACCTACAATGCAAGAGACCCCAGTTTGATTCCGGGGTCGGGAGGATCCCCTGGAGAAGGGATAGGCGACCCACTCCAGTATTCCTGGCTTTCCTGGTGGCTCAGGTGGGGAAGAATCTGCCTGCAGTGTGGGAGACCTGGGTTCCATCCCTGGGTTTGGAAAATCCCCTGGAGGAGGGCATCACTACCCACTCCAGTATTCTTGCCTAGAGAACCCCCATGGACAGAGGAGCCTGGCGGGTCACAAAGAGTCAGTCAGGACTGAGAACCTAACGCTTTCACTTTTTTTCAGTACGTGTATGCCAATCCTAAATCTTCCAATTTATCCTTCCCCTGTGTTCCCCCTTGGTAACCATACATTCGCTTTCTAGGTCTGTGACTCTATTTCTGTTTTGTAAAAACATTTATTTGTACTATTTTTTAAGATTCCACCTGTAAGTGATGTCACGTGGTATTTTCTTTCTCTGCCCAACTTCATTTAGTATGGTCATCTCTAGGTTCCTCCATGTCGCTGCAAATGGTGTTATTTTGTTCTGTTTTTACCGAGTAGTATTCCACTGTATATGTGCACCACAGCTTCTCTATCCATTCCTCTGTTGATGAACATCTAGGTTGCTTCCATGTCTTGGCTATCGTAAACAGTGCTGCAGTGAACTTTGGGCTATGTGTTTCCTTTTGGATTTTGGTTTTCCCTGGGTGTAGGCCCAGGAGTGGGATCCTTCTGGCCTTTAATCCTTTAAGGCCATGACAGAGCTCTTTGTCAGGCCTCCAAGGACCCATTTCACCTCCATTTTTCAGTTCCCATGTCACTCTATCTCTCAGCAGCCTGTGGCCTGGCCAGCCACTTCTCCCCTGTTGATCTAGGCTTTCAATAGCTCCCAGCTCTTGTCCTCTGTGAACTCCCTCCCTGCCTCCTCTGAAGTTAGGCGAGGCCCTCAAAATGTGTGCCAAGCCTGAATTTGTCAGGGGAAAATACTGCTCCTGCTACTGCTAAGTCACTTCAGTCATGTCCGACTCTGTGCGACCCCATAGACGGCAGCCCACCAGGCTCCCCCGTCCCTGGGATTCTCCAGGCAAGAACACTGGAGTGGGTTGCCATTTCCTTCTCCAGTGCATGAAAGTGAAAAGTGAAAGTGAAGTCACTCAGTCGTGTCCGACCCTTAGCGACCCCATGGACTGCAGCCTACCAGACTCCTCCATCCATGGGACTTTCCAGGCAAGAGTACTGGAGTGGGGTGCCATTGCCTTCTCTGAGGGGAAAATAAGTCAAACCAAATAAGAAATAAGAGTACCAAAGAAAATAAAAAAAAGAATACCAAAGAATACCCCCAAAAATAAGAAAACCAAAGAAGTGGCAAAAGAAAGAGCCACCAGGGCCAGAAGCAGGACAAGAGATGGACTCCTAGGGGACCAGGGCAAATGGGGGGCAGGGTCCAGGGCCTGCAGGTGCTTCCTGGGTGTGGGGGGATGCAGCCACACTGTCTCCCTCTTCCCTCTTCCACCCCAGCTCCAGCCTGGCCTTTTCTTTTCATCCCTCTCCCACAAGACAGAAGCTGTGGCTCTGGCCACAAGATCGTGTTCCTGTGTTCCCTGAATGTTCCCCATGCTTCACCCTCTCCTTTTGCATGGACCTCATTACAATGAAATTTAAATAAAAACAAAAGCAGGGGAAAAAAAATCCACACTCCCCTTCAGGTATGTGCCACATGGGCCACACTACGCCCCTTCCCTGCCGGGGCAATTGTGGAGACTGGTTTTGAGTTGGCCTTTCTATCAGCCCAGTTCCCAAGTGACCATGATGAGCAGAGTCCCTGCTGACCCACGTTGTCCCCACAAAGTGAGGGAGAAATAAACGTTAGTCTTTTTTGGCTTTTGGTTTTTTTAGGGAATGTTCGTTTCTGTAGCATAACCATCCTTGGACTGACTGTTGCACTTGACATCCGCAGAGCAAATTTTGTTTGTGTTTCTTTCCCCTCTTATTCAGCCCACTGCTTTTCAGCTTTGTTTACTGGCTCATCCACCCTATTTGGCTATTTCCCAGGCCTCCTTCTCCTCTCCTCTTACACTTTCTCCCTCTATAATCTCACTCACAGCAGCTCTGCCTGACAATGACTCACATATTTATACCTCCTTCCACCTACAGGTCCTGTTGCCCACCCGACGCCTCCCCAGGGATGTCTCAGAGGTTCCTCAGGCTCAACATATCCTGACTCAGACTCATCCCCTTCGAACCTGGCCTCCTCCCAGTGTCCGCATCTCACCCTGCCACTTACTTATGCAAAAGAGAACCTGGGAGTAATCCAGGAATTTCCTTCTCTATGACCCTCTTCATTTCTTTCTTCCTTTTGTAACTATAGACCATGTCAGCTTAAAAAAAAAAAATTATGTAATGAATTTATTTTTATTTTTGGATGTGTTGGGTTTTCGAGGCTGTGCTCAGGCTTTCTGTAGTCGCGGTGATCGGGGACTACTTTCTGGCTGTGGTGCTCCGGGACTACTTTCTAGCTGTGGTGCTTGGACTTCTCTTCTGGAGCACCGGCGCTAGGTGCGAGGCTCTGTAGTTACAGCACACGTTTTTAGTTGCTCCCTGGCATGTGGAACCTCCCCAGTCCAGGGACCGAAACGGTACCCCCTGCATTGCAAGGCAGATTCTTAACCACTGGACCACCAGGGAAGCCCTCTTCTCCACTTCTCATCTCCAGCCATCTCCAGGGTCTGTCAAATTACTCTTCATACCTACCCACGTTTCTCCGTCTGCACCCCCACCACTCTGGTCCAGCTGCCTTCTCATCTCATCTCATCTCATCGGGAACTCTTATCTGGATGCTTGCAGGACCATCCTTCTGGTCTCATTTTGTCAATCTCACCCTCACAATTTATTTTCCTCGTGGTAGCCAGAAGGATCTTTTCAAAAGATCCTGTAACTAACTTCTGGCTTAAACCTTGCTAAGTTCCCTTCACAGCACATCACTCTGATGCTTTCTTGCTTCTCTCTTTAACTTAGAAGGACACTGTCTCCACCCAGATAATTTAGTGAAATCTCCCCATCTCAAGATCATTAATCACACCTTCAAAGTCCCTTTGGCTTAGTAAAGGGAACATATTCATAGGTTCTGGGAATTAGGGCAAGGATGTCTTTGTCTGGAAAGATTGTTATTCTGCCAATCACACATGGGTAGACCTGTTGATTTTTTTAAATTAATTTTTATTGGAGTATAGTTGCTTTACAATGTTGTCAGTTTCTGCTGTACAGCAAAGTGGGTCAGGTATCCATTTACATATACTCCTCTTTGTTGGACTTCCTTCCTGCTTAAGTCACCCCCGAGCATTGGGTAGAGTTCCCTGTGCTATACAACTAACTATACATTAGTTATCTATTTTATACATAGTATCAATAATGTATATATGTCAATCCCAATCTCCCAGTTCATCCCACCCCACTTCCACCATAGAATCCATACATTTGTTTTTTACATCTGTGTCTTTTCCTGCTTTGCAGATAAGATCATCGATACCATTTTTCTGATTGCACTTATATGCATTAACATACCGTATTTATTTTTCTCTGACTTAATTCACTCTGTAGAGTAGTCTCTAGGTTCATTCAGGTCTCTGCTAATGGCATAATTTTGTACCTTTTTATGGCTGAGAAATATTCCATCGTGGGGTGTCCCCAGTGGCTCAAGGGTAAAGAATCTGTCTGCAATGCAGGAGACACAGGAGACACCGATTTGATCCTTGGGTCAGGAAATCCCCTGAGGAGGGCATGGCAACCCAATCCAGTATACTTCCCTGGAGAATCCCATGGACAGAGGAACCTGGCAGGCTGCAGTCCATGAGGCTGTGAAGAGTCAGACACGACTGAAGCGACTGAACACGACGCGTGATATTCCATTGTATATGTGGGCCACATCTTCTTTATCCATTCCTCTGTTGATAGACATTTGATCTGTTGTGTTTGCTCCTAATAAAATGAATCACTGCTCCTTTCAGGATGAAAGAGATCCAGCGTGGTCAACTTGGATTTCTAGTGTCTTCAGGAAATGACCCTGTGTCTACGACTCAGCTTTGGGCTCTGTTGCTGGAAGAGTGACCATTCAGCAGCAGCAGCAGCTGGAGCAGCCTCGCTGAGTGAGAGCCCGTCCGCTTAGGCCTCTGCAGAGCTCCATCCCTGCACCTGGGGCCAGCAGGGACGAGGTCAGGAGCCAGTCGCTGTCACTTGGCCAACTCATTCTGTTGACTTGGTCTTGGTTGCCCAGCGCCTCCTCCTTGAAGGATGCCCCCCAGTGATACAGAAGTGTCACTCTTTGTGCCAGGTCCCATCCGCATGGCAGCCCCAGACAGCATCACTTCTGTCTAATCATTCTCCTTCTCATCTCCCAACCACTTTTTTTTTTTTTTTTCTTTTTAATATTTATGGTGAGGCATGCTGTCTATACCAGGGCCCACAGCATACCAGGAACTCCTTTTCAAAAGATTCATAATTTTTCATATGGCGTGACTTTATGGCAGAACCTGAAGAGTCTGCATCATAATTCTCTCCATGAGGCTTGCCAAAAACCGTACATGGTCTCTTTCCCAGTGCTGCTATCTCCAGCACCACTTTAACTGTGCCTGTACAGGCTCTTCCATCGCTTTATCCATCGGCAGATTCAGGGAGATACAGAAAGTGATCTGACTAGTGCATCTTAAGATCGTGTGCTGGCCCTCACACTTCCATTTGCTGACACCGAGAGGGGCCCTCTCTGTGGTACAGCTCGGGTCAGCACTTCTTGTGTCAGAGCCTGGACCTGCTGCAAAGTCCTTTCCATCTCTGGGCTGAATCAAAGCGGGCAGCTTTTCAGGTCTCCTGGTATGTCGTTTGGAGTAGTCCTACATGGGGATGGCGCCTTGAGAACCCAAGGAGTCCCACCAAGCATTATGCTTCCTTCTCTGAGGTGGAAGGTGCAAGGCGCCATTGTTTGTCCTTCACTTTAAAAAGACAGATTTATTTATTTGGCCGTGCCAGGTCTTTCTTCCGGCACTCGGGATCTTTGATCCTCATTGCAGAATGTGAACTCTTAGTTGTGGCATGAAGTGAAAGTGAAACCAAGCCCCTCAGTTATGTCCCACTCTTTGCGACCCCATGGACTATTCAGTCCATGGAATTCTCTAGGCCAGAATACTGGAGTGGGTAGCCATTCCCTTCTCCAGGGGATCTTCCCAACCCAGGGATCAAACCCAGGTCTCCCGCATTGCAGGAGGATTCTTTACCAGCTGAGCCACCAGGGAAGCCCAAGAATACTGGAGTGGGTAGCCTATCTCTTCTCCAGCAGATCTTCCTGGATCCAGGAATTGAACCGGGGTCTCCTGCATTGCAGGTGAATTCTTTACCAGCTGAGCTATCGGGAAAGCCAGGCAAACTCATATTTGCAGTATGTGGGATCTAGTTCCTTGACCAGGAATTGAACCCAGGCCCTCTGCATTGAGAGCACGGAGTCTTAGCCCCTGGACCACCAGGGAAGTCCCTATTTGTCCTTTGCTTTGGTTGCCCCAGCATGTTCCAGATCACTGCAGCTCCTGAAAGTTGTACTGGTATGACAGATCCCTGAAACTTCACTGGGCTTACCCCCTCACCCTCTGGAGTGTGTGGATCCACAACATACTAGCTACGTCTTATTCATTCATTCTGATGAGCACGAGGTTATTGATTCAGCAGATCAAGGCAATATTTTGCAAGATAGGGGGCCAATTCAGATCTTTGGGGCCTATAATTAGACAGGGGGCTGAAGAGTGAATATATTTCTGGGGTAAGACTGTGAAGGTATACTGTTAGCCATTCCAACTGAACACAAACTGTTTTTTAAAGATTTATTTTGGCTGCACCAGGTCTTAGTTGCAGCATGTGATCTAGTTCCCTGACCAGGGGTAGAACCCGGGCCTCCCTCCTGCACTGGGAGCGTGCAGTCTTAGCCCCTGGACCACCAGGGAAGTCCCTGCAAACTGTTTTTGAACCTCTTTCCTATTAAGGATAGAATGTAATGCATTTGCCAGATCAATGGCCAAGTACTACAGACTGAGGCCGTGATAATTTGCACTAGTGAGACTATCACATTTGTCACAGCAGCTGTGATTCTGACTAGAACTTGACTGGATTTGCACGGTCATCCCTGAGATCTGTCTTGTTTTTGCAGGGGCCAAACTGGTCAGTTCCATGGAACTGTAATGAGGACCGTTACCCTTTGACCCTTGAGTTTTTAAAAGGAAGCTCCAATATCTGGTACCACCCTCCCCCTCCCCCATTTGGGATGCGATATTGTGTGCTTTTTAAAATATCTTTTAAAGTTTTTATTTATTTGATCTTGGCTGTGCTGGCTGTGCTTGGCTTTGTTCCTGCATGCAGGCTGCTCTCTAGTTGAGGCGGGTAGGCTTCTCCTTGCGGTGGCTTCTCTTGTTGCGGAGCATGGGTTTTGGGGCACATGGCTTTCAGTAGCTGTGTGGCCACACAGCCTTCAGCTGCAGGGGCTCCGTTGCCCCATGGCATCTGGGATCTTAGTTCCCAGACCAAGAATCAAACCCACGTACCCTGCACTGTTAAGGTGGATTCTTAACCCCTGGTCTAGCAGGGAACTCCCAGAGATATCATTTTTTTTTTTTAATTTACTATCTCAGAAGGGAAAAGAACAGTTTCAGAGGCTTCCTCTTTGCCTATCCCACCACAAAATTTCTCACCTTGCAAGCCAAGGAGTCAAAGTGGGGGTTGTGACAATTACTGTCTCTAATTACTCTTTGGGGTGTGGGGAAATGACCACTGGGTGACTCTATGGACCCACTGGGTCCACTGTGAACCAGGCCTGGTCCAGTATTCCATCTATCACCTGGGCTGTAGGGCCCCCACTAATGGAGGGCCACCACAGTACACCAGAGTTCAGCGGATCTTTATCAAGCCAGACTCTGTCTTATTTTCCTAGATTTATTCAGGTGGCCTCTTTCTGCGGGACACATTTTGGAGGAGGACTGAGGTATGATCACGAGATACACTTGCTTTGTGTTACCGGCTCATCCTGCGGGCTCGGTGTCTCCTTTAGTCAGTGGGTTCTGGATCTGAAAACTGACCTCTAGAAACTTGATGAGGAATCCTGGCATTTTTGCTTCACTGGGAGGATTGCCCTTGGCCTCCTGACTGCCCATTCTTGATTTCTTTGATTGTACAGGCTCGAGGACATTTGTTGGCTGCCCATCTATTTCACGTCCAGGGAACACGTTGTTCTCGAGGACTTGCTATAGGCCTGGTCACCTGGGGCCACTCTGACCTGATCACTCATTATAATGATTGCATCCACCTCTCTTCAGATGGGTCAGCATCACCACCAGACCGTGCTTGTTTGGGGCTCCCTCGCCCTCGTTGCTCTTAGTGACCCTTGTGCCATGAGAGCTGACCCTACCAGCGCTGGCCCCAGGAGGCGAGCCGTCGTCCACCGTCTCAGTGATGCTGAGCTCCTCTTGAGTGTATGTTCCCTCTGCTAGGGGAAGCGGTGTGTCCATCAGGCCCTCCAGACGAGCATACTCCTCCACCGGTTTTCCCCGCCGTAGTGCTTTAGCACATCCACTCCAGCCCACCCACTCCACAGAGCCCTTTAATTCCCCCTTCTACCAACTGACACAAAAATCCCAGCTTCCTAAACATATAGGCCATGCTGTTTTCTGTGCTTTTTTAACTTTTTAAAGAGTATTTATTTATTTGGCTGCACTGGTTCTTAGCTGCGGCATGTGAACTCTTAATTGTGGCATGTGGGATCTAAGC
The DNA here is from genome assembly GCA_935064755.1 of Tragelaphus eurycerus. Lineage (NCBI taxonomy): Eukaryota > Metazoa > Chordata > Mammalia > Artiodactyla > Bovidae > Tragelaphus > Tragelaphus eurycerus. Next base: position 13,486,344 of record CAKXYN010000020.1, read on the forward strand.
TCCCTGACCAAGGACTGAACCCAGGTCCCCTGCCTTGGGAGCTCGGTGTCTTAGCCACTGGCCCACCAGGGAAGTCCCTTTCTGTGCTTCTAGCAGCATCTTTGCACCACCTCCATGGTCCTTGCTAGGGAATCTTGCATCTCAGGAAAGTGCTGTCACGTCTATAAGATTTCCCATCAGTCTAGCCTTCTGTGTCTCTCCCACCATCTGACTTTGGATGATACGCCTTCAAAATCCAGTCTCACCTGTGCTGTCCTGGCTCCTGCAGTGCCTGTGGGCTCTAGTTCCTTTCCTTCCTTATCAAGTCCAGCGCTGCCTTGGCCCAGTCATCGTGTGACTTGACCCTCAATTACAGGTCTAGTGACCGAAAGGGGAGATGGAGGCAGATCCTGGAGAGGCTTCATAAAGTCGCAGAACAGAGAGTCTGCATTTTTCCTAAAGGAATAAGGAAGTATTAGCCCTTAATAGGGGCTTCCCAGGTGGTGCTACTGGTAAAGTACCCGCCTGCCAATGCAGGAGACATAAGAGACACAACTTCGATCCCTGGGTAGGGAAGACTCCCTGGAGGAGGGCTTGGCAACCCACTCCAGTATTCTTGCCTGGAGAATCCCATGGACAGAGAAGCCTGGTGGGCTACAGTCCATGGGGTTGCAAATAATTGGACACGACTGAAGTAATTTAGTAGCAGCAGCAGCAGTGGCAGCCCTTAATAGGGAACAATGGGTTATTTCTACAAGGCTCAGCTCAGAGGGTTCAAGACAATCAAGGGATTTCAGATTTGGGGTGCATCGACTCAGATGTCCCACCTGAACTGTCAAGGGGCCATTCTCTCCCCATCAGAGCACAGTCTTGACACAGAGCTAAGTTAGGTTGAGTTTAATCTTCTTTGGAACTTGGCTGCTCTGAGATCCTCCTCTTTGTCCGTTCTCCCACCTCAGGACTTGAGGACCTCCTTTCAGATTTAGCTCTTATTTACTCTCAGCTTTTGGTTATCTTTTTTTTTTTTTTCCCAAAGGGCTAGTCAAGTTTAGCCATAGCCACCTAATTCCACTTATTTTGCTATTTCTCAGGTATCCAAATAGCTGCCCTTAGCATTGCATTTCCTTTCGCAGGTGTCTTAATTCATCGAAGGGGAACGTTCTAACAATTGCACTGTCAGTTTGTTAATCCACCTACTCCTGTTGCCAGGCAGGAGATGGGCGAACCTGCCCCCAAATCCCACCCCAGCATCTGCTTTCTCAGGCTCCTCAGCCCTCGCTGCTGTAGGAGGGGTTCCCTGGCAAGCGAAACTTACTAGCACACAAGGGGTTGATAAGGGAGCATTCCCAGGACCCAGAAGTCAGTCTCCAATGCTGTGTCAGTTTCCCGTTGCTGTTAAAACAAGTTGCCACAAACAGAGTGGCTCAGAGCAGCACAAATTTATTACCTTACAGTCCCAGAGTTCAGAAGTTGAGAACGGGTCCACAGGGCCGTGTTCCTTCTGAAGGCTCCAGGAAGAAGGTGTTTCCTTGCTTTTTCCAGTGTCTGGAGGCTTTCTGCCTTCCTTGGTTCGTGGCTTCTTCCTTCCATCATTCTGATCTCTGCTTCCATTGTTTCCTCTTCCTCCCTGACTCTGACCCTTCTGCTTCCTTTAAATTCTTTTTTAATTAAAAAAATTATTTCTTTACTTATTTATTTGGCTGCAGTGGGTCTTAGTTGTGGCACGTGGGATCTTTAGGTGTGGCCTTTTAAGTCTTAGTGGCAGCATGTGGAATCTAGTTCCCAGATGAAGGATCGAACCCGGACTTTCTGCATTGGAAACTTGGAATCTTCCTTGGACCACCAGGGAAGCCCCTGCCTCCCTTTAAAAGGGCACTTGTGATTACATTGTGCCCCTTCTCCACCGAGATGAGCCAGGATCACCACCCCACCTCTCAATCCTTAATAATAGTGGAGAAAATCCTTTGGGCCTGTAAACTAGCATATTCACAAGTTCTGGGGGTTAGGACGTGGACATCTTTGGGGGCCGTTGTTCAGACCAGGTAGGTGGAGCTTTGAGGCTGGATGGCCCTTCAGAATTGCTGTATGAGTGTGCTGGGCCTTTCTGTTTCTGTGTCGATTAGACACTGGGTGTGCCCTGACCTTAAGCAAGCACCTGTCTTTAGCCTGCGTGTGTGCCCGCTAAGTCCCTTCAGTCGTGTCAGACTCTTTGTGACCCCTGGGACTGTAGCCCGCCAGGCTCCTCTGTCCATGGGCTTCTCCAGGCAAGAACACTGGAGTGGGTTGCCATTTCCTCCTACAGGGATCTCCTAATCAAACCCGTTTCTCTTGTGCCTCCTGCAGTGGCAGGTGGGGTCTTCATCACTAGTGCCACCTGGGAAGCCCCTGTCTTTAGTCTAGACAATCCCCTAAGAGCATTGTCTGCCAGCGGCGCTGCTGACGCTGGAGGCTCTGCCCTCCCGAGGGGCATCTGGGTGGCTCACCATGCCATCCACCACCATCCCTCTTCCTCCTTCCCTCATTGGCCACACAATCTTTTACTCCCTGGACATTTGCACATGCTCTTTTCCTTCATCTCCTTCTTGTCCTGATCTGGGTGCAATCACCACTTCCTCCAGGAAGTCTTCCCTGACTTCTTTATCCAGGTCATCTGCACCACAGCCCTCTGGAGCTCAGGAAGCTGCACCTGCAGTGTTAATACATCATTAGCATCAGACTCCCCAGGTAGAGCAAGCTCTGTGAGGCAAGGATGCGGTCTGGTTTTGTTCACTACTGTGTCCCCTTCACTGAACACAGTGCGCCTCCCACAAGTGCTCAGAAGGTATTTGTTGAATAAGTGAATGAGGGGAACTATTGCTTTCTTAATTAGGTGGATACATCAAATTTGGCAGCATGAGTGGATAGCATTTGTCTATTTCTCTACTGATGACTATTTAAAGTGTTTCCAGTGTTTTAATAGCTGGTTCACATCATGGTGCAGTGATCATTTCCTGCATATTCTTGTCTTCCTGCCTGGAGTTTCTGCAGGACGGATTTCTAGAGCTGGAACTGCCGGGCCCATTAGAGTGTCCCTGGGACAGGGACTGGGTCCAGTCCCTCTCTGGGCAGCGGGGTCCCTAGCGAGTCCCCTGCCTGAGTTTCTACTGTGGACACAGAAGAAGCAGGGGAAGTGGGTGATGCACAGTGGGACAGAGAAGCAGGAAACAGCTCTCCAGGGGATCAGAGGTAAGCCCGATAGAGAGCCTTGGTGGCACTCCGGGTCCCGGGCTTGGGCCCCTGCAGCCCTGCTCTGTGTGTGTGTCCCCCCATCTTCCTGGACCTCTCATCAGGTGCCAACACATTTCTTATACTTGCTACCAAAAGGTCCCAGCTGTTGTAAGCTCCAATCACGTCACTCATGTCTGAATATGTGACTTTTATATTTTACATACCTTCCTTGGGAATTCAGGGATGTGTGTGTGTGTGGGAGAGAGAGAGAGAGAGACAGACAGAGAGACTCAGAGGGATCTGTGAAAACCTTTTTAAAACATTTTATTTATTTCTATTTACTTTTGGCTGTGCTGGGTCTTTGTTGTTGCATGGGCTTTTCTCTAGTTGTGACAAGCAGGGGGCTACTCTAGCTGTGGTGTGCTGGCTTCTCATTGCGGAGGCTTTCCTTGTTGCAGAGCACGCGTTCCAGGGCACTCGGGCTTCAGCAGTTGCAGCGTGAGGGCTCAGTAGCTGCTGCTCCGCCGCTCTAGGGCACCGGCTCAGTAGTTGTGGTGCACTGGCTTAGCTGCTCTGTCACCTGGTCTCTTCCTGGATTAGGGATCGAACCAGTGTCTTCTGCATTGGTAGGCAGATTCTTTACCACTGAGCCACTGGGGAAACCCTGTGATAAACTTTTGCATATATTCCAGAGGCCTCTGAAAAGATGATGCATTCTCTGGGGGAAGTGTTGCAAAGTGACATTTATGCTATAAGCGTATCAGCGTTTCCTGAGGTTTGTGACAGGAGCTGGAGGCAGGCTGTTCCGGGAGAGTCTTTTGTGCACCTGCCCCACTGGCTCAGACCGTAAAGAATCCGCCTGCAGCGTGGGAGCCCTGGGTTCCATTCCTGTGGTGGGAAGATCCCCTTGAGGAGGAAATGGCAGCCCACTCCAGTATTCTTGCCTGGAGAATCCCCATGGACAGAGGAGCCTGTCGGGCTACAGTCCCTGGGGTGGCAAAGACTCGGACACGACTGAGCGACCGCGTGCACACGTGCACGCACCCAGCCTCCCCATCGTGTTCCTATAGGGGCAGCAGAAGCTCTCTGACCCGACTGAGTGGCTGAGGGTCAGTCCACGAGGGGGACCCACAGTCCCAGCATCATCCCGCATGCTGGGCTCTGGTTCTTAGCAGGAGCACACGGGAGCCGGCACCATGTGCCCTCAGCACCCAGCACAGTGCCTGGCACGTGTGACAGCTCAGGAAACCTGGTGTGGATGAGTGCCCGTGGCCTCTCCTCTTATGGGTCTTTTTTTTTTTAAACGTTTTTTCCTTTTTAGCCTCACTGTGAGGCATGTGGGATCCTAGTTCCCTGATTGACCCTGAGTCCCCTGCAGTGGAAGCGCAGAGTCTTAACCACTGGGCCGCCAGGGAAGTCCTTTTCTCAAAAAAAAAAAAAAAAAAAATTTTATCTTTTGGCCGTGCCCTGCAGAAAGTGGGATCTTAGTTCCCCAATCAGGGATCAAAACTGCAACCCCTGCATTGTAAGCTCAGAATCTTAATCACAAGGGCAGCCAGGGAAGTCCCTTATGCATTTTTTTTTAACGCATCTTTTTTGACATAGAAAAGCTGTCGCATCTCCAGGTCTCAAAGCCCTTCTGTGGCTTCCCGTTGTTTCTAGCACAAAATCCTATCTCCTTATCACCACGGAGAGGTACTGTCCTCCCCACCCCACACACAGGAGGCAAGCGACCTGCGGGAACTCAAGCCCACTCGGCCTGGGGGTGGGGGTGGGGGTGGGGATTCCTTGGAGGGGTGTCCTTGGAGGCAGCCCTATGGGATGACACTCTTCTCAGCTGTCCAGCTGTCTCCAGAGTCCGGCTGTCTCCAGAGGCTGGTCACTCCCTGCCCCAAATCAGGGCCCTCAGCCGCACACTGGGCCCCGCGACCTCACAGACCCCATTAGGCTGGCAACCCTGGCTGCAAACCCACGGAGAGCCTGAGCCCTGAAAAATGATGGCGAACCTGGTCCTTGTGCCATTCATTCTCCTGTGACCCAGGCCTCCCCCAGGGTGGGCGCGGGGCTGGGGGCCAAGGGCACCTGCCGGTGTCTCCAAATGAGATGCCAAGTGGAGACGAACGACTCCTGAGTTGTGGGCACCAGGTACATGGGGCCTGGGTTGAGCCGGGCAGGGCCTGGGGCTTGGACCCCTAGCCGCTCCCCCCACCCCTCCAAGGGGCAGGGCTGAGGGCTCTTCACCTTCACCCAGGTGCCCAGGATTTCCCAGAAACAGTTGCCTCGGCTTCATGCCTGAAACCTCAAACACAAATAATTTTCAATTTGCCTGGGAGTTTCAATCGCACAATCCAATGTTAAATAATAGATTAGATGCCTCAGGGAGAGAAACAGGATTTAAGCAGAAGAAATAAATAAAAGGAAAAGTAAAATTCAGCACATGGGCTTGGAAAGTAAGAATGCAGCTTTCCTTCCTGACCTACCCGCCTTCACTGCCCTGGTCCGTCCTGCCTGGCTGGGTCGTCTTTCTCAAGTCAGCCCAAACTGCCATTCATCCACCTGGGTCTCCCCACCAGCAGGTCCCAGACAAACTGCCAGGCTTTGTACCCCAAAGAGAGGCCCGACTCGCAGCCCAGGTGATGCCACCTGGCCTGCAGTCAGGCTGACCCACACACAGCGGTTCCAGATAGGTAGACACAGACTGTCCCAGGTGACAGGCAGGTGACAGGAGTGACATGATGGGGTTGGGTGCAGACACGGGTGTGGGAGGTCGTCCTTGGACCAAGAGAAGGTTGAGGAACGTATGTCTGTGAGGCATGACTTTCTACAAGCTCTGTGCTCCCCCGCCACCAGCTCCCCTCCCCAGCCAGCTACAGTCGGTCCTCGTCATCACAAGAAATCACACCAATCTCCAAGGTCACCGACGCCCAACGCCCACCTTACTTCCTCTACAGACCCCCTCACCTTCCCCCTGCCGGCAGCCCTTCCTGCCTCACAGCCCTTCTTGTTGAGCCCAGATCCCTTGGGCCGCTGCTTCTGTCTCCCTTCCCTTCTTTCCACCCCAGGTGCCCAGCAGGAGTCTAGTCCTAACCTTTTTCTGCAGAAGCATGAGACCACGCTGGGGGATTCCAGGGCCAGAATGCCAGGGGCTGAATCTTGGAACATCCTCTTCATAGCTGTACGAGCTTGGGCAAATTACATAACCTCTCTGTGTGCCAGTTTCCTCTTCTGTAAAAACTAGAAGGATAAATGACTATACCTACCTTTCAGGGTTGTTGTGACGATTACATAAGGTTATATACATGAAATGCTTAGAGCAGTCTCCAGTATAGCAGTAAAGCCAGAATTCTTAACATTGCTTCAGGGGCCTAGGAGGGAACAAAGCGGAATCCTGGTGGTTCAGTGATTAGGATTCCATGCTCCCACTGCAGGGGACATGGATTCAATCCCTGGTTGAGGAATTAAGATCCCACATGGAAAAAAAGATGAAGGCACTCGACAAGCAGAGAAGTGCATGGATTCAGGATACACTTAGGGGACAGAGAGAATGACCTCCAGGGCCAGTCGGGGATGGAAGGCTGATGAGAGGCCTGGGGAGGAAAGCTGGGAGAGATGGGAGGTGCCCTGAGACAGCCGGCAGGGGTGCGGTCTGAGGTCAGGGCTGGAGGTGCCGGTTTGGGAGTCCACCGGACAGCGGAGTGTGGCTGGCAAGCTGGTCCAGGGAGCACATAGATGGAGGGGTGACTGTCGAATTCTGAACATGGGATGGCTGGGGACTCAGAAGCGAGCCATTTCTGTGGGTGGGGGGACTGGCAGGCAGACCAGTGGATTCAAGAGCAAAAGGCTGGAGGAGGCGTGAGGTGGCAGGACAAGTTTTGCAGAGAAGGAGCGGACAGAAATGCAGCCAGGGCTGGAGGGCCTGTTTGGTTTGGGGGCTAAGTCTTCTTTGGTTTTGAAGACGGGGTGCTACTGAAGCTTAATGAGCCAGCAGAGAGAAGGCAATGCCTCTGAGGAGGAGACAAGGAGCGGGGCTCCGAGAGGGATTGGAGGGGTGGACCCTGGCAGGGCAGGGGGCGAGGGGCAACTGGGCTCAGGGCACTTGGAGCATCAGTTTGACAGGAGATGTGAGGGCCTGTCTGGCCCTCCCCTTTCCTTTCACTGCAGTAAGAGGCACTCTGTCAGTTCTGCACATTTCTGTGTGTGTGTGCACACGTGCATGTGTGTGCCCATGTAGGCATGTGTGTGTGCACCCATGTGAACATGTGTGCGTGTCCACGTGAACGTGTGTGTGGCTGAGGCCACAGAAGGCTCGGGTCACCCTCATGGACAGTGGAGGACGAATGCTTGCAGGCTGTGGCCTTGAGAGGTTTGTCATGGTGAATGTACGGAGAGCCCAGCGAGTCCTCTCCTCTTGCAGCTGAGGGGGCAGGCTGCAGGGGTTGGCTGCTTTGGGGTTTGCCAGGGGCAGGAGACAGCAGGAACAATGGCCAAGGTGGGTCAGAGTGTGCCCCCAGTCTAAGCTTGCCAAAGAGGGGAGTGAAGCCAGCAGGACTGAAGGCAGCACCCCAGCTGCCCCTGACCCCTCTGTCCGTGTGGACCGGTCTGTGCCCTCTAGGGCTTCCTGAAAGCTTACCTCCTCATTAGAGGGCGCTGGGGATGTTTGGGGTCCTCCGGAGCTGGTGGGTTTGAGACTGACCTCCACGGTCTGCCTGGAGAGAGAGTTGGGGAAGCAGGGTCCCCGCGGCCCCAAGGCTGGGAGGGGCAGCGGGCAGAAGACCAACACAGCCTCCTCTGTGTCTGGGGCACGCTCCGGACCACAAGAACCACATACAACCAGGGCGTTGCTGCCACCTCGTGGACCGGCCGGGGATGCTCAGGCCGCGGATCGGGAGTGAGGATTTAGCGCCCTCTGGTGGCCTAGTGCTGTCTCTGCCTGAGAAGGCGTGCGCCCTGCCGCGCCCCCTTCCCCGCCCGCTCCTTGAACTGCACTGACGTCGAGCGGGGCGGGGCGGTGGGCGTGCACAAAAGCGAGGGCGCCCAATTCTCTGGTTGGGATTCCAGCACCAGGTGCGGTTGCTGTGCAGCTCTGGGCGGGACTCACTGTGCTTCAGTCTTTTCATCTATAAGGTAGGGGCGTGGTCAGGGCTGCCAGAAGGGGTGTATCAAGCAGCGCGTGGGCGTGGCCAGCATCGCACCTGCCCATCAAGAGCGCTTTGATTCATGCCGGCACAGCCTCGGGCCCCACAGTTTGGAATTACTCACTTTGACCTCTGACCCCGGACCCTTGTTCTGGGCTTCAGGTGCTCTCAGGAGCAGCCCTCCAGCCTACTCTCTCCCCTCCCCCATCTTTCGGAGGCCTACCCAGAGGTGGGGGAGGGGACTGAAGTTCCCAGGTGTCCTCAGCTCCTGCAGACCCCTGGGCACTGTCTGCTGTCGTTTTGCAACTGAGTCCCCTGTGTGCGCAGCATGAGAAGTCAGGGAGCAGCGCCGACCTCACCGTCAGGCCCGACCATCCAGAGGAACCAAAGCTCACGGCTCGCAGGCCCTCTCCCTCGCCTGGGCCCTGTAGACCCTGGAGGCCGCCCTCTCCAGCAAGATGAGCCAAGGCTGACGCACGCCGCCAGCCTCATCCAAGGTCATTGTACCCACCAGCATGGGGGCCCAGAGGTGGGGCAGGATGATTTCAGCCCTGCTCAGCCCCAGACCATCCACCCCCAGGTCCTGGAGACCACCCTGGTCCATTCCTGGGGCCCTGTGCTTAGTGCTTAGTTGCTCAGTTGTATCCGACCCTTTGCGACCCCAGGGACTATAGCCCACTAGGCACCTCTGTCCATGGGGATTCTCCAGGCAAGAATATTGGAGTGGGTTGCTATGCCCTCCTCCAGGGGATCTTCCCACCCCAAGGATTGAACCCAGGTCTCCTGCATTGCAGGCTGATTCTTTACTGTCTGAGCCACCAGGGGTCCTGGGGCCATGTATCAACACTAATCATCCTGTCCCAGCTCTGGTCCCCCAGCATTGGGTGAGGTGGGGGACATACCGGGAGGAAATTCGCTTGGTTAGCCATGGGTGCTCCCCAGGAGGAGAGGGCTGAGAGGATGGTGGGAGAGAGAGGAGACCACCTCCTGCCCTCCGGTCTCTCCTGGGGCTCCCATCCCCCACCGAGGGGACTCACCTGAGGATGAAATTGACAAACAAGCTCTGCCTGGAAGGGGAGAGGATGCTGGACAACTGCCCCTCCATCCACTGCCCGCCCACCACTATCCGGAGGGCCAGGGCCCATGGTGACAGCAGATGGGAGGGTTTTGTCACGTCTTGGAGCCAGAGGTGCCACCTGGCTTGACCTGGCATCGCATCTCCCGAGACTGTGGGGCTCACAGGCCTCATGGGGACCCAGGTTTGGGGACATCTATTCCTTTAACCGGCTTCCCAGGTGGCACTAGTGGGGAAGAACCAGCTGGCCAGTGCAGGGGACAGAAGACACGTGGGTTCAATCCCTGGGCCAGGAAGATTCCCTGGAGGAGGGCACAACAACCCACTCCAGTATTCTTTCTTGCCTGGAGATTCCCACAGACAGAGGAGACCGGTGGGCTACAGTCCACGGGGTCGCAAAGAGTCGGACACGACGGAAATGACTTAGTTGCACACATTCTCTTTAACATGCAGAGAGCCGGGCTCACATCTGGGGAGGTCTTAGCCATTGTCAGGACAAACGCCTGGTAGGGACTTCACTGTGGGTTGCCCCAGGAAGGGCCCATTTGGAGGACCAAGCCCGCAAAGGGCACTGGGAGTTCAGTGGTTATTTTTTCTAACTTAATGGACCTGCATGACCCCTGGGGGGAGCCTGTAGCCCCTTCTTGGGTCCCTGACCCAAACAGCCCCCTTCAGACTATACCTCACAAAGTAGTGAACAAAGGAGGACTGTCCACAGTACCCCCAACCCCTCAATGCATATAGAAGCTCACACGCATGGACACACACTCCCACCCCAGACACAGATGCCCATAAGACAGATCCCTGCCACACCACTCACAAATATACAAAGACTCGCATGCTGCCCTCCTCCCCCAGGAACACACACACACTTTCCTGTGTCAACAGTTAAGTCCACTGTCTCCAAGCTCTATGGCTAGGTGAGGCTGGGCTTGGGGGCTGGAGCCTGGTCCAGGACCACCTCAGTGGATCCAGGGTGAGGTCTCAGGGCTGGGCTTCTGGAGCTTGCGCTAGGAGCCATCAAATGGTGATCATGATCATGGCCTGGACTGTGTCCCCCGCCACTGCCACCAGAAGGAAAGACCCTCTTTGATGGACGTTTTGTGTGTGTGCATGCTTGCTCAGTCACTTCAGTCCTGTCTGACTCTTCAGTCATGTCCATGCACTGTAGCCCACCAGGCTCCTCTGCCCATGGGGATTCTGCAGGCAAGAACACTGGAGTGGGTTTCCACGCCCTCCTCCAGGGGATTGGCTCAACCCAGGGATGGAACCCCAGTCTCCTGCGTCTCCTGCTTTGGCAGGCAGTTTCTTTACCACTAGCGCACCTGGGAAGCCTGTGTTGTGTGTGTACATCTGCCCAACCCAGGCCTGGTTGTCTCTGTGAGATGACGCAAGGAATCTTTTCCTACTTTCCAACACACACACACATGCTAACACCTGCAAGGATAGTCCCCGGGGCAATCCTGATGGTCTCCAAGCACTGGGTGAAGGCTGCCCCAGCCTGGCTTCCGGGTCTCTCTTTGTTGAGCAGACCAGTGACATCGCCATGTGCATACGTACTAAGTCACTTCACTTTGTGGGCACCGCAGCCCAGAAGAGGCAGTTTCTGGGTCATGGTGAGCCAGGCTCTCCCTGCCTCTTCTCACACTGACCTGGCCCTGGCCTGGGTGTGGGTCAGCCTCTCAGCCTCTTCCTGCCTTCCACACCTTCAAATCTCTCGGGCCCTGACCCCGGCCTCCTCCCTGCCCCTCTGAATTCCTTCTGTGCTATGGTCCAGGTCGTTGTTAGCTGCAACTCAAGGAGAGGCCTTGCCCTACTTGGCATTCTTGGATGCCTGTGGCCTGGAGCAAGTAGGGGGCAGCCTCAACCCCCTTGTTCTACTACTTTTAAACTTTCTAGAGTCCAAAAAGAAAGATGGAGTAGCTCATGCCAGCGTGAGCCTGGCTGGGATCCAGTAGCCTATTTCACCCTGAGGACCAGCAGCATCCTGTCAGGGTCTGGGAGCTTCCGCCTTAGCACATGGGGACAGAGAGCAATCTCCCGGGAGGGATCCGCAGACAGGCCACAGAAAGACCCAGGAGGGCCTGCGGCAGACTGCTGGGGGAGAGGCTGACAGACAGACAGGACCCTAGAAACAGCCAGGCTGCACTTCCCATTAAAACAAGACCCCAAAACTGCCACAGTCATGCCCACACTCAGAGCTCCAACACTTTCTCTGAGACCTTTCAAGAGTCACCCTGGCTTTTGACAATTTCAGAACCATTTCTGCATGTGACAGTGTAAGCTTTTGGAGGAGGTGGTTCCTCCACAGCTTCTCCCCTCCCTCCGCCAGTGCTGGTTCAAATAGAAGCAGGCAACCCTGGCAGCTTTGACGTGGTTCTGTCAGGCGAATGAAGTCAGGGATCAAGGCCAGTGTTAGGGAGTCTGCAGATGACATCATTGGGCCAAAGCCCTGCTTATCCCGAGGTTCAGAAAGCCAGAGACAGGACTTCCCTGGTGGTCCAGTGGATAATAATCAGCCGGCCAATGCAAGGAACACAGACTCGACCCCTGGTCTAGAAGATTCCACGTGCCTCAGGGTAGTTAAGCCCATGCACCACAACTTCTGAACCTGTGCCCTCTAGAGCCCAAGCTCCGCAACAAGAGAAGCCCTCCTACTGCAACTAGAGAAGGCTTGTGCACAGTAACAAAGACCCAGCACAGCCAATAAAATAAAATAGAAAAGCAAGCCAGGGGTGGGATCATTCTCACCTGGAAATGCCACACCCCCTGAGACCCCGTGCGCAGTGTAGCAGTGACCGCAGGGGCAACCGCAAAGGACAGTTGGTCTAGAGAGCTTGTCAGTGCTCTGGCAGTCCCTAGAAAGCCCCCACAAAGTGCACTGATAGAAGGGCCTCCACGGGGACAGGTCTGTCTTCTTTCAGGATGAAATGTGCCGGTACTGAGATCTCAGGACCTCGCTGGTGGCGTCCTGGCCTTGGGAGCCTGGGTGGAGACGCTACTGCGGGCCTAGAACCCGCAAGGCTGGGGCCTCTGCTTCTTCTGCGCATGCCCTGGGCGGGGCCTGCAGGCGCCTGGCTCCCACCATCCTCCCAAGGGAGAAAGAGTCTCAGAAAGCCCCGGGGAAGGGTCCCTGTTCTCCCGCACCAACACACAAAGTATAGACACTCCTGCTCTGGAAACCATGTGCTTTATTTCAAACCTCATTCCAAGGGAAACTCCCCCTGGGTCGTAGAAAAGCTGCAAACCGTGCGGTTTGGTTCAAGGCAATGCTAAGGGAAATCCCTTACTGCTGGGGCCCTCGTCCGCGGGGCCTCAGACTTCCCTGGTCATCCCTGGTCATCCTGACTCTTCACGGAGCTGGGTGTGGGCAGCCGGGACTCTGGAGTGTGCAGCTCACCGCCCTCCCACCCAGCCCCCAGCATCTTCCTTATTTGAGGAGTATGGAAGGGGGTTATGGGACAAGGGCCAGGGTCTGGTCCAAGGCCTGGGCCTCTGTCCCCGCCCCCTCCCCCCTCGAAGGGCCTGCGCTACCCTCAGAGCCTCCTCAGAGCCCTGTTGCTCTGGGTACATCTCAGCTCCCAGGTGAGGCCCCAAGGGGGAGTGGGATGCCCCTGCGGACCGGTGAGTGGGTGGGGGCGGGCCCCTGCCCCTCAGTACAGGTCTGCAAAGGGCTTGGAGTAGTTGAACATCAGGTAGTCCATGTAATAGAAGTCGTAGGTGCGCTGCCGCTGCAAGGTAGAGAGCTGGGCGAAGTACTGGTGGGTGATGCGGGCTGTCGTCCGCGCCTCCTCCGAGTGCCGGTCCTTGAACCGGGGGAAGGTCAGGTTCCGCGGCGCGTGGATGAGGCTCAGAAAGAAGTTGGCATCGTCCTCCATGCTCTCAAACTTCCCCACAAAGTCATAGTCGATGAGGCAGGGGCTGCAGAGCCGGCTGACGTGGTCCCAGTGGATGTCCATGCCCACCGGCCGGTGCACATCCAACAGGTACTGCACGAACTCGGGGAACCGCACGCCGGAGCCCGTCCGCAGGGCCTCCCGAGAGGCGTTGGCCCGGTACCGGGCCAGGATGGCCTTGCCGAAGACGGGGTGGTAGTAGCTATTGGGGTGCTCGAACTTGTCGCGGAAGGCGGAGACCAGCCTCTCGAAGGGCTCGCGCACGAAGAGCATCTTGGTGTAGGTGCCGAGGCGGTGGAGGATGCCCTGGCGGTCGAAGGTGTCCAGCCGCTTGAGGGCGCTGCCGTAGTGCACGGTGTCATGCTGGATGTCGGTGGTGGACGAGGCCAGCCCGGCCAGCACCATGAGCACGCGCTTCCAGTTGGAGCAGCCCGCCTTGGGCACCTCGCAGTACAGCACGCGGTGGCGGTCCTCCACGAAGATGCGGGACACGTGGCGGGGCGTGACCGCCCTGCGGCTGCTGCTCGCGCGGTACTTGGCGCACGCCTCCCGCATCACCCGCTTGCGCTCCCGCTGGGTCTCGCGCAGGCTGGCCCAGCGGCCGTCCAGGGCCCCGGGGGCCGGCCGGACCAACGTGCCGGCCGAGCTGTTGGCGGTGAGGGCCGCCGCAGCCGGCATTTTCTTGATGAGCAGCCGTCGGCGGCGCTGCCGGGGTCGCAGACGGGCCCCCACGTTTAGCTGAGCTTGAGGGTCCTGGGACATCCGCAGGCTCAGGCCCCGAGGGGCGCGGCTGGACAAGTCTCGGGTGACCCTCTCCGTGGCTGCCTTAAAGGGACCATCCTGGAAACTGCCTGGTGGGAGGTCCTGGGGCGAGAAGACAGGTTGGTTAGCAGCATGGGCAGATTCGGCTGGGCACTAAGGCTCCCACCGGACCAGGCACTCGCCAAGGCCGGGGTCCCTGCCTCCTCTGTGGACTGAGGTTTTTCTCAAATGAGGGCGAAAGGGACAGCCTGGCCCTGCCAGATGGTCTGAGCCCGCATACAGTCCCCAGAGCCCCGTCTCCCCTCAAGGGCCGTGGTGTGTGTGGCAGTGGGGCGCGGGGTGGGGGGGGGGGGGGGGGCGGCATGTGCTATTTTGGCCACGAGATGGCGCAGGTCTCCCAGGAACAACAACCTGGCGAGGAGGCGAAGAGAGAGCTGGTGGCCTGAAGGAACCAGGCTCAGATTTAACGCTTCTATTAGCACAGGCGGGAGCCGCCATCCACAGGAAAGGGAAATTCATGGGTCCAAGGTCCCCGGCTTTGTTCCCAAGGCTTCTGGGAAAGGCAGGACACATTTTTCTTTCCAAGAATGGATTTAATGTGAGCTCTGAATTTCTTCCCTGGCCTCCCCAACCTTCCCCAAGCCGCCCATGCTGAGATTTATCAAACTCTCAGAACTCACGTTGTGCGGCTGCTGTGGCCTGATGCTGAACTTTATTCCTAAAAATAAACAGAGAGGATAGTATTGGCAGTGTAAGTACCACGTGGTCTCCTGTAAGCACTGGAAACTGCCTGAGGGTTCCTGACTAGAGGGCGCCTGGGCTGGAGGGCACTTGATGTGAGCTCGCTGAAAAAACAGTTCAGGGGGCCAGGAGGAGAGGCAAGGCATGGTGCAAGTGCCCCTCCACTTCCCTGACCCACGTGGAGAGCGGGGGTGCAGCAAAGACTTGGTCCCACTGGCTCCCACCTGATGTTAACTTCTGAGCATCCTACATCCTACTGTGACCTGGAAAGCCCAGAAGGTGCTCCGCCCACATACCTGCTCAATGGAGCAGCTGGGAACCTCACAGGCTGCCCCCACCTCACACCGTCATTAAGACACATGGAAGGGCCCTTCAGGAAGATCCGTCCATCTTTTCTCTATGCCCTGGCTCTGTGAATATGGCACACTTGTGTCTGTACTTGGCACACAGGTCTGGGAGTGGGCTCATTCCCCTTGGACTGAGGCCTACCCACTGGCTTTGGAAAGTTCCTTCACCTCGGCATCTGCTTTGCAATTTGGGCCACTAGCTGGTCCTGGAGCTCTAGGATGAGCTGATCTCGTTCCGCCCACCCTGGTTTCCTCCAAAGGCTGAGGAGAGCCCCACATAGTGACTGATTGCAGGCAAGCCCTTACTGGGGACTAGGGAGAGATGAAGAGAGATTAGTGCATCACTGGCCACACCCTAGATCATCCCCTCTGCCCCCACCAAGGAGGTGCTTTGTCTGCACTGGGGCTGCACTGTCACTCAGGACAAGTAAGCTTTGGAGAGGCAAATCTTTGGCCAAGAAGAGAGGATTTGGCCCATTTTAAGGGAGGTCCTGGGAGGATGAGAGGATTTCCTTCAAGGAGGCAGTGCTATTTAAGAGTCTTGGCCTCCTTCCCCATCCCCACCGGGCCACGGAGGCATTGGGCTCTTCCCGCCCCTGTGCCATCTGAGTGGACATGGCTTCTCTGAGGCTTTGCCACAAGCCACAGTCACAATCAGAACCAACAATCCTTTAAACAAGCGGAGAGCTCCAGCTCCCAGCTGGCACAATGGGGCACTGCATAAGCCACACCTGGTTGAGTTCTGGCTGCTGCTTGGGGGTGGGGGTGGGGTTGTTCTGGAGACACTTCCCCTGCTGTGTCTGTGTACTCGCAGAGTTCCAGTGTCTGGAGCCCAGCTGGCCAGGGGACACCCAGGCTCTCTGTCCCTGACCCAGGGACTCTGCCGATTCCTGGTGAGGTCCAGTTTTACAGGTTCAGCCCCTGCTATGACCCTGGCCTTATACTGCTCGGTTTGAGGATGTGCCCACAATTCTTCATTCATCAGCAAGTGACGGTGGGAGGCTGTGAGGTCACCTCTGGCTTCGGAAACCTAAATTCCCTAAGCCTGCCAGGACCTTTCCCAAGACCCCAAAGAGGTGCAAGTGAAGGCACAGCTTGTCACACTGCATCCTTCTTCTGTCGCAATGCTCTTCTTTGCCCTCTTTGTTCAGGGACTGACCCTTCCCTGGGCAAAGGGCAGAGTGTCCACACCTTTCTGGGCATCTCCCAGCTTATGAGCATTATGTGTGCGTATGTGCATGGGTCAGCTCTGAAACAGGCTGTCCCAACTCTTCCATGGAGAGGGGGAAGCTCCATATAGAACCGACTGCACCCCTCAGGAGGGTGGGGTGTGAGCAGTGGGTGCTTGATCTTGAGGCAGAAGCCTCTAGAATTAAGCCCCTCACCAGGATCCCCCAGTCGGCCCACAGTCTCCTTCCCTTGGCTAGCCACCTCCCACCCCCGCTGCACTCTCTCATCTCTTCATGCAGCCTGTCCCCAGCATGAGCTTCCTAAGCTCATTTCCAGCTGATACGTGCAGGTTTCCTCCAGCAGCTGATGATCACAGATCCCTCCACCAGAAGGGCCCCTCTGCACACTCAGTTTTCCTCCACACTGCCAGGTTTCCTTAATTATTTTCTTCTGGTGACGGCAGCTGGCTCTGTTAAATCACCTCTCCTCCTCAGAGTCTCAGATACAGGAATTTACTCTGCTTGTCAATCCTGTCAGCTTGTCAAGGTGCGATGGTGCTTATTTATATTCCTTTTCTGGAGCAAATGAGTCATGCCAGATTTGGCCGAGAGAGGGGCTGAGGAGCCACTTACAGAAGGCATCTTGCCAGCAGGCAAAGTGAGACAAGGATGTGCTTACAGAGGTCACAGCCTCTACAGCCATGACCTCCCACTGGCACCATTCCCTCAGCCTGGAGGGTGGTGGACTGTGAGGCCTGACCCATTTTTATCTGTGCAGACTTCTCACAAGAGGGCCCTGAGCCTAAGGGCTTTCCAAGGCTGGTCAGGCCAGAGCTCTGAGTGCAGGCTGGCAATAAAGTTCTTGCTGACAGAGCCCAGGGCTGCGTGAGTCTCCTGACCTCTTGGGCACTTTTCCCCAACAAAGCCAACCTGGCCACAATTGCCTCCTTTGAAAAAAAGGATTACCTTGTGGAAAACCCAATAACAGATTTTATATGGAGCTTGAGTTTGCCACAAGCTGAATGGTCATGACCCTTAAACTTATGGCAGCTTGTTTGCAAAGACCATGAGCCCATCCCATTTGGCCACTTTGGAATAAAGAAACTTAACAATGGAATGTAACAGAAATGGTCCCATTGGCCAGAGGCTAAGTGTCCCTTTTTCCATCAAGAAAGTAGCTCTACATGCACTGCTCAGATAAAGGTTGAAACAAAGACCACCTGCAGCTCTAAGATGTGACAGCAAGGAGATGTCTTGGGCATCTGAGACTTGGTGGGGGTCGGGGATGGGGTGGTCTGTGCATTCCCCAGAGAACTGCATTTCAGGACCCTGGACAGCTCTGGGGAGCCAGCCAGGGGAGTGCCTCTACTGCACAACCAGGCAAGTATTGCCACCAGGGGCCCTGGAACCCATGCCATAGGGAAACTGGAGGGGGCTTGGCCTCACTATAAGACCACCTGCCAAGCCCCCAAATAGGTGTACAATGTAGATAAAAGCCACAGCCCCGCCCTCTCTTCCATCCAATGTCACCATGCTGCCTCTCATCTCCTGTCCCCGACCCTCACTCTGCGACAGGAACCCCCAGGGCCAGTCATGTATGCACTCTCAGTGTCTGAGTCTCCTGTCCTCTCCATTCAGCATAATATTAACAACCTTTAAGGGAGCCCTCTCCCCTCATACAGTAAGAAATAAACAATCACTTTCTCTCTCTGGACAGAGGACATTCACAGAGCAGTTGAAACACATGCAGTACGATGAGAGTGAGCGTCGGTGAGAATAAACAAGGCGTGAGTTATTGAGGCTGCCAACTGCGCTCCACACTGTGAGCTCTTCATTGGCTGAAGGTTTTCTTCTGAGTGTCTGGCTGAAAAAGCTTTCTGGTTACCTTCCAAGGGGAGGCAGAAGCTGATGTGAGACTGTGTGAGGCCAGTTTCCTATAATTAGGCCAGGCAGCCTGGACCTGAGGCAGAGCTGGGGAGGGGAGGTTTCAAGCATGTGGGCTGTTGAGGGGAGGGTCCCTTGCCCACCACTCCTCTCTGAATCACAAGAGGGAGACCTGCTGGGTTGCATTCAGAAGCCTCAATCCTGGATGCCCAGGACCTTCTGGGGGTAGGGGTTGGAAACCAGTCTTTCAGTCAGGTTGTGTAGACAGGCAACACTGCTGTGGGTCCAAACAGGACCCAAGTACTTAGAAAGGGCTGCCTCATGAGCCCCCGACCCCTTAGCCCCAGGTGGGTCATTTGAGGAGAGTGATTGCTATTCTGGCCGCTCAAATTCTAGCCCTGGGCCCTGACGGGCACTGAGGAGAGGGTCCTGGAACTCAAACCTTAGGGAAAGCATGGCCATCCCAAAGGAGTCAGACCTACAAAGTGGGGCAGAGATGGGAGAGAACTGGAGAGGCCACAGAGTGTGAGTGGAAGTTCAAAGACCCTGCCCTGTCAGGAGCTTCAGACTCATAGTCCTTGGATTCCCCAGAGGTTTCTGTACTGAGCTGGGCTTCCTTGGCTCCTTTCCCACAGCCTGGCTCTTCTAGTGGCTGAGCCCACGTGGTGGACATCCCCATGCCCACACATCCACTTATGCTGCCCATCTGGCCAGGAACTCTAGGGGTTTCGGGCTGGAGGGAGCCAGAGGGGACATTGAAGGCAAATCCCCCACTGCAGCCTGGTTCCCTCGTGTGCGAGAATCAGCCTCCAGGCATCAGTCCCACCCCAGGTTCCCTGGCAGCTGCCTCTGGGGGATGAGTGCTGTCACCTGCTCTGCTGTTTCCACATCCCAATTAGAAAGAAACAGACCCCTACCATGTGTGCCAGGAGAAAGGCCTCCCTGCTCTGGGGCAGCTGCACAGCTGGCCAGTGTGCAGGGCCTCACACAAGTGGTGATGAGCTACAAGGTGTGAAACTGGGATGCTGGCAGGAAAAAAACACAACCAGGGCACATGTACTGCCTTCCCACTGGGATCAGAGGATAAACCCCAAGGGAGCTGCCAGGCTCTAGCCCACAGGAAATCTGAAAGGTTTGTGAATCAGGGTCCTCCAGAGAAACAACCAATAGGAGATATATATATATATATATATATATATATATATATATATATATATATATATATATATATATTTGTATATATATTATATCATATAGCAGGGGGATTATTTTAAGGAATTGGCTCTTGTAATTGTGGAGGTTGGGTGAAATCTGCAGGGCAGGCCAACAGGCAACAGGTTAGAGATCCAGGAAAGAGCTGATGGTGCAGCTCAGGTCTGAGGGCCGTCTGAAGGCAGAATTCCTGCCTTCTTTCCTCCTGTGGCCTTCAACTGATTAGATGAGGCCCACCCATGTATGGAGAGTAATCTGCTTTACTTGAAGTCTATATATATATTTTTTAATGAGAAGGTGGGGGTTGCTGTGCGAGGTCTCTGTTGCTGCACTCAGGGTTTCTCTAATTGTGGTGAGCAGGGGCTACTCTTTGTGCAGGCCTCTCATTGCAGTGGCTTCTCGTTGCAGAGCATGGGCTGTAGGTGCATGGGCTTCAGTATTTGCAGCACTCAGGCTCAGCAGTTGCTGCACGCAGGCCCTAGAGCACACGGACTTTAGTAACTGCAGTGTGTGGGCTCAGCAGTTACAGTGCAGGCACTTAGTCACTCCATGGCATGTGGGATCCTCCCAGACCAGGGATCAAATCTGCATCCCCTGCATTGGCAAGCAGACTGCTAACCACTGGACCGCGAGGGAAGTCCACTCAAAGTCCATTGATCTAAAGGTAATCACATCTAAAAAAATTCCCTCCCAGTAACATCTAGACTGGTGTCTGACCAACTATCTGGGCACCACAGCCTAGTCAAGTTGACCCTCACAGAAGGTATATTAATTTCCTAGGGCTGCTCTAACAGAGTATCACAAGGCTAGCTGGTTTAAAAATAACAAAAATTTATTCTCTCCCAGTTCTGGAGGCCAGATGTCTGAAATGAAGGTGTCAGCAGGGCCCTGCTTCCTCTGAATGCTCAAGGGGAGCATCCTTTTCTGCCTTGTCTAGCTATCTGGCTGCCCCAGATGTTCCTTGGCTGAGGCAATTTACACCCAATCTCTGCCTCCATATTTTCAAGTCTTTATTGAATTTGTTACAATATTGCTTCTGTGTTGTGGTCTTTTGGCCAGGAGGCATGTTGGATCTTATCTCCCCAACCAGGGATTGAACTCACATCGTCTGCATTGGAAGGCAAAGTCTTGACCATGGTACCACCAGGGAAGTGCCCCTTGTCTCCATCTTCACACAATTATTTTACGTACCTGTCTACTTGTCTCTTCTCCCTTGGCCATTCTGAATTTTTTGGTTATTCAGTCATCGTGTCTGACTCTGCCCCTCACCATCTCCCAGTTTGCCCAAGTTCATGTCCATGGAATCAGTGATTCCATCCAACCATCTCATCCTCCGTTGCCCTCTTCTTCTTTTGCCTTCAGTTTTTCCCAGCATCAGGGTCTTTTCCAACAAGTCAGCTGTTTGCATCAGGTGGCCAAAGTACTGGACATTCTGAATTAGGGCCCACCCTAATGACTTCATCTTGATGACATCAGCAAAGACCCTATATATATTATGGTCACTTTCACAGGTACTAGAGGTTGAGACTTCAACCCATTTGGCGGGAAGTGGGGCACAATTCAAGCTCATAATGGGGGAGGGGGAGTGACTTCAGGGGGCTTTAAGAGCACTGGCCAGAACTGCCCAGAGGAGGTGAGGGAACACTTTCGCTGCAGGATTGGGTGGCCCAATCAGTGACAAAGGATTATGTTAGTTTTCTGTGTTCTTGGGACAAGGTCTGTGTCAACGTCTGGCACCAGGCCTGGCACACAGCAGGAGCTCAATAAATGCTTGTAGAAAAGCTGATGTTGCCTGAACGGAGAGCTGGCCCTGGAGTGGGGGATGGGTGTTGGGCTTCTCCAGGGTCTGGCTGGAGTCCACCAACCCCCAGCTGGGCTTCTCCAGCTCAGCCTGGCAGCCTGGGGAGGGTCTCTGCATCTGGTGGCAGCTGCCAGCCAAGTGGCTGGATGGACACATGTGCTGCCCTGGCCGAGGGTCTGTCCACCCACCCAGGCTATGTGGAGTTTGGGGGTCTGGGTGGTCAGAGCAAGGACACACTTGGCTGACTGCCTCCCACTAGCACCTGGGGGCCCCCATGGTGGCCATTCCTCCTCTGACTCTTCCTACCAGCTCAGGCTCTGCCCTTTTGAGGGGCAAGCCCTGCCAAACCCCCTCTGGCCTCTGCCTGCCTACTTGTGAGCTGCTCTGTTCCTCTGGGCCGGTTGTTAATATATGCAGATTTGATGCAAAACGGAAGTTTAAACACTCTCAGCAATTAGAGGGCAGCTTGGATTCAGGGCACAGAATTCAGATGGAAGAAGCCTCACCAAAGGGCCTTAAATTCTCACTTGTGTTCACTGGAACATTCAACTCATTAAATTCTCTGCTAGGGCCTCAGCGCATAGCCCTGCCATCTCTGCTGCACCCAGGGCCCAGGGCACAAAAATGGGGCTCCAGGAGAAAGGGGGCGCCAGACAAAGGTGCTGGCTGCTGCTGGAACCCAAAGATGGATGGCTCTGGGGTCAGAACCTGGACCTTGGAGAAAGGCAGGGGCCAGGCCAAATGTGCTCCCAGGCAGGATGGTGGGTGGCCCTGCAGGGCCCTATCTTCTGGCCTCAGTCTCTGGGTGGAGGAGCTTCTTCCAGTTGTTCTGAGACAGTGAGGTCCCACAGTGACCCCTGAACCTTGGCCCAGACTTGAGCAAGGGTTTCCTCTCCTTTAACTGAGAGACTGCACCTCGAGTCACAGCTTTTAACAAGAGGTCAATATATTGGGTTTCCCTTGTGGCTCGGCTGGTAAAGAATCCGCCTGCAATGCAGGAGACCTGGGTTCAATCCCTGGGTTGAGAAGTTCCCCTAGAGAAGGGAAAGGCTACCCACTCCAGTGTTCTGGCCTGAAGAAGTCCATGGACTACAGTCCATGAGGTTGCAAGAGTTGGACATGACTGAGTGACTTTCAGTATATTTAAAGGGCTTCCCAGGTGGCTCAGTGGTAAAGAAACCTCCTGCCAATGCAGGAGACATCAATTTGATCCCTGGAGGAGGAAATGGCAACCCACTCCAGTATTCTTGCCTGGAAAATCCCATGGACAGAGGAACCTGGCGGGCTGCACTCTGTAGGGCCGCAGAGTCAGACATGACTGACCATGCACACACGAGTCAGTATATGTAGAAAGAGGAAAAAAAAGAAAATGAGAACACTGCTTTGTGACTTAACCTCCCTGAGCTTTAGTGTTCTCATCTGGTAAAGGGGATGAAAATACCTATCTTGTGGGTCTGCAAGTGTGTAAATGAAGTGATGCACGGTGCTGGGCACAGAGAGAGCTCAGAGGAAGGAGGCCCCCCACTCGTGATGCTCCCATCACCTGGGCACCTCTGCAGTGCCTGGATTTCCCTGAGCCCAGCTCCTGCACCAGCGCAGCGACTCTGGGACCTGCCTGCGGGGGAGGGAAGCGGAAATCTTCCTGTCCTGGGCAGATGGGCACCTGACGGCTCTGACTGCTCCTTGCTTTGTTTAGTGATTCCATCCCCTCGCCTCTGTGATTAGGATCCACGATTCAGCCGAGTAGTTCCCTGTCAGCTCAGCCTTGGCTGTGAATTCCCTTGGAGCTGTCAGTGTGGCGCATCGGAGCTGCCTGTCAGTCAGCCAGCCAGCCCGTTAGCTGGTCTGCAAGGCTGCTGCCCACCCCTACCCGGCTGGGGGAGGGGTGTCCCTGAGCATCCTCTGGGCGCCCGCCTGTTCTCAGGGGAGGGGTCCTCAGCTCCCACTTTAAGGCTCTCCTCTGTCCGAGCCTGGGGTGACTCCATTGTGTCTGGGGTGTGTATGTGGCCCCCGTGCACACGCCATGCACACACAGCTGCACTGCCATGTGTGCACGTCAATTAGAGCAGAACTTGGTAGGTCTTGTGCTATGTTTCACCACAAGTGCACCTGTGTGCTTTCCTGCTGTGTGTTCTGGCCTGCGCTGGGTGGGGAGGGTGTGTTCACATCCAGGCACAGTTTCTGAGAGCATGTGGCACATGCTTTAGAGCAAGCCCCGCTTTTTTCTTCCTTTTACGTATTCAACACCCGTGGGCCAGGAAGGATAAGCAGGAGTGAGTGAATGCTGCTGCAGATGAGGAAGAACCCAGTTCATGACACTCGCCAGCAAAGCCACAGCGGCCCCTGGCAGGCCCCATCCCTGCCTCCCCTGCAGTATGAGACCTGTGACAGTCAGTCACACAGGCGGCCACCATCTGTCCATTCGCCCCACACCGAGCACTGCATGTGCCAGGCAGTATCTTAGGCACTGGTGACAGCGTCTTGGCTGTGAATGAGACAGTCATGGCTCTGCCCTCATGGAGTTTTCAGTCTAGTGAAGAGGTGAGGCACTGAACAGCAGCCTTCCGTGTGTGAGGGGGCAATTTAGGATGTGGCAGGCAGCATGTGGTGGGGGATGCCAGCAATCCCAGGGCATCAGGTGAGGTCTCCCTCAGGTAGTGACAATTAATTGGCACCTGGGCTTCCTCAGTGGCCCCGTGGGTAAAGAATCTGCCTGCAGTTCAGGAGACACAGGGGATGCGGGTTTAGTTCCTGGGTCAGGAAGATCCCCTGAAGTAGGATATGGCAACCCATTCCAGTATTCTTTCCTGGAGAATTCCATGGACAGAGGAGCCTGGTGGGCTACAGACCACAGGATCGCAAAGAGTCAGAGTGACTGAGCACCTAAGTCCAAACGTGGGTAATGAGGGCATTTCTGTCAGACTTTGGTGGCCTTGCACTGTGACATCAGGGTTCGTGGAAGGGCATCAAGAAACGGCAGGTCCAAGGCTGCAGAGGCCTTATGGTCCTGGCAAAGGCAGAAGGTCCTTGGCTTCTCTCCTAAGCCCTGAGGGGAAGCCTAGAAGGGGTTTAAGCTGAGCGTTATTGTGAATTTAAGGGTCATTCTGAGGTGAAGAGTTGAAAACAGAGCAGAAAGTCTGGTCAGCGAATGTTGCCATTGTCTGGGCTGAGATGTCTGAGGCCTGGACCCAGGTGAGGATGGCTGAATGTGGAGGAAAAGGGATCTTACCCACTGGTGATCCAGTGCATAAGATCTCACCCTCCAATGCAGGGGGTTCAGATTTGATTCCTGGTTGGGGAGCTAAGATCTCATACGCTTCACATCCAAACCCCCCCAAACCCCAAAAAACATAATACAGAAGCAGTATTGTAATGTTCAATAAAGATGGTCCTTTAAAAAAATCTTAAAGTGGAGAACGATGTGAAGACTATTTCAGGAGGAAGAGTCAGCAGTGGGCATGCTGGTTAAGGTTTAACCACTGGCTCCGGGGGTGGTGGAGTGGGGGTGGGGAGGAGCCTAATTTGTAGTGTTTGCTGATTTCCGTGGTGTAAATACTCCTACCACGGCAGATTCCAAGCTACAGGTGTGAATGTGGAGTTGGGACCTCATGGGCTGGTACCAGCTGGCTCGCTGCATGAGCAGGACCCGGGGACTGACCGGGAGCAGAGTCAGGGATGCTGGCTTCTGACTTGAGCAGTGGGTGGATGCTGATGCCCCTGCCCGCAAAGGGAGGCGTATCCTCGCCGAGTCTGAGATGCCGATGGGTCTCCCAAGGGCAGACATCCACGATCAGCATGATTGCCAATGCACGGCCATCCGGGGTGCCCTGCTAGGGACCAGCGCATCCATCCCTGAGCCCCCGGGCAGCCCTTTGTAGGAACCTGACTCCCCCAGGGGGCCCGAGATGCCTTCCTCACCAAGTGGCCCCTGCAGCAGGTTGGGGGGAGCACATCAAGGAAGCATCAGCTAGATGGATTTACAGCTGAAGGAGGCGGAAGAAGGGAGGACAGGGTTAGCAGGTGTATAAGTGGGGGTGCATTTGTGGCTCCTGAGGGGTCAGTGACAGTGTGGGACCAGCACTTTCTGAGGACAGAGAGCAGGGCTGAGGCAGCCAGTTACCTGAAGCCCCGGCAGTGAGCCTGGCCCGAGTCCTGCCTTTGTTCCGAGCCTGTGGGGAGACACGGCTTCAGCTCTGGCCGTGGCCAGGTTAAATGGGTGGATGTAATGTTCCTCCTGTTTGGTTGTCAGGGCCTCTGGTGACCTCTCTCCAGCCAGCTCTGTAGGAAAGGGCCTGATTTGGCTTAAATATTGGTGAGTTTCCATCGGGGGTGACCAGAAAATAAAAATGAGGGAGTCATTCTGGAGCCCGAGGCTGCAGTAGGCCCACCAAGGGGCTGCCTGTTTGGAGGGAGAACGCCAACCACGCTGACTGGCCCAGGCCTGTGACAGACGCTTCTTCACTGGAGCCGAGTCAGGTCATCGGAGGCTGCCGACGGGGCAGCCTCATTACCACGGTGGCCCGACCGCAAGATAATGATCGGTCTGGTTCTGGCCGGCTTCTGGATGTGACAATCCGGCCGCTGCGTCAATTACTGAGCTGGTCTGTGGCTGTCAGACCCGTCACAGCTGTTGCCTGCGATACCCTGAAAAGCCACAAAGCAAATCCTTCTAGCTGATGCTTCCTTGAAGTGTCCCCCTGCCCCCAACTGCTGCAGGGGGTGCTCGGTGAGGGAGGAGCCCTAAGCCCCCTTGGGGAGTTGGGTTCCTACAAAGGGCTGCCCAGGGGCTCCGAGATGGAAGCGCAGGTCCTTAGCAGGGCGCCCCAGATGGCCGTGCATGGCCACTGATCATGCTCAGAGGGGTCCCTGGCCTTGATTCCAGCACCACCCAGGCCCATCCTGTCTCCAGGGTCTCCTCCAGCCCAACTGAGACCCTCAAGGGGCAACAGCATTTCAGAGATCATCCTCTGTGTCCCTGAGCAGAATGGAGTTCCTGGTGACTCACAGATGGCAAAGGGCAGGCAGGGGACCCTGGCAATCAACCCAGGTGTTCTCTGCCATCGGTCTGGAGAGAGGCAGTTCACAGCTAACCCGAACCCCAAGACAGGTCCTTGGAAGTGGAGTCAGTCCAGTCAAGGATTGGGCCACCAGCAACTCAGGAAGTCTCTGACCCGAGGATTTGATCAGCTCTTCTTCCCTGGTGGCTCGGATGGTAAAGAATCCACTTGCAATGCAGGAGAACCAGGTTTGATCCCTGGGTTGGGAAGATCTCCTGGAGAAGGGAATGGATACCCACACCAGTATTCTTGCCTAGAGAATCCCATGGACAGAGGAGCCTGGTGGGCTACAGTCCATGGGGTTGCAATGAGTCAGATATGACTGAGTGACTAACACTTTGAGGGATTCCCTGGTGGCTCAGACAGTAAAGTACCTACCTGAAATACAGGAGACCCAGGTTCGATCCCTTGGTTGAGAAGATCTCCTAGAGAAGAAAATGGCTACCCACTCCAGTATTCTTGCCTGGAGAATTCCATGGACAGAGGAGACTGGTGGGCTACAGTCCATGGGGTTGCAGAGTCAGACACGACGGAGTGACTATCACTTTTCCAAGAGGTAAGGCATTAATCCTCACCTTGGCAATCCCTGGCTGTGCAGATGCCCCTTCCCTGGACACCTGGCTAAAACCTACTTCCTCTTCCTTCTGGCTGGCCAGCCCTTGGCTCCTCCCAGCTCAGCATCCAGAGGTCCAATCGGCAATGGACCACACTGACAAGGGGCTGACCACAGCAGCCCCAGGCCATCCTGGGGAGCACAGACATCTGATCCTTCTAGCATTTGGGGGATGTCATGTTAACTCTGAGAGGCACCCTTTGCAGGGAATGCGATATCTGTGTTTGCATGGGTGGGGCGGGGGCTGCCGGATTCCTGGCAGACACTGTCTGAGGTCCTTGAACATTCCCTTCAAGGCTCAGTTCTCCTCTTAGCCTTGGCCTGCGAATCAGCAGCAAAGCCCTGGAAATTAGACCTGCCCACTTTGCAAAGAGAACACAGTCCCCGTGTAATAGCTGCTCGAAGGGTGGCGAGGGTCACTGTGAATAGAGAGCTGAAGATGTTCTGAGCTGTTTTTCTGTTTTCCTTTGAAGTCCAACCAGCAGCTGCTCTCGGGACGATGAGCACAGATCACAGGCACAGACTTGGCCCCTCCCAGCTGTGTGCATTTCTTTCCGAATTAAGACTCCTGTCTGGATTGCCGGGCACGTGTTTTGGGCATCACTTTGCAGTTGAGAATGTGCAATTCCACAAAACAAAAGCAGCCCAACTCAGGCCTCCGTCCTTCCACATCTGTGTGCAGCAGAGATGAGGGCCCACCCGCTTTAACATGTTTGCAGCCATCCTCTCTAGAATGAATGATTCGCTGGCTGGGTGAGAACGGCTCAGCCCACTGAGGCTTTTTCTGCAGGATTAAACGTCATTCCTTCTAATGACTTGATTTATGTCTGGAGGTTTACAGCTCCAAACAAAATATTGTGATGATGGCAATAAATCACACCAGGGATGCTTACAATGGTGACGAGCATGTTTTCTGTTTGTTAGGGAGGTGATTACAGAATGAGGGGCTGCTGTGTAACAGCATATGTGGGGCATGGAGTGCCCGGAACACACAGGGCATCAGGCAGAGGGGCACCTGGATAGGCGGGTATCAGGCTGTGAATGCCCAAGGCTTGTGTGAGAATCTGTGGCTGGAGTTGGCAGAGATTTCAGAAGAGCTAGAAACTCACAGGGAGGTACCATCATGCTGGGTACTGGGGGAGGCTCATGGTTGGTGGACATCCTGAGAATATCATCTCCAGCTTTCAGCCACTGTCTGCCCTGCTGAACCCAGACTGAGACCAAGAGCCAGCTGAGGTCGGGGCCCAGGAATCCATGCACACTTCTGGAGGCTACACTGCTCCTCTGCACATCAAACAACATCTGGACACACTGGGGCCATTTTCCAGTCTGTAGTCCTGTCTTGGGTAAAGAGAGGACCTGGCTGGGCCAGGCTAGGATCACTTTGCAGGGCAGGGTCCTGGGTAGAATGAGGGCTGATTCCACTGCAGACAGGTGCCCCTGGCTGGCATCTCTCACTCATGATCTGCAGACAGGGGGTCTCCACACACCCCCTCCAACCCCCGTCCAACACACACTCTGGAGACCTCACCCTGCAGAACAGAGCCCGAAGTCAAACTCAAGGCTTAGATAGGACCCCAGCCTGGGCTCAGGAAGAATTCCATAGCCCTGCTTCCCCAGCTCCTGCCCTCAGCTGAAGTCCTGAGGTCAGCTGTAGTCAGAGTCCTCAGGTGAAATCAGAGACGCCATCCTCCATGCCCCCAGTATCTGGGAATGGGGACAGGGCAGAGGCTGGAGATGGCACGCAAGAAGGGGAACACTCGAGGGGCAGCCACAAAGCAACCTGGACCATTTCCACCAGCCCAAATGAAGCTCCCTTCTGGCCAGAAATCTGTGAGAGCACAAGCCTTTATGTTGGTAAAACGGATCCTGTCCCTGGCATCAAACTGGGGGAAAGGTGATGTGAGGAGGCTGGACTGGGGTCAAGTTTTGGGGAGAGGTCTGCTCATCCCCCAGGCTTCCCTGGTGGTTCAGTGGTAAAGAATCCACCTGCCACTGCAAGAGATGCAGGTTCGATCCCTAGGTCAGGCAGATTCCCTGTAAAAGGAAACAGCAACCCACCAACGGTATTCTTGCTTAGGAAATCCCATGGACAGAGAAGCCTGGTGGGCTACAGTCCATGGGGTTGCAAAAGAATCAGACATGACTCAGCAACTAAACCACCAACAACTGCTCATTGCATGGGAACACAGCGGCTCTTCTGGTCCATGCACTCTTTCTAGGCAGACATTGTTCTCAGAAGAGCCCAACGGCCTACAGTGCCACACCAAAGACTGCGTGCCATTGGAGGTCATGACAAGAGGCAACTCAGGGATGCTGAGCACTGGGGGAAAGTGATGTATGACCAGGTATTGGCTCCAGCCGCTGCTCACAGCACATTTAACTGGGAGGTGTGGGTGGGGAAATCGGGGTGGGGGGAAGACTCATGTGGTACACACAGGATGTCTTCCACGTCAGACGTGATGCAGCACAGGTGATGGATGGGAGATGGCATGTGAGTGGCGCAGAGGATAGTGGTGGGATGAGCAGAGGATGGCATGTGGGTGGTGGTGGTGGATTGTGGGGAGACGGTTGGTAGATACGGATAGAACGTGGATAGTGGGTGAATGGGCTGAGGTCCAGGGGAGGGATTTTTTTAGAACAATTTTTTAATTGGAGTATAGCTGATCCCCTGGA
Organism: Tragelaphus eurycerus; assembly: GCA_935064755.1. Classification (NCBI taxonomy): domain Eukaryota; kingdom Metazoa; phylum Chordata; class Mammalia; order Artiodactyla; family Bovidae; genus Tragelaphus; species Tragelaphus eurycerus. Next base: position 13,515,898 of record CAKXYN010000020.1, read on the forward strand.
AAAGGGAATGACTATCCACTCCAGTATTCTTGCCTGGAGAATTCCATGGACAGAGGAGCCCTATGGGCTACAATCCGTGGGATCGCAAAGAGTTGGGCATGACTGAGCGACTCACACACACACACAGCTGATTTACAATGTTGTGTTGACTTCAGGAGCACAGCAAAGTGAACCAGCCATGCAGACACATACACTTGAAGCTGCACCTCCAATACTTTGGCCACCTGATGCGAAGAGACCGTTTATTGGAAAAGACCCTGCTTCTGGGAAAGGTTGAAGGCAAAAGGGGAAGGGGCAGCAGAGAATGGGACGGTTGGATGGCCACGCTGACTCAGTGGACATGAGTCTGAGCAAGCTCTGGGAGATAGTTAAGGGCAGGGTGTGCTGCGGTCCATGGGTCACAAGGAGTCAGACACGATTTAGCATCTGAACAACACACACACATATCCACTCTGTCTTAGATTCTTTTCCCATATAGGTCATTACAGAGTGCTGAGCAGAGTTCCCTGTGCTGCACAGCAGGTCCTCATTAGTCATCTATTTGATGTCTAGCAGGCTGTACATGTCACTCAGGGAAAGGACTTGAGATGGAGGTTGGGCGAGGACTGGACAGGTGGGTAGATGGAGGGGGGACAGAGGAACAAGGAAGCTACACAGACACAGGCAGGCTCCAGCCCAGCCCCACTGGCCAACGATGCAGCCTGTGGCTGTGCCCTCCCCGGGAGCAAGATGGACAGAAAGCCCAGCCCCTGACCATTTTTGGCTTCCCTGATGCTCAGGAGGTGGCCAGGGTACAGCAGCAGTGCTAACCCAGGACCCCGCTGACCCCCTCGGGCCCTGAGTGTCCATCCTGGCTGCTTCAAAAGACAGCACGACCCTTTCCACCAAATGTGGAGAGCAATCTCCAGTATGTCAAGAGACAAAGCTTCTGTCCATCTCTGATGAAAACAAAGGCCAAAAAAAAAAAAAAAAAAAAAAATGTTGTCTGTTTTATAAAGCCTGGCACATTTTGATAATGAAAACTTCAGAACATAGAAAACCAAAACCTTTCTAATTCCGGGCAGCTAAGGAATAATGGTAACGTATTTCAACTTCAGAAGCAAGAAATAACCTTTTATCACCTAATTTAACGATGTTACTGGGAAAATATGTTAAGAGAATGTGAAAATGCTATTTAAATGATAAAATATGCCTGTTCTGGATGGCAAGGATTCTAATTGCCATGCTCAGAGTCCAAACACACTTCCACGCCAGCACCGACAGACACCGCTAATGACACGGTGTCCGTAACCAGGCATGGCGGAGAGGGTCAGCGTCTCTCCTGGGATCTGCCAGAACCCGACAGCTGTCTGGGCTCCGCAGCGCTCATCAAGAGCCCTGCCTTGTGAAGTATGAACCGGTTTGGTATTAATATTAATCGGCCAACACATTAATATTAATCAGTTAATATATACTTTCCATGACAACAAGAGATAAAGGAATCTTATTATGTGGGGGATCAGGGAACACGGAATTTCTAAGTGGATTTCTTTGGGATGCACGGCATGAAGGAGCCTAAGCCTCATAGGCATGTCGTCTCCACAGAGAGAGGAACTGGGGCGCGCATGTGGAAATATATGAGCAGGAAGCACCCGGGGTGGGATGGATCCTCTCTGGGGCAGGGAGACATCTCCTCTAGTTGGTGAGCTGGTTGGTGGGAACGTGGCTGGGGGGAGGTGTGGGTGGCTCCCACATCCCTTCTTCTCTGAGGAAGAACAGTTCTTAGGGGGAGCAGCCTGCATAGTCCCCAAGGAGAGAATACAGTGACAGCCCTCAACCCCCAATCCTCCCGGTCCTGATGAAAGGGGACTGGTGTGCTTCTGGAATTACTTACCTGGTGCCTGGCATGAGTCTCTGGTTACCTGTGTTGCTGGCATCCAGGCTGCTGGCCCTGTCGGTGGCAGAGCCAGGGGCCAGGCCAGACCTGTCTGACTCCAGGCCTTTGTTCTAACCATGAGGCAACACCGCCTGCCAGTATCTGGGGACAGTGGGCTGACCAGGCAGGGGCTCACAGCAGGTCTCACAGAGTCATCACTACTGGCCTCATGTGGATAGGATGAGTACTCGGGCTGCCCACTCTGGGGTTCCTGGGAAGACCAGCCAGTTGGGTGGTGGCAGAGCCCTCTCCCACCAAGGACTGCCTTCCTGTACGCTCGCCTGCACACAGCTTCCAGAGGCAAAGGCACATCTGAGCACAATTAACATTTTAAGCACTAATTATTTTCCTTGGGTGTCTAAAGTCTGAGGATCCTTCAATCTCAGTTTAATTGGAGAAAAATGGTCATCAGTTATTGAACAGCGGGAAGGCAGCTCCACGCTTCCCCAATACCGAACCAAGCTGCAAATCATCCAGACATATGAGTCACTGTGGGCGGGCCACAGGCGAGGGTGCGGTGGGCGGGCCTCAGGCACCCTGCCCTGCCCTCCCAGACATCTGCCGGGAAGGCTTTGGGGCTGAGTTAATTACTCGCCTTTTTGTCTTTTCCATTTTGCTCCACTTTCTGCAACAGCATCTGTTGCAAGAAAAGCAACTGCAAGAGGAAATGGGATTCATTATTAAAAGGAGAGCTTATAACATTCCCTTCATTCCCCCTTGTACTTGATAATCTGAGCTCATAATGAAATCCTCAGGCCCTCTCTGGCGAGGCTGGGAGGGCTAGGGGGTCCGCAGAGGATGCCTTGGCCTGCAGCTGAGTGACACAGTGACGCTGGCCTGAACAGACACTGGCTGTTCAGTCCAGTGCCCACCGCTGCCTCTCCCCTCCCCTGGGGGTGGGCACCTGCTGTCCAGGGTCTCATGGGAGAACCATGAGGTTTTCGTGCCCACACTCGTGGAAAACTGAAAGGAACGTTTTATTTTGCTTTGCCTATTTTTTCCCACTTTGATTCTCTCTGAGCAACCAATTAAAAGACTCATTAGTTTAGGAGCCCTGACAGGGAGCTGAGAAGGTGGCCCCCAGGAGCCTGGCGGCTGGTGAATCAGGAGACTGAAAGCACTCTTCTGGCAGAACCTCTGTAGACGGGATGGCCTGGCCCAAGGCTGGCGGGGGTGGTCCGAGACACAGCGGGATGCTAAATCTGTGGCTTCTCTCGGGGGGCAGGCCCTCAGGTCCAAGTAGCCCTGGGGGGAAATGCACAAGAGACTCTAAGGAGAAAGGGTCTGACCCAGTGAGTGCCCTTGCTGGGGACCAGAGCCCTGGGTGAGGGCACCTAGTTGTGTGCAGCTGGGAAAGCTGAGTCCAGCTGTGTCCATCCATGGTCATGTGACAGCCCCCTGTCCAAGAGCACATACTCCTACCCGCCCCCTGACTCCACTGGGTAACCTCCCCTAGTCATGCCCTGTGACCCCATTCACTAATGACCCCACGCTGACACCTTCCTGCTCAGAATACCCTTCTCCAGCTCCATGTTGCTCTCAGCTTCCATATCCCTGGCCTCTCCTCCTTGGGAAGGGATCTGACACAGAGCAGCCTGATGCACTGATGCAGGGCCTGGGTCTTTCTTGGCCTGACCCTGCTGGCCTGCCTCTGGGTGCCGTGGCCCCTCAATCACATCAGCTGCCTGGGATCACCCTTGACCCAGGCTCTGGCTTCACTGAGGCCCTCGGGCCTGCAGGACTCAGGCGATACAGCCTATGGACAGACGGAGGGCAGGAGCCACTTGGAGATCCGAGTGCCTGATATGGCCCCTCCCCATGCGAGGTGGGGGCCTGCTGGACATGTCCGCCCTCTGCAGGGGAGCCCCTGCCTCCCTTCCCTGGAGCTCTGATCCTAGAGGGGTGGGTCTCCCATCTCAGCAACTTACCCACAGCACCCAGAGACCACCCTGGGAAGACCTCGCTCTGCTCCCACACTGAGCCTGCTGTCCTGGTCAGTGAGGATATTTGTCGATTCCAGGTACCCTTGTAGAAGCTCTGGACCCTTACAGAAGCCCACTAGGTTGGTGCCATCTTGACCCAAATGGACTCACGAAGAGATGGAGATGCACACACATGAAGCCACCCAAGGACGCACAGCTGGTCAGTGGCCGAGCCAGGATCTGAACTGAGTGGTCCTTGGCCCCCGGGTCAGCTCTCCTCCCCACCACTGCTTTCGTACAGAGTCCTTCCTGCCTGGAGTCAGGGTCCTGCTGAGTGCGGGACACAGGTTGCCTCGCTGCCTCTCCTCAGCACCTGGCCCCTCACCCACACCCCACAGGGCCTCTCTCAGGGTCGACTCCGGGGCAGGGGAATTTTCCTTGCTAACCCCTCTCCAGCTTCAGCCTTGGCCTTATCCAAAACAGCATCTGGAACATCTCTGATGCCTTCAGGCATCTGTGTGCACCTGTGGGACGTGAGCGTCCCAACCTGACGTCTTTCTTTAGACTCCCCTTGGCTCTCTGCCTGCAGTCCTGGCTGCCTCCACCTGGGCTGTGGTCCCTCTTCTCCTGCAGCACCAGCTTCCAGATGAATGAAGGTGGCCTGGCCCTGAAGGTCTGAGCTGTGAGAGTTCCCACCAAGCCTGTGAGCAGCAGCAGTTTACTGGCCTGCAGACTCAGTTTCACCATCTCTATAATGGGAAATCAGTGGCTTTGTGCCCACAGGAAATTGTGTCTCCCAGAGGAAAGGGTGGCGTGAACAATCTGGTGAGGGAGTGTGCAGACCACTCCCCACCCACCCCCCAGCTGTGTTCTAATGGTAGGAGCCCCTGGGTGCCCAGGTCTGGATCACAGCTTCTGTCTCCCCCTCCCCGGCAGGGAGCACTGCCCAGGCTGCAAGCAGAAGAGAACCCCCAGGAAGGAAGCCTCTGTTGAAGGGAACCTGGGCTGCTTCAGGGGACAGTGCTGGCACCGGAATGCAGGGGGCACCGTGTGACTCTGGGAGCAAGCCCTCCTGCTGGAAGCTGTGGCTCCATCTTCTGCCTTGGCAGGTTAGAGACCTGCTCCAGTATTTCATCTCCTCTCATGGAAAATGGCTTGGTAACGGTTACTGCGGGGAGGGTGGCAGGAGCTCATCCACAGGAGAGGAAAAGCAGAGTACCCAAGCTTACGAAGTACCTGGTGTAAATTTAGATCCAAATGCTCAGTATCACAGGCTTCCTAGGTGGCGCTAGTGGTAAAGAACCCCTCTGCCAATGCAGGAGACGTAAGAGACACGGGTTCGATCCCTGGGTCGGGAAGATCCCCTGGAGGAGGGCATGGCAACCCACCCCAGTATTCTTGCCTGGAGACTCCCATGGACAGAGGAGCCTGGTGCTGCAGTCTATAGTGTTGCAGAGCTGGACATGACTGAAGTGACTTAGCGTGCGTGCTCAGTATCACACCGAGGGGTGGCCCGGCTCTCACAGCCCCTCCAGGTCAAAAGAAGAACTTCTTTGGGTGAGGTGGGGGCAGATCCAGCCTCAGGCCTGAGGGCAGCCTTCCCCTTGGTTCCTGATAAGAGGTGGGCCCTGCACAGGGCAGTTCTGTCCACAGTCCCTTACTCATCTCCTCCTGCTGCCCATTCTGAGAGAAACAGGAATCTCCATCCCCCAGACCACACTCAGAGCTTGTGAGGAGTGTAAAGTTTGCAGCCGCACCCAGGGGGTGGCTGCAGGGGGAGTCAAGACTAGCCTTCAAGCTGCTTCTACTGGTCTCTACCAAAAAGCCATGCCCCATGTGTGCAGGCGAAGACAAGTTCAAAGCTCAGAAGACGTCTTTAGAATTGCTTTTGTCACGAAACATTTCATTTACTCAAAAGAAAATGTGTAATGGTATAAAGAAAAAGAACAAACATCCAGGCATTCACCATCCAGCTTAAGAAACACAGCTTTATTAAATAGTATCAACATCACCCAGGTTCCCTTGGCCCCTCTCCAACATCCCCATCCTGCCCAGGCAGGATGCCCACTGCACTGAATTCTGTGTTTATCATTCCCTTGCCTTTTAAAGGTCATTTTTTCTTTTGCATGTGCTTATACTCCTAAGCAACTTGTTTATTTTTGCAAAGTAGCTTGGAATTGGCCAAGGTGGGAGCAGTTACACCACACACATTGGACAGTGTGACAGTGCTACACGTCAGGGCTTGGTTGGTCTGTTCCCTGCCCCCAAAGCCCATCTACCAGCGTGTGCCTGGTTGCAGGCCACCTCCAGGAGGGAGGCATCACCTTCTGGAAGAGGCTCCTGTCAGCTGAGGTCTCTGAATTAAGGGTGCAGCTGTGAGCCATTAGCAGTCCACGCTCATGGTGGCAGGTGACGGGTGCATCACCGGGAAAACAGAGCTGGGCGGGACACCCACAGCATCAACTGCAAAGAGTTATAGCAAGATCCAGATAAGATGTGACCCCACAAATCTGTCCCCCTTGTTTTTTATTCTGTGGCTCACAGTATTTACAGGCCATTCCCTGGAGTCAAGCACATGCTTACCAGAGCTCTTCCCAACCTGAAATTATTTATGACTTGGCATTCAGGGAGGAAAAGCAATTTTCTCGAAATGTCTGATGTCATGATATATAGTCCATTTGACATGCATGTGCCCAAGCCCACTGCTCTGCGGGTCTGCCCCTCAATTACTATTACCCTGAATTAGCAAGGAAAATTAATACTGCTTGGCAGGATACTAACTCAAATAGCATCCGAACAAAATGCCTAGAGAATCTTCTAGAAAAATACATACCTTGGAAGAAATTACCAAATGCACCGGTTATTTGGCCAGAGCACCGTTTTCCAGGGCTCTTTGGTTAAGTGATGCTGGAGTGAGGTCTGGTTTCCTGGCTCATGGAGCCCCCTCCTAGCTACTCAAGGTTGCATGGCTGTGTACGGGTCACACCCCTTTACTGTAAACTCTAAGAACCACGTGTATACACGCTAAGCTGTGTCAATCATGTCTGACTCTGTGCAACCCCACGGACCATAGCCCGCCAGGCTCCTCTGTCCATAGGATTCTCCAGGCAAAAATACTGGAGTGGGTTGCCATGCCCTCCTCCAGGGGATCTTCCCGACCCAGGGATCGAACCTGCATCTCTTACGTCTCCTGCATTGGCAGGTGGGTTCTTTACCACTAGCACCACCTGCATGAATGGAGAAACAAATTGTGGCATATCCATACAGTGGAATTTGACTGTCCGTAAAAATAAACAAGCTATGCCATGGATGGCGCTCACAGACCTCGCGCTGAACAAAAGCAGCCTTTCTGTACGCACTGCAGTATCTCAGATAAAATTCTACAATAGGCAAAACTAATCTCTAGTGTCAGAATAAGATGGGTGGCTGGCTACCCGAGGGATAGGGTGGAGGGAGGGGAATGAGCAGGCATACAACAGAATGTTCTGGAGGTGAAGGAAATGCTGTATATCTTGATTGAGAAGATGGTATACATTTGTCAGAACTCACTTACACAGTGTTTTCCTGTGTATAAATTATACCTCAATTAAACTGATAAAAAATTGTGTGAACACATTTTAGAACTCTAAAGTGCCGTGTTAAAAACACTGCTATTTCCGCTTTACAGATATCACGCTCATATCTCAGAAACCAAATGGCAATTCCTGGAAGGAAAAGGGTTTTATAAAACTGAAAAAAAGTGAATTCAATGACATTAGCAGGAACTTCCCTGTTAGCCCACTGGCTAAGACTCCATGTTCCCAATGCACAGGGCCCAGGTTTGATCCCACACACTGCAACTAAAGATCCCACGTGTTACAACCAAGACCAAGTGCAGCCAAATAAATAAACAAAAATAAATATAAAATTGTTTTTCTTTTTTTAATAACATTAGCCCCAGTTAATTTTCAATGATCCTCGAGTAAGCAAAGCAATTTGGAAAAAAAACTGCTCTCATAAAGGAAGCCTTTAGGCACATATGGGAGGGAGGAGCCAGGAGAGTGGGGGCTGGAAGTGCAGGGAGGCTGAGATCAGATAAGATTTGGGAGATGACTGGGTGAAATGGCCACCCTGGAAGCCCAGCGACACTGCTCACAGCCGAGTTTCCCTCCAGAGATTGCTCTCGACTAGGCTGCAGGAAGTCGCATCTTCCCCGGGGCTGTCTGCATCTAGTGACTGGCTGATGCAGACTGTGAAGGCTGCAGCCCCTTGCATGAATTCGGGGCCATCCCAGCTCCAAAGCTCCATGTGGGGCTGGCTGGCTACATCACAGTCTGACTTCTCCCTCTGCCCACTCTTGCTTCCCTCCCTTCCCCCACAGGTGTTGATCCAAGAGAACACCCTCCCCACATACTTCCTGCACTTCCTCAGAGTCTGCTCTGCAGGAATCTGACCGTTGGTGCCAGAGATCTCAGAGAGTAGATGCTAAGGTGAGGGACAATGGAGTTGGCTGGCTCTTGCCTCTCTGGAAGGGTATCGAAAGACTCTCATCTTCTGCAGTAAGAGGACCAGTCCTAGGACTTCACAGTAGGAGTAGCAGAGCTGCAGAGAAGGTTAATTCTCAGCAGTGTCAAGCACCTGATGGAGAAGGAATGGAAACGGGAGAAATGGGGTGGGGATATCTGGATAGATGGATGTAAAGAGGAAAGGGACTATACTCCTGAGAGAGGTGAAGGACCCAGAAATATACATAGAACTTTATTCTGAGGGTGTTAGGCGAGAAAGCAGAACATCGAGTTGAATAAGGAGGAACAATTTCTAGGGGTGCACTCTCCTGGGATACAGGACTGAGAAGTATGGCAAGGATCCCAGATGCCACTGCTAAAACACTGCTAGGATGGCTCTTAGAAGCACAGGGAAGGTGATGGTCCACACAAATGAAGCAGACAAGATAGAACTGCTGTGGCAGACAGTGCAGGAAGAGATCAAAAGGCTCACAAAGGTGATCATGCCGGGGTGATGAATGAAAGGCTGGAGAACTCACCACAAGACTGTGTTTTGTAGGAGGACTGGGGGGTGCTCCCCTGTCTAAAGCAGTAGAGAATGCACTGGTGAGAGGGGCACCAGTATCAATGAGAAGCTCAGTAGTGGCTCTCCTATGTAGGATAGGACTGAATAAAGACCCATCATTAGAGATCAGGAGTCCCTGTTATCAAGGGGAGATGATAGGCTCGTGAAATAATATTACAAAACCCACATGGCAGTGCTCAGCCATCATAAACAAATTCTAATGAGCAGCAATGTCAGGGCATCAACCAAGAGGAGCTGACCTGCAGAAAGCTATGAAGAAGGTTAACAGAACATGGCATCACTAGGGCAAGAAAGATGGGCAGCCATCAAGGGTACTGATCAACATATATAATGGGAAGAAGCCAAAGATGGACAACCAGGAGGCTGGGTGTAGCTGTTTCAATAAAACAGTATGATCTCTGGACCAGTTTTCAAATCCAGAACTCAATGACTGAAGGGAGGTTGGGTCCCCAAGAGGACGAACCTTCTATCATCATGGCAACTGTGCATAGCAGGCCTTCCTCAAAGTGACTGGCAACCATTTATTTGGATAAGTGCATGCTGCAGGGGTTGGGGAAAATGACACCTAAATATGTCTAGATTTTTGTCTGAGTTGACATTTGTATCTTGGGACTTGGCTCTTGGAAACCTGACCTGTCATGTAGCCTTCCTGGTAGAGTGAGAGAATATAGGGATCAGGTAATAAGTTTGTCAACAAAGGTCCAAATAGTCCCCTTTCCAGTAGTCATGTATGGATGTGAGAGTTGGACCATAAAGAAGGCTGAGCACTGAAACACTGATGCTTTCAAACTGTGGTGCTGGAGAAGACTCTTGAGAGTCCCTTGGAGAGCAAGGAGATCAAACCAGTCAATCTTAAAGGAAATCAACCTTGAATATTCATTGGAAAGACTGATGCTAAGGCTGAAGCTCCAATACTTTGGCCACCTGATGTGAAGAGCCGACTCACTGGAAAAGACCCTGATGCTGGGAAAGATTGAGAGAAAGAGGAGAAGGGGATGAAAGAGGATGACATGACTGGATGGTATCATTAACTCAATGGACATGAGTTTGAGAAACTCTAGGAGACAGTGAAGAACAGGGAAGCCTGGAGTGTTGCCATTCATGAGATCAAAAAAAGTCAGATGTGACTGAGCAGCTGAACAACAACAATAAATGGCCCATATCTGCCTCAAGTCAGGCTCACAGACTCCCTCACTTCAATGGTCATTTTCCCCATCTCTGAATTTACAACTGAAATGAACACATGTGATAGTTGGCAGAGGCCCTATGTCCTGACCCATGGGATAAGAGCTACCATAGTAAGGAATGCCTAGGAAGCCTTTGGAATTTACTCTACTCCCTGAGCCAAGATATTAAATCAAAGGTAATATTTAATTTTCCATTTTGCCATTCCTGGGGAAATGGCAGAAATTAGTGCTACCTTTAAAGACCTAAAAGATGCAGGCGTAGTCAAACCATCAAATTGCCATGTAATTCACTAGTCTAGTCCCTACAAATGACAAATGGATACTGGAGGATGACAGTAGATTGCTGCAGACTCTCAAGCTACAGCCCCAACTATAACCACTGTCAGGTGTGGTATCTTTGCTAGATTTACGTGGCCTCGGGTACATGGTATATGACTGTGGTTTGACAAATAGATTCTTTTCCATCCCTGTCAAAAAAGAGTATCAGAAATAGTTCACGTTGACTTGGAATGGACAACAGTAGATGTTTAGTTTGCTCCAAAACTACTTTAACTCTCCTGTCCTCTGTCATAATATAGTCCCAATAAACTTCCTGCACATAAATCTCTGTCTCAAGAGTCTGCTTTCCCAAGGAAGCAAGCATGCAAAAGCTTGAAATAGAAATACAGCTTTGCAATCAGAGGCCATGCCCGTCAGGGGGCAAGACTGAGGCTCTGGCAGAAGACCTGAGCAGAGTTGATTCAGATAGGATCATGTCCATAACTGCAAGGACTAATAGTGTGACTGAAGCAAAAGGCAGGGTTCTTTCTGGAATCTAAGCTGTACTAAGAAGCGTAGCAACTAGAAATTAGGTGACAGAAACCAGGCTGAGACCAGGCACTAAGACATGGCTGAAAAAGGGAACCTGTGGTGGCAACTCAGCCAACTGGAAGAAGGGAGGCTGTTTTCAGGACCACGGAAAGCTCCCAATAGCTTTTTTTTGGGGGGGGGGGGGGCGGCGGGGAGGGGCCCAGGTTGTGTTCTGCCAGGAGCCCTTGGAAATGCACAGTGTGAAGTCAGTCAAAAAACATCACTGTGGATAACCAGGTGAAGTCCTGGCCATTAGCATGATCAAGTGAAATGACTGCAACTGAGTCTCAACATCATGAACTTTTCAGAAAGCTCAGAAGCCAAGATTCACACACGATACCAGTTCTGGGGGCCAATACAAAAATAAAGCATTTATCTCTAGAAGGGCTCAATGTCCAGTGAGGAAGACAGGCAGGTGAACATGTAATGGCCTTTAGGGGTCCTTGAACCTCTGGAGATGGTAAGCTGATAAGCAGGGTGTGAGTATGTGTGTGTGTGTGGGAGGGGGTGTGTGTGTGGGTGGGTGAGAGAGAGAGAACAGGAGAAGAGAGAAAAGGAGAGGAAGAAGAAGGCCCCCAAATGTTAGGATCCACTCCTCCAGTTGAAACTCCATGATGTGGTTTAATCTCGAGAGTCTAAGAGTATGTCTTAGGCTGCTGGCCTAGGCCTGTTTCACAGTGACTCTCCTCTGCCTGGAAAGGGTGCTTCCAAGAATTCTCTGAAGTGACCTCGGCCAGCAATGTCTCTGACCCAGACTCACTTTCAAATGGCCACACAGGCCACAGGGAAACCCCAAGTCTTCTTGCTTGATAGGTGCTCAGACGTTGAACTTTAGTGTGACACTCGGTTTCCATGACACAGATCTGCAAACATACCCACAGCCTTGGGGGTCACTGGGGCTGTCCCCTCAACTTCAGGGACTGGGAATTTCTGCTAAGGAACCCCACAACCCATAGTGAGGCACTCTTGTAGGACGCTGCGAGAGGTCTGCTTGATGACATGGTTTGACTTTCTCTACTCAGGACTTGCTGCACAGGTCTAGCACAGCCTCATATTTGCATTTAATTCCAGGAAAGTTGTAGGCATTTATTACAAATTGATTTAGAAAATATTTTAAAGCACAGACTTCTTTTAAAAATTAGTATGGAAGGACCGATAAGAAATGTGACAAGGTCCTCATTCTTACTCCTGCTTCTTTCTGAGAGTTAACCTCCTCTACCTAAGCTGCACCTGACCAAAGCCTTGAGTGTGTGGCACCACTTTCCTGGCTTTAGGCTTGTCTGGTTGTCTATGTGTGTGTTAGTCACTCAGTCGTGTCTGACACTTTGCGACTCTAGGGACCGTAGCCCTCTGGGCTCCTCTGTCCATGGGATTCTCCAGGCAAGAATACTGGAGTGGGTAGCCACTCCTTTCTCCAGGGGATCTTCCCAAGCCAGGGACTGAACCTTTGTCTCCTGTTACTGCAGGCAGATTCTTTACCATCTGAGCCACCAGGGAACGTTTATCAGCCTAAACCCCATCAGATCCCTTGATCTTCTCTTTCCGAGAGATGCCCAGAGCCTGGATGTCAGAGAAGACACAGAGAAGACACAGCTCCCTACCCAGCCCTCACCCCTTCAGAAATCCAGTTATCAATTAAAGTCACAGGGCCTGTTTTGACCTTCCTCTCTCCATTTCCACCCGCAGAGAGAAAGGGAGAAAGTGAAATGTAAGTTCAGAGAGATTTTAGAAAGAGTCTCCTTTTAGGTGACTCTTGAAAATGAAGATGTCATTTTCAAATTATGACCCTGAGCATTCAGGGACTATTAGAAGAGACAAATGTGTTTTTGTAAATACATAATACCTGTGAACTCTTGGGAACAGTGTTTTTGGGACTGGTGGAATAAGCCTTGAATTCCATTTAACACACAAGCAGACAGACAATTTCACACCTGTGCATTCATAAATGTAAGTACTCCTTGAGTTTCATGCTGTGATTTGCAGCAAAAAGTAAATGAATGACTTAATTCTTATTTATTAACTAGCCCTGAGCACACAGGATAAAACAAGTGTTATTTAGGATGAATAAGTCCAGACATTGTGTGAAGTGTCTGAGGATAATCAGAGCCTCAAAGGAGGAAGACAACTGGTCACCCAGTTCTGAAGAAGGGGAGGGAAGGAAGGAGGGAAGGTTTTCTGCTTCTGTGACTTCCAGGGGAATGGGTTAAGATGGGGTGAGGGCAAGCTTTCTCTGCTTGGTATCACTCTGTCTCGTGGGAGTGGGAGAAGTGTCAGCTTGGGCTGGTAGCAGCCATGGCTGAGAGTGGGTGGAGAAACAGGTTAGGTGTTTGGAACACCTAGCAGAAGAGTCACCTAAAAGGAGACTCTTTCTAAAATCTCCATGAACTTACATTTCACTTTCTCCCTTTCTCTCTGTGGGTGGAAATGGAGAGAGGAAGGTCAAGACATGCCCTGTGACTTTAATTGATAACTGGATTTCTGAAGGAGTGAGGGCTGGGTAGGGAGCTGTGTCTTGAATTTGGACACAGCCCACAACAGGGAGTTCAGCTGGAAGGGAGGGAAGGCAAGATTCTCACAGCCTTAATTAATCCTGGCAATTTCCTTTCCTCCCCCTGTCCCCATCTCTGGCCAGGCAAGCATGTATGCCCTTGTTAAAGAACTTGAGCCCCATCTTTCCAGATGTCCAGAAGAAAAAAGTGAAAGTGAACTCTGCAACCCCATGGACTGTAGCCTACCAGGCTCCTCCCTCCATGGGATTCTCCAGGCAAGAGTACTGGAGTGGGTTGCCATTTCCTTCTCCAGGGGATCTTCCCGACCCAGGGATCGAACCCGGGTCTCCCGCATTCCAGGCAGACACTTTAACCTCTGAGCCACCAGGGAAGCCCCAGATGTCCCAGATGTCCAAGAGAACTGATATTGACATCAGAATAAAAGCACACAGGTCTGTATTGGCTTTCTGATTCATTGGGTATCCATGACTCCCTGCATCGACAGAACTGAAGTTTTACAGTAATATGGGAAAGTGTTTCATAAATTCCACTTGGCTACAGCCTCCCTGGGTTGTGGCATTTTGCCAAAAACCCAAGGATGGAGACCTCAGAATGGCCACAAAGTCTTTACAAAGGTTGACACAGGTCCTTCTGCCTCTGCAATCGTGCCATCTCCCCAATTAATTTTAATGACTCTGGGAAGGGCAGAGATCAAATGTTGCCCAAATTTTTGAAACACACATTTTCAAGGCCATTTGAAGTGGCCAGTCCGTGACCCCCATCCTCTCACACTGGCCAAGGGTGGCCAGGGAGGATGAGACACAGAGTCCCCAGATCAGCTCTGGGATGTTATGAGCAGGCTGAGATTATGATATATTTATCTAGCAGAATGTTCTCTAGCTACATGTCATATCCTCATCAAGAATGGGAAAAGGGTAATTGGATTTAAATGTCAAGATGTTCCCAGTGTAGGGTGGAAGGCACACATCTATTTTCTCAGCTACACTGTTTTTTTGGTCTTATGATAATGAAAACTGCAACTACTTGTTGCTGAGGATGACAGGAGAAAATTCTCCAGGATTTGGAGCTAAATGCTGAGTCACAGCCCAGGGGCCAGGTGGGCGACTAGCAAATGCAGGAGTCACGCGACAGGTGGTCAGAGAAAGAGGGAGAGCCCAGCATCAGACACGGGGACAGGCTGGGCAGAGGACAAGCTGAAGGCCCCGGGGGGACCCCAGGGGAAGGAATGGCTACAGCACCCGGCCTGGGAGGAGGGCGTGACAAGCCCAGGTACTCCCTGAGGATAACTCCTTCTAGGAGTTCTGTCCTTGTGGCCTTTTCCTTGATTTTGTGAAGCTGACTGTAAGGACCTGACAGCAAGGGGAAGTGAACTGTCTCAGCTCTAATCCAGGCCACCCTTATCCCCGGTCACCAGGCAGGTGATTTCTACTGCGGCTTTGAATGTATTTCCAACTGGCTCTGCACTTGGATGGAGAAGGACACACCACACATTCTTTCTTTCCTGTATGTTGGGGACAGGGCTGTGGGCTGTATCCTACAAGGCCACAGACCTCCAACTTTTGTGATGGAGGGAGGTGGGGTAGCGGGGGAGTGTGTCCACTGGTGCTAGACCATCTCTTCAGGAACAGGAGGGGAGTCTGGCCAGGACACTTCCCAAGCCCCAAGGACCTGGGACTTCTGCAGTGTCCCAGCCCCCGAAACTGCCCACACACACTGTCTGCCAAGTAGGTGGTCACCCGGATTGTCCTGGCAGGCACGTACTGTGCATCTAGTCTGAGCTGAAGCAGGGCTCCCCGAGTGCCTCACAAGGGTCCTCGGGAAGATCGCTTCTCTGCCAAAGCAAAGCCCCGCTCTCCGCAGAAGAGGACGTGTGTGTGCTAAGTCGCCTCGTTTGTGTCCGACTCTGCAACCCCATGGACTGTAGCCCACCAGGCTCCTCTGTCCACGGGACTCTCCAGGCAAGAACACTAGGGTGGGTTGCCATACCCTCCTCCAGGGGATCTTCCCAACTCAGGGACTGAGCCCCTGTCTCCTGTATTGGCAGGTGGATTCTTTACCTACTGAGTCACCAGGGAAGTCCCCTCTGGAGATGCAGTGCCTGGCTGAAGAAACAGCCAGGTGGGAGGGGAACTGGGTTAGCCCAGGGTGAGGTGGGGAGCCTTTTTATGTGCCAGCAAGAAGCACCATCCACTCCTTCTCTGGGAGGGCCCCTTGCGATCCTGCCTGCATCTGCGGTTGAGCCCTGGGTTAGACTAACGCCTCCTTCCCTGACAACACCCAGGCTTCTAGTTGACGAAGGGAGGCAGTCTTCCCAGGAGTTGGAATTGGAGTCCTAGAGGGCCCCCGGGGGTGGCAGGCAGGACCCCAGGGCAGTACTGAGTCTGGCTTAATCAGTTCCTGGCCAGCGCTTCCCTGCCAGTTCCCCCCAAAGCACCTGGACTTTGAAGTTCTCTCTAATCCACCCTCCAGCCTCCTTTCCTGCCCTTCAGGGCCCAATTCTCAGTTCAGTAAGAATGACCGGCAGGGATGGAAGCAAGTCATTCAGCCCGAGGGCCGAGTTTGGACTGCTGCTAGGAACTTGGTGGGGGCTCCCCTGGAGGCTCAGTGGTAAAGAATCTGCCTGCCAATGCAGGAGACATGGGCTCGATCCCTGAGTCAAGAAGATCCCCTGGAGAAGGACATGGCCACACACTGCAGTAGTCTTGCTTGAAGAAGCCCATGGCCCGAGGAGCCTGGGGTGCAATGATCCGTGGGGTCACCAAGAGTCGGACACGACTGAGTGACTGAACAACAGGAACTCCGAGGCGCACAGGCTTAGGAAGGGACTTCAGAGGCGGCCTCCGCCCAGAGGGCCTCCGGGGCCATCTCCATGCTGAGAGTCGATGCAGGGGGGCAAGGCTAGAGGCCCTTCCAAGAGGAGGCTGGGGCTCGGGTGTCTGTCTGGTCACCACAAGTTCTTGGCTTGGTTCCTCAACAGGGAGCTGTCCGCCTTGTCAATGGTGGGATGATACCTTTGAAAAATGCCCCTGGTGGCTCAGATGGTGAAGAATTCGCCTGTAATGCAGGAGACCTGGGTTTGATCCCTGGGTCAGGAAGATCCCCTGGAGAAGGAGATGGCTACTCACTCCAGTATTCTTGCCTGGAGAATCCCACGGACAGAGGAGTCTGGTGGGCTATAGTCCATGGGGTCGCAAAGAGTCGGACATGGCTGAGTGGCTTAACACACAAGGACATGGAGGAGATATTTGATTCCATTCACAGGTGTGAGTGATCTTACTGGTGGAAGGCAGAGTCCGGTTTTCTGTGGCTGATGTAGACAGAAGTGTGTGTGTGTGTGTGTGTGTGTGTGTGTGTGTGTGTGAGAGAGAGAGAGAGAGAGAGAGAGAGAGAGAGACAGAGAGAAAGAGAGTGAGGGAGAGAAGACGGACTAGGGCGGACCCCTCGGCCGTCTATGGGCTGGAAACCAGGAGATGGGTCAGTGCTCAGCTGGAGGTTGGCACTGCCCCCTCTCCCATCCACGTCTTCAAGCTGCCAGGGGCGTACTGGGTGCCTCTCCCCATCAATCTGTGAGTTCTCTTCTCCAACCCACCCCCACTCACTCTGCGTGTGAAGTATTTGAAGCCTTGTCTGGAGGTGCCCCTCTCACCCCCTGCTGGGAAGCAAGGTGGATTCTGTGGTTGGATGAGGGGGTGGGGGAGGGAACCTGAAGCTGACCCCGCCTCTCCTCTCTTCCATCTCTCCCCAGCCAGGCTGTGTCCAGGGATTGTCTTTGTCTCTGCCAACAGCTGGGATTTTTCTAACAGAAAGCCAGGTCTGACACTGCTCCCTGCCAGCAAGCACATGCCTTTGAAGGTTGCCTCCTCCCAGCCCAGGGCCACAAGCTTCTCCACCTGAAATTGACTGTAGCCTCTAGCTTCTCTTGACTGAGGCACAGAGGACCCTGGGGCAGAGACCCTGCTCACCCTCAGCTCAACTTGATGCAGGGAGCGGGGATGTTTACTTTGAGGACCAACGAGGGGGGTTGATGGTTGTCACCGGGACCTCACCCTCAACTGTCCAAGCAAAATCTTTACTCTCCTGTCTCCTGGGTAGGAAAGGTGCTCAGGTAAGTCAGAGCTCCCAGAGAGGGGTGCTAGGCCTGATGGGAGGGGCAGCTCTTGGGGCAGGAAGCTGGGTCCCCGCTCCCAGTGGACTTCGGAGCTGCCTCTCCTGCCCAGCACAGGTGCCCTCTCGCCTTCTCTCTGCACTGAGCTCCTATAACTGGGGTGACAAAGGCAGTGCATACTCCTTGGAGGTAGGAGCCTGGGATCTGGCCTGGCCAGCCACGACCTCCTCCCCTTCCTTCCCACCCCACCCGAAGGCAGCACCCCAAGTCATGTCATGGGGGCACAGCCCAGCAGACACACCCCAATGCTGTCTGCTCATAGAGAAAGGAGCCTTAACTTGGAGAACCCACAGACGGTCAACTGAAGTCTCTGCAGCAGGCTGCGGATATGCAGGGGGGCCCCCCAGATCCGTGTTGCTAGATGCCAGGTGTGCCACAGGGAGCCACCACTCTGAGGTCGTATGTTCTCTGGGAGCTGAAGCTAGAACCAGGGCTGATCTATCAATCATACTCCATCTTGTGCAGGAAGGGTTAAGGATGGAATACAAGATACGACAGCATAAATTAAAAGAGGGACTGACAAAGGAAAAACAAGAGAGGGGCTATAAATGAATCCTGAAGCAAAGAAGAAAGTTGCTTTCACAATGACATATTCGCTTGAGAATAGGCTGTGATATAATAAAGGATATAACTGGTCTTTGTCCTCCGGTTATCGGCAGAGAGTTTATAAAAACCCTTGGAATTTCCTGAGTGGTAGGGGTCTTTGTTATGCTAACGAGGGGACTCTTGCTGGCCCTCCTGAGAGCTTCAGGATGGGAGCTGGTCACCAGAAGAAGGGTCAACCATCTGCTTAGAGGACAGGAACTTTTCAGCCCCTGATGGAAGAGGGGTGGGGCCCTGGAGACTGAGTTACACCCTTTGGTCAATGATTAACTGATCCTGCCTCCATTCAGAAACCTCAGTAAAAACACTGGACACTGAGGCTCAGGGGAGCTCCTGGTTAAACACGACGTGCCAGGAGGGTGATATGCCCTGACTCCACGGGGAAGGACATCGAAGCTCTGGGTTGAGGACCTTCCCGTACCTGCTCTCTATGCACCCTTTATAATGAAATGGTAACTGTAAACATCCCACTTCCCTGGGTTCCGTGAGGCTGTCTAACTAGTTATCAAACTTGAGGGGATCATCGGACCCCTGAATTTGAGCAGGATGGGTAGGCTGGGGATCCCACTTGTGGCTAGAGTCTGCATGACGCTCAGCTGTATGGACTGTGGCCTCCCTTGCGAGGTCTGATGCCAACTCTTGAGTGTTGCAACTGCACTGTAGTACCCACCCCATTCCTAGTCACAGGAGAGACAACGTGGGCACGAGCTTCCTAAGGGCCAATGTGGAGCAAGGATTCTTGCCCATCTCATCCTTAGATTAAGGGGTCATGAGCTTCAGGGAGCTGTTTTCCAGACCCTCCAAAGAAAGAGACAGCATCGCAGGGAACACATCCAGCTCTTGGCTGGGCTCACAGCCCAACGCTCAGTGTGGAGGCAGACCTGGCTGGGCTCCAGTGTGTGGATGAAAGGCCCCCACACTTGCACCCCGATCTCTGCCACGTGATCAAGGTGCTGAAATGTCTCTTCTGTTTCCCCTGAGGCTATGAGCTGCTTCAGGTGGAAATGGGGTCTGAGGCAGCCAGCAAGGAAAACAGAACAACCTCATGCCTCTCCTGTGCAAACCAGAGAATTGGGCCACACTCGGCCACACAGGGCACAGGGCTCCATGGGAAGAATTTGAACTTGTCTCCAATCATTGTGTGCAGGCTTCCAGACACACAAAAACGCATCCCAGGAGCTGAAGGTCATGAGCCGAGTCCCCCTGAAACTGAGTTCCCCTACAAGTTTAGGGTTAACCTCTCTATCCAAAACTTTATTCTTTTTCCCGTCCTCTGTCTGTTTCCCTCAGGATTGAGGTGCAGCAAAGAGAAGAGGGATAGAAGCCGAGCAAGACCCCGCAGGGCCTGCCTGGGTGCAGAGGCCTTTCTGTGGCCCGTTTATGGTTCGTAGAAAAAGACTTCAGTCTCCACGGGCTTCCGTGAGTTTCAAAGAGCAGATTCAAGCAGTTACTATTTAGGGAAATGAGGGAAGGCAGAAACAAAGGAAGAACAGTCAAGAGACAACAGTTCAGCAACAAAACAGAGTCCTAGTTCCTCCTCAAAGGATATGTGGTTTTTCTGCAGGAACTAAGATCCCACCCCCCCCAACCCCGCCCCCCCCTCCACGCCCCCCCAAGGTGGAGGGTGGTGACAACGTGTTGAGGACAGGTGTGTAGGCCCCAGAATGGCTGGCGCCAGAGGTTGATGACTGGGATTCCTGAAACACTACCAACCAACCAGGAGAAGCATTCCCCCTGCAGCCCTCACCCCAAATGTTACCTTTAAAAACCTTATGGCCTGGGCTTCCCTGAAAGTCCAGGGGTTAAGGCTATGAGTTCCCAATGCAGGAGGCATGAGTTTGATCCCTAGTCGGGGAACTAAGATCCCACGTGCCACATGCTGCAGCTCCCAAAATAAATAAGCAAATGCACTAAGTCACTCCAGTCCTGTCTGACTCTTTGTGACCCCATGAACTGCAGCCCACCAGTCCCCTCTGTCCATGGGATTTCCCAGGCAAGAATACTGGAGTGGGTTGCCATTTCCTCCTCCAGGGGATCTTCCCAACCTAGGTATCGAACCAGCGCCTCTTAAGTCTCTTGCATTTGCAGGTAGGTTCTTTACCACTAGTACCACCTGGGAGGCCCAAATAAACAAAGTTAAAAAAAAAAAAATCACCTTATGCTCCAGCCAGCCAGGAGAATGGATTTGAGACAAGCCTATGGGGCTTCCCTGGTGGCTCAGACGGTAAAGCGTCTGCCTGCAATGCGGGAGACCTGGGTTCGATTCCTGGGTCGGGAAGATCCCCTGGAGAAGGAAATGGCAATCCAGTCCAGCACTCTTGCCTGGAAAATCCCATGGATGGAGGAGCCTGATAGGCTACAGTCCATAGGGTTGCAAAGAGTCAGCATGACTGAGCGACTTCACTTTCACTTTATGTCTCACATCTCGGTTGGTTCTCGCTCAATTAAGAACCCTTTCTGTGCTCCAAACTCTGATGGTTCCATTTGTTTGGCTTCACTCTGATGGTTTGGTTTGTTTGTGTGTCAGATACACAAACCTGGGTTTGATAACAAAACAACAAAGGCAGCAGCAGCTAACACCAGACCCTGGGAGGGGCAGCAGCAACAATACTTCTGAATGGAAAAGAGGACAGGACTGCATAGCCCCAGGCTGAGGTTCATCCCCATAGTATCTCACTTAATTCTCATAATGACCTTGTGAGGAAGGCTCTGTGACTAATCTTACACCCACTTTACAAATAGGGAAACTAGTCTCAGAGAAGTGAAGTTTCCCTGCTTCATCCTTGCCCCACCCCAGCTGTTCCTCCACACAGCACCAGAGTGATCCTTTACAATGTGAATCAGAAAATGTTATTTCCTTGTGAAAGCGCCTCAATCACATCCCACCTGTGGCCGGCCATTCCCGAGCTGGTACCCAAGGACAGCCCTGTCTGGTAACTTGCCTTGTGATCCCCTCTCCCTTGCAGGTGGGAGACCAGCCCTAATACACAACACGCAGGAGCCAGCTAATGTGATGCATGCCGCTTCTGAGGGTAAGTTATAGAGACACTGAGATGCCCCATCTGGTCTGCCCTGTCCTGCTTCCTTACTCTGAAAGAAGCCAGCTCCCAGGCTGTGAGTCATCCTATGGAGACGCCCACGCTGCAAGGAACCGAGGGAGTTCTTGGGCCTGGGAGGAACGACTCCTCCCAAAAGCCATTTGGTTGAGCTTAGAAACAGATCTGCCCTCAGTCACACCTTCAGATGAGCCTACTGCCCTGAATGCACCTTGACTGTGCCCGATTTCCCTCTGAGCTCTCACTGGATTTCCCTCCAAGTTCCATCGGTGACTGAGGCCTAGAGCTCTTGGGACGCCCAAAAGGCAGGGCATTCTGGAACAAAACAAGGGTGGACCCAGTTCATCTGCGTCTCACTCCTGCTAGACACCAGAAAAAGCAGTTCCCTGCGTTTTGTCAGCACCTGGTCAGATGCTCTTCCTGCCTGTCCCTAACCCCTCTCACAGGACAAGATGTGGTCCACAGAGGGTGGATTGAAAGTTGGACTAGAGCAGTCGGCACCATAGGTGTGAGCCTGCCTCCATCCTGAGGCCCAAGGCTCCCTTAAGGGGCAAGCCTGCCTTAGAGTGCATTCTTTGCCTGGGAAGCCCCAGCCCCTCTGGACCCCAGCTCACAGTCTCCCAGGAAGCTGGAAGGGGTGGGGTCTGCCTCCCTCTCGCCCCTGCTCCAGGCTTCCTCACACCTCTCTTCCCTAGTGGGTTGTGAGTCTCTCGAGGACAGGTCGGTTCAGTTCATGTCAGTAGCTTAGTCGTGTCTGACTCTGCAACCTCACGGACTGCAACACACCAGGCTTCCCTGTTCATCACCAACTCCCAGAGCTTGCTTAAACTCATGTCCATAGAGTCGCTGATGCCATCCAACCATCTCATCCTCTGTCGTCCCCTTCTCCTCATGCCTTCAATCTTTTCCAGCATTGGGGTCTTTTCCAATGAGTCAGTTCTTCACTTATGGTGGCCAAAGTATTAGAGTTTTAGCTTCAGCATCAGTCCTTCCAGTGAATATTCAGGACTGATTTCCTTTAGGATTGACTGGTTTGATCTCCCTACAGTCCAAGGGACTCTCAAGAGTCTTCTCCAATGCCACGGTTCAAAAGCATCAACTGATGCCAGGTACACACCTGGATCGGAGAAGACAATGGCACCCCAGTACTTTTGCCTGGAAAATCGAGTGGACGGAGGAGCCCAGTAGGCTGCAGTCCATGGGGTCGCTCAGAGTCAGACAGGACTGAGCTACTTCACTTTCACTTTTCACCTTCATGCATTGGAGAAGGAAATGGCAACCCATTCCAGTGTTCTTGCCTGGAGAATCCCAGGGACAGGGGAGCCTGGTGGGCTGCTGTCTGTGGGGTTGCACGGAGTTGGACACGACTGAAGTGACTTGGCGGCGGCAGCAACACACCTGGATACCTACAGCCAGCCCCAGCAAGGCCAGAGGAGAGACCAAGAAGCTGGATGACCCAAACCCAAGTATCAGGGGACATACTGGAAGCTCTCTCCTGAGACTGCTGAAGCTCCTGGGACATGGTTACATGAGGTCCTGCTTGAACACACCCCTTGTTCACCTGGCACCAGTTGGCACTACTCCATTCCCCTTCTTTGGATCTAGCAGCACATCCGTCACTGAGGGCTGCCCTACGAAGTCCTGGAAAAGTCAGGGGAAGAAGCAGGTGCTATCCAGGAAGGTGAGGGTACCACCACCCCTGCATAGGAGCCACCCCAAAGCAGTAGCTGCATAAGACCCAACGGAGGACACAGACACCACCTCTCACCCAGGCTGGAGCCGGGAGAGGATTCTGAACCAGATTGTTTATTATCCTGAATTTGTCCAAGAAATGATGGGTTGGGGAGAATATACCTGAAAGAGTAGCTAAGCAATCAGGCACAAAGTGGACTGGAGTGGGTGGTCTAGAACTAAACAACTGAAATCTATTCTGGAAATAAAGTTCTGCCAGTTTTTGTGGACTGTCACAAAGGTGGGGCTATGAACCTGCCATGAGGCTCAGGGTGGCTGGAGCCCCCGGCTCTGCTCGTGGCAGGCCCACATTGGTACCCATAGTCCTGCCCTTGACCCTCTGGGGACCACCCATCCATGACCAGCCACAGGTGGTAGAGCCTGGCTAGGTTCCGGGCTCAGGCAGTGGGACCAGGGCAGCAAAGGGGAGGCATAGAGGTTTTTGCAAACAGCACACAGAAACTGGCCTGGAATGCAGCCACCCGCCCGCTACAGCAGGAGACATCCCCAGGCAGCAGAATCACTTGGCACCTGGTCACGGTAATTACTGCTGAACTTTAAAACCAAACGCAGCAAAACCGCAAATATTTAACATGTGGTCCTCCTCCCGGGGGGCATGCAGGAAACAGGAGCAAATGGCCAGCTTCGCAACATGAACTCAGAGTCTGCTCGCACAACAGATTAATAAAGAAGCCAGCTGAGACAAGGGACCCCCAGCGAACAGCAGCCAGCCCCCCCACTCCCAGTGCCACTCCTCGGGGCAGTCGCAGACTCCCAGCTCCCCTGAGGGCCACATGTCACACACGTGCACAGACACTCGTGTGCATGGATGCACCTGCTCACAGGCTTGCAGCCCCCTCCCCCTGCCCTGTCCTCGGGGGTCCCAGAGCCAGGACTCCTGGGGTGATGCTAAGAGCTGCCGTGAGAGCCTCCTGGGTTAGCACGAGACTGGTCTAGCCCGGCCTTTCCATCCTAAGCTCTGCAGATGGAGGGCCTCCAGGAGGGGATGCCCACAGTGCCGGATCTCCCTGCTGGCAGGAACCCAGGTGCAGCCTTGGAGCCAGAACACACATGATTCTGAAGACAGCTGTGTGTCCAGCACCGTGACCTGGGCACACCTGGGGAGACCGACACACAGCTGTTGGCTCCCGCGTGATTCTGGACAAAGCGCATCATCCCATCACTACATGTACTTGGGCGGGGGACTCGCCAGGTTGGGAGCAATGGGGGAGCGCAGCCAGGCCCATGCTGTTGTGGGGGCTGTGGGGAGGGAGCAGTGCGGAGGCTGGGCAGATGGGAAGCCCCGATGTCCCCTTTTCCTCTGGCTCCCTTGGTTCACAATCCTCAGCCCACAGCTCTCTTGCCTTTTGCCAGGGGAGCCTCTCCTTCATGGCGTGGTGGTCGTGATGAAGATGCAAACCCACAGGCACCTTTGCTAAGTGTAGGGCTGGGCACTTTGTGAGGGGCAAAGAGTTGGTGGGTCTCTCTGCTCCCAGGAAAGGGACACAGCTCCATCCTATTTCCCACCTAGCAGGGAGGTCTAGGGCCCAAGACCTTGGGCCCCCCTAGGCAGATGCCTCACATTTAAGTGGCCCGATGCCCAGAGTGGCCAGGCCCGTGTGACCCGGCTCTGTCCCCTGCCCAGAGCCCCACCTTGCACTCCCGGAGGACAGCATGGCTATCTCCAGAGAGCAGTGGCCCGAAGACCCTCTGCCCAGGTGCACGAAGGTCTCAGGGCAGAGCCAGGTGCATCCCAGTTCCAAGCTGACCACCGTCTTCCAGGTCCAGCGTGCCCACACCCCCATGAGTAATGCTGCTCCTGCCCCATCCTGGCTGCGCCTCTCTGGGCTAGTGGGGGCAGGCTAGAGCCCCGAGGGGCCCCATTCCAAGCATCCCCAGTGGCAAGCCCAGCTGAGCCCAGGCCCCCACCCAGTCCACCCTGAGCCGAGCCTCCCCAAAGGGTCTACCATGACCACACGAGGGGGCACAAGGGGACACTGGGCCCCGGGGTGTAGGGTCACTTGTGGCTGGACGCCCCAGCCTGGGTCTCCCCGCCCTCCCCTCCTTCCCTGCTCACACCTTTTTAAGACCTCCCAGAGTCCCCGGTGAGGACCACGTGGGAGGTGGTGGGGGTGGGGGTGGGGGTGGGGAGAAAGAGCCACAGGAGAAACCTCCGACCTCCCACTTGGGTGGCATTCGGAACAAAGGAGAAAGGGGAGGAGGGAGGAGTCAGCCCTTTCTACTAAGGAGGACGCCAAGGCCCCTTCATGTGCCAGCAGAGGGGAGCGGTCAGAGCAGGGCATGCGCTGCCTCCAAGACCACCTCCGGGGGCCAGCAGGGAGGCCGGGCTGGCGCGGTGACCAAGGAATGTGGCTGCTGGTTTTTAATTTTCACCTTTCACAAATTTCATTACTGAAAATTTCAGGTTTGAAGGGAAGGGTTGGGACTTCAGGCTCAGCTCTCAGAATGGGGTTCTGGAGGAGCCCGACAGCAACCAGAGCACAGTGGTTGGGAGCAATGGGGGAGTGCTCTGGGGCGGGATGGCCCTGGGGTGCCTCTGGGTCTATGGGGGTGAGGTCAGCCTGGAGCCAAAGGGAGAGGCCCTTCCAAGCTTGGGACCCCCAGCCCTGATCAAGGCTCTGTGACATGCATAGCCATAGACCTGGAGACTCAGGTGTGACCCCTCAACCACTCAGCTCCTGATGCATCCGCACAGTATGACATACTTGCACACGCACGCTCATGGCTCTTGTGACTTCTGCCCCCACCCTCAGCATGTCACATGCACAGACAGCTCCCCAGAGCTGGGACACTCACTAGCTGCCCCTTCTCTCCATCACCTGCCAGGTCCCTCCACCAGGGAACTGCCTTGGAGCAGCTCCAACCTGGCCCCTAGCTGGGATCAGCCCAGCTGTGGTGGGTCTCTCTCTCTCTGGGGACCCTGGAACAGCTCCAGGAGGAGGAGCTGGTGGGGATGGCCCAGGCCCCTCTCCAGGCCCCCCGCTCTGTGTGCAACCTGGTCCTTCTTGCTTTGCCATGCCTGCCTTGGGCAGCAGGCCCTCAGCAGACCCTCTGCCACCCTGAGGGCTCCAAGGAGAGGGAGTGAGGTGAGGGGGGAGAATGGCATGGGGGTGGGGGAAGGGCAGGCCGGCCATCCCTGGCAGACGGGACTCATCCAGCTGCGCCGCAGGTCTGGGCCTGCTCCTGCACGCAGTGGGGGGAGGGGCGTCCTCCAGGCTGCAGACGCACGTTAAGGTATCTTCAATTATTCATGGGCACTTGGAAGAGCTGCCTGCCTGCTTCCAGCAACGCGGCAGCTTCACACAGAGAGCTGCTTGCGGCCCCTCTGGCTGGACCCCAGAGGGGCCCTGGGTGACTCCATCCAGGAAGGATCACTTGGGAGGGCAAAGACCCCACAGGCTGTACCTGACTCCGTGGGGCAGTGGGGAGAGGGGCCGGCCCAGCACTTCTCCCTTCTTCTGAGAGACTGCAAGGGTTAGGGGCCCCACACCAGGGCACAGATACCACTTGTGCATCAGGGTTCATCAGGAAGGGGGCAGGCGACAGAGCAGAAGATGGAGAGGGCCTGCCCAGGGAGACTGGGGTAGGGTTTGGGTTTCATGGGGAGGAGCCAGTTCAGGGCCTGGGTGGCTGGTAACCAGTGGAGCCTGGTCAAGAGCATGTGGCCAGAGGCCATGGTCATGGAAAGCCTGAAACCAGAGCAGCTGTGCTCACCCAGGGCCTGCAGAGTGGCTGTCGTGAGCCCCCACGAAGGGCTGGGGCACCGAGGAGGTGGCCCCAGTACCCTTTAGGCTGCACCCGTTTCTGCCTGGGCCGTGAGACCTACACCAGGGAGAGCAGTGCCCACACCCTGCTCCTCTCACCCCATCTCCCCATTTCCATCCCATCAGCACCCGCTGCACTGCCCCCCCCCCCACTCTCAGTCCCTATAGTTTGGACGGAGTGACGCACACACGCAAAGAGGGACCTGTGATCCAGCTGCACCAGCACGCTTAGTCCACCCCCAGCCACAGGCATGGGCTCAGGAAGGTTCAGGTGATGACAAAGCTAGGGTGAAAGTGGAGGCCTGGAGATGCTGGGGCCGCCCCTTGGGGAGGGACTGCCTGGGAGTAAAGCTCTTAAAGAGAAACACAGGTGAAGAAGGGAGAAGCCGGGCGCTAATGACTAGGATAGCACCTGAATACAGCCCTACCTGATGCTGTCCCTCTCAACTGAGAAGTTCCCATCAGCCCAGGACCCTTCTCCCTACAGATGCCCCTCCTCTCTCTAGCACCTGCTTCCTCCAGCAGCAAAGGGACCATGGGTTAGCACAGACTTCCAGCCATCACTTCTCCCTTCCAGGCACCAGCCAAGGGGGCGGTGACCGTGAGATGGCCCAGAGTAGCACATCCTTCAGGCACCTTCTTCCAGAAGAGGACTCAGGGGACCTCAGGGGGCTGCAGCCTCTGGCATGTACAGCAGCACTCTGATGATGAACACAGGACCTGACACCTACCTTCATGCAGACACACACATGCACACACACTCACAGACACGGGCTGCTGTACGCCAGTGCCTGCACACACACAGACACTCAGATATGCACGCAGACACACTCGCACCTACAGGTACACACATTCTCAAATATGTTCACAGTCCTACGCACACCCCAAAGGCCAGGCACTTACTCTCCAGGCTGCGCACATGCACAGATCTGTTCTCACACACAATCACACGCGTGCTCACGAGCCCAGGGCGTGCTCACATTCCCACTAAGCCACACAATCGGTGGGACTGCATGTTGGGAGCGGAATCGTGACCTGGGTGAGCGCCCTCAGCCTGCGGGGGAGGTGGGCAGAGTGTGGCACCGTCTCCTGGTCTCCAGCAGGTCCCAGAGCAGAGCCGTGCATCTGGGGAAGGGTGAACACCAGGTGAAAAATGATTAGCTGTCACTTGGCACTTGACTGATGCCGCTTGCTCTTGGCAAAGGGCTGACACGCTATTGATCCACTTAGTGTACTCATGCCAGCAGCCCACAGCCTGAGCCAGGGCCAGCCAAAGAACGCGAGGAGCAGGGGAGACGAGGGCTGAATCGGTGTGAGGGGCGGGGTGCTGGGCCAGTGGTTTACACTGGGTGGGAAATGGTGGTTTTTCTCCAGGAACCTCATCTCGGCAGTCATGCCTCTTCAGGTTTGTGTCCAAGTCGTGAATGTCCAGCCCAGGTTGGAGAGGAGAAGGGGTGGACCCCTAGAGGTCAGAGGGAAACTTCATGACAAGACTATAGGCTCCCCCATCCCTGGGATTCTCCAGGCAAGAACACTGGAGTGGGTTGCCATTTCCTTCTCCGATGCATGAAAGTGAAAGTGAAGACGCTCAGTCATGTCTGACTCTTAGCGACCCCATGGACTGCAGCCTACCAGGCTCCCCCGTCCCTGGGATTTTCCAGGCAAGAGTACTGGAGTGGGGTGCCATTGCCTTCTCCATGACAAGACTACAGGAACCCCTGAATTTGAGGAAATATCAGCATTTGCACCTTGTTCCAGAAGAAGCTGGAAAACAAGCTTCCTCTCTGTTTCCCGAATTTAGTCCACAGGAAGGACTATAGCTTCAGCTGATCAATTAGCCTTTACTGCCCTCCCTCTGCCTTCCTTATAGTACATTTACTTGTCCATCCCTCCATCAGTCTGTCTGTCCATCCATCCATTTATCCACCCATCAACCTGCCAACCCACCCACCCATCCATCCAACAGTTGATATGTCCATCTGTCTGTCCAGCTGCTTGTCCACCCACCCACCATCTGTCCAACTATCCATAAGTGCTTCCTTCTTTCCTCCTCTTTCCTTCCCTTCATCTGTCCATCTATCCATCCTTCTGTCCATTCAACACACAGTGTATTAAGCACCTAGCCTGTGCTAAGATCAGCACCCGCTGTGGTGATGAGAGGTGAGAAGGTGGCTGGAGGTGGACTGAGGCAGGAACAGACCTGGGCCCTGTTCTGGGGGTGCCCAGTCTCTGCAGACAGAGGACAGCGCACTGAGGGGAGACTAGACTGTCGTGAGCTGACTCAGGGCGCCCTCTGCTGGTGGAAAGGCAAACGCACACCTCGAAAGCCAACATGGGCTCTAGGGACGTTGGAATCTGGCTTCAGAGTGGGTCACAACTCCCAGAAGGGGTCCCAAGGGACTGCCAATCGTCTTGTTGGGCCCTATCACCTCCCACAAGGTTTTCATTTGTGTATATGTGGACTTTGGTTCCCTGTTGCTACCCACCCGCCACATCTGGGACAAATGGCTTTGAGCCTGGGGATGGCCATAGGCACAGGCCGAGGACAGACAGACCATGTCTGGTCAGACCAGCTTCCACCACCCTGGCTTGGGCTGGGTCCAAGCACTATTACTCCCTGTGTCCAGGCTGAGCCAGAGCACAGCAACAATGGGCAGGGCCATCCGTGTTGTGGGCTCCCCCATCCCTGGCCCAGCTCTCGGGCTAGGCTGACCCTGCAGGGGGAGAGGAATCAAGGGGGGGCTTTAGGATGGGAAGGTGGGCTCCTGCCCTGCACACCTCTGCCTGCCGAGCTCCCTGCCTGCTGTACCCTCATTGCTTTGGTGTGAAGGAGTCACCCAGCTCTCATCACGGCATGTGCTGTAGTCACCGCGGGAGCCAGAAGGCTAAACGCGGGGAAGCGGATGTCACCCTGCAGCAGGCAAATGCCAGGTGCAGCAGCAGAGCTTCAGTTGTGCACGACTTTGGCTAGTGAACTGCAGCTGATGGGATGGACTGTGGTGTGTAAGTGTGTGCATGTGTGTGCATGTGTTATGTGGTCTGTGATATGGTCTGTGTGTGTGTGTGTGCCACATGATGTGGGTGTATGTGTTATGCAGTCTGTGACGTGGTCTCTGTGTGCGCACACGTGGATGTGTGTGGACAGCAGGGCCCACACAGCTCCTCCCTGGCCCTCCCAAGGTACGGGGACTCTTGGGTCATTTCCCTCCTCTGTCAGGTTGGCCCCTGGTCAGGAAGGTCTGGCTGGGAGTTTTCACCGCTCAGAGGGGTAACTCCCAGCCTCTGCAGAAGACAGCCATTCAGACAGACAGCAAGGCTGCCCCACGTCCCAAACGCTACCCATGGATTAATCAGTGCTGAAGCTCCCAAGGTGGGGAAACTGGAGCCCAGGTGTCTCCCTGTGGCCCCACCCCATCACCCAGTGGCTGACACCTTGAGTGTCCAGAGGCACTGTCGCGACGGTCGGCAGCCTCCCTGGCTGGTTTGCAGGAGATGGTCATAAGCCATGTGAAGCCCGGCTTGCTGTGAATGGTTCTGGCCCCACTGCACAAGTATCTTTATTTCTTGTAACCAAAGTAAATTGCTCCAGGGACTTTCCTGGTGGCCTAGTGGTTAACAATCTGTCTTGCAATGCAGGGGATAAGTGTTCAATCTCTGGATGGGAAACGTAAGATCTCATATACCACAGGGCAGCTAACCCAAAGTGCCACAATTAGAGAGTCCATGCACTGCAATGAAAGATCCTACCCGAGGCCACGAAGATCCCGCATGCTGGAACAAGACCCAACACAGTCAAATAGATAATAAATAATATAAAAATAATAAAGTAAATTGCTCCAGGCCCCATTCTGCTGAGAGGAGGCTCAGGCCCAGCCATTTTCGGCCCCCTCTCTTCCTTTGAGGGTCCTGAGAAGCTCCCAGGCTTAGACAGTCTGGGGTATCTGGGAAGGCCCTCTGTCTTTTGGTTCTGCTTGACCACTGCAGGTATGTGGAGGAACAACCCTCAGACTCTGTCCAGTCTCCCCAGATGTCCCTACAGATCTTGACTGCTACAACTAAAGTGTAAATAAAGAAAAAAATTTTAACTAAGAATACAAGATCCACCCCCCCCCCATCCTTTTCCCCAAGAACAGTTCCTCCATGAGCTCAGGCTTTCCAAAACAAACACCAGAAGTAGGGGAGTGTCTCCTCAGGTATAAACACACTGCCCCCAAAGGACACATAGAGACCTCAGAAGGAAAAATTCAAACCAGGACTAAACACAGATGACTCTCACTAGGGATTATCTTGCAACTCAGCACCACCTCTTCCTGCCTCCCCTGCAGATCCCCCTCCCTCACAGATAGAGCCCCCAACCCTCCCATCCCAGGCCTGGGTCTCCCTCCAGGTCTGTCCTTACACCCTGCGGGGAATCCTTGCTCTGATCTAGCTTCTCCAGTCTTAGGCCCCTGCCTCCCGACCCATGCCCAGTCAACAGACGGTATTTGCCTTACATCAAAGAAAGTGTAAACGGTTTTTAAAAAACATTTTGGCAGCTTCAGCAACAGTTTGGAAAACATGTATTATTTTGGAGGTGTCAGACGCCCGTCCTGTCGCTGGCTGTAGAGTGTCACACCTGTGACATCACCAGGGGAAGAAGGGGCTGGCAGGCAAGGCAGTTCCAGGCCGTGGGAATCAACCCTTGTGGTCCAGAGACCCCTTCATGGGGAGCAAGACCTGGAAACCTCCTTCCCTCTCTCGAGTAGCAGCAGGGATTCAGGGTTCAAAGGGCAGCTCCAGAGGCCCCACTCTGCAGCCCCAGTCCTAGCCCACCCCCAAGCCCCAGGTGTCTGCGTTCAGGAAACCACTGACCAAAACCGCCCATCCTGGCCAGGCACCACAGTAACCATTTGCATGAATCATTTTACAACAGGAGGTCCTGGTAAGGAACATGGAACTAACAAGCCACCACCAACCAGAAGAATTTGGGAAAGGTCAAGAGGAGACAGGAGACACCAGTGCATATGTCCTACCAACCTCCAAGAATCCTCGCTGGCATCCATCTTGGCAGGGCAATGCGTGCGCCACCAGGAACGACCCTGAGTCAGAATTATTGGCCAGAGACAACCCGGAAACTAACCCCATCACCATGAAATGTGGGACTTTGAGCTGAGTCTACGCTGCTTCTGGGCCTCCCCACCTCTGACCCCTGCAGGCCAGGAGGCTTCTGGGTGGACATAGTGGGTTGAACATACACATTCATCTCATCGTCCTCCCAAGATTCTAGTGTAATGACAGCTAAGGAATGAAACAGACAGAGACCCCATGGGAGCAGAGACCTGCAGGGGGACAGCAGATGGCAGATTCCGACACGTATCTGGAACTTGGAGAGTTGGATGGAGGGTTGTAACAGATTCTTCAGGGTGACAGAGAGGCATAGCTGAGCTTATGGAAGTGCGTGTGGAGGGTTGATCTACTTCCCAGAAGCCAGAGAGGCTCAGGACTCAGAGCAGCTCAGCTGCCAGGGCTGGTGTGTGGGCTTGAAAGCCCAGCAGCCAGGCAGACTGTCCCCTAAGCACCACCTGCACCCCGATCCTACGGAGCAGGAGATGGAAAATTCCCCCTCTGAGCAAACTGCAGAGGGTCTGAGGGCTCCGGATTGAGAGGGGAGCAAGGCAGCTCTGAAATAAGAGGACTGAGTACACACACCAGGGGTCCCCCCTCAGGCTGGAGACTGCAAATCTCTCCGTTACAGGTTAAGCTGGGTCCTCCCCAAATTCATATGTTGAGGCCCTGACGCTCAGGACTGCAGAATGTGACTGAAGATAGGGTCTTTCAAGAGGCAGTGAAGTTAAAAGGAGGTCACGTGGGTGGGTTCTAATCCAATGTGATTGGTGTCCTTCATAAGAAGAATTCAGACGTAGATAAAGATATGTGAAGACACAGGGAGGGGACTTCCCTGGTGGTCCAATGGCTAAGACTCAGCGCTCTGAATGCAGGGGTCCTGGGTTCGATCCCTGACCAGGGAACTACATACCACATGCTGCAACTAAGCATTTGCATGCCTCAACTAAAGGCTCACACACCCCAGCGAAAAGACTCCCTGTGCCTCAGTGAAGACCTGGCATATCCAGGTCTTATAAATAAATAAATAATAATGCTTTTCCAGAGACACAAGGAGAAGACAGCTATCTGTAAGACAAGGAGACAGGCCTCAGAAGAAAGCAACGCTACCAACACCTTGGTCTTGGACTTCCAGCCACCAGGACTGTGACTAAACACATCTCTGTTGCTTGATCCCCTTAGTCTGTGGTGGTCTGTGGTGGACCTAGCATATAACTCACACTTCCTTGGAAGACTCCAGTTAGATGGCCGATTCCTCCCCGCATCTCGTGAAGTAAAGCCCTGCCCCCAACCTTACATCAAATAATCAGGTGTTTGGCGACTTGCTCTCAACTATGAATTGACATCTAAGGGTCATCAAGCATTTGAGAACAGCGTCCAACATGACAGAGATCAAAAGAAGCAAACAGGTAAAGATGACCCCAGAGGAAACAGAAATAATTCACAAACTAGCCAGAAAACTGCAAACACCTTAAACATAAATCAATAGGGAGCTGGTTAAATAAACCAATGGTACCTCTTTACAATGAAGACCTTTAGGCCGTTAAAAAGGGTAAAAAGAATCTTTACATGTCTTGTGGAAAGAGGTCCATCATGTAGCATTGCACGTGTGCAGACTAAGTTGATTCAGTCGTGTCCAACTCTTTGCATCACTATGGACTGTAGCCCACCAGGATCCTCTGTCCATGGGGATTCTCTAGGCAAGAATACTGGAGTGGGTTGCCATGCCTTCTTCCAGGGCACCTTCTCGACCCAGGGATGGAACCTGAGTCTCTTATGTCTCTGCACTGGCAAGCAGGTTCATTACCATTAGCGACGCCTGGGAAGCCCCCGTGTAGCATTAGGTGAAAGAAAACAGATTACAGTGTGAAGAATGTGATTGTGTTTATGCAAATTACATGTATATAAGCAGGGCCTGGCAGAGGGTGGTAAGCAGGCTCACAGTGTTTTTGTGTTGAGAATATCGTCTAAATGGACTCACATATGTGCTAAAAAAAAAAAAAAATCTGTATGGCTTTCTTGACCTCCAGGCTTGCCCAGTTATCTTTGGACCCACAGAGGGCATTCCTGTTTGATCTAGAGGGCTGGGAACTCATATACTTGCCTAAAGAGGCCAGCACGAAGCCAGGCACACAGCAGACGCTCAGGGACTGCTTACTGAATAAACGGATGGACGGGAGGATGGGTGGCTGGTTGGACATGATCACAGGATCTTGCAGGTAGCTAGGTGACAAGTGAGGTCAGCAAATCCAGCAAAGAGGTGAGGAACATCTCGGGCGCTGAGCTATCCGCCTGCTGAAGACCTGCACACCACCAGGGCTCCTGTCACCTCCCGCCTGAGCAGATAGCGATGCCCAGAAAAGGGGTTGAACCTGTTGAGTTGCCAAGGCAACCAGAAGCATGCTGGGATGCAGAGCTGACAGTCCCAGCAAGTCTTATCTTCCATTTTCTAAATCACAGCCCTGTCGGCACTACCTTAAGGTCCGTCTCTATCAGTTCCCAAACCAGTCCTCTGGGTCTGCTCCCCTCCCTGCCCCTGGTTCCCAAACCAGTCCTCTGGGTCTGCTTCCCTCCCTGCCCCTGGTTCCCAAACCAGTCCTCTGGGTCTGCTTCCCTCCTGCCCCCAGTTCCAGGAGAAGCTGCAGGACTGAGGCCAAAACCTCTTGAGTTCCCCACCCCTGGGAATGGGAGTTCAGGCTCCCGACGGGGCTCAGATCATGCAGGAGACACGGCAGGGGATGGGCCAGGCAGACAGTGGACTGGGAACGGCGGGCCCCTCATAGCGCACCCATGACTTGGACCAAACAGCAGTCCCAGGAGAGTGGGGAAAGGGAGGGCCAAGGGTGTAGGGTGAGCTAGTGACTTGTTTGAAGGCAGAGCTGCAGTTCTTTACTGGCAGAGCAGAGGGGCAGCTCAGATGGCAACAGGGTAAACATGAAAACAGCAGAGCAGGCATCCCGGACAAGCCCTCTACGAAGTGGATATGTGGGAGAAGGCGGCAGCCAGTGGCCTTGCTGCTGGGGTCAGGGGTCTGGGGAGGGTGGGGTTGACTGGGTCTGCAGGGAGGGTGCAGTGGGAACATGTGTTGGAGTGAGTGCTGTGTGTCAGCAGGCTGCGCGCTCCCCCAATGGGCAAGGCTGCTCGGCGAAGCTGCAGCCAAAGTCTCAAGTCTTCAGGCGGTGTGAGCAGGCCTGGTGTCAGGATCTCACACCAGGCAGGATGGGGAAGGAGGTGCTGAAGCACGGGGCGTGGGGAGAGCAAAGGGAGGGCCATATCCAGTTGGGTCAGGCCCCAGAGTAGGAGAGTGAGAGAATGAAAGGGCTGTCAGGATTCTGGAAGGACCCAAGCCTGGGCTCTGTCATCTGATGACAAAGAGACATTTGCCTGTGACCCCTGATGAGGCCCGGAAGCAGAGAGGTCTGTCCCTCTCTCTAAGGCTCTCTGGGCCACTGGCGTGCATGCTAAGTCACTGCAGTCGTGTCTGACTCTTTGTGACCCTATGGAATGTAGCCCGCCAGGCTCCTCTCACCATGGGATTCTCCAGGCAAGAGTACTGGAGTGGGTTGCCATACCCTCCTCCAGGGGATCTTTCCGACCCAGGGATCGAACCCATCTCATGTCTCTGGCACTGATAGGCAGCTTCTTTACCACTAGTGCCACCTGGGAAGCCCTTGTGAGGCCATTAAAGTCTCCTAAACCAGCATGTTTCAACCTCCAAGTACATTCAAACCACCTGGGAATCTTATCAAAATGCAGATTCTAATTCAGTAGATCTAGCAGCAGGCCCGAGAGTCTGCATCTTTAGGAAGCTCCCAAGCTTTGTGGATGCTGCCAATCCACAGCCACACTTTCAGTAGCGTGATTCCAATTATGAATGCTTGCTGTCAGCCATGCAGAATCCTGGGCACAACCTAGACCTGCAGAATCAGAATCTGCTTTTTGACAGGTTGTCCAAGTGACCTGCAGTTCTGTTAAAGCCTGAGAAACACTATTCTGAATCCAGTGGCTTTTGAAATTGTTTGCATAGTGGAGTTGCCTGGGGAGCTCGGAAAACTGCTGCTGCCTGGGTCTCTTTCCCCCAGGAGATTTGGATTTGATTGGTCTTAAATGGGAAGGCTGGGGCTTGGTGGGGGCAACTTGGCCATCAGATTTTTAACACTTCTGCAGGGTTTCCCAGCTAGTGCTAGTGGTAAGAAACCTTCCTGCCAGTGCAGGAGACATGAGACTCGATTTCGATCCCCAGGTGGGGAAAATCGCCAGAGGAGGGCACGGCAACCCACTCCAGTATTCTTGCCTGGAGAATCCCATGGACAGAGGAGCCTGGTAGGCTGCAGTCCATGGAGCTGCAAACACGACTGAGTGACTGAGCACACAGGTGACTCTAACACGCAGCCCAGGCTGAGAACCATTATTCTAAGTTGCAGCTGCCCCTTCAGGTGCCAGGTATGGAAGCTGGCATGCAGGCTGCTCTCAGCCAGCCTTGCACTCCTCAGCCAGACTCTGTCTAGAATCCATGGCTCAAAACACCTGGCAGATTCAAAACCCCAGTCCCAGCCTCTCCAGCAATAACAACTCGAAATGCTCAGGTTTTGCCTGGTAGCTACATGCCTCCAAGAATGGAGACCCTGGGAAGGGAAAGAGGGTGGGGAGGCAACTGCCTCATCAGCACAACTGCCTACACCCTGATGGCCTTTGACACGGAACCTCAAAGGGCTGAGGCAGGAGCCTGCTGCTTCTTTAATGCTGCAATGATATACCTGCCAGGGGGACCAATCCCCATTCTTCTGCTTTGAGAGGAGATGCTGGAAGATGTGGCGCTTTTCACAAAATGCTGTGGACTGGGAGAAGCCACAAGTGGCAATTGGAATCTCGTTTCAACCACCCGCTGAACTACACTGGTTCCTGAAATGGCAGTGAGCAAGGCCCAGGCTCCAGACCCTTTGTGTGCATCAGGGATGAAGGGGTCTGAGGCAGGTGGTGCTGGGTTACCTGTGGCAGGTAGGGGTGTGAGTACCAGAAACCCCAGTGCTGGGCTCAGGGCCAGTCTCCCTCTACATAAGACTTTTTTCCTCTTTTTAGAAATATTTGTTATGTTTATTTATCTGGCTGCCCTGGGTCTTAGTTGCGGCCTAAGGCATCTCCTGTCTTTGTTGCAGTGTGTGGGACCTTCGGTTGTAGCACGTGGGATCTAGTTCCCGGACCAGTGATCCAACCTGGGCTCTCGGCATTGGGAGCATGGAGCCTTAGCCACGGAACCACTCAGGAAGTCCCTACATCGTTTCTGAAGGAGTCACAAACTAGGCCTGGAGGCTATGGGTTTTTACAGCATGTGCCTATAAAATGGATTTGAGGATGGACAGATGGTGGAGAGAGATGGATGTACAGACAGGCAGGGTAGAAGGGCAGAGGGTAACGAGCAGGAACCAAGGAAGGTCCCAGCATCCTAGCCGGGTTGGGGGGAGTTCTGAGACTATGGCAAGAAGCCCCTTTTCCAGACCCTGGCTCAGGGCTGCCCCCACTCAGGATGAGGTATTTCTACTCTTAGGCTCCTATGGGACAGTCTGCTGCTGAAGGGTAAGGCCTAAAATTAAGGCTCAATGCCACGTGCTGCCTGGTGAAACTGGGAGGGCCTCCAGCGGCCCAATGCAAGCCCCCTCCCCACTCTGCTCCTGCAGAGAAGGTCCTCTAGTCGAAAAAACCCATCAAGGGGACCAGACAGTTTCTGCTTACCTGAGTAGCAGGTTTCAGTGCCCTAGCAGCCCATGGACTCATTCAAACAAGCCAATGACATCCTCCCATGAGACCCAGGGGCGCCTCACTCTTTTGATACTACTAGCCTGCCTCCGGTGACCGCTGCTTGTTCTCTCTCCCTGTGACCCGAGGGGTGTGGCATGTGGGGTCCTCCTCCCCCAGGCTGTGACTAGTCCATGTTGAGCTCATCTGTCTAGTGTTGAGGGTTTACCATCCCCATAACCATAGGCTGGGAATCCCCTTTTACTAATGAGGTGAACAGGTGCTCAGCTCTACACTGAGAGGGGCCAGTGCAGAGACTCAGAAGATATACATTTTACTTCCAAGACTGAGCCACATTGAAAAGTAAAATCCAAAGCTTATTACTATCTCTATTTTGCTTTGTAACAAGATAAAGATCTCAGAACTTTCGAATCCAATTACTGGCCCCCATGCAAGCTTCCAGGAGAAGGCAATGGCAACCCACTCCAGTACTCTTGCCTGGAAAATCGCATGGACGGAGGAGCCTGGTAGGCTGCAGTCCATGGGGTCGCTAAGAGATAGACATGACTGAACAACTTCACTTTCACTTTTCACTTTCATGCCTTGGAGAAGGAAATGGCAACCCACTCCAGTGTTCTTGCCTGGAGAATCCCAGGGACGGGGGGGCCTGGTGGGCTGCCGTCTATGGGGTCACACAGAGTCGGACACGAGTGAAGTGACTTAGCAGCAAGCAAGCTTCCATGTTATTGCAGTTTCTAACCCCTCACAAGACGGGTGTTTATTTTTATTACTATATTTTATTTTTTGGCTGTGCTGGGTCTTTGTTGCTGTGCCCAAGCTTTCTCTAGTTGTGGCAAGGGTGGGGGCTACTTTCTAGTTGCGATGCTCAGGCTTCTCATTGTGGTGGCTTCTCTTGTGGGGAACAGGCTCTAGGTGTTCGGGCTTCAGTAGTTGTGGCTTGTGGGCTAAAGAGTGTGGACTCAGTAGTTGTGGTACATGGGCATGTGGGATCTTCCTGGACCAGGGACTGAATCTGGCAGGTGGATTCTTAACCACTGGACCACCAGGGAAGTCCAGGTTTTTATTATTTTTTAAAGTAAATATTTATATTCAACTACATCACACACATGCTCAGTTGCTAAGTCATGTCTGATTCTTAAGACCCCATAGACTGTAGCCCACAGGCTCTTCTGGATTCTCTAGGCAAAAATACTGGTGTGGGTTGCCATTTCCTACTCCAGGGGATATTCCTGACCCAGGGATCAAACATGCATTTCCTGCACTGCAGGTAGGTTCTTTACCACTGAGCCACCAGGGAAGGATCAACAAATAGATCAGTGGAAAAGAATTAAGACACCAGAAACAAATCCTTACATTTAAAGCCAATTTATTTTGACCAAAGCAGCAAGGCAATTCAATGGGCGTGGGGAGGGGCAAGGCAGCTTTCAGTGAGCAGTGCTAGGAAACTGGATATCTGCCTGCAAAAGATCCCTGTGCGTTAGTCGCTGAGTCTTATCTGACTCTTCTCGACCCCATGGACTGTCAGACTCCTCTGTCCCTGGGATTTCCAGGCAAGAATACTGGAGTAGGTTGCCAGTTCCTTCTCTAGAGCATCTTCCCGACCCAGGGATGGAACCCACATCTCTTGCATCTCCCACATTCCAGGCAGGTTCTTTACCATCTGAGCCATCAGGGAAGAAAAAGACCATAACGGCACATAAAACACAAACATTAACTCAAGATGTATCATAGACATAGACAGAAGCGCTGAAACAGGAAAACTTTAAAAGGAAAGCATAGGTGGAAAATCTTTATAACTTTAAGCTAGGCAAAGATTTCTTACATACAACACCAAAAGAATGATCCATAAAAAAAAAAAAAAGAGAGAGAGAGAAATGTACTTCTTCAAATTTAAAAACTTTTTGTACTTCAAAAGACACCATTAAGAAAATGAAAACACAAATCACAGATGGGAGAAATTATTTGCAAATCTAATAAGTACTTGTATCTATAAAACAAAATAACAACTCCATAAAAGACAAATAACTCAATTTAAAAGATGGGCAAAAGATCTGAATAGATATTTCACCAAAGAATATATTCAAATGACTAACAAGCACAAGAGAATATGCTCTATCGCATTAGTCATTAGAGAAGGCAAATTAAACTGACAATGAGATACCCTCACACTCACTAGAATGCCTATAATGAAAAAGACAGATAATAACAAGTGTTGATGAGAATGTGGAGAAATGGGAACCCTCATACATTATTGGCGGGAACGTAAACAGTGTAGCCATTTTGGCAACAGTTTCTTTAAAAATTCAACATAAAGCTACTAAACAATCTAGCAATTCTACTCCCAAGCATCTACCCAAGAGAAACGGAAACAATATATTCACAGGAAGACTTGCATACGAATGTTCATAGTGACATTATTCACCACAGACAAAAAGTATAAACATTCCAGGTGTCCATCGACTTCTGAGTGCATAAACCAAGAATCCATGGACCAGAATACTACTGAACGATAAAGAGGGATAACTACTGATGCAGGCTACATGATGATAGGTGATCACAAACACGATGCTAAGTGAAGCAAGCCAGATGCTAAAGACTACATATTGTATGATTACATTTATGAGCAAATCTATAAAGACAGGAAGTAGATTAGTGGTTGCCTGAGGCAATGGGGAGTGACTGCAAATGACAGAGACCTGGGGAGGGGGCAGTGGCAATGAAAATACCCTAAAATTGGATTGTGGCGATTACAGAGCTCTGTGCATTTATTAAAAAATCACTGAAGTGTGCACTTAAAACAGGTGAATTTTATGGCATGTAAATCATACCCGAATAAAGCTGTTTTGTATAAAAAGGCTCTAGCCACAGGCCTGGTAGCAGGTGTCCCCTGGAGCTCACTGCTTCTCACTAATCCTTCTCACTTTCTGGTCCTGGGATTTCACTTTCCTTCTGGAGTTTTAAGGAAATTGTAGGTTCTGTTTACCCAGAGTGGGTGGGTGCATCAGCTCTGTCAGTCACGCTACCACCGATCTTTGCTTTCTTGGGATTCTGGCATTTTCTGCTCCCCGAGGAGGTCTGTCTGTTAATCTCAGAGAAGCAAAAGGAAGAAACAAAGAACCGGCTTGGGGGAGGGATGGTCCAGCCTGGGTGTGAGCTCCACCTGACTCCTGCTGTTGGCTCTGGTTCCCTCACCCCAGCTCAAGGACACAGCACAGCGGGGGTGGCGTTGGGGGGGTCACGCCGTGCCAATGCCCTTCCTTCCTCTTTCTCTGATGAGCAGGGAGCCCCAGCATGGTGTCAGCTTCAGACCTTAATTTGGGGCCCTAAAGTGGAAGGAAGAGGCAGTTCTAGACATCACAGGACTCCTGGGACCAGTCTGCTTTGAAAAGAGGTGGGTGGACACCAGGAATTCCCCATCACCCTACTTTCTGGGGCTTACCAGGTGGCACAGTGGGAAAAAAATCCTTCTGCCAGGAGTTTCAAGAGACTTGAGTTTGATCCCTGGGTTGAGAAGATGCCATGGAGTAGGAAATGGCAACCCACTCCAGTATTCGTTCCTGGAACATTCCATGGACAGAGAAGCCTGGCGGGCTACAGTCCCTGGAGGTTTCAAAGGGTTGGACGCAACCGACCATGTGCACACACACACTGCTCACGGCTGAGTTCCATGAGCACAGGGACCTCACGGCCCTATTCCCTGCAGATTCCCAGTGTCTGGCTGTACTGGGACTCAATAAATATCTCTAACATAAATGAACGAAAGTGGAAAAGCACCTCCTGCAATAAGAACCCACCTCCTTCTGACCGGTGGCCTTCCTGCCCTCACTGACGGTCACCCCATTCCCAGGCAGGTGCAGGCAGGCACACATTTTGCAAGCCTTGTATATTGTACGTGCCTGATGAGCAGACTTGGTTTAGCCCAGAAAATCCTTTAATTACTGCCGCTACTTCTGGCTGGGTTCTGGGAAGGAACTAATTCAAGCAGCAATCACTCAACCTGAAATATTATGAATGTAATTTCATTATTTGGTCTGCTCCGGTCGCAGGCAGGGGGTTACAATAACTGGTTTGCCGAGTTCCTGCTGGAATGGTAATTAATTTCTCACCCACTTCTGTGGTGACAACCTGCAGACAACTCCTGCCCTGGTGCCCAAGTCACTTGCCCCAGCCCGGGCCCTGATTGTGTGTGTCCCACGCTGCTTGTGGCGGGTGCGACTGTCAGTGTGCACAACGAGGAGTCAGCCCCAAACTTCAGTGGGAAATGGTCCCTATGTGAGCTGTGAGCCCAAGGCACACACACACATATCTCATGGTTGCATGCATATACACTCCTACACAGGACCGTGAATGAGAGTCAGACACGCACACCCATTCACAGAGGTCTCTGTCCTTCACCAGTAAATCTATGACCAAACCAGAATATGTCTGCAACGCACAGGAAAGCACATTAGCATGGCAGTATATGCAGGCACCGCGGCTGGCCCTCCAACACTGTGCGTCTCAGCCTGAGTGGCGGTCAGTTGCCTCACTAAGTCACGTCCAGCTCTTTGTGACCCCATAACTACAGCACACGAGGCTTCCCTGTCCTTCACTATCTCCCAGAGTTTGCTCAAATTCATGTCCATTGAATCAGTGATGCCATCCAACCATCATCTTCTGTTGCCCCCTTCTCTTCTTGCCCTCAATCTTTCCCAGCATCAGGGTCTTTTCCAATGAGTTGGGTCTTTGCATCCAAAGTGTTGGAGCTTCAGCTTCAGCATCAGTCCTTCCAATGAATATTCAGGGTTGATTTCCTTTAAGACTGACTGGTTTGATCCATGTCTTTGGGACCCAAACACCCAGGTTCTAATTTAGGTACTATTAGTTCCTCGTTGTGTGAAAGTGAAATGTGAAAAGTGAAAGTGAAGTTGCTCAGGTGTGTCAGACTCTTTGCGACCCCATGGACTGTAGCCCACCAAGCTCCTCTGTCCATGGGATTTTCCAGGTAAGAATACTTAAAGTACTGGGGTGGGGTGCCATTGCCTTCCCCAAGCCAGTCCTAGGCAGAGCTTTTCCAGGTGTCTGCTGATCAGTGGTGGCCTCCCAGAGGCACCCCACCCCAGTACTTTTGCCTGGAAAATCCCATGGATGGAGGAGCCTGGTAGGCTGCAGTCCATGGGGTCGCTACGAGTCGGACACAACTGAGCGACTTCACTTTCACTTTTCACTTTCATGCATTGGAAAAGGAAATGGCAACCCACTCCGGTGTTCTTGCCTGGAGAATCCCAGGGACGGGGGAGCCTGGTGGGCTTCCGTCTATGGGGTCGCACAGCGTCAGACACGACTGAAGCGACTTAGCAGCAGCAGCAGCAGCAGGACTGGCTTGAAGGGAATCTTGCCAAGGCTGGGAAGAGTTAATGAGTTCCTTGTCCGTTAAGGAGACCTACCACCTCTCTGTCCTGGGGGTGAGGTGGGGGTGGGTAGCACAAGGAAGGTGGGAGGGGGCAGGTCTCAGCCCCGAGGAGGTTGGGGTGGTGGACGGCCCCTCTCTTTCCAGCCCATCTGACCAACAAGTGGTGCCAAGTGTGACCAACTAACTCTGAAAACACTTTCTAAAATTTGAGCAGCCACTTATAAATCAGAAGAAATGACATAACTGTATGTTACAGATGTCTTGCTTCCTTGAAAGAATAAAAAGGAAGATCTGGCTACCCTGGGCCCACATCCCACACAGAACTCTTGGCTGGAGCTGAGCAGCGGCCCTGCCCAAGGAGCCAGGAGCCATCTGTCCCCCTTCTCCCCAACTCCGCTCCCGGTGGTCTTCCTGGCAGCTCTGTGCAGGGACATTTTCTGATGGGCCTGGTGACCCCACACTATTTTTTACTGATATCCCCCTCATCCCTTCCTCTTTTTTATCTCCCTCTGTCTTGAGCATGCCCAGACCCTGAGGGCAAGGGGTAGAAAGCACTCACAGATGCTTTAGCCTTTGGGGAGTTGGGGTGGGGATCCTAGACTCCTCCCAGGCTGCCTTTTCTTCCCAAGATCTATACACATTGAGACATATGAGCAAAATGCGGTGAGGGGTTCACAGATCACCCCCTGAGTCCAATCCAGGTTGGGAACTGCCTGGACTGAGAGTCACTGGCTAGGGTCTGGCCCCTTGACCTGTTTTAAAGAAAGAAAAATAGCGCTAAGTTGTGTACGACGCTTGTGACCCTATGGACTATAACCCACCAGGCTCCTCTGTCCACAAGATTCTCCAGGCAAGAATACTGGAGTGGGTTGCCATTTCCTTCTCCAGGGGCTCTTCCTGACCCAGGAATCGAACCCAGGTCTCCAGCATTGCAGGTAGATTCTTTACCAACTGAGCGACGCAGGACCTGCTTTGGGGCACCCAAGCTGGGGTGAGTGGGGAGCTTGGATGGGGCCAGCATCCTCCGTGGGAGGTCAGTCTTCAGCACTTCTGAGGAGGGTTGGAAAACACTGTGGCCAGGCTGTGGGGCTCAGGGAGAGGTGGCCCCCAGTTTCCTGCCTATACCCCAGACCAGGAGCATGGGAAGACTCCCCCAGGGCTCCTCACCCCTCTGTTGGGAGCCAATCAGCTGTGCAGGGGTGTCGGAGCAGCAGCTGTTGAGGGCAATGGAACCCATTTAAGTTTGGCTGTTTTCCCCATATAAATAGAAAATTTTAAATGAGAGAATTGTCCACCAAGTTTAACCGTGATCCAAGTTAAAACTGTTGGTTTCTCTGGTGGGTCACTTGCAATGTGGGAGACCCAAGTTCGATTCCTGGGTTGGGAAGATCCCCTGGTGAAGGGAATGGCAACCCACTCCAGCATTCTTGCCTGGGAAATCCCATGGACAGAGGAACCTGGTGGGCTACGGTCCAGGGGGCCTCAAAGA
The DNA here is from genome assembly GCA_935064755.1 of Tragelaphus eurycerus. NCBI lineage: Eukaryota > Metazoa > Chordata > Mammalia > Artiodactyla > Bovidae > Tragelaphus > Tragelaphus eurycerus. The sequence goes on from CAKXYN010000020.1 coordinate 13,560,429, forward strand.
GTCGGACACGACTGAGCAACTAAACTTTCAAATTAAAACTGTAGAGCCACAAATTCTGAGGGATAAGCTTCAAAATGGAAACATCAGCAGATACATAACAATGAGCTTCTGACTCAGATGAGATCTGCCTAAGACCCCAGCTTCCTGCAAAGATTTTGGGAAGGACACCCATAGTGACCCTAAAGCCACATGAAAAATGTCACCATAAATGGAAAGGCAGTTGGCAGGCAGTTGAGGTTCAGGTGAGAGTCCCCACAGAGCCTGGCCAGAGGTACTCAGCCCACACACAGAGCATCCCTGATGGGCCCGCTGCACCACGGACCCACAGAGGTTTCCAGAACCATCCTCCAGCACTTCTGTTGTCATAACTACCACCGTGACCTTTTCTGGGTTGGGAAAAAACACACACACACAAGAACCACCCAGTGACATGGAGAAAGGCGACAATCATAGCAACAGCCCTTGTCCTTGGATCAGGTTCCAGCACAGAATCACCTCTGTGCTGCCCACGTTAGCAACCTAGGACTTCTGGAAGGTTAGTGGGGCCTGGATAAGCATATGTTAGGACCTGACGGGGCCCTTCCCCATGCTGGCAGCGAAAGTCACTGTGTCCTGAGTCCCCTCCCCACACCCCCTCCCACGGCCCTGAGACTGCAGACCAAGTGGGGCTGAGCAGGGAAACAAGCCAGGCACGAGGCCACCCCTGGAGCCCTGTGCCTTGGGGATTGAGGTCTTGCCCTGTCCTCCTGCTCTTCCTGGCAGAGCTCTTGGGCTGAGCTGCAGGGGGTGGGGATGACTCTGATGTCAAATCAAGTGACCCCACTGCCACTAACGGTGCCCGGCTGGTGAATGGGCACAGAGTGGGGGAGGTGTGGGGTGCACGCCCCCCTGCTGCCTGCCCAGGTGAGCTCACCGCAGCGACCCAGACCAGGTGTACTGCTGGGGCATCTCACACACAGATCTTGAGCCCCCTCTCCTCTTCCCTGGGTTCCTCCTATCCATTCTGGGCAGGGCAGATGGGAAAGGGGTCAACCCACACCTGAACCCCGCTCTGGGCCCACAGAGTAGTGACTCACGCTGCAGGGGATAGAGCCTGATTCACCTCCCAGGTGGGGGCCCGGGGGCTTTGGAACAATCAGCTGCTGTGGAGACACAACTTGAAACCGGGGCTTCCGGGGGAGGCTTGAGCCTCGGAACCTCCAGCCCAGCTCAGGTCGCTTAGCCCCGTCCAGCTCCACCTGGACTGGGACACAAAGGGAGACCCAGTTTCCCCGCTGCACTGTAACTTCAGAAGGGGTCTTTGTGTGGGCTGTATTAACCAAGAAGCCAGAGAAGCCCTGGGGTTTGGGCAGGGAGTCAGGCTGCCAAAGAAATCTGCTGCGTGTCGGCAAGAAATGCCCTTTGAGAAGATGGAAGAAAGACATCAGAAAATGTAAGAACTGCTGACCGCGCCGTTAACGAGTGGCAATGGGCGAAGAGTGCAAAGTGTGCCTAGGAAGGGCTTTGCAAGCAGGCGAAGCTGCGTTTGAATCTGGGTTCTGCCACTCTAGCTGCGGGACTTTGGGCAACTGACCTAACCTCTCTGAATCTAAGTTCAGGACAATGATGTCTGCATCTCACTGGGTGAAGGGAGATAAAATAAAGGCACTCGAGACAGTGCCTGGCGCCAGTAAATGATAACTATTACTAGGCTTCATGCACACTGAAGCTTAATTACATTGTCTCATTTAAAACATTATCATCGTACATGAGTGTAGAGCTCTGTGGTTTTCAAAGCTATCTTTGTCCATTACTTCATTAGAGCCTCACAGTGATCCTGTATTCTATTTTTAGCATTTTACTTTAGCTCCTTTAAAACATAAGTCTTGCTCTTATTGGATACGATTGTCCCAATTTTCCGTTCCGCTCTCCTTCTTAATTTCCCCACCCCGAGGAACCTTTAGCGTAACAATGCCGGGACCATCTTCTATTAATATCAATTTTCAGATTACAGTGATAAGATGTCTGTTTCCTAATTTAATTAGGTGATTCCTGTATTTAGTTCCTACACGCTCATTATTTTTCATTTAGCGTCTTCTAAATGCACCAAAGGAAAAGCGAGGCTCTGGCTGGTAGACCTCCAGGGTGTCTTCCGCAGTGGGGAAGGAGGAACCCAGGAAATGGGGCCACATCAGAGAGGCAGGTGCCAGGGGGCTAGGGGCTGGGGGCTGGGGCAGTGTCTCAGGAGAGGAGATGGGGGCAGAGAAAGTCCTACTGCAGAGGGGCTCACAGTGGGCACCCCTGAGGGAGGGCTAGGTCTCTCACAAAGCCCCCCCCAAAAGCAGACTTCAAAGAAGACTCCAAAACCGGCACCCCCTGGGCCCATCAGCCCCTCTGGGCTCCGGTGCCAATACTTGAAGGCCATGTGATCTTCTTTTAAAAAAAATAATTTATTTATCTGGCCATGTTCGGTCTTAGTTTCAGCATGAGAGATCTTGGTTGCGTCACGCAAGGTCTTTTGTTACGGTGCGTGGACTCCACAGTTGCCTCATCCGTGCTCTAGAGCACTCGGGCTCAGTAGCTGTGGCTCGGCCTCAGTGGCTCCGTGGCATGTGAGATCACAGTTCCCTGACCAGGGACTGACCGTGTCCCCTGCATTGCAAGGCAGAGTCTGAACCAGGGGACCACCAGCCAAGTCCCTTGAGGGCTGTGTGTTCGGACACATCCCCCTCCCTTTTCTGGCTCTCACTGTCTGATTGCCTTGGAGGTCCCATGTCTGCCCCTTTGTCAGTACTATTCTCTGCACAAACTCCAGGGGGCGCCCGTCACACCATAGTTTAAATCAACGCTACCCTGGGGAAGGCAATGGCACCCCACCCCAGTACTCTTGCCTGGAAAATCCCATGGACAGAGGAGCGTGGTAAGCTCCAGTCCATGGGGTGGCTAAGAGTCGGACACGACTGAGCGACTTCACTTTCACTTTTCACTTTCATGCATTGGAGAAGGAAATGGCAACCCACTCCAGTATTCTTGCCTGGAGAATCCCAGGGACAGCCGTCTATGGGATCGCACAGAGTCGGACACGACTGAAGTGACTTAGCAGCAGCAGCACCCTGGAATCAGTACAGAGCACAGTGGTGCCCCCAAAGTGTGCAGGCCCTCCCTCAATGCTCCCACTCCACCAAGGCGGGGCTCAGCCATCATGCCACGGGCTCTGGTCACCCCTGGTCCCCAACCCTCCAACTATCCACACTGACCCGGCCAGTTTTCTTCCCTCTGCCAGCACAGTGACAGCTGGGCTGATCTTGCTCATCGCCCGACCTGTGGCGCCAGAAGGAACACCCACTAAAGCCACTCGAATTGAGGAAATGGTGACAGGAAGCCCCAGGGCCACGCTTGGAAGGAGTACTGCTACAAGCATCCTGGCCGCAGTTCTGACTTTGAGAAGCCATTGCATTCTGTGTCACGGGGCAGGCCCTCTAGAGAACTGAAAACTCAGTTGCTGCTGCTGCTGCTAAGTCGCTTCAGTCGTGTCTGACTCTGTGCAACCCCATAGACGGCAGCCCACCAGACTCCATGGGATTCTCCAGGCAAGAACACTGGAGTGAGTTGCCATTTCCTTCTCCAATACATGAAAGTGAAAAGTGAAAGTGAAGTCGCTCAGTCGTGTCCGACTCTTCACGACCCCATGGACTGCAGCCTACCAGGCTCCTCCATCCATGGGATTTTCCAGGCAAGAGTACTGGAGTGGGGTGCCATTGCCTTCTCCAGGCACGAGAATACACAGGCCACAAATGTTGGCAATTATGAGGCTGATGGTGCAAGGTAAGCAGAACCTACACAGGCATTACAGATGGAGTCCCAGGGTGTGGGATACTGGTTTTGCATGTATGCGTGCTGCCGCTGCTAAGTCACTTCAGTCATGTCTGTTCAGACTCTGTTAGATCCCATAGACGGCAGCCCACCAGGCTCCCCTGTCCCTGGGATTCTCCAGGCAAGAACACTGGAGTGGGTTGCCATTTCCTTCTCCAATGCGTGAAAGTGAAAAGTGAAAGTGAAGTAGCTCAGTGGTGTCCAACCCTCAGCGACCCCATGGACTGCAGCCTACCAGGCTCCTCTGTCCATAGGATTTTCCAGGCAAGAGTACTAGAGTGGGGTGCCATTGCCTTCTCTGTGTATGCGTGCTAAGTCACTTCAATTGCGTCTGACTCTGTGCAACTCTATGGACTGTAGCCTGCCAGGCTCCTCTGTCCATGGGATTCTCCAGGCAAGATTTCATTTCCTCCTGGAGGGGATCTTCCCGACCCAGGGATAGAACCCACGTCTCTGATGTCTCCTGCACTGGCAGGCAGGTTCTTTACCACTAGTGCCACCTGGGAAGCCCTTCTTTTTGGTTTTACCTAGCGTTAATTTTTCTTTGCTGTGGTCGCAGAAAGGCGAGGCGAGGCATGGCGGGTGAGGCAGCCTTAGTGAATCCCGGGCAGCATGTGGTGAAGAGAGTTTGAACCCACACGCTTGCAGGTGCATTGTTTAGAAACACTGAGTTCTGAGAGTCTCAGCCGTGCTGATTTTGCAATGATATATTGCCAGCTACTTAACAGGATGGATCACTGCAATTACATGTCACTTCTGATATTCACAGTCACAACAAGGAGGTGTCAGCTTCGCAAGGGTTGTAGGAAATATATATGATGTTCCGCAATGCCGTTAGGAACGGGTTTCAGGAGACAGACTCAAGAGGATTCCAATAAAACCCACCTGCCTGGGCAAAGCAGACGGCACCATGGAAACTGGAAGGGCTGGTTCCCCTGGCCAGGGAGGGAGTGTGGGCTTAGGCACCCGGGCTCCAGAGGCTGCCCATCCTCTGGCAGTGCAGAGGGGGCAGGATGGCCAGCACACTTCTGGTTATTCCATCACCCTCACATGGGTGAACTGTTGAGAGCGACTCAGCAGTTACTCCTATGGCCTTTGGCCTGGTGGTGTCTCAGGGTAAAAGGGTCACACCCAAACAAAGGCAGTCACTGCAGGAACAAGACAATCCTCTGAGACTGTTCTGTAGCCTTCAGAGTTGGCATGGGCAGTAACCATGGAACCAATAGTGAGAGCCACACTTTCTCCGGCCAACACAGCCCTGCTCCAGGGAACCAAAGGAGAAGTTCTGTTGATTTCTGAGTCAATTCTGGCTCTGTCAGTTTCTATGAGATATAGGGCACCATACTTAGCATCTGTCAATCCTAAAGGAAATCAACCCTGAATATTCACTGGAAGGACTGATGCTGAAGCTTAAGCTCCAATACTTTGGCCACCTGATGAGAACTGACTCCTTGGAAAAGACCCTAATGCTGGGAAAGACTGAGGGTAGGAGGAGAAGGGGGTGACAGAGGATAAGATGGCTGGACGGCATCACTGACTCAATGGAGATGAATTTGAGCAAACTCAGGGAGATAGTGAAGGAGACAGAAGCCTGGTGTGCCGAAGTTCAAGGGGTTCCAAAGAGCTGGACATGACTGAGCGACTGGACAACAACTTAACACTGAGTTGAGTCTGAGTCTGAGTCTCGCCCAAGTCCACTTCACTGCTGCTGCCGGAGATCAGCGTCTCGTCACCTCTTGTGCCTGGAGAAGGCAGAGTCAAGCAAGCCACAGTTCCCCTCCTCCAGGAAGCCCTCCTGACTCCTCCGGTCAGGACTTTGCCCTCAGGTGTGTGACAGTAAAGGAGCGGGTGTGTGACTGGTGTGAAAGGAGACGCAGTGGAGGAGGAGTGGGGCAGAGCGGGAGCTTTCTGCTCCTCTCACCTGTTCCTGTGGTCTGTGCGTCTGGAACCCTGGGCAGAGGAGACACAGGGAAACTCTACACACCCTGCCTAGCATCTCAGAGGCCATCTGCCCAAAATAGAACACGCAGTCTCTACTCCCCTCCCCCAACCACTCCCTGTCTGGAGTGTCTCCCTTGATGGGTGGCACCCCAACTCCCCTCTACCAATGCCAGAAACCCTGAGCCAGAGTCACCTTGAAACCCTGACAGCTGCCCTCCTCAGCCTCCCATCCATGTGGTTGCCAACACTGCCCCAATCTTGTGATGCCGCTGAACCACCCTTTCCTGTCCCTGCCTGCCTGCCTGACCCAGGCCTGGCCCTCTCTTCTGTCCCCACTCCACCCCTCCCAGCCGCTCTCTGCGTGCCTGAGGTCTCTTCCTCTGCTACTGTTCACAGTTCCATGACATGCAGTCACTGGAGTGGGCTCTCTGACAGCTGCTGCACCCTCAGAATTCCCAGGGCTCCCTAACTGAGCCTGCAGCAAAGGCTTGTGCCCCTGTAACACTCCAAGGGCTTACGCCTGCCTGAGCCTTCAGCCATGAGTGTGGGCCCCTAGGTCTCACTCCAGCCCCTGATGCACTGGGAACTCTTCCCACGCATATTTTCTCATGTGTCCTTGACCCACGCTCTGCTCTGGGCCCAGACAGGTCGGACTGAGCAAGCATCACTGGTGTTGAGAAGGCAGGAGGTGCTGTGGGCAACAGTTGGCTCCCTACGGATGAATCCCGGGATGGCAGGTAACCTCTCGTACCTCAGGAGTCTTGTCTGTCAAATGGTGTAATAGTATTTAACTCAAGGGGTTCCAAAGGTATTGAATGGGCACTAAATACATGTCAAATGTGTGTCTTAGTGCTGGGCTCACAGGGAGCAACTGGGAGCATTAGCCCCCATCAATGTTGTCTGTGTCCACTCTGTAAGTCTTGGGACCTCATTTATTGTAAGAATTACATGCACTAAAAGCTGAAACTCCAATCCTTTGGTCATCGGATACAAAGAGCTGACTCATTGGGAAAGACTCTGACCCTGGGAAAGATTGAAGGCAAACGGAGAAGCGGGCAGTGGAGGATGAGACGTTCGGATGGTTGGATCACTGACTCAGTGGACATGAATTTGAGCAAACTCGGAAAGATAGTGAAGGACAGGGAAACCTGGTGTGCTGCAGCCCATGGGGTGGCAAAGAGTCGTACAGGACTTAGTGACTGAACACACACGTAAACATGGAAAGGGGGACTTCCCTGGTGGTCCAGTGGTTAAGACTCCACACTCCCAGGGGGCATGGGTTCCTAAGATCCTGCATGCTGGGTGGCACAGACAAAGGGGAAAATAAAACCACATAAAGGGCATTGCACAAGACTTGGCATGTGGTATACTTTTGTTATTACTATTATTATTCCTGGATGCCCCGGAAGTAATACCCTAGGGCTGGTTATGGACTGAGTCATCAGAGACTATCTGCAGGGCCCCCTGGGCCATCCCTGCGGCCGCCTTCCTCCCTGAGCATCCCAGCACTGGCCTCAGCCCCCAGCATCCCCACCACCCACAGTTCCACGGCTTTGGGAAAGCAAAGAGCCACTTCACTAAAACGTGGGGGTGGCCTGCTTTGATAAAAATCCACTCTACAAAAACCAAGCATTTAAAAAAATAATAATCCACTCTGCAAAAACCAAGCATTAAAAAAAAAAAAAAAAAAAAACCAACAACTATCTGTAGTGTGCTAGCAACAGAATCTGTATCATAAGGTCACATTTTTGAAAACATATCAACAAATAAGCCAATCCATGCACTGTTCACTTTGGCTTCACGGGTCACTAACAATGTCTCACCTCACCCCATTAAAACAAAATCCATCCCACTTAAAAGAATGGAGAAGAAATGGTACAATTAGAACATCACAGGGGAGGGAGGTGGGGGAGGGATGAAGCAGGAGGCTGGGTTTAGCAGATGTGAGCTTTTATATACAGAATGGATAAATACTGAGGTCCGACTGTATAGTACAGAGAACTATATTCAGTATCCTATGACAATCTGTAATGGAAAAGAATATGAAACAAAAGAAGGTGTATGTGTATATAACTGACTCATTTTGCCGTAAAGCAATAATCATACAACATGGCAAATCAACTATACTTCAATTTAAAAAATAAATTTAAAAAAGAACATTGAATTGTGCAGCTTCGACTGGATGGTCTAGGTCAGGGGGCCCTGACGTCTGGGCCACTGACCAGTTTCCGTCTGTGGCCTGTTAGGAACCAGGCTGTACAGCAGATGAGCGACGGGAGACAGAGCAAAGCTTCATCTGCATTTACAGCTGCTTCTCATCGCTTACATTACTGCCTGAGCTCCCCCTCCTGTCAGATCAGTGGGGCTTGAAGCATCCCGAAACCATCCCCCTGCCCTGGAAAAACTGTCTTTCATGAAACTGGCTACTGATGCCACCGAGTAGGCAGAGTGCCTGAGTGCTTAGTCACTCGGTCGTGTCTGACTCTTTGTGACCCATGGACTGCAGCCTGCCAGGCTCCTCTGTCCATGGAATTTTCCAGGAAAGAATACTGGAGTGGGGTGCCATTTCCTACTCCGGGGCATCTTCCAGATCCAGGAATCAAGCCCGTGTCTCTTGAGTCTCTTGTATTAGCAGGCGAATTCTTTACCACTGAGCCACTTAGGAAGCCACAGGGTCAGTGGCTAACCAATAACTCAAAGCTGGGCAGATGTACTCCTCCCCACAGAAGAACACAGGACCACATATGAATTCTTGCCAAAAAAGAGAAAACAAACCTACATGTGATCAACTGCTAAATTTACGTAATTTACAGGGAGTACAAAGGGCAGAAGGCTATGGTGCACTATACCAAACAGGCACGATCAGCAAAAACCCCAACTGTGGGAGACTTCCAGAACCTGTGACCCAGTTCCCTCCAATAAACAGCAAGGGGGAAGTAAAGGCACGCAGGACGTCTTAGGGACGGAGAGAGGCTTAAACGACTTGTCCACCAGTTGTAATGTGTGAGCCTTATCCAGATACTGACAAAACACATTGGAAATAAAGGTATTTATCACATTTGTGGGATGACTAGAAATGGGAACACTGGACATTTGATGAGATTAAACAATTGTTGAATGTTAAAAGAAAGAATTCTTATCTTTTCAACTAAGAAATACACTGAAATATTTATGGCTTTATGGTTATACAGGGAAGTGTGGGGGAGATAAATTGGGATTAACATAAACACACTACACACTATAGATAACTAATAAGGACCTACTGTGTAGCACAGGGAACTCTACTCAATACCCTGTACCTACATGGGAAAAGAACCTAAGAAAGAGTGGATGTAGGAACACGCGTAACTGATTCACTTTGCCGTACAGCAGAAACGGACACAACACCGTAAATCGACTACACTCCAATAAGAAAATTTTTAAAAAGAAATATTTAGGGGATGTCCCTCGTGGTACACTGGATAAGAATCCCCCTGCCATTGGAGGGAACACAGGATCCCTGGTCCGGATGATTCCACATGCCGTGCAGCAACCAAGCCTGTGAGCCACAACTACTGAGCCCGTGCTCTAGGGCCTGAGAGTCAAAACCACTGACGCCCGTGCTCCTAGAACACGTGCTCTGTAGCAAGAGAAGCAACAGCGGTAAGGAGTCCTCGCATCACAACTGGAAAAAGCCTGCAAACAGCAACAAAGACCCAGTGCAGCCAAATTAAACCAAGACATTTTTTAAAAAAGAAATATTTATGACTGAACTGATTGGCCCTGGTATAAATGCTTTGAAAAGAGAGAAGCGTATGGGGCTGTGGATGGGGCCCCGTTGAGGCTGCTGGGTGCTCGGGACGTGGGGTCCACTGTACTATTCTAATCCGCTTCTCTGTGTGTCCCAAGCTGTCCATAATACAAAGTGCTGCCTTGTATTAAAGCCTGTATACAAAGACAGGCCACCCATAACACACACGTGGAGAGTGCCCTCTGCACCTCCAGGGCCAGCATGTTGGGATGTGTTATTCCCAGTTCTGGTCAGCTCTCTTCCACTTTGGGAAGGGGCAAGAGTAGTCTCCTGGGTCAAGACGTAAGTTTCCGGAGGCCTCAGGGCCTGGCAATATTGGAGACATGAAAAACAGTGGGATAGGTAAATTCTCTGATACCCAAGAACACCTAATCTTAGAATGAAGGTAGGTTAACCCGCAGTGATTTATGTTCCAAAAGGTTTGATCTAAAATATAGCAAATATTTTGGAAAATAGCACTTGGTTTACAGAAGTTGGCAATCCCACCGGATTGCATGTAATGCACAAAGCGGGTGAGATTTGCTGACTGGTCTCTGAAAAGTTCAGGTGCTTTTAAGAGCTGGTAGCTGCATGGGAGAAATCTGAAGGACACGCCAACCCCAAGGGACCACACACAGCTAATGACTCTGTCTGCCTTTTCAAGCTTGTTTCTGTATCTTCACCTGACCACCCTCCCCCTCCCACCTTGGCCAACGCCACCAACAGCAGGTCCCAGACTGCATTCCCAGGAAAGTTTCTGCTGCTGGAAAAAACCCCAGAAGAGCCCGTGGGGAATGTCCTCTGCAGATGGCCCCACCGCTTTGCCCAATCTGGATGACAGGGAAGCCTTTCACGTCTACATCTCCCAGGGCCAAAATTCTGACTTGTCTAGGACTCTTGGGGCCAAACCACCCATGCAGCTGGATACATACACTTTGTAAGCACTGGTTTCCAACAGATAAATGTAATCAAGGTTTATGTGCACAGAGAAGACAACAGGATGGGATTGTTTCACTCGAAAGATCAGAAGAAAATTGTAACTAATGTTGTGGAAAATTACTTTGATATTGCTTTCTTGGTACCGAATCACAATTAGGCTGCCGTGAGAAGTACAGGGGAAGAATAAATGAATAGTAACAAATCAACACAAACAGCCTGTGTCAGGAACACTTTGCTCAGGGAGAGTAACGTAAGCATTACTTAAAGTTTTATGACTGTGTTTGAGGTGATTTACGTAGAACGTACAGGTGCTACGTCCAGGTGGTCCGGCTCCATTTACAGCCAGAAGAAGGGAGCTCACAACCCAAGCGAGCTCCTCACCTGGGTCTGCCAGGTCCTCGCCATTCCTGGCTGCCACCAGGTCCTCGCCATTCCTGGCTGCTGGGGAGGCTGGCCTCAGCTTCCTGCCATCCTGCCTGCCAGTCTACCCACCCCAGAAACCCTCACTGTCCGCTGGGCCCCTACTCCACCAGTGATGGAGGTAATCCACACGTGTGCACTGGGGTAGCTGTGCAGGCCATGCCAGCTGGCGAGGACAGGGATCCACGACACAAGAGGCAAGGTCTCTGTGCCGTCAGCTGCTGCAGCATGGCAGGGCATGTGTCAAGGTCACCAGGCAGCGACCCCACTCAGGACTATCACACTGGTCCCCAGAAGACACCACAGATGGGCGCCTGGCCCCAGTGGACACCACAGACACACTCGGGCCTTCTTTCCCAGGCTTGTCCCACAGAAAGCAGACACAGGACATGAGAACCCTCTGCCCATGTGTGCCCCAACCGCGTGTGCGCACACCAAGACGTGCAGAGGACACACGGCGCCATTATCCCCAAGCCGCGTCCAGAGGCCTTTTTCGAGAGCTCGCTCCCGCTCATACAACACACAACTGCAGAGAACAACTCTGAGTGCTCTGGGTGGTGCGGCCCATGGAGCTAGGTGCTGCTCACAGAGTTGCCGGCCACTCTGGGGCCCACGTGAAGCTGCAAAGCCTCCACAGAGGGACTGGCTCAGTCACGGATCTCTGCTTCCGCAGCTGGGAAGCAGCCAGACCCATCTTCAACAGCCACCTCCGTGGAGGGTCCGGCCCGAGCGTGAGTCAGCACCGGTGACTCACCATCGGCCCCAGGGGGTCCGCCCGGCACTGAGCTGCTTCTCACTGATGCTTAGGGATGAGAGAAACGGCTCACCAGCCTCTCCTGCCAGGGTCTCCAACAGCAGCTGCCAGGCCCAGCTCTGGGCTCCCGCTCCTTCCGCCTTTCCACGTGGCACCTATGGGCCCCCAGGCTGAGCTCAGCGTGGGTGCAGGCTGCCCTGAGCATGTGAACCGTGGCGGGCCCTGTGCCCTCGCCACTCAGGGCCAGGGACCCCCTAACACTGTGTCCCGCACTCCTGGGCTGTGGGCTGTGGGCAGGGATGGAGCAGGGAACCCCGGGGCCTAACCCTCCAGACTCCACACCCCCTTCCTTCTGTCTGTGTCCAGGAGCCCAGGGGTGTCCAGCCATCAAGGACCCTCCCCTAACAAGGCCTCTGGGACCTCTGTTGTAAACGCATGTGCTTGGCCTGGCAGCCGTGCTATCCCTTCATGTGATGCCAACGATTCCTGGCCTTGGCCCCACGCTGGCGGCCCTCCAGGCCGGCCGTGCTCTCTGGGGCTTGGCCACGTCTCAGTCAGAGGGGCCTTGCCTGAGCGTCTCTCTCTACCTTCTGTCCACCCTGAGGCTCCAGGACCACCCTTCCTGCTCCCCCCTCACTGCCACCCCCACCTCTGCGAGTCCAGTGGGCTGGGAGGCAGTAGGTGGGGAGGCCAGCAGGAGACTCTTCAGCTTTACAAAGCTGGGAGGCACTGAGGCACTCCAACTTTCTTGCCCAGGCTGGAGAGGCTGAATTCGAGAGGTCCCCAGCGCTGGGCAGAGAGTCAGAGTCCCATTGGGGAGGCCTGGGCTCCGGGAGAAGTCACTTGTCCTCTGATATCCCAGATCATGTGGGAGAGGACCCAAGAGGTGGTGGGACCCTGAAATCTGAGTTTCATCAGAGGCAATGACCAGATGAGAGAGGGGCAGCCTAGCCATTCTTCCTAAGAGGAGTGCACAGGCCAGAGGTCAGAGGTCAGAAGCCAGAACCACGTGGTTGGTGGCCTGACCGCAGATACAGTGCCCCCACACTGCAGCTGGTGACTGGAACCTCTGCCTTGGCCACGGGGCAGCGAGGAGGCCTGCACCTTAGGTGGGAGAGCCGGGTCAAGCAGGCAGCGGGGCCGAGTGCAAGGGCTCACCTGGTGCCTGGTGGGGGGCGAGCTCCGTGGGGTCCTGCAGGCTGATGAAGAGAAGGAGTCCTGCAGCTCCGAACAGCAGGATGGACGAGAACATGCAAGCCAGGCGCATCGTTCCTGCTCGCGGGAACATCCGGGGCTTGCTCCGGGGTCACCTCTCGGGTGCGGGAGGCGCGTTCTTCCCTCATTGTCCACACCGGGCGTCCATCAGGCCAGGTCTACGGAGCAGTGGGGGAGAAAGACGGCCCATCACTGAGGCCCAGGGCCCCAGTCACTGCTCGTGACCAAGTGGAGTCCCTGGACCCCTCCACCCTTACTCACATGCGTCCCTTTGACCTTCTCAAGCTCAAGGAGGTGAAGGCTGGTCACCACCTGTGACTGAGACACCAGCTTCCTGCAAGGGTCTCCTGTATCTGGACCTTTATAAAAGCCACGGAGAGAGATACTCCCCAGCTCCTGCCCGGGGGGACCCTGGTGTGGACCCATATCACCCACAGCCAGGGACAGCAGCCACCCCCGCACTGTTCAGGCAGGAATCCGGGTCCCTGTGGCTCACAATTGGCCCAGAAGACAGAGAAGTTCTTGGGTCTGTCTCTGCCTTGGCTCCCGTCTACAGGATGCTGGGGATAAGGGTCTCCAGAGAACCAGAAGCTTTGAGAAGGGGCCTCTCAGGCCCAGAGATGTCAGAGACTGACTGACTTGCCACTGTATCAGCCAGAGCTGTCCCTGCCCCGACAGACAGAAGGATGAGCTGGTTGGAATCAGCCCCGCTGGATAGTCACACCGACAGGGGCTGCAGTTCCAGCCAGATCATGGGGATCCCAGCTCTCGAAGCGGTCTGGAGCTGACATGGGGTGGCCAGACCCAGGTCTGACAGATCCAAGGCTCAGAGGCTCTGTCCCTGCAGATGGACACCTGCTGCTCCGGCCACTGCAGACCCAGGCCATGCTCATGCTGCTTGCCCCCACCCTCATTCCCCTTGAAGTAGAAGAAATGCCTGCCAAATATCCCGATACCAACTAGTGACATCAGTTGGGTCAAGCTGTGGGTCAAGACGGGGGCACCCTGGGAGTTCCCTGGTGGTCCAGTGGTTAGGATTTCGAGTTTCCACAGCAGGGGGAATGGGATTGATCCCTGGTCGGGAGAACTAGGATACTCTTTGCCATGTGGCGTGGCCGAAAGAAAAAGACGACAGAGCCCCCCAAGGCCATCTGCCTAAAGGAAAGATGTAAGCTCCTGCCTTGGGGAGTGGGGTGGGGTGGGCTGGGGGTGTGGCGGGGTGGTTCGAGCAAGCTATCACTTGTTCTCCTTGTCTTCACCCGATCCTACCCACCTGGGTCCAGGGACATCACCCTCTTTCTACCTAAGAAGCCCTTTGGGAACTTGCCCCTGCCTGGCACAGGGCAGTGCCCGAGGAAGGCTGAGGCCAGGTGGGCAGTCCCCAGTAACCCCTGAGACACAGCAGGGTGCTTATCAGGCCCCAGACCAGTGTGCCACTCAGCACAAGGATGAGCCCTGCCTGGAGTCTCCTTGGCTTGACATTCTGAACAGGGAACCCATCTCTGACCCAGCACCCACGTGCTGGGGGAGAAAACCCCAGCTTTTGTCCTTCTGTATCCAACCTGAAGATGGGGCATGAGGCAGGAAGTGATAATCAGAGAAACCCCACCCTCCCCTGCCCAAACACACATTTCCAAGGACCAGACAGTTCTCAGCAAAGCTCTGAGGCTGAGAGTTAAATTGCAGGTTTGGGTTTCTCCCCTCCGCAGTCTCTGTAATTATTTTTTCACTCAGTTAACTTTAATTAACCTGCCCCAGGCCTCCATGCACAGGAATACGCCTGAATGCCAGGCTCTCTGAGCTGTGCGAGCGGGAGTTTCCCACGACCTCCCAGCTTTCATGTTTCGGAGGCAGTGCTGACCAGGTGCTGTTTGCCTCTGGCATTGGCTCCGGGGTTTCAGCTGGCCCTGACCTCCCTGCAACAGCCCCTTCCGCATCCCCCCACCCCACCTCACAGCAGAGAAAGGTGGCTGCTTCCTGCCAAAACCAGGGATACCCTGCCTCCAGCTTGCAGTGGGTGAAAATGGGCAGCAACATGTCCCCAAAGGCTCAGACCCTGAAGCCCCTCAGGGTCTGCGGCCTCCCTCTCCATGGTGGCCCCAGATGGGACCATCCTGGGGACCTGGCTCATCATTCTGAAAAGACGCAGGTGCAGGGGTGCAGGCCCCAGGCTCCAGGGAAGGACAAAGCCCACAGCACGCCTGATGGCCTGCGGTCTCCCAGGACCCTCCCTCAGTGATGACAGGCCCTCTGTGCAGGACCCACAGGTTGAAACTATAAGCAAGGCCATGGCTATAAGGACACCCTTAGCTTATGCTGGCCAAGGTACTGACATACTGCCTGCAGACACACCAGCCTTCAGAGTGAAACACGAGGTCAGGAAACCAATCTGATCTAGGGTGAACCCCCAAATTAGGACATTTCTCAAAGTGGGGAGAAGAAAGAAGAGAGGAAGAAGGGAAGAAAGGATGGCAAGTCGAAGGCCAGCAGACACAGTGGCCCGGTAAAGCAGCTAATAATGCGTTGCCCAATCTTGACCCAAAGACTATTTGACGAAGGAAAAGGGACTCAGAGGCACATGTGATCATTATCGTATTGTTTGTATGGTGGCTGGCACTGCAGATGTGACTACAGGAGAGCTGCTCCGTTTCCTCTTCTCTCTAATCTGTCACACAGACACCATTCAAGCTGGTACAGATTTCCCTCCTCCTCCAGCCACAACCTGTTCTCACTTGTTTCTGAACCAGTCCAAACCAAGCCCACCAACTAGAGCCAGGCTTAGAGCAGCCCACGTGCCTGGCGCCAGGCTGAAGACCACATCCCTGACCCCAAATCTGGGGAGAAGAGAAGACAGCCCCAGAACCTGCACTTTCATGGTGGCAGGAGCATCAACCATTCAAGCATCTCAGTTTAGAGACTCTCCCCTTGTTAGCCCCCAAGAGAATATAAGCACTCTCTCTACACCCAGGGAAGCTGGTGTTAGAGACATGCATGGCTTCCCCTGCCCAGACTTAGCTTCTAAGCCTCAGACCCCAGCATCCACCCCTCCACTGGGCCTTTCTCCCAGGGTTGGCTCTCATTGGAGACCATCTGATTAGCTAACTCCTTGCTTCGTGCAAACAGGAATCAAAGGTTAGCCTGCCTCCTCTCTTAATGGTTTGCAGCCTGACTGAGTCTTCAAGGCCCCAGGAGGGAAAGAACAACATCACAGAATCTGTAGGAAACTCCTTCCTTTAAAAAGAGGTAGGTGAGAGATCACCAACAGACCACCAGACACTCCAGACGGTGGGCACATCTGATCCCCTATAGTCCCCATGAGAGTCCTTGTCTTCAAAGTCACATGTTATTTTCAAGGCCACAGGGAGATGATGTTCAAAGGCTGTCTCCCTCTCCTGCGAGTTGAGCTGCTGCCTGGGGAGGGGACACGACAGTCAAGGCTGGAGGTGGGCTGCCCAGGACCCGACAAACACGTTCACAAGCCCCCACTCCCAGTGGGGCGGGTATAGGCTCGGCACGCACTGCATCACACTCCAATGACAAGCGAAGAACCCTCTCCTACTTCCCTTCTAGGATCAGCAGACAAGAAGAAAATTCAAATGATGGAGCGGAAGGGGGAGGGGTGAGGCAAGAAAAATAAATAGCCCATTGAGATTTCAGAAGGTCCTGCCCTCCTCACAGTTCCTAGCGCTCCCAGTGGCTTCTCTCCCTGAGGCCCCAAATGGCGTCACCAATTTTTTACAGGAAGAAAGAGAAATCCAATTAATCTTGTAAACACCTCCTGGGACACAGGGCAGGGCCAAGGATTTCTCCTATTTCCTTATTTATCTGATTTAAAATTTTGTCTCTAGAAAATCCACTTCAGGGCACAAGCAAGGACTTGGGAATTCAGCCAAAACGCACGCACCTCCAATGGCGAAGGGCCGGCAGGCAGACGGACGGACGGCTCCAAGGACACATTTGGCTGCAGACACTCCAAGGCCCGGATACTACCCCCAGTCACCCAGAGGACCCCCTCAGGCTGTGGAGACCCACCCCTGTGCCCCACTGGAGGCAGGAGGAGGCGTCCAGCCTCACGCCGGTGGGTGCACCCACTGGGTGTGCGGGCCCCGGGCCTGGGAAAGTTCTCTGTCCAGTCGCTTCCTCCTCGAACCAGCAGGAGTGAACAGTGACGTCCCTCCTGGCTGAGGGCTCTAAGAGAAGCTGCTCATCGGGAGAGAGGCTGCTATGGCAACTTGAGGAGAATGGAGCCAGACATTGCCGTCACCTTGAATCCGGCACCAAGCATTCAGCTATGGCAAGAGGGGGCCACGCTTCCAGCTCTGCCCCCACTGAGGCCGGCTCTGGGGCTGACCCACCGGCTCCCCTCCTCAGCCTCCTGGCCTCGGTAACTCATTTGCTCTTTGCTGAAACAAAGCACACAGCCCAGTCCCCTGAGAACACCACCTCCATCTGTTTTTGTCAGAGTTCTTCCCTGTATTCAGCTCCTGCTTACTTCTGAGATGGGGTTCTTCTCGATTTCAGCTCATTAAAATCCTGCAGCTAATTAAAACTGCTCTAACGGCAGCGGTGATGGCAGCCGCAAACTCTGGGACGAGTCCCTCCAGTTTTTATGCACAGGCATAAAGTTGCAATGCTCTTTGAGGATGACGGATGGCTGCAAGGGCTCAAGAGTCTGAGGCGGGGCTGCAGACTCCTGCCTCACCACTGACAAGGCTGAGCGCTGACCTGAGTCCTGAAATGGGCAGGGCCCAGCCTCAGCACATCCGGGCAGGCACAACTGCACCCCATTCCTGGGGGAAGCAATTTACTTGATAACCACTCCCTTGTTACAAGGCAGGGATTCCCTCCAATCTCCCACACTGTCTGCAGGAAGAGAGAAAGGCGACCCTGAGGCGATGGCCGAGGTACAAATCAGGTTCAAACAGCCCCAAACCTTGTTCCCACGGCCCCACTAGGTACACCACAGCCCAGCTAATACAAAGAGGATGAAGGGAAGCCTGCAAACACACAGCCATGGCAGGAGGATCCCGAGAGCCTGGCCAAGATGTCATAGGCTGCAGTGTTCTCTTTGCTATTAGGAATAAACCAAACTGTGGGTATTATCTCTGCCCAGAACTTATATTTTTAGGGTACTTTATTACCCTAACTAAAGGAGAGGGTATGGAAAAATAATCCTACAGGTACAGCTTGCAGGCAGTATCCTCAACATTGTGAGCACGGGTATCTCAGTTACAGCCCTTCCTCCACTGTGGAGAGCATTCTCAGGCCTGTTTTGGACTCTTCGCTCATCTTTGTATTCCCAGCACTTAGCACAGTGCCTGGCACAGGTGATCAATAACCTTGGCCACATGTTGAATGAGTGTGAGTTAATAGAGGGGATTGGACCATCTGCAGAGAGGTACTCCATGAACCTGGAATTTTAAAAAGGTCATTTCTGTTTCAGGGAGCTGAGGGTCTGTTTTGATCAGGTCTGAGCTGGAATCAGGTTCAACGAGTAGTCCAATCCTATGACTGAAGAAGAGACAAGGAACTGAGCTCCACCAGGGAACCCAGCAAAACTGACAGCTCCCAAACACCCTAGGCACACTCACCACCAGGATGCCATTTCTATATCTTCATGTTTGATAGGGCAGATTTCAAAACATGGGGCTTGAAGACTAAATGATGACTCTATTTCTATATGTATGAGTATATTAGAACACAAAATACAAACAGACATATAAAATATATGTCATTTAGATACTGTAAAATGGATGATTCTCAAGCCTTTAAAATACAGTATGATGCTAGGGAACTCCCAAACAAAACTGTAGTTTGCAATGATCGGTTGGTTCAGTTGCTCAGTTGTGTCCAACTCTTTGCGACCCCATGGACTGCAGCACACCAGGCTTCACTGCCCGTCACCAGCTCCTGGAGCTTGCTCAGACTCATGTCCATGAATTGCTGATGCCATCCATCCATTTCATCTTCTGTTTCCCTCTTCTCCTCCTATTTTCAATCTTTCCCAACATCAGGGTCTTTTCTAAGGAGTCAGTTCTTTGCATCAGGTGGCCAAAGTATTGTAGTTTCAGCTTCAACATCAGTCCTTCCAATGAATATTCAGGACTGATTTCCTTTATGACTGACTGGTTTGATCTCCTTGCAGTCCAAAGGACTCTCAAGAGTCTTCTCCAACACCACAGTTCAAAAGCCTCAATTCTTCGGTGCTCAGCTTTCTTTACGGTCCAACTCTCACATCCATACATGACTGTTGGAAAAACCACAGCTTTGACTAGACGGACCTTTGTCAACAAAGTAGTGTCTCTGCTTTTTAATATGCTGTCTAGGTTGGTCATAACTTTCCTTCCAAGGAGTAAGCGTCTTTTAATTTCATGGCTGCAGTCACCATCTGCAGTGATTCTGGAGCCCCCCAAAATAAAGTTTCTCACTGTTTCCATTATTTCTCCATCTATCTGCCATGAAGCAATGGGAGCAGAAACCACGATCTTATTTTTCTGAATGTTGAGTTTTAAGCCAGCTTTTTCACTCTCCTCTTTCACTTTCATCAAGAGGCTCTTTAGTTTCTCTTCACTTTCTGCCATAAGGGTGGTGTCATCTGCATATCTGAGGTTATTGATATTTCTTCCAGCAATCTTGATTTCAGCTTGTGCATTTTGAGTGATGTACGCTGCATATAAGTTAAATAAGCATGGTGACAATATACAGCCTTGATGGACTCCTTTCCGTATTTGGAACCAGTCCATTGTTCCATGTCCGGTTCTAACTGTTGCTTCCTGACCTGCATACAGATTTCTCAGGAGGCAGGTCTAGTGGTCTGGTATTCCCATCTCTTTCTGATTTTTCCACAGTTTGTTTTGATCCACACAGTCAACAGCTTTGTCATAGTCAGTAAAGCAGAAGTAGATGTTTTTCTGTAGTTCTCTTGCTTTTCCTATGATCTAACACATGTTGGCAATTTGATCTCTGGTTCCTCTGTCTTTTCTAAAACCAGCATGAACATCTGGAAGTTCTTGGTTCACATACTATTGAAACCTAGCTTTGAGAATTTTGAGCATTACTTTACTAGTGTGTGAGATGAGTGTAATTGTGCAGTAGTTTGAACATTCTTTGACATTGTCTTTCTTTGGGATTGGAATGAAAACTGAGCTTTTCCAGTCCTGTGGCCACTACTGAGGTTTCCAAATTTGCTGGCATATTGAGTGCAGCACTTTCACAGCATCATCTTTTAGGACTTGAAATAGCTCAGCTGGAATTCCATCATCTCCACTAGCTTTGTTCTTAGTAATGCTTCCTATGGCCCACTTGATTTTGCCTTCCAGGATGTCTGGCTTAGGTGAGTGCTCATACCATCGTGGTTATCTGGGTCATGAAGATCTCCTTTGTATAGTTCTTCTGTGCATCCTTTTTTTTTTTTTTTTTAAACATGAGAACCCCATGAATAGTAGTTTGCATGGGTTGATCAAAAACCAGTGAAAGCAATTCATGGTATAACATGAGTGAACCTTGAGGACATTATGCTGTGAAAGGAGCCAGTCACAATAGGACAAATACTGCATGATTCCATGTAGACAAACTCAGAGGCAGGAAGTAGAATAGTGGTTACCAGGGACTGCAGGGGCAGGGGAATGGGGAATTATTACTTAATGGGGACAGACTTTCAGTTGGAGAATATGAAAAAAGTTCTGGAGAAGTGCTGAGGTGATGGCTGCACGATAATGTGAATGTACTTAATGCCTTTGGACTGAAAAATGGTTAAAATGGTTTACATTATGTATATAAATAACAACAACAATATTAATTTTACTTCAATCAAAAATCAATGAAAGCAAACTGAGCAGAAATCACTGTCTTATCATTTCACTCATCCCGCAGGTGCAGGCCCAGGGGCCAAGAGGGACCAGAATTGTCAAGTTCATGCCTGCGTGAAATATGACCAGAATACAGAGGAAACGGGTTTACAAACCCAGGCAACCCCCTCCCCTAAAGTGGCCAGATATCATGGGATGCCAGCAAGACTCAGAGCAGGGAGCCCAGGTTCTGGGCCTGGCTGTCCCTCCAATTTAACTGTTGACCCTTAGGACTTGATTTGCCTAATCTTGGAATCAATCTGCACCCAGAATAAGCACTGTAGATGAGTTTCCAAGTTCCTTGCAGCTCTAGGGTGTGACTAACACGTTTTGGAGAACAGAAAGACATCTTGTGAATTGTATTTGCAGGAGGCCACTTTCAGGCAGAGCGGGTGGCACTCTGGCGAGATGTCCCTCACCCACACCTGCTGACTGTCCCTTGCCAGAAATGTGGGTCGATGCTGTGTCTCTATGGACCAAAGCTGCCAAACTGTTTGCCTTCAAGATAATCTTATCCTTATTGTAAAGGACAAAGGACCCTCATGCAAGTGTCAAACTGGTAAATATGTTTTCAGGTTCTTTGTGGCCCACAGTCATGTCTGAGGCCTGCCTGGTTGAAGTCCACTCTACCTAGGTGACCACTGCTCTATGTTTGAACCCATCAAGTCCAGCTGGGACAGTGCCTCATTTAATGATAAAAATAATTTTAAGGCAGAAGTCTAAAAGTCTAAACAGGGCTAATGATTTAAGTCCCACCATATATATTCATGGTCACCACTGTCATTTAAAAATCTTTAATTTTTAAAGAATGTAAAAGGGCAACATGAGATATCCTTGTGATGATAGAAATGCCCTCTATTTTGACTGTATCTATGTCAACATTCTTACTGGGATACTACACTGTAGTTTTAAAAGACATTACTATTGGGGGAAAATGGATAAAGGGTACACAGTATTTCTCTGTATTACTCCTTACAACCCCATATGTTAATCAATAGTTATTTCAAAATAAGAAGTGTAATTAAAAAAATCAAGCACTTGAAAGTTACTGGCCTTTCAGCTCATGCATAACGGAAGCCAAATTCTAATGTTGTGCATGTAAATAATAGATAACATTTTCATGGATCCGCGCCATCCTCTGTTGTGTAAGAAACACTTTAAAGGTAAGGGAATATGCCTTTAACTGGAAAATTTGATGTGTTAGCAACTACTGGTTGATCTTTGTGCATTTTTCAATTGCAAATTGCACTTTAAAAATGCAAACAATTATTAATATTGATTTGGACTAAAACAATATTGAATTTCAATATATTTCCAGCTCTTTTATGAATTACCCTGTGGATACGTGGTGATTATGATAAAAGAGTATTTGCATGCTCGATTTCTTTTCGGTGAGGAACCTTGAAGAGGGCTGATGTGATCCATGGATAATGAACTTCACAGGGACAAGGCTGGCTCCAGAGTCCTCTGCCAGGTCCTTAAACTTAGCAGCTGGAAGGAACTTTCAGGGCCACTCTCCCCTCTGGACTTTATCCAAACCAGTATCACAGAGCACAGGCTATGAACAACTGCTTTGCGAGGCCTGGAATGGGGCTTAGCATGAGTTCTTTTTTTTAAAGTTTTTAAAAATGTATTTATGTTTAATTGAAGGATAACTGCTTTACAGTATGGTGTTGGCTTCTGCCAAACATCAACATGAATCAGCCATAGATATACCTATGTCCCCTCCTTCTTGAACCTCCCTCCAACCTCCCTCTCCATCCACCCCTCTAGGTTGTTAAAGAGCCCTGGTTTGAGTTCCCTAAGTCATAGAGCAAATTTCCACTGGCTGCCTATTTTGTCCCAGCAGGGCCTGTCCTCAGCCTATTGGGGCTTCCCTAGTAGCTCAGATGGTGAAAAATCCGCCTGCTAACGCAGGAGGCCCCGGTTTGATTCCTGGGTCGGGAAGATCCCTTGGAGAAGGGATAGGCTATCCACTCCAGTATTCTTGGGCTTCTGTGGTAACTCAGATGGTAAAGAATCTGCCTGTGATACAGGAGACCTGGTTTGATCCCTGGGTTGGGAAGATTCCCTGGAGGAGGGCATGACAACCCACTCTAGTATTCTTGCCTGGAGAATCCCCATGGACAGAGGCGCTTGGTGGGCTACAGTCCATGGGGTTGCAAAGAGTCAGACACAACTCAGAGATTAAGCACATCTATTTTACATACAGTAACATGTTTCCCTGTTACCCTCTCCATACATCCCACCCTCTCCTTCATACCCCACTTCCCATGTCCATAAATCTGTTTTCTATGTCTGTATCTCCACTGTTGCATTGCAAATAAGTTCATCAGTACCGTCTTTCTAGATTCCATATATATGCTTTAGTGTACGATATTCATTTTTCTCTTTCTGGGTGTCAGAGAAAAGGAATAGACATTTGTCATGCTTTGTTAATGTTCCAGGCATTATGCTGGGTACTACATAAACATCCCATTTAGCTTTCACACAATAACCTCTCGAAGTAGAAATCTTTATCCCTGTTTGTCACAGGATTGGTTTTCTGTAAGGAGAGGTTGAGATAGAGTTTGGGGTGCAAGATGTGAACAAGGTTCAATATCTATGAAGAGAAAAGGGAGGAAGGAAAAGTGAGTAGAAGGAGAAGTCGGTCAGGGACGCAGGTTCAACAAAGCCTTGATGGGAGCTCAGGAGTGGCTGTCGGCTGTCAGAGCACCCAGCAGCCAGCAGAAATGGCTGTGCCTGTATGCTTCCACCTGATTCGGTAGCTGGATGCAGGGTTCCTGGGGAAGGGCATGACGTGAGAGGAGGCAGTTTCCTGCAGATCCTTAGGGAGCTTACAGCTGACCCCGCTGTCCCATGGGTGCCCAGTAAGTCCTTCCTGGAAGAGGCTTGAGGAAGCATATCTCCAAGTCCTCTGCTCTGTTTTACAAATGATAAAATTAAGACCCAGAGAGACTAAACATTGTCAAGGTTACACAGTAAATAAACCACCCCGGATCTCTTTGACTCGCTTCTTCCAAACAAAAGCGTGGATCAGACTGTCCTGACCTTCAGTTACTGAGACACGAGGGTTTCAAAGTCTCCTGAGGAACATGCAGAAAGTTTGACTGCGTAAGCAGATACCTTCGTTTCACCTCTACTAACATCTCTGCAACACACACACACACGTGCCTGTGCACGCACACACATACGCTTACTTTTTGGCAATTATCTCATTGGTAATGGTAGGCAGGGACGTGGATTATTTGGGTTAAAAGTTCCCCTGACAGTACAGCCTGGAGAGCATCTTCCCCCCCAGCAGAGGTGTCGGATCTTGCCAAGAGCAGCAGACGATGTATGAAGCTGCACGACCTCCTTTTACTTTTAGAAAGCACTGAGCTGTTCACATTTTCCAGCTGCTCTGACATCCAACAGCCACAGCAGGGAAAATTACAGGGAGGAAAAAATTGCATATTTACTTCTCAAAATTGAGAGTTGGGGTATAATATGGACAGAAAGGAGTGTATGAGTAAACCCAGAATGCCCTGGCCCCTGGCAGGTGCAGCTGCTGCCAAGTTGCAAATGGCAATCCATAGACTCCAGAGGAGGAGAGAATGGCAAGGAGGGCTGGCTTCCTTCCAGGGAATCCCTCTCCCTGTGCTGCCCCCAGAGGACTTGCCTTTGTGTTCCCAGCTGGCAAAAGTGCCTGGCACAGAGGAGGTATTTGGGCAATGTGTGGTGAGTGATGAAAGGTTAGGAAGAGGAGGGAGGAAGGGGAGGAATGCTTGTACCCTAGGGCCAGCTGAGTCCTTTTGAAGTTGAGGTCATATGGAGCCTGGCAGGTATCCCCTGGGTGTCCTGTGGGACAAAGATGGCTTTTCTGAGCTGGCTCCAGGGCTGAACACCACATTCTTGATTTTTACTAGTCCAGCATGACTGTCCCTGGATTTCTCAGAACAGGCTGGCTCCTTCCAACCTGAGGGCTCAAAGACTAAGAATATGGCAGAACAATCAACTCTGTTGGCTCTGTCCTGATTGTTGTGTGGAGAATCGGGTCTCTCTCAAGCTCTCAGCAAGAGCCCAAGACTGTGAGTGACCTGGAAGTTCTAATGAGTGGCTATGCATGAGGTAGGAGCTTGCCTTCTTCATGAGCTTCTGCCTCATTTCTTCCTCCACTTGACTTTCCGTATTTCAAGTCTCCTCCCCCTCAATGCCTTCCCCCTCTTTCATCACAGTGTTTGAAAGCCATAAATTTAGGACCAACCTCCGCTCCCTTCCTTTACCCCCTACATCCAACTGTAGACTTGGTCCCCTGCACCTGTCCTATGTTTCCCAGCCTTTCGGGGTGGCTGATTCAGCACTGGGGTCATGGACAGCTCCCTACCTCCATCCCAGTTCCTGTATTGCACTTGCTGTCCTCCCCTGTTTAAAACCATCTGAGCGCTCCCAGTTCCCCTGTGGTCCAAGTTTAAATGTCTCAGCATGTCCCACAAGGCCTGTGAGTACCAAGTCTCATATCTTATCATTTCCTGACAGCCCCCAGGCCAGGCAAGGCATCTACCTTGTATGTTTTAAAGAGGCTGTGGGCTTTCCTCCAACACAAGTTAACGGTGAGAAGTTAGTGTAGAGAAAAGATCACTGGACTCTGAACTGTCAGCTACTTAACATTAAATTTTCTCTCTGGGAGACTTTGGGCATCATTATTTTACATTTCTGAGCTTCAGTTTTCTCAACCAGGAAGTCAGTCTCTGGAAGACTGAGCATAAGCCTGTTTGTGAAGATTCCTGCTGTGATGGGATGCTGTTCTGGGATGGAGGGAAGAGGCTCAGGGCAGGTGGAGTGGGTTGCTGGGTCCCCGTCCGTTCCCTGTGGGGCAGATGATCCCCATAGTTGATCTTGCCCCTCTCTCCAAATGGTTCTGTTGATTTTTTTGCTTACCTTGAACAACCTAAAAGGCAAGGGTGGGGGTGGGGATGGGTCTGGCTTTTCTCTCCCTGAGCCTGTAATCTATTTTCTGAAGTCTTGAGTCCTGGATGTCCTCATCTTTCAGTCTCAAGGACACAGGCAGGAAAGGGTTAAACCTTTACAACCTTGAACATGCCATGCTTGCCAGGCTGGAATAGTGGGCAACACCTAGTGAACTGGGAACATCTGAAAGCAGAATGGTATCCACACAGGCCCCGTGTGTGCCCTGTACCACTCTGCATGTGAAGGGGCACTTGAGTCCTGACTCTCTACAGGTTGCTAACACGGGAAGACACAAGTGCAAATACATATTTTTATGATATGAGACTCAGAATGGCCAATCGATGGTCTTCAGTGAAGCTTTGCTTAGAGCAGCCCATTTCCTAAAATGGGTTTTCCTGACGGCTCAGATAGTAAGGAATCTACCTATAATGCAGGAGAACCAGGTTCTATCCCTGGGTTTGGAGGATCCCCTGAAGGAAGGCATGGCAACCCACTCCAGTATTCTTGCCTAGACAGTCCCATGGACAGAGCAGCCTGGTCAGCTACAGTCCACAGGGTCAAATAATCATATGAAATTTCAATATGAAAATTCTTTTTTAAATGACCATAGGTAGTGGATCTAAATCTTCAGATTTTCCTGTTTGTAAACTTGGATTTTTAACTTGAAATTTCCTGATTCTCCAATTGGCAAGCAATGTACATTTTAAAAATAGATTTGAGCCAATAAAAAACTCATATTCAAGTTGGATTTGGCCTGGGCTCCACTACAGCTGCCTGTGCCATGAAAAGCAAAGCCTGGATTAAAGAAAAGCACCTGATCACTGGATAAAAATGATGCCTAAAAGTTCAAGGAATTTTGTGCAAGATCAGCTAAGGGGAGAAAAAGCTTATGAGTCAGTCATGTTGGAGCAAAGCTGCAGCAGCCCTGCTGGTCAGGAGTGGCTTCCTACAGCTCTGGAAGTGGATGGCACTCAGGCAGAAACAGGGGCTTCCAGCCCAGGGCATCTATCTCTGCCTGGAGGACAGTCACTATGGTGAGACAGGGGAGTCATGACAGAGGATCCCCACAGAGCAGTGGTCAACACACAGGCTCACATTCGAATGTGCCTGTTTGGACTGAATGGTGTCCCTCCCTCCCAGTTCATAGGTTTAAGTCCTAATCCCCAGTACCTCAAAATAGGATCTTATTTGAAAAGAGCATTGCAGAGGTAATGAATCAGAATGAGGTTACACTGGAGGAGGGTGCACCTCTAATCTAACAGGACTGATGTTCTTGTAAAAAGGGGAAATCTGGACATAGACATGCACATGAAGAGATGCTCTGAGAGGATAAAGGCAGAGATTCGCAAGCCAAGGGGATGCCCAAGACTGCAGGCAACTCCCCAGAGGCCTGGAACAGACTCCTCACCATCCTCAAAGGGAACCACTTTGATCTCAGACGTCTGGACTCCAGAACTGAGACAGCACGTTTGGGTTGTTTAACCACCCCCAGCCTGTGGTATTCTGTTACGGCAGCCTCAGCAAAGGAACATACCCCTGTAGCAGAGAACTCAGCCCTCACCTACAGGGCAGCATCCTCGGTGGGAGACGGAGGAGCTGGGGTGTTGCCAGGAGACCAGCTCTCGCCTGGTTCAGTAGTTGCCATCAATTGTGTTCAGTGTCAGGCTCAGCATTTGCCATGATCCCTGTGACAACCAGCATGTGTTCGGAGGTGAATAATAGAAAACCCCAGCTTGGTGGGAATCTCAAAGTTTCACAGTGTCACTAGGACTCAGGTCCTTCCTGGGGCTCTACTCCTCTACAAGCGCTATAAGGGTCCCTGAGACACAGGTTGTATCCTCAGATGGCTCCTTTATGGTTGTATGATGGCTGAACCACGGTCCAGCTTGCAGCCATCCTCATTGCAACAGGACAGAGTCCCATCCCCAGCTGAACCCTGAGCTGATGACACCTCTGGGGCTGGGGGAATGCAGGCCTGGGTTTCCTGGAACCAGTGGAGGTGGAACTGGCCTCCCAGGAGCTGAGGCTGGGTTGAGTCCCTCCCAAACTCAAAGACTAGGGAACAAGAGGTGGAGGGAGGGGTGACCTGGAACTGGCCACTGAATTCACTGCACAGTTATCTCGTCTGCTCCATACAAAAGCTGTGTGAACAACTATACCCCCATTTTAATGGTGAGGAAACAGATTCAGAGAGGCTGAGTAACTTACCCAAGGCCACACTGCTAGGAACTGGTGGTCAGATTTGAATTCAGGGATAAGCTAAAGGACATGGCATCAGATTTGAATTCAGGGCTAAGCTAAAGGACATGCTCTCCACCATTCCTCTTGCTGACTGTGGAATCAACCCTGCCTGTGACTGAGGAAGGCATATTCCAGACACTCACCAGCACAGACCTGTATCGGTCGAGGGCTGGGGTAGAGGAGGGGGTGATCAGGGCTGCTCTGCTGCTCTCAGGAGCCCTCTCTAAGCCACACCCTGCCTCCAACACTGGCCCCCTGGCTCCCAAGCAGACACTTGAGACACAGAGAGAGCTTGAGGGACCACAAGAGCAAGGAAGAGGGCCCTCGCTCATGCATGAATGCTTATGTGACTACATGTGTGCCCATACATGTGTAAACAGGCAGACCTGTCTCTGTGACTCTGGCCTATGGATGGAGTGGGTGAAGGCCGATGTACGTGTGCCTAGATGAATATGTGCATGAGTAGACATATGTGTGCATGTGTGTGCGTGTGTGTGCCGATGTGTGTGGGATCCAGAACCTCTCACCTCCCTGCCCTGTGGACACCAGCTGGGAGCAGTCCAGCTCTAGCCCAGGCCGTTCCCAGCACCTGGACAATGACCGCAGCGGCCCTCACTCCCAGCTCAGCGGTGCTCCCCCACCCCAACCGCTGCCTGGGGTCAGGCCTCCTCCCTGGCAGAGGAGAACAAGGCTCCCTTTTCTGCAGGGCCTGGAGGGAAGGTGGTGAGAAGCTGGGCTGGGGGGGAGCACTCAGGGGTGGCAGCCCAGCAGGACCATCTGCCATCTGTGGGGTGCCCCCCTCTCCCTCTCCATCCTCCTTCCGCCTCAGGGTGCATCACTCTGGCGACCCCTGGGAATTGGAAGCTAATTTTCCACGATCATTAGTGATGGAAAGACCTCAGGTTCTGCCTTTAATTAAAGTCAAACATGGGGCTGAGGAGACGCGCTGCACGTCGGCGTCCTCTTCTCACTTGTAAAAGCCATATGCAAATAATTAAGCCAGGCATGGAAGCCATAATTAAAAATTTCACAAACCCCCTCATTAGCTGAGCAGCCTGTATGGAGGAGTGGAACTGAGTCCCTTCCCCGTGTCGGTGGCAGCTCCAACAGATGGTTAATTGGGGCTGGGGTGGGGGGAGGGCGGCACCTGGGTGACTGGGCACCTGGCAACGAGCTGACAGGATGGTGACCTCCCAGACCAGCAGTGAGGACCTCTCACCTCTGTCGAGGAAGCTTCCAGCTCAGGACCAGGGCTCCCAGAGTGATGTGGGTGAATCCAAACAGCCATCCACCTATCCCAGGGCGAAGAGGACCACAACACAGGACCCTGGTTCCCAAATCTCACAGCCCCTCTGGTTTGAGTCCTCATGTGCACGAGAGAAGAGAGATGGCTCCAGCTGGACCTCATCAAAGTCCCGCCCCTCAGTGTGTCCAAGAGGGGAGCAGGACCTTTGGATGGAGGAGGGCTCAGCAGACCACTTCTCTCTCCCAGCAACTGCATGTGCAATGGCCCTTAATACCCCTCCATGCACACAGATGTCCCCAGGCCTGGGGGCCACTGTGCAGTGAATGATCTATCTGAAGACAGAGGCCTCAGATAGCATTACCCCCTACCCGCACCAACATCCCAGAAGAACTCCATCAGCCCCAGTTTCAGTCAACATCCGGAGAGCTGTGAATGGAGTGACATGGCAACCTCGTGGTCCCAGTCATTCTCTAGCTCTCTCTCCTGCTCCAGTCCCCAAGCCTCAGCCCCTTTAGACATCTGGTCCACCTTGTGTCCTGAATTGATCCTGCCCAGCCAGTCATCGCAGGCATAATCTCCGCGTGTTCTCTCCCACTGCCAAATGAATATTCACTTGTCACAATGGCCACCACTTGTTTTCCGTCCTGCCTGATCAATGGCACTCCTCTGAAGGAGCTGTACTTTCCAGAGGCATTGGTCAACACCTGGGAAGCTGCTCATCGAGCATGAGGACAGGATCTGTTCTGGCTGTGACCAGCCCTCCTCATCTGTAGACCACCGGATGTGGCCGTCACAGAGTGTCTACACAGTTGGCTCTCAGAGACTGGCTCTGCTTTTGTGGATTTGGGGATCTTATGGGGCCACAGGAAGTCACAGAGCCGAGATCTGAGTTCTGTCCTGCTCAGGTCAATCTCAACCCAGAGGAGCCCCCATCCGAGTTTTTCACCAGGTGCCTGAACTCACCCCTTTCCACCTTCCTGGTGGCTCAGGAACATCATTCCTTTTTCCGTCTCTCCTCTGGAGAAGAGAGGAGACATGAATCCTTCTGCCAAGGACCATCAGACACATCCCTTACCCCCTCAGCATCCTGCTTCTGGAAGCCAGCCCGGTGCAGCCTTACTCCTGTTTCTCAGCTGTCCCCAACATGCTTTGATGGGCAGTTCTGCAAGTCAGCTCAGGGTCCCTTCAATTCGTCCACCCTCCAAGTCAAGCTGCCCTGATGGTCAGAGCCCCTGCCCCACCTTCTCCTTCTGTCCCTCTGTTACTGATCAGGGTTCTTGGCTTTCCTCAATCAATAGAAATTGATAAGACCAGATAAGAAACTCACACAAGGCTTTTCTGGGGCCCCTGCTGCAGCGAGGGAGAGTGAGCTGTTTCCTTATACGGGGTGACGGTAGGGGCGGGTTCAGGGGTCAGGCCAGAGGGGTGGTTTAGGTGGTTTGCCCACTCCTTTGGTGATGTTGTGTGCGGGGGCATGCTTTTGCTCCTGGATCTTCAGAGTGGCAGTTGGGTTTTTCAGTCTTCTTGTATCTTGTTGTCCGTAATTTGTCCCAACTTCACAAGCACACAATTAGTTTTAGTCACTTATAGTTTCCTTGAATTTTGTTGCTTCAGGAGATATTTGGCCAGATGCAAGCACTGTAAGGGTCCCAGATCTCAGGTCCCAGCCTGTCTCACCTCCACATCCCCCAGTTACAAATGCATCTCCCTAAGAATCTGCAGTTGAAGCTGCAATACTTTGGCTGCCTGATACAAAGAGCCTGGTGCTCATTGGAAAAGACCCTGATGCTGGGAAAGAGTGAAGGCGGGAGGAGAAGGAGACGACAGAGGACGAGATGGTTGGACAGTATCACCCGCTCAATGGACATGAGTTGGAACATGCTCTGGGAAGTGGTGAAGGACAGGGAAACGTGGCGTGCTGCGGTGCATGGAGTCACAAAGAGTCGGACACAACTTAGTCACTGAACAACAAGAACCTGAACTTTCAGCCCCTGAC
The DNA here is from genome assembly GCA_935064755.1 of Tragelaphus eurycerus. NCBI lineage: Eukaryota > Metazoa > Chordata > Mammalia > Artiodactyla > Bovidae > Tragelaphus > Tragelaphus eurycerus. Next base: position 13,591,599 of record CAKXYN010000020.1, read on the forward strand.
ACAGGATGGTACACAGAAGTAATGCATTCGGATGGGGAAGGGGACTATCCCACTAATACAAGCCATTTATAAATCTTATTTTTTGACCCAGTTTGATTCTTGAAAAGAATCACTGTGAAACATTTCAGACAGACAAAAAATATATTAAAATAATATAAAGAACAACCAGTATACTTACTCTCAACTTAAAGAATAGGCCAATTACTAATATTTGGAGTCTCTTTTGTATTCCTTCCTACTACTTAACCCCTCCCTTCCCTCTAGAGGTAACCACATATGTAATAAATATTTAGTGAGCACCTACTACGTGCTTGGCACTGTTCTAGGCAACAGGGATCTACTGGTGAACAAAACAGACAAAGATTCTGCCCTTGTAGAATTACATTCCAATCAGGGCTTCCCTGGTAGCTCAGATGGTAAAGAATCTGCCTGCCATGCAGGAGACCTGCGGTTCGATCTCTGGGTCGGGAAGATCACCTGGAGAAGGAAATGGCAACCCACTCCAGTATTCTTGCCTGGAAAATTCCATGGACAGGGGAGCCTGGCGGGATATAGCCCATGGGGTCTCAAAAGAGTGGGACATGACTAAGTGACTCACACACACACACACACACACACACACACAGAGGAAAGAGATAGTGCTACCAAAACAATAAATTAGTAAATTACAAATAATACTGCTGCTGCTACTGCTGCTGCTAAGTCGCTTCAGTCGTGTCCGACTCTGTGCGACCCCAGAGACGGCAGCCCACCAGGCTCCCCCGTCCCTGGGATTCTCCAGGCAAGAACACTGGAGTGGGTTGCCATTTCCTTCTCCAATGCATGAAAGTGAAAAGTGAAAGTGAAGTCGCTCAGTCGTGTCCGACTCTTAGCGACCCCATGGACTGGAGCCTACCAGGATCCTCCATCCATGGGATTTTCTAGGCAAAAGTACTGGGGTGGGGTGCCATTGCCTTCCCCACAAATAATACTAGAGGGTGATAAATGCTATGGAGAAAAGGAAAATAGCAGGGTGAAGGGGGTTGGAGGCTAAAGGTAGTCTCAAGACCTAAGCATGTGAGTGGAGGTTTCATTGAGAAGTGCCATTTGAACCATGTGGATATCGAGGGAACAGCCTGTGCAAAGGCCCTGGGGTGGGAGCATTCTTGACACCCAGTGTGTTGGGAAACGTGAACATAATGAAGGTGAAATGAGATAAGGTAAAAGAAGTAATAAAGGGCCAATCATGGACCATTGAGGGCTCCCCAGGTGGCACTAGCGGTAAAGAACCTGCTTGCCAATGCAGGAGACATGAGAGACACGGGTTCAATCCCTGGGTCAGGAAGACCCCCTGGAGGAGGGCATGGAAACTCATTTCAGTATTTTTGTCTGGAGAATCCCATGGACAGATGACCCTGCCAGGCTACGGTCCATAGAGTTGCAAGCAGTCAGACATGACTGAAGCGACTTAGCACGCATGGACCACTGAGAGGATGCTGGCCTTGACTCAGTGAGTTGGGGAAAGAAGAAATTATTATCTGACTTGATTTCAGCAGGACCCCTCTGGCCATGTAGGAAGGTAGGCAAGGGCAGAAACAAGCAACAGGCAATCGTAATAATCCAGGTGAGAAATTTCAGCTACAACATGAAAATCCATGTCTGCCATCCTCATGAGAATTGGCACTTTTGGAAGACAGCTTTATTATGATGTTGAAAATTACATGTTTTCACTTTGATGCTCGGATATCACTGTGTGTCTCAGGTCCACTCGCTGAGCTTTTCTCACATGAGTATTCTGGATCCTGAAAAAACCTGTAAGCTACTCTTTACATCAAGCCTGGCCCTCCCAGCTGGTTTTCATACCCAGCAGTGCAGGAAACTCAGCTGCCTGGTATATGTGAGCAAAATGGAAATGAGATAATGAGATGTACAGTGATGACTGAGAAGGCCCGGAGTGGTCAGGTTGCTTGGGTCCAAATTCCAGCTCCATCACTCATCAACTCTGTAGCCCCTGAGCAAGTGACTTAAGTTTCTCGTGCCTCAGTTTTTTCATCTGCAAAATGGGGGTAATAACGGTTGCCTCCCCAAATTGTTATAAGGACTGAATGAATAAAGGTGATGCTCTTAGTTCTCTGGCACACAGACAGTGCTCTGTCATGTTAGTGGCTGCTTTGGGGAAGACAAACAGAGATACCCAAAAGTGCTTTTTGCCAGGCAAATCCATCAACCTGGACCCAAAGAAACAACTCCTTCTAACAAAGCCTGAATATCAGCAAGAACTGGGAGCTGTGGAAGCTTCCAACAGGGGTCTCTGAGAAATGTTTCAGGGACTAAGGCTACAGGCAGACCTACAGAAAAATGTGACGTTTCTGGAAAGGGCTTCCATGAAACTGGCCCTCGAGCACTTCATCAAGAAGGGAAAATAAGCAGCCATTCCAAGCACTATGCCTCTGCAGCCTGTGCTGGCCTTGGGCAACCTCTACAACACGTGTCACGATGAGCAATGGGGTTGATATTTATTCTGAAGTTCCGTGTTTGCAAAACTATTTCAATCATGTCTGCTGAGTGTGCCGAAAACTTCACAATGATCAATTTCATAAGTTCAACGCAGTTGGTCTTTTCCCTGATGATTAAAAATATAATAGTCAGTCGTTCAGTCTTGTCCGACTCTTTGCAACCCTCTGGATTGTAGCCTGCCAGGCTCCTCTGTCCATGGGATTTTCGAGGCAAGGATACTGGAGTGGGTTGCCACCTCCTCCTCCAGGGGATCTTCCCGGCACAAGGATAGAACCCAGGTTGCACTGAAGGGCAGATTCTTTAGCACTGAGTCACTTGGAAAGCCCCCAAATATGGTAACATCCACCTTCAGCCCATTTATTCACCAAGCGCTTTTGACAATTTCAGTTCAGACCTAGAGAACCCAGTGGGCAATCCAAATTCTTTGGCATGCAAATTTTCACAGAATTAAGGAAACAGCACAGCACAGCATCCAATGCATTGGGTGGGTGTTTCTGGTTCTTGTGAGGTGTTTTTTTTTTTTTTTTACAAAATTAATTATTTTGCTAGCGAGGTTGACGTCTTCTTTAAAAATTGGCAAACGCTGAAACTTGGCAGAGAATAATGGAGTATATTCTGAAAATATTTATGAGGCTTTCCCTTGTATACACACACACACACACACACACACACACACACACACACACACACACAGAGTCCTTTTCTTGAATTTGGCATTGCAAGAACACCCCTAATGGAAGTCTAATATTATTTTCCAATTCAGCTCATTTACTTTGAAGAAATTTGACTCCAGTTCAGAGACATAATCAATTCTATTGGTAGTCTCCAAGGCTTAAAAAAAAAACAGCATTTCCTCTCAGATTGGCTCCCGAGCCACGGATCACACACACCTAGGTAGCTATGCATGGTTTCCTTCCTCACCCATTCATCACTAATAATAGCCAAATAATAGATCTGACCTTTTGCAAAACTTTTACCCTACCACCCTCGTAATGGATTTCCTCCAGGCTATGTTTTCAGCTTCTTCACTAAGGCAAGGTCTGGCTGCCTCAGTGTAGATTTCATGGGAGTTTTCAAAAGGTGAGAATCTGTATCCTTGAAGTGGGCAAGAGTTTTTCACAGGTTGGTGACAAGATCCTGATAATGCTAGTTTCTTTCATGTGAAGCAGAGAATGATGTTTTGCAGGGAAAAATTAGACCCACAGGCTTTAGAATAAATTTCTTGTGGTCTTGGCCCAACATTTTAAGCTATGAGGGTGATTTGGCATGACTGCCCAGAATTTGCCAATGCCTCAAGGAAGGTGCACCTCATCTTTGCACTACAGATAAATCTACCCTTGATATAAACCTCATGCATCATTATCATTAGTTTTGTCCCAGAAAGGGCCAAATAAAGCAAAACTTGATGCTCAATCTGATTTGTAGATGGCAGTGTGACCTCCAGGGCCAGCAGGCAGAGGGTGGTGGGGCAAGCTAGGCACCCATCCAGACACAGGCTCCCAGAAGCAGGAATATGGCTACGGGTTTCTTTTGCATAAAAAGTGGTGAGCACAGAGTACTGTGGTGATGGAAATGATTTTACTTTGATTTCCAGCTTGTGTAGTGTTAGGACCAACTTCAACTCTTGGAAAGGATAGAACTGAAGATGTAACAAACTCACAGTCTCTTTTTTGTGCTACTCTTTAGTAAAAACAAAAATCAAACTTTTCCCCAAAGCATATCTTCACTGTAAAACAGAAAGTGCATATGTTTATGATGTATAATGGGAACTACAGTACACATGTCAACATAAACACACAATAACAGTCCACAATATACATAACACAAGTGTCAGAGAGCAAAAGCTCAGAATCTCTTTCATTCAAAATTCCAGAGTCCCACCTGCCAGGAGAATTGAAAGAAGATTTCTTTTCTATGGCTTGATTATGAAAATCTAATTTTAAACTTTGAACCCTCTCCACAAAACACCTCTCCAATGACAAAATATTCTTTTTCAAGCCTTTCAAATCCTCCTCTCCCTCCTCAGATACTGATACACCTGCTGGAGCTTCATCTGCCTGTCCCTCTTCCTCCCATCCCCCTGGAGAATTACTACTGTTGACCCTCTGGGGAAGGTGGTGAAACAATAATACCACTCGTTTTTCCAAACCCTAATTGCTCAGAGACCTTCTTTCCCTCCCCCACAAAGCCACAGTACCTCTTCCCATCTTGGTCAGGACCAAGCCCCAACATCCATCAGGCTGGAGGGTGGAGTTCCCCGAGGCTGTGTCCTCTTAGCCCGTGAAGGCTCTCAAAAGGAAGGCAGAGGTAACCATCAAGGACCCACTGCATAGAACAAGCAACTCTGATCAGGATTACGTAACAACCTAAATGGGAAAGACCCTTGAGAGTCCTTTGGACTGCAAAGAGATCAAACCAGTCACTTCTAAAGGAAATCGATCCTAAATATTATTTCTAGGGGCTGATGCTGAAGCTCCAATACTTTGGCCACCTGACGCAAAGAGCCAACTCATTCGAAAAGACCTTGATGGTAAGAAAGACTGAAGGCAAAAGGACAAGGGGGCGACAGAGAATGAGACGGTTGGATGGCATCACCAACTCAATGGACATGAATTTGAGCAAACTCTGGGAGATACTGGAGGACAGAAGATCCTGGTGTGTTGCAGTCCATGGGGTTGCAAAGAGTCAGACATGACTTACTGACTGAACATCAACAACAAATGGGGGAAGGATTTGAAAAAAAAATAGATACATGTATATGTATAATTGAATCACTTTGCTGTACACCTGAAACCATAACAACTTGTCAATCAACTATGCTCCAAAATAAAAAGTTTTTTTAAAAAAAGGAAGGAAGGGGCTGACGCAGCATGCCTAGTATGGAAAACCCAGAGTCCCCAAGCTCTAAGCCGCTATCCCCTGGCAACAATCACTCAGACGCAATTTAGTTAATTCCCTTCCACATCTCAGCACTCATGGCAGCCTTTCCACATACAATAGCAGAGGGGGCAGAGTTACGGGCATGGAGGGACCTCAGAATCATCCTTTCTCAAGCTGAGACAATTAAAAACCAAGTGTCAGATTTGCTCTCTGACACGAGCAAGGTTATGGCCACTCTCGTTCTTCCCCTCAGGCCCTGTTGTTTTAGGATGATATGAGGTGACTCTAAAAATGGCCACTATTTCTCTGCCGACACAAAGGCATAAATCACTACATCTTTGGTGCTTTCTTCGTGGTATTGATTCTTCTGAGAATGAAGGCAGATGGTTCTGATATGGCATCATCTCATATTCCCCCAGCCTGATTTATAGATTTCTTTGTGCATTACCTGAACATAAACCAGTCTTGCATTATTTCTTGCACGCTTGTCAAATTAAGGTAAGATATTCTTATTGACCTTTAAACCTTAAAAAAAAAAAAAAACATTAAATATGACTGAGACATTTTCCAGCAAGCATAAAAATGAGCTGGGTCCTCAGATGCCAATTAAGAGGATGTAATTATGAAGGGGATCATTGTGCTTTGGGTAATGATTTAATTTTAGTTCTAACGTGCTCACTCAATGGAGGAAAAGAAAATAAGCTGGTTACGAATAGTTTCGTGTAAGAGACGAGACCAATTTGGCACCATTTGTCCCTTAATTTACCAAAATGGGAAGGAGCTGGGGGAGCTTGGCACCCCAGTCTTCCAGAAGGGAAGGAACGGTTCTTGAAAGGTGCAGAGAGAAGCGGCAGTGGCAAGAACCAAAATAGAGACAAGGCGGCCGTTTGCTGTGATGTTATCAAACAGAGCCGGCACCAGCCTTCAGGCTGTGCAAGGGTGTGAATTGGATCTAACTTTTCAGCAGGGGAGGAAATTCCATTTGGGCGCTGAATTATGGCTTTCTCCTATGTTGCTTCTCCCTCTGCCCTTCCCACCACCGAGCCCAGAACCCGGAAAAGAGTCTCTGGGCAACATCCACATGAGGCTGGTATTGTCTGCTGGGACACAGACACAAGGAATGCACCATTCACTCTTCTACAAACTCCACTCTTCAAGGCTAAGTGATGTTGGCTGCACCTATGTGGTCCAGCCTCGGTGTGTACAAACCTAGGAATGCACACATGCATAGCCCATGAGGCTGACTTTGGCATGTTTGAGGTCCCTTTCAGAAAAATACCCACTCAATGCACTTTAATCATTTATGAAGCTAGTATGAAGGCTGAAAGACAAAAGTAGTACAAACAACTGTGATTACAACAATTAGTTAAGGGATACAACAGATAAAAAGAGGTAAAATGTGACATCAGAACCATGAAACATGGGGAATGAGGGAATGGGGGAGGAATAATGTTAAGCTTTGCAGTGGGATCAAACTTAAGTTGTTATCAATTTAAGACTATTACAGCTATAAGTTGTTATGTGTAAGCCTCATGGTACACACAAAGCAAAAACTTATAGTAAATACACAAAAGAGAAAGAGAAAGGAATATAAGCATACTTCTAAAGAAAGTCATCAAATCACAAAGAAGGCAAGAGAAGACAGGAGCAGAGAAGCGCTATCAAACAGTCAGAAAACAAGAATAAGCACATATGTATCAATAACTACTTTAAATGTACGTGAACCAACTTCTCCAATTGAAAGACAGAGAGGGAATTCTCTGGTGGCCAGTGGTTAAGACTCTGTGCTTCCAAAGCAGGGGTAAGGGTTTGATCCTTGGTTGGGAAATAAGATCCCACATAACATGTGGTGTGGCCAAAAAAAAAAAAAAAAAAAAGACATAGAAAGGAGATAGATACAAGAACAAGACTCATTTATATGCTGCCTATAAGAGACTCACTTTGGATATAGGAATACAGGTATATTGAAAGTGTAGGGTGAGAAAAGATAATCCATGCAAATGGAAACCAAAAGAAAGCTTGAATAGTTATACATCAGTCAAAGTGAAGTGAAGTCGCTCAGTTGTGTCCGACTCTTTGCAACCCCAAGGACTATAGCTTACAAGGCTCCTCTTGTCCATGGAATTTTCTACGGAAGAGTATTGGAGTGAGTTGCCATTTCCTTCTTCAGGGGAGCTTCCTGACCCAGGGATCGAACCCAGGTCTCTCACATTGCAGGCAGACACTTTACCATCTGAGCCACCTTCAAACCTCAAGGAACTAGAGAAAGTACAAATGAAACCCAAAATTAGTAGAAGGAAGGAAATAGAAAAGATTAGAGCAGAAATGAATGAAATATGGGATGTCCCTGGTGGTTAGGTGGTTAAGAATCCACCTTCAAATGCAGGGGATATGGGTTCAATTCCTGGTCATGAAACTAAGATTCCACATGCCACAGGGCAACTGAGGCCATGCTCCGTAACTCTAGAGAAGCCTGCATATGGCAACTACCGAGTTCATGCACTCTGGAGCCCTCAAGCTGCAATGAAAGATGCTTCATGCCGCAACTAAGACCAGACACAGACACAAAATAAACAAATAAATATTTTTTTTAATTAATGAGACAAAGACTAAAAGGACATTAGAAAAGATCAATGAAACTAAAAGCTGGTTCTTTGAAAAGATAAACCAAATGGACAGCCTTTAGCTAGATTTACCAAGAAAAAAAGAGAGATGACTCAAATAAATAAAATCAGAAATGAGAGAGAAAACAATACAACTGATACCACAGAAATACAAAAGATCAGAAGAGACTACTATGAACAATTACACATCCACACATTTGATGACCTAGAAAAAAATGGGTAAATTTCTAGAAATATACAACTTGTCAAGACTTAACCATGATGAAAGAGAAAATCTGAACAGGTCTTCCCTGGTGGTTAAGAACCCGCCTGCTAATTTAGGGTACTATGAGTTTGATTCCTGCTCTGGGAAGATTCTACATGCAGAGGGGCAACGGAGCCTGTGGGCCACAACTACGGAGCCAGTGCTCTAGAGCCCACGTGCCACAGTGACTGATGCCCGTTCACTCTAAAGCTCATGCTCTGCAACAAAAGAAGCCACCACAATGAGAAACCCACACACTGCACTAGACAGTAGCCCCAGCTTGTCACAACTGGAGGAAGCCCACGTGCAGCAATGAATACTCAGCACAGCCAAAAGTGAAATTAATTAACTAATTAAAAAAGAAAATCTGAACAGACTAATTATTAGTAAGAAGATTGAATCAGTAACCAAAAACCTCCTAACAAATAAGAGTCTAGGGCAAGACAACACCCCCTCTGGTGAATTCTACCAAACACTCAAATAAGAATTAATACCAATCCTTCTGAAACTCTTACAAAAGACAAAAGAGGAAGGAAGGAACTCTTCCAAATTCAAGGCTAACATCGCTCTTATACAAAAACCAGACAAAGATGCCACAGGAAAAGAAAACTACAGGCCAATATTCCTGGTGAACATAAAAGCAAAATTCCTCAACAAAACATTACCATACCAAATTCCACAATACATTAAAAGAATCATATATCATGATTAAATGGGATTTAATTCCAAGAATGCAAGGATGGTTCAACGCCTGCAAATTAGTGTAATATACCACATTTATAAAATGGAAGATAAAAATCATTTGCTCATCTCAATAGACAAGTAAAAAGCATTTGACAAAATTCAACATCTATTTATTATTAAAAACTCTCAACAAAATGGGTATAGAGAGAACATACCTCAACATAATAAAGGCCATATATGACAAGCTCACAGCTAACATCATACTTAGTGGTAAAAATCTGAAAGCTTTTCCTCTAAGATCAGGAAAAAGGCAAGGATGCCCACTCTCACTACTTTTATTCAACATAGTATTAGAAGTCCTAGCCACAAAAAAAAATAGGCAAGAAAAATTAATAAATAAAAGGCATGCAAACTGGAAGGGAATAAGTAAAACAGTCACAGTCACTATCTACAGATGACATATTATATAAAGAAAACCCTAAAGACTCATCAAAAACTGTCAGAACTAAGAAACAGATCCAGTAAAGTTGCAGGGTACAAAATCTACACATAAAAATCTGTTGCATTTCTATATACTAAAAAGGGACTATTAGAGAAATTAGGAAAAACAATCCTATAAAATTACATCAAAAATAGAATAAGTTTAACCAAACAGGTGAAATACCTGTATATTGAAAACTTACACACATTAACTTAAGAAACTGAAAAAGACACAAATAAATGGAAAGATATTCCATGTTGATGGACTAAAAGAATTAATATTGTTAAAATACTACCCAAAGCAATCTACAGACTCAAGGCAATTCCTATCAAAATTCCAATGACATTTTTCACAGAAATAGCAAAATAATGCTAAAATTTACATAACACCATAAAAGACAACAAATAACCAAAGCAATCTTAAGAACTGGAGTAACAATCTTAAGATACCTGGAGTTAACAGGCAAATTTGGTCTTGGAGTACAAAATGAAGCAGGCCAAAGGCCAACAGAGTTTTGCCAAGAGAACTCACTGGTCACAGCAAACACCCTCTTCCAACAACACAGGAGACGACTCTACACATGAATATCACCAGATGGTCAATACTGAAATCAGATTGACTACATTCTTTGCAGCCAAAGATGGAGCCGCTCTATACAGTCAGCAAAAACAAGACTGGGAGCTGACTGTGGCTCAGACCATGAACTCCTTATTGCCAAATTCAGACTTAAATTCAAGAAAGTAGAGAAAACCACTAGACCATTCAGATATGACCTAAATCAAATCCCTTACGGTTATACAGTAGAAGTGACAAATAGATTCAAGGGATTAGATCTGATAGAGTATCTGAAGAACTATGGATAGAGGTTTCTGACATTGTACAGGAGACAGGGATCAAGACCATCCCCAAGAAAAAGAAATGCAAAAAAGCAAAATGGCTGTCTGAGGAGGCCTTACAAATAGCTGTGATAAGAAGGAAAGTGAAAAGCAAAGGAGAAAAGGAAAGATATACCTATTTGAATGCAGTTACAAAGAGTAGCAAGGAGAGATAAGAAAGCCTTCCTCAGTGATCAATGCAAAGAAATAGAGGAAAACAATAGAATGGGAAAGACTATAGATCTCTTCTAGAAAGTCAGAGATACCAAGGGAACACTTCATGCAAAGATGGGAACAATAAAGGACAGAAATGGTATGGACCTAACAGAAGCAGAAGATATTAAGATGAGGTGGCAAGAATACATAGAAGAACTATACAAAAAATATCTTTATGACCCAGATAATCACGATGGTGTGATCACTGACCTAAGCCAGACATCCTGGAACGTGAAGTCAAGTGGGCTTTAGGAAGCATCACTACAAAGCTAGTGGAGATGATGGAATTCCAGTTGAGCTATTTCAAATCCTGGAAGATGATGCTGTGAAAGTGCTACACTCAATATGCCAGCAAATCTGGAAAACTCAGCAGTGGCTATAGGACTAGAAAAGGTCAGTTTTCATCCCAATCCCAAAGAAAGGCAATGCCAAAGAATGTTCAAACTACTGTACAATTGCACTCATCTCACAAGCTAGCAAAGTAACGCTCAAAATTCTCCAAGCCAGGCTTCAACAGTATGGGAACCACGAACTTTCAGATGTTAAAGCTGGATTTATTAGAAAAGTCAGAGGAACCAGAGATCAAATTGCCAACATGTGTTGGATCATAGAAAAAGCAAGAGAATTCCAGGAAAACATCTACTTCTGTTTTATTGACTATGCCAAGTCTTTGTGTGGATCACAACAAACTGTGGAAAATTCTTCAACAGATGGGAAAACCAGACCACTAGACCTGCCTCCTGAGAAATCTGTATGCAGGTGAAGAAGCAATAGTTAGAACTGGACATGGAATAAACAGACTGGTTCCAAATCAGGAAGGGAGTACATAAAGGCTTATATTCTCACCCTGCTTATTAAACGTATATGCAGAGTACATCACATGAAATGCCAGGCTGTATGAAGCACAAATTGGAATCAAGATTGACAGGAGAAATATCAATAACCTCAGATACGCAGATGACACCATCCTTAAAAGAGAAGAACTAAAGAGCCTCTTGATGCAAGTGAAAGAGGAGAATTAAAAAGTTGGTTTGAAACTCAACATTCATGGCTAACAAACACATGAAAAGATGCTCAACATCGCTTATTATTAGAGAAATACAAATCAAAACTACAATGAGATATCACCTCACATCAGTTAGAATGGCCCTCATCAAAAAGTCTACAAACAGTAAATGCTGGAGAGGGTGCAGAGAAAAAGGAACATTTTTGCACTGTTGGTGGGAATGTAAATTAATACAGCCACTATGGAAGACAGTATAGGGATTCCTTAAAAAACTAGGAATAAAACCACCATATGACCCAGCAATCCCACTCCTAGGCATATACCCTGAGGAAACCAAAATTGAAAAAGACACATGTATCCCATTGTTCATTGCAGCACTATTTACAATAGCTAGAACACAGAAGCAACCTAGATGTCCATTGAAAGATAAATGGATAATGATGCTGCGGTACATATACACAATGGAATATTACTCAGCCATAAAAAGGAATGCATTTGAGTCAGTTCTAATGATGTGGATGAACCTAGAACCTATTATTCAGAGTGAAGTGAGTCAGAAAAAGAAAGATAAATACCGTATTCTAACACATATATATGGAATCTAGAAAAATGGTACTGAAGAACTTATTTACAGGGCAACAATGGAGAAACAGACATAGAGAATAGACTTACGGACATGGGGAAGGGGGAGGAGAGGGTGAGATGTATGAAAAGAGTAACATGGAAACTTACATTACCATATGTAAAATAGCCAACAGGAATTTGCTGTATGGCTCCGGAAACTCAAACAAGGGCTCTGTATCAACCTAGAGGGGTAGGATGGGGAGGGAGATGGAAGGGAGTTTCAAAACGGAGGGGATATATGTACACCTATGGCTGATTCATGTTGAGGTTTGACAGAAAACAGCAAAATTCTGTAAAGCAATTATCCTTCCATAAAAAATATATCAATTTTTAAAAATCCCTCAACATTCAGAAAACTAAGATCATGGTATCCAGTCCCATCACTTCATGGCAATAGATGGGGAAATAATGGAAACAGTGAGAGACTTTATTTTGGGGGCTCCAAAATCACTGTAGATGATGACTGCAGCCATGAAATTAAAAGACGTTCTTTGGGGGAAAAAAAGCTATGACCAATCCAGACCACATATTAAAAAGCAAAGACATTACTTTGTCAACAAAGGTCTGTCTAGTCAAAGCTATGATTTCTCCAATAGTCATGTATGGATGTGAGAGCTGGACTATAAAGAAAGCTGAGCACTGAAGAATTGAGGCTTTGGAACTGTGATGTTGGAAAAGACTCTTGAGAGTCCCTTGGACTGCAGGGAGATCAAACTAGTCAGTCATAAAGGAAATCAGTCTTGAATATTCACTGGAAGGACTGATGCTGAAGCTAAAACTCCAATACTTTGGCCTGATGAGAAGAACTGACTTCTTAGAAAAGACCCTGATACTGGGAAAGTTTGAAGGTGGGAGGAGAACGGGACAACAGAGGATGAGATGGCATCAGCAACTCGATGGACGTGAGTTTGAGCAAGCTCTGGGAGCTGGTGATGGACAGGGAAGCCTGGTGTGCTGTAGTTCCTGGGGTGGCAAAGAGTCAGACACGACTGAGTGACTGAACTGAACTGAATCTTAAGAAAGAACAAAGCTGGAGGCATCATGATCTCTGATTTCAAGTTACATTACAAAGCTATGGCATGTAAAACAGTATGGTGTTGGCATAAAAACAGACACATGGATCAACTGAATAGAACAGAGATACCAGAAATAAACCCTTGCATACCTGGTCAATTAATTTATGACAAAGGAGCCAAGAATATACAATGTGGAAAAAAAAAAAAAACAGTCTTGTCAATAAATGCTACAGAGAAAACCAGACAGACATTACATGTAAAAAAATGAAACCGAACCACTATCTTAAACCAAACACAAAAATTAACTCAAAATGGATTAAAACTGTAAGAGCTAAAATCATAAAATGAAGAAACTACAGTTTGTAAGCTCCTCAACATAGGCTTGGTGATGATTTTTTGAATCTGACATCAAATGCCAAAGTAACAAAAACAAGTTCATAGATACAAGTAACGGACTGGTGGTTGTTGGACGCAGGGGATGCGGGATGGGAGAAACAGTGAATTCTTCTGGGGGAAGCTATAAACCAATAAATTATTTAAACTACAGTAAATCAATTTTTTAACTGCCCACTTAATAAGCCACCTCGAATTAAATCTACCCCAAAAGCTCACTAAGATAACAAAAGGACCCCACTGATAATGCCCAGCTGCCTATTGGAGCCCGGTCCCCATCCTGTCTCCATATCTCGCATGTATGCACAGAGGCTGTCTCCACCCCTTTCCTCTGAAGGCTGAAATGCCCTAAACCCCTTCTCTGCTTGCATCAGGCTCTGAGTTCCATGGCCTGCCCAGCCACTCTCACCTTCCACTCCCTTCTTTTCTCTGCTGTGATAATTCTGCACTTTCCTGGGTAAACCTGTTCTCTCTTCCTTCAGGGCTTCCCTTGTGGCTCGGCTGGTAAAGAATCTGCCCACAATGCAGGAGACCTGGGTTCAATCCCTGGGTTGGGAAGATCCCTTGGAGAAGGGAAAGGCTACCCCCTCCAGTATTCTGGCCTGGAGAATTCCATGGTCTATACAGTCCATGGGGTAGCAAAGAGTAGGACATGACTGAGCGACTTTCACTTTCTCTTCCTTCCAGGACTGATGACCTCTGTCTTTCTTTCTCTTATTACCTTGATTACCCTGACTACACAAAGACCTGGGAAACACCAGGCAGAGAGAACTCTCCTTACGAGGCTGGGAGGATGGGATGCTGGGGTGTCCACCTGTTAGAAATTGTTTCCCAGACACGCTTATCTGCAGGCATCTGTATGCGTATGTGCATACACACACACATGCATGAGTGCTCATTCAGTGTGAAAGGAAACACACACTCCCTAGCAGTTCCCTGTCCCCCATGGTTATGAAGTGCCCAGTTGCAGACACAAGTGCTCCATCTCAAGCCACATGTCTAATTCACATGGCCTACACAACTGAGCACTAATGCATCCTTCCTGTCCTGCAGCCCATGGCGCTCAACCTCAGCCCAGTGACCCAGGAGAAAACAGGATAAGACAGAGGGGTTCTGATGCCCCAGTCAGAAGGGCTGAGGCTGTTGCCAGGAGAGGCCTGGTTTTCAGCAACCAGCTGCAAGGAGACCACTTGTCTCTTCCCAAAACTGATGATGTCACTCACCTGCCTCGATTTGACCCTGTCCACCACCTTCCCAGGGCTGGGCAGGCCACTCAGAGCCCTGTTCAGGCAAACAAAGCTTACAGAGTGCAGCTGTGTACAAGCTCAGGCCATTCCCAGACTGGCCAGGGCTGGGGAGCACCTCCCAGAAGGCTTGCTTCCTCAGAGGAGAAGTCCTCACACTCCTTCCTGGGGCCTGGCAGCCAAGCCTCCCCTGGTCCAGCTGGAAGCAGCTGCAGGACAGTGCTTAAGAAAAACAATGGTTTTTCTTTTCCCTTTGGCTTTGCAGATCCTCAGTTTTTGGGTTTTTTTTTTTTCAGTAAGATAGCTGTGACTGGATTTCTAAAATATTTCCATTTGCCTTTTTTCTCTACTTTCACATCCACCTGTGTCTTAAGGATCAATTAAACCCTGCTAAAGGAAGCAACCGTTAGAACTGGACATGGAACAACAGTCTGGTTCCAAATAGGAAAAGGAGTTCGTCAAGGCTGTATATTGTCACCCTGCTTATTTAAGTTATATGCAGAGTACATCATGAGAAACGCTGGACTGGAAGAAACACAAGCTGGAATCAAGATTGCCGGGAGAAGTATCAATAACCTCAGATATGCAGATGACACCACTCTTATGGCAGAAAGTGAAGAGGAACTAAAAAGCCTCTTGATGAAAGTGAAAGAGGAGAGTGAAAAAGTTGGCTTAAAGCTCAACATTCAGAAAATGAAGATCATGGCATCCGGTTCTATCACTTCATGGGAAATAGATGGGGAAACAGTGGAAACAGTGTCAGACTTTATTTTTTTGGGCTCCAAAATCACTACAGATGGTGACTGTAGCCATGAAATTAAAAGACGCTTACTCCTTGGAAGGAAAGTTATGACCAACCTAGATAGCATATTCAAAAGCAGAGACATTACTTTGCGAACAAAGGTTCGCCTAGTCAAGGCTATGGTCTTTCCTGTGGTCATGTATGGATGTGAGAGCTGGACTGTGAAGAAGGCTGAGCGCCAAAGAATTGATGCTTTTGAACTGTGGTGTTGGAGAAGACTCTTGAGAGTCCCTTGGCCTGCAAGGAGATGCAACCAGTCCATTCTGAAGGAGATCAGCCCTGGGATTTCTTTGGAAGGAATGATAAAGCTGAAACTCCAGTATTTTGGCCACCTCATGCGAAGAGTTGACTCATTGGAGAAGACTGATGCTGGGAGGGATTGAGGGCAAGAGGAGAAGGGGACGACAGAGGATGAGATGGCTGAATGGCATTACCAACTCAATGGACGTGAGTCTGAGTGAAGTCCGGGAGTTGGTGATGGACAGGGAGGCCTGGCGTGCTGTGATTCATGGGGTCGCAGAGAGTCGGACACCACTGAGCGACTGATCTGATCTGATGTGCTACATGCTGAGCCACTTCAGTTGTGTCTGACTCTTCAGGACCCTATGGACTGTACCCACCCGGCTTCTCTGTCCATGGGATTCTCCAGGCAAGAATACTGGAGTGGGTTGCCATGCCCTCTTCCAGGGGATCTTCCTGACACGGGGATCAAGCCTGCATCTCCTGCAGCTCCTGCACTGCAGGCAGATTCTTTACCACTGAGCTATAGGGAAGCCCAATTAAACCCTAGGAGTCAGCCACTATGGCCCCACAGGTCAAAACCCACCAGCAATCTGTTTCTTTAAATAAAGTTTTATTGGGACACAGCAATACTCATTCATTTTCGTATCATCTGTGGCTACTTCATGTTCTGACTGCAGAGTTGAGTAGTTTCAGCAGAGACCTTTTAGCTCACAGAACCTAAGATATTTGCTACCTGGCCTTTTAAGCAAAGGTTTGCTGACCTCTGACCTGAACTACACATATAATTCACTTATAAGTCATCAATCAAGTAACCTTTTGAGATGTCCAATAAATTGGGTAACCCATTCAATCGGGCTTCCCAGGTGGCAGTGGTAAAAAAAATTCCCTGGCCAATGGAGGAAATGCAAGAGACCTGGGTCAGAAAGATGTCCCCGAGTAGGAGACGGCAGCCTGCTCCAATATTCTTGCCTGGAAAATTCCAAGGACAGAGGAGCCTGGCAAAGGGTTGCAAAGAATTGGACACAACTGAGCATGCACACACATACCACACACATACACACACACACACACAAGCCATTCAACACCATCACTCAAAGAAATGAAAATCCCAGAAGCTCAAGGTAAACCATATAGAATCCCACTTCTAAATCCATACATCTTTTAAAATGACACACGTACACAGGAATATATTCTCATAGGAAAAAAACTTCAAACAATACAATTAAAAATCATTTTGAAAGCTCCTCAATCCTGGGATAATTGGGCACAATTCCTTCCAGACTTCTTTCTAGCAATGTATTTATAATTATGTAAATACAGAATATACAGTTTGGGCTTTTTTGCATGCATATATTTTTTAGCCATAAATGTATATAAGTACATACTGTTCACAGTCTGCTTTTTAACTTAACAATACGTTTTGGATATTTTTCCCAGACAGTACATACATGCTTTTTAACCATCTAGAAAATTTGAAGATTGGGTGTTGCAGATTCTAATCTCTGTACAGAAACATCTGGAGTGGCCACTGAACTTAGCATAACCAGCTCTCCTTCCTCCCAAGAAAGAGGAGACAGTGTCCACAGGGCACGTCAGAAAGCAACCTTTCAGCTGAGGCACTGCGGGGCCCTGGCACACACACACACCCCATCTATCTGAAGGCAACTCCCCACCCCCGAAAGCCCTACTCCTCCTCTACAACTTGTGCCCCATCAAGAAGTCTTTGCATGACCCTCAGCCCCTCCTGGCAGAGTCCCTAAGATCCATGACTCCAAAAACACCATTCAAAGGAGCTATTTGAAAGGAGAATCACTGTGAATTTAAATGACTTTCTCAGAAGCTTGACTTTTAAAAAAGGAAGATGAATCTGGCCCTTGCAAATACAAAACAGATTGAGAAGCTGAGCTTCGTGGAGTGACTTAAACAGGCATTCAGAGCTGGCACCCACTGGGAACAGTGCGGCAAAGGCGGGCGTCAGGAACAGGCAGAGCCTGGAACTTGGTTCATGAGCACCTGCCTCCTCCCACCTTTGAAGCGCCTCTTCATTGCCCCCTGCCTTCATTATCACCCCTGTCTTCACCTCTTCCCTTTATTCCACAAACCCTCACTGAGCACTGCACCCACTATGTGCCAGCTTGTATATACTGCCCTTGAAGAGGTCCCAGCGATGCCAAGACCGTCCCGAAGCAAGGGGCCATGGCATGTGGCTCTGGTCTGGGAAATGGAAGAGCCTTGTGCCCAGGACATCAAGGTGAGAACTGAAGGAGGAGTAGGGCAAGTGAGGATGGTTGAGGGGTAAGAACCTCTCCCACCAGATGCATGCGATTTTCCCTTTAAAAAAAGATCCACTCTGGAGACTTCCCTGGTGGGCTCAATGGCTAGGACTACATGCAGGGGGCCTGGGTTCAATTCCTGGTCAGGGAACTAGACCCCACATGCCACAACTAAGACCCAGCATGGCCAAATAAGTAAATAAATATTAAAAAGAGATCCACTCCTGCTGACAGTGGACAGATCTGTGGGAGGGAGCTGCTCCACTCATCTGCTCTAGCTACCCAGGGGAAGCATGAGTGGTGCCGGGTAAACACTGGTCATAGGCACAGGGGACCCACACACACTGGGTAGGGGCTGTACAGACTGCACAGAAGAGCATGCCTGGGAGGTGGGCACTGCCTCTCTCCTGAAGGTCCAGCCATGATGGTCCAGCCATGGACACACATGGGGCTCAACCTCGGGTTAGGTTCCTCTTCATTCATTGATTGGAATCAAGACCAGTCTGCCAGCTCCATACAGCTTCTGTGCCCTCACGTGCTAGAAAACTTGCTGCCATGAATGCATGTATAGATGGACGTCATTCACCTGGACACCTGGGGAGTCTGGGGCTAAGAAAGGAGATCAAGCTGAGTAAGGAAAGAATATTCATGCCTGGAAAAGCAGTTGTTGGAAGGAAAGGGACTTCTGTGTTAAGGATGACAACAAACACCATTTGTCTAACTTTTTCCTTCCAAACTTCCATTGAAAGGATCAAATAACTTTAGAAACGGGCAGGGTGGGAGTTTGAGCCTGTGTCCATGGAGAAAATCTGGTCAGGGCACAGGGCAGGAAAACACACAAACAGGAATTCCAGCCAGCCCAGTGCAGTGGGCACAGGACGGGTGACAGGGCAGCCTCTGGGAGGTCAGGGCGCCTGGAAGAGTCCAAGGACCACAAAGGAGGTCCAGGAAAGCTTCAGGGGGACGCCAAGTGTCAGCCCCCTGGAGTGACCTCCATCAGATCAGATCAGATCAGTCGCTCAGTCGTGTCTGACTCTTTGCGACCCCATGAATCACAGCACGCCAGGCCTCCCTGTCCATCACCAACTCCCAGAGTTCACTCAGACTCACATCCATCGAGTCAGTGATGCCATCCAGTCATCTCATCCTCTGTCGTCCCCTTCTCCTCCTGCCCCCAATCCCTCCCAGCATCAGAGTCTTCTCCAATGAATCAACTCTTCGCATGAGGTGGCCAAAATACTGGAGTTTCAGCTTTAGCATCATTCCTTCCAAAGAAATCCCAGGGCTGATCTCCTTCAGAATGGCCTGGTTGCATCTCCTTGCAGTCCAAGGGACTCTCAAGAGTCTTCTCCAACACCACAGTTCAAAAGCATCAATTCTTTGGCGCTCAGCCTTCTTCACAGTCCAGCTCTCACATCCATAGGTGGGTACTAATACATCTCACAACATAGCTTCAGGGTCTATAAAGCAAATGATTGGGGAAAAGGAGACTTGACATTTCCCCAGTCGTAAAGGTTTTTAACGCTTTTTAAATGATAAATTATGCAAACAAAATTAAGTGAGAATATTAAAGGCTTGACTAATAAAATCTGGCACTCCCTCTCACACCTTTGTGCTCAGCGAACAGAATACAATTTTCTCAATCACTCTCAGAATATTTAGAAATATGGGTTTATATTAGACTACAGAAAAAAATCTCAATAGAAGTCATTATTTTATCATGATGCAATAAAAATAGAATCTAACAAACAAGAGAGAGGAAAAAATGTTGGCTACAGCATTGCTTTTAATAGAAAAAAGTTCAAAAAATGTAAATTTTCACCAGTAGAAAAATGTTTAATTAAATTTTGGTCCATCCAAACTCTGGAATCCTATGCAACTGCTGAAAAGAATCACCTCATTCATCTAATAGAGCTCCAGAAGAGGAGAATGGGGTGCTAGTAGAAAAGGTAGTAAGTTGAGGGAATATGACTGAGAATGTTTCAGATCAGAAGAAATGTGATTGTTTTTTGTCCTGAAAATGTACACGCAATGCTAAAATCTGGGTAAAAAATTTAAAAATTCACCCATCTTGGTAAAGCTCTAGAAAAACCAGAAAGGAAAATCTTAAACTTTACCAGAAAGAAAAGACAGATCATCTGCCAACATTTAGACCACAGCAGACACCTTGGGGCTTCCCAGGTGCTGCTAGTGATAAAGAGCCTGCCGATGCAGGAGACATAAGAGATGCAGGTTCGATCCCTGGGTTGGGAAGATCCCCTGGAGCGGGCATGGCACCCCACTCTAGTATTCTTGCCCGGAAAATCATATGGACACAGGAACCTGATGGGCCATGGCCCATAGTGCCGCAAAGATTTGAACACCACTGAAATGACTTAGCACAGGCATCTTAGCATCAAGAGATGCTTAGAAGACTGTAGAGGAATATAATTTTTTGTAGGTGTTACAGGAAAATAAAGGTTATTTTCTTCAATTATTCAAGAATGAGGGCAAAATAAAGACATTTCCAGACACCCAAAGCTGCAGGTGTGCCAGCTAAAATAAAAGAATCCTTAAAGGATATATTTCTTTAAGAAAAATGAACTCAGAATGAATAGGATTTAAAAAAAAAACAGGAACATGGTAAAATATGTAAGCAAATTTAACTATCAACTCTACCTATTAAAAATACTATTTTTGCATTAAGGTAGCAAAAAATTCTCAACTATAACAATGGGGAAGATGGAACGAGAAAGTGTTTAGTATGCAGCCTCCATATGCAAAGATGCTCGATTGTTTTGGAGGACAACAGAGATAATAACTTTAGACTTGCTAAAAAAATTTATAGTTAAATATGTATGTTAACATTTTGAGGGTACTCAATTAAATGATAAAAAAAATCTATAGTTTTCAAATCAATAGGGAAAAAAAGAAAGGAAAAAGAAAATTGCATTGATTGCACAAGAAGTAAGAAAGGAACATAAATAGAAGCCACAAAAAAGATGATATAAATAAATCCAAAATATTAGTGATAACAAAAATATTAAGATTGTGTGTTAATTTGTTCTGTCATGTCCAACTCTGTGCGGCCCCATGGACTACTGTAACCCACCAGCCTCCTCTGTTCATGCAATTTTTCAGGCAAGAATACTGGAGCAGGTTTTGCCATTTCCTACTCCAGGGGATCTTCCTGAACCAGGGACTGAACCCATGTCTCTTGCTTCTCCTGCATTGGCAGGCAGATTCTTTGTCACCAGTGCCACCTGGAAAGCCTTTAAGAGATTAAGCCTGTCTAATATTTGGCGATGCTCACTATATGCCAAACTGTGGTATAAGCATTTTTACATATATTGGCTTATTTAATCCTACAAACAAGCGCGTGAGCTAGGGACATTATAGTTACATTTTATAGATGGGGTAACTGAAGCCCCAAGAGGTTAAAGAAGCTTCCCTGGTGGCTCAGAGGTTAAAGTGTCTGCCTAGAATGCGGGAGACCGGGCTTCGATTCCTGGGTTGGGAAGATCCCCTAGAGAAGGAACTGGCAACGCACTCCAGTACTCTTGCCTGGAGAATCCCATGGAGAGAAGAGCCTGGTAGGCTACAGTCCATGGGGTCACAGAGTCAGACACGACTGAGCAACTTCACTTCTTCACTTCACGAGTGCCTACTGCCAATAGAGAGCAGAGCCAGGGTACAGACTTGCACATGCAGAATCCCCAACCCATACACTCCCTCATACTCTCTGCCTTCAGAAACAATGCTTATATACAGACAGAGCCTACTGCCAGCCAAGGAAAACCATTAATTTTGATGGTAAAATCCTTTTAAAAGCAACACAGAAAGGCTGGAAGTAAGTAGCTGGAAAGGGGAATGCCAGAAGTATTAACCAAAGGAAAGATGACATGATATTATTATTAAATAAAAGTGAGTTCAAAGCAAATAAAGAATTAATAGGGGTAAAGAGAGGCACAACACAAGAAGAAAAAGAGCAATCTGAAAAAGAAGGCATAACAATTAGGAACTTGCAGGCATCTAACAACAGAACCTCAAAATACACAAAGCAGAATGTGGCAATCACAAGGAAAATTAACAAATCCATCATCAGAGTGGGAGATTTTAACCAATCTCACTCAGAAATGGAAAGATCAAACTAACAGAAGAAATTAGCAAGTGTATAGAAAATTTCAAAAGCACAGTTGCAAAATTAACTTTATATATGCATGTATATATGTGCATTTATGAAATACGCAAATATAAATATATGTGTGTATTCTTACAGCCAGAAAATAGAGAAGATACATTATGTTCAAGAACACGTAAACATTTATAAAAACTGACCACATACTGAATACCAGATTACAATGTATTTTGAGGAACTAATATACTACAGATCACATTCTCTGACCACAATGTACTTATATTTATTTTTTAATAATTAAAAAATTTATTTATTTTTAGCTGAGCTGGGTCTTTGTTACTACATGTGGGCTTTCTCTAGTTGTAGCGAGTCGGGGCTACTCTCCATTGTGGTAAGTGGGCTTCTCACTGTGGTGGTTTCTTGTTGCGAGTGTGGGTTCAGTAGTTGTGACTCACTAGAGAGAGCACTGGCTCAGTGGCTGTGGTGCATGGGCTTAGTTGCTCCATGGCATGTGGGATCTTCCCCAATCATGGATCAAACCTGTGTCCTGCACTGGGAGGCGAATTCTGAACCACTGGACCACAAGGGAAGTCCCTGTACTTAAATTTTAAAATGAATGATAAACTACATACTTTATGCATTCTGAGATTTACATTTTCATATCATCTCTGAAACCATGATACATCTGACTATAGAGGGGATGTTAGAATTTGAATAGCAGTGATTTTTTTTTTCTTTCTTATTCTCATATAAAATAATGGTGTACATTACAGTCAGCATCAATTTAAATTTCACATAAACACAGTAGTTTTTAAAAATGTATGATATAGTATTATCTAACTAGAAATTAATAACAAAAAATAAAGAGTTTTAAAAGATTCTCCTGAATACCTCTTTTATATCAAAGAGAAAATAAAAATAACAACTTCAGACTATGAAAAATTATGATAATGACAATTTATGCACATCAAAACTTATGGAATGTAGCCAGAACTGTACTCAGAGGAAATTTTTTATCACTTTAAATGTTTTATTCGTAAAGAAAAAAGGTAATAAGTGAACTGGACATTCATCTTAAGATTAGAAAATGAACAAGATAATAAACCTTAAAAGAGGATTAAAGATGAAAGAAGAAACTACAGATCTTTCAGAGTTCAATACCATGATGAAAAAATTCAATAATTGTTTCTTAGAAAAGATCAATAAAATGTATAAATCTCTGGTAAGTCTAATCAAAAAAGGAGAGAAAAACATTAATGAGAAAGAGATATAACCAGAGATGCAAAAAAAAGCCTATTAAAATATAAGAATACCAAGTGGAATTCCATGCTAATAAATTTTAAAATCTTGATTAAATGTATGATAGTCTAGGGAAGCAGAAGCTACACACTCTGATTTAAAAAGTAGAAAAGCTGAATAGAAAATAAGTGTTGAAAACAATCATTCCCACCCCCAGAGGCGTTGTCTTCAGACAGATTTCACTAGAAAATTTCAAACCTTCAAGGAACAGAAATTTTCTATGCTATTTAAAATGTTCCAGAGGATAAAGAAAGGAGAGAAACTTCCTAATTAATTTTATGAATAACACATAACCCTGGCACCAAAACCTGCCAAAGATGAAACAAAAATAAAATCGTAGACTAATCTTGCTTGTCACTCTAGATGTAAAAATCCTAAATAAAAGATCATGGCAGACACACAGCCCCCACCATCACCACCCCTAGTTCCAAATGCATGGAAGTGCTGGATAAAATATAATATCAAATAATTAAATACTTAATCGGGCTTAAAGGAAAAAAAGAGAAATCTTTGGAAGCAAAAAATGAAGAGATGTGAAAACTGGAGCAATAAGCTGTCAGCTGGTGCCCAGAGGCCCAGAACGGCAGATGGCAGACCCCAGAGACCAGAGCTACAGTGTTAGTGTCCACAAGGGGCAGGAGATCAGCCTGGCTCTCCTCTGTCAATAAGAGGAGCTGCAACTGAGCTCCTGCTCTTGAGGGCATCTCACCTCAGTGAAATGGGGGCTGGAACACTCAACCTCTGTCTGGGGAAATACAAAAGATCTTAGAGAGAAGCAGTTTCCAGAAAGAAAGGCAATCCCAACCCTGTACTATGGCCATGAAATTCAAATTTACACCGTATGTGTGGTGCTGGAGTTCCAGCATGCAGACGTAATGGGAAAAATGAGTCCCAACTGACGCATTCATGGAACTCTCAGCAGAAACAATTTTTGAAATGTTCTGAAGCAATGCTTTTACAACCCAGGAGCCACAAAGCTACCATTAAAAAAAAAAAAAGAAGAAATCACCCATCTTAAATTAGCTTGTGTAATTTTTTTGCTTCCCTAGAATATCATACAGAAATTATAATCTGCTCAAGGAAATGATTCACCATGAGGGAAAATCAGCAGATAAACAAACAGAAGGACGAGCGCTCCATGAATACAATAAGGAGAAATCCAAAAAGATAATATGTTTTAAATTATTAAGTGAGTAAAAGAAAGACTAAAAATGATGAAGGAACAAAAACTACAAAAACAAGCATGCAGACTTAAAAGGTCTCCAGAGAATTTCTAGAAATAAAAAAAAAAAATGATTGAAGTTAAAAATACAGTACAAGAGTTTAATAACAGAAGATGTAGCAGCCCAGGATATAAATCTCACCTTATCACCCAAAATGCATACACAGAAAGGACAACACTGAGGTTACAAGCAAGTGAACAGATGAGACAGTCCCAGATAATACTAACAATCATGGACACTCTGGCAAAAACACATCCCCAGGGACTAAAACAAAGTCAGATCCTTCTAGAAAACTTACAATAATGATCTTGAGACAAACACATTGGTGTCAGTATAGGGAACTCTAATAACTAAGACTTACATAGAAATGACCATGTTCCAGGAGCTGTTTTAAGTACTTCACGTATAAAAACGCATTTATTATCACAACAACCTAAGAGTTTGGCAGTGAGAAAACTGATAAAGAGTTTATGTAATTCTCCTCCACTATTATGCCCTGAAGTAGAGTCAGATCCATGTAGCTATCTGCAGAGTTCAAACATGTTCGTAACCAACATGCTATACCATTCCTATATATGAGGCTGGCATTTCAAAGGTTGACGTCGAGAATAAAGGAAAAGAACTATTGGAAGAGATGATGTCTAAAAATGTTTCAGAACATAAGAAAGTCATCAGATTGAACAAATGTTTCAACTTCCCAGCAGGAGAAATGAAATTATATACCTAGATATATCTGAATGAAGCTGAGGAAAATCAAAGCAAAGAGAAAAATCACAAAAACAACTAAAGACATTATCCACAAAGGACTGACAGGATAACTCCTAGCTTCTCTGAGGAATAGTGGAGACCAAAAAGCAACGGACTAAGTCTTCAAAGATCTTCACAACCCAGATAATCATGATGGTGTGATCACTGACCTAGAGCCAGACATTCTGGAATGTGAAGCAAGTGGACCTTAGGAAGCATCACTACGAACAAAGCTAGTGGAGGTGACAGAATTCCAGCTGAGCTATTTCAAATGCTAAAAGATGTTGCTGTGAAAGTGCTGCACTCCATATGCCAGCAAATTTGGAAAACTCAGCAGTGGCCACAGGACTGGAAAAGGTCAGTTTTCATTTCAATCCCAAAGAAAGGCAATGCCAAAGAATGCTCAAACTACTGCACAATTGCACTCATCTCACATGCTAGGAAAGTAATACTCAAAATTCTCCAAGCCAAGCTTCAGCAATACATGAACCATGAACATCCAGATGTTCAAGCTGGTTTTAGTAAAGGCAGAGGAACCAGGGATCAAATTGCCAACATCCACTGGATCATGGAAAAAGCAAAAGAGTTCCAGAAAAACATCTATTTCTGCTTTATTGACTATGCCAAAGCCTTTGACTGTGTGGATCACAATAAACTGTGGAAAATTCTGAAAGAGATGGGAATACCAGACCATCGGACCTGCGTCTTGAGAAACCTATATGCAGGTCAGGAAGCAACAGTTAGAACTGGACATGGAACAACTGACTGGTTCCAAATAGGAAAAGGAGTATGTCAAGGCTATATATTGTTACCCTGCTTATTTAACTTATATGCAGAGTACATCATGAGAAACGCTGGGCTGGATGAAGCACAAGCTGGAATCAAGACTGCCTGGAGAAATATCAATAATCTCATATATGCAGATGACACCACCCTTATGGCAGAAAGTGAAGAAGAACTAAAGAGCCTCTTGATGAAAGTGAGAGTGGAGAGTGAAAAAGTTGGCTTAAAGTTCAACATTCAGAAAACTAAGATCCTGGCATCCGGTCCCATCACTTCATGGCAGATAGATGGGGAAACAGTGGCAGACTTTATTTTGGGGGGCTCCAAAATCACTGCAAAAGGTGACTGCAGCCATGAAATAAAAAGACGCTTACCCCTTGGAAGAAAAGTTATGACCAACCTAGACGTATTAAAAAGCAGAGACATTACTTTGCCAACAAAGGTCTGTCTAGTCAAGGCTATGGTTTTTCCAGTAGTCATGTATGTATATGAGAGTCAGACTATAAAGAAAGCTGAGCACCGAAGAATTGATGCTTTTGAACTGTGGTGTTGGAGAAGACTCTTGGGAGTCCCTTGGACTGCAAGGAGATTCAACCAGTCCATCCTAAAGGAGATCAGTCCTCAGTGTTCATTGGAAAGACTGATGTTGAAGCTGAAACTCCAATACTTTGGCCACCTGATGTGAAGAACTGACTCATTTGAAAAGACCTTGATGCTGGGAAAGACTGAAGGCAGGAAGAGAAGGGGACGATAGAGGATAACATGGTTGGATGGCATCACCGACTCAATGGACATGAGTTTGGGTAAACTCCGGGAGTTGGTGATGGACAAGAAGACCTGGAGTGCTGTAGTCCATGGGGTCACAAAGAGTCAGACACAACTGAGCGACTGAACTGAACTGAACTGAACTGAAAGTCTTCAAAGAGCTAAAGGAATAGAACTATCATTCCAGAGTTTTATATCCTGATTAACCCTTAAGGGCAAAATCATATTTAAATGAACAAAGTCCCAGAGAGTCTTTGGTCTTCCACACAGGTCTTTTCTGAAAGGACTACTAAAGAATTAGAAGGTTAGAAATGGAAGTTGGGACTTTCCTGACTGTCCAGTGGTTAAAACTCCGCCTTGCAATGCATTTTGATCCCTGGTCAGGGAACTAAGATTCACATGGTGCATGGACAAGAAAATCACAGAAACATAGATCAGAAGCAGTAATATAACAAATTCAATAAAGACTTTAAAAATGGTCCACATCAAAAAAATCTTTAAAAAAAGAGAGAGAGAGAGAAAGAAATGGACCCAGAGAGAAGGAAGAAGATGCAATAAGCAAAGGTGAGGAAAAAGTTGGTAAACATTTGTAAATTCAGATAATCACTAACTGTAAATAATAAAAACAGTACCAATGATTTAAAAATTGGGGAATTTATTAACAATATAGTGCTAACTAGACAAAAGGTATAGGATGAGGAAATAATCAAAATTAAAGTGTTCTACAATCATTGTGCTGCTTTGGAAGAAAGTAGAAATTTTTATTTAATTTATATTCTATTAAGCCAAGTATTCATACTGAAAAACTGAAGGTCATCATTGAAAGAATAAAAAATAGAATATATAACTTTCAAATCAGTAAAGGAAGCAAAAAATAAAACATGATTCATCTTTTAGAAAACAGAGAAGATTTTTTAAAAAGAAACAATGAAAAAGCAAGGAATGTAGAAAACACAAAATAAAACAGAAAAAAGAATGCAAATACACCGGTAACCACACACACACACACACGTGCACACACACACACACAGATTAATCTTGCTATGAGAAACTCTTCCGAAACATGATTCAGAAATGTTAAAAATAAAGAGAAATTACAGAGCTACACCATCTAAAAGATAACAAAAATTTTTTTATAATATTAATATAAGGCAAAATAAAATCTAAGGCAAAAAAGCTTCAATGGGGTTTTAAAAGGTTCTTAGAGAAAAAAGGAATAATTCACTAGGAATATATAACAATCTTGAACCCATATGAACCTAATAATAATAATATAGTTTTTTTTAATATAGAGTATAAATGGATAAGATTACAAAGAAAAATCAACAAATTGATAACCATAATAGGAGACTTTAACACATCTCATCCTGAAATTGATAAATTAAGCAACCAAAAACTTAATGATACAGGAGATACAAACAATACAATTAACAAAACAGAGCTAAAGAATGTATATATATATATATATATATATATATATATATATATAAAGGAATGTAGATATATATATAGATATATATATATACATAAAGGAATGTGTATATATATATAAAGGAATTCTGCACCTAACAGAGGGTATATATTATTTCAAACATAATAGAACAAGAAATGACCATATACTAAGAAACAGAGCAATTCTCAACTAAAATTAAAGAATCAATAACATGCAAACCACTATCTCTGGCTATAATGCAGCGAAATTGGAAAGCAGGAAAGAAAAATATGCCCTTGAAATACTTAAGAGTCTAAATAATTCATGAGTCAAAGAAACACAAAGGAAATTATAAAACTTTTGGCTACTGAACAAGCAGTATAATATAATAATTATGTACCCCCAATAAATTAAGATTAATCCAGAAATACATTATAGAGTGGCTCAATGTTAGAATATCTATTAATATAATTTATTGCATCATTAGGTCAAAGGATAAAAATCATGTTTATCCACACAGATTAAATACATGTGCAGGGGAGGAGGAAAAAGATTACATTTGTTGTTGCTTTCAGTCACTAAGTTGTGTCTGACACTCTGTGACCCCATGGGCTGCAGTGTGCCAGGCTCCCCTGTCCTTCACTATCTCCGAGAGTTGGCTCAAACTCATGTCCATTGAGTCACATATAAACCCTAGAAAGATAGGATACTTTGCTTTTTTAAGTTATGAAATTCTAATCCCATAGACAACATCATGATTAATAATGAAATGTTAAAGTCAGGAATAGAACCAGGGAATCCAGGTATTATTTAATATTGTCCTGAGAAGACTTGCCAATTTAATTAGAATGGAAAATTAAATTAAAAATATATACAAATAAAAAATAAAAAGGAGTAAATCTTCATGACCTTGAGTTAGGCAAAGCATTTTTAAATACAATACCAAAGCACAGCAACAAAACAAAAAAAAAAATTTTTTTAAACTGGACTTCATAAAAGTTAAAAACTTTTGTGCTAAAAGTGACACTATCAAGAAACTGTTAAGATAACCCAACAGAATGGGATAAAACATTTGCAAATAAAATATGTGATAAGGAACTTGTATCCAAAATATATTAACACAAAGAAATCTTACAATTTGATAGTTAAAAAAATTAATTTATAGACAAAGGATCTGAATAGACATTTTCTGAGCACATGCTGAGTTGCTCCAGCCCAACTCTGTGTGACGCTGTGCAACCTTATGGAGTGCAGCCTGCTGGGCTCCTCTGTCCATGGGACTCTCCAGGCAAGAATACTGGAGTGGGTTGCCATGCCCTCCTCCAGGGGATCGTCTGGACCCAGGGATCGAAACTGTGTCTCTTGTGTCTACCCGCATTGGCAGGCAGGTTCTTTATTACTAGCACCACCTGGGAAGCCCAGACATTTTCCAAGGATGTACAAATGACCAATAATCACGTAAAAAGATGCTCAAATCATTAATCATAAGAGAAATGCAAATAAAAACTACAATGAAATCAAATACTAAACGCAAATCAAATACTACTTCAGACTCACTAGGATGACTAAAATGTAAAGGACAGACAAAAACAAATTGGCAAGAAAGTGGAAAAATGAGAATACCCATACACAGCTGGTGGGAACATGAAATGGTACAGCCTTTTCAGAAAGCAGTCTGGCAGTTTCTCAAAAGGTTAAGTATCAGATCAGATCAGATCAGATCAGTCGCTCAGTCGTGTCCGACTCTTTGCGACCCCATGAACCGCAGCACGCCAGGCCTCCCTGTCCATCACCAACTCCCGGACTTCACTCAGACTCGCATCCATCGAGTCAGTGATGCCATCCAGCCATCTCATCCTCTGTCGTCCCCTTCTCCTCTTGCCCTCAATCCCTCCCAGCATCAGTCTTCTCCAATGAGTCAACTCTTCGCATGAGGTGGCCAAAATACTGGAGTTTCAGCTTTAGCATCATTCCTTCTAAAGAAATTCCAGGATTGATCTCCTTCAGAATGGACTGGTTGGATCTTCTTGCAGTCCAAGGGACTCTCAAGAGTCTTCTCCAACACCACAGTTCAAAAGCATCAATTCTTCGTCGCTCAGCCTTCTTCACAGTCCAGCTCTCACATCCATACATGACCACAGGAAAGACCATAGCCTTGACTAGGCGAACCTTTGTTGGTAAAGTAATGTCTCTGCTTTTGAATATGCTATCTAGGTTGGTCATAACTTTCTTTCCAAGGAGCAAGCGTCTTTTAATTTCATGACTGCAGTCACCATTTGCAGTGATTTTGGAGCCCAGAAAAACAAAGTCTGACACTGTTTCCACTGTTTCCCCATCTATTTCCCATGATACAGTTA
The DNA here is from genome assembly GCA_935064755.1 of Tragelaphus eurycerus. NCBI lineage: Eukaryota > Metazoa > Chordata > Mammalia > Artiodactyla > Bovidae > Tragelaphus > Tragelaphus eurycerus. Next base: position 13,622,423 of record CAKXYN010000020.1, read on the forward strand.
CCTAAAGACCCAGAATTTCCACTCCTCTGTATATGCCCCAAAGAGACAAAAACACACACAATCACACAGATACACAAAGAAATCTGTCCAATAATGTGTACACAGCAACTTTATTAATCATAGCCAAAAGGTAGAAACAACCCAAATTCCATCAACTAATAAAAGGATAAAATAATATATGCAGCACATACGTCACAATGGAATATTATTCAGCCATAAAAAGAATGAACTGCCACAATATGAATGAACCTTGAAGTCATTCAGCTCAGTTCAGTTCAGTCGCTCAGTCATGTCCGACTCTTTGTGACCCCATGAATCACAGCACGCCAGGCCTCCCTGTCCATCACCAACTCCCAGAGTTCACTCAGACTCACGTCCATTGAGTCGGTGATGCCATCCAGCCATCTCATCCTCTGTCATCCCCTTCTCCTCCTGCCCCCAATCCCTCCCAGCAACAGTCTTTTCCAATGAGTCAACTCTTTGCATGAGGTGGCCAAGGTACTGGAGTTTCAGCTTTAGCATCATTTCTTCATTATGTTAAGAGAAAAAAAGTAAAGAAAGAAAAAGACCACATATTATACGACTCAATTTATATGTCCAGAATAGGCAGACTTCTAGAGACAGAAAGATTAGTGACTGCATAGGACTGGGGAGGTATAAATAAGGAGTGACTGTTCATAAGTACAGAGTTTCTTTTGGGGGTGATGAAAATGTTACTGATGGTTGTACAACGATGTGGACATCCTGTAAACTATTAAACTGTACACTTTAAATGGGTGAATAGTATGGTATGTAATTATATCTCAATAAAGTTGTGTGTGGAGGGTGGAGAAAGAGCGAGACAGGGAAGGAGACAGAGAACCTCCAGATTTCAATCACCGTATTGGCACCCGCTAGTCTGTCTTCTCAGCTTTCTCTACACTTTGCTAGAGGTTAAGTGTCTGTGCTCCGAGGATCAATGCCCCCACTTTTACCAACTTCAATGCTCTCTTACGTTCTCCAGAACTTTGAACCAGCAGCTCACCCCTCTCCCACCTACATCTTACTGGATCATTTCCATTGACATAATAATATCCTGTTATTTCTCCCAATGAAATACCAAACCACAACAAAAAACCTCTCCTCTTTCCCCTTTCCATGTCTTTGCTCTCTTTCACAGCAAAACCTGAGTGCCGTGTTCACAATTTCATCTCTTGCCATTGCCTCATAGACCCACTTAAATCAGAATGTTGTTTCCCCCACTTCACTGAAGCCACTCTTGCCACGGCACATGGTGGATCCACTGGTCAACCCTTGGTCCTCATCTTACCTGACCTGCCACCAACATCTGACACAGGTACCACAAGCTCCTCCATGAAGTACCTTCTTTACTTGGCTCCTAGGACATGATGAAGGTGAAAGAGGAGACTGAAAAAGCTGGCTTAAAACTCAACATTCAAAAAACTAAGATCATGGCATCTGGTCCCATCATTTCATGGCAAATAGATGGGGAAACAATGGAAACAGTGATAGACTTTTAATTTTCTTGGGCTTCAAAATCACTGCAGATGGTGACTGCAGCCATGAAATTAAAAGACGCTTGATCCTTGGAAGAAAAGCTATGACCAACCTAGACAGCATATTAAAAAGTAGAGACATTACTTGACCAACAAAGGTCTGTCTACTCAAAGCTGTGATTTTTCAAGTACTCATGTATGGATGTGAGAGTTGGACCATAAAGAAAGTTGAGTGCCAAAGAATTGATGCTTTTGAACTGGAGAAGACTCTTGAGGGTCCCTTGGACTGCAGGGAGATCAAGGAAATCAGTCCTGAATATTCACTGGAAGGACTGATGCTGAAGCTAAAGCCCCAATACTTTGGCCACCTGATGCAAAGAGTCAACTCATTAGAAAAGACCCTGATGCTGGGAAAGATTGAAGGCAGGAGGAGAAGGGGCGACAGAGGATGAGATGGTTGGATGGCATCACCGACTCAATGGACATGAGTTTGAGCAACCTCCGAGAGATGGTGAAGAGCTGTGAAGCCTGGCGTGTTGCAGTCCACGGGGTTGCAAAGTGTTGGACATAACTGAGCAACTGAACAACAACAACAAGGACACGACACTCTCCCGCATTCTTCCCACATCCCCAGTCACTTCTTGGTCTCTTTGGTTTGTCCCTTCTCATTTCCCTGACTTCTTCATATTTGAATATTCTTAGTCTCAGTCTTTGGTCCTCTTTTCTTCTCTATCTACACTCGCTCCTTTGCTGACCTCAGTCAGTCTTATGGCTTCCAAAGGTACACGCTGATGACTCCCAAATTTATACTGTAAGCGCCCACCACTCTCTGTAACTCCAGACTCATATCTAACCAGATATTCAACATCTGCAGTGGGATGTGTGTTGGACATCTCAAATAATGAGTGTCCTTAACTGAATCCCCTCCAACACCAGTTCTGCCCTCTACCTTTCCCATCTCAACTGTGGGTAACTCCATCTTTCAAGTTGCTCAGACAAAAACTTTCTTTTCCTCACACCCCATCTATGAATAATCCATAAGGAAATCCTGTAAGCTGTCTTCAAAATCTCTGGAATCTGATGCAGTCTGTCCACATCATGCTACTATCTCAGCCCAGACCACCAGCTCTCACTGCAACAGCCTGCCAGCTCTCTTTGCCTTCATCTGGCAGCAAAAGAATGATCCTCTCAAAACATAACTTGATCATGGCACACTCCCCTGTTCAAAATTCCACAGTTGCTCCCACCTCACATGGAGTAAACTCAGATTCCTTTATCCTGCCCTGCAGGACCTGAATCATCAACCGTCTCCCCAGCCACCCTCCCTCCCCTGGCCTCGTTCCCAGCTGCCCTCCCCTCCATCTCTCCACCTCTTTGCTGTTCCTCACTCCTGGCTAAAGACCTTTCACTAAGCGTCCCTCTGCCTGGAAAATCTTTGCCTGGCTCAGGATTACTCAATCTCGGCACCAACAATACTTGGGGCCAGACAATTCTTTGTTATGGGGGCTGCTCTGTGCCTTGTAGGATGTCAAAAAGTATCTCTTGCCTGTACCCACTTGATACCAATAGCACGTCCCAAGATGTTGCCAAATTCCCCCGGGGGAGGCACAATCACCCCAAGTTGAGAACCACTATCCCAGATCACCTGCCTGGCCTATGTCCTCCTTTCCCCCAAATCTCACCTTTGAGGCCTACTCTGACCCACCCATCCTCTCCTCCCCCACCCCCAGCTCCAACCCACTTCACCCTGCTTGGCTCTTCAAGGCAACTCTCATCACGGCTTCATGGGGGACTGGGATCTTCCCCTCTTTTGTTTCCTGACGGGTCCCCAGCGCCCGACACACAATTGGTTTCCATACATATTTGCTGAGTAAATGAATCAGAAGACTCAATACGGTAAAACACAATAAATAAAGTAAAAGGTCAATTTATCTGCAACCTTCTCCTAAATTTATCTATAAGTGAAACACAGTCCAAATACAAATTTCTATTGGATGGTATTTGAAATTTGACCCAATATGTCTAAGAGGGTACCTAAATGAATAAAAACGTGATACCACACAAGCACAAGAGGAGAGTTGCCCTCTAAGGTATTGCCAATGTTTATTTCTAAGCTACAATCATTAAAATAGTGGGTTCTGGTACTAGAAGAGACAGACAAAAACAGAAGAGACCCCAAAACAGCTCAGTAAATACAAGAATTAAGCAAATGATGAAGCTGGCATTTTAAAAAAGGCAAGCGAAGAGTGAGTGCTCAATAAACAATGGTTGGCTGGCCATTTTAAACCTGTAGTATATGTATGTGATGTGGAAATAAATATAGAAGTAGTAATACACGCCAGGGAAATAGCTCAAAGAGTCCTAGGGAGTTGCCTCTGGGGAGCAGGGCTGGGAGAGGTGGGGAGGGATGACGCAGGAGATTGCTGGATATACTATACACCTTTTATTCTTATGCTTTTAAAATGACACATACATATTACCTTGATGTAAACACAAGTTATTTCAAAAAAACAATAGGCACGCCCCTCTTTAACCTGTCAAATTGACAAAGATTTTTAAAAATAAAGATTTGCTGGTATGAAAAAAGGCACACTCCTGCACCGCTGAGTCTTTCTGTAAGGTGATCTATCAGGAAGTATTAAAAGTCTTAAAAGTGGGCATACCCTTTGAGCTGACAATTCCACTTCTAGAAATTTATCCTGAAATGACACAAAGGAATACTAGCAAGAAAATTCACATCAACATTCTTTAAAACTGAAAACCAAAAATGAAACCCCCCAATACGTCCAACTGGGAATGGTTTATATAAATTATGATAAATTCATTGGAAGGAACCCCGTGTGGGTGTTAAAAGCAGGATGAAAAGAGATCCATTACCAGGGAAAGCCGTTCATGATGTATAAAGTGATTAAACAGGTTATGTGCAGTGGGCATAAAAATTATCTCATTTTTTAGAAAATGAATATGACTTATGAGTTTACGTACATAAAGTGATTTAAACAGAAGATTCTCCCACTCTGTGACTATGGATGGGAACCCCAGATACAGAGTAGTTTGGGCAATGAGAATTTTCTTCTTTTCTGCTCTTCAGGCATTCCTGCAGGGAATCACTATGATTTGTGAAGGTGAAGGGAGAAAGCTTCAGGTGAGGTCCCTCAGATATGGGGTGGAGGAATCTGCCCTGGTCCCTCTGCTACCCATTCACCCACCAAACCCCACATTGAGTGGTCCAATTGGCCAGGGCTGGACTTGCCAGGATCCAGCTGCTCTTGGGGTCCAGCCAGCAGCTTGATGCCTGCAGCCTGATGCCCGCAGCCCCAGCAATGAAGACCCCCTTCCAGCAGACTGCGGATGGGGGATGTCCCAGGACCGAAGCCACATCTGGGCAGGTCACAGCTGCCTGCAGCCCGACAGTTCTTCAGCATGGCCTTCAGTCTTGGTAGTGACCATACCTTTCCAGGGCTCTGGCCCTTACCCTCCAGAGGGAGAATTGATCACCTTGTCAATGAAGCTCTGGGCTCCAAACTTCTCCAGCCCAGAAGCCAAATGCAGCTCGTAGGCATATTGTTTGGGCATGTAAGACTTTGATTTTTAAATTCTGAATTAGTCTCCAGATTTTTGAAAGGGAAAGACTTCATGTAAAAATCTACCCATTGTTGAATATTCAAATATCTGGCTGCCCTGAACCAATTACTGCGATGGCAGCTGGATCTGAGCTCCCTTCCCCTCTTCCAAAGAGACAAGTGTCCCCAGGCACCCCAAACTGCACCACCTCCTTTCCAGGAGGCCCGGCTGCACTGAGGGGCTGAATTTTCCACCCGGTGGGAAAATTCCGTGTCTGAGCTACGTCATGCTCTTTCCCCACCTTACCAGGCCCCTCTTTCCTCTTACCATTGGCTGTGGGAACCAGTGCTCACATCCCAGTGCCTTCAGTCCCTGCTCTGATCTGTTCCTTTGGGACAGTGGGGGGTTTTGTTGCAGAAAATCTCTCCAAGTTTGCCCCCTATCCAAAGCAGCTCAGATCCGGGGGAGTCCTTTGACCCTGCTGCTGCTCAAACTCTCCCCAGGGAGACCTGGACTGAAGTCAAGGCCTGGTCCCTGCCTCACCCCGGCCCTGGGCTTAAGAAGGGGACACAGAGCAGAAAGAAGGATCCTGATCCTTGGGGACTCTGATTCCAGCAGAACAGACTCACCGGGCAGACAGTTGGTTTAGGAAAACCAAAATCCCCAAGAGCTTAGTTTCCTGGAAACTCTGAGGTTTATTGGGAAGGGCTCTTGGTAGAGGCCCCTGTGAGGAAATGAGGAGGGCAGAAGCGGGCAGATGGAGAAACAGACCTCAATGCCTCGCAACTCAGACCTGAACCGGCCCCACAGGGGGATCTGGAGTGGGGACGGATGGACACAGCCAGTCATTGGATGCAGATGGGGTGTAACCTTGGGTGATTTTTTAAAAAATCTTTATTTATTCAGCTGTGCCAGGTCTTAGCTGCGGCACTAAGATTACTAGTTGTGGCATGCGGAATCTAGTCCCTTGACCAGGGATTGAACCTGGGCCCCCTGCATTGAGAGCATGAAGTCTTAGCCACTGGACCACCAGGGAAGTCTTGTGAGGGCAATTATTTGGTGAGGAGGGATGCTGCTATTCCCAGCAGCCCCCACGGTAGCGTCTAGCAGAGCATCACTTGGGGATGGTCAGGGAAGCATCCTGGAGGGCACTGCCAGCCTGAGTGCTAGAGGCAGCCTCTCTGGAAGGGGGTGGGGTGGGGGTGGGGGCGGGGGTGGGGGCTGCTCTGAGAGAGACTCCTCTCTGTCAGGCAAGGCCTTCTAGGGAGAACTAGACACACAAGAAGAAAGTGCACTGAAAATTCAGTCTCATCCCGGCATTTATTTGAAACACAACATTAATTCTGACTGTCATTAGAGTCTATTTCAATTTTGTAATAACATAAAAAGTTAAGAGTCTAATTTATTCATACAAATCTTGTTAGCATCCAATTTCCACATAATGTAACATATTCCTTAAAAAGCTGACAAAGCAGGAGAAATTAAAAAAGAGGGGGAAAAAAAGACATCCATGGGTGCTCGCTGTCACAAAGCCAAAGGTGAGGGGGAGAGCAGAATGGCTCCAGAAAGGGCTGGAAGCTTGGAACAGGAACCGGTGGACTGTGGAGGGGCAGTGGTGCTGCCTGAAAGATCTGGGGTCATCACATCCCAGGCTGCCCCCCAGATGCTGTAGGGGGGCGGAGGGCTCCTCTTCACTACCTGCATGGGCCCCCATCCCAGCAAGCCTCCCTGCCCTTCCAGCTCCACAGACAGCTCCCTAACACTTTCCTCAGCAAATCCACCCTCGAGAGCCCGTAACTCCTCTTAATTACACATCTGCAGTGTTTGCACTAGATAGCTGTCACCCTGTAATTTACCCATACATGGATTTTAATTGTACATTAATCTTTCCTACACGCCACTCCTTTGCTAGAATCCATAACAGCAGCACTTTGGGCCATTTTGTTTATTCCTTAACCAAAAATAGCTGATGAATGTAATTGCAGACTGTCCTTCTTCTAATTTTCCAGGATTACCTGCTGTGTGCTGGGGAGAGACTCCTGTCACCTGCAGGCTTCCTGTACACACAATATTGGACTGTTTCACAGCTGGCATAAATCTCCAAGGAAAGGTCAGCAGCAACAAGCAATCTTCCAATCACCTGCCACGTGCTCCCTGAGAGCCTCTGCTTATATGGGTGCTGGGAGCGCTCACTTGGCTTTAGGGACATTCTCCCAAGAGATGATGACAAAAGAGGGCAATGTGTCAACCTAAGGAATCCGCCGCTCGGAGGTTCCAAGGTCACTCGGAGAACCAGGTCAGAGAACTATAACTTACAAAGCCCTGGATGGCTGCCAGGGCCCCAGGAAGCTACATTTAGCGCAGATTCTCCCAGCAGCAGGAGGAAGGTTTAACTCCCTTTCCAACAGAATCGGAATGGAATTTGTTACAGGAACATTGTGATTGAAATATCACCAATTGGTTTTTCATGACAACTCTACAGTAGATTGCAATTGTGATGGTTTTGTTGGTGTGTGTGTGCATATGTGTGTGTGTGGCAGGGTGGGGGGTGGCTGTTGTATTCTCCAGCTGGCCAAGGTGGCAGGAAGAGAGCTCCATACGATATTTATGAAATCCAGATGAAGCCCTACACTGGCAGTGAGCTGATATCATAACACAGATTTCAAAACTGCCTTGACATTTGCCCAAGATCAAATCTCCCCTTTTGAAGCCCCATGAGGCTCTGTGCCAACAGTGTTATGCCCACTTGCCCCCTCCAGCAATCTTCTCCATTTAAGCCCTGTAATTAACACTAGATGGGAGGAATCGAGGGATTGGAGTGGTACAGACTAGACTAATATCAATGGAAGTCCGATTTTTCTTTGGGAAAACAGACACTGTGGTTTTCAGCAATGAAAGACAGGAGTTTTGATAATTTTTATTGTTAAACACTTTTCGACATGCAAAACAAAGCACCAAACTGCGATGATCTCCTTACTGAAGAGGCTGTGACAGCATATTTGGATGAAGAGAGATGGGCAGAGAGGATCCATCACACATCAGTCCAGGAAACAAAAACGAAAGCGTGAAATGTATTTCCTCAGGGCCACAGATCTTGTTTGGTGGCTCAGTGGTAAAGAATTCACCTGCCAATGAGGGAGATGCAGGTTCGATCCCTTGGCTGGGAAGATCCCCTGCAGAAGGAAATGGCAACCCTCTCCAGGATTCTCACCTGGGAAACCCCAAGGACAGAGGAGCCTGGAAGGCTACAGCCCACGGGGTCACAAAGAGTAGGACACGACTGAGCGATTACAAGAACAAACAACAACACGGATCTCATTTAATTGCAACCTTGGATTTGTTTCAGGAGACCCCCTTAGGAAGAGTGTCACCAGCCTTCCCAAGACCTGGGTATCAAGTCATTTCCTAAGTGGTCCCTCAGGGCATCCTCCACCCAAAGGGCTCCCTCGTCTCCCACCACCCAGTACCTGTGGCTTTTACAGACAAGGTTTCCCACATTCCAGGACCCGGGAGTGGTAAAATACTGCATGAAATGCTGCATGGGAAACACTGCATGAAATATTGTATGAGATTCAGGCCTAAAGTCCCCAGAGATTGTTTACGAGTAAAAGGGGAGGGCGATTTAGTTGGGTTTTGATAAACACTTCATATAGCACATCCTAAGAGAAGCAGAATCCTTGTCAAGCATGCATCTTTATGAGCTGTCCGCCTATAAAACTTGCATGAAAGGTCCGTGCTTAATGTTGGTTTGGCAGTAAATTGGCGCGATGCATGGGTCTGCTGCATCAAATTAGCATCAACCCATAAAACGTTACTGAACGATTCCTCAAATCTGCCAAGTCTTCAAATCAATTTGGAGAAAGCATGAAAGGTTTTTTTTTTTTTAACTTTGATAAACTTTTCATATTAGTTATCACAGAAGAGCATAAACCTTTCTAATCTGTCTTTTCACCAAAAAAAGGTGTTGTTTTTCCCAAACTGCTTTTAGCTCTTCCATCTTTGCACACCCGCCTCCACATCACATAAACAATATGTGTCATGGATTCTTTGTTGCCCTATTTTAAAGCGATTGGTATTTAGCTCACACTGTCCCTGCCCCACAATCCTGGAGAAAATTTCTACTGACACCAGGATAAAGTTCTCACTCCTGGCCTTTGACATGCAGTCCCACATCTCCTCCGGGAAGCCTTCTATAATTCTCCAGTGAGCTGTGATCATTGTTCTATGAGGGTCATGTCAACAAGACCAGAGTTTCCTGGGGGCTCAACACACTTCCTTCCCTGAGGACAACACGTTTTGAACCCTCAGGGGCGGGGCTCACAGTGGGTGATCCTTGAGGAGTCATCTCCCCCTCCCCATCTCTGAGGGCCAGCCCATGTCCCCCCTTCTATAGAGCCCCTTCTGGCAGATGCTCTGGCTAGAATCCCTTGCCCTCACTCCCCAGCCCCAGACATCTCGACCTCCAAGTCACCTCCCCATGGGCTGCATCAGAGTTGTGCGTGAATCCCTGGAGTCAATGGCTGCATCCCTGAACCAAACAAGAACAGAATCTGGATTTGAACCTGGGTCTGACTCAGAGCTCTCATCCCCCACTGGCTGTGCTACTCTCCAAATAAAATGATGTCACAGTTGAGGAGAAAAGGACCAAGCCACCCCCAAAGAAAGGAAGCTTTATCACGGTCCCCGTCGAAATGTGATGCAGCAGGAATGGATAGGTGATAACAGACATCGCGTTTTCACGTTCCCTTCACCAGAGGGCATGTCCTCGGCGCCCTTTGCATGTCATCTGTGAGAAGCTGGTGTTGAAAGCTGAGGAGGCGGCTTGGAGGCGGGATGGAGTCTTGCTTTCTACAGAGGGACCCAATGGCAGATAAGCCCATCAGGGACGAGGGGCCCAGAGGTGCTTCTAAATGGCCAGTGCCTGGAGCCCTAGGGGTGAGCACAGCTGCTGGAGGGGGTCTTTTAGAGCAGTGGTCGCCAACTTTTCTGGCACCAGGGGTCGGTTTTCTGGAAGACAATTTTTCCACGGACCAGGTGATGAGGGAGGGTGGGAATGGTTCGGGCGGTAATGTGGGCAATGGGGAGAGAAAGGGAGCGGCAGATGAATATTCCCTTACCCGCCACTCACCTCCTGCTGGGAGGCCTGGCTCCTAACAGGCCACGGACCAATACAGGTTGGGTACCCCAGAGTTAGAGGAACGGAGCACCAGGATGGGACACCCTCCAGGGTTGGTGAACTCAACTTCCAGAGGCCTCCTCATAGCAGCCCAGGCTTCCAACAAGCCCTGTCCAGTCATCTGGGGTGGGAGAGGACAGAAGCCAGCCAACGGGCCACGCTCTGTTGCCCGGCCCTTCATCCAGTGGGTGTTCACGGGTCCCACTCTGCACCGGGACTGCCCTAGGCACTGAGGCACGGCTGCACACATGACACATCGGGTGGTCTCAGTGCTCCTGGATTTGTGAAGGCAAAGAAAAACAAGCCCTGGAGAGTGTGATAGACCATGGGAATTCATCCAGTGATTCTGGGACAGGTGCCCAGGTCCCCAGCTTCATCCAGAGAAACACCTGTCTACCTGTTGCCTAACAATGTGGCAGATTTACACCTGCTTGGCAGAGGGAATCACCAGCACCCTAGATATTTAAGATACTTCATGTTTTAGAGATGGAAATGAATTTTCAACTTCGTTCAAGACTGTTTTCAACTTCAACGCATCCCTGGCCAAAAAAAAAAATTGCATTAGTCGGCTGGGGAATAAAATGGAAACCACAGTGTGATACCTCTACATACTCACAGAAGAGCTCAAGGAAAGAAACTGACAACACGAAGTGTGGGAAAGGAAGTGGAGCAGCTGCTACTCTCAGTGCCTGGTACGCGTCAGGGGAATTAGTACAACCACTGTAGAAAACTGTTTGCCGTCACCTACGGAACGAACATGGGCGTATTCGGAGACTCAGCAATTCTCTTCCAGGTACGTGTTTATTAAAATGTGTACCCACGCCCAAGAGATACACGCAAGAAGGTCCACAGCAGCACTGTCCATAAGCCCCAAACTCTGAACAACCCCAATGTCAATCAACAGGAGAACCAAAAAAGAAAAAGGGGTGTCTTCCCACCATGGAATCCTATACCGTAACAAGAACAAACAAACCAGGACTTTCCTGGTGGTCCAGTGGTTAGGATTCCAGCTTCCAATGCAGGGACACAGGTTTGATCCCTGGTCAGGGAACTAAGATCCAACATCCCACAGGGCAACTAAGCCTACAAGTAGAGAGTGCACGCACGACAAAGAAGAGCCCGTGCTCCACAACAAAGACCCAGAGCGGCCAAAAAGAAAAGGGAAAAAGGAAAGAACAAGCTACAACTATCTACAGCAACGTGGGGAACTCTCACAAACATAATGCAAAGCCAGACACAAAGGTACGCGGACTTATGACTCCACTTCTGTCAAGTTTAAAAAGAAAGAAAACCAATCCATGCCGTTATGAGTAAGAAGAGTAGTCACCCATGCTGGAGGGGACGCGCCTGGAAGGGGTCACAGGGATACTGCCATGTTCTGATCCCCGCTCTGGGGCAGGGCACACAGGCCTGTTTTGTTTGCAGATATTCATTGCATCAGATACCACATTCTGTGCGCATTTCAGAGTGCATACTGTATTTAGAATAAAAAGTTTTCAAAAGGGATCCCACCTACACTGCTGGTGGGAATGTAAATTGGTGCTGCCACTATGGAAAACAGCATGGAGGTTCGTCAAAAAACTAAAAATAGGGTTGCCATTCGATCCAGCAGTCCCACTCCCGGGTGTATATCCGGAGAAAACTCTAATTCAAAAAGATGCACGCACCCCCACGTTCACGGCAAAACTATTCACAATAGCCAAGACAGAACAACCTAACATCCGTCAGCAGATGACGGGATGAGAAGATGTGGGACATAATACAACGGAATATTACTCGGCCATAAAAAGGAATGAAATAACGCCATCTGCAGCAACACGCATGGACCTAGAGATTATTGTACCAAGCAAAGTAAATCACAAAAAGAAAGACAAATACCATGTGATACCACTGACATGTGGAACCTAAAATATGATGCAAATGAACTTATGTAGAAAACAGAAACAGACTCAAGGATATAGAGAATAGACCAATGGCTGCCAAGAGGGGTTTGTGGAGGGAAGGGCCCGGGGTGCGGGACTGACAGATGCAAACTCTTATATGTAAGACAGACAGACAACAAGATACTACTGTACAGCACAGGAAACGATATTCAGTATGCTGGGATAAAACATATTGGAAAACAATATGGAAAAGAACATATATTAATATTTACATGTATAACTGAATCACCGCTGTATAGAAGAAATTAACACAACATGGGATATCTACTAAACTTAAATAATTTTTTTTTTAAGATTTCAAATGTACTGAATACAGGACAAGGAAGAGGCATCCATAGGAGACTGCTGAGAAAGGGGGCCTCGGTAGGGCCATGTGCGCCCCTAAGCCTTTGTCACATCACTAGACAAGGCCCTTGATTGCCAGGTTTCCTTGCTTCTGAGATGGAGAAGGACAGCTCAGTTCAGTTCAGTCGCTCAGTCGTGTCCGACTCTTTGTGACCCCATGAATCGCAGCACGCCAGGCCTCCCTGTCCATCACCAACTCCCGGAGGTCACTCAGACTCACGTCCATCGAGTCCATGATGCCATCCAGCCATCTCATCCTCTGTTGTCCCCTTCTCCTCCTGCCCCCAATCCCTCCCAGCATCAGAGTCTTCTCCAATGAGTCAACTCTTCGCATGAGGTGGCCAAAGTACTGGAGTTTCAGCTTTAGCATCATTCCTTCCAAAGAAATCCCAGGGCTGATCTCCTTCAGAATGGACTGGTTGGATCGCCTTGCAGTCCAAGGGACTCTCAAGAGTCTTCTCCAACACCACAGTTCAAAAGCATCAATTCTTCGACGCTCAGCTGGCTGAACCTTGGCTAAAAGACCAAACGTAGGAGTTTATGAAGATGATGAAATAACAGCAGTTGCCATCTACCGTGGGCGGGCTATCTGTCAGGCACAACAGCTCCATGAGGTGTATTCTATTGTCATCTCCATTTTATAGGGGAGGAAACTGAGTCCCCAGTCCACAGAGTGACCACATGGGGAAGCTGGGCCTTGAACCCAGGCAGTCTGACTCCGGGAGCTGGCTTCAGTCACAACCCCAAGGCGGCAGCGGGGTGGAGCGAGGGGGTGGAGCTGGTTGCCATGGCTGTCCATTGACACTTTAATTCATGGCAGAGGGAATTGAGAAGCGTTAAATAATAGGCATAGATTGTGTTTTCCCAGGGATGAATGGTCATGAAATTAAATTTGCAGATGTGCCAACCCTCAGGAGGTGAAATGACTTCAGCGGAGACGGAGGCCCGGAATCTAAGCAGGAGATGGCAAGATGGACCCAGCCTGAAGCAACGCGGTTCCCCATGCACACCAAGGCAGTGCTGCTGTTCAGCTGTTCAGTCGTGTCCGACTCTGTGACCCCTGAACTCAGCACGCCAGGCTTCCCCGTTCTTCACCATCTCTCGGAGTTTGCTTAGACTCACGTCCATTGAGTCGATGATGCCATCCAACTATCTCTGTCACCCCTTTCTCCTCGGGCCTTCAATCTTTCTCAGCATCTCCAGGCCTAAATGCCTCGGGAGTGACTGCCGCACGGGATGTCGAGGTGGCCGTGCCCACTGACAGCAGGTGGCCCCTGTATGGTGGCAGCGGCAGTCTCAGTCCCTGAGCACAGCGACAGGAGGGGGCATCCGGCTGAGAGCACCATACGGCAGTGGGTCATCACACCCCATGCGCACACCACCCCCAGTCCTGTGCCAGCCTCCATCAGAGATCCAACCAAGACGTGGGAGACTGAGAGAACCACTGAGAAAAGCCCCCTGGAACGCAGGCTCAAATCGGACCTACATGTGTATAAGGGAGGGCTTCCCAGGTGGCGCTAGTGGTAAAGAACTTGCCTTCCAATGCAGGAGACATAAGGGACGCGGGTTCAATCCTGGGTCAAGAAGATTTCCTGGAGGAGGGCATGGCAACCCACTCCAGTATTATTGCCTGGAGAATCCCATCGGCAGAGGAGCCTGATGGGCTACAGTCCTTTGGTTCATAAAGAGTCATACATGTCTGAAGTGATTTAGCATGAATACATGTATATAAGGGAAAGGATTAAAAAAAGAATATCCCTGGTGAACGAGGCAGAAGGAGTCCCCAAAAGGCTGGCTGCATCACCCACCGTTTCCACCTGCGTAGACAAATGGCTTACATCATGAACTGGGTTCAACCAGTGTAGACAGACTGCGTTGTACCTTGGGCTTAACCACCCCAGCTCTGGGAAACACAGCTTGACAGTCAGGGCCTTGTCAAAGGGGAAGCTGGGTTGAGCTGAGCTCGGCCACAGGGAAGCCCCAAAGCCAGAGAGAGTTTTAGAGTTTGTACAAAGACTCCACTGAAAGTGGGGCAGGCACGGACTAAATGGAAGATTCCAGGGCTCACGCCCTTGACTCAACCAGTGTAGACAAACTGCCTGCACCATGCACCAGCTCAGCTGGTATAGACAGAGTATCTGCATCACACAAGGGCTCAACCAGTGTAGACAGACTGCAGGGTTAAGCGCACTCTGCCCGCCATCACTGACCACCTTCTCCATGCCGAGCTCATCTCAGCCAAGACACCAGGGAAACCAGGATTTACATCAAGCCCTGCTACGTTCGCTCGGCTTCCTCCAGACCTGGCAGGAGGTGCAGAACATGGCAGGATCACTGTCAGTGTTTGCTGGGGGCCTGGATGCTTCCTGTGGAGCAGGAGAAGTAGAGCCCCCACATCTCAGGGCTGGAGGAGGGTCCCAGTGCCCACAGGCTGGGGACAGATGGGACTTGTCCAGGGAGATGAGTCAGCCCCCCAAGAAGAGGCAGCCTCGGAAGTGGGGACAACCAGTCTGCCAAGTATGAGTCAGCACAAGCCCGGGCTAGGGTCTACTGGCAGGGCGCTCTCCCGGGTCACCTTTCCACTCTTGAGACTGACGAGCACAAGGGCATGACCGGTGGTCCGCAGTGGCAAGGCAGGGGCAGGGCAGCAGCCAGAATCTGAAGAGGCTGTACTCCAGGCAAAGAGCCCAGGGGCTGGGGGAATCAGCCCCAGAGAGGCCTGGGGCCCGTGGAGTGGACCTGTGCCTCCCAGCATCCTCTCCTGGGCTCTCACTCCTCCCATCCCAGAGTCCGGGCCCGCCAGGGAGGAGCTGGCTCAGGGCCAGGCAGAGTGAGGACAAGGTGACAGTGACCCGGGCTGCTGCCAGCAGCTCAGCACGGCCGCTCGGCCCAGGGCCTGAAGCCAGCAGCGTGGGAACAACGGGAAGCGGGGTGACTCACAGACCTGCTCCCCCCACCTGCGCTCTGGAAGACAGAGCCGGGGAGAATCCAGCAGAGGGCTGCAGGGAAACCGGGGCCTGAGCCCAGCTCAGCCAGCCACGGGGAGCTCACTGAAATCAGAGGGGGGTTAGGAGCTTGAGGCCATGGGCAGAGCCCCTCGCAGAGAGTGGGGGCAGGCAAGGAAAGGAGAGAGAACCAAGGCAGGGCCAAGGAGAGGAGCTCTTTCTGGGGCAGGTGCCCACCAGCTGCCGATCAGACTCAAAAGGGTGGCAGCTTAAGGACCGACCAAGGATGAAACCTCTGGCCAGCAGCGGGGCATGAAGGAGGGTGTCCGATCGACTGTCCTCATGAAAGCACTGACTCTGCATTGTCACCTGCTGTGCGCCCACCACGAGCCAGGCCTAAACGGTGAATACCTGGGGGAAGGCAGCGGAAGACCCAAGGGCTCAGGGGTTGGCTGAGGAGGTGAGACAGGTGGGCAGGGGCACAGAGGCAGGGCCACACAAGTGGCAGCCTGACCTGCTGGCCCTGGGGGACCGAACCCAATGAGAGTGGAGGAGCACTTAGAACATTTTGGTCCAAGGGGCCCTGCCTCAGGGTGCTGACATCTTCCAGTCGTGGTCCTGACCGTCTCACGTCCCCTCGTCTTCTCTGCTCTGCACTGAACCAGGCCCCAGTAGATTCAGGTCCACCGTCCCTCTGGAGGACCACATTTGCCTCCCTCCAGGATTACTGCGGCCCCCTCCTCGCTGGGCTCCCTGCTCTGCAGCAGTCCCAGGGCCCTCCCTGGCCTTTGAGGCTCTTTACAGTCAGGACTCTGTGTCTCCAACCCCATCTCCCTCTTTCACCCTGCTGGCCACATGGGCCTTCCCACAGCTCCTGGTCAGCTCCATCTCTCTCACTCATTCACATTCTGCACTGGAAAGCTCCCTCCATACTTAGTTACAGCTCTTCTTTCAGAGTTCAGTGGACCTCCTCCAGGAAGTCCTCCAGGGCCGTCGGTCTAGGTCAGATTACTCTATCGTAAATCTCTGTCTCTCAACCACACGGATATTTCCTCCACACATTCATCAGGGCCTAGACTCACACATGTGTTGGTGACCTGTTTAGTAATGGGACCGTCTGGCACGGCATGAATTGGTGCGTGATGAGTGGATACTGATGGAGTTTCTGTTCCACCAGATGATAACCTGCAAGAGGAGGGACCACTCTTAGTGTGGCCGTTCCCAGAGCCTGAGCCAACAACAGACACCAAATACACACTTGTGTTTGGTCACTGAATGGAGGGCGACAAGGAGCCTGACGCTGGGAGTATGGGACGCAGCATTCTTTAGCTTTAGGTTTCAAAGTTAACAGTTCTAATTTAGGTCAAATAAATGTTGCTGACCAGGCCCAGCTCTAGCCTTGGGTTGGTAGGGACAGGGTGTCTTGCTCTCAGTCACCAGTAGCATGAAGTACCGATTTCCCAGGAGCGCGTGACCTTCAAGGTGGGGAGTGGAAATGCTGGGACCCAAGCCCACTGCCTGCAGACACTCTCTGACTTCCCCAAAGGTGGCTTTCACGACGGAATTTTGCTTCTCGCTGTCAACCCACCCGGATTGCACGCAGGCCGCTTCAGCCTGCCAGTGGCTGAGGATGCATCTGTGGCCAGCAGGTGCAGGCTGGAGCACCAGATCACAAATGACAGGTAGTTTTGTACAGGGTAAAAGTCACAACTTTTTCCCACGGCCAATTTGTAAGTCTCTTCTTCTGTCGCCGTGATTTACCGACCGCAGGGTCACACATCCTCCAGCCGGAAGGAAATGAGACGGCGTCTCCTGTGTCCTCTGCTACCTGAGCTAATGCGGCTCTGTCCTCCGGCTGCCTGAACTCAAGGGTTTCCTCTGCCTTTGGGCAGCCTTTTCCCAGGAGGGAGGGAACACAGCTGCTCTGGTGTCAGGCGAGCTTTGGCAGTGGCTCCAAAGACAGAGCTGGGGAGCCTTCTCTCACCACGCTGTTAGCACGCTCTTGCCTGCCCCCAGCAAACATCCCCAGGCTCCCAGATACTGTGGCCACATACACATCCAGACAATCATTCTTGATCGCTTTTTTATGTCTCGTTGTCCTGTGTCACAGTCACATTGATCTCCTTGGGCCAGCACTACATAAATTTCCTGTTTATAACTCATTACCTTCTGATTAGCTGAAAGGCTGGGTACTTGTTTCACGGTGTTTACTGACTCTAATTGCCAGAGTTATTCATGAAAGAGCTACCATAATCCTTTGTCCACTTTCTTGCCCATATGCTCCCTCCAAGCTCCATGTTTCTCCCACATGGTTGCCACACATGGGTAAACCAGGGAGGTGTGGCAGGTATGGTTAAGACAGGTGTCTGAGACTCTAGGCCAGGCAGCAGGCAAGAGATTAGGCACCACACCTTCCCCCATCATCCCCCCAAAGATCCCAGCTGTATGTGCCTTCAACCAGATGCATCAGCTAGCAATGAATACAACTCCCATCTCTTTGATCGGCACAACCACAAAAAGCCTATCTGGCCACCACTGACACCAACCAGAGTGAGGAGCAGAGAAGCAGCCTGCACGGCATTTCAAATCAGGAGAATCTGCTGTTCCTCCTTTAGAAGGTGAATTCTGAGATGAGCCCACCAGGCATATTTTCCCAATAACCATATGGCCAGAAAAAAAAAAAAAAAAAATAGTTACTGAACTTTCTCAGACTTATTAGCTTTCATAAACAGAGATTTGAATAAATGTTTAAAAAATGAAATTCCCTTGATACTCTGTAATCAGTAAATGTTCATTATGGAAACACAGCAAATATGCATGAAATTTCCCAAGTGATATTCTGGCTACAAGATTAAAAAGGCATCTCCAACTGCAGGCTAGTTACAGAGCATACTCCTCCGGTCACCACTCAGGACAACTCTGCGAAGCCCAAGAGGTCAGACAAGGCTGTTTCTTTCCTAGCCGAAGCAGGGAAAATCAGAAGATGCTCCCTTTTGCCTGCTCAGGGAATTTGGAAGTGAGCCCCTCCCCCCACTGATTGATTGATGTCTCTCTATAAATAATTAATCCTTGACCTTGCTTTTAGAAAGCCTTGACTTTTTAATTTGGGGTCTTTTTAAAAATCAATACTAGGGGAACATAATTCACTCTCACAGAGTCTGATTCCAGGTAAATAAATAAATATGCTGTGCCTTCCCTCTGTCCCAGGGTGAATGGGCCAGGCAATGGATGGGGTCAGAGTTTGCAGGGTTTTTTTTTTTTTTTTTTCTATTCACCTGCTATAGGAGTAGCGATCATCCTATGAGGCTCAATTCTCTTCAGAGTCTGAATGTTATCCCTCCGTTGGGTCACTTCACAGAGTCAAGTCTGACCAAGTCTTTGGAATGTGCTTCACGCCAGCCAAGGGCTCCCCACAACACGTCCTGCCATACGCAGTGGGCTGTCTGGATTAAAACAGGGCCTCCTCCAGGGACCAGAATGTCACCCTTCCTGGTGGCCTGTCTGCCTTGCCTTTGGGACAGGAGCAGAGGGTGGCTAGGATAGGCTATGGCAGCTGGGAAATTTTAAAGGGGGTTCTGCCACTCTTGCCTGGAGGCTGCACTGTTCTATGGCTGGACTTAGGGAAAGTTCTCCACCCCACGGGCAAGGGTCAAGGTGAACTCAGATATGAGAGATCACTGGATGGAAGGGATCTTGGTAGTGCAGCTTGTAAGCAGCCCAGTGATGGGAAAGGGGCTTGTCTGCCCCAACCCCTCTGCAACCACCACTCCTCCCCGACACTGGTCCCTTCACTCACTGGCCTCTCCTTCAGGCTCTGCTGCCAGGCCAGATTGTGGCCAAGCATAAACAGGGGGCCCAGTCCGCTTCACTTAGCAGAGCCAATCACTGCCCAGGCTCCAGCTGGGAGGCGGCCCAAGGACCAGGGTCCACCACAGTATCGGAGACCACTAAAGGACAGGGAATCCCGGGGTTGGCCCCTACTTTTCGGCTAGGACAGACAGCAGGGCAACGAGTGCCCACAGCCCAGGGCGCTGCGTGGTTGCCGCCAGCTTTAGGTCGGGGTCGCAGGGCCTGGAGCCCTAAATGTACTGTCAAAGTTAGGGGAAGATACAGGGGTCACCTCCGACACAAGCGCCAGCACTGGCACGACTAAATTCCGCGAACGCGCCTTGGCCGGGCGGGGACGGCCTCGGGCGAGACCAGAGCTGGTCGCAGAACTAGAAGCCAGCAGCTAGAGCTGCAGCCGCCGCCGGAGCTCGGCTGGGTCCCGCGGCAAAGCGGATCCTTTCACCGCCCACTCCCGGGTTCCTGCACTACTGCACTCCTGGACACGCGCACGCACACACCTTCACAGGATCACTGACGCACACACACTCTCCTTGTGTACAAAACAGGCTGGTGCGCCGGAGAGTCGTGGGGTGAGGATGCGCGCAAATGGAACGCGGGCGCACCTTCCGCCGTAGCGTAGGAAGCCAAGAAGGTAGCCTCTAACTCCTCTCTCAGGCCTCCCCGTCACAACCTGTCCCCGAGTCCCCGTCCCCAGCGCGCGGGAAAGCTCGGGGAGCCCCCGGGCTCCCGCACGGCTCTCCCCAGGGCCGACGCTGCCTCCCCGAGCCCAGCATCCAGGGCGAAGAAGAGGAGCGGAGGATCCGCAGGGACCGAGTGAGCCCGCGGGGTGACAGTTCGCAGACGCGCGGCGACGAGAAAAATCCAAGGAGCAAAAGTCTAATTAAAGTTCCCGCTACTGGAGCCAGTCCCCAAAGTGCGGCCAGACTGGAACCCCGCGCACTCTGTCCCGGTCCGCGGCTTGGAACTCTTACCGCGTTGTTTCTCGGGGCTGGGGCGCAGTGCAGCCCCAGGGGACCCTTCGAGGCGCCGCTCCCGGCGGGAGCCGGCACAGGACGGGGACGGGGTGGGGCGGGGGCGCAGCGCACTTACCTGGCGCAGCTGGCGATTTAGGGGCCACGGGAGGCTCCAGCCCCGGTGCGGTTCTCCACTGCGAATCCTCCTTTTCGGGGCGCCCGATCTGCAGGGCGCCCTCCACCCCGGCTAGGGCCCGGCGTCTCCTCCTGCTCCGAGCGGAGCCCCGTGAGGTCGGCGAGGCGAGAGGCGCGGAGCCGGCCACCGGAGCGCGCAGAAGAGGGAGAGGGCACGGCGGCGTGTTCCTCCTCTGTCCTCGGCTCCGGTCCGCCCCCTTCCCGTCTCCCGCCGCGGTCGTCTTCTCTCCTCACAGCCCCGCTGGATCCGGTTCTCGCGCCAGGAAGGCTCCCAGCGAAGTGCGAGCGGAGCCTCCGGCGAGGCTGGAAATAGCGCCGCGCCCGCCCGGCGCCCCGCCCCCGGCCTGGGCCCCGCCCCGCGGTGGTGGCGGCCGCGGCGGTGGCCGGGTCGGGAGGGGATCACACCTCAGTCGACTCTTTCCTCCCGGGAGCTCTCGGGCGCCGCGCCCACGCGCGCTTTCCGACTCGCGCGGCCCCACGGGCGGCTAAGCTGGGAGGGAAACGCCGCTGGGCGCGGTCCGGCGGCCCCGGGGGTGGGGGGTGGGGATGCCCCGAGCGGCGCCCGTCTCCCAGGTTCCCCCTGAGCCGGACTCCGGGCTGGCACTTGGCTCCAGACCGCAGCCGGAGCACTGCCACTGCCTCGCTGGGTCGCACGCCGGCGCGGACCCGGTAAGAGGACAAGGCGTCTCCAGAGCGGGCTGTGACCGCAGCTGGGCAGGAGGGCGCGCCTAGGAACCGACGTTGCGGGGGCGCGGGGCCGGCGGAACGCAGAGGGTAGATCCGAAGAAGACTGTGAGAGGTTCCTGGGCTACAACCTCGGTGGGTTTCAGTCAAGGTCTTGGGCAGCCCCGAACCCTGTGTCCGCATGGATCCCCAAATTCCTGGGGCTCTGGATTCAGCTGAAAGTGCCCCCAGGCTTTCCCTTGAAGGCTATCTCCTTGAAATCCCTGTTGTGTCAGGGCGTAGGGGTCAGCCTGGGTCCACCAACGCCTCTACCTACGCACCCTACAATAACAGAGTGGACACGTGACATATCCATAGCCACACAACCCCAGGGCAGAGCAGGGAGGCAAAGGGAGTAGGTGGGGGGCTCTGATTCTTGTCCTTGTTCTTTAGGAGAAGCGGCAGCCCCCACCTGCAGGGGGCAAGCAGGTGCCGGGAAGGAAAGCAGGCTGGCTTTCATAGAAGCTGTATGAAACAGTCACCTCTTCATCTTGAAGGGATGCTCAGTATTTTCAGAAACCTTTAGGAAAATAAAGTGAAGGATGTTCACCCTCCTCTCATGTTATCTGCTGATAGGCTGCCTTGATCTCCCTTAGTTCCTGCAACAACAAACCAGGCGTTATTATTCCTGTTTTATAGAGGAGGAAACTGAGGTTCAAGTTTGGCGCCATGCATACAAGTCACAAGCCACCAAGTTGCTGGAATCCACACATCTGGAGGATGGCAGAGCTGGCACTGGGCCTGCTGATTCCAAATAGAGTAGGTTGGATGCTAGGATTTCCTCTCCAAGACTTTGAGCTCAGAGACTGTCAGATCCAGGACCCTAGGTCCAGCCACAGCTCCACTGGCCACACATTACTTCTGTGTGTGTGGGAGAGGGTGAGAGGGGGCGCATGTATACAGCTGAAATCGAGGTGCTTCACCTCAGTCAGGTGCAGACTGGAGGGGCTGAATATAAGGGACAAGCATTCAAATGTCAGGGAGAGCAGGGCCGTTCAGTTCAGTTGCTCAGTGGTGTCCGACTCTTTGCAACCCCATGGACTACAGCACACCAGGCCTGCCTGTCCATCACCAGCTCCTGGAGCTTGCTCAAACTCATGTCCATCAGGGTCTTTTCCAATGAGTCAATTATTCGCATCAGATGGCCAGCATATTGGAGCTTCAGCTTCAGCATCAGTCCTTCCAATGAATATTCAGGACTGATTTCCTTTAGGATTGACTGGTTTGAGCTCCTTGCGGTCCAAGGACAGCAGGACAGTAGTGTCTTTATCCATTCCATGAGCAAAAGCTGTCGGAACCGAGCAGAATGAAAGATGGCAAGAAGGAGGGCTGTGGTTGTTGGCGAAGTGAGCAGAGGAGAAGGAGCCCAGAGTGCATTGTTCCATCCCAGCCCCTGTGCCCTTCCTCCCTACACTTCCAGTCCCCTCTCACTACCTGGGGTCCAGGCTGTGCAGCTGGGCTCGTTGCTGAAGAAGCCTGGTGGTCAAGGGAACCTCTTCAGTACCCTGCACACACACTCAGACAAACACACACACACTGGGCAGTGGGGAAAGGATGCGGAGAGGAGTTTCTGTCCCCTGACCCCAGCCCTGCAGCCAGGAAGAGGCTCTGGACCACAAGTGTTTCCCCTGGATAAGTCTACACAAGTTCTACCTCCACAGGACATGTCTACACGGTTTTCCCTGGGCCAGGCCAGCCGTGAGTGTGGCTGGTCAGGCTGTCTCAGCTGCCCTATGTATCTGTGCACAGTGATCCGACTGGAAGGATGGTTTTTCCATTAGCTTTTCCCACTGTACTTATTAGCACTTATTTGCATCTAATATTCAAGCAGACCCGCTAAGAATCAACAATGCTGCTCTCCTCTGATATACGCTACACGTTCAGTTTTGCACTCAGTCTTCCTTCTGGTTTTCAGAGGCCCTCAGGAAAATCCCCAAAGGGTGTCTGCCATCCCTGGCACCAATGTACACTGAGTTATCCTCCTTGGGATTTGCCCAGGGCTGTATGCCCTTTTTTGAAAGTCAGGCTCAGCCTCTGCGGCAAGGAAGGTGGAGAGATGCTGCAAAGCCGGCATGGAGCCCTGTGCGCGCTTACGGTTCTTGATACGTGTGTCTCTGCTGTAAGATCAGTGGCAAACTGGTCCCTTTGCATCTCAACTAAGGGAAAAAGACATATGCACTAGATGGCCTCCTGAGTCCACATCCCAGGCCCCAGGAGAGCAAACAGAGGCTTGGGAGCTCTTCTGTTGCCACCAAAGGTATGGGTGCAGCAGGGGGCCTGTGCAGGTTTGGCTGAGGGCAGCAGGCAAACCACCTTTCCCCTGCTGAGCCCCAGACCATTCCTGGGAGCAGCAGAGATCCTTGCAGGCTTGGGGCCGGAAGCTGAAGGCAGCACAGTGGGGGATGCACCTTGTGTTTGATGCAGGGCATGCAAGCCCACTGGTAGGACTGAATCCTTAGTCCTAAACCCTCCATTCTGTTGCAGTGAGAAGCACCAGGGCACCGTTCTCCAGAGGTAGATGGAAGCTATCTGGAATGGCAGGTCTGGGAGTACCCATCTCTGTTATCCTGTGGGAGAAAGACGAGAATGATGGGATGGACCGGGGCCTGTCTCAGCTCTCCAATGCCTGGCTGGTTGGCCTTGAGTGCATCTCCTAGCCTTTCCCTGAAGCTCTGATACTTTTGCTCACCTGCTGCAAAGAGCTGACTCATTGGAAAAGACCATAAAAGATGAGAGAGGGAGGAGAAGGGGGTGACAGAGGATGAGAAGGTTGAATGGCATCACCGACTCCATGGACATGAGTGTGAGCAAACTCCTGGAGATAGTGAAGGACAGGGTAGCCTGGGGCACTGCAGTCCATGGGGTCTCAAAGAGTCAGACACGACTTATCAACTGAACAACAACAACCCTTCCCAGTCTGTTTCTTCATTAGCAAAATGAACAATAGACGCCACCCTGCTATAGGGCAGCAGGGTTTCACAGATGAGGTGAAGGGTGGGAAAGCATTTTGTAAAATGGAATCCATGGCTGGCCTGCTCTGAATCACACTCAGATCAGCCACCTTAGGGCTTCGGTGTCCAGCATCTGGCCCTATTGTTGTTGATGATGGTGGTTTGTTGCTAAGTCATGTCTGACACTTTTGCAACCCCATGGACTATAGCCCACCAGGTTCCTCTGTCCGTGGGATTTCCCAGGCAAGAATACTAGAGTGGGTTTCTATTTTCATCTCCAGGGGATCTTCCTGACCCAGGGATGGATCCTGTGACTCCTGTGTTGGCAGATGGATTCTTTACTACTGAACCACCAGGGAAGCCCTACACTGGCCTCTAAAATATCTTACCCCAGCGTTTCCCAAAGTCAGTTCAACACACCTCTGACATGCTGATTTGAGCACCATTTAGATGGGAGACTCTCTCTTGGGGAACTTGCTGCTTCCCAGTGGCTCTGAGATGGTGGCCAAGCCTACCCCCAACCTCACTGCCCCATTTGAAGAGTGAGGGGAGTGCAGCTCAGGCTCTTGAGGCCCCTCCAGGCCCGAGCTGTTATTCCACAGTTCCGAAAATTTCCTCACCTGGAAAGGAGACCCAGAGATTCCTTTGGCCACCCAGGACCTTGTCAGATGAATGTTCCTTCCCTGCCCATTTCCTCCACTTCCCATGACCTTTATCCTTTTCTGTCCCCTCTTTGGTTTCTGAGGAGCTGGAAGAAATGGGTTGCTCTGTTTCCTTCTCTGTTGAGTGGCCTGAAATTCCCTGAATGTCAGAGTGCCTCTGTGAAAGTGGGCTGCATTAGCAATGCTGTTGGGGTTCCAGGCACCCACACATCCCAGATACCTACTATAATTTCTCAAAACTCACCATAGTAAGAACAGTTTCTTTGTATTTTTTTTTTTTTTTTTTTTTTTGGCTGCACCGAG
This sequence comes from Tragelaphus eurycerus, assembly GCA_935064755.1. Lineage (NCBI taxonomy): Eukaryota > Metazoa > Chordata > Mammalia > Artiodactyla > Bovidae > Tragelaphus > Tragelaphus eurycerus. The sequence goes on from CAKXYN010000020.1 coordinate 13,647,528, forward strand.
TCCCATTGGGCATTAGGTGCCCAATGTGGGATCTTAGTTGCAAGTGGCAGGATCTAATTCCCTGCCTGGGGATCAAACCCAGACTCCTCTGCATTGGGAGCTTGGACACTCAACCGCTGGACCACCAGGGAAGTAACAAACAGTTCCTTTTTAAAGAGCAAGTTTCTGGGTCAGACTAATGTGACACCAGTGTTTGTCCTTAACACAATGAGAGTAGGGGAACAGAAAAGGTTTACTAAGTAGCACACAGTAGAAACTGACTGTGGTTAACTAAAGTAACAAAGGAGGGCTTCTTGAAAGGACATTGGGGGTCTCAGAGCAGAGGCAGAGCCTAGCATCTGGGAAGGAGGAGGGCAGCTACCAGGGCAGAGGGTTAGAGGACCCTTGGGGTCTCCAGAAAGGGATACCCGGCTTTCCATCTAATATCTGCACATCCACAGATAGATTTTTGTTGACTCTAGAGTCCAAGAAGGAGCCAGATCCAAGTCCACGTCCAGCCCATTCATGCAAACTGGGCTCAGAGCCAGCCTGGTTTCTCTCTTGAGGTCTTGCCAATTTCAAGTTCATTCTGGTGCTTCTTAATTAAAAAAGAAAGAAAGAAAGAAAACCACTATGGAGCTAGTCTGCTGCTGGTCACTCCTTGAGTTCCCATGAATCTTTAAGCCCCACCATCCTCTGATGGTCGGCATATGGTGGAGAGGGGGAAACATCATTGAAGAGGGTGCTTACCTGCAGGAGGGGATCCAATAGACCCTGAATATAAATGGTGGAGATTTTTGTTCATACTTTGGGGTGAAAAGTGTAAAATTCTAGACTACTTATGTGTCACAACTCATAAATGCAATTTAATTTGGACCAAACAAATTCAGCCTTCACATCATGTGGGCTGAGTTGAAGTTTACTTGTTTGGTGTCAAAGTCAATGGGAATGGGGTGGTAGGAGGCACATCTCCCCTACCTTGGAAGATAAACGGGCATTGACTTTTCTTGCCGCTGCAGTGTTTCTGTGCATCTATCTGTATCCAGATACAAATGAGCTCATTATGAAGTTCTCCCTACTCAATCAAGGTCACTTGGCTGACCTTCTTTTTTTGGGCTATGTGCTGTTAGTCATTAACTGAGGTGACTATTAAAATGAGGAATTACTGTGTGACATAAATAAATGGCACTTCTTTTTAAACACTCACTGATTGGGAGAGCTTGCTGATTCTCTAGGACTCCTGGCTTCGCCCAGACTGGCACAACTCAGCTTCCTTTCTTGTGCCTACCGGTGGCTCCCCAGAGTAGAGTGGCTGTAGGTTACTCAGCTCATGCAGGGCTCTGTGGGATCTGAGAGAGGCAGTGGGGTCTCTGAGGGCAGAATTTAATCTCTAGCATCATCAGCCTGTGTGCCCTTACCACAAAAGTCATGGATCACTTCATCTCTTTCCATTATGCGGTAAGGAAGTGGGGCTTAAGTATCATCTGAGTTCCTGAGATAGCTAAAGGCATTTTTTAAAAAGGATGCAAACTTGAATACTATTCTAAATTTAATGCTTAGTATTAAGAACTGGGTTTGGAGATTTTTGAAAAGAAAGGATCGCTTTGAACTGAACAAAATATTTCCACAGGAACACTCTAGAAATATTTATCAGATGCCACTGGGAGCATGCCGTTGGGAAAGGAGGGACACCCTGAGACTTCCCTGATTGGGGGGAGAGGGGAATTATCATAAGATGAGCTTAGAAATGTGACTCAAAGAGGACACTCAAGTGGCAATTTCTTAGCCAGACTAGAAAAACTACCTTCTGGAAGAACCATAGGTCTGAGCCCACAGAGCTTGAAGGCAAGCTGGTCACTAAGCTCTGTTACAAGGTATACTTGTCTGAGAACAGGCACTCTCAGAAGCTCCCAGATGCAATGCGTTGGTCTCAAGTTTTTCTCAGACCCTTCTGGCAAAGGCAACGTGTGCCTGAAACCATGTGGGGTGGCCACAGCGGAGATGGAAGAACAGCAGCAGGTCTTGCCCTTCTTCTCCAGGCAGTCCTGAGCAAGTGGCATTTTTGAGTGTACCAGGAGCCCACACAGCACCTGGCAGCATGCATCTCTCCACGGGGACTGAAAACAAAAGCCTGGTGAATGATGCATCCAAGGAAACAGATCAGAAGTCCATCAGTCAGGCAGCACGCCCTGCCCCCTCCCAGAGAGACCTCCAGGGCAGCAGATCAGAAATGCCTGTTCCTGGACCAGCATCCAAACCAGGTCCCTAACCTGCAGTCTCTGCCATCCACTCCTCTGTGCGAAGATGCTGCCACAGGAAACAGCTAAGTTAACATTGGTGGGAATCACCTGAACCTTTCTCCTGCACGTGAAGGAGAAACTGGAAAAGCCTGAGAAAGTTTGATTCCTGAGCCCCTCCAAAGGTTTTTCAAGCCTGGCATGTCATGGAGGGCCAGCCAGCCACCCAGGAAACTCCCGTCCCAGCCTTGTGAAGCCATCCCCCAGAGCAGAGAGCATGCCAAGGTCACCAGGCTTTGGAAGCAGATGACCTGCTGAAGGTTTGTGGGGGAAAGGATGTCTCCAGCCTCCCAGGACTCCTGGGTGCAGAGGTGTTCTGCAGCAAAACCCTTTTGGGTACCTCATGAAATTAAACCTTGTCAATGACAATAGAAGGCAGTTGTGGCAGAAACTGAGATAAGCAACTGCCATTTCATCCCCAAGTTCTCCCAGAGCTGAGGAAACTTCATCCTTCAGGCAGAGCCCGAGATGCTCTGGAGTTCAGAGCGCTGCCCAGTGGCGTCCTGTCAGTAGCTATGGAAACAGCGAGCCCGATGCCTCCCTGTCGGCTTTTGTGCCAGAGACATCTTGCTGTCAGTAGTGTTTCAAGTTGGCTTTCAAAAAACAAGACAACCCAAATATCCTCTTTTGACACCACGCAAAGGGCCCTGTGGCATGGAGGCAGTCCTGTAGGTCCCGGCGTGGTGCCTGTCACACTCTGTCCCTCATCCCTGTCCTCAGACAAAGCTTCCTAGCTGCCTGTTCTTAGCAGTGATGTCTTAGGATCAAATAAGTCCACCTTTTGTGCTTGTTCCAGCCTTGGTGTCTTGGTCCCAAGATTTAGGGCAGAGGGGTGGGGGCAGGTGGGACATAACCCTGGTTAGAGGTGTGCTGGGATGATGAACCAGCTGGAGGCAAGCCCGAGGGTGAAGCCCAGTCTCTACTGTGGTTTTTAGCCTCCGGCCTCTAGGCACAGACTGCCCAGCCCTACCTTCTTTGGGGAACTGCTAGGGGCAGGATGGGGGAGGCAAAGAGAAGAGCAGCTCACAGTCAAGCAAAAAGGCAGATGGATGGACTAGAATTCAAGGCAGATCATGATGGCGCCATGAGAGAGATGGTTGAGTCATCTTGCCAGGGAATCCAGGGAAGGACTAAGTGGAGGAGGTGGCATTTGACCTGACCTAATCTCATCTGGCCTGTTCTTACTCGTAGACTCACAGCCACAGAGAATCAGGGGGACTATAATCCAATGTATATTAATATTTTGTTAACATGAAGAATACCATAGGAAATAGATACAGCTAATGGCAATGTCAGACTTTACTTTTTTGGGCTCCAAAATCACTGCAGATGGTGACTGCAGCCATGAAATTAAAAGACGCTTACTCCTTGGAAGGAAAGTTATGTCCAACCTAGTTGGCATATTCAAAAGCAGAGACATTACTTTGCTAACAAAGGTCCATCTAGTCAAGGCTATGGTTTTTTCTGTGGTCATGTATGGATGTGAGAGTTGGACTGTGAAGAAGGCTGAGCGCCGAAGAATTGATGCTTTTGAACTGTGGTGTTGGAGAAGACTCTTGAGAGTCCCTTGGACTGCAAGGAGATGCAACCAGTCCATTCTGAAGGAGATCAGCCCTGGGATTTCTTTGGAAGGAATGATGCTAAAGCTGAAACTCCAGTACTTTGGCCACCTCATGCGAAGAGTTGACTCATTGGAGAAGACTGATGCTGGGAGGGATTGAGGGCAAGAGGAGAAGGGGACGACAGAGGATGAGATGGCTGGATGGCATCACTGACTTGATGGATGTGAGTCTCAGTGAGCTCCGGGAGTTGGTGATGGACAGGGAGGCCTGGCGTGCTGCAATTCATGGGGTCGCAAAGAGTCAGATACGACTGAGTGACTGAACTGAACTGAACTGAATGGCAAGTTGCTGTATAATACGGAGAGCTCAATCTGGTCCTCTGTGATAGCCTAGAAGGGTGGGAGGGGGTGGGAGGTGTGAGGGAGGCTCAAGAGGGAGGGAACATATGTATACCTATGGCTAATTCATGATGATGTATGGCAGAAACCAATACAACATTGTAAACCAATTACCCTCCAATTAAAAATAAATAAAAGAATACCCTGGCATCGACAGATAAAGGACTCTCTTTTCCATGCCCAGAAAAAGGGTAGACTCTACAATTAGAAGGTAGGATTGCTGAATTCTGGAAAACACGGGTAGCACTTAGAAATGACAATGTCTAGGGGAAACAATCAGAGTCTTTTGAGGGAGTAAAGAGGGTATAGGCAAGGCAAGACAAGCATTTTATTTGTGTAGAAGAAAAGATGTCTCATCAGAGGCAATCAAAAAATATGAAGCCTACATCATTCTATTTTCTAAAATCATAAGCAGGTTGTAGTACATGAGAGATGTTTGAAACGGGGAAAGCCACTGGAGCACAGTTTAGTCTCTGTCTTGGGTTGCGGTCCCCAAAGGCAGACCCAGGACAAGTATTTGGGTTCAGGAAGTTTATTTGAGTGTGACCTCAGGAAGCCTAAGACAGACCAACAACCTTTGATGGCACCAAGGAAAGCTCTAGAGAGAGAAGAGAGATACAGGAGCTTAAGGTTGAAAACATCTCCGGGGTTGAACTCAGATGGGCTGAGGGGATCAATGGGGTTTGCTGCAATATCATTATCAGCATCAGACACTCTACACAAATTACTGTTTACATAGCTTTTCTCCTCTGGTTCGGTTGTGATAAAGCATGCCTCGGTGGTGTTAAAGTGCCAATATTAAAAGTTCTCCCTGTGGTATTTTTGAGAAGATGGCAGCAGTATAATTTTGAATCCCCTAATGAAAACAGCCAGGGCTTCCCAGGTGGCTCAGTGGTAAAGAATCTGCCTGCCAATGCAGGAGTTGCAGGTTTGATCTGTGTGTTCGGATGATCCCCCAAAGAAGAAAATGGCAACCCACTCCAGTATTCTTGCCTGAGAAATCCCAGGGACAAAGGAGTCGGGTGGACTACACAGTCCACAGAGTAGCAAATGAGTCTGACACAACTTAGCAACTAAACAGCAACAATGAAAACATACAAACCAACTAGATAGACTGAAAACCAGGGGAAAACGCTCTCGATAAAACAAGGGGGGCAATGGGACTTCCCTGGAGGTCCAGTGGTTAGGACTCTGTGCTGCTGCTGCCATAAGTGTGGGGTTCTATCCTTGCTGGGGAAACTGAACAGCCTGCAAGTCATGCAGCATGGTTAAACAAATAAAAACAAAGTCACTAAAAACCTAGTGAGCAATGTATCCCCCCCGCAAACATTAGGATAACTAGCAAAAGGAAGAAAGAAGGTGCTTGTCATGCCTGAGAGCTGGAGAGTCCCCACCTGAAACACCCAGCAGGTATTCACTGGGAAGCACAGAGACCCAGTTTTAGAACAGTCGCTGAAGCTGGGAGGGGTTTTGTCCCCTCCAACATCAGGTAAAGTGCAAAAGGCATGAGATAAGATGATTTAAAAGGGATGGAGCATCCTGAAACTGGCCAGCCCAGTCTTCCTTCCAGGAGGAGACACTGCTGAAAGAGGAATCAGAACTGAATAGAGCAGGGACAAAAGAGGGGCAGGAAACAGAAGATCCAGATAAAAGTGGAGACATGTTTATAAGAGCAAAGAATGTTGGAAATCAAACTGCAGGATCTTTTAACTGCATGAAATGAAAGAGGGAGTTTTGTGAAGTTAGAAAAGCTATATTGAACTAAACTTCTTCCTAAATGCTAAGAGAAATTAATTTCATCTTTATAGAAATGAGCACAAGAAAAGAAACAAGGTCATACTCCACACAAAGTAAAAAAAGAGAGAATAAGGAATAGAATATCATCCCTTCAGACAATTAAAACCATACAGAAAGACATACCCACAAAACAAATAGGAAGCTATAACCTACTATTTACAAAAACAAAAGCTGTAAGAAATTAAGGAAATGGTATAACAAACAACATAAATCAGAAATTTTAAAAACTCAGAAATGAAATGACAAGCTCAGGAAGGAATCTGACTTAAAAAACATTTCAGAAATTAAGACTGAACTGGGAAGATCACTGGAGTAAATAAACATGACAGATACTGCACTAGAAGAAATAGGAGACTGGGAAAATGGAAAATATTAAAAATCCAAAAGAAATGAACATGATACAAAGGAGTCAGGAGAAAATGACAAATATTGAAGCTAGATAAAGATGACTTAATGTACAGAGAATAGAAGTCCCTGAAGGAAACAAACAAAAGTAGAGATCAGAACAAATATTAAAAGATATAAATCAAGGAAACATTTCAGGAAAAAGTAAGGGTTGACATATGACCCAGCAATCCCACTACTGGGCATATACTCTGAGAAAACCATAATTCAAAAAGACACATATACCCCAATGTTCACTGCAGCACAATTTACATTAGCCAGGACATGGAAGCAACCTATATGTTCAATGACAGATGAATAGATAAAGAAGATGAGGTACATATATACAATGGAATATTACTCAGCCATGAAAAGGAACCAAACTGGGTCATTGGTAGAGATGTGGATGGACCTAGAGCCTGTCACAGAGTGAAGTAAGTCAGAAGGAGAAAAGCAAATATCATATATTGATGCATATATGTGGAATCTAAAAAAAAAAATGGTACAGATGAACCTATTTGCAGGGCAGGAATAGAGATGCAGACGAAAGAGAATGGATATATGGACACGGGCTTTGGGGAAGGGGAGGGCAGGGTGAATTGGGAGATGAGGATCGACGATACACACTGCCACATGTAAAATAATAGTCAGTGGGGAACTGCTGTGTATCTCAGAGCACCAAGATGCGCTCCCTAGATGACCTAGATGGGTGGGATGGGGCAGGGGTGGGGGCAGATCTGAGAGGGAGAGCATACATGTATACACATAGATGATTCACTTAGTTGTAAAGCAGAAACCAACACACAGTTGTAAAGCAGCTATACTCCAATTAAAAAAAAGAAAGAAGAAAGGGTTGAAACTATGCACTGAAGGGTCATATCACGCTGTTCAGAATATCCACCCAGAATGACCAATGTCAGGGTATTATTTTTAGTAAAATAATGAGGCTCTGAAGAAAAATAAAATTCCTTTGAGTAAGCAAAAATAGCAAATGACTTGTAAGGGGCAGAAAATTGGCTTATTGTCAACTTTTTGACTGTAACACGTGTCACAAGAAAATAGAGGACTTTACTGAAGATATTCAAGAAAATAAATTGTGAACCAAGGATCTAGGGAAACTGACTTTCAAGTATAAAGGGTACAAACTCTTACTAGGGGGCAAAAATTCAGGGACTATTGGCCCCTTCCTGGGAAATCTACCAGAGAACCAAAGTGACTAGAGAAACATCAACATAAAGAGGTGAACACTAGCACTAACTACTTGGTTGTTTATGGAATTAAAAATAAACAAGGATAAAAAGTGAAAGAGTATAGTATATGTAATGGCCATACATTATGACATATAGATATATAACAGCTATTTATTGGGCTTCCCAGGTGGCATAGTGGTACAAAAATCCACCTACAAATAAAGGAGACGCAGGAGACACAGATCGATCCCTGGGTTGGGAGGATCTCCTGGAGCAGGAAATGGCAACTTATTCCAGCATTCTTGCCTGAAAAATCCCATGGAGAGAAGCCTAGTGGGCTATAGTCCATGGGGTCACAAGGAGTTGCACACGACTGAGTGCACACACACACACTATTAATGGAGGAATAAGAGAATGGGGAAAGATTATGGAAACAATTTTTAAAATGTTTTATAATACTTTTATTGTACTTCAGTTCAGTTCAGTCACTCAGTCATATCCGACTCTTTGCAACCCCATGAATTGCAGCACACCAGGCCTCCCTGTCCAATACCAACTCCCAGAGTTCACTCAAACTCATGTCCATTGAGCCAGTGATGCCATCCAGCCATCTCATCCTCTGTCGTCTCCTTCTCCTCCTGCCCCCAATCCCTCCCAGCATCAAGGTCTTTTCCAATGAGTCAGCTCTTCGCATCAGGTGGCCAAAGTACTGGAGTTTCAGCTTCAGTATCAGTCCTTCCAATGAACACCCAGGACTGATCTCCTTTAGGATGGACTGGTGGTTTTAGGCTTAACAGAAGTCAAATAAGATCTTGTTATATCTGTCAGAAATTTGTCAGCAAAAATATAACTTGATGTGATAAAATTCTTTAAGTTTTAATTGAGATATAGTTAATTTACAGTGTTGTTTTAGTTTCAAGTATAGAACAAAGTGATTCAGTTACACATGTATAATATATGTAGAAATACATATATATATTCTTTTTCAGATTGTTCTCCATTATAGGTTATTACGAGATATTAAATATAGTTCCCTGTGCTATATGGTAGGTCCTTGTTGGTTACCAACTTTTAATGCAGTAGTGTGTATATCTTAATCCCAAACTCCTAATTTATACCCCCCACCCCCGCTTTCCTCTTGGTAACGGTAAGATTGTTTTCTATGTCCATGAGTCTATTTCTGTTTTGTAAATAAGTTCATTTGTATCATTTTTAAAATTCCACATGTAGATGGTATCATAGGGTATTTGTCTTTCTCTGTCTGACTTATGTCACTTAAGATGATAATTTTTCGGTCTATCTAGGTTGCTCCAAGTGGCATTATCCCATTCCTTTTTATGGCTGAGTAATATTCCATTGCACATATGTGCTACATCTTCTTTCCCCAGTTGTCTACTGATAGGCATTTAGGTTGCTTCTATGTGGTGGCTACTGTAAACAGTGCTCCTGTGAACATTAGGGTGCATGTATCTGTTCAAATCAGAGTTTTCTCCAGATATATGCCCAGGAGTGAGATTACAGATCATATGGTAACTCTATTTTTAGTATTTTTCTAGGGAATCCCTATACTACTCTCCACAGTGGCTGCACCAATTTACATTCCCACCAATAGTGCAGGCAAGTTCCTTTCTCTCCACACCCTCTCCACGTTCATCATCTGTAGACTTTTTAATGATGGCCATTCTGACTGGTGTGAGGTGATGCTTCATTGTATCATGAATAATTTTTAACAATGATGTTGATTGAGGTAGTCTTAGTGTTTTACACTGAGACTTTCGTGCATGTCATATGAGACAAAGCAAATAAGTAATAGTTGGATATTCTAATTCTGTCATCTTCTGTGCTCTTGAGAATTATGATTCTTGGGTGAGAGAAAGGAATTCAGGTATAAGAAAAACGAGTTTGAATAAATACTCAAGAATTCTCAGATTAAATTGGAAGAGTCAGTACACGTTTGTGAGGCATGGTAATCACTTTTTTTAATTAATAGAATTAGTTTTTAAGAACTGTTTTAGGCTCACAGCAAAACTGACTAGCAGGTACACAGAGTTCCCGCTCTGCCTGCTCCCATTGCAGAACACAGCCTCCCTTCCCACCAGCACAGTGTCAGTGCGGTGTCTTTACAACAATCAGCCAACACCGACCAACCGCAACCAGAGTCCACTGTTTACACTGGGCTTCCGTCTTTGTATTGTATGTTCTGTGGATTTTGACAAATGTACAGTGATGTGTACCCACCATCATATCAATAGTATACAGAGTATTTTCACTACCCTAAAAATCAGAACCATAGAGATGTAGACTTTTAGAATTGGCTTCTCTCATGTGGCAATATGTGTTTAGATTTCTTTCATGCCTCTTTATGGCTTGATAGCTCATTCTTTTTATTTCTTTGTATACTTTGGATAGCAATCCTCTATCAGATTTTACAATATGTTCTCCCAGTCTATGGTTTACCTTTCATTTTCTTGACATTTTATGTTTTTATTAAAAAGATAGATAGATAGAATTCCATATCTAGAGATAAGGTGGAGACTTGCAGTATTAAAAGATCATGTCAAAAGGACATGGAAAGCATGTGTAAGAGGCTCCCAGGGGCCAAATATGGAACCATTTGAGCTGCAATAAAGATTATAATTGTAATGAATTGAAATCCATCAAATGTATTTAAACCTTTAATGCATAAAGCTACTTAAAACATAGTCACCTTCAGAAGAGAAAGAACAAATTTATTCTCTCAAAAGCAGGTAAATAAAGGGCAAGAATCAAACATTTATCCTGTCTTTAAAATGTAAACTGTACCACTGAGTAGCCCAACAGTGCATGAGTGGAAGCACTCAAGTTAATATATGAAAGAGAAAGGATAGAATTAGAATACCACCATTGTAAAGCCCCAGTGAATGAACAGAGCTAGGCATTGTGCAGCAACAGCTGTGAACGGCACAGAGGAGCCGCAAACTGACATTATGTGTCTCCTGATGAAATAACACAACACCACCTATGGTCTTGCCAAAAGGACTGAACCGAGTCTGGTCCAACCTCTGGATTCAGCTCCCAATTTGCAGGAAATACAGAGGAACACCTTGAATGCCACCAAGAGTATCAATCAGCAGAATCCAGGCAGTGGGCACCTGTGGGTCAAAAGGCCAGATTCTTCAACAGATAAATTGTAAAGAACAGAAAGGGGTGGAGGAGGAAAGCCTGTCAATTAAAAGAGACTCAAAAGAGAGATGGGATTTTGAAAGATGGCAAGACTACAGCACCCGTGTAGGAAGGCACTTGGGTGATAAAACTGTCAAGAAAAACAAGAGACCAGATTCCTATCAGAGTCCAGAGAGGGGTCACTTCTGTAGGGAGGAAGGCAGCTGAGTTTGAAAGCAGGGACATGATGGGCATCTGTGAACATTCAGGTGAGGTTCTATTTCTTGATCTGGGTGGTGGTTGTTATAATAAATCTTCAAGGTATACATTTGTTGGGCTTATTTTCCTGTTTATTTTACAATGAAAATACTTCTTTAAAAAAGTCCTCCTCATCCCCAGTTTCATCCTCAAGGCTGTGACTGTGACTGGTTTCCTGATATGATGTCTTAGGGCTTTGGCTCCAGAGTAAGGCTGCTGGGTGTCTAATTAGAAGGACCTGACAACCCACCAGCATATATAGTCCAGAAGGCCAGAGAGCATGCCTGTCGTGTTCACTGCCATAGTCCCAGCTGCACCTGACGTGTAGCAGGTACTCAATAAATATGCATTGGATTAATATATGACAGAAGCTGGACTCGGAGATTTCACTTTGTTGGGATGAAATACCAATGTAATTGGTCATAGAAAAGATAACTGTGACCCCACCACGAAAAGGCCCATCTCTTCTTGTTTCAGAGTTGGTCGTATCCACAGCTCTGAGGTCAGGGTCTGGCCCACCATTGGATACCACCCACCCTGGTCATTCAGATGGTAAAGATTCCACCAGCAATGCAGGAGACTCGGGTTCGATCCCTGAGTTGGAAAGATCTCCTGGAGAAGGGACTGGCATTCTTGCCAGTATTCTTGCCTGGAGAATCCCATGGACAGATGAGCTTGGTGGGTTACAGTCCAGGGGGTTGCAGAGTCAGACACGACCGAGAGACTGAATGACGACAATGACCTGGGCAGAGATGATCCCACTCACGATGGCATCTCCCATACTCGACTAGAAAAGATGAGCAGGTGGTTTGTGGGACAGGAGGGAGCTTCCTCCCACCTGGAGTTTGTTTGCAGTTCTCTTCCCAGAGCACGAATACTATCTGCTCTTCCGTACGCACCTCCGCCCTCCTCCCAACTTTCCAAGAGATGAGTTCTAGAAATCCCAGGGACTCTGATTCCCTACAGTCAGATCTCTGGGTCACCTATTCCAGACAGTCACTGGCTGAGACTCATCCTAGTGCAGGGAGCTGATGATTCCTTCCACATCGACATCCTTGGAAGCATCAGACTCAGAGTGAATAAGACAAGCCTGGACCTCCCCTCACAGAGCTTATTGCCTGGCCAGCAGACATTAAGACCTCCGTGCCTCGAAATTTCCAGGAGAGGCTATAGGTTCCCTTGTTTAATAAAAAGCAGAAGAAAAATAGATTAAATCATATTTCTCTCAGGTAACCCTCTTCTCCACCAGTTAAGTACAGTAAACCTATTTTAAGAGCATCACTCAGGAGGCATAAACTTTATTTCACTGCATCGTATAATCCCCGGTAATAGAAAACCAGTAATGAGGATGCCAGCGGCAGGTGCAAAAGGCAGTTTTACATCAATAGAAAATTCAATTCTAATTAATCTCTTCACAGCCAACATAATTGAGTCTTCACGGGGACCACCTAGACTCACCCCACCCCACTCCCACTGTTCCCTTCCACGGGCCTGTCTTGCCCACTGCTGTGCTGGAATTTGTCTGGAAACAAAAGGAGAAACAAGGCTGATACCATCTCCGGCAATGTGGGTTTGCAGAGCAGTCTCTTTATTTCCATCACCGAGTTATTACTGACATCCAAGGCTCCAAGCAGTCTCAGAGGTCTTCCCTGGGTATGTAAATAGCATCCTGCTTTGTTATTTATTTCTTAGCTCTCTTCTTCCCTCCCCTGCCCCCAGGGTTGCTTTCCGGTTCTTTTTTTTTTTTTCCCAAAGACATCACAAGGGTCACATCTCTCTCTGCTATCACAGTGCTCTCCACTTTTGCAGCACAAGAAAGAATTATGAGCTGGTGAGTGCCTGTGTCCTACGCGCGGGTGTATGTCTTGTCGGCCTCCCCATCCTCCCTGGTTGAGGCCATAATTTGTGCATGGGTGACAGCCAGTTTAAAAACCATTCCTGGGAAGCCATAAGAAAATGCACAGGATTCATAAACTCCCGATAGTGCCTCATCTGATCTATTTCCTTCATTGCTTTCTTCTCCCGATGTTAAACTGTGATCAGCCTTGGCATGGAGCGAAGTTGCATCAGCCTCATGTTTCAGACCAGCTCTGTTAATTAAAATGCTCCCTCTCTGCCTATTTCCAATAGGCTCTCCTCCCAGGAAATGTGAGCGCACAGAAAAAGCCCAGATCAGACTTGGATTGGATCTTCACACCCACTGTGAGCAACAAGCCAAGCAGAGATGGGTGGGGTCACTGCTCGAAAGCTACGGTCTGGCATGGAAAGAGGATGCTGCAACTTCAGAGCTCTCCTTCTTTTAAATTTATTTCTTTGGATGCGTTGGCATGTGGAATCTTTCCTTGCAGCATGCAGGCTTCTCTCTGGTTGAGCTTCTCTCTAGTTGCAGCATGCAGGCTCCAGAGCATGCGAGCTCAGTAGCTGTGTCATGCAGGCTTAGTTGCCCTGTGGCATGTGGGATCTTAGTTCCCCACCCAGGGATTGAACCTGTGTGCCCTGCACTAGAAGGGGGATTCTTAACCATTGAGCCACCAGGGAAGTCCCTCAGAGCCTGAAGAACACTTGAAGCAGGGTTCATGGTCCCTGAAATCAGAACAATCTGCTTGCCAGGGTGTGATCTCCCACCTTATTTGGAGTCTGAGGTTTGCTTTGGATGCCTTGGAAAACTCTGTACCCTATGTTGCTAAAGGTAGATCTGTATTTCTGCCTCGCCTGGGTGAAGTGTTGGCACTGCCAGACGAGGTTGTAAACATCATCGGGTATGGATGGAGTGGTCCTGCCCACCCAGGAGTCCATCACCTTCATCCCCACCTGATACCCATTTGCCAATGACCAAAGTCCCCAGCCAGGAATCAAGGGCTGGGCTTGAGCAGAAAATCAGGGTCCATCTCCTGCTCCCCATCATGCTTGTACCCTGGGGTCCCAGAAGCTAGGGACACGCACTGCTTTCATGCTTACTCCAATAAAGACAATGAGGGCAGCAGAAAGCCCAGAGGACCAGAGCAAGGCTTGGGAACGGGGTCCAGATAGACTTCTCGGCACTAGGGTTTGGGCTCTGTGGTACAGTTTGGGGTCAAAGGACCAGAGGGCTCTCTGTCAAGACTCCCTCTGTATTGATCTCCCTCCAGACTTTGAGGTGCCCTAGTTTCCCTAGACAAACACCCATTTTTAAACACACACTCACTTCCCAAACCCCTCACAGGGCCAGCTTCCATTCACCTGCTCCCCTCCCTGTCCCCCAGGGGTCATCCCTCCTCCCTTGCCTTCTTGCTGACCACCTGTTCCTTATTGCCCTGCTGCTGTGGATGCTGAGCTGGCTTCTTCCCTCTAGTCTCCAGGTCTGAGATCATCCTCAGGCTGCCTCTTGCTCTTCTTCTGCACTGATGGCTGAATAGAGAAGATAGGAAAGAGGTCTAAATGACCACCCTGGTGATGCTGGGAGGAGTGGGGAGGTGTTGGCACCACAATGAGTCACCATCTCCCAGGCCTGCTCCCCTCATATCACACCCTCGAGGTCCAGCCATCCCCGCTAACCTAGAGGTGCTCACTGAAGCCCCAGACTGTTATGGGGCTAAACTAATCAAGGTCAGATAATGGAGGAGGTGGGTGGGGAAGCCTTGACCATGGGGGGAAAGTTACCACCACTTTCTGATGTTTTAGATATTACACTGAAAGCTGGGGTCAAAACCCTTTGAGGCCTGAAATCTTGAGTTTCTGTGGATTGCTATTTAGGTGACATTCAGCAACGAAAATAAATTCCATAAAATCCTGTCTCCACGTGGAAGTATGACTGAGGGTTATACTTCTGGAGGGTGAGACAGGGAGGGCACAGGGCCTGCCCTTAGGGAGGACCATCAGCTTGGTCATGCCATACTCGAACCTCTTCAGGAGAAAGCACAAACTTCCCCATGCCACACAGGGCCCCAGGGCTTAAGGACCTAACCCTAATCTCAGTGGAAGACTGCTGCTGCTGCTAAGTCGCTTCAGTCGTGTCCGACTCTATGCAACCCCATAGATGGAAGCTCACCAGGCTCCCCTGTCCCTGGGATTCTCCAGGCAAGAACACTGGAGTGGGTTGCCATTTCCTTCTCCAATGCATGAAAGCGAAAAGTGAAAGTGAAGTCGCTCAGTCATGTCCGACTCTTAGCGACCCCATGGACTGGAGCCTACCAGGCTCCTCCATCCATGGGATTTTCCAGGCAAAATTACTGGGGTGGGGTGCCATTGCCTTCCCTGAGTGGAAGACTAGGTGTTGCTTTTTACAGGGGGCTTCAGCTGACACTCCTACACAGCCCCGATCCTCACGGCCTCCCCTCTGACGACTCAAGAGGTCTTAACTGGTCACCCTTTCTGAGTCTCATGTCCCTCTGGTCCTTCCTCCACTATGCTTCTAAAATACAACATGTCAAGTCAGATCCACAAGCTCTACCCTGGGAATTTAAGACCAGCTTCTCCTTGCTTTGCACCATTCTCTAGATATGTCACTGCTTTCTTCCTGCCTGAGATGGTTGGATGACATCACTGACTCGATAGACATAAGTTTGAGCAAGCTCTGGGAGTTGGTGAGGGACAGGGAAGCCTGGCATGCTGCAGTCCCTGGGGTTGCAAAGAGTCAGACACAACTGAGTGACTGAACCTGAACTGATATTCCTGTTCATACTGTTCTGCTGGAATGCCTGCCCTGCCACCCGCTGCCACCCTGTACCCTCTTGGGCCTGCTACTGCTTCTTATCCAATATTGTTCTGAGAGTCTTAGCCTGTGCAATAAGTCAAGAAAAAAATATAGATGTGTATAATGATGCAAAAAAGAAGGTAACTACTTGAAGATTCTGTGCTCTTCAAAAAAAAAATTGAAAAATGGTAAGAACATCAATAACAAAAAAAGAACTGAGATCCATAGTTTCCCTATATACAAATAGTAACTTGTTAAATATAGTGAAAAAGTCTCATTTACCATGGCAACAAAATATTTGAAATATCCAGGGATAAACCAAAAAAATACGCAATAACTGTACCAGAAAAATCTATTAAAGTGTTCTGTGAGATATAGAATAAGAGCTTAATAAATGAAGAACCATGTTATGGCATAAAAAGACTTCATAATAAAAATACTTCAGTTTTCCCTAAATTAATCTATAAATGTAACTTCAATAAAAAAAAATCCCAGCATGATTTAAGGAGAAGAACATGATAAAATTCAATTGGAAGAATTCCAAATGACCAGGAAGACCTAAGACCTGTTTTTTAAAGAGAAATAATGAAGGAAAACTTGGCTTATTAGCTATTGAAACAGAATATAAAGGGATGCACCTTAAAAATAGAAATAGACAAAACAACAGAATAAAGAAGTGGACCCGGAATAAACAAATGGATCCTCACATATGCAGACATTTGGGATTACTAAGAATAAAGGCAGATACTTAATGAATACTTCTCTTGCGCTGGGCCCTGTTGTAGGTACTTTAAACATATTGATTCATTTAATCCTGACAACAGCTCTGGCAGGTTGGTTACTGTTACTATCCCAAGTTACAGATGAGGAAACTAAAACAAAAGAGGTTGAATAACTTGGTCAGAGCGACAAAGTTGATGTAAGAAGCATAGTCTATAAATACACGTCAGTGGGATAAAAGGAAGAAAATGGAATTAGATTCCTACCTCAAACCGCATACAAAGTTGGATTCCAGATGTGGGAAAGGTTTCAATATAAGAAGAGTCAAGGGTACTAGATGCTCATAGCATCACCAGTCACAGTCTCCAAAAGGTGGAGACAACTGAATGTTCACCAACTGATGAACGGATGAACAAAATGTGGCACGTCCTCACCATGGTATGTTATTAACCCATGGAAAGGAATGAAGGATTAATACATGCTACAATGTTAAGGAAACCTTGAAAACATTACACTGAGTGAAAGAAGCCAGGCACAAAAGGCTACATGTTGAATGATTTTATTTAAATGAGACATCCAGAACAGGTAAGTCTACATAGTACTCAATACTCTTTAATGACCAAATGCTTGTGCTCAGTCATGTCTGACTCTCTGCATCCACATGGGCAGCAGCCCCCAGGCTCCTGTGTCGATGGAATTTCCCAGGCAAGAATACTGGAGCCGATTGCCATTTCCTATTCCAGGGGATCTTCCTGACACAGGGACTGAACCCCTGTCTCTTATGTCTCCTGCAGTGGCAGGCAGATTGTTTACCCTAGTGCCAGCTAAGAAGCTTGTAATGACCTTTATGGGAAAAGAATCTAAAAAAGAGTGGGTATTTGTGTACGTATAACTGATTCGTTTTGCTGAACAACAGAAACTAATACAACATTGTAAATCAACAATACTCCAATAAAAATTAATTAAAACATCAGTTCAGTTCAGTTCAGTTCATTCGCTCAGTCGAATCTGACTCTTTGCGGCCCCATGAATCACAGCATGCCAGGCCTCCCTGTCCATCACCAACTCCCGGAGTTCAAACTCATGTCCTTTGAGTCGGTGATGCCATCCAGCCATCTCATCCTCTGTCCTCCCCTTCTCCTCCTGCCCCCAATCCCTCCCAGCATCAGGGTCTTTTCCAATAAATCAACTCTTCACATGAGGTGGCCAAAGTATTGGAGTTTCAGCTTTAGCATCAGTCCTTCCAATGAATACCCAGGACTGATCTTCTTTAGGATGGACTGGTTGGATCTCCTTACAATCCAAGGGACTCTCAAAAGTCTTCTCTAACACCACCGTTCAAAAGCATCAATTCTTCAGCACTCAGCTTTCTTCACAATCCAACTCTGACATCCATACATGACCACTGGAAAAACCATAGCCTTGACTAGACAGACCTTTGTTGGCAAAGTAATATCTCTGCTTTTCAATATGCTATCTAGGTTGGTCATAACTTTCCTTCCAAGGAGTAAGCATCTTTTAATTTTATGGTGGCAATCACCATCTGCAGTGATTGTGGAGCCCAGAAAAACAGTCTGACACTGTTTCTACTGTTTCCCCATCTATTTCCCATGAAGTGATGGGACCAGATGCCATGATCTTAGTTTTCTGAATGTTGAGCTTTAAGCCAACTTTTTCACTCTCCTCTTTCACTTTCATCAAGAGGCTTTTTAGTTCTTCTTCACTTTCTGCCATAAGGGTGGTGTCATCTGCATATCTGAGGTTATTGATATTTCTCTTGGCAATCTTGATTCCAGCTTGTGCTTCTTCCAGCCCAGCGTTTCTCATGATGTACTCTGCATATAAGTTAAATAAGCAGAGTAACAATATACAGCCTTGACGTATTCCTTTTCCTATTTGGAACCAGTCTGTTGTTCCATGTTCAGTTCTAACCGTTGCTTCCTGACCTGCATACATGTTTCTCAAGAGGCAGGTCAGGTGGTCTGGTATTCCCATCTCTTTTAGAATTTTCCACAGTTTATTGTGATCCACACAGTCAAAGGCTCTGGCATAGTCAATAAAGCAGAAGTAGATGTTTTTCTGGAACTCTCTTGCTTTTTCCATGATCCAGCGGATGTTGGCAATTTGATCTCTGGTCCCTCTGCCTTTTCTAAATCCAGCTTGGACATCTGGAAGTTCATGGTTCATGTATTGCTGAAGCCTGGCTTGGAGAATTTTGAGTATTACTTTCCTAGCATGTGAGATGAGTGCAATTGTGCGGTAGTTTGAGCATTGTTTGGCATTGCCTTTCTTTGGGATTAGAATGAAAACTGACCTTGTCCAGTCCTGTGGCCACTGCTGAGTTTTCCAAATTTGCTGGCATATTGAGTGCAGCACTTTCACAGCCTCATCTTTCAGGATTTGAAATAGCTCAACTGGAATTCCATCACCTCCACTAGCTTTGTTCGTAGTGATGCTTTCTAAGGCCTACTTGCTTCACATTCCAGGATGTCTGGCTCTAGGTGAGTGATCGCACCATCGTGATTATCTTGGTTGTGAAGCTCTTTTTTGTACAGTTCTTCTTTGTATTCTTGCCACCTCTTCTTGATATCTTCTGCTTCTGTTTGGTCCATACCATTTCTGTCCTTTATCGAGCCCATCTTTGCATGAAATGTTCCCTTAGTATCTCTAATTTTCTTGAAGATATCTCTAGTCTTTCCCATTCTGCTGTTTTCCTCTATTTCTTTGCATTGATCGCTGAGGAAGGCTTTCTTATCTCTCCTTGCTATTCTTTGGAACTCTGCATTCAGATGCTTATATCTTTCCTTTTCTCCTTTGCTTTTCGCCTCTCTTCTTTTCACAGCTATATGTAAGGCCTCCTCAGACAGCCATTTTACTTTTACATAAAGATAAATCAGAATAGGTAAATCTACGGAGACAGAAAAAAATAAGTAGAGGAGATTTGAGAGTGACTCTTTGATGAGTATGTGTTTTTTCTTTTAGGATGATGAAAATGTCTTGTAACTAGATGGAGATGATGAAAATGTCTTATAAGTAGATGGAGATGGTTTCCCAACATTGTGAATATACTGAATGTCATGGAACTATAGACTTTAAAATGGTTAATGGTTGATTTTAGGTGAATTTTACCTTAAAATAGTATAAGAACACATTGTAGAAGTGTGAGTTTAACACCTTGTGGTCGAGCGTTGCTATATGGCCTCCATTGAATCACATTCCTCTGCCCCTTTGCAGTGTGATTTTGGTGTTCCTTCCATCAAGTGACTCTTTGCAACCCCATGGACTGTAGCCCTCCAGGCTCCTCGGTTCATGGGATTCCCCAGGCAGGAATATTGAAGTGAGTTGCCATTTCCTTCTCCAGGGGGTCTTCCCAACCCAGGGATCAAACCCAGGTCTCCTGCTTTACAGGCAGATTCTTTACTGTTTGAGCCACCAGGGAAACCCTATTTCATCAGGAGGTAGAACCTATCTCCCTACCTCTTGAAGCTTAGGCTGGCCTCGTAACTTTCAATATAGTGTGGGGAAGTGACACTGGGACACGTCTGGATCCTCTGCTGTAAGGGATGTTACAGTTTCTATTTTACCCACTCATGCCACGAAGAAGGCCGGGCTAGCTTCTTAGAGCTGGAGATGGCCTGTGTTGGAAAAATGAAAGCACCCTAGCCAAAAGCCGAAACCAACTGCAGCTTTAGCCATGTGAGTGATCTCAGATGAGATCAGCAGAAAAACCACTCAACTGCCATCCGGAGAATCATAAGAAAATGGTTAATGTTTTAAACCCCTATACTTTGGACCAGAGTGTTGGGCAGCAACGATAACTGATACATTTGGGTGAAGGAAGGCTTTTTTCTTTATATAGAGGTGAAAGAAAAGATAGTGACGAAATAAAAATTCACATTTTTAGGCAAGACAGGAAAAATTTAAACATGAAAGCTTTCCTCTGCCCTTTAGCCTCCTCCCTCTTTCCAATGTGCTTTGTGCACACGCATCACGTGTTAACCAGACCTCCCCCATGGCAGAAATACCTGCTCAATCTTAAGATCAATTTTTCCTCTTTTGGCACCAGTCATGCAATTCCTTAGAAGACAACATTCGCTTGTCAATCCTATAAGGGGTCACGATGACCCAGCACTCATCTTGAATGTGCAGACATCTTAGGTGAACTTTATGTACAATGCCAATATATCATTTCCCTTAAAGATAGAGACTGCAGAACACACTAGTCAGATGACCTGGAGAGATACTGGGCCACACCTAATGAAAGTCCTTAGCTGAAATATTTATTTACGACCTTATTAATGCTACTAGCTATGTATTTGCCTTCTGCTTATTATACAACGTTTCTTGCATTACCAAATAGCATGACTGAGCCTCAGGTAAAATTAATGATGACTAGGTGACTTGATATGGATGTGAGAGCTGGACTGTGAAGAAGGCTGAGCGCCAAAGAATTGATGCTTTTGAACTGTGGTGCTGGAGAAGACTCTTGAGAGTCCCTTGGACTGCAAGGAGATCCAACCAGTCCATTCTGAAGGAGATCAGCCCTGGGATTTCTTTGGAAGGAATGATGCTAAAGCTGAAACTCCAGTATTTTGGCCACCTCATGCGAAGAGTTGACTCATTGGAGAAGACTTTGATGCTGAGAGGGATTGGGGGCAGGAGGAGAAGGGGACGACAGAGGATGAGATGGCTAGATGGCATCACTGACTCGATGGATGTGAGTCTGAGTGACCTCCAGGAGTTGGTGGTGGACAGGGAGGCTTGGCGTGCTGCAGTTCATGGGGTCACAAAGAGTCGGACATGACTGAGCGACTGATCTGATCTGATCTGAGGTGACTTGATTGGTTAAAAATATATTATTGGGACTTCCCTTATGGTCTATTGGTTAAGAATTTGCCTCGCAATGCAGGGGATGTGCATTCGATCCCTGGTTGGGAAACTAAGATCCCACATGCTGTGGACCAGCTAGGCCTGGGAGTCACAACTACTGAGCCCACACAGCACAGCTAGAGAGTCTGTGCCCTGCAGTGAAAGTTCCCATGTGATGCAATGAAGATCTGATGCAGTCAAAGTAAAAAACGTTTTAAAATATATTGAAATGGTTCTAAGGAGTTCCCTGGTGGCTTAATGGTTAGGATTCCAGGCTTTCAACTGCCATGGTCTGGGATTCAATCCCTGGTCAGGAAACTGAGATCCCACAAGTTGCATGGTGTGGCCAAAACACAAAACAAACAAATGTATATATATATATATATATATATATATATATATATATATATATATATAAAATTTATAAGATCGATGACTGTAATAGTACAAATTCTACATATGGGAAGGAGCAACAAGAGGGAGCCATTTCCAGGACCCTAACAGACTAGTAAGACAGGTGGTCCAGAGGCCTGTGGTTACTGTTAACAGGGCCTGGTCCAGTAATAGCACATTGAGTGTTCCATCAACAAAATCCTCACCTGACCTAAGAATGAGCATTCCTACATGCTCCATGGGACAAATTGGCCACACAAGACCTCCCAAACTTTGGTTGTAATTAAGATCAAAAACAGATTGTAACATAAAGAATGTTGCCCACCAGCCAGTTCCACACGAATCAAGTCATTAGCCACTGCAGTTGCTGACCTAAAATACACCCAGAAAGGAATTCAGAGTAAAGATCAGGATGAAACATTGTGAACCTCTGGAAAATGGATGGAACTGGCCCTCAGATATTTTCAAGAGAAGACTGTGTGAACCTAATTTCTGGCATCTCCCCATACTTAGAAAAGCACTAACACCATTAACTAAGGAGTCTGTCCTGCGTTTCTAGTAGCAACCTTCTGTGAAGACGTGTGTGATGGCATGCTCTCCTTTGCCAAAATCACATATATACTGGCCTCCCCCTTGACCTCTTTGGAATGGTTCTCAGAACTCTCTGAGAGACTGTCTCCCAGGTTATAATCCTCAGATTGACATGAATAAAGTTTTTCATTTCTTTCTTAGGTTGACTATTTATTATTTTTTGTGGACAATAGTAATAGGACAAATTTGACCAGGTAAAAAATGTAAAACTTCCATACAGCAAAGCCCAGACAAAACACCACTAAAAACTGATGCTTATCCTGAGGGTGTATCAAAATTGCCTGGGGAACTTCTCGATGTGCACATATCTGTCACATTCGAAGGCAGCAGCCCAGACTCTCCAGGGTTTAGAGTGCGTATGTGTGGCATTAGGTCATGGTTAGAGCAAGGAGCCTGTAGACGGGCAATGGCTTGAATCCTACTTGCTGGTTGTGTGCCCTTGGACAAAATGTATCTCCACCTATAAAACTGGCACAATAATAGCACGTGCTTCATAGAGTTATTGTTATATGGGTTACAACAAGTCCATACATGTGAATCAATTAGAACAGTCTTGTGTGGCCAATTTGTCCCATGAGAATCAGTTGTGTCTGATTCCTTGCCACTCCATGGACTGTAGCCCACCAGGCTCCTCTGTTCATGAAATTCTCTAGTCAAGAATACTGGAATGGATTTTTCCAAGGGATCTTACTAACCCAAGGATCAAACCCAGGTTTTCCTCACTGTGAGCACATTACCTTCTGAGCCACCAGGGAAGCCCTGCCTATTATATAGAAAATACTTAATAAATGTAGTTAGCATGTGAATACTGAAAAATTTTCCAAGTGATTCCCATGTACCATCCCACCAAACCATAAAACAAAATTTGACTGGAGTGTTGTGTATGTGGGCAGAGATTTGCAACATATTAAGATGAGCAAAGGGCTTTTCCCTGGTGGCTCAGATGGTAAAGAATCTGCCTGCAATGCAAGAGACCTGGGTTCAGTCCCTGGGTTGGGAAGATTCCCTGGAGGAGAACATGGCAACCCACTTCAGTATTCCTCCCTGGACAATCCCTATGGACAGAGGAGCCTGGCACGCTGCAGGGCGTGGGGTCGCAAAGAGTCGGACACGGCTGAGAGACTAAGCGCACAGCATGATGGGCCAAAGGTCATTGTCCTCACCCTACAGAGAGGTCTGAATAATCAGTAAGAGAAACATGTAAGAACAGATACAATCAGTGCCAAAGGAAATGTAAATACAAGACACACATTAAAAGACATTCAACTTTAATGGTCATCAGAAATCTACATGAACACAATATGTTTCTGGACTTTGATATTTGCAAAATGAAAAAGGATAATTTGACCAATATCGATGAGCATGGGGGAAAACAGGACCTTTCGTACTCTGTTAAGCAGATTCTGAATTGTTACCATCTTTCAGAGACCAGTATAGCTGGAATGGATGCATAATTGTAATGTGATCCATTTCTTGGTTTATCATAAGGAAATCATCAAATGGAGATTCATAAAATAAAGATACAAAGCTATTTTCAGAGCAAAGTGAATATGGCAGGACCTAGGACCTGCTTTTGTAGAAGGGCTCCCCTGCTGGCTGGAATGGCAAAGAATCTGCCTGCAGGAGACCCGGGCCACCCTGGGTGGGGAAGATCCCCTGGAGAAGGGAATGGCTACCCACTCCAGCATTCTAGCCTGGGGAAGTCCATGGACAGAGAAGCCTGGTGGGCTACTGTCCATGGAGTCACAAAGAGTTGGACATAGCGAGAGTCTAACACTTTTGGTTTTCTAGATACATACACAGAGGCTGTCACTAACCACTGTCCTGGCTGTTGGATAAGGGGATGGTGGTGGGTATAATATTAGGAAGCCCAGCAGGGGCTGCAGATCCTAGGGAATTCATATCAGCCTCATTATACCCAAAGCTGATGATTTCATCTCCATCTGTCTGATTACTGAATTTTATTTCTCAGTTGGTTCGAAACCTGATAGGAAGAGAAAGGTATTGTTTATTGCTCACCTCAAATGCCAGCAAACCCTTCATCTTCCCTGATTTTTTCACAATAGGCCTGATTTGATGAGCCATTAAGCCCATCATTTAGCAACCAAAACTTGGTTGCCCTTTCTTTCCTCAAGGGCAGGAAGGGTTTAATATGCAAACCTTCCTGCAGGAGAGATGAAATATTTGCATTCTGTCTTTCCAATGCAACAAAAAGAGAAAAAAGATCAAAGAACTTGGCTTCTTTAATAAAGCAGGCTGAGCATGCAGAGTCTGCTACTACATATACGTAAAATTTATTATAAATAACTGAGGAAAAAAGACTGGAGGGATGTATATCCAAGTGGAGGTGGGGCAGGAGAGCTGAACAAGTTAATTGGATAGATGAAATCAAGGATATTTCCTGTTTTCTTGAATTCAGTGATTTTTCTGTAATTATCATGTATTTCTCTTGAAATACAGAAGCAGTCTTTCAGAACTTTCCTTGTGGTCCAGTGGCTGACTGCGCTCCCAATGCAGGGAGCTTGGGTTCCATCCTTGATCAGTAAACTAGATCCCACGTGCCACAACCAAGACTTGGAGCAGTCAAATAAATTTAAAAATATTTAAAGAAACAACCTTTTTATGCTATTGTATTTTTGTCTGCCTTTCAGAGATGTCTCCCCAATGCAAAACCATCTCTAATCCCAGTCCCTTATTTTGACAGTGTTGGTGGATATCTAGCAGCTGTTTTGAGCAATGTACTTAAATATTCTCAACTCCCAACCATGCCTCCATTCTGGACAGAGGGCTGAAGCAAGGGTGGATAGTGTGGACAGGGAATGTTGCCTGCCATCCAAGTAAACCATGTTGCCCATCATTCCAGTTCTACAAGAGTCAAGACATTAGTCACTATAGCTGCTGTGCCTCATAGTACATCCTGAGGGGGTTCAGGAGGAGGAAAAATGGGATACAGTCCTTACATCGTTAAGATGTTGTGTTTTTCAGCTGCTAAGTCATGTCCAACTCTTTGCAACCCCATGAACTGCAGCACATCAGGCTTCCTTGTCCTTAACTATCTCCAGGAGTTTGCCCAAACTCATGTTCACTGAGTTGGTGATGCTATCTAACCATCTCCTCCTCTGGTGTCCTCTTCTCCTTTTACCTTCAGTCTCTTCCAGCATCAGGATCTTTTCCAATAAGTCAGCTCTTTGCATCAGGTGGCCAAAGTATTGAAGCTTCAGCTTCAGCCTCAGTCCTTCCAATGAATATTCAGGGTTGATTTCCTTTAGGATTGACTGGTTTGATCTCCTTGCAGTCCAAGGAACTCTCAAGAGTCTTCTCTAGCACTACAATTGGAAAGCATCAATTATTGGGCTCTCAGCCTTCTTTATGGTCCAACCCTCACATCTGTACATGACTAATGGAAAAACCATAGCCTTGACTCTATGGACCTTTGTCAGCAAAGTGATGTCTCAGCTTTTAAATGCACTGTCTAGGTTTGTCTTAGATTTTCTTCCAAGGAGCAATTGTCTTTTAATTTCATGGTTGCAGTCACCATTTGCAGTGAATTTGGAGCCCAAGAATATAAAATCTGTTTCTGCTTCTACTTTTTCCTTCTATTTGCCATGAAGTGATGGGACCAGATGCCATGATCTTAGATTTTTGAATGTTAAGATGTACATCTAATAATTTCAATGTGCCCAGGCTCTTGCATTTTCCAATCAATAGAAAATCATTAACCTGAGATGCTTGTTTTCTGAGCTTTCCAGTAATCTTTTGATGTTTGATTACTTTTATTTTTTCAGCAAAAAAACTCCTGTACATCCTGGCTCCTCCCTTACCTCTCAGAAGCAGTTCCTCAAAGCTCTCTGAGAAGCTGTCTCTGGGGCTGTAGTCCTCAGTAAGTTTCCCAAATAAAACATAACTTGCAATTTTTACATTATGCATTTTTTTTTCAGCTGACAGCAGTTACCAAGCGGGGCGAGTCGAGATCTTCTGACCAGGAATTTGAAATCAGGCTGAGAAAGTCCATCCTTCCGGGTGGCTAAACCTGTATCCCACACAACCAGGCATTCTGGCAGCCCTGTTGGTATCCATTCCAGTCTCTGAGTGGTGGACCTTCATGAGGTACCTGTCCAGCGGTTCTACAACCTTTAAAAACCCATGTTTTAGAAAGCATATTTATTAAGGAATAACTGCTTTACAGTGTTGTGTTTATATGTATGCATACATCCCCTCCCTCTTGGGTTCCCACCCCCTGGCCCACACACCTAGGTCATCACAGATCACAGGGCACCAAACTGAGAGCCCTGTGCTTTACGCAGGTTCCCACCAGCTGCCTTACACGTGGTGAGAGTGAAAGTCACTCAGTCCTGTCCACCTCGTTACAACCCCATGGACTATATGGTCCATGGAATTCTCCAGGTCAGAACACTGGAGTGGGTAGCCTTTCCCTTCTCCAGGAGATCTTCCCAACCCAGGGATCAAACCCAGGTCTCCCACATCACAGGCAGATTCTTTACCAGCTGAGCCACAAGGGAAGCCCAAGAATACTGGAGTGAGAAGCCTATCCCTTCTCCAGCAGATCTTCCTGACTCAGGAAGTGAACCAGGGTCTCCTGCATTGCAGGCGGATTCTTTACCAAGTGAGCTATAGTGTATATTGCCAATCCCTATCTCCTAACTCATCTTCCCCTTCCCTCCCTCTGTGTCTGTACATCTATTTTATATTTCTGCATATCTATAAAAATGAATAAATAAAATAAGCTGTGTGTTAGTCACTCAGTCATGTCCAACTCTTTGCAATCTTATGGACTGCAGCCCACCAGGCTCCTCTGTCCATGGAATTCTCCAGGCAAGAATAATGGAGTGAATAGTCATTTCTTCCTCCAGGGGATCTTCCCTACCCAGGGATCAAACCCTTATCTCCTGCATTGTGGACAGATTCTTTACCATCTGAGTCACCAGGGAAGAATAGCTTGATAAAACAGTAAAATTTATTCATTTATATTTTTATTGCTATGTTATTTAATACATTTTTATTGATTTTTAGTTCTATTAAATCTCACCCCTTTAAGTCCATTTTTTAATAGTCTGTATGACACAACAGGAGTGTCACATAAAACCAATTATAATCAAAATATGGTGTCATCTTGATTAAAAAAAAAAAAGTAAACAAGTTTTTGTTTAAGCCTATTCTATTTGGATGGTATAATCGGCAGAGTATTAACAGACAACAAGCTTGGTACCAGAAGTGGAGTTACAAGTAGACAGTCCTTGAAAGGCAATGAGCTGTCTGAGGCAGGATGGGAGAGAGGAAGACCATGGTGAGGAATCCCATCCAACACTGAGAAACCTCTCAAGTGAGACAAATGCTGGAGAAGTAATTGCGATGCTTATTGGCTCTGGTTCCCAGGATTAGGGGCTACAGAGGACCCTCCACAGCTAGATGGCTTAAGTTTTCACAGGAGACATATTTCCAGGAGGAAAAAATTTGTCTGGCCAACAGGGACTTGGGATTCTTAGTCCCTCGAGAAATTCACAATTCTGAGCTCAGGCTCTAGCTGGGGGTAAGCCATCAAGGTGGTCAGCCTCTGCAGGAATCTTCCCCAGGGCTCCTTCCTGGAAGGTCCCCACAGAACACTGGCCTGGGAACTCCCCTCATGACCAGCAGACCCTGGGGCGGCTGTTGGCCAGGGAAGCAAGTCACTGAAGAAGTGTGGAAAACAAGAATCCACAGATTCCTTCTGGGCAGGAAGAAATGGTGTCTGTTTTGGAATGGCAAGACATCTCTGTTCAGAAGGTTCTTAACATATTCCAATCCTATAAATGAAACTCACCGCTGTTCGTAGGATGTGTTTTTACTCAGCCTAGGGTGCCACCGCGCACAGATGAAGTCAAGTGACCTGCCCCCTGTAAAAAGAAGATGAGCTCCAGAGAAGAGGAGCCTCGTGACTGCCTGGGGTGGGGGTCGGGGACAGGGACAGATGGGTTTTAGGTATGCTCCGCTTGGGAGGAAGTCCTCTGATCTAGGATGGGGACAGATGGACAGGGAGGAGAGACTGTTCTGTTAGTTTTATATTCCTGGATCCAGGCCTCTCAACACTGGCTGCCCTCCTGGCCTTGGGTTCCATGCGTAACTACTGCATCCTTCAAAATATGTGTCCCCTATGGGCTTCCTTGGTGGCCCAGGCGATAAAGAATCTGACTGCAATGCAGGAGACCCAGGTTCAATCCATGGGTTGGGAAGATCCCCTGGAGAAGGGAATGCCAACTCACACTAGTGTTCTTGCCTGGAGAATTCCATGGACAGAGGAGCCTGGTGGGCTAGAGTCCATGGGGTCACAAAGAGTCAGTCATGACTGAGCGACTAACGCTCTCAGTTTTCTTTCACATGCTCTGCTCAAGTTAGCTTCAGTTGTGTTCTGTTGCTTGCAACTGATAGTCTTGAATTTTTAAAATTAATTTGTTTTTTACTAAAAAGATCATAACTGAACATGCTAAAAAATTCATGTAGGTCAAAGGGTAGTCAATTAAAAAAGTAGGTCTCCCTTCCCTGTTCTTTTTTTCTGGAGGCAATAACCATTAACAATTTACAGAAAGAGTTTCTATAAACCCTTTCAGGACCTGTTCATGCATATAGAAGCACTTGTATATAGTTCTTTAAACAAATAAGAGTTTAATGTATACACTCCTCTGAACTTTGATTTTTGTTCTTTTTTTACTTAATGATATCTTGTAGATCATTTCATACACTAACTCATTTTTAAAAAATTTTACTCATTAGTTTTTAATTTTAAGATCACCTAAATTATTAAGTAGTGTGATGATAGTTAACCCCTTATGAAAAGTATTAAATTAGTTTCCTTCTATATGCATGCGTGCATGCTAAATCGCTTAGTCGTGAAACCCTATGGACTGTGGCCCACCAGGCTCCTCTGTCCATGGGATTCTCAAGGCAAGAACACTGGAATGGGTTGCCCTGCCTTCCTCCAGGGGATCGAGCCCACGTCTCTTATGTCTCCTGCATTGGCAGGTGGGTTCTTTACCAGTAGCGCCACCTGGGAAGACTCTTCCTTCTGTATACCATGCACCAAAATTAATTCCAAGTGGATTAAAGATCTAATTATAACAATTGGAACTCTAAAAAGTAACAGAAGGAAACGTGGGTGAGTGATCATCACATGATGGATCTTTTTTTTTTTTTTTTTCCCTCTCCCATAGTGGATCTTGAGTAGGAAAAAAGTCCTCCCAGGCCTGATGTGGAAACTACAAAATCCAAGGCCCAAAGACTCAAGTGAGCCTGTGGGTTCTCCCTAGACTCTTTTTCTCCTATAAGGAAAGAGTGTCTTGGAAAGGGCTCCCCAAAAGCAGACCCCATGATGAACACCCACAAGGTTTATTAAGGAGTTGGGCTTTCATACTCCTGCAGCTGTCAGTCATTGATTAATGGCTGGCCGAGGGACACCACCTCCCTATGCCTCTGGGCAGAGCAGCTCCTGTAACCCAGGGAGGTCCTGAGAAGTTGCAAGCGCAGCTCATAGAATCAGGGCACGCGTGCCCCAGAGTGGGGATCCAAGAAGCTGAAGGAGAAGCATCAACTGTGTCCACTGCAAAGGGGCTTTCACAGAGATGGGAGCTGGGGGAGGCATGTGGGGGTCAATTCAATGCCACGGTCAGCTGGAGGCCAAGACGTGAAGCTACAACTCTGAGCTTGTGGTGAAAATCCCAAGAGGATGGGAGCCCTGGGCCCTCACACCCACAACCAGCTGGCCCCAAGCCCAAAGGCATCTTTGGGGCAGGAGGTTTATGCTGTGGGCTTCCCTGCAAGGATGTGAGAAGTGCAGGAGTGGACAGAGAGGGAAGCCGACCACAGTGGGATTACAGCCAAGGCCCAGGCCAGTTCCATGAGAGCTCTGGAGCTGGGGCAGCCCTTCCAAGTTGCCTCCTAATTGAGGCAAAGAGCAGGCCCTGACATCACTGGAGGCAGGATCACCCTGGGGAGGCATAACCTTGGGAGAGGTGCTTACTGGCTGCCAAAGTCATTCCCGTTGAAAGACACAGTGAAATTCCCAGAAGCCGAGGAGTGGCAGCCCCAGTCCTGGAGGGGGGCCTGGGTGGCACTCCACAGAGTCCTCTTCATGTGAAGATGTGGAAGGTTCCTCTCCTGGAGGTTCCCAGCTGCTGTGACTCTCCAAGGAGCAGAGCTGAGGACGAGACCAGGAAGTCGCAGATCTGAGGCCATCAGGATGGACTCACCCTCAGGGAGATCCCCTCGGTGGAGCCCTGGAGAATATGGGAAGTTGGTGGGGGACCTCATGTTCCCTGGCAGAGTTGCCACTGGGAGAGATCTCAGAGAAGATGTTCTCAAAAACCTGGTGAGAGGGAACACTAAGGGTCAAGGGTGAAACGCTGGCATGGGGGCTGCTCCAGCTTGGGGTCTACTCCCCTTAAGCTTTGCTGTAGTAAGGGGCATGGTCTGATAGAGTGGTCAGCGGTCCAGAGCAAGGCGGACTTCAGTGAATTCCCTGCCTCTCTCTAGGCAGAGAGGCTGTGGGCAACTTTACCTTAGTGAAAAGGGCTCCCATGGGCTTCCCAGGTGGTGCTGGTGGTAAAGAAGCCACCTGCCAATGCAGGAGACATAAGAGACTCAAGTTCGATCCTTGGATTGGGAAGATTCCCTGAAGGAGGGCAGGCAACCCACTCCATTATTCTTGCCTGGAGAATCCTATGGACAGAGGAACCTGACTGGCTACAGTCCATGAGGCCGCAAAGATTCAGACATGAATGAAATGACTGAGCATGAAGGGTTCCCATGGAGGGTGGCAGTGTTGTGGGGTGTGACATGGCCGGGAGGCTACTACTTTGCTTTCCAGCTAGTGGATCAGAAATGCCAAGAGAAGTGCCAGGAATGACTGGGCCTGGTCTGGCTTGGAGAGAGGGGCTGCCTTGAGGCTGGAAGGTTTGTTTTGGGCCCCACCCTCCCATCCTGGTCACCTCAACTGCTGTTGCTTTTAAACAGATTATCCTGAGAAGGAGAAGCGGAAGAGGGGTGTGGGCAGCAAGGTAGCCAAGGGCCCATGGGCAGGAGCTGGACGAACGACATCCCCTTCTCAGATGAGGTTACAGCCAAGGGCAGCCCTGGGAGCCCAGAGAGGCAGTGTTGGAAAAAGCAGGCCAGGGCAGAGCAGGGTGTGGTCACCCAGGGAGGGTGTGGACCCCTGCACAGCTTGGTCCAGTCGAGGGGTGGGGTGGGCCCTGAGGGCAGCCTGGACTGTTGCCATTCCCTGAGCCGCCCAGTGCAGGACGGGAGTTAGGGTCTCAGGAGGATTTGGCTTTGGGTCTGGTTGCCAGGATACAGCACAGCCCTGCCTAAGCATCCCTGGAAAGCTTGTTTCCCTGAAACACCCCCGACCAGGGCCGGAGCAGAAGGGCCGAGCCTCATTACTGGCTGAACAGACGGTTCTCAGCAAATTGTCCTCAGCAGACAGGGACGTGTGGGCAGCTCAGTCCCACGGGGAGGTCTGGGGAAGTTCCAGGCACTTGGCGCTGAGAGGAGAGGGGTTTGTGTGCCCCCACATTGGGGGCAGCCAGGCTCTTGGCTGGAGGGGCTGTCAGCCAGCTCAACCCCGATGCCCCCTCTTTGGTCTCCCAGGACTGTTGCTAGGACTCTGTGCCCCCGCCCTGACTGAACGCCCCACTCCTTGGCAGCTCCCCACTGCTCCAGAGCTTGTGGGGGGCCAGGCACCAGGAGCCAAACATTATGGATTATGCCCCAAACCAGTTAGGACAACTAACAACTCAGGCCGGAGCTTGCTCACACTGGTATTGATCGTGGCCCTGCAGTGGTACGGCGGCCAGTAAGAACCGGGCTCACTTGTGCAAGATTTTCTGCCTCGCAGACACTGAAGGTTTTCATCAGCACAGTACATCTCAGGACAGTGTGTTTCTTGCCACCCGCCCCCACCCCCACCCCCACTGTACTCTGCGAGGATGCAAAAGTGGCAGCTCAGGCAGTCAGAGCTGGTACATTTGGGGTGCAAGCCCAGGTCCTAAGCCAAAGAGGGTTCCCTGGACTCAGGAGCCTCATTGCACCAGCTCAGGAGAGCATTTGTGACCCAGCTCAGGGCATGCCCAGTGGAAGGACAGGGAGGGCAAAACACCGGCTCATGTGCCCCAGGTTTCTGATGACAGCTGCAAGACAGACTTGCTCCAGGGAGAACGTTCAAGGCGTGGATGAGACGGTAACATCGGCATTTCATCCTCAGTGGCTCCCAACCCTCTTTTGAAACGTGGTTCCTGGCAGCTGGGTTTTCTGGAAGCAGGCCCTGGTGAGGAGCGGATGGGTACAGGGTTGGTGGGGCAAAGAGTCTTCCTAAAGAGAAGACTGTTTCCAGTGTCCTTCAGGGCCTCGTTTAGGGAAGTCTGGACAAGTGGAGCAGGCTGTATCTGCTCAGCTGGGGGGTGGGAGAGGTGGGGAGGTGGGGCAGGCAGATCCTAAAGGAGGCAAAAGCCCTGAGATGTGGCTTCCAGAGGATGGGCCCTAGGACCATGCTTGTGGAGGTGGGTGAACACCTGGGGGAATGCAGGCCCATCAAGCCCAAGATAGGGCTCTAGCAGTCCAGGGCGTGCTGACCTCTGTCCCCTTCTATGGTCTGGACCTCATCGTCGAATCCAAAGGGAAGGGCTGGAGGGGAGGCCGATGTGGCCAAGCCAGCAGTCACTGGAAGTGGCTTCCATGGGTGCTCTATCTAGAAAGCTCCAGCACTGGAAGTTTGTCCTTGTCCTGGAGGCTGGACATGTCCCTTGCACCCTCCACTGCCCTCTCCTTGCGTGCCGCCCCCAGAGCAGAGTGGAGAGGACCACTTAAATATGGGTCATGGGAGTGTACAGCCTAAAGATGTGGGGGCCGGCCAGGAGCATAGCGCTCCTTTAGCCCAGACTGTGCTCAGAAGCCCTACTAGCTCCCCCTGCAGGGGAAGCGGGGCCTGCAGCTTCACCTGTGGGCCAGCTTCCGGGAGGGCCAGAGAGCCTCCAACCAGGCAGCACACTTCTGAACCTCTGTATAGACTGTGTTCTCGGGGAGTCCAGGAGTCCTGGCCACCGTACAAAGAGGAACTGGACCCGAGGTGCCCATCCAGGGCTGCCAGGGAGATGGAGAAAAATGCAGAAGTGTCGCCTTCCAGATGCTTAGGACAATGCTTCAGGGAGACAGAGGAAGCTTCTTCAAACTGGGATCCTGGGCCCACGTGGGAAGGAGACCTTCCCTTCAAGGGCAGCAGAGGCATCCAGAATCCTGCCTCAGCTGTTCTGGGTGAGTGAAGCACCAGCCCTTACACTCAAACACTCCACCACGGGCTTCCCACCAGAAGCCTACAGAGTGAGCTGTTTGGGATCGCCAGAACTGAAGTCTGCGCATCAGTACATTCATTATTCATCTTAGTGCTCGGCTAAGGTACACGGTGGCCAGACCACATGACACGTCTCCCCGCACCTTGCTGGCTGTCAGGAAAGAGCTTTGTTACCATTACATCCGCAGACCACTGTGAGTCGGTCACAACACACAGCTGCTGTTTTTCTTCACTTATCAAGGGGGGGGTGGATATCATGTGCCGTGGAGGAAAAAATTGCTACTTGAAACTTATGCTCTCTTCTGGGAAGAAGGAGCCTAGTGAGGGAAAGGTGATCATCCCAGGGCCTCCACTGTTCTTCTCAGAGGGTCTGCTCTTTGTTCTGCCCAAGTGACCCTCAGGGGGGTGTGTGTGTGTGTGTGTGTGTGTGTGTGTGTGCACAGCCATGGTGGGCCAGGAGCCAGCTGTAGGAAGAAGAGCTGGGAATCCTGGGAACAGCCACCCCTGGGATGGAGGAGCCCAGGCCTGACATGGACACAAGTTGTGTCTAACGAGCAGCGCCTCCTCCCAGGTCCACAAGCTCGCAGGTCTCAGCTTGCCTTTTTGGTTGATTTGGAGAGGTTGGGGAAGGTGGGCCGTGATAACCGACTCCCAGTGGCATGATCGAGAGCAGTGGATAAGAATTCAGCAGAAGCGGCAGCTGGAGCCAGAAGCAACATGAGAATATAATTCACCCCCGCTCTCAGGCTCAGCTTTGCAGAGAAATCTCAGGAGAATTCTTAGACTTTCTGTCACGTGTGAAATATTATTTAGATCACAAGGGGCATCTGAGTTTATATTCGTTAGGTTTTAATATTATTTTGTTTAATTTGTTCATGTTGTTATTAAAGCAATGCAGGCACATAGTTCAAAAAGTCAAATATGACCA
Source organism: Tragelaphus eurycerus (assembly GCA_935064755.1). Lineage (NCBI taxonomy): Eukaryota > Metazoa > Chordata > Mammalia > Artiodactyla > Bovidae > Tragelaphus > Tragelaphus eurycerus. The sequence goes on from CAKXYN010000020.1 coordinate 13,682,036, forward strand.
GAAGATTTATACAAGGAAAAATACTTCCTTATCTCCCAATCTTGTTCCCAGAGTCAACACTCTTACCTTCTGAGTAATACCTGCTCCCTCAGATATTCACCTTCATGTTCCAAGCCTCATTCACAACCACAGCCCTCTCTTCAGTCAATGGCTTCTGTTGTTCTGCTTTGATATCCTAGTCCCTAGCTTTCCTAGGCCATCCTCTCCCTACCTCTCCTCCACTATCCCCCATCACACTTATGGTTACAATTACGGGCAGTGTTATTGCCTGTATGTTATTATGACCATGCAGACATTACCTATTGTCTTTTCTAATTGTTCAAAGTGTATCTGGCTGTGCCAGGCCTTAGTTGCATCGCATGATATCTTTCAGTTGTGTTGTGTGAACTCTTAGTTGCGGCAGATAGGATTTTGTTCCCTGGCCAGAGATGGAACCTGGGTCCCCTGAACTGGGAGCTCGGAGTCTAAGCCACTGGACTGCTAGAGAAGTCCCTTGTCTATTGTTAAGTCAAAAGTATATGACCAGCTCATCTCCCTTCTTATCCAACCTTGTTTTTTTTTTTTTCCCCTCTCGAGTTGTTAATTGCTTCTTTTTATTTGCCTGGTTATCAACATATATATCATTAATTTTTTCCTGTGTTTTGAAATCTCTGCCACAGTCTATTAGTAATAATTTTTGATACATAAAAAGTGAAAGTGAAAGTCACTCAGTTGTGTCCGACTCTTTGTGACCCCATCGACTGTAGCCCGCCAGGCTCCTCTGTCCATGGAATTCTCCAGGCCAGAATACTGGAGTGGGCAGCCGTTCCCTTCTCCAGGGGATCTTCCCAGCCCAAGGATTGAACCCAGGTCTCCTGCCTTGCAGGCAGATTCTTCTGAGCCACCAAGGAAGCCCTGGTGATACTAGAGTTTCCCTGGTGGGAAACTGTATTTTGATAGTAGCATTTTGATACATGCTATTATCACAATTCCTGAAGGCCACACCAGGACATTGCATGAACATACAGAAGCCCCAACGAATATCCTAAATTTCTGAAATACAATGATAGTCAACATTTGTTAGCTGTCACAAACTACTAGCATAAGGCAGTTTACTGTTTAAATGTTACTGTGAACTACATTTCTTCAACTGATGTCACATTTTTGCAGATCTGGGTTTTCAGCATTTACTGTGATAATATGCAAGTACTGGATAAATATCAATGTGAAACAGAAAATGAGGGTGGAGGTGTATAATCAAATTCAAAAGTCTGAGCAGCTATGCAGTGTTCAAAAGGTACACATGTCTCATTAGGAAGCAATTGTGATTATTAAAGAATGAAAGTCAAGTATTTTCATTTCAATTTATGTGTACTGGTTTTTCAAAAGGCTACTAGGTTGTTAAGACATGAATATTGATCAAGTTGTTCAGATCTAACTATTTAATAGGCAGAAGAGTCACGTATTTCTTTTAAACTAGGAGTATCAAGGAAAAATTACCAAGACAAGGATGCCATTAACCAAAAAAATCTGGGAACCCCTGCTCTAACACATTCTGTCTTACTCATGAGGATGTGTTTCATGGAATTTTCTCCTTTTTCCAATCTGCTGTAAAGCAATCACTCTAGAAGCAGCTTTCACTCTTTCCCCAATCAAACCTAGATTCCTTAATATCTAGGAATAGAACTACCATATGACCCAACAAGGGCTTCCCAGGTGGCACTGCTAAGTCCCTTCAGTTGTGTCCGACTCTGTGAGACCCCATCCCTGGGATTCTCCAGGCAAGAACACTGGAGTGGGTTGCCATTGCCTTCTCCAATGCATGAAAGTGAAAAGTGAAAGTGAAGTCGCTCAGTCGTGTCCGACTCTTCGCAACCCCACGGACTGCAGCCTACCAGGCTCCTCAGTCCATGGGATTTTGCAGGCAAGAGTACTGGAGTCGGGTGCCATTGCCTTCTCCCAGGTGGCACTAGTGGTAAAGAACCTGCTTGCCAATGCAAGAGATGTAAGAGATGCAGGTTTGATCCCTGGGTTGGGGAGATCCCCTGGAGGACAGCATGGCAATCCACTCCAGTATTCTTGCCTGGAGAATCCTGTGGACAGAGGAGCCCAGTGGGCTACAGTCCATAGGGTTGCAAACAACACTCATGCACGTATGACCCAACAATCCCACTACTGGGTATAAACCCTGAGAAAACCATAATTAAAAGAGATGCATGTATCCCAGTGTTCATTGTTGCAGCACTTTTTATAATAGCTAGGACATGGAAGCAACCTAGATCTCCATCAACAGACAAATGGAGAAGGCAATGGCTCCCCACTCCAGTACTCTTGCCTGGAAAATCCCATGGATGGAGGAGCCTGGTAGGCTGCAGTCCATGGGGTTGTGAAGAGTTGGACATGACTGAACGACTTCACTTTCACTTTTCACTTTCATGCATTGGAGAAGGCAATGGCAACCCACTCCAGTGTTCTTGCCTGGAGAATTCCAGGGACAGGGGAGCCTGGTGGGCTGCCGTCTATGGGGTCGCACAGAGTCGGACATGACTGAAGCGACTTAGCAGCAGCAGCAGCTTGTATGTGACCAGTTGGTTCTCTCTTACTGCTTTCAAAAATTCTCTCTTTAGAGCAGTTCTCCTGGGTTCCCTTACCCTACTGCTCTCCACCTGGGTGCCCTTTCCCAATAACATCTCTTGCTTTGTCAGCCCATGTGTCTCCTCGGACAATTCATTTCCGAGTGTTAGACAAGAGCCCAGTTTTGGGCTTGGAAGGGGTCCCCCTTCCTGCAACATACCCAGAAAGGGAACTGCTGGATCATATGGAAATCTATGTTTAATTTTTCAAGGAAACACCATACTTTTTTTCACAGCAGCTGCAGCATTTTACCCACCAACCATGCACAAGGGTTTCAATTCCTCCAGTTCCTAGCCAACACTTCTTATTTTCTCTTTACTTTTTTGCATAACAGCTATCCTGATAGATGAGAAGTGCTACCTCATTATGGTTTTGGTTTGCGCTTCCAGCATGTGAAAAGGTAGAGGAGCGACGAGAGAGAAGGAAAGTCCCATCAATTAACATGTTAAATAAGGACGTTACAACCCCTTCCCCACAGCCTCTGCCCAGGTTAAGGGTAGTTGGCAGGTGAGGGGCCAGCTTGTTTCCAAGAAGTGGGAAGGACACAGTTTTAGGCTGGGTCCAGACTTGCTTGGCTCTGGGCGCATTTCTAGAAATGCCCCTAAACAGCTGTTAATCAACCCATAGAGTTTAAAGAGACATTCTAACAGGGGTGTAAAGCAAAAAAAAAAAAAGAAAAATTCTCTCTTTATCTTTGGGTTCAGCAATTTGTATATAAACCGGTATAGCTCTCTTTGAGTTTATCCTACATGGAATTAGTTAAACTTTCTGGATGTTTGTATGATGTCTTTCATCACATTTGAGACATTTTCATGATTATTTATTCAAATATTTTATTACCTTTCTCTCTCTCTCTTCTCCTATAATTCTTATGATGCATATATTCTTATATTGATGGTATTCCATAGGTTCCTCAGTCTGTTCATTTTCCTTCATTCTTTTTTCTTTCTGCTCCTCAGAGTGAATAATTTCAATCATCTTATCTTCAAGTTTGCTGATCCTTTCTTCTGCCTATTCAAATCTTCTGTTGAACCCCTCCTGTGATATTTTATTTCAGAATTACTGTATTTTCAGCTTTAAATTTTTTATTTGATTCCTATTTATAGCCTCTCTTTATTGAAATTCTTATTTTTAAGACATAATTTTCCAGATTTCTTTTCGTTCTTTGTTCATGGTTTCCTTTAGTTCACTGACTATATTAAAGACAGTTGGCTTCATGTCTTTGACTAATAATTCCTATGTTTGGTCTTCTTCAGGGACAGTTTCTATCAAACTTTTTTTTTATCCTGTGAATAGGCATCACTTACCTGTTTATTTTGTTAATTTTGTTGTTGCTGTTGAGAACCAGACATTTTAATATTATGTTGTGGTAATTCTGGTATTCAGATTGTCCCACTCTTCAGGAATTGCTGACTTTTGCATATTGAGGGCTGCTGCTGCTGCTGCTGCTAAGTCACTTCAGTCATGTCGGACTCTGTGTGACCCCATAGTCGGCAGTCCACCAGGCTTCCCTGTCCCTGGGATTCTCCAGGCAAGAACACTGGAGTGGGTTGCCATTGCCTTCTCCAATGCATGAAAGTGAAAAGTGAAAGTGAAGTCGCTCAGTTGTGTCTGACTCGTAGCGACCCCATGGACTGCAGCCTACCAGGCTCCTTGAGGGCTGAGACCATCTAATTTTTAAAATTTTTTTCTAAACTATTTATGCAAAGTGTATATTCTTTACTGTGTATGATCACTGAAATTTCTATTCCATAGTCTCTGTGATTATTCAGTGACTCAACAAAAATTCTCTTAAATGTCTGGGAGAGGGGGTACCGTTTCTTTAAATTCCCTCATGATGGGTAAGCTGCTTTAGTTCATGGGGCTTCAAACAATGACTGGCCTCGGTGCCAGCCCCTCAGTGATTGAAAACAGTGTGCCACAATCAAAATACAGAACTTTGTTTTTAGGAGAAAAGGTTCTTATTGCCCACTCTGACACCAGGAAGTCATACTAGGGGGTGCCATCCCCATGACTGCCTGCCAAGGAGCTGGTGGCTGGAGCATGGCCAGTACTATGTGAAATGTGAGAATTTATCAAAGCTGATAATTTCTAGATGTACAAGCTGGATTTAGAAAAGGCAGAGGAACCAGAGATCAAATTGCCAACAGCAGTTGGGTCATAGAAAAAGCAAGAGAATTTCAGAAAAACATATACTTCTGCTTCATTGACTATACTAAAGCCTTTGACTGGATCACAACAAACTGTTGAAAATTCTTAAAGAGATGGGAATACCAGACCACCTGACCTGCCTCCTGAGAAACCTGTATACCAGACAGGAAGCACCAGTTAGAACTGGACATGGAACAACAGACTGGCTCCAAATTGGGAAAGGAGTACGTCAAGGCTGCCTATTGTCACCCTGCTTATTTAACTTATATGCAGAGTACATCGGGTGACGTGCTGGCTGGATGCAGCATAAGCTGGAATCAAGATTGCTGGGAGAAATAGCAGAAATCTCAGATATGCAGATGATACCAACCTAATGGTAGAAAGTAAAGAGGAACTAAAGAGCCTCTTGATGGAACTAAAGCGCCTCCTTCATCAAGAATGAAAAAATTGGCTTAAAGCTCAACATCCAGAAAACTAAGATCATGGCATCCAGTCCCATCACTTCATAACAAATAGATGGGGAAACAATGGAAACAGTAACAGACTTTATTTTGAGGGGCTCCAAAATCACTGCAGACAGTGATTGCAGCCATGAAATTAAAAGACATTTGCTTCTTGGAAATAAGGCTATGACAAACCTAGACAGCATATTAAAAAGCAGAGACATTCTTTGCTGACAAAGGTACATATAGTTAAAGTTATGGTTTTTCCAGTAGTCATGGGCAGATGTGAGAGTTGGACCATAAAGAAGGCTGAGTGCTGAAGATTTGGTGCTTTTGAACTGAGGTGCTGGAGAAAGCTGTTGAGAGTTGAGAATCCTTGGACTGTAGCAAGATCAAACCAGTCAATCCAAAAGGCCATTTCCTTCTCCAGCGGATCTTCCCAACCCAGGGATGGAACCCAGGTCTCCCGCATTGTAGACAGACACTTTAACACTTGAGCCACCAGATCAGATCAGTCGCTCAGTCGTGTCCGACTCTTTGCGACCCCATGAACCGCAGCACGCCAGGCCTCCCTGTCCATCACCAACTCCCGAAGGTCACTCAGACTCACATCCATCGAGTCAGTGATGCCATCCAGCCATCTCATCCTCTGTCGTCCCCTTCTCCTCTTGCCCTCAATCCCTCCCAGCATCAGAGTCTTCTCCAATGAGTCAACTCTTCGCATGAGGTGGCCAAAGTACTGGAGTTTCAGCTTTAGCATCATTCCTTCCAAAGAAATCCCAGAGCTGATCTCCTTCACCAGGGAAGTCCAATCCAAAAGGCAATCAGACCTAAATACTCATTGGAAGGACTGATGCTGAAGCTGAAGCTCTAATATTTTGGCCACTGAATGTGAAGATCCAACTCATAGGAAAAGACCCTGATGCTGGGAAAGATTGACAGCAGGAGGAGAAGGGGGTGACAGAGGATGAGATAGTTGGATGGCATCACTGACTCAATGGACATGAGTCTGAATAAACTCCAGGCGATAGTGAAGGTCAGGGAAGCCTGGTGAGCTGCAGTCCATGGGGTCACAAAGAGTCATATGCAACTGAGCAAGTGAACTAAAACAGCAACCACCAAAATTTACCAGACTCTTCATCAAGCTTTCCCCTGGAAGCTGCATGTTCAATCAGATTTCAGAGTTTCAAAATGATTGCTTCAGACCACTCCAACTAACTCAACAGTTGTTTAGATGGAAGAATAGGTTCTTGTAGCATTCTATCCTACCATCTTCAATGACAATACCCACCCCTTCCTGTTTTTAATCACCTTAACCTCCCAGCCCCGGCTTCTAGAACTTCCCCCCAACTATTATGCCTGGGCAATCTGTGGCTAATGGGCTCATGCTCACCAATGCCCTGCTCCAGTGCCCCTCCAGTGATATTACTTGCTGTGCTCAATCAGAATGCCCTCATCCCTCTATTTTCTGCCCTCTAGAGTTTATTGAAACCCCTCACTGCTACTCTTCCCTGGTTTGTCTTTGTCCTTGTTGGTTCATATCTTGGAAAATTGCTTTACTTTCATGGTGGCAGAGTTGGGACAGGGAAGAGAAGATGCCTGAGGTCAAGGCACTGTTTAATGTTTGTTTGTTTGTTTAAAGTATTTATTTATTTAGGTGGCTGCATCAGGTCTTAGTTGTGGCAGACGAGATCTTTCATTGCAGTGCACAGGACTCTCTCTGGCTGTGGCATGTGGGCTCCAGAGTGCTGGGCTCAGTAGTTGCAGCATATGGACTCTCTAGTTGTGGTGCATGGGCTCAAGAGCTCAGGAGTTCAGTAGTTGTGGCCCCACTGCATGTGGGATCTTAGCTCCCTGACTAGGGATCTAACCCTCATCTTTTGCATTGGAAAGCAGATTCTTAACCCCTGGACCACTAGGGAAGTCCCAAGCTGCTGGTTTTTAATAGGAACTCACTCCAGGTTTGGCTACTGCTAAACCCCTTGTTCCAGTGCAAGGAAGTACTGTTATTATTTGACTGCTATTTGGCCACCTCATGCGAAGAGTTGACTCAATGGAGAAGACTCTGATGCTGGGAGGGATTGAGGGCAAGAGGAGAAGGGGACAACAGAGGATGAGATGGCTGGATGGCATCACTGACTCGATGGATGTGAGTCTGAGTGACCTCCAGGAGTTGGTGATGGACAGGGAGGCCTGGCGTGCTGTGATTCACGGGGTCGCAAAGAGTCGGACATGACTGAGCGACTGATCTGATCTGATCTGATCTGATTGTGTCCCTTTGTGTATTGACTATCATGGTCAGAGGAAATGGTGGAATAGGAAGTTTGCAAGGGTTTGTCCAAGTAAAGGCAAGATAGTCAACCCTGGGTTGCATTTAGGGAAAGATGGGTCAAAGTGGGGATTCCTGGGAATATTACAGGAGGGGATGCGGAATCTTAAGCGTGCCAATATAGAGTCTTGCTTAATTCCAAAGCAGCCTGCTACTTTGGCTTTGTTCTGAGTCTAATCTGCCCTTGAACTGAATGCATGAATAACAGGCACCTCTGATACCATTCATATATCTATAAACCTCTAGTTGAGAAAAAAACTGAGTTTGAACATACATACTAAATTTATTCATAAACATTTCCATCAGCAAAAGCTCATTCAAGGAGAATAAGCAGGGCTTCCCTGGTGGCTCAGATGGTAAAGAATCTGCCCGCAATGCAGGAGACCCAGGTTCGATCCCTGGCTACCCACTCCAGTATTTTTGTCTGGAGAAGTCCATGGGCAGAGGAGCCTGGTGGGCTACGTATAGTCCATGGGATCACAAACAATTGCACACGACTGAGTGAACAATAACACTTTCATTTTCACTGATGCTAGGAGGGTGCCTGAGTCTTTAGGGTTTAAGAGGAATAAGAGGCCTCTCCTCTGAGCAGGGCTCAGGCCCCCAACACACTTGCCCATATCTAACTGCAAACAGGTAGCAATATCCTCACAGGTGAAGAGAAAGTACCTCCTTTTTCTGTTCTTTGGTGTTTAATATTGAGTTTCAGCCCCGTTCATGATCACAGCTGCTGTCAGAGGACCTACAGGAAAATCCGTTTTTATTGAAGCTGAAAAGGTCAATTTTCTTGGACGTCTCCATGGTGAAACTAATAAATGCAGCACATTCAGACCCTGTGTGATATTTTGGCTCTCCAGCTGGAATGACCGTTGGGAACAAACACCTGAGATTTTGATTATGTTTCTCATCTTTCTGGGCAACAGTTGTTGCAGAGGAGACCACTTGGTTTCTACCTGGGTCACAGGGTAGGTCGGAGAAGGCAATGGCACCCCACTCCAGTACCTTTGCCTGGAAAATCCCATGGATGGAGGAGTCTGGTAGGGTCGGAATCAGACACGACTGGGTGGTTTCACTTTCACTTTTCACTTTCATGCATTGGAGAAGGAAATGGCAACCCACTCCAGTGTTCTTGCCTGGAGAATCCGAGGGACGGCAGAGCCTGGTGGGCTGCCGTCTCTGGGATCGCATAGAGTCGGACACGACTGAAGTGACTTAGGAGCAGCAGCACAGGGTAGGTAGGTGGTCAGGGACTTGGCAGCCCTGCTAGGTGTCATCCAGCCTAGCCTGGACGTGTTCTCAGTGAGCTTTCCTGGCTCAGGAAAGCAGGATACCCATTCGGTCTAAAATGTGGCCCAATACTTATGTGGCTTCTGCTTCAGTTCAGTTCAGTTCAGTCATTCAGTTGTGCCCGACTCTACGATTCCATGGACTGCAGCACACCAGGCCTCCCTGTCCATCACCAACTCCTGTCCATTGAGTTGGTGATGCCATTCAACCATCTCATCCTCTGCATCCCCTTTTCCTCCCGCCTTCAAACTTTCCCAGCGTCAGGGCCTTTTCAAATGAGTCAGTTCTTGGCATCAGATGGCCAAAGTATTCGAGTTTCAGCTTCAACATCAGTCCTTCCAGTGAACATTCAGGACTAATCTCCTTTAGGATGGACTGGTTGGATCTCCTTGCAGTCCAAGGGACTCTCAAGAGTCTTATCCAACACCACAGTTCAAAAGCATCAATTCTTCAGTGTTCAGCTTTCTTTATAGTCCAATTCTCACATTCATACATGACTACTGGAAAAACCATAGCCCTGACTAGATGGACCTTTGTTGGCAAAGTAATGTCTCTGCTTTTCAATATGCTGTCTAGGTTGGTCATAACTTTTCTTCCAAGGAGTAAGTGTCTTATAATTTCATGGCTGCAATCACCATCTGCAGTGATTTTGGAGCCCCCCAAAATAAAGTCAGCCACTATTTTCCCATCTATTTGCCATGAAGTGATGGGACCGGATGCCATGATCTTAGTTTTCTGAATGTTGAGCTTCAAGCCAACTTTTTCACTCTCCCCTTTCACTTTCACCAAGAGGCTTTTTAGTTCCTCTTCACTTTCTGCCATAAGGGTGGTGTCATCTGCATATCTGAGGTTATTGATATTTCTCCCGGCAATCTTGATTTCAGCTTGTGCTTCATCCAGCCCAGCGTTTCTCATGATGTACTCTGCATTAAATAAGCCGGCTGACAATATACAGCCTGATGTACTCCTTTTCCTATTTGGAGCCAGTCTGTTGTTCCATGTCCAGTTCGAACTGTTGCTTCCTGACCTGCATACAGATTTCTCAAGAGGCAGATCAGGTGGTCTGGTATTCCCATCTCTTTCAGAATTTTCCACAGTTTATTGTGATCCACACAGTCAAAGGCATTGGCATAGTCAATAAAGCAGAAATAGATGTTTTTCTGGAACTCTCTTGCTTTTTCCATGATCCAGCAGATGTTGGCAATTTGATCTCTGGTTCCTCTGCCTTTTCTAAAACCAGCTTGAACATCTGGTGGTTCACGTTCACATATTGCTGAAGCCTGGCTTGGAGAATTTTGAGCATTACTTTACTAGCGTGTGAGATGAGTGCAACTGTGCAGTAGAGCATTCTTTGGTATTGCCTTTCTTTGGGATAGGAATAGAAACTGACCTTTTCCAGTCCCGTGTCCACTGCTGAGTTTTCCAAATTTACTGGCATATTGCTGGCATATTGAGTACAGCACTTTCACAGCATTATCTTTAGCTTCTGCTAATCGAGGCTTATCTTACTGATAGGCCTGAATTTGCAAGATGATAGAATCTCCCCTCTGTCTATCTCAACCCCACTTTAAGAAAGGAACCCCCCTTCTGGGAAAACTTCCGGGCATTACCAGCCTCTGACTCCCTAAGGACCCTCCTACCCTCTGGAGCAGCTGAGCAGCCTAAGAACAGGGCCGCTGAGACCCCATGGACTCTAGCCCGCCAGGCTCCTCTGTCCAGGGAATTCTCCAGGCAAGAATACTGGAGTAGATTACCATTCCCTTCTCCAAGAAATCTTCCCATGCCAGGGATTGAACCTGGGTCTCCTGCATTGCAGGTGGATTCTTCACTGTCTGAGCCACCAAGAAAGCCCTAGTATATCTCGCCTGGGATTAACGAGATGATGGACCCAGAGCAGGGGCAGGGAGGGGTCATCAAGAAAGCAGAGAAAGAGACGGAAAGTTCAAGATAAGGCTCCACTGAAGAAGGCCAGGGTGGGAGGGGTGGAGAGAGAAAATTTATGGCCAGATCAGTGTTAATATCTTTGTGGGTACTTATTCTTCATGAATCCAGGAGATTAGATCATTCCTCCGGCTCTTGCTCTTTCTTTAAAATATGAACGTGTTTCTTTGGCTGTGTCAGGTCTTAGTTGCAGCACACAGGACCTTTCGTTGTGGCACACTGACTCTCTAGTTGTGGTATGTGGGCTCTGGACTGCAAGGCTCATTAGTTGCGCTGTGTGGGCTTCGCTGCTCTGCAACATGTGGGATCTTAGTTCCCCGAACAGGGATTGAACTTTCGTCCTCTGCATTGCAAGGCAGATTCTTAATCACTGGGCCACCAGGGAAGTCCCACCAACTCTCTTTTGATGTTCATTTGCTTTGCTTGGTATGAAGTGAACCATTTCAACCTACCAATTTACATCTGTGCATCTTCAGATCAGCAAGAGTTTTCCCCCCTATTTAATTTCGGTGTGTTTTTTCTTTTCTGCTCACTGTGTTTCATCAAATCCCTTACTCTTTCTGGATTTTCAATATCCTGTCTCCAAAGGTGTTGTCTTCTCTCTGATTACCTCCAACTTCCCTTGTTCTTTTTTCCCCCTACATCCTGAAAAAGCCTCTCAAATTCACTCTCCCGTGTTACTGAGTCAATTGTCCACAGGCCCTCTCCAGGCTTTTACTGTTTCTGATGCCTTTTAAAACTCTGCTGCAGGAACCGACAGCCAATTATACAGAGTGAAGTAAGTCAGAAAGAGAATAAAAATAGCATATGTTAATGCATGTGTATGGAATCTAGGGGCTTCCCAGGTGGCTCTAGTAAGTAAAGAACCCACCTGCTAGTGCAGGAGACATAGGAGATGTGGGTTCCATCCCTGGGTCGGGAAGATCTCCTGGAGGAGGGCATGGCAATCCCATGGACAGAAGGGCCTGGAGGGCTACAGTCCATAGGGTTGCAAAGAGTCAGACATGACTGAGGCAACTTAGCACACACACATGCATAAAATCTAGAAAGATGGTACTGATGAAACTATTTGCTGGGCAGCAATAGAGACACAGATATAGACAACAAACTTATGGACCTGGCAGGTGGGGGGAAGGAGAGGGTGGGACAAATGGAGAGATTAGCATGGAAACAGATACACTACCATATATAAAGTGATAGCCAGTGGGAATTTGCGGTATGACTTAGGAAACTCAAACCAGGGCTCTGCAACAACCTAGAGGGGTGGGATGGGGTGGGAGCTGGGAGGGAGGTTCAAGAGGGAGGGGACACATGTACACCTGTGGCTGATTCGTGTGGATGTCTGGCAGAAACCAACACAATATCGTAAAACAATTATCCTTCAGTTAAAAGTTAATTAATTAAATAAAATTTAAAAGACAAAAAGCGTCTGCTGCAGAGCTATTTGTGTCCTTTGATCGTTTGCCCAACTTCCAGCTCCATTTTGATTATAGTTTGTTGTCATTCTTTCCCTACCTCTTGGTTTTCAGAGTCAGTATTTTCATTTTGGAAAAAAAAAAAAAATCTTTGTCTGTTTCTCAGAATAAGTATCTTCAAAATTCATGTTTTTTCATCTTCCTTGATAGTACGAAAAATATGATTTTCTGTTCTGTTCACCTTTTCTTCAGGTGCTTGCTGTATGGCTTAGTTCACTCTCACACCTGGATTTCTACCTGCCAAGTTGGGCGTGTTCCACGAGGGTGTAGCCTTCGTGCTCAGGGCAGGATCCCTAAGGGCCAACTGAGCCCACTGCAGTGGTGAAGGGACAGTTGGAGAAGAGCCTTGACCACAGAGTTCTCCTGGTGTGACGACTCAGGCTTTCTAGGCTCAGCACAATCTCCTCTTGGCTGGTGGTCCCTGGGGACAAAAAGGGCTCGTGGCTCTTGGGTACCCCTCCAAGTTAGAGGGTTCAGGAAGGAGTTCTCCCACACTAGTGGATGGCCAGGTCAGAGAAAGCTTTGAGCACCCAAGGGCTGCTTCTTTGTGCAATCAGGACCATGCTCATGGCCCTGCCGCTGGGGCCTCTGAAGGCCTTTGAGACATGGTGGGCACGGGCCCCCAGTGCCCCCATGAGTGTGCTTGTGACATGCCTCACTTGGAGAGGAAAGAGTGTGTGTGATGCTTCATCATCATCTCTGTTACTTACTTTCCTGACACAGCACTTTTTTAAAATTGATTTTTTAGAAGATTTTTTGATATGGACCATTTTTAGTCTTTATTGAATTTGTTACAATATTTTTTTTTTTTTTTTTATGTTTTGGTTTTTTGGCTGCGAGACATGTGGGATCTCAGTTGCCCAAGAAGGAATCGAACCTGCATGCCCTGCATTGGAAGACAAAGTCTTAACCACTGGACCACCAGGGAAGTCTCAACACCACACTTCTTTTCGCTTCTTACCATACCCAGGAAAGAGGGCTGTGGGTCTATGTCAAGCCACCACCTCACCCTGGTCTCAGCTGCCCAGCCCCTGGTGGAAACTCCTTGAAGCCTGTAAAATGTGGCTGCTGCTTTCCTTGAGTATTCAGCAGGACTTTTCTGATTTTTGTTCTCTGTTTTGCATGTTTTCATTTCAGGGAGGGAGAGCTGAGACCTTTCCCTTACTTGCCCTTCACACATCTCACGCCGAAGATGGGGTCTAGATGCTTTTTAACCACACATGTCAACGGCTAAAGAGTTTAATAAATCATCATTACTCCAGTGAAACTTTCCTAAGGGACAAAGAAATTTGTTTTGTAATGAGGTGGATAGTATGTCTCTGGGAAAATGTGGAGATAAAGAAAGCTCTGCTTCTTTATCTGAAGACAGGAAAATAACAGCAACCTACCTCTGGTTCTATGACTTGAATTAATTAAGACAATCAATATCTGTGAAGCACTTAGAAGAGGGCCTGGCATGTGGAAGTGATCAATAAGTGGTGCTTAGGCCTTATTTATTATAATCAAAATCGTCACTCTGACTCCTGGTCTAACACGACCTCCGTGGGTTAGATCACTATGTTATGCCGAAATCACATTCTGTGTTTACGTGATGTGTGGTGTGTGTCTTCAGAATACAGACGGCCTGAGGCTGGGATTATCTTCTTACCTCAAATTCAAGCTTTTACTAAAGAACATCGCTGGATAAGTATACCTCTTTCAAAGGGAAATAAAAGACCACTGTGCTGTTTATTTCATAATCTTGTCCCAGACTCATTTGCTGCTCCTGCTAAGTTGCTTCAGTCGTGTCCGACTCTGTGCGACCCCATAGATGGCAGCCCACCAGGCTCCCCCGTCCCTGGGATTCTCCAGGCAAGAACACTGGAGTGGGTTGCCATTTCCTTCTCCAATGCATGAAAGTGAAAAGTGAAAGGGAAGTTGCTCAGTCGTGTCCGACTCTTCGCGACCCCATGGACTGCAGCCCACCAGGCTTCTCCATCCATGGGATTTTCCAGGCAAGAGTGCTGGAGTGGGATGCCATTGCCTTCTCTGCCCAGACTCATCTAGGGATAATAAATTATACACACACACACACCCACATTATACGCACACCCGGATAAACACACATATACATGTGTATGTATTATATATATATATATGAAAAATATGTGTATATATACATAAATATATATGTATATATACATGCATACATTATATTAAAATATATGTAGGTATATACATATTATACATGCATATATGCACATACAAGCATGTGTGCTAAAGTCGCTTCAGTTCTGTCCAACTCTTTGCGACCCTATGGATTGCAGCCCATCAGGCTCCTCTGTCCAAGGGATTCTCCAGGCAAGAATAACGGAGTGGGTCGCCCTGCCCTCCACCAGGGGATCTTCCAACCCAGGGATCGAACCTGGTCTCTTATGTCTCCTGCATTGGCAGACGGGTTCTTTACCACTAGCGTCACCTGGGAAGCCCTCAGTGGTCCGTGACTGGCCCATATGCACATACACACACAATAATGACTTTGAGGGACTAATTCATATCTAATTTTGTGGCCCCTTACAACCATATTGAATGTAATTTAGGCTCTTCTTTGAGGCCAAAAGTCAGGCCCTTCTTCCCTCAGAGCCTCTGAATCCTGGAATGCAAGCCCAGAGTTCCACCCTTTTCCTAAAATTCAAACTAAAGGACTTTTCTTTCTTCCTCTCAGAGCAAAATTAACAAATGCAGACAACTCTGCCAACAAGGATGTGTGGCCTGGGCCCTGAGATCAAAGAAAAACCTTGTGCATGAGCTGATACCACACCACTCAGTGTCTGCACCAGGATATTTCCCCATCTCTGGACCCTGGGACCCTGAGGTCTTGGTCCGGCCCTGCTGTCTGGCAGGAGTGGCAGGAGAGGAGGACTGCGTGGAGGAGGTGGTGTTGCGGGCCCAGCTGACCTCGGTGCAGGTCACAGGCAGCTGCATAACCTCCCTGAGCTTTGGTTTCCTGGTCTGGGGACTGAGCTCACAGCACCCATCATGCGTAAAGAGGGCATCTGTGGGAGAAGTGCTCTGCAGATGGACCCGTTAGTCCTGCCCAGGCACTTACCTCCCCCTTTGCCTCTGGCCCAGCTGCCTGACGAGCTGTCACACTCCTGTCTCTCTGACTCCCCTCCCAAATATCGCCTGGCCCACTAGGCCACTGTGTCACAGCCTGACTGTTGTCATCAAAGTGGCAGATTACACTCAGTCACCAAATGCCTTACCACCCTCCAGTTCCCAGCCCCTCCCCCTCCTTCAGCTTGAAGGAAGGAAGTAAAATGGGCTCGAGTGACTCGGCTGCCCAAGGAAGAGTCCTTAGACCTGGGAATGACCCTGAACCTGGAGGCGCTGCCATCAGCTAATCGCCAATAAGACTTTTTTAAATTTAAATTTATTTATTTTAATTAGAGGCTAATTACTTTACAATATTGTATTGGTTTTGCCATACATCAACATGAATCCACCACGGGTGTACACGTGTTCCGCATCCTGAACCCCCTCCCACCTCCCTCCCTGTACCATCCCTCTGGGTCATCCCAGTGCACCAGCCCCAAGCATCCTGAATCCTGCTTTGAACCTGGACTGGTGATTTGTTTCTTATATGATATTATACATGTTTCAGTGCCATTCTCCCAAATTATCCCACCCTCTCCTTTTCCCACAGAGTCCAAAAAACTGTTCTATACATCTGTGTCTCTATTGCTGTCTCGCATACAGCGTTATCGTTACCATCTTTCTAAATTCCATATATATGCGTTAATATACTGTATTGGTGTTTTTCTTTCTGGCTTACTTCACTCTGTATAATCGGCTCCGGTTTCATCCACCTCATTAGAACTGATTCAAATGTATCCTTTTTAATGGAGAGTAATACTCCATTGTGTATAAGTACCACATCTTTCTTATCCATTCATCTGCTGATGGACATCTAGGTTGCTTCCATGTCCTGGCTATTATAAACAGTGCTGTGATGAACATTGGGGTACACGTGTCTCTTTCAGTTCTCGTTTCCTCATTGTGTATGCCCAGCAGTGGCTTTAAGAAGAGAACAGGCATCCAGGGCAGGGAGTGAGTTCCCATCCCACTGTGACCTGGGGGATACCTTGCACCCCACCTGCTGGGCAGGCTCTCCAGCACTTAGCCCAGTCTGTTCCCTGCACAGCACTGAGGCTGGCGGGTAAAAGGGCCAGCATGGGGGTTGGGGGGAAGGGGAAGACATGTACCTGTCCCTCCCCCACCCCCACCCTCCTTGGATGCAACTTTGGGTAACTCTGTGATCAACAAAGGGGCTTCCCTGGTGGCTCAAACAGTAAAGAATCTGCCTGCAATGCAGGAGACCTGGCTTCAGTCCCTGGGTTGGGAAGATTCCTTGAGAAGGGAATGGGAACCCACTCCAGTTTTCTTGCCTGGAGAATACCAGGGACAGAGGATCCTGGCGGGCTATAGTCCAAGGGGTCTCAAAGAGTTGGACATGACAGAACAGAGTCCCTCGATCAGGAAACACAGATTGTGAGCACACACAAATACAAGCACCAATATGCTTATCTATGTGCACATGCACTTGTGCACACACACCCTGCACACACACACCAGGACCACACACACCCGTGTGCACATACACAAACACACAGGCATCTGGGTACCTTTTCTGTCTGTGGGGCCACTGAGGCTGCCCCAGGCACCTGACTGTTTTTAGATGCTCTCTCACTGCCCCACAGCCTCCCAAGCCTGGCCTAAGCAGTGCCAGGAGGCCGTGCTGCTATTCCATTTTCCATTTTCTTCTTCTCACCAAGGAGGCCTCAGCAACATGAGCTGCCCAAGGGTATGAGCAGTGTGCAGAGCTGCACGAGATTCATTCGAGAAGCTCCAGGGGTGGCGGTGGTGTCAGACTGTGTCAAATCCACAGTGTCAGACTTTATTTTTTAAAAAACTGTCTGGACTAGACATGGATCCTCTGATGGACACTCGTGCACACATAGACACACATTTACACACACAAATGCTCAATGGCACACATGAGCACACTCAGAAGCTTGCATGCTCACACATGAGAAATTCACACACCAACACATGTGCATGAGCTTACACAGATGCAAGCACCCCATACACATTTTCACTCATGCACCACGCACAGCAAAAACACAAGGAAGCGCAGGCGTGCACACACATACACGTAGAGTGACAAGCACACAGATAAGCACATGCACACGAACCAGGCTGCATGCATACACGTACCAAATCTGGTTTGGGATTCCTTCCCTGTCTTCCTCTGCCTTCTCATTCCAGGATGGGATCCTTGGCTGAGTGAACAGGAGACACACTAACCCAGCTGACCTCCAAAAGAAGGTGTTAGTTGCTCAGTTGAGTCTGACTCTTTGCAACCTCATGAACTGTAACATGTAGCCCTCCAGGCTCTGCTGTCCGTGGGATTCTCCAGGCAAGAATACTGGAGTGGGTAGCCATTCCCTTCTCCAGGAGATCTTCCTGATCCAGGGGTCAAACTCAGGTATCCTGCATTGCAAGTAGATTCTTTACAGTCTGAGCCACCAGGGAAGCCCTGACCTCCAAGAGAAGGGACAAAAAACACTGGTTCTCCCTTCTAACTACTTTTCACACACAGGCCCTCTGTTGCTGCTGCTAAGTCACTTCAGTTGTGTCCAACTCTGTGCGACCCCAGAGACGGCAGCCCACCAGGCTCCCCTGTCCCTGGGATTCTCCAGGCAAGAACACTGGAGTGGGTTGCCATTTCCTTCTCCAATGCATGAAAGTGAAAAGTGAAAGTGAAGTTGCTCAGTCGTGTCCAACTCCTAGCGACTCCATGAACTGCGGCCTACCAGGCTCCTCCGTCCATGGGATTTTCCAGGCAAGAGTAATGGAGTGGATGCCATTGCCTTCTCCAGGGAAATTTAAATGGAGGCAGTCCTGTTCAGGCTTCAGAGCAGGAGAGCAAGCCTCTGACCTGCTTCTGACCTGCCTGGACACTGCCTGGACTCCCTGCCTGCCTACAAGCACAGTATATTGTTACTAACAAGTTAGGTGGCACTTTAGATAAGAGAGGAAGTGGGTCTTGGAATTCTTGAGCAGTTGGAGGTCTGGCCAACCCCCAAGTGTCTAAAAAGTTCACTCACAAGGTGAAACAAACAGCATTGTAAAAGTTAAAGAGAAATCAGAGCTGCAGTTTTGCATTCAAACTGATGGTGATATCAGTTTGCCACCTGGGATTTTAAGGGGGAGCCTCCAAAACTGCAATTTGAAGTCTTGTCTGTAGGGTAGATGCATTGCCTGGAACCCTTTCCACATAGCTGTTATTGTGGGACTTCCTAGCGCTGTTCAAGTCTGGAGGTATCAGCTCAATTAGGTGACATATATACTGTTACTTCTAGTGTTTCTTTTCTTTTGATGACCCTATATTGAAACTAAGTCAAACCATCTTCCATAAAAAATGGAAATTGACTATTTGTGTGTAACAAGTGGTTTCTTTTGTTAACAAATCCTTCTCACCTAAAACAAAAGTTGACTTTTGGCAAAATACCCTCTCTCTAGGATCCCTCCCTCCCCAACCCCTCCCCCATAGGAGAGATCTCCAGGTCACTCTGAACCCCAGCTCCAAGCCACAGAGGTGCTCTCAGGAACAAGCCCAGGCACCTTAGCCTGATGTCTGCTTCACCCCAAATTGCCCCTCTCATGGACACCCCCCACTCCCCAACTCCCATACTCTAGGAACTCCACGGCCTCCTCCCTCCCCAGATCTCAAGGCAGTGGGTGCCTGCTTCAGATTCTGATGTACCCCTCCAGGCTGGCTTGGATGGCCCATTCTCTGATGCCCCCTGCCCCCACCAGGCAAAGCCAGGCCCCTGTCCTCTCTTGTCCCAAGGCTGGGCATCCATATCTCCATGACTGTCCTGCTCACACTGTCACGTAGCTCGGCTCCACGCTCTCTGCCATACTCGAGAAATCCCTTTTGGAAGCGCATGCTCCATCTTCCTCGTCTGAATGTGCCAAGAGCCTGGCTGGCGGCAAATCTTCAATAAATATAAGTTGGCAGAATGAAGCAACAAGTGAAGGCACCAAGGGTGCAGAGTTGAACTCAGTTCTGCTGTGTGGAGACGGGGACCTGGGCCAGCTGCAGAACCCTCCCTCTCTGCCCTACTGCTTGGAGTTCAGCTGTGTCCCCAGGGGGAAGGATCTGCAGAGAAAACTCAGCGAGTTAAGTGCTATCTCCCAGGTTCATCCATCCGCAAATGCCCGCCTTCCCCGGGAACTCCATTCTGTAGGTGAAAGGGGAAGTAGAATCAGATGGTCTGTGTTCAAACCTGTATGAATCCAGATCCTTGACCCAAAACTTTGTATTATCACCCAGCTGTGGCTCAGATGAGATTTCCAGTCACAAAGAGCACGGATACATCAATCACCCTGAAGGGAAACGTTCCTCCGCAGCAGAGGACAGATATCCCCTGGTGGTGGCTCCAACAGAAGGAGGTCAGTCTGTTCCCACTTCCATAGGCTGAGCCTGTGCCCAGCGGACACCGACAAATGACCAACTTCTCTCAAAGCCCAATGTCCGGACGTCATCTTCTTTTTGTTTGGGGGCCGTGCCCTGCCTCATGTGGGATATTAGTTCCCTGATCGGGAATCAAAACTACGTCCTCTGCATTACATGTATGGATTTTTAACCACTGGACCACAAGAGAAGTCCCATAACATCTTCTTGTCCTCACATGCTCCAGTAAAGTCAAGCTCCCCTTCCTTCATGCCCTCCCCTGCTGCTGCTGCTAAATCACTCAGTCCAGTCCAACTCTTAGTGACCCACCCCATGGACTGTAGCCCGCCAGGCTTCTCCGTCCACGGGATTCTCCAGGCAAGAATACTGGAGTGGGTTGCCATTTCCTCCTCCAGGGGCTCTTTGTGACACACGGATTTAATCCGTATTTCCTGTATTGTATGCAGATTCTTGACCGCAGAACCACTAGGTCAGCCCTCCCACTCTCCCCTAAGTAAGGTCACCTCACCTTGATCTTAGCTGAGGTTTTTGCCTTTTAAAGACACTACAGATATTTTGGTTCTTGAGTTTCCACATTTATCATTAAAACAATTATCAGCTAAAAATGCCCTGTTTCCAAAAACAATGCAATCAGACAGCAGGAGCAGTATTTGAAGTTATAAATAACATCCTTTCTCCCTGCTCCTTGTTTGCGGCACTATATAAATCTTTAGGTGTGTGAGTTTCATTATTACTAATGTTCTTTAAAATGTAATAAAACTTTTCTCATTAAAAAAGCCAACCAATCAAAACAAGCACCTCACAGACCAGCGCCGCGGTATTTGCATTGCAGAACAACTGTAATTTTATTCATGGGTTGGCATAGCCGCAGCCCATCAGTAATTAAACGTGGAACAGCTGTCACTCTGCGGCATCCAAGTCAGACCGGATGGGATAATGAGCCCCTGTCCCTGGGCTCCACGCAGGGGACAGACGTGGGAGGAGAGGGCTGTGCAGCCAGGGGCTGGTGCGGGCAGGGGCTGGGGTGTGCTGGATCGCTGGGCTGGGCTCAGGGCTTTCCCCAGGCTCACCCATTCCAGGCTCCCCTCCTTGACTCTGCAGGAAGAAGGGCTTAGAGAGATAGTTGAGGGCATGCTTGCATTTGCATAGACCCTGGGGTCCTGGTGGAGATGGACTGGGGTGGGAGACACTTCTAGCTTCTACCCTATAACTTCTGTGCTGTTTGAAATAGGTTAACAGGCTGGTGGGGGATGACTTGTGTAATTGACAGAGGTGATTTTTAAAAAGGTGCTGAGTGGTAAGAGCACAGGAAGGGAGGGGACTCTGAATTTCCTGGAGGATTGGAGGGCTGGGTCCTAAGTCTCTAGGTATTGAAGCCAGAAGGGGCATCTGCAACATTCTGACCCAGTACCCCCATTTTGCAGATGAGGACAACTGAGGCGTGGAAAGGCACAGAGGTTTGGGGCACCTCAAGTCACTGGTAGAACCCAGTACAGGACTAGGTGTCTGTAGGTCTGGGTTGTAGATACCCACAGTGGAACCCAGAGCAATTCTGCCTCCCTCTGGGTCTCCATTTCCTCCTCTGAACAAGGAGTGGGATGGGGGAATGGGCCTTTAGGGCGTCAGCAAAGATATCCAGGAACAGAGTCTTCCTGGGGTCCTTTTGGGGATGGACTTATTTATTTCTCATGGGGGCCAAGATGGGGAGCTGGGGGTGGTAGTACAGTTTGCTGTCTGTCTGTCCTTCTAGGAGTCCCACCCTTATACTTCTCCAATGTGCAGGCGTCTCCAATGTGCGACAGTCTGCACATTGGCTTCTCTGACGGTCTCCCTGTCTCCCTCCCTCTCTCTCTCTCTTCCAGGCACTTCCAGTTGTGTGTGGCACCCACCCTCAGTCACAGGGGGCATGGATGATGTATCCCAGAGCCCCCTGAGGAGCTCACATCAGCGGCCTGAAAGCAGGACCCACACTCCTGCAGACCGAGCTCCTTCCCATCACCAGATGCCTGCTGACCATCCTGACCCAGGCCTCCTGCTGCTCTGGAGCCCAAGGGAAGAAGGCCTTGCTCCATGAGGGATTCTTGGCCTGTCCAGTCCCCAGGGCACTCTTGTCTTTCTTGATCGCTGCCACACTGGAGTCAGGGAAGCACTGAGCAGATTAACTGGCTAGACTGTGGCAGGATACACAAGGCCATCCCTTCCAAAGTCTAGCCAGCCACCCCGGCTGCACTGGGGTGGAGAGGAGAGGTCTTCTGGAAGTGGACGGGCTGGTGCTGACTGTGGCCTGAGATCAGACATACTCATGCCCTGTATCCACAGTGACAAGAGTGGGCAGAGAGGACCCCACTCAGTCCCATTGGATGGGGCATTATCTGTCATGGGTGTACAGACGGTGATGGGAAGTGTCCGTAGGTCCATCTGTCTGGACGATGGCATGTGGGAGCTTGGGGGAGTATGATCCGGAGGGAAGGGAAGGTAGCTGGGAATCTCTTAGGCCACCACTGTGGGGTGAGGATTGCCAGGTCATTGCTGGGGGAGGGAGGGGGAGTGCCCATTGCCAGGCTGTGCCTTCTAGAACCCAAAGAATGGGAGGCCTATAACCCAGACCCAGGGGCAGAAGTTGCCTCCGTTGGACTCACAAGGAGCCCTGGAGGCATGTCTGGGCGTCTCTCTGTGGCCGCAAGGATTTTAGGTCCTGCTGGGCCTGGTGTCATCTGTACCTTCAGGTCTGGGCCTGTGACGGTGGCTGGATTTTCATCCCCATCTGAACCACCTGAGGGCTGATGACAGAAAAGAACGTTTGAAGTCAGGGACCTCTGGTGAGGCTCCTGGGTGGTCGGGGGGGTGGAGAGAATGCCCCCACTGAGTTGGTAGGGCCCATGTTCACAAGGACCAGTGAATGCTGGATGCTACCTACCCTCAAGGCCAGAGATCCTGAGGACTAGGAGCACACGGTCCGGTCATCCAGGAGAAGGGGGTCTCCTGAGCTGATATCCCACATACCTGAGGTTTTTGGCTACTGCAGAGGTGCACAGAGAGGCCCCTGCCCAGCCTCTGGTATAGACAGAAAAAGCAAGTGAAAAAGAACTGAACACAGGGACTCACACAGATACGTATATAACAGTGTTTACAGCAGCATTCTCCACAATAGCCAACAGGTGCACATAGCCCACATGCCCATCGACAGGTAAATGAATACAGAAAATATGCTATATGCATGTAATGGAATATTATTCAGCCATAAATAGGAATGAAGTACCGATACATGCTACAACCTGAATGGACCTTGAGAACAGTGTACTAAGTGAAACAAGCCAGACACAAAAGAACAAATATCGTATAACTGCACTTCTATGAGTTTCCTAGGATAGACAAATTCGTAGAAATGGAATAGTGGTTGCCAGGTGCTGGGGGAAAGGAGATGGGGAGCTGTTCTATAATGTAGTTTCCGCTTGGGATTATGAGACTGTTCTGGAAACAAATCATGGAGATGGTGCCACGACATGGTGAATGTAACACTGACAGCCGCCGAATTGTGCACTTAAAAATGGTTAAAATGGAAAAAATGGTTCAAGTGACACCTTTTACGTTATGTGTGAAAGCGAAACTGTCACAATACTCCATGCAGCGAGAAAGGGAAAGTGTTGGTTGCTCAGTTGTGTCTGACTCTTCGTGATCCCATGGACTGCAGCCCGCCAGGCTCTCTCCATGGAATTCTCCAGGCCAGAGTGCTGGAGTGGGTAGCTGTGCCCTTCTTCCAGGAGATCTTCTCGACTCAGGGATCAGAGACCCAGATCTCCTACACTGCAAGTGGATTCTTTACCAGCTGAGCCACCAGGGAATTTTACTGCAATTAAATCAGTCACAAACTGTATCTAGGAAAAAAAGAAGGAAAAGCAAGGGCTCTGAGGCATGTGAGAGTATATGTGTGTGCAGTATTGTATACTGGACTGAGTGTGTGTGTCTCCACTGAACCAGGCAGTCTGGAGAGCCAGGAGTCCCAGGAGCCAGCTGGATGTTCTGGCCCCAGCATCTCTCTTAGTCTTTCCTTCCTGAGCAGTGGACCCATCAGATAAGCCCCGGGAATGGAGAGCATCGCTTCTCCCAACCCACCGCAGGTAGACACTGAGGCTTTCCCTGCAGCTCCCACTGCCATGAAGGACCAAGACAGCGCGAGGCTCAGAGGTTAAAGCATCTGCCCGCAATGCGGGAGATCTGGGTTCCATCCCTGGGTTGGGAAGATCCCCTGGAGAAGGAAATGGCAACCCACTCCAGTATACTTGCCTGGAGAATCCCATGGATGGAGCCTGGTGCGCTACAGTCCACGGGGTCGCAAAGAGTCGGATATGACTGAGCGACTTCACTTAGGGCCTGAATCCAGCAAAGAGGGAAGGCTTCCTTGGGGCAGGGTGGTTAGGCTCCCACTGCCTGTTAGCAACTTGGACAGATGTGGCGTCTCGGGGCAGAAGGCTGATTTAGGAGAGGACACTTGCTCAGAGTAGGTGGGAGAGGTTCACATTTACTTCTGGCCACAGTGGCTGATGGTGTTGCAGGGCTGGTGGGCACTCAGACCTGCTGGGCTCTCAATGCAGGGCCTGGAGGCTTTGCGATGTGGAGGGAATGCTGAGGTCCATCCGCTCAGCTGAGACTCGGAAGATGCTGAGGAGCACCCCGGGCTGAGCACCATCGGTTGTTTTAGACGCCCCCAGGAGGGGCCCTGATGGAGAAGGAGAGTGAGCCTTCCACACCAGGAGAAAGCTGCTCCTACCACCCACGAGCCTCCCAGTAAGCCCCAGGCCCCTCCTGGGCTGCGAAGTCTTCTGCTAGACCCTCCCTGCTCTCTCTTCTCACATAAGTTATTTTCTGTTTTATTCCCCCCATCTATGAACAGGCATGTTGTATTATGTAACATAGTTTGAGTCTTCCTGACAGACTGTTGGCTGCCTATTTATCAATGGCAACTATTTATTGGTTGACAATGGGAAATAATAATATTCGCCTGACCAGTGTTCTCTTAAAGCAGTTTCTATGACAATAATGGGGCCCGATTACATTTTTTTCTTTCAGTCACTTCTGATAGATAACATATTGGAAGAAATAAAAATACCTGAAATATACATCAAAACATTGGTAAACAAGCAAGCATCTGCCTTCCACGCTGCTCCTAACAACAGCCATGGCCACTGATCGGGGGCACTGGCTTGGTGCTGGGTAAGCACTTCCCGCTGCATCCTTGTAACACACCCAAGAGACAGGTGCTCCTGCCCTCCGCCTTCATAGAAGTTACATCAGCTATAATTCTTTAGATCATAGGGACTAAAGCTTGGCTCAAATAGGCTTAAACAAAAGTGGGATGTGCTAGCTCCTAATGACTGGGAACAGCCCTAGCTCTAGGGCTCTGAATGGACACATGCTTGGCCCTGAACCAATCCCATTGGCTGGGGAGTGTGACACTCTGATTGGTCAGTCCAGAGTTGGCATCACCAATTCAATGGACATGAACTTGGGCAAACTCCGGGAGACGATGAGGGACGCCTGGCCCGCTGCAGTCCATGGGGTCATGAAGAGTCAGACGCAACTTGGTGGCTGAACAACAACAACCAGAGTTGGTAGGGGCCATCAGCTGCTCCAGAAGCAGGACAACAAAGAGTGGGGAGTCCCCAGAGAAGAATGAGTGACCAGAAGACAGATGACTCTGGCTGGGTGGCAAAGCCCACCATGAAAGCCAGATGTGAACTAAGGTTTGGGCAGCTCCAGAAAGCCCCACTTGTCCAATTTCCTAAGGTGTTCTGGGGTCACTGGGCTGGCATTTGTTGTTGTTACTGTCTAATTGCTAAGTCATGCCTGACCCTTTTGTGACCACATGGACTGTAGCTGACCAAGCTCCTCTCTCTATGGGGATTCTCCAGACAAGAATACTGGAGTGGCTTGCCGTGCCCTTCTCCAGGGGATCTTCCAGACCAGGGATCAAACTCGCGTGTCCTGCATTGGCAGGCAGATTCTCTACCACTGAGCCACCAGGGAAGCCCCTAGATCTTTACATTTGGCCCCTGACTGTGGCCCAGGCCTTGGGGATCTGTTTCTGTCGGCCTCTCTTCTGCTCTCTCTTCTGGGAGGTGCAGGATGCTGGGGCGGGACAGCTTCGTCTAGCACAGGCTGTCCAAGCCAAGGCCCCGGGGAGTCCCATCGAATCATCACTGCAGTTACATAACTTAAGTATATGGGATGTCATTATTTTTTTAAATATACCAATAAAATTGTCTCTGATTATTTTAGTCACAATACAAATAGCCTCAATTAGAGCAGAAATAGGGCACAAGTTTATGGCTCACATGGAGCAACCTCAGTTCTGAGACAAGAAAGGCAGAAGCTCCTGCCTGCCCCTGCCATGAATCCTGGGGCAAAATGTTCCCGATTCCAGTGTGGGCCCTGCAGGCCAGGAAGAGCGGGGATGGAGGGTACCTGGGTCACCTGTACAAGGCCCCGGCTCCCACTGCTGCACTGAGACAGGGAAGGTCTTCAGCCCTGCAGGAAGGCTGCACGCCGGGCTAAGGACTCTGGTCTGTTTACGGGTCCACACCCCCACCCTGCAGCCCGATTGTCTGTCCCTCTCTTACAGCCTGAGACCTGCAGGGCCTGGACTAGCCCCACTGTGGACCTTACTCCCAGGCTCTCCTAGGTCTTTAGCTCTGGTCTGGCCCACCCAGCCGTCCCAGCCAGCCTGACTCCCAGCTTCCCTTTTACAACACAGCAATTTTCACCTTCTGCCTCCAAAGGCAGCCCTGTTGGAGAGGCCCAGGCCCTGAGATCCAGCCAACCCCACCGCACCACCCCCACCCCACACACATTACAGATGGAGAAACTGAGACATCAAGAGGAAGAATGGGCCAGGGTCACACAGCAAAAGATGCGGCTGACCAGGCAGCCTCTGTCCCTCTCTGAGAATCAGCATGGCCACTGAGACCTTGGAGAGCCAACCCAGCCCCTTCTACGCAGTCAAGATGGAGGAGACCTCATCACTTAGCCATCGTCACAGACCAAGACTATGAACTGGGCTCAGCCATGGAGGCCCCAGCCCTGGGCGCACCGCCTCTCCCCTCAGGAGACTCTCACCTGCGTATTGCAGATTCAGTACATACAGTGGGAGATCCCATCTGACCAGAGCCACTCACCCAGGGAACAGCATCAAGGCTTGCGGACAGAGAGCCAGCACGTTCCCATCCCACGGCGACACTGGCTGTGTGTGGCCGTGTGGCTCTGCAGGGCTGCGGCAGGGGGAGGGGTGTCTGATGCATGGGGAGAGCAGTGCCCCTCAGCCCCACCCCGCCTGCTCTGTCTGATGAAATTGAACCTCTTTCTCTCAAACATCTGTGAAAATGTGTTGGGGATTTTTAAAATTGGAAATTGTAGTAGGAACACAGATGAATCAGGATTGAACTGAGATCTTCACAAAGTGACTTTTCCCATCCCAGAAAGATCATTTCTCTCTAACTGGGAATGTCTGTTGTTTGTCCTTTAAATGTTTCAGAATTTTCTTCATCTGAGCCTTGTGTGCTTCCTGTTCAGTTTATATACTTTGTAGCTTTATTGATGTTGTGAATGAGGCTCTTTTTTTTTTTTTTTTTCTTTTCCTCCCATTTCATTTCCCAGGCAGCTATTCCCTGATACTGGGAAACTTATGGTTTTTCCTCCATGTACCCTCCCTCAGTCCACTTTTCCAGGCTTTCTCCCTGGATCAAGTTGTTGTGCAATAAACATTCTTGGATCTTTTCAGTAAACATAAACATATTGTGTGCCAATAATGAGAATATTGTCTTCCTTTCTAATTTGGGGGTTTTGTTTTCTCTCCATTTTCAATTTTATTGTGTTGGCTAAATATCCTTGTTTATATACACGGCTATGTATAAAATGGATAACTAATGAGAACCAACTGTGCAGCACAGGGAACTCTCCCCAGTGCTCCGTGGTGACCTCAATGGGAAGGAAATCCCCCAAACAGGGAATATATGTAAACATATAGCTGGTGGCTCAGACGATAAAGAATCTGCTTGCAATGTGGGAGACTCAGGATCAGTCCCTGGGTCGGGAAGATCCCCTGGAGAAAGGCATGGCAATCCACTCCAGTATTCTTGCCTGGAGAATCCCATGGACACAGGAGCCTGACGGGCTACAGGCCATGGGGTCTCAAAGAGTTGGACATGACTGAGCAACTAACACTTTTGCTTTCTTCACTTTTCATAGCTGATTCACGTTGATGTACACGAGAAGCTAACACAACGTCATAAAGCAGCTATGCTACACTCACTCCCCCCCAGAAAACCTCATGGATAAAGGGACTAGCCTCCAGCTTTTCAGTGAGGCCCTGGAGATGGACCCTTATGAGCCCTGTCAGCGTTGCCTGGGGCTGCCCTTCTCAGCACATCAACAGTTTCAAATGCCTTCCCTTCCTCCAGACTCTCTCTTCTCAGGGGTCTCCAGGATCAGGCTGGGAGAGTGTGTGTGTGTGTGTGTGTGTGTGTGTGTGTGTTAGTCGCTCAGTCGTGTCCAGCTCTTTGTGGTTCCATGGACTATAGCCTGCCAGGCTCCTCCATCCATGGAATTCTCCAGGCAAGAATACTGGAGTGGGTTGCCATGCCCTCCTCCAGGGGATCTTCCTGATCCAGGGATCAAACTCTAGTCTCCTGCATTGCAGGCAGATTCTTTACCCTCTGAGCCACCAGGGAAGCCACAGGCTGGGGGTGGAGGTGGTCAATCTTTCCAGCCCCTTGTGCTAGAGACTCCAAGGGAGATTTTCCTGGCTTGTCCCCACGTGTGCCTCTTCTTGAGGACCCATGGCCCCTGGGCACCACAGTGCTGACCACAGGGATGAACTTCTTTCCTGACTTAAGACCAATCTGGGCATCTCCTAACAAGAGCTGGCAGGCCAGGGGCCTTCATGATCCTGGCCATAGAACCATAGTCGCTCCTCCCAACTGTGCTGTCTGATCCTCCATCCAACATGTGTTAGTGGGCACTCATTGCTGGCCACACCCAGCACAGCGACTGGGGGTCCAGGGAAAACCAGATAAGGATGGGGGAAGAGACTCGTCCTCTGCACAATGAGATTGGCTGGGAACATGGTTTAAGAATGGTGGGGGAAGCTGTTGGGCTTGAAGGTAAGAGCAGCCCCTCCTGCTTGGCTTTGCAGTGGGTGAAGCACCCTGGGGGCAGGTGGGGGAGTCACCTGGTGGAAAGAAGGGAAGAGCATGACAGGTGGGCAGACAAAAGCCCAAAGTGTGAAAGAAACACCGACTGCCCAAGTCCTGGGTCCCACAGGATTCCAGGTTGGACGGGAGAGGACTTGAGGCTGCGGGCAAATGGGAGTTTGGGCAGGGAGGCTTAAGGTAATGAGCTTGAACTTCATCTGAAGGATATCAGTCTGGGGCTGAGGAGCCCATGTAAGAAAGAACACAGCTGAGGGGAAGGGGAGACAGAGGACATGCTGGAGGATTCTCCACCATCCCTAAACTAATGGTATTTTAAAAAATAATTTTACTGATTTATTTTTGGTTGCACTGGGTCTTTGCTGCTTGGGTTTTTCTCTAGTTTCAGAGAGTAGGGGCTACTCTAGCCACAGTGCATGGGCTTCTCATTGTGGTGGCTTCTCTTGTTGCAGAGCGTGGGCTTTAGGCAAACAGGCTTCAGAAGTCGTGGCATGTAGGCTCAATAGTTGCAGTTTCTGGGCTCTCGAGCACAGACTCAACAGTGGTGGTGCACAGGCTTAGCTGCTCTGCAGCGTGCGGGATCTTCCCGGATCAGGAATCGAACTTGGGTCTCCTGCATTGACAGGTCGATTCTTTACCACTGAGCCACCAGGGAAGCCCCAAAGGCGTTCTGATTTGACCAGTTAGAAATCTGAAATAAAGTCAGGTGATTTGGTTCCCACCACACTAAGGGAAGGGAAACAATGACAACCCCGGCTTTGGCTCAGCTCTGGCTTCCAGAGGTCAGGGGAGGATACACCACGAGGGCAGTTGTCTGCTCAGATAAACCTTCATCATGGAATTGCATCGTATACTAGTGATATTAAAAGGAAAAGTGTGCAACTATTAATTAGGGTAAGAAAAGTTAGGGTGACCCAGATTGCAATGGTAGCAGCACCGACATTTTAGCAGCTGCTGGCAGAACGTCTCTCCTCTCTCAAAGTCCTGCACTTTCTCTAGGAAGTCCTTGGTACTCAGCCAGCCATGCCTTGGCAACCATGCCCTGGACTCAGGCCTGGCCAAGTGGATCTTCTTTCCTGGGAAACAGAGGTGGTGAAGCTGAGTGCCCTGTTCACAACCAGCCCCAGGAGAGGAGGAGCCTGGAACTCTGGCCCCCAGGCCTTTGGGCCACCCTGATTTTGCTCTGCCCCCCTCTTTGATCCAGGGACCACCTTCATGGTACTGGTGTGGGACTGTCCAGCACCCATTCCCTCCTCTCGGGGTCTCGATTCCTCCTGTGTTCTCAGCCTGCATGGCTGGAGCTGTGCCCTACATGGGGCCAGCTTGTGACCCAGGACCCAAACCCGTCAGAATGCTGTTCCTCTGTGATGTGTCCTGTGCTGTGCGTGTGACTCTGGCCACATGGTCAGGCACCATTAGAACTAACCCCGGGGTTTTCGTCTGAGCCACTGCGATGCAGTGCCTACCGTATCTCAATGGATCTACACCTGGACGGATGTGAGGAACTACCTGACCACCCCCTGGAGCCCATGAAGGTCCTCAGTGGGGTCAACCAGAGCCCAGAATCCATATTCCAGTGATAGTGGCTGAATCCAGCCCCACCTGAGGCTACTCTGCCCAGGACAGGGTCTGCTCAGCTCATAGTGGACTGGGTGTCCTGCCCCTTGCCACGCCAAGAGACTTTCCCATGGCCAGCATCCCTCCAACAACCCCTTCCTCCACTTCTCTGGCTTAAGTTAGCCCAAAGGGGTTTCAGCTTATGGGCAGAGAATCCAGCCCCAGAGGACAGCTTTGCTCAAGTTTATAAGAATGGGGAGAGCCCAGGACCTCCCTGTGGTCCAGTATCTAAGACTCCATGCTCCCAGTGTAGGGGGCCTGGGTTCAGTCCCTGGTCAGGGAACTGGATTTCCCATGCCTCAGCTAAGAGTTCACACGCCTCTACTAAGACCTGGTACAGTCAAATAAGTAAATGAATAAAAATATTTTTTAAAAAAGAAAGAAATAATGGGGAGACCTAGCTCTAGGAAGGCTCTGGAGCTGGCCCCAGTATAGGAACAGATAAACCCAGTGTTGTCTTTTGGGGGAATTCCTCCTAAGACAGACCCTGGGATGGGCCTCAAGATCACCTGGGGTACAGGATACCCTGGGGCAAAGTGGCTTGAGCTGGGCCTTGGTGGCACTTGGAATGGAGGCAAGCATGCTGATGTGGGACACCCAGGGGCCAAGGGCCTGAGGCAAGACGGTGAGGAGGCTTGGATCCTGAGGCCTGGGCTGTGTGGAGGTGGGTGCAGTCTGGCAAGCAGACTGGGGAGTCTGGGTTTGACACCCAGGAAATAGGACATTGTGGCAGTAGGATTTACTCCAGATGGGTGATCATTGATTTAGGACTCCTGACAGGTGTGCTATTCTGAAACTTGACAGAGAGAAACATTAAGTCCAGGAGTCCCCATTTCTGCATGGAGCAATCCCATTTCTCTACGCCTGGTCAATTCTACAGCCAAAGCACTTTTGTCCCCTGGAGGGAGTCAGGATGGATTTGAATTAACCAGGAAGTTCTTTGACTGCTATTTTAAAACTTCTCTCTGCTACCTGGCCTGACATAATAATTACCTGCCTGTGATTTATCTCCGGCAGATTATGAGCGATGATAGGGTTTGGGGTGATAATTGAGTGTGTCGAACACCTCACCTCCTCCCTCGTCATTCAAGCTGAAACAGCGCTGGTTTTCTCTCTGGGCTGCTGGTGTTTGCTACCACCTTGCCGACAGTGGGTTACAGAAGGAGGGGGGCATTTTGCAGTGAGTCCTGTCAGCTCACCTAGCACCCTGCTGTGCTCAGTCAGACTCAGTGGGGGTCTGTCCAGCTTGGTCTTGGGCCAGCATCTTGTAAATCACCCCTTAGATAGAGACCCACAGCCCAGATGCTAAGCCACACCCCTGCTCTCACCTCCCAATATTTCCTGGGTTCCTACTGTGTGTCTGGTGCTGTTCTGGGGACACCTTAGTGAACCAAATGGAAAAATCCCTGCCCTCAGGGAGTGGGAGGGAGTATGAGGGGCAGGGCCACACAGACTCCTAATCAATCAACAGAAAAGGAACTTCAGAGATAGATGTGCTAAAGAGGAAATGCGACAGGACTCAGGAGGGCCCTGGAAAGCAGCATTGGAAGTAGGATCCAAGGATCCAGCCAGGAAAAGGCTGGGAGGAACAGATCAAGCAAAGTGAACAGGGAAGGGTTGGGGAGGATGGGAAGGAGATGGGGCGTGGGGGTGAGGGGAAAGTGGAGAGTGTGAGCTCAGAGAGGTTGATGGGGGCTGAGAGTGGTCTCCTGAAGCTGGGGGTGAGGTTGCCCCAGAAAGGAAGCCCCCATCCTCCCCTAGAGGAAGTCTTGGGGAAGGGGTCGCAGTGTGGCCAGTAGGAAGCCCAGGATGGAGTTCTGGAGAGTCTGCAACCAGCACTATCCGTGGCTCCTGGAGGCAGAGCGGCTACATAATTTCAGGGCCTGGTAGGGAATGAAAACGCTGGGCTCCTTGTTCAAAGAGCAGGGGAAAACCTTACCCATTCTTTCACAATCTCTCCAGCCACCTGTCATGGAGTTTTAAATTTTGCTACTTAATGCTGCTCTCCCTTGGGCATGGGGAAACTTGTGGGGTGAATGCAGATCCTCACGGGCGCCCAGCATGCCACCCGGAAATTCAGAGCTTAATCTGACCTCCTGCCTATGCTCAGACCCCCAGGAGTGGAGGGTGACAGCAGTCGCCAGGTAGGACACAGATTAGGTGGTTGGGATGTGGGAGGTGGTGGAAGGAGGTGACTCTGAGCCCCAAAACATGTTCCATTATTCCTTTGAACTTCACTTTACAAAGCGCAAGTTCAAAGATAAAAATTATTAAGACTCTCAGGAGTAGGGGACTTCCCTGGTGGTTCAGTGGTTAAGAATCCTCCTTCCAAGGCAGGGGACACTGGTTCCATCCCTGGTTAGGGAATTAAGATCCCACATGCCTTGGGGCTACTAGAGAAGCCTCCTGGCCGCAACTAATGAACCCATTCACTCTAGAGTCTGTGCACCCATGTTCCACAACTACAGAAGCCCCCCCACACCACAATGAAAAGCCTGTGCACCTTGACAAAGACCCAGGGCACCCTCCCCCCAAAAAAAGAATCTCTAAAGTGGGAGGTTCAAACAATGTGGTATAAGAAAGGTGTTTTCAATTCTGTCTCAGCAGCGGCCAGTAGGTCACTGTCCACATGGGAGTCTTGCCTCCACCCCTCCCCTGCTGAGGAAGCTTGCAACCCCTAAACCCTGGACCCTGGACCCTGAACCCTGGCTGGGTGCAGCAGGGGAGTTAGATGGGGGTGCCTGGCTTGTTGGTGTTTGTGGTCTGCTGGGCACAGGGCCATAAACCATGGGGTGGTCCCACAGTGGGTATATTTCCTAAAAGGTCTCAGACCTGGGCTCTGCCCTGGTTCTGCCATCAGCTTCCTATGAGTCCTTAGGAGAGACATCATAATTCATCTTGGCCTCAGAGTATTTATCCATGAAACGGGCATAATGCGTTCTTTGTTCCAGGGTTCTGAGAGCTATGGTGAGTGTTGTGAAGGACCTGGGGATCAAGCAGCTGCTTGGCTGGAGCTGGACTGCTGGGTCGCTGGACTTAGTAGCCACATGCATTAAGTTTCCATTGGCCCATGGGGAAGGGAGAGAAAAGAACTTAGAAAAACAATAATCTGTAACTTCCTGGCTCGAAGAAGAGAGCAGTTGGTAGGTATCCCATTTATCAGGATGGGTAAGCATAGGTGAGAGGGGGCAAAATCCAGAGTCTGGGTCAGGACATTCTAGGGACTGGGGCACCATGGGTTTCTAGAAGTTTGCTCAGCATGGTTCCTTCTGCACCATCTTCTGATGACAGAGCGTGTCCTTGATGGGCTCTGGAGTGGGTGAGGCTGATTCCTAGCCCTGGCTTGAGTGGGTGGGACCTGACCTAGACCTGGCCAATGAGAATACCTCATTCCCTAGGCCACTCTGATTGGCCCAGTGATGGGCATGTGACCCAAGTCAGCCAACCAGAGTCTTCCCCAAGACTTCACGGGATGAGGCTTTCTCTGTCATCCGAAGCTGGGATGTGGAAGTGACTGTGAAAACATCTGTGGCTATGTTGGCTGTCAAAGGGAGTCAGCATGCCTGGGAATGAAACTGATAACACGAGGAAGCAGAGCCAAAAGAGGGAGGGTAGACACCTGATGAGACTGCTAGAACCTCTAGATCCTGCTCTACCTGAAGGAAGGCACCCCTTTGGCCTTCCCAGTTGTGCAAGTCAGTCAGTTCCTTTTTTCATACAATACTTGAGCACTTAGTAAATGTCCAGTACTGTACTGGGCACTGTGGAAAGAACATGTGTGCTGACAGACATGGCAGAGCTCTTCAGAAGCTCACAAGTTGATCTAGAGAGTGTCTATCCAAGCTATGAATCTAACCGGAGCTTGTCAATTGAATCTTTGAGACGGTTGTGAACAACAGAGCAGATAGTGTCCGTGAAGAGCAGGCTTATGGAAATGCAAGAAACTAAGGGAATGATATAAGGTGTAGGTGTAGTTTAAAAACAGTTCTGTGTGAAAACAGAGAAACACAGTGCTGGTGTGTAACTTTTCAGGGCCTAGAGAATCTGTGATTGGTTGGCTTGTCCTCTGTGCCAGCTCTTCTGAATGATGATTATCCTATAAAGATAATATAAGCGTACTAACAAACATTTGGAACACAGAAAAATATCCCTTTTAAGCCCACAGTCCTAACACAGCTGTGGTTTGGTTCAGTTCAGTTCAGTCGCTCAGTTGTGTCCGACTTTTTGTGACCCCATGAATCGCAGCACGCCAGGCCTCCCTGTCCATCACCAACTCCCAGAGTCCACCCAAACCCACGTCCATTGAGGCGGTGATGCCATCCAACCATCTCATCCTCTGTCATCCCCTTCTCCTCCTGCCTTCAGTCTTTCCCAGCATCAGGGACTTTTCAAATGAATCAGTTCTTCACATGAGGCGGCCAAAGTATTGGAGTTTGAGCTTTAGCATCAGTCCTTCCAATGAACACTCAGGACTGATCTCCTTTAGGATGGACTGGTTGGATCTCCTTGCAGTCCAAGGGACTCTCAAGAGTCTTCTCCAACACCACTGTTCAAAAGCATCAATTCTTTGGCGCTCAGCTTTCTTTATAGTCCAACTCTCACATCCATACATGATCAGTGGAAAAACCATAGCCTTGACTAGACAGACCTTTGTTGGCAAAGTAATGTCTCTGCTTTTCAATATGCTGTCTAAGTTTGCCATAACTTTTCTTCCAAGGAGTAAGCATCTTTTAATTTCATGGCTGCAGTCACCATCTGCAGTGATTTTGGAGCCCAAAAAAATAAAGTCAGCCACTCTTTCCCCATCTATTTGCCATAAAGTGATGGGACCAGAGGCCATGATCTTAGTTCTCTGAATGTTGAGTTTTAAGCCAACTTTTTCACTCTTCTCTTTCACTTTCATCAAGAGGCTCTTTAGTTCTTCACTTTCTGCCATAAGGGTGGTGTCATCTGCATATCTGAGATTACTGATATTTCTCTGGGCAATCTTGATTGCAGCTTGTGCTTCCTCCAGCCCAGTGTTTCTCATGATGTACTCTACATGTAAGTTAAATAAGCAGGGTGACAATATACAACCATGATGTACTCCTTTTCCTATTTGGAACCAGTCTGCTGTTCCATGTCCCATTCTAACTGTTGCTTCCTGACCTGCATACAGGTTTCTCAAGAGGCAGGTCAGGTGGTCTGGTATTCCCATCTCTTTCAGAATTTTCCAGTTTCTTATGATCGACACAGTCAAAGGCTTTGGCATAGTCAGTAAAGCAGAAATAGATGTTTTTCTGGAACTCTCTTGCTTTTTTGATGATCCAGCAGATGTTGACAATTTGATCTCTCGTTCCTCTGCCTTTTCTAAAACCAGCTTGAGCATCTGGAAGTTCACGGTTCATGTATTGTTGAAGCCTGGCTTTTTAAAATTAAAAAGTAATTTTAAGAATGTCTTTACTAGCATGTGAGATGAGTGCAATTGTGCAGCATTTGGAGCATTCTTTGGCATTGTCTTTCTTTGGGATTGGAATGAAAACTCACCTTTTCCAGTCCTGTGACTCCATTATTTGGAGAGTATGATGATAGAGACTCTGGTGTGGGTGATGAGCCAGTGTGGTGCATCCATTATTCCATTCTTGGCTCACTCTGGGCCCCAGGCCTGGCCTCAGAGGTGAGGGTAGGGTGGTAGAGTGACTCTGAGGTCAGACCCACCGGGTTTGAGTCCTGCCCTATCTGTCTCCAATGCTGGAGATTTGGGTTAGATCCCTGGGTTGAGAAGATTCTCTGAAGGACAGCATGGCAACCCACTCCAGTATTCTTGCTTGGAAAATCCCACGGACAGAGGAGCCTGGAGGGTGGGCAGCAATCCATGGTGTCTCAAAGAGTTGGACACGACTGAGTTACTAACACTTTCACTTTCTGTTTGCTTAAGAACTGTGTGATCTGGGCAAGTTGCTTAGCTTCTCTGAGCCTCAGTTTCTGCATCTATAAAATGGGGATAATAATGGTACCTATTTCCTCAATATATCAGGAGACTGAAATGAGATGGAACTGAGAAATACTGATCCTCTCCTTGCCCCCCTGCCTTAGCCAGTGCATGTGCATGGCCACACACCTCTGGTCCTAGCTCTGCACCATATCCTGAGTCCTCCAGCAAGAGCCACTGATGGGGTATCAGGGGGATGTCACCTCCATAAGGAAAGGCTGCCTATCTCATGTAGGGATGCGGTGGACAGGTGTGTGCTCTCTCATTCTCTCTACACTCTTTAGGATCGGTCTGGGGTCAAAGCAAATGTCAGGGATGAATCTCCTGTTTCCTCCTGGGTCCCTGCTGCCCTACAGGCTCCTTTGAAGGCAAATCCCCTGATGTACTGATATGGACAGCATCTCCCATGTGTGGCTTTTCAGGAGGGCCAGCTCTGAGGGCTCACAGTCCCACCCTTGTTACCAGAGAAACTGAACTCCCCATGGTGCCTGGCTGACTGCATCCTGCTCTGCACCTGGTCACCATGTGTCAGTCTTCACTGTCTGCAGGAAACTCAACTGATGCTGGGAGAAACGATTTACACACAGCCACCATGGGGACACTATGATTTAGGAAGCTCAGGGGCTTCACAAAGCCTGCCGTGAGCCCAATTCAGGCATATACCACTCCCAAGCACACGGGGCCGCTCATTCAATACCTTCTTAGGCTGGGGTCTGTGCAGGATGCCAGGCTATCTGAGATGTGAACAGGAGACGCTGTAGTCCCGGAACCCAGGCTACAGGAGGGGCCGGAGCATTGTCTCTGCCCAGAGAGGGGACTTGCTAGCCAGAGATCACACAACAAGTCGAGGGGCAGAGCCAGGCCTTGAATCCAGGCCTCTTGACCCTGAGCCGAGTGCTTATCTTTGGGGAGGAGTTGACAAAGACAAGGAGGGTGTGTCGGCCAGAATTGGGAGGGGGCTCTCAGGTTCCTTCCACACTCCCGAGACTTCCCTGGATGGCCCTCTTCCCCGTGATCTGTCTTATCATCCTGGAGATGCCAGCATGAGTGCCAGGGAAAAGGGTGGGTGCCTGCTGAGCCCAGAGGTAGTGGGTTCAGTGGTGGTTCCCCCAGAGATATGTCCACCTAGAATCTTGGAATGTGACCTGATTTGGAATAAAGAACTTTGTGGATGTTGTTAAGGATCTCAAGATGAGATCATAAACCCAATGATGGATGTCCTTATGAGGACAGAAAAAGAGAAGACACAGAGCCTGAGGGAGAAGACCACGGAAAACCAAGGGATGCCAGGGTCTTCCAGCTAGGAGAGAGGCAGGGAACCATCCCCTCTCAGAGACTATGGAAGGAACCAGCCCTGCAGACAGCTCAATTTCAAACTTCTAGCTTCCAAATCATGAAAGAATAAATTTCTGTTGTTCCAAGCTACCCAGTGTGTGGTAATATGTTACAGCAGAACTAGGAAGTCAGTATATCTGGGGAGTCCAGCTGAGGGCAGCGTCTCAGCCAGCTCAGCTCCTCCTGGGTCTTGGAGGAGCTTGGTCAAGGGCAAGAGCTTCATTCTGGTAGAGGTGGGGATGAGCTCGCTCACATCCTGCCTGCCTTCCACTCAAGTGTGCGTTCTAGAGAATGTCCAAGAAATGCAAAGCCAGACCTGAGATAAAGGCAGTAAAGCCAGATCTTCAGGAACCACTGCAGTAGGAGAAAGGGACTCTAGCATAAAACTGAGCTTGAGTCCTCCATGTAGAGGCCACAGGGCGTTTTAGAGGGAGGATGAAGGGGTAGGGAGGGCTTCCCAGGTAGCACTAGTGGTAAAGAACCCGCCTACCAACGCAACAGACATAAGGGACGTGGGTTAGATCCCTGGGTCAGGAAGATTGCCTGGAGGAGGGCATGGCAACCCACTCCAGTTTTCCTGTCCGGAGAATCCTATGGACCGAGGAGGCTGGTGGGCTACGGTCCATAGCATCGCAAAGGGTCAGACACGACAAAAACAACTTAGCACATTAGGGAGTAGGAAAGGGGAACTGGCAGGGGCGGGGAAGAGTCAGGGAAGTGAAAAACTGCAAAAAACAGGCGGGAACTGGTCAGAGTGATTAGGCCCCTGGGTTTGCTCACTGGAGCTTATGGAAGTCAGCTCCTATCCTCCCCCAGACACCAGGAGACACGGGTCCCCTCTTCACCATCAACTGGAACAGGTAGTAAATTTATCTGGCAGTCTTGAGCTTTCCAGACAGGAACTTGAGGAGGGGCTGGGCTGTTCCAGGGATACAGTCTTTAGCTGGTTTTTTCTCATCCTCTCCCGTTGGTGTGGGAAGTGCATGAAATTGTGCTAAGAGGTCGCATTCCTTACTGGCCAAGGTGAAAGAGGGCTCAGAGGAGGCTGAATTTGGTCAAAGAGAGAGTCTTTGTCAAGGAGATAGAGGCAGATGCGAGCTCCATCCTCTCAGCATGGAGGAAAGACAAGTCAATAGGCCTCCGGAGAGAGTGGGGTGAGTTAGAAGGAAGGACACCTGAGCAGACAGGGGGCAGAGCTGTCAGGGAAGGAAGGAAAGTCCAGACTGGACCTGAAGATAGTGAAGGCAGAGCCGGCAGGGAAGGTGGCCGGGGAGCAATATATCTGATGTATGAGACTTGGAAGCACAGGAGCCAGTGAATCAGGAGTGTGGAATTAGGAGAGGTGAGCGGGGACCTTGAAATATGGGACCTGGGCTGACCACAGTGGGCAGGTGGAATAGTACCAACATCCAGGATCCCCATTTTGGGACCAGATAGAGCATCGTTAAACCCTCTCCAGGTGATGCTAAGATGTAGCTCTGCTTGAGACTTGACTGATTTATCCTAAGGGGAATGTGCTCCCCTGAACAGCTGTGAGCAGCTGGGAGGGACGAGATCAGATGTCTTTTATTTAGAGGATCCCTGGGAAGAAGCTGGGAGAGTCTAGTTGAAGATTCTGGCAATGACCTAGGGAGAGAAGAGGAAGCTGGTCCAGGGCAGTGGGCGTGGGAGCGGGGAGGGATTCCAGTGGTACTTGGAGGAGAAGCGGCAGCATTCGGTGACATGGGATGTGCCTGTGAAGGTGAGGTTGAGGCAGGAGACAAATGCCCCTCCCCAACCTCTGCCCAGAGTAAAGCGATTGGAGATGCATTCCCTGTGGACCAAAACTCTAAAATATCAATAGCAGGACAATTGAGAGAGGAGATTGGCCCCTGCCCAGATAGAAGATCACTATTTCTCATTCTCGAAGTCAGGAGACCTCCCTGACTATACATGCGCAGAAAGGCTCCTTGGAAGTCAAAAGAGGAGTGATGCTAAGAGACACTCTACTCACAGCCCTCTTTGGTAGAATCCATCTTGGCTAAGAGATGCATACGCACACATGGGAGGATCCCGAGATATATCAAATATGGACCTTAACCAGGCCGATCAAAATGATTGATCACAGGAGACCTGGAAGGAATACCCCATAAAAGGAATTCGAACTTCCACAAGCGTGCAGTTCAGGGACTCTCCTTCTGAGTCAGCCCATGTGTCTGTCTACATGTATTGTGCTCTTTTTCCTTCTAATAAATACTTTACTTGTTTCACTACTTTCCGTCTTTGTGGGAATTCTCTTTCTGCAAAGCTGAAGGGCCAGAGTCTCATTACTGACCATGGGTGCTCTCACCACTGAGACCTGACCTCAATCTCTGGCTGGGAACTGAAGCCCTCCTTCAAGCTGCTGCAGGCTGAGGTCACTCAGGATCAAAGTGACACCAGATTTCTTTGTGGACAGCTAACTGCATGGCTACTAAGATAGAGAATCACGATGGGCAGAGGGGCCGTCAAGGAGTGGCAGTGTGAGGCTATTTGTCCTGCATGCCTGAATGGTGCTGTTGGGAGACACAGAAATAGAGCCAAAGGGAGTCTGACCTGGGATGAAGCTTCGGTAGTTGCCAGCACGCGGGCAGCAGTTAGAGGTGGAGGACCTGCAGTAGCATCCTGGGGGTTTTCATTTTTTGAGGAATGGCTTGAGTCTCAGCAGTTGGAGAAGGACCAAAGAGAGGCAGAAGGAAATCAGGAGAAGGTGGGCAGCTAGGAGACAAAGCAAGAGAGAGTTTCAGGAAGGAGGGAGTCATCCCCAGCTCCCTAAGATGCCAAGCAGCTGGGTAGGATGAGGCTTAAAGATGCCCAGTGGATCTGGAGAGACAAAGAGCCTGGGCTGGACCGGGTTGGACTGACTCTCCTTCTGTCCCCTTCTCCTGGTCCCCAGGCTGAGGCTTGCCCTCTACTTGGAGCTCCAGGCAGCCCAGGTGTCAGGGGAGAAGGCAGTTTTGGGGGCTCACAGGGAGAGATTTCCAGCAGGATGTAAATGCTCAGCTGGCTTTAAAACAGGAACTTCAGAGCTTAGGTTTCTTCTCCTTTCCTGCCTTAGGAAGAGGGAATGCAATTTTCCCCCTCATCTTAATGTCCTCTTCCAGGGCAGCCTGATTAATTATAGGAAGCTTTCATTCAAGTGTCACGTACAGACTGAAAAATGAACACTTCCTAAATGTGCAGCTCTGTGCAATTTCACAAAATGAATATGCCCATGGAGCCACCCAGATGAGTCCAAAACCTAGGTAGCCTCAGAAGTCTCTCCAGGCACTACTGGACACAGGTTGCCATGATTTTGACTTCCAACAATTTAGTGAGTTTTTCCAGTGTTCTTTTTAACTTTTTTTTCTTTTTCGCTGATTTTGTTTTTATTTTCTTATGAACAGGTAAACACATTCCTCCCTAAATGCTCTGAGAAAAGAAAAATTCTACCAAGTAAACTTAGAGATCTAACTGGGTTAATTCAGTGAAACACGGACCAGGTAGCATCCCATCCAGCAGATAAAATGGAGCTCCAAGGAGCTGCACAAAATGGAAGACTTTTATAGGCAGAAGGAGGCAAGCAGGGAAGTTATTCTAGCAAAGGGCAAGTTATTTCTAGGCAAGGTCACCTTCCTGTTCGGGAGGGGACCCCAATCACGGGAGTGCTGGCCAAGGAATTCCAGATTGGTCAAAGGTCACCTTCCTGGGAGAAGCTGAAACTGCAATGAGGTTAGGCATTGTCTTAGTTTCTTGATGTTGGGGCTTAGCATAAGTGACTCCATTTTGGCCTTAAAAAAAAGTGCAAAACCCAAAGTGATCTAAAAGAGTGTGTCTACTGAAAATTCTGGCTTCTATCCCTGTTCTTTTCCATTCCCCCTACCTTACAGACCACGAGTTGGCAAACTTTTTTCTGAAAAGGGCCAAAGAATCAATATTTTAGGCTTGCAGTCCCTGTGTGCTCTGTTGCAATGACTCAGTTCTGCCGTTGTCATGGAAAAGCAGCCGAAGAATCACACAGCACGTGCTCTTCTGTCAGGCTGATCTCATTCACCATCATGTTTCTGAGATTCATCCTCTCCGTGGCATAGATTCCACTGCATGAGAGTACCAGTCTATTTATCCAAGCCACGGCTGATGAATGTTTGGGTAGTCCTAGTTTGGGGCTTTTCTGGACAGGACGGCTATGAGCAGTCTTGCCTAGGTCCACCAATTGACAGATGTTCATGTTTCTGCTGGACGAACACCCAGGAATGGAGTTGCTGGATCAGAGGTGAGCACTCCATTTTAAGGTTTCAGATGAACAGCTTCCTAAGTCATCCAAGCTGAATGTGAAGATGGAGACAGAATTTGCAATGACTGATGGAGGGACAGAGGATGAGAGAGCAGGGCCCATGGGCAGCCTTCAGGAGATAGGAGCAGAGTGGATGGGTGGGGAGTCAGTGGAGAACTGGTATGAAGTTGGTTGGGAGACAGAAGATCCTGCCTTCCTGGATACTGCCAGACCACCCTTGCCTTCCCTCTTGTGGGACCCCACTGTCCCTGCCAACAGTGCAGGGGAAGACTGTCTTGAAGTTTCCTTGATCCTGGCTGCCAGGAGAATCAACCGAGATTTTCAAAAATCCCAAATGTTCTACCTCCATTTCTGGAAATTATGATTCAGTTG
Organism: Tragelaphus eurycerus; assembly: GCA_935064755.1. Taxonomy (NCBI): domain Eukaryota; kingdom Metazoa; phylum Chordata; class Mammalia; order Artiodactyla; family Bovidae; genus Tragelaphus; species Tragelaphus eurycerus. The sequence goes on from CAKXYN010000020.1 coordinate 13,724,586, forward strand.
TGGTGTACTGAAGTGCAGGCACTAGCAGCTTTTAAAGACTGTCTGAGAGATTCCAGGGAAGCCAGAAAAGAGGACTTCCGGGCCTCATGTAGTAGTGGTCCCTAAGATCACAGATGGTCCCCAAGAATCTACCTGCCCACTGAAGACCACCCACCCACTGGTAAACTTTGTGTTGGGCAGAGCTCCCAGATATAAACAACAAGACTGGACTTAAGCAAGTGTATGCTGAAAGGATGTCCTTGGGAGGGTGTGAGGCTGCTCTCAGAACCTCCTGGGACCTGGGCTGGAGAGGAACCCATGGCGGGCCGCTTTGGGGGCTGCTCCCTGCCCAGCCTTCCCAGCTGCCTGCTCTGGCTCTGACGGCAGCTCTCCTGCAGCCTCTGTGAATCTTCTCTGCCTGAGCTGCACCCCGGACAGGACAGTGGCCAGGCTGTCCTGCTTGGGGTCTTCACACCCAGCAGCCCTCGAAAGGGTGTGGGGGAACAGGGCAGCCCCAGTGACAGTGCCCAGGGCCCTGGCAGGGTCAGGGAGGGGTGGAGAATGCTCTGCCTGTTCTGGAAGGGGCTAAACTGGGCAGGATGAACACTCCCTGGTGGATGATGGTCAGTGGCTCCCACTGTGGAGCCACTTTCTCACCCTCTGTCCAGTGGCCTGGATTCAGCAGCAGCACTAAAGCCCTAGACAGACAGGACCCAAGTGAACTCTTGCCTGGGCTCCTGGATCCAACAGAAAAGAGACTGAACAGCTGTGTCCTTGGCCCCTTCCCTAAACTATCCTGATCTTCTCACCAACAGCGTGACCTTTACCAGCCAATTTGGATGGTTTCCCCTCTTGCTGTGGTCACTGCTGGCATTTTCTGGCTGAGGGTGACAGTCCCTCAGTGAGCTGGCTTTGAGATCAGTCCGGGTAGAGCATGTTTCCCCTTGGGGCCACCCAGGAGGATGAAATGTGTCAGGTCCCCAGGGAGTCCCCAGAAAGCCCTCTGGAAGCCCGGTGCCCCTCCAACCTCTGAGGTCTATGGGAAGAAGAAGGTGGGGCGGGCAGCTGAAGGCAGCTCCAAACCCCCACCCTCCACGGACTGGGCCACTTCCCTCACTTCCCTCCCTCTCACTGTGGGCTCAGGTGCTAGGAGCACTCTCTGAATCCATGGAAACCACACAGGAGACAGAAATCAGAAGGGGGAGGGGACTGAGCACTGTCTTGCAAATCCTGGGGAGGAAGAGGGGAAATAGTCCTTTCCTCATTAGTTAAAGCCTGAAACATCACATTTTCTCCCTGGCAGTCACCCCATCGAGGATGGACTGGCTCCCCTTTCTCACCGGGGCATAGAAAGGACAACAGGGGGATTGCTGCTCTGAGAAGAGCCAGTAGGTCAGGAGGGTGGGGAGATGGGTCAGGGGAGGGGAGGAGGGCCTGGGGAGCAGGTGTTGGGGGGACTGTGGATCAGGCCATGGTGGGTATGTGGAGGTGGGGGTCAGGGCTCAGGGCTCTAGGGCTGGCAAGTTGGGGAACAGGGCTCAGGAGTGGGGAGAAGCAGAGCTGCAGAGGTAAGGATGGGAGTTGGGACGTCAGGGGGTGGAGACATGAGGTTGGTCCTATAGGGTCTGGGTTCCCGTGAGCCAGAGTCGTCCCCCTGTCCAATGGCCCCAACTTTCCAGCTGTCCTCTGGGACTGCTCTGGAGTGCTGTCTGTGATGATCATCAATAATATTAATAACCAGACCTCTTCCTGCAAAACACAAACCAACCACCGGCCTCCCCTCCCAGACAGAGTCTGACTGTGCACCTGGGGCCCCAGGAACTGGGAGATGGGATTGGACCAGGCTAGGAGCTGCAGAGGGTGTTGGGGGAAGCTCCAGCAGAACCTGTGGCCCTATCTAAAAACAAGCTCCCCAGTTTTCAAAGGAGCTCCACAGAGTACAACTAAGAGATTTTCTTTTTAAAAGTGATTTTATTTATTTGTTTGATTTTTTTATGTGCACCCCTTTTTTTGAAAGGTTTTATTGAATTTGTGACAATATTGCCTCTGTTTTATGTTTGGTTTTCTGGCTGCAAAGTATGTGGGATCCCAGCTCCCCAGCCAGGGACCAAACCTGGACCCCCTCCCCCCAAATTGAAAGGCAAAGTCTTAACCACTGGACCTCCCGGGAAGTCCCTACTACTTTTTAACAACACCAATGCCTGAATATATTCTCCTTAAAAAAAAATTCAGCCGTTGGAGAGAGGCACAGCCCCTCCAAGTTGCCTCACAGTCCCTTCTGCCATCCCTGAAGACAGCACCGGTGTATCTTGTTCCAGACTTCTTAAACACTTTTACAACATAAAGACATGTCCGCAGTGAATTCATAGAACTGTCTATTGTTTTACAGGCTTGTAAACATAATGATACAACACAGGATGCACTGTTCTTCAACTTTTCACTCGACAAAATGCTGTTGAGATTTTTCCAAGTCAATACCTGTAGATCTAGGACATTCCTCTTAATGCGTCTCAAACGTGAGAGTGGAAAAGCGTTCACGTGTGGATGAATGTGCCAGACGGCTTCTAGTTTTTCGCTATCACAAATAATCCTTCAGTGAGCTTGCTGGTTTATGGCTTCTCCCTTTTAGGAGGCGGAATTTCTTTAGGATAGATAATGAGGATTGTGACTATAGGTCAAAAGGCTTTGTTTTATTTTTAAAATTTTGAAAAAAAAAAAGAAAATTTTGTTTGTTTATTTTTGACTGTGCTGCGTCTTTGTTGCTGCGTGGGCTTTTCCCCTGTCGCAGAGAGCGGGGGCGCTCTTGGTTACAGTTCATGGGTTCCTCACTGCGGTGGCTTCTCTAGTCACGGAGCACAGGCTCTAGGGCATGAGGGCCTCAACGGTTGCAGTTCCCGGGCTCTAGAGCACAGGCTCAGTAGTTGTCTTTCTAGATCAAGGATCTAACCCGTGTCTCCTGAATGCAGGAAGATTCTTTACCACTGAGCCACCAGGGAAGCCCAGAAGGCTTTGTTTTAAATTTGGTGGTGGGGGGAGGGGGAGGGCAGGTTATAGATATTTGCCAGAGGCTTTCCTGGTAGCTCAGCTGGTAAAGAATCCGTCTGCAATGCAGGAGACCTGGGTTCGATCCCTGGGTTTGGTAGGTCCCCTGCAGGAGGGCATGGCAACTGACTCCAGTATTTTTACCTGGAGAATCCCCATGGATAGAGGAGTCTGGCATGCTATAGTCCGTGGGGTCTTAAAGAATCAACACAACTGACTGACTAAGCACAGCACACAGCACTAAAGTAGGTGTGCCAATTTATTTTCCCACAGCCTTAGAACAGGAACAGGGGGTCCATGGGCACCAAGGGTCCCTTGGCCAGTCCAGTGTGCTTTTCTGACTGGGCCGTGGGGAGGGCAGAAGGAAGGGCCTCACGGGAAAGTGGGGCATGAAAGGGCCCTCACTGAGGGGAAGAGAGGAAATAAATGTGTGGATAATGGGGGTGATGAGCTCGGGACCAATGCCTAGTGCCCATGCCTCATCCCTGGAGAGGCAGTGAACAGGCCCGGCATAGGAGTGCATGTGACCTGAGGGCACAAGAGAGGCTGAGCCGCCTGGGGTCCCCATCCACACTATAAGCCCCAAGTTGGCCACAAGGCACCAGTGATTGGAGTGCTGATTAAAAGTCCACGTGCCTGGGCCACACCTCAGCCCACCAAATCCAGATCTCTGGGGGGTGGGCTGCATGTCTGCCCTACCCTTCACCACCCCCCAACAACCACAGTGAGAGAGCTCGGAGCCTGTCCTGTGCTGGGCAGGCCTTCCCCAGGGGACTTGGACCCCTTTAGAAGGGGGTTGTCTTAGTCTTCACATGGCTAGTGCCCTTGGTGATAGAAGGGACGGAGTCTGCTGTTGGTACCAGACCCAAAACTAAAACTGGTTCTCCCTACAGCCAGTTCCGCAGACGAGTTCAAGGAGCATCTGCAAAGATTCTGGGAGCTCTTCTCAGCCCAGTTTGGGCCTCCCTGATGGCTTAGATGGTAAAGAATTCACCTGCAATGCAGGAGACCTGGGTTCAAACCCTGGGTTGGGAAGATTCCCCGGAGAAGGAAATACCCACTCCAGTATTCTTGCCTGGAGAATTCCATGGACAGAGGAGCCTTGTGGGCTACAGTCCATGGAGTCACAGAGTCAGACATGACTGAGAAATTAACACGTTCACTTTTTCCTCCAAGCAGAGGTGGTGTCCCGGGTAGATGATAGGTCGTTTCTTCTCTAAGGCCCCCTTAAAGGAGGCCTGGGTGCCCACCCCTGACCAGCCCTGCTGCCCTGGTCACCGCTCAGTATCCCTGGGAGGAAGCTGGCAGAGGCCCCAGGCTGGGCGGGCAGCTGGCCCTCCGGGTGGATTCGTGGTCTGGGAGGGGCCGCATGCGCAGAAGCTCCTGCCTCCAGCATTTCCACTGTGAGATGATTTTCAGTAAATTCTCCCTCAAGCCCTAAATATTGATCTCTAAGCTCTGGAAATAAAATTGTAATTTTCTCAAAGACAGTTTGAACAGAACGTCCAGGCAGGATGAGGAAGCGAGTGAGACCCCTGCCGGCTCCTGAAGCTGCCGGTGAACTTGGCATCGGCTATTCACCCTCTGAGACTGTGAACACAGTGGAAGCAACATCTTGGGTATCTGTTAGTCTTTTTTTTAAATTTATTTAGCTGTGCCAGGTCTTAGTTGAGGCACTTGAGATCTTAGTTGCGGCATGTGGGATCTAGTTCTCTGAGCAGGGATTGAACTCAGGGCCCCTTGCATTGAGAGTGCAGAGTCTTAGCCACTAGACCACCAAGGAAGTCCCTCTGTTGAAAAGTCCCTTTTCAACTGATACTCTGGATAGAATGACCAGCACTTTGAAGTGGGGCAGGTGTTCAGCTTGGACTGTCCGAGCCTTGGACGCAGGCAGGCGTCTCTGCAGAGGGAGGCTGGTTTTCATCCACATGAGAAGATACTTTGCTTTGGAAAGAGCAGAGCTCACCTCATGTCCTGTGCTTGGCCTCCCTAGAGGTTTGGGTCTGTCTGAGCAAGGGTAGCCTGGGACTTCCCAAGTGCGCTAGTGGTAATGAATCCGCCTGCCAATGCAGGAGACAGAAGGACATGGGTTCGGTCCCTGGGTTAGGAAGATCCCCTGGAGGAGGGCACAGCAACACCCTTCATACTCTTGCCTGGAGAATCCCATGAACAGAGGAACCTGGTGGGCTGCAGGGTACAGGCCATAGGGTTCCAAAGAGTCAGACATGACTGAAACAACTTTGCACGCACACGTGAGCAAGGCTAACCTAGGGGTGAACTCCCTGCTGACTGTCACCTCTCAGCTACCCCTCCAGACTACCCAGCTACAAACGCCAGGCTATATGCGCCCCACACTAGCCTTGCTTTGGGGTGTGACAGTGCTGGCCAAGTTCCCAGGCCGGGCTCACTGGTTTTTGGCTCACAAGAAGCTCCATCAACTTAATCATTTGGATTTAACTGGTTCCAGTACCATCTCTATGACAGGAGCCCTCCAGCCCCCTTAAAAGTCTCTTTTAGGCATTCTTTGGGGGTGGGGGGAGGTCCTCAGAGAGAGTCTTACAGAAACTCAAAGACCTCCCACTTCCTGTGCTTTAAGTCGGTTGCCCAGGAAGCCCCACCAGCATCCCCCTGTCTGCACCACCACTGCCCAGCCTGCCTCGTGCAGCCACAGAGCCATGTGGGGGTGCAACCACGTGGTGCGGTGACCACCTCTGGGTGCCGAGGTCCCTGCAGCCAGACTATGCTCCAGGTAGAACTGAGGTGATGGTCACACTTTCTCCCCAGGGCCCCACAGTGGGTACTGCTGGGACCCTGCACTTCCCAGAGCTCTGTGTGGAAACAGCCCCTCCAGCAGCAGTCCCTAGCCTCCCCCTGGGGTGGGAGTCCCAGGCTCCCCTCCCTCTGCCTGTGTGATAACCCAGCATAACAAACCACCCATTAAAAAGGCTCCAAACAACCAGTTAGATTCTGGATTCAGGGGCTGCCTCAGCAGGTTTCTGTTGGACTCATTCATGGGTCTACAGTCAGTTCTCAGGTTGGCCAGGAGCTGATAATCCAAGCCAGACTCACCTGTGAGTCTGCTGGTCAGTAGGCTGTCCAATGGGCATCTTACATTCTGGCAGGCTGACCAGGGCATTGTCACCCAGTGGCGGGGCTCCCAAGAGCGGCAGGAGGATTCGGATCCAGTGGGTGAGCCCCTTCTGAGGCCCCGGCTTTGGCAGATGTCTTATTATCCAAAGTAAGTCACGTGGCCACTCCAGATTCAAGGGCTGGTGAAATAGACTCTGCTTCTGGATGGGAGGGGCTAAGCATCACTAAGCAAGGATGAGGAAGCAGCAAGGAGAATTTGAGAGCGATTTTGCAATCTACTGTGTGTTCCTAACCCCTCTCACAAACCTCCTTGCAGCCCCTCTTCCCTACATGCAAATCCAGGCCTACAGGCAGAGCCCTGCTGGCTTTACAGGCGCGACCAAAAACCCCAGGTCCAGCCAGGGAGGCCCTCTCTGCAGCCTTTCTTGCTCATCTATTCCCCTGCATCTCTTAAGCATCTCTGTGTTTGGCTGGACTGCCAGCTCACGTACAGGGAGCAGGACTGGCTCACCATGGCCAGGCAGCCCCAGGACCCAGCCAGCCCTCTGGAAGGGGGTAAGCGCTTACCACCTTGGCTTGCGGATATGGACTCAGCCATTTGTGTCAAAGTTTCTCTGTAGGTGGGCAGGGCTGAGGGTGACCTCATAGGGCATCTCGCCCACCTTCACACCTTAAGGATCAGGGTCCCGGTGCTTTCCTGTTGCCCCTACTTCTCACATGACCACTGAAATAAGAACTACAGCCATCCTGAGTTGGGGACTGTGCTGAGTGTCTCATAGAATCACCCAACTAATCTCTTCAACAATCTTCTGAGCTAAGACCCATCATCCACAGTTTATTGAGGAGAAAGTTGAGGCTCAGAGAGGTTGGGTAATTTGCCCAGTGCCACACAGTGGTCAAGTTTAAGAAAGCCAGGAATGGTCTGCATACACATTCCCAATCTCTATATACATTCTGTTGGATAATAAGCATCATAATAAATATCATAAGTGACCTCCGCCACATTTGTTTAGTGCTAAACTGTCCCCCGGGCTTCCCTGGTAGCTCAGCTGGTAAAGAATCTGCCTGCAATGCAGGAGACCCCGGTTTGGTTCCTGGGTTGGGAAGATCCCCTGGAGAAGGGATACGCTACCCACACCAGTATTCATGGGCTTCCCTTGTGGCTCAGATGGTAAAGAATCTGCCTATAATGTGGGAGACCTGGGTTCGATCCCTGGGTTGGGAAGATTCTCTGAAGGAGGGCATGGCAACCCACTCCAGTATTCTTGCCTGGAGAATCCCCATGGACAGAGGAGCCTGTCGGGCTACAGTATAGGGTTGCAAAGAATCTGACATGACTTAGCGACTAAGCAGAGCACAGCAAATAGTCCCCCAAGGGCCCCAGAGTTCATGGCCTCCTCTGCCTCTTGGAACTGCCTCGTTAAACAAAAGCACCTTTTTGTCTCAAAATGGGGAAGTCAGGGGACCCAGGCTTCTGATTTTGAAGTCCACACGCACTTCTTTTCTTTCTTCACTGCACGATTTCTAACTGGCTGTTCATGCTTGGGGATATTTGCTTGGCAGTGTTACAGAGGCAGGACCAGGTAAGGCCTTTAGAGTTGAAGAAATGAAAAAAGGACGTATCCTCTCATATAAACCAAAAAAAAAAAAAAACCCACCATGAAGCAAGAAAGTCACTGTTGTGTTGAAATGAAAATTGTTGCCTTCTAGATGTTTAAACTGTAACATTCAGTACTAGTCTGTCCAAGTTGAACTTTTCAAGATACTATTAGGGGGCAGCTGCCAGCCCATTGGGACCTGCAGTACTGTGTGTCGCAGGGACTTATGTACATCTCCTGGCATCTTAACCATCACCTGTTTGGAGAATGGGACTCAGTGAGATGCCAGGCACTCAACCCTTCCCTCCCCATCACAGAAATCCGGAGGGACAAGATGGCCAGAGTGTGGGCATGAGTCCTGGGCTCGATCAGTGGCCACCTTGCCTTCCAAGAGCTTTGGTTGTGCAGAGAGTGAAGCCAGGATGCTGTGACAGTCCAGGGTGATGTCCAAGAATAGGGGTAGTAGTAACAATTTGGGGCAGCAGTGTGTGGTGTGGCCTGCTGCACACTTAGCTACCAGCCTACCTGGTCCCCTTCTGTTTCCTGAACCTGCCTCTCCTCCATATTGTTTCCTGACATCCCTCTGGCACAACCTCCTCTACTTGAGGTTGGCCAGACTCAGGGACTCTTGGCTACCAAGAACCCCGATGAGCGTGGAGCTTAAAAAAGGAAGAGACTGCGAAGAGGTAGGCAGCCGGCCAGCCTGGGAGACTTGGTAGTCACAGGAGGGGAGTGGGAAGGGGCTGTCAGAAGGGAAAGGTGGGAGGGACAGGGGGAGACAAGGCACTGAGGAGGAAGGGTCGACAGGTGTGAGGTCACGAGAGTGAGCAGTCACAGGCCACTCCAGTCTTGCAGGTGGCACGGACAGGCTAGGTGGCCACTGGGGACGTGGTCTGTGGGGGATTTCATGAAGGGCTGAAAGGATCTCCCTGACAGTAACCCATGAGACAGGCAGTTGTGAATGTCAGAGAGGGTTCAGTAGCTTGCAGCTGGGTAGAGGGAGAACCCATCCCCCCAGGAGATTTCTCTCCAGGACACAAGCCACAGAAACCAATTTCCCTGTGCTGGGATGCAACACTCCTACTTCTGAATTGTGTTCATTTTATCAAGATTTTGAAATGTGGTAAATAAAGTTACACCAATGAATAGCCTCGTGCAACATGGCAAATGCAATAAAGGTGAAAGCAATAAAAAGTGGAGAGACCAGCCACTAGGCACCGATACGACTCCTAAGAAATAAAAGTAATTATCACCTGCACAACCCGGCCAGCCCATTCCTCGTGCGCGAAAGAAAACCATTTCAGAACTTTATTTCCTATATTGAGTGTTGATAATTGGATGTATTTATAAGTCTCTTTGGAAGAAAACAGCTTGTGATTTCAAGATGAGAAAACAGTCTTCCAAACAGTGAAAAACAATATATCCCCCATTTTCACACACACACACACACACACACACACACACACACAGCTTGTTTCCTCTGCTGTTTTTAAGGTGCTGTTGGAATGATTTGCCTTTCCGAAGGCACCGTTCCATTTCTCATCTTGAATTGCCTCGTAGACCCTGGCAGAGCACGCAGGAGGGACCACTTCATCTGAGCCAGTGACGGGGCTTCCTAGGGAAGGAAGGGGCTGCTGCCCGCCTCTTTTCTGCAGGAAGATGGATACCCAGGTGGGCTGGGTGGGGCCAGTGAGGGCAAGAGGAGTGTGAGGTGGCGTGGGGGCTCCTCTGGGGGCTGAGGGATGGTGGTAACCGTTGTGGCGTGGCCTGGAGGAGGCAGCAGGCCAAGCTGGCCCCAGGAGTCGGAGAGCTACGGCTGCTGCTGCTGCTGACGTTGCAGAGGCTGAGGGCTGGGATCTGCCAGAACCGTGATGGAGAGGTGGCCTCCTGGGCATTTCATTTCCATCACATGCCTTCCTTCCCCACTCGGGAAGAGGTTGGGTTAGACTATACCACCCCCACCTCCCCTTTTCACAACCCTCTCTTCTTTATGTTCAGTCTGTTCACTGCTGGTTTCCGGAGCCCCGTCTTCCATTGTCAGAAAAAGCAAAGAGTCACAGAAACCTCACATGCCACCCCATGTGGGGTGTCACCCTCTGAGGCTGGTGCCCCATACAGCTGGCACAGAGCCTCTTGACCCAGACATGGACTCAGACCCCACTGCTCTTCTGCTCAGAAGCCCTCAGTAACCCCCCACTCATCACATACCCCTGCTCTAGGCCCTCCCAGATGGTGGGCTCCTTGGGGATGATACTGGGGGCCCCTCTTCCTCCTCTGCTCCCAGACCTCTAGGATCTGCATGTGGGACAGCTTGCTAGCAGGGGCAGAGCCAGCATCCAGTGTGGTGACACAGAGCCTTCCGGCAGACCGGCATCCTCAGTACGTAGTAGAAGATGGAAGGCGCCCAGGTCCTGGCTCTTCCAGGGATGCCCCCATGAGGCCCCAAGTCAGAGTCTGGCTGGTGACCACCTCCAGGCCAACCATCTCCAGGCAGCCAGCTGTCAGTAGTGTCCATGGAGCTGTAGGAGCATGGTGCCCGGGTCAAGCAGGGTGGGCAGAGCAGGGAAACTTGGCAGGACATGTTCTCACAGGGACAAAGGGAGCTCTGGGAGCTCCAAGGAGAAGGTTTCCTGGGACCAAGTTCCTTTGTGGGCTCTGGCTGGGGTGGGGCACTTCTCGAGAGTCACAATGCCCCGGCCACAGGACCGGCTGAGTGCAAACACCTCTCAGTCACTTGTAGGTCACAACGAGGGGCGACTGTTTCAGCCAAGGGTATGTGACCTCAGAGGGGACACTGCGTGAGGCCTGAGAGTGCTGGCTGGAGTTCTCCCTTGCTGATTTATACTCTCTCGCTCCAACCCTCTAAAATCAATCTTTCCCCAATTGCCTCCTGGCTCCCAGCAGTGTTCAGGGTCGGCCCTGCATGACTAACTATACAATCTTCTCCCATTCCCAGGGCTGCTTCTCTTGGCGCCCCTGCCAGAGCCCTGATAAGGAGGCAGTGGGAGTGGGGACAGCCCTGCCAGAGCTTCTGATGGGGAGGGGTGAGCAGTGACGAGCAGCCCTCTGTGCCAGGCTCACTGGCAGGGCAAGCCCACCATCCAGACAGATGTGGGTGGGCAGGAATTAGGGGCAGCCCTCCCCCTCCAGCACTGCCCACAAACAAGGGCACTCCACTCAGTCGGTAGGTGCCCTCCCCCTATTATTTTGTGACTGTTTAGGATAATTACTTCTTTTTCATATTAATAAACACTCAGAGCTAGCAGCTGGCTTAATTCTGACATATTTTCTGTCAAAAGAAAAGGTGGAAGGGTGGTGATTAGCTCCAGGGCAGGTTTTCCTTCCACAAAAGAGCATGAGAAGCTCATTCTGCTCACTCTTTGTTGTTTTTAAAAACTGTCTCTTATTAGAGAATCAAGTTTCTCCAGCTGAAGGTAGAAAACTGCTTAATGGAAAAGAGGGCGGGGGAGTCCACGTTCTCAGGGCGCTGGGCTGGGCAGTGGGCATGGTGCTTGCACCTCTGCTCAGCTCCCTGGCAATGGGCAGGAAGGCAGATAGATCCTCTCTGGGGTCCTGCCTGGAGGAAGTGGGAAGCGGGAGGAAGGATGGGGGTCCCCTCCTTCCATCAAGTCTCCTTGGCTTTATCTGGGTCAGGGAGGTAGGGAGGGCTGTCTGGAGGAGCCACTGTCCTCCTTATGACTTTGGCCATTTTAGTTGTGCCACAGGCTGAAGGTGCCTGGATGTTTGCTTGTGAAGTCCAACAGCAGCCCCATGAGGCAAGAACCATTAGCTCCCACGTGACAGATGAGGAAACCAGGGGTGGCGCCGGGACTGGAAGCAGGCACACTTCGAGTCACCCACCCTGCTTATGCTTTGATTTGCCCTCTCCACCTATTTAAGCACAAGCTGGAATCAAGATTGCCGGGAGAAATATCAGTAACCTCAGATATGCAGATGACACCACCCTTATGGTAGAAAGTGAAGAGGAACTAAAAAGCCTCTTGATGAAAGTGAAATTGGAGAGTTAAAAAGTTAGCTTAAAGCTCAACATTCAGAAAACGAAGATCATGGCATCCAGTCCCATCACTTCATGGCAAATAGATGGAGATACAGTGGAAACAGTGTCAGACTTTATTTTTTGGGCTCCAAAATCACTGCAGATGGTGACTGCAGCCATGAAATTAAAAGATGCTTACTCCTTGGAAGGAAAGTTATGACCAACCTAGATCGCATATTCAAAAGCAGAGACATTACTTTGCCAACAAAGGTCCGTCTAGTCAAGGCTATGGTCTTTCCTGTGGTCATGTATGGATGTGAGAGGTGGACTGTGAAGAAGGCTGAGTGCCGAAGAATCGATGCTTTTGAACTGTGGTGTTGGAGAAGACTCTTGAGAGTCCCTTGGACTGTAAGGAGATGCAACCAGTCCATTCTGAAGGAGATCAGCCCTGGGATTTCTTTGGAAGGAATGATGCTAAAGCTGAAACTCTGGTACTTTGGCCACCTGGGAGGGATTGGGGGCAGGAGGAGAAGGGGACGACAGAGGATGAGATGGCTGGATGGCATCACCGACTTGATGGACATGAGTCTGAGTGAACTCTGGAAGTTGGTGATGGACAGAGAGGCCTGGCATGCTGCGATTCATGGGGTCACAAAGAGTCGGACATGACTGAGCAACTGAACTGAACTGAACCTATTTAAGCGGCTGCTCTCTTCCCAGCTTTGTGGGGGCAAACAGCCGCTATTTCTCTGTCTCATAGTCCCTAGGGGTTCCTTAGCTCAGCCACAGTGACCCACATCCTGGTCCTGACAAAGAAACAAGAGGCACCCTAAATGCCAGGTCTTCAAACAGAAGCTACTTCCAGCTTTGAGATAGCTAGGGGCTGTGGGCATGTGCTGGGCCCCTCCTCCTGTCCATCCACATCTGCACTGCCTCATGTGGCCCAGGACTCAAGGGGTACCACTTCCCACCAGTCCTGGGTCCCTTCCTTTACTGAGCAGGTGTGAGTTACTCCCAAGTCACTACTGCATGAACTCAGCCCCTGTGTGAACTTGGGTGAGTTATTTATCTCTCTGGGCCTCAGTTTCCTCATCTGTAAAATGGTATTAAGGACAAAGCCCACGTCACAGGGCTATTGTGAGTATTCAGTGAATTGACATTTGCAAAGCACTGGGGCACAGTAAGTGCTCCATACCTGTTAGTGTTACTATTATTCTAAGGTACCAGCAGTGTAGGGAGCTGCCTTTTGTCAACTACAAATTGGCACTTAACAAGAGCATTGCCAACAACTGAATGACAAAGGCGTTTGCCATCTACCCCTATGAAGACTGAACCCCACGCTGCCATAGCTGTTGACCTTCAACAACCCCTGAGGGAGTTCAGGTTGGAGTGAGGCACTCCTTGCTTCAGGGAATCTGGTGGGATACATCTTTAGATAGCTGGATGTTTTTAGAAACAGATTTTTATGATCCCAATCCTCGCATCTTCTCACGTTTAGAGAAGCACGGAGTCTCTTCAAGGTGACATCAGATCCTCATGAATAACAAAAACCCTTTAGTAAAATGAATGCTTCGGGGTATTGAATGCCCCTTTCACCAAAACCTTATATACTGACCTTCCCCCACTGCTGCTTTGGAGCAGTCTCTCAGAGCTATCTGAGACGCTGCCTCCCGGGCTGCAGTCCTCATTTTGTCCCAAATAAAACTTAACTTGTAACTCTCAACTGTACATCTTCTTTAGTCAACACTTGTAATATCTGCTTAGCATCCCCCTTCCTGCCCCACTTCTCAACTCTCTGGAGGACCCTGCACCCAACAAGAGCGCACTGCAGGGCAAAGTGGGGGGGAGGTGACCCTCTGGTAGGTTCTCCATCCTGAACTGTGCCCTCCCTGTGGCCACTTCTCCCTAGCCCTCCTCACTGGCCGCCCTGCCTTCCCGTTCTTCACCCTGCAGTTGAGTGCGATTAGAAAGGTCCCAACAGATCTAACTCCCTAGCCCCGTTTTCAAGGCAGTGCAAGATCTGACCCTTGCTCACCTCTGAGGCTGCACCTCCCCTCTCTCCTGGATACTGAACTTTTAGGTTACTTCAATTGCCCTGGCCTTTGCTTAAGCCATTTCCCTTCTTAAGCCAACCACTGTCACCTCTGCCCGTTACTGCTGCTGCTGCTGCTAAGTCGCATCAGTCGTGTCCGACTCTGTGCGACCCCATAGACGGCAGCCCATCAGGCTCCCCCGTCCCTGGGATTCTCCAGGCAAGAACACTGGAGTGGGTTGCCATTTCCTTTTCCGATGCATGAAAGTGAAAAGTGAAAGTGAAGTCGTTCAGTCGTGTCCAACTCTTAACGACCCCATGGACTGCAGCCTACCAGGCTCCTCCGTCCATGGGATTTTCCAGGCAAGAGTACTGGAGTGGGGTGCCACTGCCCGTTACTAGACTGGGTCAGAGGCTCCTCTCTCAAGGTGTCTTTCCCCCTGGGCAGGCTGGGACGTCGGGTCAAGGGCAGAATCAAGGTATTCACTGCCTTGGGTATGTTCGCTTCTATTCTGAAAAGGCCTCTGTCCGCACCCCAGCCGCACTAGTCGCCTGCAGCAAGAGGCAGGCGACCAGACAGATTCTCCACCTCCTCCAGGGCTCCGCCCCTCCGGGTCGTGGGGAAGCGCTTCGCCGAAGGGGACTGGACAGGGGCTCCTGGCCACGCCCATCCAGCCCCGCCCTGGCTCCGCCCATCAAGTCTCGCCCCCCGAAATGGGACCTCGTCGGGCTCAGCTGACGCCACACTTCACGTGACGCTGGAGCTGGGGAAGCATGGCGGCGGCCACCGGGTGAGTGCTGCCGCTGTCCCTGGCCCTTGGGAAGCGGGGGCCTTGGGCCTGCCGATTGGACAGCGGGTGAGAGCCCCGCGCTGCCAGGCCGCGTCCCCGCCGGGCGTGCATTGTGGCCGTGGGCAGCGTGCTTCTTCGCGCGGGTCGGTCCTCCGAGCGCTGGGCGTCTGGCTGCGAGTCCCCTCCCTGGCCGCTGCCCATTGCCCTCAGGGCCGCCGTGGCGCTCAGGCCCCACCCGCGTGTGTGGCGTCCCCACTGTGCGGCCGAGTTGGGTCTCGGATCCACGCTCGCGTTCAGTCACGGAACTCCGATGGGAAGGCGGTGTTGCCAGGGTGCTGGGGACCTGGGGATCCGGGGAAGAGGCAGCATTTGAGATGGCCTTGGAATCCTCTCCCCTAGCTAGGCAATTCCACTCTTCCTTCAGGGCCCAGATGGGACCTCCTCAGAGAAGCCTTCTCTAAGTACTTTCCCACTCTTGGTAACACTTGGTAAATAATATAGTACCTTAAAAAAAAAAAAAACACCCAATGAAACTGTTCTTGTCTTTTCTCTGTTTAGAGTGTGAGGTCAGGGCCTTTGTCTCCTTCACCCCTGGGCCTCATTTGCCTTGCACACATGCCTCATAAATTCTGCCCAATAGAAGAATGGTGAGTGGTCCTAGTGGAAGGAATTGTGGACAGATGGGCCCACTGAAGCACTGGGGAGTGTCCCAGATGAAGGAACATTCCAGACAAAGGTTGAGAATGTTCTGGGGACAGGGGACAATGGAGTGTGTCCCTGTGCTGGAGGGCACGGTGTCCCAGCTGGCTTTTCTAGACTTTGTCCTAAGGGACTGGAACATTCCGAGGGTTTTAATCTGCTCAGATCTGCCTTTTAGATAACTATCTCCTGAGCTATGTGTGAGTTCAGGGAAAGACCTGGGCCTGGAGATGCTGGGGCTGGAAAGGGGTGTGGTAGAGAGAGTGAAGGCATTGCCCTAGATGCTAGGCCAGAACTGAGATCAGAATGGGGAAACTGGTGGACTAAATGGGTGTCTCTCTTTGGAAGGTAGGGAGAATGGCAACAGAAAATGGCCCCCTTAGTTGGCCCTCGAGGTTGGGAGAGCTTAGGACATACAAATCAAACACGTAATAGGCCCCTGCTGTATTCCAGAAAGTGTACTGGGCATACCCTTAGGCGTTCACAGGCCACCTGTGTATATATCATCTGTCTGTCTGCCTCTAGTCTTGATGAGTGCCTTGGACCGGCATGGGTTCTGAGCTCAGGGGAGAGTGTGGGTGGGCTTCACTCCCTGGATGGCATTTGTGCTAGTTCTTGAGTAACCCTCAGGCAGATAACTGCTTGCTAAGTCTCACATGAATGTCACGGAATCCAGGGTCAGATCCTTGAACCCAGCCTGTGATCCTGTCTTAAAGAGCAGAGTGAGCAGTAGGTGCAGGCCACCCAGATGTGGTTCTATTACCACTGTATCTGGGCCACCATGTGGTCACAGGGAGTTCCAGTTGCTACATTTAGGTTCAGGGTTCTATGCTGGTTTGAGGTCTGCTGTGTTACCAAAGGTACAATGAGCCAGTTTGGTAATTGGATGGGCATGAGCCTAAAGCTGGCTGAATCCTGGAGGGAAGGCCTTTATAGCAAAGCTGATTCTCTGGGCCATGTGCAATAAAAACTGAGTGGCAGAGGTCTTGGAGAGGTGTGTAGTTGGAAGGGAGACCTGAGAGGTAGCTTCCAGAGCTTGACAGGCCCTCCTTGGCAAGAACCACCCCAGGCTGGTACTGGTTGCCCTGCTGGACACTTGGAACCCAGCAACTTCCTTAGGTGGAAGAGGCTTTGAGTCTGTTTCCAGCAAAGCTGTGTGTCTGGGGACCTTGAAGAATGGCTTTATTGCTCTCATTGTAGTTCTTCAGGGTCCCCAGACATACTCAGGGCATATCAGAGCGTCAGGCATAATGAGGCACCGCACCACGAGTCATAGCCACAGGCCCCCCAGGAGTTGAATTTGGTTGCCTATAGAGTCCTCCCTGAACACGGAGCTTCCCTGGTGGCTCAGTGGTAAAGAATCCACCTGCCAATGCAGGAGATGTGGATTTGCTCCCTGCATTGGGAAGATCTCCTGGAGAAGGAAATAGCAACCCACTCCAATATTCTTGCCTGGGAAATCCCATGGAGCCTGGTGGGCTACAGTCCATGGGGTCTCAAAGAATTGGGCAAGACTTAGCGATTAAACAACAAGAGTCCTTCCAGACCCTGGGCCCCGGGAGCCCAGGAGGCCGAGGTGCTTGTTTGTGCTCCATGTGATTTGGGGAGCAGTGGAAGCCCTAAGCTAGCATCTCAGGTTCAAATGGAAACTTGAACTGCTACTCTGAGGAGTGTTTCAGGGTTGATCCTGCTTTGTCCTACCAGCCTGGGCGAGGACTTCAAGATTGAGACAGGGTTCCACAGCCCCCAGAGGGTCTGCTGTGAAGTCATCTCCACATCCCCCACTCCATCCCATGACACTTGGTGGAAGGTGTCTTCTCCTTGAGTCAAGCTTTGCATGGACAGAGGTGAAACTGCTCTGCTGTGGCCAGAGCTGCTGTATCGGTACCCCTCATGGCTTTTTCCTTTCTCCTCCTCCCTCTGGCCACTCACTGGCTGGCCCTGGACCGCCCTCACATATTGTTCTCTCACATATTGTTCTCATACTTGCAGGCTCAGCTCAGGTTGTACCTCCTAGAAGCCTTTCCTGACCTCCTTCCCCCAACCGCCTCCCCAGTTTGGACCTCCAGTCAAAGCTTCCTTCTCAGAACTTCAGAGAATCCCAGTTTTTCCCTGCTGGCGGATGCTTTTCTGCATCTGCATGCCTGCCCATAGTGGTCAGGTGAGGGGTTGCTCCCCTTCATGCCTCTGCTGGCATCTTTAAGCCCAGGGACTACTTCAGTGTGTGTTTCTAGGGCCCCATGGCCACCTTGTGATTGGTTCTGGGTGACATGGTATCTAATGATTTCTCTATATTGGTCCAGCATGCCATCCTGCGTTCCATGGAGCCCTCAGAAATTGAGGAAGGGAGTTGTGGGCTGGAGTGGGGACAGAACTCTGAACAGGATGAAGGAATATCTTTAACTCTGTGAGTGACACTGGGGGTGGAGGGGCTGCTGCCCAGAAGGCTTTTGCCCAGCGAGGAGCAGCAGGTGAGCTGTCCTGGATGTGTCCCTGTGGGCTCATAGGTCACACTGGAGTCAGCGTTTCTGGAGAGCAAGTAGCTGGAGGAGTTAGATTCTGAATCAGAGCCTGTCTCCACCCTGATATGAACCTTGTGCTCTTGGAGAAGAGGCAATGGGCTGACCTTGGGGGCTGGGGTGAGGGGTGGGTCTGTGGGAGACAGACTGGCCAATGAGGGCCCCTTTGCCCTCCCAGGCCCTGTCTCAGGCCTGGTCTGCCTCCACACAGGTCCCTGGGTGTGCTTAGCCCTGCTGACTCTCCTCAGGAGAAGGGTAGGCAGGGTGGGAGATGCCGGCCAGCTGCTGGGAGGCCCCTTCAGCCAGGGTGAGACGGCCAGCCTTGCTGTCAGTCAGCCAGAGGGTTCAGTGCCTGGCCTGAGCTGGAGGCTGTGGCTGAGGAATTAGGCCGGTCCTTGGCTGGCCTCCCTTGCTGGGAGCTTAGCAGCATGGCCCCATTCAGAAGTGGTGTCACATCACAGGGCAAGGATTTTGTCCTCATCCATGCTATGGCCCCCAAGGGCATCCATGAGACCTTTTTATCCCTCCCAGCATGATTCCCAGGTGGCTCAGTGATAAAGAATATGCCTCCCAATGCAGAAGATGCAGGTTCAGTCCCTGGGTCGGGAAGGTCCCCTGGAGAAGGAAATGGCAATCTACTCCAGTATTCTTGCCTGGGAAATCCCATGGACATAGGAGCCTGGCATGCTGTTGTCCACGGGATTGCAAAGAGTCGGACACAACTGAGCAGCTAAACAACGACAACATGATGAAATAAATGACAGATGAGGACTTCCCTGGTGGCTCAGAAGTAAAGCGTCTGTCTACAACGCGAGAGACCTGGGTTCGATCCCTGGGTTGGGAAGATTCCCTGGAGAACGAAATGGCAACCCACTCCAGTACTCTTGCCTTGAAAATCCTATGGACGGAGGAGCTTGGTGCAGGCTACTGTCCATGGGGTCGCAAAGAGTCGGGCACGACTGAGCAATTTCATTTCACAAGGAGAACCAATTATATAGGAACACAGTTACTAAGATCTTAGGAAACAAATTTGTGGTATAGTAATATATGTTTCTTTATTAACACCTTAAATAGTAAAAACAGCAGGTCTAACCTTAATGTTGAAGTAATGCTGAGTAAAAGTGGTAATCTTGAGATATGGTGACATCAATAAGGTGACATGAAAATACTGATTTCTGTTGATAGATTCATGCCCTGCCGATACTGTTGTGGTTTTTGCTTATGTTAATAACTGAAGAAAATGTTAATTTGAAAGAGAGGTTAGAGAAAATAAAGATATAACTTTTTTTTCCCATTCAAGTAGGTGGAGTCCCTAAACTCTGTGCATTAATCCCTTGGGGGAGAACCCAGCAGGTAGCCATTGAGGGAGAGGAGAGGTGGCTCGGTACTGAATTGGGGGACAGGAGAGGTTTGCCTGGGGATCAGTGTCACACCTTCCCTGGGGGCAGGTCACTGGCTGTTTCCTGGGCTCTGGCTGTTGACAGGGGGTGGGCTGGCCCATGAGGGCTAGAGCTTGTTCTGTGGGTCTCTTCGATACCCTGGAGTCTTTATCTGCCAGCCCCTACTATCTCCCCTGGGCGTTGCCCCTGCCCTTGGCTGTCTGCAGTAAAGTGTGCCTTATTTACACTTGGACTTGGAGATGACCTGGCTTTTGCCTTTTAAATTCCAGGTGCCAGTTAGCAAAAGCTCCAGCAGAAACCGGGTGGGGATGTTTTATTAGTGCTGCTTTTGCTGAACTTGCAGGGAGAAGCCACCTGCGATGGCTCTGAGCCCAACATTCTCTCTGAGGGTTGGTTTATGCCATGAGAAATCAAAGGGCATATCTCTATACCCCTGGATTCCAGGGTGCCCTGCAGTAATAAATGCTGCAGCCGTCGGTCTGCCTGGGGGCTCTGGCCAGGCTGCCTTTCTCTGTTCTGGCTGAGAACACGCAGGATTAGGTAGTATTGTCGATTTCCTTTGCAGCAGCAGGTCATGCTCCCAGGGAGGGTAGCTTGTCGAGTTTCCTGTCTTGACCTGGACTGCTCAGCCCTTGGGCCAGAAAACTCCTGTCCAGGTGCCCTGATGCTAAAGCTGAAACTCCAGTATTTTGGCCACCTCATGTGAAGAGTTGACTCATTGGAGAAGACTCTGATGCTGGGAGGGATTGGGGGCAGGAGGAGAAGGGGACGACAGAGGATGAGATGGCTGGATGGCATCACTGACTTGATGGATGTGAGTCTGAGTGAGCTCCGGGAGTTGGTGATGGACAGGGAGGCCTGGCGTGCTGCAGTTCATGGGGTCGCAAAGAGTCGGACACGACTGAGCGACTGATGAAAAAAAAAAAAAAAAGGTGCCCTGAGCAGTTTAGGTCTCTCAAAAAGTTCTGGATAAGATGAAGTGAAAGTCGCTCAGTTGCGTCCGACTCTTTTCAACCCCACAGATTGTAGCCTTCCAGACTCCTCTGTCCATGGAATTCTCCAGGCCAGAATATTGGAGTGGGTAGCCGTTGGGTAGCCGTTCCATTCTCCAGGGATATCTTCCCAACCCAGGGATCGAACTCAGGTCTCCCGCATTGTGGGTGGATTCTTTACCGTTTGAGCCACCAAGGAAGCCCAGGTCAGATGATGCCTAGCCCTTCTGAGAGCCTTCCAGGTTCCAGGGATCCAGGGATGCAGTGTCAGCTGCTTTTGTTGTTGTTTCATTGCTAAGTCATATCTGACTCTTTTGCGACCCCGTGGACTGTAGCCCACCAGGCTATTCCATCCTTGGGATTTTCCAGGCAAGAATACTGGAGTGGGTTGCCATTTCCTTCTCCAGGGGAGCTTCCCAACCCAGGGATCGAGCTCATGTCTCCTGTATCACAGGTGAATTCTTTACCACTGAGCCACCCTGGGAACTGGTACCTGGTGTGTTTAAGGAGGGAGGTGGGGGGGTGGGGTGGGCTCTGCAGGCTGAGGGCCGAGGCTGGGCATTTTTAGGCACTGGTGCTGTTGAGTCTGCACGGGTCTAGGCAGCTTGGCCAGGGCCTCTGCACCGGTGCTGCCCCTTCTGTGCTGTCAGGAGTCCAGAGATACGAGGCTCTTTCCTGAGCCCACCCCATGGGCTTTGCTGAGTGAGGGGAAAGCATGGGGGAACACAGGGACTCTGTGCAGGGGTGCTGGCGGCTGCACTTTCAGTTCCTGACGGCATGGCCAGCTGGGATGCTGGCCTGTTTGTGAGCCATCACCCCTTCCTTTCATCCTGGTGCTGAGCATGGCAGGCAAGTGGCCTGGCTGAGAGGAAGCCCTGGCCCCTTGTGTCCACCCTCCCGGGAGGGTGAGAGAGGGCCGTGCCCGGGGAGGCTTTAGTCCCGTCAGCACATTGGGGTGGGCAAGACCTCTCTACCGTTCCTGGCCAGGCTGGTCCAAGGGTGGGGCTTCCTTCTCCTCTAGGGCTGATGTGGCAGCTTTGCACAGCTGTGTGGGTGGCTCCACACTGTGACAGTTGCTCATTCAGCAAATCTTTATTGAGCACTTGCCACATGCCCAGCACAGAGCTTGATGTGGGGCGACACGGACCAGAGCAGACCCAGCTCTCTGGGCTTGTGGGGTTTCTGTTCTAGCGGACGGAGGCGGACCTCACCCGTGAGCACCATCTCTCACTGCAGCCCCAGGCAGCGCCCCCTCTCTCTGGGCTGTCCCTGCCCTCCTGGACCTCCGCTGGCCAGAGAGCCTGCAGGGCCTCCCCCCGCACAGGTCACATGCCCCTGCCTAACTCCTGCCTCCTGGCCCCGACCTTGCTGGCCGCCAGCCCCGTCACTGGGACTGCCCTTCCTCCATTTGGTCATTCATGCAGTGCTGTTTTGGGCTTCCCAGGTGACGCCAGTGATAAAGAACTCACCTGCCGATGCAGGAGATGTAACAGACCTGGGCTCGATCCCTGGGTGTGGAAGATCCCCTGGAGGAGGGCATGGCAACCCTACTCCAGTATTCTTGCCTGGAGAATCCCGTGGACAGAGGAGCTTGGTGGGCTACGGTCCACAGGGTCACAAAGAGTCGGACACAACTGAAGTGACTTAGCATGCATGCAGCACTGTTATAGGGGCCTGGAAGGAGGCGGTCCCCACCCTCATGGAGCTTACATTTTACCTGGGGAGACAACGAGCAAGTAAACATATACGATTAGACAGTGATGTATACTCTTATTAGACAGTGATGTGTGCTCTAGAGAGGTGGGAAGAGGATAGGTTTGGGTGGGGTTCTTGGAAAAGCTTCCGGGAAGAGCGGCTATTTCTGCAGAGGCCTGGATGAAGCGAGAACATGAACCTGGTCGGCACTGGGAGAGGGTGTTCCTTACAGGGAACAGGAAGGTCCCAGGTGGGAGTGTTCTTGGGCTTTA
The DNA here is from genome assembly GCA_935064755.1 of Tragelaphus eurycerus. NCBI lineage: Eukaryota > Metazoa > Chordata > Mammalia > Artiodactyla > Bovidae > Tragelaphus > Tragelaphus eurycerus. The sequence goes on from CAKXYN010000020.1 coordinate 13,746,692, forward strand.
AGGAAGAGTATGATGCCTGCGTGGCCCACCTCAGCTCCTTGTGGCTGGAAGTCTGCACTGGGTTCTAAGTGCGCTGGGGCAGCCAGGACATGGGGAACGGCTTGGGTGACTCTTCAGAGGATTTTATTGCACAGAGAGAGTAGATGCTGGTGGGTGTAGGGGTCAAGGGGCGTGTTTTTACCTATTTATTTTAAAGATAGGTGAGGTTCCTGTACATTTGAATGCTGAGAATGGTCCCCAGAGGGGAAAATTGATGCTGGAACAACTCAGGGGGTTGGGGGATGGGGAGAAACAGGAAGGGCAGCACAGGCCACGCCCAGGTGGAGGGGAAACCTCAGCCCAAAGGGGCTCATCTGTCTACTGGTTAAACAGACCCAGCGGCCCCTCATCCCACTTGTCTGACGCTCAGGGCCAGGAGGGGTTAGGGTGTGGTTGACAGCCCCTGTGGTCCACCGGCAGCCCTGCGAGGAGCTGTTTCCGGGTCACATGCAGATCGAGCTTGGATCAGCTTGCCACGTACCGGTGGGGGTCCGGTGCCAGGCTGGGCCCTGCGTGCCTGGCGGTGCTAATAGAAGCCTGCTCGTGTCTTTGCAGACCCTCATTTTGGCTGGGGAACGAAACCCTGAAGGTGCCGCTGGCACTCTTCGCGCTAAACAGGCAGCGCCTGTGTGAGCGGCTGCGGAAGAACCAGGCGGTGCAGGCAGGCTCCGTGGTGGTGCTGCAGGGCGGCGAGGAGACGCAGCGCTACTGCACTGACACTGGGGTGCTCTTCCGCCAGGTGAGCCCTGCCGGCAGCTTCCCACCTCTCTGGGTGTGCACTGGGCCTCCTGTGGGCCGTCTGCCCTCCTCCAGCATCAGGCCTGGTGGGTCTGGGCAACTCTGGCCTCCTGAGGGACCCGGAGGAGGTTCTCTGAAGGCAGGCCAAGGCTGAGGTCCCCAAGGCCCCCCCCCCCCCCCCCGCTCCGGAGGGCAGAGCTGTTACCAATCAGCCTCAGCTCTCTCAGATCAGAGTACAGAGGGATGTTCCTGGGGAGCAAGCAGGCAAGGCTTCCTGGAGGAGGCAGTATTGGGTGTGGATCCTGAAGGCCAGCGTGCATTCTGACCGGTGGAGCTGGGGTTGGGTGTTCTAGGTGGGGGAATGGTATCCACAGGATTAGACCCAGAGGGTGGGCTGGGCAGCCTTCCCTGGGCCAGGAGAGGTGCTGATGGGGAGGGCTGAGTTCCTGCGACCAGATTTTGCCGCAGCAAGGAGAATGGACTGGTGCTGAAGAGGTCCTGGGAGGAGGAGGCATGGGAGCAGAGTAGGGTCTGAGCAGGAGTCCAGTGCCCTGGCATTCATCCCATCTTCGGCAGTGCTAACCTCTTGGGTTTGGTTTCCTCCCCTGGGAAGTGATCCAGGGGCTCCACAAGGTTCTAGAGCTCTGGGGGATGGCGGTGGGTGGGCAAGCTGTAGAAAGCCAGCCTGGACGTGATGGCCTCTGGCATCACTCAGCTCCTAGAGACAGAAACAAGGACAGTCATCAGAGGCTCACCCAGGGGGCCCTAGGCTGGCCCCACTTTACAGATGAGGAAACAGACTCAGAGCAGGAGCTGGGATTAATTAGAACCCATCTGCCAACTCCAAGTCTCCCAGAGCAGGGGTCTGATGCACTGGGAACTCCCTGGGGCCAGGCAAGGCCTAGAGGACATGGCTGTCGAGCATCCAGGTCAGGGAGCAGGCAGAGGAATGGGAAGGGAGCTGAGCATGGAGAGCGGGCAACAAGGTGTGGTCTCCGCAGCTGGACAGTGTCCACCCTGTGGGGCACAGGCCTAGATCCACTGCTGGAAGCCATGGCGCACGCGGCATCTTCCACGGAAAGTGTCTCCTACTGGAGGGCTTCCCTCTGCCTCTTCGTTCCTGTCATCCCCGGGTTGCTGGAGACGTGGAGGTCTAAATAAGTTTTCTCTGCCTCGTCCTGATGCTTCTTGAGGTTTCCATAGTCTGTGGTTTAAAAACCAATCTCCTAAATTCAGCTGTTGGCTCCCTTACTGATGTTTTATGCAAGATTAATTTTAGAAGGGCGCCTCCTCCACTTCATACCTTTACAACGATATTTTAGCTCCGTGTTTAATGCTAAACACTGAAGTCATCAGCTGCCCCGGGGGCGGGAGAAGGAAGGAAGAAGTCTTAAATGGAGGAATCTGCTTCTGAGCAGATGCCCGGCCTGGGCGTCTTAAGTCAAGGTGGCACCTTGCCTGCCTGCAGGCAGTGGGGGTGGCAGAGAGGTGGGGAGGGACAGGGGGATGCGGGTAGGGCGTTGCCAGATCTGTGATGCTTGTGGGCACCCATGTCTTAACCTGTCCCGTCTGGGACCTGAGGGATGTGGTAGGGGAGGTGGGGGTGGCAGGTGGGGCTGGGACACGGGCATGAAACGGGGTCCGAGCAGCCAGCCAGGAGGAAGGAGAAGATGGCAGTTGGTTGGAGGGGGCACAGTGCTGAGATGCAGGGCGGTGTGAGCCTGGGGTCAGACTTCAAGAGCCGGTGAGCCTGAGCCGATTCTCTGGGCTGTGAGAAGGAGGGTGCTCGGTCAGACTCTCCACCTCTCTCCTTGTGCTTTAAGTTTCTGTCCTGCCAACTAGGTGACCTGCGTCCTTGTTCCCACAGGAGTCCTTCTTTCACTGGGCATTTGGTGTCACCGAGCCAGGCTGCTACGGCGTGATCGATGTGGACACCGGGACGTCAACTCTGTTTGTGCCCAAGCTTCCTCCCAGCCATGCCACCTGGATGGGAAAGTAAGGAGCAGTCTGGGCCTGTGACTGTGCCTGCTGACCACTGGCTGGCTGGCTGAGGGCGGGGGCAGGGCCTGGCCTGTGAGTGGCAGCGGGGGAGGGTTAGCAAGGGGCAAGGGTTAGTGGGCAAGCGTACTAACAGCCTGCTCTGGGCCGGAGCCCTGTGCCCTTGGATGGGAAGGAGCATCAGAGCCGGAGCTGCAGACTGTCTTCACGTTTGTTTGGAGGTGCTGTTTGTTAATACTGAGATTCCGGATTCCCGGCTGTGTTGAGATGCCTGAGGCCTTGGCCCTGGGTAGTGGGGACCTTCACTCCTGTGTTGCGTCCATGGGAGGTGGCCCCACCCTGGTGTGCTGGGGTTGGCTCTGGTCAGGGAGGACAGCCTGGGGTCCTTCTCTGAGGCCTGTTACGGATTGCATGCTGCCATGGCGTGCCTCCCATGTGCCAGCCTCTGGGCTAAGCCATGAGGGGCTGAGGATGTAGGCCCTGCCTCCGGTGGCTCAGCTGGGGGACAGGGTCATGCTCTGGGGCTATGCTGTGTGACAAGCCTGGGGCCAGAGCCTGGGTGAGGCTGAGAGGCTGCCACACTCATCATCTGGGGTGTCTGCCAGCGTCAGGACCCTTGGCCACATCCACTGCTCCCAGGAGCCATTCCTGCCGGCTCCGAGGTGCTGAGGTGGAGGCTGTGCTTAACTGGGCATGCTTGAGGCGATCAAAGGATTCCGCTAGATGCTCTCTACTTTCTAGCATGTCATTTCTGCCAGGAGAGTGCTTATTCTGGGCTAATATACAAATTGCAGCCTTGGCTGCCTCGTGGTCCCAACGCTTATTGCCAGGTAGGCTGGTGGGTCTGTGGCTGGTTTGAATGATGAGGCATCTGTGCAGAGGGCCAGGGCAGTGCCCCCCAACCTCAGTGGGCTTCTCCGGGAAGCGGGTCTGACCACTGTCGGAGCCTCTGATGCCTTAACTGTGGAACAGCCATGATGCCACTCACGAGGCATCACCAGGGCTTTAGTCCGTTAGTCACCGTGCAGTGGTTACACTGCGGGACGGTCACTGTGGTGTGACACTGGAGTGAGGCAGCGAGGATGCTGGGGACAGGCAGCTTGTAATGTCCACAGTATTTATGGCCGTTCCCTATGGAGAGTTGAAATCGTGTCCCTCCTGCCTGACTCGGTCAGGACCTGGGTCACGGCCTCAATGCAGACGTGGCTGGGTCACTGTGTGACTTCTGAGTGAAGTGAGTGTTAGTCGCTCAGTTGTATCTGACTTTTTGTGACCCCGTGGACTACAGCCCTCCAGACTCCTCTGTCCATGGGATTTCCCAGGTGAGAGTACTGGAGTGGGTAGCCATTCCCTTCTCCAGGAGATCTACCCAACCCAGGAATTGAACCCAAGTCTTCTGCATGGCAGGCAGATTCTTTACCATCAGAGCCATCAGGGAAGCCTGTGACTTCTGAGGCTAGACTGTAAATTATACTGTAGTTTCCACCAGGCTCTTGCTCCTCGAGCCTAACTGCCACGTGGTGAGGAACCCAGACTCACCTGTGTGGAGGGCCCAGAGCCTGGCTGCCAGCCAGCACCACCTGCTGGAGCCTCAGCCGGACCGTCAGGGTCTGTGAGCGTGATACATGGTTTGTTAGTCCCCTACGGGTCAGGGTGGCTTGTCACAAAGCCCTGGTGAGAGTTTAGATCTGGTCTGGGTGAGTGGAAGTGAGAAATAGATTTAAGGGCCTAGATCTGATAGATAGAGTGCCTGATGAACTATGGAATGAGGTTTGTGACATTGTACAGGAGACAGGGATCAAGACCATCCCCATGGAAAAGAAATGCAAAAAAGCAAAATGGCTGTCTGGGGAGGCCTTACAAATAGCTGTGAAAGTGAAAAGCAAAGGAGAAAAGGAAAGATATAAGCATCTGAATGCAGAGTTCCAAAGAATAGCAAGAAGAGATAAGAAAGCCCTCTTCAGCGATCAGTGCAAAGAAATAGAGGAAAACAACAGAATGGGAAAGACTAGGGATCTCTTCAAGAAAATCAGAGATACCAAAGGAACATTTCATGCAAAGATGGGCTCGATAAAGGACAGAAACGGTATGGACCTAACAGAAGCAGAAGATATTAGGAAGAGGTGGCAAGAATACACAGAAGAATTGTACAAAAAAGAGCTTCACGACCCAGATAATCACGATGGTGTGATCACTGACCTAGAGCCAGACATCCTGGAATGTGAAGTCAAGTGGGCCTTAGAAAGCATCACTACGAACGAAGCTAGTGGAGGTGATGGCATTCCAGTTGAGCTATTCCAGATTCTGAAAGATGATGCTGTGAAAGTGCTGCACTCAATATGCCAGCAAATTTGGAAAACTCAGCAGTGGCCACAGGACTGGAAAAGGTCAGTTTTCATTCCAATCCCAAAGAAAGGCAATGCCAAAGAATGTTCAAACTACCATACAATTGCACTCATCTCACATGCTAGTAAAGTAATGCTCAAAATTCTCCAAGCCAGGCTTCAGCAATATGTGAACCGTGAACTTCCTGATGTTCAAGCTGGTTTTAGAAAAGGCAGAGGAACCAGAGATCAAATTGCCAACATCCGCTGGATCATGGAAAAAGCAAGAGAGTTCCAGAAAAACATCTATTTCTGCTTTATTGACTATGCCAAAGCCTTTGACTGTGTGGATCACAAGAAACTGTGGAAAATTCTGAAAGAGATGGGAATACCAGACCACCTGATCTGCCTCTTGAGAAATTTGTATGTAGGTCAGGAAGCAACAGTTAGAACTGGACATGGAACAACAGACTGGTTCCAAATAGGAAAAGGAGTACGTCAAGGCTGTATATTGTCACCCTGTTTATTTAACTTCTGTGCAGAGTACATCATGAGAAATGCTGGACTGGAAGAAACACAAGTTGGAATCAAGATTGCTGGGAGATATCTCCATAACCTCAGATACGCAGATGACACCACCCTTATGGCAGAAAGTGAAGAGGAACTCAAAAGCCTCTTGATGAAAGTGAAAGTGGAGAGTTAAAAAGTTGGCTTAAAGCTCAACATTCAGAAAACAAAGATCATGGCATCTGGTCCCATCACTTCATGGGAAATAGATGGGGAAACAGTGGAAACAGTGTCAGACTTTATTTTTCTGGGCTCCAAAATCACTGCAGATGGTGACTGCAGCCATGAAATTAAAAGACGCTTACTCCTTGGAAGGAAAGTTATGACCAACCTAGATAGCATATTCAAAAGCAGAGACATTACTTTGCCAACAAAGGTTTGCCTAGTCAAGGCTATGGTTTTTCCTGTGGTCATGTATGGATGTGAGAGGTGGACTGTGAAGAAGGCTGAGCGCCGAAGAATTGATGCTTTTGAACTGTGGTGTTGGAGAAGACTCTTGAGAGTCCCTTGGACTGCAAGGAGATGCAGCCAGTCCATTCTGAAGGAGATCAGCCCTGGGATTTCTTTGGAAGGAATGATGCTAAAGCTGAAACTCCAGTATTTTGGCCACCTCATGTGAAGAGTTGACTCATTGGAGAAGACTCTGATGCTGGGAGGGATTGAGGGCAAGAAGAGAAGGGAACAACAGAGGATGAGATGGCTGGATGGCATCACTGACTCGATGGTGTAAGTCTCAGTGAGCTCTGGGAGTTGATGATGGACAGGGAGGCCTGGTGTGCTGCGATTCATGGGGTCACAAAGAGTTGGACACGACTGAGCGACTGATCTGATCTGACCTGATCTGGATGAGAAGATTCTCCCAGAGCCTTCCCTGCACCCTGAGGTGATCACACAGCTGTAGCCTCAGCCCTTCCTGCCTGTGGCATGTCCGGGGCCCCTCTGCCTGGGCGGCCCCCATGGCCTTGGCCTGCCCGCCCTCTCAGCCTCCCCATGGTCCTGCCTCCTGGCCCCAGGTGTGCTGAGATGCCCATAGCATCAGAGACGCAGCCCCATGAGACATGGGTGTGGACAGGAGTGAATTTCCATCAGGAAGCATGGCGGGGCTTTGAGGGTGTCACCACTTCTGACCACTGATGCTGCTTACACAGGGCTGACTCTTGCCAGAAGTCAGGGAGTGCCTGTCCACGGGCTAGGGTGGACATCCTCCAGGGCGTGGCTTCTTCCCTGGGGATCCTCCAAACAGCTGAGCAGGTCTCACCCTGCCTCCCCACAGCCAAATGGCATTTGGGGGGTTTTGTTTTGGCCACTTGGCATGACATGTGGAATCTAGTTCCCTGACTAGGGATCTAACCATCGTCCCCTGAAGTGGAAGTGCCGAGTCTTAACCACTGGACCGCCAGGGACGTCCTAACATGAGGGTTTAAAACTCCAGACCTGACTGGTCGGGGGAGCAGCCGTTAGTGGTTGCCTGTTCTAGAGCATAGTCTTCAATAATACAGGAATGATCTTCTGCACTTTGACCATGGCTGCGTTTCAGAACTGCTGTTAAAAAGTTCTCTAATCTGTCCCTGCTTTGCCAGGGCAACTGACTGTGTGGTGCAGATTTTGGAGGGTACAGATGGGTCTGCAGGGTGGATTTCCCTGTTGGAAAGGCTCCAGGTGGCCTGGGCAGGCCAGACAGAGCAGACCAGTCCCCAGGGGCATTCTGGCTCCATAGCAGAGAGCTAGCCCCTTGTCTCTGGCAGACTTGGCTCCCCTCCATGCCTGCCCCATCCTGCCTTTCCCTCCCTCTGCTCTGGTGTGACCTTCTACTAGTCTGCGTGTCCCAAGCCTTCGGGGAGAAGCCAGCATGTCGGGAACAGCGCAGTGGAAGGGGTGGGCTGTCTGGGGCTGGAGTGGGGAGCTGATCAGACACTCCTGATCAATAGGGTGGGAGTGAGGCTGGCGGGATTACCTGGCCTTTGCGATCAAAACCCACCAGCCTGAACATTTGACCTTCAGCTCCTCAGCTTCCTTCTGAGTCTCTCTCTGATGGCTTTTGAAAATCCTGCTGGCAGATACTGCAATCCGAAGTTGCCCAGGGAAACAGCACCCCCGTCTTCACATTTGCTGCTTCCTGTGTAAACAGCCTGTCCTGTCATCAAGGCTTCAGATGTGAGGGGCCCCCGGGAGCTGGGGGCTCAGGCTGTTCCTCACCCTGGGCCGTTGTGGGGACGGGAATGTGGTAGCTTCTATTTTGTTTTTATTTGGCATTTTTGCTTGTACAAGTCTGGTGGTTTTTTTGATGTGAGAGTGTTTCCTGTCATTTCCATCAGAATCCGGCTCAGCTGATGGCAGTTTTGGCCCCCGGGCTGTCTGGGGTCCTCTGAGCAGGTGGGAAATTGTCACCCTGGGGAAGCTTCAGCACGGATGGAGGGTGAGCAACTCTGGGCCAGGTTGGGGGACCCCTTCTAGGACCTCGGCAGCCTGGCCGTGTTCTGCTCCCACCCCTGGCTGAGACCTCCGGCTTGAACGTGAGAGAGTATGGCTGGCCTGGGGTTTGTAGGGAGGAGGGAGCTGTGTCTGGGGCTGAGGCTCTGCACATGGCACTTCCTGGTGTGGGAACTGACATGTGTGCTGTGTGCTATGGCATGTGTGGTGTGGTGCATATGTGGGGGGTGGGGGGTGTTTTCACAGCCCCTGCCCCCCACCCCGTACACACAGCTGGGTCACAGGATGTTGGCTGCCTCAGCCTGTCTGGTGGCCTGGTCCTGGCTCCCCTGTCTGCAGGGTAGTGATGACGGGTGCAGGCCTCCCAGAGGAGAAGGACCAAGGGAATTCCTTTGGCTCTGATTCCAGGTGGTTTGTGAGGAACCTGACCCCCAGGCAGCCTGAGGCCTGGCGAGGGGTTTTGCCGGGACACTCAGCCGGGCTCCTCTCCATCACCTCTGCTCCTGACACCAGCCTCTCTGAGAAGTGCTGCCTTGCCCCCAAGATTAGTGACCTGCACTATGGAGAGTCCTGCTCTTCTCTCTCAAGCTAACAGGACCCTGACATGGTTGCCCCCTTCATTCCAGAGCTGGTGCGGGGTGCTGGGCGGTGAGCAGGAGAAGACTGCAGGCAGGCTCCAGCCCCTGGACGTGGATGCTGACGGCTGTACTTTGGCCCTGTCACTGGTTCATTAGCCACATGCAGGTGGTCAGCTTGCCAGCTAGACCTGTGCTTGGAAATTTCATTTTCTAGAGGGTTGCACTATGTCTGCCCCATGGGCATTAGTTGAAAGTTTCCTTCTCAGGGGAGGCCCCGCACAGGGTGTTGGCACTCACCACGCCCACCCTAACTCTGAGTTCTAGGAGAGGCCTCCCCTGTCGCCTGCTGGGCCCAGCTGCCAGTGTAGAAGGCCTGAATGGGCCGGTGTGAACCCCTTTGAGGGGGGGCCCTGCCTCCTCTTTTCTGCCAGAGCTTCCCCTTCCTGTTTTGTAAATTTAAAAAAAAATTTTTATTATTAATTTTTTAATAGCAAAAATATTTTGCATTGAGGTATAGCTGATTAACAGTGTTGTGGGAGATTCAGGTTGCCCCTTCCTTTTGAAGGGAGAATTTCTGGGGTGGGGTTGGCTTCCCTGGTGGCCCAGTCTCTCGCATCCAGTTGCTGCCACTTGGATCTCCCATACGGCGGGATCTGGCCAGAACTGCCCTGCTGGGCTCCAGACTGTAGTCAGGGCAGCGTGCACCTCTCCGTGTGGCCACGGCCAGCCCAGCGCTCAGTGGGCATGGAGTTGCCCAGTGACCTCTCCTGCAGGGCTCATGTGGATGGGCCAGTCCTTTTCCTGTCAGTCCCTCTGGTGGCTGGCTTGACATGGTGGTCTGGCACACTTATCTCCTACGGTGCCATTTAAATGATTTTTACTAGAATTGGCCCCAAAACATGAAAAATAAGTACTATTCAAACTTAACTATCCCAATCCTTTAGGAAGAAATGGCATGCTAAGTGCCAGAGAAGATGCATTTGGTTATTCCTGCTGAAAGCCAGGCCTTTGGCAAGTTGGGTGACTCGGGGCCCTTGAGGCCCATGTGCACTCTGGACTTGTTGAGGGGGCAAAGGGCGTTTAGCGGGGCTGACTTCCAAACTCACTTCCTCCTGGACATCAGAGCAGCAGCATCTGGCTCTCCCATGGGCTGGCTGGCCCCTCGTGGCTCCTTGGCTCCCGTGGCAAGTGGAGTGGCTCATCGCTGGTGGGTGAGGGGTGGACAGGCAAGCACACAGCCCTGGGCCACCCATGGGGTCCCAGCTGCCTTGTGCTTCTCTCTCCTTCACTCCCTCCTTCACCCCCCTCCACCGGTTCCTCCCTGTTAAGACCTTGACCTCAGGTTGAATGCATGGAGATGTTCCCAGGTCTCCAGTCTCCTGGGTTTCTGCTGAATCCTGATTGCGAAGACCCGCCTACCCCCCCACTCCAGCCCCACACCTGGGCAGGGCCAGCAGGAGCACAGTTCCTGAGGTGTCCCTTGGCAAGATGGCTTGGAAGATCTGGGAGGGTTAGGGTCCCCAACAGGAGGTGAGATGAGAAGCTCGGTGTCCAGGCTAATGGCCGAGACGCCCCTCTGCTGGATCATCGAGGCCAGCCTCCGAAGCAGGCCCTTAGTTCTTCCTGACTCTTTTGGAAGTTTGCTTTTAATTCCTGTCACAGCTGGAGCAGATGGAGTGATGGGGGCCCACAGGTGAACTGGGGACCCGCCGAGGATGTTGAGTGTCTGTCCTTAGCAGGGGCTGGAGTCACAGCAGTCAGCAGGAACATGGTGATGACACCAAGGTCCCTACCCTTTGCCCTTCTGGCCTGTGCTTCTGTGTGTGGCTGCAGAGTGTGTGGCTGGCCTGTGCTGAGAGTGTCACCCTTTGGTAGCAAAGGGTCCCCGAGCTCTTGGCAGTAAGCCTTGGAACCAGGGCCTTCAGTGTCCACGCGGGGCACTTGTCATCAGTTCCTGCCCCATGTAGCTGCTATGGTTGGTGCTAACAGAGGCACTAGACTTTGGCCATTACCTTTGAGTCCTGTCTCTGCCACAGAAGCTGATGCAATTGGATGGTGCAAGTTTAATTAATGATGGGAGCTTGACACCCAATGCCCACGTCAGAGAAGCCAGAAGGGAGGTGAAGCAAAGAGGGTTCTGGAACACTGAGCTGCCCGTTGCCAGGGACCACTGTCTCCCCAGCCCAGCTCGCCCCCTGGGGCTGTGAGTGCCCTGCTGCTAATCCCCAAGGCCACCTGTCTGTCCTGGATCATGCTCCGTCTGGTCTGGGATGCCTGTTTGGGTGGAAGGAAAATTCTCACTCAGAGAGTGGATGGGAGTCTGTTTTCTGGGTAGTGATGCTGTTACCTTGGAAGTTTGTGGGGCTCACTCTCAGAGGTGGTTGTCTCCAAGTGCCCTCCCTCCCTTATCCCTCATGCCTTATCCTCCCGGGCACACTGTCCTTGGCACCTCCCCCTGCCTGTCTTCTCATCCTTGAGACCCCAGGAAACACACTCTAAAAGCCATCTGCTGCTTCCTCTGAGGTCTCCTTTGGATCTGACACTTGGTGACTAGAGTACCCCACATTGCAGGCAGGAGAAGGGTGGACCCCCTGAGCTGATGCAGTACTCAGGCATGGGATGGCACAGGCCAGTGTGTGTGTGTGAGACTAGACTTGGCTTGGACACCCTTCTCCTGGTGGCTAATGCTGTGAGCTGTGTCACCAGCAGTGACATTGATTCATTTTCCCACCAAGAGGCTGGGGAGTGGGGCTGGTGCTTGCTGGACCCACCAGCCCTGCCCAGCACAGCCATGACCACGGTCAGCACACACGTAACCGTGAGGTGGGCAGGGGCAACTGAGCCACCTCCGCTCTGGGTCTTTGTCTCCTCACTAGCTGATTTTTTAGGGACGATGAGTAAGCTTGAGTGTTTCTCATCACAGTGAGTAATACTGTTGTTGACTTCTTTAAAATGTTAGTTTTTAATTTTTAAACTTTCCTTTAAAGAGGCTCCGTGGGGGCCTAGGAGGCAGCTTATTTCACTCCCCAAAGAGTAGGGTGTGCTGGCGGGCTGCCCAATGGACTCTCCCTGGTGGGTGGAGGGAGGGTCGTTCGCAGCTACTTGCTGCAAGTGGTGAGGGCCACAGACTCAAAGGAAGAGCAGAGGTTGGCTGGGAGAGGCAGAGGGAGGCAGGCGGGGTTCAGCGGTCTCTCTGTGGCCCAGTGTCCTTAGCCCCCTTCCCCGAGTCTGTGTTGGGCAGGCTGGCTTGGTGCCAAGTGCTGGATAGGGTAGGAATGGGCCCTAGACTTGGGGGTGGGAAGGCAGCCAGGGCCCAGTCAAGGCCAAACCCTGACCCTGGCCTTCCTTGTGCTTCTTTTGAGGATCCACTCCAAGGAGCACTTCAAGGAGAAGTACGCCGTGGATGATGTCCAGTACACAGACGAGGTCAGTAGTGGCCAGCCCCTCTCCCTGCCGCAGCCTGGCTTGACATTGCGGGACAGCATGATCCAGCCACCAGCTCCCTTAGCAGTGCCGGAAGTGTCTGGTACCTGGGAGGTGGCTGCTGAGCTGCTTGGGAGAGGCTCTCTCTGCGAAGGTCTGATCAGGCTCGGCTGGGCCTTCACGTGTCGGGAGGCCCTCTCACAGGCCCTCATCAGCTGCACATGCTGATGTCAGAAAAGTCTCAGGCTGCAAGAGGCCTGTGGGGTGGGGTGGACTTGGAGGTCCCCTGGCTATACTTTTATTTATTTATTGGCTGTGTCACACAGTTTGTGGGATCTTAGTTCCCCAACTAAAGGTGGAACCCACGTCATGGCAGTGAAAGCATGGAATCCTCACCACTAGGCCGCCAGGGAACTCCCTGCAGCTTTAATCTTCTTCCCAGTGTGCTTGGCCAGTAGTGTATGGCCAGGATAGGGATGCAGCTGTCTTCCCGGGGCTCTGAATCTGTCCCCAGTCCAGGCAGTCGGAAGGGGCTGCCCCTGACTTGCACTGCTGTTAGAGCAGGGGGAGATGCCCACGCTTAGATCCTCTCCTTTGGTGGGTGTGCCCCTCCTGCCTTTGTAAACTGCATTGTAATGTTATTGCCCTTTGGGACCTTGACCTTCTGGGTCTCCTGGGTGTGAAACCTGGAGGTAGGCAGCCTGGGATGGGCCCTGGGGCTCAGCCCACTGACTCAGAGCCTCCCAGCCACAATCTGATGGTTTTGCTATCACCAGGGGGCGGGCAGTGGCAGGAAAAGGGTGAATTCAGCTCCACTTACACTGTGATTTCTGGGGATAAGGAGAACTGGCCTCTAGATGAGATAAAACAGAAGAGGTCTCGAGTGTCAGGACAGGAAAGCCTGTAATGATGGTCTAGGATTACAGCCCCACAGACCAGCTTGGTCTGAGTCTGTTTAGGAAGCAGACTCTTAAGTGAAGGTGTCAGTGGAGTTGAGAGCAGGGAGCTTTCTGCAGGCCCCCCCATCATCTGTGTCATCGGCTTTGTCGTGCTTGTTACTGCTGTGGATCTTACTGGAAACGAGGGCTCCTGTGGACTGGGGGACAGGTGCTTCACTCTGGGGCAGCACCTGCGGGTTCCAAGACCCTCAGTAGCTCACACGGATTCCCTCCTCCCTCAGCCCTGTGCTGTGGGGGCCAGAGTCTCACCCTGATGAGAGGAGGAGGCCAAGGCTCCACGCAGTGAAGGGCTTCATCCACAGCCCCACCAGTGTGGAGTACCAGACTTGGATGTGACCTCAGAGCCTGTGGACCCCAGAGGCGCACCCACCACCCCTGCCTGTGCCCTGTCAGAAGTGAGCGGGTGCTGCTGGACACGCCTGTAGAGCTGACAAGGCTCCCAAGTGCCTTGGATTTTCTGTGGCTTGAATTGGAGCCCAACCAAAGTACAGAGGCCTGAGCTAGGAGGCACTCGAGGTGCCCGGGGCTGTTCCATCACGGATGGTGACAGGAAGCCCTTTGTGTTGGGCTGGTTCTATGAGGCTCGGCTCGATCTAGTCCTCAGACAGCCTTGGCCGTCTGCACAAATCACAGACAGGAAGCAGCTGACACTTGTCTCCTCTGCAAGAAGGCAGGAAGCCCCCACCCCAGGCCGGGGCCTGTCACTCGATATCACACGCAGGTGGCTGCCTAGTTCCCTCCTCGTATAGGTGATCCTGAGTTTAATTATTGAGAAGGTCGACTGAACGGTGGCTCCCCTGAGAGGGTGGGGCTCAGGAAATCCTTGAGAGGGGCTAGGCGTTGCCGTCAAGGTGCAGTGCAGAGGCTGTGTCCCTGGTGATGGGAGCTGGCCTGGCAGAGGGCAAGTCTTGTGTCCTCTTTTGTGGCACCAGACAGGTGTTGCAAAGGTCACTGACTCAGATAGAAGAGACCTTGGTGGCAGCCAAGGCAGACCTTGTGGCAGCCACAGCCAAGGCAGTGGCTGATAGCTCCCGTCTCCCCACCTCAGTGGGTAAAGGCATCAGGGAGTGGTGTGCCCCCGACCGCTCTGTGGGACTGCTGGGCCCAGGTTACCGGATGCCCCAGTTGTTCATGAGTTGATGCACATCCACGTTGTTTGTGGTCATTCCCCACATTTAAATTTTGGGGACAATTTGAACATTTTAAATGCATTGCTGCATTTAAAATCCATTGCGCAGCCCTGTTTCAGACTGCCGTGAAGAGCTTTGCTTTTTGCACAGTGAACCCAGCTTCCTGGAGCAGTAGGAGCTTGTTTTGACAGCACTGGTCAAGGATCATCCAGCTCCCTTTTCTGGATCGTCACCCTTGAAGAGTGGCCAGCAGGCCTGGTGGAAGCCTTGGGCGCAAGAGGGAAGCCTCTGACTGTCCCCAGGGAAGGATCCTTGTCCAGAGGGCTCTGAAGCATTCTGTGTTTGCTGTCCACCTCAACCTGCCGGAGAGGCCAGGCTACCTGGGAAACAGGTGCTGTGGCATGAAGCAAGGCAGGGGTGTTTAACAGCACTGGTTTGTGAGAGCTGGTGGGTCCCCAGTGACCGCTGCTCCGTGGAAACGAGGCCCTGTGTGGCCGGAGCTGTGTCATCCTGTATGTGGAGTGGCATTTCCCGCTGGTGATGCATAGCTGCCTCTCGTCACCTTAATTTCAGAGGCGTGGAATCTGGGTGTGCCAATGAGAGTGTAGCAATAATGGGTCTCCACAGGGAAGGACAGATGCAACTGCCCAGCTTGGGGAGGTTTCGCAGCCGCAGAAGTAAGCAGAGCCCACTCAAGAGGTCGTGATCAGTAAAAGACGCTGTCCTGCCAGGACCATCAGACGCCTGGCCTGCCACATCAGACCTCCTCCATCTGTCTGCTCCTTCTCCTCCATTATCCCCCACCAGCACATCCTGAGTCGTAGCTGAGAAGAAAACCAGCAGCCAGCACATTTGTCATCCTCCTCCCCTCTCCCAAGGACAATAGCGCCTACAATCCCCAAGTGCCCGCTCCCGCTCTGGCTCTGTTGCAGCGATCGACAGACCCGCTCCACGCTGATGAATGTAGACCCTTCAGTCTCCGAAACGACACACCCAGGGCCGACAAGCACGGCCTCCGGTTCCTTCTAATGAGCCGCCCCCTCCTCAAGGAGGGCCTGGGGAGTGTCAGTGACTCAGCGTGCTGTGGTGCGTGCAGCTCCGGGGCCGGGCTTCAGTCTTTCTCAGAGCAGTTACTGAGCAAACGAGGAGGGCCTGGGGAGATGGAGTGTCGGTGGGAGGGTGGTTGGTACACATCCAGGACTCATCAAAACCTTGACAAAGTGTGGGGCTTGTCAGACAGCAGTGTACCTAAATCAGTTTTTTTTAAGAAAGCCATTTTTTTAAGGTAATTTATTGTAAAGAAATAAAGACTCTATACCAGGATGTCCATTGTCATGATTTATAATAATCATTAGAAATAATGTAAGTGCCCACAGAGGAATGAGTAAATAAACTATGCCAGCTCTGTTAAGAGACTAGGACACGGTGCAACTCTGCACTCTGCTGTCTTAACTGGTGAACCTGGGCAGATGAAGTCTTAAGTTTTTTATTTTATTTTACTGTTTATTTTGGGGGCTTCCCAGGTGGCTCAGTGGTAAAGCATCCACATGTCAATGCAAGAGATGTGGGAAGAGATGTGGGCTTGATCCCGGGGTCGGGAAGATCCCCTGCAGAAGGAAATGGCAACCCATTCAAGTATCCTTGCCTGGGAAATCCCAGAGGAGCCTGGCGGGCTACAGTCCATGGGGTCACAGAGTCGGAGTCGACTGAGAACTGAGCATGTGTGCACGCAGTGTTTATTTATTTGGCTGCATCAGATCTGGGTTGCAGCACACAGGTTCCTCACCGTGTCACGCAGAGTCTTCACTGCGGTGCACGGACCCTCTGGTTGTGGTGCGAGGGCTCTGGGGTATGCAGGCCCAGTAGTTATGGCGCATGGGCTTTGTTGCTCTGCGGCATGTGGAATCTTAGTTTCCTGACCAGGGATTGAGCCCACATCCCCTGCATTTCAAGGCAGGTTCTGGGGTCACCAGGAAGTCCCCCTTAAGCTTTTTCACTGGTGAAACCTGAATTTGCAGCACTAGTTTCATGGGAGGTTACATGAGATGAGTCTGCAGTGACTGAAGCAGGCCATAATCAAGGTCTTCCTGGACGTTTACCATCCCCCTCAGTAGTGACTGGTAAAAATGGCATGTTTGAAGAATATTTAATGACAGGAAATAAGCAAAGCGTGTAACTTCATATGATCCAAATGTCATTACAGATCTGTTTTTATGTGCAGAGGTAAAAAGTCTCAGGGAATGGTTTTGTAGGTGTATTTTATCTTTTTTATAGTTTTCAGTATCTTCCAGATTTTCTCTGGGAGCCTCTCAGTATTAAAAAGCATATATATTACATATGTCAAAACTTATCAAAACATGCTCTTCAGATAATGTGCAGCGTAGAATATGTCAGTGATGGCTCCATAACGCAGTTGAAACAACAAACAAATCCCTTTCACTCTCACCCTGTGTCAGAGTGTTAGAGTTTAGGGTGGGAGCGTGAGGATGGGGCTCAAATACAGTGGGAGCTGCCATGGCCAAGATGCAGAGTGGACTGAGGGGTGGAGCCAGGAGAGGAAGCAGGTGGTCCCACTAGAGTGGCGGGCACCGTGGATGTCATGGCCAATGCAGTGTGATGGGCATGCTGCCAGGGGAATGAGGGCTGTTAGGGGGCAGTAGAGCAGGGAGTGAACCAACCTGCCTGGGAAAGGGACAGGGACCTAAGTCTTGAGTACAAATTGAGGAAGCAGCTGAGATGGGGAAAAGTGTGCCAGGCAGCGGTGAGAGCCCAGGCACAGGCATGGGCATGAGCCTACATGGCAGGGATGGGGGGGTGGGGTTGTTCAAGGGGGTTGGTTAGGAAGCAGCCAGCAATCAAGGGCCTGAGTGGGCCATCGGAGGGATGGAGAGCAAGGATGTGGAGTCGGGAGTGGCTGAGTCCATGTGGTCAAGGGGATGAATGGGGGGTGTCCACCCAGGGGACCAGAGTCGGGTAGAGCCAGTGCCCAAGAGCTGGCTGGAACAGGTCTTTTGCAAGGGACCAGGCAGATGAACAGAGGTGCTGCCCTTGGCGGGTGGGTGGGTCTGGCTGTTTGGAGCTGGGGTCCGTGTGGGTCTCAGAGGCTGGGCAGCACATGGGGAAGTGTGACAGGTTTAAGCTTGAATCCCTCTCTGCCCCCTGATAGCTCTGTGGCTTTCTGAAGTCCCTTATTCTCTGTAAGTTTTCTGTTTGAAGGATGTGCTTGATCAGTGTGAGTTGTCAGCCCTGAATAACCCTGGTACGTCGCCTCCATCAGGCTTCATGCGGTGGCACTAAAGTGGATGTTTTCTTTCTGACCTTTCAGATCGCCAGTGTTCTGACATCCCGGAGCCCCTCTGTGCTCCTCACTTTGGTAAGTGGCTGGTGTTCAAGGACCAGGCAGCGTCTGTGTATGGCGAGGGGCTCTGGGGAGCCACTTGACTCTGCAGAGGTCAGGGCCTTGGGGTGGGATGGAAAACAGAGCAGCAGCCACTGGTGATCAGTAGTGACACCTAAGTCTGGATTACTAATCGTGTCCAGGATCACACCCTCCCTTCTCCAGTTGCCTTGGGCTGCGTCCTGTCCTGAGGCCATTGTGAACGAGGTGCCGTGCATACTCCAAGAGTTAAAACGCAACTAGAGGATGTAGTTGGGTCAGGTTGAGCTCTTGGGGTTTGTTTATCAATTTGCTTCCTCCCTGTGTCTCCCTCATTGTTGATAGAATTTGGGAAAACACACCCTTTGCATCATCCCATGAAGGTGCTGGGCTGTGTGGTGTCAGATTTTGGACCCGGAGCGCCGAATGACAGAGGACCTGCAGCAGCCTGGGGCTGGCAGGGGTGCACGGTGCTCCCCCAGCGGGGTAGGGATGCTGGGGCTGTGAAACGGCTCCGAGAGGAAGCCTGCCTTCGTACGCTTCTTCAGCCTTCGGGAGCTTCCAGTATGAAGAGTGTACAGAAAGTGACCCTGCTTTCCTTTGTTAATTGATTTTTACAGGAATAGTTTTTTCTAGGTTATTTTTGTTAGCACTTCACATGGTCTCTGTTTTTCCACCCTGCTGTTTTGATGGCTGAGAAGAAAAGTTAAGATTGTGGTCACAGGGGGTCCAGTGTGTTTTATTTGGGGGGACGCAATCAGACATCCACCTGAAGGTCTTAGAGGAAAAATTAAAGGGGGATTTAAAAGGCCTGGCTTCTCTGGGGACAGCACATTTTCCTCTGAGTCTTTTATTTTCTCTCCTTCCCTGTCTGAGTTCTACTTGGAGTCTCCTTACAATTAGGGAAAGGAGAGGAATGTAGCAGAGTCCCAGCGTCACCAGGTTGTGTCACACCGGCATCTCTGGCAGGATCAGATTTGACATTGTTCTTGGGACACTGTCCGTGAGGAGCATGTGTGCACACACGTGTGCAAGGGAGATGGGCCAGGCTTGGGGGCAGGGGCTTGTGGTTGGTGGTGGTCCCAGGCAGCCCAAGCCGGGGTCAGCAAAGTGCTTGGACTGAGGAGACCTTGGTTTCCTCTGCTTTTCAAGCTACAGCAAAGAAGGAGGGTTGCCCTTCTGCTGGGGCCTGGCCTTTCAGAAAGGGATGGGTTGGCTGGGCCAGGGTGGGGGCTGTCGGTCCACGTCTATGCCCTCACTCTCCGTCTCTCTCCCCAGCGCGGCGTCAACACTGACAGCGGCAGCATCTGCAGGGAGGCCTCCTTTGAGGGCATCAGCAAGTGAGTCCTGGGGCCCCGGGAACCGTTTTCCTACTCCATCAGCTCACATGTTCCCCCGCAGGCCTGACCCAGTCTGTTTATATAAAGTAGACACAAAACACACAAGCAGGGGACTTCCCTTGCTGGTCCGTTGGTTAAGACTCCCTTGCTTCCAATGCAGAGGGCGTGGGTTCTATCCCTATCAGGGAAACTAGATCCCACATGCCGTAGAACATGGCCAAATAGTTAAAAAGAAAAAACAAAAACCAGAAGGATATTTATAGAAAGGGGCTCAATTTGGTACTTTTGAGGAAATGCTTAGAAAAAAAATTTGCTTACATTCAGTTCAAGTTTGATTTAAAGGACTGACGCTACTTCCCCATGGAGCTCCATCATCAGAGCACCAGCAACCAAGTGCTTAGGGAGCCCTGGCCGCAGGCACACTTGGGGGGCTGTGCACACTCGGGGCTGAGTGCACACAATGGGCGGCTGTTTTCCTTTCAGGGACCTGCTCTGGCCTTGTGGTCTTCATTCTTATCAGCCCCCTCCCCTCACTCCTGGCCGATGACCCTCTCCCAGTCTGGCTCGCAGGCTTCTCCTGTGCCCCTGCTGCCCCAGTCCTGGGCAGGGTTCCCTGCCTTTCCTGCCCTCACTCCCCAGTGTAGCCCCAGGCGGGCCCTGGAGCCCTGCTCCCCCCTTTAGGCCTCTACACACAGGAGGGCAGATGTTGGGCACAGAGAGCACAGTACCTTGCCCACCTTGCCACCCTCATGCCCCCAAAGAATGTGGCCAGCCACCCTTGTGTCTCTGGGGTGGCTGCTGACCGGCCCTGGCACGGGGGTATCTGCAGGGCCCCAGGCTGCAGCAAGCAAGCCCTTGAGGAGAGCACCTACCCCTCGGGGCTGCCGAGTGTGGCCGGCTCGCTGGCCTGTTCCTCCGGCCCCAGCCCCTCCCCGCACCTCCTGTGCTCTGCACCAGGGCGGCCCCTGTCGTCCTTTGGTGGACCGCAGCGGCGGCAGGGGAAGCGCCTTATAACTATGTATGAGCCCGAGCCATGGGAGTTTGTGCATGTGTGTGATGTCGGGTGATTAGCAGGGATTATGAGCTTATAAATATGTATCATTTCCCCCAATGATAAGAACGGTGGGTCGGGGGAGCGGGTATCAGGTTTGCTGCTTTTCATTGCACGAATCTCCGCATCCTCTCGGGAGTTCCCCAGAGCGGCCTTCCTCCCACACCAGCGGTGATTAGCCCAGCTCGTTGAGATGCTGGCCACGGAGCTGCTGTCTCTTGCCCGGGCCCTTGAGAGGGTAGTGCGAGTGCAGCCAGCTGCTTCCCGTCCCAAGCCTCCCCTGGTCCCCCAGCACCGCCCAATGCCAGAGCTCCCGTGCCCTGTTCACCTGCCTCCGCCAGCACCATGGAATGTCTCTGGTCCTGCGGGCTGGCTCCTCTGGTCTCAGCGTGGGTCGCTACCTCGTGGGGAGGGCCCCAAGCTGGGAGGAGGGAGGGCTTGCCGTGTGATGAAATGAGACCCTGCTCATCCAGAGCCTGGTGTGCAGCCAGTGCTTAGTAAACAGTTACCCATGAGCAAACCCCCATCATGCCCCAGTGCCTCTACAAGCCTCAGTTTCCCCAGCTGTGTAGTGGGCCAGTGGACTTCACGATCTCTGATGACCAGATTCCCTGATGTCAGTGAGCTGTCGGGCTTCTCGGCTGTGGGGTCTTTGCTTGCTCAGCCCCTGAGCCGAGGTCTCTGCTGTGGAGAATGCCTCCTTAGCACCCTGGGCACAGGTGGTAAGGCTGGAGTGGCTCCTGGCTATGCCCTAAAGTTTTCTGGGGGTAGAGGCAGGGGACCCTAGCGACATCATCACTGTCAGTGAGCAGTGAAAGCCGAGGCCCCCTCTCCACTCCCCCTGGGAGGATTCCTGCTGTGGACCAACCCCTCCCTCCATGGATTAGACCCAGCCTCTGTTCCCTGCTGCCCCCGGAATCCCCAGGGTCCCTGTCAAGAGCCCAGAGGAGCCTGTGTTTGGCCAACACCCTACCCCACTGTGGGACGCTTTTTGGAGAGCCAGGGCCTGCCTTATCTTTGCACATGCTCTCATGCACTAGGTGGGCCCTCTCCAACCCATGGTCCAGTCCAGACAGGCTGGCTATGGGCTACTCCCCAGGCCCCTCACTGCTGGGCTGAGAGCCACCCCCACGCTGTGGGGATTCATTTCCACGCCCACGTGGCAGCAGAGTTCTCTGACTTGGCTGCAGGTGAGAGCCCTCCCTGTCTTGGGGTGCCCAGGCCCACCTGCAGTGTTCACCCCTCTCCTGTCGCCTCATACCTCCCTCTGGGCCCCACACCCCAGTGTGGCACCCTTCATGTAGCTCTGCCCTCGGGGGGTTGCTCCGTTTGGGTACCCTCACCCCGCACGCCGTGGTCACTGACCTCGGGTCCCCTGCCAGTGCCTTCCCTGTGGAAAAGTCACGTTCATCTTCCTGGGGTCTGGGTGCAGTCCAGCCGCTGCCAGCACTCTAGTTCTGCCACCTCTCGGACCCTGTTGCCAGGCTGGAGGGGCCCTTGTCCTCCAAAGCCGCTGGGCTCAGTGACCGAGTTCACCTGCCTGCCGTGAGCCTCTCCAGCTGTTTTCGGGGATAATAATAGCCTGTCTCCTAAGCAAGATGAATCTTGCTGTCGTCCCAGTTTGCAGTACTAAGCTGCTTCTATCCTCGGTCACTTCTCGCCGCCCTAATGAAGCGGCTCATTCCTGGGATTTTGTTTTAACCATTTTGAACTTTCCTACCTTAGATCCTTATTTGACCTCTGGCAGAAGTTCAGGATCTGGCCTCTCAATTTGTCCTAATGGGCCACCCCCTGCAACCTTGATTCCTTGACTTGGGGTAGGAGGGAGCTCGTGGCAGAACAGTGGCCTCACCTCTCCACCCATGCCCAACCCCTCCTGGCCCTGGTCTAGCCAAGTGGTCTGCCTGGGACCTTGTCTCCAGGTGTGGCTCCTCAGGGTTGGCTGCCTCGGGCTTGTCACCTTGTGAGGGTGGGGGTGGGGCTGTGGATTTGATCCTGGGAGCCTTTAGGCCTCCCTCAGCCTTCCCAGGTCAGGGCCAGGCCTCCTGCGGCCCACAGCAGGGTTTGTGCCAGGAATCACAGTGGTGGCATCGACAGAGGATGGGAGCAGGGAGGCAGAGGTGGGCTGGGGGTGGTAGACGTGTGCTGGGATCTCCCCATGGCCTGGGGCCTCTGAACTCATCAGGGAGTTACCCTCTGGTTCTGGGACACTCCCCACCCTCATGGGCTCTGGTGGGCTTTGTTTTTTTTTTTTTTTTACATAATTATGACATGCTCCTGTAGAGAGCTCTTAACGCACAGAGGCGAAAGCAAGGTGGGGCTCTGTCCTTCCTGGGGAGGAGGGTGTGCTGTGCTGGGCTGAAGGGAGCGGTGGGGGCAGGCCTCCTGCTGAGCTAGACTCTGGCCCAGGCCACAGCTCCCACAAAGGTGTAGGAGAAGCAGGCCCCGCGGGGGTTCCGGACACAGGATAGGGTCCAGCGTTCATTGCCAGGTGCTGGCGAGGGCAGGGCCAAGGCTGGTCTGTGGGAAGGACAGCCCCGCAGTAAACACGGCTTCTTCCCGTGGGCTGCACGTACCACCGTGGTCTGCCGTAGTGGGTTCCTGTACCCTGGGCGCCAAGGCAGACATGATAAGTCTCTGTGAGCAATCTGAGAGGGCAGACTTGATTTTCCTGAGAAACAGACAGACCATGGCTATGAAGGGAACGAGATTATCTGTGGGGGGCCACCTTCCTGGCCGGAGACCGTTCCTTCCAAGGCAGGCAGGCTGCCCGAGGGCCCCGGGCGGGGGCCATGAGTACAGAGTGCTTTGTTTCATGCCATTGTCTGACAGAGAAATATGGTCTATATTTTACATCAGCTGGTAGTTCAGGATAAGCATATTTCTTATCTTTTGGCATTTACTTAAATTGCCTTGCGTACTTGAAGACAATCGGTTACAAATTAATTCCATTTAAATAAGTGGTTAAATATGAAATTGCTGAGTTCGGGGGTTATTAATGTAGGAATATTAATGTTCAGAGATGTGAATTTTTAAACCCAAGAAATAGAAGGACATTATTAAAACTTGACAATTACAATAAAATGCCAGTCTGTGATGTGGGGACCAGTGGCTTTCTGTTTCCTGTTAACTTATGTTATCAAGGTAACAGTTCAGATTGAGGTTCTGATTATGGCTCATGGAATTTCCGTGAGTCTCCTGAAGAGACAAGAGCCCGTCCCAGCCCCCAGAGTTGGTGGAGTGGGAGGCCTGTTCGGGGCCTGCTCTCCATCCTCAAGTTGGAAACTGTAGGGAGGAGTCTGGGGACTGGGGCAGGGCTGGCTGGGCCCATACTGCTCACTTTGCATCATCCAGCCCACAGGTGGAGCCCACCAGGGAGGTATCCTCTGCTTCTGGGATACTCCCCACCCTCATGGACTCTGGTGGACTTTTCTTTTTTTAACATAGTAATTACATGTTCCTTGTAGAAAGGTCCAACTAGCACAGAGGCAAAAGCAAGGAGTGTTCCAATTTCATGCTGCTGCTGCTACTGCTGCTAAGTCACTTCAGTCATGTCCGACTCTGTGCGACCCCATAGATGGCAGCCCAATTTCATGACCCTGAGTTAAAAATTGATACTGTAGTGAATGTCTTTTGGACTCTTAAGTGTGTGTCTGAGTGTGTTTCTCTGAGTGTTTTTGTGTCTGAGTGTGCCTGTGTGTGAATCTGTATATTTCTGTATGTGTGTGTCTTTGGATGTGGACCTTTGTTAGTTTAAGTATATGCCTTTGTGTGTCTGTGTGTATTTGCCCATGTCTGTGAATATACATCTGTGTGTGTGTCTGCATGTGCCTCTTTTCTAAGCAAATGCCTGCCTGTGTGTGTCTGTGTGTTTGCATCTGGGTCTTTGTGCTGGGTCACCTTGCTGTTCGTGTGTGTGTGTGAGCATGTGTATATGTGTATGTATATTTTGTAATGTGAGATTTTATTGGCATGTTTGGCTTTTGAAGAGATAGGCCATTGCTTTCCCCAGCATCAAAGTGACATTTGGCAGAATGGGAGACAGAGTCTCTATTGCCATCTTTATTTATGTCATCTGCTTCTCTGTTCTTCACTCTGCGCCACATTGGCTGTCTGTGGTCGCTTTGATATTTCACAAGTAGGGCTTGATTCTACAACATTTTGCTTGACTTCTCAGGAAGTAGTCTTATTTTTCTAGTTAGGGATCCTGAAAGCTTTCATACTGTGGACACCTCTCAGCTTGCTAGTGCCTCCTTCTCTCTCCTCTCCCCTTTCCCTTCTTCAGCCAGGAGTAGGGGTACTAGCTACACAACCAAGGCATTAGACAGGTGCTTTCCAACACCCGTCATTGAGGCCCTGGAGAATTCCTGATTGGTCACAATCCTGTATGCCCTGAGTGCAATCTCCTGGCTTGAGATGGAGCAGGACTCAGAATCCCGAGGGTTGAAGGCCAGCCAAGGCTTCTCTGCTGAGGCCCATACATTGTGCTGGGCTACATTGCACTTCCCCCGCTGTCTCACTGACAGCTTGAGCTCTGAGTCATATGTGACACCAGTGTCAGGGATTTGCCCCAAATTGATCTTTCTGTTTCCTGAGTTCCCTTTCCAGTTATGTTCATTTTACCAAAGAACAAGTTGGTTTTTCTCAATTACGTGTTTGCTTTCTATTTCATTGATTTTTGCTTTGAAAAGTTTCTAATCTGTTTACATTTTGTTTGTTCTTTCTCTAGCTTCTTGAGAAAGAAGAAGGCATTTCTGGGATAGAAGTTTAGATCACTGGTTTTCAGTTGTTCTTTTCTGCTATCTACATTTAGAGCTTTAAAATTTCCTCTAAGCACTGCTTTAGCTGCAGTTCACCAGTTACAATATTTCATGTTTTTATTTTCTAATTTTATTATTATCTCGTCTTTGAAGAGTGGATATTTAGAAGTTTATTGCTTAATTCTCGATTTTGAATTTTATATTTTTCTTTCTGTTACTGATTTCTAGTTTAATTCTATTGTAATCAGTGAATGTTCTCTGTATTTCAGCCCTTTGAAATTTGTTGAAACTGTCTACATATGTTCATTATGATAAGTGTTTCATGTGTACTTAAAGAGAGCGTAGTCTACAGCATGTAGGCTGTAATGTTCTGTATATGTCAATGAAGTTAAGTTGATTAATTGTATTGTTCATATCTTCTGCATCTTTACTGACTTCTCTGTTTGCCTGTTCTGTCCTCAAGAGGTATGTGAACATCTCAAACTATTCTTGTTGATTTATCTGTTTCCATTTCTGTTCTGACAATTTTTATAAATCAATT
Source organism: Tragelaphus eurycerus (assembly GCA_935064755.1). Lineage (NCBI taxonomy): Eukaryota > Metazoa > Chordata > Mammalia > Artiodactyla > Bovidae > Tragelaphus > Tragelaphus eurycerus. The sequence continues at coordinate 13,771,946 of CAKXYN010000020.1, forward strand.
TTATTAGAATAAATTTGTATGTAATAAAATTAATTATGTATATATTCAGTACGTTTTTAAAAACAGCTTTGTCAGGATATAATTCATATACCTTCCAGTTGACTCACTTAAACTATACAATTAAATGCTTTTTATATGTTTATAGATTTGTGCAATCATCATCACAGTCAACTTCAGAATATTTTCATCATCCATAAAGAAACGCTATATCCATTAGCCATCATTCCCTTGCCCACCACTAATCTACTTTCTATCTTTGTAGATTTGCCTACTTGAGCATTTGATATGAATGGAATCCTGCAATACATGGCCTTCTATGTCTGGCTTCATTCACTTACTGTGTTTTCAGAATTCATCCATATTGTAGCATGAATCAGTACTCTGCTCATTTTTATGGCTGAAAAATACTCCCGTCTCTGGATGTATTGGTTTCTGTTTGCATAATATGTCTTTTCCTATCCTTCCACTTTCATTGTGTATCTGAGTCTAAAGTATCTCTTTAGAGCATGTAGTTGAGTTATTTTTTGCCTCTGTTCTGTCAATCCTCGTCTTCTAATTAGAAATTTTAATCCATTTACATCTAAATTACTGATAAGGAAGACCTTTTTTAATGCCATTTTGTTTCTAGTTTTGTGTGTTATATATTGTTTTTATTTCTCAGTTTCTCCATTACTCTCATTCTTTGTGTTTGAGGTTTTTGCAGTGTTCAGTTTTGATTCCTTTTTTATTTTGCTTTCTATTTATTTTCTCAGTGGTTACCCAGAGGATTACAAATGACCTCTTAAACTTATAATAATATAGTTTGCATTAATAGCAGCTGGTTTCAATAGTACACAAAAATTATGCTGTCTTCCTTTGTGCTGTTACTGCATATGGATTGCATCTCTATACATCTTGTGGTGGTATACACAGGTTTATAATTATCGCTTTATGCACTTATCTTTTAAATCAGATAGGAGAAAACTAGGACTTACAAACAAATAATGAATTTACACTTTCTATACTTACCTATGTGATTAAGTTTACGCCTGCCTTTTTTCTTCTCATATGGATTGTAGTTACTCTCTAGTAACTCCTTTCACTATAGTCTGAAAGATCCCTTTTGATATTTCTGGTAGGCTAGATCTTCTAGTGATGAATTCTCTCAGTTTTCATTTATCTGGAACTGTTTTAATATCTCTCATTTCTGAAGCATAGCTTTGCTGGATATGGAATCTTGATTGACAGATTCCCCCCCCCCCGTATTCTGTCTTCTGGCCTCCGTAGTATCTGATGAGAAATCAGCCATTAATCTTATTGAAGATCCTTTGTATGTGATAAATTTATTTTCTCTTACTGCTTTTAAGATTTTCTTTTGACAATTTGATTATATGTCTGGGTGTGGATCTCTTTGAGTTTGTCCTACTTGGAATTCATTAAGCATTATGGAAATTAACACTGGTGTTTTTCATTAAATTGGGAAATCTTTTGGCCATGATATTTTCATATATTCTGCTTCACTATCACTCTCTTTTTCTTCTGGGACTTCTATTATATATATGCTGTTACACGTAATGGAAGCGGCTATGCTACCTGTCTGTGAGGGTGGAAGATTGTGTTTTGCAGCCAAGCAGCTTGTTCTCCAACTGACTGCACTTGGAGAACGTGGCCTGAGCTGCCAAGTCTGTTGCGGGAAGTGAGCAGCAGGCCTTGTATTGCCCAGAGAGTCACGAAGTTAAAGTTCTCTTGATCAGATCTTCTCTTGGTATGTCTTTTATTTATTTTCGGCTATGGTGAGTCTTCGTTTCTGCGTGGGCTTTTCTCTAGTCGTGGCTCGCGGGAGCTACTTTCTAGCTGTGGTACCTGGACTCCTCATTACGGGGGCCTCTCTTATTGCAGAGCATGCGCTCTAGGACACTTAGTCTCTCTCTTATTGCAGAGCATGCACTCTAGGACACTTAGGCTCAGTCGTTGTGGCTCCCAGGCTCTAGAGCCCAGGTTTAATAGTTGTGACACACAGGCTTAGTTGCTCCGAAGGATGTAGGATCTTCCCGGATCAGGGATCAAACCCGTGTCTCTTGTATTGGCAGGCGGATTCTTTACCACTGAGCCACCAGGGAAGCCCTCTTGATATGTCTTGAATGAAGTATTTCTTGCTGGGAGATGAATAGACCATTGAACTAATGGACTTGTTTTTTCTCTGTAGGTTCAATGTCAACAATACCATTCTTCATCCAGAGATCGTGGAGTGGTGAGTATGGCTTGTGGCTGTTTGTTGTGCTCAGCCCAGGAAGGGGAGAGACCCCGCTGTTCCCACCCACCCTGTCTCAGGGAGCCCCTCAGACAAGCTGGTCCCTAGAACCTCTTCTCTCAGCCTCTTCTGTTTTGTTCTTTTTGTCAGTTGATCTGTTTTTCCAGAAGGGCACGAGTCACTCGAATGTCAATTGTATTTCTCCCTTTCTTTATTCAGAACTTTTTTAAAAAAAACTCTACCATAAAGGAGTCAAACTTACATAGCTCAGTTGAAGTCGATAGTGAAAGGAATAAAAATACACATCATACATGATTCCATTACCCAAAAGGTAAATGTGTTTTCCTCATGTCACGTGTATGTCTTGACTCGTTGGCCTCCTTTTTATGTGTCTTACGTTGCCCACTTCATTCCCCGGCTGGTACTGGTAGCCCCTACCTGCCGTGTTCTTTCTGTGGGGTCCCAGCGGGGCGAGGTGCCTCCAGTTGGGTCCCAGAAGAGACCCTTCAACTCTGATTGCTGCCAGTTTTCCTAAGCCATCGAGTTGCTCTTGGATAGCACTAAAACGTGTTTTTTTTTTTTTTTTGTCATATGGCTGCACTTATTGTGAAGGCAGGAGAGCGGAGAGGCAGGCCCTTTGCCACGTCACCCCCTGACTGCGAGGCGTGTGGGTGCCTCACGTCTGACCCTAAGGCCGTTTGTCAAGTTCACCATCTGGTTGGCAGACCTCGCTCCTCTGGTCTGGGCTTGGGAACACTGTGGCCTGAGGGCGAGCACGGGTCGGCTCATGAGGTTGGGGGCAGTGTAGAGCGGGGGAGAAGGAGAGCGTGATCCCGGCCAAGGGGCCGCTTGTTGAAAGGCTGGAGATGAGAAAGCTTGGTGGCTCCGTGTGGCCAGCATAGGGCCACACACTGTGGAAGTAGCCCCTGAAGTTGGTCAGAGAGATGGGCAGGGGCCGGGCAGCCCATGCTGTCTGCCCAGACTTTGTAGAACCAGGAGAGTGGTGGGATCAGGTTTGCATTTTTTTAAGTCATGGGGCAGGAATGGGAGCAGGCTGCCAGTTAGAAGGCTGCTGCAGGGTCCTGGTGGCTGCAGGGGGGTGGGGGTAGGTGGCAGAGTTGAGAGTAAAGGGCAGGCAAGCAGAACGCTCCTGAGAGGATCCGGCCTTGATGCCCGAGTGAAGGGCACAGTTGAAGGTGACTCTGGGTTTTTGTCCTGTTAGCTCGGGGTGTTGTGTCACTGAGAGGGGGCCGGTGCTGTGGCAGTTGAGGGACTTGTTTGTGGTATGTTGAGTTTGAGGCAGGTGCTGGTGGAAGAGAGGCTGAGCCAGAGGCGAAGATCTGAGGGCTGTCGACTGGCATCGGTACCAACCCTTGGGAGAGCTGGGGGCAGCTCTGTCGGCAGCTCTGGCCCAGTGCCCGGCCCGGCCACACACTTGGAGCATGAGGGCCTGTGTCCTGCCAGTTAACAGCCACCTCTTCTTGTTTTTTTTTTTTAATTTTAAAAATATTTATGTATTTATTTGGCAGCGCTGGGTCTTAGTTGCAGCAGGCAGGGTCTCCCGTACGGCCTGTGGAATCTTTAGTTTCAGCGTGCAGAAGCTGTTGCAGCGTGCAAACTCTTAGTTGCAGCCCGTGGGACCAAGTTCCCTGACTGGGAATTGAACCCAGGCCGGCTGCACGGGGAGCACAGAGTCTTAGCCAGTGGACCACCAGAGAAGTCCCCCATCTCTTCTTGTTTTTATGAAGTAACACGCCCGGCCCTTCTGTAACCCGCAGCTGGCAGAAGAATAAATCCTGGATGCCCAGGAACCGTGTCCACTCCTCCACGGGACATTCCCGCACAGCTGCTGACACTCCAGATGCTTTGGAGGCCAGGGCTGGGTTGTGCACCTCACATCTCCCGAGGGACAAGTCATTAGTTCGTAATTTTGGAATAAGCGCACTTTAATTCTAGTGACATTTCCACTGCTCTGAGGTAGATCCTGCACTGATAAACTACTTCCCGGTCTTATTAAAGCCTTCAGCAGAGAGGACTTACTTGGCATTTGATGGCCATGGAACTATTTTAGAAATGTCATACCATGCTTACTGCCTCAGGGGTGTGTTTAGCAGTGTGGGTTCCGGCCTCTGTAGTGACTGTGGTCATTCTTGGCGGGCTCCGTGGGAGTCACCACCCTCACCCTCCTCTCTGGTCACTGGCGGAAGGACTCTGTGAGGGACGGCTGGCAGGCCCCTCATTTACAGGAGAGGCTGGCCTTCCGTGGTGTTAGATTATGGCTCACTGATGTGTCTTCGGGCCCTCTGTCCTGGCTGCTTTTACCACCCTCTTTCTCTCGGCCCGAAAGAGAGAAGTTACCTGGGTTGATGGAAAAAGTGTCCAGTCAGGTATATCCAAATTCTATCCCCAGCCCACTCCTACATGCCACCTCGCCCTCCAGGAAGTCACTTAACTTTTGAGAGCCTCAGCTTCTTCATCTGTAAAATGGGGATATAATGCCTAACTCACAGCATAGATGTGCAGATGCATGCTGCCTAACAATTACCATAGACCAGGTGGCTTATAAGCAACCAAAGTTTATTTCTCACAGTTCTGAAGACTGGGAGGTTCAAGGCCAAGGCCCGGACCCACTGTCTGGCTCATAGATGGCATCTTTATGTTGTGTCCCCAAATGGCAGAAGGGGTGAAGGAGTCCTGTAGGGTGTCTTTTATAAGGGTACTAATCCCCATTTGTGAGGGTTCCACCCTCCTGACCTACAGCACCCCGCAAAGATGCTACCTCCAAATACCATCACATTGGAGATAGGTTTCAACCTATAAATTTGAGGGGGACCCAGCATTCAGTGTATAACACACCACACCTCAGTTTCCTTCACTGCAAAGTAGACATGGTCTCCCTTGGTGAACAGCTCAATGACTGCGGGCCAAGGTCAGATCACAACACACCCTAATAACAATGGCAGTCGCTTTTCTCTGGCTGCACTGGGTCCTCATAGCCGCTCACAGGCTCTGTAGTTGTGTGGCACCTGGGGTTAGTTGCCTCCCAACAGGTGGGAATTATGGCTTCCCAGGTGGCACAATGGTAAAGAATCTGTCTGCCAATGCAGGAGATGCAGGTTCAGCCTCTGATTTGGGAGGATCCCCTGGAGGAGGAAGTGGCAACCCACTCCAGCATTCTTGCCTGAGAAACCCCATGGACAGAGGAGCCTGGTGGGCTACAGTCCGCAGGGTTGCACAGAGCCAGACACGACTGAGCAACTGAACACACACATGTGGGATCTTAGTTCCCCGACCAGGGATTGAGCACACGTCCGATGCGTTGGAAGGTGAATTCCTAACCCCTGGACCACCAGCTGGCTCCTTTTGAGGCTTCCTGTGTGCCAGGTGTGGTGCTAAGCACTCGACACCCATCACCTCATTTGAAGAGACATTTTATTTATGTTATAAGGTAGGACTCTGATCATCCCCATGCTGCAGGTGGGCACGCTGAGGCACAGGGAAGTGATTTGCCCAAGAAAAAGCCAGGAGCTGAGCCCAGGCCAGTGGCTTCAGGCTCAGATGCCGCCCCATGTGGCCCTGAGGAGTATCTTGTGGTGTGCGGGCGCCGCCTGAGTGTCAGCCGCTATCAGCTGGTTCATTCTTGGCCACCCCACCTGCTCAGAGCCCCTGGGATAGAGCTCATGTGAGGCCATGGTGTGGTGGGGTGGAAGAACCACACCCTGCCACCCACGCTCACCCCAGCTCCCAAGTGGCAGCCGGCCTGGGGATTTGGGATCCTTCCCGGAGCCAGTCTGATTCGGAGGCCTCTCCTAGCACAGGAGAAGCTTCCCTTCCCTTTGGGTGTCATTCGTTTCCTTTCTGTGACTGCTTTTATTGTTTTCCATTCACTCCAGCAGTACCTTTTTGATTTCTTGTAAATTCCGCTATAATCATACTTTTCTTCCCCCACAAACACGAGATCATAACTGATCATTTCTTTCCTCGCGCTGGATATTGCAGTGGGAACATGGAGGTCAAAAGTTGAAACTTAGTAAGAGCAGGCGTCTCACTTCCATAATTTAGGCTGTGGTTCTGCTTTCCTGTTCGGCGGATGATTAAATTGATCTGAAGGTGGGTGAGGAAATAAAAGGAGATGCCTCTGTGCTGTCTAATGGCCCGGTGCTGTGGGTTTCAGTTCAGCACCTCACAAAAGAGCAAGCACGTCAGCCATCGCCACGCACCTTCTTGGGTTTTAAGTGATACCACGCTAGCTCGAGTCCTGTGCCAGTGCTGGACACCCAGCAGAGGTGGCCCGTGCATATTCATCAGGCAGTGGGGCGACCCTTCTGTTTCTACTGCCCAGGAGACAGTAAGGTGTGGACGGTTTGGGGCCGACGTGCACCAGGATTCTGCATCCTGGGTAACGTGTCCCAGATTAGAAAGGGTACGTGGATGATGACGTAGATTCTCTGGTGTGTATGTGGAAAGTATTCTGGTAGCATTGCTGTCTTTGCCTCCCAATGAGTAGGCATTTAGCCCTAAGTCAGCCAGAAAGTGGAGTGGAAAGTGAGGACCTGAGGTTGGAGGGAGAACATGGCTTACTGTGGGCCAGAAGGCTGGACACAGGATGTGGGGGCGTCAGGCCCTGGTCCCAGCCCTCCCCGCACGTGGCCCACCGACTGCCTGGCCCCGGTCAGTTCTCAGGCACTCTCAACTCACAGCTGAGCTCAACCACCGTTTTCTTTCTTCGTGGCTCTGGTTTTTCTGAGAGGACGTATTGATCGAGCCTCCTGAGAGTATGTAATTCCAACCAGCTCTTTCCTTTGCCTCCCTCCTGTTGTTCCTGGATTTTACCCTTTGCATCCCTGGGTCGTGACGTAAGGAAGGAATGGCTGTGGGGGTCCCGAAGTATTGAACTCCTGCCCACAGCTCCCTCAGAACTTGCCTCTGCACATCCATCTCTGGGAGAGTCGGAATTCCTGTCCCTTTCAAATGGGTTTTTGTTCAACACTGTGGCACTTCGATGCTTAGAGACTGATTTTGGAAATCCTTCATCCTGTCTTGCTACTGTTTTAATCAGTGGAGCATTCAGACCTTGCTTAATTGATGTCTTAATCCTGGGTTTAATGCCCAGAGGCAGTTTTGTGACCTGTGAATATTTAAGGGAAAGAAAAAAAAAAAGACTGCACAAATGAATCTCAGCCTGGTCCAGTTATTATCGTTTCAGGCCTGTGGCCAGGGATTCTGGGCCTTCAGCCCCTCCTCTCCCCTCCTCTCCCCTCCTCTCCCCTCCTCTCCCCTCCTCTCCCCACCTCTCCCCTCCTCTCCCCTCCTCTCCCCCCGTCTCCCCACCTCTCCCCCTCCTCTCCCCTCCTCTCCCCCCGTCTCCCCACCTCTCCCCACCTCTCCCCTCCTCTCCCCACCTCTCCCCACCTCTCCCCTCCTCTCCCCCTGTCTCCCCACCTCTCCCCACCTCTCCCCTCCTCTCCCCACCTCTCCCCACCTCTCCCCTCCTCTCCCCCCTCTCCCCCCGTCTCCCCACCTCTCCCCACCTCTCCCCCCTCCCCTCCCTCCTCTCCCCCTCTCCCCTCCTTTCCCCCCCTCTCCCCTCCTCTCCCCACCTCTCCCCTCCTCTCTCCACTTCTCCCCTCCTCTCATGTGGGGCTACCTTTCTCCTTGAGCAGCCTCCTGATGTGGTGGTACTCACAGGCCTGGCCACGAGCAGGGGCTCTGCCTGAGTGTCCTCACCTTCTGCACACATCAAGCACCTCTTCTTGCTGCTAGAAGAGCCTGAACTGCCTTCTGCCCAGACATCTGAAGAGGCATCAGTGCCATCCTGTCCTGAGCATTGTTGGTCCTCTGATGCTTCATGGAGGAGGTGACCTCCATCCTCTCCTGGGGATGGACACTTTGCAGGTGATGTTCTAAGCCCTACCCCATACATCCTCGGGCTGGGCAAAGCTGGGACTCAGTATGACACTCTGCGTCCTTGTGTCACTCCAAGGCTACTGGGTCTACAGAGGCCAAACCACGGCAGAACCCCCTTTCTTGCCTTTTTGTTCTCGGCAGTAGAGCAAATAGCTTTCTCAGTCTCAGGGCTGCGAGTCTTCTTGCAGATGAGGAGAAACTGCGGAACACTGGAAAGTCTTACTGCTTCCTGCTACGATCCTAAAGACAGTTTCTCATGCTTGTGTTGTGCAGTTAACAGGGCCAGGCTGAGATCCCCAGCACCAGGGCGAGACATCAGCCCTAGAGCACCCATGGGCAGTCGGGTTAGCCGGCACACACAGCTGTCTACTTTCAGGGCCCTTAAAACGCCTGGGCTCAGCCAGTCTGGCTTCACTGGAGAACTGCCTTCTCAGGACAGTTCACCCTGGTTCTGTTTGATGTTTTTTTTTTTTAACATGACTGAAAATATAAGTCCTGAGTAAATCAACTAGAGGCCGAGTTTGTCATCTTCCCCAAAGTGAAATTTGAAAAAGAAACAGGACTCTGGGCCTCAGATGGCTCAACATGCTTATCACTTCTGTTGGGAGGGAGCTTGGTTTTGGGCTCCCAGCATCCTTTCTCCTTGGCTGGTGGAGTCTCTTCCCTGCTTATTTCAAGACTGAGGGTGTCTAGGCTACAGAGAGGAGGGGAGTGGAGAGCCTGGGAAGTATATATGCTGCCAAAGCAAGTGTAAGAGCCTGTGAGGTGGGTTTCTGGGGCTCAATCACTGGGGCTGCCTCTTCCTACCTGTGTGGCGGGGGGTGGGCAGTGGTGGGGCTGGATTAGGCTGCTGAGGCCTGGGGAGGCTGTGTCTCCCCATCCTACTCCGGACTTGCCAGGCTGGGTGACATCCCACGCTGACCTGGGGAACAACCCAGGGTGGGTGAGGTGGGGGAGGCCTCTTTTTCTTTTTGAGATGAGCCATTCTCTCTCCTGGTTGGAAGTAAGGTGTTTTCCAGCTTTGGTTTTAATGCCCAGGTCCTGTCTGTCTGTTCTGGGCCAGGCACTGTTCTGACTCTGGGACCCTGCTCTCCAGGACTGTGGGCTTTAAAGGAAGACTTAAATGAAAAAGAAATTACAAGCATGATTGCTTACTGCACAGGGAATAGAGGGAGGGGATTTTGCTTGGTGAGGGACTGGTTGGAGCCAGCCCTGAGAAAGGGGCATTTCAGGTGGAAGCCAGAGAATGAAAAGGGCAAGAACCAGTTCCAGGCAGAGGGGTCCCTGGTGGGGGATGGGGAAGGAGGCTATAGCTAGGTGATGGAAATAGGTCAGGTGGGCCCTGGAGAGCCCCAGGGTCACCAGATAGGGTTGTTGTTGTTTTTAACTGAAGTAGACCCTGATGATGGGAAGGATTGAAGGCAGGAGAAGAAGGGGACGACAGAGGATGAGGTGGTTGGATGGCATCACTGACTCAACGGACATGAGTTTGAGCGAGCTCTGGGAGATGGTGAAGGGCACGAAAGCCTGGCGTGCTGCAGTCCACAGGGTCACAAAGAGTCAGACACGACTGAGTGACTGAGACACAATAGTTGATTTACAGTGTCATGTTAGTTTCAGGCATGCAGCACAGTGATCCAGTTATTTTTCACACACACATATATTCCCTTATAGGTTATTATAAAATATTGAGTTAGGTCCTTCTTTTAACTTTGTCTGGACATCTGGGGACTACTAAAGGTTTTAAGCTGGGGAATGCCTGGTCATATTTGCATTGCTTGAAGAGCCACAGCTGTGGTCCAAGAAGCAGATGGGGCTGGAAGAAGAGAAGAAGAGCTAGGAGAGGTGGTCCAGGCTGGAGAGAGAGGGGTGGGGCAAAGAGAAAGGAGTGGCAGGAGAGGTTGTGGAGTTGGGACCATAGCTCTTGGTCATCAGTTGAACGTGGGAGTGATGAGAGAGAGGTTGCCCAGGTCTGTGTATTAGGCAGTGGGGATGGGGAGCTGTGGCTGGAGGTGGGAGCTCATGGAAGTGTGGGAGTCTCTCCCCTGCTGAGCTGGGAGTGCCTTGGGAATCCTGCAGGTAGAATGCAGCTGAGAGGCCTATACCCGAGCCAGGGGTTTGGGAACAGGTTGTGCAGCAGAGCTCGGGGGTGGGGTGGGGAGGTAGGGAGGGGAGGACCCAAGAGAGACGGAGGAGGTGAGGCGGCTGAGGATGGGCCAGTGGAGGCAGGCATCATGGTGCCTCTTGCTTTCAGGAGGTCACTGATGCCTCTGGGCTTGTGAGAAGGTCATCATCCCACACATTGGTGGTTGGGGAACTGGGAGAGTGGCGGGGGCCTGAAGGAGATAAGGAGAGGGGACAAGCCAGGGAAGAGGCTCATAAAAGCTCTTCTCCCAGGGCAAGGACTGTACGGGTTTTCTTTCTGGAAATGGGGCCAGGAGGTGGGGAGAAAGCTTGGCCAGAGGAGGAAGTGAGCAGTCATGGAGCTTCTAGGAAGAGTGGCAGGTGCTGAGCCCAGGCTTACATCTTGCAGGGCTGAGCCTCACTGGTAAGAGGGCACGCTTCCCTTGTACCGGGTCGGGGCGTGCACTGGGGGGATGGCTTGGGAGTTTGGAAGAGAGGCGAGAGCATACCTGCCTGCAGGCCTCTGCGTTCTCCGGGAGGTAGGAGGTGAGTTCATTCGTGTGAGAAGGAGCCCTGGGGGGTCTCCGTGGTGGGGGAGGTCGAGAGCAGCCTACACACTCTGCTCTGAATCCTGGCAGACCTAGAGCACTGGAGGCTGGTGGTGGTGGCGCCGTCTGTCCGCCCGGCCGAGTGGTTTCCGTTCAGCCCTCCTGTCCTACACACACAGGCCTGAGCTGGGGCTGGTGCCTCTTGGGGCTTTGGCCAAGCTCGTGCTGATGGATGGGCACAGAGCCTAGGGGTTTAAGTGGCAGCAAGAGTGTGGCTAGAGCGCTGCACCAGGCTGAAGAGAGAGGTGGAGAGTCAGAGGCCGAGCAGCCTGGGCCTGGTCCCCACGGGTGTTGTCACTCTGGTCATCATTGCATCAGAGAATAGAGAGTTCCACTCCCGTTCACAGATCTTAGGGCTGGTGCTAAGTAGGGCAGGGTCAAAGCACCAGGGGCTCCTGGGTTATCCTGCGAGTGGGTTTGGACCTCACCTTCCAGGGCACAGGAGCCAGCTTTTGGTTCCCCCCAGGTGGCACTGCTCACAGCACCCGGAGGTGGAGCCAGAGTACCTTTATGATGATAAAGAGCAGGGTGAGACTTCCGGGTCTGGTCCTCAATAAAGAAGGCGTGTTTGTTTGGACAGAGTCTCAGTGGGTGGGTGGTTGATCTTTCCCACATCCCCCAGAAGGTTTTATAGGCTTAGGAAGGTGTCCCTGCGCTGTACACTGCCTTCCCTCCTTCCTTCTTGGTAACAAATGGCTGGTGGCTGTCCAGCTGGGCACCATGGAGACAGCGTGTGTTGGGGATTGCATCTGGTGGAGATGGGTGCTCCATGCCATCCTCAGCCACCTTGGCTGAGACTATCTCAGAGCTACCAGGCTTCAGAGGAGGACAGTGGTTAGACCAGGTGCACTCTGGATGGAGGGGCAGGCGTTAATCTATCACCATGACAGTATGTGGTGCTGATCTTGTTTTTGGCCGTGTCGGGTCTCAGTTGCAGCATGAGGAATCTTCTGTTGCAGCACATGGACTATCTAGTTGTGGCACACGGACTCTCTAGTTGGCGGCGTACAGACTTTGCTGCTCTGTGGCATGTGGGATCTTAGTTCTCCCACCAACGATGGAACCCAGGTTCCATGCATTGGAAGGCAGATTCTTAACCCCTGGGCCACCAGGGAAGTCCCCTACCATGCTGATCTTGAGGGGGCTTGAGTATGTTCCCATTGTGAGAGGAGAGGAGGCCGTTTGGGCCCTTTGGTGAAGCCAGATCACCTTTCATAAAGTGACCAGACTTGGCCATCAGGGATGCACCAAGGGCTCCACGCATGTCAGGGCTGGACCGCGCTGCTGTTTAAACACTCAAGACCTACAGTTGCTTATTTCAAATGAGTAGGAATAGAAAATAAATATTTATTTAGCTTCTCTACAGGAGTCTGACTTAGGCTTATGATTGATTGCAGAGACCAGAAACTGAACCGAATTTGGGCAAACTAACCTGAGTTTATTGAGAGGACCCCCCTGGAGTGCAGCTGGCAGGAGGCACAGTTGAGCCTTGAGGGGATGGCATTGCCCGCCCCATCCCTGTTCCCACCATGACCCTGTCTCACGCTAGGGGCCTGAGTCACGTGGTTTTCCAAGGCTGCCTGACCTGTGGGCTAGGTGAGGAGGAAACGGGAGAACTCTTCAGCCATCTGGGCAGAGTGCTGGGAGTCAGCACACTTAAGATTCAGGTCCAGCAGCCTTGCCATGCTGGAGGAGGGCACTTCAGTGCACTCTAATATTCTTGCCTGGAGAATGCCGTGACAGAGGAGTCTGGCGGGCTACGGCCCATAGGATTGCAAAGAGTCAAACACGGCTGAACTTAGCACGCATGTGTGCAGTGTTACCGTGTAGCTGTATTCCCATTTAATGGATGAGGAAGCTGAGTCCAGATGAGGCAGGCTGTCTCTGGCCACAGAATCTGGGCTTCTGCCACCCACAGTGGCTTCCCAATCTCATCACTGGAAGCAGCCCATGTTCCTGAGGCTGGCGTTGGGTCTCGAGGGCCACGCCTAGCTCAGTTTATTATCCCTGAGGCTTGGTGGCCCATCCTCTGCCCACCCCCACGCCCAGGCCGCCCATCTGCAGCCCCAGGCTCCTCTTCAGGCGGTGCAGGATGTAGTGCAGGATTTCCCTGGAGGGGTCAGCCAGTTCCCACTGGAAGTTGCTGACTTGCTGCTTTGTTTCTCTCCTCTCTGCAGCCGGGTCTTCAAGACGGACATGGAGCTGGAGGTTTTGCGCTACACCAATAAAATCTCCAGTGAGGCCCACCGGGAGGTAAGCTGGGCGCTGGCTCGTTGGACCAGCCATTTGGGAGGGCCAGGGAAGCAGCCTTGCTCTGTGTGGGCCGAGAGGGGAGTGTTGAGATGGACGATCTCAGGGTGCATTGGCCCCCAGGAAGGTCTGGGGCGGGAAGTGCCTGTGCAGGCTGGAAGTGCAGTGCTGGCTCCTTATTGTTCCTCAGTAGGGACAGGACATGCAGGACAGAGGCTCTGCCCCAGTTTCTCACCTTAAAACTCCCACTCTCAGAGAATTTCCCAACAAGAAGTACCCCCTTCTGGGAGAATAGGACTCTCCCTCCTGGCATCCTGGCTGTCCCAGCTCCTTTGAAAGAATCTGTGGTCCTTGGGACTTCCCTGGTGGTCCGGTGGTTAAGAGACCACCTTCCAATGCAGGGGTGTGGGTTCGCTCCCTGGCTGAGGAACTAAGATCCCACATGCCACAGGGTGTGGCCAAAAGTTTAAATAAATAAATAAAACCCGTTAAAAAAGAATCTATTGTCCTTACCCACGAATCCCGCACATTTGTTACCATCATACATTTTCTGAAAACACCCTCACATGTTTTTTCCCAGACCTCTCCACTTGACCCGAAGGAAGTTTATTTCCCAAAAAGAGTCTGGCTGAGTGGGCTAGCCCAGGACCTACTCACTGACCTCTGCAGCCTTGTGTCAGGAGACAGACGGGGATCCTTCGGAGCAACAGAGTCTGTTGTTCCAGTTCATGTCTGGGTTTTATAAGGAGGGAAGCCTTCTAGGATAGTGGCCATGGCTTTCTGAGCAGTAAGTATTCACCCGACACTTCTTGGTTAAATCTTCACTCGCCTGCCGAGGTGTTTATTGACTGCTGAATAGAAGTGCCCCGGAGTGGTTTAAATAAACTGTATGACTTTGGAGCTTTAAAAAAAAAAGTTCTAATTTGTCACATTTCTGCACCACTGTGCGCACGTACCTTTTTTTTTTTTTTAAGACGTGATTCTTTGGAAAAAGTGCTATACATTATTTATAAGGCAGTGTTACTTATCTCCTTAATACAAATGTCTTTGCTTAATATCCATCCTCCAGGTAATGAAGGCTGTAAAAGTGGGAATGAAAGAATATGAGATGGAAAGGTAAGCTACCGTGTTTCTCTGGGTAAAGATTAAAATGTAAAAAGCGGTAATTGATGTTCCCCGAGCGAGTTAACAGATGAGGCGCGGTGGCCGGCGCACAGATTGAGCGGGGATTAGGGGCAGACTGAACTTCGTGGGCAGAGAGGATTTCTCTCCTGACTGGGCCACCTCCCTGCCTCTTGGCAGAGTGTTTGATGGTAATGCTCTTTGATTACTTTTCAGGGTGGTTTAGTGCCCCAGCGTTCCACTCTTGGACTTTCTGCCATTTGTGGGAAACTTTACCGAATAGCTGCTATTGTGACTCTGAAAGCCGCTAGTAAAACAGTTTGCCATTTTTATGTGTAAACACTGCCATTATGTCTGCTGTGCTTGGATGACTGGGTCAAGGGATGGTTAAGTGGCTCATAAAGAGTTCTGCAGAGCTCCGTCGTCCTGTGGCTCCAATTAGGCTGAGCCCGTTGCCAGCCGGGGGCCTTGACGTGGGGTGGGGGCTGCCCCTCTATCCTGGGTGTGGCCCCGGCCAGTTCCTCAGCCCCACTCCGGGACCCAGGGGTCAGCAGGCTGCTCCCCAGGGCATGAAGAAGCCCTGCAGTCAGCCCCAAGCTGCCCCAGTGGCTGCCCTCCCCGCCGCCTCCTGGGGCAAGAAGCCGCATTCCGAAGTCTCCCGCTAGTGGCCACACCACCAGGGAGCCTCCGTCCTGTGGAGAGAGGATACTGAAGAGGCTGCCATTTTTCCATGAGTGACATAATAAGAAATGCGTGTTTTGTCTCTGCCACCAGTTCCTGGCACAGAGCTTGTAAAACCTTTGAAATCCCCTCATAGAGAGGAGCATATGGTTATTTACAGTAAGCCCCTTTCCACCACACCTGAGTTTATACTAACGAGTGAGTGAGTGTGAAAGTTTCTCAGTTGTGTCTGACTCTGTGAGCCCATGGACTACACAGTCCATGGCATTCCCCAGGCCAGAACACTGGAGTGGGTAGCCTTTCTCTTCTCCAGGGGATCTTCCCAACCCAGGGATCGAACCCAGGTCTTCTGCATTGCAGGTGGATTCTTTACCAGCTGAGCCACAAGGGAAGCCCAAGAATACTGGATTAGGTAGCCTATCCCTTCTCCAGCGGATCTTCCTGACCCAGGAATCGAACCGGGATCTCCTGCATTGCAGGCAGATTCTTTTCCAACTGAGCCCTCAAGGAAGCCCCTTAAATTAATGAAGGACCCTCAGAGTGGGAGGAGAGAGGCACTAGAGATTGAGACTGAGTTCTGACTGTGATTTAATCAGTCGTGTATCTAAGGCGGTAATGGCACTTCCATAAAAGCCCTAAACCACAGAGTTTGGAGAGCATCTCGGTTGGCGAACATGAGGAGGTGGTGGGAGGGTGGCCCTGGAGAGGGTTGGACGCTCTGCCCTTCCCCCGACACCTGGCCCTGTGCTGCTCCCCCATTCAGCCCTTGCTGAGTTTTATCTTTCATAATAAAGTGACTGTAGCAAGTAAAGCACTGTCCTGAGCTCTGTAAGCCATGCTAGCAGACTATGAAACCCAAGACGAGGCTTGGTGGGAACCCCTGATTTCAGGCTGATCACTGATCGGAGTTTAGTAAAAGGGGCCTGGGCTTGGGCTTGGTGCCTGCAGAGTGGGCCAGTTTTGTGGTGTGGAGCCCTTAATCTGTGGCATCTGCAACTAACTCCCGCAGTCAGTGTCAGAAGGTGTCACAGAGAACTGGAGAATTGCTTAGTGTGGAAAACCCACTTATTTGATGTCAGAAATGTTGCGAGCACAAAAAAATGTTTTACCCTGTACCATCCATCCTGGGCTGTGCCTTCCTGCCTGGCCTTGTAAGAGCTCGGTGCTGCTCCTCTTACCCCCTTGCAGGGCCCAAGTCTACCCGAGGTGCCCTCGGGGTTGGTCTGCCTCCACACCCCTAGCCTGTTCTGACAGCCCACCTCATCAGTTCAGGGTGAGGGTGAGGTGCAGACAGAATCGGCTGTGGGCATCGTGGACATTCGTGTTCATCATCATTCTGGGCTTTGGGGGTAGGCATCTTTTTCTCCAAAGTCTAATAACCTGTAAAGGAGTCCTCTGTATTTCTCTCTTCTTATCCTGGGAGATAAGAGATTAACATGGCCTCAGAGGCCCCGTTGCTGTACCTTCCCACGAGAGGGCACAGAACTGGTGCGTCTTCAGGGACCCAGCTCTGTCACTCCTGCCAGAGGAGGACTCTTGGCTCCCCTTGGTCTCCTGCTGCAATACCGTATCTGCCCCAGGATTCCTATGGGTGTGGGCCCTGGGTCAGGGGCCGACCACTTGAAATACCTCCTCCTGTTCCCTTACTCCCTGACCCCAGGCAATAGAGGCCTTTTTTTTCTTTCTTTCTTTTAATGAGAAATTTCAAATACTCCCCAAGTAGACTCACTGGAAGGGCCCCTGATGCTGGGAAAGATTGAAGGCAAAAGGAGAAGAGGACCGCAGAGGATGAGATGGTTGGATGGCATCACCGACTCAGTGGACATGAGTTTGAGCAAACTCCAGGAGATGGTGAAGGACAGGGAAGCCCGGTGGGCTGCCGTCCATGGGGTCCCAAAGAGTCAGATATGACTGAGCGACTGAACAACAGCAGCTACAGAGGAGTGTAATGAACACCCAAGTCCCCATCAGGGCTTTTGTTTAGTTTTGTTTTGCTGGAGCATTTAAAACCAAACCCCAGACATGGAGTCATCTCACCTGTAAAATACGTCAGTGGGTGTCTCAGCGGATGAGGGTACTTTTTTCCTTTTCACATAACCACTAAGTAAGTGAAAGGTCATCTTTAATATTACAAGTGTCTAGGTCACATTGTCTAAAGCTGTGCTTTTCGAGTTGGTCTGTGTGAGTTGGGATTCAGCATCTACATGTTGCGGCTGTCATTTGAAGGAGAACCTCTTGACAAGCTGAGCTCTGGTGAGAGCTTACATCTGTCTACACACTGCTTGGTCTCCCCCTCACCCCGCCCTGCCCCCTGCCCATCCCAGGCTGGCCCCACTGCCGCCTCCTCTGTGGATCGGGGTGGACCTCCGAGAAATGATTCTGAGGTTCTAGGCCAGAAGCAGCCACCCTGAGGGTGATGAGGGGCATTAATCCAGCTCAAGTGCCGGTGGGTGCACTGTTGTGCACCTACTATGTGCTGTGTCCACCCTGCAGCTGGCTGTGGGGGATACAGATGGGAAGCGGTGCCTGCCCTCACAGCCTCAGCCAGGCAGGGCAGGGGGTTATCTGATCTGTGGGTCCCTGAACCCTGAGAGGAGGGGGTTCCTGGGGTGGAGGGTGGGGGTGATTTTCCCCTTGGAGAAAAGCTGAGGCAGAGATAATGAGAACAAGAGATGGAGTCTGTTCCTGAAGGGCAAGGGGGATGGGAGAGGCAGGACAAGTGACCCTGGGGAGCAGATGATGTTGCCCCCCGCCGGCTCCCCAGCTAGAGGCAATGGGAAGGTGATTGTCCTGGGAAAGATTGAAGATGGAGGAGAAGGGGATAACAGAGGATGAGACAGTTGGATGGCATCACCAACTCAATGGACATGAGTTTGAGCAAGCTCTGGGAGTTGGTGATGGACAGGGAAGCCTGGCGTGCTACAGTCCATAGGGTCGCAAAGAGTCAGACACAACTGAGCAACTGAACTGAACTGTCCTGGGACACTGTCACATCTTGGGGTGTCCCTGGCCAGATTTGAGGAGGGCACCCCCTACTGCTGATGCCACCGCTCAGTCTTCAGTGGTGAGGTGGGCCCACATCTCTGCCTCAGGCTTGCTCTCCCCACAGGCATGTCTCTGTCATGGCCTGGGATGCTGTTTTGTGGCCTGTGTCCTTGGAGCCTAGGAACTTCCCTTTAGAGGCCCCAGCATCTCATTAATCTGCAGCATCCGCCCCACAGTTGGTGTCAGGAAATACACGTGGGTGAGTTAGATGGATGGGTGCGCAAGAGAAGAAAATGTCCTGAACTGCTTTTCTCCTGTCCTCTCTGCCGGCTGTAAACTTCAGAGTTCTCTTGACTGAGTGGGAGTGTGAGATGTCGTCTGAAGCAGGTGGAGGTTCCCCCGGAGGTGTGGTGCTCATTACACAGGCTGGACTGATGCCCGGGATGGTCCAAGGCAGCGACTTCCCTGTAGGCCACTGACCCCCGGGTTGGAAGTGTCCCTAGAATCTTCTGGATGTTCTGCTGGGAGCATGGCCAAGCCCCAGCCCCACAGAAGGGGGAACTCAGGGCAAGAAGCACAGGGACCCTTGCATGTCAGGATTGAAGCGGGAGGAGACAGGACTGACTTTCCAGAAGGAGGGCACACCACCCCCAGCACAATGGTGCTCAGACCCAGACAGGGGCTGCTGGCCAGGAGACCCAGTTCTAAGCCTCATCTCGTTTTGTTTCATCATCAAAGGTTTGTCATAAAATATTCAGGGCACATTCGAAAAATGGAAGCAACCCACTGCCATTTATTAAGACTCCCCGCTCCTCTGCGCTGTGCCTGTGAGCAGGGTTCCAGAGGAAATGAAAATCAGTTTCCGCAATTGAGGTGTCGTAAATTGTATTAAGCTGATGAGACGTTAATGTTTGGGTAAATCGGGCGCTAAGGGCATCTGACTGCAGGCCCAGCCAGGCAGCGCGCTTTACCGCCCCATATTATTTAATGTTCGTGGCGGCACCGGCTTGTAGCGGCCGGCGTGGGGCTGGCAGCTGAATCAATTACCTGCAAACACTAATTTAGAGTACGCTCAATTGGCTGTGTAAGCAGGTCCGGGTTCACATTTGCCACGAGGAGATTAATAACTTGACGTTTTTTGACAGTCTGGGACCTTAATTGAAATCGCGCTCTCTCTCCAGGCGGTGAATGGGGACATTTCGGGCCCTTTCCCGGCAGCTTCCCGGGGGTTGTGGGTGTCACTGACTAGGCAGAGGGGTCTGTGAGGGCTATAAGGGACAAGCAGAGTGTTGTCCTCCTCCCCTGGCTGGGGTCCTTCTTGGCAGACCCTGTCTGGAGACCCCTGTCAGGGCCTGATTCTCCCTGTGCCCCGTCACAGACGGCAGCCCACACTTAAGAGTCTCCTGTCTTCTTTGAGTCATTTGTTGGTGACCAGCTGCCTGGCAGGGCCGCTCTGCACTCAGAGTGGCCCTGCTTCTTCCTGCCCTTTGGTCAGAGGGAGGAAGTCACTGTTCTGTGTGTTCCGTGTGCCCACTGGGCCCGGACTGGGAGTGGGGAGATGGGACCTGGCCTGAGGGGCTTCTCCCCAGGGATGCAGGGGGGTCCCCCCGCATATGCAACCCCCGCACATACACGTCACACAGACACACTGCACCACTCATATCACACACACACTCTTATCACATGTCCTGTCTCACAAACACCCCACCACTTACACCACACACACATTCCCCACTGCTCACACCACATATCCCACACATGCACATACACACACTCCACCACATACTCTGCAACCCATCCTCCCACAAACTCCTCGTCATTCGCCTCACACCATACACACACACACACACACACACACACACACACACACACCCCCCACACCATATATTCCACAAACTCACATCCCATCACATATGCGCACACACCCAGCACTCATACCACACACACACACACTGCCACACATTCTCTCACACACATGCCAGCTCTCATATCACATATCACTCACCTCACACACAGTCCACCACATACTTGCACTGCAACACACACTCCCTCACAAACTCACATCCCGTCATACGCACACACACCCCACTCACTGCTCATACCACACCCACATGCCCCACCACACACACACACACCACACATATACCACACACCACACCATACACTCACGCATGAATTCCCTCCAGCCGTGTGTCGCTGGATCTGGTGGTTGAGCTTTCAGTTTACCCACCCCAGGAAATAGGCTGCAAAAAAAAAAAAAAAACAAAAACCCTTGCTGTGTTCTTGTTAAACAAGGCCTATGTTGTTTTGTTTTTCCTGAGGATTAGAAAATGTTACTCCAGTGACGATAATTGGAAGGTGGGAGAGTTTACCGGAAGCCTCACAACCCTATGAACCCGTGGCGATTGTGGCCGCAGAGAGCGTAGGCAGGTGTGGAGAGTTCTCTCTCCCACCCAGGCCTTGCCCGCACAGTTGACCCTGACTGCCCCGCACCCCGCCGCCCAAATTCTCTGCAGTGCCACCCCGCTCTCACTGGTCTGGCCAGTTTCTCAGATCCGCAGAAGCTGCGTCTCCCGCTCTCGCCCTATGGCCCTCTTTCTCTGCCCGCCCCTCGTGGTCCACCTCGTGGCCCCTGAGGGGCCATCTCGTAGACTCTTGGGCCTGCATGGTTCTCCTCTGGCTCTGGGTCTTGCCCAGGGCTCTCCCTGCCGGCACGGTGGTCAGGCATGGCCCTGCGTGTCTTTGGCCACCCCATGGGTCTCGCTGGAGATCCAGGTTTCATCGGTGATGCAGATCACCAAGAGGTCCTTATTGCTTCCTGCTTTCCTGGAGGGTCTGGAGATGTCACCTGGAGTGATCCAACCTAATGTGGTCTCAGCCTGGACAAGCTTGGGCCTCTGTGAGACTGCCCTCTGCTTATTACCCTGGGAAGCTACTAGACTTTTGCCTGGGGCCTCTGAGGTAGGCCTGGGTCCAGGCAACCTCTGAGACTAGAGCCGCTAGGTAGGTACAGGTGTAATGGGCCCTCTCCGTGGGCCTGGCTGCTGTCCGGGCAGTGAGCGCCTCGCACCCTCCACAGCAGACAGGACTCACTCTCGCCCACCACCCTGAGGGATGCGGCTGTGGCCTGGCCCGCTGAGACCCCCAGGTCTGGTGTGGCCAAACCGGCTCTTTGCCTTGTGCTGTGAGGCCGGTGCGGGTTTCCTGCCAGCACTTCCTCGGCTGTTGGAGATGGACCACACACAGCCCACCACGAGGGGGTCAGGAAACCCCCGTCTGTTCGGTGCACCCCTCAGGAAGGCCGTCCATGAGTCTTGCCCCCCCACCAGCCATGCACGCCTTGGTGTTCAAGCTGAGCCCTTTCTGAGAAGTCAGAGCTGTCTTGGGTGGAGAATTCCTGGAATTCTGAACAGACTTGACCTCACCCTGGGCCACCCAGGATCAGAGAGGGGAACTATGGGGCTCTGCAGAGTCCGATGTCTGAAGTGTAGGTGGCCCTTGAGGCTGGAAGGCTGTGGGGATCTGTGGCTTGAAGCCTGGATAGCTCATTTTGATTGAAAAATAACTGAGAAATGGGCACATTTAGGACATAAACCAAGTGTCTGGTAAGTGGCTCAGACTGTAAAGAATCTCCCTACAATGCAGGAGACGCTGGTTAGATCCCTGGGTCAGGAAAATCCTCTGGAGATGGGAATGGCAACCTACTCTGGTATTCCTGCCGGGGAAATCCCATGGACAGAGGACCCTGGTAGGCTACAGTCCATGGGGTCGAAAAGAGTCAGACATGACTGAGAAACTAACACTTGCACTTTCAGGACAGAAACTAGACTGCTTGCTATTCAGCCAGAAAGCTCAGCAAAGAACTGGAGGGAAGGGCTTCTGCAAGTATGCACCCTGGTTAATGCAACTGTAATTAGGGCTTTTGGGGCAAACCCAACAGAAATAGGCATTTTCTTTTCACATCCCAGGGGAATTGCCCTTGGAGAACCCATTAAATAACAGTAGTGCTGGTTGGCATCTTTATGGATTTGCCTCTAGTATGTCACCATTGAACCTGGTGCTGACTGTTGATTTTCGATAAATATTTATCATCAGTATAAGGAAGTAGTGTTTTCTTCCTGGCTTGCTAAGAGATTTTATCAGGAAAGGATGTTGGATTTTATCAGCCTTTTGTCTCTGTGTTTTAAGCAGTTAATAAACTTTTAACTTCAGAACAGTTTTAGATCACAGAAAAGTTATAGGAATATTACAGACAGTTCTCTTTTTCCGCTGTCACTAATGTGCTTGTGATACACTGTCACAGCTAATGGACAGTGTTAATACATTATCATTATTGAAAGTCCATATTTTATTCCAATTTCCGTAATACCTTTTATTTCTTTTATTTCTTTGTACTAGTGCAGCATGCGGGATCTTAGTTCCCTGACCAGGAATCGAACCCGTGCCCCCTGCAGTGCAAGCACTGAGTCCTAACTACTAACCACCAGTGAATTCCTTCCTAGCTTTTACCTAATAACTTTCTTCTGTTCCAGGATCCCACATTTCATTTAGGCTCCCCTGCTGCTGCTGCTAAGTCGCCTCAGTCGTGTCCAACTCTGTGCAACCCCAGAAACGGCAGCCTACCTGGTTCCCCCGTCCCTGGGATTCTCCAGGCAAGAACACTGGAGTGGGTTGCCATTTCCTTCTCCAGTGCATGAAAGTGAAAAGTGAAAGTGAAGTCGCTCAGTCGTGTCTGACTCTTAGCGACCCCATGGACTACAGCCCACCAGGCTCCTCCGTCCATGGGATTTTCCAGGCAAGAGCACTGGGGTGGGGTGCCATCGCCTTCTCTGTAGGCTCCCCTGGCTTGCAGCAATTTCTACAACTTTCTCTGTTTTCAGTGACCTAAAGTTCTGAGTGGTCAGGTATTTTGCAGAACGTCCCTCAGCTTTAGTTTTTCTGATGTTTTTCTCCTGGTTAGACTGGAGGTATGTGTCATTGGGAGGAGGACCCCAAAGGTAAAGGGCCACTTTTATATGTCATCACTGTGAGAGTATGTGCTCGTGACCTGACTCAGCACTGATGCTGATCTTGATCACCTGACTGAGGCAGTGTCTGTCGCGTTTTTCCACTGTAAACATACTTGTTTTCCCACTTTCCGTACTATATTCTTCAAAAGTCACAGTATGCAGCTCATGCTTAAGGGGCGTTATGCTCTGTCTCCTTGAGTGGGGAGTTTTCTACATACACTTTATAATTCTTCTGTAGTGGAGATTTGTCTCTTGTTTCCTGTTTATTCAATGGTTTATTTGCTTCTGTCTGTATGGATTCATAGATATTGTGTTTTATACCTTGGGTTATAAACCAATATTACACTATTTTATTGCTTAAATTGTTCCAGCTTGACCATTGGGGATTCTTAAATTAGGCTCCTTTGTCCCTCTGATATACCCCGTAATTTTGCTTCTTGAGTACTTCCTTCCTTTCTGGCCCTGCAGGATGCTCCAGGCTCATCTTGTATATTTCCTGCTCCATCCCTCAAATCAGCCATTTCTCTGAGAAGCCCTGGTTGCTTTTACTGGAGCACAGTATCATATACCAAGACCAGGCACTGGGTGTCCCTTAGATGAATTATGTGAGCAGACTTCCCGGTGCAGAACCAGCCTGGCATCCCTGGTACGCCTTACTTTATTGTGGTGGATTCCTGTTTTAATAAGCTGCAGGACTGAAAGGGGAGGCAGTGTACTTCGGTGATTAGGGCGTGGTCTCTGCAGACTGGTGTCCTGGGTTAGGGTCACAGTTGTGCCATGGTTTCCTCATCTGGAAGAAAGGATAATAATAGCACTTCATAGGATGGTTGGGAGGATTTGGTGAGTTGATTGATACATGTACACTATATAGAACAGTGTAGGTAGTGAGCATCATAATGGTTGTTTTGATGATATTCTTTTACTAGCATTGTATGTAGGTTCCAAAACAAGGGATTGAGGTATACTTCTATTTTTTCTTCAGCTGTATTGTTTTTTTGAGATCATGATTTGGGAAGCTCTCCACTTTCTAAATTGATCCATCTTAACAGTTTAGAAAACATCGGGGCTGTCTACTCCTTGAAGGTATAAAGAAGTCTTTTGATGTTGTCAGAACCCATTGTTTCTTTTGGGAGAATTTCTCTGATACCTTTTTAAGTTTCTCACAGAGGATGTTTTATTCTGACTTTATCCCTCTTAAAGTCAATACAGTACACTTTCCTAGAAGGTTTTTGTTTTCATCAAGAATTTTGAACTTCTTAGAAGCAAGTTATCAATTTTATTCTCTTAATTTTAAAAACTACATTCTCTAGGGAATTCCGTGGTGTTCCAGTGGTTCAGACACAGTGGTTTCACTGCCAGGGCCCAGGTTTAATCCCTGATTGGGAAACTAAGATCCTGCTAGCCACAGAGCATGGCTCCCACCCCCACCCCCAAATTCTCTGTAACTATAGTTGTATTTCCTTTCTCATTCTTGTTCTTTTTTATTGAGTAGCACTGCTAAAACTGTATCAGTTTTATTGGTATTGTCATAAACCCGCTATTAAACATAATTTATTGGTTCTGCTTGTCTAACTCATGGATTCCTAGTTTCAATATTGGTTCCTTTCTCCCCCCACTTCCTCACCTTGTTTTGAACATCTGTCTTTTAACTTGTTTAGTTGAATCTTAGTTTTTTGTTTTTTCTTCTTTAATAATATGTGAATTTTAGCTAATATATTTTAAAATACTGTCTTGACCATATCCTAAGAGGTTTTGATTGACTCATGTTTTAACCCCAGAAATGAACTAAAAGCATTTCTTTTCATTTTTAGGTAAATGTGGTTTGTTAACTTTTTGTTATTAGTTTCTGGTTTTATCACTGTTGTGACAGGTTCGGAGAAGGCAATGGCACCCCACTCCAGTGCTCTTGCCTGGAAAATCCCATGGACGGAGGAGCCTGGTGGGCTGCAGTCCATGGGGTTGCTAGGAGTCGGACACGACTGAGCGACTTCACTTTCACTTTTCACTTTCATGCATTGGCAATCCACTCCAGTGTTCTTGCCTGGGAGCCTGGTGGGCTGCCATCTCTGGGGTTGCACAGAGTCAGACATGACTGAAGTGACTTAGCAGCAGTAGCAGCAGTGACAGACTGTGGTCTATGTAAATTTTGAGATTTTTCTTTGTGGCTTTTGTAGACATCTTTTTGGGTAGTGTTGGTAAGCTCCAGTCCATGGGGTCGCTAAAAGTCGGACACAACTGAGCGACTTCACTTTCACTTTTCACTTTCATGCATTGGAGAAGGAAATGGCAACCCACTCCAGTATTCTTGCCTGGAGAATTCCAGGGACAGCCGTCTATGGGATCGCACAGAGTCGGACACGACTGAAGCGACTTAGCAGCAGCAGTTTTGGGTAGTATTTTATGGAATACTAGAAACTATTTTTTTTTATTTGTATATTACTTACTTTGGTGTATATTAAATCAGATTTCTTATCTTATTCCAATCCTCTGGCTCCTCCCCTTATTTTTTTATATTTAAGATTAAGAGAAATGGCTTTATGATTCTCTTTGTGATTCTTAGTAGCCCTTGTTTTGTTCATTTCCATCCCAAGTTGTTTGATGCCTAAAGGTTGATGATTGTGACATTATGGTGATTTTTACCTTTTTATGGCTTTTAAGAACCATTTTGACTTAATCCTTTTCGTCTTAAATCTGAGTTTAACTGATACTGGTTTTGCTATTAAATGTTTTCTTTGTGAAATTTGCCTAATATATCTTTGCTTACTCCTTTATTTTAAACTTTGTTCATTGGTTGCCATTTATCTGTTCCAAATGAAGCCCCTCTAAGTGTTAGGAGAGCCAGTGGCATCTGTGGTGATGACCAATACGTTTGATTTCTCATCAGAGTCTCCTTTGGCACATTCTGGTTTCTGTTCTGGCTTTGGGAAAAAAAAAAAAAATTTGTCTTTGGAAAGTTGGTGAAATTTCCTTTGTTCTGTTTTATGCATTCCATTTTTATTGTAGAATTTATCTTTAAATTAAGAAAAAATGGCCTGTATTTCTCTCCATTCTCTACCTCTGTTAAAAAGTTAATTAGATTCATAGTTATTTAGTTGTCACTGTGTTACTGAATCCAGGGTGGACCCGTATTTTGCCCTGTGTTCCCCCTTTCCTCTAAAGCAGCAGTCCCCAACCTTTCTGCCACGAGGGACCAGTTTCATGGAAAAGAATTTTTCCACAGACCAGGGTGGGGGAATGGTTTGGGGATGATTCAGGTACATTATATGTATTGGGCACTGTATTATTATTACATCAGCTCCACCCCAGATCATCAGGCATTAGATCTCGGAGGTTGGGGACCCCTGCTCTAAAGCATTTAGTTTAACCTTGAACATCAGGGGATCCTTTCCTTGCCTCCTATGTGAAGGATGGCTTCCCAGGTATTAAATCTCTGTTCTTTGAAAATATTCCCTTCATTGTTGCTGAAGACCTTGGGCAAATCATATGCTTTTCCTTTCTAGGGAGCTGTTAATTTTCTTGCCCGATGCATATAGGAATTTTTTTTAAATTTTCTGTTTATTTATTTTTGGCTGTGCTGGTTCTTCGTTGCTGTGCTGGGTGTTTGTTGCTGTGCGGGCTTTTCTCTAGTTGTGGTACGCAGGCTTCTCACTGTGGTGGCTCTTGTTGCAGAGCAGGAGCCCTAGAGCACACGGGCTTCACCAGTTGCATCTCTCGGGCTCTAGAGCACAGACTCAATAGTGGCCCACAGGCTTAGTTGCCCACAACATGTGGGATCTTCCTGGATCAGGGATTGAACCCACGTTTCCTGCATTGGCAGGCAGACTCTTTACCACTGAGCCACCAGGGGGGTCCTGCTTACAGGATTCTTGAGTGCTGCAATATCTCCCAAGGATCTGTCTTGGCGCCGTTCTGTGCGTCAGCTGGACTCCAGGAGTCACCGTTCCTCCAGCCTCGCCAGCTGGGTGGGAGCCCTGTAGGCAGCACCTGGAGAAGAGGTGTGAGTGGGCTTCGTGTTAGCTGACCGCTCTCTAGCCAGGCGGCGTGTGTGTGTGCAGAGGGCAGCACAGCTTTAGTGGCAGGACTCCAGTCAGGTGTGTTCTGACTTGGGCCAGTGAAGCGTCGAGCAAAGAAGCAGTCACACCTGCACACAGACCAGACAAGGTGCTGGAGGACACAGCCTGTCGACTGTGATCCAGGTGACAGGTCCGGTGATGTCACCAGCAGCTCTGTGGAGTCAGGAACAGCTGGGCCACCAGCAAGGACAGGCCAGAGGCGGTGGCCGCATGCACTGTCAAGTGAGTGTGTCATGCGCTCGCTCTGTATTTCCTGTCTGCTATCCCGCTGGTCACTACCCAGGCTCAGGCATTTATCCCCCAGGTCATGTTATCTGAGACTTGTGATGGAATTATTCATCATGTCACCCTGGACAGGTTTCACGCCCCCATCTTTCTGTGGCTTCCTTTCTTCTTAGTAATAGGCGCTAACGTGGTGGTGACCTACTGGGTGCCAACAGCTGTGTAGACAAGCCTGGGGTTGTCCCTACGACCTCCCAAATGGTCTAGAAACTGATTCTCTAATCTGAACAATGAAACCTTTCTTCTCCTCAGGGCCTTCATTTAGGGCCTTCATTCCACAGGTATTGGGTCACTGGCCATTGTCTTGGGGCTCTCATCTTTTCTCTTGCACTTCTGCATTGGTGGAAAGTTTGCAGGCTTGTCTTCCCGTTCACTTCCTGCCACCCCCTTCCAGAAGCTTTGCTCCTCCCAAATACACCCATTTGATAACCTGGCCACCATGCCTGTGGTCTTGGAGAGCCCCTCCCTATTACGGCCCCTTCTCCATCCATGACTGTTGGCTCTTGCTCTTCAGATGTGCTGTTCTTGTGGATCCCATAAAAACATGGGCTCAGGACTCGCTTTTAAATTTCCTCCCGTTTCCCACAGGGAGATTCACTTTGGCTCCTTCAGCGCAGCTGAGAGCCATCTGATTGACCCTGAGATGCTGGGTGCTGTTGAAATGGCTCAGGCCCAGAAGGAAAGGAGAGGAAGGTTAGGGTTGCCTGTGGATTCACTGTCAAGATGAGCCAGTCAGAGGTGCTGAGGACGGCATGAGCCACACCGGGGGTGCAGCGGGCTTCCGCCCTCTGGCAGTGGGAGACATCTCCCCAGCCCTGGCCGCTGCTGGAGTTGGTTTAGGCCATACCCCGAGCTGGCCTACCTCCCCCTGGGGCCCAGGTGAGATTGGCTTGCAGCCCCTGTGGGCTTCCAGAAACTTCTGTCAGGTTAAGGTCTTGTAGGAGAGGGGTTAGAACCTCTGGTGTCCCCACTATTTTCTACCATGTCCAAATCCAGAGGTTTATACTGGTGGGTAGCCCTTTGGGCTGGACCCAGGGCATAGGCAGAGTTAGTTTAGCTCACACAATGAGATTTTGTTTTGTTTTGGTCACTCTAATTTAACAATTAAAAATCAGGAAACTTCTCTAGACATTGAAATTAATAGTATTCTTGGGCCGGAGCACCCACAGAGCAGCAGCCCAGTAGGGCAGAGCCCTGCTGCCTCCCCCAGAACTAAGGCAGACCCCGCCCTCGCCTTTTCTCGTGACTCTCATGCCACTGGCTGTTTCATAGTTGAGAAAGATTTCTCAGATACAAGTGTCTCTATAAAAACACGGGAAGAGAGAAGATAATCAAAGGGGTCATGTATTCCAAGAAAAATGGGAGCCCTATGGGAAAAAAAGAAAAAAAAAGGCCGTTCTCATTTTGTGTATAAATCTCTGGTCAACTTCACTCCTTTACAAGTTACCAGGCAGGTGCCCCCAGGCCTCTGAGTAGGTCCTGGCCCTCAAGCACACCCGGGAGTAGCTTTTCTGCTTTTCTGTATGGGAGGAACCCCATGGCAGATAGATAGGAGTGGGGAGGGGTGCTGTGTGTGGGCCAGGGGCCCACCTTGGAGGGCAGTCTTCCCTGCCCGGGTCTGATGATCAGAACAATCACTCAGGGTCTCAGGAGCGTCCAGTGAGAAATTACCCTGCAGGAGCCATTATTTCAGTTTGGCTCCCCAAACAACCAAACAGTTGTGATTTTGCTGCAAGGTTTGGTACAGTTTTTAGAATATTCTCATCCAGACCTATTACATTCTGGTGCAGAAAGATGCTCCCTGTGGGAGCAATTATTCTGGGCTGGGAGTTTTTCCCTGCCAGCTCTGAATTCTGTAGATGTCATGAAGGGTTTAATCCAGGAACTCTGAAAGCCCGTTTCCATATCTGCCAGCTGACTTGTGTGCTTTTAAAACCCAGAGGCAATTGATGGTGGAACCACAGAGAGGCTTTCCTGCTTAGAGGTTCCAACATTAGGTGCCATGCAGAAGTGCCCCCACCTCCACCCACCCTGGGCCAGGCTGGCCTCTGTGCCCTGCACCCGGGCTCCCCTTGGTCTCTGGCCTGGAGGGTGGGCAGGTGCACCTCTGAGCTACTCTGGTTGTGGAAAGGCCTGCCATGGCCTCTCCTCCCACAGCTGCCCAGAACAGGGGAAGAAGGGTGCAGGGTTGGGTGGACGGTCAGGAGATGGGCTTTTGCAGCTCCCATGGTCCTGGGACTTTCTGCATGCTGTGCTTGAGGCTTGGAGGACATGAGGACGTCTGGGAACCAGGCTGCCACTGCCTGGCTGGGGGCCAAGGCCAGTGTTGGTGACCGACCTCAGGCCAGGGCTCTGGGCTCACCTGTTGTCCCTGTGGAGTGTCCTGGGTTCCTTCAGGCCCCTGCACTGCCACAACTCAAGTTCCCTCTGTCCCTTGCTTCTCCAAGGAGAATAAGACAATGGCTCTGCCCTCGGTCACGGCCCTGAGCAAAAGGTTGGTGTCCCCCGGTCAGCACCTGCAGGAACCTGGTGTGGTTACCGCTGCCCCCAGACTCAGTGGGCTGTGTTTATGTTAATTCCACCATTTTGCTGGAAAGGCCAGCTCTGCGGTGGCCACTCCTCATCCCCCCTCTGCTCCAGCATCCTGCATCTGTACTTCCCAACACCAGCCCCTGCCCAGCATTCCCCTCGGGTGTGTCCCACTCACAGCACCGGGCCGCACTCCTGACTGCGCCTTGGGTTTCCTCGCTTGCTGAGTGGCAGTCCCCTGCCTTCTGTGTCCAGGCCTGGGCTGTGGCCCTCCTCATGTCCTGACCTTCAGGAGCAGCACAGTGGCCTGGGTGTCCCGGCCAGGGCTGGGCGTGCAGTACCTATCCCTCCAGCCTGGGTTGACCACGGCTTCTTGGTGGACATTCCTGCCCATCCAGCCCCCTACACAGGCAGGCGCCTGGTAGCTTTTGGGGTCGGGGCCTGCTGGGCTTGTTTATTCTGTTCTACTTTGTCTTGATGTTCATCCCAGCAAGAGAAGTGGGGTTGGACTGCTTGATCTAGAGCTGGGCTGGTGGCTGTGGAGATGGGTACCCTGGGTGGGGGAGGCTGCTGTCGGCTGGTCCCTGCCCCCTTGCATGGTGAGTAGCCCTTTCGTGGGTAGGGGTCTCTTGGGAAAGAGTTACCAGCTGCAGAACTGGGGAAAGAGGGTCCTCCTGCATTCACAGTTTGAAAAATGGGATACCTCCTTGTTCCCACTAGCCACAGCTGGCGTATGTCCCTAGGGCCACGGGTGACAGTCTCCTGAGGGATAGGAAGGGCTTGACCGAGGCATGGGAAGCTGGTGCTGGCTGCATATGGACAAGTGTCACTGTCGTGCAGGTGAAGGGACACAGGAAGGAATGTGCAGGGGCCCGCCTTCCAGCATTACTCGAGGAATGAGAGTGTGGTCGGAGCCTTTTCCCCCAGCGTGGGGTTATTCTGAATAGGCTCTACGCAGTCCATATATTTTCAGCACGAGCTAGAGTCTTTGAATCATTTATCTTGGCAGCTCTTCTTGAAACTGGAGAAAGGTAAAAATTCATCTAGGTGCTGAGAAAGGAGCCCAGAAGAAGGAAGTGTCTGGTGGCTGCTGTGATGGGTGGTGTGCCTGGAGATAGTGCTGGTGGCTCAGAGATCAAACAGCTGAGAAATGGTTTCCCAGGAAGAACTCGGGGAATTCTAAGTAGGTAATGAGTAGTGACTTTCTTTTTGATTTACAGCAAGACTTGGCAATCAATCCGTAATGCTTTGAAGAGGAAAGAAATGAATCTCCAAGAGGCTGCAGTCTGGATGGTTCAGAGTGGCCGCCCTTCCTTGGGGTGGGAGTGGAGGGCGTTGCCAGAATGCCAGCCAGGGCCCGGCTGTGGGGGAGGGGCGAGGGGGGTCTGCTTCCCTCTTCTGCTGTGGAGACACAGGCCTCTACTGGCAGGCGACAAAGCTGTGGCTGGAGCTCGCCTGCGGGCTGGGCTTGTCATGTCCTCTCTCTGGCCTCTGAGGTCTTGGCTCTGACCTGACGGGACTCTGGTTCAGCTCTCAGGACATGGGCCATTCAGGCCCCGGTGCTCGTGGCCACAGCCTCCCTGAGAGCTTCTGGGGGCTACTCAGCCTTCTGCCTTCCCTGGGGTGGTTTGCTGGCACTGCCATAACAAAATATCCCAGACTGGGGGCTTCAGCCACAGAAATCTATGGTCGTATAGCCTTGTAAGCTGCGAGAGACCAGCATCAAGGTGTGGGCAGGTTTAGTTTCTTCTGAGGCCTCTCCTTGGCCTGCAGACGGCCACCCTGTCCCTGTGTGCTCACACAGTCTCTCCTCAGTGGGCAGATGTCCCTGGCGTCTCTCTGTGCCCTAATCCCCTCATCTAAGGATGTCAGTCAGATTGGATTAGAGCCCCCGTGATGGCCTCAGTTCAGTTTAGTCACCCCCTCCAAAGGCCCTATCTCTATATAGTCACATTCTGAGGCACTGGGGTTTGGGCTTCAGCATAGGAATTTGGGGGGCACAGAGCTCAGCCCCTAAGAGTGCGCCGCTGACATTCTAGAGAAGACAGACAAGGAGAGTTGTACATGGTGACAATTCGGAATCTAGGAGGGAACAGGGAGCCCATGGCCCAGCACGATGGTTGTGTTGAGGCCGAGAAGGGCTGAGGAGCCAACCTGGCACTGACCACATGGTGAGGGGGGCAGGGCCCAGGGCCCAGTGGGTGTGAGAGAGCGGTGGTGGGCCAGGTCTCAGTGAGACGCCCATTGGGGGTGTCTGTGAGTGGGTGACGTGACCTGCTGAGGCTGTGGCTTTGGGTGGTGAGCAGACAGAGGCAGCCACCGGAGAGCAGTGATGGGGCTGCCGTGGGGCCCGGCTGGGCGGCGAGACAGCGGGAGGAGAAGGTGGGTTGGAGGATGTTTGGGACTGGAGCTGAGGGCTCTCTGACCAGTGGCACATGGGGGTGAGGGGGAAGGAGTGGTGGAGTCCCAGGCTCCTGACTTGCCGCCTGGCGGTCCCAGGCCAGGCTGGGCGGGCCGAGTCACGCCTCCCTGACGTCCCTCACCTGACTTCTTACAGTGGAGTCTGGTCCAGGTAGCTGCAGGTGCCACTCCCCCAGACGCCCGCTCTTCTCTCTCCTGCCTCCTGCCTTCCAGACATTGTAGCTTTGGCCCCCGGAATGCAGAGGCTCTGCCTTCAGGCTGTGCTTTTATGACATCCTGAGAGAGACTCCCTTGGGACCGGGCACTGCACTTTCTTTCAGGGCCTGGCTGTATTTCACATCTGCCTTGAGTGTGGTGTGTGAAAGAGAGTGTGTGTGGGTGTGGTGGGGTGTGGGTGTGTGTACAGGGGTGTGCGCGTTTGTGTGTGGTGGTTTGTGTGTGTGTATGGTGGGGTGTGTGTGTGAGTGTGTGTATGGTGGTGCTGGGTTGTGTGTGGATGTGTGTGTGGTGGTGGTGGTGGGGTGTGTGTATGTGGTATGGTGTGTGTGGTAGTGTGTGTGTGTGTGTGTGGTGGGGGGTTGTGTGTGTTGGTGGTGGGGTGTGAGTGTGTGTGTGTGGTGGTGGGGTATGTGTGTAGGGTGTGTGTGTGTGTGTGAGTGTGTGTGGTGGTGTATGTGTGTATGTGGTGGTGGTAGGGTGTGTGTGGGGGTATGTGGATGAGGGTATGGTGGTGGGTGGGGGTGTGTGTGTGTGTGTGTGTGTGGTGGTGGGATGTGTGTAGGGGTGTATGGTGGTGGAGAGTGTGTATGTGTGTGTGTGGTGGTGGGGTGTGTGTATGTGGTGGTGGGGAGGGGTGTGTGAAGGGGGAGGGGTATGTGGTGGTGGTGCGGTGTGAGTGTGTATGTGTGGTGGTGGTGGTGGGGTGTGTGTGGGGGTATGTGTGAGTGTGTATGGTGGTAGTGAGGGAGTGTGAGTGTGTGTGTGTGTGTGTGTGGTGATGCTGAGGGGTGTGAGTGTGTGTGTGTGATGTGTGATATGTGGGGTGGTGGCAGCAGCAGCCCCACAGGTGTTTCCAGAGGCCTGGGCCCTTTTGCACTTCCCATATCGAATGAGGAGGGGACAGTGCATTTTTTCCTCCCAGCAGCCTTCTGCATGTAGGGACAGTTGCCTCTTTCATAGGCAAGAAAAGCGAGGAGCAGAGAGGCTGGGTAGCTTTTCCAAGGCCCCGCCATTGACACGCAGAGGAGCCAGGACTGGAGCCCCAGCCGGTGGCTCTAGAGCCTGCAGCCTTTGCTGCTCAGCTGAGGCGACCTCTGCCCGGTGGCTGGGGGCTGCTGCTTTCACCCTGGCAGTGATCACTGCACGGTGCAGGGGACCAGAAAGGCCCACTTCTCTTCTGTGGGAGTTCTTATTTGTTTAAATATCTATGCAGATTAAAAATGATAATGCCTATCACTTTACGAATTATGATGACATATAACCTAATGCCAGAGTGAGGGAGGGGTGGGATCTGGAGCCAGCTCTAGGTATGGAAGAAGCTTCTGCCCCCTAAATTGGAAAGAGATTGCCTAAGAAATAGCAGGGCATTCAAAACACCCCCTACCCACTCACTCAGTTAGGGTCAAGGGCATTGTCTGGAGGCCAGGGCGTGGCCTTCAGAGGTTGCTCCAGCATCTAGAAATGTTCTCTGTGGCCCTTTAGAGACCACAGGTCCAGAGCAAAGGGACAGGCTGGGCAGGGAAGTGGTGGGGTAGGCATGGGGGAGAGGGCAGAGGTCACCAGCAGGGATGGATGGCTCTGAACTGTAGACGGAGCGGAAAGGACAGGCCTGGTACACAGCAGGTGCTCAGTAAGTGTTACTGAGGAGGAGGGGGACTCCACAGGCTCCTCACTTAACTTTTGGAGGATTCGAGGTCCAAGGAGTATCCAGGCTGGACGGGGCTGAAGTCCTGCCTGTCAGGGCAGGGTCACACGCCACCCCCACCCGGCCCCGCAGCCACGCACTCTTCCAGGCGCCTCGCTTCCTGTGGATGTGGTCTCTGGCCCTGGGGAACCTGACAGCCCAGAGGTTATCAAGGAATCGGGTCCGTGCCCCTGGGCTGGCAGATAAGAGGCCTGGTGGTGTCGCAACAAGGCGCGTGTGGCAGTCGTTCACAGGTGGTCTCAGGGCCAGACAAAGGCCAGCCTCATCGGAAGGATGTTCAGACGGCAGGCTGACGAGGCCATCTCTGGGGCCCAGGAAAGCCAGACCTGACCTCTCTGGGTTTGGTGGAACCTGCCAAGCCAGGTTCACTGTCCCTTCAACACCAGGATTTTCCTAAGTCATTTCCAGATGTAGTGGGGGTGTCTGGAAACTACCTTTAGGGTTGTGCACTGCAGGGAGCTGATGTGACCACGCAGAGGTTTCACCGGAAGGGCAGCGAAGCCCTCTGACGCTCTCACCTGTCTTGGCCGAGCAGGCTGACAGATGCCCCCCACATACTGCCCGTCCTTGGCAAGCAGGCCACCCTTGGGCCCATCCTGCCCGCTGGCCAGCAAGTATTGGCTCAGCCTCAGCTTGCCTGTGTCAGTTGGTTGGATTATAGACCTTTATTGGGGAACCGCAGGTGCCAAGCAGTGGTCTAGGAGCAGGGAGATAGAAGAGAGGGAAACCTGTCTGTGGAGCTCTGGAAGGAAGATAAACAAATAAGTAAAATCTATAGAATATTTGATGGTGACAAATTCTACGGAAAATAGAAAACTGTAGAGAGTGATAGAGGGAGTCCTGGGAGTGATTTTGTGTGTTTGTTTTTTGTATTTTTATTTTTGACGGCACCCTGAGGCATGTGGGATCTTAGTTCCCCAACCAGGGATCAAACCTGCACCTCCTTCCATTGGAAGGGGGAGTCTTAACCACTGGACCACCAGGGAAGCCCCTTCTAGGATTAATTTGCAGTTTTGAGTAGGGTGGCATCACAGCCTTCCAGAGAGGTCGTGTAGGACCCAGAGGGGCCCCTGGCCACAGCAGAGTGGCAGGGAGGAGAGGGCTGGGGGTGAGGGCCGAGAGGCCACGGGTTGGGCAGAACAGGGAGCGTCTGATGGCAAAGAGTAGCATTGGGCAGCGGTGCTGAGCCAAGACTGCAATGGGGCGAGGGCACCCGTAGGGGCCTGGAGAGGAGGCCCCTGCAGTGGGGAGAGGTGACAGGGCCTCAGTCCGGGGTCAGAATGTTCAAGGGGAGAAGCGGGCAGGTTCTGGGCGTGCCTTACACCAGACCTGGGGAACCCGAAAGCTCAGAGGTTATCGAGGAACCCTGTCTTACTGGAAGGTAGAGACCAGCATGGCTTGTTGTCAGATAAAGGTTGGCTACAGGGTTTTTGACATGAGTATCTGGAAGGATAGCTGCTGCTGCTAAGTCGCTTCAGTCGTGTCTGACTCTGTGCGACCGCATAGACGGTAGCCCACCAGGCTTCCCCCGTCCCTGGGATTCTCCAGGCAAGAACACTGGAGTGGGTTGCCATTTCCTTCTCCAATGCATGCAAGTGGAAAGTCAAAAGTGAAGTCGCTCAGTCGTGTCCGACTCTTGGCGACCCCATGGACTGCAGCCCACCAGGCTCCTCCATCCATGGGATTTTCTAGGCAGAAGTACTGGAGTGGGGTGCCATTGCCTTCTCTGTGGAAGGATAGAGTTGCTATTAAATGATGGAGAAAAACATTAGAAAAAAAAAGAATCCGGCTCATAGCAGCTATTGTGTAGAAATTCCCATTACTTCTAATTTACTGAATGAAGGGGAAAAAAAATCTATCTGTGATATTTTCAGGGACTTTTGCTCTAGTATGGGTATTTAAACAATAAAAACTTAAAAGAAAAAGATAATGAATGATGGGAGGGGGAAGTCTGGCTGGAGGAGGCCAGACTGCCTATCCCTGCGGAGATGGAGGCAGCAGAGGGGAAAAGTTCATCTCTAGCCAGGGTCACCCGGCCTGTGACAGGTCCCGCTGGACGTCATTTAGAATCTTTATAAATGAACCATTGCTGTTCTTCAGGAGAGGCCAGCATAAAGTCATTCAGAACATTTCTTGGAACCGTTTTCTTGCGAAGTTCGGCATTTTCTCTGGGGAGCATATGAAAGGCATTCAGCAAGGTCCAAGGGTGGCAGCCTGAGAGGCTATGATCCGATTTAATCGCAGGCGCTGACAGTTGGGGTCACCAGCCACCCTTCACAAGGATGGCGCCAGGCTGTGTGGCCTGCAGACCCCTGACAAGCCAGCTGTGATGAGCATCTCGTGGCCAAGACCTCTCACTGGGCGGTGTTTTTGAAGAGCCCCCAGAAAGCTAACACACTGCCTGGGCCCAGGAGCCCTGCTGGGTGCCCCCACCCCGAACCCGTGCCAGAGCCCCAGCTGCTTGGGGAGGCTTGCCAGCTTGTTCTGTGTCCTGCCCCCCACCCTACCCACCCTGTGCACAGGGGAGAAAGCCTTTCTCTGAGGCTTTGGCTCCTCCATGAGAGAAATTGGAGGCTCTGGGACTGCTCCCCAGTCCCGACAGAAGTCATGGTCACCAACAGCTGGGCCCCTTGTCTTGGGTGCCCAGCCGGCGGAGGCGGGGCCAGGGGTTGCAGGAGGTGTTGGTGCCCCCTGGGACCTGTGGGTGCATGTGAGGTGAGGCAGGTTATGGGAGCCCCGGCCAGGTTATGATTTTCCCTCCCTGGACTGTGACCTGTCTGGAGCAGCCCCTCAAACCTCCCCTCCAGTTCCCTTCCAAGAGCAGCCACTTTTTAAATTTTGGCCATGCCACATGACATGCAGGATCTTAGTTCCCCAACCAGCAATTGAACCCTTGCCCCCTGCAGTGGAAGCACAGAGTCCTGACCACTGGACCACCGCGGGAGTCCCAAGAGAGCAGCCGCTCTTGCACTGCCAGGGAGCAGAACTGTGTCACCGGCCTGTCTGGAGCACGGGCTCCTCTTGGTTAGAAAGCATCTTACATGCTTAGAGCAAGACGCCTCAATCCCAGAGATGTCTTTGGCCTGGCTGTGGAAGTTCCGCTCCGGGGAGAGCAACTAGTGCTGGGAGAACATTTCCCTTCAATGTCGCTGCTCTGCCAGGCCAGCTGTTGATGAGAGCAGGACCCTGCCATTCCCACCTCCGTCTCCCGGGGGCCACTCCAGTTTGGCCTGGCCAGCTGGGCAGTGGAAGAGCTCCCATCCAGCAGGGCTGGGGGCACAGCGGGCCCTGACGGAGGGAGGTCTTGGCCTTGCAGGAAATAGGACTAAAGGGACCCTTTGACCTGCCTCTTCTCTCGAACCCCACAGGCTCCATTTTCTGGCAACCACTAAATCATGCTGGCCTGGGGCCAGAGAACGGAGCAGCCCAGAGTGCTGGCTGAAGCTCTGAGCTGGGGCAGGATCCTAAGACAGGTGTTATTTCTCCCGCAGGATGGGCACAGCACATGAGTTGGGGTGTGGCATCCCTGCCTCTGACAGTTCTTCCCCAGACCTGGGGGCAGATGGCCGTGTTCACCGCACACCCAGCTGAATGTCTATACCAGAAGCCCATATGCCCCGGGGGGGTGGGGGGGTGGGCTGCCCTCTGAGCACTCACCCCAGTTCCTGGATGTTGCGCAAAGTCTCGCTGGTTGGTGACACCCTTGAGGGCTTGCCTCCTGGCAGTGGGAT
Source organism: Tragelaphus eurycerus (assembly GCA_935064755.1). Taxonomy (NCBI): domain Eukaryota; kingdom Metazoa; phylum Chordata; class Mammalia; order Artiodactyla; family Bovidae; genus Tragelaphus; species Tragelaphus eurycerus. The sequence continues at coordinate 13,809,822 of CAKXYN010000020.1, forward strand.
GTGGCAGGAGATTTCCAGCTGTCCAGGAGCATCAGCCATTGCTTTAATGCATGTCTCTCTTTATAGTTCACAGTTGGACACTGCACTCCATCATTCTCTGTATTTATTTATTTTTTCTTCCCATTTCACTGGCTCTACTGTGATGTGGTGGTTGTTGGGGAGAGCTGAGTATCGGACCCCACGTGTTATCGAGGGTTGGAAACTGACATGACATGACAGGAAGTGGTGAGAGTCAGCAAGAAAGCTGGCCTCTCTCTGCATGGCCCACATACCTCCAGAAATCACTGTCTGAGTCGCTTCTGATACCAACGCCCCCCAAACTCCCTGTCACTGCTTGCTTACCCAAAGTGGAGAATTTGGTTGGATTTATTCCGATGGGCTCTGCACTTAGCAGTTGAGAAAGATATTTGTCATTTTGCTATACAGCATCAGACACACGGTGGCCTAAACGATTGTGACAACAGAGAGTGCAGCCACCGTCTAAAATTTCAGCATTATTTATGATGCTGAGAAGTCCCCGGTCTATGGTATCTCCTTAATCCAGTCTAAATCTAGAGCCCTGTCTCCCAGGCCCGCCCGCGTGTCTCTAATGGCTGTTAATAACAGTCCTCCAGGCGCCCCGTTTGCTGAAGGAAAATCCATCTGAAGCTTTTGCATCTCATGTGGCTGTTAAAAATTGACGTTTCTTTATTGATGTAACTGGTTCCTGCCAAATACTTGGGGACAAATAAAAGTGATTGAACTCAGAGATAAGCAGAGAGCCATTTGTTCATGGAATGGCTGGCCAATTGATGTTGCTAGTTAAACAAGCTATCATTTCGAAGAACCTTGAAAGAGGAAAAAGTAAACTGCTTTGAGAAGTTGGCATTCAGAGTGCCAAGGGCAGGCGACACACGTGTTGTGAGGGTCAGACCCCGTCCCCTTTGCCCCCTGACCTCTGGCTGCCTCCTGGGCCTTGTTGCTGACCCCTCACATGTTCTGCTTCCCTCTGCCTCTGGATTTCCCACTTGCTCTGCCCCTCTTCCAGGAAGTCCTCTGGTGAGTTCCATCCCTTCGGCTGTGCTTTGTCCAACCTCTCTTTGCCCCGGTTGATTAATCAAGTAATATCCACCTCTCCGTGGATGAGGGCCCGAGTCTCCCTCATCCTGTGGTCAGAGTGTGTGCAACAGTATTGCCCACAGACCTAGTGGACAAGCACGGGAGCTGGGTGTGATGAGTCTCTTCTGGCAGCTTCCCATCCCGGGCCCTCCTGGGATGCAGGGGTGGGGGCAGGCAGGCACTCTGGGGACTTTTGGCCTGTTGCCTTGGGGAGAAATTACTTTAGACCAGCAACAAGTGTGGAAGATCGAGGAGACAGTATCATTGATTTTCCCATAAAGGTACAATTTATAGTAAGTAAGAGGAGCTTCCTGGCAATTCCTCACCAGTGGGCCCTGAGGCCCTCCGGGAGGAGTGGACCGTCTCTCGGCTGACCTGATTGGGGGCAGCCACTGAGACCGCCGCCCCCCCACCCTGCGATGGACACTCGGCTCATGGCCCACGCCAGGGGAAGGTGTCTCCTCAGCGTGCAAGAGCACTGGAGTTCTGGACTGGGCTGGTCTCTGTCAGGCAGGAGCAGTCTGGGCTGGGCCAGCAGAGACGCTGGCGAAGGCTAAGTCTAGCCTCCAGGTGGGGTGCTGGGGGCCTGCTGGGAAGGCTCCAGTCTGAGCCCTCCTGCCCCTCCCTTCCCTTCCCCTCTCCTGGTCCTCTCACCAGAAGGAACCGGAAACCAAGTTGGGAGCCCAGAAGTCAGGAGGAGCTCTGAGCCACTTTGACCTCAGGCTTCTCGCTGCCCCCAACTCCACCCACCTTTCCCACTCCTCACTACTGCTCAGCTGCCAGCCTCTCTCCTCCTCCACACCTGCTCTGCCTTCTGGTGACGCTCGTTGAGGGGTACTGGGTGCCAGGCCCTGGGAAAGCAGAGGAGCTCCCGAGAGCCCGGGGCGGGGCGGGGTACCACCTGCAGGCTGGCGGGAGCCAGACTAGTGAGAGCACCTCCCTGGGGCCAGCATCGGAGGCCAGGCACGGGCCACCGTGGGCATGTGGTGTGGGGACCCCCGGGGCAGCCCTCACCTCGAAGCCCATGGCCGTTCTGACCCAAGGATGCTGATGTGAGTGAGTGGAGGGTCACAGGATCAGCACTGGGGTGACGACACCCAGTCTAAGCGTGGTCCTCATTCTGGTTCACGGCTGAGGGCACCTGGGCCTGAGAGGCACACTCAGGAGCCAGGACCCCTGCTACCACCAGGACAGGCTGGGCCTGCCACTGAACCAGGGGGAGGGTTCTGGGGGCCTGTGTCTCCCACCCAGACCCCTATTGTTCTTTGTTCTGGGCTGAGGCCAGGTGAGGGAGGGGCCCGGCGCCCCGCCTCCTGACTGCCTGTCCTTTGTGCGGGACTGGGCAGCCGGAAGTGGCAAGGGAGGCCACCTGCTGAGTCACCCGCCCTGAGGCCTCCGCTCGGCTTCTGTTTTCCATCACATTAATTGCATTTATTATTCATAAACTTCTATAACTGGCCTCTGGGGCCTTAATTTTCCAACCTCCCCTTGCCCCCACACCCGCTGGCACAGCTGAGCCTCTGTGTTGGGGCTCACCAGGGATCTGCTGTGGCTTTGAGTCAGGATCAGACACTGGCTGACGCCAGCCCAGGGCCCTTTGTATTGGGAAAGGAAGACAAAGGATCCCCGGCTTGGAGTCTTTCCGGCAGCCCTGGGAGGCTGGGCCTCTTCTCTCCTCTGCCTTGAAGTGCAGGGTGAGTAAGGAGCGGTCACCTCAGCCGCCTGCACTTGGCCGCCCGCAGCGCCCGGGGCTCTCTGCCACCTCCGTCGTCCCACGTCGTCCCTCAGCATCTGTTCTGGCCCGTGCTCTAGTCGCCCCTGTTCCCTTGTGCCGCAGCGGGCCTGCGTCCTGAGGCTCCTTCCCAGGGAAGCTGGTGTCTCTGCTTCCTCTCCCCGGCTCGTCCTCACACGTTTGCCTGTCCAGGGTCTGCGCGCCACCCCCACGCCCGCCCTGCTTCAGTCCATCATTCAGAACAGGGAGGGCTGGACCTCGCATGTTACTTACTGGGCTTCCTCCTGCTCCTTCCCGACTCTCTTTCCAAGACTGAGTGGCCACTCGGAAGACGTGACCTTCCCAGCCACTTCTGGATGCCCCCAGCAGACACCATTCCCTGCTAGCTGGACAGCTGTGTGTTGTTCACCCTCTCTGCCTTGGTCTGGATCAGGGGTCTGTGTCTGCAGGGGTCCGTGTCTGCAGAGGTCTCTCTATCTGTAGACGAGCGGGCTTCAGAGTCCACCTGCAGCTCTGTTTCTCAGGAACGTGTGGTCCTGCCTCTGGGGTTGGGGGAAGGCCAGTCATGCCATCATCCCATGGGTAGCTCTGGCTTTGCGTCCTAAATCGCTCAGTCGTGTCCAGCTCTTTGTGACCCCATGGACTGTAGCCCACCAGGCTCCTCTGCCCATGGGATTCTCCAGGCGAGAATACTGGAGTGGGTTGCCATTTCCTTCTCCAGGGATCGAACACGAGTCTCTTATGTCTCCTGCTTTGGCAGGTGGTTTCTTTACCACTAGCACCACCTGGGAAACCCAGGACTGGCTTTCAGAGAAGGCAGTTTCTTCCAGCTTTGCCAAAAATGACCGAGGAGGCAGGACCCAGGCCTGGTGAGGTGCTGAGGTTTCACCCTAGGGTTCATTCCTCTAGTTCATAAAGTGATGGGCTTGAAAGTTTCTTCTGTGCCAGGGAAAAAGTAGCAAACGTGAAAAACAGAGGCACCGGAGGACTGTTGGCAGCGTCCGTGGAAGCTGAGCGTTCCTTACCTGGTGGCTAGCAGGCCCGCTCGGCTCGCAGCAGACACGCCTAGAGCCGCACAGGAGAACACTGTGTGTATGGCTGGGAGTTCCCTAAAACCAGGGGGACCTGGAGCCTGCCTGTGGAGGTGGATAGTCTATGGTGTGTTCACATGATGAATACCATTGCGTCGTAAGAACCAAAAGGTCTCTGCACACAAGACCAGGGTCGGGCAGCTCCCATGGGGTCAGTGTCGAGAGAAAGGAGAACCGTTCCATTCCTTCAGGTTCCCCAACAGGCAAAACTCAGGTGATGGAGGAGCAGGGGGCAGGGAGAGGGGGCAGCCGTGTCCCTTGCCAGGGGACTAGAAATGTTCTGCGTCTTGATCTAAAGGGTACATTTGTAAAGTCTCATCTGTCTGGACCCCTACAGTGTGCATTTTTTCTGTGGTGGTGGTTTAGTCGCTAAGTCATGTCCAACTCTTATAACCCCATGGACTGTAGCCCGCCAAATTCCTCTGTCCATGGGATTTCCCAGGTATGAATACTGAAGTAGGTTACCATTTCCTTCTCCAGGAGATCTTCCCAACCCAGGAATTGAACCTGGGTCTCCTGCATTGCAGGCAGTTTACTATATGTATGTTCTATTTCAATAAATAGGGTTACCAAAAGAAAGAAATACTAAACAACTCTACACAAGGCAGGCTGCTGCAGTAACTAGGCAAGAAGGCTGCTGCATGTCTCTTGTCCTGAGTGGCCCTCGTCCCTTCTAAATTTATAGGCATCTCGGGAGCCACAGGCTGACACAGTAAGATGACCATTTGTGTGCTTCCAGAAAGATTCCCTTGGCCAGTGACAGGGAGAAAATGAAAAGTTAAGTGTAATTTGGGTAAGCACCACCCAGGCTGTCTACTAAGGCCAGGACCTGAATATTGAGTCTATTAGAAGCAATTATAAAAGGGACAGCATTTTTTTTAATATTTCTCGTTTGACAGGAAGGTTCTTAAATATGGGACATTAGTTAATAAAAAGTCCCCAGAAGCCTATTGTAATATATTACCTAATTCCTATCAGTTCGTAGTCACTGAAATAGGTAAAAAGGGAATGCAAAATTAATATATAGTTATTATTAAAATTGCCTTATAAATTAGTTAAGTCCCCTGGAGGTACCAAGTGGGCATCATTATTCTAAGACCGTCTGAAGGGCCTCCGTGTGCCCCGGTGTGTGTGTGTGTGTGTGTGTGTGTGTGTGTGTGTGTGTGTGTGTGTGTGGAGTGGGAATGCCCAGCCAGGACAGGAGCGCTCCGTCTCCATACTTGAGGATAAAACCCCTGGTCATCCTGGAAGATGTGAGAACTAGCAGCCAGACCACAGAAATTTCATAGAGAAATCTCTTGTCTAGTTGGTGAAGTTTCTGGGGAGGCTGGCACTTTGTGGCCTCACCAAGCCTATCCTATGCCCAAGCGAGGAAGGCCAGGAGAGACGACCAGATTCAAGTGGTAGAATTGGTTGGAAGCCACATACAAGTGTTTGTGTAGCTCCCCAATCCCTGGGGACCGCCAATTGTCTGAGAACTGGGGTGGGAGGTGTAGGCAGAAACAATTCCCTTAAAGTATCCTCCCCCAGCACGCCCTGCTACTGGCAGGCCGGCGGAGGGTCTGATGCCATGCTCCCAGCCACAGCAGCAGCTGGTACAGCAGAGAGGGACCAGGGGCCTCTGGGAGACATGTGTGCATTTGACTCAGGCATTGTCAGGGGACCATCTCCAGGCTACAACGTGCAAGGAGCCCCAGCTTCCCACCTTTGCCGTGCAGCAGCGTGTTGCATTGGGGATTTAGAAGCTATGAATGGAAATCCATTCGACTCCGAGCTACTTGCTGAATTCAAGTGCTCTTTCCAGGGGCATGTGGTGAACGTCAGATCTTCCCTGGTGGCTTGGACGGTAAAGAATCTGCCTGCAGTGCAGGAGACGCAAGTTCAATCCTTGGGTCAGGAAGATCCCCTGGAGGAGGGCATGGCAGCCCACGCCAGTATTCTTGTCTGGAGAATTCCATGGACAGAGGAGCCTGGCAGGCTACAGTCCATAGGATTGCAAAGAGTCTGACATGACCGAGCAACTATCACTGTAACTTGTTTTTTTCACTTTCATGCCTAATGCGCGTCCTGGGTAGGGTTTGACCTGTACCTGCTGACTCTGTTTACAGTAGCAGGCTTGCCTCCACGGGACAGCCCCAGTCCCCAAGGCATAGAAGCTTCCTTTCCCTCCCAGGAGAGAGAGAGAGCTGGGGTTTCCCAGCAGCTCCCTCCACCCAGAGGGAAGCCAAGCTCTGTGTGTTTCCCGAGGGGGTGGGCAGGTGGTCCAGGAAGGGCAGTGTGCACGTTGGGGGCAGACAGAGGGGGTCCAGCCAGTCCCTGACGTCCCCAGCTCACACTGCTGGGGGGGTGGGGGTGCCTCCTCATGCAGACAGAATCCCGTTCCAGAGAAGACAAGTAAGTGGGCTTTTGAAGCAAGACTGAGCAGACATTCTTGTGGTTTGAATTCTTCACACCCCATACCCAAGAGTTCCTGCAGAGTTAGTTTCTGAACCGTGGATCTCTCACGCTAGACTGAATGTTTCTCAAGGTACTCTGTATGGGCAGCAAGCAGTATGCACTAGCGACCCCTTGTGGCGGCTTCGTAGCATTGTCCTAGTTGGTGGCTTTGCGGGTCGTGTCCACTGAGCCTGGCACATGAGTCTTTCAAGAGGCCCACTGGGGCTGGTGCGGCAAGGCTGGCTGCAGGGGAGCTGGTCTTTAACAAGTAGCTTTCATTTCTTCCAGAAAATATTGTCAAAATGAAAACAGCTTTCTCGGATGAAAAGATGAAGAGATATTGTTTGTGCCAGCAGGAAATTCAGTCAGCACAAAACATTAGAGGCAAGCTATGAAAAATCTCCTGTGATGCAAAGGTTCGCTCACCCCTGTTGCTTCAGTAAACGTGTCGTGGATCTCTCCGGGGGCACAGACACACAGACTCAGGTCTGCTGGGATCACACCGGGCAGAGTTTTCCCTCCTCCTCCTGAGAGGCGGAAATCTCTCCCATCAGTGAGCCGGGGCCTGCTGCACCTGCCAGGCTGTGTCATAATCCGCTTATCCAGCCCTCCCCCCGGGCGGCCAGGTGCTTTCCGACCTGAATGACAGGTCGAATGACAGTGTGAATGACACTGTGATGATCAGCCTTATCTATCCCCCTCTTGGGTGTTAACTGATAATCTCTTCAGGGGTAAATTCTCGGGTTGGGGCGGGGGGTAGGATTTTGATGGGCGAAGCATAACTGCCTTCTCAAAGCTGTTCTCCCACACAGCTTGGGTGACCTTAAGGTCGGTGTCTGGTGAGCACACGCTGTGTGCTTCCTGGGGATTTTCTCATTTAATCCTGTACGGTGGGGATGGCATCCTCTGAACTTCATAGCACACAGAGCTTTTAAGGAACTGGCCCAAGATCCCACAGCAGACAGATGGGTCTTAGAGGAGCAGGTGGCCTCTGTTCAGAAACCGAGTTCTCACCTACCGAGCTGGACACACACACACACACAGCACATCCGTCCTTAAGTGCCCATGTGCCCGCCTGGGCTTCAAAGTTAATTAGTATTGTTTTTATTATTAATCATCTTACCAGCCTGATAAAAGTATCCCACCTTTATTTGTACTTCTTTCATTACTGGTGAGATTAAACTTCTCTTAAAGGTATTTCCTGGGCATTTGGTTTTGTGGCTTGTCTGTCCTTGGCACAATTTGCCCTTGGGACATTTGTAGGTTGACTTTCTACAAGAACACTTTATAATAGGGCTTTGTGTTACTGTTGTACCCGTTAAAATATTTTTCCCAGTTTGATATACAGAAAACTTAAATATAATAGTCAAATTGAGCTTCTATTGTATAGTTTTTGCCTTTTGCATAGTTAGGTCATTGCTACCACCTCAGCACAGTTCAGTTGTTTGCCTGTGTTTTCATCTATCTTTATGATTTCATGATTTTCTTTTAACAATATTTTCCATATGATTATGAAATACTTTGACTCTGGTATGTGTAGTTTTACATATCCATGTATCCGTGTGATTTCATTTTTTACTTTTAACTTTTTATTTAAAGTGCATTTAAGAGTGATGCTCAAGCAAGGATCCTGGCCGTTGTGCCCACACAAAGTGACTAGTTGATCCACTGTCTTTGGAATAATGGCTTTTCCCTCTTGACTTATAATTTCACCTTTGGTGTTGTTGTTCAGTTGCCAAGTTGTCTCCGACTCTGTGACCCCATGGACTGCAGCCTGCCAGGCCTCCCTGTCCCTCACTATCTCCTGGAGTTTGCCCGGTTTCATGTCCATTGAATCATTGATGCCATAATTTCACCTTCACCGGGTTCTAGACTCCCGTGTGTTTAGTCAGCAGAGGACAGCCTTCGCTGCAGTAACAGTACAGCCCCAGATCTCAGTGACTTTCTGATCAGGCCCCGTGGCCTTCCTCCAGAAGTGCTGGACCAGTTGCATTGTCCGACTGTGTCCTCTTTGAGAGGGGAGAGAGAAAGCACGGAGAACGTGCATCCACTTAAAAGTCTCGTAGGAAGCAGCACACGTCCCTTCCCCTCCTACACTGTTGACGAGTCAGCCCTTGGTCCCAGCCTAACTGCAGGGAATCTGAAAAACGTGCCTAGAAAGAGGATGTGGAGTGGCGAACATGTGGCCGCTTGGGCAGGCGAGGCTGAAGGCTGTGAGTGTATACTCATGTGTGTGCATGTTCTGTTTTGGTCATTAGGCATGTGCGGGCCAACCATCCATGCCACCTGTTAGCCTTTCCCCTAGATGAGGACTGACCACATGCTCTTCACTGTGCCCAGCCTTGGGTACATGGTGACTTGGGCCTGCCTCTAGGAGCTCCCTCTGAGCCTCATAGGGGGAAAGGACAGGCACTGTGACACGGGCATGTGCAAGACTAGCAGCCATGAGGGCGTGCTGGGGAGCAGGGGCTGGGGCGGGAGGAGGAAAAGGCTCACCTGTGAAGGGCTTGTGATGGGGAGAGGAGGGAGAGGCTGCAGAGTGGGTGGATGGGCCCTGAGACAACCTGCCTAAGGCTAGCGGGGCAGCCAGGCGGCCTGGAGGGAACCACGAGGAAGGGCTGCAGTGGTGCTGGGGAGAGGGGACCTGGTGGGGTCGAGGGGCTGGCAGGGGGCAGTGCTGGAGGTGGAGCCCAGGAAGGAGAGCTCGGGGCAGGCCAGGCAGGGTGAAGATGCTCCCTGCGGTGGTCAGCGTGCGCGGGAGGGGGGAAAGCACGCCTCTCAGAGTGGGCCCCTCTTCTTCATGCTCCAGGCTCTCCTGAGTTTTTTTTGAATTTTGGTGACTGATCTGGTGGCTCGTGCAGTTTGCTCTGGTAAGATGCTTTGCAGGGTGTGCCGGGAAGGGAGCGGAGACATCTAGGGGCTTTTCTGCCTCGTGACTGCTCAGCAGAAGGGGAAACCCTGACCCTTATCACATAACCGGCATGGCTGCCTCGCTCAGACCTGGAAGCAAGAGAGCACTTCCACACCAGGCAGTTTGCTGGAATTCGACTGCCGTCTGCCAGGACCAGGGCATAAGAGTTCCTCTAAGCACCTCTGCTGCGCTCCAGCTCCCTGCAAGGGGATTTCACACCAGCTACTCGTCTACCGGCTTTGGTTAGCAGCATTAGTACCATGAAGAAAGATCATTTAACTTTGCATCAGTAGGCAAAGAATAATTAAAATATAATTAAAAGCATGAATTCTTCTAATTATTGGCTTTATATAATGTATATTTAAAAAACGAGACATCTGTTAAGGCTTTCTTTTGAGTCTATCCAGAAACCAAGAGAGGGGTAGCATTTTAATTAAAAATGGATTATTTTGAAAACACTTCAATCACTCTGTCATCACAGGCCTTGGACCTTATTAATTAGCTATTGATAAATAGGTTCCAGTTACCAAAATATTTAATTCATGGGGCTTAAAGGACTGCTTTTAGGAGCCTGCCCTGCAACTCTAGGATGGCATCTGCAGAGGAAGGTTCAGAGCACAAGAGTGAGTTCTTTTTTGTGTTTGTTTTTTATGGGTGTAATATCTTTATTTTATTTATTTTTGGCTGTGCTGGGTCTTTGTTGCTGAACAGGCTTTTTCTACTTGTGGCAAGCGGGCGTCTCACTGCAGTGGCTTCTCGTTGTGGAGCACGGGCTCTGGGGTGCTCGGACTTCAGGTAGCTGTGGCCTTAGGCAGGCTCAGTAGCTGCAGTGCACAGGCTTATTTGCCCCAGGAGTGACTTCTTAAGTCACCTCTCCTGTCCCCTTGGGCCCCGAGCAGACATCCCAGAGCAAGTTGGGAACAGCGGGGAGCGCTGCAGTGGTGGGAGACGGCCGTGTCCTCACTGTGCTGAGCTGTGGCCGCAGCCCCACTCATCAGTTTCCGAGGGAGCACCTGTGTGGCCCCTGCTGTGCATGGGCCAAACCTCCGGCCCCTTTGCCCCCTGACCACACCCCATGCTTGCCGAGCGTCCCCACAGGCAGCACCTCCTCTTTCCAGGGCTGATCATTTTATAAGGAGAGCGTAAGTACAACTCCCGTTTGTCATCTTAAGCAGATGATAACTTTCAAAGTGACACATAACATCCTCCTTTGTTCCTTCAGCTGAGTGTGCCTAAAATAATGTTTGGAGTCCTGAGTGAGGGTGGAAAGGGTCACAAGAAGAGGGGTCTCGGCAGCTCACACCAAATAGTCAACCCTTGTTGTCCAGTTGCTAAGTCGTGTCCAGCTCTTTGCGACCCCATGGACTGCAGTACACCAGTCTCCTCTGTCCTCCACTGTCTCCTGGAGTTTGCTCAGATTCATGTCCATTGAGTAGGTGATGCTATTTAACCATCTCATCCCCTGTTGCCTCCTTCTCCTCCTGCCCTCGGTCGTTCCCAGCATCAGGGTCTTTTTCAGTGAATCCATTTGAAGTATCAGGTGGCCAGAGTATTGGAGTTTCAGCATCAGCTTCAGTCCTTCCAATGAATATTCAGGGTTGATTTCCTTTAGAATTGACTGGTTTGATCTCCTTGTAGTCCAAGGGATTCTCAAGGGTCTTCTCCATCCAACACCACAATTCAAAAGTGTCAATTCTTTGGCACTCAGCTTTGGCACTCAGATGGTCCAACTCTCACATCTGTACATGGCTACTGGAAAAACCAAAGGGACTAACAAAGTGATGTCTGTGCTTTTCAATACACCGTCCAGGTTTGTCGTAGCTTTCCTTCCAAGGAGAAAAACTCTGTTAATTTCATGGCTCCAGTCACCATCCACAGTGATTTTGGAATCCAAGAAAATAAAATCTGCCATTGCTTGTACTTCTTCCCCTTCTATTTGCCATGAAGTGATGGGACCAGACGCCATGATCTTAGGTTTTTTTTAATGTCGAGTTTCAAGCCAGCTTTTTTTAGTCTACTCTCTCACCCTCATCAAAATGCTCTTTAGTTCCTTTTCACTTTCTGCCATTAGAGTGGTATCATCTACATATCTGAAGTTTTGATGTTTTCTCTGGCAATCTTGATTCCAGCTTGTGATTCATCCAGCCCAGCATTTCACATGATGTACTCTGAATATAAGTTAATCAGGATGACAATATACAGCCTTGAAGTACTCCTTTCCCAGTTTTGAACCAGTCCATTGTTCCATGTTCAGTTCTAACTATTGCATCTTGACCTGCAGTCTAATTTCTCAGGAGACAGGTAAGGTGGTCTGGTACTCCTGTCTCTTTAAGAATTTTCCACAGTTTATTGTGATCCACACAGTCAAAGGCTTTCGAGTGGTCAGTGATGTAAAAGTAGATGTTTTTCTTAAACTCCTTTGCTTTCTCCATGAGCCAACGGATGTTGGATATTTGATCTCTTGATTCCTCTGCCATTTCTAAACCCAACTTGTATATCTGAAACTTCTTGGTTCACATACTGCTCATGCCTACCTTGAAATATTTAGAGCATAGCCATACTAGCATGTGAAATGAACACGATTGTACAGTAGTTTGAATATTCTTTGGCATTGCCCTTCTTTGGGATTGGAATGATAACTGACCTTTTCCAGTCCTGTGGCCATTGTAGAGTTTTCCAAATTTGTGGACATACTAAATATAGCATTTTAACAGCATCATCTTTTAGGATTTGAAATAGCTGAGCTGGAATTCAATCACCTCCTCTAGCTTTGTTCATAGTAGTGCTTCCTAAGGCCCACTTAACTTCATACTCCAGGATGTCTGGCTCTAGGTGAGTGACCCCCCTCCCCCCAATGTGGTTATTTGGGTCATTAAGACCTTTTCTGTATAGTTCTGTGTATTCCTCTCACCTCTTCTTAATCTCTTCTGCTTCTGTTAGGTCGTTACCATTTCTGTCCTTTATCGTGCCCATTCTGCCATGGAATGTTTGCTTTAAATCTCCAATTTTCTTGAAGACATCTCTAGTCTTCCCCATTCTATTGTTTTTCTCTGTTTCTTTGAATTATTCATTTAAGAAAGCTTTCTTATCTCTCCTTGCTATTCTCTGGAACTCTGCATTCAATTGAGTATATCTATCCCTTTCCCCCTTGTCTTTTGCTTCTCTTCTTTCCTCAGCTATTTGTAAAGCCTTCTCCGATAACCACTTTGCCTTCTTGCATTTCTCTCTCTTTGGGATAATTTTGGTCACTGTCTCTTGTACAATGTTACGAACCTCCATCCATAGTTCTTCATGCACTGTCTACCAGATCTAATCTCTTCAATCTATTTGTCACTTCCACTGTATAATCACAAGAAAGTGAAAGTGAAGTCGCTCAGTTGTGTCCGACTCTTTGCGACCCCATGGACTATAGCCTACCAGGCTCCTCTGTCCATGGGATTTTCCAGACAAGAATACTGGAGTGGGTTGCCATTTCCTTCTCCAGGGCATCTTCCCCACCCAGGGATTGAAACTGGGTCTCCAGCATTGTAGGCAGACGCTTTACTATCTGAGCCACCAGGGAAGTCCGTATGATCACAAGGGATTTGATTTACGTCATACCTGAACAGCCTAGTGGTTTTCCCTGCTTTCTTCAATTTAAGCCTGAATTTTGCAATAGGCAGCTCATGATCTGAGCCACAGTCAGCTCTAGGTCTTATTTTTGCTGACTGTATAGAGCTTCTCCATCTTCGGCTGCAAAGAACTAATCAGTCTGATTTCAGTATTAACCATCTGGTGATATGCATACTCAGAGCTGTCTCTTGGGTTACTGGAAAGGGTATTTGCCATGACCAGCATGCTCTTTTGATGAAACTCTGTCAGCCTTTGCCCTGATACATTTTGTACTCCAAGGCCAAACTTGCCGGTTATTCCAGGGGTCTCTTAACTTGCTAGTTTTGCATTTCAATCCCCTTTGATAAAAAGGACATCTTTTTTTTTTTGGTGTTAGTTCTAGAAGGTGTTATAAGTCTTCATTGAACCGGTCAACATCAGCTTCTTCATCATGAGTGTTTGGGGCATAGACTTGGATTATTACGATGTTGAATGGTTTGCCTTGGAAATGAACCGAGATCATTCTTACTGTTTTTGAGATTGCACCCAAGTACTGCATTTCAGACTCTTGTTAACTCTGAAGGCTACTCAGTTTCTTCTAGTGGATTCTTGCCCACAGTAGTAGATATAATGGGCACCTGGATTAAATTTGCCTATCCCTGTCCATTTTACTTCACTGATTTCTAAGATGTCCATGTTCAATCTTGCTATCTCCTGTTTGACACAACTTATTTGCCTTGATTCATGGACCTAACATTCCAGGTTCCTATGCAACATTGTTCTTTACAGCATCAGAGTTTACCTTCACCACCAGACACACCCACAGCTGAGCATCATTTCTGCTTCTTCATTCTTTTTGGAGCTATTAGTAGTTTCCCTCTACTCTTCCCCAGGAGCATACTTGACACCTTCCAATCCAGGGGATACATCTTCCAGTGTCACATCTTTTTGCCTCTTCATACGATTCATGGGGTCGCGTGGCAAAAATACTGGAGTAGTTTACCATTCCCTCCTCCAGTGGACCATGATTTGCCAGAACTCCTCACTGTGACCTGTCTTGGGTGGCCCTGCGTGGCATGGCTCATAACTTCATTGAGTCACGCACCCCCTTCGCCAGGACAAGTCTGTGATGCGTGAAGGAGAAATAGTCAATATGTTGCTCCCCCAGAACACAGCCACACACAGGTTGGGAAGGGCCGTTTCTACCAAGGGTCTGCCTGGGTCCTACCAGTGTCCAGGCTTTCCTTCCTGGTTCTTTTGACTTCAAGCTGGGCTCTTTGCTTCCTGGGAGTGGGAGAGGGAGCCAGCGCTTGACATGAGAAAGGCATTGACATAAAATGGTGCTTTCCAGAGAAACTTCTATTTGAAATGACATTTATGAAATATTTTAAGATTGTAAGGCTGAAAAAGAAATTTGATGTTTGGAAATAAAGTGGCACTGGATTCTGTAGCACCCTAGAGGGATTCAGAAAGCAGAGCCCAGAGGGATTCGGGAAGAAGGGCTTGCTATCCCGACTGCACAGGGCGGAATCCGGGACCCTTGTCTCCTGTAGGGTTTGTATTTAAGAAACACCTGTTTGGTGAAAGATTCCAGGTTTTGTTTTTTCCACTGGGGATGGGAGGAGAGCTCATGGAATGGGAACAGTTGTGGCAAATGGTGCCCCAGAGATACCGCAGGGTAGAGTAGGGCAGCCTCCAGGTGGCATGAGAGGTGCCACGCAACCGTGGTCCTGAGTGGGCACCCCGAGAGGCAGTCATTGCCCTGACCAGGCTCCGTCAATGATCCGGCCTGATGAGGAGCTGTTGAATAAAGGAACGTGGAAAGCAAGGCTCTAGCCAGGATCCTGGGCTGAAGGGAAGTTCTCACTAGCCTGCATGTAATAGGGAGCAGAGCATTGTGCTAAGAGCTTGGCATCTGCTTGTCTGAGGCCCTCGGCAGTCAAGTTTATTGGCTTTGTTCCCTGAGCCCCCTCAGTACCCCCAGTGCTAAGGACAGAGGGCCCGTTTGTCCTTTGGCCTTTGTCCACGGGGTCCACAGTGACCTGGTGTCCAGGCTGCTGCGCGAGGCACAGGAGCAGGTGGGGGCATGGGTGAGAGCCTGGGTTCTGTTGGAGTCCATCCCACCAGCTCTTTTCCAAAGGCCGGCAGATTTGGGGGACGCCTGGGAACGGGGAGCTTCTGGACGGCGTCCTCCCACCCAGAACTAAAAACAGGCTTTTCCTCAGAAAATTTCTGCCCCGTTCTTGTATTATTTGCTTAATAGTTGACTTACTTCTTTCTTGAAATATACTTTAAAAGAAAGCTTTGTATTCCTATCAGTGTAATTTGCCATAAGTAAAAGGTGACTTTAAAATAAAAATCTAGGGTAAAACGTGTTTATCGGTGTACCCCATCCCATCATGTCATCTCTTGGACCCTTGTCATGCTTTGGGAAACACCAGCTGAAAGAAAATCCCTTCCCTCCTCTCTCTGTGTAAGGCTGGCCCTGCCTTGCGCCTTTCTGGGGAGGGGAGGAGTGGGTGCTGGCCTCCCTTGGAGGGAAAGTGGCCTCTAGATCCTGCTGAACAAGGATCCTGTCTCTTCACCTCTTCCTGTCGTGCAATTTGAGCCTCCCTGGCTGATTCCTAGGGCGGCCTGGTGCATTTTTAAAGGGGAAGTTTTTGGTTTGGGGCCAAGAAAGATATTCTTGCTGACATAGGGAAAAACTAGTAAGATTGGGTCAGATGAGAGCAGACCCTGTTGATCTCTGAGGAAGGCAGAGAACAGTTAGCAGATTGTGCCTGTGTTTATAGGGCTCTTCCAAGGCCTTCCAGAGCTGGGGCCTCTCACTTGCTCAAGAGTGCCAGCCCCAAGTTCAGTTCAGTTCAGTTGCTCAGTTGTATCCAACTCTTTACAACCCCCTGCACTGCAGCACACCAGGCTTCTCTGTCCATCACCAACTCCCAGAGCTTGCTCCAACTCATGTCCATTGAGTCAGTGATGCCACCCAACCATCTCATCCTCTGTCATCCCCTTCTCTTCCTGCCTTCAGCCTTTCCCAGAATGAGGGTCTTTGCCAATGAGTCAGTTCTTCACGTCAGGTTGCCAAAGTATTGGAGCTTCAGCTTCAGCATCAGTCCTTTCAATAAATATTCAGGACTGATCTCCTGTAGGCTTGACTGGTTTAATCTCCTTGCAGTCCAAGGGACTCTTGAGAGTCTTCTCCAACACCACAGTTCAAAAGCATCAGTTCTTCGGCAGTCAGCTTTCTTTATGGTCCAACTCTCACATCCATACATGACTACTGGAAAAACTGTAGCTTTGACTTGACGAACCTTTGTTGGCAAAGTAATGTCTCTGCTTTTTAATGTGCTATATAGGTTTGTCGTGGCTTTTCTTCCAAGGAGTAAGCATCTTTTAATTTCATGGCAGCAGTCACCGTCTGCAGTGATTTTGGAGCCCAAAAAAATAAAGGCTGTCACTGTTTCCACTGTTTGCCCATCTATTTGCCATGAAGTGATGGGACCTGACACCATGATCTTTGTTTCCTGAATGTTGAGTTTTAGGCCAGCTTTTTCACTCTCCTCATTCACTTTCATTAAGAGGTTCTTTAGTTCCTCTTCATTTTTTGCCATCGAGGTGGTGTCATCTGCATATCTGAGGTTATTGATATTTCTCCCAGCAGTCATGATTCCAGCTTGTGCTTCATCCAGCCTGGCATTTTACATTATGTACTGTGCATGTAAGTTAAATAAGCAGGGTGACAATATACAGCCTTGACGTACTCCTTTCCGGATTTGAAACCAGTCCATTGTTCCATGTCCAGTTCTCACTGTTGCTTCTTGATCTGCATATATGTAGGTTTCTCAGGAGGCAGGTAAGATGTTCTGATAGTCCCATCTCTTTAGGAATTTTCCAGTTTGTTGCGATCCACACAGTCAGAGGCTTTGGCAGAATCAATAAAGCAGAAGTAGATGTTTTTCTGTAACTCTCTTGCTTTTTCTATGATCCAACAGATGTTGGCAATTTGATCTCTGGTTTCTCTGGCTTTTCTAAATCCAGCTTGAACATCTGGAAGTTCTTGGTTCATGTACTGTTGAAGCCTAGCTTGAAGAATTTTGAGCATTACTTTGCTAGCGTGTGAGATGAATGCAGTTGAGGGGTAGATTGAACATTCTTTGGCATTGCCTTTCTTTGGGATTGAAATGAAAACTGACCTTTTCTAGTCCTGTAGCCATTGCTGAGTTTTCCAAATTTGCTGGCATAGTGAGTGCAGCCCTTTAGCAGGATCATCTTTTAGGATTTGAAGTAACTCAGCTGGAATTCCATCACCTCGACTAGCTTTCTTCATAGTGATGCTTCCTAAGGCTCACCTGACTTCGCATTCCAGGATGTCTGGCTCTAGGTGGGTGATCACACCATTGTGGTTTTCTGGGTCATGAAGGTCTTTTTTGTATAGTTCTTCTGTGTATTCTTACCACCTCCATTTAGTATCTTCTGCTTCTATTAGGTCCAAACTGTTTCTGTCCTTTATTGTGCCCATATTTTCATGAAATGTTTACTTGTTATCTCTGAATTTCTTGAAAAGATCTCTAATCTTTTCCATTCTATTGTTTTCTTATATTTTTTGTATTGATCACTGAGGAAGGCTTTCTTATCTCTCCTTGCTGTTCCTTGGAACTCTGCATTCAGTTGGGTATATCTTTCCTTTTCTCCTTTGCCTTTTGCTTCTCTTCTTTGCACAGCTATTTGTAAGGCCTCCTCAGTGAACCATTTTGCCTTTTTGCATTTTTTTTTTCTTTGAGATGGTCTTGATCACTGCCTCCTGTACAATGTCATGAACCTCTGTCCATAGTTCTTCAGATACTCTATCAGATCTAATCCCTTGAACCTATTTGCCATTTCCACTGTATAAGTGTAAGGGATTTGATTTAGCTCATACATGAATTGTCTAGTGGTTTTCCCTACTTTCTTCAACATAAGTCTGAATTTTGCAATAAGGAGTTCATGACCTGAATCACAGTCTGCTCCCAATCTTGCTTTTGTAGAGCTTCTCCATCTTCGATTGGAAAGAATATAATCAATCTGATTTTGGTATTGACCATCTGGTGATGTCCAATAGAGTCATCTCTTGCGTTGTTGAAAGAGGGTGTTTGCTATGACCAGTGCATTCTCTTGGCAAAACTCTGTTAGCCTTTACCCTGCTTCATTTTGTACTCCAAGGCCAAACTTGCCTTTTACTCCAGGCATCTCTTGACTTCCTACTTGGGCATTACTGTCCCCTTTGATGAAAAGGACATCTTTTTATGATGTTAGTTCTAGATGGTCTTGTAGGTCATCTTAGAACCAACTTCAACTTCAGCTTCTTTGGTATTTGGCATGGACTTGGGTTACTGTGATATTGAATGGTTTGCTTTGGAAATGAACAGAGATCATTCTGTCATTTTTGAGATTGCACCCAAGTACTGCATTTCGGGCTCTCTTGTTGACTCTGAGGGCTAATGTATTTATAGATCTGGACTATCCCATTTGAGCCGTGTGGTGTGGGGATCCAGGGTTTCTTCCTCCTATGTGTTGTCACCATCCTGGGAACCAATCATGTCCTGCCCCAGGCACCATATTCTCCCTGACAAAGAAGGTGCTGGAGAGGGTCAGAACAGGCCAGCCCCTTGCCACATAGGTGATGGTCCAAATCTTCATATGTAAATCCCTTGAAGATCAGTAAGGAAAAGGTGAACGTTCAGTTTTCTTTTTTAAAATAATTTTATTTTAAAATAATTTACTTATTTATTGGCTGCAGCTGGGTCTTTGTTGCTGCATGGGCTTTTCTCTAGTGCGGTAAGTGGGGGCCACTCTCTAGTTGGGATGCGCGAGCTTCTCATTGCAGTGGCGTTTCTTGTGCGCACAGGCTCTAGGTACACGGGCTTCAGTAGTTGAAGTGTGTGGGCTCAGTAGTTTCAGCTTCTGGTCTCTAGAGCACAGGCTCAGTAGTTGTGGCACACAGGCTTGGTTGCTCTGTGGCATGTGAGATCTTCCCAAACCAGGAATCAAACCCATGACTGCTACATTGGCAGGCAGATTCTTTACCACTGACCCAGCCACCAGGGAAGCCCAATGTTGAGTTTTCTAGATGAATGGAAGGAATAAATATGAGTAAATAAACATGTAAACATGTTCAAACTTGCCAGTTAATGAGACAGCGAAATCCTGTTTGTTTTGCCTGTCAGACTTTCAGTCCAGTGGCCGACAGTCCCCACGGTACACTGCTCCGGACCCTGGAAATCCTTGTGAGCTTTCTGGGGCCCGTTTGGCAGAACATTTCCTGAGATCAAAACTACTGTGCATATGATCAGGAATTCTAGGAGTTTAGCCTGAAGATAGTAAAAAGGCATATGGCCATGGGTGTCCATCATAACACGGAGGTGGAAGCAACCTAGATATCTAACAGCGTGAAGTGAGTTAAGTAAATTATAGGCTGTGGTCCTGCTCACACAGCCACTTACTTATTCAGTCATTCAACAGCTATACTGCAAATCTCCTGTGTTCCAGGCACTATTCCAGGCTCTGGGGGTTCTACAGTGAACAGAACAGACAAAAGCTGGCCTAGGAGGAGGCGAGAGAGGATGGAGGGATGCAAAGATGGATGAAGGAATGGATACTGGTGAAGGAGTGTTCTTTCCCCCAGGGAGCTCAGGACACGTGTCCTTGAGGAGGAGACATGAAGAAGCCTAAAAGAGAGAGAGTAACCTGTAGACCTCTGGGCCAGATGTTCCAGGCAGAAAAAACAGGGCTCAGCTGGTGGTCCTGCGGTGGGAGCTTGGCTGATGGTCCCATGAGTAGCAAGGAGGCATATTGAGAACATGAGCCGAGACTCAGGAACGAAAGGGAAGTGGATTGCTCATGGGAAGGTGGGGTCTGAGCAGAGGAGTCCTGGGAGCCCATTTACACTGTTAAAGGGCCACACTCTGGGGGTGAGGGCTGAAGCAGGGGCTCCAGCTCCACCACTGTCACCGTAGACCAGGCAAGAGAAGGTGCACCAGGGACGAGCCCTGGTGGGGAGTGTCAGGTTCTTGTCGCAGAGACAGTCGCGTAGACATGTATCTGTTGACTGGGATCGATACTCCAGCCCTCATCCTGGCCTGAGTGGGGCCACTGGGATCCTCTTCAGGTCAGTTGGGCTCCGTGCACAGGTATGAAGTGGAAGAGACCAGTGGACACATGGATCCAGCTGCCTGCAAAGACTGGCTTTATCTGCTAAAACTGGACCTGCACAGAATCCAGCAACACATAGCATTTCTACTCCCGGCTATGTGCTTAACAGGGATGTGCGCATGTGCCCCAAAAGACCGCATGACAATGTCCTCAGCAGCGCTATTCATGATGGCCACGATCTGGAAACAACGGGAATGCCCAGCAGCAGAGTGGGGCACATTCACCAGGCGGAACACTGCCCTCGATGAGAAGGAGCGAGTGACCATGACTCATTGTTGGGGGTTGGCTCACCCGTGTGATGTGGAGCAGCTGGGGAGGCCAGACTCAGAGGTCTTGCTGTTTGATTCCATTTACATCAGGTTCAGAAACAGGAGAAGCTAACCCACAGTCTTGGAAGTCAGGCTTTCCATGGGTGTGAAGACCCAGGGCCTCTGGGTGCTGGGTACAGAGATGCTCACTTTGTGATCGGCCATTGTGCCCAGCCCTTAGGATTGTCCTTTTTTGTGTGTGTGTCAGACTTCAGTCAAAAGGTGACTTTTTTTTTTTTATAAAGTTTGAAAGTGAAAGTCGCTCAGTCATGTCCGACTCTTTGCAACCCCATGGACTATACAATCCATGGGATTCTCCAGGCCAGAATACTGGCGTGGATAGCCATTCCCTTCTCCAGGGGATCTTTACAACCCAGGGATCAAACCCAGGTCTCCCGCATTGCAGGCAGATTCTTTACCAGCTGAACCACAAGGGAAGAAGCCCAGGAATACTGCAGTGGGTAGCCTATCCCTTCTCCAGCAGATCTTCCTGCCTGAGGAATTGAACTGGGGTCTGCTCCATTGCAGGTGGAAGTTGTTATTTTAAAAATCTGTGTTTCTGTGTTTACAAGTGTCTGAAAAGATGTTCAACAAAACATGTGATGGAGGTGATTTTGGGGGGAGAAGATTATGGGCGATTGTCATTCTTTTTTTCTTTTGTACAGAAAATGTCTAAAATCATATATGTGTACATGCCGACTCTATATATGTTGATGATTAGCAGTCTGAGGCAGCCAGGGCTTTGACAGCTGAGAGGATATGGCGCTTTATCCAGGAATTGATGTCGAGGAACTCAGAAACTCCAGCTAATCGAGCATGTCAAGAATAAAAGGGGATATTTGTTAATTGAATGTCATGTTATGTCTTCAGTCACGCCTCATACAAGATAGGCAATTCAGAATTCCCAGTTACCCAATTAAAATGCTAATTATCTCGTACCTTGATAAGGCCACTCTCTCTAGGGGAGAAAGAGTGGCCTCTCCCTGATGCGGCCCTGCTTCCTGCCCTGACCACAGCCATCTTTGCAACCGCCCTTGCCTCTAGTCGGCGGGTTCTCCTTTTCCAAGGTCTCCGCACCCCAGGGGCCTCTTCCAGAGCACCAGCTCCTGCTTTCCACTGGCTGGCCTCAGGCGCTGTCCCTGGGGTTGGTGGGCCATGTGTCCTGGCAGACCTGTTCCCACTTCATCTGGGCTCCCTGCACAGATGCATCCAGAGCCCTGAAAGGCCCAGTGCAGCATCACCCACCACTGGTGTTTGGGAAGCAGAGGGCCTTGCCCCAGCCAGGCAGCTGCTGTTCTAGCGCCCCCATCACTGACAGACCTGAGGTTTAGAGGCATCGGGGTCAGAAGCCCTGCATGGACTCCAGGTTCACAGGTCTCCTTCAAGAGGTTCTCTGACCACAGCACATCACCACGCTGACCCACAGTTTTCCTCATTGGCAAAGTTGGAAACCCTCTCCTCCTCACGAAGGATGGTTGTAAACACCAAAGGCTACAGGAGGCTATTGGGTCTTTCTCGCCGGCTGGGCCTGTGCCGGGTCGTGGTGAAGGCAGCAGCAGCCCCAGTCTGGTCAGGGCTTGTCCTCTGTCCCTGGTGGGGCTGCTTCGGTGCCAGGGGAGGTCTTAGCCTGCTGTTTGCTCTGTTATTGGAAGCTCGGGAGTGCTGCTTCTCAGCCTGCTGCTTGCAGTGTCTGATGGCTCCTGTGGACTGTTTTTGGATCCCAAGTTCCTCTTCAGTGTGTACATTGTGTATACGTACCTGTGTGTGAGTATATGTGTGGGTACATGTATTTACATGTATGTACACATATGTCCGTACACGTGTGCTCTCCTGCCTGGGTTAGAGGTGCGGCCAACCAGTTTGGCTTTGTCAGTTTGGCTCCGGGTGTCACCGGTCAGGGACTAAGTTTTTTGTTGATTTCCTGGCTTCAGGGTTTCCAAAACCACGCAAGTCCTTCACCCTTGAACCTGAACCCCGTGGAGGACAGACCTATGCTGCGAATTCTGAGGAAATCGTCACTGTTTTTTCCCAGAGCCCAGGAACACTTCTGTAGTTCATCCTGTGATGCTGGTGAATTTCTCCAAGTCCATCCTTTGGCAGACGGTGCATCCTTGCCCCACCCCCAGCGTTATGTCAGGGGAGAGCTCAGTTCTGGCCCCCAGCTCTGGTTTGCCTGAGGTCTCCTTGCTGTCCCCATGTGGCAGCGAATGCCAAGCCCTCCAGGCTCGCAAGACTGGCAGCTTCCTCTTCTGGCCTCACCTCCCGGCTTATCCTGTGGACATGGCTCTGCTAATCTTCAGCTCTGCGGGTTGGGGGTTGGAGAGTTTCTGGCTGCGGACTCTGCCTTCATCTCACCGTGGCTCCGGAGGGGCTCAGTGGTAGCTCACAGCCAAATTCAACCGTGGATATATATCATCGGCAGTCGGCCCCTCCGGTTATGTGGCAGCTGGCTCCCAGTTTGCCGTCTTTTCTGTAAAGATTGAGTGGGTCTTTACGGAGCGTCCTCCCAGTGCCGCCTGGTCTGGGAGTCATCCATGGGGACCAAGGTGGCTCTGCTGCTGCTGCGATCTGTCCTCCAGACCCGTTCCCACCGAACTCTGACCGGGCCGTTCAGGAGCCTCAGGTCGAGCCTGTAGCCCCAGTTTGGAGCATCCTCGCACCCCCACCCCTTGAAAATCAGAAAATTGTTAAGACTCGGGCCCTGGGCCACAGCACTTCCCCCAGAATGTGGGCACCTTTGTGTGTCCACAGCCCAGGGCTGAGGTCCTTGGGAGAGGGGTCCCTGAGGGGTGTGAGCAAAAATAGGGCCCAGTGAATCTGTTATGCCCCCAGAGCATGGGGTGGCTCTTGTGGTCACTTCAGACAAGTTCATCTGAAAGAAGATCAGGTGCTAAAGTCCAGTGTGAAGGACAGAAGCCCTTTTGCAGGAGACTGGATTTCCAGCATTGGTGTTTGCAGCTGTTCTTGCGGGTGTGGGATCGTGTGACTGGCAGAGGCAACCCCGGCTGCAGTTAGCAGATGAAAACTGGGTCGGCCGTTCCTTAGTCTGGCACTTCCGTGAGCCGTGCGTTTACTCTAAAAGGCTTTTTTTACTTAAGCGGGAGCCTGAGCGTGCCATGAAGGCTGTTTCTATTGAGTAGATTACAGGGCAGGACAGTGCCCGCTGCTGAGACTGGAGCAGGTGGGGGAGCCAGTGCCACCCTATTCCCCCAGGCTGCTCTAGCAGGTTCTGGCTTGTTCATCTGCTGCCCTTCTGCCTGTCCCCATCTGTCCCCATCACCCGGAGAGCAGCTGCCGCTCCCTGACCTGCTTCTGTCTGGGCAGGGCCTTGTCCCCCAAGGCTCAGGGAACCGTGCAGCTCCATGGCCAGTCAGCATCCCCCAGTCTCTGGGGGGCAGCTGCACGGAGTCCCAGTGTCTGAGGCCCCAGCATCTTAGCAGGCCTTGTGGAGCCGCCGTGGGGGCCAGGCTTGGCCTAGCTGTCCTGTGGCCTCAGTAACCGAGGCTGAGGTTGGCGGCAGCCGCCTGAGTGCTCCCACCATGACTGCGGGGGCGGCTGGTACCTCACACGGCTTTCCTCACCTCCCTGGCAGTTCCTGGATTCTTTTGTGTTGAGGAAATATTTCACTTGCAGATACCGAATTATCCTGTGAGATTTGTAAAGCAAGTCTGAAAGCTGACTGAATAGAGCAGAACCCTTCCTGCATAACAACTATTTTATACCCAATCATAACAATTACACATAATTTGTGTTTACAGTGCCTGAAGATTAGACTCCTCTGTACAGACGTTCTCTTAAACAGGCCCAGAACATGCAGGGCAGAACTGCCACTTAGCGTGCCCACAGGCGGCCTTGGGGCTCTGAGCACAGCCCCGTGGTCGGTCTCCCCTGCAGTGGTGGTCAGTGGGTGGGGTGGGGTCCGCCTGGACCTGCTTCTCAACTGGGGCCATCCAGAAGGCTGGGCCCAAGCTCTGGTGAGAGGCCTCAGGGAGGGGGCAAGGGCAGCCCCCAGTGTCGCCCCCTTCCCCGGCTGGGTTCTGTAGAGGCGGGGCCCTTGGCACACTGAGGCCCCTGCCCAGACAGTTTCTTACCTGCTCAGGTCCTGGGGTGTGTGATGAGGGGAAGGGGAAGGGGCCTGGCCTCTGCAGAGCCCTGGGCAGCGTCGTCTCCCGAGGGTTCCAAACACTGCTCACATTTGTTGATGTGGCGAGTCTGGTCCACCAGTCACCCCCAGGATCTGCCCCAGGGGGACAGGGTGAGGCTGGCTCATCCTCTGACCTCCCTCACCCTCCACTCCTGTGCTTGCTGGGCTCTGCTGACAGCCGAGCTCCCGGAGGCCTCCATTGGCTCTGAATGTGTCTGGGCGCAGCCTAGAGGTGGGCTTCCAGTTGCGGGCAACCTGCTCTGGGCTTTCATCTTCCCTCCAGACCTTGCTCCTGGCCTCCCCAGCTCAGGGAGGGAGCTTGTCTAGGGGACCAACTGGTTGGCGCCTGCCCCCAGACTCTGCCTCTCTTCCCCTCCCTGGAGCCCACCCAACCCTGCTCATCTACACACCGACCTGCCCCCCATCCCCAGGCCCAGGCCAGAGCCCAGCAGCCCTTGTTCTCCTTCCCCTGCACCCCTCCCCAGGGTCAGGCTCAGGGTCCTGGGCAGGTCCTGTACTGGGACCCAGAGAGCTCTCATCCCTCCGTGGCTGTGCACCCCACCCCTCCTGGTGGGGGAAGGATGTGACCACTGGAGGAGGGAGTCTCAGGGACATGCCCCCTGCAGAAACAGGGGGCCCCACCCCAGCCCCTATCCCCACAGGACCAGACCTGTCCTCCCGATGGGCCCAAAAGGCTGGCACTGAAAGTGGCCGGCTCCCCCAGCCTTGCTCCCTCTCTGTGCTGACCTCTGTGCTTCAATGGCCCATGGCCTCCAGGCTACCAGCCACTGACTCACGCTGGGGAGCTCAGGCCTTCCTGTGGGCGCCGCCGAGCAAGGCCTGGGCTGAGGATTTGCACGGGGGATTGGGGGGCGCACATACTCCGATAACCCCACTCTGACCTGTCTTCCTTCGCCTGCAGCCTCTTCGAGCACTACTGCTACTCACGGGGCGGCATGCGCCATAGCTCCTACACCTGCATCTGTGGCAGGTAAGCGGCCCTCTGGGCCACGTGGGGATGATGGAGGTGGGGGGGTTCCCACCATCCTCCAGCGTAGATGCCCCTGTTTGCTCCCCTGCCCGCGGCACCTCGTAAGCCTGGGAGTCACTCCCTGCTCCTAAGGCTCTGGGAGTGGAGGTTGCTTCCTGCCTGCCCTGGGCAGTTCAGGGTGCAGAGGGGAGCCAGCCCACCACTGCCTTGCCCTCCCATCCCATCTCCTGCTGGTGGCTCCTCTTGGGGCCGGCCTTCCTCACCCCCTCCACACTGGCAGCTCTCAGCATGTGGGGACCAGGCCATGACCTCAGACTGTGATGGCTTCAGTGTGCAGGGTGTGTGGAGGGAGCTATATCAGGGCAGGAGGCTGTGATTGTGTGTGTGGCTGTGTATGCATGCGTGTGTGTGTATGGTTGTGCATGAGTATATGGCTGTGTGGGAACAGCACAGCCACGGGTGGGGCTCTGCCATGGGGGCTGTTACTGTAGGTGTGTTTATGTGTGACATGTGGCTGGGGGTGGGGGGTTCTCTGTGTGTGTGTGTGACCTGCACTTGGCTAGTGTGCTTGCAGGCCCAGGGTAGACGTGGCCATGCATATGGGGCAGCTCATAGCCATGAGCATGCAGGCCTGTGTGTCTTTGAGGGACACGTCCTGCCTGTGGGGGCCCCCAGTCCCCCAGGCTCACCCCATCTCATCTCCCTGTGTTCTCCCCTTGGGTCAGAGGGTCAGGCCTCTGCCCAGCCAGGATGGAGCCAGCAGCTCTGCCGGCGTGCACGTCCTTGGCACATGAATAATACATGTGAACATCTCAGTCCTTGGAAATGTTCTTCTCTGGTGGATAGAGAGAAAAATCATTATTTCTACTTTTATGATTCCTGAGACTCCCGAACGGGGCCATAAATATTATACCCAGGTGGGTTTTTTTTTTTTTCCCCTTGGGACAGGCTTAGAAGTCCTTTTTTCTTAAAGGTATCGCTCATTAGGGAAGCACTATCAAGCTGCGGAGTGGGGAGCCGCTGGCTGTGGCCCTGGCCCGGCCCAGCCAATCTCCATGCAGCCCCGACATAGTCCCGGCCCTTCCCACTGGGCCTCCCCTCCCCCTTTAGCCACCAAGACACCCGGCTTCCTTGGGGTCCCTTCCCCTGGCCTGCAGGCCCTTGCTCCCATATCAGGCCCACATCCTCAGCCACAAGGGCACCTACTTGAGCAGCACTCAGCTGAGGTGGCCCCATCCTGAGCCCAGAGGCTGGTACCAGCTTTGTGGCTGCAGGACGCCAGGGCCACTGCGCCCCTCACCCCATCTCAGGCTGTGGGCCAGGTCCACCTGGCCCTAGACCTCTGCTGCAGGGTGGATGGTACTGCCTAGGGGGCAGGGGCTTGGGGCGCCAGCCCCTGGGGCCTGCTGGGTGAGAATGGGCTCTTGACCTGCCCCTGATGCTCCGCAGTGGTGAGAACTCGGCCGTGCTGCACTACGGACATGCCGGGGCCCCCAACGACAAGACCATCCAAGACGGAGACATGTGGTGAGTGGGGCCAGCCCCCAGCTGCCCTGGCTGGCGTGTGAATGGTGGGGCCAGGTGGGACCCAACCCCAGGCGTGGCTGATGGGAGCCTCTCGGTCCCAGCCCAGGAAGGCTGGCCACAGCACCATCCCTGGGCCTGCTCTGGGTCTAGACTTCTCTGCCAAAGCTTTGTCCTCCGTATCATCTCCTTTCCAGGACCAAGGAGGCCCTGAGAGGGGAGCAGGGGCCAAGTGCTGAGGGTAAGGCCCGACCTCAGAGGAGGACCTGCCCTGTGACCCAGCACCCACCACACTCGCGTCTCCGGCTTGGTGCTGGGGGGGTGAGCACGTCAGTTTGGAGCAAGGGAGACCCCTAGGGAGTCCCCCGCCCTCTGAACCTGCCAGCTCCTGCCTCACGACTCCTTGGCATGAGCAGCCACTCACTCAGGAGGTGAGAGGGGTTACTTGGCTCTCAGGACTGTTTGCCCACGTGCTCACCGCTCCTCATGGATTCCTGACTGAGCAGATGTGGGCAGGACCCACAGCCTCCAACCCTCCAGTGGTTCTGCTTCCAGACCCCCAGTGTGTAGGGCTCCCACTGGGCATACACCCCTCCCCTCTGGGCAGCCCCTCTGGCCTTGCCATGGGCCATGGGCACCCTACTGACCTGGAGCGTCCCTGTCCTCAGCTCATGGGCACTTGTATTCCCTACCTGTACTTTCCACCACCCAGACATCAGGCAAGGCCAGTCCAGGCTGCCAGAGGCTGAAAGCCGCCCAGAGGCCACAAGTTCCATGGGGCCTCCTGTCCTGTCCTTGAGACTTCTTGCTTTGGCCACCAACCCGCAGGTGTGAGCCAGAGAGCTGTTGCACATTGACCTCAGTTCAGTTCAGTCACTCAGTCATGTCTGACTCTTTGTGACCCCATGGACTGCCGTGTGCCAGGCCTCCCTGTCCATCACCAACTCCCGAAGTTTACTCAAACTCAAGTCCATTGAGTTAGTGATGCCATCCAGCCATCTCATCCTCTGTCGTCCCCTTCTCCTCCCGCCTTCAGTCTTTCCCAGCATCAGGGTCTTTTCCAGTGAGACAGTTCTTTGCATCAGGTGGCACATTGCCTTATCTGGTCCTTTGGTCCTTTCCCTCTTGCTGCTAAGGCAGCTGAGCCCCTCCCAACCACTTCCCACCAGCACCTCATCTGCCTCGGTTCACACGTGCCGCCCCGCAAGGCTTTGGCCCCACTCTGGTATTCTGGTCATGCCTGCACACTGGCCAGGACCTGGCCTCAGGCTGGGAGTTGGGGAACCTGCGCATGGGGGGCCCTCTCCCACAGCCATCAGGGGACGTAAGCCAAGAAACACCCAATTCTGAGCTGTCACTGCCCAGTGTTCTCAGAAACCCACCCAAGCCCAGGGTGCCCCCTGCCCCAGGGCGCCCCAGCGCCACTGGCTGTGGTGTCCACTCACCCGGGGTCAGTAGCTGGATGGGATGTTCTGGCTCGGGACCTTGTTGGCAGGAGCCCCCCTCAGGCTTCTGGGAGGAAGCAAAGCCTCCGGGTTCCCTCTCTGAGCCTCAATTTACTGTCTGTCGGTGGAGATGGCATGCAACACTCAGCCCTGCACGGGGTAGTGGCAGGGATGTGTCAGGACCACAAGTGCTGGTGGACGTATGCTCCCAGGGGCCTGAGCCCACAGACAGGGACAGGAGCACGCAGAGGGGGACACCAGCGTGGTCACAAAGGTCACTGCAACCCTGCCCACTGCTCATTCCACCCCCAGAGAGTCTAAAGCCCTTCCTGGCATGGGAGTCAAGGGCGTGCAGCAACCTGGATGGGATTCTGACCCTGCCTGACACAAGGTGCCACTCATGATGTAGATTTGCTCTCTGATCCCAAGAAGTTGATGTCTCCCCGTCCCCCACCCCCACCCCCACCACCACGTGTAGCGGAGCCACTGAGACACAAGGAGCATCCAGGTGCAAAGCCAGAGGGATTTGGGGAGGGGTCAGCTGCCTCCAACTTGACTCAGCTGGAGACTAAGGAAATGGGGGCGGGGGGGGTGCAGGGGGCCTGCCCCCTGGGTCACTGGTGGCCCCAAAGGGAGACCAGCTGGTGTCTTCAGGGACTCACGCCTCCTAGAACGTGTCCTAACGCTTTTGACTCTGCGGCCTGTTCTGGCCGAGCCAGGATGTGGGAACCCAGCCCCCAGGCAGGCAGGGCCCCGGTCACACGAGCAGCCACAGCTGTCCCTATGGAGGGTCCTGCGCCAGGGCCATGTGGCTCCGAGTCTGTCTTCTCTGTGAGTTCACACAGCCCAGAGGAAGTGGTTGCTTCTCCTCTCTCTCTGTCTGTCCCCAGAGAGTCCTCACCCATGAGAGGCTTGTTCCAGCTGTGTTCTGGGGGCGCCTGGCACACTGGGGCCTGGCTGACTAGAGGCACCGTGCATCAGGCCTCCATGGGTCCAGACGCTGTGTCCCCAACCCTCCTGGGCAGCGTGTGGCACCTGGGTTTCCTGCCACTTGAGAGTCAGGAGTGATCCAGAGAATCCCATGGATGTTAATGCCAAGCCCAAATGGGTAATTTTATTTTTCTAGTGCTAACTTTGAAATGTAGCCAGTAGAATAATTATGAGTTTATTATAGTCAATTTATTATGCAGCATTTAGAACATGTTTTGTTGATTACTGCTACTGCCAGACTGCTGGCGGCATTTATAATCCATTGTTTTATTGAAATTGATCTGCCGAGCGCCTACTGTGTTCGGTAAATAATAAATCACTCTGTTATCCCAACATAAAAGTCACAGCACTTCATCATAAGGTATGAAACCAAAATATGAGCCTGGTGTAGAATTTTTCCTGAACCTGAGTGTCTCTCTCAGCCGTGACTGTTCTCCAGGTGCCCGTCATGTGGTACGCTCTGGGTCTCAGTTCATTGATGTCAGGCGAAAATGCCCCAGAGATATTTAACATTTAGGAATAGGGCTCTTTGGGGGCCAGGAGCTGATCCAAGGCAGTCAGACTCTGCTGCAGAAGGTGGGGAGTGGATGCCGAAGGGCATCCCTCTCCCTCCAGCCCCAGACGTGTGGCGATGAGCACAGAAGATCCTTGGTTCAAATGCCTGCTCCCCTCCCCCCAGCTGAGTGATCACCCCTCTGAGCCTCAGTTTCTCCATCCGTCTTTGTGGGTGAGAGCACCCAGCTCCAGGAGGACTCACTGATCATAAAGGTGAGCATGGAGCCTGCACAGGGAGGCCCTGGTGGGATTGCTGCTTCACACCAGAATTCCCAGAACCAGCAGCGTGCCTGTGCCCCGAGGCCCACCTCCCAGCAGCGCTTTCGGACAGAAACTGGAGGCAAGAGGCCCCAGTGGAGCACAAGACGGGCCCGGTTTATTCACACAACTCTCGGGTCACGTGGTTGCCTGCTGTGTTTTCAGCCCCTAAACTGTCCTCGAGGCGTGTGCCGTGTGGGGCGTGTAGCTGGCCAGGGCCGCATTCCACTCCTCTGTCCTTCCCATACCAGGTGCTGCCCGGGAGCTGGGCCAGGAAGTCGGGGCCTGTGTGTTAGATGCACTGGTTCTTACTCCACCCAAGAGCTGAGAAGGGATTTTGAGGACCACTCCTGACACCCCACCAGTCCCACCCACCCCTGTTTACCTCAGCTGGATGATGCCAGACTTGCTCTGCATGGATCCAAGGGTGTGGGGAGACAACGACTGGACTTTGATGTGGCCTCGGGTCCCCACGGGCCTCCCTCCACTAGGCTCTGATTTGAAAAACAGCTGGGACACCCCCTCCTCACCTGCCACTGCCTCCTTCTCCCACCATTTAATTAGGAGGCAGGATGTTGGTTCCTGGGGTAGGGAGCCCAGTGGCTGCCCTCAGAACCTTCTAGATGCCCCAGTTGAAGCATGCTCGGGCCTGGGTTGCCCAACGCAGGCAGGATGCGGCTGGTGGATGGCAAGCCGGACCTCCCAGCACTGGCCGGAAGAGGGCAGTGTTGTTTCAGGACATACCAGCCGGCCAGGCTCATCTCTGCTGGCTGTGTTCTGTGTTCTGGGGCCTGGGAGCCGGTGGCCCTCCTGGTTAGTTGGGGAGAGGCCTGTCCCAGCCCCACTCAGCATGCTAAGTTGCTTCAAACATGTCCTACTCTTTGCGATCCCATGGACTGTATGGCCCACCAGGCTCCTCTTTCTGTGGGATTCTCCAGGCAAGAACACTGGAGTGGGTTGTCTGCCCTGCTCTCCAGTTAGTCCCCTGATCATCCTACAGGTTTGATGTGGAGTAGACATTAGTTTCAGAGAAGGCAATGGCACCCCACTCCAGTACTCTTGCCTGGAAAATCCCATGGATGGAGGAGCCTAGAGGTCTGCAGTCCATGGGGTCGCTAAGAGTCGGACATCACTGAGTGACTTCACTTTCACTTTTCCCTTTCATGCATTGGAGAAGGCAATGGCAACCCACTCCAGTGTTCTTGCCTGGAGAATCCCGGGGACGGCAGAGCCTGGTGGGCTACTGTCTATGGGGTCGCACAGAGTCGGACACGACTGAAGTGACTTAGCAGCAGCAGCAGCAGGAGCAGACATTAGTTTAAACTGCTTGGGGAGCTCCCCTCACCACCTGCCCCTCCATCACACCATGCCTGGGGCCACAGCCTGCATCTCCATCACGGACATCTGCACCCCCCCCCCACCACAGGCTTTGGGGTGCCTGCTGCTCACTTGGAGCCCGAACAGTCACCTTGGCATTTCTGGGGCTCCTCTGGCAGGAGTGGGAACAATTCTGCCTTTTCCTGGGGACCCCCTGGTCTGATATCTGTCTGGCTGTGTGCTGCTTCCTGGGGGCAGACAAGTCATACCTGGGTCTCCTCCCCAGCTAGCAGAGGGGCTGTAATGAGGGGTCCCCAAGTCCTCCCTTGTCTTGGTGCCTGAAGCCTTGGTCAGCTTTAAAGAAAAAGTGTTTCCTCCAAGTCCAGCCCAGGACACTACTCCCCTGACTTTGTTGTCTCCTTAGAGGACAGCTCTGGAGAAGGGAATGGCAACCCACTCCAGTATTCTTGCCTGGAGAATCCCATGGACCGAGGAGCCTGGTGGGCTATACAGTCACCAGCCAGCCCCATCCTGAGGAGTTGATGGTCTTTGGGACATGTCCCAGTCCTGGGGGTAAGAGAACACTCTCAGAGGGCACAGGCCCTGGTGAGCCATCTGTCCAGACCCGTGGCCGTGGCCTTCAGCCTGCCGTCTGGGTTGAAGCAGCCTTGGCATTCTAACCCAGTACCACACAAGCAGACACGCCCGGGCAGTAGCCAAGCACCCTCACCGTGGGGTCCGCCCCGTGCTGTCTGTTTATGCTGCTGCCTCCTCACCCCACATGGTTGACGTCACAACCCACAGTGTGGAAGCCCCAGTCCGGTCAGCCGGGGCGCTCGCAGACACCATGGGACACTGCTTACCGAAAAGTGGAACGAAGCATGTGCTGTGCGCGTGACACCAACTCACTGCCTCCCCCGGCCCCGGGGAGGCCACTGCCTGTGGCGGCAGCAAGCCCCGGGGTCCCACCCACACATGGGCCGGGGACCACATCCTTCTTGGGGTCATGGCCCACACTGGGCTCTGCGTCTCCCCACGTCCTCTGCAGAAAGGTGACAATGTTCCCTCCAGACACACGGGAGGCCCGCAGCACGTGCCGACTCTTGGCTCGGGGCTCCTGGGGCTGGTTGCCTGGATGACTTCCCTGTCTACCTGGGCCCCACAGGAGCAGCTGTCCCATGGCTGGGATGGGGAACAGGGACGCCCAGAAGGCAGTGGGAAGAGGTCGGCTTGGGGAGTCAGCCCCAGGGCTCCAAGCGGAGGCCTTCATCCCAGGGTTCAGCACCGCACGGAAGGTCTGGCTGAGAGCTGGTGGGTGACCTGTGGGCCTTGTGTGGCCACCAACAGTGGGAAAGTCACCAGTTCACCTTCCTCTCTGTCTCAGGCTGAGGTCTGGAGGGGAAGCAGGAGATTCCTGCAGCTCAGAAATCCCCCAGCCTGGTCCAGAACGCGGACTGGGGTGGGTGCCAGTCAGGGTCTGAAATGGTGCGCTGCGGTGAATAGATCTGAGTGAGTGCACAAGCGTGGGCACGTGTGTATCATTCCTGTTTGGGTGAGAGGTAGCTGAGAGCGAGGCCACAGCCCTGGAGAGTAAACCAGAGCTGCAGCCTGTGCACACAGTGACCTTGCCATAAAGACCACAGAGTTCCCCCCAAAACTCTTCCCAGGCCTCATATCAGAGGCCGAACCATCTCATAGGCCTTCCGCCTGTGGTGGGGCAGAGGGGATGGAGGGGACCTGAGGAGGGCCTGGGTGGGCTGATGGTGGCAGGTAGCCCGGGCCTGAAGTTGCCCGGGAGGAGCCAATGGAAGACAGAACCTCTCCTCCAAGCCAGAAATAGAACCAGATGAACACATGTGAGGAATGAGCCACCAGCATATTGCTTGGAGATGTGTAATACCTCCCCAGATGGCTTAGATTATCACACGCGTTCACTCGGCCAGAGATGGTAGGGTCCCTGGTGGGTGTCCCCAGGCAGCTGGGAGGAGGGCTCCTCATGTTCTCTGTTGAGCCAAAGTATGAGCGAATTCTCCGTCGTCAGCCTGCGTTCAGAGGACGGACGGAGTGGACACAGAGGAGCTGGGGGAGATGATTTATAAAAGTGATGGTTTTCATCCCTGGATTCCAGAACAAATTGAAATCTGAATAACTAATACATGTAGGAACTCTCTGAGGGAGATTTAAAAACAAAAAAAAGAGGCAGAGAAAGATAGGGAACTGAGAGTGCAAAAATAGACGTCAGCCCCATGCCCGAGCATCGCTGGGCAGGATGGAGCTGGCCGGCTGGGTGTACACTTCCTTCTCCAGAAAGTGGATGATTTTAAAACAAAAAAATCCAGCCGAAGGTTTCTAGAAGCTGAACCATAAAGCCAGACTGGCTGGGGCGCTCACCCCCGCCTCCTGTGTTTTTGTTTTTGAGAACTTGGTCAGGAGTCGTGCCTGCCCCGGGGAAGGGGCCTGTTTTCACTGCTCCGGATGACTCCAGCATTTGGTGTGCTCTTGTGGGCTTCCTGGCTTTTTAAATAGTTTAATTTCTGTTTTCCTTTGAGTCCTGCACAGCCCCATAGCACTTTCTGCTTGGGGGCTGCTGCTGCAGGTCTCTTTCTGATGTGGTGGCCCCGAGGAATCTGTGTCCCTACGCCCCTGGCTCTCTCCCGTCTGCTCAGGCCATTCCTGGTCCTTCTGAATCAACAAACCACAGGCCATTTTCCTTTGTTGCCTCCAAGGACCCCAAGTAAGAATGCTCTGCTCCCCGGGTGAAGCGGGGCCATGGCCCCACGCGGTTCCACTCCCAGGCCTGCCTACGCGCCGGCCGCGGAGGACGCAAACCCGCAGCAGCGGCGGTGGCCACACGGTGAAAGTGGGACAACCCCGAGGTGCTTGAGGCCGAGTGCTGGAGCAAGCACAGGAGAGCCCATCTCCGGGCTCTGAGCTGCTGGCCCCGACTCGAGACTTTGCCGGGCCAGTGTTCAGAGCCTCGGTTTCCCTGCAGTTTAGAGTTCTGATGTGCTCTGCCCTCCTGGCCAGCTGGTGGGAGGGGGAATGTGCCCCCGGGGCACGAGTAAACCTGCAGACAGCTGTCACCCCAACCCCCTGGTGCAGCAGAGCGCCCTGGGGAGCAGATGCTGGGCGTGTCTGCTGGGGCCTCTCGCCCTTGGATCCTTGGCTCCCACACCCGGGCTGGGTGGGTCCCCTCTAGTGAGCCCCAGGTCCCCCCCACACACACACACTTTGGCCCACCCCAGGGTGGGTCCCCCAGAGTCTCTGACCTTGACCCAGTCCGAAGTCCCTCTGCCATTCTGGTGGGCTCTCCACACCACCACCTGAGAATCACCTGAGTTGTTATCCGGTGCTTCTTGCACTGTTGACACTGTTTATGGTGTTTTGCAGTCAGAAAAAGACAGATTAAAAAGTGCCTGACTGGGGACTTCATGATTTTCATGAATGCCCGCGCATTCATGATTTTCCTTTAGAAACAATTCTATTTCTATGGATTCCCTACTGCTGTGGTCAGGTTGCATGGCTGACCCCTGGCTCCACCTGTGCGGCCAGTTGCTCGAGGGGGAGGTCCCCTGAGACAGGCTTGCGGGCAGCTCCTGGAATGCAGGTTGAGCCGTTGTGTTTACCATTGAAATTTGAGGGTTTCAGAAAAATAATTTTATTTCTTTATTTTTGGCTGCGCTGGGTCTTCATTGCTTTGAGGGCTTTTCTCGAGTTGTGACAAGCAGGGTCTACTCTCTAGTTGCTCTCCGAGGACTTCTCATTGCAGTGGCTTCTCTTGTTTCAGAGCATGGGCTCTAGGGCATACAGACTTAAGTAATTGCGACTCCTGGATTCTAGAGCACAGACTCAGTAGTCGTGGCACACGGGCCTAGCTGCTCCGAGGCATGTGGGATCTTCCCAGACCAGGGATCGAACCCGTGTCTCCTGCGTTGGCAGGCAGACTCTTCACCACTGAGCTATCAGGGAAGCCCAGCATTGGGGTTTGAGAGGCTCTTTGCGTGGCAGGTGTGGCTCTGCCTCAGGGCTCCAATTTTCCACAGTGGCTGCAGACTGCCCCCCATGGGGCAGAGCCAGGCACAGAGAGGGCAGCGCCACCCATCTCTACCCCTCCCATCTCCTGGTCCCTAGTTCCGAAGGTACTGCAGGGGCCTGGGCCTGAGGCTGAACTGTTGTCCCCCAGTCTGTCTTGTCACCATCAGCATCATGACTTGACCTTGACCCCATGATGGTCCAGCCCTGGGCCCACTGTCCAGTGTCCTGCTGGTGAGGGGACAGGACAGGGAGGCTGCTCACTCTGGGCACCACTGCTCTCTGTGGGTGCCCTGGTGAGAGCCAAGCTTGGACCCAGCAATGCCTCCTCATTTTGTCTTATCTCCGTGTGGAGGGTGCATGAGGCAGGATTCTCACCTGCCCTTGACAGTAGGGCCAGGCGGCGAGGGTGTGGGATCCCGGCTCCCCGCACTCCGGCCCAGCCCCGCGGCTTGGGGCCCTGTCACGGGGTGTCCAGAGGGCAGCCCAGCGGCCCGGCCTCCTGACTCAGCAGCCTACTGTCTGTCCCAGCGCCGCCCTGCCTCTGCTGGCAGGGGCTCCTGGCTCCCGCTTCTCCCTTGCCACACCCGCCTCTGTGCCTCCTGGTCTCTGCTCTGTGACCCAGGGATGCGGGGGGCCAGGCAGCCCCCAAGTCGGAGATGTGCTGGCCAGGCCCTGGCAGAGCACACTGCCCCCCACCACCACCCAGCAAGGAGAGGACCACGCTCCTTGGACCAAGGGGGGACCTCAGAACGAGAGCAGAGCCGTTGGCTGGGTTTTTGCTTGGGCCCTTGGGGCTGTGAGAGCCGGGCCCTGTACCTCAGCCCACGTCTTCTGTCAGGCAGGTGCATCTGTCCTGAGGTCCCATCCGGCTCCCATGAGCATTGCCCTGTGGCTGCGGCTGTGCCCATGCTGGGTGCAGGGTGGCCCCTGGGGGGAGGTGGTGCTGTCAGAGTGCCTGTGTGGAGGCCAGGTGGCAGGTGGGGCCTGGGGATACCTCCACACCTACCTCAGGGCGTCCCCACAGCCAGGCATCCAGGGGCCTGGCCAGCGGGGGCCGTGAGGGTGTGGTGTGTGGGCAGCCACGTTCCCCCCAACCTTCCTGCTCTGGAGCAGGAGCCTCCTGGGTGCCCCTGGGTCGTTCACTGCTTGTGCACCGTGAGGAGACAGCGGGGTAGGAGGGCCCCACACTGCTGTCTGTACAGGCCATGTTGCAAGAAGTCTCTGGTTCAGCGGCCTTAGGTGCCGGGCGGGAGGGAAGCGTGGCTGAGAGGGCGCGGGTGCCCCCGGGTGTCCCACCGGCCTCATGCCCACTCTCCTGGCAGTGTGTTCGACATGGGCGGTGAATATTACTGCTTCGCGTCTGACATCACATGCTCCTTCCCCGCCAATGGCAAGTTCACCCCAGACCAGAGGGCCATCTACGAGGCGGTGCTGCGGAGCTGCCGGGCCGTCATGAGCGCCATGAAGCCAGGTGAGGGCAGGGGTGGGGCCTGGGGGGCAGGGCACCTCTGAGAAGAAGGGCCGGCGCTCTGCAGTGACCTGATCTGTCCCCACCTCTCATGCTCAGCCAGTAAGGCTCCAGATGCTAGCAGGCCCCCAGCACCACTCCTGGGAAAGGGGGCTGGCCACCAAGCAGAGGCAGGGCTGAGGGGGGTCGGGGAGCTCAGCCCGAGGCCACCCCCTGTCCCCTCCGACTTTCTCCTCCTGCGCGTCTCCCTGTCCACACTGGCCGCTGGGAGGTCAGCATGTCCTCTGCTCTGTCGCACAGCAGCGGCCACCCCAGCGAGGGCTTGGCAGTGCGGACACTCGCCTCTGGTTGGGCGTGGAGCACCGTCACTTGGGGCTGCGACTGGGTGGGCAGGAACTGAGTGTCTCTCCGGTGTGTGGGGAGTGATGAGCAGAGGCTGTGGGGCCATCTGAGGACCTGGCCTGACAGGCCTTGAAGGCCGGACTCTGAGTTCATACTGGAATCAGAGGGACTGTGGCGGTCAGATTTGTATTTCTCCATGGAACTTTTACAGTCAGTCCCCAACACATGAACCTTCAAGTCGTGAGCTCTCAAAGATGCCAGTGTGCGTGCGCATGTCCAGTCACTCAAATTATTTCACGTGTCTGGCATTGTCTATAAAAGTCAGGTACCTAAGCTAACTTGGTCGGACTTCACGAACACGTTGTCAGAACTGAACTCATTCGTATGTAGGAAATTTACTGTATTTACAAAGGGAAAAAGAAGGAAAGATCCTGAGCCCCTAAACTGTAAAGGCCCCCGAGTGTGTGGCCCCTTGAGGGCCCAGAATCTGACGGCTCAGCCTGGAGCCCCTGCCACCCCGTGTCCAGTTGCTGCTGGCCAGGTACTGCTTGTGAGGGTTCGTCAGCAGCTGCCGCCTTCAGAGGAGGCAAACTGTGAGCAGGGCTTTCTGGATGCCCCCGTCCAGTGCTGGGGAGCCATAGAGGGGTGACGGGCCCGCACTCTCACTTGTCCGGCGGGAACAAAGCCTGGTGATCAGATGAGTCCAAAGATGAGGAACTCAGATACACCCGAAAAAGGAGACAAGGAAGGAAACCTGAAGGCTTAGCTCGGAACAGGTGACCGCATCCGCAGGACTGGCCTGGTATAGCAGCTGCAGAAGAAAACAGCATCTCGCACTGTTTAAAAAGCAGCAGTTCTCTCTAGGTGGGGCTTAGTATGGACACTTCCCGGGTGGACTGTTGCATAAAGACAGAGCAGTGCGGGAGGGGGGATTCACAAAATGCGATAAAGCAGAGGGCGAGGGGGGTGAGAACATGGATTCACAAGTGCTTGTAAATCCACGGGGGGAGGGGCAGGAAGGGAGCCAGACAGACAGGTGGGGCACGGCGGGGAGGGAGGGTGCTCACCGGGAGCCTTTTATACTTTCTGACCTTTAAACCCCGGTACCTGGCACCTGTTACCTGTAAAACTCCACCTGTGTGGAGCCATCACCCCGAATAAGGGGCACCATCTCCTCCTCCCCTGATATCCTTGCATTACCCCAGGGAGAGAAGGAGTAGAAGGTTCTGTTCAGCTTTGAACATCGGTTGTTTAAGTGATAAGCGTTTCACTTTCAGCAAAAGGTTTGGGCTGGTGAGAGTGCACACAGGTGCACAGCCCCAAGACCCTGGCGCGCCCACAGCCCATGGCAGATCCCTCCAGGAGCATAGAGGGACCTGCGTGGACCCGAGCCTGGCTCCAGGCTGTGCTACAGAGGGTAGAAGGCTGCTGCCACACTCCACACTGGAGACTGGGGCAGGCAGTGAGGCTGAGGCATGGCAGTGGTTGCGGAGCCAGGCTGGCGGGATGTTGAACAGGTAGGGATTTGGAAGGACACTGTCTCCCCTGGAGCTCTTTGCTTGCCTGGGAGCTCCAGGCTTCACACTCCTGGCCCTGCTTAGACCCATCCCTGTGCTGGGACAGGGTTGGGGAGACCCCACCCACCCACAGGCAAACCTGCTGGGTCCTGGGCAGGATCTATGTGGCACCTCCCCAGCTGGTGTCCTGGCCGGCTCTGTCGACCAACAAAGCAACCCCACTTCTGCTCAGAAAGTGGCCAGGTCCACGGGCCAATCCCCAGGATCCTGTGGGGATTGCACTGAAAAGGGTCTGGTGCATGGTCCCAGCACCAGGGTCCTATGGGACTGCCTGGCCATGTGACTTTGGGGGTGATTACAAGACTTCAGGCCCCTCCAAGCCAGACTCAGCCAAGATGGTCCCTGGGGACTGTGAGGCAGGCCTCCCCCAGCACACAGCGGGGCACAGGCCTGGCCTGCACTGGGGGCCTCGAGGTTCCTGTGGTGGAGGGGATGGAGCAGAGCCCCCAGTGAGCCCCTTACCCCACACTTCAAGACTGTGACACACTGTTCCCTGGGGGTCGCATGCCAGGCAGGCCCTGTGCTCACAGAGCTGCCCTCAGAGGGGGGTAGGTCGCCTCCCCATAGTAGCACAAAGGCCGTGGCCAGGTCAGCCCCGTGCCCAGTCCTAGCGGAAATGCCCCTGGTTTGTGGGCTTGGCTCCTGGGCCAAGACAAACACCCTCAGAGACTGTGTGACTGCTTCCTGCGCCTTCCAGGGACGAGTGAATAGAGACAGCCAGGGTCACAGCAAGATGCCCAGAGGAGAGGCAGGGGCCACTGCTTAGGCACACAGGGGTCCCGGGGTACAGCTGAGGGAGGCAGCCCTGCAGTCGGGGGGTTGGGGGGCAGTGTCCCACCCTGCCACTCAGATGCAGCCTGGGAAGGAGGGCTGAGCTTGCTCAGAGGCTGCACGAGAGAGCAGCAGGACCGGACAGGCAGTGGTGGCACCTGGGGGAAACACCACCCTCACTGGCCCCGAGGTGAGGTGGGGGGTGGATGCAGCGGCCACGTGCTGGCTTCTGGCCCATGCAAGGAAATCTCTCCAAGGCTTCCACGTCAGGGCAAGCGCCCATCCTGGGCCGGCCACCTGTCTCCACGGGCTCCCATGGGCTTGCTGATGGGACACCCGGCCCCCATGAGAGGAGGAGGTGCTGTGGGCACAGCAAGGACCAGAGCCAGTGTCTGAGCTGGCCGTCGGACAGGGCAAGGCTGTTCATTCTGCAGACTCTGGTCAGGGTCCCTTTACCAGCTTTGCCTCCCCCCTGGTGGGGCAGGGGCTGCAGTGTCTGGACTCCCCTGAGGCCTTGCCTTAGAGATGGTGCAGGACACAGAGGCCCAGCAGGCAGAGGTGGTGGTACAGCATGCCATGCAGACTGGGGGCGCCCTAGGGCAGAAACCAGCACAGCCAGGACTGTGCTTGGTGAAGGCCCTGTGTCCCCCTCTGGCCTGAGAGAGGCCCCTCTGCTGGCCAAAGGGCAGTGGGTGAGTTCCCGCCCTCCCTGGCCTCTCTGCCAGGGTTTGGGGTGGGGGACCGCATGGGGCGGTCATGCTTAACTCAGCCTCGTGGCGCCTGCTGCCCAGGCGCGTGCTGCCCCTGCCCTTCTGCAGGGTGAGTGGGTCCCACGAGGTCTTGGCGGCAGGCAGGGCTGTGTGGCGGGGTGGGCTGGAAGCCCTCCGCCCCGCGCCATCGTGGCCTGCCAGACGCTTCCCCGCAGCCCATGGGGCCTGCCCTGGGACCCCGGCCCTGAGCCTTCCCTCCTGCACCCCCAGGGCCTGGCGCGCGGTCATCCCCCGAGGGCCATTGTCTTCGGATGAAGTGAGCTCTTTGTCTGGATGGGCTGTGAGGATGTAGCTCAAGGGGCCCTCCGCTGCCTTCCCGGCTCAGCTCCGGGCCTCAGAGCCCCCAGGGCTGTCACACTCTGGGCAGGAGGCCTCAAAGCCATGATGGATGCTGCTGAGGCTCCCAGGAGCCAGGCCAGGCAGCAGGCCCAGCAGGCTCCTGGCCCATCAGGGGAAGGTGTGGTCCGATGGGGCCAGGTGGGCACAAAGGCCAGTCCATGACTTGAGGCTGCTCGGGATACGTAGTGGGGCCTAGGCACCAGGACTCAGGTCCCTCTGACCCAAAAGGCAGGTGGTACAGTGCAAAACGCAGATGCCGCCTTGCTGCCCTGGGCCTGAGTGCACAGAGGAGCAGGGTTGGGGGCACACGTGAATCCTGGGTCCATCAAGTTACAGCACTGGCTGCAAGAGAGCCACAGGGAGGCTGGGGCTCCTGGTCAGGCCACGAGGTTGTCAGACTCGGAGCAGGGCAGAGGCCCCGCCTTCTCAGGTTTCAGAGACCATTCCCTGCCTCGCTCGGGCAGCAAAGGAAGAGGCAATCAGGGAGGGCTTCCTGGAGACAGCCTCAACACAGAGGTCCTCGGGAGGCAGGGGAGTGAGACTGGGGAGATGAAGTGTCCCGGCTGAGAGAACGGCAGGTGGAAGGCACAGGGGCACGCACCTCAGGAGTGGGTGGGGGTGAAGCTGCAGAGGGAAGCCAGGCCAAGGAGCTTGGGGCTCAGTTCTCAGGGCGGGAACTGGCCTGGTCTGACCCGTGCTCCAAAGAGATGGCTTGGTGTCCCAGCCGTGTACAGGAGGCAGCGGGGGTGAGGAGTGGGGAGGAGCCAGGCAGGGGTCCAGGAGAGGTGGGGGCCCACGGAGGCGTTGGGGTCAGGAGAGGTTTTGGGAAGAGAGGATGAGATTCAGTGCTTGCTGGTGGTGGGAGGGCAGGCAGGGCAGATGACCCGGTCTCTGCAGCGTGATCCCTGTGCGGTATCCCCAGTGTGAGTAGGCTCAGGGGAACCCCAATGCTCTTGGCCAGGCCTGTGGGCTCAAAGGTGCCCACGGGCTGCAGAGGCCAAGGAGCTGGGGCGTTGGGGCCTTAGGCGAGCAGGGAGACCCTCTGGCCTGTGCCCACCCCTGCAGCCTAGCCCAAGGACAGTAACCTCCACTCATTTCAGGGGCCCCTGCCCTGGCCGTGGGTGTCGTAACCACCATCCGGGCCAGACACTGGGGCCAAGTTGCTGGAGGTTTAATCACTGTCACAACCCTAACCACACACAGGCAGAAACTCCCACTCCCAGCCAAGAGAGCCGTGTGCACGGCCTTCCCCAAGGGCGCGCAGGCGAGGAAGACTAGAGGCGCCGCGGGGACTGCGGGGCCTGCACGTCCGGCCCCCACGAGGGGCCGCGAGGACAGGAGGGGAGCCGAGCTGCCAGCGCGGAGCTTGATTTATACCTGATTCCCACCCGCTGCCTGGGCCCGGCGGAGACCGCAGCCCCGCGCCGTGGAAGGTAGCCAGGTTTGAAGTCAGCCTGCTTCCCGGGCCTCTCGCTTGGTGACCCGAAAAGGCCCTGCCCAAGAGAGATGGAGCCGCTCTGGGGCAGCGGCCCTTCCCGGGTCCTGGGGGGCCAGGCCGAGTGATGGGAGCGGAGTTCGCAGGGTTACTTGGGGGCTTACTCTTAGGCCTAGAGGCCCTGGGCAGGGGCAGGCCTTAGGAAAGAGCGTGCTGCACGCCCACACCTGGACCAGCACCCGCTCTACCAGGCTGTGGTGTGCCCTGGAGAGGCAGCCGCCCTCCTGGTGGAGAGACCCTAGAAACAAGTGAGCATACTTGTGCCCAGAACAAGGTGCAGATTGGCTGGGACAGCAGAGTGATTGTAATGGGGGAGGTCACTCCGGGAGGGACTGATGTGTATGCTGAGACCTCGAGCAGGAGGGTCACAGGCCAGCCGGCTCTGCAAAGGGTCTGCCATGCAGGGACCTCAGTGTGCTTCTGAAGCAGGGGTCCCTGGCCCGAGGAGGGCAAGGTGGGTGAGTCGATCTTAGGAAAAGAGCGGTGGCCGAGGCTGGGCAGGCTTGGCTTCTGCCCCAGGGATGCACTGATCATAAAGGATCGAACCTACGGTCTGACTGGCCACAAGTGATGGATGAACAGTGGCAGTTTTGGGGAGCTTTGTGAGTTCTGGGGATGAACAGTAGATGCCAGAGCCTCTACAGCTAACTTCTGCAGCCAGCGTCGTGGCTTTTTGACAAAGGAAGCGTCTGAGGCTCCCAGAGGTGAAGGCCTGCCTAGGCCACACAGCATGTGAGCAGCCTAGCTGGGACCTGGTTACTCAGGTCTCTATTTCAGGATGCCAAACCATCAGAGAAAAGCTCCCCACACTGGCTCCACCCCGAGGAGTACAGACCCAGCCACTCATGGCGACGTGGTCATAACCAGACTCCAGACCCCAGGATGCCACACGCACCTCATGAGCTGGGGCAGATAGAACAGGGCTGGACTCCAAGGAGGCTGTGTATCTGGACAAGACTGAGCTTCCTCCACCCCTGGCCTCCCTGTGTCTTGTGCAGGGGACTATCCACTGCCTGGTGATCACCAGCTCAGACCCTGAGTCCTGGGGGTTCAGGAATTTGGATCAGCCCCGGGCCTCTAGCCAGCTTGAGACCCCAAACATGGGCCCACCGTCTGGCAGGATAGGGGGACACCTGGGGGACTGCTGCTGCTGCTGCTAAGTTGCTTCAGTCGTGTCCAACTCTGTGCGACCCCACAGACGGCAGCCCACCAGGCTCCCCCGTCCCTGGGATTCTCCAGGCAAGAACACTGGAGTGGGTTGCCGTTTCCTTCTCCAGTGCATGAAAGTGAAAAGTGAAAGGGAAGTCGCTCAGTCGTGTCCGACTCTTCGTGACCCCATGGACTGCAGCCCACCAGGGTCCTCCGTCCATGGGATTCTCCAGGCAAGAGTACTGGAGTAGGGTGCCATTGCCTTCTCCACCTGGGGGACTGGTGCCCAGCAAGTGTCTGAAAAGGGAGGGCCTGTGTCTCATCTCCCTCTACCTCTTGGGCCCATCATCTGCTCCCTGTCAGCCCCAGAGGCTCAGATCCTGGTGGCCCACCCCTCACCAGTGCAGAGTCCAGCAAGGCCCCTTGGGGTGTGGAATCCCAGTGCCCACCTCTTGCAGCCGAGATCATCGGGGCATGGCTGAGCAGCCCCTTGGGAGCCAGGGTAATGCCCCACATGGCGGGGCCACAGGGCCCAGCCCTGGCCACCCTCCTGGGTGCAGGTCCCACCCTGTCCTCCTGGCCTTGTTCGTCCCAGGGCCGCTAGCCTTGGCTGGCACATGGCCTGCCCCCAGCTCCACCCTCATAAGGTGGGGCAGGGAGCGTTGCCAGCCTAGGTTCTTGTGCTCAGTTTGAGCACCCAGTGCCCTTGCTCTGTGGAGGCCCAGTGGGCAAGGCGGCCGTGCCCCAGTGACCGCGAGGCTCCTGGAGGCCGCTTCCTGAGGGCCTGAGGCTCCAGCCCTTCAGGGCCTCCCTGGGGGCCAGGCGGCTCCGAAGAGCCTGCAGTCCTCAGAACTCGGTGCCTGGGGACGCTCTCCATGGTGACCTTTGCCCCAGAAACATGGGGCCAGGATGAGTTTGATTAGAGCCCAGGGTTTGGACATCTGGGCTACCACAGAGCTGGTCACCTGGTGCTGGTAGCCACAGGGCCACAGACCCTTGCCGGTTTGCCGGTGAGGCTGTGGTGGCTGCACCTTCGCCCCAGAAACCTTTGCTCCCCACAGCAGCTCCAAGGATGATTCAGCCCCCCATGTGGCGGTGTGCAAGGACGCCCCTCCCCCCACCCCCACCTGAGCCTCCGTCTGGGGCT
Organism: Tragelaphus eurycerus; assembly: GCA_935064755.1. Lineage (NCBI taxonomy): Eukaryota > Metazoa > Chordata > Mammalia > Artiodactyla > Bovidae > Tragelaphus > Tragelaphus eurycerus. Next base: position 13,854,497 of record CAKXYN010000020.1, read on the forward strand.
CACCGAGGCTGCCCCGCATCGGCTCTTGGGGGCACGTGCTTTTCTCCTCCTGATGCCAAAGATTTTACTGGGCTCCCAGGGAACGGTGGAGCCTGGTGGGCTGCTGTCTGTGGGGTCGCACAGAGTCGGACACGACTGAAGCAACTTAGCGGCAGCAGCAGCAGCCTGGCCCTGGGAGCAGACACAACGGGAGCTGGGCTCCTGCGGATGACCGTGGGTGAGAGGAGCCTAGCCCCGGAGGGCACAGTGGAGAGAGAGGAGGGGTCCCGAGTCCAGAGCTGCGCTAAGAGAGCCCTGCTGGGGGGCAGCCTGGGCCACATCCGTCTTGCCCCTCGCCTCAGGCTCCCTGGCCTCAGCCAGTGCAAGGGCTTCCTGTGTCCCCCGCAACCTTGCCCTGGGAAGCTCTGGCCAAGCTGCCAGAGGCCACAGCTCATTGCAGCCTCCTCCTGAGCCCCAGGTGTCTGGTGGCCTGACATGCACCGCCTGGCCGACCGCATCCACTTGGAGGAGCTGACCCGCATTGGCCTCCTGACCGGCAGCGTGGACGCCATGGTCCAGGTCCACCTGGGAGCCGTGTTCATGCCTCACGGGCTCGGCCACCTGCTGGGCCTCGACGTGCACGACGTGGGAGGCTACCCTGAGGTCAGTGTGGGCGCCTCGGCCCAAGCGGCCTGCCTGTGAGCTGGAACTGAGCCTGGCCCTCCCTGGGGGTGGGGTGGGGCTCTGGGACATGGCCGCAGTATAGGGGGACAGGCAGGATGAGAAGGACTGGGGTCTTGGCAAAGCCTGCTGCCCCTCCTCCCCCTTCACCCAGGGGTTGATCCCGACCCAGGTCACTGCCCCCATCTCCCCCACGCCCAAGGGCCCTGGTCCTTACATGAGGGCGTCTCCCCTGGTGGCCGCCTCCACAGAACCTAGCAAGCAATGGGTGTGCTCTGCACAGGGCCCAGGGCTGCACGCTGGGGGCAGCACCTGCCTTGAAAGTGTGCAGTGCACGGGGTCCCCAGAGGGCCGTGGGAGCCCCAAAGCTGGGTCTCAGTGATGGGCTGGCAGTGCACCCGTCATGTCCTGCCTCTGGCTTCATGCATCAGGTGTGATGAGGCTCCTCAGGCTGGTGGCCAGTCCATCCTGGGACGAGCTGAGCCCAGCACCCCTTGCAAGTCCTGCCCCACCCTCTCCTGGTACAGCTTCTGTCCCCCTAGTTGCCTGGGCCAACAGGGCCCCCCTGGCCTCCTCGTCTCCAGGAGGCATGCTCGGCAGGACAGGGAGGCTTGTGTGGACATCTCCAGGCCAGGCTTTCCCCTCCCCTCCTACTGACAGACCCTCGAAAGGACCACCCAGACAAAGCTTGAGGCTTCAGGAGGCTCTGCTGGGCAGGTGGCTGCAGCCTCCACAGGCCTCCGGGTAGGGGTGAGCCGGCCCTGCCGTCTGGCCGGGTGCCCGAAGCACAGGGGGTGGATTATGCAATCGGTACACGCCCTGGGGCCCACCAGCCAGTTAGCCAAGATGGCTTGGCCCCTTAACTGCAGGGTATTTTGAAAGCTCTAAGAACGATTTTTGGGGGGGGAAATTGCTCAAGAGAAGCATTATTATTCAATTATTTTTTCCTCAAGTGTAAACAGTTAAATTTGGAGAAACAAAATCAGTTTTAATTTCCTAATTTCTATCCATCACACTGTGTGCAGGAAGCCAAGAGCGGAGCCTTCCAGACATTGTTAACTGAGGTTCATTATTCATTAGTCGCCAAGGCACTTTTTTTCCACCAGAGAAAATTGGCAGCAAACTGTTTTCATCTTTTCCAGTAAGCGGTCCTTTGTGCTCACGGAGTCTATTCTTCTGACAGATAAACATTGTGGAAAAAATATGGCTTTTCCTATAAAAGTCATTTGTTTTATTTCAGGCCTACAGACACATCTGGGTCTCCTCTGCCTGGAGCCCAGTGCAGCGGAGGCCCCGTCAAGCCCTGAGCCCAAGCGGAAGCCGGCACGGACCCGGCGTGGGCAGGGTCCTCCCACCCCCAACAAGGCTGAAGTCCCCAGGCCTGAGGGACTTGGCCTCTCCCCTTCATGGGGTCTTCTCCCAACTCAGCCCCGCCTCCATCCTCCCAGCCCTGATCTGGCCGTCCTTGGTGAGGCCTATAGGGCAGACTCCTGGGAGCAAGTGTTCTGCGATCCCTTCCATTCACCCCTCACCTCCAGTCTGACCAGTGGTCCTGAAATCTGGAGAGAAGGCTGTCTGTACAAGTTTGAGCAAACCCCCCACCCTTGGCACAGCCCCACAACCACCAAGGAGATCAGGGAGGCGAGACCTCGTCGGCTTTTTGCCTCCGCCAGGCCCCTGACTTTGACAGCCTTGGAAAGAAAGGGTCAGCTCTTGGGGGCAGCATGAAGGGAAGGGAGGGGAGGGGCTGCCCAGGGGGCAGACGCAGGCTTCAGATAGCAGGAGATAGGCCCCTGCTACCCAACCCCGAGCACCTCACCTGAGCACAGGGACCATCATCCCAGACTGTGCTCTCCTGCGCCCCCTGCCCTCCTGCCCAGACCCTCCAGGCACATGGTACTGTGGGGTCAGGTACCGCACCAGATGGGCGTCTGTGCCCAGGGGTCACAGGGCTTGGTGTCCCCTCATCACCTCCGTTCCAGCCTGGCTCACACCTGGCCAGGGTGGCCATGCACACAGTGCCCCGCTGTCCCCACCCTCGTGGAATCACAGTCACAGCCTTCCCTGCTGTGCCCAGCCATGGATGGAGGCTGAGCCAGCCCGTTTCTGGTTACCTTACATGAACCACTAATTGAAGTCTGATGTTCTTGGCCCCCAAACAGTCAGAAATGACAGTTCCATCTCCAGCAGCTGGGCTTCCAGCATAGAGCCACGAGCCGGGCAGGGCAAGCTCAGAGGCTGACCAGAAAGCATGCCTGCTGCCCGCTTGCTCCCAGGCCTTGGCCGAGGAGCGGACGGGTGCCTCCAGGATTTGGGGAAGGCAGGGAGATTTCTGCAAGTGTCCTAGCTGCCACCTGCCCCGTCGGCCACGCCCATGTGAGCGCTGGGGGAAAGCTGAGAGCCAGTCCCCCACGGCCCTGTGGAGGCCCAGCACGTGGGCATGGTGTGGAGCTGCCCCGTGTGCTCCTCGCGGGCCACATCCCCAGGCCATGCACACAGGGTGAGTGCATCTGTGCACACACGAGCCAGGGCTGGTGTCCTGCTGACAGCACCTGTCCCTCTTCCTGGAAAGCCACATGGAAAACCTGGGCCTCAGCTTGTAGGCAGCCAGGCCCAGCACTTCAGGGCTCGTTTCCACTCTGCCTGGAAACCAGCTGCCTGGAAGAAAGCTGCAGCCTGGGAGGCCCTGCAGCCTCCTAAGAGCTTTTTTGGCTTCACAGGTTTGGCTTCAACTGCTCCCCTGGCAGGGAGAGGGCCTGGGTGAGGCAGCCGGACCCTCAGCCGGCCCCCTGGGTCAGCAGGGGCAGTGTGCCTTGGGTGTGTGCACGAGTGTCGGTGGGGCACAGTTCTAGGGGTGACAAGGGGCAGGGACACGAGAAATCTGGGGGAGCATGCAGAGAGCAGAGGACTTTATCTGAAGGACCATGGACAGCCCAGCAAGTCCGAGTCTGGGCTGGAGACCCCCAAGGTCACAGAGCATCCTGTGGCTCCAGGGGGACCCAAGGGGCCGGAGCCAGGCCCACGTGTAGATGCCTGCACAGACGGGCGTGTGCCTTGCATGCTCGCCCGTTTCTGTCTGCCTCCCGCCGAGGTGGTGGCCCTGGCCTGGGGCTGCGCCCTCCTGGGTCCCCGCTCACTGCCCTCTCCCCCCCCCTCCCCCGCCCCCCACCCACCCACCCAGGGCGTGGATCGGATTGATGAGCCGGGCCTACGGCGCCTGCGCACCACCCGGCACCTGGAGCCTCGCATGGTGCTCACTGTGGAGCCGGGCATCTACTTCATCGACCACCTCCTGGACGAGGCCCTGGCCGACCCAGCCCGCTCCTGCTTCTTTAACCGCGAGGTCCTGCAGCGCTTCCGTGGTTTTGGTGGGGTGAGTGCTGATTGCTCCCAGAATGCCCCCTTCCCTTCCCCCCACACCTGTCACCTCTTTGTCCTCCAGGACAGGAGGCACAATCTTGACTCTCCTCACTTGAGAGACACCTGGCCCACACTTTCTCATGGTCTGTCACCGGCCCTCAACACAAGTGACACAGATTCCTACAAAACCCCTGCCCGCTCCAGGGACTGCCACCCACCTGGCAGGGGGCAAGCCGGGGTAAGTGGGTGGAGGAGCAGATGTCCTGTGGGAGGTGCCTTCTGCCCAGCAGCTGCCCACAGCGGCCTTGAGGCCAGCGCCCCATCCCGGGCCATGCTGCCCACTCCACAGAAAGGGCTCTTCCCACTCAGCCTGGAGCTGTCGGGCCTGATGCTCAAACTAAGCGTGCAAGGGCAGCTCGGAGATAACGAGTGTCCGTCCATCTGACCAGGTCCGGATCGAGGAAGACGTTGTGGTGACTGACACTGGCATGGAGCTGCTGACCTGCGTGCCCCGCACGGTGGAGGAGGTAGAAGCATGTATGGCAGGCCAGGACAAGGCCTTTGCTCCCTTCTCTGGCCCCAAGTAGAGCCACGGGTGTGCCCCGGGGTGGGGGGCTGGGCCCTGGGCTCACAAGTTGCGTTGTGAAGGGAGGCCTGCTGATCAGCCCCAGTGGTGCTCCGAAATCACACATGACATCATCGGCCTTTGATCACACCTAATATGCTGTTTCTCTGAAGAAACTTTCTTACTACTCTTCTGTGGGATCACAGCCTTCATCTAAATGTCTTTAATTTGCTTGAGTGAAAGTGGCTTTTAGAATGCTGATTTTTAATTATCACGTTATTTTCAATAATCCCGTTCTCTTTACTAGCAACTAAATGTGTATTTTGCTGTCATTTGTATTCTGCTCAGGATGTTTTCTCTCAAAATCAATACACAGAATGGAATCTGCAATAAAAGATTTCCTAAAATGGACCTTTGTGCCCCCCCCCCCCCCCCGCCATTCTTTTTCCCTTTGCAGATGAACACATGCTTAGACCTGGGAAGTGACCCTGCAGAGCCCTCTGGGGGCCTGAATGTGTAGGTGGGGTTGTCTTGCCTCTGCACAGGTGCAAAGGAGGACCGTAGAGTAAGAAGCCTTTTGATATGGGTGACGCAGTGGTAAAGAATCCACCTGCCAATGCAGGGGACACAGGAGATGTGGGTTCGATCCCAGGGTTGGGAAGATCCTCCGTAGAAGGGAACGGCAACCCACTGTGGTATTCTTGCCTGGAAAATCCCATGGTCAGAGGAGCCCGGTGGACCACAGCCCATGGGGTCACAGACGTGACTGAACATGTGCACAGGCACTGCCTCAAAGCTGGATTCCCGAAGTGGCCAGAACTGCCTAGCACTTAAAGCACAGTTACCTGAGAACCTGAGACTTGCAGACTCCTTGTCCTTGGTCTCCTTTTCATGTGAGATATGCTAGTAAAGCCAGTATGTTCGAGACACTGCCGCGTCAGGCAGCACCATGGCAAAGGTGAGCTCTCTCCTTCCTTCCACGTTTGCCGAGTCCACTTGTCTCCCATGAGTGGAAGCCCACTGGCTGAGCTCCACTTTGAGGCACGGGAGCCACCCAGGCCATCTGGCTCAGTCCCTGCCAGTGGCCGGACACCTGGCCTTCCTCTGCGTGCCCGGCCTTCCCACGGTCCCCCAGAACCACCCCGATTCTGCAGCCAGCTTCTAGAATCCTGCACACCAGCTCAGGCTTGTCTCTGCACATCTGGGAGTTTCTGAGCCAAGGTGAAGGGCAGGTGAGAAGGACAGATGTCACAGATGAAACCCTGACAGGATGAGGAAACCACAGCCCAAGCCAGAGACTGTTTTTAAGTTACTGAAGAGAGGAGTACAAACCGATTCCTTCTATGCCAATAAGAAAGTGCTTGTGATGCGGCCTTGTTAAAATAAAGCAGTATTCGTCTCAAATCACTATTTTTTATAAGATTTATAACATCCGGTTTTTAAAGTTTCCTGCTGACAAGCAGATATGTTCCCTAATAGTGATTATTCATGATATTGAGCATTTTGAGTAATGGCTGTCTTTCTGAGGGTCAGTTTGAGTTCGCCAAATCGTTCTCACCCCCAGCTGTACCTGGAAGCCATGTTCTATGTACAGGGTTTCAGGTCCCCCCACCCCCAGGATAAAACCAGTTAAAATTAGGTCGGAACTCTTAAGTGGACACTTTAGTTGTGTTAACTGAAAAATACATCTTTCTCCTTCCTTCCCTTTAGATATTTTAATACCAAAACTGCCCATTTCACATAACATTTGCTCTGATTATCAAGCAAGTCAACAAAAAAGTTCAAGGAGAAATCTCAGTAACTAAGTGCTCTTCATCCCAGAGGGACAATAGGGACAGAAATGGCTGCTTGGATCCAGGTGGGCGAGTCAAAGGGCATTCTTTGCAGTAGGACTCCGGAACACAGTAGTCACCTACTTCGCCCCATGTTTCAGAGGCTGCGTTCAAGTCCTAAGTCTCCAAGTTTTGCAGAAATTTGTACAGCTTCAGAAATTCACTAGAGACCATTCCAGAAAGCCATACAGTGCCAAAAAGCCTTTCCAGAATCCAGGAAAAGTCTAGGTATTCATTCAAGAAATGAGTATCTCCTATACACCAATGTTGGCATAAAAACAAGACCCCAGCTTTCAGAGCCTGGAGCCTGGAGTCTCCTCAGAGACTTCTTAAACATGCACAAATAGATTCTCAAACGCCAAAAAGTGCCAAGAAGGAAAGTAGAGCAAGATTGACTTTGTCCAGAAAGCCAGGGGCCTGAGACAGAAGGGTGGGAAGTGAAAAGTAAGAGGGATGAAGCCATTCCAGAGCTGTGCTAAGGCGGCCGGCCCTGCGGTAGAGTGCTGAGAAAAGCCCTGCCGCCAATGCAAAGTGATGCGATGATGCGGGAGCGCTGGGGCCAAGTCAGGGCAGGGTGGTGGTGAAGGCCACAGGAGCAGAGCCACATCCCAGGGAGGCTGGGTCTCACCCAGAGTGTACTGGGAAACCATGAAGATCTGGAAAGCGAGGAAGATTCCAGGGAGACCAAAGCCAGGCCGGAGAGGGTGATGTCTCCTGCAGAAGGTAGGGCAGGGGAGTTGAGGCCGGGGAAGTCTGGAGACTCAGGAGGCAGAGCTGAAAGGTGGTGATGTACAAAGGCATCTGGTCCAATAGCTGCTCCCAGGAAGCAAGTCTCGGGTAAATGGGCTGCAAACAAGTGTGATGTGTGACGCCTAGCAACTCCACTCTCTTCCAAGCCCTGTTCTCTGGACACCTCTGCATAACCTTCAGGTCTGGAGTGCTGGGAGGAGCGGGGACTTTGCAGTAAAAGGGTATTCAGGGTTGCTGTTCTCCCTGGAATGTGTAAAAGGCACATGCGCTCTTCACTCCCAGGCAGCCACCGAGCAGTAGGTCTAAAGTGCTTTTATTTAAATAGGGCTGGCACCCTCACAACCATCTTGATATAGAATTTCCTGACAAGTAATTGGATGCTTACAACTAATTCATAAAAATGAAATGGGACGTACTACCCGCAGAAATCATTACTGCACTACAGTTTTCATTAAGATGCAGTAAGTAGAAATCTATTTCCCAAGACATGAAAATAACTGAAGGATCATAGAAGACAAAGATCTAGACGGTGTCTTCCCTTGAAACACTCAGATCAGCTTTTCTCAGGCTTGGATTTATGAATTCCTTTTTACAGACACTCAAATGAAGACAGTGCACGTACTATACACTATACTGTGAGGGGAAAGGCCTGACTTTGATGTCCTGTCAACCTAAAAGCCCAAGAACTGATTTCCTACCCTGAAGGTGGAGGATGCACTCTGAGACACTAGGTGTCCAGGCAGGATGCGAGTTTCTGCTCCCTCTATTCTGGTATATACTTTTACATTAGGTGACAAAGAATGTAACAGAAGAGGCACTCTAAATTCAGAGACAACTAACTTCCTGTCATTAAGGGAAGCCTAGACGTGGTTGCTCAACAGTAAAAACTCCGCCTGCCAGTGCAGGAGATACAAGAGACATGGGTTTGATCCTTGGGTCAGGAAGATCCCCCGCAGAAGGAAATGGTAATCCACTCTAGTATTCTTGTCTGGAAAATCCCATGGACAGTGCCTGGAGGGCTACAGCCCACGGAGTTGCAAAGAGTTGGAGACAACTGAGCACAGCAGAGACGGGACAAAAGCGCCTCTGCGTGCCCCCACACCCGCCTCACCCCTGCCTTGGGCTGAGCACATACATAGAGGCCGCAGGCATCCATCTGCCTGCTCCTCAGAGCTGGCGAACAAACTTGGATTACTTTCTTGGCATCTAACAAAGAAACCCACAATGAAAAACAGGCATTATTCCAAAGGTTTTTTTTTATTTCAAATCCATTGAAAGAAATAAAATTATATTTAAAAAAATAGAGTTATCTCACAAACTGAGGAAAGCCAGGAACAAAAAGAATAAGTACTTTTTCCTGAGAGGCAGATCTAACAGCTATAGAATGGACTTTATTCCTTCCTAGCTTTTGTCAGACAAAAATTTTCTATTTCTAAGGCATCAAAAACACTCCTAATGCTTTACCTGGGTTGTTCAGGTACAAAGCTTCAAACCTCCTAACGGGGATTAAGAAACGTCAAAAGCTGCTATGATTTCCTTCCTTTTAATCTCAAACATTAAAGTGTACATACTTCTACTTCTTTATGTAAATTTGAGAATTTCACACTCATGACCTGAATTTCAAAATTCTGGTCATATTTTATTAAAATCTTACTACTTCTTGGTAAGAATGTCCAAAGTATGAGCTCACATCCCAGTAACTAAAAGGGGCCAGACAGCAGGAAGCACTGTTCACTGGCACCACCTGCAGCCCAGACCAGTCAGAAAGCACCCACCCCAGAAGACTCAGATGCAGCTAGAAATTTACACTGAAGCCTAATTCCTAAACCATTAGACCTGCCAGCAAAGGCAGGTCATATCCTAATGGTTCATACGAAACCTACAGAACAAAAATGTCACAAGTCCTTTACAATTCCCAAAGCTCTACACCTGCCCATTCCCCATACTTGGAGTCCCTCCATTTTATACTGATAAACCTATCAAATGAAAAACTTCATTCCCAAACACTTCAGTAAGACAGTCAAGACCGTGGTTAACATTTTTTTACATTATGCATAAAACTGCACGACTGCTTGTGCTACTTCTGATTTGCATAGGTAAAGTTTGAATCAGTTGTTCCAAAAGTTCCAATCTTATTTTCTTATTTGAAATAACCGAGTACATTCCTGATGATTTCCCTAAAGCTTCTTTTCCAAGATAGTTAGGTCACTTCATATAATGGGTAAGGATAAATTCCATGTGGACATTCATTTCTGAAAGATACTGTTTAGTAAATAAAGAGATTAAAATGTCTGTAGCACCTCTTATAGATGCTTGAAGATTCAGGAGACCTAACTGCATCCCCAGTGAGGTGCTACTGAAGATTCAGCAGGATTCTGGGGCATCTCCTTGTTATTTAAAACCTCTATCAACCTACAAGTTGATCGATACTCCAACCAAGGTAACCAACGTTGGACCCTAACAGCAACCCCTATCCTGTCTCCTGGCTCTATCGGGAGTTAGCCATCCTGGGATGGTGACTCTCATGGGACAATACTGGGCTCATGTCACATGCAGAAGGGATTCTTGGCCTTTGTTAATGGCTTTGCTGAGCTGCAGGGCACTGTGATGTCTGCTGCTGACCAGAAGGGCACAGACACCACTCTTTGATCCACCTGAGGGTGCAACTTGAATTGCATCCTGGTTACAATGTCCCAGGGTCTTGGTGTGAAACAACAATGCGGCCTAAAATGACCACGTTCAAATAAGACAGCTGGTAACCTTTTGTCTGATGTGACTCAGCCTCTTGTCACCAGCCTGGGTCATCCAAAAACAAACACTGGAAGAAGAAAAAAACAGACTCCAACAAATTTGAGCTAGAATTGCATTCAAAGAAAAACAAGGGCAATCAAAACTACCCACACTGATAGAATCCAGATCCTAGAGAGTCCCATTCTAACGACTGCTACTTAGTCTCAACAGAAATATCAATATCCTGAGTTTTATCAGTATTTTCTTGCTAAAATAATTTATGGGACATAAATGCATACAAATGAATAAAAAGGGGTACAAAAGTCTGGAAGAATATAGCCCACTAAGAAATGTCACAAAAACAATACAAAAAGATGTGTTTAAGTGAAATAAATTAACTGTTAAACCTTATACTTTCAAGTTTTGTTACGCTATTATTTTGGGAAATGGCATGGAGTTGACAGTGTATTTTTGTAATAACCAGTTGGTTAAGGTCAAATACAAGTGAGCCTTCACAGCAAATTTTTGCTTTCAAAATCCTCGGCCCCACTGCAATGTATGTGAACACAGGAGAAACTACCTCCTGAAATTAATATTCAAAATCCTAACCCGCAATTTGGGTGGACATAAACTGTTAAGATGCTTTGGTTTACTAACCAGGCTGTGCAAATGGTGTAAAAGAAAAAAAGGCTTATTAGCATCTGCAGAAACTAAAACTGATACAGACTTTCTCTAAACCATTTTTTTTTTAAATTTTAACAAAATAATGCCAATCCAATAACCCAAAGGTATCCCAAGAATGTAATTCTAACATGCTTTGCTTTTACTTTTAAAAAACCTATTTGCTTCCTAAATGCTATTTCTATTTTTAAGCCAGTTGGCTGCATACTGCCTTTAAAATGCAATGGGGTTTCTTTACGTAACTTGTCATCACTATTCAAAAAACTAGTATTTGTTGGGTAAAACTAGTTATGCTGAAACAGCATAACATATACATAAAATCACTCCAAATTATAAAGTGATTGGTTTCTGTAGCCCTAAGCATTTTTAATACATAATTTAGAAACGAGTCACAAATAGATGAACAGAGGTGGCATTCAGGTTTCTTTCATCCAATTAACCATATACATTAAGACCAAGACTCTTCCGCACAACTTGCCAGTTCCCCATTCCTTTTGTCAACCTAAAAAAGAAACATTTTTTTGGGAAGTCAGCATTTATTAAGAACATCAAGGTTCCAGGGCAGTTTTTTTTTTTTTTACCATATACCTTTAAAAATGTTTTTTATCCCCACAAAAACCCTTATCATTTAAAACCAGATATTCAAGTTACATGTCTAACATTTTTAGCTAATCAGCTCTTCAGGGCTGACCCTAGAAAACAACCTTCAATGGATCTCTGAGTAATGGAGGTTCAGCCACTGATACGAGAGGTGTAGGTAGTCACACCTTAAATGTTCAAGCCACAACGTGTGAAGTTTGGAAGGGGTGAGCTCTACTGTCCTGCCTTATCAGGGTTTGTCGTATTTTCAGTGCTACTGGGTTGCACGTTATCTGTGAGGTTGTGTGCGTGCTCAAGAAACAAATCTTTCAGTACACTTAATTCCTTAGTCAGCAATTTAATTTTTGCTTCCAACCGTTCATTCTCTTCCTTGAGCTGATTGACTCTCTGCAGCGTATCCTGCGCTTTCTGCTTGCTTTTCAATCGGCTCTTTTTCACAGCCATGTTGTTCCTCTCTCTGCGCTGACGATACTCGTCACTATTGCGATCCATGGGTGAGCTCTTTTTGCTCTGCTTGCTGGGAGGCACAGCTTTGCCTCCGCCCCCAGGGCTGGCGGGCACCAGCTGAGGAACCTGCTGTAAGCCGCTGGCATGAGCCTGAGTATGGATGACACTTATTCCGTTCACGCCCGGAGTGCTGTTCGGCTGCGATACCTTGCTCATTTGGGCACGCTCCCTTGTCAACACAGAACAAGCAGAATGGAGACACGGTGATCAATGGTTTCCACACTGAACTGCCCAGAAATCTTCACATGTACCTATTCAAGAAAAAACTGCATTAAAATACTGGAAAGGACAAGATCAAACGAGACCAAACTCGCATGTACTTAACAGCAGGCCAATATTAACTGACTATGCTGAGAAGCGTCTACAACAACTGCCAACTGTTCCCATGTTTCAGAAGTCTAAGTCACATAATTTAGAGAAGGAAGTTAATACACACGCACCACAGGGCCAAATTTAACCCACCTGAGTCCCTGAGGGGACTGCCCATCTGTGACTGTTATCAAAAATGGGAGGAAAAACAAAGCAGTGTCACTAATTAGGCGGCACGTATGGACGACAGCACGCGGCAGTCTGCGAGAGAGAACTGTGAGGTGTTCCCTTGAGACGATCACAGCAGGAGAAACAGTGCGAGAGGAGAGGGGCAATGGCTCAACCGCTGGTCCAAGTCAGGTCAGAAGGCGGGAGCAGAGCGCCCGGCCCGGCCTCCTCGGGAGCGCTGCACTGCTGTCTCTGCGCGGCCCTCACTCCAATGTGCAGAGACTGAGCCATCAAGGTCCTAACTGTTCTCCCAAAGCGTATCTGTATGGGATATTTTGAAAATGTGTTTTTTGGCTTATTTTTATCTTCCTAATGACCTCAAATGACGGTAGTTTACAGACATTTCCTAAGTTAGTGTCTTGGCTCATTGAGGAGCTCTGAGACATCCAGTTTGCTTCCCCATCTCATCAAGCTTCTAGTGTTTTCCTAATTCTTGACATAACTAGTAAACACATCTCAACACTGTCAACCTGATGCCACAAGGAGAGAAACAAAGGCCCTGATGACGCATCCAAGGAGGTGCAAGCTGGGAGACAGGCTGCACCAAGAGCCCGGGCAGCGGCAGGCCTGCACCCGGCTGACGCTGCTCAAGCAGCACAGAGGACAGGCCAAATCTGCAGTGCTGCCACGAGAAACAGTCACAGTTTCAGAAACCAGTCATATTCGGATTACTCTGAATCCACGCTGGTCCTAAAACTGCCTCAAGATGTGTCAAAAGCAGACCTAGCCTGTCATCACGAGGCCACTTCAAGACAGATTGTCTAAACTGAGTGAATTATGCCCACCAAGAAGTCACACGCTGCTGGAAACGGAGGAAAGCAGCACAGGAGCCATAAAACCCCGTTCTCTTTCCAAAAAACGGCATCAGTGGAAAAACCTGAGGCCACAACCATGAACAGCTTCAAATGAGTACACCTCACAATTCTGAAGAAAAGCTTCACCCAAACCTTTAGCGAGTCATTTCTGTATTGGCCGTTTTTCAGAAGGCCATGCAGCGTTGCCTTCCATTGGTTGTCAGGCCACACAGGCAGTCCTGAGCCAGAGGGGCCATCTGTGCTCACTTTGGTACTAAGGAAACATCAAAAGCTTCCTTCCAAACCATGATGGATATCTACTCTGAGTTTATCTTCAGTAATGAATATTTCACAATTTCCCTTGATAATTTATCATGTTGCCTATTTTTTCTTCCAGTTGAAAAGTGGCAGTTCAGTATAATTTGCACCACACTTAGCATTAATAGTGTTACTGGGCATCTATACTATTGCGTATCTACTGGTCTAAAGTCAAGCATTTACTCAATTTTTAAGAACTTGTTTATCACCTCTCCTGGGATTATCTCAACAATCAATGATTATGTTCATCTTATTTATCTTCTATATACCAACTGGGTTGTTAGTCTTTAAAGCTAATCCCTAATAAACTCAGAGATAACAATAATCTAAAGAAGTAGATTTGGCCTTGGAATACGGAATGAAGCAGGGCAAAGACTAATAGAGTTTTGCCAAGAAAATGCACTAGTCATAACAAACACCCTCTTCCAACAACACAAGAGAAGACTCTATACATGGACATCACCAGATGGTCAACACCGAAATCAGATTGATTATATTCTTTGCAGCCAAAGATGGAGAAGCTCTACACAGTCAGCAAAAACAAGACCAGGAGCTGACTGTGGCTCAGACCATGAACTCCTTATTGCCAAATTCAGACTTAAATTGAAGAAAGTAGGAAAAACTACTAGACCATTCAGGTATAACCTACATCAAATCCCTTATGATTATACAGTGGAAGTGAGAAATAGATTTAAGGGCCTAGATCTGATAGATAGAGTGCCTGATGAACTATGGAATGAGGTTCGTGACATTGTACAGGAGACAGGGATCAAGACCATCCCCATGGAAAAGAAATGCAAAAAGCAAAATGGCTGTCTGGGGAGGCCTTACAAATAGCTGTGAAAAGAAGAGAAGCAAAAAGCAAAGGAGAAAAGGAAAGATATAAACATCTGAATGCAGAGTTCCAAAGAATAGCAAGAAGAGATAAGAAAGCCTTCTTCAGTGATCAATGCAAAGAAATAGAGGAAAACAACAGAATGGGAAAGACTAGAGATCTCTTCAAGAAAATCAGAGATACCAAAGGATCATTTCATGCAAAGATGGGTTCTATAAGGGATAGAAATGGTATGGACCTAACAGAAGCAGAAGATATCAAGAAGAGGTGGCAAGAATACACAGAAGAACTGTACAAAAAAGATCTTCATGACCCAGATAATCACCATGGTGTGATCACTGACCTAGAGCCAGACATCCTGGAATGTGAAGTCAAGTGGGCCTTAGAAAGCATCACTACGAACAAAGCTAGTGGAGGTGATGGCATTCCAGTGGAGCTATTCCAAATCCTGAAAGATGATGCTGTGAAAGTGCTACACTCAATATGCCAGCAAATTTGGAAAACTCAACAGTGGCCACAGGACTGGAAAAGGTCAGTTTTCATTCCAATCCCAAAGAAAGGCAATGCCAAAGAATCCTCAAACTACCGCACAATTGCACTCATCCCACACGCTAGTAAAGTAATGCTCAAAATTCTCCAAGCCAGGCTTCAGCAATATGTGAACCGTGAACTTCCTGATGTTCAAGGTGGATTTAGAAAAGGCAGAGGAACCAGAGATCAAATTGCCAACATCCGCTGGATCATCGAAAAAGCAAGAGAATTCCAGAAAAACATCTATTTCTGCTTTATTGACTATGCCAAAGCCTTTGACTGTGTGGATCACAAGAAACTGTGGAAAATTCTGAAAGAGATGGGAATACCAGACCACCTGATCTGCCTCTTGAGAAATTTGTTTGCAGGTCAGGAAGCAACAGTTAGAACTGGACATGGAAAAACAGACTGGTTCCAAATAGGAAAAGGAGTACGTCAAGGCTGTATATTGGTCACCCTGTTTATTTAACTTATATGCAGAGTACATCATGAGAAACGCTGGACTGGAAGAAACACAAGTTGGAATCAAGATTGCTGGGAGAAATATCAATAACCTCAGATATGCAGATGACACCACCCTTATGGCAGAAAGTGAAGAGGAACTCAAAAGCCTCTTGATGAAAGTGAAAGTGGTGAGTGAAAAAGTTGGCTTAAAGCTCAACATTCAGAAAACGAAGATCATG
Source organism: Tragelaphus eurycerus (assembly GCA_935064755.1). NCBI lineage: Eukaryota > Metazoa > Chordata > Mammalia > Artiodactyla > Bovidae > Tragelaphus > Tragelaphus eurycerus. Next base: position 13,869,880 of record CAKXYN010000020.1, read on the forward strand.
GCATCCGGTCCCATCACTTCATGGGAAATAGATGGGCAAAGAGTGGAAACAGTGTCAGACTTTATTTTTGGGGGCTCCAAAATCACTGCAGATGGTGACTGCAGCCATGAAATTAAAAGACGCTTACTCCTTGAAAGGAAAGTTATGACCCACCTAGATCACATATTCAAGAGCAGAGACATTACTTTGCCAACAAAGGTTCGCCTAGTCAAGGCTATAGTCTTTCCTGTGGTCATGTATGGATGTGAGAGCTGGACTGTGAAGAAGGCTGAGTGCCGAAGAATTGATGCTTTTGAACTGTAGTGTTGGAGAAGACTCTTGAGAGTCCATTGGACTGCAAGGAGATCCAACCAGTCCATTCTGAAGGAGATCAGCCCTGAGATTTCTTTGGAAGGAATGATGCCAAAGCTGAAACTCCAGTACTTTGGCGACCTCATGGGAAGAGTTGACTCATTGGAGAAGACTCTGATGCTGGGAGGGATTGGGGGCAGGAGGAGAAGGGGACGACAGAGGATGAGATGACTGGATGGCATCACTGACTCGATGGATGTGAGTCTGAGTGAACTCCGAGAGTTAGTGATGGACAGGGACGCCTGGCGTGCTGTGATTCATGAGGTCGCAAAGAGTCGGATACGACTGAGCGACTGATCTGATCTGATCTGAAAGAAGTAGAGACCAGGAACCAAGTCGATTCTCATCCTGGCTGGCACATCCCCGTCCCACTCTGGACACACCCCTTCCCTCTCTGGGCCTCCATGTCCCCCTGTGCAAAGGAGGGATGTAAGATGCCCTCTGACACTGACAATACACCGTGAACTTCAGTCACCAAAAACACTTATTACAGGCTCCAAACTTAGCGAAGTTCATGCCCGTTTTTGTTCTCAGACACCAGAACAAGGAAGGGCGCTTTCACCTCTGTCTGACTCATCTTGCCAAGGTACTGAACTCAGCAAAGTTTTGAAAATGAGTCCTTGGCTTGTAGAACAAACAGTAATCATCAAACTGGTAAAAAAATGTAAGAAAGGGAAACTGGGAGATTTTAAAAAAAAAAAAAAAGCTGTTATTTTTATTTCCCCAAAAAAAGACAAGCCAAGAAATTAGTGCTCAAGGTGAAGAGTTATCCACCATGGAAAGGGGGTCAAAGAGCTAACTGGGGCTAAGACTTACTCCAAGCAGATTACCAATTTTATTTTTTACACTGAGTAAAACAGCTACCTCGAAATGTTACATATAGTTTACAGTTCTGCAGTTTACACTGTTATCTGTGCTTTTGTTTCTTTCACAAACATTTAACCAGCACCTACAATGGAAAATAAGCTTATTTCAAATCTGGATGTTCAACCCTAAACGAAAGTCTGGCTCCTACGTGGACAAATGCAGTTCCAAAGTTCAGTCCACAGGAAGCAGGGCGGCACCTTGCTTCCTTGCTGTGAATCCCTCCGGCAGGAAGCAGGAGGAAAACTGAAAAGCAGCAGTTCCCAAAAGCAGGGTCCCTGAACCAGCGGCATCAGCATGCCCTTGGCAGACATGCAAATGCTCCGGCTGCCCCAGACGCAGGCATCAGCAGCTCTCGGAACAGGGCTAAGCGCGCGTCCTGACAGGGCCCGCAAGCGACTCTGGTGACACTGACATTTCACAGCCACTGCCACAAACCAACCACAGGTCTTCAAAAAGATGGGCTGAGTGGGTACCATGTTTTAAATTCAAATTTCTTAAACCAAGTGACGTTCATTTAAATCAGGGATATACTGAAAACTCAAAATGTTAGAATGAGTACAGCAAAATCAAAATTTTCTCCAGTTTCACTTGGGACAATAAATGTCTCAAGCATTTTCCTAGCCCTCTTGTCTTTTTTTTTTTCATATATATACAATGAGATATCCCTCCTCTCCTTGTTCCCAAATAAACGTTTAATTCCAATTTCCCCAATGAAGATTTACACTCCACAATCTTCAGATATTTGTCCCTTGTTCCAAATCTGTTCAAATCATTGGTATTACTGGTACTCTACCCACCGGTCTCCCCCAAAACACCTCACTCCACCACGCCTCTCCATTCTATGTCAGTCACCTCAGGCTGACACTGTCTCTCAGGGGCACAGCGTACCCCGCTGCAGCAGTGTTCCCCCCAACCACTGTCTCCAGAGCAACCCAACACTCAAACCTGAGTGTGTTGCAGCCTCTCACTGAAAATTCTTCTGTGGCTTCCACATACAGATCAAATCTCTTCAGGCCCAGCTCCCTTTCTCATCAGCCCTCAACAATACTGGAAGCCAACATCACTCCCCTCAACGGTCTGCACTTTGTGCTTTTGTCCACTTTGTTCCCCGAGTTTCTCTGTCAATGCCAGCTCCGGTGTCAATGCCAGCTCCACTGCAGAATAAGCTAGAGGCAGGCCTCCATCTTTATCCAGTGGTGGTGCTCAAGCAACATTTGTTGAATACAGTCTCAAAAGGCTCAGAGAAAACATTTATTAAGTGTCTTATATAAAAATAAGATTCTCTAGCATTAAAACCTCTTAAAACAACCATAATTAAATTGAGTGTTACTAAGATAAGATGCCTGCAATGCGGGAGACCTGGGTTTGATCCCTGGGTCAGGAAGATCCCCTGGAGAAGGAAATGGCACCCCACTCCAGTACTCTTGCCTGGAGAATCCCATGGACGGAGGAGCCTGGTAGGCTACAGTCCACGGGGTCACAAAGAGTCGGACACGACTGAGCGCCTTCCCTTTCACTTTCTTTTCAAGATACACACAATCTTATGATCCAAAATTCTTGGTCTGTCTTGAAGGTATACAGGAAAATAAAAACATTTGCTACTCTAGTCCCCAGCCTCTAGAGTGAAGGTCATTCATGTCTGGTCTTTGCTTCATTCAATTGAGAACCTTTATTTTCCACTTTGTCCAGTTATGTTTTTCCACAACCTCAAGTTCTTAGGCGTGTGTTGCCAGGGTTTGGCGACTCAGTAGTACAAATGAAGTGAAGGTGAGCCGTCGAACCTAACACAAACCCAAATGAGCACGATTTCTATGCATGTGCCATGCTGGCTTCATGACCCCAAACAGGGGTCCACAAACGAGTATACTCCTTCAAGGAGCAGATAAGCGGTCCACTGGAGTATGAGAAGAAAATATCTTTTGTCTTTCTTTAATGTCATCATTTTACTCTAGTTTTGGTGTCATTTACAACACACACCAACTATTAATACCACACCACACTGTTTATAAATATACATCTTTTAGAGTCATGCTCTTTTTTCTTTTTCCTGATAGGTCTGGAAAACCAAAAAGGTAGGAGACCAATGTACCTATCAGCCTAAGAACCCACAGAAGCATCCACTACGCCCAGCCTAAGAACACACAAGAAACATGGAATCGTGACTACCTGTGTTTACCATTTCTGTGATCAGGTGGGGCAATCTTAGGCCATAACAACAAATTCAGCCACATGAATTCTGCCCTATTCATCTTTACCTAGGGCTCACCAGGTGCTGTTTAAATGCCTCGGGATGAAACTACCTGTCCAAGATCAGACAACTTTGCCGAGGGTTATGACACGATTTTGAGAAGTTAAGAGGATATTCTGGGGGTTAAAAAAAAAAAAAAATTTAGGTTCTACCTATGTTTTTCAGGCAGGTATTAAAATGGCTGAATCTGCCAAGTGTGCCCACCAGAAGTAGGACTCAAGAAAATGAAAAGTTCTTCAGCTCACTAGCATCCTGTAATTATTTAGCCTTGTTTACACTAGGTTTTTCCAAAACAGTGAATCAACTTTAAGAATAGCTTATCCCAAATACTACTCAAGTAGTAACAGCTGACCAGATTTTAACTTTTAGTTATCAAGGGCTTTTAAAGACTAAATTTCTTAGTAAAGCAAGCCTCCATAATATTTTATTTCAAATGTGTCTCTGAGCATCCCATATCCTACGTGAATTAAAGGATAATTTCTTCAAACAAGAGTTCAACTGACAGTATCCTGGGAGAGAGAACTACCAACTTTTGGGTAACCCACCAATGTTAAACACCTTTCTGAAACGGACACATTTTCTGTAAGATGCTAGATGACAGCACAAGCCTCAGATCAGAGGAAAGCCAAGCAATTAAACCTTCTGAAGAATAAAAACCCACAAGCTTACTTCGAAGAACAGATTCTCCTTCCCCTCAAATATGCATTTCCATCCTCTCCACCTAGGCACCTCGGCTGGCAGTTTTCCCGTGTTCCCTCCAAACACGCTAATGAAGTGCTTCATTTCTTGCCCTCCTTTTTCCTATTCAACTCTTGGCGGCTGTACGTTCATCGAACCTGTGCTCAACAGTCAACGCAGGGTATATATTCGAAGTACAGCTCCATAAGGAAACACAGTATTATTTGAGTAAAGTCATATATTTCAAAATCAACTGCTTTCCCTGCCTACTTTTCTACCAACTTCTGAACTGGATTCCCGACTGCCCGACACCGAGCCGTTTAGGACATGCAGGAAATAATCCCAGGTGGCACTCAACAGGACGCGATCCACCTTCTGCTATTCTGGGAACACCCTTTATCCCCAGGGGCCAATACGAGCCTGGCTAGTCACACTGCAGAAACAAGAGGGCCGGGTTGTGGAGTGGGGCACAGCCGGGCTCGCATCCCGTCCCGGGCCGGCAGCAGGGGCACCAGGGGAGCGCGGGGGTCGGCGGGTGGCGCCACGGCGCTGGGCCGAGGCCAGGGATGAGCTCAGCGGCCCCGCCGAGTGTTGCCGGCAGGTTGCATCAGACGCCGCGCGGGGCCGCCGCCCGCGCCGCGGGCCGCGCGGGGCCTTCCCAGCAAGCCGGCCGCCCAGGGCCGGGCCGGGTCTCCTTCGGCTGGGGCCGCGCCCACGCGAGCGGCCGGCGGCGCCGCGGCCCTCCTCCTCCTCCCTCAGCCCGTCCGCGGCCTCCTTACCTGGCCCCTCCAGCCCGCCCGCTCCCAGGCGGCCTCCACTCCAAGCGGCCCCGCACGGTACTGCCCGACCCGGCCCAGGCCTCACAGCCCGAGAGTCAGCCAGGAGGAGCGACGGTTACGAAACCGGCTGCCTCCGCCCGTTCCGCCGCCGCAGCCGTCACCACCACCGGCTTCCCCTCCTCGCCGGGTCCCGCGCGCGCGGCCGCGGCTTTGGTGACCAATGGGAGCGCCGCCTTGCAGGGGGCACGCCCTCCCCGCCGCGACGGGCAGGGCCACCAGCCAATTGCGGGAGGTCTAGGCGCGGGAGGCGGGCACGTGGCGGAGGCGTATCCCACGGCTCGGCGGGCGGGCGGGGCCGGCGGGAGAGCCTGCCCGGGGTTCCCCGGGAGAGCGCGCTGGGCGGCTCTCCGAGGGGTGGGGGGCCGGCAGCAGGGAAGGTTCGGTGGAAATTGGAGAACCAATTAGTAGCCTCGAGAAGGGAACACCTGTCTTTGGAAAGCACAATTTCCTGAGATGATGTTTTGAATCACCGATTTCTGTTTGTTTCACCAAGTCCTCGGGGAGCCCCGCCTCGGCGTCGCTCCCGGGAACAGTTTCCCGAAACGGCCTACCAGGCTCGCCTCCTGGGACGCTGGGCGCCCGATGGACGCCTCACCGCCGACTGCCAGCACCACTCGGAGGGAGCCTGGAGAGAAGACCTGGACCTCAGGGCGGTGAAGGCAGCTGCAAACTTGTTGAAAGACGAAGGGAGCAAAATTTTCCCAACGTAGGATTAGTGTTGATGTCACATTGGTGCAGACTGTGGTTATGGGGGAATGCATTTTCACGATCCATTCCCTTGTGCTGTACTGTCCTCCAGGTGAACAGAGACGTGATCTCAAAAAATGGATGGCAGCCCATCCTTATTTATCTAAGACAATTCACAGGAGAATCTGAAAGCGTTATCACGACCAGGAAGCAGCGCGCAGGGTGAAGGGAGATAGGTTTGATTGCTTCCTCTTTAGCACTTCTTATCATCCCAAAACTGTAGTCTTTGAAAGAGGAAACGTTTCTTCATCACCCAGGCCAGGGCACCAGTTCATCGCATAAGAATGTTTCGAGGAATCAGTGAAGAGATGATAAAATATTTGCAAAAAAATAAAGATAATAAAAATCAAAAGGGAGGCAACTGCAAATGAGCACTGATAACCACAGAAGCACACTAGGTGGAATGACACAGAATCATCAAAAACAAGTTCTCTCACTTTGGCCCTTAGTGTTCGAGTTGAAATTTCTTTGATCAAGATTTTAGCACTGTTAAAACTGGATTCGATTTTGTTGCTCACAAAATCGTAACTTTACACCCACTCTTTCCTAATCACTTAAAAAACTGAATAAAAAATAAAGTAAAGGTAGGTTCACGTATCCTCCAGTCTGCTAACCTCTCTGCCAAGCTGCTCCAGCATTCTCCCTGTCTGTCTGGGCAGGCCTTCTTCCACATTCAGCAGGTCTAGTCAATGCCAAGGAGACTATTTATTTCCTCCTCAGCTGGTAGCTGGTAATTCTTTCTTATACTCAGTTTACACGTATTTATTTGGTGCCAACTATGTGCTAAGCTGTTGGGAATCAGCAACAAACAGTCCCTGTCCACACGGAACTTACACTTAGAAACATTCAGTAATCACACAATTTTCTAATGACTATTTTCACTGTTATTTTAAGAAAGGAGTACAAGATGTTGCAAGAGATTATGAGAAGGGAATCAAACCTGGTCTATGGGTTAGGGAAACCCTGTATGATGAGTAGGATTTGCCTAAGTGGTACAGATAAAGGGAATGTATCTTCAAGTCAGAGGATCTCGCTTATCTAAAATTCTTCTGAATTCGCTCAGTTGTGTCCGATGCTTTGAGACCCTGTGGACTGTACCTGCCAGGCTCCTTTGTCCATGTAATTCTTCAGGCTAGAATACTAGAGTGGGTTGCCATATCCTTCTCCAGGGGATCTTCCTGACCCAGGGATCAAACCCTGGTCTCTCGTATTGCAGGCAGACTCTTTACCCTCTGAGCCACCAAGGAAGCCCCAAAGGTCTGGAGATGGGAGAAATTTAAAGCCAGAGTGGCTAAAGCACAGTGTCCCGGAGGAGAGTGATGAGATGGACATGACCTTGTGGCCTGGGAAGGGATCTGATTCTTACCCTAAGAGAGATGGGAATCCTCAGAAAGACTTGCTCTCATAAGGAAATAAGGAGAGCCTGGTGAAGCTATCTTTAGTTTGAGGAGATCCACCATACTATTTCTTGCATGTCACAGGGACCCAAGCCACTACAATCAAAGAAAAATTTCCTGCATAGATCTCTGCCTCACTGACACTCAATACACAGTCTACAAATCCAGAGAATTTGTAAACAAGGAGAACCTTAAACTCATCTCACACGCTAGTGAAGTAATACTCAAAATTCTCCAAGCCAGGCTTCAGCAATATGTGAACCGTGAACTTCCTGATGTTCAAGCTGGTTTTAGAAAAGGCAGAGGAACCAGAGATCAAATTGCCAACATCCGCTGGATCATCGAAAAAGCAAGAGAATTCCAGAAAAACATCTATTTCTGCTTTATTGACTATGCCAAAGCCTTTGACTGTGTGGATCACAAGAAACTGTGGAAAATTCTGAAAGAGATGGGAATACCAGACCACCTGATCTGCCTCTTGAGAAATCTGTATGCAGGTCAGGAAGCAACAGTTAGAACTGAACATGGAACAACAGACTGGTTCCAAATAGGAAAAGGAGTACGTCAAGGCTGTATATTGTCACCCTGTTTATTTAACTTATATGCAGAGTACATCATGAGAAACTCTGGACTGGAAGAAACACAAGCTGGAACCAAGACTGCTGGGAGAAATATCAATAACCTCAGATATGCAGATGACACCACCCTTATGGCAGAAAGTGAAGAGGAACTCAAAAGCCTCTTGATGAAAGTGAAAGTGGAGAGTGAAAAGGTTGGCTTAAAGCTCAACATTCAGAAAACGAAGATCATGGCATCCGGTCCCATCACTACATGGGAAATAGATGGAGAAACAGTGGAAACAGTGTCAGACTTTATTTTTGGGGGCTCCAAAATCACTGCAGATGGTGACTGCAGCCATGAAATTAAAAGATGCTTACTCCTTGGAAGGAAAGTTATGACCAACCTAGATAGCATATTCAAAAGCAGAGGCATTACTTTGCCAACAAAGATTCGTCTAGTCAAGGCTATGGTCTTTCCTGTGGTCATGTATGGATGTGAGAGCTGGACTGTGAAGAAGGCTGAGCGCCAAAGAATTGATGCTTTTGAACTGTGGTGTTGGAGAAGACTCTTGAGAGTCCCTTGGACTGCAAGGAGATCCAATCTTGTAGTCCATTCTGAAGGAGATCAGCCCTGGGATTTCTTTGGAAGGAATGATGCCAAAGCTGAAACTCCAGTACTTTGGCGACCTCATGGGAAGAGTTGACTCATTGGAGAAGACTCTGATGCTGGGAGGGATTGGGGGCAGGAGGAAAAGGGGACGACAGAGGATGAGATGGCTGGATGGCATCACTGACTCGATGGACGTGAGTCTGAGTGAACTCCGGGAGTTGGTGATGGACAGGGAGGCCTGGCATGCTGTGATTCATGGGGTTGCACGACTGAGCGACTGATCTGATCTGATATGAGTACCTTAAAATCCCCTCCAAAGGACTTGAGAAGTAAGACCTCGTATATTGAATAGGCTAATTACCTGAGAGCGACTGCGATTAACTACTTAGTTACCTAACAGGTATGGACTCTAGTGTCAGGCTGTTCTGTTCACAGCTGCATCTCTTACTGGTTGTGTGACCTCAGGCCAATTACTTAACCTCTGTCTCATCTGCAAATGGGGAGACCAACGATGTCTATCCAATAGAATAGCTGTGAGAATTAGAGTTGATAAAAGTTAGGGCCCTAGAACAGCCTGGCTGATACAGCGCTGTTGTTAGTGTTGTTTAGTTGCTAAGTCGTGTCCGACTCTTTTGCAGCCACATAGACTTTAGCCCACCAAGCTCCTCTGTCCATGGGATTTCCCAGGCAAGAATACTGAAGTGGGTGCCATCTCCTTCTCCAAGGGATCTTCCCAACCCAGAGACTGAACCTGCATCTCCTACACTGGCAGGTGGATTCTTTACCACTGAGTCACCAGGGAAACCCCTGATACATGGTCGGAGCTTAGAAGTATCAGCTATTATTACCATGATGCTCATAACTGAATTATAAACCAATTATATCCACAGAATTATAGTAAACTACAATAGACTACAAAAAAGGTCACACGTGCTTAATATTATTTTGATGATTCAGGCACTGAAATATTCACAATATTGAAGATGATGTTGACTCAGTCAGATCAGATCAGATCAGATCAGTTGCTCAGTCATGTCCGACTCTTTGCAACCCCATGAACTGCAGCGCGCCAGGCCTCCCTGTCCATTACCAACTCTCGGAGTTCACTCAGACTCACATCCATCGAGTCAGTGATGCCATCCAGCCATCTCATCCTCTGTCGTCCCCAGAAAGGCATTTTTTAAAGGATAATTCCCTTAGTTACCACATTTTATCATTTCATTTCTTTCCACCGAGTGGGAAAAAGTGTAGTAATTTGAAATCTCTTAGTATTTGAAAGCCAGATCAATAGAATTTTCCCATGGAAACTTAAGTATTTACCATAAATGTACTTTAAGTACTCAGAATAATATTTAAGTATGATAAATGTGTATCTGTAAAGTTTCTGAAAAATTAATATACCAAATTAACCACCCTTGACAGATCTGGACCACAGCTATAATATTCTGAGGATTGAGACAATGTCTATCACAGGTTTGAGTCTCAATAGATGGTTTTTGTGCTATATTAGCAATTACATGGGAGAAGGCAATGGCACCCCACTCCAGTACACTTGCCTGGCAAATCTCATGGATGGAGGAGCCTGGTGGGCTGCAGTCCATGGGGTTGCTAAGAGTCAGACATGACTGAGCGACTTCACTTTCGCTTTTCACTTTCATGCATTGGAGAAGGCAATGGCAACCCACTCCAGTGTTATTGCCTGGAGAATCCCAGGGACGGGGGGAGCCTGGTGGGCTGCCGTCTATGGGGTCGCACAGAGTTGGACACGACTGAAGCGACTTAGCAGCAGCAGCAGCAGCAATTACATGACAGTGATTGGCAATTATTCCTCATTGGTTGGGGCTCTTTTGATGGGAAATAACTGAAAACCAACCCTGAGTATGCTTAGCACAAAGAAGGATTTGGTCAAAGATTTCAGGGCATTGCACACATTATTCCTTCTTCACACAGCCACTGCCACCCTCAGTGTTCAGAGCTTTGGTCACTAAAGAAAGGCCCACTCACCTTACCAGTTCCTGTTGTAAAAGTCCTAGACAAGGACTTGGGGGCCAGTCCAGCTGGGTCATGTGCTCTTCCCTGGAATGATCAAATGGCTTGGAGCAGGTCACCTTGTACTAACATGGCAGCTGTGGATGATAAGGCAGAGGCAGCTCCCAGAGGGAAAGAGGGCACTGAGCAGACGAATCCACCAGTGTCTGCTTCAAATGCCAGCTCACACCGTGGCCACTCTGATGGAGCCTTAATCACTCTGGTTGTCTGATTTGTTCTTTCCTGTATCATATGATCCCCATCCTGGAGGACAAGATTTAAACCTCCAGTTTTACCTTCAGAAGCACTATTTGGAATAACAGCTAAGAAGCTCAATGGTTGTCTTAGGACATCCCCAAATTTCATAAGTTGGCCCTATGTGTGAAAGAGAAAAATCTGACATAGTTTAAACTAGAATAGTGTCAATGTCTGTTATACAGCACTTTTCCACATGTCAGATTTCATTATTCTATCAGTTAGGATGTCATCCATACCTAGAACGTATCATACAGAATGAAGTAAGTCAGAAAGAAAAAGAAAAATATCATATACTAATGCATATACGTGGAATCTAGAAAGATGGAACTGATTAATCTATTTCCAGGGCAGCGATGGATAAACAGACATAGAAAACTTACGGACATGGAGTAGGCAGGGGAGGTCGACGGAGAGAGTGAGATGTATGGAGAGACTAACATGGAAACTTACATTGCCATATGTAAAAGAGCCAATGAGAATTTGCTGTATAACTCAGGGAACTCAAACAGGGGCTCTGTAACAATCTAGAGGGGTAGGGTGGAGAGGGAGATGGGAGGAAGGGGACATATGTATACCTATGCTTGATTCATGTTGATGTTTGGCAGAAAACAGCAAAATCCTATAAAGTAATTATCCTTCAATTAAAAAAAATGAATTTTTTAAAAAGACATGTCATCAATGCTATTTAGAATAGTACATATTATCTGTGCACACAAGGACTGGTGTGTGCTGTGGTGTGTACTGTGTAAGCACATGAAAATAGGTCAAACTGTCTGCATACATGACAGCTGTGTTCATAAGAGGGGTGTGACATTTGTACATATCAGGAGAAGTAACTTGTATCTACTTGTGGATCCAGGAGTATCTTATGTCTTCACCCCTCTGAAAAAGCACTGATTACCTGTTTCATGTTGATTGTAATACAAATTACTCTAGAGCCTATGAAATACAAAACTGCAGATAAACAAAGGGTTGTTTGGGATTTGTTCATTTGTGGGATATGTGACACCAGTCTCCATCATAGTGGTATGATGAGTTCAGGAAACAGAACAAGGTGATGCTGGCTAGCATTTACCTAGCTAAAGCTCTCTTCCCCTTCTGCAGGGAGAGTTAACAGTAAATTCCTCATAGAGTTGTCATGAGAATCAAGTAAACTGCCATGAAAAGAAGCTAGCACAGAGCTAGCATGCAACATGACGGGCACAAAATAATCTGTCCGTCCAAAAAGGATTTGCTACCTAAGACCCGGTTCCTGGTGTCTAATAACATCCTTCAGTAACAGCAATGGGCTCCTTGGAAAAATTGCTGATTCTAGGACTGAGGCAGGAAATACACAAGATGAGCCTGGAGCATCTTGTAATGCCGGAAAGAGAGGAAGTACTCAAAAAACAAAACAATGAGGTAGGTGTCTTCGCTAAGGCTGCCATAACGAAGCGTCATAGACTGCGTGGCTTAAACAACAGAGGTTTTTCTCTCACAGCCCTGGAGGCTGGCAAATCCAAGATCAAAATGCCAACAAGGTCGACTTTATTCCAAGGCCTCTTTTCTTCCCATGAAGTCAGACACCAGCTCACTGTGTGCTCACGTGATCCTTGTACGGGATACAGGAGAGAAACATGCTCTCCAGTGTCTCTTCTTATAAAGGCACTGATCCTATTATGAGGGCCCTCATGGCCTCATCTAACCCTAATGTCCAAGCGCCCACCTCTAAATACCAACATGCTTGTGATTCTCAACATGAGAATATGGAGGGGCAACAGTGAGACACAAACATTTAGTCCAAAATAATGTGTCAAGTATGGGTCATGTATGGGTGTGAGAATTGGACTGTGAAGAAGGCTGAGCGCCGAAAAATTGATGCTTTGGAACTGTGGTGTTGGAGAAGACTCTTGAGAGTCCCTTGGACTGCAAGGAGATCCAACCAGTCCATTCTGAAGGAGATCAGCCCTGGGATTTCTTTGGAAGGAATGAGGCTAAAGCTGAAACTCCAGTACTTTGGCCACCTCATGCGAAGAGTTAACTCATTGGAGAAGACTCTGATGCTGGGAGGGACTGGGGGCAGGAGGAGAAGGGATGGACAGAGGATGAGATGGCTGGATGGCATCACTGACTCGATGGACGTGAGTCTGAGTGAACTCCGGGAGTTGGTGATGGACAGGGAGGTCTGGCATGCTGCGATTCATGGGGTCGAATAGAGTCAGACACGACTGAGTGACTGAACTGAACTGAACTGAATGTATCAAGGGGGCACAGGAACCAAAGAACCCCGATGCCAATGTGAGTAGCAAAATAAATAACGTAGAGTTGAATTATAACCCAGGATATAAAACAAATGCCCAAGAGTTCATGTTATTTTTTTTTTTTTTTAATTTTGGCCATCCCATGAGACATATGCAACCTTAGTTCCCCAGCCAGGGATCAAACCTGTGCCCCTTGCATTGGAAGGGTAGAGTCTAAACCACTGGACCACAGGAAAGTCCCAAGAGTCCATGTTGATGTAAATAAATGAACGTCAGAAAAGAGATGGGTCTCCCATGCAGAAGATTCCAAATAATTTATATAGATACTCTGCCCTCAGATGCGGGGGGGTCATAATTCTTCACTCCTTATGGAAGAACTGCACAAAGAGACTTTCTTCTGAAGAGCAGAGCATGAAAGGGAAAAATAAAGAGAAGCTTTATAGCTGAGAAACCTGATGACACGACCTCAGTCGATTAAGGTCGACATAAATCAGACATAACCCACGCTGCTGTGTTGCTGTTCTTCAGTCACCAATCATGCCCAACTCTCTGTGATCCCATGAACTGCAACACCCTATGCTTCCCTATCCTTCACTATCTCCCTGAGTTTGCTAAAATTCATGTCCATTGAGTTAATGATGCCATCCAACCACAGCATCTCATTGCTATAATGAGTTGAAAATGCCACTTGATGCCCAAGGATTCATGGTAGTCTAACCATGAGAAAGTTCAGTTCAACTGCTGAATTGTGTCCAACTTTTTGCGACCCCATCGACTGCAGTACAACAGGCTTCCCTGTCCATCTCCAACTCCCAGAGCTTGCTCAAACTCATGTCCGTTGAGTCAGTGATGCCACCCAACCATCTCATCCTCTGTCGTTCCTTTCTCCGCCTGCCTTTACTTTTTCCGAGCTTCAGGGTCTTTTCCGATGGGTCAGTTCTTCCCTTCAGGTGAGCAAAGTATTGGAGTTTCAGCTTCAGCATCAGTCCTTCCAATGAATATTCAGGACTGATTTCCTTTAGGATTGACTGGTTTGATCTCCTTGCTGTCCAAGGGACTCTCAAGAGTCTCTTCCAACACCGCAATTCAAAAGCATCAATTCTTCGGCACTCAGCTTTCTTTATGGTCCAACTCTCACATCCATACATGACTACTGGAAAAATCATAGCTTTGACTATACAGACCTTTGTCAGTAAATCATATCTTTGTCTCTGCTCTTTAATATGCTATTTAGGTCTGTCATAGCTTTTCTTCCAAGGAGCAAGCATTTTTTAATTTCATGGTTGCAGTCGCCATCTGCAGTGATTTTGGAGCCCCCCAAAATAAAGTCTGTCACTGTTTCCATTGTTTCCCCATCTATTTGCCATGAAGTGATGAGACCAGATGCCATGATCTCATTTTTTGAATATTAAGTTTAAAGCCAGCTTTTTCACTCTCCTCTTTCACTGTCATCAAAGAGGCTCTTTAGTTCCTCTTCACTTTCTGCCATAAGGGTGGTGTCATCTGCATATCTGAGATTATTGATATTTCTCCCTGAAATCTTGATTCCAGCTTGTGCTTCCTCCAGTCTGGCATTTCACATGATGTACTCTCCACATAAGTTAAATAAGCAAGGTGACAATATACAGAGTATATTGTACCTGATGTACTCGATGTACTTCTTACCCAATTTTGAACCAGTCCATTGTTTCATGTCCAGTTCTAATCGTTGCTTCTTGGCCTGCATACAGATTTCTCAGGAGGCAGGTAAGGTGGTCTGATATTCCCCTCTCTTTAAGAATTTCCCACAGTTTATTGTGATCCACAGAGTCAAAGGCTTTAGCATAGTCAACGAAGCAGAAGTAGATATTTTTCTGGAATTCTCTGGCTTTTTCTATGATCCAATGGATGAATGCAATTTGATCTCTGGTTCCTCTGCCTTCTCTAAATTCAGCTTGAACATCTGGAAGTTCTCAGTTCACCTATTGTTGCAGCCTGGCTTGGAGAATTTTGAGCATTTCTTTGCTAGCATGTGAGATGAGTGCAATTATGTAGTAGTTTGAACATTCTTTGGCATTGCCTTTCTTTGGAATTGGAATGAAAACTGACCTTTTCCAGTTCTCAGGCCACTGCTGAGTTTTCCAAATTGAGTGCAGCACTTTAACAGCATCATCTTTTAGGATTTAAAATAGTTCAGCTGGAATTCCAGCACCTCCACTAGCTTTGTTCGTAGTGAAGCTTCCTAAGGCCCACTTGACTTTGCACTTCATGATATCCGGCTCTAGGTGAGTGATCACACCACTGTGGTTATCTGGGTCATTAAGATCTTTTTTGTACAGTTCTTCTGTGTATTCTTACCACCTCTTCTTAATATCTTCTCTTTCTGTTAGGTCCATACCATTTCTGTCTTTTATTGTGCCCATCTCTGCAGGAAACTTTTCCTTGGTATCTCTAATTTTCTTGAAGAGATGACTCGTCGTTCCCATTCTATTGTTTTCCTCTGTTCCTTTGCATTGATAGCTGAGGAATTAAAAATGAAAGTCACTCAGTGATGTCCGACTCTTTGCGACCCTATGACTGTACATTCCATGGAATTCTCCAGGCCAGAATACTGGAGTGGGTACCTATCCCTTCTCTAGTGGATCTTCCCAACCCAGGGATCAAACCCAGGTCTCCCACATTGCACGTGGATTCTTTATCCTCAGAGCCACAAGGGAAGCCCGAGAATGCTGGAGTGAGTAGTCTATCCCGTCTCCAGTGGACCTTCTCCACCCAGGAATCGAACCGGGGCCTCCTGCATTGCAGGCAGATTCTTTACCAACTGAGCTATCAGGGAAGCCCTAGGAACTAAAAACACCAGACAAATCCCAATAGATATGCATGCTACAAAGTGTCTGACCAGTACTCCTCAAAATTGTCAAGGTCACTGAAACAAGGAAAGTCAGATGAAGTGTCACAGTCTGGAGAATCCTAAGGAGAGATGACAGTCAAATGTAATGTGGTTCCTTGGGAGGATCCAGGAACAGAGAAAGGACACTGGGTAAAAACTAAGGAAATAAGAATAGAGTATGGACTTTATTTGATATTGTGTCAAATTTATCAGCACCCCTTCTAAAGCCTCCTCAGCCTTGGCCAGCCTATCTCTTGGCCTAAGAGACTTACTTGGTAGGGTAAGCATCAACCTTAAGAAATCTATACCCTTTATTTCCAAGTCCTTTTAAGGCTTTGACTGCTGTTTTTGTCCATTTAGGGCTTCTCAGGAGGCTCGGTCGGTATGAATCTGTCTGCAATGTAGGAGACCTGGGTTTAATCCCTGGGTTGGGAAGATCCCCTGGAGGAGGGCATGGCGATCCACTCCAGTATTCTTGTCTGAAGAACCCCATGGACAGAGGATCCTGGCAGGCTGCAGTCCATGGGTCTCAGAGAGTCAGAGATGACTGAGCAATAAACACACCACAGCACTTGTCCATTTATCATCAAGACCAGCAGGGGAATCAGTAATGTAAAGGAAACACAGTAGAAATAAGCCAGAAACTAATGTTACCAATTACTTATGAGGGGTAGATGGGACAGAGCTAGAAAGAAGGGGAGAGTGGGAAGTGGGTAGAACGGATGAGGGAGTGACTGAGACCTCTGTGAGTATGTTGCTGTTCTCAGTCTTTCGGCTGTGTCCACTCTGCAGTGCCATGGACTGCAACACGCCAGGCTTCCCTGTCCTTCACTGTCTCCTGGAGCTTGCTCAAACTCACATCCACTGAGTTGATGAGGCCATCCAACCATCTCATCCTCTGTCGCCCCCTTCTCCTCCTGCCCTCAGTCTTTCCCAGCATCAGGGTCTTTTCCAATGAGCTGGCTCTTCATCAGGTGGCCAAAGTATTGGAGCTTCAGCTTCAGCATCAACCCTTCCAATGAATATTCAGTATTGATTTCCTTTAGGATTGACTGGTTTGATCTGTGAGTATCCTTTTTGTATAGCTCTGACTCTGAGAATTGAGGTGTGGTTTCACAAACCCCAAGAACAAATAATTAACACCAACCAAGATGTGGGGAGAACCCAAAATGAAATACAAATAATAACCAATAACTCTGCGCAACCCCATGGACTGCAGCCCACCAGGCTCCCCTGTCCCTGGGATTCTCCAGGCAAGAACACTGGAGTGGGTTGCTGTTTCCTTCTCCAATGCATGTAAGTGAAAAGTGCAATTGAAGTCGCTCAGTCGTGTCCAACTCTGTGCGACCCCATAGACAGCAGCCCATGAGGCTCCTCCGTCCATGGGATTTTCCAGGCAAGAGTACTGGAGTGGGGTGCCATTGCCTTCTCCGATCAATAACCTAACTGTACTACAAATGAACAATATAACCACACTGTGGCAAAGAAAGGAACTAACCTGAGTCACTTCAGAACATAATATTTTGAATGGGTAAGCAAAATATGAAAAGAACTGTACACAAACAATATGCACTAGTTACTAGGTTATTCAAAGGAGTATAGGTTAGCAATTCTGAAACTATTTTATGTATGTGCTGTGAGCTAGTTGCTCAGTCATGTCTGATTCTTTGTGACCCCATAGACTAGCCCACTAGGCTTCCCAACCCAGGGGTCGAACGTGCATCTCCTGTGTCTCCTGAATTGCAGGCAGATTCTTTACCATCTGAGCCACCAAGGAAGCCCTGTGTAAGTGCTGCTGCTGCTGCTAAGTCATTTCAGTTGTGTCCGACTCTGGGCAATCCCATGAACAGCAGCCTACCAGGCTCCTCTGTCCCTGGGATTCTCCAGGCAAAAATACTGGAGTGGGTTGCCATTTCCTTCTACAACACATGCAAACATGCTAAATCGCTTCAGTCGTGTTCGACTTTGTGTGACCCCATGGACAGCAGCCCACAGGCTCCTCTGTCCATGGGATTCTCCGGGCAAGAATACTGGAGTGGGTTGCCATTTCCTTCTTCAATGTAAGTGCTCAGATCAGATCAGTCGCTCAGTCGTGTCCGACTCTTTGCGACTCCATGAACCGCAGCACGCCAGGCCTCCCTGTCCATCACAAGCTCCCGGAGGTCACTCAGACTCGCATCCATCGAGTCAGTGATGCCATCCAGCCATCTCATCCTCTGTCGTCCCCTTCTCCTCCTGCCCTCAATCCCTCCCAGCATCAGAGTCTTCTCCAATGAGTCAACTCTTCGCATGAGGTGGCCAAAATACTGGAGTTTCAGCTTTAGCATCATTCCTTCCAAAGAAATTCCAGGATTGATCTCCTTCAGAATGGACTGGTTGGATCTTCTTGCAGTCCAAGGGACTCTCAAGAGTCTTCTCCAACACCACAGTTCAAAAGCATCAATTCTTCGGCGCTCAGCCTTCTTCACAGTCCAGCTCTCACATCCATACATGACCACAGGAAAGACCATAGCCTTGACTAGGCGAACCTTTGTTGGTAAGGTAATGTCTCTGCTTTTGAATATGCTATCTAGGTTGGTCATAACTTTCCTTCCAAGGAGCAAGCGTCTTTTAATTTCATGGCTGCAGTCACCATCTGCAGTGATTTTGGAGCCCAGAAAAACAAAGTCTGACACTCTTTCCACTGTTTCCCCATCTATTTCCCATGCAGTGATGGGACCAGATGCCATGATCTTCGTTTTCTGAATGTTGAGCTTTAAGCCAACCTTTTCACTCTCCACTTTCACTTTCATCAAGAGGCTTTTTAGCCCCTCTTCACTTTCTGCCATAAGAGTGGTGTCATCTGCATATCTGAGGTTATTGATATTTCTCCCAGCAATCTTGATTCCAACTTGTGTTTCTTCCAGTCCAGCATTTCTCATGATGTACTCTGCATATAAGTTAAATAAACATGGTGACAATATGCAGCCTTGACGTACTCCTTTTTCTACTTGGAACCAGTCTGTTGTTCCATGACCAGTTCTAACTGTTGCTTCCTGACCTGCATACAAATTTCTTAAGAGGCAGATCAGGTGGTCTGGTATTCCCATCTCTTTCAGAATTTTCCATAGTTTATTGTGATCCACACAGTCAAAGGCTTTGGCATAGTCAATAAAGCAGAAATAGATGTTTTTCTGGAACTCTCTTGCTTTTTCCATGATCCAGCGGATGTTGGCAATTTGATCTCTGGTTCCTCTGCCTTTTCTAAAACCAGCTTGAACATCAGGAAGTTCACGGTTCACATATTGCTGAAGCCTGGCTTGGAGAATTTTGAGCATTACTTTACTAGCGTGTGAGATGAGTGCAATTGTGCGGTAGTTTGAGCACTCCTTGGCATTGCCTTTCTTTGGGATTGGGATGAAAACTGACCTTTTCCAATCTTGTGGCCACTGCTGAGTTTTCCAAATTTGCTGGCATATTGAGTGTAGCACTTTCACAGCATCATCATTCAGGACTTGGAATAGCTCCACTGGAATTCCATCACCTCCACTAGCTTTGTTGGTAGTGATGCTTTCTAAGGCCCATTTGACTTCACATTCCAAGATGTCTGGCTCTAGGTCAGTGATCACATCATCATGATTATCTGGGTCTTGAAGCTCTTTTTTGTACAGTTCTTCTGTGTATTCTTGCCACCTCTTCTTATCCGAGGGGCAACCTGGGATAGGCGGGTCATGGTGGAGAGATATGACAGGGTGTGGTCCGCTGGAGAAGGGAATGGCAAACCACTTCAGTATTCTTGCCACCTCTTCTTATTGGAAGTGGTCAAACAAGAGATGGCAAGAGTGAATGTTGACATTCTAGGAATTAGCGAACTAAAATGGACTGGAATGGGTGAATTTAACTCGGATGACCATTATATCTACTACTGTGGGCAGGAATCCCTCAGAAGAAATGGAGTGGCCATCATGGTCAACAAAAGAGTCCGAAATGCAGTACTTGGATGCAATCTCAAAAACGATAGAATGATCTCTGTTCGTTTCCAAGGCAAACCATTCAATGTCACAGTAATCCAAGTCTATGCCCCAACCAGTAACGCCGAAGAAGCTGAAGTTGAACAGTTCTATGAAGACCTACAAGACCTTTTAGAACTAACACCCAAAAAAGATGTCCTTTTCATTATAGGGGACTGGAATGCAAAAGTAAGAAGTCAAGAAACACCTGGAGTAACAGGCAAATTTGGCCTTGGAATACGGAATGAAGCAGGGCAAAGACTAATAGAGTTTTGCCAAGAAAATGCACTGGTCATAGCAAATACCCTCTTCCAACAACACAAGAGAAGACTCTATACATGGACATCACCAGATGCTCAACACCGAAATCAGATCGATTATATTCTTTGCAGCCAAAGATGGAGAAGCTCTATACAATCAGCAAAAACAAGACCAGGAGCTGACTGTGGCTCGGACCATCAACTCCTTATTGCCAAATTCAGACTGAAATTGAAGAAGGTAGAGAAAACTACTAGACCATTCAGGTATGACCTAAATCAAATCCCTTATGAGTATACAGTGGAAGTGAGAAATAGATTTAAGGGCCTAGATCTGATAGATAGAGTGCCTGATGAACTATGGAATGAGGTTCGTGACATTGTACAGGAGACAGGGATCAAGACCATCCCCATGGAAAAGAAATGCAAAAAAGCAAAATGGCTGTCTGGGGAGGCCTTACAAATAGCTGTGAAAAGAAGAGAAGCGAAAAGCAAAGGAGAAAAGGAAAGATATAAACATTTAAATGCAGAGTTCCAAAGAATAGCAAGAAGAGATAAGAAAGCCTTCTTCAGTGATCAATGCAAAGAAATAGAGGAAAACAACAGAATGGGAAAGACTAGGGATCTCTTCAAGAAAATCAGAGATACCAAAGGAACATTTCATGCAAAGATGGGCACAATAAAGGACAGAGATGGTGTGGACCTAACAGAAGCAGAAGATATTAAGAAGAGGTGGCAAGAATACACAGAAGAACTGTACAAAAAAGAGCTTCAAGACCCAGATAATCATGATGATGTGATCAATGTAAGTGCTAGGATTGAGCAATTAAGTAAATATATTTGGAGAATGAGAGCAAGTTTCTCACTTTGGAGAAAGGAGTTACAAACAGGAAAAGAGCAAGACTAGAATGAACCCTGTATTTTGGGATTGGAATCAGAGATTATCAGAATGAATTCATGATTTGTTGTATATTCATCAATTGATAGATATAGAAATAAATACACATATATGTGTAGGCATGTGTGAGAGAATATATATATTCTCTCTCTCCCTATCTGCTGTTGTTCAGTCACTCAGTTGCATCCAACTCTGTGACACCATGGACTGCAGCAGGCCAGGCTTCCCTGTCCATCACCAACTCCCGGAGCTTGCTCAACCTCATGTCCATCGAGTCAGTGATGCCATCAAATCATCTCATCCTCTGTTGTCCCCTTCTCCTCCTGCCTTCAATCTTGCCCAGCATCAGGATCTTTTCTAATGAGTCAGTTCTTTGCATCAGGTGGCCAAAATATTGGAGTTTCAGCTTCAGCATTAGTCCTTCCAATGAATATTCAGGACTGATTTCCTTTACAATTGATTTGGTTTGGTTTGGTCTCCTTGCAGTCCAAGGGACTCTCAAGAGTCTTCTCCAACACCACAGTTCAAAAGCATCAATTCTTTTGTGCTCAGCTTTCTTTATGGTCGAACTCTCACATCCATATGTGAATACTGGAAAAACCATTGCTTTGACTATATGGACCTTTGTTGGCCAGGTAATATCTCTGCTTTTTAATATACTGCCTAGGTTTGTCATAGTTTTTCTTCCAAGGAGCAAGCATCTTTTCATTTCATGGCTGCAGTCACCATCTGCAGTGATTTTGGAGCCCAAGAAAATAAAGTCTGTCACTGTTTGCACTGTTTCCCCATCTATTTGTCATGAAGTGATGGGACCAGATGCTGTGATCTTCGTTTTTTGAATGTTGAGTTTTAAGCCAGCTTTTTCATTCCCCTCTTTCACTTTCATCAAGAGGCACTTTATTTTCTGCCATAAGGGTGTTGTCATGTGCATATCTCAGGTTATTGATATTTCTGGAATTCTCCTGCTTTTTCTACGACCTGGAAGTTCTCGGTGAACATACTGCTGAAGCCTAGTTTGGAGACTTTTTAGCATTACTTTGCTAGCGTGTGAAATGAGAGCAATTTTGTGGTAGTTTAAACATTCTTTGGCATTGCCTTTCTTGGAAATTGGAATGAAAATTGACCTTTTCCAGTCTTCTGGCCACTGCTGAATTTTCCAAATTTTTTGGCATATTGAGTGCAGCACTTTCACAGCATTATCTTTTAGGACTTAAAATACCCCAGCTGGAATTCCATCACCTCCACTAGCTTTGTTTGTAGTGATGCTTCCTAAGGCCCTCTTGACCTCACACTCCAGGATATCTGGCTCTAGGTGAGTGATCACATCACGTGATATACATATATACGTATATTCTCCTAGAAGTGTGTGGTATACTGTTTGACCCAGCCATTCCAATTTAGTCATTTATTCCAAGAAGATCATCATACGTGCATGCAAAAATACAAGGAATTACATTGTATCATTATTTACAATAAGCAGAGAAAGAGAGGGAATTTATCTAAATGTACATCTGAATGAGTCCCAGTGAGTGGTGACCCCAGTTCTCAAAATCAACAAAAAGGAATGAAGAAATGGAAGAAAAGATATGTCTAACATGGGTTATTGACGTAAAGTAAGAGGATTATAACTGGCACTATTACTGGATTTTTTTGGTAACCTTTCTCTTTTTTGTCTTCTTATCCCTTGAGGAACTGTTTGTATGGATTGCACTGTAATTTGACCATTAGGGCAGAGAATTCTATCCATCCCACCTGATCTCAGGTGTTGATGAAAAATGTATTCCTGTGGGCTTCCTGGTGGTTGAAGAAAACCAAGATCAATGACTTGTGTTCTCTCTTTTAAAAGTTTGCTTAACTTAAGCAAACTTAGCTTTGGAATATATATCTATATCTATCTATATATATGTGAATATTTATTCGTGAATATATATATTCACTCTCAGACTTTCAAGATTTGTACACTTCTAAGTTGGGCTTCCCTGATGGCTCAGATGGTAAAGAATATGCCTGCAATGAGGGAGACCTGGATTCGACCCCCGGATCGGGAAGATCCCCTGGAGAAGGAAATGGCAACCCACTCCAGTATTCTTGCCTAGAGAATCCCATGAATAGAGGAACCTGGCAGGCACAGTCCCTGGGGTCACAAAGAATCAGACATGACTAAGCAACAAACACACAAGTTTAAAAATTGACCTTAAAAAGATCAGTCTCATTAGAGTCATTCTTTTGTATAGACTGATACCAAATTATGCATAAGCATTTCTTATTTTAAATGAGGATTTATACAGTGGAATACATATTAAAATGTATACATTTTAATAAGCTCTTTAAAAAAATTGTGAATAACTTTATAGTAATTACAAAAGCTTATATTTAATAAAGCTCTTTTTATTTCTATAAAGCATATAGTTGCATATATTATCTAGAATTTGAATGTTATAGGATCAGAAACTTGTGAAAACCCAGAATTATAAATACTATCAGATCAGATCAGTCGCTCAGTCGTGTCCGACTCTTTGCGACCCCATGAACTGCAGCACGCCAGGCCTCCCTATCCATCACCAGCTCTCGGAGGTCACTCAGACTCACATTCATCGAGTCAGTGATGCCATCCAGCCATCTCATCCTCTGTCGTCCCCTTCTCCTCCTGCCCTCAATCCCTCCCAGCATCAGAGTCTTCTCCAATGAGTCAACTCTTCGCATGAGGTGGCCAAAATACTGGAGTTTCATCTTTAGCATCATTCCTTCCAAAGAAATCCCAGGGCTGATCTCCTTCAGAATGGACCGGTTGGATCTCCTTGCAGTCCAAGGGACTCTCAAGAGTCTTCTCCAATACCACAGTTCAAAAGCATCAATTCTTCGGCGCTCAGCCTTCTTCACAGTCCAGCTCTCACATCCATACATGACCACAGGAAAAGACCATAGCCTTGACTAGACGAACCTTTGTTGGCAAAGTGATGTCTCTGCTTTTGAACATGCTATCTAGGTTGGTCATAACTTTCCTTCCAAGGAGTAAGCGTCTTTTGATTTCATGGCTGCAGTCACCATCTGCAGTGATTTTGGAGCCCAGAAAAATAAAGTCTGACACTGTTTCCACTGTTCCTCCATCTATTTCCCATGTAGTGATGGGACCAGATGCCATGATCTTCGTTTTCTGAATGTTGAGCTTTAAGCCAGCCTTTTCACTCTCCACTTTCACTTTCATCACGAAGCTTTTGGGTCCCTCTTCACTTTCTGCCATAAGGGTGGTGTCATCTGCATATCTGAGGTTATTGATATTTCTCCCGGCAATCTTGATTCCAGCTTGTGTTTCTTCCAGTCCAGCATTTCTCATGATGTACTCTGCATATAAGTTAAATAAACAGGGTGACAATATACGCCCTTGTCGTCCTCCTTTTTTTTTTTAACACTTTTTTTTTTTTTCTTCCCTTTTTTTTTTTTTTTTTCTCCTCCCCTTTTTTCTTTTTTCAGGAGGGGGGGGTGTGGTTTTTTTTTTTTTCCTTCTCTCTCTCTTTTTTTTTTTTTTTTTTTCATCTACACCGTCTTCTTCTTTTTTATAATATTAAAAATATAAAAAAAAAAAAAAAAAAATAAAGAAAGCCCCCCACCCACCCCTCCGTAAGAAGAAAGAAAAAAAAAATATATATATATAAAAAAAAAAAATAATGGAATACAAGACAGCCTTAAAAAGGAAGGAAAGCCTATAATATACTCCATGCTTGAATCTTTATTTTTTTAATTAAAATGTTTTAATTTTTACACAATTTTTAAAGGTTGCTTTTCATTTACAGTTACTACAAAGTTTTGGTTATATCCTCTGTATTGTACAATACATCCCTGAGCCTATCTTACACCCAAAATTTGGATCTCCCTCTCCTTCACCCCTATATTGCCCCTTCCCCCACCTCTAGTAACCACTAGTTTTTTTCTCTATCTCTGTAAGTCTACATCTGTTTTATTATATTTTTTTAGAGTCCACATAAGTGATACCATACAATATTTGCCTTTCTCTGTCTGACTTCTTTCACTTGGCATACTGCTCTCCAAGTTCATCCATGTTGTTGCAAATGAAAAAACTTTTTTATGGCCAAGTAGTATTCCAATTCCCCCAGTAGCTCAGCAGTAAAGAATCCACCTGCAATGCAGGAAACGTACGAGATGTGGGTTCGATCCCTGGGTCAGGAAGATCCCCTAGAGGAGGGCATGGCAACCCACATCAGTATTTTTGCCTGGAGAATTCCATGGACAGAGGAACCTGGCAGGCTAGGTATGGTCCATAGGGTTGCGAAGAGTTGAACACAACTGAAGCGACTTAGTATGCATACAGTATTCCAATAGGTGTGTGTATGTGTGTGTATATATACCACAGCTTCTTTATCCATTCACCTGTTAATGGACACTTAGGTTGTTTTTGTGTCTTGGCAATTAAAAATAATGCTTCTATGAACACTGGGTGCATGTATCTTTTTGAATTAGTGGGTTTTTTTTTCAGATATATTCATACCCAGGAGTGGAATCACTGGGTCATATGGTAGTTCTATTTTTAGTTCTTTAAGAAGTCTCCATACTGTTTTCCACAGTGGCTATACTAATTTACATTCCCACTGACAATGTATTCCCTTTCTTCCCTTTCTCCACATCTTCACTGATATTTGTTGCTCTTAGTCATTCTGACAGGTATGAGCTGAAATTATGCATGGTTTTGATATGCATCTTCCTGATAATTAGTAATGTTAAACACCTTTTCTTGTGCCTGTTAGTAATCTGCATTTCCTCTTTAGAAAAATGTCTATTCAGTTCTTCTTCTGCCCTTATTTAAATTGGGTCATTTTTTGATGTTGAGTTGTACAAGCTGTTTATATATATTTGATATTAATTCCTTTTCAGCCATATCATTTGCAAATATTTTCTTTCGGTATATTTCTTTTCATTTTGTTGGTGGTTTCCTTTGCTGTGCAAAAATTTTCAAGTTTAGTTATATCCCATTTGTTTTTGCTTTTATTTCTTTGACTTTAGGAGATGGACACAAAATAAATTGGTTCAATTTATGTCAAAGAATGTCTTGCCTAAGTTTTCTTCTAGGAGTGTTATAGTATCTGGTCTTACATTTAGGTCTTTAAGCCATTTTAAGCTTATTTTTGTGTACAATGTTAGATCAGATTCTAATTTCATTCTTTTACATGTAACTTTTCAGTTTTCCCAGCACCACTTATATAGAAGATACTGTCTTTTACTCATTACATATTCTTGCCTCTTGTGCTCTAGATTAACTGACTGTAACAGTGTGGGTTTATTTCTGGGCTTTCTGTCTTGTTCCATTGATCTATGTGCCTGTTTTCATGCCCGTTCCGTACTGTTTTGATCACTGTAGCTTTGCAGTACAATCTGAGGTCAGGAGACATGATTCCTCCAGCTCTGTTCTTCTTTCTGAAGATTGTTTCTGCTATTTGGAGTCTTTTGTGTTTTCATACAAATTTTAAAATTACTTGTTCTAGTTCTGTGAAAAATTTGATAGGTATTTTGATAGCAATTGCACTGAATCTGTAGATTGCCTTGGGTGGTGGTGTTGGTGGTAGTGGTTTAGTTGCGAAGTTGTGTCCGACTCTTTGTGACCCCATGGACTGTAGCCCACCAGGCTCCTCTGTCCATGCAATTTTCCCAGGCAAGAATCCTGGAGTGGGTTGCCATTTCCTTCTCCAGGGGATCTTCCCAACCCAGGGATCAAACCCAGGTCTCTTGCATTGCAGGTAGATTCTTTACCAACTGAGCCACCAGGGCCTTGGGTAGCTGGGTCATTTTAACAATATTGGTTATTCCAATCCAAAAACACAGTGTATCTTTCCATTTGTTTGTGTTTTCTTCAATTTCTTTCATCAGTGTCTTATAGTTTACAGAGTACACATTTTTTGCCTCTCTACGTAGGTTTATACCTAGCTATTTTATTCTTTTTGAATATTCAGTTTTCATTCCAATCCTAAAGAAAGGCAATGCCAAAGAATGCTCAAACTACCGCACAATTGCACTCATCTCACACGCTAGTAAAGTAATGCTCAAAATTCTCCAAGCCAGGGTTCAGCAATATGTGAACCGTGAACTTCCTGATGTTCAAGCTGGTTTTAGAAAAGGCAGAGGAACCAGAGATCAAATTGCCAACATCCGCTGGATCATGGAAAAAGCAAGAGAGTTCCAGAAAAACATCTATTTCTGCTTTATTGACTATGCCACAGCCTTTGACTGTGTGGATCACAAGAAACTGTGGAAAATTCTGAAAGAGATGGGAATACCAGACCACCTGATCTGCCTCTTGAGAAATTTATATGCAGGTCAGGAAGCAACAGTTAGAACTGGACGTGGAACAACAGACTGGTTCCAAATAGGAAAAGGAGTACGTCAAGGCTGTATATTGTCACCCTGTTTATTTAACTTATGAGCAGAGTACATCATGAGAAACGCTGGGCTGGAAGAAGCACAAGCTGGAATCAAGACTGCTGGGAGAAATATCAATAACCTCAGATATGCAGATGACACCACCCTTATGGCAGAAAGTGAAGAGGAACTCAAAAGCTTCGTGATGAAAGTGAAAGTGGAGAGTGCAAAAGCTGGCTTAAAGCTCAACATTCAGAAAACGAAGATCATGGCATCTGGTCCCATCACTTCATGGGAAATAGATGGGGAAACAGTAGAAACAGTGTCAGACTTTATTTTTCTGGGTTCCAAAATCACTACAGATGGTGACTGCAGCCATGAAATTAAAAGACGCTTACTCCTTGGAAGGAAAGTTATGACCAACCTAGATAGCATATTCAAAAGCAGAGACATCACTTTGCCAACAAAGGTTCGTCTAGTCAAGGCTATGGCCTTTCCTGTGGTCATGTATGGATGTGAGAGCTGGACTGTGAAGAAGGCTGAGCGCCGAAGAATTGATGCTTTTGAACTGTGGTTCTGGAGAAGACTCTTGAGAGTCCCTTGGACTGTAAGGAGATGCAACCAGTCCATTCTGAAGGAGATCAGCCCTGGGATTTCTTTGGAAGGAATGATGCTAAAGCTGAAACTCCAGTACTTTGGCGACCTCATGCGAAGAGTTGACTCATTGGAGAAGACTCTGATGCTGGGAGGGATTGGGGGCAAGAGGAGAAGGGGACGACAGAGGATGAGATGGCTGGATGGCATCACTGACTCGATGGACGTGAGTCTGAGTGAACTCCGGGAGTTGGTGATGGACAGGGAGGCCTGGCGTGCTGCGGTTCATGGGGTCGCAAAGAGTCGGACACGACTGAGTGACTGATCTGATCTGATCTGATCTGATTTTATTCTTTTTGAGGTGGTGATAAATGGGATTGTTTCCTTAATTTCTTTCTGATATTTCATTGTTAGTGCATAGAAATGCAATAGATTTCTGTATATGAACTTTGTATCCTGTGGCTTTACCAAATTCATTAATGATCTCTAGTAGTATTTGGTGGCATCTTTAGGATTTTCTGTGTATAATATCATGACATCTACAAATAGTAACAGTTTTACTTCTTTCTCTTCAAGTTGGATTTTTTCTATTTCTTTTTCTTCTCTGAATGTTGTGACCAGCATTTCCAAAACCATATTGAATAAAAGTGGGTGAGAGTGGGCACTCTTGTCTTGTTCCTAATCTTGAGGGAATGCTCTCAGCTTTTCACCATTGAGTAGGACATTAGCTATGAGTTTATCAGAGAGTATGACATTAGCTATGGGTTTATCATATATGGCCTTTGTTATGTTGAGGTATGTTCCCTCCATGCCCACTTTCTGGAGAGTTTTCATCATAAATGGATGTTAAATGGTTATCAATAGTTTTTTCTGTATCTATTGATATG
The DNA here is from genome assembly GCA_935064755.1 of Tragelaphus eurycerus. Taxonomy (NCBI): domain Eukaryota; kingdom Metazoa; phylum Chordata; class Mammalia; order Artiodactyla; family Bovidae; genus Tragelaphus; species Tragelaphus eurycerus. The sequence continues at coordinate 13,898,563 of CAKXYN010000020.1, forward strand.
ATCATAAGGGTTTTATTCTTCAATTTGTTATTATGGTATAATATACTGATTGATTTGCAGATATTGAATCCCTGGAATAAATCCAATTTGATCATGGCATATGATCCTTCTTAATATGCTGCTGGATTTGGTTTGTTAATATTTTGCTGAGAATTTTTGCATCTATGTTCATCAGTGATACTGACTTTACTGGCCTGTAATTTTTTTGTGCGTGTGATAGCTTTGTCTAGTTTTGTTATCAGGGTGATTGTGATCTCTAGAATGAGTTCAGAAGTGTTCCTTCCTCTTACATGCATAAATATTGAAGACATTATGCCAAGTGAAATTAGCCAGTCAAGGACAAATACTCTACAATACTATATAAAGGACAGATCAGATCAGTCGCTCAGTCGTGTCCGACTCTTTGTGACCCCATGAATTGCAGCACGCCAGGCCTCCCTGTCCATCACCAACTCCCGGAGTTCACTCAGACTCACGTCCATTGAGTCAGTGATGCCATCCAGCCATCTCATCCTCTGTCGTCCCCTTCTCCTCTTGCCCTCAATCCCTCCCAGCATCAGAGTCTTCTCCAATGAGTCAACTCTTCGCATGAGGTCGCCAAAGTACTGGAGTTTCAGCTTTAGCATCATTCCTTCCAAAGAAATCCCAGGGCTGATCTCCTTCAGAATGGACTGGTTGGATCTCCTTGCAGTCCAAGGGACTCTCAAGAGTCTTCTCCAACACCACAGTTCAAAAGCATCAATTTTTCAGCACTCAGCCTTCTTCACAGTCCAACTCTCACATCCATACATGACCACAGGAAAAACCATAGCCTTGACTAGATGAACCTTTATTGGCAAAGTAATGTCTCTGCTTTTGAATATGCTATCTAGGTTGGTCATAACTTTCTTTCCAAGGAGTAAGCGTCTTTTAATTTCATGGCTGCAGTCACCATCTGCAGTGATTTTGGAACCCAGAAAAATAAAGTCTGACACTGTTTCCACTGTTTCCCCATCTATTTCCCATGAAGTGATGGGACCAGATGCCATGATCTTCGTTTTCTGAATGTTGAGCTTTAAGCCAGCTTTTGCACTCTCCACTTTCACTTTCATCAAAAGGCTTTTTAGTTCCGCTTCACTTTCTGCCATAAGGGTGGTATCATCTGCATATCTGAGGTTATTGATATTTCTCCCAGCAGTCTTGATTCCAGCTTGTGCTTCTTCCAGCCCAGCGTTTCTCATGATGTACTCTGCATATAAGTTAAATAAACAGGGTGACAATATACAGCCTTGACGTACTCCTTTTCCTATTTGGAACCAGTCTGTTGTTCCATGTCCAGTTCTAACTGTTGCTTCCTGACCTGCATATAAATTTCTCAAGAGGCAGATCAGGTGGTCTGGTATTCCCATCTCTCTCAGAATTTTCCACAGTTTCCTGTGATCCACACAGTCAAATGCTTTGGCATAGTCAATAAAGCAGAAATAGATGTTTTTCTGGAACTCTCTTGCTTTTTCCATGATCCAGCGGATGTTGGCAATTTGATCTCTGGTTCCTCTGCCTTTTCTAAAACCAGCTTGAACATCAGGAAGTTCACGGTTCACATATTGCTGAACCCTGGCTTGGAGGACAAGTAGTGTACAATTCCATTATATAAGGTATCTAAAGTAGTCAAATTTATAGATATGGGAAGTAGAATGGTGGTTACCAGGAGCTAGGGATAAGAAGCCAAGAGGAACTATTGTTTAATGGATATAGAGTTCCAGTTTTGCAAAAGAAAACATTCCAGCGATCTGTTTCACAACAATATAAATATACTTAACGCTACTGAACTGTACATTTAAAAAACAGTTAAGAGGATACAGTAAATGATACATGGTTTTTTTGTGCTTTATTGTTCAGTCATGTCCAACTCTTTGTGACCCCGTGGACACAGCCTGACAGGCTCCTCTGTCCATGGAGTTTTTCAGGCAAGAACACTGGAGTGGGTTACCATTTCCTACTCCAGGGGATCTTCTCAACCCAGGGATGAAACCTGTGTCTCTTGTGTCTCTTGCATTGGCAGGTGGATTCTTTACAACTGTGCAACCTGGGAAGCCCCATGTGATTTTTTACCATAAAAAATATAAACAAAGAATACTCTTTAGTTTAAAAAAACCAGATGCTGCTGAGCTCTTTATCTACATCTTATCTGCTATGTGCCAGGCACTTTGCTTAATGTTGGGGTTAGATGGTGATTAAGAGATGATCTCTGCTCTCAAGAGTTTTCAGCCCAGTTGGAGACAGAGAGAAATAAACAGTGTGACATGGGCTCCACATAGTACAGGTGCCAAGGAAACACAAAGAGAGCTTCCTCTGGGCTTGGAGGGGTGGTCAGGAAAGCCTTCCCATTTTCTTTCCTGAGTAATGATGTAATGGAGCAATGAAGGTAAGTATGCATTAGCCATGCAAATATGCACAAGGAAAGAATAGGTGAAGGCATAGTGAGGAAGCCAGGGACAGTGAGAAGCATGGTGTGACCAGAGTTTAGGGTTGGAGAAGGCTGAGGAAACTGAAAATGGCAGCCTCCTGAAGGAGTTTGGATCTCATCTTGAGATCAGTAAGAAGCCAGGAAAGCTTTTTAAGGAGGGGAATCATGCGTTCAAATTGGCATCTTAAAAGGATTATTCTGGCAGCCACAGTGAGAAACAGATTGATGAGGAACAAGACCAGAGGCAAGAATATTAGCAAAGATTTAACAATAAGGAAGTGACAGGTGACCTTTGAGTAGAATGAGAAATGAGTGGGAGGAGAAGAAATGATGAGTTTGCACAACTTTTTCTAGAAATGTCGCTTTGAACAAGAAGAGAGAGCAAGGCAGCTGCAAGGAAATATGGAGTGAAAGGGGTGTGTGTGTGTGTGTGTGTGTGTGTGCTAAAGTGAGAGAGATAGGCATGTTTAAACACAGGGCAAAAAGAAGCTATTCCCTAAGGGCATGGGAGGGGATGGGACCAGATCTCACTAAATAGAGCTTGGTAGAAAGAGGGTGGGGCTCTCTCAATTTTAATATCCCATGTTATGGTTTGTTTTTATTCTGGAACAAAGATGGGAAGTTCATCCTGGAGGAATAAATGGAGAGATGGTTTAGGTGTACAACTAGAGGTAAGAAGAATACGAAAGAGAACTGACTCTGGAAAAGTGAGACTTCAAAGCAACTTGGGGCCCAGCAGATGCTGAAGATCATAATTCTGTTCACTGTGTCTTATGGTTGTTTCTATAGAGCATAAAACTAAAGATATTTCTCTAGAATCTGATCTGTATGCTCTGCCTGACCTCAGCCTAGACTCAGAGGACCTTAAAGGGTACCCTCTGAATTCACTACAGGCTTGGGAAAAAACACTGAAGAGATACTTGTCTTACCAGAAATCAAAATATACTATTAAGTTATAGCTACTAGAACAGTGTGATATTGGCCCAAGATTAGGCAAAGAACCCCAAAGCAGAAATTTAGAAGATAAAAAATGTGGCCCTTTGAATTACTGGGGAAAGACAGATTCAGTCAACAAATAGGAAAGTGACAAGTAGCTATCTGTTAGATGTTTATCACATACTACACATGAAAAGAATTTCTGGATGAATTAGGAATTTTATATATATATATGAATTAAACTGCCTGCAATGAGGCAGAGCTGAGTTCAATCCCTGGGTCAGGAAGATCTCCTGGACAAGAGAATGGCAACCCACTCCAGTATTCTTGCCTGAATAATTCCAGAGACAGAGGAGTCTGGTGAGCTACAGTTCATGGGGTCACAAAGAGTCAGACACACACACATTCACATGCAAACACACACGAATGCATATATATATTTCCAAATCATTAAAGGAAAATATTTCTATGCACTTGGATTGCAGAAGTTTCCTAAATAATTCATAAGACCTGGAATCCAAAGAGAAAAATATAAACAGATTTGACTGTATACAAATTAAAAAGCAAAACATAAAATATCTTGTATGACAGAAAAAAAAACAGAAAAGAAAAAAAGGAAACATTTAAATGATTAAAGGATAAGCTACAAATTGGGAGGAAATATTTGTAACTATATGAGTTTCTACAGAGCAAAATGTACTCTCTGCACTTGTCACATTTATCATAAATTGTATCTACATATATGTTGATTTATTTTCAGACTCTGTTCTCTTCCATTAGTCTGTCTACCCACCTTTGTGCTAATGTGATCACTGTCATACTATGGTAAAATAATCAGTTTTACATCTAGTAATATAAATTCTCCAAATAATAAAATAAATTATTTTATAAATTAAATATAAATTAAATTAAATTAAATATAAATTTAATTATTTTATAATTTATATATATCAGTTTTTACATCTAGTAATATAAATTAAATTAAATTAAATATAAATTTAATTATTTTATAATTTATATATATCAGTTTTTACATCTAGTAATATAAATTAAATTAAATTAAATATAAATTTAATTATTTTATAATTTATATATATCAGTTTTTACATCTAGTAATATAAATTCTCCAGATAATAAAATAAATTATTTTATAAATTAAAATAAAATAAATAAAATATAAAATAATTATAATAATAAATAAAATCATTCTTCAAAATACAAAATGAAAAATTGGTGATAATATTCTTTTTCTTAAATTTGATGGGTACACACTCTGATACTTGTTATAGTAGTTGTTACTTATAACTCATATTTTACAAATATTAATTTATAGTATTTACAAAAACACTACAAATATTAATTTATAGTGTTTATATAATTTATGAAATGTTATAATACTTCATAACACTTAGTGGAAAAAACAACCTTTTATGTGCTTAATATAGTAAAGTAAGTAAAGTAAAAAGTCGCTCAGTTGTGTCTGACTCTTTGCCACTCTGTGGATTGTAGCTTACCAGGCTCCTCTGTCCATGGGATTCTCCAGGCAAGAATACTGGAGTGGGTTGCCATTTCCTTCTCCAGACTTAATATAGTAATATCATTAAATTTTATAGAGTCAAAAATTAAAAACAAACGGGAAAAATGTAAAAAAACACATTTTAGTAGAATAATTTAATATACCTTTATTCTTTGACAGACCAAGGAAAAATACATGGAATTGAAGAGGCACAGATGGTAAAACAGCAAACAAAAACTCCAAAACAGCTAGGATAAATACGTTCAAAGAATAAAAAAAAAATCATGCTGTAAGAATTAAAGAAAAAGATAATATTGTCTCATCAAATAGAGAACATTGACAAAGAGATAACACTACTTAAACAGCAACACAGAAATTCTGGAGTTGAAAAGTACAGTAATCAAAAGTAAAAATTTCACTAGAGCGATTCAACAAAAGATGTAAGCTGGGAGAATTAAAATCAGTGAAACTTAAGATGGGTCAGTATTAACTATCCAATCAGAAATACAAAGTAGAAATAAATAAAGAATAAAAAATTGACAGAGCCTCAGAAAAATGTGAGCCACCTTTATAAGCATACCTAAAGGAATTCGCAGAAATAAAGGAGAGAGAAAGGAGCATTAAAAGTACTCAAAGAAACAATGGCTGAAATTTTCCAAATTTGATGAAAAACTTTAACCTATATTGCCAAGAAACTTAACCAACTCCAAGCATGATAAACAAAGAGATTCACATCCAGACATATCAGCGTTAAAATGTTTTGAGGCAAAGGCAAAGATAAAATCATGAAAGCACCAAAAGAAAACAAATGATCTCACGCAGACTCCCTAGTAAGATTAACAGCAGACTTTTCGTAAGAAACAATGGAGAACAAAAGGCACTGGGATGATATATTCAAAGTGCTGAAAGTAAAATATTGTCAAACATGAGTCATATACCCAGTAAAATTACCTCTACAAAAATGAAAATAAAAGAAAGACATTCCCAGGTAAACAAAGCCTGAAAGAATTTATTGATAGCACACCTGTATGACAAGAAATATTCAGGCAGAAAGCAAGTGACTGCAGACAGCAATTTGAAAACACACACATGCACACATACACACACTCAGAGAGCATTGGTAAAGGTAAGTATGAGGCAGTTGTAAAATAATACATAATTGTATATTTCTTCTCCTGTATTCCCTAAACTGAATTATAAAACTATGGTATATAGTTGTATTGTTGAGTTTATAGCATATAGACATACACTATATTTGACAATAACATTACCTAGAAGGAAGGTGGGAGCAAACCTATATTGGGGTAAGGAAGGCATAAAGGTGATAACTCAAATCTACAGTAACAGATAAAGAGAAAAGAAAGGGTAAGAAGGTAATATAAAACTCTATAAATATATATTTACTTTCCTTTCTTCTCTGTTTCTTTAAAATACATGATACTACATAAAATCAATTAGAACAATGCATTGTTGGGTTTTAACATATAAAGTGTAAAAAATTAATATTCAGAAAACTCAATTACATAGAGTCAGGAGACCAGAAGGGGGAGCTCTCATGTCCTGTGACAATAGAAGAACCCAACAGGAAGAAGAAAGACTCCTCTTCTTTCCTGGCAAGGACTCAGCCAACAGAAAGGCATGGACTCTATTTACAAGCACCCTGCCAACTTCCTCTACCCCTTGACCCTCCCCCCTCCATAAAAATGCTCTCCTTTCCTTGCTGTGTGGGGACTTGCATGTGGCTTCCCATGGCTACAGACCTCAAATTTCAATTCTCCGCCAATCTCAAATAAATCCATCTTTGCTGAAGAAATTTCCAGTAGCCTATTTGTTTCAGGTCAACAAAAGATGTAAACTTTATAACAATAATAGCATACAGAAGAGGTGGAATGGAACTTTTTAGGAGTAAAGTTTCTATGTTTCACTGTAACTAAGTCATTATAAATCTGAAGTAGATTTTGATAAGGTAAGCTAAAATTTAAGAGTATAGTGATTTCTGCACAACCCTGAATATATCAAGAAATACTGAATTGTCTACCTTAAATCTGTGAATTGTATGGTATGTAAATTATACCTCAATAAATGTGTCATTTAAAAAGACATAGAAGATCTGAATAATAACATATAACTGCAATCTAACAGGTAAAACATATCAATGCTCTGCTGGCCAAAGTACATGCAATCTTTCCAAATACCCATGGAATAGTCACACACACAAAAGAAGTTTACCGTAGGCAATAAAAACAATGTGAATATATTCCCCCAAAGCAGAACTTTCACTTATCCACAATGCAATAAAACTAGATGATAAATAAAAAGGATCAACATAATAAACTTATAAATCAAAATAAAATAATCTTTAAAATATTTTGAATATAATAAATCTTTGGAATAATAAAAATGGCAATTTCCTTATATTTAAAAAAAGATTATGAAAACAGTATATATTAACTTTTGAGGGGATTTATCTACTCAAGACAATTCAGTTTTAAAGGCTTTGTTTTTGGTATTTTTTTGGCTACAAGAGATCTTTGTTCCCCCATCAGGGATCAAACCTGCGCCTCCCGCTTTGGAGGCTTGGAGTCTTATCTTCTGGACTGTCAAGGAAGTCCCTAAGGGCTTGTATTATTGGAAAAGAATAAAGGAGCAGTCATTCAGTTTGGGGAAGTAGACAGGGGATTTCTTTATCTGAAATCCAGTATTTAGGAAGTTGCTCAGGGAATCCAAGGTAATCATAACATGGAAATATTTATGGTCACGGTAAAAGGATTGGCCATGGTTAATATAAATTCGTATTTCCCAATCCAACAGAAGAGCCATTTTGCCCTTCATGTTACCTTTTTGAGGGATCAGTCTCTTTGTGGCAAAGGAATGGGATACACATACAACAGATCACCACAAAGTGAGATTGAAAAAAAAAAAAAAAGCCCAGATTCCTCACAGTCTGTGTAAGACATATTGATTGCTTGTATCACAAGCAAAGCCATTGTTAGAGGTGGATGGGGCACGATTCAGAGAGGTCAACAACTGAGGAAGGAAATCGATGGTGAAAGGATACTGACATGAAAAAGAATGAGCCTTCAATAAAAGAGATTCTTGATAAAAAAAAAAAAAAGATAAAAAAAAAAAAGAAAAAGAATGAGCTAAATAGCAAAGTGAGGCTCTTGGGATAATTAATAAAGTCACCTTCTTTGTCCTCACACTCTGACAGTCTAAAGGGAAATCCACCAAGGATGAGCACACACAGTAAACGAAACCTCCCCCAACATCACCTGATCCATTCTTTGTTCATATTTAAGAATTGCCCATGATTACAGTTAAGCCCATTTTCTGAAACACAAAATAAAACTTTTTGTAATGCTTATTCAATTTTCAAGGCAAAGCCCTAATCACATATTTTTTCACTGTACTATGAAATTTTGGCTCCTGTTTTAAATGGATTCACTCCAATTCCCCTCCATTTACTTTTGGTACTATTTTTTCCTAGGATAATGTGGCTTCCCTCCTCCCCCAAATTAACATTTCACCAGCAGTTAGTTCTTTAGTGTGGATATCTTTTTCTGATGGCTGAAAAGGTGAAGGCAAAAAAAAACAACAACTGGGTGGGGGGTGCATTTTGGAACTAACGGAACAACTTAGAGACGGAGTTGGTGCTGGAGGAGTCCTCCGGGTAGGGAGCACACCGTGTCAACTTCAGTTTTGCCTGGTGCATCAACCAGGTGCTGGAAAACAGAAGATGGGCCCTCAACAAGACACGGTCTGTGTTGACAGAAGTGCAGTAATTCTCAGACATTCGGGCCCAAATACCGATTTCCCTTGAATCGTCAACAAAAACCATATGGAGGTCCATCTTTTGGCCTGCTCTGTTCAGCCACTCGCCTCTCTCTTGCCGCACAAAGGGCGTTCTCTGAAGAAACCAGCTTCTCTTGATCATTGCCAATACCTGTACAGGGCAACAGCACCCGAGCCTCACAGGGATGCGCCCTTGTCTTTTAGAAGCCACTCGAGTCACATGTGGATATTATCGTTCAGCTGGCCCGCAGTACAAGTGTCCAGACAAGCAGTTTATTCCCTGGAGTGGTGAATTCCAAACTTCTGTATGCAACAAAACAAGCATCTGATGGGGCAGGTAGCATGTCAGGGCATGTTCTAGCAGTTATTTTTGTATTTGTACTCCAGACCTACATACCACTACTCAACCGTGACTCTGAAAAGGCTTGTGGTTTTTTTTTTTTTTTAAACGTGGTGTACGACTTCCTTGTGGGTCGAGTGGTTGAGAATCCACCTGCCAATGCAGGGCACACTGGTCTGATCTCCAGTCTGGGAAGATCCCACATGTGAAGGGGCAACTAAGCCCATGCCCCATAACTACTGAGCCCGAGAGCCTAAAGCCTCTGCTCCACAAGAGAAGCCACCATAATGAGAAGCTGGAACACCACAATTAAAGAAAGCCTGTGTGCAACAATGAAGCCAGTGCAACCAGAAATACACAGAGAAATCATTTTTTAATGATAAAATATTTTAAAATAAAAGTAATAAAGACATAGTGTGATATGTCTTTTTATGGGGAAAAAGAAAGAGTTTGGTCTCAGCAGTGAGGGACATGTGGCTGCCACATTTCATCTTTTGCTTCACTACAAGTAACCTGAGTAACTTTTCCAAGAGAAGTTTCAGAATCAAGTATTTTTTTCTCTTCTCCTATTTTTTAAAGTTTAGCAATGCATGGAAAAATTAAGTTTTTAGGTTAAATGTGAGAATGAATTTTAAGCTCTCTGCTCCTTTTGGGATGCACACCCTGAGGCAGTAAATCAACTCCAAGTGAACACCACTGGGTAAGGGTGATTGTCTCCAGTGCCCAAAGGTGAGTGGCCTTCAGCTTCCTGTTGATCATGAACTGAAAGAAAACTCACCACTCAGCCTCACTGGGTTTGTTCACCCATGGATTTCTGAGCCACATCATCCCTGGGATCTTTCCCTCATTGCTTTTCCCAGCTGTGGGATTTTCTAATTTAATTTATGGTACAAAGCTACTCATGTGATTGGTTAACCTGACCTGTATAGTTTTGCTTCAAGAAATTACCTCAGGATTTTAAGTGTTTTACATCAGATGTTGAGTATTTAATGCATGACTAAATTGATGAGTCACTAATAAACACACAAAACTTGATTTTCCTCTGGGAATGCACCGTCCCTTCTTGTAAGTCACCCCATACATATATCTGTCATGGACTAAAAGGGTGTGTGCAATTATTTCAGTGTGGGAGAATCTCAAGATGATTAGCTACAACCACAGTGTTTTGAAGGTGTGACTGTTGTGGGCACAGCCAGATAATTAATTAGATTTGAACAGTCTGAGTGCCAATGTCTGTCCTTGAAATTAATTGAAGGTCTTCCAAAAAGAAAAAAGGATTATTTATGTCCTTCAGAGCATGAATCAAAAAAAACTTTAAAATGTTTCAATAATTCTTAAAATATCAGGAATTGCCCTAGTTCCCTGTGCTTAAAGGGATTTATTAAGAGTTATTTTCCCATGACAACTTTTAAATGAAAAACTCCAAGCTGAAGAAAAAAAGGAACTGGGATAATTGGCTTTGATGGATTCAAGTTCCAGTTCTCCACTGTAACTCTGGGTGCAGAGAGTTTAAAGGGGCAGATGTGCTCTGAAAATATACTCTGTGAATTAGTGCCTTGCCCTATGGAACGTAATGAACAGTTCTGAGATGTATAGCATTCACCCAGTAAGTGGGTCATCCCAGGCTTCATTCTTTCATGGTTTCAGGACCAGGCACAGTGCTGTGGTTTTGCAGATGAGATCTTGCCTGTGTTCTGAGCCAAAATATAGCCTCTCCCTGCACCATCCCGCAGAGCAAAACCAGCAGGGCACCCAATGCCCTGGCATCACCCTCCTCCACACCTCAGCCAGAGCCCCCTCTGCCTGGATGGCTCCATGTCTCCCAGGACTCCATGACTCCAGGTGGCTTCTTGTGGGATTACTAAGCTTCAGATAACTTCAGAGTAATGAAGAAAACACTGAAATGTCTCAACTTTATTAGGTAAGCATCAAACACTCTGGGGGCAATGGGAAATGGCAACCCACTCCAGTATTCTTGCCTGGAAATTGTCATGAACAGAGCAGCCTGGCAGGCTCTACAGCCCATGGGTCGCAAAGAGTTGGACGTCACTGAGCATGCACACAGACACTCTTCAGCCTGCAGAGAGACCATCAGAGCCCGTAAACAATTTACAGAAAGCAGATTTCACTTTCTGATTCATTGATGATTGTCCCTAGAACCTTTTGTTTGTTTCCTTTTTTTCTAAACAAACTATATCCAACAATGTGAAATGCAGGGGAAAAAAGGGTAAAGGAAAAGATACATTTTTTTTTTTTTTCCAGTAAAGGCCAGACAATAAACTTAGGACTGTATCAAGTACAGTGAGGGTTAATGGGAAGCTCTTGTGGGGTCCCTGGGGAAGGCAATGGCACCCCACCCCAGTACTTTTGCCTGGAAAATCCCGTGGACGGAGGATCCTGTTAGGCTCCAGTCCATGGGGTCGCTAAGAGTCGGACACGACTGAGTGACTTCACTTTCACTTTTCACTTTCATTCATTGGAGGAGGAAATGGCAACCCACTCCAGTATTCTTGCCTGGAGAATCCCAGGGACGGGGGAGCCTGGTGAACTTCCGTCTATGGGGTCGCACAGAGTCGGACACGACTGAAGCGACTTAGCAGTCTTGTGGGGTCCCAGCTCTGACGGAAGACAAACCTGCTCTCGGGGATGAGCGTCACTTCCTCAACCCTGGAGAAGTCCAATCAGGACGGGGCTGCTTCAGTTTGGCCTCGGTGCACCATGGCTTCTGCTGCCAGCGCATGGTCCTCCATCCTTGCATCATTTACTCCATATCCAAGGTCACAGCAACAGGCCTGCAATTGGCCAGAGTGTGGGTCCCACACCTCCCTGCTTCCCCCCATCACTTCAAACGAGGAAGCACTCACCTCTTCAGCTACCATGGGGACTGGGAGGCAGAGCGAGGCAGCAACCTATAGTTATATCCCTGTGCACAGATCACGCGGTAGGGGAAAAGTCACTTCTCGCGAGAACTGAGAACCAAGTGCAAAGAGGAGCTGGGCCGAATCCCAGCCTGGCTGAAAAAGTAGAGGACCAGCCTGTGCTTGGGCTGCGGGAGCTCCACCCAGGAGGGCTTCTCCCTCTTCCAAGCTCCCACATCATCTCCGTGGATTCCACTCACTGGTCACGTCACATCCCATGCCCGGGTTCATGAGTACCTCCCAGCGAGATGGCAAGCTTCTCACAGCCATCTCCCAGGAAGCCTGCACAGTGCTATGAACATAACAATTACTCGAAACATATGTGTTGACTAAGAATAGTGAAACCAATGACATATGTGAGTATCACATGAAGTCCTATTACACTGTTTTCTGGAGAAATAGCCAAGTGTCGGGATAAATCCTGGGGCTGAGCAAACCCATGTTCTCATCTGAGACCCGTGTGACCTTGAGCTAGTTTTTTCTCCTTTCCGGGTGTGGATGATAATACCTACCTTGAAGGATTGTTGGGATAATCAGAGATAGTGCAGGCAAAGCTTTGTGCCTGGCACACAGCAGGCATCCAACATACAAGTTTTAACTAATTGTAATTGGACATGGACTTGTCATGGACTGTTCCTGACACAGATATTTCATGCCTTGATTAAAGACAAATGTGTTGTGCCTTTAAGTTCTTCTTTAGAGAATCTTAGATTAATCGCCAATTTGCTTTACATCATGGAATATGTATATATTACACGCACACTTTTTTAAAATTTCCGGAATTTTTAGACCTGGATATTAGAAAATCAACATTCATTAATAACTTGTTTAAAACTGTATGATGAAAAGAGATAGGGCAACCCAGTCCCATGTCTGGAAAATATGTTAACATTTTGGATAACAGCAAAGACCTTGTATTCAAAATTTTTAGTTTGATTTGAGGCAAGAAGGTGAAAAGGCTTGGCACTTGGTTAATTAAGGTGCTGAGTTTTCAAGTTGTCAGCAAGCATTGTACAGTGTACAAGGGACAGTCCTCAGCATTTAGTATGTACCAGGGAACACAACAGAGGGAGAGCTCTCCTTTCTTGGGGTCGTCTTCTAGAAGGGGGAGACAGCCTCTCAACAATGGAAAACAGAGCTAAACTGAACACTGTGTTAAAAGGTGCTAAGCATTGTGGGCGGGGGGAGTGGAGGAGTAGAAGGAGGACTGGGCACAGGATTGCTTGAGTGCTCAGTCGTGTCCACCTCTTTTGAGACCCCATGGACTAGAGCCTCCCAGGCTCCTCTGTCCATGGAATTTCCAGACAAGAGTACTGGAGTGGGTTACTGTGCCCTCCTCTAGAGGATTTTCCAGATTCAGAGATCAAACCCTGCAGTGGCAGGCAGATTCTTTACCACAGAGCCATCTGGAAAGCCCTGGGCATAGGATTGAGGATATTTAAATAGCATGGTCAGGGACCTCCCTGATAGTCCGGTGGCTAACACTGTGCACTCCCAATGCAGGGGACCTTGGTTTGGTCCCTGGTCAGGAAACTAGATCCTACATCCTGCACCTAATCCCCAGTGCGACCAAATAAATAAATATTCTTAAAAGATAATCAAATAGGATGGTCAGTGTAGACCTGGGTGAGGAGCTCCATTGGGAGATCAGACTCTAGAGTCTGAGACAGTAGAAGCTCCCAAAGTATGCCTTGAGGACAGAATTATCTAGAATAGTTTTCTACAGGTGTCATATTACTCGGAAAACTGCCAGGTTTGTTTCTTTTCTCTTAGGACATGCTATTGTAGACATGATCACAGTCATTCTTTGGGGAAATGTCTCTGCCCCTCCTCCCCTCCCTTTCTTTTTAAGGATTATATATAGGATTTGTGCTCAGAGAGGCAGCCAGACGTATGCTGGGAGAAAAAGTAAGTTCCTTTCTTTTAACAGGGAGATATTTTTTAATTTGAAATTTAAGCAAAACTCACCCAAGCTATATATCAAGTGAATTATTTTTCTTAAAATCCTATCGATCCAAAACAGGTCCAAACAAGAGCCAGTGGGACACACCTGGGAATAGAGTTTATACTCCTGTATATGGATTTAGTAACCAGCACTCCTCTTTCCAAAAGCTCCCTTGAGCCCTGGCAGGATTTTGCTCTCCTGAGCCTGGAAGAGCAAAAAGAGTCATGCCACTGGGCCAACAAGGCACCAAAGCACCAGAGTAGGAGGAAATCCCCACTTGCAATTACTGGGATATTCATAAAACTGAGATTGTCATGAAAAAAATTCTGTTTTTGGTACAGAGTTCTCCCAGCATCACATGAGGCACACAGATGCCAGATCTTCAGAGTTCCAAGGATAACTCTTCAGTTGGCTCAATTTTTTTTTTTTCCTGTTACATCAAAACTAGAGAAATCTAAAGCTGCAGCTCTGAGTGCTCAACTCCGCCCCTTGGGATACAGAAGAGGAGGGGCAACCTGGCTTTTGAGTCTCCATGGTATCCAGGAGGAGAGAGGAGAAAGAGACGGGTTTGGGAATGGTGACTGCAGACTCAACTAGCTTTGGGACACTGAATGCCCCACTTCAGCTAAATAATCAGTTGGGAATAAAGAAATTAAGTCCTTAAGAGGGATCTGTTCTGAAAATTCATTTTTGATCCTGCTGGGATCAAGACAGTGTCTGGATAAAATGTGCTGGACTCTATTCTTGTTCTGTTTAAGCAAGTTGTTTTCTTTCCTGAATTCCTCCTCAGTTCTATAATAAAAAGCAGTCCCTTATCTGAGCTCCTCTTTCTAAGAATAATTGATGTAATTGTTCTTTTGACCATGGCAAGTTCAGTCTTTGGGGAAAACATTTTCCAAACTGTTGCTGAGGAGCTGGATTACAAATGCTGTCAGCAGCTTGGAGAGCCTAACCCAGATGTGTTATTCGTTACCTCCTACCTGGTGTGGACAGACAATAGGGACCTTGCAAGGACCATTTTCCTGGCCTAAGTAGTGATTTAAAAATCATTTGCAGACCCATATCAGACTCGCTTGAGGTACTTTGCCTTCCTTACTTTTAAATGTTTTATTTTGGCTGTACTGGATCTTTATTGTGGCCCTCAGGCTTTCTAGTTGAGGGGTACAGGCTTAGTTGCCTGCCTTAGGTGCAGGGATCTTAGTTCCCTGACCAGAGATCGAACCTGCATTCCTTGTAATGGAAGGTGAATTCTTAACCACTCGACTACCAAGGGAGTCCCTGCTTTGCTTTCTTTGATAAACTGAGATACTAAGAAAGGTTGCACAAAGTAAGGACCTAGGTCAAGGAACAGAAGCCCCCCTTCATGGTTTTCCTCGCAGTCACTGTCCTAATTCTTCCTCCAAACGCCATGGAGTAGTTTGCCTAGTTCTGAAGTTAATGCAATTAGATAGATTACACAGAATGTACATTTTCACATCTGGCTCCTTTCACTCAACATTGTGTTCATGAGATCCGTGTATGTTGGAAGTAGCAATAGATAGTTGGTTTCTATTTTTCTATAGAATTCTGTTGCATGCCCATACCAAAATTTGGCACTTCCCTAGTGGCTCAGTGGTAAAGAATCTGCCTGCCAATGCAGAAGACACAAGTTTGATCTCTGAGTCGGGAAGATCCCCTGGAGAAGGAAATGGCAGCCCACTCCGGTATTCTTGCCTGGGAAATCCTATGATCAGAGGAGCCTGGTGGGCTACAGTCCAAGGGGTTGCAAAAAGTCAGACGTGACTTAGAGGCTAAACAACAAGGAATAATATACCAAAATTTTTCTATCCAGTTATCCACTGGATATTTGGTTTGTTTCTGGTTGGGGTGATTATGAAAACCTCATGAACATTCTCTCTCTCTCTCTCTTTTTAAATTTTATTTGAGCTGTGCTGGGTCTTTGTTGCTGCCAATGGCTTTCTCTAGCTGCAGCGAGTCAGGGCTACTTTCCAGTTGCAGGGTGTGGGCTTCTTGTTGCAGTGGCTTCTTTTGTTGTGGAGCAAGGGCTCTGGGTATACAGGCTTCAGTAATTGTGGTGAACAGGCTTAGTTGCCCCACAGCATGTGGGATCTTCCTGGACCAGGGATTGAACTGTTGTTCCCTGCATTGCAAGGTAGATTCTTAACCATTGGGCCACCAAGGAAGCCCTCCATGAACATTCTGGTACATGCCTTTTGATGTGTGAATGTCTGCATTTCTGCTGTATATCCACCGAGAAATGAACCATCCCTGGGGCACAAGAGGTATGTCTGCTCGACTGTACTCAATGTTGTCCACCACTTTCCAAAGCAGTTTTGTTCATTTATACTTGCGGGATGGGTTTCCCAGGTGGCACTAGTGGTAAGGAACCCGCCAGCCAGTGCAGGAGACATAAAGAGACATGAGTTCCATTGCTGGGTCAGAAAGATCCCCTGGAGGAGGGCACAGTAACCCACTCCAGTATTCTTGCCTGGAGAATCCCATGGACAGGGGAGCCTGGCAGGCTACAGTCCCTGAGGTCAAAAAAGAGTCGGACACGACTAAAGTGATTTAGCACGCACACACACACACACACTTCTGGTATATGAGAGTTCTAGTTTCCCCAGATTATGAGCTGAATTGTATCTTCCTAAAATCCATATGTTGAGGTCCTAACTCCAGTACTTCAGAATGGGACTATATTTGGAGACAAGGTATTTAAAAAGTAAAGTCCATGTACCCCAGTGTTCATCGCAGCACTGTTTACAATAGTTAGCACGTGGAAGCAACCTAGATGTCCATCAGCAGACAAATGAATAAGAAAGCTGTGGTACACATACACAATGGAATATTACTCAGCTATTAAAAAGAATGCATTTGAATCAGTTCTAATGGGGTGGATGAAACTGGAACCTATTATACAGAGTGAAGTAAATCAGAAAGAAAAACACCAATACAGTATATTAACGCATATACATGGAATTTAGAAAGATGCTAACAATGACCTTATATGCAAGACAGCAAAAGAGACACAGATGTAAAGAACAGACTTTTGGACTCTATGGGAGAAGGTGAGGGTGAGATGATTTGAGAGATTAGCATTGAAACATGTATATTACCATATGTGAAATAGATTGCCAGTGCAGGTTCTATACATGAGACAGTGCTCAGGGCTAGTGCACTGGGATGACCCTGAGGGATGGGATGGGGAGGGAGGTGGGAGGGGGGTTCAGGATGGGGAACACATGTACACCCATGGCTGATTCATGTCGGTGTATGGCAAAAACCACTACAATATTGTAAAGTAATTTATAATTAAATAAATTAATTTCTTTAAAGTAGTAAGGAGAGTGGCCTATAATTCAATATGATTGGTGTCTTTATAAGAAGAAGAAATTAGGACACAAATACACACAGAAGAAGGAGCATGTGAAGACTGAGGGAGAAGATGGTTAACTATAAGCCAAGGAGAGACGCCTTCAGGACAAACCAACCTGCTGACACCTTGATCTTGGACTTCTAGTCTCCAGGACTGTGGGGAAATGAATTTCTGTTGTTTAAGCCACCCAGACTCTGCTACTTTGTTATGGCAGCCCTAGAAAACAAAAACACTCCACTCCATCTCATCACCAACACATTGTATTATCAGTCATTTTTGTGTTAACCATTCTGGTTGGAGAGTGCAGTGATATTTTATTGTTCTATTAATTTGCATTTCTCTGATGCTTTTGAACTGTGGTGTTGGAGAAGACTCTGGAGAGTCCCTTGGACTGCAAGGAGAGCCAACCAGTCCATTCTGAAGGAGATCAGCCCTGGGATTTCTTTGGAAGGAATGATGCTAAAGCTGAAAGTCCAATACTTTGGCCACCTCATGCGAAGAGTTGACTCATTGGAAAAGACTCTGATGCTGGGAGGGATTGAGGGCAGGAGGAGAAGGGGCCGACAAAGGATGAGATGGCTGGATGTCATCACTGACTCAATGGACGTGAGTCTGAGTGAACTCCGGGAATTGGTGATGGACAGGGAGGCCTGGCGTGCTGCGATTCATGGGGTCGAAAAGAGTTGGACACGACTGAGCGACTGAACTGAACTGAACTGAGACCTAATGAAACAGCACATTTTTCTATATTTATTGGCCACCTGATGCAAACAGCCGACTCATTGGAAAAGGCCCCGATGCTGGGAAAAACTGAGGGCAAGAGGAGAAGGAGATGCCTGAGGATGAGATGGTTGGATGGCGTCATCAACTCAATGGAAATGAGTCTGAACAAACTCTGGGAAACAGTGAAGGCCAGGGAAGCCTGGCGCGTTGCAGCCCATGGGTTCACAAAGAGTGGGACATGACTGAGTGACTGAACAACAAATTGACTGTTTGGACATTCTTTGGGTGAACTGCCAATTCAAGTCTTTTTCTATTGGGATATCTATTTTTTGGTAAGAGTTCTTTCATATTCTGTGTATAAGTCCTTTGTCAGATATTTGTCAGCAAACATCTCCCATTCTGTGGCTTGTCTTAGTATTCTTTTCATAGTGTCTTTTGATGAGAAGTTCCTAATTTTAATATAATCCAATCTGTCAATCTTTTTCTTTATGTGTGGTGGTCCGTTTAAGAAAGCTTTGCTGCTGCTGCTGCTAAGTCACTTCAGTCGTGTCTGACTCTGTGAGACCCCATAGACGGAAGCCCACCAGGCTCCGTCCCTGGGATTCTCCAGGCAAGAACACTGGAGTGGGTTGCCATTTCCTTCTCCAGTGCATGAAAGTGAAAAAGTGTAAGTGAAGTCGCTCAGTCGTGTCTGACTCTTAGCGACCCCATGGACTACAGCCTACCAGGCTCCTCCATCCATGGGATTTTTCCAGGTAAGAGTACTGGAGTGGGGGTGCCATTGCCTTCTCCATACCTCATAGTAATTTAGATCTTCTTCTATATTTTCTCCCAGAAGCATTGCTGTTCTGACTTTCACACCTAGATCACTGATATGACAGGACTTCATTGTTATGAGTGATCTGAGGTAGTGGTCAAGATTCATTTTTCCACCTGAAGATATCCAGTTGATTGGCACCATTTATTGAAAAAGCCATTTTTCTCTTACTGATCTGCATTTGTCATCTCTGTCATAAATTAGACGTCTATATACGTGTGGATTTATTTCCAGACTCTTTGTGCTGTTCACTGGTCTATCCTTGGGCTAATATTCACACTGTCATATTATTTTAGCCTTATAGTAAGTCTCCATATCTGGCAGTATAAATCCTCCAAATTCATTCATTCTTCTTCAAGGCTCTCTCTACTATTTTCAGCACTTTGTATTGCATAAATTTAAAATCAGCTTGCCAAGTGCCTATACATCTACTGGGATTTTTATTTGGATTGCATTGAATTTGGAAAGAATTGACATTTACAAAATTGAGTTTTCCAGTTCATGAACATGGCATATCCCCTAAATGTACTAGAGATATACATTTTTTTAATCTCAATTATGATTTTTTTTGCTGTCACTGCAGAGGTCTTCTCTTTCTTTTTATTTATACCCAATTATTGGCTATTTTATACCATTATAAATGTTACTTTTCTGTTACAATTTTATTGTCTAATTGTCTGTTGCCGAACATAGAAATATAATTAAGTTTTGTTTGTTAACTTCGTATTCCATAACTTTGTCAGACATTGATTTCAACAATTTGTCTGTAATGCTTTGAGTTTCCTATTCTTTGGGTTTCCTTTGGGTATACAGTCATATTGTTTGTAAATAATAGCAGTTTTATTTCTTCCTTTTAAATTCATATTCCTTTTGTTTTCCTTTCTTGCCTTTTTGCATTGCTTATGCCCTCTGGTACAATGTTGAATGTAAGTGGTAATAACTAATACACAGATGGCCCCTGACTTACTACGGCCCCGCTTATGATTTTTATACTTTATGAAGATGTGAAAGTGATACACAAGGAGAAGGAAATGGCAACCCACTCCAGTAATCTTGCCTGGGAAATCCCATGGACAGAGGAGCCTGGCGGGCTCTGCATAGTCGCAAAGAGTCAGACACGACTGAGGGGGGGCCGGCGCTTGCTAGAGGCCCCAGAGCTTTTGGTGGCAGAGCAGCACTGTGGCTGAGGACTCGTGGCTCCCAGGCCTCTCTCACCAGATGGAAAACTAGAATCTAAAATACGCCTGAGGGCTTTCCTGGCGGCTCAGTGGTAAAGAATAGCCCCCCTGCCAAAGCAGGGGACGCGAGTTCCACCCCTGGTGTGGGAAGACCGCAAGTGGCAGAGCAGCTGAGCCCACGCATCACAGCCACTGGGCCAGGGCTCTTGAGCCCGGGAGCTGCGGTACTGAGGTCTGTGAGCACCAGGGCCCGTGCTCCGCAACAAGAGGAGCCACTGAGGTGAGAAGCCCACGCCCCCCCACTGGAGAGCAGCCCCTGCTCACCACAGCTAGAAAAAAGCCCACGCAGCATGAAGACCCTGCACAACCATAAATAAAATCATTTAAATAAAAAAAGAAAGTGATACAAAGTTAGTGGAAACTGTATTTTGAATTTTTATCTTTTTCCAGGCTAGCGATATGCAGTTAGATACTATTTTGTTATGCTGGGCAGCGTTGGCGTAGCCACAGGAGTTATCCCCATCAGCTATGCAATCACAAGGGTAAACAGCAAGATGCTTACCACCATTCTGTGTTTATCACCTTCTGTTGTTGTTCAGTCGCTAAGTCGTGTCCGACCCCTGCCAGGCTCCTCTGTCCATGTGATTTCTCAGGCAAAAATACTGGAATGGGTTGTCATTTCCTTCTTCAAGGGATCTTTCCGACTCAGGATCGAACCCGTATCTCCTGCATTGATTGGTAGGCCGATTCTTTATCGCTGAGCCATGGAAGAGCCCCACTTTCAGTACAAGTAGTCAATAAATTACGTGAGATACTCCCAATTTTATTTTAAAATGTGTTAGATGATTTTGCCCAACTGTAGCCTGATCTGTGTTCTGAGTGTGTTTTAGGTAGATTCAGCTAAAGCTACAATGTTTGATAGGTGAGCTATATTAAATTCATTTTCAACTTACAATATTTTGAACTTACAATGAGTTTATTGGGATATAACCCCTTCATAAATCAAGGAAGATCTGTATTTTTCTTGTTACCACTTTCTGATAGGGGTTTCAGCATTTCACTTTCTTTCTGGTGTTTTTAAATACCCTTCAAAAGGAAGTTTCCATTTCTTCGTAGTTTGCTAAGAATTTTTACAATGAATGTGTTGAATTTTATTATATGATTCTTCTGCATCTATTGATATGATTCCATGGTTTTCTCTTTTAATGATTGCATGAAATTATTTTTTCACTCTTTTTCAAAAATTTATTTTCTTTCTTTTTCTAATTTGACTGCACCTGGTCTTAGTTGCAGCACTTGGGATCTTCCTTGCAGCATGTGGATCTAGTTTCCTGACCAGGAATTGAACCTAGGTCCCCTGAATTGGGAGCTTGGAGTCTTAATCACTGGACCTCCAGGGAAATCCTGATGGTATGAAATTACATCAGTTGATTACATCAACCTTTCATTTATTGGTCTTTATATATTATCCTTTTTCTATGATCCTTGATTTAGTTTAATAATGTTTAAGATTTTTACATCTAAATTCATGGGAAAGATTGGCTTTTTCTTGTCCTATAATATCCTTGTCAGTTTTGGGATCCAGGTTATTCTGGCCTCATAAAACAAGTTGGGGAGTGCTCCCTCTTTAAGTCGTCCCCCCCAAATAAATATTCATTCTCCATAAGTGTTCAGTTAAATTCACTATAAATTCACTCCATCTATACTTGGAGTTTCAATTGTGGGATGATTTTTAATCATGGATTCAATTCGTTAAATAGGTATAAGATTACTCAGATTTTTGTTTCTGCTTTTCACTTTTGGTAGGTTGAGGGTTTTTTTTCCCCTAAATTTCCAAATTCATTAGCATAAAAAATTTATTATCATCTTATCTTTTTAGCATATGAAGATTGACTATAATATCTTCTTTGTCAGTCTCATACTGGTACCTTGGGATTTTTCTCTCTTTTATTGATTTGTCTTACCAGGTGTTTATAGACTTCAATATTGTTTTCAAAGAAATAATCCTTGTCTTTGTTTCTTTCTTTTTTTTTTTTTCCTTTTTGGCTGTACCATATTGCACATGGGATCTTAGTTCCCTAACCTGGGATTGAACCCAAGCCCCCTACGCTGGAAGTGGAGAGTCTCAACCACTGGACTGCCAGGAAAGTCTCTGTTTCTTTAATATACATT
The DNA here is from genome assembly GCA_935064755.1 of Tragelaphus eurycerus. Lineage (NCBI taxonomy): Eukaryota > Metazoa > Chordata > Mammalia > Artiodactyla > Bovidae > Tragelaphus > Tragelaphus eurycerus. Next base: position 13,920,722 of record CAKXYN010000020.1, read on the forward strand.
TGTTTTTGGTTTCACTGGTTTCAATTCTAATCTTTATTTTCTTTGAGTATTCTCACTTGCTTTTCGTTCCCTAGCATTTAAAATGGATACTTACATCATTAATTTGCAGCCTTCTCTTCTAACATAAACACATAAGGTATGAAAAGCACAGTTTTGTCTGCATCCATACTTTCATTTTCATGTATTTATTATCATTTAGTTCAAAATACTCTCTAACGTTTATTGCAATTTCTTCTTTCACTCATTAGATTTTTTAAAAGTGTTTCTTAATTTCTAGCATTTGAGGATTTGGGTTCTAATTATTGATTTCTAGCTTAATTCTATTATAATAACAAAACATATTCTGTACAATTCCAATCCTTTAAAATGTGCCCAGACTTGCTTTATGGCCCAAGAGCTGGCCAATTTTCGTGAATGCTGCAGTATTCTTGAAAAGAATGTGTATTCTGCAGATGTTAAAAGCAATGTTTATATCTGTTTAGTTTGTTAATCATATTACATCTTATATTGATATATCCTTATTGTTTTGTAAGTCTTATCAGTTACTGAAAGAAATCTACTAAGCCCTTCTCCTGATGAATGTGAATTTATCTGTTTCAGATTTTAGTTCTACTCATTGGCTTTATCCATAGTGAGGCTGTATTATTAGATACATATAAATTTAAATTGTCATATCTTCTTGGCTATTGACACCTTTCTCATTAATCTTTCTTTAGCCCTAGTAATGCTTTTTATCTTAACGTATTTTTGTATGACATTTACGTAACTGCCTCCACTTTGTTTTGGTTTGTCTTCTCTATGTTTCCCATCTTTTTATTTTCGTTTTTCTATATCCTATATTGGAAATGTCTTATTAGCAACATTGAGTTGTACTGTGCTTTATTGTTCAACCTGATAATCTTTGTCTTTTAATTGGAATATTTCACCCTTTTACATTTGCACAATTAATGATGTGTGCTAAGTCGCTTCAGTCGTGTCCGACTCTTTGCAACCCTATGGACTGTAGTCTGCCAGACTCCTCTGTCTGTGGGATTCTCCAGGCAAGAATAGTGGAGTGGGTTGCCATTTCCTCTTCTAGGGGATCTTTCCAATCCAGGGATCAAACCCACCATGTCTCTTACGTCTCCTGTGTTGGCAGGTGGGTTCTTTACCAGTAGCACCGTCTCAGAAGCCCACAATTAATGATACATCAAGATTAAAATCTACCATCTTAGTATTTCTCTTCCACTCATTTCTCGTGTGTTCATTTTTTTAAGCTTTTTAACATTTTTTGGATTAATGAGTCATTTTTACCAATTCTTTTCCTCCCTCTACTGATTTGTCAAATATACATTATTTTCCTCTTAAAAATCTGGAGATTACAATATGTGTCTTCTATTTTTTATAGCCTAATATAAATTAGTACATTTATTTCTTCCTGATTGATTAAAACTAAAGTTTTAATTTTTTAACTCCCCCTTTTTTCCCAGTGGTGGGTGCTTTCTGTGCCCCACTTAAACCTCCTTGGCACCATTTCCATGCATGTTGACCCAGTTTACAACTCCCAGCATCTGTGACTCAACTGGCTTGAGGGCTTCTTTAGATGCTGAGTGTCAAGCAGGCGAGAAGAGTGCCTAGACATTTAAAACTGCCTGAAGTAGTCCTCAACGAATTGCCTATCAAAAATGGTGCATAAACAACCCAGCTTCTTTGCCCTTCAGGTGAAGTTAGCCTGATCTCCTCTGGTCCCAAAGGTTCCAGGCAGGATTAAGCTCCAGTTACCCCTAGTGAGAGTTTGTTAGATTATACGCTCTTCGTTGGTCCCCTCCCTTCCAGACCTCACTGCCCCAGGCCTATGCTGATACAATCTGTGTTAACTCCCCAAATAAATTATTTGAACTCAGATCTTTATTCCAGGATCTGCTCTGGTGAACTCCCCTTCCACCATCACCAATGACACACGATACTGTGTCATTATTTTTTATTTTGTGTGTCTGTAAAACTCATAAGTCATTGTTATTTTTGTTTTATGTAATCAGTCTTCGCTGGAGATTTACACACACATTTCTCTCTGCCATTCTTTAATCCTTCCTGAATTTCCACCCTTAACTCTGGAATTATTTTTCTGATGCTTGAAGAACTCCTTTTAGCCATTCTTCTAGAGTGATTATACAATAGTTAATTCTCTCTAAATGTTTGTTTGCCTAAACATTTCTTATTCATTGTCTAAATATTTCTTCATTTCACCATCTTTTCTGAAGCATATTTTCACTGGATGTGGAATTCCAAGCTGGCAATTATTTTCTTTCATCACATTAAAGCTCTTATTCTGTTTTCTTCAGTCTTCTATCCTTTCTGTCAAAAACTCAGTCATCAATTTCATTGCTTCTTTTGGAGAATATAAGTCTTTTTTTCCTCTGGGTACTTTTAAGATTTCTCTTTGTTTTAAATTTTTAACATCTTCACTATGATTTGCCTAGCTATGGCTTTATTTGTATATGTCTAGCTTGGAATTCATTCTCTTTCCTCTTGTTTTGGGACTCCAATTATATAATGTTAAACACTTTAAAGAAAATGTCTTTTTCAGTATTTTCTGGATTTCCCTTTTCCCATACACATAAAATTAAGGATCACAAGTACACCCTTTGTCAACTTGGCACCCCAAAGTATCTCTTAAACCATACTTAATCTCCAAATAAAGACAATTTCAGGGCCATAATTCCACCAAATATGGTACAACAATTCTGTAAACAATGAAAAATACACTAACTTCTTCCTGAGAAGAGGTGAAGTCCTTGAGTGATGTTTACTCTTTTCCTGATAACCTTTAACTTGAAAATACGATTTAAAAACTAACACTACTTAAATCCTATAATGGAAAGTCAATACTTGTGTTGCACAGTAAGAGAATAAGAGAGGGAAGAAGATAAAGACATTTGTTATACACACACAGACAAACATATTCATAATAAATAAGGAAATACTCATGATAATTACAGCCCTTATTTTTGTACTGGCCAAGTGGGTATGGCTGGTATTTATAATTACCTTCTGCTACTGCTCTTTTGGTATTCCTTCTGCCTTCTGGAATCACCTCCGCTGGTCGTGGTTCTTTAGCTGGTAGGGTGACCTAACGCTTTATTCCTGAAGGGTCTGGACCATTAGCAGTCCTATCTGGACTGGGTCGTTGTGGTTTTCCATTGGCCTTAACCACAGGGCATGGTAATGCTAAACGATGCCTGCGGGGATCTCCTGTATTCCAGACGTACTCTTCCTTGCCTCTGTTGTGGAGTACCAGCTTCAATTTCCCCTTGGTAGTCAGGATCAGTCACCCCTGTCATCACAGCACAGTAACTTCTTTCTTTGCCTGTTGATTCAGAGGCATGAGGAGTCCAAAACGACCAGGTGGCAGTCTTAACTTCCAGTTCAATGGAATCATTGTTGTGACTCCTGGGAGAAGCATTCCTCCCATGGAGTTAAGACCTCCAGGCCAGCAGAGCATACCCTGTAGGGACAGGGAGCACGCACTGTGCTAGTGGGTCAGCAGGGGTAATAGTGCGTGGTGCCACTCCCATTTCTGCCTCTTGATTCCTAGACCTGTGAATCCTGGCTCTGGGGGAAACAGCATGACGTTTTGGATGTTGATTCAGAGCATATATACCCTTCTTGCGAACCTGGTCTCAACACGGCAAGATAACTGCTACCTAGCCAGTGCTGTCATTAAATCTACAAAAGGCCATTCCACCATTCTACCAAACCAGTTGCTTCAGGATGGTGAAAAGCATGGTAAGACCAGAGAAATCCAGGACCACGAGCCCACTGTTACACTTTGGCTGAAGTACATTCCTGGGATTTCCCTGGCAGTCCAGTGGTTAAGACTCCATGCTTCCATTGCCGGGGATGCAGGTTCGATCCCTGGTCAGGGAACTAAGATCCCACCCGCTATACAGTGTGCCCCCCAAAAAAAGGAAAAAAGAAGAAACACGGCATGAAAGATGAATAAGATATTCCATCCACAGATGGGAGTTTGGGCCCAAGCATTGTGTGCAGGGAATGAAATAAACACAGAGAAAGTGTCTATTATAGTAGGAACAAAATATCGCCCCTTACGTGACAGAAGCCGGTCAGTGTAATCAACCTGCCATCAGGTAGCTGACTGATCACCTCGGGGAACAGGGCCATACCCAGGACTAAGAGTTGGTCTCAGTTGCAACCAGTGAGTTGCAACCAGATGTTATGCCCAAGGTCCGAGTCCCCAGAATTGAGAGAATAAGACGTCCACAGCAATGCAAAAGCATAAAGGGGTTTTTATTGCTAGCTCAAGCTAGAGCTCAAGTCTCATCCAACGCAGTGGAGTCTCGACAAGAGCCCCGAGCTCTGAATCACAGCTGCTTTTATACAGGCGGTTCTTTGTCTCTGCATCGGTGTAGCTGGCGGGTGACGATTGGCTCAGCTGTGCGGGCGCGACTTTTGAATCCTGCATCCCCATCTGGGTTGGCTCAAGTTTGGTGTGAATGGGGACTCTTCTGATTGGCTCGGAGGTATAATTCCCGGGATCAGGACTCAGGTCTATAAGAATCTGAAACTTTAGGCCTAGTGTAGCTTGCTGAGCCTGTCATGGCTCAGGTTGGGTCCTAACACCAGAGAGCTGCGATCAGTGGCAACAGTACCTAGTCTAGCCTTGGTGAGTGGAAGCCCATGTATAACTCCATCCCTGCCAGTGTGGCTGCTTTGTTTGGGAGCCCATTGGGTGATGGCAGGAGTGGCTAGGGGTCCCCAAAGAACCCGTCATCTTATCTACTTTATTATTAAAATCTCCTCTGAGGTCATCCTTTGCTGAACATTCACATGGGATAAAAAAATCTTCATATTTTTTACCCATTTGGAGAGGTCTGTCCACACAATTCTGCCCCAAATATCCTTGTTACCAATTTTTCCTATTATGTTCCTTCCAAGTTCCCATCCATATAGCCAAACCATTGGCCATGGCTCATGAATCAGTATAAAACCACATGTCTGGCCATTTCTCCTTCCTTGAACAATGAATCAGGTGCACAGGTAAAAGTTCTGTCCACTGGGAAAACTTCTTTTCACTGTTTCTTCAGGATGTCCCCGTGAGGGGCCTTAGCACCGCAGCTGGCCACTTCCGGTGGTACCAGCACATCATGGAGAACCATCCATAAACCAAGCCTAAGTCTTCTCTTCTGCTGTCTGCTGAGGGTAGGGATCTTCCCTTGAGGCCATAGGTGCAGGCTGAGAGTTCAGCCAATCACAGTGGTAATCCGGCCAATCACAGAATAAGATTTGGCGTTTGATTTTCAACCATCTCAGACCTGCAGGAACAGGAGTTAAGGTCCTCCTTCAGGGCACATGTAGGAGCTTTACAGAGATAGTACATGCCTACTAAATAGCATCATAATACAAAAAGATTTAAAGCAAAAGGTGAAAGTTCACTGTCCCTTCTCCCAACTCACCCTCCACAGGGATAATCACTGAATTAATCTGGGCTGTGTGTGCACATGTGTGTTTTCAGTTTTTAAAATATGAACACTGTTTTGCAGCTCTTTTTAAAAATAGTCATTTATTTGGCTATATCAGGTCTTTGTTGTGGCATGCAGGAACTTCACTGGTGCCATGTGGACTCTCTGGTTGTGGCTCAGTAGTTTCGAGTCAGGGGGTTTAGTTTTTCCACAGCTTGTGGGGGCCTAGTTCTCTGACCAGGGATCAAACCCACTTCCCCTGCATTACACGGTGGATTCTTAACCATTGGACCACCAAGGAAATCCCTGCAACTCCTTTTATTTTCAATTAGAACATATCCTGAACATATATCCATGTCACTGTATGTAGATCTATTTATTTCTTTTAACAACTGTACAGTGTTCTGTGGTAAAGGAGACATCATAATATATTATAACATTTATCAATGAACGTTTACAGTATTCCCAGTATTTTTCTTTTACAATCAATGCTGCGGTATCTTTGATTATATATAATTGTTATGTTTTCTGTGTATGTGTATAATTGTATGTTTCTGTAGAATAAATGTCTAGAAGTGGAAATGTGTGGGTCAGAGGGCGTGTGTGTTCTTCATTTAGGTGGACAGTGGCAAATATGCCGTGTAAAATTCACAATATGTTTCTTTGGCTGTGATGTTGGCATGTGGGATCCTAGTCTTTGGACCAGGGATTGAACCCGTGAACCTTGCATTGGAAGCTGAAGTCTTAACCACCAGAGAAGTCCCATGATATTTTTAAAATTATATTTGTTTGTTCTAATGAGAATATACCAGGTAACTAGGCCACCAGAAAGGGCTAAGGATTCCTTTGCTCCTCATGGTCAGGACATGGATTAGCAAACTATGGCCTGTGGGGAAAATGTGTAGCCTGTAGCCTGCTTTTGCCACATGTGGCCTGAAGACTGTTCTTACTGTCTGTGACCCACAAAGCATAAATATTTACTATAAAGCCCCTTGTGGAAAAAGTTTCCTGACCTCTGGTCTAGAGCATCCTATTTTAGCTTTGATGTGCATCTGAATCCTGGAAGCTAGCTTCTGAGATCTAGAGTGGGGCTACAGCTCTGACAAAACCCCAAGCGATGCTGCTGATCCCTGGACCATGCTCTGAGGAACAAGGCTCAAGAGCTGCACTGTTCAAAAAACTAACACTTGCAATGTGGCTAGTGCAACTGAAGAACTATGTTTTTTGTTTATTTCATTCTAATGGATTTATATTTAAAATTTAAAGCCAGTACTTAGAAATCTTTTAAATACTTTGGTATGTGACTCTAATGTTGATTTTATGGAATTTAAATACAGATCAATTATTTCCAATAAAAATTTAGTGTCCTAATTGAGGTATGTTCTAAGTGTAAAATGGACACTAGATTTTGAATACTTTGTATGAAAAAAGACTGTAAAATTTTGCAACTTATTCATATATCAAATCATTATATTGCACACCTCACATGTATCCAGAGTTTTATGTCAGTTACAGCTCAATAAAACTAGGAAGGAAAGACTGTAAAGTACCTCAGTAATAATTTTTCCATTGATTATATGCCAAAATATGTTAATATATTTGGTTAAATTTAAATTAATAATTGCATCTTTTCACTTTTTTCCTCCAGCTATCAGAAAACTTTAAATTACATACGTGCCTCATGTTCTGTTTCTGTAGCCCAGCACTGGTCTAGGGTGGCCGAGGCCTGTGTTTCTGAATGCATGCATCAGGCAAAGGAACCAGGTTTTATCAGCCAGTGTGGGGGTGGCACAACAAGAGAAGCTAGCTCATGGAAAAGCTAAAGAATATAACAATTTGTTGGGAAAATTATGCATTTTTCCAGAGATTCTTGGGTGGGTAAGGGACTCTGTACCTCACCCCCCAGAATCCATCATTCTCACCAGAGGCACAGTATTCTTACCCTTCACGAGACTAACACGTTAATGCTGTGCATTTCAGTGTGGTCTTTTTTTTGTGTAATGAGTTAGTCTAGACCATCCTGGAAATACTGAGCCTAGTGAGTGCTGAATAAAGTAATGAAGGATCAGGTGAGTTTAGATGCCTTGCCTGAAGCCAGGAGAATAGAGAAAATGTTCATTGAGAATGTTCTTCAGCAGAAGATTTGAAAAACTTTGAAAGTAAACATCTATAAGCAAAGGGGAAAAAAAAGCATGAAAAGGAAAAGAAACAGCAGGAGGGGATGCTGAGGAACAGATTCTACCAGCAACCTAGAATCTTCTTTGGGACAGTCCTTTAATTGATGGGGTAAATCCATGTATATCATAATTGGAGGTGTATGTGTAAGCCAGCCCACAAATGTCCGACTTGAAGATCATCTAAGTTCAGAAACCAGAGAACTAAATTTAAATTGAGTAATGACATAGAAAAAGAAAATGGAAATTATTTATAAGTATGCTGCTAATTGAGTTTCTTCTGTCTCCTGACCCTAAAAGAACTATTTATGTGTTCTTTTTAAATATGCATGCGTGCATGCATGCTGACTCACTGTCATGTCCCACTCTTTGTGACCCCATGGACTGCAGCCCACCAGGCTCCTCTGTCCATGCATGAAGCTCAAATAAATACTTTTTTTTTGGAAAAAGAGTAAGAAGGATGTTTCACTTTACAGAAATTTTCTTTGTTAAGTATTTATTCTAGGATCTCACACAGAGTAGTTTTTGAATAGAGCATCACTTAACGCATAAAGAAAATCCCATTGTCATGATCACCATTAACTAAATAACATGAAGATGACAAAACTTTGATATTATAAATAAGATAATAGGAAAATATAACTTGATTTGCCCCAAAGAAACGTATTTGATATAGAATCTATTTATCAATACATGTATGTGTGCTAAGTCACTTCAGTCACGCCTGACTCTTTGTAACCCTATGAGCCGTAGCCCACCAGGCTCCTCTCTCCATGGCATTCTCCAGGGAAGAATACTTGAGTGGGTTGCCATGCCCTCCTCCAGGGATTTTCCCCACCCAGGTATCAGACCTGCATCTCTTACATCTACCTGCATTGGCAGGTGGATTCTTTACCACTAGCGCCACCTGGGAAGCATAAATAAACTGAAATGTGAAAGTTGCTCAGTTGTGTCTGACTGTTTGCAATACCATGGACTGTAGCCTGCCTGGCTCCTCTTGTCTATGGAATTCTCCAGGCAAGAATACTAGAGTGGGTTGCCATTTCTTTCTCCAGAGGATCTTCCCTACCCGGGGATCGAACCCAGGTCTCCTGCATTGCAGGCAGATTCTTTACCAACTGAGCCACTAGGGAAGCCCACAAGTTTACCTTCTCCAGGGGATCTTCCCAACCGAAGTCTCCCTCATTACAGGCAGATTCTTTACCATTTAAACTGAAGCTGGGGTTAAAATGGATGGAGTGTATTTTTAATCTTTTGAACACTTCATTCTCCAAGAGGTCCAGGTAGACAGAGAGGCAATATCACAGATGGTGATAGTGTTTAGGGATTAATTTAAAGCTACTTATCATTAAAAAAAAAAAAAAAATTAAAGCCACATCTGAAGTTACGTAAGACGAGTTCACAAGACATTGAGCTGGAAGGTGCTGCCAGGCAGAAGTGCTAGTGAGTATTTGGGGTGGACTTTGCTCATCTTTGTTATCCCTTGTTTAATCTTTATTGTTTTGAACTGTGCTGGGTCTTTATTGCTGTACAAGCTTTTCTCTAATTGCACTGCCCAGGCTTCTCATTGCAGTGGCTTCTCTTGTTCTGGAGCACAGGCTTTAGACATTCTGTCTTCAGGAGTTGTGGCACATGAGCTTAGTTGCCCTGTGGCATGTGGAATCTTCCCAGATCAGGGATCGAACCCCTGTCCCTGCATTAGCGGGCAGATTCTTAACCACTGGACCACAAGAGAAGCCCCTATTACTTGTTTATTCTTTTGGTATTACTACAAGATTCTTTTTTGAAAGACCAGCTTGGCCTGGCCAAATCAGAGCCATAGTGATTGGGTGACCATATGCCATGATCACATGACCCAGGCTAGAGCAATTAACGTCCTCTGTTGGGAATTAGAATGGTGACAGGAATGAGAAGATCAGAAAGTGGTTGGAACTGATGCACCTTAGCAGCGGTGGCACCTGGAATAGGCGGTTGTCGGTTCCTGCTCTCTGGAGTTCTGGACTTCCCCTGGATGGTCTCCTTTACAATCTTGTTCTGTTTTTCCTTGGATTCCACGAGCTCCAAATCCTTCCAACCAAATGTTTAAGTTAATCAGACCTCATTTCCGTTGCTTATAAACAAAGACCTTGCTGCATTCTGGACTTAACACAATGAGAAAATACATTAGGAGGTAATTTAGCCCATCTGTAGACCATCATTAGGCAGAAATTATCTCAGAAAGGGTCAAATCTGACTTAGCTAAACAGAAATAGTATATTCCATAATGTCACCTACTAAAAAACTGAGTGTCTACTAAGAAGTTCTCCCAAGAAGTTCTTCCTTTACATCTAATTTTAAATTCTCAATTTTGGGACTATATCCATTTAATGCTATTATTTAATTATGTATTTATTACATGTTTATTAGGTAACAAGAATGGCAACATGTCAATGCAGAGGGATGACTACAAGAGTAGTTATTATACTCTTTTCTCTACTTTTGTAAAGTTTGAAAAAAAATGTCTCTCATGTTTAAGACGGAGAAGGCAATGGCACCCTACTGCAGTACTCTTGCCTGGAAAATCCCAGGGACGGAGGAGCCTGGTAGGCTGCAGTCCATGGGGTCGCTAAGAGTTGGACACAACTGAGTGACTTCACTTTCACTTTTCACTTTCCTGCATTGGAGGAGGAAATGGCAACCCACTCCAGTGTCTTGCCTGGACAATCCCAGGGACAGCAGAGCCTGGTGGGCTGCTGTCTATGGGGTCGCACAGAGTCAGACATGACTAAAGCGACTTAGCAGCAGCAGCATGTTTAAGATGGTCAGTTAGTTCCTGCTCTCTTTTTAAAACACCTCTTATATGTATAACCGGAGAAGGCAATGGCAACCCACTCCAGTACTCTTGCCTGGAAAATCCCATGGACGGAGGAGCCTGGCAGGCTGCAGTCCATGGAGTTACTAGGAGTCGGACACAACTGAGCAACTTCACTTTCATGCATTGGAGAAGGAAATGGCAACCCACTCCAGTGTTCTTGCCTGGAGAATCCCAGGGATGGGGGAGCCTGGTGGGTTGCCATCTATGGGGTCACACAGAGTTGGACACGACTGAAGCGACTTAGCAGCAGCAGAATATGTATAACAGGGTAGCAATACTATGGGAATATAAGACAAAGTTCTACTTTTATGGAGTGTATTATGTAAAAGAGTGAAAATGCAGAACTCTTGGTCCATGTAGAAAAGCTTTTGTGAGTACAGATGTGGAACAAAGATCCCTCAGATGCAGATGAACCTATACTGACATCGGGGAGCCAAATGAGCACAGAGTGGTAAAGATGCGTGAACTCCATGAGGTGGGCACCAAGGTGAGTCCTAGCCACTTGCAAAGCTTCAGCTTTAAGACTGTTAGAGGATGTGCTGTGTGTGTGTGTGTGAGTGTGAGTGTATGTATGTGCTTAGTTGCTCAGTCATTTCTGACTCTTTATGACCCCTTGGACTGTAGCCCACCAAGCTCCTCTGTCCATGGAATTTTCCAGGCAATACTGGTGCTACTTTTAAGAAATCTGATTGAGTGGCCCAGCCAGCTGGCTGCTGGGGCACCAATCATGAGAAGACAAATGGAGAAACATGTTTGCCAGAACACCTTCAGGCAGGGGTGGGTTAGGGGCAGGTGCTCTGAATGTACATATAAAGAATCCACTGATAAACTGCTTGGGTTGGGGATTGAGACCTCCATGGAGCATGCTCTGGCACAAGTGGATGACAGATAGCCTGCCCTCTAAGGCACATGGGTCCCATTACCTGCAGGACTAGCGTACCCTAGTGTTTGAAAGCAGGCATTGTCATCAGACGATCTGGATTCAGATCTTAGCTTTACTACTTCTTTTTTTTTTTTTTCTTTTAAAAAATTTTCAAAGCTTCTTTTTTGGTAAAATACACATAATGTAAGATGTGCTATTTTTACTGTTTTTAAGTGTACAGTTCGGTGGCACATTCGCGCTGTTGTGCAATCTATCTCCAGAAGTCTTTCATCTTGCAAAACTGAAACTCTGTGCCCATTAAATAAGTCCTGACTCCCTCCTCCTCCCAGGCCCTGGCAACCACCTTTCTACTTTCTGTTTCTCTAAATTTGACTACTCTATTATTAGGTAACTCACATAGGTGGACTCATACATCATTTGTCTTTTTATGACGGGCTTATTTCATTTAGCATAACATCCTCAAGGTTCATCCAAGGTTAACATGTGTCAGAATTTCCTCCTTTTTTAAGGCTGAATTAATATTCCATTGTATGGAGATGCCACATTCATCCACATTGTTGCCCATTCATCCATGGATGGATACTTGGGTTGTTTCCACCATTTGGCTATTATGAATAACGTTGCTATAAACATGGGTGTAGAACTATCTCTTTGAGACCCTGCTTTCAACTCTTTCAAAGTGGAATTGCTGGATCGTATAGTAATTCTATTTTTGAATGTTTTGGTTTCGTTTCTTTCTTGGCTACGTTAGGTCTTCGTTGCTGCACAGGCTTTCCTCTACGTGTGGCAAGTGGGGGGCTACTCTCCAGTTGAGTTGCACGGACTTCTCACTGCAGTGGCTTCTCCTGTGGCAGTGCTTGGGCTCTAGGGTGTACTGGCTTCAGTGGGCGCAGCACTTGGGCTCAGTAGCTGTGGCTCCCGGGCTTGGGGTTTCCCAGGTGGAGCTACTGATAAAGAACCTGCCTGCCAATGCAGGAGACCTAAGATGCAGGTTCTATCCCTGGGCTGGGAAGATCCCCTGGAGGAGGGCATGGCAACCCACTCCAGTATTCTTGCCTGGAGAATCCTCATGGACAGAGGAGCCTGGAGGGCTACAGTCCGTGGGGTAGCAAAGAGTGGGACACGACTGAAGTGACTCAGCACGAACGCACAGGCTCTAGAGCTCCGTCTCAGTAGTTGTGTTGCATGGGTTTAGTTGCTCCATGGCCTGTGGGGTCCTCCCAGACCAGGGATTGAACCCGTGTCTTCTGCATTGGCAGGTGGATTCCTTACCACTGAGCCATCAGGGAAGCCCCATTTTTACATTTTTGAGAGACTACCATCCTATTTTTCACAGTATCTGTGCGAGTTTTCTGTCCCACCAGCAAGGCATGAGTGTTCCAACTCCTCCACATCCTCAAGAATCCTTCATATTTTCCTTTAATATTAAAGCTATCCTAATAGGTAAACTTGGAGGTTTTAATGCTCACATCTGATTTGGAGCATATAGATCTGTGATCTGTGGCAGAAGGTAATGATAGTAACCACAGTTGGTGGTAGGAATCAAAGAGGTCTCAGCAGGAGAAGGTCACCAACCAGCTAATATCAGAGAATGTGAAAGAGCCACCAGGAGACAAGGCTGCCCAGATGAGGGAAGTACAGTAGAGCCACACCCAGAAAACTGTGCTTAGTTAGGGCTGCTTTCTACCACAAGTATGTAGAGAAAAGGCTGGCAGGGGACAAAGAGGAACCAAAGTTATTAAAAGAATGGAGGAATTGGTCCAGAACAAAGACTAAAGCTCCAAGGGGGTAGTTTGGGTCATCAGCGTCCACTTTTTACAAGTATATGATGGGCAAAAGCAGCAAGGAAAAATTTTTTTAAGGAAAAGGATATTTTAAATAGGGGAAATATACTAGCAATATGACAAAGACTTTAAAAGGAGAATTTGAGTTCGATATTAGACCAAAAAAAAAAATTAAGATAAAGTTATACAAAATGAGGAATGGTTTCACCACAAAGTGAGGAAGTACTATTTTTGGAACTCCTTCTGCTGAAAGAATGTGTCTTATTGGAGGGAAAGTTCAATCTTTCCACAGATCAATCAAGTAACAGAAGAATGTTCAATCTCTGGCTTCTCTGATATATATGTATATTTTTTAAGCTTGGTCGGGTTCCCATTTCCCTATTCCCAGTTGATGTCAGAAAACTCTCAAAATTCAAATCCAGCGCATCTGAAATCCAATTTATATTCTTCCTTCTTTCCCACTCCACATCTTTGAAGAATTCCCCTGACCCCACAGCTTCCCCTGCCACCCCTCTTGCACTTTGGAATCGCCGTCATGCCTCCTTCCTTCACCGACCCAGTCAGGGGTTTCTTCTGACTTGCGTTCTGAACTTGCATCATTCTCCACTGCCCCAGCCCTGATTGCAGGCTATGTATGCTGCTGCTACTGCTGCTAAGTCGCTTCAGTCGTGTCCAACTCTGTGCGACCCCATAAATGGAAGCCCACCAGGCTCCCCCGTCCCTGGGATTCTCCAGGCAAGAACACTGGAGTGGGTTGCCATTGCCTTCTCCAATGCATGAAAGTGAAAAGTGAAAGTGAAGTTGCTCAGTCGTGTCCGACTCTTAGCGACCCCATGGACTGCAGCCCACCAGGCTCCTCCGTCCATGGGGTTTTCCAGGCAAGAGTACTGGAGTGGGTGCCGTTGCTTTCTCCGGCAGGTTATGTGTAGAGCGTGGCTTATCCACAGAGCATGCCAACAACTTCCCAGCTCACCTCTAGTTTCCATCCCCCATTTATCCAGCACTCTCAAACCCCAAGGCTACCCCACCACCCACTGCTCTACAGCTGGTCAAGCCCCAACCCATCCCTGACTCCTGGTTTCCCATAAGAGTAGCTTGAAAATTTTTAAATGATCTTCAAGGCAAATTAACCTCCACCCTGTAAACAATCACTGCTTCCTGGATTCACCATATGTGGTTTTTTAAGCTACAGTATTACTACATTGTAAATCATATATACTTCAATATAAAATAAAAAGTTAAAAAAAAGTTACAATATTGGAAAAATAATATTATCTTAACAGCAAAAATTCAAGGCAAAATTTCCCACAGTCTTATCAGTTTGTATACATCCATGGTATCCTCAGGGTTCCCTGGTGTTGCAGATGGTAAAGAATATGCCTGCAATGCAGGAGACCTGGATTTGATCCCTGGGTCAGGAAGATCCCTGGGAGAAAGGAATGGCCACCCACTCAAGTATTCTTGCCTGGAGAATCCCATGAACAAAGGAGCCTTGTGGGCTACAGTCCATAGCGTTGCAGAGTCTGACACGACTGAGCGACTTTCAGTTGACTTAATGGTATCCTCTGGTCCTTGTCCATATGCTCAGTCCATGTTTATAGACTTGCAGTAATGTTGATGGAATTTTCTATCTTATTTTACATAACATGATGTAGGGAGTACTTTTCTATTTTGTTAGTAATGTTGCCAGATCATTTCCCCAAAGCATTGCTGCAATTCACATTTCTACTAACAATGTGTAAGAATATCTAATTTCATGTATTCTTACCAGTTACTCTTTCTCATTTTTGACAATCTGATGAGCTGTTTTCTATAAAAGAAATGTACTTCAGTTTCTTCACGTTTATCCTCTCTTTGAATTTCTCTTCCTCTGAAAAGTCTATTAAATCCCTTCTCTATTTATCTGTTGGGTTATTTTTCTTTCCAAGTTGAGGATATTTGTGTATTGAAGACTTTAACCCTTCATCTGCCATGTGTACTGCAAGTTCTTTCCCATTATAGATCTCTTAGCCCCACCCCCTTAGTCCTGAATCAGAAAATAAAATGTCATTTGTCATGTCACAGGAGTATGCATCCGATTTGCTTCCTCCTTGGGCACCTTGTCTCACCGTTCACCTCCTCCCCAACAGGCTAATTCCTTTCAAAATAGAGTGATGTATAAGTGTCTTTGTTGGTGTGAAAGGCTGGAAATGAAAGGCCAGAGTCCCTGACTAAATAGGATTGGAGGTGGGGTTGAGGAATGATGTAAGACGTGATTTGAGAGATGAAGCAGACACGGGTCACACAGGGCCTTGTAAGATTTAAGTGCAAAGGGAAGGTAGGAGGTAGGTTATGTTTTTGAAAGGATGCCTGTAGTTGCTGGATGGAAAATGCAGTAAAGGACCAAGGCTAAAAGCAAGGAACCCAGTTAGGAGGATATGATTGTGGTCCAGGTGAGAGGCAGTGGTGGTTTGGACTAGGGGACTCGCTATGGGTGTAGGAGAGGTTGATAGACACATAACGAAGGGTTCATGTGGTCAATAGATTATGCTAAGACACGAAGCATGAGACAGAGATATAGAGATTAACTCTTGAGATTCTGGCTTAAATCACTGGGTAGGAGGATCTGATTGGGAGGGGAGTTCAGAAGGAAAATGAGATTCAGTCTTACTTTGTCAACTCAGAGCCACCTGTGAAACCAGATGAAGAGGTGAGATGTTGGAAGATGGAGATCAGACTTGGTGTTTGGGTTGGAGATATGAATTTGGAAATAAGCAGCAAATAGATGGTATTTAAAGCCAGGGAAAGGAGGTGCCAATAAAGGAGACTACCAAATCTGGGAGCCTGGAAGGCACATTACCAAAAGTGGTTTCAGTAAGTAGGTGGGACGTGGTGAGTATATTGGACTGAGTTAGAAAATTCATAAAAGGTGAGCAAGTAGAGATGGCATATGGAGACAACTCTGTCAAGGAGCTCAGTTGTGAATAAAAAGTTGAGAAATGGAGAGGTAGGTAGAAAGGGTGTGGAGTCAAGAGCAGTGTTGGGACTTCTCTGGTGGGTCCAGGCTTCATCTTCCAAAGCAGGAGGTGCCAGTTCGATCCCTGGCTGGGGAACTAAGATCTCACATGCTTTGTGGCCAAAAAAAAAAAAAAAATAGAACAGAAAACAGAAACAATATTATAACAAATTCTATAAAGACTTTTTAAAAATGGTCTACATAGAAAAAATCTTTTTAAAAAATTTAAAAGGAGAGTGTTTTGTTTTCTTAAAGTGGGGGATATGAAAGCTTGGCTGAATACTGAACTGGGATCAGCTCAGGGAGGTGCTGAAAAGAGGAGAGGAATGGGTCCAGAGCATGAGGAAAAGTCTTGACTTATGGCAGGAGGAGGTCACCTCCCCGTCACAATAGAAGGAGGTGAAGGAGAAGATGAGAATGTGAGAAGCCTGTAGATTAGACATAGGAAGGGATCCTGTTTGGTGAGAGTGGGCTGGGGGTGGAGGGTGCTGGCAGAAAGTGAAGCAGGAGGGGAATGGAGAAAGAGAAATATTTACAGAGCCGAAAAAAGAAACCAGCCCTTAGATTGCTAAGAAGAGTGAAGAAAAGGCCCATTTTATGAAATTTCAGAATACCAAAAATAAAGAGAAAATTCTCCGAGAGAGAGAACCAGATCACACACAAGGAAATGATGAGCCTGTTAGCACCGTGTCTCTCATTGGCAACACTGAAAGCTAGAAAACAATGGAATGCCATAAAGAGAGTTTCGAGAGAAGTTTAACTTTTGAACCCAGAGCTCTAAACCAACATTCAAATAGAAAGGACAAAATAAAGATATTTTCAGTCACCCAAAGATTCATAAAGTTTGCACTCCCAGACACATCCCTGAAAATCTCCCAGCAAGTCAGACAATAGATCCATGAGAAATATATGTGATACTAAAAACAATGCCAAGCAAAGAAATGAGAGTAGAGGGTGTGCTTATAATTAAGTATAACTAATTGCTGGGTGTTTTTTTTTTTTTTTTTTAAGGGCAGTCTGAAACTCAAGTTCAGCTGCTTATCAACATAAGAGGAGGTGGTAGAGAGAGAGAGGAGGGAAGTGAAAGTCCACTATGTTCTTCCCCTCCTTCCGAGGAGGAAATAGATACTGATTACCTCTAGTTACTGAAATCTAGTTAAATCTAGTTATTACCTCTAGTTATTGTAATCGTAATCCTAAAAAGAACGGAAGATGTATACAGTCTATATATTCTAATCCCCAGAAGGAAAGAATGGAAAACAACAACAAAACCTATTAATTCAAAGAAAAGATAACTTTCTTAAAAGAGGAGAGGGGAAGAAAGACAACAGAAAAGAAATCCTTCTGTGCAGAAATAGAAAATACAAACAAAGATGGTGTGCTGCTACTGCTGCTAAGTCGCTTCAGTCGTGTCCAACTCTGTGCGACCCCATAGACGGCAGCCCACCAGGCTCCCCTGTCCCTGGGATTCTCCAGGCAAGAACACTGGAGTGGGCTGCTATTTCCTTCTCCAATGTATGAAAGTGAAAAGTGAAAGTGAAGTCGCTCAGTCGTGCCCGACTCTTAGTGACCCCATGGACTACAGCCTACCAGGCTCCTCCATCCGTGGGATTTTCCAGGCAAGAGTACTGGAGTGGGGTGCCATTGCCTTCTCCGAAAGATGGTGTAAGCAGTGGTAAACGTATCTCATTGAGAAAATGAAGAATGAGTTATTAGAAAAAAGATTAAATGTCTGATCAAGACTATCTTCTCTTTTCCACCCCAACTGGAAGGTGTTGTTACCCAAAACATGCTGGCGTGAAACAATGACTTCTTTTGCTCATGGCTTCGGTGGAGCAGGAATCGGGGCAGGGAACAGTGGAGGGGGGTGGCCTGTCTTTGCTCCGGAAGTTTGGAGCCTCACTCACATGTCTGGCAGTTGGGGCTGGCTGTTGACTGGGCCTCTCCATGTGGCCTGGGCTTCCTCACAACATGGTGGCTGAGTTCCAAGGGCAAACATCCCAACAGAACAGAAGCCAAGTGGGAGCTGGAAGTCTCACAGCCTCACTTCATTCTGTTTGTTAGAGGTGAGTCACAAAGGCCAGCTCATATTCCAGGGGAGGAGAAGTCAGGCTCCACCTCTCATGAGAGAAGGGTCAAAGAATTTGTGGACATGTTTTAAAGCCATCATAATAACCAAGTGGAATTCTTCATGATAAAACCAAGAATGTACTATATAAACAAACTTTAAAACTTCGATTCTACAGCAAAATATGATGATGTACTTAACAAAGATAATATACAGCTACACAGACAGACTCTTAAATAACATTAGTCTTGGAGACTTGTCAATAAACTCTTTGGGTTTTTCAAGTTCCCTTTTTTCAACTCTCAGATCAGGTAAATTCTATTAGATTTACAATCAAGAAAACCTAGCTATTTGACATAAGGACAAAACAAAATCAAAATAAATGATAAACAGATAATTTTAAAACGTTGAAAATGGATGTAACAAATATACTAGATATCCTAAAAAAAATAATTCAGGGCAAAAATGTTAGGGAATTTCATATTCACTAAACTTATAAGTAACCGAGAAAATAGAAGTTAAAACAGCAATGAGATTTCAAAATTTTAAAGTACTAATAATGTCCACTGATTGCAAGGGTATAGTGTTAGTCATTCAGTCATGCCTGACTCTTTGTGGCTCCATGGACTGCAGCCCACCAGGCTCCTCTGACCATGAGATTTTCCAGGCAAGGATACTGGAGTGGGTTGCCATGTCCTTCTCCAGAGGATATAAGGGGATGTATTTATTCTTTATTGTTAAGTATGTGAAATTGTACACCCTTTTGGGGGGACTATTTACAGTATCTATTAATTTTAAGCCCCACACTCTTTAACCCAACAATTTCACTCTTAAATATTCAGCCTACATACATCTTTACTAATGCAGTACTAATAAATACTATGGTATCAATGCGTATACTATGCAGTATTTTTTTAAAGGAATATCTATATGCAATAATATGGAAGATTTAGAAAACACAACATTAAGTGAAAAAAGCAAGCAGCAGAATATATAAAGCTCAAGACTTCTTATGTTTCAAATTACAGAACTAAATAATATATCTACAATTTGTGTCCATACATATGCAAACACAAAGAAAAGTGTAAAGAAAGATTTGTATTAAATTGGTAACAGAGGCTTCCTCTCTGGATTAAAAGTAATGTTAAAAGTCTGGAATAAGAAGGTTAATTAAAAACTGTATCATTTTCAATCATATTGAAATGAACACAATACTGTTAATCAACTCTACTCCAACATAAAATAAAAAACATTTTTAAAGGTAATTAAAATTTTTTTCCTCTATATCTTGCTGTATTTTGGATTTCTTAAACATAAAATATACATGTATTAACTATATAACTTTAAAAATTAAGAACACAATCAACTTTTAAAAATGTTTACAATTTGCCATACAGCTCACTCACGGTGTGCAATTTATTGGTTTTTAGTATATTCACAGAGTTGTGCAGCCATCATTATAATCAATTTTAGAACATTTTCTTCAGCCTCAAAAAAACCTTCTATCTACCCCTGCCCTCCAATCTTCCCATCCCCCTCAGTCCTGCTGCTGCTGCTAAGTCACTTCAGAGTCCTAAACAACCACTAATCCATTCTCTGTTTCCACAGAGTTGCCTTTTAGGACACCTCATGTACCACTTCAGAACCACAAAATATGCTGTCGTTTGTAACTGGCTTCTTTCACTGAGCATAATGTTTTCAAGGTTTATCTGTGTTGTAGTGTGTTTCAATACTTCATTCCTTTTTATAGCCCAGTAATATACCACTCGGAGAAGGCAATGGCACCCTACTCCAGTACTCTTGCCTGGAAAATCCCATGAATGGAGGAGCCTGGTAGGCTGCAGTCCATGGGGTCGCTAAGAGTTGGACACGACTGAGCTAGTTCACTTTCACTTTTCACTTTCATGCATTGGAGAAGGCAATGGCACCCCACTCCAGTACTCTTGCCTGGAAAATCCCATGGATGGAGGAGCCTGGTAGGCTGCAGTCCATGGGGTCGCTAAGAGTTGGACACGACTGAGCTAGTTCACTTTCACTTTTCACTTTCATGCATCGGAGAAGGAAATGGCAACCCACTCCAGTGTTCTTGCCTGGAGAATCCCAGGGACGGGGGAGCCTGGTGGGCTTCCGTCTATGGGGTCGCACAGAGTTGGACACGACTGAAGCGACTTAGCAGCAGCAGCAGCAGCAGCAATATACCACTGGATGGATATATGCACCATGTCTGCTTTATCCGTTCAGCAGGTGGTGGGCATTTAAGTTGGTTCTGCACACGTGCATGCATGGTCAGTCGCTTCAGTCGTGTTAAACTCTGTGCGACGCGATGGACTGTAGCCTGCCAGGCTTCTCTTTCCATGGGATTCTCCAGGCAAGAACAGTGGAGTGGGTTGCCATACCCTTCTCCAGGGCATCTTCCTAACCCAGGGGTCAAATGTGCATCTCTTATGTCTCCCGCATTGGCAGGCGGCTTCTTTACCCCTGTTGTCACCTCGGTTCTACATTTTGGCTATTATCAATAATGCTACTATACTATACACATGCGTGCATAAGTTTTTGTGAGTACATATATTTTCATTTCTCTTAGGTATAAATTCAGGTAGATTGGGTCAGATGGGAGACCTATGTTCAACTATGTGAGTAACTGCCAGACTGTTTTCCAAAGTGGCTGTACCATTTTACACTCCTCCCAACAGTGTCTAAGGGTTCCAATTTCTCCAAATTCTCAGTAACACTTGAGTTATTTGTCTTCTGATTTCTAGTGGGTATGATGTAATATCTCATTGTGGTTTTGATTTGTTTTCCCTGATGACTAATATTTTGAGCCTCTTTTCATGTACCTCTTGGCCCTTTGTATATCTTCTTTGGAGAAATGTTTAATCTGAATAACAGTTAACAGTTGTCCATTAATATTAATCTAGTTAATACAATTAGATTACTTTTATTGTTGAGTTGTTAAGAGTTTTTCATATATTCCAGATACAAGTCCTTTATCAGATGTATGATTTGCACATATTTTCTTTCACTGTGTAGATTAGATTTTTGCTTTCTTAAGAGTGCCATTTGAAACACAAAGTTTTTAATTTTGATGAAGTCAAAATTCATCTTGCTGCTTGTACTTTTGGTGTCATATCTAAGAAACCATTGCCTTGTCCAAGGTCACTGAGATTTACTCCTATGTTATCTTCTAAGAGTTTTATAGTTTTTGCTCTTACATTTAGGTCTTTGACGGATTTTGAGTTAATCTTTGTATATGATGTGAGAGATGGGTCAAACTTCATTCATTGGCATATAGATATCCAGTTGTCTCAGCTTCATTCATTGAAGAGAAATTTTTCCTCAACTGAATAGTCTTGGCATCATTATCAAAAAGTTGATTTACCATAAAGACATGGGTTTATTTTTGGACTCTCACTTGTGTTCTATTGATCTAAGTATTGCATGCCAATATCACACTGTCTTGATTACTTTTGCTTTGTAGTAAGTTTTGAAATCAAAAAGTGTAAGTTCTCTAAACATTGTTCTTCTTTTCAGGATTATTTTGGCTATTCTGGGTTCCTTGGGTTTCATGTGATTTTTATGATCAGTGCATCAATTTCTACAAAGAAACCAGCTGAGGTTCTTTGGTCTGGGGTTTTTGTTAAATAAGGGGGTGGTAGAGGACGACATAGTTAGATTGCATCAGTGACTCAGTGGACATGAATCGGAGCAAAGTCTGGGAGATAGTGGAGGACAGGGGAGCCTGGCATGCTGCAGTCCATGGGTTGCAAAGAGCTGGACATGACTTAGCGACTGAAGAACAAATAAGCTTGTGTTGGGGTATAACCGATTAACAATATTGTGATAGTTTCAGGTGAATGGTGAAGGAGACTCAGCCACATACATGCATGTATCCTCCTCCCCACCTCTCCCTCCCTCCTTCCCCTCCCCCTCCCCTTCCCCCTCCCCTCCCCCAGCAACCATAAGTTCATTCTCTAAGTCTATGACTCTGTTTCTGTTTTATAAGTAAGTTCAATTTGAGATTCTTTATTCTTTAAAAGATTTTTTTGACGTGGACCATCTTTTAAGTCTTTATTGAATTTGTTACGATATTGTTTTTCTCTTTTATGTATTGGTCTTTGACCACGAGGCCTGTGGGATCTTAGCTGGGATCCCAGGGATCGCCTCTTAGCTGGAATCCCAGGGATCGAACCCACACTCTCTGCACTGGAAGCTGAAGTCTTAACCACTGGACCACCAGGGAAATCCCTGAGATTCTGCTAGGGATGGCATTGAATAAAATGAACTTTTAAAGTGAGAGATATTGTTATGTTATTATTATTATTTTACAGAATAATAATATTATTATTTTAATAATATTATTTTACAGAAATAAGAATAAAGTCGCACTTGACCAGGAGGTTTCATGAGACTCGACTTAAGGGAGTTAATAAATGTCAGTGTGTGTCATCATCTTGGTCTAGAGTTGCCAAATTCTCACCGTATAGTTTCCTACATAGCTTTCAAAACCGTGCTTCCTTCTCCATCTCTGCTCTAAAGTTACAAGGTACATCCTTAACTTTTCACAATCTGCTCAGAGTTTGTTTTATACCACACTTCACATGAAATGTAGAAAGTTTGTAACCATGTAGGTCCATTTACTTCCCTGTCCTTCATGTATAATTAGTTGTTATAATTATTTAGTTGTTATAATTTAATTTGTTAAATATTTAGTTGTTATAAATATTTTGTTATAATTATTATATCCACACACATTATAAACCCCATAATATAATGTTATAATTTTTAATATTATTTGTATATTTTTTGTATTTTAAAGAAGATGACAAACTCTTTTGGTTATTTTACCATTTTCAGTGATCTTCATTCCATCTTGTAGAGTTGAGTTTTTAATCTGGTTTCATTTTCTTTCTATCTGAAGAACTTCCTTTAGCGTTTCTTGTAACGCAAAGCTGCTGCTGACAGATTCTCTTTAATTGTTGCATTAGTTGTACAGTTGTGCTGGACTCTTTGCCACCCTGTGGACTGTAGCCTGCCAGGCCCCTCTGTCTATGGGATTTCCCAGGCAAGAACACTGGAGTGGGTTGCCGTTTCCTCTTCCAGGGGATCTTCCTGACCTAGGGATCGAACTCGAGTTTCCTGCACTGGCAGGCGGCTTCTTTACAAAGAGCCACCAGGGAAGCCCTTCTTGAAGGATATATTCACTAGGTAGCCATTTTCTTAAAATTCTTTTTTGGAACATTTTCTGTCCCTTTTTTCCTCTCTTTTCCTTCTAAGACTCTGATTACAAGTATGCTAGACATTTTGATGGGCTTCCCAGATGGCAGCAGTGGTTAAGTACCCACCTGCCAATGCAGGAGACATAAGGGACGCAGGTTTGATCACTGGGTCAGGAAGATGCCTGGAGGAGGGCATGGCAACCCACTTTAGTATTCTTGCCTGGAGAATGCTATGGACAGAGGAGCCTGGCGGCTACAGTCCACAGGGTCACTAAGAGTTAGACACGACTGAAGCAACTTAGCATGCACGCAGACATTTTGATATTGTCCCGCTTGTCCTTGAAGTATGGTTCATTTTTTTCAGTGGGTATGGACTTCAGATAATTTGTCCTTGGATAATTTCTATTGATTTACCTTCAACTTCACGGACTCTTCTGTAATATTTCTTCTGCTCTTAAAACCTCCTAGTGATATTTTAAAATTTATGATATTGAAATTTTTATTTCTAATACTGAATTTTCAGAGAAATTTTGAGAATTTCCATTTCATTCTCTTTTTATAGTTACTATTCTGCTGAGATTTTCTATTCTTTTATTTATGGCAAATACATTTTTTTTATGTCCTTTTGGACTTCACTTTCACTTTTCACTTTCATGCATTGGAGAAGGAAATGGCAACCCACTCCAGTGTTCTTACCTGGAGAATCCCAGGGATGGGGGAGCCTGGTGGGCTTCCATCTATGGGGTCACACAGAGTCGGACAAGACTGAAGCGACTTAGCAGCAGCAGCAGCAGCAGCAGGGCATAGTTGTAGTAGCTGCTTTTAAATCCTTGTCTGCTATTCTCATATCTGAATCATCTTGGAGTTAGTCTTCATTGGCTATCTTTTTTCTTAGACTGTTATGTTTTCTTGTATGTGTGTGTGTGTGTTTGGTGTATCAGGGAATCTTGACTGTATCCTGGATGTTATGAATGATACGCTGTAGAGTCTCTGGCTTCTGTTGTGTTTCTCTTAAGAAAATTAGTTTAGATTTGAGCTTGTAGTTAACTTGACTAAGTTCAAACTGTAAATTTTGTCTCCTTCCTGTAGTGGGTGGAAGCTCAAATGCAAGTCCAATTATCTTAGCCTTAGCTGGCTGCTTGATGTCTGCTGCATTTCTGTGCAGCTTAAGGGTCAACCGGAGATGTAGACTCTCTCTCCCTTTCTCGGATTCCCGTCTCCTCACTCTCCAATGACTGTGCAGCCCTAAAATGTGTCCTCTGGTTCATCAAGCCAATAATAATCCAGGTTCTTCAGGCAGACTTTTAGCTACCCTTCATGCACACACTGGTCTTCCCTGGTAGCTCAGCTGGTAAAGAATCCGCCTGCAATGCAGGAGACCCTGGTTTGATTCCTGGGTGGGGAAGATCTGCTAGAGAAAGGATAAGCTACCCACTCCAGTATTCTTGGGCTTCCCTGGTGGCTCAGCTAGAAAAGAATCTACCTGCAATGTGATCCAGGTTGAGAAGGGAACAGGCCTGGAGAATTCCATGGACTGTATGTATAGTCCATGGGGTCACAAAGAGTCAGACACAACTGAGCAACTTTCACTTTCATGCACACATGGGGGCCTGCCTTTAGGCTACTTAAAAAGAAACTCTGTGGTGTCCTTTTCTTCCAAGTGCCAACTTCTTTCCAGCATCTGCCTGCTTTCTTCATTCTCCAGTATCTTCAGATAGTTGGCGTTTAGATTTTGTGTAGAGTGCATAGCTGGATATCATTGGATGTTCTTGACTGATTCTTAAGAAGTCTATGGGCAGAAAAAATATGGCTCAGAATCCCTGATCTCATTGTTAAAGGGAGTTATTTTTATCCTATATAATATGGCTTTCTAACTCCCCATATTTAATCTTATTTTATTTCCTTACTGGGACTGCTAGTCCTCAACATTTATCCAAGTGCTTTTAAATGCATGGGTTATTTTATTTAATTCTCACAACTCCTTTATAGGGAAGATGACTTTATTATCCCCATTTTATAGATGAGAAAATTGAGCAAGAGAGATTTAGTTGCTCATTAAAGTCACTGTGCACGAGCAGCGTTCAAATGGGCTGCTCACTCTACAGCCCGTTTTCCTTCTCAATCCGGCTACGAGACACAGCTTACACAGAGGACAAGTTTTCAGGACCAAGGCCGTAGCTGGAGGGAGAAGGTGGAAGGAGTCATCTATGTCTTTGATCTTGGCCCAGTCCTTGTTAGTCATCCGAGTCAGAGGTTTATCCCAGCAGGGCACAACCAACAGAATACACTCTCGTTAAAGAGAATGAAGTCCAAGAAGCGTTCAGGAGGATGTTAGGAAGTTGGCAACACCTCTAGAAGAGCTAGGGGACAGAGTACAGGGGCCGTGCAGCCACTTACACCGCCCACAGCATTCAGGATGCTGGCTGTCTCTGAGCTCCCCTCCAAGGCGAAACTCCTTAAACCTTCCATCCAAGCCCTGATGACTATCACCCTGTGTGCTTGTTGTCAGGTCCTTCCTGCATACTTCATCCTCACTGTGAAGGAAGCAGAGACAAAGCATTTCTGGCTTCTGCGTGGGGAGATGGGACATCCCTGAATGTTAGAAGGGTGTTCAGATGTTGCTGGGCAAGCAAAGAGTTCAACTGATGTGCACATTTCATGTCAGTGGGCCACTGGGCAGATTCTGTGTGACCTGCTTTTCTTATAGTAATTTCTCCCAGGAAGAGGCCTAGAGCAGCCCCTTTCTATGCTGCCCAACTCTGAGTTTCTCTCCAACTCAAAAGCCAAACTCTGCAAGCAGATGGTTTTATGGGAGCATGACTCATACTGGTTTTCGTTTAACTGTTATTGCACCTTGATGATGATAAAATAACTGCATTTGGAATGTAAGCTAGATTTTCTAGCTATTATAATAGAAACTGGATTCTAAACATATACCTGTGGAAACTCTTGATTTGTTCAGTGTCACCTCCAGTTGTTGGTCAAGTGGACAAGGATTGATAACAGTGTCCCTTTGGTTCCCAGGACTCTGCATTGGGATCTGAGCCTTGGGGGGTGGGGGTGGGGGGCGGTTATCTAGCCAAAAGGGAGTGTCTGGAAAGCTTAGTGGGTTATGTACTTTTCAAGTGACCTTTGGAATTTTGACTGAAAATGGTAGAGACAGAAGCAGTCGGAGGGATGGGAAGGGATAACCCTGCTCTGCCTGCCGTCCCTCAACTGCTAAATCAATACAGACAGGAAGTTCAGTTCCATATTTCGGGGAAATGGGCTCAGGTTGTATAAAAGTTTTACTGTAACTGACTGGTTCATGGATTTTCTTGGGGACACCAATGAAAATAAAGTATTGTTTGGGCCTTTATGATCATTTAGTTCTGTTCAACTATATGAAAACTAAACTAAAACCCTGTCTCATCATCCTAAGGCTAGTGTTGTCAGGGTATATTCAGCAGTCATATGATTTGGGATTTTTGGAGCAATCCCAATTCCTTATTATTTAGTAGCTGTTTGAATCTTTCATATATCTATATGTGTATTAAAAATTCTCATGCATTTGCAATTCCCTGTCTACTTTCCCTGCTGATGTGCTCTTCCTGAGATGTTCTAGAGAGAGAGCATAAATGTAGACCCTCCTACTTTTTACACTGATGGAAGCACATTTACTGCACTGTGTGTGTATGTATTTGTATATATTCATATGTACACCCTGGAGAAGAAAATGGCAACCCACTCCAGTATTCTTGCCTGGAAAATTCCATGGGCAGAGGAGCCTGGTGGGCTACAGTCCGTGGGGTCACACAGTTGGACATGACTGAGCAACTAAGCACACACGCATTCATATTTACAACTGTGTTTTGTACGTATGCATATGTGAACGAGGGCTTTCTAGATGGCTCAGTGGTAAAGAATCTGCCTGCCAAGCAGGAGATGCAGGTTTGATCCCTGGGTCGGGAAGATCCCCTGGAAGAGGAAATGGCAACCCACTCCAGTATTCTTGCCTGGAAAATCATATGGACAGAGGAGCCTGGCAGGCTACAGTCCATGGGGTCATCTGAGTCAGATACAACTGAGTGAGCAGGCACACATACATGAATGAATGTGTCAGAGCTCTATGTGTTCATGGACAGATTTTCCTTCTTTTTCTTAACAGAGCTGCAGAGGATACGAACCAGCTATCCCATGGTTATCTAACTAGTCTTCCATTCAGAGACAGACATTCCATTGTTTCCTGTCTTTTGCAACAATAAACAATGTTTTAGTCAATAGCCATGCACGCACCTCTTTGTGCACATAGGAGAGTTTATGGGATTGAATCTCTGTAAGTGGAATTACTAGGTGAAAGGTTAAATCACTTTCAAATTCAATAGGTATTGCTAAATTGGCCTCCAAAGAGATTGTATCGATATACAGTCCTACCTGTTTGACCTACCCACTTATCAGTATGGCACACTACACCTGTCCAACTGGCGTAGCTTTAATTTGTATATCTTTTATTCAGAGTATTAGCACTTTCAAGCATGTTAAAAATTCATGTGTAATTGTTATTTTTTGTTTAATAAACTCTCTAACCATGCTCATTTTCTTTTGGACTATTTCTTCTTCATATTGATTTGTAGAATTTTCTTATATATAAATTATCATTTCTAATACAAACGAGCTTTTCTCTTTTTTTGTAAAGAGGACCTTATTATGTAACAACCTAAATGGGAAAAGAATTTCAAAAAGAAAAGACACATGTCTATAATGTATACATAAATCACTTTACTGTACACACGAATCACTTTACTGAATCACTTTATTGTACACCTGAACCTCACAACATTGTTAATCAACTATATTCCAATATAAAATACAAAGTTAAAAAAGAATAAAAGTTGAATTCTCTTCAAAAAAAGAGTAAAAGACGACTTGTCAAATGTAGAACGAAGTGTGATTCAGTGTCTATAACTAGGTGTGGCCCTGCAGATGAACAAATTCATAAATCAGAAACAATTCATTCTTACAGCATGGTTCCAAATTTTTTTATTTGGAAAATATGGTCATTAAAGAGCATTTTGAAGTAATTTACTGAAATATGCAATCTATTATGGCATCACACATTTGCAGAGTAAATCAAAGTGACTTTAAAACATTTTACAGTTTATGAAACTATAAAAATTATAAAACTATAAAATGTACATGGCCTAAAACATTTTTATAGTTTATAAAATTAGAAGAGTAATAAATATACACTCATCTGTTTTAAGTCCAATATATGGGTTGGCCAAAAAGTTCATTCGGATTTTCCTGTATGCTCCTATGGGAAACTCGAACAAATTTTTGGCCAACCCAATACATATGTGCATAAATTTAAAAGTACAAGTTACTTGTGTTTCTACCAAAGCAGCAGCCCCATTAACAGTTTTGGTGTGTATTCCTCCCAACGTCTTTCTCTACAGCAATAATGGGTATTTAAATAACGTTTCCCCCCAAAGTGGAAGCTACGTGCTGTTCTGTAACTTGATGTTTTTCAGTTACAGATTAATCTTGGATGTTAAGAATGGTAACTTTTGCAAATCAGTTTTTTTAACCTCTGTGCATTGACAGTATATCACCATAGATACGGCTTCCTTTGGGAGTAATCCAGCCCCAACTAATGGGCTAGAACAGATAAGGCCTTTAGAGACATATCAAGTAGCTCACTCTGTGCAGATCATTTCTCCTGCAGCTCCAGGGTCTTGCACTTGGGGGACGTTTTATACATAGCTGGAGGAGCTTAGACTGGAGGGGAGGTTGCTGAGAATAATCCCAAGGAAAGAGGGCTGACATTGAGGCCTTAAAGGAGCCAGCACCTGAAAACTCATTTTGATTTTCAAAAGATTTGTCTTCTCACCTAATTAAAGGTTTTTTTTTTTGTTGTTGTTGTTGTTTTGTTTTTAAGATGCAACCTTGAATAAATCTGCAAAGAGGAGTGGGGTCAAAACAGTGGGTGGACAGAAGTGGGTTCTTCTATTTGCAGGGCAGGAATAGAGACGTAGACATAGAGAACAGACCTGTAGACACAGTGGGGGGCAGGAGAGGGTGGGATGAACTGAGAGAGCAGCGCTGAAACATATACATTACCATGTGTGAAACAGCTAGCTAGTGGGAAGTTGCGTATAACACAGGAAGCTCCGCCCGGTGCTCTGTGACAACCTAGAGGGTGGGATGGGGTTGGGGGAAGGAGGTTCAAGAGAAAGGGGACATAGACATACTTACCACTGATTCACGTTGTTGTATGGCAGAAACCAACACTACATTGTAAAGCAATTATTCTCCAATTTAAAAAATTAATTAATTAAAAAAAAAAGTGGATTTCAAGGAGACTCACCCTATCTCTCCAGAAGTGGGGTTGTCTGCTCTGCACGCTGGAGCAACTCTGCCTGCAGGAGGCTGGCTTTTTCCCCCAGGTGGATCTGCTGTGCATCACCTCCAAGGACTGAGTCCTGCTCTCCCAAGGCCCCGGCCAGAAGGGGTGCCTACAGGTAGGGAGTGTTCTGAAGTGAAGATGGAAGGGCTGCTCCAGGGTTGTCATGCAGGGCGGAGAAGTCTGCTTTATATGAACACACCCAATGCAGAAGGCCTCCACTCACCAAGCCTTGTGTCCTGGCTGGGCTGCTTCTCTCCAGAGAAAGGGGCCCTTTTTCTTCCCAACAAAGGCACTTTCTGCTCAGCCAAGCCCCCGGGGGCTGCATGTGCCTGGGGTGGGGTGGGGTTGGGGGGCCTTCTTCCAAGTCAGCCCAGACTCTCCAGGCCCTGGCAGTTTTGCCTGGCACAGCTTCAGGAGGCTCCGGATGGTCTGCCTGGGACAGCCCTGACCCAGGGGGTTGGGTCTTCCCCAGCATCCTTTGGGGCCACCCTTGAGCTGCTCTCCTACTTGGGAAGAAACTTGAGTTCTGGGAGGGTGGCCGGGTAGCAGTTTTCTTGAATAGAATCCATTCTGTGTTCATTCAACAAATATTTGAGGCCCTACCATATGCCAAGGCCTGTTGTAGCTCTGGAAATAGGCAGAACAGGACAGACGAGGTCCTGTCTTTGTGGAGCTGGCATTCCAAGTGGGGGAAGCCAGACAGGGAACAAGTCAAATGAGTAAACAAGATCATTTTCCAGAGAGTGCTGTGAGGAAAAGAAAATGCACAGTGGGCAAAGGAGCAATGAGAGAGGTGGCTCGTGAACAACACGCCCCTGAGCAGAACCTCACAGAGAAGGTGAGGCTCCAGTGACAGGAAGGAAGGAGCCATGCCAACACCTGGGAAGAAACCCCAGGGAGCTGGCAGTGCAGCGCCCAAAGCTGGGAGCCCAGTGGGCAGACAAGGAGAGTCTGAGGTGTAAAGAGAGGAGAGGTGAGGGCCAAACCATGTGAGACCTTGTGGTCAGGCCGAGACGCTGCCTGTCCTCTTCCACAGGCGATGGGCAGTCCCAGGAGGGTGAAGCAGGTGAGCGTCATGATCCAAGGGTAACTCAGGCCATTCCCTGGGGACAGTTAGTGGGCAAGAAGGGCAGCGGGGAGACACTCAGACACTGCTGCATGGCCCAGATGAGAGTGTGGGACCAGGATATCTGGAGGGAAGACATAAACCGGGCTACAGGCTTGGAATTACTGCTGACTGACATGTCCTTGCACAGAAGCAGGGCTGGAAGCCGTGGGATCACGGCCCTCCTGTTTGCACTGAAGGGTGCTGGCCCCACCAGAGTGCTGAGACCCTGCCTCGTGGATCCTGTGTAGCGTCCTTCAGTTCAGGGTCCCCGAGCTGGACCCCCAAGCGGGACCCCCCCACATTAGAAGGCCCCACTCACACCCTCCTCTGTCTGCTCCCTTCCCTCAGGGTGAGGACCCTACAGGCCAAGGAATTTCCTGCCCAAACAGCCCAGACCCAGCTGCCTGGTTCTCATGAACCCACTTTAGCAGGCACTTGCAGTGTGCACACACCAAGATTATGGGGTGATGGGAGGGGAGCAGTTTTCAAGGGGGTGTGTCACGTTGGAGCCCTGCACTGGGCATCCACACCCACCTGTAAGGACTACTCTGGTGGAGGATGGCACAAGGGGTGGGAAGAGAAGGGGGTGTCCTGATACAACCATGTTCCAGAGTCCCAGTTCTAAATCAAAATCTAACCTTCTAGGACCCTGTGAAGATTTATTTGTCAAGGCAGGAAGGTAGAATCTATTTTATCTAACAGTTTATTCATTTGACTGATAACGTCTAATGTTTAAACAGATGGTGTGGGGGCTGCCATTTGTAATCTTGTCCCCAATCTCACAAAAATGTGGGGGTTCCCACCCACATCCAACAGCTTGCTTTCTGGAGTGTTCCCCAAATGCTAGATGGGCAGTTCTGGGCCCCATTATCTACCAAAGGAGTTTTGTACCGAAATAAAGGACTTTTCCTAATTTACTAAACAAAATTAAGATAGTGGAGAACTTTCTGAATTTTTAATTTTGACTCAATTTTCTTTTTCTTTAATCTTTGCCTATCTGTGAGCAGTTGCAAGCACCTAAACAGGAGACATAATGAAAAACATACACACACATTAGAGGGGATAGAAATTGAGAGAAAACTAGAAACAGCTGAGCCTGACAGTGTGGATCTTCTATGGACCTGAGTAACTCATGGTTTTGATTTTGTGTGGTCAATATAGCCATCTTTCCTAACAGTTAAATCATTTCTAGCTCATGGTGACAGAATTAATTATGCTTTGTCATATGCTGTCTGACTTCTCAGTGCTTTGTCCTAGAACAAGTTGAGAATGTGCTCTAGTGAATTATTGCCCTCAGTTTGCAGAAAAGGCTAAGAGAATTCAATAACTTTCCCGAGGTCACCCTATATTAATAAATAGTGAAGTAGGGGTTGTAACAGGTCTGAGGAATCCTCCACACCACCTGACCTCTTGATGAGATAGAACACCTAGTCTAAGGGTAATAAGAATGTCTTTTCCTGAACTTCCCTGATGGCCCAGTGGTTAAGAATACACCTTCCAATGCAGGGGAAAGTGAAAGTCGCTCAGTCACGTCCGACTCTTTGGGACACCATAGACTATACAGTCTGTGGAGTTCTCTAGGCCAGAATACTGGAGAGGGTAGCCGTTCCCTTCTCCAGGGGATATTTCCTTCTCCAGGGGATGTTCCCGACCCAGGGGATGTTCCCGACTCAGAGATCAAACCCAGTCTCCCACATTGCAGGCAGCTTCTTTACCAGCTGAGCCACCAGGGAAGCCCAAGAATACTGGAATAGGTAGCCTATCCCTTCTCCAGGGGATCTTCCTGACCCAGGAATCAAACTGGGGTCTCCTGCATTACAGGAGGATTCTTTACCAACTTAACTATCAGGGATCCAATGCAGGGGACATGGATTCAATCCGTGGTCTGGGAACTAAAATCCCCCATGCCGTGAAGCAACTATGCCTTCATGCTGCAACTAAAGAGCTCACATGCTTCAACAAAGACCCAGCACTGCCAAAATTAAAAATAAATAAAAACAAAAGAGAAAAACAGAACCTTAAAAAAAAAAAAAAGAATGTTTTCTCCAAGTGCCCAGGTTCTGTTCATAAAAAACACTAGACTTTAGGTTGACTGTCCATTGAGTTCATATGTTTTACCATATGCACTTGTATTAAAAAATAACTGGTATTTTGTTTTGTTTGTCTACATTTTAGGAAGGTCTTTGAGAGTATTTTATTGAATTGCCATATTGGATATACTAAATTAGCCAGAGGGCAAACCATGATGGAAAATTATAGTTCTTGTCTTGTATCTTAATTAGAGCTTACTAATTATCTTAACTAGTACTGCTTTGGGGGAGAAGGCAATGACAACCTGGTAGGCTGCAGTCCATGGGGTCACTAAGAGTCGGACACGACTGAGCGACTTCACTTTCACTTTTCACTTTCATGCATTGGAGAAGGAAATGGCAACACACTCCAGTGTTCTTGCCTGGAGAATCCCAGGGACGGCGGAGCCTGGTGGGCTGCCGTCTATGGGATCGCACAGAGTTGGACACGACTGATGTGGCTTAGCAGCAGCAGCAGTACTACTTTGGAGTGATCAATCCTACATTTGTTTAGCCGTAGATGAAGTTGGTGGCTCAGCTGGTAAAGAATCCACCCACAGTGCGGGAGACCTGGGTTCGATCTCTGAGTTGGGAAGATCCCCTGGAGGAGGCCATGGCAACCCACTCCAGTATTCTTGCCTGGAGAATCCCCATGGACAGAGGAGCCCGGTGGGCTACAGTCCACTGGGTGGCCGAAAGTCGGACACAACTGACCACCTAAGCACGGCACAGCACAAAGTGAGAAACTAAATCAGGAGGGTTCATTCTGGCTTTGTTCTTCAGAATTCGATTGAATTTCAAACATAGATACTAATTCTCTTGTAGGCATTGCATTAGGAAGGTTGAATCAAAAAGTAAAGTAAGAACTTCCTCACTCTGTCTTTTCAAAATGATCAGTGTTAGGAGTGACTCTGAAACTCGTGGAGCACCCAAAACTCAGGACCACAATTCAAGAGAGGGGTTGGCTCTCACCTACCCTCTCCCCACCCAGCCTGCCTGCCCCCAGATCAATAGCCTCCTCCCCTGAGCTGTCTGGAGCATAATTCACACCTACAAATGGCATTTTCACTTCTATTGCTAATTTGTAAAAAGTAGAACCAGAGCCAGCACATGCTTCTTCTCTCCCGGGGCCCCTGTGGTGGCAGAAGTCAGGTCCCGGGAGCTGGTGGCCTCGACGCGGGGTCCCTGCCCCATGTCCCCCCCAACCACACTGCAGTCAGGGCTCATCGGAAAGCCCACCCTCCGCTCGCTCCTCATGGATGGCCAAGTGCCATCAATTAAGATGAAGCAGAAGGTGGTCAGATTTATGAGCCTCTCTTATTACTGGCCCTGTCTCAACTGAGTGTGAGCCACAGCACTATCTCCCTCCCAAGTGACTCCAACCAAACACTGGCTGCCCACGTGTCCCATCGGGCACGCCCCCTTCCATCTGTGGATGCCTCTCATAGAAAGAGGCTCCAGTGACCCTGGGCTCTCCCCCAGGTACTGCAGCCACTTCTTGTTTCATGCCTTAGACTGCCCCACGATTCCCCCTCACCTCTGGGCTGTCCACCCACAATCCACTGTGTGTGCGTGCACGCTCAGTTGCTTCAGTCGTGTCCGACTCTTTGTGACCCTATGAACTGTAGCCCGCCAGGCTCCACTGTCCATGGAGATTCTACAGGCATGAATACTGGAGTGAGTGACCACACCCTCCTCCAAGGGATCTTCCCAACACAGGGATCAAACCCAAGTCTCCTGAGTCTTCTGCATCTGCAGGCAAGTTCTTTACCACTAGCACCATCTGAGAAGCCCCCACAAAGCCACTACCTGCCCTCTAAACTCCTTCCTCTTCATCCCAAGGTATTCTCTTGGCTCTCAAAGGAAAAATTGGACTATGGAGGTGGATCTTGGTGGCTGTTCCTGGGTCATGGTCCTGGCAAATCAGGCAGGGGTTGTCCTGTGGGTGGTGAGACCCCACAACCCCTGGGGCTTGGGGGGTACCTTCTATTTTCCCTCCATTACATATCTTGGGGGATGGTGACCCCAGCCAGAAGCCAGCCATTCAGACCCACCCAGACTCCAAGTTCTGACATCTCATCCAAATCTCATCTAATTCATATAAAGGATAGGCCCTGCCCTCTATCCCTCTTCCTGGGGTCTCAGGCCTCCTTTACTTCTCATCTGGTCCACCGTCCTCTCTCCAGCCCCTGGTAGAGTGGCTTTTCAGGAAACCAGATTGGATCACAGCCCTCCGCTGCTAAAAAATGGACAGAAAACGCCTGTAAGAGAGGCTCTCTCCTTCCCCGCAGTCTCTCTGGCCATGGACCCAGCCCCGTCTGTGGATCCAGCCTTATCTAGGCCCCTCCCAACAATACCTGCACTCCAGTCCATCCAACGTCTTGTCCTTTGTCACCAGAACATGACATGCACTCACAGCCGCTCCACCTTTGAACATGCCGTCCTGCAAATTGCACCTCTCTTCTAGCAAATTCCTGCTCATCCTTCAGGTTGGAGCTCAAAGGTCCACTCCTACAGGAAGCTCTCTCCTATTCAGGTCAGCTTGAGCCGCCATAACAAAAACCACAGACTGAGGACTTAAACCACAGAAATGAGTTTTCTCCCAGATCTGGAGACTGCAAGTCTTTGATCAGGGTGCCAGCATGGTCAGGCTCTGGTGAGGGCTCTCCTTCTGGCTTACTGATGCCACCTTCTCCTTGGGTCCTCACATGGGGGGTGATGTGTGGCGGGGAGACGCTTCCTCTTTTCCTTTTTTTTTTTTTTTAATAAGCCACTAATCCTATCAGACTAAGACCCCACATTTATGACCTCATTGAACTGTAACTACCTCCTGAGAAATCCATCTCCAAATATAATTACACTGGGGGTTGTGGTTTCAGCATATGAAGTTGAGGCAAATACAATGGCAACCCACTCCAGTACT
Organism: Tragelaphus eurycerus; assembly: GCA_935064755.1. NCBI lineage: Eukaryota > Metazoa > Chordata > Mammalia > Artiodactyla > Bovidae > Tragelaphus > Tragelaphus eurycerus. Next base: position 13,956,640 of record CAKXYN010000020.1, read on the forward strand.
CTTTCCTGGAGAATTTCATGGACAGAGGAGCCTGGTGGGCTATGTCCCTGGGGTTGCAAAGAGTTGGACACGACTGAGTGACTAACACTCCTAGCACCTCCTCAGTTGGTTGCACCCTCCTTCAAAGCCATATCTGCCAAGGCAGGATGTTCCTTTATCACAACACACTCATCCTTCCTCTGAATCCATGTCTCCCTACATACATCTGATAAAGTCATGGATTTGTTGCCTCTACCCAGTCCCATTTCCTGCTCCTTCAGCACTGCCTCCTCTGTGAGGAGGCCCCTGTCTTTTAGCAGACTTTGTATAACAACGTGTCTGTCTCCCCATCTGTGACCAGAGCTCTGAGAGGGCAGGAGCTGCTTCTCCCTCACCTCTGGGCACTAAACACCTTACACAGAGCTGGCCTGGTGGGCAGCTTTCTGCTTCTGCTTTGGGAAGACCTACAGCCCTGGCTCTGAGCCCTGCCTGGTATCTCTCATTCCCACAGTGAGGTCTTACTGCTGCTGCTGCTAAGTCGCTTCAGTCGTGTTCGACTCTGTGCGACCCCATAGACGGCAGCCCACCAGGCTCCCCCGTCCCTGGGATTCTCCAGGCAAGAGCACTGGAGTGGGTTGCCATTTCCTTCTCCAACTATGCAAGTGAAAAGTGAAAGTGAAGTCCCTCAGTCGAGTCCGACTCCTAGCAACCCCATGGACTGCAGCCTACCAGGCTCCTCCGTCCATGGGATTTTCCAGGCAAGAGTACTGGAGTGGGTTGCCATTGCCTTCTCCGAGGTCTTATTAACAAGGTCTTATTCCAATGCTCCCCCAGCCCAGGAGCCTCTGCAATTTTCCTGGATGCTAAGAGGAAACTTGCCTGCTGTGTGCACAGTGCAGCAGATGTACAAGCTAGAACAGGTCATTGTTAGTAGCCCTCTCTGTTCCTGCACCGGGGCAAACTTATTTTTAGCATCGCAGTGAAAATGAAAATCCCATTCCATGTTTTCACTCCAGGTCTCCAGAGGTACACAGTGTATAAATGGTCCTGCACCTTGGGGCAGAGAGCAGCTCCTCATATAGGCATTTATTGAATCCATCCACTTTTACTCCCACGCCAAAAGTATCAAGCTGAAAATATCTTATGTATGAGCTCTGGACCAAAACATGAAGCAGTTGGGTCATTAATCATGGGTAATACGTTGAATAGGAACTTGATTAAAGCACAGTCTGCGTTCCCCAGACGAAGCTGCTTCTTTGCTGTGACCACAGTGGAAGTTTAGCCTCCCCCGGCCTTGCTTTCACGCTGCGCCTCCTTGAGGGCTCCTGGACGAGTGGTGGCGTCTTGCCAGCCTTTGGAAGCCCGCTGTCCGGGAGGGGTCGTCACCGGCTCAGCCCCAGGGATTCTCAAGCAGGCAAAGTTCCAAATAGCGCCCAGAAGGCGTTGGTCTTCGGGGCACCTAGTCGATAAGGGGCAATGGGGACTAGAAGCGGGAGCAACTTGCAGGCTCTCGAAGCCCCAAGGGAGTAGGCTGTCTCCGCGATCCCTAAGCAGAACGCGCGAGGCGCCACGTGGCTGGGGAAACGCGCTGCCTTAAACCCCTTCCCCCTGCAGCAGCCAGTGCGGAGGCGGCGCGGCGCCCAGGGGTCACGGGGGGCCTGGCTACCTTGTTCCTCAGGATTCCAGGGACCCAGCGCCCTGCGAACCAGCCTGCAGGGCTCTCTCATTAGGTGCTCGGACCCAGAGCCGCAGAGATTCGGAGACCCCGGCTCTCTCCACAGCCCCGCTCCCGCCTTGGAGAGCACCTGAATGGGGAGTAGGGGAGAAGGTTGTGGGTTCCAGCGCCGTTGATCGCCGGCCCCGCTTCGGGATCCCAGTCTTGGAGTCAAATTCGCCTCCTCCCCCTATGCGTCTCCCCTCGCCCGGGTACCCCAGCCTCGGAATCCAGCTGGGCGCGTCCCGCTGGGGAAAAACTGGCGGCCCCGTGCCAGGTAGCAGCGCCAATTCCGTGCACCTAGCAACACCTAGAGCTCCGGCAAGGAGAAGTAATTAACAAGAAAGTTTCCCAGCCCGGGCGGGTGGACGAGCCGAGTCCTCTAGACTCCAGGACTGCGGCCGCCTCCCCTTTCCTCTGCTCCCCGCGGGTCCTAGCGCCCGGTACTGAGGGCCCGTGTGACCCTGGCGTACTTGCGCGGGGGGAGAGGAGCAGAGAGGTACTTTTGCGCGGAAGCTGTGCGAGTGCCTGGGTATTAGAGACACAAAATCCCGGTTCTCCTTGGCATCTCCAAGCGGCAGTGTGCACTGGGTCGCACGTCCGAAACTGTTCCCTGCCCCCCACCACTGACCCCTTCTTTACGCAACCTCCTTGCAAAGTACGCGGACCCCGACGGAACCGGTTCCAGCTTTTAAAGTGAGTCCGCGCCAGGGAAGCTCAGAGACCAAGACCTGCCTCTCTGCCCACCCCAACCAACCCTAACTCCCTGTGTGGCGTCGGGTGTTCCCGGGCTCCCCGATCTTTAGCTGGAGGTGGGTCCCCTGGAGAGGCTACAGGAGGGGGCCCTGCCGTCGACCACTCCTGAGCGGGGGCGACAACTCTACCCGCGTGGGGCATCGCGCGCGGGTCTCGGTTCGGCGGGCGACGCAGGAGGTAGTAGGCGTAGCCCCGCGGCCCCTCCCCGCCAGCGCTGAGCTCCAGCCCCACTCACCGCCCTCTGCAGCCCGCAGGCGCTAAGACCCAGGAGGCGCTGCTCAGTTGTCACCGTTTGCACACTAGAGGGCGACAAACCGAACCCGGTATAAATGCGGGGCCCGCGCGGGCCTGGCCATTCGCGACCCGGAGCTGAGCGGGCGTGAGCGAGTAGGGGCTCTGGGTGGGCGGCGGCAGCAGCGGCGCCCCGCGCAGGCTGGAGGCCGCCGAGGCTCGCCATGCCGGGAGGACTTTAGCTCCCCCATGGAGTCGGCCGACTTCTACGAGGCGGAGCCGCGGCCCCCGATGAGCAGTCACCTCCAGAGCCCCCCACACGCGCCCAGCAGCGCCACTTTCGGCTTTCCCCGGGGCGCGGGCCCCTCGCAGCCCCCCGCCCCACCTGCCGCCCCGGAGCCTCTGGGCGGCATCTGCGAACACGAGACGTCCATCGATATCAGCGCCTACATCGACCCGGCCGCCTTCAACGACGAGTTCCTGGCCGACCTGTTCCAACACAGCCGGCAGCAGGAGAAGGCCAAGGCGGCCGCGGCCCCCGCAGGAGGCGGCAACGACTTTGACTACCCGGGCGCCCCCGTGGGCCCCGGCGGCGCCGTCATGCCCGGGGGGACGCACGGTCCCCCTCCCGGCTACGGCTGCGCGGCGGCCGGCTACCTGGACAGCAGGCTGGAGCCTCTGTACGAGCGGGTCGGGGCGCCGGCGCTGCGGCCGCTGGTGATCAAGCAGGAGCCGCGCGAGGAGGACGAAGCGAAGCAGCTGGCTCTGGCCGGCCTCTTTCCCTACCAGCCGCCGCCGCCGCCGCCGCCGCCGCACTCGCACCCGCCGCCCGCTCACCTGGCCGCCCCGCACCTGCAGTTCCAGATCGCACACTGCGGCCAGACCACCATGCACCTGCAGCCCGGCCACCCCACGCCGCCGCCCACGCCCGTGCCCAGCCCGCACCCAGCGCCCGCGCTCGGCGCCGCTGGCCTGCCAGGCCCCGGCGGCACGCTCAAGGGGCTGGCCGCCGCGCACCCCGACCTCCGTGCGGGCGGCGGCGGCGGCGGCAAAGCCAAGAAGTCCGTGGACAAGAACAGCAACGAGTACCGGGTGCGGCGCGAGCGCAACAACATCGCGGTGCGCAAGAGCCGGGACAAGGCCAAGCAGCGCAACGTGGAGACGCAGCAGAAGGTGCTGGAGCTGACCAGTGACAATGACCGCCTGCGCAAGCGGGTGGAACAACTGAGCCGCGAACTGGACACGCTGCGGGGCATCTTCCGTCAGCTGCCCGAGAGCTCCCTGGTCAAGGCCATGGGCAACTGCGCGTGAGGCGCGCGGCGGCGGGACCGCCCTGGGCTGGCCGCCGGCTGGGACCCAGGGAGTGGCTTCGGGTCTCCGGATCTCAAGACTGCCCGAACCGCGTAAGCCAGGACCAGGAGATTCCGGTGCTGCCTGAGAGCCTGGCCTGCTGCGCGTGCCCCTTGCCTTCCTCTGCGCCGGACACGGTGCGTCTAAGATGAGGGGTCAGGCAGAGAGGAGAAGCGCCATGGGGCTGAGCCGGGAGCCCGGCAACTCTAGTATTAAAGGAATAACCCTGTGCCTTGGAAACGCAAACTCACCGCTCCGATTCCTACCGAGTAGGGGGAGCAAATATGTGCCTTGTCAGTTTATTTGGAGGGTTCCTGCCCCCACGAGAGGAGGGGTGCAGGCCCCCGGCCGGAGGAAGGTTCAGGGAGCTGAGATCCCGATAAGCCAGCCCTGGCGGCGGCTCCTGAGCGCCTGTCCTTGGAGGGGAGGAAACACAGGGACTTGGGGCTTTGAACCTAAGGTTGTTCCCCTTGTTCTGCGTGAAGGTGGAGGGTCCCTAGTTCTTTGCCTCTGAACTCCCAGCCTGCAAAAGGCTGGGCTCTCCGGGGCAGAACTCACTGAGATGGATGTCACCAGGTGACCAGTGGGAGCCTGCGACCCCCAGTCAGATTAGAAAGCTAGGTCGAGGGGTAACTAGGAGGACATATGTTCATGGGATTGATGGCCTGGTGGAAGAGGGGAACCTAGAGATCTGGTCTGGGGGTCAGTAGCGGGTGGTGAAGGGACACTGGGACCATCAGCCTTGTCTGTACTGTATGTCGCCAGCATTGCCATATACACATGAAGCACAATCAGTCCATCCCAGAGGGACCGAAGTTATGAGAAGCTTTCCAAATATTTTGCTTTATCAGCCGACATCAACACTTGTATCTGGCCTCTCTGTGTCCCTGCGGTGCCTTGTGCAATGTGAATGTGCACGTCTATGCTAAACCACCATTTTATTTGGTTTTTGTTTTGTTTTGGTTTTGCTCAGAAACTTGCCAGAATGAGGCTCTTCGTCAGCAGCTGCAGGGAGGGTCTGTGGCTGTCTTTCCTTTTGGTTTTGGGATTGTTTTTGCTCCCAGGGGAACCAAAGAGGCGAGGTGGGCTTCCCCTTTCCCCTCAGCTCTCCCTGGGGGTGGCTGTGGGCCTCAGTCCCCTCCGGCCTGGGCTGCCCACAGCCTGGTCCTTCCAGAGGCCCTGGCTCCGGGTCTGGAAGGGAGGCGGCCTCAGCCAGCGTTCACTCACCGATTCGATCGCTGGGCCTGGGAGCAGGGAGGGCGGCTTTGGTTCTCTTCTTTGGGGAGGACATAGAGTTTCATGCTAGATGTTTTATGTATTATATCTATAATATAAACATATCAAAGTCCGTTTTGTGTCTTTTTAAAACTAGAAAATCTACTTCCAAGGTTTTTTGTGGGCCAGGTCACATTTGTGAATAATCACAGCATATTCTTTGGCTGAGAGCCTGACTTTCATTAGCTCTCCACCCATCCTGAGCCCCTCTTTACATTAAGGGGGTGACTTCTCCCAACCAAGGCAAATAAATGGCAGAAGGTAGACAAGGCTCCAAGCTGAGAAGGCCAAAGCCTGGAGAGGCTCCAGGTATGTGGTGGGAAGAGGGGTGTGCCAAGGTATCATGGGGCCTTGGTGTGGCCTCTCAGCCCCTGGGAGGTGAAGAGGGACTTGGAGAGGGGGCCCTCTGCCTGAAGTTGCCACAGCCTCTCTGGAACGAGAGCAGGCCTGGCCCAGGAGCTCCAGGCTCCAGAGGCCCTTTGACCACACTGACTTCCAGATCACTCACAGCCCCAGCTCTGGAAGCCTTGCTCACACCTGCCTTTGCCCCAGCCCTCCGGCAGCACCGTGGGCGGGCAGGGAGAGGCCACAAGCGGTAAGGACCTCCACCCCTCCTCAGGCCCACGTGACTGCTGCTTCTCGCAGTGGGGGCCCTGACAGGAGCCCTCCACCGGCCCTCCTCACCTGCCCCGCCCCAGCCCACCCAGGAAAGGGGACCCACGGCAGGCCTGCACTGGATGTCTGGCCCTTCCCCACACACTGCGGGAAAGGCAAGGAACAGGCCCAGCATTTGCCTCCCCACTGTGCCCACCCTGGACCAAGTCCCTGACTCCAACAACTGTCCCATGAGGACAGGTATTCAGGACCCCCCCACCACCACCACCAGTGCTGCCTACCAAGGGGGGCCACGCACTAATGCCTGCAAGAAGAGGGCCCAGGAGGAAGTAACCCAGGAGACCAGCAGGGCTTTCAGAGTTGACTCTGTCTGAGGGTAAAAGACAAAACTCTGCCTTCTGTTTTCACCCCGAGACTGTTTACTTGAGCAGCTGATGCCATATGCCAACGTGGGCTGTGACTATTTCAAGAAATTACACATTCTTTTTAAATTCTGAAAATTTTCGCTTCACCTGCCCGTGTGGTTAACGGAGTGACTTCGCTGCCTCCCACCCCACTCCCCCACCCCCTCCTCTGCCCTATCTCTCGGTCCCTGTCTTGCCTCCTCCTCACCCTTGGCCGCCCTTGGTGGAGGAAAGGCCGAGAGCCCTGGTGAGGAGGCGGCAGCCTGCCCCGCCGCCTGGGAACCAAGGAGGCAGAGCCCCACCGCCTGCCTAGAGGCCTGGGGCAGGCCGCAGCTTGCTAGGCCCCAGCAAACCCTCTCTGAGTTCAGTGCTAATTCCAGTTTTTCTTGTTTGAGGGGGCCAAGCCTCGGCTTCCCCCTTTGCCCCCAGAACAGATCCCAAAACAAATGGGGGAGGGGCGCCCCTCCTGACTCACACCTCTCTCTGGTTCCACTGTCCCAGCTCCAGGGGTTTCCTCTTTCAAAGCTATCTGCTCACTAAAGGGCACCCCTCCTGTCACAGACCCTGAGGTCCAGGGCAGGCTTTGTTGGGAACAAGACAGCCTCAGGAAAGGGGTGGGGCCCATGAGGCCCCAGTAGGGTCCGCAGAAGATAGAGCAACCCACTTGGGGGGAGGGGGGATCATGGGGTGAACCTGCCTGACACGTGCCCTGTGCCAAGGCAGAGGGGCCCCCATGAAGAGCTGGTCCTTACCACCCACTGCTTCCTGAAGGGGCCCTCATGGTTCCCCTCCTGACTGCAGCCTTCATGAAGACTTACTTCAGGAGTCTGGCATGAGAACACACCCCAAGTATTTATTGGATGCCTACTGTATGCCATGAGGTGGTGGGGGGAGGCACGCACAGTCCTGTGGACCCGAGATGCGCTTCAAGGGCGATAGGGCAATAAGGGGAAGTTCAAAGTGGAGCAGAGGCCCCCAGGGAAGGCTTCTTGGAGGCAGCAGTTTTGACCAAGACCCGGCCATGGGCCAAGTCCACTGTGCCTGGCTGCCTCTCCTACGAGGGGCCACAGGGACCTCAGCCCCGCAGTAGGCCACTGGCGCCCAGGGTCCCCTGAGAGCGCTGTTCAGGGCAGCCAGCCTCCAGGGAAGGAGCAAGGGCAGAAGGGAGATGGGAGGTGCCCCTTGGCACCGGATGCTTCCTGATGGTTGAGCAGTGTCGCCATGTCACCCTTATCTCCTGGATCTCCTGGGAATCTATGAACACGGGGTTTGGCCCTGACACCTGTGATGAGCCACTGGGACTGCTGAGGAGCGTCTGCCGCTCCCAGGTCTCCCGCCCCCACCTTCCCAGGCAGGAACCTGCCACCTCTCTTCTCAGAGAGCTGTCGATTTCCTGGGAGGAAATGGGGAGTGGGGAGGAAGCAGGAGGCCACTTGTGGAGCAGGTCAGGGGGGAGCAGAAACCCTGGCATTGCTCAGCCACGAAGCTCACCTTCCAGGCACCCACAGGCCTTCCACAGACGTGGGGCTGCCTCCGTGCCTGAGCCGAGGCAGTATTCCTTCTGTTCCTTCCTACGCTGGCGGGAAGGGCAGGGCTTTACTCTTCTTCAAATGAAGCTAAACCACCAGCGCCTCGCCTTCGAAAGGTCTTTCTTGTTTCTCTGCAAGTCTCTCGCTATCTCCCTTCTCAGGACACCCCCTGCCTCTCTCCCTCCCCCTAACGCCTTTCTGTGGATGGAGGATTTGACGCAAGCAGAGACACAGGAAAGATACCAATTCACTATCAAAGCATCCTAGCCCCATCCCAGAGCAATTAAAAAGCCAGATGGAATCTCTGGGAAAACGGCATTAATAACGCGAACAATCTGTGCAGGCCGGCAGGGACCCAGGAGCTGCGGGCGGGGGGTGGGGAGAGGCTGGGGTGCTGGAGTGTGAGCTCAGAGCAACGGCTCCGATCTCTGTGGCCAACCGGGAAAGAGGCCTTCACAAAGGATATGTGTAGGCCTAGGTCTGGCCACAGCTGGGCTGTCCCCTCTGGCCCCTGCAGGGCCCATTGTGCATTCTGGATCCTGGTCGCTGAGAGCCAGGCAAATGTGGAACCCATTACTCAGGCAGCCACAGCCTCAGCCAGCCCCTTTCTGGCACCCAAAAGCTTTGCTTCTCTTCACTTTTGTTTTTGTTTATTATTTTTCTAGCCTTCTGGCCCCACCCATCTGAAACAGGCCTCCCTGGGTGCTTGTCGCCCAAAGATTTTCTTTCTCTTCATTAGCTGTGTCCAAACCTGCTACCCATTCTTGAGGACAGCAGGAGGTGGTGTTGGGGACCCCCATGGGGCCTGAACCTCAGGCACTCCCCTTCGATTGCAGAGCGGCAGGCAGTCCTGGCAGGGCCAGCTGAGCTCTCAGAGGCTGGCATGATTGCTAGGAGAGCAGGGCACAGGGGGTCTGTGCTGCCTGGCTGCCTTGTGGGGCCTAGAAGGGGCTGAATGAACCCCACAGGCAAAGAAACTTCTGCTGCTCTGAAGCCTTTTCTAGGCTGAGCCAAGGCAGACACTTCCGTAGCCCCATTTTCCAGAACTTAGTTTGGAGCCCCACCCAGGGTGGACTTAAAAATGTAGTTTTCTTATAGCCATCAAGTTGGGATGGGAATCGGTGTTATTAAAAACATCCTTTGTGATTCTTACATACCCAGAGAGCCACATTCTGAACTTCATCTTCTCCTTCCCCATCCTTACCCTCTACCCTCACCCTCCCTGGAAACCGTTCTCCTCCAGGTTACTAGAGCTAAATCACGAGAGCTTGCCTGGGATCCTGCCTTTCTTGGCCCCTGGCTGAATCTGGCCTCCATGGACATCCACTGTCTGGCCCACAACAGGTCTTCAATATGTGTGTCTGAACTCACGGATCTCTCTGCAACTCATCTCTCACCCTTAAAAAAAAATCCACACCCTCTCCACTCCATGCAGGGTCTGGGGCAGGGGGGTTGGTCTGAGGTTCACCAAGCAGGGGTTGGAGGGTCGGGAGGCAACACAAGGGCACCAGAGATAAGGCTCCACCGGCTGGCCCACTCTAGGTGAGTCGTTGCTTCTACCAAGTTAATTTTTAAAAGCAAGAATCCTACAAAAGGTGACCTATCCAGTTCTAGATAATCTTCAACACGTCTGTGTGATTAGCTCACCTCCAAGTCTAGCTGGGCCCCAGTAAGATGGTTGTACTGGTGGGGAGTATACAGGGAGGAGGTGGGATTCCAGGAGAAGGGGGAAAAGGTAAGAGGGGGGCAGCATTCACCAAGCCTGCGGGGGCTGCTCAGAGACAGCGGGCAGCTGGGGTCATGGTGTTTCTGATGGAAAGATCTTTCAGCCCTGTATCTCCCCTTTTGTGTCTCCCTAGGGTGACTGACAAAGTCGTTATTGAGAGACTGTGGTCCAAGAACGGAAAGCATCAGTGATCAAATATGGTGGCTTAGAATCAGAACATGTCACCCAAGACAGGGTCAAAAGGGAATCATCAGGGCCTGACCCAAGCCTACTTCTTGGCAGGTGGCAAGAAAATATTCCTGCTTCTTGGCAGGTGACAGCCAAGCTTTCACCAGGGAGTAAGCCTGTCCTTCTGGAGCAGCCCCTGGCCCTACCCTATCTACCCAGGGAGGGCTCAGCAAGGCCACCCCCTTCCCCCAGCCAACACAAGTGTTTTCCCTGAAGCCCCCAGGAATCCAGGCTGCTCTGGCTGGTGAGGAAACATGGCTGATTTATGGCGGCCCTTCTGGCTCGCACACTGGGCATCATCTCAGCTGGATGTGACAGCCCCTGTCCCCGAGAATGGGGACGAGAGGTGTCAGGGCTGGGGTGCCTGCCCCAGAGGGAGCCGCTGTGGCCTTCCACATCAGGTTCGGACCCGTCTCAGGTAGCCTCCCCAAGTGATTTATAATTTGCAAACACGTTTTATTTGATTCCTCAGTTTTGCTAGAGCAATTACAGTGACTCAGCGTGACAAATCACTCCCAACACGGTGTCTACGCACTGTTAGGAAATGCATTTCCTTCACTATTTTGCCTGGTGCGGCAACATTTTAAAAATAGACTCATTCACTGTACTTGAAGGCAATTTGTTCCAAATTTTCCCACTAATTTGATTTTAATCTGATATTTAAAATTCGTGTGACCACATTCCCACTGATTTATAGGGAATAAGCCCTACCTGGCAGCAGTGTAACTGGCCTTCACCCAAGAGTCCACAGGACGAAGGATTTATCCTGGGACAATGTGAAGGCACGGGAGTCTGTAGTGCTTAGCTCTACGTCTAGTTCGGCCTTGCAGGTGCCTCTTGCCTGGGGCCAGCGAGTGTGGGCTGGAGGTCGCTGCCACTCTCCTGCAGAGCCCTGGCACACGGTAGGTCAACAGTCCTTGTTGAGTGGATGGATCCAGCCCAGATGACCTGGCATGATACACCCACAGCTGAGCTGGGTGCTGGAGGAAAGCACTTTGTTCACACTTGATGAAGAGCAGTTTCCTCTTGCTCCCAACTCCCAGCTCCCTAGGTTGGAATGGGCCACTGGAGGTGGGCCTAAGGCACTGGCACCACCTGACTCCTGGCTTTGCCTCTTAATGTCTGTGGGGGCCCTCACCAAGTCTCTTCATTTCTCTGGGCTTCAGTTTCCTTTTATGCAAAATGTATGCAAAACAAGTCCCACATCATGGAGCTGTTGTGAAAGGTAAACAGGCAAAGCTTGTGAGACACTTGGCTCAAGCTGATGAGATTGCCATCTCTGAGAGTTAGGGCAGGAGGCAGAGTGGGCGCAAAGGCCACACCCGGTCCCTGAAAACTCTCCTGGAAGGAGACAGTCATCTGAATAATTTAGGGCAAAAATCCTTGTACTCAGAATAACCAAGTTCCTGAAGTCACTTTAATGTCGCTTAGATTTTTTTTCCCCAGGAGACCTTCCATTTGCTCAGGAAGCATTTAATGAGTTCCTCCTGGGTGCAGAACCCTCTTCCCTGTGACCCTGAAGGGTGAGCGGAGGTCTGCTCGCAGCAGAGCAGGTGAGAACACCCTGTGTGTGTCGTAGTAGAAGTTTCTTAATACTAGTGTAGAATCCCACGGGATGACTCCTGGTTAGTGACAACAAGCATTCTCACACTTGGTGGGTATTAGCTTCCCCATGTCCTGAAAGACACCCCCTCCCGGCTTCCCTGGTCCTTCCCTCACTAACTCCTTTCCATATGGGGGGCTGGGACCCCAGCTAGGAGGGTGGCCTTACCTCCTCCATTACTACTGGATGGGAGTAGAGGGTACGCTGGTGTGTCGGGGACACAGGTTTTGGGGGGACACCTCCCACGCCCTTGCCTCGCTCAGCTCCCCACTGGGTCACAGCAGCCCTTGCCCAACCAGCTGGTTCCCATTTGCCAACCCAGCTCAGGAAGTAAGGGGAAGAGGCTGCCCTGGACCCTGTGGGGTGGCCGGGCTGGGCTCACAGGACCAAAGCAGTCCCTGGGGTCCAAGGAGGCTGAGAAGTCCTTCCCCAGAGCTGGGGCCCCAAACAGGAAAGAGCTCTGGAACTGACCCTGCTTCTCCCTTGGCTGCTGGGAATGCCACCATAAGAGTAACTCGAGTTAATGAGCAAACTCCTCAGGAGAGGGAGGCAGGCAGCCTTCCTCTGGGGCACCTCCACACAGGAAGCAGTTGGCTGCCACTTGTCAAGGGAGGGCTGGAGAAGGGATAGGCTACCCACTCCAGTATTCTTGGGCTTCCCTTGTGGCTCAGCTGGTAAAGAATCCATCTGCAATGCGGGAGACCTGGGTTCCATCCCTGGGTTGGGAAGGTCCCCTGGAGAAGGGAAAGGCTACCCGCTCCAGTATTCTGGCCTGGAGAATGCCATGGCCTGTAATAGTCCATGGAGTCACAAAGAGTCGGACACGACTGAGTGACTTTCACTTTGTCAAGGGAGGGCAGCAGGGAACCAGAGGGGCCGGGAGGCCCTCAACCATTGGCTCCTCCACAGCCGGCTCAGCCTGGAAAAGAGGGCGGGCAACTCTGGAGTGAGTGTGGCTGTGGGGTGCAGGCAGGGGTGCAAGAGCACACTGTGGGCATATAGATTCGGCTGATTCCGAACCTCCGGCTGGAGGCGCTTTCAAGCCCAGGAGGAGTGGCAGGTACTCCCAAGAGCATTTCCCAAGTTCACCAAGGCCTGACCTCTATTCGGGGAGCGATCTCACCTGGGAGGGTATGTGAGTCACGGGCCAGGCCCCTGAGCCGAGGAGGGGAGGTGGGGACAATGGCTCTGAGCCTGAAGTATGTCAGAGGCGAGATGAGCATCTTGAGTGATGTGCCGTTTATGTAATTATATGGGGCAGCGCTGCCCAGGGTGTGTGTGAGGCGAGCTGGAAAGGACAGCAGCACTCTCGGGTCCTCTACTCGCCAACTGAGCTGTATCCCAGGCTCCCCTGGGCCCCAGATGCTCGCCAAGGAGCCCGATCTGCCAGGACCAGTGATGAGACCCAGGGCAGAGGCAGGATCACCACCAGGGCCTCTACACTCTGCATCCGGTGGGAGAGTTTCACCCTCTCCACCCCCAAATCCACCCAGGGGAGTGAATCACTCATGTATTCCTAAGTGTCTCCTTACGGGCCATATTCCATGACACCGTCTCCGTCCCCTGCCTCGGCCCAACATTCCTCAACTTAATCTACTTGAGTTTTTCATTTTAAAAATTAAGTCAACTGTACATTGCTTGGAATATCTTTGAGGATTTCAGAAATTGGAAGGGCATGTCCAAGACACCACAGAGCCAGGTTTGGGGGCCTGCAAAAGCACACCCACCCCACCCCACCCCCGCCACCATCTTCACTCATCATAGGCTTTCCCCATGAGACAAGCCGCTGGGATGGTACCCCCAACAGCACAGTGGTTTGGAGAGACCTGCTGCTGGGGGTGGGGAGATGATTACACAGGGCTGGGCCTGCATCGCCACCCAGCTGGGGGCGTGAGACCGTGAGTGTCCTTGCCTGATCACACACCGGCTGTGTGACTGAGCGCAGGTTTGGCAGCCTCTCTGTTTGAGCGTGCCTAAGAGGTGTGCCAGATTCCCGGAGGCAAGATGATGAATGGGTGTCCCTGCAGAACAGAGCAACCACAAGAACCTGATCCCAGGACGAGTCACACTGAGGAGGACGAGGACCAGGCCACCTGGCAGCCGAGAGGGTGAGTCAGAAACAGTAGCGTCGACACATATGCACAGACAGCTAGTGGGGGCTGCTGTGTAAAACAGGGCGCTCAGCTCGGTGCTCTGTGATGACCTGGCGGGGTGGGATGGCGGGCTGGGAGGCAGGCTCAGTGGGAAGGAGATCCTGTATGCTTATAGCTGATTCACGTTGTTGCACAGCAGAATCTAACACAACATTGTAAAGCAATTATCCTCCAATTAACAATAAAAAAAAGAAACAAACTATCTGCCTGCCAGCCAGGTCACTTTCCCACTCTGCTAAGAGAGCTCAGGCTTAGAAGCCAGAGGGAGGCAGGATCAAGGATTGGGCATTTCCCCTCCTGCCTCTGGAGCCCAGCTTCAAGATCCAGATGCCAATGCAGACAGTATTGTCCTGGTGGGACCCAGGGTTGAAGGACCCTCAAGTGGGGCTGGCATCATCAAAGCTTCTTCTGCTGTAGCAAGAGGACACTCTAGCATCACCTCCTCTTTTAGATCCAGGCCCCCTCCACCCCTCCCCAGCCAGGATCAGATCAAATCAGCCAACAAGTCAGTAAGTCTCCACCAAGCACCTCTGAGAGCCAAGATGGGAGTCTAGCCACAAGGAGAGCCGGGTCAGAGGAGAGAAGAGGCACAGTGTCTAGGAGAAGGAGGTCACCATAAGTACAGAATGAGAAGGCCACCCACCCATACCACTGCACCTCCAGTTGACGGTGGAGGGACCCTAGGGACTGGCATTCTCCTATCTCCCAGTGACGGGTCAACAAGGCCTGCAGGAGGGCAGAAGAACAGGAGGCTGTTCCTTCCTAGGGTCATCTCAGGCCATTCCCAATATTCCTAAGAAGGCAGGGGTGAAGTGCAGAGGCAAGGGACAGGCAGGAGTCGATTTTTCACTAATTTCGTGTCTTACTGCATTGAACTTGGCATTGTAAAACCTCATGGCCCTTGGCCAAGAGCAAACTGCATCCAGAATCTCTCATTAGTATTCTTTGAGCTCGTCTGAAACACGGAGCTATATCATCAAAGCACAACTAACCATTAAATGGTTCAGTGCCTTTCTCGTGTGTTCATTCATTGGTTCCAGAAAATTCTTACCCAGTAATCCTTAAAGCATTGCTTCTTCTCCACTGCTCTCCTCTTCTTAGGGGACAATATCAATCATATGTTACACCTTCTCTTCCTCTTTTGGACAAGGAAATGGCAACCCAGTCCAGTGTTCTTGCCTGGAGAATCCCAGGGACAGGGGAGCCTCGTGGGCTGCCGTCTATGGGGTGGCACAGAGTCGGACACGACTGAAGCAACTTAGCAGCAGCAGCCACATTTGTGATAATTTCCTCTGACTTCTCTTCTAATTCCCCAATTCTCTTCTCAACTGTGTTTCCTCAGCTATTAGACCGTGGAGTTCTTAATTTTGGTTATTGCAGTTTTTACTTTTAGAGACTCAACTTGATTCTTTTGCAGATCAACTATGTTACTTTTCATAGATTCTCATTCCCTGCAGTTATTTGTAAGCATATCATATTTCTTTAAACATCACATGAACAGTTTTTTTCATAGACAATAATTTGAAGTCTTAAGGGTCTATTTCTGTTTCCTGTTGGGTCTTCTAGTTTTTGCTCTAGTGCTTCATTTTCTTGTGTGTTTAATCTTCTTTGACCACATGCCGATCATTGTTTTAGAAAAAGTTGTTCGCAAGAAAAATCTTGGATATAGCACAACAATCCCCTCTGCTAGAGAGCATTTTTATTTGCTCCTGCCAGTGAGGAATACACCTAGTTCAGGGCCACCTTATTCCACCTGTAAGGCTAGCTCACCTAGGAGAAGAGACTTAGATTGCAAACTTACATGAGGGCAGGTCTACTTCTGGTTCACCCTTATCCTGAGAGTGTAGCTCTTGGAGTTCCATATCAGCATGGGGTGTGGGGTGTCTTATTATATGGGCTCACCTGTGTGAGCTCTGAGATTTGATTTCTGTCTCTCTCATTCATGAGGCTGTCAAAATAAAATTCAAATTGGTTGGGATCAGACAAGGCCTCAAGGGAAAAAAGTGGCTTCTCCTCTTGCTTACCTGTCTGGCTTCCTTTCTCACCCAGTTTTGGCCTGGCAATTCCCTTTGATACTGCCAATGCTTCAGTGCTTTTAATACATTAAAAAATTTTATCCAGCATTTTTAGTTGTTTTCAGTGCGAGGATGGGCCCCAGTCACCTAACCTGCCATTACTGGAAGCCGGAAGTTCTCCTTCGGTCCTTTAGCAAGCAGTTATGAGTGCCTGCTGTGTGCCCAGCACATGCTGGGCAGAGCAGAAAACTAGACAGACAGGGTGGGCTCTTGCGGTATTCACCGACTGTCTCTCTAGGGAGACAGACAATAAACAAAGAGTTACTCAATTGATTAGTATTGCAAAGTAAGGGGATTTGGGAGTGACAAGAAGAAGCCCTTGCCGGCTCTGTGGGCTCAGGGAAGTCATTCCTAGGGATGCAGGTTTTAAGCTGAGATCTGAAGAATTGGTGGGGTTTATAAATAGTCAGGGGCTGGATGGACAGCATCCAGACAGAGGGAAATGCGTGTACCAATCTCTGCAGTAGGAGGGAGCATGGCCTTCTAGGTCCTGAAGAACATTCACTGTGGCAGTCACAGTGCCTGGCACAGGGGGTGGAGGATGAGGTGAGGCCGGAGGTCAGCTGGGTCAGACAATCAGGCTCGCACAAGCTAGGGTTCGGACTTTGGTCAATAAGCCAAAAGCTGCAGGAATCATGGAGAACATCAAGATCAGGCTTGCTTATTACAGTGCCTCTGCTGAAGTGCAGGGGGTGGGCACTGGGCATCAGTCAGGCCATTGAGGCAGCTTTGTAGCCCAGAGATGGACAAATTCGAGGGATGGTTAGGGGAATAAGAGAAGAAGGATTTCTGCCAAGCTTGACCATTTTGTTATCCCAGATCCTGGGATAACAGGATAACAGGAAAAATCCTGCTGATTTTTCTTCATTTGCCCTCAGATTAACTTGACACCTGCTCTGTCTGCTCTCTGCCCTGTGAGTCTGGCCTAGGTAGGCCACACCGAGGGCCTCTTGGGCCTTTGGCTTCCTGTTGGGTTTGGCCAATGGTAGGTACCAGCTGGAAATGAGATGGAGGAAGGAGAGAGAGATGGGGGGGGGCGTTTTATCTCTACTCTCTTCCTGCTGCAGCACCCCATCTGCAAGTCGACGAGGCTACAGCCCTGCTCAGGTGGCCAGTGCTCTGCCCTCCATGGGTCCAGTTCTCCTGGGGCTCTGGCAGCACAAATGCTTGCCTCACCTCTGGAGCCCTGTGCTGGTGCCTACTGCTGCTGTGGCCTGGGGACCTCCTTGATTTCTTCAACCTGGGTCACACCCCGCCAGTGGTCCCCCATTAATATCCCTCTACTGGAAGTAGCAAGGTTGAGTTTGGTTTTCTGCCAAGGACCCTGGAGTGACCACCAAGACTCAGATTTTTTCTCTTTAAAGAATCTGGAGAGGCAAATCTGTCTGGCAATCCTGGAGAAGGGCCAGTCCTTCGTGGCAGCCAAAAGGGTGGTGTCAGAGCCACATGAAGGCCCCGCCGCCATCTGCATTCCGTAAACAAACACCAGCGTGCGTGCAGGGTGAGCCAGAGCCCAGTGACAACCACGGCTGTGACAATTTTATAGAGCCCCCGTATCAGAGAGGACAGAAGTAATTAGGAAAATCATAAACATTTCTGGTGTCTTCCGTCCGGCCGCTGGGAGCTCCAAAGCTGTTGCTTTCCAATCCACAGTCACATTCAGGTTCCAGACACTTCTTAAAAGAAGTGTCCGAGTGGCTAGGGTCAGAGTGCATCTGATTTCTGGGGTGAATGTGATGGGCCTACTGCTGAGCTTAGTTCTGGAAGAATCCTGACCCCGCTCCCTGCTCTCTTCCTCCCTCTTCTCCACTTCCCGCTTGCCTGCCTCCCTCCCAAGCTGAAGCTCCCTCTCTTCACTTTGGAAATGTGTGCTTGGAGCACCAGCCTCCACTCAGAGGTTGACAGATGCTGAGAACTGTGCTCCTGAACATTGTGGGTTCATTCCCGCCCCTCCCCATCAGCCTCTGTGCTGAGGGCAGAGAGCCAAGGGCAAGGAGAAAACGATGAAACTCAAACTCATGGCAGAGGTTGCCTGGGTGGAGGTGGGTAGTCAGGGAAGGCCCCCCTACCCCTGAGGAGGCAGTGTTCAGGGGACACCAAAGTGATGAGAAAGATTCATGCGCTCAGAGGACTTCTCCTCTGAGAAGTAGAGGAACAGAGCAAAGGTCCAGGAATAGGCCCGCGAGCTGGGATGGTGGTGGGGAGGGGGAAGGGGCAGAAGATGAAGCCGGAGAGCCATGCAGAGACCAGCCTGCTGGTAGTTTTGGAGTGGAGCTGCTCCACATCCCAGCTGCTGTTCTAGCACAATTGTTTACACCACCCCCTTGACTCACAAAGTTCCCCTGCTTATTCAAGAAATGACATGGTGGCCTTCTTTACAGAACAGAGCAAAGAAATCTAGGTTTTTCATATTTTAATGGCCATGGGAAGCCATCAGAGGATTCAAGCAGGGGAGGGACAGAGTCCAAGCTTTTTCCTTCATTCACCAAATGTTTACCGAGTTGTCCTCCTTGGCTCTGGGGCACAGCACTGAGCCCCACTTGGCAGACCTGCCCTCATGGAGTTTACATTCCACTGTTAGAAATGGCAGTACACTTCTAACAAAAGGAACTAACTCTCCACCCTCGGTGCCCTCCACAACTGGAGGCGCCCATTGGACAGATGGAAAGACGAAGCCAAAGGAGTTCCTGATGGTTGGTTTTCTACATATAATCACTGGAAAATCCTAAGCCACTTTCCATGAGGTCTGCTCCCAAATTTGCCCCTGAGGGAGGTTTCCATGGGGAGCCACTTGTAATTTGGCTTGCCCTTGACTCCCCTTTCACCCACATACCTAGGTTTCTGTGGTTGGTGAGCCTGGCCGTGTGCGGTTTGCTCTGACAGGGCTCTCACTCCAGGCTGGTGCTTAGATCTAGGTAACAGGCTTACAAACGCTCACAGAATCCTAGCTTGAGTGGTCTAAGCAGAAAGGACCATTTGATACTGGCACCTCTCACCCCAAATCCTGCCTCTGTGCCAGGCATGGAGTCAATGAGGAAGAGAAACCTTGGCCAGATGTGTCTTCAGGCACAGCTGGATCCAGGAGCTAGATTGGGTCATCAAGAGTCCTCTCACTGCATCTCCTGATTTGCCGTCCTTCATTCTGCCTTCAGTTTCCCTTAAGAAGTCCCCAGTGACCTGAAATCTCTAAACAGACACTCAGCAACCCAGAAGAGAGCTTTGATTTTTTTATTGGTTCTGCCAAAAGTCCTAGAATTGGGTTCCCTTGGACCACAGGCTACTCACTGAACCAGCTACTATCTCCAGGAAGATGGACGACCCTAACTGGCCAATTCTGAGTCATGTTCTGATGCCTGCCACAGACCCTTTGGGAGGGGGTCAGCTCCACTCACACTGCATGGATTGAGAGTTGAAGAGCGGGGGGTGCTCCAAGGAAAATGGAGAGGTTTGGAATGAGAGAAAATGAGGCAGGCAAAACAGCTCGTGCCCACTGCCCTGTTGTCCCTGGGAGAACAGAGCCCATGGAGAGTGAGGACAACTGAGAGTGACTCCTTGCTTCCAAACAAAAGGCAAATTCACCTTCCCTGGGGGCGGAAGCTGGGGGTGGGGGGTGGGTTCTGGCATCAGCTGTTGTGACTTGGGCCCAAGATCCACTCCTGACTTCTGCCCCACCTCAGGCTGCCAGCAGCCTCTTCCCACAGGCGGCACAGATCCTCTGGGCCCCAGGCAATCCATGAGATCTGTGACTCCAGTGGAGGCGGGGCTGCAAGGTACCTGCTCCCACTCAACACCTACCTGGAATTGGAAGCTGTAACCTGAGACCTCTGGAGCCACCCAGTCCTATTCCCCCATGTACTAGTCACTCAGTCGTATCCGACTCTGAGACTCCATGGACTATAGCTTACCAGGCTCCTCTGTCCAAGGGATTCTCCAAGCAAGAATACTGGAGTGGGTTGCCATGAGAAGGGACCCCAGCCCCTCTCCAGGGGATCTGCTCAACCTGGAATACCTTGATCCTAGCCTTTCTGAATGGCACTTCACTCCAGCACTCTTGCCTGGAAAATCCCATGGACGGAGGAGCCTGCTAGGCTGCAGTCCATGGGGTCACTAAGAGTCGGGCATGACTGAGCGACTTCACTTTCACTTTTCACTTTCATGCATTGGAGAAGGAAATGGCAACCCACTCCAGTGTTCTTGCCTGGAGAATCCCAGGGACGGGGGAGCCTGGTGGGCTGCTGTCTATGGGGTCACACAGAGTCGGACACGACTGAAACGACTTAGCAGCAGCAGCAGCCTTTCTGAGGGCTTCCCAGGTGGCTCAGTGGTAAAGAATCCACCATCCAAGGCAGGAGACACATGGGTTCAATCCCTGGGTCAAGAAGATCCCCTGGAGAAGGAAATAGCAATCCACCCCAGTCTTCTTGCCTGGAGAATCCCAGGATCGAGGAGCCTGGTGGGCTACAGTCCATAGGGTCACAAAGAGTCCAACAGGACTGAGCAACTTAACCACCACCACAAGCCTTTCTGAGACCTCCAACCCTTGGGCAGGAATTCTGCTTCCAGTCCCTGGGACCAGAGTTGGGGGAGGCCAGAGAAGCACAGTGATAGGTGGGGACGCTGACTATGTAGGGGAGGTTAGAAGAGGACTTCTGCCCTTCTGGCCTTAAGAAGAATTTCCAAAGGAACAGGTTACCCCTCATGCCCCTTGTCACCTGTATTCTTGGATGCTGCTTGATGGTGGGGAAGGAAGGTCTTTTTCATTGAGCACCAGTGACCTGCAGGTGCTTTTGTAAGTTTCTTGGCTGCTCTGGGGATGGTCCCACACCAGCCTGTCCAAGGGACTAGGGGCTAAGAGGCTCTGGAGGTCCACTGGACTTCAACCAGATTCTCTGACTGTACACAGTGAAACCGGTACCCACCATGAGGCCACCCCCTTCCCAGCCTCCCTCCTGCCAAAGAGAATGGGCCGTGAGGTCAGGGAGGGAGAGGCTGAGGCCTGGGGGATGAGAAGGAGGGCTGTCAGAAGGGGCACAACACTCATCTCCTCTAGGAGGGTGAGAGCCCCCAGCTCAGGAAGGGAGGGGGCGCTGCGGCCCAGGCTGGCGCATGGGAAGCCCCGCCAGGGACCAGGAGGAGGGCTTCCTCTCAGTGTCTTCATGCCACAAGATGTAAAATAATCCCCTCGGCTCAGAAAAACACATTTTATGGCCATCTGACTCATTTCCCACAAAGCTAGGTTCAACCCCCATCCCCCCCCAACCACGTGTAGAGCTTTTGTTTTGAAAAATAAAAAAATATGTTGAAAATTTCAAGATGACTTTTAGACATAAATTGTTCCCTTCCTCACCCCCGTCCCAGACCCCCCTCACCTAATTTCCCAAACACTGGCTGCCAGAGCCTCGGGAGGATCCGGTCCAAGTGGGTGTGGGGTGACTCTGGGCAACATGGCCCCCAGGTCCAGGCCAGAGAATGTCTTCTGGGCATGGAGATGGGCCAAGGGGACCTCCAGAGAGGTGGGCCTCCCTGGCATCTGCTGCGGTGCCCCGATTCTTCTGGTTTGGGGTCCCCCGTGGGCCCCAACACCCACTCCAAGCCCTGCTGTATCTCCAGGCCTGGGCCCCTCTCCAGAGTTCCCGGGACACAGGTAATGTCTGGCTGGTTCCTCCCCTTCCCGAATCTCTAGGCCAAGGGTTGCTCCCAGGTGATCTCAGACACCCAGCTGGGACTCACCCCAGCCCTCTCTGCTGCGTGGCTCCTCCCATGGCCAGCAGAGTGGTGCTGAGCCTGACTGCCCCCGAGGCCCCAAAACTGAAGCACAGGGGCCCTCTGTTCCCCCAGGTGCATCAGGGCTTTCCATTACCCCACAGGCATCCTGGGGCTCAGCCTCCCGGCTCCCTCTTCCTCTGCCATTCCTTTAATTCCCCAACGACCTCGAGCTGTGGGCATTGATATCTCCATGTCTCAGGCAGAGACATGGAGCCTCTGTCAGGCAGAGTCCAGACAGCACGTGACCCTTGTCAGCTGAGGAAAGCCTGAGGGCAGACGAGTGGGCAGCCTCATGGTTCCTGCTGACTCCCAGATAGCCGAGGAAGTGCACCAGGGTCGGAAGGGCAGGGCTGGGTGGAAGGCCCCCGGTTTCTGGCCTGTGGCACAGATATACCTAGAGAACACCCACCCAGAGAGCCAGCCTCCTCTCTCTGCCAGGCAACTAGCGCATTCAAGGCCCTCCACACAGCACTCGGGTGGCCGCCCACACCTTCCTGATCTTCCCAGAGGGTGGCCTCTGGAAGCTTCCTAAGGGTCTCCAAAGGATGGGCAGCAGCCTGTAGCCAGGCAGGGGCACCCACCAGCCTGAGCTTCCATTGAACCGGTAGCCCAAGCCAGGCAGGAACCCGCCACTCTTGGGCCGAGCAACTCAGTCCATGGGCTCGGGCTCCTCAGATTCAGGACAAGAGAGAGCCACCCATTCCCTACCCTCTGCAGCAAGCCTCCTTGGGGCACCCAGAGCACACTCCCCCAGAGAGCTGCCCACTTCTCATCCATTGTAGCCCACAGTCCACACTGGGGTGCCACCGGAGTTCCTGGTTCTCCAGGGCTCTGGGTCCCCACCCAGGAGCAGGAAGCAGCCATGGGAAGCAGCAGGTGGCCGGAGTGTCTTACCGTCAAGGGCTCTGCGGAGAAGACCCTGGGGTTAACCAGGGGCAGGCATGGGGGGAGTGTGGATTGGGGTCGTCCAGGCTGACTGGGCCCTGAGCATCAGGGGAAGGGCCAGAGGCGACCTGGACTTCCTTAACCACAAGAAAATGACTCAGCTAAATTGAGGAAGATTTCCGTTTCGGCAGACTACTTTTTCCACTATGGTAAGAGCTTTTTACCCACAAGCTCCAGAGGAGCTGATACCCCAGAGAGGGGCTTAGGGAGTTTCGATTTGAATAGTCAATGCTGATTCTTAATCATTATTTTGAAAAAGCAGCTTTTGGTTTTCCAGCAGGTGGTTGGGTCCTGGGGAGTGAAGCCAGGTGTGTGTGTGTGTGTGTGTGTGTGTGTGAGTGTGTGTGTGTATGAGTGTGTGTGTTTGTATACACAACAGCTTGTTTGTGCCTTGAGGACACTGGGGCCGGAAAGAGGAGATCTAGTCAGGAGTTTTTCCCTTTGCCTGGAGACAGGTCTTGGCCAGGTCTGCAGAAATGACGAATTTTCCAGCCCTCTGAGCATGTTGACCTGAACAGAACTAATGGCTCCATGGATTGAAGGCTAACTTTGTGCCAGGCAGCAGGCTGGATACATGTGCATGTTATATAGGCACAACCCACTCCTGGATGGGAAAGCAGAGTCAGATGCAAACCCAGGCAGCCACAGGAGACACTGATCACAGCCCCCACCTGCCCTTCCCCCAGCTGCTGGTATCTCCTGACATTTTCCAGGCTCATCTGCCATAGCAACCTGCAGCTCCGGGCCCAGCCAGGGCTGAGGGCTTCCCAGCAAGGGTCCTGCTCAAACTCCAGCCCATCAATGATCAGAAGCTGGGCCTTGCCCTGGATTCTGAGATGTCAGGTCGGAGTATCTCCAATGCAGCCCTGGCTCTCAGGGACCAGCCCAATCTTGAGGCCCAAGAATGGGAGGTGACTGCTAAGATCTTCCCAGAGCAGAGGGCCCAGCCCTGTTCCTGCAACTTCTAGCCTAACGAACATGATGAGGACAAGTCCTGGTCCAGGTGCTTAGTGAAGAAGAAGGCCAGTTGATCTGGGGTCTTCCCACTTCTGGTTCAGCCCAGGTGGGCTTCCTGGAAGTGGGTGCCAGCAGGCTCTGGACTGAATGACAGCCCTGATCACAATAAGGGCCTCCAGGACAGTGACTGCCCAGGCTGGAAGATGTTCCTCCCTATCCTCTCGAAGGAGATCCCCAGTCAGCTCCCACCCTGGAAAGATCCACAGCTAAGAGAAGGTCCTTCTTTCTCACTGCCCCTTCCAGGAAAAGCTCTTCCCTGAGATCCCACTGAGAGGGGCGACAGGGCCATCGCTGGCTGACCTCAGTTCTGCTGGGGGTCACCCCACATCTTGTTTCACCAGCTGGGTGCAGTTTCCCAACCTGGAGTGGAGTGGGGGGTCCACTGCCTAGGCAGAAGTCTTGCCCTCCACTTGCTCCGGGAGCCTCAGGGGACAGAGATGGGCCTGGCCAGTGTGACTCTGTGGCCAGCGCTCGGCTTCTGCCTGGGGCCAGGACACGTGTCCAGATTCTGTGGCCTCCCCACGGTCCAGCCCGCTGGCCAACCTCCTGGGGGAGGAACAGGGGCTGCAGAGGCTGGGGGAGGAGGCGAGTCTAGTGGCCCCCACGGGTGCTGGCAGTTCCAGGACAAAGGGCAAGACACTCTGGGTGGAGCAAGGGAGCAGGGCAGGGAGCAGCATGAAGATGAGAGCTGGGTGGAGTGGCCGAGGGGCCTGAGCCCAAGTTCTAGGCTCGGTTCCTCCTCTGGGTGACCCCCTGAGAGACAGAAGAGGAGAGCCAAAAATGGGGAAGGGGCTGAAATAGGCCAAGACTAAGGTAGAGGAAGGAAAAGGAACAGAAAAAGAGTATCAGAGGAGCAGCTTAAAGGGAAGGTCCCCAATCCAGGAGTCCCAGCACTAGTAAGGAGATTTTCTCCAGGCCAGGGCCCAGGGGTCAGGCAGGAGCCTTGGAGGTGGGCCTCCCTGTTTATAGTCCTTGCTCCTTTCCACAGAGCCTCACACTTCCCCCTGCCCTGCAAGGCTCACACTAGATGACCATCTGTGAGTGTCATCCATGTGCTGTGTCTGTCATAGGCATGTATGTGGTATATGTGTATGGTGTGTACCATGTGTCTGAAGCCCTCTGCCTCTAAGACGCTCACCTGCCCAGAGTCTTGGAGAGAGCCTAAGCACCAGGACAAGGCCTCTCTCTGAGTTCAGCCTCCTTGGTGGGGCTGAGTCTCTGCCCCTCCAGAGGCCCACCCAGGTGTCTCACTTGCCCTGTGAGGGGTGCAGAGGAGGCAGCCCCTTCTCCTTGGGTTCCCCCTACACAAGAGGTCCTTGGGCTCCCAGGAGCCACCCAGCCCCAGGTAGAGGGGGCCCTACTGACCAGAGGCCTCTGACTGACTCAGGTACAGAGTCAGCTCCAGGCCCAAAGACTCCCAGAGTGGGCCACAGAGTGTTTGCTGCATGCAAGGATCAATGTGTGTATGTGTGTGTGTGTGTATGCTTCCACACAGACATCAGGCACAAACATTCATATTTGTCCCCTTGTTGGTGAGCTCCAGCCAGTTAGCCTCACCCATTTGCCCATCATCTCCTCACCCAGAACCTCCAGTGGCTCCCAAGACCCCGGGGTACCAAGCTCTCTGTCACTAACCTGGCTTGGCCCTTCCTTCATGCTAATTCCTCCCTCAAAGCCCTGGCTATAGCCAGGCTGGTTCCCTCATTAGCCCTTGTCGTCATTCACTTTTTCTATGCAGAAGTTTAGCAGTATGTATATTTGCAGCTAGTCTATGTTTGTGGCATCTTCTCTGCATGATCAGAGTCAGGTGTGAGAATGTGCAAATTGGGGAAGAAACCCGATTTGCATTGCTGTGAGCAGAAAGGAAATTCATCAGCTCCTGTGATGAAAAAGCCTGGGATGGTACTGACTTCAGGCACAGCTGGTTCTCAGCTGTGCAAATCCGCGTCCCTCTCCCAGCCCTACTTCCCACTGTGCTACTCCACACCCACCCCCACACACCCACCCCACCCCCGACACACAGGCTCCCAGCAGGACAGCCTCCAGGCTCACATTCCCCTGCTTTGCCACCTAGGGAAAAGAAAATGATTTTTCCCAGTATTTCCAACAGAAGTCTCAGGGCTGACACCCATTGGGCAGGTCCAGGGCACGTGACTAACTTCCGGAGGCCAGGACTGGGGCAGCCCTGCCTGAACCACATGGTCGGAGAGTGGGAGAGAGCTGGTTCCCCAGAACAGCCCTAGAGGAAGGAAGTCAACGCTGGCAGCCAGGGACACCAGGGCTCAGATGACTGTATCCACGAGTGATGATCTGGGGCAGGGAGGGACACGCAATATTCCTGTCCTGGGTCTCACTCCAAGCCAGGATGCAGTCTAAAATCCTGGGGCTGGGAAGTCTGGGATTGGTATGCCATTGCTTGCAGTGCATATGGGGAAACTGAGGCCCAGAGGGTCAGGGTCACACAGTCAGTTAGGGCAGAGCTGGAGCTAGAACATGAGCCTTTTGACAGGGATCCTAACTGTCTACACAGAAGCATTCAATGCAGCCCAAGCTGCTTGCTGTGTGCCTGGGAGAGAGAGTCTGACTTATTGGCCTGGGATGTCCATCCCAGATCAACCAGTCAGACCTGGGATGAGGGTCCCGAATGTCATCATGTCACAGAAGGTTAGCCCTGAACCCCCAGGTTGTGCTGGGGGTTCCAAGCTCAACAAGCCCTGGCAGTGCTGATGCAGGGGGCTGAGGCCAGGGCTGAGACGTCCGTCAGCAAACCCTAGTCCAAGAAGAGGCCCCCCACCTCAAAGGCCAGGAGCAGCAGGGAAAGGTGCTGAGAGACTGAGTGCTGGGGCAGGAATAAATGGTAGGCAGATCGGTGTGGGGGTCAGAGAGACCCAGACATCCAGACCACTAACCACTGCCCCAGTCCGCAGCTGGGAGGGGGAGGGAAGCCTGGACCGCGAGGCCAGAAGAGGTCAAGGGGTGGAGAGGCCTTGATGGGCCCAGCGGGCCGCAGCAGGTTGAGGACGCTTGGCCAGAAAGGCCTGTTTACTCAGAGGCCCACGAGGTCAAGGCCCGAGCCCGGGGTTAATTATTAATGGCCACCCGGCTTGTGGCTGCCTGGTGTGGTGGAGGCCAGCAACCGGAGGCCCAGAACCGCGCCCCGGGTCACCCCCATCCAAGAGGGGCCCTGGAGCGCTCTCCTTCCCTCGGCTTCCAAAGACACCCCCAGCCACTCAGACACCCTCCTTCCCAACTCTGGCCAGAGAGAGGCCTGTTTTTCTGGCAGGGGAGAGCCATGGTGCTAGTATCTGTGGGGAACAGATACCAGAGGCCTGAGCTCACGGCGGGGTGGGGGGTGGACTGAAGGTGCTCTGGGGACCCCCAAAGGGGTCGTCACTTGTGTTTACCCTGAGCCAGGATAGCTGAAGTCCTGGTCCTACCGACCATCCTAAACGAGCCAGGACAGGCAGCTCCCTGAGTGCTGGGGACGCTTCCTCCCTCCCCATGGAGCAGGTGCTGACAGAGGCCAAATTAGCGGCTTTGGGGTTGCAAATCCCCGCTTTGTCCTGCAGATTAAGCTCTCCTATGGGGCTGGAGAAGGGAGCCTGAGGGGCCAGGGCTGGCCGCCCACCTCTCCAGCCTCAGCCCAGGCTCCCTCCCAGAGCCCACTCCTTCAGCATCTTATCATGCCCTCCCCAACCCCAACCCCAGGCAGCCTTGCCCCCATCCAACCCAAGATACAGGTTTCATAGGGGGACTAGAGTAATGGGGCGTGGCAGGGCAGATCAGCACCCCCAGTGCCCGCCTTGGAAGGAGGGGACCTTGTTGAACCCAGGGGCTGACTCAGTAACTCCACAGCCCAGGACTCTGCCTTTCTCAGGAATGATGGAGGGGTCAAAGCTCCTGGTCCCCCCGAGAGAGGCAACGCTTCAGAAGGGGCCCCCAAGAGGCAGAGCTCTCCTGGGACTTTTTACTCCCTCCTAGATTGGGATCATCAGCCTTGAAAGATTTTTGGTTTTATCTCTGGAGGCTGTGGTGGATGGGGCCTGTGGAGGGAGAAATGGGCAGGGAACCAGACTGACGTCCTGGCTCCACCCGGTGGGGCCCCTGGGACAGCAGGTTCCCGGGGGGGCACTGGAGGTCTCCCTTCCCTCGGGCTGTGCCCTCCCCTCCAAGATGTAAAGGGGGCAACCAGGCCCAGAGCCCCAGCCTGTGTTGCCCCCTGAGCATGTGCGGAGCATCCGGAAGGGCTTTAGGGCAAGTCCTCCAGGCCCGCTCCGGGCAAAGCATTTCTGTAGCTGCCTCTGGAAGCTCAGCCGAGACGGCCTTGGGCCCCAAGGAGCACTGCCAGCCCAGACCCTTCAGCGTCCACTTCAGGATACAATTGTTCCCTTTTTGAGACACCACTTCTGCCCAACCAGGAAATCCTGAACCAAGGCTGCCTGTCCCTCCCTGAGTCAACACTCGCTGAGAAGGAGGGTGGGGG
This sequence comes from Tragelaphus eurycerus, assembly GCA_935064755.1. Classification (NCBI taxonomy): domain Eukaryota; kingdom Metazoa; phylum Chordata; class Mammalia; order Artiodactyla; family Bovidae; genus Tragelaphus; species Tragelaphus eurycerus. Next base: position 13,984,489 of record CAKXYN010000020.1, read on the forward strand.
AGAAGGAAACAGGCCAGGGGACGCGGTTCGAGCTACGCCAGCCCCAGGAGTGCAGACCACACACACACACACACACACTCACAGAGATATGCACACAGGTGCACATAGATCCTCCTCATGCGCTCAGTCACCCATACACATGAAGACACCATGCCCACACAGGCACACACGTACAGACACACCCATACCTTCTCGTCGTTCACACCCACGCACAGTCAGAGTCACACATGTACACACAGACACACACACATGCCCAGGCCTTCCTGTCCCCAAGCTCCCACACACACCCACAGACCCAGATCCCCCCACTCCATTCTGCTTGCCCAGTGGTCTTCCCCCTGTTTGGTGCCCTCGCTTGAAGCCGCTAGCCACACGGCGCCCAGGAGCCCGCTCCTGGCAGCCTAGGAAGTCTGAGACCAGGATCGAGTACCTGAATCTCACTCAGGGTTCCATCTTAGGGGGCAGATACCACCTGGGACATCCTGGCACCTCTGCAGAAGCAGGGACAGGGAGGAGGAGAGGCAGCTGGGGCCAGACTGGAGGTGGGGCTGGAGGTGCCCACCACCCTTTCGTGGGAGGGGCACCCATCGGATGCGGATGGCTCTCTCATCAGACCAGACGCTCGCTTCCTGCAGGCCTGCCTGGCTACACAGGCCCTGGGACAGGGCCGTGCCTGGCAGTGAGCTTTCGACATGGACTGGCTGGGACAACAGCTGGGTGAAAGTGGAGAAGCTCTCTGTCCCCTGGGCTGGCTTCTGGGCCCAGGGAGGCCCCTGCCACCCACCGCCCAGCTCACTCCACAGCACTGAGATCTTGCCCACGGTTTCTGTCTCCGGAGCGGTGGGCGGGCAGCCCTGGGACATGCCTACACAAGGCTCCCTGGCGGCCACACGCCAAGCCAACGCCAGAGCCAGGCCAAGAGCAGGAGTCTCGGGCCTGCCCACCGCCCACGTCCCTCCCAGCCTTCTGCGCCTGCTCCAGCACAAGACCGCGAGACCCAGTCCTGACCCCCCAGAGCCCAGAGTCCTATCCACACACTAGCCCCCTCGTGCACCTGGGGGACAGGTGTCTTCCCCTGCAGGTCCCGCCCTCAGCAGCGTCCAGGGATCTTTGCAAATGTCAGTCTGGTCCTGTTCCTGGCCTGGCCCCCCAAAGGTGCTCCAGGCCCTTGTGTCTGCTGCCCTCCTCCCCACAGCGTCCTGTTGGGGTCAGGGTGGCAAGGCCGCCTCCCTGTTCCCACACTTGCTGCTCTGCCCATCTCTCTGGGCTGTCTCTCAAGCAGCTTGCTCCTGCCCCAGGGTTCCCTCTGGGTCTTTGCTCGGCTGGCCCTTCTCACTCAGGTTCAGGCTCTACTGCCTCCCACCCCAGGGACCCCTTCCTGAAGTAACCCCCAGTCTCTGTCCAGGGACACGCTGGCCATGCCCCCACTTTGCTGAACTCCCAGGAATGGCCCTGTCCTTGGCCTGACTTGTCCATATCTGTCTTCTCTGCTGGATTGTCAGCCCCATGAAGTAAGAACCTTGAAACCTGAAGGGGATCTGTCTGGCAGGTAGTTGGTGGGAGGTGTGCTGATGGTTGTTGAGTGAACGAGTGAGGGACACAGGGCAATACTGAACCCAAACTCAGGAGTGTGGAATAGGGAGGGCCTCGTGTCAGGTGTGGAAGCAGGCTTACAGGAGGCTCACTCACACCCCACGGGCGGGCCCAGCCGAGTGGGTGAGGAGCCCCTTGAATCAGCTCCCATGGGTTTACTGTGGTGGGGCACTCTGGCAGGTCCTACTCCCGGAACCTTCGGAATGTGTCCCCTGCCTGCCCAGACAACCCTGACCCACCCCCAGGAGCAGCCAGAACCCCCTCTCAGCCCCAAACCCCTCACCCACACACACAGCCACCCTGCCCTCCTCTGTCTCGTGGCTCCCTTGGCCCGGCAGTGCTGAGTGTCCATTAGAAGCTTCTGGGCACTTGCTAGGCTTCTCTCCACTGTCTTGGGCAGCTTGAAGGTGGATGAGAGGCCTGGTCAGAGGTCAGAAGGATGAGGGTTGGGCAAGAGGTCAGTGGGACAGGTCAGAGGACAAGGGATCCGTCAGGTCTAATGAAGCCCAGACTCAGGAAGGGGGTTACTCTGAACCCAGAAGATAAGGGCTTAGTTCACTGGTTAGTTGGTTAGTTAGCTCCCTCATTTGTTTGGCCCTCCATTTGTTGAGCATACACCATGTCTGAGTGAGGCCCCCGGGGACCACTGACTGGGTCAGTCTCAGAGTAGGGAGGCTTGGTTCTCGCCCTGGACCCTGGATCAGTCTTCCACAGATCCCAGCCCATAATATAGTCTGTGAGCGAATGATTTTTACACTTTTTAAAAGGTAGGAAAAAATCAGCAGATAACTCATATTCTGTGACATATGAACATGATGCAAAATGCATAAAGAAAATTTTATTGAAGTGCAGCACACCCTTTCACAAACACCCCATCTGTGGCTGCTCTTGCCCTGCAGTGGCAGCAGAATAGGAACCAAACAGGCCACAGAGCCTAAAAGATTTCCCATCTGAACTTTTACCGAAAAGGTTAGGTGCTCACTGCCCTGACTCTCCACCCTCCATCCGACGGGCTGTGGGCAGGCCAGCTCTGCGCCCAGCTCTGTTTCCCTCTCTGTTCCATGGGGTGAAGCTTCTTACCTCAGGCAGTTGCAGTAAGCACTCGGGGGTTTACAGCTTGCCCCTCCCCACTTTTCCTTTCCTTTTTCCTTCAAGGAACTGAGGGCTTACAAAGTCCGAGTTGGGCACAGGCCTGGTCTGACACCCAAGACCTGCGCTCAAGGGACACACACTGAGAGGCATGGAGACGGTATAGCTGGAGGTTCAGAGGAGGGTCAGGGAACCTGGCCTGGAGTGCAGAGAAGGCTCCTGGTGGTGGGGGCGGGGGACGGTGATGCCCAGGCTAAGTCTTAACATACAGGTAGAAATTTGCTAGGGGGAAAGGAGCAGGGAAAAGCATCGAGGGTGGAGGGAACAGCTTTAGCAAAGGTACAGAGGCTGAGAAAGGGGCAGGTCGAGACCTGGTGGAGGTGGTACGAAGCCAGGCCATGCAGGGCTTTGGGCCATAAGAGGTCACCCCTCATCTCCAGCCCCACCCCATCCCAACCTGGGTTTGGCTTCAGGCTGGCAGGGCATGTCAGGATCGGGCAGGGGAGGGGCATCCTCAGGCCTGCACTCCTGGGGCCCTGCCCTCGGCCAGCAGCGCCACTGGAACAGGAATCACTAGTGGTCAGGGCCGGGGGGCTCAGCCTGGCAGGGTGGGGGCTGCAGGAGCTGCCTGGCCCTGCCCCTGGCCCAGGGCAGCCGCCGGAGTCCAGGGACCAGGCAGACTGCCACAGGAGGGGAGCTGGCAACAAAGGCCTATTCTTCATGCTTAAAAAAGCCTTAAAACCTGTCCAACTTTCCTTCATTAGATGCTCCGGGATGTTTCCCCTTCGGAGGCTGCTCGAGATAACCTGGCTGATAAAGGCCTGATTCTTGGAGTCTTAATTATGGCCCCGAGATCTCCACGTAAACAATCAGCCAGAGCTTGTTCTCTGCCTCCCTTCGGTGCTAAGGGAGCACAAGCCAGGTGCCAAGCAGGAACCGGGTGACCCCAGGCTCCTGAGTTCTCTACACTGCCTCCCTGTGGGGCTGTCCCCAGGGAGCTGGGTGGCCAGGCCCTGGGCTTGATGCACGTCCCTCCACGGTGGCCACCGGTTTTGGATCCCAGAGCCACAGCCTCCTGACCACGTGGCCTCAGCCTGCTCATCCGTGAGTGACAGTGACAGTCATCAGACAGTGAAGGAGACCCCTGGCCCATAGCAAGTGCTCAGGAAATGTTGGACAGAACCTGTAGTGGAGAGGCACCATCCTGACCTTGACCCCTGCCCCAGCCCCTGGGAGGAAGCCTCTGAATTCTCAGCTCCAACCCCACTCAGCTGGACGAACAGGGAGGTGGACGTGAGCCCGGCCCCCAGCAGCTCTGCCCACATTTGCCCCCAAGCCCCACCCTAGGCCCAGGTGCCCACCAGGTGCCCTTGACTTCACATCGCCAGTGGATCAAGGTGGTCCAAGGTGGCAACTTGAGGACTGCCCTGGGTACCCTTCCTGGCACCCCTCCCCCCATGCCCTGTGCAATACCATGCCCTCCACCCTCACCCTAGGTACCCCTGAGGAGTCACCCAGGGAGGAAGCCCACCCTGTGCCCCCTGAGGGCAAGCTCGGGGACTTGGCAGGACGCATCTCAGCCTCATTTGAGAGAGAGGTTCTGCTCAGTACGAAGGATGCATTTGGGAGGAGATGGCACCCCCCACATGTTCACCCGGAGAGACCTGCACACACATACACATGATCCCCCCAACACCCATACACACCCACCAAGGCATGCACACACAAGGACGCTCCCCAGGCCAGGCCTCAGCAACTCAGCTCCTGGTGGGGCCATCTGCATGCGTGTGTGAGTGTGTGTGCCTGTGTGTGTGTGTGTGCTCGTGGGCCAATGGGGTGCTGCCCATGAAGTGTCTGTGTCAAGTGCAAGCGTGCCTGGGAGGAAGCAGGAAGAAGAGGAGGGCCAGAAGCCCTCTGGTCCCCTGTCTGAGGCAGGAAGGAGACAACAGTGACTATGCAATGTCCCAGGCCACTGTGGCCTTGAGCAGGGCTCACCCCGGAAGCCCTGAGGAGCTGGGGAAGAAGGCTTGTCAGGGCTGGGGCGCTGGCCTCTGTGGGCGCCGCCACCTCCCGGGGGCACATAGCCCCCGCTCCCTCTCTCTGTCCCTCTCTCTGTCCGTGCCTTGGTCTGGGACGACCAGCCTCCCGCTGGGCCTCCAGCTGAGACCAGCAAGCCATTTTGAACCATAATGAGAAGAGGAAGTTCCTGAGGCCCCAAAACAGGAACAGGAAGCTGGGAGGGGGTGTATGGATAGGGAACGGGGAAGGGGGACACGGGCACTCCGCTGATGCACACGGAGAGCCCCAGCCTTCCTGGGCCCAGCTCAGCTGCCGTGTCTGGGTGTCTCCACCTGATCGCAATGCCATGGGGCTTATCTGCCCGGCTGCCCCCACCCCAGAGCCAGGCTCCCTGAGGGGTCCTCAGATGCTGGCCAGTTGTCCACCTGGGCGTGTTCAATCATTCAGGCTCATCTGGTCCTGATCGAGAGGATTCCATGGGTCTGCTCGAACCTTCCTGTCCAGCCAAGCACTCTGTCTGGCCACACCACCTCTCCCTGGCCCTGGCGCGTGGCCATGTGGGACTCTCCACTGGGCTGGCCCACCACGTCTGTGTGACCACCTGACCACTCCCCTGACCAAGCACACGACTTGCCATCTCCCTGGCCGTGGATCTGATGACTCCTAGCCCCAGCCTGTTTTCTCAGCTGCCTTGTGAGACATGGTAAGTCTCCAGCCATACCCTCACTTGGTAACAGGACACAAGACTGTCCTGACCCCCCTTCAGCAAAGCGGGAGAAGCTGGGGTTCTGCTGCCCAAATACCCCTGCCTCACCCCACATCCTGAGGTGGGAGGGCCTGGGGCCTTCGTCTCCCCTCTGCTATGTGGGGTGGGAGATGGCATGTCTGAGAACACCATGTCCCTGACAGAGGCACAGCAGTGCACAGAATCACGTGCCAACCTCCAGACCTGGGGAGTGCCCGGCTCACGCAGGGCCCAGGCAGGGGTGGAGGTATGGAGAACAGGAAGGTGCGTTCACTCAGGGAGCACACGGCTGCTCCTCCTCCCGGCTTTGGAGGGAGCGCCTGCAGAAAGACTCTGGGGCGAGTGGGCGGGGGCGGGAGCCCAGGGGCCCCGAAAGGCAGATGTCACCAATTTCAGTTCTGCCCCAGCCAGTCTGAGGCAGCCTGGGACTTCCCAGAGTGGAAGGACAGGCTGGGGGGCCAGGCCACTTGGAGACAGGGGGACCCCTTCCTCGTCCCAGCTGGGCGCCATCTGCAAAGGAAGCAATAGAAGTTCTGGGGATCCAGGGTGGGCTGGGTGGAGCTCCCTGGGGTCCCCACACTCTCCTTGATCCTCCAGAGCAGGTCCCTCTGGTATACCATGCCAGTCATCTCCAACCCAAGATCTTGGCAACAAAGGAAATTATTGGCCTTCTTGTTCCCACAGATGAAGGTTATAAAGGGCACACCTGCACCCAGAGGCATCTAGAAAGACTTCCAGGAGGGGAGAGGGGTGGGTGCCACGTGGATGCCTCTACCCACGCCAAAGGACCAAGCGGAAGCCACAAGAGCCCCTGCCCCAGTTGGCTCCATCATCTCAGCTCCTCGTGCTCATCCCCCAAAGAGGGAACGCGGGGAGCAGGTGGGGTGGGTGGGCAAAGCCCCCTGCCTCAGCCTCCGCCTTCCCCTTGCTCGCAGCCCAGCCAGGCGGGCGGTCAGCACTGGAGCCAGCAGGGAAATGGGCCCCCGGGTAGGGAACACTTCTGACTGGACCGTGTTCTTGGGAGATCAGTTGTGAAACTCGCTTCAAACCCCCAAACCACAAAAACGGCCGATTTTCCCAGCCCTGTTCTCACGTTTCTCAGATCAGCCTAGGAGTCTTCAGTGTTTCCATCCGAGAGACGCCAGGCCAGCCGCCAGCCCCTGGGGGGGACGAGGAAACGGGGCACGAGAGACTAGGGTGCTGCGGAGGCCCCTCCATCCTTCCCCACAGGGCACCATTCTGGCCAGTGTGTCTGGAAACGTGGGGTCCGGACTGGGGGCAAGGGCTGGGCCTGGTGCAGGAGACTGGAAATCCGGACAGAGGCATCTCGAAGCTGCTAGAGGCCGCGGGGGAAGGAGAATTTGAGAGCACCCTTCTCTCAAGGGTGGGGGACGGTGGAGGGGTCTGGCTGGGAGAGGATTAGCCGGTGGGTAACTGGGAAGATGCCCTTCAATTTGAAGGAAGGTCCCAGCGGTGTCCCCTGCTGTCTTCCTCCTCCGCCAGGGGCACAGCGCACTTGGTTCTAGTTCTTTCTCCTCGGGGCTGTGACAGCAGAGAAGGAGGCTCTCGTCAGGCAAAGACTGACGTGGGGACCCTCAGAAGTCATCAGAACCCCAAGAAGCCGTCCTGCTTTTCTCTGCTGGATAGGAATGATGGCAAAAGCCACCTGAGAGAGAGAAGCTGCCTGTAGTTGCTTCGGATGGCGGTTGCCTCGAAGTCTCAAGGCCCCAGTCCCTGCTGCAGGAATGCAGGCTAGTCTCTGCACCCCACCTCGGCTGCCTTCCTGGGGCCAGATGCCCCCGCCCCCACCCCACCCCCACACACAGAGGAAGCCAGGTGAGGCCTCACCCCTCCCCGTGCCACGGCCCCCTCCTGCTGCCAGCAACCCCCCGCCCGAGGGCCTGCCCTCCACACGGCCTGCCACCCTTCACCCCTGTCTGCCACCACGGCCGCCTGTTTCCAGCTGGAACCTCCTTGAGTCTGGGACAGAAACTCTAACCGGATTAACTTCAGCAGTGATTTCTGAAAGCAAAACATTGCTGAGAAAAATACCGAGCTTTAGCTTTGTGCGTGCTGCTTGGTATTTTTCTCTTTCCCTGAACTGTCACCTCTCTTTAAAATGCCGCATAAGAGGTTAACTGATGCCATGCTCCCAGTGTTAATCTCTAGGGTAGGCCATACTGGCTGTGGGACTACATGTAGGATCTGAAAGCTGCCTGATGTAAGAACTAATACCTCCAGTCCACTGGCAGGGCCCAGAGAATCCTGCCTGGGGAGCCTGTGACCTGGATTCCCTGAAGCCACGGCCAGGGCAGCAACAGAATCTAGGAGGTCCTCACAGACAGGGGGTCCCACTTGAGGGGCAGGGTTGAGGGTGCCCATGAGCCAGGTGACTGGGGTGCCCACCAGCTGATGAGAAGCATAGGGGACAGTGGGGACAGATGTGTGTCTCCATCTCTCTTGTCTCTCTGTACTTGGGTTTGCAGGCCCATGTCTCTGAATTTGCCTGGGTGTTTGTCTATGTGGCAGTTCTTGGGCATTGCCTGTGAGTATGTTTGTGTGATTTTCTGTGTGGGCCTGCAAGCATCCACCTCTCTGTTCATGCAACCACTGTCTAATGGGCCTGGTCCTGGGCCAAGTCCTGGATAGGGGGGTGGAAGACTCGGTCCCTACCTCATCACACCCAGTCTGGTGAGAGATGGATGGGACACAAGGAATCACCCTCTGAAAAGCGTAGCCCACTGTGATGATGGAAATCCATGCTGTGCAGATAGAGAATGGGATGGGGGGAGGTGAGCAGAGCCCCTGAGACAGTGCGCTGATGGGAACACTTGATGCTCTAAGAAAATGACATGAAAGCTGAGTGAGCCAGGACACATGGAGTTGGCCAGATGGGTGAGAAAGGAAAGTTTTCCAGGCAGAGGGAACAGCATATGCAAAAGCTGGGGCACAGAGGAGGATAAGGAGGCCAGGGTGGCAGAGCAGAGACAGCTGAGAGACAGTGCGGGGAGAGGGCATGGGGTGGGGCCGGAACTGGACATAAAATCTTGGAGGCCACAGTGACAATACGGGGCTGGTCCTGAGCACTGCAGGAGAGTTTGGTAGGAAGGGCTACACCGTCTGCTAGGAGAACGCACTGCACCGGGCCTGGGGCAGGGCTGAGAAGTCATCGAGGTAAGAGAGTGGAAGGCTAAGGGGCAAAGCTTGGCGATGGGGGAAGTGTGCAATGGTGGCTTCCTGTGTATGTGTGCGCACGTATGCACGCGTGCCTGTGTGGGTGTGCACACACCCACCAGGTGCCGGGGCCTCACACTCAGACCTCTCCCTCTCCCCTGCCAACCTTGCACCCGTATCCCCCCACCGCCTCGCCGCGGACATGACAGTGACGGTAAGAAGGGCTCGGTGTTGCAACTGCATTTCCTCTCGGACCCAGGGCCACCAGAGATTAGCTGAGAGCCCCGTGTGCGCCAGGCGATAACACCCCCACTCCCCCCGTTTCCTAATCTCTGATTCATTTCCAACTGATAACAGGACGAGGGCCCATGGGCGACTAAGAAATGCCCCAGCAGGTCCTGCCAAGACTGTGGCTGGGCTGCCTACAGGGGCCCTTGGACAGCAAGAGCCTCAGAAAGATGAGGGTCGGGGGTGAGCATGGAGGGTGAGAGAGACAGAGAGAGAAGCAGAGAGACAGGGAGATGGAGACAGACACAGCAGACGCAGAGGAGCCAGGGTCGGCGTAGGGTGATAGGGAAAGAGAGATAAGGAGAGAGAAACACGGAGAGCAAGACAGACAGACTGACAGATGTATAAATATAGAAAGAGAGGGGTTGGGAGTCCCAGGGGCTGGATGGGCTTACGAAAGAGAGAGAAAAACAGAAGAGACTGAGACAGAGACAAAGAGAGAAGAGGTGACCCAAGGTCAGGAGAGATGGGGGCGGTGGGCTGCCCTGGCCGTCCCCAGGCACTGCGCATGCGGCCAGAGAACAGGGAGCCAGAGGTGGCGGCTGGTCTTGCTGACTCGATCTCTGCCAGACACAGGCCCCAGCTGGGAGCAGACCCCCACACACATACCACACACCCACCCGCACTGGCCTCAGAGCCTCTAGAGGAGCAGAGGGCTATGGGCTGCACGGCTGTGGGGCTGATGGAGCCAGGCTCCCTGGCCTCAGGGCTCACCAGAATGGGGAGCTCAGCCAGGGCAGAAGGGATAGAGGAGCCCCCCCGCAGTTTATTTGTATCCTGCTAAGGTCTGGTGTGGGCTTCCCCAGTGGCTCAGTGGCAAAGAATCCGCCTACAGTGCAGGAGACTCGGGAGATGTCGGTTCGATCTCTGGGTCGGGACCCAACCCACTCCAGTATTCTATCCTGGAGAATCCCATGGACAGAGGAGCCTGGGGGGCTACACTCCATGGGGTCACAAAGAGTCAGACACAACTGAAGCAGCTGAACACACAAGGTCTGGCAGGGCTGGAGTAAAGCTGGACAGTCAAGGTGGGGTGGGAGGGACTCAGCTTAGAGACAGGGGGAGCAGAGGGCCAGGCCACCTCTGTGCCAGGACCAGAGGGAAGCCAGTCTGGCCTCAGCTCCCCTCCCAGGTCCAGCTGTCTTCTGGAGTCAGAGCCTAAGCTCATGCCCTGTAATGCTCAGAGGAGGGGAGGTGGGCTCCAGGAGCTCTGGGAATCTGGCTCCCCTCCCTCGCTCTTAGGCCAGGCCCCTCCCTAACAAGAGACAGAAAAACGCAGACAGACAAGCTGCCTTCTTGAGCAGCACCAGGAGCTGGGCAGGCTGCATAGGCTTCTGGGCTCTGGTCTTCAGGGAGAAAGGGGGTTCCGCGGAGCAGCCCAGCCAGAGGCTGAGGGCTTCCCAAAGGGGAAGGGACAGCAGGCCTCTGGGTAGAGGAACTGCATGAGCAGGTGCAGGATAGGCAGCGTCTGGAGATAACAAGGGGCAAGGAGCAATTCTCCAAACCTGGTGGACCTCATCCTGAGGGCAGAGCTGAGCTCTGGAAGATCCCCAAACAAGAGGACCCAAGTCCCCCATGGGCATTTTAGTAAGTCCCTTCATCCCAAAGCCCCCAGCCCAGACCCACAAAAGATAGCACAAGCTGCTTAGCCAGGGTCCCCTGGCCCAGGCCTGCTCAAGGAGGCTCACCTCGCCCCCTCCTGGGGCAGGCCAGCCTCCCCTCTGATTTGCCATGCCTGCCCCGATGCCCTGACTGCCGAGACCACAGGAAACGCTGCCCCAGCTCAGCACTTCCCTTTTCTGAAATCTGCCCCCAGCAGCCTGGTGGCCAGGGAAGGCAGACTTCCCGCTGCCCCCACCCTGGTCTCTTCCCACCGGTCACAAGTGGTTTGTTCCTGAGCTTCCCTGGGCAGAGGTGACCTTGCCTCAACCACAGATCAGTTATTTATCAGAACAGGAAAGATGGCACCAGAGATATGTCTTCACCCCCACCAAGAGGGCTTGGCCTGCTCCAACGACCGCACGCCTGCTCCCCACATCACAGCGAAGCGTGTGGCCGGCTCGTGCGGGCTGCACAGGGGAGGGAGCTGAGTCGGAGGCCTCATGGGCAGGCAGGGCAGGCCTGGGTGAGGCTCTGAGGGCAAGCTGGGAACACTGAATCTGATGGGACCCACTTTTCCTCCAGATGCAGTCTCAGTCTTAAGACTCCTCTGTCCCCTGACTCCTGGGGTCAGAATCCCAGACCACTTCTCTGTCCCTCATGTCCATCACAGACCTAGGTCTTGGTGCCTGTGGATTCAGAGGCCAGTTGTGAGAAAAGGAAGAAGAGGTTATCAGGGTTCTTTAACAGCGGCAATGTAGGCAGTTTAGCCTGAAGAACTAATCCTGTATTGTTGAGGGCTGTCCTATGCATGGTAGAATGTTTAACAGCATCCCCAGCCATTATCTACTAAATGCCCACCAGCACCACCAGTCGCAACACTCAAAACTGTCTCCAGATATTGACAACCAGTCTCTAGGAGGACAAAAATGTCCCAAGTTGATAACCAGTGATCTAAGTATATCAAAAGGCCCTGGTTTCATGGCTAGAAAGTTCTTGGTCTCATTTGGCCTCTTTTACAGTTTTTTGCTAGAAGGTTGCAGATTCAAAGGGTTTCCCTGGTAGCTTGGCTGGTAAAGAATCCACCTGCAATGCAGGAGACCCCAGTTCGATTCCTGGGTCAGGGAAGATCCCCTGGAAAAGGGATAAGCTACCCATTCCAGTATTTTTGGGCTTCCCTGGTGGCTCAAACTGTAAAGAATCTACCTGCAATGCAGGAGGCCTAGGTTCGTTCTCTGGGTTGGGAAGATCCCCTGGAGGAGGACATGGCAACCCACTCTAGAATTCTTGCCTGGAGAATCCCCATGGACAGAGGGGCCTGGCAGGCTATAGCCCATGGGATCACAAAGAGTCAGACATGACTGAACTACTAAATACAGCACAGCACAGACTCAAAAGACTGTAACTGATCAGAATCTGGGGTTCCTGGGAACTGGAGGACGTGTTTGAAGCATCTGCGCTTTCAGGCCCCATCTGGGATTCTGGGCATCACTGTGTCACAATCTGGAGCCAGAAAGAGGAGTCATGGAACTGGAAAGGGGAAGGTAAAGGTGGGAGGTTTCATTCAAAGGAAGATCCAGGAGATATACTGAGGGGAGTCATGACTCATGACTCATGAGTTGAGTCATCTAGAGGCCCTCAGGTTCTTGGGCCACAAAAGCTGGGGAAAGCTACAGAATCTGTCAGAACACAGGGACAGGATATTTGTCCTGGACTCCTTGAGGTTGTAAGCTGGTATTGATGTCCTCACGTAAGGCTCAGGCCTAAAAGGGCTGCTCTGAACAAAGTAGACTTATAAAGCTGACCCAAGAAATGAAACTTATCATCCTCCTTAGAACAGTGGGTAGGAAAAATAAGTCATCTGTCAGAAAACAAAACCCTAGCCAGAGATACAAATAGGTATGGGATTCAAATTTACACAATCCAGCCCTAAGTCTAGAAATTAATATAAAAACTGATGAAGAACTATAAAACTTACTTCTAACCACTTTGTATGAACACTTCCACCCAGGGCAATTTCTACAGAAAAACAATCCCTGGTGAAGATGAGCTCACAATAAAAAGAAATTACGAAGAATCTGAGAAAGCAAGTCACTGCATCAGCAGGAGATCTTAGATGTATTAATAGATACTAGAACAGGGGTGGCTGTGAGAGGAGTTACCTCGCGTCCAAGGCCAGGGGCGGTGGCTGGAAGGAGCTACCCCGCGTCTGAGGTCAGGGCAGGTGGCCTAGAGGAGCTGTCCCGCGTCTGAGGCCAGGGGTGGCAGCTGGAAGGACCAACCCCATGCCCAAGGAGCCTTGGCTGAGTGGGTGCAGGAGGGCCTAGAGGAGCTATCCCATGTTGAAGGTCAGGAAGGGTGGCGGTGAGGAGATACCCCTCGTCCAAGGTAAGGAGCAGCGGCTGTGCTTTGCTGGAGCAGCCATGAAGAGACACCCCATGCCCAAGGTAAGAGAAACCCAAGTAAGATGGTAGGTGTTGCAAGAGGGCATCAGAGGCAGACACACTGAAACCATACTCACAGAAAACTAGTCAATCTAATCACACTAGGACCACAGCCTTGTCTAACTCAATGAAATTAAGCCATGCCCTGTGGGGCCACCCAAGATGGGTGGAGAGATCTGACAGAATGTGGTCCACTGGAGAAGGGAATGGCAAACCACTTCAGTATTCTTGCTTTGAGAACCCCATGAACAGTATGAAAAGGCAAAATGATAGGATACTGAAAGAGAAACTCCCCAGGTCAGTAGGTGCCCAATATGCTACTGGAGATCAGTGGAGAAATAACTCCAAAAAGAATGAAGGGATGGAGCCAAAGCAAAAAGAATACCCAGCCGTGGATGTGACTGGTGATAGAAGCAAGGTCCGATGCTGTAAAAAGCAATATTGCATAGGAACCTGTGATGTCAGGTCCATGAATCAAGGCAAATTGGAAGTGGTCAAACATGAGATGGCAAGAGTGAATGTTGACATTCTAGGAATCGGCAAACTCAAATGGACTGGAATGGGTGAGTTTAACTCAGATGACCATTATACCTACTACTGCGGGCAGGAATCCCTCAGAAGAAATGGAGTGGCCATCATGGTCAACAAAAGAGTCTGAAATGCAGTACCTGGATGCAATCTCAAAAATGACAGAATGATCTCTGTTCATTTACAAGGCAAACCATTCAATATCACAGTAATCCAAGTCTATGCCCCAACCAGTAACAATGAAGAAGCTGAACGGTTCTATGAAGACCTACAAGACCTTTTAGAACTAACACCCAAAAAAGATGTCCTTTTCATTATAGGGGACTAGAATGCAAAAGTAGGAAGTCAAGAAACACCTGGAGTAACAGGCAAATTTGGCCTTGGAATATGGAATGAAGCAGGGCAAAGACTAATAGAGTTTTGCCAAGAAAATGCACTGGTCATAGCAAACACCCTCTTCCAACAACACAAGAGAAGACTCTATACATGGACATCACCAGATGGTCAACACCGAAATCAGATTGATTATATTCTTTGCAGCCAAAGATGGAGAAGCTCTATATAGTCAGCAAAAACAAGACCAGGAGCTGACTGTGGCTCAGATCATGAACTCCTTATTGCCAAATTCAGACTTAAATTGAAGAAAGTAGGGAAAATCACTAGACCATTCAGGTATGACCTAAATCAAATCCCTTATGATTATACAGTGGAAGTGAGAAATAGATTTAAGGGCCCTAGATCTGATAGATAGAGTGCCTGATGAGCTATGAAATGAGGTTCGTGACATTGTATAGGAGACAGGGATCAAGACCATCCCCATGGAAAAGAAATGCAAAAAAGCAAAATGGCTGTCTGGGGAGGCCTCACAAATAGCTGTGAAAAGAAGAGAAGCAAAAAGCAAAGGAGAAAAGGAAAGATATAAACATCTGAATGCAGAGTTTCAAAGAATAGCAAGAAGAGATAAGAAAGTCTTCCTCAAAAATCAATGCAAAGAAATAGAGGAAAACAACAGAATGGGAAAGACTAGAGATCTCTTCAAGAAAATTAGAGATACCAAGGGAACATTTCATGCAAAGATGGGCTCAATTAAGGACAGAAATGGTATGGACCTAACAGAAGCAGAAGATATTAAGAAGAGATGGCAAGAATACACAAAAGAACTGTACAAAAAATATCTTCATGACCCAGATAATCACGATGGTGTGATCACTGACCTAGAGCCAGACATCCTGGAATGTGAAGTCAAGTTGGCCTTAGAAAGCATCACTACGAACAAAGCTAGTAGTGGAGGTGATAGAATTTCAGTTGAGCTACTTCAAGTCCTGAAAGATGATGCTGTGAAAGTGCTGCACTCAATATGCCAGCAAATTTGGAAAACTCAGCAGTGGCCACAGGACTGGAAAAGGTCAGTTTTCATTCCAATCCCAAAGAAAGGCAATGCCAAAGAACACTCAAACTACTGCACAATTGCACTCATCTCACAAGCTAGTAAAGTAATGCTCAAAATTCTCCAAGCCAGGCTTCAGCAATACGTGAACTGTGAACTTCCTGATGTTCAAGCTGGTTTTAGAAAAGGCAGAGGAACCAGAGATCAAATTGCCAACATCCGCTGGATCATGGAAAAAGCAAGAGAGTTCCAGAAAAACATCTATTTCTGCTTTATTGACTATGCCAAAGCCTTTGACTGTGTGGATCACAGTAAACTGTGGAAAATTCTGAAAGAGATGGGAATACCAGACCACCTGATCTGTCTCTTGAGAAATTTGTATGCAGGTCAGGAAGCAACAGTTAGAACTGGAACAACAGACTGGTTCCAAATAGGAAAAGGAGTACGTCAAGGCTGTATATTGTCACCCTGTTTATTTAACTTCTATGCCGAGTACATCATGAGAAATGCTGGACTGGAAGAAACACAAGTTGGAATCAAGATTACAGGGAGAAATACCAATAACTTCAGATATGCAGATGACACCACCCTTATGGCAGAAAGTGAAGAGGAACTAAAAAGCCTCTTGATGAAAGTGAAAGTGGAGAGTGAAAAAGTGGGCTTAAAGCTCAACATTCAGAAAATGAAGATCATGACATCCGGTCCCATCACTTCATGGGAAATAGATGGGGAAACAGTGGAAACAGTGTCAGACTTTATTTTTGGGGCTCCAAGATCACTGCAGATGGTGACTGCAGCCATGAAATTAAAAGACGCTTACCCCTTGGAAGGAAAGTTATGACCAACCTAGATAGCATATTCAAAAGCAGAGACATTACTTTGCCAACAAAGGTTCATCTAGTCAAGGCTATGGTCTTTCCTGTGGTCATGTATGGATGTGAGAATTGGACTGTGAAGAAGGCTGAGTGCCGAAGAATTGATGCTTTTGAACTGTGGTGTTGGAGAAGACTCTTGAGAGTCCCTTGGACTGCAAGGAGATCCAACCGGTCCATTCTGAAGGAGATCAGCCCTGGGATTTCTTTGGAAGGAATGATGCTAAAGCTGAAACTCTAGTACTTTGGCGACCTCATGAGAAGAGTTGACTCACTGGAGAAGACTCTGATGCTGGGAGGGATTGGGGGCAAAAGGAAAAGGGGACGACAGAGGATGAGATGGCTGGATGGCATCACTGACTTGATGGACGTGAGTCTGGGTGAACTCTGGGAGTTGGTGATGGACAGGGAGGCCTGGCGTGCTGCGATTCATGGGGTCAAGAGTCGGACATGACTGAGCAACTGAACTGAACTGAATAGAAATTTTGAATTACTAAGGAGATAGAAGCAGAAGTGGAAGACATAATAAAAATATTACTTAAAAATAAAGAGCAGATAGATTTCAAAGGATATCAAATAGTCATCACAGTATAAAACAAAAGTTCAGTGGATGGATTATATAGCGAATTAGCTATGGTGGAATAGGGAACTGGAAAACACATCTGAATAAATTTCATGAAATGCAGCACAGAGATATAAAAACAAGGAAAAATAAGATACAAAGTCTCTTAAAGGATAAAATGAAATGGTCCAAGAAGGTCCAACATGCATGTAGTAGGGATTCCAGAAGGTGAAAGCAGGAAAAACTCAAGACTTAATGGTTGAGAAATGTCCATAATTAAAGAATAAATCCTCACACTGAAGATGCACACTGAGTCCTAAGAAGCATAAATAAAAAGAAATTCACATAATAGTAAAACTGCAGAACTTTAAAAACAAAAAAACATTCTTAAAAGTACCAGAGAGAAATGCGGAATTACACGAAAGAATGATGGTTCGCCTGACAACAGACTTCTCCTCAGCAGCAATGGATGCCAGAGGAGTAGAGAACCAAACATTCCAGGTGCTTAGGGAGATAACTTTCCATCAAGAATCCCGCGCTCCAGTAATGTCACGTCATGTGTTAGTCGCTCAGTCACGTCTGACTCTTTGCGACCCACGGCCTGTAGCCCACCAGGCTCCTCTGATCATGAAATTCTCCAGGCAAGAGTACTGGAGTGGGTTGCCACTTCCTTCTCCAGGGGATCTTCCCCACCGAGGGGCTGAACCTGGGTCTCCTGTGCTGCAGGCAGGCTCTTCACTGCCTGAGTCACTAAGTTGTGTCCACACTCCACTAAACTGAAGTGAAATAAAGAGTTGGGGTGCAAGCAGTGGGCTCGATCTGTGTGAGAAGATAGCTTTCATGATCAGGAGTAGAACTGAGGGCCTTCAAAGCAATCGTGGTGGAGGGCAGAGTATACAGATGGGCCAGTCTGGCCTCGTGGAGAATGGCTTACTTTTGATGGACACATGAGACAGGAAAGTGGTGAAAGGCAAGGTCAGAAACTATTCCAGAAAAGAACACGATAAAGCGGCAAGAGAAGTCCAGCATGACAGTTCTGTATGTGGTTTTCACGAGTTGTAGGGTGAGGTCAAAAGCCACTAAGGACCCCTTTAGCCCTGGAGCACTGGCTTCAGAGTGCAGCCACATCTTCCCTACATCTCCACCTGACCTGCTCTTTGTGTTCCATTCCATTGCTCCCTCTTTTTCCCTGACCCCTCACCAGACGCAAACTCTCTACTCCATGAACTCCCTATGAAATATCTTGCGAGCTATGTCGATTCAGTCATGTCCAATTCTTAGCAACCCTGTGGACTGTAGCCCGCCAGGCTCCTCTGTCCATGGGGTTCTCCAGGCAAGAATACTGGAGTCAGTTACCATGTTCTCTTCCAGAGGATCTTCCCAACGCAGAGATCCAACCTGCATCTCTTATGTCTCCTGCATTTGCAGGCGGGGTCCTTACGACTAGTGCCATGTGGGAAGCTCATGAACTATTTTAGATGATTTTTTAAATATTTATTTATGGCTGTGCTATAAATAAATATTAAAAATAAAACTTCAAGGAGATCCAACCAGTCAATCCTAAAGGAAATCAGCCCTAAATATTTATTGGAAGGACTGATGCTGAAGCTGAAACTCCAATATTTTGACCACCAGATGCGAAGAACTGACTCATCGGAAAAGACCCTGATGCTGGGTCTGAAGGTAGAAGGAGAAGGGGATGACAGAGGATGAGATGGTTGGATGGCATCACCAACTCGATGGACATGAGTTTGAGTAAGCTCTGGAAGTTGGTGATGGACAGGGAAGCCTGGTGTGCTGCAGTTCATGGGGTCACAAAGAGTTGGACATGACTGAGCGACTGAACTGAACTGAACAGATGGCTGTGCTGAGTCTTTGATGCTGCGTGGGCTTTTCTCTAGTTGCAGGGAGCGGGGACTACACTCTAGTTGTGGTACACAAGCTTCTCATTGCGGTGGCTTCTCTTGTTGTGAAACATGGGCTCTAGGGCACACAGGCTTCAGTAGTTGCGGTTCCTGGGCTCTAAAGCACAGGCTCAGTAGTTGTGGCGCACCAGCTTAGTTGCTCTAAGGCATGTGGGATCTTCCTGGACAAGGCATGTGGGATCTTCCTGGATCTTTCTAGACATAGAACCTATGTCTTCTGCCTTTGCAGGCTGATTCTTTACCACTGAGCCATCACGGAAGCCCTATCTTAGATTATTTTTATCTGGACTTCTGTGTTCTTTCCCTATGAGACGCCCACCCCAGGATCAGTATAGACTCACCTGTGCTTCGCACACAAGTCTTCCATGGTTCCCTTTCCCTGGGGGTGGCCAGGAAGTGTGCCCCGCTCACTCATCAGAAGCGGTACACAGGCTCAGCCACACCACAGCTGCCCTTAGACAGAGCAAGGCTTCAGTAAAGCTAGAGGACTCGAATGCCTACAACCACCCCCAGGACCACTCTGAGAAGCTCCCATCTCAGCACCTGCGACTCAAGGGGTCAAGGGGTCCTGTGAGTCAGCCTGAAGCACAGAGAGAAATGGATAAAACCATCTATTACAGTGGAGTCATGCTCTCATCACTTCCTGTCATCCCTGGCCTGTCCTCCGGGAAGTTACGGAGGAAAATTTCTAGTACTCCACGTAGGAATCCTCAGAGGCAGGAATTCACCCACTGTGAAGCCGGCACAGCTCCCCTGATGGGCGACACAGGGCTTAGAACAGACGCCCACGCCCATCTGCATTGGGTGGTCAGGTCATGTGTATTGAGTGGTGGGGTGGTGGCCTACATCTTGGCACCACTGGCACTGTTAACTGGACAGTTAACCTGGAACTGTCCTCTAAAGACTTCCAACCTGTTCCTGCCACAGGGTCTTTGCACTCCCTGTTCCTCTGCCTAGTACACCCTTCCCCCTTAGAGTCATTTTGTTGGTTCCTTGTCATACACATCTCAGCTCAAGTGTCACCTCCCAGGGAGGAGATCACCTCTGACCCCCTCAGCTAAAACCCTACGGCCACTCTCATCACCCTCATCATTCTGATGGGTATCCTTCATGGCCTTTATCAAAAGCTGAAATTACGTCATTTTCTTATTTGTTTACTGGTTGATCATTGCCTCTTCACAGAATGTCAGCTCTCCAAAGGCAGGGTTGAACACACCTTGCTCACTGCTGAGTTCCCAGTGCCTGGTGCAACAGAGAGCACATGGCAGGTTCTCAACAGATGCTGAGCAGGAGCGACTTCAAAACCCAGAGGGCATCAGAGGTGGACAATGCCAGCCCTGGACTCCAAGCCTCAGGCCACCCTGATGACTCCCTACCCAACAGGGCTTACTCGGCCTCACCCTCCCAGCTGTTTCCTGGCCCTGGCCTTGGAGGCTGGACCCCACAATGGAGCCCGGGACCTAAACCGTCCCAAGTTCACATCCTGGCACTGCCAGTAGTCAGCTGTGGGACCCTGAACACGTGTCTAGGCCTTGGCTTCTTCATCTGTAACATGAGTCTGCCCAGCAGGGATCCTGGGAAGATGAACTGGAATAAGAGGCTTCAACATGGTTAGGTTCCCAATGGGTGCGCCGGCAGAGCGGGCCTTTGAGCCTCGAGGGAGGCCAGCTGAATGGCCTGCAGCATTTCCCAGAGTCTGGGAGCAGGGTTCCCAGCAGCTGACTGGGTGGCTGACTAAGGCCCTTCCTTCCCAGGAGCAGCCGCCCCCACATCCAGGAAGAATGGCAGGCGGGCACCCGCCTGGCACTGGAGACCACTTCCTATTTTCATCCTACCCTATGAACATGCCTCCTGCCAGAGCGGGCCGGACTGCCATCCTCCACAAGGGCCAGAGCCTGGCGCTGGGCAACGGTGGCCTGCTGCAGACCCGGTTGAGGGCTGGGGTCCAATTAGACCCAGTCAGGGGAGCTTTCTGAGAGGAGCCCCTCACCCTCAGTGTTCGCCGGGGCTGCCTCCTCCCCCAGACCCTCTACTCAGCAGGAGGCTGCTGGCAGTGAAGGCTAGTGGGCACTGACTGGAGCAGACAGTGATCACCCTCAGGGGTCAGTGACTGGCTCTCTGTGCCCAAAGAACCACTGTGTGAGCCGGGACTCAGCCCTGGCTACACCTTTTGCTATCCGGTCACTGCCTTTCTGGGCCCCAGACCAGGAAGGGGTGGCAGCCTGGATGGTTTAGAACCCCACTGCCCACCACAACTGACCTCTGGATAGAGCCCCACAGGACTAGGGAAAAGCTTACTCCTCCTGGGAGCCACGCCACCAGGGCCCCACTGGCCTTCACCGCCCCGCCCCCTCCGATCATCCACAAGTGGCCCAGGAGAGCCTTGGGCACTTTCCAGCAGAAAATCCGGCTCCAGCGCTGGAATGTCAGGCAGACTCAGTGGGTCAGAGGTGTCAGAGGCCCTGCTCTTCAAGATGGGACCTCTGCTCTGACCAGCTCAGGCTCAGGGACCAAGACTGGCCTGGCTTCAGGGTCTGGGAAAGTTCTCAGGCCCTGGAGCAGGTGGGGGTCTTGGCCCAGGCCAGGAGTGACACCAGAAGTCACGCCACTCATTCGGGGCACAAGACACGGGGACCCCTCCTTTTGAACTCCTGCGGAGTTCCGAGCCAGGAGGAGGGCAGCAGGGTGGGGCCCAGCTGGCCCTGAGTCAACCGCGAAGGGGGGTGGGTGGAGTCAGAGACCAGGGCCTCCTTTGTGCCCACATACACCCTGGGGTGGCAGAAGCCATCCCAAGGAGCGGGCAGACCCTGCCCTGAGAGTGCAGGAGGTGTGGGGGTGGAGGGGGGACATCCCTCAGCCTCAGGCCTCAGCATCCAGCCACCCACCCCTGAAGGCAGGACTCCCCCCACCCATGGGTGCCCACCCTGCAGGATGTCCCCTCTGAATCCCTCCCCT
This sequence comes from Tragelaphus eurycerus, assembly GCA_935064755.1. NCBI lineage: Eukaryota > Metazoa > Chordata > Mammalia > Artiodactyla > Bovidae > Tragelaphus > Tragelaphus eurycerus. The sequence goes on from CAKXYN010000020.1 coordinate 14,005,669, forward strand.
CAGGCATCCAGCGGAGGACACCTTGCCCTCTCCTGAACTCTGGCTTCTGCCAAGTGGAGGCTGGGGCGCCTCTGGGCTGGGGGGAGGGCTGTGTGGCCCCAGGCTGACCTGGCTGACTCTGTGAGTCAGTGTGCCTGGTGGAGCAGGACGTGTGGGCCAGTGAGGGTAGGGTCAAAGCCTGGCCCGTGTGTGTCTGTGGGCTGTGTCACTGAGTAGTGTGTGGTGTCCGGGGGCCAAATCGATGTGGCCTGTGTCAGTGTATGACGTGTGGGTCTGTGTGTGGAGCATGTGGCCATGATCTCTATCAGTGTGTGATGTGTGATATGGGCATTGTGTGGTATCTGTGTTAGTGTGTGGTATCGGGGTCTATATGGTGTGTGTCTGTATGTGATGTGGTATGTGTGATGCGGGGTCTGTGCGTGTCGTTTTTGTGTCTATGTATGGTATGTGTATCTGTGTGTGGTGTGTGTGTCTGAGTGTGGTGTGTGTGTCTGTGTGTGATGTGGGGTGGTGTGTGTGTATGGTGTGTGTCTCTGTGTGGTATGTGTGTGGTACAGGGTCTGTGTGTAGTGTGGGGGTCTGTGTATGATATGTGTGTCTGTGTGTGGTGTGGGGTTTGTGTATAACGTGGGGTCTGTGTGTGGTGTGTGTCTGTATGTGATGTGTGTCTCTGTGTGGTATGTTTGTGGTGAGGGGTCTGTGTGTAGCGTGGGGGTCTGTGTATGGTATGTGTGTCTGTGTGTGGTGTGGGGTTTGTGTATAATGTGGGGTCTGTGTGTGGTGGGGGGAGTCTGTGCATAGTGTGCATGTCTCTGTGTGGTGTGGAGATCTGTGTGTGATGTGGGGGTCTGCAGTGTGATGGTGTGTGTGGTGTGTGTATCTGTGTGGTGTGTGTGTGTCTGTGTGTGGTGTGGGGGTCTGTATGTGGTGTGTGTGCGGTGTGATGGTGTGTGTGTGGGTCCGTGTGTGGTGTGTTTGTCTGTGTGTGGTGTGGGGGTCGGTGGTGTGATGGTGTGTGTGTGTGGTGTGGGTCTGTGTGTGTGTGTCTGTGTGGGTCCGTGTGTGGTGTGTGTGTCTGTGTGGAGTGTGCCCATGTCTGAGGGCCTGACCGGTGCCGGGGGTGGCGTGGTGTCTGATGCAGAGTGACTCCACGGGAGCCCCGGGAGCGGATGAAGGGTCTGGGTCCCCGTGCGGTTACCTCGCGGGGTGCAGCACTGGGAAGGCACCTCAGAGCCCATGGTGCTGGCGCTCTCGGCATTCACCCGTCCCCTCCCTCCAGATGCTGCCCAAAGCCCCAGGGGTCCGGGGAGCCCGGGCTCATTTCCCCTCTCTGCCCAGGCCCGCAAGGCCCATGTGCCAAGCAGAGAGCGGTGGCTCTCACAGCAGGATCCCCCACCCCATGGCCTGGACTCCCTGCCTGGGGTTCGAGTCCAGCTCTGTCCCCCACGGGCACTGTGCGAGCCGCTTCTCCCTCTGAGGCTCAGCTGCAGCACCCAGGCGGGGTGACCAGGCGCTTGAGCTCCGGGAAAGGCGTGCACGGAGGGGTCACACAGCACGCCTCACACCACCGCTCTTGTCCTCACTCTTTCCTCCGGTCCAGGACCCTTTGGCTGGGTCGGGGCAGGCTGTTTCCACCTGATGGGTCCAGGTCCCAAGCAGAGAAGGAACTGGGGGCCAAAAGGTGACCCCGGGCATGGCCAATGCAAGTGCCAGTAGTGGGCCTCCCGGATCCCCCACCCCCACCCCACCCACCAACCTCAGGGCTTACTCCCCGTGCAGCTGCCAGCCTGGGCCAGCACAACCAGTCTTCCATCCCAAGCCTGGCCCATCCCTCCTGGCACCTGACAGTGCCCCAGGGAGGCAACCTGGAGTCAGGCCCACTTGAGCCCACTTGCAGGCATTCCTTCTCCCTGCCTCTTCAACTCCCCAACTCCACATGCTTCTCGGCTGCATCTCCCACCTTAGAGGGTGGCCCCCGCTCACCCTCCTCCGCTCCTCTCCCTCATATTCTTTCCTCCTCACCCTCCGCTTCTGTTCTTCCTCCCCGCCTCGGGGGAGTCTCATTGCTGGAGTTCCTGGGCCATCCTAAGCCCTCCCACTACTGCAAACCCAGATGGACCCAGGACAGAGGGCTGCTGGGTTCCACAGCCCTCAGAGCACCCATGTTGGAGGTGGGTCCCCTTTTAGAAGCAGGAGCCTGTGCTCCAGGCGCCAAGAAAGGCAACCAAGTAGGAGTCACATGGTGAATGACCGGCAGGTTCTGTTGTCCTGGCCAGACCCTCTGGGGGCAGAGTCTGGGGACAGCAGTGTCTGCCTGGGAGCCAGGACTCCCCAGTGGATAGGGCTCTCAGTGTCCATGGGGGTGGGGGGATTTCAATGGGACAATGGGCTAAATACCCACCCAGGCTGGTGCAGGCTGGGTGAGGGGGACAGGGCGGCCAGGGTAGTGTCCCTCCCGGTTGAGTCAAAGGGGACTGGGCCCAGGTAGCTTGGGAGGGGCCTCTGTTCAGCCTCTACCTCATTCCTAGCTCAGGGCTGAGACACAGATCTGGGACACAGATAGGTCAGGGGGATGGCTGCAGGGAGGGGACATGCTGGATGAGGAAGCCAGGGTCCCTCCATCCCCTAGAGGTTTATGGGCAGGTGCCCCAGCCGTGGGGCCAAGGTGGGCTACAAGCCATCCATAGCTGCCCTTCCTGTTCTAGGCCCCTTCTCAGCCAGGACCATGCTGAGCGTCAGAGGGTTAAAGGGTGGGGGTCTTGAGCCTCAGGTCCCCCACCTGGTGCATGGCAGTTTGCAGGGGGCAGGGTAGGGAGACGCCTTAGAGGCCTCAGATAGGAGACAAGAAGCCCAGGATCCCTTCTCTGATGACTGGACCTCCAAGGCCTCTGGGCCCCAGAAAGGAGCCTCTGACTCCTTCATCCACAGCCCTTGGCTGCTTGCCTATTGCTCCAGGGCCCAACCGTCTTCCCCTGCCCAGCAGGGCCCCCTCCCAGAGCCGGCCACCCGCTTGCCCTGGGCCTGCTGATGACCACAGCCCTGAGTGTGGAGTGAAGGGAAGAGGCTGGGCCGTGGAGACTGAGGGCCTCCCACTCCCGCCCCTCACAGCCAGGGTTGGAGCCAGGGGTCACCCCCTCATCCACCCCAGAGACCAGGGCAAGGATTGGTGGAAAGGCTGAGAGGTTCAGGGGTCACAGTGCCTCGCTGGGTCGGAGGTCAAAGATTTGCTGACAACAGCCTTGGAGGTATTGATCCGGTGGGGGAGGTGACAGAACTCTGTGCCCTGCCAAGAGCTTCAGCAAGCTGGATGCAGCAGAGCCCACCCCAGAACAGGCTCCTGGGGATGAGGGGCAGGGGGCTACACAGCCCCTCTCATGGTGCCAAGTCCCTCAACAGGCAGGGACCAGTGGTCATATCACAAGGGATCTCGGTTATCATGCCTGAGCTGATGGTCCAGCATGCCTGGGCCTGTCGCCAGGGGGACAGCAGGGACCTGGCGGCTATGTGCTCCAGCACCCAGAGCTCTCACAGGTATGAGACGACAGGCCCAGGCGATCTGGGAACTGAGGAGTCAAAAAACCCGACATCATCTTCAAGAGAACAGTAGGCCGAGGGCCGGCCTGGCTTCCTGGGGGAGGGTGCACAGCTGCAGTGACCCTCAAAGGCTTCTCTCAGTCTTACCTGCTCACCCCAGAGTCAGCTTCTAGTGGATGCAGGCATCATTTCAGCTCCCTCCCACCCCAGAAAGATGTAGTGAATCCTCCCCACTCCCATCCCCGACTTGTGCCCAGAGCCCACCCGGAGGTGGCCAGACATTCTGACTGCCCCTTACTCGCACACACCCACCCACCCAGCCTTGGCCTAGAAGGAGGGAGCCCCCATGACCGAGAGGGTGAAGGGGCATCTCGCCCAAATGAACTCACCCCAAACAGACTGGACCCAAAGGTGTTTCCTTTTCTTTTGGATTATATGGATGTGTACATATCTTTGTATGGAGGGGATTTTATTTATTTACTTACTTACTTAGCTATTTATTTATTTTGGCTGCACCATGTGGGATGTGGGATCTTAGTTCCCCAACCAGGAATCAAATCCACGCCCCCTTCAGTCTTAACCACTGGACCACCAGGACATCCTCCCAAAAGTATCTCTGCATCTATCCTTGAGGGTGCCTGGGGAGAGAGAGGAGGGGAGTGTGCGTGCCTGTGCGCGCGCGTGTGTATCTGCATGTGTGTACATCCATGTGCTTGTGGCTATTTGTGCACGTGTTTTTCCTGTGTGTGTGTATGTGCACTGGGCATGTGTGTGGACATGTAGTTGTGTGCGTGTGTGAACTGTGTGATCATGTGCACGTGGGTGCATTGTGTGTGTGTGTGTGCGCATGTACTCACATGTGTTTGGCCCAGGCCCGAGGCTGGGCTGGCCCCCTTCCAGGCACTGCCTGGAGAGACACTCCAGCTGTCCCTTGGAATGGCTTGATCAGGGCTTAGCCAGAAACCCTTACGAGTCCCTGTGGCCCTGGCTCTGGCAGCTGGCCCAGAGCTGAGGGCTTCTGATCAGCCCTGGCCAAGCTGGCAGCATGGGCAGAGGGCAGCTCTGTCCACTGGGAAAGCATGTGGTGGCCCCTGACTCAGAGCATGCCTAGGTTCGAGGTCACTGGCACTGAGAGGGAAGAGACACGTGGCCCCCTGGGGTCTGGAGCTCCTTGATGCAAATGGGGCCCCCTAGCAGTGGCCCCTGCTGGGAACATCAGGTATTGCAGACTGACTCTACAAGCCATCATCAGGCAAAGGGCCCCCTTCGCTGCAACAGATCCCTCTCTGCAAGGAGCAGTGGGTTGATACACACGGTTTTCAAACTGTGCTCTAAGGAAGCCTGGGGTTCCTCAGGTCCCCCCAGGGGCTCCCAAAAGTCAGTGCTCCCAGCTTCTCACCTTCCTTCTCAAAAGAGCATTGCTTTTAAATATTGAGCCTTTGAAGCTATTTCTCCCAAAATACTTTAAATCTCCAGGCTGATTTTGACCTTTCAGTTCTGGGAGTCTATTTATGAGTGTGTCTCAGTCAGATCTGCATTTAGAACAATTCATTGGGCTTTAACCCCATCATCTTCTGCCCGGTGTACAATGTCACTTTAGGTTGGGTTCTGACTTAAATACCTCTTGGAAAGCAGAAGAAGCAATAAAGAGAGGGGAGTTCATTTCAGAGCTGGGCAGTTTTGGGGGTCCCCTGGGGACCAACCCTTTGGCAAGGGCGAAGTTCATGCCCTCCAACAAAAGGGTATGTATGTGAGGGGCTCCAAGGGAGGGGCTGCCTCACCACTATGGCCTTGACACGGGGAGACCCTGATAACAGGGCATCTCCATCCAAAAGCCCACCGGCTCGCCCCCCACTCCAGAGGGGCAGAACAGTTAGTGCCGGTCTCCCGCTGCCACATGGCTTCTGGCATCCTCCCGCATGTCCCCAGCTCCTGCACGTAACACATGGGGCACACCACGTCGCCTGCATTCCACACCTTGCTGTGTTTGCCTGAAGCCATAAAATGTGATTTGCTAGATATAAAACATGGTTCACAGGGAGGTAAAGCAGGGCCAGAGGTGCAGTGGGTGGCAGCTAGCCACCCTGGCCCCAGTCTGGCCCATCACTTCTAGCTTAGACTGGCCCCAGAAGCTCCCCATGGGGGCCACTTCCCTGCGATTTCCTAGGGGGTGTGGCCACAACAGACCAATCAGAGCATGACAAGGTCTGGAGACACCTGGGGCAGATACACCTTGTTCAGGTCTTTGGCTTTGTTCCAGGGGGATGGGCGCTAAGGCCCAGGGTTGGTCCTGCCTTGGCAGACCAGGTTGGGATGGGTGGGGGACAGCCTTGACCCACTCATCCCTGTTCATTCACTCATTCATTCAGCAGTGGAGAGACTTCAGACAGGAACTTTCTTGCCCTTCCCTCTGCCCCACTCCCTCTGACTTTGCTCCCAGCCAGAAAGACACTATACAGGAGCCTGGAGACAGACCAGCCCTGTCCTGCCCGGGGGAGCCCTCAACCAGCAGGGAAAGGCCCTCGAGGGTTTTAACTGCTTCTCAGCCTACAAAGATATGAGGACTGGGTCCTGTTGGATCCACCACACGCTGTGGCCTCCACTCCTCACTAGCCTTTACCGGCCCCAGATAGAACAAGCCCTTCAGCCACATCCCATCATGAAGGCTCCACTGCCTGGCCCCCGAGGGCCTCTCCATATTGCATGTCCTTGGGGAGCAGAAGGCAGCGTAGCCCGAGGCCCCACGTAGTCTGTTCTCTCCCACCCTCCACCCTTTATCGCTTCACCCATCCACACAGGCCTAGGTGTTCCCCTAGTAACAGGTCCAGCTTGTTCCTGCCTCAGGACCTTTGCACATACTGTTCCAGGTGCCCCAAATGCTCTTCCCTCTAGTGTTCACATGACTGATCCTCTTCATTAGCTGTTCACAGAAGCCCTCCCTGGACCCTCCTTGCCCATGATCCTTCCAGTTCCTCCATGAATGACTTCCCCCGTGACAGGGTCCCCACCACAAATTCTCTGGTTCATTTACTGCTGCCTTTAGCATTCTGTAGCCTGCAGGCTCCATGGGGTAGAGTCCAGTTGTCTATGGCTGAGTCCCTGGCGCCGGGCACACAGTGGGTCCTGCTCACTTTTGCTGAGCAGCGCATGTGACATGAGTGAGTGCATGTCTAGGGGCTGGGAACTAGGCCCACGGGTGGCAGAGTAGGGCTGTGGGACTCTAACTGCAGAGGTGGACAGGGGCGGGCAGGTGCAAGTGGGACTCTACCCTCCTCCTTCACCTGGCAGGTAGGCCTGCCTGCTGGCAAAGTGCTCGTCTGGAAGTGCCAGCAGGAAGGCGCTCCCTCCCCCCGCAGCAAGGCATCTGGGCCAGGGAGGGACCGGGTGGCCAGGAGTTACCTGCCGCCCCACCACTCGCTAGCTCTGTCCTCAGCCTGGATCTATATGGGCAGGAGGTGGGGGGGCTGAATTCCATGGAGAATGTCTCCTCTTGGACAAAGCGATGTCACCCCCAAGGGCTAAACACAGCTAGTGGGTGCTCAGATGTCTTAACAGACTGGAAAGCACCCCTTGATCAAGGAAAGGGGGCAAGCCGGGGTGGGGGTGGGGGGGCGGATGAGGGGACTTCTGTCCCATGGGCTCCTGGTGACACCTAGTGGCCAGCATTCCTGATGCACTGTTTCTCCCATTCTCTGAACTCTCTCCTGGGGGAGGTCTCAGGGAGCAGGGGCCCCCTAGCCCTCAGCCTCACCCACTCACGTTCTCACGATCCCCGTCTCTGGGCCCACACCCACACGCTCACTGTCACACCCTCTCTCAAGGCTCTTCCCACCCACACGTAGTCACAGAGCCACCTGGGGGCCCCTAGGGTGTCCCTGGGCCCTGTAGGCAAAGTCTTCACCAGGGCCAGCTCCTATCCTCCAGCCTCCCCACCTCCACCCAGATGCACCATGACCAGCTAGTCGCCCCTGGGGGCGGAGGCTGCAGTGGCACCTGGGCTGCCTGCCCATCCCCTCCCACTGATAAAAACAAACCAGGCCAGGGGCCCCAGACCAAGGTCGAGAAGCAGCAGGAACCCAGGAGGTCACCATCCTGACCAGAAGCCCAGGAAGAACCAGCCCGTGAGCAAGGCCGGCATGAATGAGGGTGGTGACCCTTGAGGACACCGGGCAGGGGAAGGGGCCTGGGAGCCAGGCCAGGCCCCGGAGTGGGTACGTCTACACTGGCCAAGAACAACCTCAGCTGAGCCGGGGCCAGGCTGCCTGCGTCACTGAGCGGAGCCTGAGGAACTGGGGGAAAGGCCTGGGGGGCGGGGTGTCTGAGCCCTACCAACTGAGGCATGGGGCATGCAAGGCCAGTGGTACAGGGCAGGGCCTGACGGGGCCCCAGAACCCCAACTCCATGGACCGGAGGGATCCATTTCAGGTATACTGCTGGCCCTCTCCTGCAACAGCCACCAGGAAAGGAGGGCAAAGGTCACTTTCCCCATTTTCCCCCAGTTGGGAGCACGAGGCCCAGTGGGAGCTGACGGAGGCCGGAGTTGCTGGCGCCCTCCCTTCCCAGACAGCAGAGCATCAGGGCCTTCACCTTCTACAGGGGCTCCCTGATGGCTCAGATGGCAAAGAATCCGCCTGCAACACAGGAGATCTGGGTGTGTTCCCTGGGTCAGGAAGACCCCCTGAAGAAGGGAATGGCTACCCACTCCGATATTCTGGCCTGGAGAATTCCATGGACAGAGGAGCCTGGTGGACCACAGTCCATAGGGTCGCAGAGAGTCAGACACGACTGAGCCAGTTACACTTTCACCCCCCATATCCTCCCGGGATCTGGCATCCCTCAGCGCTGTGCACCCAGCTCAGCCAGCTTGGAGATGGCTTCATGCACCAGCGCACCCTCCCCGAGCCCCCTCCACCTACACCACATAGAGGAGGTGTCCCAGAAGCCAGAGCACCCCCGGGATGGGACGCAGTCTCTGCCAAGGGCTGAGAGGTAGCCAGGTAGGAGTGCCCACAGCCCTTCTCTGCCCTGTCCACAACCCTGGCCCACTTGCCAGGCATGAACCTTGCTCTGGGACAAGCAGGCTTGGGGGCAGATGAGGAGTGAGGTGAAGGCCACCCCAGGAGGTGCCCCATGCCCCAGGGACACCTTAAGTGCTGGAAGTTCTGGTTCCTCAAGGGGTAGATGCCAGGAACTGAACTGGAGGCAGGACCCTTCCCTCTGCCTCCCCAGTGCTCGTCCTAGCCCCACTTTGGGCTGGAGCAGACCTTCCCCAGTAGACACCTGTGGATGGAGGGATTCCAGGGTCCTGTGAGAGCAGGGGCAGAAGCTCTGGGCAAGGAGACTCCAGGTTCTTCCCCTACCCCACCTGTAACCCACTGCCCTCCCAGAGCTGCCCCTCAACAGGCACCTCCTCTAGTCTCTGGAGGGGCACTGGAGGCCTCAGCAGATGAAACGAGGCTTGAACTGAGTGGAGGTCTCAGCCACGTCACCTTCTTGGGAGTCATACTCTGACAATGCTGGCCCTGGGGGCTGGGACATGTGGAAGGAAATACTGGCCCTTCTGGGGAGAGGCTCTGGTGGAGAGCTCCCTGGAGAAGACACCTAGGCTCAGAAAGCTCCTCCAGACCAGGGGTGCTGATAGAATTTCAGGCTAAGGCAGAGGAAAGGGCCCTGAGAAGGACGAGACCCCGAGCTGCTGAGAGTGAGACATAGGAGGGGCAGGTGGGTGAGGCTGGGACAACAGGGGCCCTGGAGGCCATGGATGAGAGGCCCCAAGCTGGGTGAGAGGCCCTCGTAGTTCTTGTGCTTCTCCCATGGGGTGTCTGAGAAATGGAGGGAAACACTGGGAGTTATGCAATGAGGGTGCTACAGGCATTGTCGAGGAGCGGGGGTGGGGCTGGGGGCTGGTGTGGGGGCCATCCTGCCCAGCGGCAAGTCGTCCTGTGCCCACACAGCGTGGTTCTACCCCTCAGGGAACTTTTGGCGATGTCTGGTCAAACTTCTGATCATCACCGGGGGTGGCAGTGCTCCTGACCTCTAGTGGATGGAGGCCAGGGATGCTGCTAACATCCCACAATGCACCACAGCACATCGGTAGCACCAAGGCTGAGGAATTCCTGGTGAAGGTGAAGACTCTCTTGGTAAGGATGAGCCCTCTGGAAACGGCTTTCGTTTTATACGGTTTCCAAATATAGAATTTCCTAGGCTGCAACAAGCATGACGATCCTGGGAAAATGTTTCCTGTTTTGTTTGGATGTTTATCAAGAGTTGTTTGTCCTGGTGGTCCAGTGGTTAAGACTCTGACTTCCAATGCAGAGGTCAGGGAACTAAGATCCTACATGCCACGAGATACGGCCAAAAATTTAAAAATAAACCTTAAAAATTTTTTAATAAAACTGACTGGAAGCTTCTGTGTGGCACAGAGAACTCTACTCAGTGTTCTGTATAGAAAGTCAAAGTGAAGTTGCTCAGTCGTGTCCGACTCTTCACGACCCCATGGACGGTAGCCTACCAGGCTCTGCCATCCATGGGATTTTCCAGGCAAGAATACTGGAGTGGGTTGCCATTTCCTTCTCCAGGGGTTCTTCCCAAACCAGGGATTGAACCCGGGTCTCCTGCATTGCAGACAGACGCTTTACCGTCTGAGCCACCGGGGAAACCCGTGCTGTACAGAGGGGAAAAAATCTAAACGAGAGTGGATATATGTGTGCATGTGGCTGATTTGCTTTGCTGCACACCTCAAACTAACACAACATTGTAAACCAACTACACGCCAATAAAAATTTTAAAATATATAAAATAAAAAAAAACAGTTTTTTGTCATTTTGGAAATTTGCCATCCCTAAGATGTGGCTCCTGCAGCCATCTGAGCCTGGAAGGATGCTCCAAGCCCAGTCTGGTCTACAGCTGCCACAGCCTCCATGATTCTACACAACTGGTAACTGAGTCCTCTGTAGGTCATAGGCAAGCATTTTTTAAATCAAATACACATTGTGAAGTTACAATTTACATCCCTTTTATTTCTCTCTAGGGCATTATGTTAATTTTTATTAAATTTGACTGTAGGTTACATTACCTATGAATTTTACTCTGGGGTGGCAAGAAGACATGATAACATTCTTTATAGAAAGGCCAATGAATCAACAGACTGGGCTGAATGCCAGGACGGACCCCAGGGAGCAGCTCAGGACCAGGAGGCCCATGCCTCCCAGGGGTCACAGTTTCCACATCTGACTATCCCAGCTCCCCACTTATCAGCTATGTGACTATTTCCACTCCGCTCCATGCCACAGCTTTTCCACCTTAAAAATGGGGAGACAGCACAGCGCCGGGCCCAATCCCATCTCCCCACCAGCAGACAACGCCCTGAACCTATCCTGTGTCTGGCCCCCTCCCCTCTTGGCACGACTCACCCTTAGCCAGGCTGACCCGGACCCCATGGGCAGCCTGGAGTTGGCTGAGGCCCTGGGAATCCTCACTTCACACATCTTCCTCCCTGTGAGGTGGGCCTGAGGGAATGTGGATCCTCCTCTTGGGAAAAAGTTCCAACAGATGCTGGTCCTGAGGTCCTCTGGGATGGTGCTGAGTGGGCCCGAGGCTCCAGCCCCACTGATGACTCATGTTAGGAACAGACTGGGTGGGGTCAGATTCAGGCCCTCCTCTAATGCAGATCTCAGTCCAGCCCACCCAGAGTGGATGGTGCTTTGTGCCCAAAGGGGTGGTCCCAGGAGGGTGACCCAGGGGCCAGGGGTGGGGAGATGCCTCTGACATTGAGACAGCTGCTCTCTAGACCCTTCTCTGTGGGAACCCAGGGTCCAGCAGGCCCATTTGCACAGGGCCCTGGAAAAGCAGATGGACCTGCATTTCCAGAGTGGATCACCCCTACAACCCAGGGGAGACAGAGCCCTACCCTCCCGCACAGGGAGGGCCCCCTGGGAGGGGGATCCAGGTTGGGGGCACCAAGAGAGCTGTCCTGTCCAGGGTCCCATTTTTAGACTTTCTGTGAAGTCCTCCAGTGACATTCCACCATGGCCCCTAAGCTGCCTGCAAGACTGAGGACAGTCTCTGCCCATTAATAATAAAATCCTGCAGTGTCCCAGGGGCCGGTGAGTCTCAAATTCAGAAGTATCTGGTGATGCCAAAGTCTTGTTTTCACGTTAAAAGCGTTACTTTGTTACAAGTACATGCCCCAATATTTAGCAGTAACTGATTTTGACCTATCTCCGTGTTTTGAGACGCCCCAGGTCTCCGAGGGACCTGCCTAAGCGCCCAGGCCCACGGTGCCCGCTCCCCTCCAGCGGCGCCCAATCCTCCGCCCGCACCTTTCTCAGGCTCGCTGCCTCCCTGCGTATTGGGCAGGTGGGGAAGCTGGGCCCGCGGGGCCCACAGAGCCCCTGCCCACCAGGCTGTGGTCGGCCTGTCAGGGCAGCTCACTCCGCTGTGAGAAAGGCCAGGGCCCATCAGATAAGGCCCTGGGCCCTCCCCACACCACCGCCACTGCAGAGGCTCCATCGCCTCCCGTCCTTCCCCAGCCCTGCCCCGAGGCAGGTGTGCTGTGCGGAATGAATTTCACTACGAGATCTCTCGGGTTTCACTATGAGTTTCCTGACCCAGGCCAGCACCCACGGCCCAGGGGGCCTCCCCTCCATGTCTAGGGCCAGGACAGGCAGCAGAAGAAGGAAGCAGGCAGAGCCCTTGGGAAGGACTTCCCTGGCTCCCAGCTGACTCCAAGAGAGGCTAGGTCCTTTCCCAAGAAGCCTGGCCAGCCTGTCCCAACCCCTTAGGACAGGATGCACCAGGACCTGATTTCCTTGATGTCTGAGAAGGAGGCAGGCTACAGGGTCCACCCCAAGGTCAGGAGGCTGCCCTCTGGTGGCGTCTTTTGGAATGGCAGGTGTCCTTGAGAGAAGGCCAGGGCAAAGGTCCTGGTCTAGGAAGTTCACCTGGCTAGATTTGGGACTGGGACAACCAGGAGGGAGAGGAGAGTCCAATTCCAGAGCAGAGGCCCAAGCCACAACTTCTCATATTTTCTACTGGTCCCTGTTACCCACAGCCCTCACCACCTCCAACAGGGGGCTACACGGGACTGTGCCTATGGGGGTCTCTGGGGAGAACATGGGTGACACAGGACGACGTGAGAGTCCCAGACTCCCCAGGAGGTCGCCCTACCCCTCTTTTTCCCTCTTCCAACCAGTGGGCCCAGGAACCTCAGGCGCTGGGCAAGCTGCCCCCCAGAATAGCTGTGGCACTGGGGGATCATGCCCCATTCCCACTCCCTCCCCTTCACAGATGGTCAGTGACTCATCTAGCTTAGAAGTCAAGAGCAGGACTGGGGCTGGAAGCTGTATCTCTGAGTTCCCAGTCAGATGCTTGGGAACCGCACTGAGGACCTACTGTGTGCTGGGAATAAGGCCAGATTGCCTAGGAGGAGCATCTGGTCCAGCAGGGAGGGAAGTAGTAAGGACAGGGGCAAGGTGGGCACAGAAGAGGCACGTGGTCCCATCTAGGGACCAGGAGGTCTTCCTGGAGAAGGTGGTGAGCAGGCTGACTCACGAGCAACACAGGAGCAGGAAGGTGTGCGTGAGGGGGTGCAGGCCAAGCAGACAGCATGGGCAAGGAAGATGGGGACCGACATCTGAGCATGCAGAGCCTGGCACAGTGGCTTTAAAGAAGGTGACCACACATCCCAGATTGCTCAGACATCCAGTTAACGCCCTCTCATGGTGCTTTAATTATTAATAGCACCCTCTTGCATTGTCAAAGCATCCCAGTTTGGACTGTTAGTCAAATGGCCTCCCTGGATTTCCTTGGTGGCCCAGTGGTTAAGAATCTGCCTGCCAAGGGCAGGGGAATGGGCTCGATCCCAGGTCCAGGAAGATCCCACACGCCTTGGAGCAACAAAGCCTGGGTGCCACAGCTCCCGAGCCCGCCTGCTGCAACTGCCGAAGCCTGTTTGCCTAGAGCCTGTGCTCCTCACCAAGAGAAGCCACTGCGAGGAGAAGACTGTGCGTCACAGCTGGAGAGCAGTGCCTGCTTGCTGCAACTAGAGAAAGCACAGCAATGAAGACCCAATGAAGACAAAAACAAATAAATAATTTTTTTTAAAAAAAAGAAAGAGAAATCTGTTCTTTAAAAAAAAAATTAAAAAATAAATAAATGGCCTCCCTGCTGAAACTGAGCAGGGAGACTTTGGGATGGGGGAGAGAGATTTGATTTGCATTTTGAAGCAATCTTGGGGTGACGAAGAAGCGGCCGTCAGCCTGGCGGAAAGAGTGGGTGGTGGAGAGTACTGGTGAGGCTGGTGTAGAGGATGGAGGAGTCAGAGCTCTGGGAGTGGAGACCGAGATAGGGATCACAGAGTAGGCGAGGGCTTGGTGTCCTGACACACCCTTCATGTGATCATTCTAGAAGCACCAAATGTGCAAGCTGAGCCCTCAGCTTTGGGCACAGGGGTCCCTGCCATGGACCCTCACACCACGGAGAGCCAGAATGTCACCAGCCCAGAATACAAAGTTGTTGTTTTTAATTTCAGTCTCACGGAATATTTTAAAGTTTGTAACTAGCTGAACAAAGGTGCACTGCGAGAGAGGAACAAGAGTAATACAAGGGCCCTCCCTCCCAAGGCCAGAAGATGCTGGGCTAAGGCGTGGTAAGTGTGTGTGTGTGTGTACATGTGCATGGGGGGCAGTCATAACCCCTGCCCTGGGAAACTAGAAGAGGCAATGCTTTCACTTACAGTTGGTTGCCTCAGGTCACCAAGGACAGTGTGCTGATTTCCCTCTAACTGTGCTTTCTTCATTGTCTATTCCATAGTGACCTTAGGAGCTGGGATTTAAACTAAATATTTAGGCATATGTACGTGGAGCCTTTGTTTGGACTCCTGCCCTGGTCCAACCAGTGTTAGGGCTAGACATAAGCAGTGGCTGTCCAGGGAGGGTGTAGAGACTGGAGACAGAAAACACGGAGAGACAGAGACAGCCCCGTGAGACAGAAACAGAGCCGCCCCCTAGAACTACCCACAAGGAGATGCTGGAGACTTAGGGAATGGTTTGGGATCAGAATGGCAGAAACCAAGGAGAAACGGGCTGCCTGAGCAGCCACCTAGGCTGGAATGTAAGTAGCAGAAGAGGGGTTAAGGCCAGAACAGGTATGGAGGTACCGAGCAGGTTCAACACCCTTGAGGAGCTGGTGGAAAAAGAACTGGCCCATGGACACCCCAACTCAGATCCTGTCCCAACCAGGACACTGCAAAGGACATGCTTAATGTCCTATTTTTATTGAAGTGAGCACAACCTACATATAAAATATTGCACACATCCTAAGTGTTTTGCTTGATGAATTTTCACAAACTGAACATATTCATACAACCAGCACCCAGATCAAGAAACAACACAAACAACACCCCAGATTCCCTCCCTAGCCCCTCGCCAGTCACCACCTCCAAGGCACCTCTGCCTTAACTTATAGCATCATACTTTAGTTTTGCTGAGAATGTTATATCATATTCAGCATCTTTTGTTCAATATTATGTCTATAAGATCTATCCAGGTTGGGGCATGGTAGTAATTTGTTCATTTCCTTTGCAGTACAGGACTCTAGGATTTGAATGTACCCTGACATATTTATCCATGCTACTAATAATGGTTTCCTGTTTGGGGCTACAGTGAAGAGGGCTGCTATGAATAGCGTTACAGGGACTTTCCTGGCAGTCCAGTGGTTAACACTCCACTTCCACTGCAGGGGGCACGGGTTCTATCCCTGATCAGAGAAGATCCTGCATGCCCCACAGCATGGCCAAAAAATAAACAATGAAACAGTTAGTTCTTTTAAAAATAATAACAATGTTATAAACATCTTGCAGTGCAGTTGTATCTTTGTTTCTGAAAGGTAGCCCGGAGTGTATCTTTGCCTGGGCTCTCCAGAAATAGAGCCTGAGGCAAAAGCTTGCTGCTGCTGCTAAGTCACTTCAGTCGTGTCCGACTCCGCGTGACCCCATAGACATCAGCCCACCAGGCTCCCCCGTCCCTGGGATTCTCCAGGCAAGAAAACTGGAGTGGGCTGCCATTTCCTTCTCCAATGCATGAAAGCGAAAAAGTGAAAGTGAAGTCGCTCAGTCGTGTCCGACTCTTAGCGACCCCATGGACTGCAGCCCACCAGGCTCCTCCATCCATGGGATTTTTCAGGCAAGAGTATTGGAGTGGGGTGCCACTTAGGTGGTACTCTTAACCAGAGTGTGAAACCACAGGGAATCAAGAGTGAGGGTAGAGACTCCCCTGGTGGGCCAGTGCTTAAGAATCCGCCTTGCAATGCAGGGGGTGTGGGTTGTAAGATACTACATGCCTCTCGGCCAAAACATAAAACAGAAGTAATACTGTAACAAATTCAATAAAGACTTAAAAGCAAGGGACTTTGGGGAGGTCCAGTGGTTAAGAACCCACCTTACAATGCAGGGGATGTGGGTTTGATCCCTGGTTGAGGAACTAAGATTCCAGATGCCGCGCAGCAACGAAGCCTGCCCTCTGCAACTACAAAATCCATGCACTGCAATGAAAGATCCCACATGATGCAAGGAAAATCCTGCATGCTGCAACTAAGACACAGCCAAATAAATAGTTAAAAAAAAAAAAAAAAAGACTGAGGGGAAGGGAAGTGAGGCAGGGAAGGCAAGAGAGCCAATAGGAGGGTGAGTTTTTGAACTGGCCACAGCTTGCCAATAGCATCTGATTGCTGGGCCAGTGGGACCCTCCTGCAAGAGGCTTTATAATGAAGAGGACTCATGACAGTCCATCCAGGATGAGGAATGGCGGAGAATTTGTCCACTAGTTACCACCTGCCTACTTTTTGATAAAATTTAGGCCCAAGTATGTTAACTCCTCTGCATTTTGGGTTACAAATGTGTGGGTACCGGTTTCAACCCTCAAGGTCTCAGACCTCAAGGGATAGCAGAGAAGACCTGGGTTGGGGTAAGGGTGATGGGAGGTGTCAGTAGGTTGTACTTGAAAAGGAAAAGAAAGTAGCCAAGGCCTTCACAGCAAGGCGAGGCTGGAGGATCTGAGGTGGAAGCTGGCAGGTGTCTGATAAAGAATGGAGATGCTGGGCCATAGGGATTTAGTGCCTGCGTGCATGGGTAGTCAGTCGTGTCTGACATTTTGTGACCCCAGGGATTGCAGCCTACCAGACTCCTCTGACAATAGAACTTTCCAAGCAAGAATACTAGAGTGGATTACCATTTCCTTCTCCAGGGAATCTTCCCAACTCAGGGATGGAACAAACCTGCGTCTCTTGCGTCTCCTGCATTGGCAGGCAGACTCTTTACCAGCTGAGCCACCGGGGAAGCCCACAGCAGTTTAGAAATACTGCCAAAAAGGCTTCCAAGCTGGTGTACCAAGGCACACTCCCTCACATCCTTGGCGACAGTGGTGTTTACTTTTAAGCAGTGTGGTGGACGTGCAGTGGTAGCTCATTCTGGTTTAATTTGCACTTCCCTGATGACTAATGAGGTTGAACACCTGTTCAAGAGTTACCAGCTATTTGGACATCCTCCCTTGTGAAGCACCTACTCAAAGTCTTTTTCCTACTAATCTGTAGTTTTTTTTTAAGATACAAGTCCCTTATCAGATATATGTACTGAAATAACTTCTCTCAAAGGTGGCTTACTTTTCCCTCTCTTAGTCAGGACTTTTGATTAACAGAACTTTTTATTTTTAATGGAGTCAAATATATCACTTCTTTACTGATCTTGATTTTTGTGTCCTGGGTAAGGCAATGAACCTATTTTTTCCCCTAAGTCTTCTTGTAGCAGCCTGGTTGTTTTACCTTTCATGAGTTCATTTAGCTTTCACAGGCACATCCATGGACTTGGTTCTAGGGTATAGTGCAAGGCAGAGATGAAGGGGTTTTTTGTTTGTTTTCCAATACGGGTATGTCATTGATTCAGCACCATTTATTGAAAAGTCTGTCCCACTTCTCTCCCCGGCTCTGTGATGTCAACTTTGTGGTAACAAAACAGGAGTCCAGAAATGAATGAGTCTATTTCTCATTTTCTATTCTGTTCCTAGTTGATTTGTTTATCCTTGCACCTGTCTTCCTAACTGCAGTGTAAGTCCTCCAGCTTTGTTCTTCTTCATCTATGTTTTAAA
This sequence comes from Tragelaphus eurycerus, assembly GCA_935064755.1. NCBI lineage: Eukaryota > Metazoa > Chordata > Mammalia > Artiodactyla > Bovidae > Tragelaphus > Tragelaphus eurycerus. Next base: position 14,023,341 of record CAKXYN010000020.1, read on the forward strand.
ATCAGCCACTTTGCTAAATTACCTGACTAACCTTGAGTTATAAACATAAATGTTTTATATAATAGAAATGTTTTTGGATTTTCTATCCAACAGTGTTATATATAAATGACAGTTGTATGTTTTCCTTTCCTATCTTCACACCTTTTTTATTCTTTTCAGATTGGCTTCTTTCACTTAATAACATGCATTTAAATTTTCTCCATGTCTTTTCACTGGTTGATAGTGCATTTCTTTTTAGTGCTAAGTATTATTCTCTTTGGAGAAAGCAATGGCACCCCACTCCAGTACTCTTGCCTGGAAAATCCCATGGACAGAGGAGCCTGGTAGGCTGCAGTCCATGCTAAAGGTTGGACATGACTGAGCTACTTCACTTTCACTTTTCACTTTCATGCATTGGAGAAGGAAATGGCAACCCACTCCAGTGTTCTTGCCTGGAGAATCCCAGGGACGGGGGGAGCTTGGTGGGCTGCTGTCTATGGGGTCGCACAGAGTCAGACACGACTAAAGCGACTTAGCAGCAGCAGCAGCATTATTCTCTTAAGGGATTCCCTGGTGGTTCAGACAGTAAAGAATCCACCTACAGTGCAGGAGACCTGGGTTTGATCCCTGGGTTGGGAAGATTCCCTGGAGAAGGGCATGGAAACTCACTCCAGTATTCTTGCCTGTGAATCCTATTGACATAGGAGCCTGGTGGGCTACAGTCCATGGGGTCGCAAAGAGTCAGACATGACTGAGTGACTAAGCACAGCACACAGTATTCTATCATCCTAAATTGTAGATGTACCATTCACCTACTGAAGGACATCTAGATTACTTCCAAGTTTTGACAATTCTGAATAAAGCTGCTATAAACATCCATCTGAAGATTTTTGTGTGGACATGAGTTTTCAACTCCTTTGGGTAAATCCCAAGGAGCACAATTGCTGGGTTGTATGATAAGAGTATATTAGTTTTTTAAAAACTGCCAAACTATCTTCCAAAGTGGCTGTACCATTTTGCATTCCCACCAGCAACCAGTAAGAGTTACTGTAGCTATACATCCTCAACAGCATTTGGTGTTGTCAGTATTTCAGATTTTAGTCATTAAAAGGTTGTGTCTTATCACTTCTTTTTCTTGCCTTACTGCACTGGGAGGACCAGCCCAGTACTCTATAGAAAACAGTGCTAACTAACATTCCTTCTCACCTCCAGTCTCAGGGGGAAAGCAATCATTTCACCATTGAGCACGAAGTTACTGAATGGGTTTTGTTTGCTGTTTTCTGTATCTTGGAGGGTTTGAGGGTTTGGTAAGATACCTTTATCAAGTTGAGAAAGCTCCTTACTATTTCTAATTTGCTAAGAGTTTTTTGGTTTGTTTAAATCGTGGAAGACTGTTTTCTGAATCTTTTGAGAACATCCTATGATTTTCCTATTTTTTCCTCTTGTTAGTGCTGGGCCTTATATACCTCTTGTCATTTGGATGGTAAACCAATCTTGCCAACTTTTTTTTCCCATCAGGGTTTGTAAGGTCTGATGTATTCCACTAAAATGACCTGAACTGTGGGCCTGGAAAACAAAATGCAAATTCCATTCTGCGCAGTACCCTAGGGTCACCCCCCTCCACCTCCTGAAACACTGACTCCACATTTCAGGGACCATGAGAGAGGCTCACCTTGGAAAACCACAGACCCCTGGCCCGTGAGGCTCATGCCAACCCTGGAGGGACCCTCTCCCAAGAGACCTTATCATTGCAAGGGCAGCGGAGAGTGGAACAGGTCAGACCCCAGCCCCCATCACCCGCGACAATTAAAGAGTCCCCAGAGCTCGCGCCGCTTGCCCTCACCCCACCGCCCGCGCGAGGCTCCTTTAAGAAAGTCCGCGCTGAACGCGTCTCTGGGGCGGGAGGCGGAGGGCGCCAAGAATGCGGGACTCCGACGGGAGCGCGAGGGCTGAGGCCCCGCCGGGCGGTCTCCCCCACCGCGTCCCGCCAGGGTCGTCCCACGCCTACTCCTAAGTCCCCACCCCCAGCTTCGAAGGTCCTCCTCGCCTGCAACCCCGGTGCACCGCCACGCTGGCAGCTCGACGCTCCGCGCGCAGCCCAGCACGGGGCCCAGACCCCGCCCCACCCCCGTCCGCCCGTCGGAGGCCGCGGGCGGGGGGAACACGGGTCGCCCGGCGCGGCTCATCCACATTCAGGGGACAGCGCGTCGCGGCGGCCGCCAGGAAGGGACAAAGGCTGTTCCGCCGCCGGCCGCACCGTGCCAGACTCTCCCCCTCCCGCCGCCCTGGTGGCCCCCGACGCGGCCCTCCTCGTGTCAGCTCCGCGGGGCCGCAGTCCTGACGGCTTCCGGGAGGAGGAGGCGGCGGCAACCTCCCTTGGGCCCTGCACCCCCGACCCCTGCCTGTGACCCCAGAGGCCAGGGCCCCCTTCTCCGCGTCTCCGGGGCAGTTGAGGTGGCCTCGTCTCCTGGTGCGGGCTGGACTGCGCGGGGCCTTCGCCAGAGACCCGAGTTCTGGTGCACCGAGCCCGAATTCTCACCTGTGGCCAGGCGTCTGCGAGTAGAACCTGCCAGGTTCAGCGCAGAGCCGGGCTGGGCGGAGAGCGAGGGAAGGTGGGGTTTTGAGCCGAAGCCCTTCCAGGCCCCTCACAAGGCACTGGGTCCCCTCTGGATGGCCGTTGAGGGCTCCAAAGTCTTCACCCCAACCCCGTTGATGGTGTGGCCTTAGGGTCTCCTGACCCCTTCGAGAGGATCCCGGACACAACCTGTACCCCTCGGAGAACTGTAGCTCCTCCACCCTCCACCCAGCGTCTGTCTGGAGGCCAAGGCGTCATGGGAAAGGGTTTGCGCCTCGCAAGCCGCTCGGTCAGCTCCCTTTACTATCCCGGGAGCTCAGCGTCCACCCGGAGAATGGGCCCAACCTCCATCCCTCTCCTGGCACTCGCGCTCTAGGGACCCGAGCCAGGATTTAAGGGGTCCGGCAGCGCTGGCGCACAGTGGATCTCAGCACACGGACGGCTATGATGTTGGCCAGCTCTCTTCAGTCTCCTTGAGGGCAGGGACAGTCTTGCCTTTGAGCCCTGCTCCCCTACCCCCACCCCAGGAATGGCTGTAACTCAGGCAGCGGGAAGACCCACTTCTTAAGCCTTCTTGGGTCTGGGAAGTTCTTCCTATATCTGCCCCAAGTCCTTTCCTTCTTTCCAGGCCTGGGTTGGGAGGGGGAGAGCCACGGGGAGGGGGAGTTCCCTTTAAGGAAGGTGGGGGAGGGGGCTGCCGGCCGGTCTTCCTTCCGCCCCTCCCTGGCCCCCGCCGCCGGGGCTCAGGGCCCGGGCCCCGCGCCCGCGCATGCGCCCGTCTGTGGGCGCTGTCCCGGCTGCGAGGGCGGCGCGCACCGACAGCCGGACTGACAGGCGGCCGGTCGGACCGACGGGGCAGCGCGGGGAGCGGGGACGCGGCGGGACAGCGACATGGCCGGCCACACGCAGCAGCCGAGCGGGCGCGGGAACCCGGGCCCTGCGCCCTCGCCCTCCCCCGGCCGGGGTCCCGGCCCGGGCGCCTCGGAGCGGGTGGCGCTCAAGAAGGAGATCGGGCTGGTGAGCGCCTGTACCATCATCATCGGTGAGCGGGACCGGGGCGGGCGGGTGCCTGGGGCGGTGAGGCCTGAGGCGGACAGCGGCTTGGAACAAGGAGCACCCCTCTCCGGGTGCGCCTAGCGGTCCGCGACGGTGGACCATGGATGAAGGATGCACGCCCGCGGCACATGCAGCGTCTCCCTTCACGCAGCAGCCGCAGAGTCCCCAAGTGCCCCGAACTTCTGCGCTCGAACGAGGTGTAGGTCCCATCCACCGCTGGAATCCTCCTGCTGTCCTTATTTCTTTAAACTTCTGCAGGGCAGTTTCCCTCAGTCTTACCATCTCTAACATGTGGTCCTGCCTTGAGTGCAGGAGCCTTGCCAAGTGAGCAGACACTGTAAGCTGGCCTCCTGCTAAGGCCGCCCAGTTCTGGATCTTGTGGCTCAAGCAGAGTTCCTACGGTGTGCAGGGTCCAGGTGCCATAGCGTGTGAATGATTTATTCTTCCAAAGCAGGAGGGACTGTGGGTAGCCTGGACAGGTAGAACCAGCCCAGAGTGGAAATGGGTTCAGAGAATGTAATTAGTGCCAAGATTGGCAGCTGGACCCTGGCGCAGGGGGGCGGAGCAGCAGTGATGGGGCAGCTGAGTTGGGGTGGGCAGACCCCGCCTGCAGAAAGGCTTCCTGGGGTGGGACCCCACTCACATCCTCTCTGGCCCAGCTTCCCCACCTGAGGATGAGTGCACATATCCTGCCCACACATGGGATTTCTGGGTAGGCAGAGGGCTCGGGGCCCAGTGAAAACAGTGGTAGGATTTCCTTGCTGTCCCAAGTCATGAAACTGACACCTCATGAACTGGCCAACCCAGACCTGTGCCCATGTCCACACAAGGTACCGCAGACACCCTTGTGGGAGGAGTCTGTTCCACCTCCAGTGTCCCAGGAGACAAGGGCTGGACGGATGAATGGAGTGGACTTTGACTGCTCTTCCTTTATCACCTGCTCATGCTTCCCATCCCCAGTCAGTGGGAGCTGCTTGTTCATCTTCGGATCCCTGGAGATGGAAAAAGTTGGGGGCTCAGGAGGACAGTCTGGGGTCTTCACTTCCTCCTCCACTGCCCCGCCCCACTCCCCGCACTGGAGCTCCTGGGCCAAGGCTGGGGTCTAGCTCTTGGTCAACCCCCACACTCACACTGCCCCAGGACACAGCCCCTGTGCAGGTACCCCTCTGTCTCACCCCCTTCCACCTGGAAAGGTATCTTCTAGGAGCTGATCCTGATCTGGTCTGGAGCCCTTTTTGACCTTGAGTGCCCCTGCCTGTCTGCTGGGAGGACAGGCTCCTTCCAGGGATTCAGTCAGAGTACTGGCTAGAGCTTTGCCCTGACCCACACCCTCTCCAGGAGCTGTGCCCCCAGAAAGAGGAAGCCCACACATCGTGGGTGGACCAGGGAGTCCAGGGGCTGACCAGCTACAGTGCCCAGAAGGGGCAGAGAGAGACATGATTCTTCCTGGGCTGCCTCAGCTAAACCCAGCATCCTCGAGCATAGACCTACTCTGCCTTATCCCCATATCCCATCCCCACTCCCCTAAGTCCAGCAGAGGCTGCTGGCTCACCTCGCCTCCTGAGAGGGCCCTGGTGGTGATGCTGGGAGCTGATGAGGCTAACTCAGCAGGAGTTTTTCTGTGCAGCACAGCTCTGCCCTCCCAGTTTCCCCACCTCTCATGCCATTTTTGCTGTTCCAGGGCCACTGTTCCCTTGGCCTCAGGCCTTGAAGACTGAGCTGGGCTTTAGGAGTGACTTAGCCAAAGGTAGCAGACTCAAAAACAAGAGCCCAGATGATCTGACTGCAGCCCAGAACACTCAAGGGTGGTCCTATAACCCTACTTGGGGAGTTTTGAAGGGTTTCAGCAGGCGGGAGGCTAGCCTGTGCAGAAAACAGACAAGGGGAGAATGTTCCAGAAGGTGACAGACGAGGCAGGTGTGGCCTGAATCACTGCACCACCATCTCCCACCTGACACCCTGAAGGTCCTCCTCTTCACTGTTCCAGGGGCCGCATCTCCCACATCTTATCCCACTTTCCTGCTCTGGGGAGCCTGGTCAGAGTAAAAAATATCTTCAAAGTGTCCTATTTTAGCCTAAAAAGTCTTGAGAACTTTATAGCCTTCTTCATAATTTTTCTTGTTTGTTAGCAGCTACTCTTCTTATCTCCAAAACTTCCAAATACTCTCCTAGAAGATCCTGTAATTCTCTCCCCTTGCAGCCCCTACCTCAGGCTAAGTAGGGCTTTGGCCTGGAAAAAGACTCCACCTAAAATGTGCTTAGGACCACTGAAGCAAGCACAGCTGGAGAGGAATGAGCCAGCCTGGAGGAAAAAAGAGTCCTCTGGGGCCGGAGCCATGCAAGACATCACTACATTCATCTATTCAGAAAAACACGCCTGGCTACATTATGAAAACACAGTCTCCCTTTATCTCACGTGATTGTCCACCTTGCAAGATGGGAATTTTCATACCACTTTATAGATATAGAAACTGCTGTTGAAAGTTAAATGATGCTGCTGCAAGGGGTGGGCTTGATATTTGGAACCAGAATTGGACTCCTCTCCCAGTCCAGCAAGCTTCTTCACACTGCTCTGGTGCAGGGCAAAATTGGAGCCAGATTCAGAGCCCATGATAGAGGAAGGTTGAGGATTAAGCTGGGAGCTCATCCAACCAAGATTTACTGAACTCCTCACTCTACTATAAATAGACAAACAGGTGGACAGAGAAACTCCTGTGACTCCTCACCCCCACCCAAGGCTGTATATACAGGATCCCTTGTCCTGACTCAGGGACCACAAACAGCTACCTCCCCAATTCATGCCCAAGGAGGGACTGTGCCCAGGTTCAGCAGAGTGAGAATCACCTGGGTCTGCTGACCAGGCTGTCCTGGCCTCTACTGTCTCCCTTTGACGCAAATATCCAGCCTATGTTTGTGGATCCGGCTCAAGTGTGTTCTGGGGCTCTGGGGTCTCCTTTGTTAACCCCATCTCCTTAGGAGCCAGTACCTATGCATCCACCCGTGGCCAGGTCCCTCCATTGTCTCCAGGGCTGGAGATTCTGGGCTGCTCAGGATACCCCTCTTCAGAACCCTCACCCACCAGCCTGTCTTTGCTTCACCATAGCCCCAATTTACAGATGAGGGAAGTAGGAACCTGAGGCTGCCATCAGCCCAGGGTCAGATGCTTTTGGTGTGCTCTGGAACACCCTTGGGGGCTGAGGCAGCTCCAGCCACAAGGGTGGGGCTGGCCAGCACTGGTCACGTTCATGCATCTATTCAACAGTTAGGTACCAAACAGTGCAGGGCTCTGTTCTAGGTGCTGGAGACACAACAGGGAACAAGACAGACAAATCCCTGTCCTCCTGGAGCTGATGTTCCAGCATGGGAAGTCGAAGAGCAAACAAGATAAACCAGCTGCATGTTTAGCTGAGTGGGTCATGATTAAGTGCTAAGGTGAGAAGATGATAGAGGTTTGTAGATGGGCGATGAGTCAGGCATGGGATGGGGTCCAATCTGTGTGGCTCTTGCAGCCACAGTAAGGACCTTGCCTCTTTTTCTTTGTCAGATGGGAGCCTGAGGAGGGCTTTGAGCAGAAGAGGGTTGGCGTGGGGTGGAGTAGGATGGAATAGAACAGGATGGCATGGCATGACATGGCCTGGGGCTTACTGTGGGGGAGAGGCTGCAGGCAACGGGCTGAAGCCAGAAGCCCAGTCAGGAGTCACCCGGATAAGAGATAATGGTGGCAGACAGCAGGGTGAGGCTAATGGAGATGCTGAGAGGAGGTTCAGTCCTGGGCATGTCTGGAAGATTGAGCCAAAGGACTTGTGATGACCTGGATGAAAGATGTGGCCAAGTAGAGTCTAGGTGATAGCGAATTGGAGCCTGAGCAGCTGGGGGCCTGGTTTGCCATTCATTGATCTGGGAAGACTGTGAGATGAGTAGGTCCAGGGAAGAGAGTTCTGTCCTTCTGCTCATAACTCTCTCAAAAGGAAAGTGGGTCAGTCTGGTGGTACACACTGGCCGATCAGCAATTTCAGGCATGTCTTGGAAATGTCCCCACTCACCTCTCTGGAGTTCTGCCACGACTTCAGCGGGCACTTGTGTACCCCAGAGGGGTGCCTGACACATGCTCACCACCAGGACACTGGGAGGCAGAGGCTTCACCCAGAGCAATAGCAAGGCCCCCAAAGCAGGGCTCTGGCTGCTGACCCCAGAGTGTTGAGGTTTCAAGGGGCTCAGGTCTCCATAGGCCAGCCTGGGTGGCTGGGTGTCCGCAGAGCAGATGGTAATAGGGACTACCCATAAACACTTCCTTGGACCTCTGAGGTAGCAGACAGGATGAGTACCCACATCATTCCCTCATCTCCCCGTCTTACAGATAAGAAGATTCAGAGAGTGAAGCACCTTGTCCAAAGCCCCCCACCATGAGGGATCTAGGGTTTGAATTCAGATTTAGGGGTTCTCAACTAGTCATAGGCCCTGCCCACCGTCCCAGGACACTTGGGACTTACCAGCAGGAATTTTGAGTTCTTCCTTGGAAATCTCATGGGTCACATCCTAATGGGGAGGTGCTGGGACTCATTGCCCAGTGCAAGGGAAGGAGGCCTGGCCCATGGCCAGTCCCTGACAGGGCCCAGGAGCCCCGGAGCTGTTCTCTGTCAGGCCAGTGTGGCAGGAGGAGGCTGCGTCATAGCCATGCTCACTGAAAAGGCAAGCATGTGTAAGAGGACCTAGGCCCTAGGGGTCCCCTGTCCTTTTAGGGGGCTCAAACTCCTCATCTCAGCAGGTCAGGGCATAGTCCCTGCCCTCTGAGAATTCAGGGTCCACCCAGGATGGCAAATAAAGTAATCACTTCCTGGCCATCCTCCAGGTACCATGGGAGAGGAGGAGGGGCCCTATTATGGAGATCATGGTGGGAGATCAGGGAGGGCTTCCTGGAGGTGGCATTGCTTCTCGGAGGCCAGTGAGCTGGGAAGAGACCTGCCACAGGGGAGGACAGAAGGCCCTGAGCAGACCGTGTTTCCTCTGGCATCTGTGCAGGACACATCCATCCTGCCCAGCAGTACCTCTGCCAAAGTCAGGGTTGCCCAGCCCTCTGCTGCCCCCCGAGCCCTATGGCCCTTCCTGGCAGAGGGGAACCTGAGGCTTAAAGGGGGCAGCACAGGCCTGAGTCACACAGCTGACTCCTGTTCAGGGATGGGGGTGGTGGTGACAGGACCGCCCCGACCCCTCCCTGAATCAGACTCTGCCCATTCCCCCCACACACACCCAGGGCAGCCAGCCCCTTCCACCAGCACGACCTTCGTGGTCTACCCCGGCGACCTCCATAGTCGGCCACTGCCTCCCAGAAATAGGTCAGCACGCACTGCAGCAGCCGGGGGAACAATGGCCCTTTCTTCATTCCTGCATGGAGCCGGGTAAGCCCCATCAGGCCAAACATCTTAATGTGATAAAAACCACCCGGCTCGGGCTGAGGGAAGAGGGCTGGGAGGATACTGGAGGGCGGCCCCCTGGTTGGGGGGACTCATCCTCACCACCCTCCTGGGAGCTCTGGCCCCGCCGAGGACCCGCGGGGACCACAGAGCAGCCATTCCATTGGGTGGATGGGAATATGGAGGCCTCAGAACACACATTCCTCCAGCCCACTGAGTCACCTGACCAGGTGCTCAGCAGTATGTCCCAGCCCATCCCACCTTCCATGGTCCCTGCCCTTCCTCCGCTTCCTCCAGAGCAGGATCCCCCAAAGGTTGGACTTGTCCACTGTGCTTAGTCACTCAGTCATGTCCAGCTCTTTGTGACACCATGGACCGTACCCTACCAGGCTCCTCTGTCCGTGGGGATTCTCCAGGCAAGAATACTGAAGTGGGTTGCCATGCCCTCCTCCAGGGGATCTTCCCAACCCAGGGATTGAACCCAGGTCTTCAGCATTGCAGGCAGATTCTTTACCATCTGAGCCACCAGGGAAGCCCATGAATACTGGAATGGGTAGCCCATCCCTTCTCCAGGGTCTCTTCCTGACCCAGGAATTGAACCAGGGTCTCCTGCACTGCAGGTGGATTCTTGACCAGCTGAGCTACCAGGGAAGCCCAGACTTGTCCACTGCTGTTCACTAAATCTGGCAGAGCTGATTCTGCCGGGCCTGAACATGGGGGCTGAGAAGGGAGGCCAGGACCCTCCACCACCAGGAGCGATAGGCAGGCATCCCTTATGGCTCTGTGGTCCCTTCTCCACACCCCTAAACATCCACTGCTGTAGGCGGCCACCTCAGCAACATCCCTCCTCCTTGCCCTCTGCCCCTCACCTAGCCTTTTTGCTCCTTGCATAGCCCCATCCCACCCACATGGTACCAAGAGCAGCCAGTGGACCTCGATGGAGTTTTCTGCCACCTTCCAGCACAGACCCGGGGCAGAGGCTGGAGGATGTCCAGGCCTGGAGGAAGAGGCCCCCAAAGACCTCAGAGACACCTGCTGGCACACGTGTCCCTTTGAGCCATGTGGGGAGAAGTCCTGCACTGTAGCCTGAGGCCACGTGTCTAAAACAATAGCAGTCTCCACCCCCGGCCCATCCCCCAGTTCCCAGCATCCAAGTCTCCAATCAGTGGGCAGCGACTAGTGATATGTCCCTTTCAGATCCCAGCCTTGGGAGACGAGGTGCCAGGTGTGGCTTCCCCAAGGGCTACCCTGGTGAGGCCCTGTCAAGCTGAATTGTACAGGGTGGTGGTGGGCCCCATGGCGGGGTGGGGGGGCCACGTGGCTCAGGGCCCTGGATGCACCCAGCTCCTTCCAAGGCCACCCAACCCCCGCTGGCTTCCAACCTCCCTGGCTTTTGGCAAATCCTGCTCCACCAGGTCCTGAGAACAGAGGCTCTGCTACTGGACAGAGTGAACTCAAAGACCCTTTAGAAACCCAAGAGCCCACGGAGGCCCCGGGCCCCATGGTGGATGAAGGAGGTGGCCTGTCTCCCCCTGGAAGCAAGCTGAGGACACAGCCTACCTGGGGGGAGGCTGGGAGACAGGAATTCTTTCCTCCTTATCTGGATGTGTTTAGGGCTCCTGGGATGTGACTGGAAAGCCAAGCGGGGCGTCGTGGCCATCCAGACTGGAAATCTGTGTCGACCGGGTGGGGGTGGGGTAGGACTGTGAACAGGGAGTCCATGCAGATGGGCGGCCCCTGCTGTGTCCTTATCCAGACCCGCCTGTGGGCCCTGCAGGTGGAGCCAGCAGACTCTGCCCTCTTGGTCCTGTGCTCCCCACCTGGGCCCTAGCAGATGGGGCCATTTGTAGAGGGGCCGAGGCCCAGGTCCCAGCAGTGTGACTTTTTTATTCATGTGGCCTGTGGGTGTGTATGTGCTTGCGTGCTCAGTCATGTTCGACTCTTTGCAACCTGTTGGACTATAGCCCACCAGGGTCCTCCGTCCATGGGATTTCCCAGGCAAGAATACTGGAGTGGGTTGCCATTTCCGTCTCCAGGGGATTTTCCTGACCCAGGGATTGAGCCTGTGTCTCCTGCATTGGTGTGCTGGTTCTTTAGCAGCTGAGCCACCGGGGAAGCCCATGCCTTGTGGGTTCTCGGGTTATCTCCTCTTGGGCAGGGCCTAGTGTACGTCACCAGTGATATGACTGGATTCATTAGCACAGAGGATGAGGCCCAGGTCACCCAATGCGTTATCCTCCTTGCCCTAACTGCCAGGGAGCTCAGGGTTAAGTGGGCACTCAGCATTTTGCTCATTCTGGAAGCCTGCTCTGCAGCCTGCAGCTCGGCTCTCTGAGGGTCTCCCATTGTTCTGCTCCCAGACCCCACAAGCCAACAGAGAGTCCCACCCTGACCAGCGCCCATCCTTCCAAGACTCAAGAGTCAGTCCAGGGGCAGGCCAGGCTTTCTGTGACCCATGACCTGCCAGATTCCACTGGCACCCAAACCTATAAAGCCAGCCACCCCCTCTGCTCCTGTCCAGAGTCCCCTTCTGGGAGGGCCGAGTGGAGACAGCTGCACCCACTTCACAGATGAGGACATTGGTCCCTCACATTGGGGCACGGGTGCCATTTTGGACCTCAGACCATTCACTCATCCCGTAGTTTGCGCAACAGATGTGTATTGACCACATACTATGTGCTGGAGGCCCTAGGTGAGGTTTCAGACAGTACACACAGAATCACCCGAAGATGCAGAGAACATCTGGATTCAGATGTGAATGAGCTGAGGCTTCCCATACAGTCTTCACTGAATCCTCACTACAGCCCTGTTGTGCAGGCAGGACTCGAGAGGTGACCTGAGCTAGGAGAGATTCCTGGCTTTCTGAGCCCCAGCCAGGATTTCCCACTGTGGTCCTGGGATTTGAGCAGTAACTCCTGTTTGCAACCAGTGGATGTTCCCAAGGGAGAGGCATCTGTGCCCAGACCCCAGGCTGAGCCAACTGAGTCCTGCCAGCCTGCCACCATCCACCTCATCCCTGAAAATGCACCAGGTCCTCTCCCTCACCCCACTGCCCTTTGCCCAGAAGCTGAACCATTTTAAGAACACCAGGAAACCAGATCTCTTCTGAGTCTGTGTCTGCAGTCTGGATCCTAGGTCAGAGAGGAGCCCAGCAGGCAAAGGGCTCTCTGACAGGGAAACAGGAGATGGAAGATAGAGTATGGAGCAGGGTCTGGGGCAGTGAAGTGGGAGGAGGAGCCTTACCAGCTGGTCAAGGAGGGCTTCCTGGAGGAGGTGCCAGTCCCCAAGACACTGTGAGTTTGGATTTCAGCCAATAAGAAAGTGGCAACAGTATCATGGTCAAGTCTTGCTTTAAGTGACTGGCTCTGCCAGCAGGCCGGGAGGAAGGAGGTGGCTGGAGGCTGACAAGCCTGAAGGCCTTGGCCAGGGTTGAGGGGCTGCGCTTGGGCCCTGTGGGGAGGCACTAGAGTGGCTGCCACTGCTTGGGCTTGACCCACCTTGTGGGAGTGAGAGGCAGAGGAATTTGGAACAGGACTCATTTCTGGCAGGGAGCCTGTCTGGACAGACAAAGGTGTCACTGCCCATGTCAGGGGCTGGGGAGGGGAAATGAGGTGGCCAGAGTGGGGCTTGCAGGGTCTGAGGGGCCCATGGCATCCACATGCCTCCAGGCCCACCTTCAGGGAGCAGCCCAAGCTCCCCTCCTCACTGCAGCATCTAGAGCTGCACAGAGAGGCTGGCCTGCTGGGGGCACCCCAGACCTGATGCCTCCCTACCTTTCCCCACTGCAGGAAACATCATTGGCTCGGGCATCTTCATCTCCCCTAAAGGGGTCCTAGAGCACTCTGGCTCTGTGGGTCTGGCCCTCTTCGTCTGGGTCCTGGGTGGAGGCATCACTGCCCTGGGCTCACTCTGCTACGCGGAGCTGGGAGTGGCCATCCCCAAGTCTGGCGGGGACTACGCCTATGTCACGGAGATCTTTGGGGGCCTGGCTGGGTAAGTATGGGGCTCCAGCAGCTGGGGGTGGGGACAGCCTCTTCAGAACCGATGGCCTGCTGGGCCCCGGACCCCAGTATCCTCTTCTGCTTCTCACATCCTGGGGAGGTCATGGGAGTGGGTGGAGGAAAGGAGGGAGTGTTAGATGGCCTTCTAAGGCCAGGGTGTGTGGGACCAACGACCATGGCACTCCAGCCAGACACTAGCTGGCCCCTGACCTCTCTGTGCTACCTTTTAAATAAGCCTCACCTCCCTCCCAGGTGTTTACAGGTGAGAAAGTCCTTACTATGGAATCCTCTAGATGCTGTCAGCATCCAGGCAAGCAGTGAGGGGCATGACATTCCTATTAACGCTCTGCAAGAGCTTTCCTTTAAATAATTTCTGCTGCTGCTGCTGCATCACTTTAGTCATGTCCGACTCTGTGCAACCCCATAGACGGCAGCCCACCAGGCTCCCCCGTCCCCTGGGATTCTCCACGCAAGAAAACTGGAGTGGGTTGCCATTTCCTTCTCCAATGCATGAAAGTGAAAAGTGAAAGTGAAGTCGCTCAATCATGTCCGACTCTAGCGACCCCATGGACTGCAGCCTTCCAGGCTCCTCCATCCATGGGATTTTCTAGGCAAGAGTACTGGAGTGGGGTGTTCCTTTAATCACCGTGAATGTTAGCTAAGCACCTTGGTGAGGGCTGGGACGCACCTTGGTGAGGGCCGGGATGCTGTGATAAAAGAGTCCGGCCCTAGTCGTCAAGTTGCTTACAGTGCAGAAGGGAATCCTCAGATGTGATCAGGACCAGGAGGAGCCTTACTTTGAAAGTGTAAAAGGTAGCTGCCCAGTAGCCAAGAAAATAGCTGCCCAGAGAAGGCTGCCAAACACATTTGCGCTGAGGCTTGAAGGGGCAGGTGGCTTTGGCCGACCAGTGAGGAAGGATGGGGTGCACGTACAGAGGGTGGTGGCCTGGGCTTGGCGGGGACTGGGCAGCCTGTGGGTGGAGGGGAACCCAAGCTCCATCTAGCTGAGCCATGCTGAGGGCCTGAACAAAGGTCCAGGAAGATTGTAGAACCATTTAGGAGTCCAAATCGTGGGGACGTGGTGGCCGGTGTGGCATGAGGGAGGGGTTTAGCAAGACTCCACTGATGGGGGTTCCTGATCAGGAGGGGGAGATTTCAGGCTGGAGTTTATCACTTGGGTGGGGTCTTTGGCACACCCGGGGGACGCTCAGTCAGGCCTTGGATGAGGAATCTAGAGCACAGAGAAGTCTAGGCTGAAGAATTTAAAGGGTGGTTCTGAGTGATGTGGTCAGGGGCCTTTAAAAGGATGGAGTGTGGCAGAGCGTGCACACTCCTCTGGGTGTGTCTAGGGGTGTTCTAATCTGGGGAGGGGGTCCTCAAAGGGGCTTGGGACCCACGAAAGCAGAAGAATCATGCTGTGTGGCTGGAATACTTGAGAAGGTGGGAGAGGAGGGCCCAACCCCCACCTCAGGGACAGCTAACACTGAGTGGGTGGGTGGGTGGGGAGAGGGGAGCACCCAGTATGAGAGGGGGGCCAGGGTGCTAGAAAGTCCCAGAAGTGAAAGGAGTGGCGCGTGGGGGGAATGTGTACAGCGAGGAGTATGGAAGCAGGGCTGCAGAGCAAAGGCCAGGACCAAGAGGAAGCCACTGAGCTTGGTGCCCCAGAGGCCACTGGTATCCTTGGATAAGGCAGTGCCCACCTTCAAGGTGGAGTGGGCAGGCGGCCAGCACCACCCCCACGGACAGGTGCTGCCCTGGGCGCAGCCAGAGCCCCCAGGAACGGGTCAGGCCTCACTCCTACGTGGACACCCTGCAGAGGAGAGTTTCGGGCAGAGGGGACCTGAATCCTTCCCACCCTACTAGGGTGCTTTGCAAGGTCTGGTCCCTGGGGTCACAGCTCAAAGTCAGCCATCTGTAGCCACAGGGCTCTGCTGGGGACTACTTCTGGAGCCAGGACTGGAGGTCCCAGGAGAGCTCAGCCCAGCTCAGGAACAGCCAGGGGCCGAGAACCTTTTCTTTAGAAAAGGGGTGGGTTCCCTAGTCTCTCCACACCTGCCCAAAGACAGCCCATAGCCTGTGTGCTGAACAACTGTCTCTGTTGAAACAGTTTATCAATAGAGCAGAGACCTCGACAAGGTGGGCCCACCTCCCTGGACCGAAGCCAGCCTCTGGGCGCCCACAGCAGCCCTGGGCACCAGGGCTCAGGGTGCAACCCCGCTCCCCACACCTGGCCCCACTTGGCCCAGAGGGTCCCGGGAGGCCCGCCCCACTCGGGCCCTGGCTCATTCCAGCTTCCTGCTGCTCTGGAGCGCCGTGCTCATCATGTACCCCACGAGCCTGGCCGTCATCTCCATGACCTTCTCCAACTACGTGCTGCAGCCCGTGTTCCCCAACTGCATCCCGCCGGCTGCCGCCTCCCGCGTGCTCTCCATGGCTTGCCTGAGTGAGTGCCCAGTCGTGGGGGTGGGCAAGGCCTCTGTCCCCAGGACCTGCCCTGCAGAGGAGGACTTGGGGGTTTGTCTTTTTTTTTTTTTCCAATGTGGACCATTTTTAAAGTCTTTGTTGAATTTGTTGCAATATTGTTTCTGTTTTATGCTTTGGCTTTTGGGCCTGGAGGCTTGTGGGATCCTAGCTCCCCACCCAAGGATCCAACCCACACCCCCTGCATTGGAAGGCAGAGTCTTAACCACTGGACCACTGGGGAAGTCTCCTGTGGGAGGACTTTGGGAGGGGGATATCCCTCCAGCTGCCAGACCCCCGTGAAGCTGGCCTCAGGGGGTGGGCTTCTGGCACTCTGGCTGCTGCATGAGACACCCCGTCCTGCAGCCAGGACTGGACTTGGCCATGGCCCACCATAAGGGGCTCGGCCTCGGGTGCCTGCTCACCCACCCGCCCTCCTGTTCTTCCCCTGCAGTGCTCTTGACGTGGGTGAACAGCTCGAGCGTGCGCTGGGCCACGCGCATCCAGGACGTGTTCACTGGCGGGAAGCTGCTGGCCCTCTCGCTCATCATCGGCGTGGGCTTTGTCCAGATCTTCCAAGGTAGGGCTGGGCATGGGGCTGGGCGCAGGGCCGGGGAGATGACGCTGACCCTTGGCCTCCGGACCCCCCAGGACACTTCGAGGAGCTGAGGCCCAGCAACGCCTTCGACTTCTGGATGACACCGTCTGTGGGCCACCTGGCCCTGGCATTCCTCCAGGGTTCCTTTGCTTTCAGCGGCTGGAACTTCCTCAACTATGTCACAGAGGAGCTGGTGGACCCTCGAAAGTGAGTAGGGCATCGGCCCAGCCCTGGGAAGGAGCGGGAGAGGCGGCCTCCCCGTCCAGGTCTGCAGTCAGCTATGGCCGGCAGGGCTGGTCATCAGCCTGACTGCGCTGCTGATCCCCACAAGCAGCTCTGGAAAGGCAGCCGGGAGGCCTGTGTTCCAGCCTGACCCTGCTCTGTATGGTTGTGGATGAGTCACGGCCCCTCGCTGGGTCTCGGAAACACTGAGTCTCATTGTCTCCCTGTAAACGGATCCAGCTATGTGCTTGGCCAAAAATTACACATGTGCACACATGGTCCCTAGAAAAGAAGCCAATGGCTCTGTCTGATGCTCAGCTGGGACCTTGACGGTGAACAGTTACAGTTGGGGCTGGGGGTGGGGGATGCCGATGGGAGTCCCCGGGGACCCTGGCCTGTGGACTGAGCTCTAAGGACACTCTGAGGATCTGCAAAGCTGATTTGGCTGTATGCAATGTTAGATCCGCCCCCTCCCCCAGGATATTAGTGGCTCCTCCTCTGACCAGGCTGTGCCAAGGCTGGGCTGTGGAGTGGTGGGGAGACAGACAGATGGATTGCAGGGCTGTCTTCTCCCCTGCCCTGGAGATGGGCTCAAAGCCCCATACCACCCTGAGGCCCCACCCCAGTCCCCAAGGGCCAATGCTGACCCGCTCCACCACTGTCCCCAGGAACCTACCTCGTGCCATCTTCATCTCCATCCCCCTGGTGACCTTCGTGTACACCTTCACCAATGTCGCCTACTTCACTGCCATGTCCCCCCAGGAGCTGCTGGCCTCTAATGCCGTGGCCGTGGTGAGTGGGGGCCCCCGCCTGGTCCCTGGCTCCGGCCAGGCCCCCGCCCCGCCTCACGCTCCGCTTCTCTTCTGTGCCCACCCAGACCTTCGGGGAGAAGCTGCTGGGCTACTTTTCTTGGGTCATGCCCGTCTCTGTGGCACTTTCCACTTTCGGAGGGATCAATGGCTACCTGTTCACCTCCTCCAGGTGACTGGGCTGGAGGGAGGGTGGTCAGGGTGAGGCCAGGCCACCGCCCTCGTGCATGGGAGCAGTGCTGGGGGACGGGAAATCCCGTGTGGTGGAGCCCGCCTGAAGGTGGGACAAGGAACTTCCGCAGAACAGAGATCTGATCCCACTTCTGAGGAATAGGAAGCAGGAGGGAGGCAGGCTGGATGAGGGGAAAAACTGCCCGGTGGGGCTGCTGGAGCAGGCGGTCAGATGTGACAGCTCAAGAGGACCATCAGGTCCAGAGCTGAGGTCGGGATCTGGCTGGCAGGGAGGCCCTGGGCCAGGCTCATGGCTCCCACCCACCTGCCCCATCCCCCAGGCTGTGCTTCTCTGGAGCCCGAGAGGGGCACCTGCCCAGCCTTCTAGCCATGATCCACGTCAGACGCTGCACCCCTATTCCCGCCCTCCTCGTCTGTGTAAGTTGGGGGACCAAGCTGGCAGGGCGGGGAGCCAGGGCCATGCAGCAGCCTGGGTGGTGGCTGGGGGTGAGGCCTGGTCCTGTGGAAGGGGAGAGCCGGGCTCACCGACATCCTGGCCTGAGCTGGCCGGCCCAGGGCCCCTCCTGGGCTGACAGAAGGCAGGTGGGAGCCAGCCCTCAGCCTGGTCCTCTCCCAGTGCGGGGCCACGGCGGTCATCATGCTCGTGGGAGACACGTACACGCTCATCAACTACGTGTCCTTCATCAACTACCTCTGCTACGGTGTCACCATCCTGGGCCTGCTCGTGCTGCGCTGGAGGCGGCCGGCGCTCCACAGGCCCATCAAGGTGAGGCTGGGGAAGGACTGGCTGGCTCACATGCCAGAAGCAGTCAGGGCCACCCCCGGGGGCAGCGATGGCAACAATGGGGAGGCCAGCCTTTGCCACGTGCCCGGCCCTGCCTGGGGCCCTGTGTGCACTGGCGTCTTCAGTCCTTAAGCAGCCCTGTGAGGTGGGTGCTGTGAATACTCCCACTTCATGGACAGGAAAATAAGGCTAAGACACGGTCACAGAGGATTCCACGAGCCCACACGAAACAGAAGCCCCGAAAGCAAGCTAAAAGGAAAGTCCTCCCATTTGCATATCAATCCTTGAGCTGGAGAAGTAAGTGCTCAATGCCTGAAATGTGGAACACTGAAAATCATTCACCTCCAGCCAAGAGCGAGCGGCCAGTCCACATACAGTCACTATGGGGAGCTCAGAGCCGCTGAAGTTGACAAACCCTCAACAGTTGGGCCAACTGGGCTCCTCAGGTCTCAGCTCCTGGGAAATGGCCCGAGACCCCCAGGGTTGGGGGGTGAGCAGGAGAGCTGGGGGGGGTGGTGTCCTGCACTGCCGCTTGCTGTCCCCCAGGTGAACCTCCTCGTCCCAGTGGCGTACTTGGTCTTCTGGGCATTCCTGCTGGTCTTCAGCTTCATCTCGGAGCCCATGGTGTGTGGGGTAGGCGTTATCATCATCCTCACGGGGGTGCCCATCTTCTTCCTGGGAGCGTTCTGGAGAAGCAAACCAAAGTGTGTGCACAGACTCACAGGTGAGCTAGGCAGCTCCCCGAGGGGGGCGGGGCCTGGAGATAGGACCTTCTTTGGGGTTTGCCCTAAAGCGAGGATCTCCTGGCAGCTGAGGTGGCCACACAGGGCCCAGACACCGCCAGACGTCTGCCCATGGCGTGGCTCAAGTGTCCGGGTCCCGTGTGCGGAGAGCAGCTCCCTGAGGACCCCTGTGCCATGGGGTCAGACCCCAGCATCCATGTGTTGGTCTGTCTGTCTGTCCTCAGAGTCAGTGACACGCTGGGGCCAGGAGCTGTGTTTCGTGGTCTACCCCCAGGGCTCCCCAGAGGAGGAGGAAAATGGCCCCTGCCAGCCCTCCCCACTGCCTGCCACGGACAAGCCCTTGAAGATACAATGAGACATTTGTGGAGTCTGAAGCAGCTGTTTCTGTTTACATGTTGTTTATTGAGGAGGTGTTTTTGCAAAAAAAAAAAAAAAATTTTTTTTTCCTGGGGAAAAATAAAAAGAGCTCTGACTCTTAGAAGGGCTTGGTAAGGAAGCCCTGAAGATGTGGACTGGGTCCCCTGTCAGCACTGCCCCGCTAGCTTTTCCTGGAAAGATCTGTGCATAAAGCAGGGCTGGTGGTGCACCTGTCTCAAGAACTTGTTGGGTCCCCCTGGGTCGGGGGTGGGCATGTGTGGAGCTGGCTGGAGCAGGTGGCCTGGTTGGCTTGGGAGGAGGCTCTTGAATTTTGGGGGGTTCTGATGCTTGAGCCAGACACTCCTTCTCTGGGGTTGGCACCTTGGGGTCCGGGGCCAACCCTGCCCTACAGACATGGAGGACTGAGAATTGGCTGGGTGTGCTCCTCTCCCCCAGACCCTGCTGGGGGCTCAGCCACCCAGGAGAGCCTGGGGTTCCTGCCAGGGCTGCCTTTCTTCCCATAAATCCCCCGGAGTGAGGGTCAGGACTCAGTGGTCTGGCTTGGTTTACAGGTGGGGAAACTGGGGCTTTGAGATGGGATGGCATGGGTTTGGCTGCTGCCAGTTGGTGCCTCAGCCTCTGCCCTCTGAGAAACCATCGGGCACCGTCTTCTGGGGGCCTCGGGGCCTGTAAGAGATCCTGTGAGCGTTCTCTACCCCGTGCTTACTTTCTCAGTCCGGCATCAAGCTGACCGGGCCCACACTGACCCTACAGGCATGAGGTTGGGGGCAGAAGCCTCCTGGGCAAGCCTCTCCGGGGCCTGTGCCACCAGAGCACGCACTGTGGACTAGGTCAGACATACCCATGGCCACGTCCAGTCCAGGGACAGCTCTGGCGCCCCACAGGGTGAATGGAGGGAGAAGCCACAGGAAACATTCCGGGGAGCCCTGCCCTGGCCCTCCTTTCTTCTCTGCAAAAGGATTCCCAGAATGGAGTCGGGGGAGGCAGATGGGGACCCCCCAGGTGTCTTGTGTACACTGGGGCCTCGGAGACGGGCTCACCACTACACCCTTTCCACATTCAACCCCCAGCAAGTCCCTCTGCCCACCATGCCCACCGGGGAGCCAGGGTGCTGACACAGGAAGCTGGCAGGGCTCCTGGGTGGGCCTCTCCATAAGAAAGAAGGACACGGAGGCGGGGTAGAAATGACTGTGTATTCCCTGGTTACAAAGCGGGGCTGTGGCGGTCATCAGCGTGTCCGGCGGGTCAGCAGACCAGCAGGGCCTCGTCGTCACTGGCCTCCAACGTTGGGGAGCGGGGTGGCGGGGGGCTCCTGCAGACACCCAGCGGCTCTGATGGGTGGGGGCCAAGGGTGCTACCGGCAGTGAGAGTCGGGGGGTGAGGGTCCTGGCCCGAGCAGGACTCCTGAGGCACGTCCACAGGGGCTGGGCTGTCCACCAGAGGGTCCCTGCCAGCCTTTCTGTCCTTGTCAGCCGGCCTGGACTCCAAGGGGTCCCGCAGGCCGGAGGGGGGCGGCACGGAAGGTCCAACCTCTGAGGCGTGGCTGGGGGCGCAGGGGGGCCCCTCCTCTGCTGCCCCCGGGCTGCTTGTGTCCGTTAGGGGTGCCGGGTCCCGGGCAGCCCCCGGTGCCGGCTGGAGGAGCCCGTCACCCAGCACCGTCTGGGAGGTGCGCGCGGCCGTCAGCAGCGGGATCTGCCCGCGCGGCGCCCGCGGCCGGTGAAACAGCCGGTTCCAGAGGCGGCCGAGGCGGCGGCGGGAAGGCCCGCGGCGGGAGGCGTGTCTGCGCATCTGTCGCCGCATGGCTGTGCGCAGGTTCTGTAGCACCGAGGCCTGGAGGGTGGGGCGGCGGCTAAGGGGGCAGAAGTCAGCACGACCCCACCCCCCGCCGAGGGGCCCCCTTGTCCCCTCCCCTGGCCTGTCGCCCGGCCTCATCTCCCACCTCCCCCAACGCCAGGACCAGCCCGGCTGTACGCTGTCGCCCCGGCCCCCTGGGCCTCCCTGTACCAGGCGTTCTGAGGTCTGGCTGGGCGGGTCGCGGGGGCTGAGCCGGGGCGGGGCGGGGCCGGTCTCACGCTCTCCGGCTCACCTGGGATGCACTGTAGACTGGGAAGTCCTCGACGGGTGGAATGAGGCCCTGTGCGATGAGCTGCCCGTAGGACGGGGGCGCCTCCCTCCGCACAAACTCAGCCTCCAGGCGCGTCATCTGGGTCTCAAAGGCCCTGAGGGCAACAGCAGAAGGGCAGCATGGCAGGCCGGCCTGGCGGGGGTGGGAGTCGCACTTCCCGCTTCCCAGGATGTGGGCCCTCCTCCCTCCATCCGGGCATCCCGAGGGGCCCACACCGGAGAAGCCCCGGGTGGGTGGCCTACAGCTGCAGGAAGCGTGAGCCCAGGCCCTCTCTCCAGGAACAGGGAGGAAGCGAGGCTCTGGCCCCAGCGCGCACCTGTACTCCTGCGTGCGCAGGGAGTAGAGCTTGAAGGCACAGCCCAGGGCGATGACGAGCAGCAGCCCGCAGACCAGGCTGCCGATAAGCGCGGCGGTGATGACCTTGCGGGGCACGGCCGCCAGGCAGCCGTGCTCGTCGCTGCCGTCCTGGCAGTCCTCCTGACCGTCACAGCGCCACGTCTCGAAGATGCACAGGTTGGTGCCGCAGTGGAAGGTGCCCGGCTGGCAGGAGAAGCAGTTCTTCTCGTCCGCACCGTCGGGGCAGCTCTTCTGGTTGTTGCAGCGGTCAGCAGACGTGTAGCACAGGCCGCTTCCCCCCCTCGCAGGGGTACTGGTCCGGGGGACAGGCGGGACAGCCCTGTTCGTCCCGGCCGCTGGCACAGTGCCACCAACCATCGCAGCGCTGCGGCTCCGAGAAGCAGCCTTGCTCGCCCAGGTCCTCCGCGTCGCCCTCGCGGCTGCTCCCGCACGGCTGCTCCCACGGGAGGCAGTAGCCCTTCACCTGGTAGGTGGCATTGAAGCCGTGGCCGGCGCTGCGGGCACGGGCGTGGTAGGCCACGGTGAGGCGGCCTTGGGCGGCCTCGAGGCTCACGGGCCGGTGGTTGCTGCGGTAGGAGAGCGTCTGCAGCAGGCGGTCCCCGCGCTCGCCCAGGCCCTCGTACACCTGCACGTAGTCATCGTAGCCTAGCCGCAGCTCCAGCTGCAGCAGCACGCGCCGCGGGTCCTGCGTGTCCACCAGCCACGTGCAGTGAAGGTCCGAGGGCCCGCGGGCCGCACCGAACAGGTCTGGGGAGGCGAAGGAGCCGTAGAAGCTGCCCAGCCGCCGGCCGC
Organism: Tragelaphus eurycerus; assembly: GCA_935064755.1. Classification (NCBI taxonomy): domain Eukaryota; kingdom Metazoa; phylum Chordata; class Mammalia; order Artiodactyla; family Bovidae; genus Tragelaphus; species Tragelaphus eurycerus. The sequence goes on from CAKXYN010000020.1 coordinate 14,045,823, forward strand.
AGGCCAGGTCGGGGCAGCCGGCCTCATCGGAGCCGTCGCCGCAGTCCTGAGTGCCGTCACAGCGCCGCTCGGCGGGCAGGCAGCGCGTGGAGCGCGCCCCGCTGCAGGGGAAGGTGCCCCCGGGGCACAGGCTGCCTGGCGGCTCCGAGGCGGGCGCCGAGCAGTTGCCCTCATCCGAGCCATCGCCACACTCGTCCACGGTGTTGCACTGCCAAGGGCCCGGCAGGCACTTGCCGTTGTCACAGCGGAACTCGTCAGCCTGGCAGGATGCCTGGCCCAGCTTCCCTGCAGGGTGAGGTGCGTGGTGGAGAGAGTCAGGGGCGTGCAGAACCATCCTCCTCATGGGGCCTGGGGCCAGCAGCCCGCGGGAGGTCTCCCCCATCCCAGCAAGCCCTCTGCAGGGTCCAGGGAGAGGCAGGACCCAAGGAGAGGCAGGACCCAAGGAGAAGGGCGCTGGACTCTCTCTTTCCCTGGTCACCTGAGGGGCAGAGACGCCTTCAAATGCCAAGGAGTCTCAGGTCCTGACCTGAGCTGGGGTCTATAAAGTGGGGTCAGTGATCTCGAGAGGCTCCAAGGCACCCCGAGGCAGCAAGATGACCAGTTCCCATCCCAACACTGGGCTCCAACTGTTGGGCTACTGGGGGAGACCCTGAGGGTAGGGGGCAGAGTGCACCCTGCCATTGGTGTTACCTCGGATGTACGAGAGACGGAAGCCCTGGGCCTGGCCAGAGCTGGAGGTGTCGGAGTGGAAGAAGATCCAGACGTGGTCCCGGGCAGAGATGAAGGCGGGTGGGATGGCAGAGCCACAGAGCCGGAAGGCCTCCTGGCGGGGCGGGGCCGCGGGGCCCAGCATGAGCCAGTCCAGGGAGCACTGATGGGACTCCTCCACGTCAAAGTTGCGGAAGCTGCAGGGGGTAGAGAGGACTGCAGACATGAGTGGGTGGCCAGAGACCAGCAGGTCATGCCTAAGCTCACAGCAAGGACGGACAGCCCCAGCATCCCTTCTCTCCTCCACTCCCAGCCACTCAGCAGGCCCCCAGGGGGCCGAGAGTGGCTCCATGAAGAATCAGGACAATGTGGACAACTAGAAACATGTCAGCCCCCGTGCAGCTCTGTGAAGGCCTCCTCTTGTGCCTCTCCACCCTCCATCAGAACACACAGTGCCCCAACCCAAGGCCACGTGGAGGTGGAGGCAGGAGTCCCAGGGTAGGCAATTCCCTCCACATACACTCTCCCCTGAAGGACAAGGTCCAAGGGTCCAGATCCCCCTACACTGGCTTTGCTTTGACAGACCCGGCATGAATCCCAGGCCAGGGCACTGAGGGGGCCTGTGTGTACGGGGCAGGCCTGTGCCAGTGGACAGTTCATCCCCTGGGGAGAAGCAGTGGCCCAGGCTGTGGATGAGCGGGGCTGAGGAGTACTCTAGAAGTGGCCAAGAAGGCTGGCGTCTTTGAAGAGGTTCCCAGTGGCCACAGGGAAACAGGCACAGACCCTGATGTGTTCCCATCACACCCCTGGCTTTGGGGACATGGAGTGACTGGGTCTTCCAGGCTTTGCATTTACGGAAGTGACACCCTAGCCAAACTCCAGCCTCGGTTCCACCATCTGATCGCTTCACCCCGCTTCCCTCTGCACATCCCCGCAGCTTGAGCACCTGGCTCCTCCCTGCTTCCCTCTCCTGCTGAGATGGCTCCGAGGGCCTGGGGGAAAACTTGCTCTGGGCTCAGTGCCAGCCTGGCCTCAAGCCACCCCTGCAGGACAGACAGGACACCTCTGCCACCTCACAGATGACTGGGCCATGCCCTCCAGTCCCAGGGCTCCCCTCCCTGGCAGGCCTGAGGTGACAGACAGCCTCACAAGCCCATGAGAGAGGCCCAGGTCTGGGTAGCCAGCCCCAGAGACCCACACTCACATGTTCACATGCATTCGACTCATACATGTGCACACATAGACTCACACATGTATTTGCACACCTACACATCTCACAAACATGCCCTCCATGCCTACACACACATGTGCTCACAAACGCACATACGTGTCCTTCATACCTGCTCAGGTTGGGCTCACACACATACACAAGCACATGTGTGTCCACACACACGTACACACACATCTGGTCACTGTACTTGTCACAGGCACTCACATGCACACCATCACACATGCAGCACGTGCAGGCCCACATGGAGTCGCTCTGACACCCCCGCGCGCACGTACCTGATGGTGATCATGTCCCCGCGGTCGCCCTGTATGTACCAGCTGCAGTTGGTGCCCGGCGGGTAGTTGAGGGGCCAGGCCGGGCTGTAGATGACGCCGCGGCGCGCAGTGTGCTGCTCCAGCTGCCCGCTGCAGGCGGCTGTCAGGAGAGGAGGCTGAGAGGCGCTGGCTTCACCTTTGGGTGGGAGGGGGCAGTGAGGGAGGGCAACACTGAGTCCCCCACCCTGTGACCTGAGCACAGGCCTTCCCCAGGTAGGCTCAAGGCCAGCTAAGGTGGTCATGGCCAAGGGCATGGGCGCGCCGTGAGACTTCAGGGAAATGGTATGTATGGAGTGGGGAGAGGAGGACCCCCACAGACTCGAGACAGTCCACCCTGTGCCCCAGAGCCCAGCTCTTCTCCCCTACCCTCCACGGGGCTGGGAGCCAGCCCACCAACTCTCCTTGGCATCTCACAGGTAAGGCCTCTCGGCCTCGGGTCTCAGCTGAGTGGAGAATCCTGCAGCCCTAGGCCTGGTGGCCCAGCATAAGCAGACCCACTATGGTTCCCTGCCTGCCACCCCACCATCCCAGGCTGGCCTAATACAGGCCTCACCCCACACATGCTTTCTGAGGACCTACTATGTGGCAAGCACAGTACCAGGCATGCTCATAAGACAGGTAAAAGTCTGGCTCTGTGGGGCTCACAGACTGGGGGAGGAGCAGACAGACAATGCAGATTCCCTGGGCAAAGTGAAGTTTATAAAACGGGCCTGAAGGGAGGGGCTGATATCCTGAGGCGGCTGGAAACACAGGCTGGGTCTGATGGCATTTTGTGTGGCATTTAGATTTTATCCTGAGTGTGAGTGGGAGGCCACCAGGAGGGGATGTCATAACCAGATGAGGAAACCAAGGTTCAGAGAGGGTCAGTGAGTTGCCCATGGCCACAGCGGGTAAGTGGCAGAGTCAGGGCCTACCCTGGTCCTCTAGTGGGCTGGGCCTCTCATTGATAAAGTGTCAGCTCATTGATAAAATGTCCACCATCCACTGTGTCAGTGAGCACAAGGCATCACTCTGGCCAGCACGGGTGATGAGTGCCTCTATGCCCAGCCCCGCAGGCCTCATTGTACCCACTTCATTAGGTACACATGCCCTCTGCACCCAGCCAAGCTCACCTAGCCTAAAGGTGGCAAACCCTGCCCTGGTGTGCCCTGGCCTTTGCAGGACCAAGCAAGGTCCTGCACTTGGTTGCCTCTGCCCCTCATAGCCCCTCACCATACTTCTTCATCTGATCTTCACAACAGCCTGTGGCACAGGCAGGCCCATTATACAGATGGAAAAACTGAGGCCTGGGGAGACAAATCATACTGCTTTTCCTGAGCCCAGTGACACTACCTACCTCTTCACTCTCCCTGACCCCTGACTGTTGCCCTGCACGCAGGGTCTCTCTGCTGGCTCTCAACAAGACTCTTTGGAACCCCAAAAGACTCAGCTGCAGAAAGAAGAGTGAAAGCCCTCCAGCAGCTTCCCATGCTCCACCCATGGAGGTCCGGGTGATCCCCCAGCAGTGGCTCACAGGAGCATCAAGGGCTGGAAGAGAAACACCCACACCGACCCTAAAGCAAGGCTGACCACATCAGGTCGCCGTCAGAGCCTTGACAGCCCCAGGCTGGTGAGGTACCAACCAGGGCTCCGCACTTGGCACTCACCAGGGCCTGGGAGGTCATCCTCCCTGAGCCTCAGCATTCTTGCAGCCCAGGAGGGTAAGGACTAAACAACCAGAGTGGTGATCAGGGGCCTAAGCAATGTGTTTCCTCGGATGGGTGAGGCTTTGTGGGCTTCACAGAGACGGTGACCTGGGGACACCCTGGCAGGCATGAGGTCAGGGCTCCTCCTCCTCCAGGATGCTGGCGGGGGGGCGGGGGGGTGGTTCTCCAGGCAGGGTTGGGAGCACATCCTCCCCCAACATTGAGTCTCTAAAGCAAACGTTACACCCGGAGTCAGATGCTCCATCAGCCAGTGTGGGAGTCACCCCTGTCCCCTCAGCCCCCAGGACAGGGCTGAGGCAGAACAATACCCACTGTGGCCTAGAGGCTTTCCCCACAGGATGGAGCCCTCGTGGAGGCTGAGTTTCTCCCCGATACTGGCCAGAGAAAAGCCAGGCCTGCAGGGACCCATGTCTGGCCCTCTTTCATGACATGGGTAAGCCTGTCTCTGCAGACCACCAGCCTAGTCAGGAGCAGAAAACCAGACACTGCTTCTCAACAATCCCCTGGCAGCATGTTCCCCCAGACATGCCTCATCCCAAGTGCCCCTCAGATGCCCCAGACATTTCCCCATTGGGGGCAGCAATGTCCCTGAGTCACTGTTAATTCTTCTGCAAGGGGTGGTGGGCAGAGAGACCACGGGTTACTGCAGCCGTCGGCCTGGCCCATGCAGAGTGACCATGGATGGGGAGGGAGGCCAGGGTCCCTGCAGGAGCCCAAACTGGACACTGCCTGGCCATGGGCCTGGAGGGCATCGCCAGCTCAGATGACCAGCCCCAGGTTTCTCTGGGATGGCAATCTCATTCCCATCCCACCACCACCCCAGCACCCAGGCACAGGCAGGAAAAGGAGCTTCGTGAATCCAATCCAGTCCTGGAGTCCACACTGCCGGTCGCACCCTAGGCCCCAGCTTGTCCATCAGTGAAATGGAGTCAGAGGGTGCTGCTCGTTTCAGGGTGGCTGGAAGATGTGGGGGAGCAGCAGTCTGGAGGCAGACGTGCGTGTAGGGTGAGGGAGAGGGGACACCTGTGGGAGGTGAGGACAGTGATGGCGTGTGTGATGAGGGGTGGGCATTGAGGGGAGCTGGGAGATATTGACGCAGGATGGAGGCTCTTGGGGGTCTTTAGGGGCCATCAGAGAAGTCTGTCTGAGCTTAACTGCAAGTGACCTGTGTTCACTTGGACAGAAGTTTTGCTCAGGTCAAGATGGCCTGCTCAAGGGAGCAAGGGGTGACTGAGTGCTTTCAGACCAGCGTCCTTTCCTGGTCCAAAGAAATGTCAAATACTTCCAAGAGGGCATGAGCAAGCCTGAAGACACACAGCTTGCAAACCTGGTTTCCAGGGGCTGCCAGCACTGTGGACAACCTGCCACTGTGCTCGATGACTGGGAGCCAGGAGCCCCAGCAGAGTGCCTGGGCGGAGCTGCCAGATGAGCGGAGAACACCTTGGAGACCCTGCCCAGGCTCAGCCCCTGGGTCACAGTGGCCAAAGTCTGGGCTGCAGGGGTGAGTTATCCAACCCAGTTAGTGCCTGACAAGCTGTGGCAGGACGGGGGCTGAGAGGCAAAAGCCTATGAGGTCCCCAGGTGGCTCAGCTGGACCCTGCGGAGGGACTGAGCCCAGTGAGGGTGGGGAAGCGGCAGGTGAGACAGTGATGACCTGGGCTCCTCACAGCAGGAATCGCACGGAAACCCTGGAAGTGCAGAGGCACGGAGCCTCGGGTGGGAGGAGACACTCTGGCAGCCAGAAACTGGTCTCCACTTCTCTCAGCAATGCTAGAGGGTGAGAGGCTGGCTCTAGGACAGCCCAGTTCAGCACAGCCCCTGTGGCCACACCGGCTCTGTGTGCAGCTTCAGGACACCGGGGGCGGGGGCGGGGTGGTGGGGGTGCAGGCACAGACAGCTTGAACCCCGCTGGCAGTCAAACAGGAGGCTGAACCTAGATGATTTCTCTCCTGGCTCTACAGATGGACTTTGTCCCCGGTGCATCTCTTTTCGAACACGGGACAGACATGTTTGGAGCCACATGCCTGCCCACACACCAGCAGGGGGACTGGCCTGGGACTCACATGTGTAAGACCTGCCACCCCCTTGTCCCCTTCCCCCCTGCGCCCGCTCTCTACCATGGCCACGGACACCTGACCCAGGTGAGGCCAGTCTGTCTGGTCCTGGAGACTGGGGTGGGGAGACTGGGTGGTTAGCTGCGGGGGCCGTGACGTCAGGCAGGACTGAGGCTGGCTCAGCTCTGAGCAAGGCTGGGCCCTGAGCCAGCGCGGTCAGCAGCGGAGGCTAGGCTGCAGGAGCAGGAAGAGCTGGTTGAAGGGAGAATGGGAAAGGAGGCTGAGAGTATGCATCTAAGAGATAAGCCTGGAAGAGCAGCTTGTGTGAATTCTGAGCCTCCCCATCACAGGGACAGTGACCAGGAGACAGCCCACCCCACCCCACCCTTCCGCCTCCCTGAGCTGCCTCAGTGGGCCTCTGCTGCCAGCCAGGTCCTGAGCTGCTGCTGCTGCTGCTGCTAAGTTGCTTCAGTCGTGTCCGACTCCGTGCGACCCCGCAGACGGCAGCCCACCAGGCTCCCCTGTCCCTGGGATTCTCCAGGCAAGAACACTGGAGTGGGTTGCCATTTCCTTCTCCAATGCATGAAAGTGAAAAGTGAAAGTGAAGTCACTCAGTCGTGTCCAACTCTTAGCGACCCCATGGACTGCAGCCCACCAGGCTCCTCCGTCCATGAGATTTTCCAGGCAAGAGTACTGGAGTGGGGTGCCATTGCCTTCTCCAAGCCCTGAGCAGAACTATTAATAAAAATCCCAGGTACCTCCTGCCCCACGACGCAGCTCAGGACACAGCAAACAAGCCTGCAGCCCCCAGACTCCAGCTCCCAAGGCCCTTCTCAGATGTCTCCCCTGGCACCAAGGGACTCAGAGCCTGGGCCTATGCATTTGCCAACCCCTGGCAGCCCCCTCAGCGAAGGGCAAATGCCCCTGATGGCCTCAGCCCTGAAGGCTCCCGCTCCTGGCAGCCTTTGCTACACTCGGCACTAGGCCCAAGCGTGAAGACAGCCAGCGGATGGACAGACAGACAGGAGGCAGCCACGGAGTCCAACTGTGTTCTCTTAGATCCCGTGTGTCTATTTGGCACCTGCTTATCAGAGGGCCAAACTATCAGCCAAAGTGTTTACGTCTCTCCTGCAAACCGGTGTCCCTGAAACTGGTCTTACCCTGGCAGACAGGCTGATGCGAGACTGAACCCCTACAGACTTCTTACCTAATTCACACACCAAGACAATATTTCATCCCAGGGTCAGGTACCAGGCACGGAGAGACCACCCCCTAGCCCAGAGCTCGTGGGGATTAGCCAAACTAGCCAGCCCTAAGATGTTCACTCTGCCCTGTCTTGCCCTTCTCACCGAAAATTCGATCAAGGCTCTGGCCAAAGCCTTCCCCTCACTTCTGTCTGCCTTGACTAGACCCAAATGACCCTAAAAGTGGCATGGCATGTCCCCTCCTCCCAAGACACATAAGCAACACATTTCTCCCTCAATGGCTTTGGCCTCTCTGTGTTGTTGCTCAGTGATACCTTCATAAACTAAATCCCAGATGGAATTTTAAAGCAGGCAGTCATCTTACGGTGCCCTACGGTTCTCTGGGACCCCCACTGCCTACAGGAAGCACAGTCTGCCAAGTGTGCAGGCCATGACAGTTTCCTAGGGGTATGAGGCTACCACGTGCAAAAGCTATGCTGAACACCTTACCTCTCTGGCCCATTTAACCGGGCTTCATGGTTAAAGGCACCCATTTTACAGAAGAGGAAACTGAGGCTCAGAGAGGTATAAATTTGCCCAATGCCAAAAAACTCCTTTGTGATGCAAAGATGCCCAGGAATTGAGGTGGAAAAAGGCCAGGTGACCTCAGGGGTGGAGCCAGGCTCCTGAAGGTTGGTACTCAAAGGTCATTAAACCAGGAGAGCAGGGAGGAGGGGAGGAAGGGGAGAAGCATGTTACTCACCTAAGGCAGGAACGGCGCTGCTGAACCGCCCGGTGAGAACAATGTTCACTGTGGGAGACACAAAGCGGGTTCAGTGGTGTTGGGGAGGGGGAGGAGAAGAGGGGGTGGCTCTCGGGGCTTAAACACTTGGGGTGCCAAACAACAGAGCCCAAACTCCAGGCTGATTCTCTTCATCTCTAAAGGTAAGGCCTAGAGCACTGTTACAGTCCTGCTGGGATGGGCAGAACGAGAACCCAGGGGATCTCAGGACTCACCCAAACACCCATAGTGGGAGAGAGCAGGGTGCAAGCCTGGCTGCACCAGGCCACTCCCTCCATTCCCCACGCTTGGGAATTCTAACTCACGTGGGAGGGGGTTTGCTTGTATCTTCTCAGGCTTGGGAACCATGGGCCTTGACCATCCTTCAGGGAAAGACCTTGCTCAACCCGGGCACAGGCCCTGCTTGTGAAGGGGGCTCCTACCACACTGTATGGCTTCCTCCCTCTGAGGGGCCTTGCCAGCCAGCCAGGAAGGGAGGGAAGCAGTTCTGATTACCCCCATTTTACAGGCACTCACAGCTACCAGGGTTCAAGGTCCTCCTCACGGCACCATGCTGACCTTGCGAAGAGAGGCAAAGAATTTGCCTGCCACCTACCCCTTCAAGTACCCACCACCATGGGGTCTGCCCTTTGCTTTCAGCGAATGCTTTCCTGCAGCGATTATGGGAGCAGAAGATGTAGGCACACTCAACTTCCTGAGGTTCAGGGTGCCCCCTTCCCCAACATCAACGATGCCAAGGGAAGCAAAGAACATCTCTACAGAGGTCAGCCCACGTCTGGTGAAGAAGAGAGCCAGCTGCCCCCCGGGCAGGACACCCAGGCTCTGCTGGGTGGGGAGGGCCTTGCTGCTGCTGCTGCTGCTAAGTCGCTTCAGTCGTGTCCGACTCTGTGCGACCCCATAGACGGCAGCCCAACAGGCTCCCCCATCCCTGGGATTCTGCAGGCAAGAACACTGGAGTGGGTTGCCATTTCCTTCTCCAATGCATGAAAGTGAAAAGTGAAAGTGAAGTCGCTCAGTCATGTCCGACCCTCAGCGATCCCATTGACCACGGCCCATCAGGGTCCTCCGTCCATGGTATTTTCCAGGCAAGAGTACTGGGGTGGGGTGCCATTGCCTTCCCCGGGGAGGGCCTTGGGGGAGGCCAAAGGGTCTGCGCCTTGCCTTGCACCCCGGGGGAAGCCAGGCACTCAGGAGCATGAGACCACACTGACAGATCGGGGAGTGGGCACTCTAGGGGCCATGAAGCTTACTGAGATCTGCTCACGCAGCTAAGGCAAGGGTCTTCCCCCAGCTCCTAGATTCTTGAGGGCAGAGGAGAGTGCACCCTAAAATGAACAGGCTTCTTCTTTTTACTTTGTCATTTCAGTGGCTTCAACAAACCTTCTGGGATTACAGAGCCTTCACTGACGACACCATAGGGTGTCCCCTAATGACCCCGGGCTTAGATAATGGCCTCCCTCCTTCAACATGGTAAATAAAGGAGCCATGTGGCTAGAGGATTTAACCCCTTGCTTCCCCTCTCCCGCACACAAGGCCCTGGAAAGGTGGACCGAAAAGCTCTAGGGGGGCTGGATGGGTCCCTCAGCCCTCCCGACACATCACCCTGGGCTGCTGAGGCCTGCCCTGCTGGGTCCGAGAAGACACAAAGGGAAGACAGGAGTCATTCTAGCAATTGCCTCCTTCCTCGCATCCTGATCCTGGCTCTGGCTGGCTCCCGCCCCCAACCCACTCCAGGCAGGAAACAGTTCCTTGTTCAGGGGACTACCGGCCCCAGCCCCGCTGGCTTCGCCTTTGTCCGCAGCTCCGGAGGTCCGGATCCCCCATCGCCGCCAGGCTAAGCGCGGGGAAGTCAGGCAGAAAGCCACTGCCCGCCAATCCCAGGCGCCCGCACAGCGGGCCGCCCCGCGCGCCGCTCACCCGGGCTCCCGGACACTATTCTGAACCCTGCTAGAGAGGCCTAAGACCCCAGCAGGCCGGGGCGCCGGGGAGCCGCAGTCTCCTCGGCCTCTGGCGGGAGCTCTCGCAGTGCCCGCCCCGGGAGCCCAAGCCGCAACCAGGAGAGAGAGGGGCGCCCCGAGTCCGACCAGGGCGCGGCGCAGAACTACGAGGCAGGGGACCGATCCCGCTGCGGCCGCGCGGCCCACTCACCCAGGCAGACGACAGCGAGCTGCGCCCGGGCGCCCGGCGCCCCCTCCGGCCCCGCGGCCGCCCGCTTCTCCATGCCGGGGCCGGCCGGCCGGCCGCGGGCGCCGCCTCCTGCCCCGCGCCTGCGGCTCCGGCTCGGGCTCCCGCGGCTGCTGCGGCTCGGATACGGGCGGCGGCTCCGGCGGCGTCTTTGTGAGGCGGCGGTGCAGGCCCGCAGCGCGCGCGGGGCCACATCGGCCGCGGCGTCACGGGCCCCGCGGGGGCTCAGCGGCGGCCGCCAGGGAGGACCCCCGCCCGCCGCTGCCCCCTCGCCCCGGGCCCCGCGGCGCGGCCGGCCTGTGCCCGGCGGCCTCCGGCGCGCCCATGCCCCGCGGCGCGCAGCCCGCCCGGCCCTGGCGCCCCCCGGCCGTCCCGCGCTGCGCCCAGCCCGCCCGGCCGGTGCCGCCGGTGGAGCGTCCGCGGGTCTGTGGGTCCCGCCGCCCGGCCCCTGGCCCGCCCGAGCCCGGAGGCCGCGCCGCGCCAGCCACGTGACACGCCCGCCGAGCCGCAGTGGCGCTGGCAGGGCGGGTGCGGGCGGCTGGGGCGGGCGGGGGGCGCGCGCCCCGCCTCGGGTGCTGGACAGCTCCACGCAAGCGGCCCCTGGCCAGTGCGCGCCCTCCCGGCCCGAGCCTGGCGCTCCCGGCAACCCTCCTCCCCGCCCAAGAATCGGTCCCTCCCAGAGCCGGCTGAGATGGGAGAGGGAGGTGGGTGGTGATGGGTAGGGGGTGGCAGAGAAAGGGGGCTACGGGGAGCTGCTAAGGGGACCTGAGGGCAGGACCGTGCCTGGTGGCGCAGGACTCAGGCCTGTCTTCTGTGTGAGGATCTGCCCCCTTCATTGGCCACGACCAAGCAGACCTGCCACATCCCTGAGATGAATCGCTCTGCGCAGACCGAGGCCTGTGAGGGGACACTGCTGACCAGGTGACCATTCTGAGAGGCCTCTGGAAATCCACCCCTCCCGCGGGCCCCAGAGCCCACGCAGTCATCCCGACAGGCACTGGGAAATGGAGAAAGGCCTGTTTTCCAGCCTCTTCCATCCGGAAGTGTTGTCAACCAAGGGACTGGGCCCAGTAGAAGCCGAAACCCTGGGAAACAGTTTGAGGAGACCACCTAAAGGGCCACCCCTCCTTTCTTGAGAACCTTGTGAAATGGGAGGTCCCCAGAGCGTCCCTCCCTGTCCTGGCTGCTGGGTATAACCTTCCCTGCCTGCCCTCCCAAGCCAAGGTTCAGGATTGGTCTCCCCTTGATGTTCCTTGTTTTGCAAAGAAGGTGGAGAGAAACCGATGTTATGTTAGTGAACATTGTAGACATTGTAATTCAACTAGCTCATTTTCACAGTGCAGGCCAACTGGATTTTAATTTTTAAAAATCTGGGGAAAAAAACACCTTTTTCTCTTCTAATTCTTCTGGTGATTTTTCCACAGTGGACTTCTTGGGAGATGTATTAAAGGATTTAAGAATCAAATAACAGGATAAATGACTCATTTATGGTAAAGAGCACTAGCCTGCCGTAATTCGGTTTCAAAATTTCATCAAGCTGCTGACCACCCTGTAATGGGTGTTTATGCTTAGCAAAAATGTTCAGCAAAAGTAGGGACAGGCAGAGTCTGCAGTTTTGTTTCCATCTGAAGATGCTTTCTGCCTCAGTGTATGTTTTGCAAGCTATGTAAGGAATCCAGGGTGGACACCAGTGCCCTGGGGAGTCCTACTGGAGCTTATGGGGAATGGAAAAATATGAGCCCCTATGTACACTTCTCAAATACAAAATATCTTTAACCAAGTGGGAAAACATGGTTAGATAAAAAGCTCCAATTTGCCCAATCTGTTGAGACTCACTGTCAACCCTCATAACCCACAGGCCAGAGCACAGACAGCCTGGGACCCTTCGGTCAATTGGGAACAAGTCTTCCCACTGCCCAGTAGAGCAGAGTCAGAAAACAACAACCACCTAACTTTATGTAATAAACTTTTGATAATCTGTTCAGCACGCATTTTTCTTGCATTTATATACATTAAAAAAAAAAATAACTTATCTGAAACTTCCCTGTTGGTCCAGTGGTGAAGAATTTACCTACCAATGCAGGGGACACGGATTCAATCCCTGGTCTGGGAAGATTCCACATGCCACAGAGCAACTAAGCCCATGTGCCACAACTACCGAAGCCTGAGCACCTAGATCCATGCTCTGCAACAAGAGTATGTGTGTTAGTTGCTCCGTCCTGTCTGACTCTTCGCAGCTCCACAAACTGTGGCCTGCCAGGCTCCTATGTCCATGGGATTCTCCAGGCAAGAATACTGGAGTGGGTTGTCATTTCCTTCTCCAGGGGATCTTTCCAACTCAGGGATCAAACCTGAGTCTCCAGGGTCTCCTGCATTGGCAGGCAGATTCTTTACCGCTGAACCACCTGGGAGAAGACACCACAGTGAGAAGCCCACGCACAAAAACTATAGAGTAGCCCCCCATTCACTGCAACTAGAGAAAACCCACGTGCAGCAACGAAGACCCAGAACAGTCAAAAAGTAAAATAAAAAATAATAATTAATGAAATTTAGAAATATATGAAGGGAATGGCAACCCACTCCAGTATTCTTGCCTGGAGAATCCCATGGGCAAAGATGCCTGGCGGTTACTATAGTCCATGGGGTCGCAAAGAGTCAGGCATGACTCAGCAACTAACACAGAGATATATGTGACTTATCTTGATTACTGGGGCTTCCCAGGGGGCATGAGTGGTAAAGAACCCACCTGCCAATGCAGGATACATAAGACTAAGTTTTGATCCCTGGGTTGGAAGGGAGGAGGAAATGGAAACCCACTCCGGTATTCTTGCCTGGAGAATCCCCTGGACAGAAGAGCCTGGTAAGCTACAATACATGGGGTTGCCAAGAGCTGGACATGACTGAAGCAACTTAGCACATACACACACATCTTGATTACTGAGTCTTCTGGCACAAACTTAGTCCCTGCCTATGCTGCTGCTGCTAAGTTGCTTCATTCTTGTCTGACTCTGTGTGACCCCAGAGACGGCAGCCCACCAGGCTCCTCTCTCCATGGGAGTCTTCAGGCAAGAACACTGGAGTAGGTTGCCATTTCCTTCTCCAATGCAGGAAAGTGGAAAGTGAAAGGGGAGCCAGTCAGTCGTGTCCAACTCTTCGTGACCTCATGGACTGCAGCCTACCAGACTCCTCTGTCCGTGGGATTTTCCAGGCAAGAGTACTGGAGTGGGGTGCCAGTGCCTTCTCTGGACCCTGCCTGTAGGAGACCTTGACTATCTGACATCCCTTTCCAGTTTAGTCTCCTGGTGGTCTAGCGCCCTCTAGAGGCTGCTGTCCCAGGCAGGGCCTCTCTAGGGGCTCCAGTGGCCCCCTGGCCCAGTCTTCTCCTGTAACCCTTCTAACCACTTTTGGAGCAGTTCCTGGCAGCCTAATCTCTACTGCAGGACTTGACAGTCTGGTTGCAGTCACCAGGTCCCCCACAACTTTTTAACAAACACCCCACCTTGGCTTGATTGTCTCCAGGAGGCCTGTGTCCCTCACAACCAAATCTTCCAACTAGTGGAGAATTTAGTACTGGATACTAAAGGGATGATACAGGTAACAAACCCCGAGAACCTGCAGACCAGCTGGGGCAGATGAGGAAGCAGTCGGGTGGAGGGACCCAGGCAGGGGATCAAGGTCTTCCTGGCAGGAAGCTGACCTTTCTAGTTAGGAAGAAGGGAAGCTGCTGTTCCTTCCACATGTCTCAGAAGCTTCAGCATGTGGGCCACTGAGGCCTTCAGCAATCTGCTCCAGGAGTGAGGCAAAGAGGGCAAGCAGAGAGAAGGAAGGGGCTTGGAGGCGTCCCACATAAATCCCCTTCTGGAACAACCTCCTCACCAAAATGCAGGCACAACTCAAGCCTGCTCCTACCCAATGGTTGCTGGACTCTATGTAGAGAACACCAAGTTGGCTGGTAATGGTCTTTCTCAATCTCACATAGTGAGCATCGTTTTGAGGAGCAAAGGCCAAATGTGGCTTTGGCAAGTCAAACCAAAACAAGGGCTTATGATCACTTGGTCCAGGTCTACTGCAAGTGCCTTCTGGGGTGGGGGGCAAGCTCTCCATTTTCCAGACACTTCCAAATCTGCCGTCTGCACCTTCGCTATTGTTTCCCTCTCGGTTCATGGTGGCATCATTTGCTGAATTAATAATTTCTACTCCAATCCCCGCAGAGCCATCCATCACTAAGTCCTCATAGCTCAACCCCACAATGTGGGTATCTCAAATCAAATCTACCCACTTCTCTTCATTACCACAGCCAGCTCCCTGGTCCCAGCCACCATCTCCTCTCTCTTGGGCCTCCTACATGGTCCCCTACCTCCCAGTTAACAGCTCACATTTTTAACATGCAAAGTGAATCATGCTTCCTACAGAAAATGCACCAGGGCAGACTTTGAACTTTTTAACCTGAGCTTTGTGATCCTGTGGGACTAGCCCTGCCTACCACCCTCTCCAAGCCACCCTCTCCACCCAACTCGTTCTGGCTTCAGAATGTTTCCACCTTAGCCAGCGCTAAGGTCTACGTTTCCTTCTTGGCCAGAAGAGCAATCCAGAAGCAGAGGAGGCGAGCATTTGGAGAGATGTTCTTAGCCCTGTGAGCAGCCCCTCCAGTGTGTGGAGGTAACTGTTGCTACATGTTCAGGGCCACCTTGGAGAGAAGCGCTCCAAGCCCTGAGGATGGCCAGTGGTGGGAGGGTTGTTCTGTCTGCATTTAAGTCTCTCTTTGGGCAGAAACAACACTTGAATGCTTTATAAGATCCCTCTGGAACCCAGCAGAGGAGCCTCACAAGACAGTACTTTATTTTTCTATTTCTTCGCTATTTTGCTTTCATATACATCGAAATCCGTGTTTCTCAAATGATATTTTAAAATCTCAGCCTTTTAGGTAGAAACTAACAGGAAAATCTGCACCTTTGGGACTTCTGAATGGCAGCTAATGTTGTATAGCTTTAATATAAGCTGGTAGAAGGACAGGAAAGAAGCAAGAAGAGAAAGAATAGCCACAGAGAAAGAGAGTTAAGGTTTATTTGCCTTAGAAGTACTACAAATATCAAAACCACAATGAGACACCACTTTATATCCATTAAGATGGCTATTATAAAAAAAAAGAAAGAAAATATCAAGTGTTGGCAAGAATGCGGAGAAGTCAGAACACTTGTGCATTTCTGATGGGAATGTAAAGTGCTACAGCTGCTGTGGGAAACAGTTTGGCAGTTTCTCAAAAAGTTAAATATAGAACCACCATATGATCCAGCTATTCCGCTTCTGAGTATGCACCCAAAAGAATTGAAAGCAGGAACTCCAGGAAACGTTTGTACACTCATGTTCGTGGAAGCATTATTCTCAATAACCGACAAGTAGAAGCAACACAGGGGAAGTGAAAGTGTTAGTCCCTCAGTCTAACGACCGAGGCGGCCACCACGACTCCTGGGGACCCCCATGGACTGTGGCCCGCCAGGCTCCTCTGTCCATGGAATTCTCCAGGCAAGAATACTGGAGTGGGTAGCTTTTCCCTTTTCCAGGGGATCTTCTCGACCCAGGGATCAAACCCAGGTCTCCTGCATTGCAGGCTGGTTCTTTACCATCTGAGCCACCAGGGAAGCCCAGAAACAACAGAAGTGCCCATTAATAAATGAATGAATAAGTAAAGTGTAAAATATAGAGTTATAGGCATAGACATAATGCTATTCAGTGAAGAAGGAAGGATGTTCTGATCCATGCTTCAACATGGATGAACCTTGAGAACATTATGCTAAGTGAAACAAGCCATTCACAAAAGGACAAATACTGTGTGATTCCACTTACATGAGGGACATGGAGGCATTAAATTCACAGAGACAGGAAGTGGAAAGGTCATTGCTAGGGACTGGGGGAGGACGAACCAACGGGGAGTCATTGATGAACAAGAGTTTCCCTTTAGGAAAATGAAAGTTCTGGAGATGGACAGTGGTGATGGTTACACAACAACGTGACTGTACTTAATGCCACTGAACTGTACACTTAAAAGTGCTTAAATTTTGTGTAATAGGCATTTGACCACAAATAAAAAATACTGAAAATAGGGCCTTGCCCAGTGTTCCAGTGGCTAAGATGCCATGCTCCCAATGCTGGGGACCTGGGTTTGATTCCTGTTCAGGGAACTAGATCTCACATGCTACAACTTAAAAAAAAAAAAAAAAAAAACCTGCATGCCACAGTGAAGAGCTAGGGTCCTTCATACCACAGCTAAGAACTGGCATAGCCAGATAAATAAATAGGTATTTTTAAAAGTACTAAAACTGGCAAAATTCCTAGTTGTGACAACATTTCCACCTGGACTCTGTGGGGTGAGGTGGCCAGCTTAAGTGGCTGCTCTGGATTTAATGTGTTTCCCAGCACCCTACCCTCCCAGAACCTCACAAAGCGCAGAGCAGAGCCCTGCTCCACCCCGTGCAGCCCAGGGACCCCGCCTGCCACATCTGCAGGCACATTGGCAATGGGCTCAGTGCAGAAAAGTGCATCTGCCTATAGACACTCTCCAGGCCGCCGCTGGTTCTTCCAGCTTTAATAGACTTGCAGCAGTAAAATCATTTTACCTTCAGTATTGAGCAGTAGTTTTCAAATTATAGGCCTGGAACAGTGATAGTATGCTGTAAAAGCCCCATTCCAAAAAAAAAATAAATAAATAAGGCTTTTTACTGCAATAAAAATGTTAGTGCCAGGTCATCCCCTTGGTTTACATAACCCTCTCCACAGTAATTTTGAATAAGGAGTGCAGTTTCAATTTTCAATCAAAAAGCTCCCCCTCAGCCTTGTTGAACCACTCAGAAGTACCCTGAAACAGTAATCATTTTGTATATTGATTTGGGGGGGGGATCAATCCAATTCAGTCCACCTCACTAAATTATTAATGGAGCAAAGTACATCAGAACCCCTGAGGTGAGTAAACAGGTACTGTTTGTTCTTTAACTTCATTGCTGCTGCAGGAATGAAGATGACAAGTTGAAAGCCTGAGTCCAGAGGGAGGTGTACAGCTCTGGGAAACCCAAGGGCAGAGGGACAGATGAAGAAAGTCATGGGGACAAGCCCTCATGAGTCAAAGTGTCTCCTTCATGGTTAAAATCAAGAGGGTGGAGACTCAGCTCCCCTCCAGCATGCGTGCGAGATGAAGGCAGCCTGTTGAAGGGTCCCAGGTGGCTCCTAGGGCGGCCACTTTTCCCTGTTGAGTTCAACAGACTCCTGGGGGACAGTGGGGAGCCTACTGCTGTGCTGCTCACTCACCCAGCCTAGGAGGACCCCTCCTCTACCATGGTGGGATTGGGAGCCTTTATTATGGACTTAGTAGTTGTATTTAAGTCAGCTCATTCTAAAATAAGAAATATACATAAGTGCTTCTGCTTCAGAAAGAAACCTTACATCATTACCCTGAACATAAATCCAGATCTCTAGCCATAACTTAGGAACTATGATCTATGATCCAAACAAAACATTGCGCTTTTTTTTTTTTTTTTTTTTTTGCCTACATCCCTGTTTTCACCACTGAGAACAGTTAGGAAGTAATCTAGAGAATTGAAGATGCACTAGCTTCAGGACTTCCCTGGTGGTCCAGAGGTAAAGACTTCACCTTCCAGAGCAGGAGGTATGAGTTAGATCCCTGGTCGGGAAGCTGAGATCCCACATACCTTGTGCCAAAAAAAAAAAAAACCACCAAAACTAAAACATAAAACAGAAGCTATCTTGTAACAAATTCAATAAAGACTTTAAAAATGATCCACATTAAAAAAAAAAACTTTAAAAAAAGACATACTACTTTCAAAGCAAAGATTTTCTCTTCAATCAAACGAGAAACACTGGAGAAGAACTGAAGAGAGAGGAGCATCCTAGCATTGTGGTTCAATAGTATTTATGGCCTTTGGACAGCAAGGAGATCAAACCAGTCGGTCATAACAGAAAACCCTGAATATTCCTTGGAAGGGCTGATGTGGAAGCTGAAGCTCCAATACTTTGGCCACCTGATGTGAAGAGCTCACTCATTGGAAAAGACCCTGATGCTGGGAAAGAGTGAGGGCTGGAGGAGAAGGGGGTCATAGAGGATGAGATGGCTGGATGGCATCACTGACTCCTTGGACTTGAGTTTGAACAAGCTCTAGGAGATAGTGAAGGACAGGGAGGCCTGGCATGCTGCAGTCCTTGGGGTCGCAAAGCATCAGACACGACTGAGCAACTGAACAACAAGTATTTATGGCAGGATGCAACAGCTCTGATTAGGATCATCCCAGTCACACTAGCAATGGCACCCCACTCCAGTACTCTTGCCTGGAAAATCCCATGGACGAGGAGCCTGGTGGGCTGCAGTCCATGGGGTCGCTAAGGGTTGGACATGACTGAGTGACTTCACTTTGACTTCTCACTTTCATGCATTGGAGAAGGAAATGGCAACCCACTCCAGTGTTCTTGCCTGGAGAATCCCAGGGATGGGGGAGCCTGGTGGGCTGCCATCTATGGGGTCACACAGAGTCGGACACGACTGAAGTGACGTAGCATAGCATAGTCACATTAAAAGTCACCCCATGCATCCCACATCCCACAAGCAGGAAGATGGATATGATTAAGCACAGAAGTTTCGGAGTCAACCTGCAGAGAATTCAACCTGTCTCCCCATGGACTCCCCACACGAGCAGGTGTAACTGCTATGAATCTTGGTTTCCTCCTCTATAATACGACCACAACAGTACCTACTTTTCTAGATCATGGTAAGAGCTCAAAGCAGTAATACCTGCAAGGCACTCACAGCAGTGCCCAGCACGGAGTAAGCACTCAGTAAATATTAATACTAGCCATTATCCAGCTGCAACTCCCTTCAGAAAAACTCCTGTTCAGTTTTCAGAACCCAGACCAACGATCCTCCGTCCATCCTCCCAGAGGAAGCTAAAACTCCCTCCCACCTCACTGCTTTTTCTATATCTTAAACAGGGTTCTGGGACTGAGCACATCCTCCTCTTGTAATTTACAAGCTTATTTTCATGGCTATCTGTGTCCCTAAGCTGTCAGTTCCTTCCTAGAAATGTTAACTACCTTTTATATCCTAATTATGCAGGGCAATTCTGCCCACACCTACCTAGTAGGTGATTAGCAGGTGTGAACTTGGTTGAAGCAGGTGACAGCCTGGCTTGGGCTGCCTGCAGAAATACTGTCTTCCCTCATGTCTCCAATCTTTCATTCCATAAATCCCCCCTCACCCCAGAGGAAAGAAGTCCACCCAGCATCCCTTGGAATCAGCCATCACCTCCAGAGAATCCTGCCCCATCCCATTCTCCATCACTAACCCAGCCTGAGTCTGGTACACATATTTACTCTTCATTTTTATACTTTCACTACATAGTATATACTCATGACCAATGTATCATATTGGGGTTTTTTCTGAGTTCTTTTTTTTAATTGGAATATAATTGCTTTACAATGTTGTGTTAGCTTCTGCTATACAACAACGTGAATCAGTCACATGTATGCATATATCCCCTCCCTGCTGAGCTTCCCTCACACCCCCACATCCCACACTCTAGGTCGTCACAGACCACCGAGCTGAGCTCTGTACACTACACAGCAACTCCCCACTAGCTAGTTTACACAATAGTGTATATATGTGATGCTACTCTCTCGATTCGTCCCACCCTCTTCATTTTGTATTTTACATAAGTGGTTATTCTCTGACAACTTGCTTTTCACCCAGTGTTATATCTACAAGATCTATCCACACTGCTATGCTCAGACCTAGTTTATTCGCCTGGGAGCCATGAAAATGCATGGGTCCCACGCCACACTTCCTGCACGCTGCTCCCAGCCAGGGGCTGAGCATAGCTGTGGTGTTAATGCCAGTCCACTGCTGCAAGATGAGGTGGGATGGGGGCTCCCCTAATGGGCAACTATGACTCAGCCTGGCCAGACTGAGCCTCTTGCCAGCCACCCACTCATTCTTCTTTCCCAGGGTAAGGTCTGCATCTGACCTGGAGGCTGCCCGCCCCTCATTTCTCCAGTTCCCTCCCCTTTTATTGTTCAGGCATTTCCCCCAGTAATTACCTTGCAGATCTAATATCATTTTCATGGCTGCTTCTCAAAGGACCCAAACAAGCACAATTCCGTTTAACTTATTATTATTCTATTTATACATACGTGTGCATTTCATGGGCTTCCCTGGTGACTCAATGGTAAAGAATCCACCTGCAATGCAAGAGACTAGGTTTGATCCCTAGGTTGGGAAGATGCCCTGGAGTAGGGCATGGCAACCCACTCTAGTATTCTTGCCTGGAGAATTCCATGGACAGAGGAGCCTGGTGGGTTACAGTCCATGGAGTCACAAAGAATTGGTCATGACTGAAGCAACTTGGCATGCATGCATGTACATTTCATAACGAAAGACATTCAGGCTGTTAAAACAGTGTTTGGCTATTGCCAAGAATGCTGACACCTGTAATGGTTTCTAAATGGTGGGGGATGAACAATGAGAGTTTCCTCCTTAGCTTGGCATCAGGGTATCTGTGTCCACAGTGGTCCCCAATGATCCCAGACTCCTGACAGTCATGCTCCTCTGAGTGTCCCCATCCCTGCTCCCTTTGAAGGTGGACTGGACCTAGTGATTCTCTTCCATGAATAGCAGAAGCGATGGATGACACTTCCAAGATTATAGCCCTCATGCATCTTGGACTGCTCTCTCCCACCCTTCTCCTCTGAGGGAAGCTGTGAGCAGAACTGCTAACACCTTGATCTTGGACTTCCAGCCTCTAATGCTGTGAGAGAACAAATATCTGTTGTTGAGTTTCCCCAGTCTGTGGTATTTTGTTACAGCAGCTCTTGGTGACAAATATAAGAACCAGAGGAGAGGTGACCCTAAACATGCACGTGAGTGAATACAACACCCTCAGGTGAAGATATGTACCTCAGAGAAAATAAGATGTGGGATCAGGATGGAGGAATCTTCAATGGCCTGCCAGAGGGATGCACCAAGATGGCCTTCAAGCTGAGACTTGAATACAAGGAGGTAGTGAGGCAAAGGTTTGGAGACAGATTGTGGCAGGCAGAGGAAATAGCTTGTGAAAAGTTTTCAAGCTCTGGAAGTTTGCTGCCAAGTGGACAGCTGCCAGGGTTAGATGGCTCTCCCTTCCTGGTCCCAGCCACAGTCTCCTTTTGAGGATGCTCTGCCCCCAGACGTTGCTAGAAGCACAGAGGTCTATTAGTGATACTCTCTGTCCCACTCTTGCAAGCACTGACATGCACACACCAACATCAGCCAATCACCACACTCTCGGGCCCTGGTTACAGATCAGGGAGGGTGAGGGGGAGAGGGGGAAGAAGGGTTGGTGTTACCAAACTGGGTCCACTCACCTGTGCCCAGTAAAGCCAATCTAGTGACAGCGGGCTGTGGTGAAGAAAAGCGCAGCATTTTTGCAAGGCATTCAACATGGGGCCAAACAAAGAGAATGGGCAGCTCATGCTCAAAAGACCCTGAACTCCCCAAAGTCTCCTGGGGAAGGGTTTCAAAGGCAACACTAGGGTTGAGGATCGCAGGGTAATGGATCAGCTGGTGGCCATTCCTCTGATGGTTTGCTGCTGAGATAATCAGGTTCATCAACCTTCCGGTTCCAACCAGTCTGGAGTCTACGTGCCTGTGGTCAGCATGCAGTCAACTTCTACCTGGTAGGGGGTTTTAGTATCTGTAAAACAACTGAGTTTATGGCTCAGGATATTACCTACAGCCCTTGAGGAGGGAACTAAAGGTGCTTGACTTTGTTTTCTGGCTAAACTATTAATATTTTGTCTTGCTAACTGTTTTCCTTTGTTTCTGTATTTTTTTCATTTCCCTGATTCAATTTGCTCTTTGGAACTCAGAATGGGTCTAGGAGGCTAAAGCTTTTCTACAAATGAGAGGCAAGAGACACGGAGGGTTCTGTCCCTGGAGGGGCCCTACAGGACCCTGCTTCATTGCAGCGGGGAAGAGGGGTCTGGTGGCTAGTTTCTGGGACTGCTCTGCCAGTGAGTGCCAAGCTGGTGTCCAGCTTTGCTGGTGTGGGTTCCATGACCTCGCTCCATCCCCGAATGTCCTCCTCTCCCTTCTCAACAAACTTCCCTGGCAGCTAGAACACTCTGGTGCCCACTGTGGGTAAGAGCAATCTGCAGGCACTGAGATTGACATTCTACAAGGCTGTGTGGCAGGACCCATGACGGAGTGTTCCCCCTCGGCTAGGGGAAGTTTGGAAAGTCTATGGGGTGGGAGGGGTAAGCAGGGGTCAGGGGTGGAAGGGAAAAGAGGCAAAAATTATACATTTGCTTCTAAGGGAAAATTTGACAAAACACCCCCAAAGAGATCATGGGTGCAGGCTTCGAGTCAACATAATAGCATTTTAATTCTTTAATGGAAATAGAGGTAGTTGATGAACCCATAGCTCACTGGCTGCCCACAAAATAGAAAAGTAATGTATGCATGTTATAAGGAAAACAAAGACAAACCATACAGGGTTATTTTGGCAAAAATCCTTCCAGCCTCTTTTAAAATAAATCCTCTTGTGGTAAAATATACATAACATGAAATTTACCATTGTAACCTTTTTAAAGTTTTTTTACTGCAGTATAGTTGATTTACAATGTTGTTAATTACTGCTATACAGCAAAGTGATTCAGTCACACATACATATACATTCTTTTTTAAATATTCTTTTCCATTTATCATAGGATATCGAGTATAGTTCTCTGTGCTATACAGTAGGACCTTGCTGTTTGCCAATGAGTCATTCTAACCATTTTTAGAAGCTTTTACCTTATTGATTCATTTGACTGTGTGGGTCTTAGTTGTGGCACGTGGGATCCTTAGTTGTGACATGTGGAATCTAGTTCCCTGACCAGGGATTGAACCCCAGGACCCTTGCACTGGAAGCACAGAGTCTTAGCCACTAGACCACCAGGAAAGTCCCCCATTTTAACTATTTTTAGGTGCACAATTCAATGGCACTAAACTATCACCATCATCCTGCTCCAGAATTTTTTCCCAAACTGCATCCATGTACCCAGTAAACAGTAACTCCCCATCCTCCCACCCCCACTGCGCTGGCAACCCCCAATTCTACTTCTCATCTATGAACGTGACTATTACAGGTACCCCGTCTGATTGGAGTCATACAGTATTTATTCTTTGGTGACTCCTCAGACTACTTTTTTAAAACACACACACAAATGTTTTACAGAAATGAAATCACAATGAGCACAGATTTGTCGCTTTTTTCACTTGGCAGTGCACAGACCTCCTGTCCCCACATTTGCATATGAATGTCTGCACCCTCATTCTTACCACCTGCCCCACGCTCTGTGGAGAGCCGTGGAGAGCTATACAGCATGCGTCTCACCCGTCCCCTCTGTGGATGTGAGGTTGTTTCTGGTCTCTCTCCTAAGCAATCTTCAGTCAATGGCCTCAGTTTCCATCCCCACAAAGGGCTTCAGTTAGGACTTCAAGACTGTGCTTGGAGGTACAGTTTCTGAGCCAAAGAGAGCAGTGTAAACCCCGGTGTACGTTGCCAGATTGCACCTGGAAGGTGGGATATAAAAAGTGCTCATTTTCTCAGCAATGCAAAATTGTCATTAGCCTTTATATAATAGTTTCTTATGTGGCTAGAGGGGAAAAAAACACCTCGCTGCTTCAATTTGCATTTGCTCAATTGAACATCTTTTCATATGCTTTTTTCCCCCCATCTTTTATTTGCTTTTCTTCTTTGCCTATTTCTCCTTTCTGCAACTTTTTTGCAATTTTTTTTCCCCAAGGGAAAAAGTATTTAGAGAGAGTGAGAGGTATGTGCACTACCTTTAGGAACAAGAGCAAATAAAATCATGCCTCCATAAGCCTCTCAGAAGGGCACATTTGTCAACAGAATGAACACGCTTTGAAATTCCTCGTTTAGCAGGTTTCTAGGATATTTTATTCCTTCAATATGCGCATCATTAGCTTCACAGCAGTTGAAATAAACAGTGCCAAGAAGTTTAGAGGTCTTCTTCCAGCTCCTAAATCTCAGATAACAAAGAAAATGAGCAGGTTACGTAGCACTGGAAATACAATTTTACACTCATTCAGGTAGCTGAAGCCAGGTTCAACAACATCATCCCTGGTCTCCAGGGACTGGAAGTCACCGGGGTGCATGGGGTTGAGTTTTGTCCACTCAACTCCCCATGTTGTCAACAACGGAAGTCGTGCAAAAAATAAGGGAGTGATGTTTTCATCTAGAGAATGAGCATCAGAAATGTCCATCCCCAAAGTTCATTCAACTGTTTATGTAAATAACATTCTATACCACCTAGAACAGCAAGAGATAATGTTCTTTTCATTTTTTTCTTTTTTTAAAAAATGTCTATAAATAGGAGAAAATAATCTCAGTTTCCTTAATCCTGTTCACAAGATCCAAAGTCTAATCGGTTTTGATCTAAAGTTCGGTCACAGGTCGCCATGAAGCGGTCAAATTTGGGAGGCAGCAAGGGAGGCCAAGGGCACACCTAGAACCTCATGAACCTCAGGGTGCTCAGTTACATCTAGCTGTAACAATAATGACAAGGACAACCCACAGTCATAATAATATCTGCTCTCAGGAGGGTTATGACAACTGCAAGGGCAACTAGGGAGGCAAAAGTTCTTTTCTGCTCCTGGGGAGGCAAACATCCCAAATCATCATCCCCATTATCATCATCACTATTGGATAGGTGTGTGTGCTAAGTCGTTCAGTCGTGTCTGACTCTTTGTGACCATAAGGGCTGTAGCCTACTTTGGATTTATCTTAGCCCAAAATTCAGATGATTGAAATTCTTGATGGCCCTCCTTTCAACATCTTTGTCCTGGTGGTCCTTTGAATACCCTCTCATGCAAGATCCCCGCATGAAAGTCAGAGAGGATTTCCTTCACTTTATGAAAGATGAAAATGAGAATCAGCATGGTGTGGCTCAGCCACAGTGATCCCCAACTTAGACTAGGGAGGAGGAGGCCAGTTGAGGAAAAGTGACCAGGAATACTTATGGCTGCAAGAAACAGAAACCCAACTCAAGTCTTCCTAAGGGACTGTGGCCTGAGGTATGTCCAAGAGCTCAAATGTATTTGCTCTTTTTCCTAAAGGTAGTACACACACCTCTCTGTCTCTAAATACTTTTGTCCCTTGAAAAGAAATGCAAAAGGTAGAAACAGGCAGATTGTGTGGTTTGGGTCTCTCATCCTAGCCCTTCTGCCTGTACCTGATCTGTTCTCTTCTCCAGCATCTTCTGTTTCTTGCAACTACATAGCAGAAAGCATGGCACCCCACAACCGCCGCCATCACCCACAGCACCAGGGTCTGCATGTTACAGGCCAGCCAGACAAGTTCCAAACTTATGGAAGGTCTTTGATTAGCTGAGCCTGGCCAGGTGCTCTCCTGTATAGGCCATCCTGGGACGAGTGTCCAGCTGTACGCAAGGAATAGTGTTGTCTGATCTTAAAGCCCTGGGAATTGGCATCAAATCACGCCACCTGGCACAGCCAAAAAAATTTTTTTTTAAATTTAATACAGCAATATATTAAAAAGATACTAAATGTAGTTTCTCCCAAGAATGCAAGGCTGGTTCAACACTGGAAAATGCTGCTGCTGCTAAGTCGCTTCAGTCAGTGTCGGACTCTGTGCAACCCCATAGATGGCAGCCCACCAGGTTCCCCCATCCCTGGGATTCTCCAGGCAAGAACACTGGAGTGGGTTGCCATTTCCTTCTTCAATGCATAAAAGTGAAAAAATAAAGTGAAGTCACTCAGTCATGTCTGACTCCTAGCGACCCCATGGATTGCAGCCCACCAGGCCCCTCTGTCCATGGGATTTTCCAGGCAAGAGTACTGGAGTGGGTTGCCATTGCCTTCTCCAACACTGGAAAATAAGTGTGTGTATCAAAAATCCATAGATCTGTATACCACAAAGAGTAAATTTTACGATATAAAATTTTTTTAAAAATCATCCAAAATGTCAAGGGAATCCAAAGTGAAATGCATACTCTGAAATTTGAAAATGAAAAGCAGACAAATAAATCTGCTTATGAATGGATGGTTTAGCCACAATGAAACTGGTGAGGAAGAAAAGAACTAAGGCAGTGTACTGATGAGATACGGTAAAACTAAGGAAAAAAGAACTGTACATAAACTGTACTCTGGTTGGAAGATTTGTTCTCAAACAGATGTGTGTGTGTGCTCGGTCACTGAGTCGAGTCCGACTCTTTGTGACCCCACGGGAGTCCATGTAGTCCGCCAGGCTCCTCTGTCTATGGGGATTCTTCAGGCAAGAATATGGGAGCGGGTTGCCATTTCCTTCCCCAGGGGATCTTCCTGACCCAAGGATCAAACCCTCATCTCCTACATGGATAGGAGGATTCTTTACCACTGTGACACCTGTGAAGCCCTCTTAAACAGATACAGGATATGAATTCTGAAACCATTTTACACATCTAGTAGAACAAAGAAGTAAATGTATTGGAGATAATGAGAGAAATAGATTTTTCACTGAGAATGAAATTACCAGAAAAGCAAGGGGAAAATGCTAGAATGAACAATGTGGTGGGTCAAAAACTGCACTCTGGTTTGGTTTGGTCCCTTCAAACATTTCTCTTGTGGTCTACTGATGAAGAATCCGCCTGCCTGCAGGGAACACGGGCTCAATCTCTGGGCCTGGAGACTCCCACATGGCAAGGAGCAGCTAAGCCCACGTGCCACAACTACTGAGCCTGTGCTCCAGGGCCCACGAGCTGCAATGCTGAAACCTGTGAGTTCTAGAGCCTGTGCTCTGTGACAAAGGGGAGACAGTGAAGTGGGCAGCCCACGCGTCACAGCTAAAGAGCAGCTCCTGCTTGCTGCAGTTAGAGCGAGCCTGCTTCCAGCAAGGGCAGCCAAAAGTAAATTAAAAAATAAAGCAGAAGGTCTCTCGAGTCACTAAGGAGATGATTCTGATGTGTTGCCAGGACCACAAGGGGACACTGTGGGATTCACCCACTGAGCCCTCCCTCCTTTCCTCTGGGTGGACAGCATCTCACCTAGGAAAGGCCTGAGGCCCAACTCTGGCTCATAAAGAATAGCCTGAGATTTCAAAGCTAGGGAAACTCTCTACCCTGAGCTGGTGCGGCAGCGGGATGTCCATCTGAGGCCACTGGCAGCAAGCTCCCCTCCCACCTGGAAGGGAGGCAACCCCAATGGAAGCAGAGCCAAGCGACAGAGAATACACAGACCCTGAGGCGCTATGGGAAGGCTGGGCCACCCCGCCAGAAGCCAGTGCCACCCTGGGACTTCCCAGAGTCTGGACCCAACCAAGTTCTCTTTTTTCTTCAGTGGGAGAAGTTCTAAGGAGCACACGGGACCAGGTGCTGGGCTCCCAACCAAGAGGCCACCTCCCTTCCCACCGGGGCTTCAGTCCTGTGAGCGGCCACACAGGCTGCCCTCAAGCCCTCTGTCTCGTGTGCCTTGACACCCTCCCCTTCGTTTGGCCCTGCCTCCAAAGACACTGATGACAATACCAGGAAGCAAAATCCTGCCAGCAGCAACACGTACTTGGCTTACACCCACTTTATCTGTCGGAACCCACTGGCCCCTTTGTCAAAGACTGCTCCCCACATTTGCATCTTCTGTTCCATCGTGTTGTTTGTTTCGTTTTTGGGTGGTGGATGGAGTTTGAAAGAATTTACTATTATTTTTTAAATTGTTACCAAAATCATAGACTGTAAGATGCAATGATAAATGTGGCTGGTTGTGAATATAAAACCCCTCATTCTCTCAAAGTTATTGGGAGAAATTGTATGTATTTATGTAGCTAATGCTTCCCTGGTGGCTCGGTGGTAAAGAATCCACCTGCCAATGCAGGAGACCCAGGTTCAGTCCCTGGGTTGGGAAGATCCCCTGGAGGAGGAAATGGCAGCTCACTCCAGTGTTCTTGCCTGGCAAGTCTCATGGAGGGAGGAGCCTGGGAGGCTACAGTCCACAGGGTCGAAAAGAATCGAACACGACATAGTGACTAAACAACACATGTAGTTAATAGATCACCACATGCTAATTACAAATTTGTTCAATGTTTTTTGGCCTTGCCCCACAGCATGTGCAATCCTCATTCCCTGACCAGGAATCCAACCCATGCCTCTCTGTATTGACAGCATGGAGTCTTAATCACTGGACTGCCTGGGAAGTCCGAAATTTGTTCATTTTAGAATGTAAAGAATAACTCAGGTATCATAATTGCAAGTGTCTTCATTTGTTTACCTCCAATCTCATTTTGAAGTGCTATGATCTAGAATAAACTCTTATCTCTATAATATTTTACCACCAGGGATTCCCTGGTGGCTCAGATGGTAAAGAATCTGCCTGCAGTTGGAGAGACCTGAGTTTGATCCCTGGGTCTGAAAGATCCCCTGGAGAAGAAAATGGCAACCCACTCCAGTATTCTTGCCTGGAGAATCCCATGGACAGAGGAGCCTGGTGGGCTACAGTCCATCTGTTTGCAGAGTCAGACACGATTGAGCAACTACACTTTCATGATATTTTACAAATTTGGAAAACATGGTCTAGAAATACTTGTTTGATGAAATGTGTTTACATAATTATATTCTGTGCTCTAAGTTATGGTGATTCAAACAAAATTCTTTTACTCTCATCCATTAAAAAGAGCTTTGGGAGTCAATGAAAGAAGGAAATTAGGGGTGCCCATTCCACCAGGAGCCTGATCAGTCTGGCCTTCTCCAGGGCTTGACTCTCATAGGTGTGGACTTACTGAAAGTCACTGGCTTGACAGCCATCCCAAGAATCCGCCCCACCCCCAGGTCACCTTTAGCTGTGTGCTCTTGGGGATGACCTGCAGAAGCTCCACTGAGGCTTGCTCCCTGGAGCATCAGCTGGCCTCCTGAACGCTCCTTAAAGCCAAGTTCCCAAGTTCCTCTATGCATTTCAGTCCAGGTACACACAGGTATACCAGACACTGCATAGAGCAGAGTAAGCACAGCTAGTGGCTGACTTGGTACCACATTATTGTTTAACATACCAACAATGGGACTTCCCTGGTGGTCCAGTGGTTGAGAATCTGCCTGCCAATGCAGGAGGACATGGGTTCGATTCCTGGTCCAGGAAGATCCCACAGGCTGAGGAGCAACTGGGCCTGTATTGCCACACCTACTGAAGCTGAAGCGCTCTAGGACCCAGTCGCCACAACTACTGAAGACTGAGTGCCCTAGAGCCTGTGCTCTGCAGCAAAGAGAAGCCACCACACTGAGAAGCCCTCACCACGCAACTTGCAACTCAAGAGTAGCCAGCCCCTGCTCGCTGCAACTAGAGAGAGCCTGTGTGCTGCAATGAAGACATAACACAACCAACATAAGTAAATAAACAAGTTTTAAAATAAAAAGTAGAATATCAACAATAAGGTCCTACTATATATTAATTGCACAGGGAACTATTTTCAAATAAGTTATGATGGGAAAGAATACCAAAAAATAATGTATGTGTAAGTATAACAAGCACTTTGCTGCACAGCAGAAGTTAACACAACAGTGTAAATCAGGTATACTTTAATTAAAAAAAAAAAAAAAGCTGATTGCAACAGCCTTCTAAGAAGCCACTCTACTCAGAAGTAAGTGATAGAATAATATCTCAGGGATGCAGACCAGTGAGGAATCAAACATGAAGGCTGGAAACCAGTCCACACTAAATCCTACACCTGCCCTTCGCTCTCCATTTTAATGCTCCTCCAGCTTGAATTAGGGCACTCCCCCACAGATCTTCTAAGCTCATGTTACAGCTCCCAGAGCACAGAGTAAATCATTTCACGCCTAATAGACACTCCATGCTTGCTGAGTTTCAGTTAAGTTTAGATGAGTTTTTGTATTAAAGTATAATCTGATTATAAGAAATATAATGTAGTGTGAAATGTTTTCTGTTTCTCTGTTAGTTACCTATTAGCTTAAATAATAAAATCTTGTAAATATCATTTGTACAAATACATTCAACATTACAGTTTGATTTATAAAAATAACTGCATGATTGAACAGAGCTGGAGGGAGGGAACTCCATGATTGATTTTGTCTCCCTAAGAAGCCAGCACAGCGGAGACCCCACACACTCCAGACTCTTCCCTGCAGGAGGATGTCAGAAGGTTCATCCCCAAGGCTGAGGCTGCCCTCCATATGATAACTAAATGTGAAACCCTTCCCAGGAAGCAGCTAATGGGGTGTGTACATCCCTGTCCTCCTGGCCCAGATGACCCCCTATCTGGAGCCCCTTTTAAGCTGGAATTACACAGAAGGTAGAAATAGGGGGTGATTGAGACAGCCCCTAAATGAAGGCCTGGCCCTGCCATGAGGACACAGGAAATAGGCAAGAAAAACTGGTGGGTCAGACTGGGATAAAGATCCAGATTGCTGCTAACAGGATTTTGATTATTTGAATATTTTAATTGAGATTAACTTTCAAGCAATAAAATGCATACATATTAAATAAACATTAAATGAGTTTTGATAAACATATCCCTACCAAGATGAAGAGCATTTCCATCATCCCAGAAAGGTTTATTTTTGTGCCCCTTCTTAGTCAATCCCTCCACCATATAGGCAACAATTGATCTACTATCACTGTGATAAATTCGCATTTTTCTCAAGTTTTACATAAATGAACTCATGAATCCTGTGCTGTTTTACTATCTCCAATGTGAGATTTTGTTCACATGAGTGTAAGTATTGGAAGTCCATTCCTTTTTGTGACTCCATAGAAATTCTCTGCCTGGATATGCCATGATTTATCTGTGTCCTGTGACAGACACCTGGGCTAGTCTCAGTTTTTGCCATTGTACTTACAGCATCTGTGAACATTTGTGTACAGGTCTTTGTTTTAATTTCTCATGTACAAATGCTAATTTTTCTTTGATAAATACTCAGATTGTTGATAACCTGTCTTTTCAAATTATGATTCAGTTCAGTTCAGTCGCTCAGTTGTATCCAACTCTTTGCAACCCATGGACTGCAGCATGCCAGGCCTCCCTGTACATTACCAGCTCCCAGAGTTTACTCAAACTTATGTCCTTTGAGTAAGTGATGCCATCCAACCATCTCATCCTCTGTCGTCCCCTTCTCCCCCTGCCTTCAATCTTTCCCAGCATCAGGGTCTTTTCAAATGAGTCAGCTCTTTGCATCAGGTGGCCAAAATATTGGAGTTTCAGCTTCAGCATCAGTCCTTCCAATGAATGTTCAGGACTGATTTCCTTTAGGATGGACTGGTTGGATCTCCTTGTAGTCCAAGGGACTCTCAAGAGTCTTCTCCAACAACACAGTTCAAAAGCATCAGTTCTGCACTCAGCTTTCTTTATAGTCCAACTCTCACATCCATACATGACTACTGGAAAAACCAATAGTCAAAGTCCAGCTTTGACTAGGACCTTTGTTGGCAAAGTAAATTCTCTGCTTTTTAATATCCTGTCTAGGTTGGTCATAACTTGCCTTCCAAGGAGTAAGCATCTTTTAATTTCATGGCTACAGTCACCATCTGCAGTGATTTTGGAGCCCAGAAAGATAAGCTTTGTTACTGTTTCCATTGTTTCCCCATCTATTTGCCATGAAGTGATGGGACCAGATGCCATGATCTTCATTTTCTGAATGTTGAACTTGAAGCCAACTTTTTCACTCTCTTCTTTCACTTTCATCAAGAGACTCTTTAGTTCCTCTTTGCTTTCTGCCATAAGGGTGGTGTTATCTGCATATCTGAGATTATTGATATTTCCCCCAGCACTACTGAATCCAGCTTGTGCTTCATCCTGTCCAGCATTTCTCATGATGTGCTCTGCATATAAGTTAAATAAGCATGGTGACAATATACAGCCTTGATGTACTCCTTTTTGGATTGGAACCAGTCTGTTATTCCATGTCCAGTTCTAACTGTTGCTTCTTGTCTTGCATACAGATTTCTCAGGAGGCAGGTCAGGTGGTCTGGTATTTCCATCTCTTTAAGAATTTTCCACACAGTTTGTTGTGTTCCACACAGTTTGTTGTGATCCACACAGTCAAAGGCTGTGGCATAGTCAATAAAGCAGAAGTAGATGTTTTTCTGGAAGTCTCTTGAAATTCTGATAAGATGGGGTAATTTCTATGAGTCTGCTAACCTCACTGGGCCCTTCCTCTGCCAAAAATTATTTTGTTACTTATATGTATTGCAGATGTCTTTTTCTAGTTTTTTGTGATCTTTTTTCCCCTTAAGATTAAATTTGTCATTCAATATCCCAATTTTCAGAACCCAGGATTTGCCCCCCCCCCCCACAAATCTAACAAACTATTGAAGGGGCTATCATCAAACTGTAAGAGACTCAGGAAAGGGGGCTTCTTTAAAAAGCCATATCCAAACATAAAGGGTGGTCCTACATAGCAGGAGTAAAGAAATTTTAAAATAATGGGAATATTATCCCATTCACCATCAGTTCAGTTCAGTTCAGTCTCTCAGTCGTATCCAACTCTTTGCAACCCCATGGACCTCAGCACACCGGGCCTCCCTGTCCATCACCAACTCCCAGAGTTTACCCAAATTCATGTCCAACTAGAAATAAACCCAGCAAGAAACAACACAAGACCTAGATTAAGAACACTGTAACCTGATCAAGGGACTTGAAAGAGGACATAAATAACCAAAGAGATAAAACTGTAATAGTCCAAAGGCAAATGGCATACTGAGAAAAAATATTGATTATACCTATAAAAGGCAAGGGGTTCTTATCTAATATAAATTCCACCTGCAAATCAATAAGAAAAACAAACAACACAGCTGTAATACTGAGCAAAGGATATGAACAGGCAATTCACAGAACAAATGCCATGCCCAGCAAACATATAGAAGGATACCCAACTCCACTTGTAAGCAAAGGAAATGCGGATTAAAACAATGAGACCTCATTTTACAAAGCTATCCCTGATATTGGCAGTCTCCAGTGCTGGCAGATGTGGAGGATTGCGTTTTCCAGAACAGCTGGAGGAGGAGGGAAAAGTGTGACCTGTCCACACTACAATCAGCAATCCCCTCTCAACTTTGTCTTAGAAAGACTCATGTGCAATAAGAAACCTGTGTGTGAGGGGAGTGATATCCCAGATTTGTCCTTGGTGGTGAGATTCAGAGAAAACCTCACACCACCATGATGTCCACCAACAAGGGAGGGGTCCTTGTTGGTGCAACAGGACCAACAATTCATGCAATAGTCATGGCTGGGGTTGGGGAGTGGGAGGGAGGCTTAAGAGAGGGGGAGTATATGGAGACATACAGTGATTCATGCTGTTGTAAAGCAAAACTACCACAAAGTTGCAAATCAATTTTACACCAATTAAATAAATAAATTAATAAAATTTAAAGCCAGCCACAGCCAAGCCAGAAACACAAGAGAGTGATAAATGAGAATGTAACGAATTTAGGGGCATGCACCTTGAAAGACTTCAAGATAAATTTGTTGATTACATATGTTAAAAACACATCTATGTGAGATTTATCACAGGAATGCAAAGTTGGTTTAACATCTGAAAATGAATTAATGTAATACAACAATAAAATAAAAAACAATACACACATAATTATCTCAATGGATACAGACAAAGCATCTGACAAAATCTTTTCATGGATAAATACACTCAACAAACTAGGAATAGAGAACTTCCTCAAACTCATAACAGGCATCTATGAAGAATCCGTAGCTAACATCATACTTAATAGTGAAAGACTGGATGCTTTGCCCCTAAGATCGGGGAAAAAACAAGAATGTGTGGTCTCACCACTTCTATTCAGTACTGAACTAGAGGATCTAGCCAAAGCAACTAGGCACAGAAATGAAATAAAATGATATCCAGAATGGAAAAAAGCAGCAATTTTTTCTATTCACAGAATAAATGCTTTGTATATTAAAGGTCTAAAAAACTCACTAAAAAAGTATTAGAACTAATAAAAGAGTTCAGCAAGGCTTCAGGATATAAGATTAAGATAAAAAAAAAACAATTGTATTTCTATATATTTTCAATGAACAATATGAAAATGCAATTAAGAAAATAATTCCATTTATAATAACATCAAAAAGAAGAAAATAATTGGCAATAAATTTAACAAAAGTCCAAAATGTATACTCCGAAAAGAAAAAAAAATGTTGAAAGAAATTAAAGACCTGAATAAAGGAAAGCGAATGATATGTTCATGGATTGGAAGAGTTAATATTGCTAAGGCAGCAATTCTCTCCCCAAAATTACAAATTCAAGGTAATCCTTAACAAAATCCCAGCTAGCTTCCTTGCAAAAACTGAAAAACATTCTAAAATACATATGGAAATTCAAGTGGCGCAGAGTAGCCAAAACAATCTTGAAGAAGAATTAAGCTGGAGAATTCAAAATGCCCAATTTCCAAACTTATTGAAAAACTGCAGTTTTCAAAACAATTCAGTACTTAGATAAGGATAGACATACAGATCAATGAATTTGATTTAGCTCTTACCTGAATGGTCTAGTAGTTTTCCCTACTTTCTTCAATTTAAGTCTGAATTTTGCAATAAGGAGTTCATGATCTGAGCCACAGTCAGTTCCTGGTCTTGTTTTTACTTTTGAACTGTGGTGTTGGAGAAGACTCTTTAGAGTCCCTTGGACTGCAAGGAGATCCAACCAGTCCATCCTAAAGGAAATTAGTCCTGAATATTCACTGGAAGAATAGATGCTGAAGCTGAAGCTCCACTGATGCAAAGAACTGACTGATTTAAAAAGACCCTGATGCTGGGAAAGAAGATGTGATGACAGAGGATGAGATGGTTGGATGGCATTGCCAACTCAATGGACATGAGTTTGAGTAAACTCCAGGAGATAGTGATGGACAGGGAAGCCTGGCATGCTGCAGTCCATGGGGTCACCAGGAGTTGGACACAACTGAGCAACTGAGCTGAAATGAACTGATCAATGATCAATGGAATAAGAATTGAGAATTCAGAAGAAAACACCCATGTTTATGATCAATTGATTTTCAATAAATGATGCTGAGATACCAGGATATCCACATGCAAAATAATGAAGTTAGACCCTTATTTCACATGATATACAAAATTAACTCGAAATGAAAGCAAAGTAAAACCAAAAGTAAAAGAAAAATTTTAAAACCCTTAAAAAAATGTAATTGTAAAACTTTGTGACCTCGGATTTAGCGATGGAATCTTAGACACAAAAAAGCATAAAAAAAAAGAAGAAATAGATAAATTAGACTCGATCAAAATTACAAGTTTTTGAACTTCAAATGATGGTCAGAAAGATTCCACATGCTTCAGAGCAGCTAAGCCTGAGCAACACAACTACTGAAGCCCACACACACTAGAACCTGTGTTCTTCAACAAGAGAAGCCACCACAATGAGAAGCCTGTGCCCTGCAACCAAAGAAAGCCCATGCACAGCAATGAAGACCCAGGGTAGCCAGTAAATACATAATACTTTTTTTAAATGGCAGTATGAAGAAAGTGGGGGCTTCCAAGGTGGTGGTGGTGCTGCTGCTGCTGCTAAGTCACTTCAGTCGTGTCCGATTCTGTGCGACCCCATAGACAGCAGCCCACCAGGCTTCCCCTTCCCTGGGATTCTTCAGGCAAGTACACTGGAGTGGGTTGCCATTTCCTTCTCCAATGCATGAAAGTAAAAGTGAAAGTGAAGTCGCTCAGTCGTTTCTGACTCTTAGTGACTCCATGGACTGCCGCCTACCAGGCTCCTCCATCCATGGATTTTCCAGGCAAG
Source organism: Tragelaphus eurycerus (assembly GCA_935064755.1). Lineage (NCBI taxonomy): Eukaryota > Metazoa > Chordata > Mammalia > Artiodactyla > Bovidae > Tragelaphus > Tragelaphus eurycerus. Next base: position 14,081,794 of record CAKXYN010000020.1, read on the forward strand.
AGTACTGGAGTGGGGTGCCATTGCCTTCTCCAAGGTGGTGCTAGTGGTAAAGAACTTACCTGGCAGTGCAGGAGACATAAGAGATGCATGTTCCATCACTGGGTGCAGAAGATCCCCCGAAGGAAGTGACAACCCATTCCATTATTCTTGCTTGAAAAATTCCATGGACAGAGAAGCCTGGCAGGCTACGGTCCATAGGGTTTCAAATAGTCAGATACAACTGAAGCAACTTAGCATGCATGCACGCATGCATGAAGAACTCGAAAACTCACAGAATGGCATGAAATATTTGTAAATTATGTATCTGATAAGGAACGTGTATGAAGAATAATTATGTGCAATAAAAAAGACAACCCATTAATGGGCAAATGATCTGAATAGACATTTCTCCAAATATATACAAATGGTCAACAAGCACATGAAAAGACTCTCAACATCGTAAGTCATTGCTGCTGCTGCTGCTGCTAAGTCACTTCAGTCATGTCCGACTCTGTGCGACCCCATAGACGGAAGCTCACCAGGCTCCCCTGTCCCTGGGATTCTCCAGGCAAGAACACTGGAGTGGGTTGCCATTTCCTTCTCCAATCGTAAGTCATTAAAAGAATGCAAATCAAAACCACAGTGAGATATCACATCAAACTTACTAGGATGGCTATAAAAAGATAATAACAAGTGTTGTCAAGGTTGTGGAGAAATTAGAACCCTCATAATTAAAGGATATGTTTTGTGGATTGTTTTTTTGTGTGTGTGGGGAAGGGCAATTTTATGTGTCAACTTGACTGGGTCACCAGGGTGCCCAGACATTTGATCAAACATTATTCTGGGTGTGTCTATGACGGTGTTTCTGGATGAAATTACACATTTGAATTGGTAGATTGAGTAAAGCATATTATGGAGTAATTACTGAGTAAATTGATTCCTAAGTTAATTACTGGGTAATTACCGAGTAATTACTGAGTGAAGCCTATGAACTCAGTAAAGCATATTACTCCCTAACCTGGGTGGGCCTTATCCAATCAACTGAAAACCTAACAGTAAACCCTTATGAAGTACTTCCTCTGTGAGATCTAAGGGTGAAAATAACTCATTTAGTCTTTAGGAAAATCAAATGAGGCAATTATTATTATTCTCATTTTACACATGCAGAAACTGAGCCTCAGATAGGATAAGAAATGTGCCCAACACTTATCACCAGCAACAAACACACAGCTGCTGCTGCTGCTGCTGCTAAGTCACTTCAGTCATGTCCGACTCTGTGCGACCCCACAGACGGCAGCCCACCAGGCTCCAACATCCCTGGGATTCTCAAGCCAAGAACACTGGAGTGGGTTGCCATTTCCTTCTCCAATGCAGGAAAGTGAAGTCACTCACTTGTGTCCATCTTAGTGACCCCATGGACTGCAACCTACTGGGCTCCTCCGTCCATGGGATTTTCCAGGCAAGAGTACTGGAGTGGGTTGCCATTGCCTTCTCCGAAACACACAGCTACGACCTGGCAAAGCAGTCTGGTTCCAGGGTCAATGTTCTTACCCATTAACACAGATGATGTGCTGTGCTTAGTGGCTTAGTTGTGTCTGACTCTTTGTGACCTCATGGACTGTAGCCTGCCAATCTCCTCTGTCCCCAGGAATTCTCCAGGCAATAATACTGGAGTGGGTTGCCATGCCTTCCTCAATATAGACTATACTGCTTTGCATATATCTTGGTCTATACATTTCTTTTTTAATATTTATTTATTATTCCTTTATTTGACTGTGCTAAATCTTTAGCTGTGGCATGTGGGATCTGACCAGAGACCAAACCCAGGGCCCCTGCATTTGGAGTGTGTAGTCTTAGCCACTGAATGAGTGGGGAAGTTCCAGTCTATACATTTCTTATTTGAACTTTCATCAGGAGGCTGTCTTGGTATGATTTCAAAACTTTACTTAAATCATAATATTGTCATCAAGATAATTCATTCAACACTATCAAAGGAGTCACTGAAATGAATGGAGGAGTCACTGGTCAATGAAAATGATGCTGTCACCACATTCCAATCCTCAGTTACCATAATTCAGAGCTGTTTCATTGAGGGGAACGCACGCAACCCCTCACACATATCCCAACACTCTCTCTTATCCCGCCTCTCTCAAAATCCTTCAAGGCTCCAAAAACTTTTTCACTAAAACAGTGGTTCTCAATTCTTTTTACTTTGAGATCTCTTTGTATTCTTAAAAATTACTGAGGATCCCAAAGAAGTTTTTATTTGGAATATATCTATCAATAATTTGAGATATTAGAAATTAAAATTGAGACAAATTTATAAACATGTATTAATGTTTTAAAGTAACAATAAGTTTTAACAATAACTTTAAAACAATGTTTTAAAGTAATAATAATTACAAGTTATATAACATTTTGCATGAAACTATTTATAAAATAAAACAAAAGTGAGTGAGAAGGATGGCATTGTTTTACAGTTTACAAATCCCTTCTATGTTGGGTTTAACAGAAGGCAGCTGAATTGTCATATCTACTCCTGCATTCAGTCTGCTGTGATGTGTTATCTTGGTTGAAATAAAAGACAATATGTCCTCAGAGAGATATGTAGATAGAAAAGGGAGGAGTGTTTTAATAGCCTTTTCCAGAAAATTGTGGATATTCTTCTTTTATCCTATACCTAGTACCCCCACCAAGGTTCTAAGGCAGATTCTTAACCACTGGACCACCAGGGAAGTCTCAGAAAGTTTTTAAATACTGGAAAACTGTCGAGCTCATGGTGGTGGATACAACTTTTGTAAAACTTGTGTTTTGGTTTGGAAATCCACCTTTTATCCTTGGCAACAAATACTGTCAGTTGGGTTCCTTGAAGTGATAGCTTCACTTTATTCATTTTTAAGATGTCTATTAAATACCCAAGTGTGAATAAGCATAGTTTGCCTGTCGGTTATCTTTTCAAGTGGAAATGGTGTTCTGTGAAAACCGTTGTCTTGTCACCTGATAAACAATCACACAAGTACTTTTTCTCAAAACAACCACTGAACCATGATACTTGGCAGAAGGGCTCTTTGCCTACTTCCCATTTCCTCACACAAAATATTAAAATACTTGTGTTAAGATTTAATAAAATTAATAATGCTTACTGCTTCATTAGCACATTCTTAAGGGAAACTGGCTTCTTCTCTGTGAAAGAATAGAAAGTGAAGTTGCCCAGGTGTGTCCGACTCTTTGCGACCTCATGGACTGTAGCCCACTAGGCTCCTCTGTCCATGGGATTTTCCACGCAAGAATACTGGAGTGGGTTGCCATTTCCTTCTCTGAGGAATCTTCTGGACCCAGGTATCAAATTCAGGTCTCCTGTATTGCAGGCAGATTCTTTACCATCTGGAGAAAGAAATGGCAACCCATTCCAGTATTCTTGCCTGGAGAATTCCACATACAGAGGAGGCTTTGCTATGGTCCATGGGGTAGCAAAGAGTCAGACATGACTGAGTGAGTAAAACAAACAAACATATTTACTATCTGAGCCACCAGGGAATTCTGAAACTGTAGTAGTGAAGAGTAAATATAATGATAACTAGGGCCCTGTGGTGCCACTGCCTTGCATTTACCCGCATCTATGCTGATGTGTTGCAGCCCATCGATGACAATGACAGCACAGTGAAAAAGTGACCTAACTGTAAAACCATGAAAGTAGATTTGACCACCTAAGAGAGTCTTAGGGACCCCTAGGGTTCCAGGAACCACATTTTGAGAACTGCTGCCTTACGGTATTTGAAAAGGCTGAACTAACTGTCCAAAAAATGCATAATCCAATCTACATAATATGTTCAGTTTTTAAAAAGTTGTGTGTCCAGGGGCTTCCTTGGCAGTCCACTGGCTAAGAGTCCATGCTCCCAATGCAGAAGACCCAGGTTCAATCCCTGATCAGTGAAACAGATCCCACATGTCACAACTAAGAGTTTGCATGCTGCTAGTAAAGATGTCCCTTGCCATAATGAAGATCAAAGATCTCGCGTGCCGAAACTAAAACCTGTTGTGACATATATTTAAAAAAAAAAAGAGTCTTGTGTCCACAAATGCCTATTACGGTCCAGGCACCATTAGGTAGATAGACATATGAGGCTGCCCACCTGCCCGGGCTTAATGCTCTTTGAGGACGTGGACAAGAGACAAAATGATTTCAGACTGTGAAAAGGCTATAAGGAAATAAGCAAGATGAGGTATGGGATGCTGACCTAGAGGAACCTGTACAGAGCATGGTGGGAGGAGGCCTCCCAAAGAGGTGACACACTTATTGACTGCCAAGAGAGGAGAAAGATCCATTTCTGCAAAAGGCCCAGGAAATAGCATTCCAAGTGCAGGGCACAGCAAGTAGAAAGGCCCCACGCAGAAATAGCATGATATTTTTAAAAGAAAAGAAGGAGGGCTGGGCTCAACCAGGGCCTAAATCTCTTTTCTGGCTTTGCTCACTGTCCAGGAGTGAGGACATCTTCAAAGTTACCTGCTGCAGGCCAGGCTCTGTGTGCTCAGTCACTCAGGCGTGTCCGACTCTTTGTGACCCCCTGGGCTGTGTAGCCCGCCAGGCTCCTCCACCCATGGAATTCTGGATGGAGTGGGTATTGGCACAAAAACAAATACAGACCAATGGAACAAGATAGAAAGCCCAGAAATAAACCCATGCACTTATGGGTACCTTATTTGTGACAAAGGAGGCAAGAATATTCAATGGGGCAAAGACAGCCTCTTCAATAAATGGTGCTGGAAAAAACTGGACAGCTACATGTAAAAGTACAAAATTAGAACACTTCCTTACACCATACACAAAAATATACTCAAAATCGATTAAACTCATAAATGTAAGACCAGAAACTATAAAACTCTTAGAGGAAAACGTAGGCAGAACACACGATAACATAAATCAAAGCAAGATCCTCTACGACCCACCACCTAGAGTAATAGAAATAAAAACGAAAGTAAACAAGTGGGACCTGATTAAACTTAAAAGCTTTTGCACAACAAAGGAAACTAGAATCAAGGTAAAAGGACAACCCTCAGAATGGGAGAAAATAATAGCAAATGAAACAACTGACAAAGGATTAATTTCCAAAATATACAAGCAGCTCATACAACTCAATACCAGAAAAACAAACAAAAAGTAGGAAAAAATGGTACTGAATCAAAAAAGAAGGAAAAGGACTTAAATAGACATTTCACCAAAGAAGACATACAGATGGCTGACAAGCACATGAAAAGATGCTCAACATCACTCATTATTAGAGAAATGCAAATAAAAACTACAATGAGATATCACCTCACACCAGTCAGAATGGCCATCATCAAAAATAAATGCTGGAGAGGGTGTGGAGAAAAGGAAATGCTCTTGCACTGTTGGTGGGAATGTAAATTGATACAGCCACTATGTAAGACAGTATGGAGATTCCTTAAAAAACTAGGAATAAAACCACCATATGACCCAGCAATCCCACTCCAAGGCATATACCCTGAGGAAACCAAAATTGAAAAAGACACTTGTATCCCATTGCTCACTGCAGCACTATTTACAATAGCTAGAACATGGAAGCAACCTAGATATCCATCAACAGATGAATGGATAAAGAAGTTGTCGTACATATACACAATGGAATATTCAGTTCAGTTCAGTTCAGTCGCTCAGTGATGTCTGACTCTTTGCAATCCCATGAATTGCAGCATGCAAGGCCTCCCTGTCCATCACCAACTCCAGGAGTTTACTCAAACTCATGTTCATCGAGTCAGTGATGCCATCCAGCCATCTCATCTTCTGTCATCCCCTTCTCCTCCTGCCCCCAATCCCTCCCAGCATCAGAGACTTTTCCAATGAGTCAACTCTTTGCATGAGGTGGCCAAAGTATTGGAGTTTCAGCTTTAGCATCAGTCCTTCCAATGAACACCCAGGACTGATCTTGTTTTGAATGAACTGATTGGATCTCCTTGCAGTTCAAGGGACTCTCAAGAGTCTTCTCCAACACCATTGTTCAAAAGCATCAATTCTTCGGCGCTCAGCTTTCTTCACAGTCCAACTCTCACATCCATACCTGAACACTGGAAAAACCACAGCCTTGACTAGACAGACCTTTGTTGGCAAAGTAATATCTCTGCTTTTGAATACGCTATCTAGATTGGTCATAACTTTCCTTCCAAGGAGTAAGCGTGTTTTAATTTCATGGCTGCAATCACCATCTGCAGTGATTTTGGAGCCCAAGAAAATAAAGTCTGACACTGTTTCCCCATCTATTTGCCATGAAGTGATGGGACCAGATGCCATGATCTTCGTTTTCTGAATGTTGAGCTTTAAGCCAACTTTTTCACTCTCTCTACTTTCACTTTCATCAAGAGGCTTTTTTGTTCCTCTTCACTTTCTGCCATAAGGGTGGTGTCATTTGCATATCTGAGGTTATTGATATTTGTCCTGGCAATCTTGATTCCAGCTTGTGCTTCGTCCAGCCCAGCGTTTCTCATGCATATAAGTTAAATAAACAGGGTGACAATGTACATCCTTGACGAACTCCTTTTCCTATTTGGAACCAGTCTGTTGTTCCATGTCCAGTTCTAACTGTTGCTTCCTGATCTGCATATAGGTTTCTCAAGAGGCAGATCAGGTGGCCTGGTATTCCCATCTCTTTCAGAATTTTCCACAGTTTGTTGTGATCCACACAGTCAAAGGCTTTGGCATAGTCAATAAAGCAGAAATAGATGTTTTTCTGGAACTCTCTTGCTTTTTCCATGATCCAGCGGATGTTGGCAATTTGATCTCTGGTTCCTCTGCCTTTTCTAAAACCAGCTTGAACATCTGGAAGTTCACAGTTCATGTATTGCTGAAGCCTGGCTTGGAGAATTTTGAGCATTACTTTACTAGTGTGTGAGATGAGTGCAATTGTGCGGTATTTTGAACATTCTTTGGCATTGCCTTTCTTTACTCAGGCATAAAAAGGAATGCATTTGAGTCAGTTCTAATGAGGTTGATGAACCTAGAGCCTATTATACAGAATGAAGTAAGTCAAAAAGAGAAAGACAAATATCATATGCTAATGCATATATATGGAATCCAGAAAAATGGTATGCCGAAGTCCAGCCCCGGCTGATCCAGGGAATGCGAAGGGGAGACGGCTTCAGCGAGTTCACTGGATACAATAGCTTTATTTAAATATTAATCAGAGATATAAAGAGTAATAGAATGAGGATAGCTCAGCAGGAAAATTCAGTGGAGAAAAGAGGTTGAGTAGCTTGGTTTACATGGAAAATCAATATAACCTGTGACATCAGGTTAGCTCTGACCACGGAGGCCGCAGGCGCCCTCTCGAATAGCGGAAGGTGCCCCACCTTAGGCACCTTCTCGAGTGGGTCTTAGAAGCCCAGGCAAATAAATGGTCGCAGAGGACCTCCAAGCTCCAGATGGAGACTCAGCCAGAATGTGACAGAAAGAATGACATGAGGAGACCAAGCTTCGGTGAGCAAGGCCAGCAGCCTTATTTTCAACAGGGGCTTTTATACCATAAGTTGTACATAGAGGATAATAAGGGGGTGTGAAATCATGCAAAGTCAGCAGTCTTTGATCCTTATCAAAACCAGGGTTTCTTTCCTGCAAATTTATTGTATACAAATTGTTTAGGTGATTTACATCATCTTCTGGCCAGAAGGCCTATTAACATTTTATGACTCTTGACAAAGGTTTGTCAATCCATAAGACTTATTTTCTCTAAGAGTAATTATTTTAAGGTTTGGCACCATCCTCCGAAAGTGTTAGATAAAGTTGCATTCCTATAGGGCAGAGGTGCAGTGGGTTTACAACAAAGGAAAGAATTTATTACCTTAAGGGTCTAAAGTTGCTAACACCAAGGCCACTACTTATTTTTTCTACATACCAAGTATATTAATTAATACACATTCAAGGATACAGTACAGGGGATGTGGAAACTTGGCAGCAAGCATTGGCTCATCAATAAAATCTTTTACTAGTTTTATTCTGGCAGTTTCTAACTCTCTGAGAGGCTCTAAGCTATTTGAATATCTTAAGCTTCCCGTGCCTCTCGAGGCTGGGAGACTGTAAACAATCGTATGCATAGCTGTAGGAGTCCAGGTAAACTTGTCAGGCAAGTTAGAGAGCTATCTGAGGGGTTTGGATTTAAACACTCCTAGGCAACGGGGAAGGCAATGGCACCCCACCCCAGTACTTTTGCCTGGAAAATCCCATGGACGGAGGATCCTGGTAGGCTCCAGTCCATGGGGTCGCTGAGAGTCGGACACGACTGAGCGACTTCACTTTCACTTTTCACTTTCATGCACTGGAGAAGGAAATGGCAACCCACTCCAGTGTTCTTGCCTGGAGAATCCCAGGGAAGGGGGAGCCAGGTGAGCTTCCGTCTATGGGGTCGCACAGAGTCGGACACGACTGAAGCGACTTAGCAGCAGTAGCAGCAGCAGCAGGCAATGGCACCCCACTCCAGTACTCTTGCCTGGAAAATCCCATGGACGGAGGAACCTGGCAGGCTGTAGTCCATGGGGTTGTTAAGAGTCAGAAACGACTGAGCGACTTCACTTTCCCTTTTCACTTTCTTGCATTGGAGAAGGAAATGGCAACCCACTCCAGTGTTCTTGCCTGGAGAATCCCAGGGAAGGGGGAGCCTGGTGGGCTGCTGTCTATGGGGTCGCACAGAGTTGGACACAACTGAAGCAACTTAGCAGCAGCAGCAGCAATGCCCAGGAACTTTATTGACTGGAGCTGTAAGTTAACTCTTTATCAGAGAGAGCGAGATGGTGGTGGGGGACAGCCCCCGTAAAGTCAGAGGTGAGAGCACAAAGCAGTAAAGTAGGCAGACTCTGGTTTTGGGGGTAGATGCTCGAGAATATCCAGGGGGACTCCTGAGGCTCTATCCTGCCTTTGAGTATGCCAAGCCTCCTTCTTCATGACCTTTGCCACGGACAGAGCTCCTCACGCTGGCTCCCGGCAATGGTACTGAAGAATTTATTTACAGGGCAGCAATGGAGAAACAGACATAGAGAATAGACGTATGGTCATGGGGAAGGGGGAGGAGAGGGTGAGATGTATGGAGAGAGTAACATGGAAACTTACATTACCATATGTAAAACAGATAGTCAATGGGAATTTGCTGTATGTCTCAGGAAACTCAAACAGGGGCTCTGTATCAACCTAGAGGGAGATGGGAGGGAAGTTCAAAAGGGAGAGGATATATGTATACCTATGGCTGATAGATAGCATATTCAAAAGCAGAGACATTACTTTGCCAACAAAGGTTCATCTAGTCAAGGCTATGGTCTTTCCTGTGGTCATGTATGGATGTGAGAATTGGACTGTGAAGAAGGCTGAGTGCCGAAGAATTGATGCTTTTGAACTGTGGTGTTGGAGAAGACTCTTGAGAGTCCCTTGGACTGCAAGGAGATCCACCCAGTCCATTCTGAAGGAGATCAGCCCTGGGATTTCTTGGGAAGGAATGATGCTAAAGCTGAAACTCCAGTATTTTGGCCACCTCATGCGAAGAGTTGACTCATTGGAGAAGACTCTGATGCTGGGAGGGATTGGGGGCAGGAGGAGAAGGGGATGGCAGAGGATGAGATGGCTGGATGGCATCACTGTCTCGATGGATGTGAGTCTGAGTGACCTCCAGGCGTTGGTGATGGACAGGGAGGCCTGGCGTGCTGCGATTCATGGGGTCGCAAAGAGTTGGACACGACTGAGCGACTGATCTGATCTGATCTGATGGCTGATTCATGTTGAGATTAGACAGAAAACAGCAAAATTCTGTAAAGCAATTATCCTTCAACTAAAAAAAAAATTAAAATGTAAAAAAAAAAAAAAAAAAAGAATACTGGATTGGGTTGCCATGCCCTTCTCCAGGGAATCTTCCCAACCCAAGGATCAAACCCAGGACTCCTGCATTGCGGGTACATTCTTCACCATCTGAGCCACCAGGGAAGCCAGCACAAAGGAATGATGGCTCACAGATGCTTTTCTCCAGCTGACTTTCCCCAAGACCCAGATTTCTTTTCTTTCCAAGACCTCATTGCCCCCGCCAGAGACTCCGATGCAATTGCTCGGGGTCAGAACCCACAATCATCTATCTACTTGTGCAGCTCCAGGCCTCAGGATTCAGCCTCACAGAAGGCATCTCGGAGAAGCTGGCTCTAAACTTGGCACAGGGAGTCCCATTTGAGGCTCCCTCCCTGGAAATTTCATACTTTCATCACCCTCGAGAGTCGCTCTGGCGGGGTTCAATCCTCCTTTCTCCCCGGCGACTTTGGGCCTCCCTTGACCTCATCGAACCCGTCTTTCAGTCTGAGGAACGATGATCCGGAACGTGCGGCTGGAGAGAGAGGAGTTAAGTCGGGAGACCTGTGTGAGGGGCGCCCAGCACGGAGTAATCGATGGAGGAGCACGAGGGCTTGGCCTCGCCACGCAGCCGCCGCGGAACCTGTGCAGGTCTCCAACCCCAGTGTGTTCCCACGGCTAAAGGGAAGTCCCGCGCCGCCTCCAGCTAGCGTCCCCTCGGCACCAAAGCCCCAGTCAATGATCCCCCGCCACTCAAGAAACTCTAGGGACTCCGAGGAGGGCCCGCGCCCCACCGCGCCACGGGCAGGGGCTGACTAAAATGGCTTATTAAGCTCTCTCTTTTCCCTGATGCTAGGAAAGATTGAAGGCAGTAGAAGAGGGAGACAGAGGATGAGAGGGTTAGCGTTAGGGTTAGGGTGCATGGCATCACCGACTCCACGGACCTGAGTTTGAGCAAACTCCCGGAGATAATGAAGTCCAGGGAAGCCTGGCGTGCAACCATCCATTGGGTCGCAAAGGGTCAGACACGACAGAGACTGAACTACAACAAAGCCTCCTGTCACACCCTCAAAGCGAGGAGGAACAGGGTAGAGGCGCAGCAAAATTGGGTGTGGGTAAAAAGAGAGCCGGGACGCTCGGTTGAGGCACCGCTGGGATTCGAACCCAGGATCTCCTGTTTACTAGACAGGCGCTTTAACCAACTAAGCCACGGCGCCACCCGCGTTTCTCCTTAGCAAATCTGTTCCCCATCACTGTTTACTACATAGGCTGCGCGCATGCGCACAACCTTTATTGGTGGGTGACGCATGCGCAGTGTAAGGTCTCCGTCACAGGCAACTTAGACCGGGGCGCTCTGAAACCGGAAGCTCGGACAGTGAGCTGAGGGGCTGGTGATCTTAGTGTTGTGTTATCTGCTCACCGACGTGGAGCCAGGATGGCCGGTCTTTAGGGGATGCTCGCGCAAGGTCCGGTCCCCGGCCCTCCATAACTGGTGCAGGGAAACCCCACGCTGTCCGGCAAGGCCGAGCCCCTCCCGCTCCAGAGATTCCGGCCCCGCGAGCGCTGCCTGGCCGCCGGCTGCCCCTGCGTCGGGTCTCGGCTCACACCCGGCGGTGGTCCCACGGTGACCGCGCGTCGGACCCATAGCACTGGCGCCCTCAGCCTGGGAAGCCGATTGCCCTCCTCGGCCACACACTAGCCACCGTGATCTCGGGCGCCGCCAGTTCTGGGGGCTCATTCGCCCGCCGGTCGACACCAGACCTCTAGGTTCCACTGGGCCTCTTCCGCGGGCCCTGAGCACAGAAAGAATCCGGGGGCACCGAGGGGACCCTGAATAAGCACTGAAGGATCCAGAGCTTCAGGGGGCCTGGGCTGCCGCCCTTGGAGCATCAACACCATACGTGGGAGGATCTGCTTTTCTCTGCTGCCAGAGAAAAGCAGAACCCTGCCGACCAAGGCTTCTTATTTACGCCTTCTGGGGCTCCTCACTCAGACACATCAGCCCCTTCGTCGCAACACTTTTCAGAGGGCTTTCATAGGTCCTCTGCAGACCTATGTACACAAGAAGGTTCATTCCAGCACTGTTTGTAAAAGTCAAAAAGGAGAAGCAACCCAAGTGTCCGTCCCTGGGGACAGTGTTGATCCATGCAGGCTGTTCATCCTCCTCCGCAGTGAGGAAAAATAATCTCTGCGTGTTTTCGTGTGAGGGAGAAGGGATACGACTTCTCTTCCAATACTGAGAGGCCATTCAGTGGAGTTTTGCTGTGTACCATCCATCATCATTCTTGTAAATTAATGGATAAATACTGAACAGTCTGCTGAAGCTGGGCAGTCACCCTGATTGTGACGAAGGAGAGCAGCACCAAGCACAGGGCCTGCCCAGGCAATGACTACCGGGTTAGGGTGCTCTTGGACAGAATTCTAGGATGCCAGTCAATTAACATTAAGTAAATCAGTCCTGTGCCTAAGTTTTTAAGAGGGACCAAGGGACATACTAATGATATTTGATGGAAATCCTGTGCTGTGCTGAGTTGCTCAGTTGTATAGGACTCTTTGCGACCCCATGGCGGTAGTCGGGATGTCGCCTGCCAGGGTCCTCTGTCCATGGGATTCTCCAGGCCAGGACTCTGGAGACGGTTGCCACGCCCTCCTCCAGCGGATCTTCCCAACCCAGGGATCGAACCCAGGTCTCCCGCAGGCGGATGCTTTACCATCTGAGCCACCAGGGAAACCTAATGGGACTCCTGTAAGCCATACCAAATGGAAAAGGGAGCCCTTCTTGTTTACTTGAAACCTTCACTCTTTGTGCAGTAATTGATTTACGTTGTATTCGATGCTGTGGAAGCAGGAAGGAGGCTGTACACATGCTTGGGCATTCTGGAAATTGAAGACACTGGGGTGGAAAACAAGCAGCATTCTGTGATGGAAATGCCCTCACCTACCTGCCTAACCAGACCTTCCTCAGCTCTGGGCAGGTGACCATCTGGGTGCATCAGCCAGGGAGGCACCCCCAGGGCCACAGTACAGTCCCTTCCATAGAGGGGACTACACAGCTTCCTCTTCATTCCACAGACCCTTCCTCAGGTGTTGCTGGTGCCAGCACCCAATGACTGCTTTACAGGGCAAATCCAGAGACCAGAATATGTTCCCAAAATGAGACAGGATGAACATCAGGACATAGAAATAGCCAAAATATGTCTAGAATTCACACGCGCACTGTTTTCCAAAAGCATCTAGATTTATTCTGCATGAAAACTACAGATAAAGGGATCCCTGAGGTGCTGTGGAGCTGAGGAGGCCAAGCAGTAGTGGGAGTCCATCCAGAGCCTGGCCTGGCCCCTGCCTTATTCTGATAGGCCCACCCACTGGGGAGGGGCCCCAGAGAGAGGTCTCTGCAGAGCCCCCAAGCCTACGTGACGGTGACCTGGGCTCAAGTCACCCAAAGGGCCTTGTGGCCATCAGCCATTCTCATCTGGGCTGCTCTCCCTTGACAGCGAGGCCTCTCCTTCTGATGAGTGTGAGCCCTCTGTTGACAAGTCCGTCTCATTCATCCGGCAGAGCACACACTTGGTGACTGTTTCAGAAAAGATGTCGCTTTCGTAGATGGAGAAAGGACTGTCACATTCTTCACACTGACATGAAATATTTTAAAAGAGTAGAAAGGAGGTGCTGATCAGAGGAGATCGAGGCATACAGTTTAGAATTCTTCCCCCTGATCCAACCACCTGGGGCTGGGCTGAGGCAAGAGCTGCCTCTCCTCTCTGGGGTCTCTAAGCCTACCAGGATGGAAAGTGCAGACTGCTGAGAGAGAATGAGCTCAGGCTTTCCCCTCTCTTCCCTCACAAAAGCTACTCAGGTCCTGCCAACTCGTGTCCCCTGCTGTGGGGATCCCAGCAGTGGGTGAAGGGGAGGGGAAGTGGAAAGCCACTTGACAATGGCAGTGACTGGGGGTGGGGGTCTAACTATCACCCTCTGCTCTGTTTAGAGCGAAACTGCAGAGCCAAGGGGTATCCTAACTACCTGACATCCTCGGGACACCTAGCTTTTGAGCATCAAGTAGGCAAGACTTCTGAACAAAGCAGGAACATGATAAAGATGCTGAATATCCTCCTCTGTCTGAGCCTGTTTTTGGCCAAAGCACCCAGAGGACAGTGGGTACAGTGACACAGCTTGCTTGTCACATTTTCCCACCAACAAGTGGGCAGCACCATGGGATGGGCTCTTGGGCCATGAACAGAGGTCTCTCAGAGGGTCCCACCACAGCAAGGTACCCCGAGACCAGCCTGCAGGTGGCAAGCCTCCACCCTGGCTCTCTAAGCCCCTATGCTTTGCCAACCTTGCCCTCTCTAGGGCCCCAAAGCCTGCAGGGGAGGTGGGGCAAACCCCCACCCAAGGTAGGTCCTCTGGGAAACCTGGCCTCCAGGATTTCTCACATTGATTCAGAGCAAGTCAAATGCAGCAATCTTATCTTAGCTACAGCTTCAAGTAGGTTACTTTTTTTCCTTCCTTTTATAAGAAAGAAATGTATTTGATCCTTTACCTACCTTATTCTATAGCATAATTCCCCACGACCCAAGCCCAGGACAGCAGGGCTCAGAGGAGGCAGCCCCTGGATCCCACCCCGGTGGCAGGTGGAGACACAAGCACTGCTCTGTGGCCAGTCAGCTTTCAGGGCCTAAGGGCCAACATGGCTGCAAAGACCATGAGGATCAGCTGGCCACAAAGATGCAGTTCCATGGGGACCCACCCATCACCTCCCTGTCCCCCGTGCCATTCCCCAATTGCTATTGTTGTTGTTCCATCACTCAGTCATGTCCAACTCTTTGCAACCCCATGGACTGGGCATGCCAGGCCTCCCTGTCCTTCACTATCTCCCCAAGTTTGCTCAAACTCATGTCCATCGAGTCAGTGATGCCATCCAACCATCTCATCCTCTGTCAATCCCTTCTCCTCCCGACTTCAATCTTTCCCAGCATCAGAGTCTTTTTCAATGAGTAGGCTCTTCGCATCAGGTGGCCAAAAGATTGGAGCTTCATCTTCAGCATCAGTCCTTTCAATGAATTTTCAGGACTGACTTCCTTTAGGATGGACTGGTTTGATCTCCTTGCAATCCAAGGGACTCTCAAGATCCTTCTCCAAAAGCACAGTTCAAAAGTGTTCATTCTTCAGCGCTCAGCCAATTAGCCATCCCCAGAAGCAGTAGCTACCAGCTGGGCAACCTTCTGAACAGAGACAAACCTGGGGGATTCCAGGATTCACAAGGGCCCACAGGGACTCCTCAGCTTCGGGAAGGGGTAGCCAGGTGCCTGTACGGCAAAGCCCCAGCAGGGACTGGCCTCCACTGCCCAGGGCTACTCCTGGCTACACCTGGTGAAACAGCTGTGCCCACCATGATCATCCACTAGAGAACTGGGATTTGAGTTCCATCCATGGGAAACGGGGCACTGGGGACCTGGCCAGAGTTCTGCTGATAGAGCTTAGGAGGCCCACATGGAGTCCAGCTGTGTGCCAGCCATTCCTCCAGGATGTCCTCAGGCCTCATCTCCTCCCACTCATTCCACTCTTCAGCACCAGGCTCAGTCCTGCCTCAGGGTCTCCACATGGGCTGTTCCCTCTGCTGGGATGTTCTTCCCCTAAAACAGCTTCACAGCTCACAGCTCCCTCCCTCCTCACTTCAAATCTTTGAACAAATGTCACCTTCTCAATGAGACCTCTCCTGACCCCCATTTAGAAAGCCATACCACCAGCCTTCCCATTTCCCTTCCTGTTATTTTCCTCCAAAGTACCTATGACATGTGACTTACTACATACATCTCTTATTTCTTTATTCATTGTTTATCTTCCCTTTTAGCAATGTAAGCTCCCTCGGGGCAAAAATTTCAGTCTGTTTGTTCATAGTTTTATCCCCAGTTGTCCAAGAAATATTTGTTCAAAAAATCAATCAATTTGTAGAGAGAACTAATGAAAGCCTTCATTTGGCTTTGTTTTACCCAGTACCAACCTGTTTCACCTTTAAGCCCCGGGTCTTTTTGTGCTCGATTACCAAGGGAATCTGGTCAATTTCTTCAATATTCCATAGCCTCACAGTCCTATCCTAAAACAAGTTAAACAAGAAACCAGCAGTCACAAAATGGGCTCGTTAGGCTTGGACGACCCAGGGAGGTGCATGGCATCCAGGTTTCATGCAGAGAACTTCCACCTGCAGAGTGAGAGTTAAGGTGACCAACTGTCCCAGTCTGTCTAGCACTGTCCTAGCCTTAGCACCGGAAGTCCCACATCCCCAGGAGTGGAAACAAACAAGATGTCCCTGAATAAAAGAAAAGAGAAACTGTAGTTCATTTATGTGACAGAATATTATTCAGTGAGAAAAAATAGAAGAGAGCTGTCAAGTCACCAAAAGGAGGAGCCTTAAATACGTATTTCCAAATGAAAGAAACCACCTCTAAAAAGGCTACATACTATATGATTCCAACTACATAACATTATGCGAAAGGCAAAAATATGGAGCCAGTAAAAAGGCTCATGGTTGCCAGGGGTTCTGGGCAAGAGGAGGAGGGGTGAACAGGTACAGCACAAGGACTTTTGAGTTTTGAGGACAGTGACATTGTTCTGTATGATGCTGTGATGGTGATAGCATGATGTGATTTTGGCAAAACCCACACCACACAACATTCACTGGATCAACAAAAATGCAAGAGAGTTCCAGAAAAACATCTATTTCTGCTTTATTGACTATGCCAAAGCCTTTGACTGTGTGGATCACAAGAAACTGTGGAAAATTCTGAAAGATGGGAATACCAGACCACCTGACCTGCCTCTTGAGAAACATGTATGCAGGTCAGGAAGCAACAGTTAGAACTGGACATGGAACAACAGACTGGTTCCAAATAGGAAAAGGAGTACGTCAAGGCTGTATATTGTCACCCTGCTTATTTAACTTATATGCAGAGTACATCATGAGAAACGCTGGGCTGGAAGAAGCACAAGCTGGAATCAAGATTGCCAGGAGAAATATCAATAACCTCAGATATGTAGATGACACCACCCTTATGGCAGAAAGTGAAGAAGAACTAAAGAGCCGAAAGTGAAAGTGGAGAGTGAAAAAGTTGGCTTCAAGCTCAACATTCATAAAACTAAGATCATGGCATCTGGTCCCATCACTTCATGGCAAATAGATGGGGGAACAGTGGAAACAGTGGCTGACTTTATTTTGGGGGGCTCCAAAATCACTGCAGATGGTGATTGCAGCCATGAAATTAAAAGACACTTACTCCTTGGAAGGAAAGTTATGACCAACATAGACAGCATATTAAAAAGCAGAGACATTACTTTGCCAACAAAAGTCCGTCTAGTCAAGGCTATATTTTTTTCCAGTGGTCATGTATGGATGTGAGAGTTGGACTATAAAAAAAGCTGAGCACCAAAGAATTGATGCTTTTGAACTGTGTTGTTGGAGAAGACTCTTGAGAATCCCTTGGACTGCAAGGAGATCCAACCAGTCCATCCTAAAGGAGATCAGTCCTGGGTGTTCATTGGAAGGACTGATGTTGAAGCTGAAGTTCCAATACTTTGGCCACCTGATGTGAAGAGCTGACTCATTTGAAAAGACCCTGATGCTGGGGAAAGATTGAGGGCAGGAGGAGAAGAGGACGACAGAGGATGAGAGGGTTGGATGGCATCACCGACTCAATGGATATGTGTTTGGGTGGACTCCGGGAGTTGGTGATGGACAGGGAGGCCTGGTGTGTTGTGGTTCATGAGGTCGCAAAGAGTCAGACATGACTGAGCGACTGAACTGGACTGGACACAACATAAAGTGTGAAACTTAAACCATGGACGTTAATTCATAATTATCTATCAATATTGGTTCATCACTGGTGATTAAGTATACCACACTTAATGCAAGGTATTAATAATACTGGCAAGTGGAGGGTAGGGCTATAATATAACTCTGTATGATTTGCTCAATTTTTATATAAACCTAAAACTGCTCTAAAAAATAAAATCAATTTTTAAAGAGTTCTATGCGCCTTAAAAACTGGTCACTGAACTAATTTGGGAATACCACTCAGATCCATTGTCTCATCATTTCTTTGATTATGAAACTGAATGTGGTCAGCAAAATAATATTCTCCCCCAACCCTACCCCTGGAGAAGGCAATGGCACCCCACTCCATACTCTTGCCTGG
The DNA here is from genome assembly GCA_935064755.1 of Tragelaphus eurycerus. Lineage (NCBI taxonomy): Eukaryota > Metazoa > Chordata > Mammalia > Artiodactyla > Bovidae > Tragelaphus > Tragelaphus eurycerus. Next base: position 14,099,788 of record CAKXYN010000020.1, read on the forward strand.
AAAATCCCACGGATGGAGGAGCCTGGTGGGCTGCAGTCCATGAGGTCGCTAAGAGTCGGACACGACTGAGCGACTTCACTCTGACTTTTCACTTTCATGCATCGGAGAAGGAAATGGCAACCCACTCCAGTGTTCTTGCCTGGAGAATCCCAGGGATGGGGGACCCTGGTGGGCTGCCATCTATGGGGTCACACAGAGTCAGACACGACTGAAGCGACTTAGCAGCAGCAGCAGCAACCTTACCCCCACCCCCAAAGAAGTCCACATCCCCCAAACCTGGGAATACGATAGATTTCATGACAGTAGGGAATTAAGGGTGCTAAGCAGATGATCTTAAAATAGGTAGATTATTCTGGGTTATCCATATGGGCCCAGAATAACCACAAAGTTTTCTGAAAGTGGAAATTCTAGTCAGAGGAGTAAGTAACAACTAAACAAAGGCACAGAGAGATACAATGTTGTTGGCTTTGAGGATGGAAGAAGGGACCACAAACCAGGGAATGTGACTGGCTTCTAGAAGCTGCTGCTACTGCTGCTGCTAAGTCGCTTCAGTCGTGTCCGACTCTGTGCGACCCCATAGACGGAAGCTCACCAGGCTCCCCTGTCCCTGGGATTCTCCAGGCAAGAACATTGGAGTGGGTTGCCATTTCCTTCTCCAATGCATGAAAGCGAAAAGTGAAGCCGCTCAGTCGTGTCCGACTCTTAGCGACCCCATGGACTGGAGCCTACCAGGCTCCTCCGTCCGTGGGATTCTCCAGGCAAAAGTACTGGGGTGGGGTGCCATTGCCTTCCCCGTCTAGAAGCTGGAAAGGGCAAAGAAGTGGATTATTGCCTAGTGCCTCCAGCAGAGAATACAATCCTATTGACGTGTTGATTTTATCCCAGTGAGAGCTTGTCATACTTCTTACATACATCTTACAGAACTCTCAGATATTAAAAAAGGTATATGTTAAGCGGTGAAGTCCGTGGTGATTTACTACAGCATGCTGAGTCACGTTACATTTTCTGACTCTGCCCTTGCAAGTAAATATCCTGTGGGAAAACAAAAGGAGAAAGTTTGGTGACATACATGCTGGCCCTTACAGCACAGCTGTCAGACTTTATCAACAGCCATGCCCGCTAGAGCAGGGGTCCCCAAACTCTGGGCCATGGTGCCGGTCCATGGTCTGTTGGAATTGGTCTGCATAGCAGGAGATGCGTGGCAGGCTGGCCAGTGAAGCTTCATCTCTGTTTACAGTCGCTCCCCATCACTTGAACTCTATCTTCTGTCAGATCAGTGGTGGCTTTAGATTCTCATAGGCACAGAAATCCTACTGTGAACTGCACAGGCGAGGGATGTAGGTTGCACACTCCTTATGAGAATCCAATGTCTGATGATCTGGTCTGCATTATGGTGAGTTGTATAATTATTTCATTATAGATCACAATGTAACAACAATAGAAATAAAGTGCACAATCAATGTAATATGCTTGGATCATCCTGAAACCATCCCCCACTTCAGTCCACGGGAAAATAGTCTTCCATGAAAGCAGTCCCTGGTGCCGAAAAGGTTAGGGACCTCTGGTCTGCAATATATTGAGTGATTTGTCCAGCTATGACAGTGACAACAACGATAAAGCTCCCCCTAGCTCTTAGACACTTTGGTTCAAAAGGTGGGGTTACATATCATCTTCATTTCTATAAAGATTTTAATGAAACTGTAGAAAATATAAAACAGATGTCGGGAGCCGGCTTGGATCAGCGCTCCGCCCATGACAAGAAACATGCTGACATCTTACACAAATACAAACTAGACGCTGCTCATCTATCTACATATTCCTCAGACATGTACATATTCCTACAAATTCCCAAAATGTGAATTTTGGGAAATTCCATTTCATCTATCAACTTACCAAAATAAATGAAAATATCCTACCAGTCGAAGGGCCCACACATCCTACAAAAGACTCTTATTTGCTTACCTGTGGGGTTGGGCCTCTCGAAAGCAAAGATTTTTTTAGTCATTTTTCAACTTTCTCAAAATGTGCAGAAGCACTTAATACTAACAAAAACGGTGGTTTTACAGAAATGGAAGAAGATATCATCCTTAAACATATGCCTGCTGCTGCTGCTGCTAAGTCGCTTCAGTCGTGTCCGACTCTGTGCGACCCCACCAGGCTCCCCTGTCCCTAGGATTCTCCAGGCAAGAACACTGGAGTGGGTTGCCATTTCCTTCTCCAATAAACATATGCCTACAAGATAGCTATTATCATTGCTGGTCAGAGAAAGGATGTTAAAATGTTAGCCTACCATAAAATCACATATTTTAAGTATGAGACAAGTTAATCCTAAAGGAAATCAATCCTGAATATTCATTGGAAGGACTGATGCTGAAGCTCCAATCCTCTGGCCACCTGATGCGAAGAGCCAACTCATTAGAAAAGACCCTGATGCTGAGGAAGATTGGGGGCAGGAGGAGAAGGGGTTGACAGAGGATGAGATGGTTGGATGGCATCACTGACTCAATGGACATGAGTCTGAGCAGGCTCTGGGAGATGGTGAAGGGCAGGGAGGCCTGGCATGCTGCAGTCCATGGGGCTGCAACAAGTCAGACACGACTGAGTGACTGAACAGCAACAGCATAGTAGCCAAAACACTATGGTGTGTGTTAGTCACTCAGTTGTGTCTGACTCTGCAACCCCATGGACTGTAGCCTGCCAGCTTCCTCTGTCCATGGAATTCTCCAGGCAAGAATACTGGAGTGGGTTGCCATTTCCTTCTCCAAAACAATATGGTACTAGCATAAAAATAGAGCCCAGAAATAAACCCTCACTTATACAGTGAATAATTTGATGAGGAAACCAAGACTACTCAATGAGCAAAGATTAGTCTCTTCAAAAGTAATGCTGGGAATTCCACTCCTAGGCATATACCCTGAGGAAACCAAAATTGAAAAAGACACATGTATCCCATTGTTCACTGCAGCACTATTTACAATAGCTGGAACATGGAAGCAACCTAGACGACCATCAACAGATGAATGCATAAAGAAGCTGTGATATGTATACACAGTGGAATATTACTCAGCCATAAAAAGGAACACGTTTGAATCAGTTCTAATGAGGTGAATGAACCTAGAGCCTATTATACAGAGTGATGTAAATCAGAAGGAGAAAGATAAATATCATATACTAATGCATATATACAGAATAGAAAGATGGTATCAAAGAATTTATTTGCAGGGCAGCAATGGAGAAACAGACATAGAGAACAGACTTATAGACATGGGGAGAGGGGAGGAGAGGGTGAGATGTATGGAGAGAGTAACAAGGAAACTTATATTAGCATATGTAAAACAGATAGCCAACGGGAATTTGCTGTATGTCTCAGGAAACTCAAACAGGGGCTCTGTATCAACCTAGAGGGGTGGGATGGGAAGGGAGATGGGAGGGAGGTTCAAGAGGGAGGGGTCTTATGTATACCTATGGCTGATTCATGTTGAGGTTTGACAGAGAACAAAATTTTGTAAAGCAATTATCCTTTAAAAAATAAATAGATTTTTAAAAAGAAAATGATTTTTTAAAATATAAATTTATTTGTTTTAATTGGAGGCCAATTACTTTACAATATTGTAGTGGTTTGGGCATACATTGACATGAGTCAGCCATGGGTGTACATGTGTTCCCCATCCTGAACCCCACTCCCACCTCCCTCCCCATCCCATCCTCCTGGGTCATCCCAGTGCACCAGCCCTGAGCACCCTGTCTCATGCCTTGAACCTGGACTGACGATTCGTTTCACATATGATAATATACATGCTTCAATGCCATTCTCTCAAATCATCTCACCCTTGCCCTCTCCCACAAAAAAGCGATACTGGGAGAACTAGATAACCACATAGAGAAGAATGAAACTGAACCCCTATCTATACAACTCAAAAAAAAATTAACTCATATGAAATAAAGATTTTAACATAAGAACTGAAACCATAAAGAGAAAATATTTATATTCAAAACTTATTTAAAAAAAAACTCACAGAATTCAATAACAATAGCAATAAAAGAGAAACTGAATAAGCAATTTTCCAAAAAAGACATACAAATGATCAACAAGTACATGAAAATGTGCTCAGCATCACTAATTATTAGGGAAATGTAAATCAAAACCACAGTGAGATATCACCTTACTGTTAGAATGGCTATTATCAAAAAGTTAAGTGTTGGTGAGAACATGGAGACAAGGGAACTGTTGTGAACTGTAGGTTGCAATGTAAATTGGTTTAGGCACTATGGAAAAAAGCATTGGAGGGGCCTCAAAAAAAAAAAAAAGTTGAGAATGGAACTATCACATGATCCAGGAATCCCTCTTCTGGGTGTGTATCCAGAGGAAATAAAAACAGGATCTCAAAGAGATATCTGCACCCCCATGTTCATTGCAGCATCACTCATAATAACCAAGGTATGAAAACAAGCTAAATACTCAACAGTGAATGAATGGATAAAGCGGATGTAGTATATATACATGTGTGTGTATGTGTATATAGGATATTATTAGGCCATGAGAAATAAAGACATTCCACCATTTGTGACAAGGATGAACGTTGAGGGCATTATGCTAAATGAAATAAGTCAGACAGAAAAAGACAAGTATTGTGTGATCTCAATGATATGTGGAATCTTAAAAAAAAAAAACAAGAAAAAAATTTATAAAAACAGAGTAGAGTAGTGGTTACCACAGGCTGGGAGGGGGCAGGAGGGAAATGGAGAGATATTTGGGTCAAAGGATACAAACTTTCAATTATAAGATTAACAAGTTCTGGGGCTCTAATGTAAAGCATGGTGATTACAGATAATAATCCTGTATAATATATTTGAAATTTGCTAACAGAGTAGATCTTAAATGTTCTTGTTACAAAAATAGAAATGCTAATTATATGACGTGGTGGAGCTCAGGCTATGGTGGTAAGAGGGTTTCCCTGGTGGTTCCAACAGTAAAGAATCCGCCTGCAAAACAAGAAGAGCGGGGTTGGATCCCTGGGTTGGGAAGATCTCCCGGAGAAGGAAATGGCTACCCGCTCCAGTATTCTTGCCTGGAGATTTCCATGGACGGAGGAGAAACCTGGCAGACTACACTCCACGGACTTGCAAAGAGTCAGACACAACTGATACAACCAACAACCGGGCTTCCCGCTGGCTCAGCGATAAAGAATCTGCCTGCAAAGCAAGGAGATCTGGGTTTGATCCCTGGGTCGGGAAGATCCCCTGGAGGAAGGTATGGCAACCCACTCCAGTGTTCTTGCTTGGAGAATCCCATGGTTAGAGGAGCCTGGTGGCCTACAGCCCATAGGTTGGCAAAGAGTGGGGCACTATTGAAGCAACTTAGCACAGCACAAATGGTGGCAAGCATTTGCAATACATATGTGTATCAAATCACACCTTGTACCTCTTAATCTGACACAATGTTATATGTCAATTATATCTCAATAAAGCTGGAAAAGATAAATACATAAAGTATCTGTCTAACCAATCTTATTGTATTTATATTCTCTTTTTTTAAAAGTTTTACATTTATATAATCTTAAGAATGTACAATAATATAGCCTGTAAAATTTAACTAATCAATAAAAGGACTTCCCAGGTGGTCCAGTGGTTAAGACTTTGCCTTCCAATGCGAGGAGTGTAGGTTTGATCCCGGGTCAGGGAAGCTAAGATCCCATATGCCTTGCAGCCCAAAATACCAAAACATAATACAGAAATAATATTGTAACAATTCAATAAAGGTTTTTTAAATGATGCACATAAAACAAAACTTTGAAATTTTTAAAAAATAACCAATAAAGTCTTTTTTAAGTCAAAATAGATTGCTATATCAAAGGACAGAAAGAAGTATTACAAAGTATATTTTTCTTAACCATATTTGCTTAATTATCCTATTATTGGTTACTACTAATACTGCTATTGACTAGTTCTAGTGTTATTTTGTTTAAATAATTGTATTTATGTGACAGAAAAGTAAATAATTTTAAAATAAATACTCATTTTTGATACTTTGCTTATATTTTTACTTTTTCTAGCTTTATTGAGATATGATTGACATAATCATTTTTCATATTTTTATGCTAAAGTAACAACACATTGGCATATAATTTTTATTATATTATTGTTCTTTTTTTTGTCAGGTGTTGCAATATCCTGCATTGGCTCTTTAACAAGTTGATCATGGCAGGCAGGGTCTTGTCCACATTTTTATACACTTAGAAACCCCCCAGTCTAGAGAATGAGATGATTCTAATTAAGGTTGGGGGACAACCCTACTTCTCTGAGGTTCACACATGGAGGGCAGCCCTCAGGATGTCCCAGGCTGGTCGTTATGTGCCCTTGGCATGGGAATCAAAGGATGAAGACAGTAGAGAGGGAAGACCCTCCTGGAACCTCAGAGTGGTCTGCTTGTCCACAAGCTGACCCTTTCCCTCCAAAGCCCCCAGGTGGCTCCATCATTTGCCAGTCTGAACAGGCTCTTGCTCCAACAAAGTTCAACTAATAACGGTGCAAAGAAATACCTGGAGACTTCTCACTTCAGCAAATGGAGAGACCCAGTTTCCCCATTTTCAGGCAGCTCCTTGGACGGGGACAGCCTGGCCAGGGGTGGCTTTCAGACTGAAATGCTCAGGAATCTTACTTGACAATGCATTTCTGCTAACAACAATTCTCACAAATGTGATAGAGATTTTAAGTCACTCAAAGGTTGGCTACTTTTACCTTTGAAGCAGAGAGGATCCATTTCTTGTTGTTGCTAATGGAAACATCCATCACCCAGTCATTATGGCCCTGAAGAAAAGTAGAGTTTTAAGAGGATCTGGGGGGGGGGGGGGGGAAGCCTTTGAAAGAACAACAAGAACTGAAAAACAAAGTCAAGAATTTAACATTGCTTGCTTTTGAGAGCAGCTAATTGTGTGTCCCTGGTTTCACCCACGACATTTAAGGTGGAGTACAAAGTGTAAAGGCCTGTGATTCATGTGTATCTCACAGCACCATATGTGTTTTTTAAAATAGTACTCTGGTGCTTAACGCAATGGGAAAAAAATTATATTCCCAGCTGGTCACAGAGCACATTTTGCAGTTTTTTGTCTGCTTTCTTTGTTCTAGGAAATATCACTCAGTGGTCCTATTGCTAAGGGAGCATTTGGCTTCAAGTAACTGCAAATCCACCCACTGTGACTAAGTACATGGGGTTAATTTCCTCCAGTAAATGGAGTTTACAGGAGATAAATACTTGCTGGTTCAGACACTTAATGATGTTGGAGCTCCATGTCAGCATCTTTTTCATTCTTTGGTCTTTCCCAAATGGAAAGAGGATGGTGAGGTATGGTAAGAAGAAAAGAAGTAAGAGTTAGGTTAAACTGCTGCGCATTTAACAACAGGGCAGGAATTTGAGGGTGGAATAATAGAGGAGAGAAGAGGAAAAGGAGAGCAGAATGGCCTGATGGGAGCACAAAGGGACTTTTAACCAGAGTGAGGTTGAACATTTATGTGCTATGATGTAAGCTCCCCTGACCTCTCCAAACCCACAGAGAAGAGAGGGACACAGAACAGCCCTGGGAGTCTTCTGCATTCACAGCCAAAGGTGGCCTTGCGATCACAAGACCAAGGGGTGTGCAAAAATCTTGGCGTGGGGGCAACTGGAACAGAGGCACCAGTTCTGGAACTGCCTACCCTCTGGATTCTCACTGTGCTGGATAATCATCTCCATATCACAAAGCCACTTGGAGTTGAGTCTCCTCTAACTTGCAGCCAAAAGCACCCAGTTGACACCCACCATTCTGGAATCCACAGCTGTCTGTGCATGCCTCATGATGACATTCATTCCTCTGTATGGGGATTCCTGCTGTTTACAGACACGGCCCCTACTCAGAGTTTTTGCCTTCACTGCTCCATTTTCCTGGAATGCCTTTCCCCAAGATCCTAACTCATCCATTCTTTCCTTGCCCTCCAGTTCTCAGCTCAAATGCCACCTTCTCTAAGAGGCCCTTCTGGCCCACCTACTATGGATTAATCCCTGGAATCTATTACATCACCCTGTTGTGGGTTCTCTGTGTCGCTCATCACTCCTGAGGATGTGTTTGCTGTTTTTCTTGTCTGTCATTCCCCACAGAGGTGTCAGTTCCATTGGGAATATTTAGGTCTGTCTCACTGTTGTATCCCCAGCACCCAATATGAAATGACTAAAGAATGAAGCTCAGGGACTTCCTTGCTGGTCCAGTGGTTAAGACTCCACATTCCCTGTGCTGGGGACCCAGTTCAATCCCTTGTCAGGGAACTAGATCCCACAAGTCACAGCTAAAGATCCAGCATACTTACTAGTTCCTTGTATGTGCTGAGTTGTGTCCGACTCTTTTGTGATCCCATGGATTGTCGCCTGCCAGGCTCCTCTGTCCATGGAATTTTCCAGGTAAGAATACTGGAGTGGGTTGCCATTTCCTTCTCCAGGGATCTTCCCAACTCAGGGATCAAACCCATGTCTCCTGCACTGACAGGAGGATTCTCTACCACTGTGCCACCTGGGAAGCCCAAGATCCAGCATGCTGCAACTGAAAAAAAAGGCCCTACATGCTACAACTAAAACCTAGCACAGTCAAACAAAGAAATAAAATATTTTTTTAAAAAAGAATGACACTCAGATCCTCTATCTGATACTCGCACTGGTACCTTCAAGGAGAGCTTCCGGTAGCCTTCTTCTACATCCCAAATAGCCACGGTCTTGTCGAACCCTCCAGACACGAGAAAAGAGGCTGGAACACAAATGAAAGCATCTCAGGGGGTTACCTTCATCAGCTAACTGCTTCCTCCTCTGGTGAGGCCAAAGCAGGCTGAGGATGCCTCTGTGAGGTGCCACTGTGCCTGGGGACACTCAACCCTCTTCCTGGTGTGACTCAACAGCCCCCAGTCAATTAGCGTTGGGCTTCTCTGGTGGTTTAGATGGTAAAGAATCTACCTGCAATGCAGAAGACCCAGGTCTGATTCCTGGGTTGGGAAGACCCTCTGGAGAAAGGAATGGCAACACACTCTAGTATTCTTGCCTGGAAAATCCCATAGACAGAGGAGCCTGGTGGGGTACAGTCCATGGGGTCGAAAAGAGTTGGACACGATTGAGCAACTAACATTTTCACTTTTTCTCAATGTTCATGGTAGTTATGCTCTACAAAGTCATCTCAAATACTCAATGAATGACTGCTACTGCTAAGTCACTTCAGTCGTGTCCGACTCTGTGCGACCCCATAGACGGCAGCCCACCAGGCTCCCCCGTCCCTGGGATTCTCCAGGCAAGAACACTGGAGTGGGTTGCCATTGCCTTCTCCATGAATGACTGGCCATAGTGAAAATGTGGGGTTAAACTCCTGTGAGCCTCTGGTCACAACATTTTCATCAGCCAATCAATACTTTGTTTTCTGTCTGATTCTGTTTAAAGATGCCTTATCTAACACATACTGCTTATTTGTTAACATTGAACCCATGGCCACTGGCATTATAACTCATGCCTGAACAAAGCTTATCTAACTTATGTTTCCCTGTAAAGCACATCACAGGCTTCACACATTTAGGATCCTGGACAGTACTACAGCACTATGTTTGGGGGTCTCTTTAAACAGCAAAACCATAAACAAAAAGGACAAAGTGAGGGGAAAAAAAGGTGGAACTAAATAGATCACAAAAAAGACATCTTATGGTAAGAGAACTGAAAGAAGGCGAGGGTCACCTCATTCAATCTCAGTTGGGAACACGTGCATAGGGCAAATTCATTGCTGCTCGGCACATATCCATGGATGCTGCAAAAGTGCCCTAAGTATTGATTTTAGGGTCACAAATAAACTTTACCCAGTAGGTAACTTAACAAATACAGAATCTGCAAGTAGTGACGATTGACTATACACAACTCTGAAACCTAAATAGAAAGCCAAAGACAGAAGCTGGTGGGATACCTCATAGGAGAGTCTGACTTACAGAGATGCTACTTCTGAAGAAGGAAACATTTCACAAGTCAGGCCTGTCTATGTGCGTATTGGTAGGGTAGCACCCCGCCCCCAGCCCCTGTCACACACAGCAAGCCCCACTCCCCACAAGGATTGGGGAGTACAACATTTTGGCTCCTGGATGTCAGGAGCAGTCATGGCCCTCACTGAAGCCAGTTGCCCCTGCCTGTTTCCTGTCATTGTTCCTGGTCACATCTATGCCTCTTTATCTGGAAACGACTCCACAATGTCCCGTGGGGAAACACCCCTCACCTGTTCTCAGTGCCTCTGGTTCAGAAGGCACGACTCTGACCTCAAGCTCCAAGGATGGGTAAGTCTCCCAGGCCTGGCCAATCAGAGACTTCCATTCCCTGTGAAAGGGGCGGGTTCACAGATGGGCATGTGTCAGCTGAACCAATGGGAGTCTTCCCTGGGACTTGTGTGGGTGCCATCAGAAAGAGGGTCTCTCTTCCTCTACGACTGTCAGTAGCCAGAACCGTTGTTGGCCTAGACCACGAGAGGCCATCTTTGCCCCTCTGAGGAGAAAGGTCAATACAAAAACTGAGCTGGGCCGGAGGTGGGGGTGGGGTGGGGAGTAGGGGTGGGGGTGGGGTGGGCAGAGTGGAAGAGTTAGCTTCCTGGGAGCATTGTCTGAGTGTCTGGATCCAGCTACTCCTGAGGGAGATCAGCTCTTGGACTCGCTCATTACAGAACTTAATAGATTTACTTTGTTGCCTTGGCTACATCAAGCTGAGTGTCTGTCACTTGCAAACTTGCGCATCTCTCTCTTGATTCTTAAGGAAAATAAATCCACCCTCGCTGTGGGCATCATTGTAAAGCCTTTCTGTCCTAAGGAGGGTCCATGTGAATGGAACATGAGGAGCTTGGCCCCCGCAGTACTACGGTGTGGAATCCTTTGATGTGTTAATTACTCACTGTCTCTGGCAAAGTGGCAGGAGCTCACACAACCGTCATGGCCCTGCATCAGAGTCACACAGGCTCCACGGTTTCGAAACTCCCCAGTATGGACATTCCATATTTTCAAGGTTTTATCCCAGGAACTTGTACACAGGAAATGGCCACTGAAGGTGAAACAACAGTTTGAGATGGCATTGTTATGTGCCCTGCAACACATATGAGAGGGTTCACACATTAGCATGTCACTCCTGGAGAATCTGGAGACATATTTAAAGTGGAGGTGAGTGGAGTGGGCATAGGAGCTGATGCCTTGTGACTTAATGGATATCACTTTTTTGATCACTGCCTACGATCCAAATATTAATTAATCTATGTTACATTATTCCAGGAGGTCCCAATAATGGCAATATTGACCTTTTTGGCTGGATAATTTTTTGTGGTAGGGGGATGTCCTACACATTGTAGGATGTTTATTAACATCCCTGCGCACTCCTTAGCACATGCTGGTAGCCTCCATACCCCATTGTGACAACCAAAAGACTGTCCCCCCAGACACTGCCAAATGTCCACGGGGGGACAAAATTGACCCTGGCTGAGAACCACCCTATTCAGAGCTGTTTGAGGCTTCAGAAAAAAGAGCAGGTGGGAACCTTGTCTGTGATAGTTAGTGGACTAATAGCCTTTCAGGTTTAAGGTAGGTCTCCTCTGCTCCCCCCTTCCCCTCCTTTCTCTAACAGACAGGGGGTCATGGCTCCTTCCCCCCATCTTCAATACCCTCTCTCACTCACTCCCCTTACTTCTCCTCACACCAAATGCTCTCTTTTCCCCTCTCCCTCTCTCCTTATCTGTCTTGAGTGCCACTAAAGCATATTTTAATGTTGGGCATTTAATTAATAAAGTTGTGGGCTATTTATTCTCAATTTTTAAATGTCTTTTTAAATTTTATTTTTGGTTGTGTTCGGTCTTTGTTGCTTCATGGGCTTTCTCTAGTTGTGGTGAGTGGGGGCTACTCTCTAGTTGCGGTGTGAGGACTTCTCATTGCGGTGGCTTCCCCTGTTGCAGAGAATGGGCTCTATGTGAATGGGTTTCAGAAGTTGTGGTATGTAGGCTCAACAGTTGCGGTTTCTGGGCTCGAGAGTACAAGTTCAATAGCTGTAGCACACAGGCTTCACTGCTCCACAGCATGTGGAATCTTCCGGGATCAGAGACCTAATCCATGGCTCCTGCATTGGCAGGCAGATTCTTTACCACTGAGCCACCAGGGAAGCCCAAACTATCTTATTTTTTAGGGGAAAAAAAACTGTCAGAATTCTGCTTTTTGTTTTGCTTCATGATCCTCAAAATATTTTCCCTATGATTCTCATCTCCTGAAACAAATAGGGTTTTCAAGCAAAACTATAAACATAATCGAGCATCTCTGAGTAGCCTGGATTATAATATCAATTCATCTAACTGAAGAAAAGGTTAAATAAATTGTTTTCTAGTACCCAAATCAGAGTTGTAGACTCTGTATTGGTTCTTTGAAGTATACAAACTGAGTAGGATCAAAGGAGAAGAAATGTCAGCTTCTCAGGGGCGTCCAGGCTTAAAATGTCCAAGTCCCAGTGCCTGATGGGGTAAGAACCATCCCAGCATTTACTGGAGGTAAATAGCAAGCCCTCCTCTGAATCCAGAAATTGTCACTGAGGTTTAAACCAAGGGTCTCTACTCCAGGATGGGACGCTCATTTCAGATAAGTTTCATGTATCATAAAAGACCATTTTATTTAGTACAAAAGTTTGGGGAAAATGTTTGTGTTGCAATTGCAGTTCTGGACAAGACGGAGTCAATGCACTGCTCCCCATTCCGCCTGTTAAGCACAGCTAAGAACCTTGGGCATTTACAGAGCAAATAGAAAACTGTGAACAGTGGAAGAAAAGGCTTGGGACCCAAGGATGGCATGCTGTTGAGTACCTACAATTTTCTTTTTGCTTCTTATATCCTGAACTGAGGACTGGGGAAGCTGCAACCCCCAAAACAATGGGGACTGGATAACAGGCTCCCAAGAAAAGCCTATTCTCCCTAGCCAAAGAGATAGCCTAGTAAGACAGAAAATCTTCAGACAATACCTGCCTTACTCCAACCAAAAATCTTAGGAAAAAATGGCAATCCCATCCCCAGCACTGTCAGCAAAGGCTGAGAGGGAGTCTAGACTGCCACTCTTGCCAGGTTCTAATGAGGCAGCCTGCTAAAACAGAAGATTTAAATAACATTAAGAGTCTCATAATACTCAAAATGTCCAAGATGAAACTGAAATTCACTCTTCATACTAAGTAAGAGCCAGGAAAATCTCAACATGAATGAAAGAGAGAGTCAACAGATGCCAATACCTAGATAATACAGTTATGTATATATATAACATATATAATAATGTTAGAATTATCTGACAAAGATTTTTAAGCAGTCATCATAAAAATGCTCTAGGGCTTTCCCGGTGGCTCAGGGGTAAAGAATCCACCTGAAGTACAGGAAGCACAAGAGACACAGGTTCAATCCCCGGGTCAGGAAGATCCCCTGGAGAGGGAAATGGCAACCCACCCCAGCAATCTTGCCTGGAGAATCCCCATGGGCAGAGGAGCCTACATGGGGTCACAAAGAGTCGGACACAACTGAAGTGATTTAGCACTTCATTTAGTGCATAAAAATGCTCTAATGGACAATTATAATTGTGTTTAAAATAACCAAAAAGATTGAAAGCTTTGCAAATAGAAGATATAAAGAATGATCAAATGGAAATTTTAGAACTTAAAAATACAATAACAACAACCAAAAAATAAAACTTAATAGAGATGATATAGGAAATAATCAATAAATATGAAGACAGACACTATAAATTAACCAATCCAAAAAACAGACTGAGAAAAAAAAAGGAGCCTTAGGAACCTGCGAGAAGATAATGAAATACCTAACATGTGGGGCATCAGCATCTCAGAAGAAAAGGAGAAATAAGATAGAGCCGAAAAAATAATCAAAGAAATTATGTCTGGCATTTTACCAAATTTGGCAAAGAACAGATTCAAAAAGCTGAGTGAATCCCAAGTGGGATAAACTCAAAGAACTCTATATGCAGACACAGTATAATTCTACTTTTGAAAAGTAGGGACAGGAAAAAAATCTTGAAAGTAGCAAAAGAGAAATGACCCCTTACTTACAGGGGAAGAACAATTTGAATGACAGTGGATTCCTCATCAGAAACCATGGATGCTGGAAGAAAAGTGACATGATGAGGAGAGAAAGCATTCAGATGAGGAGAGAAAACAACCATCAATCCAGACTTCCATATCCATCAAAAATATCCTGCAGGAATGATGGGAGGATCAAGACGTTTTCAGATGAAGGAAAACTTAAGAGAGTTTATTTTCCTCAGAACTACCCTATAGGAATGGCTAAAGGAAATTTTTCTAAACAGAAAATGGTGAAAGAGGAAAACTTGGAACATCAGAAGACAGAACATCGTCATCAAAAACATGGGTAAGTACAATAGATCTTCCTTCTCCTCTTGAATTCTCTAAACATTTGACAACATTAAAAAATTATAACAAAGTACTTATGCTCCTTGCAAGCTTCAGAATGAGTTAAGAGTATGGGTTTTCAAAATTATCTAGCAAGAACAGCTATATGATTTTGCAAGGCCCACTGCAAAATTAAAATGCAAGTTCCAAGTTCCTCAAAAAGCTATACATGGTATCATGACATGATCCAGAAATTCGTCTCCTAGGTATATAGCCAAAAGAATTAAAAGCAGGGACTTGAACAGATATTTGTACACCAATGTTGACTGCAGCATTACTTTCAATAGCTAAAAGACAGAAGCAACTCAAGGATTCCCCAATTGATAAACAAAATGTGGTATACACATGCAGTGGAATATTGTTCAGTCATTAAAAGGAATGAAACTCTAATACATGGTTTAACAGGTATTAGATGAACCTTAAAAACATTATGCTAAATGAAACAGCCAGACACAAAAGGAAATATAATGTATGATTCTATTCATATGAAATATCTAGAATAAGCAAATTCATAGAGGCAGAAAATAGAGGTTACTTTGTTGTTGTCGTTCAGTCACTAAATTATGTCCACTTCTTTTTGACCCTAGGAACTGCAGCATGCCAGGCTCCTCTGTCTTCCACTATCTCTTGGAGCTTACTCAGACTCATGTCTAGTGAGCCAGTGATGTTATCTAACCATCTCATCCTCTGTTGCCACCTTCTCCTCCTGCCCTCAATCTTTCCCAGCATCAGGGTCTTTTCCAATGAGTCAGCTCTTCGCATCAGGTGGCCAGAGTACTGGAGCTTCAGCTTCCACGCCAGCCCTTCCAAGGAATATTCAGGGTTGACTTCCTTTAGGATTGACTGATTTGATCTTCTTGTAGTCTTGGGGACTCTCAAGAGTCTTCTCCAACATCACAGTTCAAAAGCATCAGTTCTTCAGCATTCAGCCTTCTTTATGGTTCAACTCTAACACCCGTACATGACTACTGGAAAAACCATAGCATTGACTATATGGATCTTTGTCAACAAAGTGATATCTCTACTTTTTAATATGCTGTCTAGGTTACTAGGGACTAGGATTGAGGGGAGTGGGGAACTATTGTTCAATGGGTACCGAGTTTCTGTTTGGGTAATAAAAGAGTTTTGGAAATAGTGGTGATGGGCATACAATATTATAAATGTAATTAATGCCAAGAAGATAACTTTAAAAATTTTGTACATATAATAAGACAATTAAAAATAATAATAATATCCCCAAAACCACGGAATTATGTACATGAAATGGTGAACTATAGGATGCGTGTGAATTATATCTCAGTAAAAGTGTTAAGAGAGAAAGGCAGCCAACAGGCAAGAAGGAAGGAGGAAAAGAGATGGCTTCTCAGGAACAGTGGTTATGAGACAGCTAAGAGAGAATTTTTCACTCTGTATTCTTCTGTACCCTCAAAATGTTGTACTGTGCTGCATGTTTTACATTTTCAAAAAGTAAATTACATATTCTTGAAATAAAAGCATTTGAGGTCCCTTGTTCAAGAATGAAGGATTTTGGGACTTCCCTGGTGGTCCAGTGGCTAAGACTCCAAGTTTTCAATGCAGGGGATCTGGGTTCCATCCCTGGTCAGGGAACTGGATCCCATTTGCTGCAAATAAGAGTTGCCATGCCACAGCTAAAGACCCCTCATGCCACAACTAAGACCTGGTGCAGTCAAATAAATAAATGAAAATATTTTTTAAAAGTGAAGAACTTCAAGATGTTGACAGCAGAGCAGTAAACCAAGTACGAGCACTCCTGTGTGCGGAACCTTGTGGAACTTCAGAATTTCATGCCACGAGGCCAGCCCTGTCCTGCAGTACTGAGAATCTGATTTTATTGCTAAAAAATACATTTCCAGAAAATTTATAAATGTGGTTCAATAAAATACACCAGTAGACAGTTTCCTTATCTCCCTTTCCACCGTCCTTGGGGAAACAAAGCAAAGTTCCAGCTCACAGCTGAACTGCAGTCCCCTCTGCTGCCTCATCCTTCCTCATTCCCACCGCCAACAGCTCTAACGAGCAGAACAGGCGCCCACAGCCCCTGCTGACCCCAGCATCCATGGAAGTCAGTCTCAGTAACAGAGCTGGTGCTGAGTGGCCACCACGCATCCTACGCTAAGGACTTCCATCTGTTGTCTCCTTCACCCCTCACCGGAGCTCAGTTTGCAGTTGAGGAAACTAAAGTCAAAGGTCACTCAGGATGAGAACCTGTACACTCTTAAGCCCTGGCCAGATACCCATGGGGAAGCCTGGCCCAGGCCAGCAGGGCTCATAACTGAGCCAAGTGGGCAATATGATACATTCCGAGGTCATGACTCTGGGTCCCGTTAGGGAGGGCTGCCCACACACCTGGTGCTGGTGGCCACGGACAGAGTGACCCTTGCGGGCCCTAGAAGAGCAGATCTTCTCATTTTGCAGGGGATGCTGGAAACCCACATTTGGGGAGGCAGAGGGCAACTCAGCACAATGTTTTCCAGTGTTGGCTCACACTGAAACAAATGCCTCTGAGGCCCGTCCCAGTCCACAGGCCACAACTACAGTAAGTCCCCTACATAGGATTAATTTCTGTTCTGAGAGTGTGTTCGTAAGTGCAATTTGTTTGTAAGCCCAACAAAGCTGGCCTAGGTACCCAACTAACACAATCGGCTGTACAGTACTGTCTTCAATACTTTTCACACAAAGAATATGTACATGAAAAACAAACACCAAAAATAAAACATTTACTATTACAGAACCTTGAAAAGTACAGTCGTACAGTACAACAGCCGGCATACAGGGGCTGGCTCAGACGTTCACGTCTTTGAAACCTCTCAACTTGAAGGCTCGAATGTAGAGGACTTAACTGGAGTGGTTTCACCTTGCTTGCCGGTGCCCTTCCCATTCTCCACCTCCAGCCTCCTCGTAGCACCACAGAGGGCCACAGCTGGAGATGCCCCGTGTTCACACCAGCTGGGGAGCTGAAGGTGCACAGGCTGAATCCAGGAGGGTGTGAATCCCGCCCACCTCGCTGTTACAGCACGCTGCCCAGGCTCCTCACTTGGTGATGGTGAGCAGCGTGGTCTGTGACGTCACGTCCCAGATCTTGATGCTCCTGTCAAACGAGACGGAAGCCACCCTCTGGCTGTCGGGGTCAAAGCAGCAGGCGGTGAGCGACATCATGTGGTGATCTGAGGCACAGGGAAAGTGATTTGATACCGTGCCTTCCGCACTCTGGGCCACATGCCCCTGGGACACTGAGGTTGCTCCCCGAGACAGCGACAGTATAATAGAAACACAACTCTGGTTTTCACAGGGAAGGGACTCTTCACTTGCATAATCATTTCCTGAATGCCTGCTGTATACCAGGCCTTGAGCCAGGAGCTCTGCCCCCTTCCCCCTCAGAGGTCACAGCAGACACCTCTGAGCAGGCAACAACCTGCAGCCAATGTCACAGCTCCAAACCAACGAAAGGAAACCTGGCCCAGCCCTGAGAGATCGCTAAAAGCTATGGAGGGAAACAGGAAAGGAAGAGTGCTCTAGGCAGAAGGAACAGGGTGTGCCAAGGCTTGACATGACACAGCGTGAAGGAGCATGGTGTGCAGACAGGGCTTAGAGTGTGAGGAGAGAGAGGACGAGGTGACACGTCAAGGGAAAAATGCAAGCTGTGTGGCAGGACACGCATCACGGCTCCATGGTGATAAAAATGAACATTAAATGTATGTGGGAAGCACTACTGTGTGTGTGTGTTTGCACACGCACACACTCACAGGAAGACCCCCCAGCAATGTACTGTTAATGATAGGTACCTCCACAGATAAACCTATTTGCAGGGCAGGAACAGAGACACAGACGCAGAGAACAGACTGTGGACACAGTGGGGAAGGGGGGCGGCGGAATGAACTGGGAGAGTCGCTCTTACATACATACACTACCATGTGTGAAGTAGTTAGTGGGAAGCTGCCGTATCGCACAGGGAGCTCTGCTCAGTGCTCTGTGACGACCTAGAAGGGTGAGATGTGGAGGGTGGGAGGGAGGCTCAGGAGGGAGGGGTTATATGTAAACATACAGCTGATTCACTTTGTTGTAGAGCTGAAACTAACACAGCATTGTAAAGCAGTTATACTCCAGTAATACATTTGAATCAGTTCTAATGAGGTGGATGGAACTGGAGCCTATTATACAGAGTGAAGTAAGCCAGAAAGAAAAACACAAATACAGTATACTAACACATATATATGGAATTTAGAAAGATGGTAACAATAACCCTGTTTACGAGACAGCAAAAGAGACACTGATGTATAGAACAGTCTTTTGGACTCTGGGAGAGGGAGAGGGTGGGATGATTTGGGAGAATAGCATTGAAATATGTATAATATCATATCTGAAACGAGTCGCCAGTCCAGGTACGATGCCTGATAACGGATGCCTGGGGCTGGTGCACTGGGACGACCCAGAGGGATGGTATGGGGAGGGAGGAGGGAGGAGGGTTCAGGATGGGGAACACATGTATACTTGTGGCAGATTCATTCTGATGAATGGCAAAAGCAATACAATATTGTAAAGTTAGGCAAAATAAAATTTAAAAAAAATAAATAAAAAGAAGCAGATAACATAAAAAAAGAATACCAATCTCACAGTACAATTTTAAAAACACTTCTTCCATTGAACTTGAGGGATATAAAAATTCAAATCAGAAGAAATACTGTGGAAGACTAGAATAAATAAATTATAAGCAAAGTTCTTTAAATTAAAAATAATCATAATAATAGGTTCCTCCAGGCTTCCCTTGTAGCTCAGTCAGTAAAGAATCTGTCCGCAATGTAGGAAACCCGGGTTCAATTCCTGGGTAGGGAAGATTCCCTGGAGAAGGAAATGGCAACCCACTCCAGTATTCTTGCCTGGCAAATCCCATGGACAGAGGAGCCTGTCTGGCTACAGTCCATGGGGTTGCAAGAGTCAGACACAATTGAGCCTCTAAACCAGCACCACCGCTGGGGAGAAGACAGGACGGGCACAGCAGTCATGTCTGACTGTGACGCTACGGACTTATCGCCCACCAGGCTCCTCTGTCCATGGGGACTTTGCAGGCAAGAATCCTGGAGTGGGTTGCCATTTCCTCCTCCAGGGGATCTTCCTGACCAGGGATCAAACTCACATCTCCTGCACTGAAAGCAGATTTTTTACCACTTTAGCCACTGGGGAAGCCCACTGCTTACACACTTTCAATTTTTTTTCCAATGATTATGTATGCTTTTCTTTTTCTGAGTTAACTGTTAACTCACATGCAGTTGTAAGGACTCCTACAGAGAGACCCTGTATGCCTGTCACTCAGTTTCCCCCAATGGTGACCTCTTACACAATGATTGCACAGGATCACAACCAGGAAACTGACATTTGATGACTGTTTTTTCAGGAGTTGCCATTCTAGTCTTTTTAATTACCTGAATTTGTTTTTTAACACGTGATAATTGATAGTAATAAAATTGCTAATCATCATTACTATAAAACACTAGAATAAATATGTGTGTTATTAATAATCAGTGATTATTATTTTTATGGGCTTCCCTGGTGACTCAGCAGTAAAGGAGGAGGAATGTGGGAAAATACACATAAAATGTTAAGAAGCCTGGAAAGAAAGAAAGTGAAGTTGCTCAGTCATGTCCAACTCTTTGCAACTCTATGGACTGTAGCCTGCTGGGCTCCTCCATCTATGGGATTTTTCAGGCAAGAATACTGGAGTGGGTTGCCATTTCCTTCTCCAGGAGATCTTCCAAACCCAGGGATCGAACCTGGGTCTCCTACACTGCAGGCAGACTGCCATCTGAGCCAACAGGCAAGCCAAGAAGCTTGGGTCTTCATTCAATAAAAGATGGGACTTTAAATGTCCATGTGAAGCTGGAGCAGAACAATATTTCATTTATTATAAGCATGAGACTGAGTGGAAAAGCCTTAACCAGTCTTGATTTTAATTGCCCGTGTTTTTATCCGTTTCCTGATAGCTTAGTTGGGAAAGAATCCACCTGTAATGCGGGAGACCTGGGTTCAATCCCTGGGGGTTGGGAAGATCCCCTGGAGAAGGGAAAGGCTACCCACACCACTATTCTGGCCTGAAGAACTTGGGTTCTACCCACTCCAGTATTCTGGCCTGGGTCACAAAGAGTCGGACGTGATTGAGCGACTCTCACTTCATCAGTGTCCCATCTTTAATGACATGGTTCACAGCACTGCTGATTTACCAAGTAAAACAATAAAGTCACTGTCATTCAAGCAACAAGTGGCTGTTATCATAATAGACAGAACAGAGCAGGGAGCCCACACAAACTCACCTTTGATACGGGACACGGTGGTGGAGTCTTTTGCATCTATTATAAAGATTCCATGATCCACATCCAAGCCCAGGACCACGTATTTACCATCAGGGGAACACTTAGCCGAGACTATGAAGGTTTCATGACCGAGCTTCCACTGAAAGAGAGTGACAATCAAAAGGTTTCTCTCTAGCCCAGTGTTCCAGCAGGACTTTCTGAAATATTCTATCTAGGCACTGTTCAATATGCCAGCCACTGGCCACATATGGCCACTGAGTTCTTGCAATAGACTAGTGCAAACAAAGAACTGAATGTTTATTTAGTTTTCATGAATTAATTTTTAATTAATACATGTAATTAATGTGTGTCCTGGAGAAACGAACACGGACAGTGGGCACTGAGCAGAACTGGCAGCAAGGTTCTAGTAATGGCCAACTGGACTCTTGTTCAGTTTGGTAAACAAGTCTGCCTGGAGGACAAGACTCTACAATCCCAGCCCCTCCGGACAGAGAGCTACTCATTCTAGGAAAGGAAAATCTCTCTGTATGTCATAAATCATGGTATCGCTGTTGTGAAGCTTTTTAAAATATGCTCTCCAATTCTTTGACAGTCCTCTCTCCACAAAAGTGAAAGTCACTCAGTCATGTCTGACTCTTTGCAACCCCGTGGACTGCAGCCCAGCCGGCTACTCTGTCCATGGAATTCTCCAAACAAGAACCGTAGACTGGGTGGCCATTACCTTATCCAGAGGAATCTTCCTGTTCCAGGAATCAAACCTGGAACTCTGGGAATGTAGGCAGATTCTTTAAGGTCTGAGCCACCAGGGAAGCCCCAGGGTGGTCTAATTATTGGCCCCAAGGGTGTGAGCTCAATGCAATGAGTTACTTCTTTGGATACAACATAGCAAAAGTGATAGTCTGTGACTAGGTCACAACAGAAACCAGGGCTCTCTCCAAAGAAAACATACAGATGGCCAAGAGGCACATGCAAAAATGTTCACCATCACTAATTATTAGAGAAATGCAAATCAAAACTACAATGAGCTATCACCTCTCACCAGTCACAATGGTCATCATCAAAAAGTCTACGAATAATAAATGCTAGAGAGGGTATGGAGAAAAGGGACCCCTCCTACATTGTGGGTGGGAATGTAATTTGGTGCAGCCACTACAGAGAACAGTACGGAGGTTCCTTAAAAAACTAAACCTAGAGCTACCCTATAATCCAGCAATCCCACTCCTGGGTATACATCTGCAAAAGTTGGAAACTCTAATCCAAAAAGATGCACGTAAGACTCCCCTGGTGGTCCAGTGGTGAAGAATCCATCTTCCAATGCAAGGGGTGTGGGTTTGATCCCTGGTCGAGGAACTAAGACCCCACATGCCACAGAGCAACCAAGCCTGCACACCACAGCTACCAGGCCCACAGGTTCTGGAGCCTGTGTTCCACAACGAAAGATCCTGCACGACACAACAAGGACTCTGCATGCTGCAACTAAGGCCTGACACAGCAACCAAATAAACAACAAAAAGATCCGTGCACCCCAGTGATGACAGCAGAACTATCTACAGTAGCCCATCCTCCCTATCCCTGAAGCAGAGCCCTCCTCTGCCCACTTCAGGTAGCTTCCCTTCCCTGAAGCCCACCATCCATCATGTGGGTCCCTAAGAAAATTTTCCTTTCCCGGAAGATTGGCTACTCTTCCCAATCCATGACCAGCTCAAGGCCACCTAAGGCCCAGCAAAGAACCTGTGTTGTAGGCAGGGAAGGAGAGGGTGAGATGAACTGAGAGAGCAGCATTAACACACACACACACACACACACACATATATATACACACTAGCATGTGTAAAACAAAAGCTGGCAGGAAACTGCTGCAGAGCACAGAGATCTCAGCTCGGTGCTCTGTGATGACCTAAAGAAGTGTGATGTGATGGGCGGGGGCAGTGGGAGGAAGGCTCAAGAGAGAGGGGATATATGTTTACATAGAGCTGATTCACATCATGGTACAGCAGAAATGAACACAATATTGTAAAGCGATTATACTCCAATTAAAAAAAAAAAAAAACAACAGAAGACCCCGTGCTGTGACATCTCCACCAGGGCAGAGCATACATACCAGCAGCTTGCCTGTTTCAAGGTCCCAAGCCCTCACTGTTTTGTCGTAAGATGCTGCAACGATTCTGGAAAGAAAATGACAAGACTCTTAACAACCCAGACTATTACGCCTGTGATTTCTAAGAAAGATCAAATATTTAACAGAAAGTTTCTACCGTTTAGGACCAAGACTGCAAAAAATACTTGAATCTTTCTAAAGATATTTCATGAGGCCCCTGGAGAACTGGGGGTTCTCAGTGAACACAGAAAGGTCCTAACACAAGGCACCATGACACCATTCTCTTCTTTAATCCTTTAATTGGCCACCCAAATATGTCCTTTTCTATCTGGGGCATTAAAGGTTTCATTTCTTCTGTTCTGTAATTGACTTCTTTTAGAAGGATAGCTACAACTCACAAGGATCAATCACTTCTTCCACTGATTTCACATCTATTTTTTTTTTTTTTACAGGAAAAAACTGTCATAGCTCATTTCATTCTGAATGTTTTCTTGTACATTTACACTATTAGGCTGGCTAAAGAGTTCATACAGATTTTCCCATGTTATAGAAAAGCCCTAATGAATTTTTTGGCCAAGCCAGTAATATAAGTGTACCCTTGTCTTCTTATATGGCATGTTTCAGTGACAACGTGTCCTCTATATGAGATAAATTCCCATGAAGCTTACCCTGGAGTAGGAAATGACAACCCACTCCAATATTCTTGCCTGGAAAAGAGGAGCCTGGCAGGCTACAGTCCATGGGGTTGCAAAGAGTCAGACATGCCTGAGCAAACGAGCATGTACATGAAGCTTACATTCCCCCACACGTTTCACTAGTAGATCCATTTTGTAGCTGCTGCTCAAGGTAAAAGCAAATCCATTTGAAAGCAAATCCCCTTTTAAAGGCTCATCTCACATCTGTGTGAAGCGTGAGTGCACATGCACCCCAGGGTGGCCTCCCAAACCAACTCTCCCCAGGTGACAGCTCAGGCTTTCTTCCTGGGCCCCAGTTTCCCCCTGTGACATGAGGACCTGCACTGAATCACTAGTGAAACTTGCAGCTGGTCCACAGGCATGACCTCGGGAAAGGAACTCCATGAAGAACACTCAGACTGGCTTCAGTCACAGTATATTTCGTCTTTTTGGCATTTTAAATTTTCAGAGTCATCACATCTACTTGGTTCTCACAGCAAAAGATGGAAACCATGAGACCAACATATGGGAGCGTAAGGTCAGGTGTTTGCTGAAAAGACAGTGAAGGGTCCCTGGCATGATGTGTGTGGGCATGCCCTTCCCGCTCACCTTCCTGACCAGAGTCAAATGGGGGCAAGTCACCTTCTGCTGTCAGCCGTGATGCTGCATTCTAAAACAGGACCTTCCGGCACCGGCTCAAAATCCCGAACAATGGATCCGTCCATAGCATCCTCAGATCAGCAGGAGAGAGCAGGAGAGGGTCAGAGGTCACTAAAGTGTCAAACGAAGCAGTGAGCTGAGTTCAGCATCAACCCTGAGCCTGTCTGAGTACCCACGGTCCTATGACTCTTCCCCCAGCTCAGAAGGGTGAAAAGACTTCCCCACCACTCCCAGAGCAAGAAGGCCACCGTCACCATCCACGGCATCCCCAGGAAACTCCCCCTCCATCCCACAGTGGCCCATGGAAACGGGCACTCTGAAGGCAAACCTGCAAACAGGTAATATTCTCATTCTCTTCTGGCCAAAGAGGCTTCACAGAATCTAGCAAAATCTTTCAAGAACTTTATAAAAATTCCCACTGTTTGACCCAGCAATTCTATTTTGGAGCGGGGGCAGGGCGGCCACCGCAGGGACAGTCTTCCCTAAGGAAATAATCTAAATTGTGGTCAAAGACTTGGGCACAAAAAGGTTCATCAATGAACTTATGGTTGCCAAGGGGGTAAGACTAGGGGGAAGAGATAGTTAAGGAGTTTGGGATCAATATGCACACACTGCTATATTTAAGATGGATAATTAACAAAGTCCTATTGTATAGCACAGGGAACTCTGCTCAGTGTTATGTGGCAGCCTGGATGGGAGGGGAGTTTGGGGGAGAATGGATACATGTATATGGATGGCTGAGTCCCTTTGCTGTCCACCTGAAACTATCACAACATTGTTAATTGACTATACTCCAAATGAAAAGTTTAATGAAAAAGGTTCGTCATGCGTTTTAGGGGACAGACAGCAAACTCACTGGCAGCAGTCTGTGTCCACCTAAAGGGAGCAGTTAGAACAAACTCTAAGACAGCCAACAGTGGGACCCAGGCAACTGTTACCACACTGAAGGGAGATAACTAGAGAATATGATGAGGACAAAGTAGGGTAATAACTGGTAATATGATGGGAACAATGAGGGCGCCAACGTGAAAGGTGCTTGAGTGACAGAAATAAAAACGCTTTCCATAAATGCGGAGACTTCCCTGGCACTCCAGTGGTTAAGATTTCACCTTCCAGTTCGTGGGGTGCGTGTTCAATCCCTGGTCAGGGAGCTACGATCCCACAGGCATCGTGGCCAAAAAACCAAAACAAAAACAACAGTGTAACAAACTCAATAAAGACCTTAAAAATGGTCCACATCAAAAAAAATCTTTGGAAAAAAAAAAATGTGTCCACAATTTTTCGGGATAAGCCAAGGCGGAAAGTCCCCTTGAAACAAATGCTATTAGCAAGACAATGAATTTCTAGCAAGACCCTGCATTGTTATGTGAAATTATGGTGCCTGGTTGGGAGAGCTTTTGGCCTGACCAGACCAGGCCTGGGACAATTCTCCCGGATATGCAGAGACCACAAGCCTGCTGGGAGGCAGAGGGCTCTGTGTCAGGGGTCCCCAGGACCACCCTCACGACTGATGATTCTCCAGGATTCATAGGACTCAGAACACAGGCGTGCTCACAGCTAAGATTTATAGCAGCCAAAGGACTCAAAGCAAAATCAGCAAAGGGAAGGGCACATGCGGCACGGTTCATAGAAAACCAGGCACTGCTTCCAAGAGTCTCTCCTAGTGGCATGGAAACGTATACATGATATGTAAACTAGATAGCCAATGGGAATCAGCTGTGTGACTCAGGGAACTCAAACGGGGGCTCTGTAACAACCTAGAGGGGTGGGAAGGGGTGGGAGGTGAGAGGGAGGTTCAAGAGGGAGGAGACATACGTATACCTATGGCTGATTCGTGTTGATGAATGGCCAACGCAATATTGTAAAGCAATTATCCTTCAATTAAAAATAAATACATTTTGAAAAAGACTCTCTCCCTGTGGGTAGCATGGGATGTGCTTAATTCCTTCAGCAACCAGTCATAACAACACGTCAGGTGCTGTCTTCTAGGGAGGTGCACCTGAGCCTCGGGACCCAGATTTTTACTGGGGTCTGGTCACACAGGCATCACCCACGTGGTTTGCACAGTCTGGACACAGCGAGCCCCCTGGATCACTTAGGGAAAGATTCATATGACTGTAGGACAGTGTTTGCCATTGAAGTTCCCAGATGCCAGCCAAGGCCAGCCTTGCCAGCAGGTCTTTGCAGGGACAGCAGCCTCAGGCCACCTGCGCAAACTCTTTTCTG
This sequence comes from Tragelaphus eurycerus, assembly GCA_935064755.1. Classification (NCBI taxonomy): domain Eukaryota; kingdom Metazoa; phylum Chordata; class Mammalia; order Artiodactyla; family Bovidae; genus Tragelaphus; species Tragelaphus eurycerus. Next base: position 14,126,224 of record CAKXYN010000020.1, read on the forward strand.
CACAGATCCAGTCCCTCAACCTCTGCTCCATGAGACTCTAAACAGCCAGGTCCTTAGTCAAAGCCCCTTGGCAGGAAGAGATCCCAAAGAGGAACTCACCGAGGCAGGACACATCCAGGCTGGAGGCTCAGCTCATGAGCCTCATGACTTGGGAAGAAATGACTGTCTCTGATGGCCGGTGATCCAGCCTCCCTGGAGGGTGGGTTACTCTAGGAAAAAATATGTGTCTGGGGGCTTCCCATGTGGCTCAGCTGGTAAAGAATCTGTCTGCAATGCGGGATACCTGGGTTCTATCCCTGGGTTGGGAAGATCCTTGGAGAGGGGAAAGGCTACCCACTCCAGTATTCTGGCCTGGAGAATTCCATAGACTGTATAGTCCATGGGGTTGCCAAAAAAAAAAATGTGTCTGGGAACTAAAAAAAATGTTCACTGTGGGTCCTGAGGATGAGACCTATTGCAGTCTGTGGCCTTAGCCGTGGGCCAGCTAACGGCAGCACTAGAACAGAATGAGGTCTAGGGGGCTGCACAGGTTCAGTGCTCGATAGTGCCACCATATGGCCAAGAGGGAAAATAGCAATCGCGGACTGATAACCCTCTTGGAAAATGAGAACTGCCATGAATTACTTGGCAGGAGAGCTACATGGCAATAGAGCCAGATGTTGCCAGACAGTGGAAATGTCTATGTTTTTGTACTGAATGTTTCTTGAAATAACTGGGCCATTGGCTAGGGGTATGGGAAAACAAATAGAGACAGTTATCCCTTCACTTGACGTTTGGGACCAGGAACTCTTTCTGTGGATTCGGATAATTTAAGATTGGTTGGTTGGACTTTGAATGAATGGTGAGAAAGTGGTTCTAATAAAGGAGGTGAGACCGTATTTGTAGCCCATGTTTACTGTTGTTATATAAAGAGTTTTACTGTGTGGTCTCAATTTCATAAATATGTGTATACATGTTCAAACAGGAAAAAGAAACTACATTCCAACCTTTTCACGGCAGTTTACTCATGGTTCACAGAATGATTTTTTTTTCTTTGTGTTTTTATGTTTTTTGGTGATAAAGCCATCTTACCTTCATAATATGAGAAAGACTAGCAAAGTGGTCTTTTCTATAATGACTGAAAAGAGATGTACCATACTAGAGGACGATTAGGTGTAAGATAAGGATAATTTTTCCCCCCATTTCTTCATACATTGATGTACTTTCTAAATTATTCACAATGATCTTCAGTTAGGAGAAAGGGAGTTTTTTAAAGCTTAAGCCAGGGGACTTTCCTGGGGGATCAGAGGTTAAGATTCCGCACCCCCAATGCATGGGGCCAGGTTTGATCACTGGTCAGGGAACTAGATCCCACATGCTGCAACTAAGACCTGGGTGCAGCCAAATAAATGAATAAATAAAAGGCTAAGCTAGGTGTTTGGGTTTGTGGTGGGTTTGAGATAAGACAAACAGTGATGAGAGTGGGGGAGAGAAGAGAGAGGCAAGGAGACTTTTTCCAAAGATACCTGGATGGAGAAGGTGATGCGCATGGTAATGACTTGTCACCTGCTGAGGAAGGGCTCACCCAAGAACTGTAACTGGGGTAGGCAGAGCCACAGGAGGAGCCAGGAGCAGAGACAAAGATGGAGAAAAGTGAGCCAGGAGGAGCAAAGAGGACCCATTGGAGGGGCAGCCAAGGCAGGGAGACCAGAGAACTGGGTGATTTTGCAACTAGGTGTGAAGGTATGAAGGAGGGCAGGGGGTGGAGAGGGAGCAACTGGAGAAGGTGGTACAAAGTAGTAGGGCTGTGAGCAAGTCAGGGATGGAGGGAGTTTGGACACGTTGCGGTGACTGCATCCTGGAAGGAGCATGGAGTAGGCAGGAAGCAAGGGCAGTGAGGCTGCTGTGGGGAGTCAGGGATGTCTTGATGGATGGTCCCTAATATTGGGACAACCAGAAAAAACAGGCAGACTTCCCCTCAGAGAGAGAGAAACCCTTGGGCCAAAATAGACAGAAACCCCTGTAAGTCTTTCCACTGACTCAAAAGGTGAGAAGAACACGAGAACAATCTGAAGATGGTAAAGCAGAATGCACTTAGAAAGTCACCAACCTGCCTCCCCACAGGTGATGACAACCAGCAGAAGCCCCCTTGCTTCTGGGCCTTCTCAGCCATCCTAGAGGACTAAGAAAGGGCCTGGAGTTTCCAGAGGAACCAGTGGCATTCCCAGCAAGAAGATCATGGGGCTGGGTAGAAGGGGTGGTGGATAAGAGCCACAGAAGAGAAGGGAGTGGATGTCTATAGGGACCTGGAATGGGCCAGGCAGGCCCTGGAGTAGCCCCAGCTCTCAGCTGATCCTGAGGGGCCTGGGGAAATTCAGGGAGGCCCAGGAGGTCATGTAACCACCCAGGGTCAAATATCTGGTAGTGGTCCCTAATGTGGGGCTTAAACTGGAGAGCTCCCAATCTGGAGAGCTCCCAAACCCTCCTGGCTAGTCTTCCTGGCTTGGTACCCACTAAGACCCCGATGTTCCTCTAAGGGGATCTGGAAGGTGAGGAGCTATCCTCTACCTAGTTGCCCAAAGTGGAACCCAGGAATCAGCCTTAACTCACTCCATCCTGTCCCCCTCCTGCTCCTGAAGCCAGAGGAGATGGCAAAACTGAACTGACTGTCCTCCCCAGGGGGTCAGCCTCACCACACAGTCGTCTGCGGAATGGCCTCCGATGATCATTGCCATCTCCCAGCCCTGATACCTCCTCCTCTTCTCCTGACTGACCAGCAGAACACCCAAGCAGGCCCACCAGGGTCTGCTGGCTCTGCCCTGAAGGCTTTGAAAGAGCTCACAGTGGCCACCTCTCTGTAGCCTCGTCTGACCATCACACCCCTGTTCCTGCGCCCCTGTCCCCTGCATCTTACAGCACTGACCTATTCTTTGGCCTGCCTCTCCCAATCACCCTTCACGGACAGGTCCCAGGTTTGGCCACTTTTCTGTCCTCTTGTGACCGCCCAGGCCTGGACATACCATCTCTGTGGATGGAACTGAATATTCCAAGTGAGAAGGAGACCCAGAGAGATGACACAGATCAGAGACCCTCAGGCACAGCCTCCAGCAAAAGCTGGCGAGCTCCTGGTCCAATGGTCTCCACCCCTGCTCCCACTGCTTCCAAGTCAACAGGCTGACAGCAGCCACACTAACTTCATCTCTCTCCAGTGACTTAACACTAGAGTGAGCCCTCACTTTGCTGCTTCTTCTTCTTGCACTTTGTTCAGAAAGGCTTCTCCAAATCTTTGGGATCCTTGAATGTCTGGGAACTCAGTACTGAGGAAATCTCGTAAGAGGTGACATAAGCTTACGGGATGTTTTGGCTCCACCTAACGCAGGGCCACCTACCCACAGCTTCACGGTGCAGTCATAGGAGCCACTGAGGACCTTGGTGTCATCCACACAGAAGTTACAGGAACTGACAATGTGCTCGTGTCCCCTCATAATTTTAAATGGGATCTGAAATAAGATAGACTGAGTGAGTTCATAAGGTTGCAGAATACTAGATCAATACTTTTTAAAATCAATAGCATTCCTATACACTTGCAATGAACAATACATTAAAAATTTTAGAAAAATTTGCATTTACAAATGCATCAAAATAGGAATAAATTTAATCAAAAAAGTGTAAAAATTATACACTGAAAATTACAAAACATTGTTAAGAGAAATTTTAAGACTTAAATAAATGGAAAAGCATCCCATGTTCATGGATTAGCAGACTTACTATTCTTATGAAAATACTCTCCAGAGTGTTTATATTAATATATTTATTTATTTATCATTTATTCAACACCATCCTTCTGGCAGAGTTCTTTTCTGAAATTGACAAGCTGATCCTTCAATTTATAAGGAAACTCAAGGGAAGCACAAGAGACAAAACAATCTTGAAAAGGAACACATGTAGGGGACTCACAATTTCCAATTTCAAAACAATGTTCAAAACATACAAAGAGACAGTTATCACGACAGTGTGGTACTGGTATAAACATAGACATATGGACGGAGGTATTAGAGCTGAGAATCCAGAAATAAACACTTATAGTTTTGGTCACTTGATTTTCAGCAAGGGTGTCAAGATAAATAAAAGGGGAAAGAAAAAACCTTTTCAACAAATTGTGCTGGAACAGGTGAATATCCACATGCAAAAGAATGAAGTTGGACACTTACCTCATACCATATACAAAAATTAACTCAAAATGGATCAAGACCTCAATGTGAGTGCGAAAATTACAAAACTCTTAGAAAAACATGGATGTAAATCTTTGTGGATTTGCAGTGAGCTCTTAGATACGACAACGAAAGCAATGGCAATGATAAACTGGACATTATCCAAACTAAAACTTGTGTGCCTCAAATGACACCATCAAGAAAATGCTGCTAAGTCGCTTCAGTCGTGTCCGACTCTGTGCGACCCCATAGACGGAAGCTCACCAGACTCCCCTGTCCCTGGGATTCTCCAGGCAAGAACACTGGAGTGGGTTGCCATTTCCTTCTCCAATGCATGAAAGTGAAAAGTGAAAGTGAAGTCGCTCAGTCGTGTCCGACTCTTAGCGACCCCACGGACTGGAGCCTACCAGGCTCCTCCGTCCACGGGATTTTCCAGGCAAAAGTACTGGGGTGGGGTGCCACTGCCTTCCCCGGTCAAGAAAATAGAAAACAATAAACAAAAAGAAAAAATTTTTAAAAGGAAAGTAAAAAACAACTCTCACAATGGAAGAAAATATTTGCAAGTCATATATCAGATTAAGGATTTGTATATGGAATACATAAAGCACTCTTAAAACTCAACAAGAAGGAGACAAACAATACAAATTAAAAATAGGCAAAATATTTGAATAGGCATTTCTCCAAAACAGGTATGTAAATTATCTACAAACACATGGAAATATGCTCAACATCATAAGCCATTAGGGAAATGTGAATCAAAACCATATTGAGCTAAGAGAATAAATCCTAACCATTCTCATCACAAGGCAAATATTTTTAATCTATTTCTTTAATGTTGTATCTATATGAGATGATGGATGTTCACTAAACTTTTTATGGTAATCATTTCATGATGTATGTAAGTCAAAACATTATGCTGTATACCTTAAGCTCATGCAGTGCTGTATATCAATGATACCTCGATAAAACTGGGTTCGGTTCAGTTCAGTTCAGTCGCTCAGTCATGTCCGACTCTTTGTGACCCCATGAATCGCAGCACGCCAGGCCTCCCTGTCCATCACCAACTCCCGGAGTTCACTCAGACTCACATCCATCGAGTCAGTGATGCCATCCAGCCATCTCATCCTCTGTTGTCCCCTTCTCCTCCTGTCCCCAATCCCTCCCAGCATCAGAGTCTTTTCCAATGAGTCGACTCCTTGCGTGAGGTGGCCAAAGTACTGGAGTTTCAGCTTTAGCATTATTCCTTCCAAAGAACACCCAGGGCTGATCTCCTATAGAATGGACTGGTTGGATCTCCTTGCAGTCCAAGGAACTCTCAAGAGTCTTCTCCAACACAACAGTTCAAAAGCATCAATTCTTCGGCGCTCAGCTTTCTTCACAGTCCAACTCTCACATCCATACATGACCACAGGAAAAACCATAGCCTTGACTAGACGGACCTTTGTTGGCAAAGTAATGTCTCTGCTTTTCAATATGCTATCTAGGTTGGTCATAACCTTTCTTCCAAGGAGTAAGCGTCTTTTAATTTCATGGCTGCAGTCACCATCTGCAGTGATTTTGGAGCCCAGGAAAATAAAGTCTGACACTGTTTCCCCATCTATTTGCCATGAAGTGATGGGACCAGATGCCATGATCTTCGTTTTCTGAATGTTGAGCTTGAAGCCCCCTTTTTCCCTCTCCTCTTTCACTTTCATGAAGAGGCTTTTTAGTTCCTCTTCACTTTCTGCCATAAGGCTGGTGTCATTTGCATATCTGAGGTTATTGATATTTCTCCCGGCAATCTTGATTCCAGTTTGTGCTTTTTCCAGTCCAGCGTTTCTCATGACATACTCTGCATAGAAGTTAAATAAGCAGGGTGACAATATACAGCCTTGACGTCCTCCTTTTCCTACTTAGGTACATTCAATTACAGTACCTAATATAAAAAACAGAACAAACCAAACAAAGAAACATATTGAGGACTTTCCTGGTGGTCCAGTGATAAAGAATTCGCCTGCCAATGCAGGGGATACAAGTTCAATTCCCAGTCTGGGAAGATCCACGTGCTGAGGGGCAACTAAGCTGGTGCTCCACAACTGCTCAGCCTGCACTGGAGAGCCTGTGAGCTGCAGCTACTGGAGCCCGCGGGCCCTAGAGCCCCTGGTCTGCACTAAGAGACGCCACCACAATGAAAAGCCTGCACACCACAACTAGAGAGCAGCCCATGCACAGCAATGAAGACCCAGCACAGCCAAAAATAAATAAAAATTACAGGGCTGCTATGTAGATCAGTCTACTAAAAGCAACCCATTATATGCATCTGCCACACACATCTAAAAAATAAATTAAAAAGAAACATATTGAGATGTCACTTCATACCTAGAACAATGTCTATAATCAAAAAAAAATCAGATAATAACAAGAATTTATAAGAACGTGGAGAAATCAGAACTCTCATATATGGCTAGTGTGATGTAAAATCGTGCAGCCACTTTGGAAAACAGTTCAGCAATTCCTCAAAAATTTAAACACATGTGTTAACTTATGATGCAGTAACTTTACTCCTGGACTTGCATCTAAGAAAAATGAAACTATACACACTGAGAAAACCAGAATTGAAAGAGGCACGTGTACCCCAATGTTCATAGCAGCACTGTTTACAATAGCCAGGACGTGGAAGCAACCTAGATGTCCATCCACAGATGAATGGATAAGCAAGCTGTGGTACATATACACGATGGAGTACTACTCGGCCATTAAAAAGAATACATTTGAATCAGTTCTAATGAGGTGGATGGAACTGGAGCCTATTATACAGAGTGAAGTAAGCCAGAAAGAAAAACACAAATACAGTATACTAACGCATATATATGGAATTTAGAAAGATGGTAACAATCACCCCGCTTATGAGACAGCAAAAGAGACACCGATGTATAGAACAGACTTTTGGACTCTGGGACTGGGAGAGGGTGGGACGATTGGGGAGAATAGCATTGAAATATGTATAATATCATATCTGAAACGAGTCAGTCCAGGTACGATGCCCTATAACAGATGCCTGGGACTGGAGCACTGGGATGAACTGGAGGGATGGTGTGGGAAGGGGGGAGGGAGGAGGGTTCAGGATGGGGAACACGTGTATTCTGGTGGCGGATCCATCTCGATGTATAGTAAAAGTAATACAATATTGTAAAGTTAAGAAAAATTAAAAAAATAATAATAATAATAATAAATAAATAAATAAATAAAAGCAAAAAAAAAAAGAAAAATGAAACTATATGTCCAGACTTTAACATGGGCCTTCATAACCATATTAGTCATGATACCGAAACTTGGAAACACCACACACCCATGGTCAACTAATCTTCATCAAAGAAGGCAAGAATATACTATGAGGAAAAAACATTCTCTTCAGCAAGTAGTGCTGGGAAAGCTGGACAGTTGCATGTGACTCAATGAAATTAGACTACTGTTCACACCGTACACAAAAACAAACTCAAAATGGCTTGAAGACTTCAATATAAGACACGACACCATAAAACTCCTGGAAGAAAATGGGCAAAACATTCTCTGTCATAAATTGTATCAATGTTTTTCTTAGATCAATCTCCCAAGGAAAAAGAAAAAGCAAAAATAAACAAATAGGACTAAATCAAGCTTATAAACTTTTGCACAGCCAAGAAAATCATTAAAAAATGAAAAGATAACCTATGGAACAGGATAAAATATTTTAAAATGATTCAACTGACAAGGACTTAATTTCCAAAGTATACAAACAATTCATACAACTCAAAACAAACAAGCAAACAAAAAAATGGGCAGAAGCTCTAAATAGATATTTTTCCAAAGAAGACATCTGGGTGGCCAATAGGCACATGAAAAGATGCTCAACATCACTAATTATTCAGTTCCAGTTGCTCAGTCGTGTCCGACTCTTTGCGACCCCATGGACTGCAGCACACCAGGCCTCCCTGTCCATCACCAACTCCTGGAGTTTACTCAAACTCATGTCCGTTGAGTCGGTGACGCCATGCAACCATCTCATCCTCTGTTGTCCCCTTCTCCTCCGGCCTTCAATCTTTCCCCAATTCAATCTTTCCCAGCATTGGGGTCTTTTCAAATGAGTCAGTTCTTTGCATCAGGTGGCCAAAGTATTGGAGTTTCAGCTTCAGCATCAGTCCTTCCAATGAATATTCAGGACTGACTTTCTTTAGGATGGACTAATTATTAGAGAAATGTAAACCAAAACTAGGATGAGGTATCACCTCATATCAGTCAGAATGGTCATCATCAAAAAGTCTACAAATAATAAATGCTGGAGAAGATGTGGAGAAAAGGGAACCCTCCTCCACTGTTGCTAGGAATGTAAGTTGGTACAGCCACTATGGAAAATGGTATAGCGGTTTAAAAAAATAAATAAATAAAACTAGAAATAGAGTTGCCATATGACCCAGCAATTCCATTCCTGAGCACATATTTAAAAAAGAGGAATATTTTGTCTTGAAAAGATACATGCACTCCAATGTTCACAGCAGCATTATTTACAATAACTAAGGCATGAAAGCAACTTAAGTGTTCATCAACAGATGAATAGAAAAAGAAGATATGGTACAAATATACAGTGGAATATTACTCAGCCATAAAAATGAATGGTTTAATGCCATTTGCAGCAACATGGATGAACCTAGATATCATCAGACTGAGTGAAGTAAGTCAGAGAAGGACAAATATATGATATCACTTATACGTGAAATCTTGAAAAAATGATACAAATGAACTTATTTATGAAACAGAAACAGACTCACAGAGAAAACAAACTTACGGTTATCAAAGATGAAAGGGAGGATAAGGATAAATGAGGAGTTTGGGATTAGCGATACATACTATTATATACAAAATAAACAGCAAGGACCTATTACAATAGCACAGGGGACTATATTCAATATCTTGTAATAAACTATGGTGAGAAAGAATATATACATACAGAATACACACATCCTGAATATATGTATTTTGAATCACTTTGCTCTACATTAGAAACTAACACAACATTGCAAGTCAACTATACTTCTATTTTTTAACAATTGAAAAGAAAAATTGGAAACAATTCAAATGTTCATCCACTGATGAATGAGTAAATAAAATGAGGTATATCCATACAACAGAATACTATTATGCAATAAAAAGGAAATGAAGGACTTCTTTCTTCTGATCTGGCACATGAAAAGCTTGGAAGTCCCCATTCCATCCTCACAACAAGGAAAGAACTGAACCGAAAAATCTCTTAGATCCACAAAAGAAGTGGGGTCACAAGCCAAATGGCTGTCCCCCAAATTGGAAAGACAGGCAGGCAAATACAAAGAATTCCAAGTTACCAGAGCAGAAATCCAGGAGCAGCAACTTCCGTGGGAACCATTGCCAGGATAGGGAGACCTGAACTGTAACTGACCAGTTGCTGGAGGCTCAGGTGTGGATAACTCTGAGAGTTAGAATTCCAGAGGGGAACCCAGTTATGGATCTACAAAAAAATCCACAATTTTGTGAGTGTTACCTCCAGGAGCAGTCCTAATCCTCACAGTGAAAACAGGAAAAAAATCCCCTTGTGTTTCCAGCAGGGAAAAGGAACCATTTTGAATATGCCACAGCATCCTGTTCTTCTTAAATTCTGCCCTCAGGAGAAACTAACCAGAGTCTAACCTGCTCAGATTTTATCAGAAACCAGCTAACCAGGGGAAAGAGAAGTACCCAACCCTAGCAAGCTCTGCTGCTGCTCCTGCTGCTAAGTCGCTTCAGTCGTGTCTGACTCTGTGCAACCCCACAGATGGCAGTCCACCAGGCTCCGCCGTCTCCAGGATTCTCCAGGCAAGAACAGTGGAATGGGTTGCCATTTCCTTCTCCAATGTGTGAAAGTGAAAAGTGAAAGTGAAGTCGCTCAATCATGTCTCTTTGCAACCCCATGGACTGCAGCCTACCAGGCTCCTCTGTCCATGGGATTTCCCAGGCAAGAGTACTGGAGTGGGGTGCCATCGTCTTCTCCAGCAAGCTCTGGCCATCCTCTACCATGTAAAAGTGAAGGGTGGGGGTTTCAAACTAAACAGCACATGTGAAGTTGACAATCTAGAGGCAGAGATTCACTGAAAGAACCCTGATCACAGGGCTATAGAATGCTTCTCTGCACCCAACACCTAACGATCACATTACTAAAGGCTGGTTGATTGTAGTTCACTCTACCTAGTAAACCATGTCTGGCTACCAAGAAAAAAATTACAAGAAACACTAAGAGGCAGAAAACAGTTTCAAGAGAGAGCACAAATATAACATCAGTACCAGACTCAGATGTGGCAGAGATGTTGGAATTATCAAACCAGGAATTTAAAACAACTCTGATGATATGCTAAAGGCTTAATGAATAAAGTAGACAGTTATGCAAGTACACATGGGTAATGTTAGCAGAGAGATGAAAATTCTAAGAAAGAACCAAAAAGAAATTCTACGACCAAAAACACCATAAGAGAAATGATGAGTATCTTTGATAGGCTTATTATTAGCCTACACTTGGCTGAGCAAAGAATCTCTGAGCTTGAGAATATCTCAATAGAAACCTTCAAAACTGAAAAGCAAACAGGAAAAAGACTGGAAAAAAAAACAGAACAGACCATCCAAGAACTGTGGAACAACTAACTACAGGAGGTATAACATATACATAACAATACCAGAAGAAGAGAGAAAGGAACAGGAAAATATTTGAAAAAATAATGATTTAGAATTTCCCCCAAATTAATTTCAAACACTAAATCATAGACCCAGGAAGCTCAGAGAACACCAAACCGGATAAATACAAAACAATAAAATAAAAATCTACTCCTACAATGTAAAGCTACAGAATATCAAAGATAAAAAAAAAACCCTGAAAGAGGGAGTTCTCTGATGGTCCAGTGTCTAAGACTCCATGCTCCCAATGTGGGGAGCCCAGGTGTGATCCCTGGTCGGGGAACTAGATCCCACATGCCACAGCTAAGAGTTTACGTGCTTCAGCTCCTGGAGAAGGGAATGTCTACCCACTCTAATACTCTTGCCTGGAGAATTCCAGGGAGGCCATGGGGTTGTAAAGAGTTGGACAGAACTGAGCGACTAACACTTTCTCTTTTTCATGTTTCAGCTAAAGATTCCACATGCCACAATGAAGATTAAAGATCCCATGTGCCACAACTAAGACCCAGCAAAATAAATAAATAAACATAAATATTTTTTTTAAAGCCCGAAAGAAGCCAGTGGAAAAAAACCCTTTACCTATTGAGGAGCAAAGATAAGCCTGACATCCAGGTTCTCCTCAGAAGCCATGCAAGTAACAAGAGACTGAAATATTTCAAGTAGTGAGATAAAAAACTTACCAACCTAGAAATTTGTATCCTGCAAAATTACCCTTCAAAAATGAAGGAGAAATAAAGACTTCCCTGACAAACAAAAATTGAGGAAACTTGTTACCAGTAGATCGACCTTGCAAGAAAGGTTAAACGTTCTTTTAAGACAAGGAAAATGATATAGGTCAGAAACTGAGATCTATATTAAGAAAGGAAGTGTGTGTGTGTGTGTGTGTGTGTGTGTGTGTGCATGCTCATCTTTGTATGACTGCCTGTATGTTTTTCCCAGCAAAAAGTTCACATATATCCTGGCTTCTCCCTTACTTCTTTGGAGCAGTCCTTCAGAGCTTTCTGAGAGGTCATCTCCCATGCTATAGTCCTCAGTAAGCTCCAGGAGTAAAACTGAACTGGTAACTCTTATGTTGTGCATTTTTTTTTCTAAGTTGACAGTGCTGAGTTGTGGGAACCTGGGAGGAGGGATTCGAGGCTCAGCTGCCAGGAAGTGCCCGCACAAATACAGCAACTATGGATGGGGAGGACCAGATTGGGGTGAGGCAAATTCAGCCCCAGGTTCAGTGATGAGGACAGGCAGGCACTCAGGGTAGGGGAGCGGGGTTGTGGAAAACACACGCTGGTGTGGGGCTGAGAGGAATGAGAGGGCCTTTCCCCTCTAGGTAGCTGGGACAAGTGGGACAGAAACTGGGCCTCCAGGAGACTAGCTAAGAGGCTCTAGGTCGGGGCTGGGCCGCCAGAGGGCACAGGCAAACTGAGCCAGGCTGCGGGTATGAAGCAGGGTCCGCAGGCGCGGGGCGGGTCAGGGGACGGGGCCTGGAGCCCAGGAAGCCAGCAGCCGGGACAGAGTGCGGTCCGGAGAGGACCCGATCTGTGCTTTTCTCAACGCTCCGCAGTCAAAGCCCTCGCTTTAACACAGTGCCCACCCCCGCCATCCCCAGCTCCCTTCTCTGCAGCTGCCTCCCCCTCTAGACAAAACTCTCCTTTTCTCATAACAAAAATAGAACTTTGGTATGGGAAAACATCTACCCTCTTCTGGACCTTTCTGGGCAGAGTTCTTTGGGGGTTTATGAGGATGGAGACGGAAACGGCAACCCACTCCAGTATTCTTGCCTGGAGAATCCCTTGGACAGAGGAGCCTGGCCAGCTATAGTTCACAGGGTCGCGACAAATTGAGTTTTAGGCCAGCTTTTTCACTCTTTTCTTTCACCTTCATTAAGAGGCTATATGTAGCATCCCACAAATACATTCTACAAGTTTTCCTGCCTGACTCTCTGGCCGGGACTTGGTCACAGTTCTGCAGGGCATTGGGAATCCAGGAGCCAAGACCTCAGCCCAGGAGTGTGTGATGGGCTCCTGCTCTAAGGAATCAGGGTGGGAGATGGGTGAGACCACCCCACAGGCAGTACCTGATGTCAGGTCACTGCCAGAGCCAGCTGATCAGGGCTCTAGATGGAACGCAGGGAGAGACCACCCCCACCGCGCCCCCATCCACCAGGAGCGTCAAGGACAGGGGCATTTGGACTGGCTTGAAGGTCAGCAAATCAGAGGGAAGAGGAGAACAGAGAAATGAGCTCGAGCCAAAATGGCTTGGAAGATTATGGTCAGATCTTCCAACTTCATCTTAAATGAGCCAAGGAGAGGTTTAGAGTCAATTATTTTTAAAGTTTGTGACACATCTGTGTGTGAGTGTGCATTATTTAAAGGCCAGAGTGAAGCATTAGCACTGAGAATGTTCTCTAGCAAACCATCTCCGGAGAGTTGGATGAACTCGTCTGAAACATTCTTGTATCCTGCACCTTCATTTCAAAAGATGATTTGTAACATTTTCACTGAGCTATACAACCACATTAACCTTGCTGTATAAACACCTCAAAAATGTACCGTTTTCAGTCACTGCTCCATTCTATTTTTCCTGAACTTTCTCTTACTCCAGTTCTTCATTAGGACTTTTTTGTTACTGTTTGCCAGAGTACTCCCTTGAGTAACTATTTCTTCAAAGAGAGGCATCCTTTCTGAGTTTTTGCCACTCTAAAAAAAAATGTCTTTTTGTTGGCTTTATCAAAGACAGCGGTTTGGCCAGGCAGAGAATATTAATACCTAGGTCACAAAGTTTCCTCCCAGAGCTTTATATAACTTCTCAACTTCTATTAACTTAATGGATCATAAAATCCTGCAGCCAAAAAAAAATTTAAGCCACCTGAATATGCAGGCACCCAAGACTAGTTAAATCCATCAGGGGGCAACCAGTCAATGGAATACTCTCCAAAAAAAAAGAACAAGGGGATACATGTATATGTATGGCTGAGTCTTTCACCTGAATCTGTAACAACATTGTTAATCAGCTATCAATTCAGTTCAGTCACTCAGTCGTGCCCAACTCTTTGTGACCCTGTGGACTGCAGCACCCCAGGCCTCCCTGTCCATCACCAACTCCCAGAGTTTACTCAAATTCCTGTCCATCAAGTCGGTGATGCCATCCAATCATCTCATCCTCTGTCATCCCCTTCTCTTCCCGCCCTCATTCTTTCCCAGCATCAGGGTCTTTTCAAATGAGTCAGTTCTTTGCATCAGGTGGCCAAAGTACTGGAGTTTCAGCTTCAGCATCAGTCCTTCCAATGAATACTCAGGACTGATTTCCTTTAGGATGGACTGGTTGGATCTCCTTGCAGTCCAAGGGACTCTCAAGAATCTTCTCCAACACCACAGTTCAAAAGCATCAATTCTTTGGCACTCAGCTTTCTTTATAGTCTGAATCTCTAATCTGCTATACCCCAATACAAAATAAAAGGTTAAAAAAAAAGAACAAGGAAGCTGTTTATTAATGTGGAAAGAAAAATTGTTAAACCAATTGCAGAAGAGGTCTAAGGTACCCTTCCATTTATGTTAAAACAAAAAAGGGAAGAATCAGAATACACTTGTGGGTATGTGCATAAAGTACCTCTTTAAGGATATTAGAAGGAACTAGAAACATTTGTTGTCTCTGTAGAGGGAAAGGGGGTAGTTGGGGAGGCAGGGGTGCTACAGAGACTGTTAACTGAAAAAAAAATCAAGCAAAACACTTTTTATATCTATTGAATTTGATCTTGGGGATATTCTACGAACAACAGAAATAAAACACAACTCCTATGACCTTCTCTAATTTTACTTAAAAATCAGAATAACTATCACAAATAAGTTAAACAAAGCACTGGTACACCCTGTGCTTTCTCTTCAAGCAGACTTTCCCATGGAGATCCCAATGCACCCCTGCAGGGGGTGCTGATGAAGGCAGTCAGCCATTCAACAGATCCAATTGTGGACTTGGCTCCAAGGTCCTCTGACCATTGCAGAAACCTCCATCTCAATTTAATCCCAGGCTTTTCCATCTGTCTGGGGACAGCCTTGCTCCTTCATGCAGTTCAGGCATTGGCCACCTGTAGATTATGTGTCCCTCCAATATTGCATTGAACTTGACCATCACTTGCCACATGAGCATTCCATTCTTTCTTTCTTCACCCCAGAGACATATCTCTATTTCCCCTACCTGATCCCCACCCCACCCCCAACACCTCTTAGGGTTGACCAGAAAGTTCGTTCAGCTTTTTCTGTAGCTTCTCATGGAAAAACTCAAACAAACTTTCTGGCCAATCCAATGTATTGACTTTTCTGCATCTCCCCTGCATTCCTCCTTACTCTTCTCTCGTACTTATTGTTCCTTTATACTTTTTCTCAGGGAAGCCCATGTGCTTGTTTTCTAATTTTCTGTTTCAGTTCTCTGATCTGATTTTTAAAACCTCCGTGGACGATTTTGGCTTTGAAAATCCTCTTTTTCATCCCCAAGAATTCTCCCTGTTCTGTTCACAGATTATTTCCTCTTCCCAGCCAACAGCTTTCTTTTCTAGCAATGTATTGCCTCTCAGCTATCACTTAGAATACACAGTAGTGTTGTCGGGTTTTTATTCCTGTATTTTACTGTTATTTGCTGTTGCTTCTAGTGCTGTTTCATGGGTGACAGGGCTCTTTAAATCCTCCGAGGGCATGCACTTGGGAGTGTCGCCATGGGGACATTGGAGGGACTCAGACAGAGTCCCACAGGGTCTGGGTTGAGTCGGGTCCTCTTTCCCAGGGTGGTTTCTGAGCTAGCCCGCCTCTCCTCCAGCTGCCCTACTGCAGGCGCTTGGTCCTCTAGGTCCCCTTCCTGCTCTTGAGCTCTCACCCACTATTGGGAGCAAGCCACAGCCCCTCCCCTTGTGGGCGGCTCTTACCTTGGAGAGCGGCTCCTGGTCACCCCATAACGCCTTCTGGGTCATCCAGGGCATCCAAAGAGTATCGGGTGGTGGCGATTCATCGCCTATGGCCAGGGGGTTCAGCGAGGGCAGCAGCCGGCTGCGCCGCGCTTGCAAGAACGATAGCTGGAAGCGGCCACAGGCTCGGGCCACGTCGACCCAGGGCAGATTGCTGGGCCGGCGATGCGTAACGTCACGGATGTGGAGCAAAGAGAGCGGCGAGTTACTTTTCTGGGGTGTCTCCTTCCCATCCTCGCCGGATTTTTTTTGAGGAGCCGGGGGTACCCGGGGACTGGGAGGCCATCTCGGAGCCCGGCCTGGCCACGAACGGTGGCGCCACGTGCCCCCCACCCCCACCTTGGGATCCACGCGCCCTCCTTGAGCCCTGCGATCTCACTGCCCCATCTCACCCCGCAGCATGGGTTACTCCCAGGAAGATGGGCTTCGAGTTTCTGGGCACAAGAGGAATGAGGCCAAATGTGTGAAACCGTTTGTAGGGGCCTCCTGGCCAACTCACTTCACGTTCCACAACAGAGACATGACCCATAAGGTATAGAATGTACCCTGGATTAATTAAGACCCAGCTGGTAGGGGTGGGTGCACACAATATATAAGGGCATGAAGGAAGTATCTGTCTGTCATAATGCTAGTGAAAAACCAAAGAACAGAATGTCACCACTGGTCCTGGAGCAGACTCAGTGCTAGAAAACGACTGTGTGAAATTAGAACAACAGAGCAAGGGCTGTCCTCCCCGGGGTGGAGAAGAAGTGCCTTTCTTCTTTCGTTTTTCACAGTTGTTCTGATCGTTCTATGATGTTACTTTGATAATGGAAAAAAAAAAAAAAAAACTCTTCCCTCTAGTCTTTCCTTTTTAAAAAATATTTACTTTGCTTGTTTTGGCTGCATCAGGTCTTAGCTGCCCCACAGTATGTGGGATCTTAGTTCCCTGACCCGGGATCAAACCCGTGTCCCCTGCATTGGAAGGCAGATTCTCAACCACTGGCCCAGGAGGAAAGTACCCCCTTCTCTGTTCTCTTTTAAGTGTTTTGTTTGCTTGTTTTTAACATGGACCATTATTTTAAAGTCTTTACTGAATTTGTTACAATACTGCTTTTTCTTTTTAATGTTTTCTGGTCATGAGGTATGTGGGATTTTGGCTCCCTGCCCAGGAATTGAACCCACAACTCCCTTGCATTGGAAGGCTAAGTCGTAACCACTGGATGGCCAGGGAAGTCCCCTGCTGCTGCTGCTAAGTCACTTCAGTCATGTTCAACTCTGTGCGACCCCATAGACAGCAGCCCACCAGGCTCCCCTGTCCCTGGGATTCTCCAGGCAAGAATACTGGAGTGGGTTGCCATTTCTTCCTCCAATGCATGAGAGTGAAAAATGAAAGTAGAGTCGCTCAGTCGTGTCCAACTCTTAACAACCCCATGGACTGCAACCCATCAGGCTCCTCCGTCTATGGGATTTTCCAGGCAAGAGCACTGGAGTGGAGTGCCATCAGCTTCTCCGGGAAAAGTCCCCTGCACTCTCCTTTTCCCAAAGTCTCATCAGGGCAGATGAGATGGCCTCAGAGCAGGGACCCAGGGCTACAGTGAAAACACCTGGAGCCTGTGTGACCCCGGATGTGGGCACACACTCTTCCACCCTTGGTCCCGTGCCTTCCTCAGATACTTCGGTGGCTTCTTCCTGAAGAGGCTGAGGCCGCCTGCCCAGATCCTGGGGCTGTGCCGCCCACTGGGTTCCTGGCTCCCAGCACCAGCCACGGGAGGGAAGGAACCACATCCTCCAGGAAAACAGCAAGAATGGGAAAGCGACCACCCTGCTCCCATACGATTCCTTAAGTAAGTCAGACTCTCCTTATCTGAACCTAGCTTTCTTTACCACAAAACCCAGAGAAAAACCTTCACTTTTCATTTCTTTTTTAAAAGTTTCAGGGAATGAAAAATCAAGAAGAAAATAAAAAAATGCCATTTTAATTAAACTGTACAGTCTGAATTTCTTTCTCTGACACTAACAGAAGTTAAAAATAGAAATCAATTTCAGCAAAGTTCCAAGGCAGGCTTTGAAATGTCAAGGTTTAAAAAAAAAATTATTTCACAGCATGAATTTACATATAAATACAATCTGTACAATATATTAACTGAGTGATCAATGAACTTCCATCCTGGAGGAGGTCTGGTATTGGGACAGGCAGGGGCAGAATTCAATTACTGCCTTCTTAGTGGAAGACGCTTCAGCCTGGAAGAGGAAATAAAAGAGAGTTAGATACAAACAAAAAAATTAGACGATTCAGTGGGGGAGGAATATGAAAATGCCAGGCCTTTCCCTGAATCAAAGGGGCACAAAATACAGAGTGACCCACACCATGAAAGAAAGCAGCATTTAATCTGCACTCCTAAGATTCTGTTCCCCCGAAAACACACAGAGAGACTCACTCCACCTCTTATGTTAAGACTCATTTATAAAAGCAAGTTCTAATCCTGGTTTCACTTACCTATCTCATGTATGACCCTTGGGAAGGAACTGAAAAAGAAAAACCATGCTTGCTCTGGGGCCAAAAGCTCCTGAGCTGCCAGTCTTAAACTCAGCTTTGAGCACACAAGAATGTTCATGGCAGCTCTAACTCACCAAGCAGAGCTGGGTCACCCTGACTCTAGATCCTTGCTCTACAGCCCCAAACTGGCACACCAAAGGCCCCCAACAATGGCATAGAAGAATACTCTGTGGTGTATCCTATTAAGGAATACTCCACAGCAATGAGGACAAACCAGTTGTTACCAGGACACAACAGAGGAATCCCACAGGCCAGATGCAAGAGCTCCTAGTACACAGGTCCCTTAAATAAATCTCAGAAACAAGCAAGAGTAATCAGTGATGACAGAAGCCAGAACGGCTGCCTTTGGGGCTAGGGGTGGGGACTGTAAGTGAGCAGGGGTTTCTGGAGTGCTGGTTTAGTCCTTGATCTAGGTAAATTCAGGTAGTGAGAATGCATGGAACGATGAGCTTATGATGTGAGTGCACTAAAGAGGGTACTCCACTGTATGATTCCAGGTCTGTGAAATTGTAGAATGGGCAAAGCTAACTTAGAGGGACGAGACACAGATCAGTGTCTCCTGGGGAGAGGATGGAGTTGGGGAGGTGGGGTGGCAGACTGCGATGCCATCTAGAACTAGGCCGTACCGTCACTGAAGAAAAGCATCAGGGGCCCTTGACAAGAGTGAGACCTCAGCCAGGTGCTGGGGATGCAAGTGAGACCCATATGGTCGTGACCCTCAAAATGCTTCTTGCACCAGGACTTCCCTGGTGGTCCAGTGGTTAAGAACTGGCTTTGTGAGGCAGGGGATGTGGGTTCGATCCCTGGGTCCAGGAACTAAGATCCCACATGCTGCAGAGCAACGAAGCTCCTGTGCCACAACCAGAGAGTCCATGTGCTGCAACAAAAGATCCCGCATGCTGCAACTAAGACCCAATGCAGCCAAACAAACAAAAAAGTAAATGGAAAAAAAAAAGGCGCCCCTTGCAGGAGACAGATGCAGACAGGTAATACACAGAGTGGAGTAAGGCACGAAAGATGCACAGGCCCCCTCTCTCTCTGTGGAGAGTCTAGGAGGCTTAGGGTTGAGGGGCTATGGAAACTATACCTTTAACAACCATCAGAGTAATATTAAATACACTTCACACCTCTGCTCCTGCCTTCTCGCCATCCCAGGCCCTGCCTCAGTGATACGTGCTCTCAGGAGTGAAGAACCCCTCCAGTCCTCTTCTCTGCAAAGATGTACATGCAGGTGTACACGGAGAAACCCAAAGGAGTGAGGATGATAGTACCAACTGTATACACTATTCTGTAGCTTTTGGCCTCCTATTGTTAAGTTTCAGATGCCAATCAGCAAGCAGCCCATGTTTTCTGACTGCTATGCTATCCACCACACCTTCTGGATGGGCATTGAGGGGCTTCCACGTGTGCAAGTGCCTCTCTGCAGGAATGACTCATTACGTGGCCCCAAACAGTCAAGGGTGATGATATCAGGTGTTGGTAACTGCCTCTCTGGGCCTTGCTTTCCCTGCCTATGAACTAAGGGGACACGAATCACAGGGTGTGTGGGGATTAAAGGAGCCAACACCCATGTGGGTGCCTCACAGTGCCTGGCCCATCAAATCAGCATTGGCACGTGCCTTGAGAAAAGGGAGACACGAAACAGCACAGCTGCTTCAGGGGGCTCTGGATTAAACTGAAATGCTCATATCTTTGTGTTTTTGAACCATGAGAATGTCCTGTCTACTGGGAAGACATAAATGAAACAGAACATGGGGCTGGCACTTGTCTTTCCAGATAGCAAGATAACTATAAGGCCATAGGAATTAAAACAGAGTGGACAGGCTTCCTTGGTGGTCCAGTGGTTAAGATCTGCCTTGCAGAGGACACCAGTTCGACCCCTGGTCCAGGAAGATCCCACATGCCTCGGAGCAACTAAGCCCGTATACCACAACTACTGAGCCTGTGCTCTAGAGGCTGGGAACCACGACTACTGAGCCCGTGCTCCCTAGAACCCATGCTCCACAACAAGAGAAGCCTGTTTTGTCTCTCTTCATCCTGGGCCCACAGCCGGACTGCCCCTACCCAGTCCTGTGGTGGACAGCAGGGTCATCGAGCCGCCCTGGGCTATGAGCTGGAAGGGAAGAGAAGCCAGGACTTGCAGGCAGGGCCATAACAACCACCGGAACCATCTTGCAATCCATTCCCCTCCTCTGAGGGTCACATGCTACAGTGGGACAAACTGGGATCCTGAGTAACTTTCTCAATCCCATTGATGCTTCATTGGCTGAGCCACTGGGATTCAGGGGTTCTTTTAAATCACAGCTCGTTTACTCACTCTCACTAAAATTTACAACTGGCCATCTATCTGGAGAAAATTAAGTTGGTTGCCTATACTACTCTGTTCACAAAAAAAGGAAAATAAAACAACTCAAATAAACTAAATGAAAACAAAACTGAAAAAGCATGAGGACAGTCTACATACATATACAAAATCTTACATTAGGGAAGGCCTTTAAAAGACAAAATGTAAACACACCACCACCGCCAACAAAAAAAACTAGTAAAATTGAGTGTACCAAAAATTAAAGCTTCTATTCAACAAAAGCCATATAACAGGTAACACTCTAGAACACAAGGGATGACTATCCAGAATTATTTTTTAGTTGCTAAAAAAGTTTTTATAAATTTTTAAATGTTAAAAAAAAAAAAAAAAAGGATTGGGGGATACTTCTCTGGCGGTCCAGTGGTTAGGACTCTCTGCTTCCACTGCAAGGGTCACGGGTTTGCTAAGACCAGACCGCCTGACCTGCCTCCTGAGAAATCTGTATGCAGGTCAAAAAGCAACAGTTAGAACTGGACATGGAACAACAGACTGGTTCCAAATCGGGAAAAGAGTAAGGAGTACGTCAAGGCTATATACTGTCACCCTGCTTATTTAACTTATATGCAGAATACATCATGAGAAATGCTGGACTGGATGAAGCACAAGCTGTAATCAAGATTGCCAAGAGAAATATCAATAACCTCAGATATGCAGATGACACCACCCTTATGGCAGAAAGTGAAGAAGAACTAAAGAGCCTCTTGATGAAAGTGAAAGATGAGAGTTAAAAAGTTGGCTTCAAGCTCAACATTCAGAAAACTAAGATCATGGCATCTGGTCCCATCACTTCATGGGAAACAGATGGGGAAACAGTGAGAACAGTGACAGACTTTATTTTTTTGGGCTCCAAAATCATTGCAGATGGTGATTGCAGTCATGAAATTAAAAGATGCTTGTTTCTTGGAAGAAAAGCTATGACCAACCTAGATTGCATATTAAAAAGCAGAGACATTACTTTGCCAACAAAGGTCTATCTAGTCAAAGCTATGGTTTTTCCAGTAGTCATGTATGGATGTGAGAGTTGAACTATAAAGAAAACTGAGCACCAAAGAATTGATGCTTTTGAACTGTGTTGTTGGAGAAGACTCTTGAGAGTCCCTTGGACTGCCAGGAGATCCAACCAGTCCATCCTAAAGGAAATCAGTTCTGAATATTCAGTGGAAGGACTGATGCTGAAGCTGAAACTCCTGATGCAAAGAACTGACTCATTTGAAAAGACCCTGATGCTGGGAAAGACTGAAGGTGGGAGGAGAAGGGGATGACAGAGGATGAGATGGTTGGATGGCATCACCGAGTCAATGGACGTGAGTCTGAGTTAACTCCAGGAGTTGGTGATGGACAGCGAGGCCTGGTGTGCTGCAGTCCATGGGGTCACAAAAAGTCGGACATGACTGAGCAACTAAACTGAGCTGAACTGAACTGAACAGGGAACTAATATACTATCTGCATACCTCACAGTGTGGGCCAAAAAAATTTGTTTTTAATTTTTTAAATAATAATTCCTAAAAATCAGTAAAACAGTACCTAAAAACCAGAAAAACAGTCTAACAGAGGACAGAACATTGTGAAATGTTCAGGAACACAGGATTCACAAAGGAGCCCACAGCAAACGCTGAGACACAAAGCAAAGGATACTCGGCCTTGTTACTGATCCAGGAAATGCAGTGAAGGTGACATTCCATTCTTCACCCATCAGGCTGCCAAACATCTCCATGCTGCTTGTAGCTGATGTAACAACAAGGTACTTTCACAATTCAAACGGATAGAGCCACTTTTGACAACAGTTTGGTGGTATTTATTCCTTCCTTCTAAGATGGTAGGTGGTAAAGCATCCGCCCACAATGCGGGAGACCCAGGTTCGATCCCTGGGTTGGGAAGATCCTCTGGAGAAGGAAATGGCAACCCACTCCAGTACTCTTACCTGGAAAATTCCATGGACTAGGATTTATGTTAAAAATGTGAAACAAAATGTGTGTGTACCTCTGTGTGTGTGTGTGTAGCTATGTAAAAAAGTCTTCAAAGTTACAAAGCAACTGACAACAGAGGGGACAGTGGAGAGAAAAGAGATTTGGGGAACTGGTCCCAGTTTTACCTATAAGATTTGAATGTTCACAGCAATAATATATTTACGTATTACTTATGCAATTAAAAGTTAACTTTATAAAAAGCTGAGTCAATACACAAATCTATCATTCCTGACATTTGCCTCTAAGCAAACATGGCAGGGTTTCAATCCACCTCTGAGCCGCCTACCGTCTCAGCAACTCCTGGGGCGACAGGTCTGTGGGCCCTTCTTCACTCTGGCTGTCGCTGCTGTCTGTACTCTCAGAACTACTACTTTTCTCTGCTTTTTTATTCTTTTGCTTGCCTTTGTGCTTGTGCTTCCGGTGTTTCTTTTTCTGAAAAAAAGTAAATAAATAACTTTAAGGAGAACAAATAGGTGTTTCCATCCCTTATTCAGCACGATTACAGGCTGATGAGACATTTGGTTGCTGGAGTCATTCAAAAACAAAACCGAAGCGCCTTCCCTGGTAGTTGGTCCAGTGGTTAGGCACGAAGAAAAAACTGGGGGAAGGTGAGGGAACAGCATGCAGGCCGCTGAGAAACAAGGGAGCTTGGTTTTCAAACTCGTCAGCACCAGTTCCTTTCCTTTCACTCCAGGAGAACGTCTCCTATCTTCCATGCTCAAGAATCCTGTTTTCTGGGAGCTAAAAGCGGAGCTGTTTCTAATCAGTTCTCCTACTGCCCAGACCACTGTGGGAGCCCAGCACTAACGTTAACTGAATTAAATGTCTGCACCATAATGCAAAAGAAGATACCGATGTTGAGGTAAGGGCTGTCAATGGTGTTCTTCAAGTGTCTGTCACTTCAAATGGCAAGCTACAGACCCAAGTCTCTATTTGTAGTGATGACAAAGTAGTTGAGAAATATTCAAACTAACACCTTCTTTTTATATTCAATAATAATCAATATTAAATGCTCTTATTGTTTAATTATTTAAACAATTATTTTATTAAAGTTAGTAATTAACTGTTTTATTACTTAATACTCAACCATTATTCTAAGATAGTTATTTATTTTCAGCTGCATAACTTGTGGGACCTTAGGTCCCCGACTAGGGATAGAACCCAGGTCCCTGAAGTGAAAAGTGCTGAGTCTTAACCACTGGACCACCAGGGAATTCCCAACTCTAAGATATTAAATGTCCTTATTTCCTACTTTTTAATGTTCATGAATTAAAAAAAATTAAGTACAACGGAATAAATTAAAATATTCTGTCTGAAAGAAAAACAAAGTGTTTTTGAAAATCAAGGGGTTACACTGAATTGATATTCAGTCAAGTCAGTGAGAGACCTGTGGCCACATCCCTCTTTGACTGGCCTCCTGGAGGCTGGGGCATCTGACGCCACACACCCGGAAGTTACTCACCTTCTCTTTCTTCCGTTTATGCTCTTTCTTGGTCTTGTGTTTTTCTTTGTTCTTTTTATGTTTCTCTTTGAGAGGTGCGTCAAGTTTTTGACGTGCATCTGAAACACAGACGTAATAAAGACATGAACTAGTGGCACCCATGGGGGAAAAAAAGGCTAAATTACTGAATTCAGTAATGACGCAGATAGAATGTTTACCATTAAGGCAGAACTCCAGCCCTACCTCACTGGTAAACAAGCAGATTAGTGTGTCACACTGTAGCTCTATATTTAGAAACTGCCAGAAACCTCAACCTAAGACCTGTTTGATCCAACTGGTGTTTGGCCAAGCCTTATCTGCCAGATGAAGATAAAGTCAGACTAGAATGCCTACAAGCTTTCTGTAATTTAACATCTTTCGGTAAAGTCAAAGACGGATCAGAATCTGCATCTGGCTCTGTCACCAGCTCTGTGATCTTTGACATGTTGTTAAACCTCCCCTGGTCTGTTTTCCCATCTGAGAAAAGGGGAAAACAAAAATCCCTATCCCCTTAGGGACATAGAGAGGATCACAAGGGATCATAAACATGAACCCCAAAGCCATAACTGCCAGCCCCTCTGAAAGCCTCCTCCCTTTCCAAAAGCACATTTCATATGAGCTCGTCTTATAACTAGAAACACTAAAAAGTTAGCATCAAAAGAACTTAGTGTACGTGATCATTAAAAACGACTAAACAAGTTGCATGAGCTCAAATTCTCCATCTCCAAATTCCGACCGAATCGTTTTCATAAACTTCCAGTCATCAAACCAGCAGAAAACTATCCAGAGTAGAACACTGCAAAACATTAAATCAACTTTTATCTACTTAAAAAAAAAAGCTCCAAGGTATTTCACAAATAGAGATTATTTTTCAAACCAGGTTAACAGATATCTGCAACTTTCTAGTATTATATTTTGGTCAGGTATTTCCAAATTTGACCTCCCCAAACTATTTTTTTTAATGCTAGTTTTTGGGAAAATAACTCATAGACCAAATTAGGTTATTAACTATTACAAGGATATCAAGGGCTGTTCTGGGGAACAGCCATAAGTAACTTAGCTTTCAGGTACTGACACACGTATTTTATTTTATTTTTATTTTTTGGCAGTTTCTTTTTTTTTTTTTTGCTTAACTTTACAATATTGTATTGCTTTTACTATACATCGAGATGGATCCACCACCAGTATACACGTGTTCCCCATCCTGAACCCTCCTCCCTCCCCCCTCCCCACACCATCCCTCCAGGTCGTCCCAGTGCTCCAGCCCCAGGCATTTGTTATCGGGCATCGTACCTGGACGATGACTCACTTCAGATATGATATTATACATATTTCAATGCTATTCTCCCCAATCATCCCACCCTCTCCCGGTCCCAGAGTCCAAAAGTCTGTTTTATACATCAGTGTCTCTTTTGCTGTCTCGTAAATAGGGTTATTTTTACCATCTGTCTAAATTCCATATATATGCGTTAGTATACTGTATTTGTGTTTTTGTTTCTGGCTTACTTCACTCTGTATAATAGGCTCCAGTTCCATCCACCTCCTTAGAACTGATTCAAATGTATTCTTTTTAATGGCTGAGTAATACTCCATTGTGTATATGTACCACTGCTTTCTTATCCATTCATCTGTGGATGGACATCTAGGTTGCTTCCATGTCCTGGCTATAGTAAACAGTGCTGCTATGAACATTGGGGTACACGTGTCTCTTTCAATTCTGGTTTTCTCAGTGTGTATGCCCAGCAGTGGGATTGCTGGATCATAAGGCAGTTCTATTCCCAGTTTTTTGAGGAATCTCCATACTGTTCTCCATAGTGGCTGTACTAGTTTGCATTCCTACCAACAGTGTAAGAGGGTTCCCTTCTCTCCGCACCCTCTCCAGCATTTATTGCTTGTGGACTTTTGGATCGCAGCCATTCTGACTGGTAACACACATATTTTAAACTAAGGATCTGAACAACTATAGAGATGAGAAATACATTCACCACAATTTTTCAAAACCTCACACTTTTTACTCCTCTCTGCTTTCTATCATTTCTTTGAAGGCTGGGTTAATTAACCAAACCGATATGTGTAAGTGGGCACTACAGGAAACCATAAAGTAGGTAAGAGAATTTTATGTCATTTATACATCTGCACCCTATTATCAGATGTGTGTTAACCCAGCTTTCAAAGAGATGATAAACCAGTATAAACATTTTAATGTGAGAAGTCAATTTAAGCTGGCAACAAACGGAAGTTGTCAACAGACACTGGGGGAGGATGAAAGGATTAGTTTTATTTATTTATTTTTTTGCTACATTAGCCAAAGGATTAAAAAAAAAAAGTCTCAGAATATCCTTCTCTCTACAATTCCTGTTCCATCTTTGTGTCCTAGATTTTTAATTTTTTTTTTAAATTTCTATGTTGCTGCTGCTAAGTTGCTTCAGTCGTGTCCGACTCTGTGCGACCCCACAGACGGCAGCCCACCAGGCTCCCCCGTCCCTGGGATTCTCCAGGCAAGAACACTGGAGTGGGTTGCCATTTCCTTCTCCAATGCATGAAAGTGATACTAAGGACCCTTCTGTTAAAAAGAAGACTGAAGGTGTCTGAGACTGAAGAGCAGCTACTATCATTTAGGTAGAAGGTGGAAGCACTGATTTTCCAAGTGTGGCTGAGAACAGATAAGCGAGGAAGAAACGTATATATTTGGGCGGCCCCGTGCTGGATTATGTTGGTGGGTGGAATGACATGATTAGAGTTGTCCTATCCTAGGGGGAGACTCTGGGTCCATGCAAATGGATGACACAAAGCACTCTCGACTCACTGGGACAGAAGACTGGAGGCAGCCGTGGGCCGAATGCCTCTCTTTCGTCTATCTGCATCTTCTGGATCGGGAAGAATGGTGCAGGCTCCTGGGGTGCTGGCTCGCTAGCTGAAAAACATCAGGGTATTAATTACATACACATGCCAAATATCAATGTACTTGAGTCTAAAACTGTCTGTTTTCACCAGATAACGTGCTTTTCTTCAGTACCCCACTTAACCAGCTCACGCCAAATGCTGAGGATACAGAGAGAACGTGCAGGCCCGACCTCTGACCTCATGGACATTTGAGCTGGGATGTCACACCCAAGGACACCTGCAACCAGGTGCCCCAGTGGCTGTGCCACTGAGGTGGCAAGGGTGCTTGTGGTGCACACTCACATCACCAGAGACCTAAAAGGCTGAAATACATCCTTGAGGGAGGGCTGCTGCTGCTAAGTCACTTCAGTTGTGTCCGACTCTGTGCAACCCCATAGACGGCAGCCCACCAGGCTCCCCCGTCCCTGGGATTCTCCAGGCAAGAACTCTGGAGTGGGTTGCCATTTCTTTCTCCAATGCAGAAAAGTGAAAAGTGAAAGTGAAGTCGCTCAGTCGTTTCTGACTCTTATCAACCCCATGGACTGCAGCCTACCAGGCTCCTCTGTCCATGGGATTTTCCAGGCAAGAGTACTGGAGTGGGGTGCCATGAGGGAAGGTCATATCAGGAGAATAAAGACTTAGAAACAAACAGGATGTCAGACTATGTCCCAGCTCAGAAGGCTTCACATCAGTCAAATTGTCAACGAGCAGAAAAACTGAATATGGACAAATTATCATGTTTACATTAATAATCTCATTTTTAAAGAAGAAATGATTTGGTTTTCAGAGATAAGAGAGAAAGATGGGGCAGGTCTAGAAAAATATGTATCGAAGTGTTGGTGGTTATCTCTAGGAAAGGGGGATTCCAAGAGACTTAAGCTTTCTACATTTCTAAATTTTTAAACTTTTCAAGTAACATATAATTGTGTAATTAAAAAAATAAGTTGCCTTTTTTTCCCAGAAGAAATAAATAAATAGGCTGACATTTGCAGTCACCTACAAACAAACAGTATCTTATATCTCTACATAACTTTTTGGGTAAAGGCCCTTAAAAATTATACCTAAGTCCACCACAGACTAACAAGGGCAAGAAGAACACTCTAAGACTGAGATGGGAAATTCTGTCCACCCACCCAAGCATCTGAAAAGTCTCCCACCCATGCAGATGGCCCCCAATCCTATGCCAGAACCCCTGGCTGGGGTAAACAGAACAGGTAGAGTAGGCTACTAACCAAGTGTCAGACTCATTATAATGAGAACAGACATCATCTACCAAGTGCTACTTATGTGCCAGGCAATGCCCATCTGACGGGTGAGCCAGAGCACACAATCTGTTCTACAGAGAAGAAAGCAGAAGAACCCCTGTACATATTACGACCAAATATTTCCCACTAATCCTGGCATCTTGTCATCAACCACATGAAAAAAAGGAAGTTTTTTTCAATGAAAATTTTACTATTTTTTAATTCTTCTCAACTAGCACACATAGGAAAATCAATATTATCAAACATAGCCATTCTAAAGATACATCATAGATTTATGCCAGAGAGGAGCAAAAAAAAAAAGAACTCTGCTCCATCTCAATTAAAAATGCAAAAGATTATGAATGAGTGAGTGAGTGAAAGTCGCTCAGTCATGTCTTACTCTTTGTGACCCCATGGACTAATGTAGCCCACCAGGCTCGCCTCTGTCTGTGGGACTCTTCAGGCAAGAACACTGGAGTGGGTTGCCATTCTATAAATCATATAAATATTTTTGGAGCTGTCTACTAGGAAAGCAAAATTAAACAAATAAGACCTGCTAAGTCCTGCTAAGTCACTTCAGTCGTGTCCGACTCTGTGCTAATTACACTAAAAAGCTTTTGCGTGGCAAAGAAAACCATCAACACAGTAAAAAGACAACTGAATGGAACAAATACTTGCAAATGACATGACTGATAAAGGGTTAATATGCAAAATTTTTAAGCAGCTCATACAACTCAACATCAAAAAAATTTTATAAGTAAACAACCCGATTAAAAAATGGGCACAAGACCTGAAGAGACATTTTTCAAAGAAGACATACAGATGGCCAACAGGCATATGAAAAGATGTTCCACATCACTAATCAGCAGAGGAATGAAAATCAAAACATGATGAAAAAAAAACAAAACAAAAACACAAGATATCACCTTACACTTGTCGGAATGCCTACCATCAAAAGGACCACAAATAACAAATGTTAGTGAGGATGCAGAGGAAAGAATTCTTGTACGTTGCTGGTAGGAGTGTAAACTGGTGCAGCCGCTGTGAAAAGTTAATACAGAGATTCCTCAAAAAACTAAATAGAACTATCATATGATCTAGCAATTCCACTCCTGAGTATGTTTCCAGAAAAACAACAACTCTATTTTGAAAAGATACATCTACCTGAATGTTAACAGCAACATTATTTATAATAGCCAAGATAGGTAAGCTACCTAAGTGTCCATCAACAGAGGAATGGATAAAGAAGATATGGTATACACACACACACACACACACACATATATGCACACAGGAATATTACTCAGCCATAAAAAAAGGAAAATTTGGCCATTTGCAGCACCATGGATGAACCTGGAAGGTATTATGCATAGTGAAATAATTCAGACAGAGAAAGACAAACACAGCACATTACCACTTACATGGGAATATAAAAAATGAAACGAGTGAATTAATATAACGAACAGAAACAGACTCACAGACACAGGAACAGTCTAGTGTTTACCAGTGGGGAGCGATCAGGAGAGAGGGCAAGAGGAGGGTAGGGGATTCAGTGGTACAAACCACTGCGTATCAAATAAGTAAGCTACAGGGTAGTCCCTGGCGAGCCAGTGGCTAGAACTCCGCACTTTTACTGCCGAGAGTGCGAGTTTGGTCCTTGGTCAGGGAACTAAGATCCAGTGAGCTGCAAGGTACAACAACAACAACAGCAAAAAAGCTACAGGGATATATTGTACAGCACAGGGAACAGAGCCAAAATTTTAGAACACCTTTAAGTGGAGTATAATCTATAAAACTTTTGAATCACTGTGTCATATACCCAAAACATAATATTGTAAATTAACTATACTTAAATAAAGCTTGTTCTAATTTAAAAAACACGAAACTTAAAAACATCATCAGTTGCTAATTATCCTGGTTAAAAATTGATACCAAATGAAGAAGCAGCTTCCCTATAGACACCATTGTTTTCGTTCTCAGATTCCAAAGTCTGAAATATTTGACATACCTTGTGCCACAGATGATGCTTCAACCAAGTCAGTCTCTTGGGAACTTCTGAAGTCCGCTTCCCTGGTACCCTCCTGACCATCCTCACTGTCACCTTGCTCATCCTCAGAGGACGAAGACTTCTCATCAGAGGAGCTGGCAAAGATGGCTTTGAATAAGTCCATGGATGGGCGGCCACCCTCTCCTTCAGTCTGTGAATCCACATCTTTGTTCCCTACCTGTATTAACAGTGAAATAAGAATCAGAGGTCAAGAGGCAAGGATGAAAAGAGCTGCACATTCTAGAGCACGGCACATGGCACGCACAGGTACTCATGTCTATACGCACATGTGTGGGTCTCCATATCCACACATTTGCTAACAATGATCACTCACATGTTATCATTTTGTGGTATTTTTCTGATTCAATACCTGTAGACCACACTGACTGGTAGAAGCAGCTGAAACCTCTCATGGAAATAGGTCATTAATCAGAACTGCAAAGGACTCAGAAAAAGGCAGCAGGGATTAGCACAGCACCTCTGTCCCATTTCCAAAAGTCTATCTGAGGCTTCTATGGTGGTCCAGTCGTTAGGAATCCACCTTGCAATGCAACAGACACCGGTTCGATCCCTGATCTGGGAAGATCCCACATGCCGAGGAGCAACTAAGTCTGTGAGCTACAACTACTAAGCCCACGTGCCCTAGAGGCCATGCTGCGCAACAAGAGAAGCTACCGCCGTGAAAAGCTTGGGCACCGCAACAAGCAGTAGCCCCTGCTGCTGCAACTAGAGAAAGCTGTCGTACAGCAACGAGGACCCAGCACAGCCAAAAATAAGTAAATAAATAATTAAAAAAAAAAAGTCTATCTGAGCCTTTAGAGGTCCAAATATGAAAGGTAGTGAAGACAGTGTACTCATTAAAAGGTGTCAAAAACTGGGGACCTCCACATTTGGATAGCAAGATCAAACAAGTAAATCCTAAAGGAAATCAACCCTGAATGTTCTTTGGAAGGACTGATGTTGAGGCTGAAGCTTGAATACTTTGGCCACCTGATTCGAAGAGCCAACTCATTGGAAAAAGACCCTGATGCTGGGAAAGACTGAGGGATGGAGGAGAAGCGGGTGATAGAGGATGAGATGGTTGGATGGCATCACTGACTCAATGGACAAGTTTGAGCAAACTCCAAGGGATAGTGAGGGACAGGGAAGTCTGGCCTGTTGCAGCCCATGGGGTCGCAAAGAGTTGGATATGACAGAGTGATTGAACAACCACACAATGGGGAGAGTGCGAGGAACACACTGACAAAGTGGTCCTGGAGCTCCCCTCTGCAATTACAGGTCACCCTTCCTAAAAGCAGCCCCAGGATAGAGGGTCAGGCTAGTGACTTTGTACATACTCCATCCTACAAACAGGGACAAAGGTATGAAGAAGGCATGGTTCCCACATCCCAACAGCTTATCACCAGACAGACATGGGTGATCTAAAGTGCTAAGTGTAAACAGCAGCCACAAGAGTGGCTGAGATCAGAATCCACTTCATTCCTTCCGTTTTACCACTGAAGAATGTAGGTCAGGAACGACAAGAGGCTCTGTCAACGACGCACACGTGCTATACATTTACACACACGTGCTACATGCCCCGGGTGGGCCTGGACTCTACCTGGTGGAGCTCTCGTTCTCGGCCAGTAGTCCCTCCCATATCCCACACCACCTCCAATTTCTGAAGCAGAGTTATAAATATGTGAAGAAAACCAATACAAGATGGAGTTTGTGACTGTGTAAAATCCTTTCCCATAGAAAAAAATTAAGGATATCACTGTCCACTAAAAATAACCAGGGCACCTTGGAATAAGGACTGACTCTAGAATTGGGGCTGAGATATAAAAAGATATGCTTAGAACATCTAACTGTGCCCAGAAAGTGAGGGCACGCTCACAGCGTAAGAGGGATGTATCAACGGCACACAGGAGCCAAACTGAATGGGCTTCGACTAACCAAACCAGGGCAGCTGGAGCATTAAAATAAGCTGGGACTTCCCTGGCAGTCCAGTGGTTAAGACTCCACGCTTCCACTGCAGGAAGCACAGGTTCAATCCCTGGTCGGGGAACTAAGATCCCACACGCCACACAGTGCGGTCAAAAAAAATGACAGTACTCGATTACCCCTTTGGATAAAATAGGAAACCACGGGTCCACAGTGAAAGAAATAATCTGATGAGGGACAGGGTGTTTATATATTTCAGAGCTCTTCAATTTGTATCAAAAACAAAGTAAAAATAATAAATAAATAAATGTACTTAACTACAAAAGGGAAAAGACTAACTTCATAGTGGAGAGGTCTGGCGGATACCACCTTACTTGAGCAAGCAAAGTGAGAATCAGGAACAGGACAAATCAACACCATGTGCCACTTTTGCAGGACACGCTGAGACCACAGCAGCACCCCTTCTGAAGTGTTACTGCCAAAAATGCAGGCTCGGATCTAATCCTAAGCAAAGGCCAGATGAGCCCAAACTGAAGACTATTCTACAAACCACTGGCTCGTAATCTTCAAAAGTATCGAGATCATGAGAGTCAAGGTATGTCTGAGGAACTGTTCCACGACTGAAGGAGACGAAAGAGTCGTGGCAGCACAGTGCGGCGGTGATGCTGCGCTGCGCTCTTTGGCTATGAAGGACAGCTGGTGGACCTCGAACGGGTTGGAGGACTGGGCAGTAATAACGCATCAATGTTGACTTGCTGATTGTGAAGAATGTTCTGTGGTTGTATAAGAGAACGCCCTTCTTGGGACTTCCCCCGTGGTCCGGTGGTTAAGAATGCTTGAAATACAGGGGACAAGGATTTGATCCCTGGTCAGGGAACTAACGGAGAAGGCAATGGCACCCCACTCCAGTACTTTGCCTGGAAAATCCCATGGACGGAGGAGCCTGGTAGGCAGCAGTCCATGGGGTCGCTAAGAGTCGGACATGACTGAGCGACTTCACTTTCACTTTTCACTTTCACACATTGGAGAAGGAAATGGCAACCCACTCCAGTGTTCTTGCCTGGAGAATCCCAGGTTTGGGGGAGCCTGGTGGGCTGCCGTCTATGGGGTCTCACAGAGTCAGACACGACTGAAGTGACTTAGCAGAAGCAGAAGCAGGGAACTAAGATCCCACATGCCGCCGGGCAACTAAGCCTGAGAGCCACAACTAGAGAGAGTCTGTGCACTGCAATGAAAGATCCCACATGATGATGAAACACAGATCCAGTGAGCTGCAACTAAGGCCCGATGAGGCCAAATTGATACATAAAAAGAGGATGCCCTTCTTTAAAAGAAAACGTGGGTGTGATGGGGCATCCGGCTGGCAATTTACACTCAAGTGGTTCAGGAAAAAAATTATCTACAGGAAAAAAAATTATCTACACTGTATCTAAACTCTGAAGATTGTTTCAAACTTTCAAAAGTTATAAAAATGTCAGGAGAGAGGCTAACAGCGAAGCACAGGAAATCATTGCCACAATTCCCTATAAAAGTCATGTATTTGGTATTTTTATGACAAACCACAAACACCAAAGTCACATGCATGGACCATTAATGAATGACAGTGTCTGCAGACAGTCCTGACCTTTAATAGTATCTGTATTATTAAATGTCCCTTGGGGTAGGAAATGGCAACCCACTCCAGGATTCGTGCCTGGAAAATGCTATGGACAGAGGAGCCTGGTGGGGTACAGTCCATGGGGTCGCAAAGAGTCAAACACGATTGAGCAACTGAGCAAATATGGACATTATTAAATGTACATGAGTATATAAGACGTTCTACACTTAGATAGCCACAGAAGATGATTTTTTTGTTTATATTTTTTCCAGAATATAATAAGGGCTGTACTGAAATTAAACAATTAACAACATACACCAAACACACAACAACTACATCTACAAAGCTCTCTAACCACCACCACCCCCACCTTCCACCAAAAGTGTGCACATTCACAATTGTGGTGATTCAGGGAAAGAAATTAATTAACTCAGAAAGGGGAAGAGACCCTCCTAGGGTCACAATCAAATAACTAAAAAAGCAAGCACCAAGACATTTCAGTCAAAATTATCTAAATTCTATTGCAACATGATTTGAGAAAATCTAGAAGGCTTTGGCACCCTACTCCAGTACTCTTGCCTGGAAAGTCCCATGGGCGGAGGAGCCTGGTAGCCTGCAGTCCATTGGGTAGCTAAGAGTCAGACTGAGCGACTTCATTTTCACTTTTCACTTTCATGCATTGGAGAAGGAAATGGCAACCCACTCCAGTGTTCTTGTCTGGAGAATCCCAGGGATGGGGGAGCCTGGTGGGCTGCCGTCTATGGGGTCGCACAGAGTCAGACACGACTGAAGTGACTTAGTAGCAGCAGAAGGCTTTCTAACCCATGACCATATCACAGAGCCAGAACCCCTGGGTTTTATACCATTAAACCCCTAACGGCATGGTTCCAAATCCATGGTGGCATGGGGGATGGCTGCTGCTGCTGGGCTCAGCAGGAGGGGGGGGGCCATTTTTCCTGACCATAGGAGCTGTGGTTCCAACAGTCTGGAGTGAATGTCAGTGCTGTCTTCCCCAGCCTACCGTCCTGCCACTTGACTCCAGACAGAAAAAGTCACAGGAAGTGCAAGGCAGGGCAAGGAAACAAAAGCCCCAACTTTCTGACTGGAGGACTTAAAGGGCATGTCAGCAATATCAGGAAGAGGAGGAGCTGGATAGGATGATCCAGGATTAATGAGTTTCTTTCTGCCTCACCTCTGAGCTCAGGGATCTGATTTTGAACAGCAAACCATAGCCGTTGATAACAGAACTATGGGATTAACTTCCAGCCAGATCCCAGACCAGCCATGAGGAACAGCACATACGGGAAAGATCTGAAGAGTACTATAAAGGCTTTGAAAACTAGAAGAATATTTCAACCAAGATGTGTTAGAACTTGTAGCCTGAACCTAATTAGGTCCATTGTCCACTTAAGCAAAACAAAACAATACAAAACATGGAGATTCTCCTTAGAATTTAAACAAGACCCAGAATCTCATAACATTAATATTCAAAGTATCCAGAATGCAATCCAACCTTGAATAGGGAAAGTGTTAGTCAGTAAATCATGTCTAACTCTTTACGACCCCATGGACTGTAGCCTGCCAGGCTCCTCTGTTCATGGAGTTCTTCAGGCTAGAATACTGGAGTGGGTAGCCGTTCCCTTCTCCAGAGGATCTTCCTAACCCAGGGAACAAACCCCGCTCTCCTAAATGACAGGCAGATTCTTCATCATCTGAGCCACCAGGGAAGCCCAAAAAGCCTACAGCACCTGATATTCCCAGGCATTCTCCCATCCGAGTACTAAGCAGATCCCTGCTTAGCTTCTAAGATCAGATGGGATCAGGTGCATTCAGGGTGGTATGGCCAGAGACAAAACTTACTTGGTACACAAACAGGAAAAGTCTCAACTTGCGAAAGATAATCAACAGACGCCAACCTCAAATGACAAAGATCAAAAATGACAAAAATGTTGGAATTAGAAGATAAGATTTTAAAGCAGCTATTATAACCACGTTCCAAGAATAAAGACAAACAAATGAAAAGATTTTTAAAAAGTCTGAGCAAATAAATAAAAGATATAAATACAATAACCCAAGTTAAAAATTCACTGGATGGACTCAATAGTAGAATGGAAAAGGCAGAGAAAAGACTCAGTGAACTTAAAGACAAATCAAGAGGAATTATCTGATGTAAACAGAGGGGAAAAAAAGATTGAAAACCAGAACAGAGGCTCAGAGACCTATAGTACAAATTCATTTAATGCCATCACAGTCTCAAGAGAAGCGTGAGAATGTATGCAGAAAAATGTATCTGGGGGAGTTCCCTGGTGGTTCAGTGGTTAGGATTCTGCAATTTCACCACTGAGGACTTGGGTTCCATCACCAGTCAGGAAACTAAGACCTCATAAGCCACTCTGTGTGGCAAAAAAAAAAGAATTTTTATAAAAGAAAAATATTTGAAGAAAATAATAGCTGAAAATGCCCCAAATTTGTTCAAACACAAACTTAAAGATTCAAGAAACTCAGCAAACCCCCAAAAAAATAATCTCAAAGAAATTCGCACCCAGATACATCGTTATCAAACAGCCAAAACCAAAGACAAAGTGAAAATCTTAAAAGGAGTCAGAGGGAAAAAATCACATCATTACAAGGAGAGGAAGAACAATGTGAACGGCTGCAGGTTTCTCATCAGGAACCACGAGGCCAGAAGGAGGTGGTAGAATATTTTTAAAGAACTGAAAGAAAAGAACTGTTGACCCAGAATTCTACATCCAGCAAAAATATCCTTTAGGAGTGAAGATGGAATACAGGATATTCTCAGATGAAGGAAAATGAAGAGAATTAGTTGTTGGAACTGCTCGGAAAGAAATGCTAAAGGAAGTAAGGAAGGAAATGATAAAGGGGGAAACTTGGAACTTCAGGAACAGAAATGGTAATATCCAAGTAGATCAAACATATTATCTCCTCAACAGTTCTCTAAAATATGTATAATGATGGAAAGCAACAATTTAAATATTGCCTGCTGAAGATTTTCCGAAAATTCTAAAAGAGATGGGAATACCAGACCACCTGATCTGCCTCTTGAGAAATCTGTATGCAGGTCAGGAAGCAACAGTTAGAACTGGTCATGGAACAACAGACTGGTTCCAAATAGGAAAAGGAGTACGTCAAGGCTGTATATTGTCACCATGTTTATTTAACTTATATGCAGACTACATCATGAGAAATGCTGGACTGGAAGAAACACAAGCTGGAATCAAGAGAAATATCAATAACCTCAGATATGCAGATGATACCACCCTTATGGCAGAAAGTGAAGAGGAACTAAAAAGCCTCTTGATGAAAGTGAAAGTGGAGAGTGAAAAGGTTGGCTTAAAGCTCAACATTCAGAAAATAAAGATCATGGCATCTGGTCCCATCACTACATGGGAAATAGATGGAGAAACAGTGGAAACAGTGTCAGAATTTATTTTCCTGGGCTCCGAAATCACTACAGATGGTGACTGCAGCCATGAAATTAAAAGACGCTTACTCCTTGGAAGGAAAGTTATGACCAACCTAGATAGCATATTCAAAAGCAGAG
Organism: Tragelaphus eurycerus; assembly: GCA_935064755.1. Classification (NCBI taxonomy): domain Eukaryota; kingdom Metazoa; phylum Chordata; class Mammalia; order Artiodactyla; family Bovidae; genus Tragelaphus; species Tragelaphus eurycerus. The sequence goes on from CAKXYN010000020.1 coordinate 14,163,659, forward strand.
ACATCACTTTGCCAACAAAGGTTTGCCTAGTCAAGGCTATGGTCTTTCCTGTGGTCATGTATGGATGTGAGAGCTGGACTGTGAAGAAGGCTGAGTGCCGAAGAATTGATGCTTTTGAACTGTGGTGTTGGAGAAGACTCTTGAGAGTCCCTTGGACTGCAAGGAGATCCAACCAGTCCATTCTGAAGGAGATCAGCCCTGGGATTTCTTTAGAAGGAATGATGCTAAAGCTGAAACTCCAGTATTTTGGCCACCTCATGCGAAGAGTTGACTCATTGGAGAAGACTCTGATGCTGGGAGGGATTGGGGGCAGGAGGAGAAGGGGACGACAGAGGATGAGATGGCTGGATGGCATCACTGACTCGATGGATGTGAGTCTGAGTGACCTCCGAGAGCTGGTGATGGACAGGGAGGCCTGGCGTGCTGCAGTTCATGGGGTCGCAGAGAGTCGGACACGACTGAGCGACTGATCTGATCTGGTGTAGCATATAAGACAACAACTTAAAGCAGGGAGGGTGATGGGACTGCACATCCCACTCAAAGTGATAAAACATCGATTCTAAATACACGGTGAGAAGGTTAAATATGTGTACTGTAACTCCTAGGGCGATCACTGAAAAACAGAGTTAAAAACTAGATAAATTAAAATGGAATACTAAAAGTTACTAAAGTAATATGAAAGAAAGTAGGAAAGGAGAATCACAGGAATGAAACAGTAGGAACAGAATACAAATAATAAAATTACAAACCAAAACCCAATTATATCTACAAATAACATTAAATGCAAATGGTTAAAACATACAAAGATTAAAACACACAAATTATCAAAATATATTTAAAGATAAAAGACCTAATAACAATGACACAGTGTTTATTAAAAACCCACTTTAAATGTAATGATGAAGAGTAATACTACATAACGATGAAAAGGTCAATTCACCAAGAAAACGTAACAGTCCTGGGAATTCCCTGGCAGTCCAGTGGTTAGGACTCTGCACGCTCACTGTCTAGGGCCTGGTTTCAATCCCTGGTTGGGGATTGATTCTGCATGCCTCACATGGTGGCCAATAAAAGCATAATACCTCTATATAAAACAATCCTCAGTGTGTATGTACCTAACAAGAAAAGTTTCAAAATACAGGAAACAAGCACTTGGGAATACAGTATGGCAATTTCTTACAGTGACATCCGTATGTACATATTTCCCACCAGTCCCACAATTAGGTCTTTACCCTGCTGCTGCTACTGCTAAGTCGCTTCAGTCGTGTCCGACTCTGTGCAACCCCACAGATGGCAGCCCACCAGGCTCTGCCGTCCCTGGGATTCTCCAAGCAAGAACACTGGAGTGGGTTGCCATTGCCTTCTCCATTGTGTGAAAGTGAAAAGTGAAAATGAAGTCACTCAGTCGTGTCCGACTCGTAGCGACCCCATGGACTGCAGCCTACCAGGCTGCTCCATCCATGGGATTTTCTAGGCAAGAGTACTGGAGTGGCTTGCCATTGAGAAGCGTAAACTTACGTTCACACACAAATCCACACACGAATATTAACAGCAGCTTTAGTTACGATAACCAAAAGCTGGAAACAACTCTAAGTCCTCAAAGAGTGAATGGACCAAGAAGCTGTGGTGCACCCATACAATGAAATATAAAGCAACAAACAGGGTCAGTACTGAGGAATCTCAAAGGCGTAACACTAAGTGAAAGAGGCCAGTCTCAAAAGGCTATTTATGTATATTGCCTGATTCCACTTATATAACAGCCTTCAAGGAGCAAAACTATGGAGACAGAGTTGAGAGCAACGGTTGACATGGGTTTAGGGTGATGGGAGGGTATGGCCACAAAGAGATGGCATGAGGGAATGTTTGAGGTGATGGTATCTCTCCACATCCTGATTACGGTGGTGGTTCCATGAACTTATATATGTGCAAAAACTCATTGAAATATATGTTTTTTTAAACAGTCAAGTTTAAGGTATGTTAAAAATAATTTTAATGAGGCTATTAGAAATAAAACCAACTTTTTATTAAGCTCAACTTTTAATTATTAAAACAGTCTTTTTTTTTTTTTTTTTTTTTTGCGGGGGGGTGCACATGTTACGGCTTGTGTGATCTTAGTTCTCCAACCAGGGATTGAATCCAAGCCCTGGCAATGAAGTTGTGAAGAAAGCAATGGCACCCCACTCCAGTACTCTTGCCTGGAAAATCCCATGGATGGAGGAGCCTGGTAGGCTGCAGTCCATGGGGTCACTAAGAGTCGGGCACGACTAAGTGATGTCACTTTCACTTTTCACTTTCATGCATTGGAGAAGGAAATGGCAACCCACTCCAGTGTTCTTGCCTGGAGAATCCCAGGGACGGGGGAGCCTGGTGGGCTGCCGTCTATGGGGTTGCACAGTCGGACACGACTGAAGCGACTTAGCAGAAGCAGCAGCAGCAACCACTGGATTGCTCAGCAATTTCCACAGCAATAATTTTTTAAAAACCCAATGAATATTTTCTCTATAGTCTCCATAAAAGGGAAACTTGTTACTTGAAAAAATCATATTTTCTATACAATACACTGAGTTTTGTTTCAGTGTCTGACATTCAGTGAAAGTCATTTCAGGTAGAAATGTTCATAACTTCTCCTCAAATGATTAAGGCTATGTCTGAAATTGTTGAACTGCAGAGCAGATGTAGACAAACTACAGCCCGTAGGCCAAAGCCAACCCACTGCCTTTTTTGTAAAGTTTTCCTGGAACACAGATGAACTCATTTTTTTTCCATATTGCCTGTACTTTCTTTCACACTCACCAACAAAGGTGAATAGCTATGGTACTGCATGGCCCACAAAGCCTAAAATATTTAATATCGGGCCTTTCACAGCAAAAGCTTGCTTACCACTGCTATCGAATAACAGCAAAGCATCACCACTGGGAAAGGCAAAGGCCACAGTCAGCCTGGCAAAGAGCTTGAAAGCCCTGAATACCTTATTCGAGACTGATTCCGTCACATGCTCTTCCTCTTTGTTTACTAATGGACTGGGCTCTGGTTTGGCTGGACCAACTTTTGATCTAGCCAAACTTAAAAATTCACTAATGGAATCTTCTTTCTTTTCTTCTTTAGAAGTATCCCATCTGGATGGTTTTCTTGATTCTGAAAGGTAGGACATAGACCTAATATCAGAATTAGAAAGCAAAAGTCAAGCTCTACATTATGGCTCTTTAATTCATTCAAGAACATCAGTGAGCCTTTATGGTCCAAGCATTGTGCAAGGTGGTAGGAATGTGGCAGATGCTGAAGCAGAGCCCCAATCACAAATGGTGTACACCTGGACCATGTCAGCATGAGCTGATGTACTCACATAAACAATCCTTTTAACAGGAGACTTTGCACTGCTTGTACCCTTCGGGTTAGATGGGTAGTTGAATGGCTTGTACCCTTTACTTCTGTCTTCCCAACAGGGCAGGGGCTGAGACCACAGTCAGCACATGGACCTGGGGAAGCCCTACTCACTGTCGGAACCTCGGTGCTGTGGAACTTTTTCACTTGATGCTTGAGCCACAGGTGGGGAAGCTGTCTCAGGGATCGTCAGGAAGTTGAAGACTGAGTATTTGTCACGTTTCACTCTTGGTAAGCCAACTAAAGTTGAACTGGGGGTTGAAAAGGAAACGTATATATAATTTTAAGAACAACTGCAAGGATAAAATCAAATTCCTGTGAAGCTGCTCATCTGTTTTTCACCAGCAGCCCTTCAACTTGACTGAAAAGATCCCTTAAGATGTTTTTGCTTCTCAAAGCAATTTTAGAATTTGGAATGTCTGACTTTAGGAGTCAAGAGTTTTTTCTTATTATAGTAAGAGCCAGAATTTAACTCTGACAATGGATTTCCATGGAAAAAAAGTTCCATTGCTAAAAATATGCCTAAATTTTCTGACAAAATCTCTGATTCAACTGGGTATGCTTTCTTGCCCTGTTTACAATCAGATAAGTTGTTGAATTCATGTAACAAATCAGAAAACATAAGTTTCATTTTAAATGTAAACTCTCTGTGCAGGATTAAAAAGGTGACAAATTAGACAGACATTTTGATTTTGTAATTTGACATATCTGAGTTTCCTATCTTCAGTACAGAATAAAGTTTGCTAAATGGAGGTCTGCTTATTTTTTTAGTAACAAATAAACAAGTTAAATCTGCAAAGTCCGCAGTTCCAAGTACTTACAAGTAAGTTCATCTAGAAAAAGGAAATTTAAATGAGTATATAGGGGGAAAGTCAGGGAAGGCAATGGCACCCCACCCCAGTACTCTTGCCTGGAAAATCCCATGGAGAGGTCCCTGGTGGGCCGCTATCCATGGGGTCGCTAAGAGTCAGACCCGACTGAGCGACTTCACTTTCACTTTTCACTTTCATGCATTGGAGAAGGAAATGGCAACCCGCTCCAGTGTTCTTGCCTGGAGAATCCCAGGGACGGGGGAGCCTGGTGGGCTGCAGTCTATGGGGTCGCACAGAGTCGGACACGACTGAAGCGACTTAGCAGCACAGGGGGAAAGTAAGCTTTAACACAGGGGCATAAGTACTGACATAGAGGCAGGGTTATCAGACTTACTCTGGATAAGGGTCAGGGACATTAAACCTCTTGCACAGAAGCTTGTCAGGGTGCCACTCAAATGTGTCTCGGGTAAGCTTCCCAAACATCTTCATCTTCACGGCCGACTGCTTGTCACTGACGTCATTCTGGGAAAAGACAGTCATCCATTTCACCAAGTGGCCACACAGCTGGCCTGCTTCCCCATTTACGAGTTTTCGAACAATCTCCCCAAATTTCAAAACAGCTTATGCTACAAATCTGCTAAAGTACACTGGAAGTTAAATGAACAAACCTATTTCTTATTCTATAGTGCCATGTATATTTTGATGCTTTTCATCAAAAGATTTAATGTATCTGGCCACACAGTGTTGTCATTTTAAAAATTCAGCATTGTAGGAGGTACTTCCCTGATGGTCCAGAGGTTGAGAGGGACGTGGGTTTAATCCCTGGTTAGGGAACTAAGATCCCACATTCTGTGGAGTAACTCAGCCCACGAGCCACAACTAGAGAGCCCATGTGCTGCACCTAAGATCTGAGGCACCCAAACAAATACATTAAGTAAATAAATAAATAATTTAAAAGAATTTAAAAAAAAGAATTCAGCACATAGGGAATGGTGGCAACAGACCTCTTGGTCCCGAGGGACTTCCACCTGCTCAGAATCGTCCTCCTCCTGGGCGTGAGTGAACCGGGAGGACAACGTCGAGTGGGAAGACGTGTAGAGCAGGGCTGCCCGGGCAAACTCGTCCCGCTCTCGGCCCCGCTCCCACTCTGTCATACCAGGATCCAGACAACGTTCCAGAGCATCTATGGGGGAGAACAGGGAACTGCTTCACTCCTAGGAAAAAATGGGGAACTTATAGGAGAACAAGTTGTGCACGCCACTGTAGAGTTCATCCGAGGAAACACAAATCGTTAGCCTGGTTCTGAAGAGCACAGCACTGGGGTACTTGGCGGGTAATCGTGCTCCCTTCCTCAAAATGATGTTTTTATCCAAAGTACCAATAGGCTACCATGGTAAACAGTTTGATAATAAAATAATTTGTTAAGTAAATGTTTTATTAACCCCCCAAAATGATGCTTTTGTTGAATTCTGCCTCCTGCATGTAACAGAGAAAAATATTGAGAGACTAATGCTTGATTTAGTTTTCAAAGCCAGCAACTTATTTCTAGTACTAGACAGTGAAAATTCATCCGTATACTGTATTCCAAAGTTTGAGCAGAAAATACTTCTTTCTCTCTTTTTTAATTCAACAAGAAAACATCAGGGATGTAAAATCTTGGCACAGTACACAAGGATATGCTTTGAAAAACCAACCCCTCTAATTTGAGGACAAGCTCTCGCAGGACTTCTGCGTATGTGAGCAAGCTCGTGCCTCAGCCTTGCCATATTTACTTCAAAGATCACAGAGTGACTTTTTTCCCATGCAAGGGTTCAACAGCCAACTGTCTTTGTAAGTCAAACTTTAGACTATGATTTAGAGCTACATGGTTAGGATCTTAAGACAGAGTGGGAAATGACCTTGTTCTCTTGGCAGGAAGTGCAACCCTCACACAGAAGTCAAACATTTGCAAACAGAAAATGGTCTGTAATTTAGCATTAGCCAAGGCACTCTCTCTATTTAAACAGCTATCTTTGGGACCCGAGATACAGAGAAACACAGGCTAATTGTTCCTGCTTTCTGAGGTCAAGAGCCAGGGCCTTGAATCTTTACAGTGTTCACAGCAGGGCAAAGGAAAACTGCCAGAGCAGGACACCTCAGTTCTGAATCTGGACCTCGGGTCAGAACAGTCTAAACACTCCCCCTGGTGACACATGGGAGGCCCCGGCCTAGCGCCCACCTTTCTGACCCCATTTCATATTTGCTAAAAATTCTTCATATCGTTTTTGCTTTTCTGGATCTTTAGCGAAAGGTTTGAAGTTGCTGGTTCTTGTGGTGGCCGTCCCTCCGCTCAACGCCACATGCCACGAGCAGTGTCCGACGTCTGGAGACGAGGGCTGCGGTCTGCTGCCTGAGGCACTCTGGGCCAGGCTCCTGGCCCTGAGCTGAGCGGCTTTAAGGTCAGTTGCCTGCTTCACTTCTTTGAGTCTCTCTTTATCTTTTTGGGACAGAAATTCTAACACTGAAGTGGGTGCCCCTACAAAGAAACAAAAAGAGCAAGAGATTAGATATGTTGTTAAGACATCTATATTCACATTCCTTTGCACATATACATTTTCAATATCACAATTTTATGTAATTGGAGGGGAGTATTTTACATGCAGTGTCATCTGTATTCATACTGTGCCTGTGGACTAGACAGGAGTAAAATAACGACACTTCCATTTTACACTTGGCAAAAGTGGGGGCCAATACTTCGATGTTTATCAGGCCAACAAGTGCTCCTTCAGAGAGGGACCTGACACTGCAGCCTCCGGGCCTCCATCAGCATAAGCCTGGGCTCAGAGCATGGTTACACGTCACGCAATAGTACCACAAATGCCCACTGAGCGTCTACTCCACGCTGGGCCTGGGGCTGGGAGAACAACACATACGGGGTCCTGCTCTCACTAGTGAGGGAGACGGACCCTAAAGAAGCAAGAATCAACACCAGAGGACTGCCATGAGAGGAGGACTACGGGGGGAAAAATAAAAACGGAGTGACTTAGGTGAGAGGACTGGTCGTAGGGGCGGAGAGAGAGAGAATTAACAAACAGTGGGCAGGGAAAGCCTGGAAAGTCTCTCTAAAAACATAATACCTGAGGTAAGTTCTAGTAAAAAGAAGGAGCTGGGAATTCCCTGGTGGTCGAGCAGTTAGGACTCTGCACTTTCACTGACGAGGGCCTGGCTTCAATCTGTGGTTGGAGAACTAAGATCCTGCAAGCCTCACAGCAAGGCAAAAAAAAAAAAAAAAAGCCAAAACAGGAGAGAAAAGAGAGGCAGAGGCAAAGTGAAGGCCCCGAGGCACATCACGGTGGCAGGTTCAGAGGGCAGGAGGGGGGATCACCAGGCTGGACCGCAGTGGGGTTCAGGGAGAGTGGAGGAGGCTGTGGCCTGAAAGGCAGGCAGGGTGGGGTCCACGGGACCCGGAGAGCAGTAGGGGAGGATTTCAGGGGAGTAGGAGGGGAGTCATGTAGTTTGGCTGCTCTTGAAAGGAACTAAGGAGGCAAGGAGGAGGCTGCTGCAGTGATCCAGATGAGAGAAGGTGGGCACAGAGACCAGGGTGGCAGCAGTGGGAATGCAGAGGAGTGGACGGCGTCCCCACGCCCGGTGATGGCAGACTGAGCGGACTTGCTGAGGGCCTGGGTAGGGCAGGGGAGGCAGGGGAAGAAGGGTGCTGAGAATTAGGGTCCCCCTGTTCTAGGCCGGGCAGGGGGCCCCTGGTGGTACCACTGACTGAGAAGGGGAAGGCTGGAGAAAGAGCAACTCTGGGGAAGGAAGTGGGGAACCAAGAATTCTCATTTGGTCTACTGTATTTGAGGCTCCCAAACCAGGTCCAAGCCCATCTCTCAGTGGGTCTTTGGGCTCCAGCCTACAAGGGGATTCTCCGTATCTATTCATCCTTTCAGACACACTCACTCCTCTCAGGCTTTCAGGAAAAGGCCCACAGTACCCTTTTCCCCTGAGGAAAAGAAACCATATGTTCCCAGGCTGTGCAGAAAAAATGAGGATACACATGGCCCTGGTCTTCACCTCATTCTTGGACAACTACCAAAAGTCTGGAAACTGCTGCACTTAAGACAGGGCTTAGAATTGTAATGACACAACTCACTGATGATGAAACAGCAAGCACTAAGTAGAGGCTGTGTACACTTAGGTACGCCATTCCCACAGCCTGGGAATACAAAATTGTGTAAAAACCTCAATGGAAAAAGGACGTTCCGTTTTGCTTTGGGTAGCTCAGGTTATTATAAACGTCATGATTTTAACCTTCTCCATGGCACATACCTTGAATAGGCGTCTCTCCTAGCAACTCTCCCCGCTTGCAGGCATTCAGCTGGTGCCTACTATGTGTCCCTGGGTCATTTGTTGGCTTCCCGGCTGACTCTGATAATACCTGAAGTAAGTGGGAGTTCTCTGAGGTTGCGGCCACCACAGGTCTGAAATAATGCACTGGTCGATAGTCTCTTGGCAATTCGGGTGGTGGATAAATCTTAAAAAAAAAAAAAATACAATAAAGCAAAATTCAGAATATACAGGCAGCAAGGTGATGACATTTTACTGAACCAAGAAAGCTCATTACCTCTGGGAGTTGTTAATTCCACCCTTTCCTAGGCAGGGCGGCAGCCCCAGGAACAGCCTGCCCAAGTGCCCAGGCAATGCCCATCCTGGGTGTGGAGGGGCATCAGAACCACCCTGTTCTCGAGGTCAGACATTTTAGATATCGCCCCGATCACTCTTAACAGAGATGCTAGTGTGCATGCTTTATATCATAGGAACAATAACGATAACTATGGTAACTATAGTTAATGCAACTGGTTCACATGGAGAACTGGTCCACTGTGAATTAGAAAACTCAGACAAGTATGATTCATGGCTTAGCTTTTAAAAAATATTTATTAAAAATATTTTAATAAAAAATAACTTTAAGTTTTTTTTTTCTCCCGTAATCTCTCCTAGTTTAATGTTCCAATAGTATGACTGATTAAAAAATGTTATTAGGGTGCTGGAGATATATTTGAAGAGTATTATGTCTTGGCTTAACTTAGTTATTTTTAAATTCAGTATTCTTTTTCTGGTTATGTTTCAGTTTCAAATGGGAGCTTCAAGCCTTTTTTTTTTTTCTTTGATCAAAAAAATTTTATTTAATTCCAGTACTTCACTGATATTAAAGTACATTTGGGAAACTCAGGCATTCCTGATGGTAGAACAGATAAGCTAAAAGAAAGCACTAGACATTTTAAAATTACTGCTCTAAATGGTCTTCCTTGCTCCTGGTCTAACAAATACATGTTTAAGGACAGTCCTATTTAATCCATTTTCTAGATTTTTCAGCTACCTGGCATTCTGAGCTCTGTGATAGGGAATCACTGAATGTTCTCAGCTCCAGCCACACACTGCACTCACCTGGGGGGTTTAACACTACTGGTGCCTGCATTCTGTCCCATAAAAAATGTCAGCTGTGGTTGGAGTTTCCAAAATTTCCCAGGTGACTGTAAGGTGCAGCCTGGGGTGAGCACCTGGTCCGATGAGAGTCATGAAAGAGTGCTATGATACTGCTACTGCTAAGTCACCTCAGTCGTGTCCGACTCTGTGCAACCCCACAGATGACAGCCCAAAAGGCTCCCCCATCCCTGGGATTCTCCAGGCAAGAACACTGGAGTGGGTTGCCATTTCCTTCTCCAATAAGTGCTATGATCATGGTTAGCAAATCTCATTTTTATCATCTTAGCATAACTGCCTTCTCTGAAAAACACAGACTCCCAAATCAGCCAAGAACATTCTCCTGTTACCATGACACAAAAGTCCAGAAGAGCGTGGCAGAAAAGAAGTGTGTGTATACAGGACTCTTTTTCATTCTCCTCTACTGCATTTAAGGGCTACCCTGATGGTTCAGTTGGTAAAAGAATCCGCCTACAATTCAGAAGACCCTGGTTCTATTCCTGGGTCGAGAAGATCTACTGGAGAAGGGATAGGCTACACACTCTGTATTCCTGGGCTTCCCTTGTGGCTTAGATGGTAAAGAATCTGCCTGCAATACGGGAGACCTGGGTTAGATCCTTGGGTTGGGAAGATCCCCTGGAGAAGGGAAAGGCTACCCACTCCAGTATTCTGGTCTGGAGAATTCTATGGACTGTATTGTCCATGGGGTCGCAAAGAGTTGGACACGACTGAGCGATTTTCACTTTCACTGCATTCAAAGCATTTCACTCCCTCTGCTAAATCACTGCTCTGTTGTGCCTCTGGATGCAAAGCCTGGGTTTTTAGGCACAAATTAGAAAACCTGCCTGTCCGTAAGAGGTTCAGTGCACACAAGCCCGCTCTGAATTGTTCATGCCCAAAGCCCTCTCCAGTGAGGAACCACCAGTGTCCTTCTCTCCATTTATACATCCTGCCCACAACACTGGGTTTGTCTGTCTAGCTCTCTCAATGAGCAGGAGCTACTTGGAGGCCAAGACTTAGTCTTGAACACTGAGTAGAATAAGTACTTCTCGACCGTTTTAAAGATTTGTTTTTAATGTGGATCATTCTTAAAGTCTTTATTAAATTTGTTACAATATTATTTCTGTTTTATGTCTTGGTCCTTCAGCCATGAGGCATGTGTGATCTTAGCTCCTTGACCAGGGATTGAACCTATACCTCCTGCGTTAGAAGACAAAGTCTTAACCACTGGACCACCGGGGAAGTCCCTCTCAACCGTTTTAATGCTCCCTTTCATTCGTGTAAAAAACTCATACTCCCCTTTGACATTTCTGGTAAATGACAGCAGCTTACTATGTGCCCCATACTGTTCTGATATATTCTGCTCACTGTTTCAATAACTATCACAACTAAACAAATCAACAAATCAAAGCCACTGTAATACCATATATAATTTCTCAGGCTGAGCTGTTCCTGGCTTCCCAGGTTCTGGAGAACTATAGGCCAAGCCACAGAGATACTTAACAAATGTTTACTGAGTCAAAAACAAAAAACCCGTTAAAATGTGGAACAATCTAACATAAGGATGCCAAGGTGGCAAATGGTCAGACACCCCTCCTGAACTACCAACCACCTACCCAAACCTATGAGCAAGGGGCTCTGGTGGGTGCTAAAGAACCATGTGTCCAAAGCTGTAAAAAAGCTCACAGAGACAGGACTGTCTGGAAAGGCATGGAGAGTTCTCCCCAGGATCGACTCACATGCTCCCAGCTTTTCTCCCTTCCAGTTGGCACAAGCAAGGAGCCCAGGGAGCCCTGCCCATAGCAGCTAATGTGCTCCGTGGCTGCCAGGAGGAGTCGGGACCAGGAGCTGTTATGGCTCTTTGAAACTTTCTATAAGTTACATTGCCCCTAGGGTTGTATCGATTCTATTCTCCTAATATAATTCTTACTTAATGGAAATAACCACTCACTTGAAGCTCAGATTTAAAAGATTAGCAGTTAGGGACTTCTCTAGTGGTCCAAGAATCCCTAGTGGTTAAGAATCTGCCTTGCAATGCAGGGGACAGGAGTTTGATCCCTGGTCGGGGAACTAAGATCCCACATACTATGGAGCAACTAAGCCCAGACCAGAACTACTAAAGCCCATGCACCACAATGAGCGATCCCGTGTGCCACAACTAAGACCCGACACAGCTGAATACATAAATATATACATTAGGGAAAAAAAAAAAAAAGATTAGCAGTTAGATATTTTGGACACAGTGTGGCTACTGACTGACATTTCCAACGTAGAATGTTTCCGTGGACCATTAATAATCACCAAGCAGTTAACAGAATTTATTTATCTTTTCAGTTGTTAATATAATAACTGAGATTACACAGCAGCAGATATTTTAAACATTAAACCAGCAAGAAAAAAAAAAAAAACAACAACTTACTTTCTTTGAAGATAAAGGTTTAGAAGCCAAGGAAAAGCCATCCAAAATTTTGCCAATGTAGCGAAGGTCTTTCTCTGATTCTACAAAATGATGTAATTTGATTACTTCCAGAGGCAAAGGAGATTAGAATAAGACAAAAGACCTCAGTTTTTTATCTCCAAGATCATAAAACACTACATGTCACTGCTATCAGTAAAAGGGAGGAAAGAGTGGCCTGGAAAGCCCTCACACCTCTGTGGACTCAGTGACCAGTAGCCCAGAGAGCACCGCCCTGTGCAGATTAGGCTGCCCACGACACCTCACCTTTCTAGTATTATCTAGAAAAAGTACCTGAGGTCCTAAGCTAAGGGGCACCAGAGAATATACTCTATGGAGTAAAAGATCTCAAAACCATCAAGAGAACAATTATGGATAAAAAATAAAAATAACTTTGAAAGAGTCATGGAGAATCATGGGGCAACAAACTTCCCAGTTTTCTTAGCAACCATCCAAATAAGGCACGGAAGGCAGGGCAACCAGGTCAGCCCGTAATCTAATCGTGGGACTAATTAAAGGTGCTTTCGTCTTCTTCTCAATTGAAATTCAAACAACAGACAAAGATCACTAATTCAGGATAGGACTAAGGCCCTCTGACTTGTAGCTAGGGATGGTTTTATTGGTCTCGGAAACAATCCCTTTGATTCTCAAGGACTATCTGCGCTTAGAGGTTATGCTGAAAATCCATATGCATGAACTGCATTTTCTGTAGCCAAAAGCCCCTGCTACATGACCACCAGCACTTACACAAGCTGGGTGTTGAACCCTGAAGCAGGCATGGCTATGTGCTGTGTAGGTGGTGCTGAGGTTTTAAACCATTTATGACGCAGCACTGACCAGTAACTACCCTCCCGTGTAGTCTCATTCTTTGTACTTCAGCTGACTTAGAATGTTTGTACCAGCTTCTGGAAATCCCTAAAATCCTATAGGAAGATATAGGACTAAATTTTGCATTCTCAGAATTTTGTATTCTTTTAAAACCCAGCAATTTCACTTTTATGAATTTGTTCTGAAGAAATAAATAAACGTCTATACACAGAGAGTCGTGAGACTATTACAGCCCTATTGATCAAAAAAATAACAACTATTTAAAAATCAGCTATGGAGGCTGGCTACATATAGAACTCACTCAGTGAAAAACTGTAGATGGTGTGACCCTAAGGGGAGGGGAGGGGACTGTGGCAGAGAGGTAATAAGGGGAGGCTGAGGAGCTTAGAGGGAGGCACCAACCCAGGCTTGATGGGGAGACGAGGGGGATTTAAGGCAAGGTGCCATACAAAGAAAGAGCCAAAGATTTGGCAGAGAAGGCAGATTTAAATATGTATTTATTATAGATTAGTAATTACTATATAAATAATATGTTAACATTAGTAATATAGTGTGTATATATATATATAGCAATACATATTAATGTTGATATAGCTAGTATTGGGTTGGCTACAAAGTTTGTTTAGGTTTTTCCATAGACCTTATGGAAAATCCCAAATTAATATTTGGTCAACTATAAGGAATAACTAGCATATGGCAATACAAGTTATAATATTAATTAATATGTTATATTATAACATTAATATTATATGTCTTCTTTTCAGTTAAAAAACCAGTACATAGTCTTGGGAGAAAAATCTGAAAATACAGGTGAGCAAAAGGAAAAAAATAAAAGCAGCCTAGTTCCCGCTCGGATGTGACATCTACTAACGTCTGGCTACACACCCAGGCAGCACCTTGTATAAAGCCCTATTTGTTGGGCTTCTGTGATAGCTCAGTTGGTAAAGAATCTGCCTGCAATGCAGGAGACCCTGGTTCAATTCCTGGGTTGGGAAGATCCCCTGAAAGAAGGGAAAGGCTACCCACTTCAGTACTCTGGCCTAGAGAACTCCATGGACTGTAGTCCATGGGGTCCTAAAGAATCGGACACAACTGAGCGACTTTCATTTTTTTAGTGGTGATGAAGGCAGAGCCCACTCACACACACGTAGTGCTGGGTTTCCATGGGACAGGTGAGTCCCTGCCACCCCCACTGCCCAGAGGCACGGAGAGGCAGAGCAGCCTGCCTAAGGTCACGGCCGATTACTACGGAGAGCCAGGACTGGAGCCCAGGGGGTCTGTCTGCAGAGTCCGTGCTCACAGCCATCAAGCAAACTACTTCTGAAGAGTTTTTACACCTGCTCTTTTCTCTTCTGGAAATGTAAAATTGGCATTATTTGGGGGAGTGATGCTTAGATTATTGAGATATATTTTATAAGTGTTAGATCAAGCTTGACCTGACTATAGCTAAAAGTGTCTAAATGGATTGTTTTATTTAGACTCTCATCTTACTTTGAGTGGTTGTTATAGGAGGTGTCATTTATTCACCATTTATTCTTTGGGGCAGGTACTATGCCAAAGCTGTGATGCCATTTAATCCTTACAATGCCCTCAGAGTGGATTTGACCCTCACTTTACAAATGGTTGTAAGACTCACACAGCTGGGCAGAAGAGAGCTGTGATTCAAATTTAGGTCTGATTGAGGAGAGAGCCAGGATTCAAATACAATTCTGACTGGATTCAAATCCCATGTCATTAAAACCTACTGACTCCTCCCTACGCCTTCTCTGGAAAGAAAACTGAAATCCTACTTAGATCTATAGGGTGTGAATCACTATAGACTCTGACTGGAAATTCCAGGTGTACTGAGAGAAGTCCATCTCCGAGCTCAACAAGAGCCCTAAGAGCCAGATACACAAGTGAAGAGATGGGCTGGGCGCCAATCTCCATCTTGCTGCAGGCTCTCTGGACGGACCCCCGGGTCCCCACACCTGGCTTCCTGACCAGTTTCTTGAGTTGGCCTCCTCTGGCCGCCTGCCCAGTCCCTTGAGCTGGGACTGCTAGCTCTGACCAAGCGTCAGCTCTGACTTGCAACCTGAGCCAGCACCTGTCCACATACTTGCTCCTTTCCTGACTCAGGCCCCTGCCTCCTCCCCACTTGACCTTGCCTTGACAGTTGGCTTTGGCCTTGAACAGGTCTAAATCCCACTTCTGTCTTACTTCCCACCGTGGGCCTGTCTTCTCCCGACTGTGTTTCTCACTCTGCATCTCTGACCAATGACTTCCTGCTCCACAGAGGCTGACCCTCCAGTATCGATTGTGCAATCCCTTCTTCCTGAGGTCCTGACACTTGGTCCTACCATCAGCTGAGGGCCCATGGAATTACCTTTCTGACTTTTATACTGCCTGGGTGCTGTCCAGCCATACAGTCCGTCCCCGGGCTCCTCATCCTTCAAAACAGTATCATACTTGGATAGAGTTTCTGTGGCATAGATATCGTCATCTTCCTCTTCCAGGGCACCTACACCAAAAGCCTTTAAAAACAGAATTTCACACTGAGCAATTTCAGGTTTTTAGTGTATGCCTGCATTGAAGGATGAAGCTACTATAAGGATATGACTGATCAGACCACATTAGCACTTGGAGATCACCAAGATGGAAGTGAATGGGAGCCCCAGATTAACACATGGATCCTGGTCTTTTGGAAAACAATGACCAGAGGTGAATGTCCCGCCTCCTGTGCTGCAGCTATCCTCTAGGCTCAGCAGCAGCCATGGTCAGGGTCCCAGTGCAGGAAGAGAAGTGGAGAACGCACCCAAGCAGCAGTGCAGGGGGGGAAATGAGACCTCCAAAAGGAGAAAGGAAGAGTGTTCATCTACTGAGGTCAGGGTTGGTGACCAGGGTCTAAAGACCACTGCTACTCAAACGGCTGCAAAAGGAACTCCTAATCTTTGTAGGAAATGGCCAAGAACAAGTATCACTTTGTGATTAAAGGATTGGGTAAAAAAAAAAAAAAAAAAATGTATAGAAAAGAAAAGGATCTCTGAATCGATTTGAGAGAACAGGCAATCAGGAAAAGCTCTCCATCTCCTCAAAGGTCAAAACAAAGTCTCCCAGGTAAACCCTACACCCAAGTTCCTGACTTAGGGCTTGCAGCACTGGGAAAGAGTCAGAGAGGTAGTAAAACGTGGACCTGAATCTGGAGAGGCAAGCTGTGATTCAATTATTAATTAAATCAAAGAGGTAAGTGTGGTTTTCTGCTCAGCCCAGCAGGGGTGTGGGAAAGCAGGTCTCACACCTAGAAATGCACAAACTCCACCAAGAACATTAGGTCAGAGGATCACGTATTCAAATCAGGAGGGTATGTTTTAAATATCTTCAGACAAGCTCTTAAGGAAAATACACACCCTTTCAGATCTTCATTTAGTCAATTAATAATGAGTGCTTACTATGGGGCGAGGGCTTCGAAGGTGGCTCTAGTGATAAAGAACCCACCTGCCAATGCAGGAGACATACGAAATGTGGGTTCAGTCCCTGGGTGGGAAGATCCCCTGGAGGAGGGCATGGAAACCCACTCCGGTATTCTTGTCTGGAGAATCCCATGGACAGAAGAGCCTGGTGGGCTATAGGCCATGGAGTCGCAAAGGATCGGACACGACTGAGCCGGCATCACTTCGCAAGCACTTTACCATGCATGCACTAGGTGGGCAAGAACACTGGAGTGGATGCCATTTCCTTCTCCTACATGCAGCACAGGCACAACATGACAAGAATTCTTCTTTGTCAGTGATTCCCTGTCTATAAAACAGAAAACACTTTTACCTGGCCTGAAATTCCCAATTTTCTTCCTTTATTCACACCAATGTCTCCAAGAAGATTGCTGGTCTCTTCGGGTCCCCCACTAAAAAGATTAAAATGTTCTCCTGAGGTTCCAAACAGCGCTTGGTGGGGATCCAGGCCCTTGTAAGCCAGTCCATGTACATTATCTTTGGGTGTGAAATCCACGGGTGTGACATCCTTGGGTGCAAAGGTCACATTTTCTGGCACGTAGTCATCATCTTCATCCTATTTTCAGTGTTTAAAAAGTGGAATGCAGGTGAGTCACCGCTTGGCGCAAAGCCTGTAAATTACCATTTTCAAACACCACGATTCGTTCCCCAGACAAGAGTAAGCATGCTTTCGTTTCTGCTATCACAGATCACTACATCAAGTCCCCGAACAAGTGACACTGACACAAACAACTCCATACTTTGTAACCTCTTTTTTTTTTAAATTGAAGTACAGTTGATTTACAATGTTATGTTAGTTCCAGGTATACAATAAAGTGATTCAGTTTAATAACATATATCTTTTTCAGATTTCTTTTGCATTATAGGTTATTTCAAGATATTGAATACAGTTCCCTGTGCTATACAGTAGGTCCTTATTGTGAGCAACTAAGCACACACACACACACACACACAGTGTATACATTTTAATGTCAAACTCCCAATTTATCTCCCCCTTGGCCCCATCACTTTCTCCTTTGCTAATCATAAGCTTGTTTTCTATATCTGTGAGCCTATTTCTGACAAACAATTCCATTTTAAGAATCTGAACAGACTGGGGGCATCAACGGGGCTGGCATGCTGCTGAATGCATTATCTGGCATAATGAGGACAGTTTTAGGGTATGGGTATTTCCCTGTAATAGGTGGGACTGATTTCTAAAATTTTCTGACCTTAAATTTCACATTCGTAAAATAACAGGTGCTATGTGCCAAACTGAAGGTCAATCGTTCTATACAATACCTCAGATCCTTCAGAGCCTCCAGGGGGCAATGCACAGCCATAGATTTTGACTCCAGGATCTATCAAAGAGATTTCAAATGCATTAGCCAGGCGTGACCAGAACTATGGAAAGCTGATTCACTGATACACTTCAGAGGAGGATGGCTGAGCCTGTAAGAGGTGCTCCAGCTTTAGAGTCGGGCACTCATCGCTCGGGTATTCCACTAGCTCCTGCCCCACCGGCACTGTGGCCACAACGCACACAGTGACGCACCACGACTGCCCAGAACCACAGGGAACCAGGAAGAAAGCATTGCTTCCTCTAAGAGTTCAGTCTGGCTGGGGAGACCATGGGACAGGAATAAACAGAAAATAACCATGTTAAGCTACAACACTGTTTTGGCAAAGGTAGGAAACAAGAACTTTTCTAGGCTGCTGGTGGGAATGTAAAATAGAACAATCCTGCCAGAAAGTTATCTTGCACTACAGGCGAAAAACCTTAAAATATGTGCACATCACTTGACCCAGCAATCTTATTGCTAGAAACAGATAGTCATCAAAAATGTATGCTAAAGGGACTTCCCTGGTGGCCCAATGGCTAAGATTCCACGCTCCCAATGCAGGGTGCCTGGGTTCAAGCCCTGGTCATGACATTAGATAATACACACTGTAACTAAGAGTTCACAGGCCCCAACTAAAGATCCCACATGCTGCAATGAAGATCAAATATCCCGAGTGCCATAGCTAAGACTCAGCATAGCCAAATAAATAAATAATTTTGAAAAAAAAAAAAAGTCTGTGTGGCACAACTAAGAGTTTGCATGCCACAGCTGAGGCAGCAAGGATCAAGGATCCCACATGCCCCATGTGGGACCTGGCACAGCCAAGTAAATATTTTTTAAAAGTACGCTGCAGAATTAATAGTAATCAATATACATACCAGGTTTCTGTCGGCGTGGTCTTCTCTTTATTCGAGGACCAATTCCTTGTCCTTCCTTCCAACCCATTTTTCTTAGCAATTCAAAACCAACAGATAATCTAGGATATCAAGGTACCAACAATGAATCTTTTAAAACACCAAGGAACAGCAGGAAACAAGCAACTCATGTATCTGCCATGCCTGAGCCCTTCTCCCATCCCTGTTAGGACTGCATGGCCCTGCTGTTCTCACCACAGCAGACTGAACTTGAGGAAGTCCATCAGATGCCCC
Source organism: Tragelaphus eurycerus (assembly GCA_935064755.1). Taxonomy (NCBI): domain Eukaryota; kingdom Metazoa; phylum Chordata; class Mammalia; order Artiodactyla; family Bovidae; genus Tragelaphus; species Tragelaphus eurycerus. Next base: position 14,182,553 of record CAKXYN010000020.1, read on the forward strand.
CTCTCCCAGGGCTTTGGGACAGGCACACAGATGCCAAGCATGTGGCCTGGGAAGCCATGATGGTCTGAGGCTGCCAAATCAGGCCACATGCCCAGGAGCAGAATAAGGAGGTATGCAGAATGGGAGAGTAGAATGAGGAGAGAGCCCTTAAAATTGTGAGGCAGGGAGTCAGAGGGAAGCCACACCAGCTCCTAACAGCTCTGCAGCCTCCAGTAACACAGCCAGTGACTAGAGTTCTAGAGTATGCCATGTAGTAACAGCACAAGGTCCTTTTAGCAAAACCCCCTTTTGTACTCAAGCTAGGCTAAGAGGGCTTCTCCTACTTGCAGTCAGATTAACCTTAATTAAGATTATCATCGTGCAAAATGCCAGGCTGGATAAATCACAAGCTGGAATCAAGATTGCCAGGAGAAATATCAACAGCCTCAGACATGCAGATGATACTACTTTAATGGCTGAAAGTGAAAAGGAACTAAAGGGCCTCTTGATGAGGATGAAAGAGGAGAGTGAAAAAGCTGGCTTAAAATTCAACATTCAAAAAACGAAGATCATGGTATCCAGTCCTATCACCTCATGGCAGATAGATGGGGAAAATGTGGAAACAGTCTCTGATTTCATTTTCTTGGGATCCAAAATCAATGCGGATGGTGACTGCAGCCATGAAATTAAAAGATGCTTGCTCCTTGGAAGAAAAGCTATGACCAACCTAGACAGTATATTTTAAAAAGACATCACTTTGCCAACAAAGGTCCATCTAGTCAAAGCTATGATTTTTCCAATAGTCATGTATGGATGTGAGTGTTGGACCATAAAGAAGGCTGAGCACCAAAAAATTGATGCTTTCAAACTGTGGCTCTGGAGAAGACTCTTGAGAGTCCCTTGGACAGCAAGGAAATCAAACCAGTCAATTCTAAGGGAAATCAATCCTGAATATTCTTTGGAAGGACTGGTGCTAAAGCTGAAGCTCTAATACTTTGGCCACATGATGCAAAGAGCCAACTCGCTGGAAAAGATTGAGGGCGAGAGGAGAAGGTGGGTAATAGAAGATGAGATGGTTGGAAGGCATCACTGACTCAATGGACATGAGTTTGAGCAAACTCAGGGAGATAGTGAAGGACAGGGAAGCCTGGCGAGCTGCAGTTCATGGGGTTGCAAAGGGGACATGACTGAGCGACGGAACAACAAGATTATCATACATGGGCAAGGCAGTGATGCCAAGATCAGAGAAGTCAGAATTAAATTCTTCTAGGGATGTCCCTGGTGTTCCAGCAGCTAGGACTCTGAGCTCCCAATGCAGGGGACTGGTTTCCATCTCTGGTTAGGGAACGAGATCACACATGCCACAACCAAAGATCCCACAGTGAGTGTGTTAAAGTCGCCCAGTCGTGTCCTACTCTTTGCGACCCCATGGACTGTGCTGTCCATGGCATTCTCCAGGCCAGAATACTGGAGTGGGTAGCCTTTCTCTTCTCCAAGGGATCTTTTCGATCCAGGGATCGAACCCAGGTCTCCTGCATTGCAGGCAGATTCTTTACCAGCTGATCTCACAAGCTGCAACTAAAAGAGCCTGCATGCCAAGATCAAGGGTCCTGGAAGCCTCAACCAAGACCCAGTGCAGCCACATAAATGGATTAATTACAAAAAAAATCCTTCTTACTTTGCTGGTGTTATCAGGTCATCAAGCAGAGTGGCTCCAGGAATAGGGGCAGTAGCCGCTGCTAACTGCCGGGCCTTTTCTCGTATCCGATCTTTGGTTTTAGAAGCAAAATCGTCTGTGGTAACGATCGATTTAGGTGCTATCCCAAATTCACTAAGATCCTTAAAAAAAAAAAAACAGAATTACTCACATTATTTGGAAAGTAATTAAGTATGATACATCACATGGCTTTATTTCTCTGAAAAAAAAATGTTAAAACTATGTAACTGAGTTAAGGATCAGCAGAGAAGCTGATTTTCACAGTGATTCTGGATAAGTTAAGGCCAGCGGCCAACGACAAAGCTGCTTGACAGTGGCTGCTCAGTGAAGCCACTACAGGCAATGCCACGCTAGGAGGACAGGAAGTAAGGGCTGTGTTGTTTGTTCTTCTTGGACAATATCTCAAAGGTCAGTGTGAAGGGGCTAATCTTAGAGTCGCAGTCAGCAAGTATTCAGGAGCACCTCTGTGCCAGGCTTAGTGTCAGGAGCTTTTGCATTTACTGAAGCAGTTACCGTCAGTAGCCTGTCCAATAACCAAGGCCCTTTCCTCTTTCCCCACAGAGCCCTGAGGCTGTCCAGGCAGCAGCCTTGCTCTGAGCCACCGTGCACTTCAGGACTGGTGTCTCTGGTGGGGTACGGAGGGTTCAGGAGGGGGGCGGTGGTTCATGTCTTATCTAAGCCAGGCATTCAGATCCCATTTTCCCTGCCAGGGACTGCTTTAAGAATGGGTATAAACGAATCCACCAGAGCAGATGTGAGGGAAAATCCACCAGATGGTTTCTTTGCTCTCAAGAAAAGATTCCAAGAAGAAAGTCCTCCTTCCACTGGGTAACGTCATCACAAATGTGCCACCTCAAACTACCACAGCTACCTCACAACGGCAAAGAGAGCTCGTGTAAGGGCAAGCTGACGTGCAGAAGATTACTAAGAACCTGGGACCCTGCTGACATCCAGACTTGTTTCATTAGATATGCTTCCTCACAGATTATGCAGGTCAAACAGGAAAAAGGCCACCCCTGGCCTTTCACCTGCAGCCCAAAGCATGCCCAAATAAGCACTTCACTTAATCTTTATCACAAATGAACCCTTGAATAGGTTTTAAAGAATAGGTTTAATTTTACAAGAAAACAGAGCCCAACCTTTGGGCTGCAGGACCACTCTAGAACCCCTCACTGTTTACCCTAAGAAGCTGGCGGTCATGGTCGCTTTAATGAGACACACAAATGCCTGCATGGGACTTCCTTTCACTCCTTTCTCCAGTCATTTACTCCTCCTTAAACAGCAGTATGGCATCACCAACTCAATGAACATGAGTTTGGGTGAATTCTGGGAGTTGGTGATAGACAGGGAGGCCTGGCGTGCTGCGGTTCATGGGGTCACAAAAAGTTGGACACAACTGAGCGACTAAACTGAACTGAACTGAAACAGCAGTATGTGTTTTAGGAGTCTCTGTGGAAGGCTATGGACTCTGTGGAAGGCTAGCAGACGTTGCACTTTTGGGTCAATTGAGGCATTTTCAATTAAATTTGCCAATATATGACCTTCTCCTACACTCTCGACTGGCACCAGCCTGTTCAGGCACTACACCAATGAACGAGAATCCATTCATGTACAGGGCACTATAAAGTCCAAATATCGAAAAGATAAAATCTTACAAAGAGGAGATTGTACACTGGACTTTCTAGGAAGAGAGAAGGTGCTACAGTAACCACCCATCCACATCCCACTGGCAAAGTGGTAGTTATAGTTCTGCACACCCACCTCTTCATCCATAAAATCTTCGGGACCAAGAACAGACTTGTCTGCTCTGTTCTGTCGTGAAGACACGAAGGAAGAGGGTGTCCATCCTTGAAAGAAAAGAGTTTAGAACATTATAATCATAGATGGTATTTTGGTTTATGACTAAATAACTAAATAACACATACGGAATTGAAACCTCCAATAAGTTCTCAGTGACTTCTCAGCTCACTGCTTACATAGACACAATTAGGCCACACAAACTTATTAATTTCCAAGTGCCATGTTGTCAGAACTTAGGGGATACAGTGAGAAATTCTTCTTTCCCCAGAAGAATTTGCAACCAAGAGAAATCAAATTATACACTGAAACTTAAACAAGGGGTTGGACACGACTGAGTGACTGAACTGAACTGAGATGATTGAACGAGAGAACTCCAAAGACTTAGAGGAACATGGAGCCACAACATGGCAGGAGCCTGGATTCCTGAGCCAGCAATTCAAAAGGAGGCTCCCAGAAGAGTCATCAGAGTGAGAATACATACTCTCTTACTCTCTTATGTGCAGGAACCCTTCATCTTTGAGTCCTCAGCTCAGAGCTCTGTGCCTGGAGCATAGCGGGATCATCAGAACACCTGATGGTTGAGTGGATGAAAAGCTGCATGGATAAACAGAGTTCAGGCCCTGAGCCTTTGGAGTGGGAGCACTGATTCCAAGATCCTAGCACTGATTCCAAGATCCTAGACTACTTGAGAACTAACCCTAGGGAGTATCAAATAGTGAGAACTCACACAAAGGAAACCACTTGAATACAAGAGCCGGCATCAGCCAACCACCAGTAGCACCCTGTGCAGGACGCCTCATCTAAACTACAAAGAAAACAAAAATACAAACCAAATCATCAGCAGACAGGATTACCACCTCCCTCAGCCTTGGTCATCAGAGAAAAAACAAACAAAAACTCAGTACAAATCTCATACTATACAAGCTTACACAAACCACTGGACCAACTTTAGGAGGGCAGAAACCAAAAGGAAGAAAGAATTCAACCTTGAAGCCTGGGAAAAGGAGACCGCAAACACAATAAGTTTAAAAAAATAATAATGAAAAGGCAGAGAAATGCCACACAAATGAAGGAACAAACTAGAAGCACAGAAGTCCAAATAAATGAAGAGGAAATAGGCAAACTATCTGAAAAAGAATTCAGAATAACGACAGTAAAGATGATCAAAAACCTTGAAAACAAAATGGAGAAAATGCAAGAATCAATTAACAAAGACCTAGAAGAATTAAAGAACAAACATGCAGAAACAAACAAACAGCACAATTATTGAAATTAAAAATACTCTAGAAGGAATCACGGGGAAGGCAATGGCACCCCACCCCAGTACTTTTGCCTGGAGAATCCCATGGACGGAGGAGCCTGGTAGGCTCTGGTCCATGGGGTCGCTAAGAGTCAGACGCGACTGAGCGGCTTCACTTTCACTTTTCGCTTTCATGCATTGGAGAAGGAAATGGCAACCCACTCCAGTGTTCTTGCCTGGAGAATCCCAGGGACAGGGGAGCCTGGTGAGCTTCCGTCTATGGGGTCGCACAGAGTCGGACACGACTGAAGCGACTTAGCAGTAGCAGCAGAAGGAATCAATAGCAGAATATCTGAAGCAGAAGGACAAATTGGTGACCTGGAGGATAAAATGGTGAAAATAATTTCTGAAGAACAGAATAAAGTAAAAAGAATGAAAAGAATTGAGAACAGTCTCAGAGACCTCTCCAACAATATCAAACACACCAACATTCGAATTACAGGGGTCCCGAGAAGAAGAGGAAAAGAACAGGTATGAGAAAAATTTCAAAGAGATTACAGTTGAAAAATTTCCCAACATGGAAAAGAAAGAGTCAATCAAGCCCAAGAAGCACAGAGAGTCCCATACAGGATAAACCCAAGGAAAAACACAACAAGACACATACTAATCAAACTAACAAAAACTAAACACAAAGAAAGAATATTAAAACCAGCGAGGGAGAAGCAACAAGTAACATACAAGGGAAACCCATACACTCAACAGCTGATCTTTCAGCAGAAACTCTGCAGGCCAAAAGGGAATGGCAGTATATATTTAAAGTACTGAAAGGGAAAAATCTACCCCCAAGATTACTGTACCTGGCAAGGATCTCATTCAAAATTGATGGAGAAATAAAAAGCTTTTCAGACAAGCAGAAGTTAAGAGAACTCAGTACCACCAATCCAGCTTTACAACAAATGTTAAACGGACTTATATAGTCAAAAAATATAAGAGAAGAAAAAAGATCTACAAAACCAACCCCAAACAATTAAGAAAATGGCAATAAGAACATAAATATCAATAATTATTTTCAATGTAAATGGATTAAAAGCTCCAACCAAAAGACACAGACTGGCTGAATGGATACAAAAACAGGACCCATATATATGCTGTCTATAAGAAATCCACTTCAGACCTCAAGATACATATAGACTGAAAGTGAGAGGATGGAAAAATATATTCCATGCAAATGGAAGCAAAAGAAAGCTGGAGTAGCAATCCTCATATCAGACAAAGTAGACCTTAAAATAAAGAAGATTAAAAGAGATAAGGAAGGACACTAAATAAATAATGATCAAGAGATCCAAGAAGAAAACGTAACAATTCTAAATATCTATGCACCCAACATAGAAGCACCTCAGTACATAAGACAAACACTAACAGACATAAAAGGAGAAATTGACAGTAACACAATAATAGTAGGAGACTTTAACACCCTACACACCAATGGACAGCTCATCAAAACAGAAAATTAATAAGGAAACACAAGTCTTAAATGATACATTAGATGAGACGGATTTCCTTGATATCTTCAGGACATTCCATCCAAATGCAGAAGAATACACCTTCTTCTCAAGTGCATATGGAACGTTTTCCAGGAGACATCATCACATCATGGGTCACAAATCAAACCTCAGTAAGTTTAAGAAAAGTGAAATCATATCAAGCATCTTCTCCAACCACAATGCTATGAGACTAGATATCAATTACAAGAAAAAAACTGTAAGAAACACAAACACATGGAGATTAAACAACACATTTCTAAGGAACCAGCAGGTTACTGAAGAAATCAAAAGGGAAATCAAAAAATTTCTAGAAACAAATGACAATGAAGACATGACAACTCAAAACCTATGGGATGCAGGAAAAGCAGTTCTAAGAGGGAAGTTCATAGCAAAACAATCCTACTTCGAGAAACAAGAAAAACATCAAATAGACAACCTAACTTTACACCCAAAACAACTGGAAAAAGAAGAACAAAAAAAAACCCAAAATTAATAGAAGGAAATAAATCATAAAGGTCGAAGCAAAAATAAATTTAAAAGAAATGAAAGAAACAATAATAAAGATTAATAGAACTAAAAGCTGATTCTTTGAGATGATAAACAAAATTGACAAACCTTTAGCCAGACTCATCGATAAAAAAAGAGACGAATCATATCAACAAAATTAAAAATGAAAAAGGAGAGGTTACAACAGACAATGCAGAAATACAAAGTATTATCAGAGACTATTATGAACAACAATATGGCAATAAAATGGATAACCTGGAAGAAATGGACAGATTCTTAGAAAAGGTCAATCTTCCAAGACTGAACCAGGAAGAAATAAAAATTATGAACAACCCAATTACAAGCACTGAAATTGAAGCTGTGATCAAAAATCTCCCAAAAAACAAAAGCCCGGGACCAGATGGCTTCACAGGAGAATTCTATCAAACATTTATAGAAAAGCTAATGCCTATCCTTCTAAAACTCTTTCAAAAGATTGCAGAGGAAGGAACACTTCCAAACTCATTCTACAAGGCCACCGTCACCCTGATACCAAAACCAGAAGACAACTCAATAAAAGAAGAGTGCAGGCCAATATCACTGATAAACATAGATGCAAAAATCCCCAACAAAATTGTAGCAAACAGAATTCCGCAACACATCAAAAAGCTCATACACCATGATCAAGTTGGGTTTATTCCAGGAACACAAGGATTCTTCAATATACACAAATCAACCAACGTGACACACCACACTAACAAAGTGAAGGATAAAAACCATGTGACCATCTCCGTAGATGCAGAGAAAGCCTTTGACAAAGTTCAGCACCCATTTATGATTAAAATTCTTCAAAAAATGGGCACAGAAGGAACCCATCTCAACATAGTAAAGGCTGTATATGATAAGCCCACAGCAAACATTATTCTCAATGGTGAAAACCTGAAAGCATTCCCCCTACGATCAGGAACAAGACAAGGGTGTCCACTTTCACCACTATTATTCAACGTAGTTCTGGAAGTCCTAGCTATAGCAATCAGAGAAGAAAAAGAAATAAAAGCAATCCAGATTGGGAAAGAAGTAAAGCTCTCACTGTTTGCAGATGACACGATGCTATACATAGAAAACCCTAAAGATAGTATCAGAAAATTACTAGAGCTAATCAGTGAATTTCGCAAAGTTGCAGTATACAAAATCAATACACAGATATCACTTGCATTTCTATATACTAACAATGAAAAATCAGAAAGAGAAATTAAGGAATCAATCCCATTCACCACTGCAACAAAAAGAATTAAATATCTAGGAATAAACTTGCCTAAGGAGACAAAAGAACTGTACACAAAAATTATAAGACACTGATGAAAGAAATCAAAGACAACATAAACAGATGGAGAGATATTCCATGTTCCTGGGTAGGAAGAATCAATATTGTGAAAATGACTATACTACCAAATGCAATCTACAGATTCAGTGTGATCCCTATCAAATTACCAATGGCATTTTTCACAGAACTAGAACAAAAAATTTCACAATTCATAAAGAAATAAAAAAGACCTCAAATAGCCAAAGCAGTCTTGAGAAAGAAGAATGGAGCTGGAGGAATCAACCTTCCTGACTTCAGATTATACTACAAAGCTACAGTCATTAACACAGTACGGTACTGGCACAAAAACAGAAATCTAGACCAACAGAACAAGATAGAAAGCCCAGAAATAAACCCATGCACCTACTGGTACCTTATTTTTGACAAAGGAGGCAAGAATATACAATGGAGCAAAGGCAGCCTTTTCGATAAATGGTGCTGGGAAAACTGGACAGCTAGGAGTAAAAGAATGAAATTAGAACACTTCCTAACACCATATACAAAGATAAACTCAAAATGGATTAAAGACCTAAATGTAAGACTTGAAACGATAAAACTCTTAGAGGAAAACATAAGCAGAACACTCGATGATATAAATCAAAGCAAGATCCTCTATGACCCACCTCCTAGAGTAACGGAAATAAAAACAAAAGTAAACAAGTGGGACCTGATTAAACTTAAGACCTTTTGCACAGCAAAGGAAACTATAAGCAAGGTGAAAAGACAATCCTCAGAATGAGAGAAAATAATAGCAAATGAAACAACTGACAAAGGATAAATTTCCAACATATACAAGCAGCTCATACAACTCAATACCAGAAAAACAAACAACCCAATAAAAAGTGGGAAAAAGACCTAAACAGACATTTCTCCAAAGAAGACATACAGATGGCTGACAAACACATGAAAAGATACTCAACACTACTCATTATTAGAGAAATGCAAATCAAAACCACAATGAGATATCACCTCACACCAGTCAGAATGGCCATCATCAAAAAGTCTACAAACAATAAATGCTTGAGAGGGTGTGAAGAAAAGGGAAAGCTTTTGCACTGCTGGTGGGAATGTAAACTGATACAGTCACTATGGAAGATGGTATGGAGATTCCTTAAAATACTAGGAATAAAACCACCATATGACCCAGCAATCCCACTCCTAGGCATATACCCTGAGGAAACCAAAATTGAAAAAGACACATGTACCCCATTGTTCACTGTAGCACTATTTACAGTAGCTAGAACATGGAGGCAATGGCACCCCACCCCAGTACTTTTGCCTGGAAAATGCCATGGACGGAGGATCCTGGTAGGCTCCAGTCCATGGGGTCGCTAAGAGTCGAACACGACTGAGCGACTTCACTTTTACTTTTCACTTTCATGCATTGGGGAAGGAAATGGCAACCCACTCCAGTGTTCTTGCCTGGAGAATCCCAGGGACGGGGGAGCCTGGTGGGCTTCCGTCTATGGGGTCGCACAGAGTCGGACACGACTGAAGCGACTTAGCAGCAGCAGCAGAACGTGGAGGCAACCTAGATGTCCATCAACAGATGAATGGATAAAGAAGCTGTGGTATATATACACAATGGAATATTGCTGCTGCTGCTGCTAAGTCGCTTCAGTTGTGTCCGACTCTGTGCGACCCCATAGACAGAAGCTCACCAGGCTCCCCTGTCCCTGGGATTCTCCAGGCAAGAACACTGGAGTGGGTTGCCATTTCCTTCTCCAATGCATGAAAGTGAAAAGTGAAAGTGAAGTCGCTCAGTCGTGTCCGACTCTTAGCGACCCCATGGACTGGAGCCTACCAGGATCTTCCGTCCATGGGATTTTCCAGGCAAAAGTACTGGGGTGGGGTGCCATTGCCTTACTCAGACATAAAAATGAATGCATTTGAGTCAGTTCTGATGAGGTGGATGAACCTAGAACCTATTATATATACAGAGTGAAGTGAGTCAGAAAGAGAAAGAGAAAAAGTCATATTCTAACGCAGATATCTAGAGAAATGATGTTGAAGAATTTATTTACAGGGCAGCAATGGAGAAACAGACATAGAGAAAAGACTTATGGACATGGGGAGAGGGGAGGAGAGGGTGAGATGTATGGAAAGAGTAACATGGAAACTTACACTACCATACATAAAACAGATAGCCAACAGGAATTTGCTGGATGGCTCCGGAAACTCAAACAGGGGCTCTGCATCAACCTAGAGGAGTGGGATGGGGCGGGAGATGGGAGGGAGGTTCAAAAGGGAGGGGATATATGTATACCTATGGCTGATTCATGTTGAAGTCTGACAGAACACAACAAAATTCTGTAAAGCAATTATTCTTCAATAAAAAAATGAATTAATAAAAAAGGAAAGTTAAACAGTGAAAGGAACCCAACTAGATCTGAGAAGAAAGATGTAAGATCACCTTAAAAGGAAGGACATCTCTGAGACCACCAGGATAACAAAATACACTAATATATCAAGGGGCTTACCTGGTGGCTCAGCAGTGAAGACTCTGCCTGCAATTTGGGAGCCGCAAGAGACACGGGTATGAGCCCTGTGTTAGGGAAGATCCCCTGGAGGAGAGCATGGCAACCCACTCCGGTATTCTTGCCTGGAGAATTGTGTGGACAGAGGAGCCAGGCAGGCTACAGTCCACTGGGTTGCAAAGAGTTAGACACGACTGAAGCAACTTAACACGCACACTAACATATCAAAGAAACACTACATCAGGTGCATTAGTCAGCCATGAAAGGGTGCAACCTGGTTAGTCTAAGGGTGGGTTTCCCTGGTGGCTCAGACCATAAAGGATCTGCCTGCAGTGCGGGAGACCTGGGCTCAATCCCTGGGTCAGGAAGATCCCTTGGAGGAGGAAATGGCAACCCACTCCAGCATTCTTGCCTGGAGAATCCCATGGACAGAGGAGTCTGGTGGGGTATAGTCCGTGGGGTCGCAGAGAGTCAGACACGACCGAGCAACCTAGCACAGCACAGTCTAAGGTCAGCAGTGGCCATCCATACCAGGCCCCCAACTCCATCAAATTCCCGAGTCCTACAACTAACACTCCTGTTTCCCACTCATGGTTACCAAGCCTGTGCCATGCCTACAGAGAGAAATTGCACTGGAGGTCAAATTTATCCAGAACCCTCTAAGATAAACTGTTTTTAATTTTCTCTCATGTCCTTTCTGACTTCCTGCCAGAGTCTTGAGGAGCTGAGGAGTATGGAGCAGATCTATACCCAGTATGTGGACGGGGCAGGCTTCCAGGACAATTTGGGAGAAACTCCAGGAGAGTGAAGGTCAGCTCTCCCAGGGAATACACTGGGCCCGGCAGCTTCCCCATTTTGGATTCCTACAGTCTTTGCCCTGTAGCTGCACAGTGCTTGAATCTGTCACTCCCAAAGGTAAGGAGATATTCCAGCATATTAACATATCACAGTCTATCTGTGAAGACTAATCATTTGAGCTGGTCTTACTTTTTAATTATAATATACATACAGCCATAATTATAACCATCAGTAGAGTACTCATATATTTCTTTCTTCACAAGCCCTACTGACATTTTTAACATTTTATAAATATGTGTCTTTAATAGTGCCTTAGTTATCTAATTCTGCTTTTCATAATAATAAGGCTGAACATTCTATGTAGCATTTCTGGAGTAAACTGTTCAAATACTTTGATCATTTGCTCACTGAATTGATCTTTATACATTCTTGATATTGAACTTTAAACCATCTTATTTACCCTGATTATTTTTCTTACCTGCTTTCTACCTTCCACTTTCTTGTATTGCTTTCCATCTTTATTTTACTATCATTGTTGTGTATGAGTAGTTTTTAAAGAAAATCTATGACAGATTTGGCTCATCTTGTTCTTAATAATTGCTTGTTCTTAATAATTGCTAATGAGTTAACCAGTCATTTTAATTCATATTTGATATACATAAGTCATTTTCTTTCAGTTTCTCTGTTAAAACATTTTTAAAAACGTACATTAAACAGTACATTACGATGTTGCATAATGTAAAAAATTTGGTTGATTTTTCTTTTCTCCAGGTGGACAACATGTACTGACAAGTGACACTGTGGACGCCAGGGTCAGGACCTGCAGTGTCCTCACCCACAGGACAGCTGTGACACTTGCCCTCCTTAGGCAACAGTCAAGTAAGGTGATGGTGCCCTGAGTGACCGCGTGAGGCACTGCCCGAGGCGAGACACAGGAGAAACCAGAAGTCACCACCATCGTTTAATCACCTGGCTGTGCTGTGCTGTGCTAAGTCACGTCAGTCAAGTCTGACTCTCTGCGGCCCCAGGCACTGTAGCCCACCAGGCTCCTCTGTCCATGGAATTCTCCAGGCAAGAATAGTGGAGTGGGTTACCACGCTCTCCTCCCGGGGATCTTCCCAGCCCAGTGATTGAACCCTCATCTCTTAGGTCTCCTGTATTGGCAGGTGGGTTCTCTACCAGTGGTGCCACCTGGGAAGTCCAATTATCTGGTTAGGATGTATCTTTTTTTTTTAAGTCAAACCTTTTAAGTCAAAGGTTGTAATCAATAAACAACACACAAGTTCACTCTGGAAACATCCAAAGAACACAAACAACTACAGTATACTTACTGGGTTGGCCAACGCCTTTCCATTACACTGTGCAGGAAAACCCAAACAAACTTTTCAGCTAACTCTTTACTAACATGTTTTTTAAAGTTTATTTTATAAGGAGCATTGCTGGGGGTGGGGGTGAGGGGGGCAGAGGAGTGAAAATCGTATTATATTTCAATCACTTGCTTTAGCCATACAGTAGCTGTAATTAAGAAAATCCTACCTTCTTTTGAGCCAACAGTGTTGAAGTAACCAGCAGAGAAACCTCCACTAAAGGCTCCATGAAATCGTTTATACCTTCCTTTTTCATCTCTGACGGTCTGATCCTGAAGAGGAATTGGCTTCTTTGGTCTCTCACCTGAAAAAGAAAAAAATTTTTTTGAATGAAAGAGAAGGTGGTGGAAGGTTATACTGGATTTAGGGCAAAGATCACTGTTTCATTTATTTATTTTTTGGCCACGCCACACAGTTCACACAAGTTCAGTCCCCTGACCAGGAATCCAACCCAGGTCCCCTACAGTGGAAGCACCGAGTCCTACCCACTGGACTGCCAGAGAAGTCCCAAAGATCATTTCTTAAATATAATGAATTGTTTACTTCTTGTAGCTTCAAATATAATTCCAGTTGCTTTTCTTAGATTTTAATAGAGTATGTAGCTTAGAAAACAATATATTTTATCAATTAAAACAATATATTTAATATTTTATATATATTTTCATTTACAGTTCTAAGAAAAATTATAGATATCTCTTTTAATATTTATATTAGAAATATGTTTTAGCAAAAGTAGCCTGATTTTTCCACCAAGTTCCATTATGAAACTGAATTACACTGGGGCGAGGGTTCCAACCCATGGAGGTGAAACATGCTGGCAGCCAAGCAGGCAAGCTGCTGGAGTGGCACGGGGTGTGCAGAGGGTTATGGCACAGAGAAGCACTTCTACGTCTCTTCTGGAAGTTCATGGTATTCCTGGGTCCAGAATTTTCCCTCTGATATTGCCCATTTCCCCAAAGCTTACGTTTCCTTATTTCTGGAACTCTCTTGATTTCATAGTTTTGTTGTCGTTGTTTAGTTAAGTTGTGTCTGACTCTTTGCAACCCCGTGGACTACAGTTACTGTTCTTTAAATGTATTCCTTCTCCTACTTTGTCGGAAAGGGCTGAGTTGCTAAATCATACAAACTAGTGAGTGAGTGTTAGTACAGTCGTGTCGGACTCTTTGCAACCCCATGGTAGCCCACCAGGCTCCTCTGCCCATGGGATTCGCCAGGCAAGAATCCTGGAGTGGGTAGCCATTCCCTTCTCCAGGGGTCTTCCCAACCCAGGATCAAACCCGGGTCTCCTGCACTGCAGGCAGATTCTTCACCTTCTGAACCACCAGGGAAGTCCAACAAAATATCACACAAACAAAAAAGGAATTTAAAACATTTTAGCCCTTGGGCTTCTCTGGCTATCCAGTGGTTAAGACTCTGGGCTTCCATCCCTGGGGGCTCAGGTTTGCTCCCCTGTGGGAACTAAGATCCCATGTGACATATGTGTTTGTGTGCTTAGTCTCTCAGTTGTGTCTAACTCTTTATGACCCCATGGACTGTAGCCCACCAGGCTCCTCAGTCCATGATTTTCAGCCAAAAAAACCCAAACAAACAAAAATTTCAGCCTCACCTATGAATTCCCTATGTTTAAAGTTTCAGGTACCACAGCACAAAGTACTGCCTAATTTTATCAATTCCAAGAAAACGTCTGTATCTATTGAAAATAAAAAGTAACCATCAAGTTACTTTCAAACAGTCAATTCAGAAAGCAAGTTACATAGTAGTTAAGTGCTCCGAGTGGAGTCACAGCAAGCCCACCTTTACTAGCTCCGCGATTCTGTCATCTTAATCTCTCTGTGCCTCAACTTCCTCATCTGTAAAAAGAGATGACACTAATAGCAACATCTATTTCAAGAGTTGTTATGCAATTAGATCAGAAAATGCATGTAAAGCCCTTGGTAAAAAGAGGGACACACAAATAAATACCTTTAAAGTACCAGCGTCTATTGCTATTGGTAGTAGCAGCAGTCAGTACAGATGTGCGAGCTGGACAGTAAAGAAGGCAGAGCACCAAAGAACGATGCTCGAATGTGGTGGAGAAGACTAGAGTCCTTGGAAAGCAAGCCAGTCATTCTTAAAAGAAATCAACCCTGCATACTCCTTGGAAGGACGATGCTAAGCGAAGCCACAATTTTTGACCACCTGATGCAAACAGCTGACTCACTATAAAAGATCGAGAGGAAAGAGAAGGAGAAGGAGAAGAGGGTGACAGAGGAGAAATAGTTGGATGCCATCACCGACAATGGAGATGAACGGGCAAACTCTGGAAAATGGTGAGGGAGAGGGAAGCTGCAGCTGCAGTCCATGGGACTCAAAGAGCGGACACAACTTGGTGACTGAACACCAACAAAGTAGCAGCACATAGAGTAGGTAAGACATGTCCTAAGGCCCAGGGCACCTGTGACTGCAATAATTAAGCCAGTAACACTCTGGAAATGGAACAAAAAGTAAACAAGTATTTAGCCTCATAGTCCTAACACTAGCTACGGAGGCTTTAGGTCATTTCTAGAATATAACCACCCTCCTACTTGCCAGGTTTGTGACCTTGGGCAAGTTTCTGATTTCCTAAGCCCAGTCTCACGACTACAAAATTAGGGTAATAACTGAAACACCTTGTAGAATGGTACTAAGGATTAAAAACCACATGTGAGGAGCTGAGCACAGTCACTGGCCACAGCAAAGCTTGTTAGTATAAGTTAGAAAGTTCATTTCATCTAAAGAACTGAATCACAACTTGGCTCCCCCAGTCCATGATTTTCAGCATTTCTTAGAAATGCAGCCCACATGCTCCATTACACGTGCACCTGGCACGATTCCAGGCTAAGCTGGAGTGGCGCATCTGTGCTGGATAATTCCTAGGTAGGCGGGACTGACTTGTACACCACGGCATGGTTAGCAGCATCCCTAGCCTGTAACACTAGATGCCAGTAACACCCCTGTCCCAATAAAGCATGACAACCAAAAATGTCTCCAGACATTGCTAAAAGTCCCTTGGGGGGCAAATTCATCCCTAGTCAAGAACCACCAGGCTAAGGTGAGAGAGGACAGGTCCCACCAACTCAAAGTTCTGTCTTGCTTGGTTCTCCGGGTACCCTGAGCTGAAAACGGAGATGAGATTGGTCGACAACTAAGCAGAACCCAACAGCAGATGCTGGGGGCCACACAGTGTGGGAGCCACTGGGCTCCACGGGGCTCCTGAGCCAGAGGCACAACCTCTAATCACAGCACAAGAAAACTCCAGGAGGGAGTGGCATTTTAGGGAAGCCCTGTGATAATTATCACTGCTAATAATAACTAATCCTTTCCTTTCACACATATTATCTCATTTATCATACCCTGATAAGGATGCTCTGATTAAAGAAGTGCCTTAAGTTCCACAACCAATAAGCACAAAACTGAAATCAGATTTCAACTCAAGTCAGGGACGCAACCCATTCTGTCCTTTACTTGTCCCCCACCAGGAGTGTACTGAGAGTTTTCTGGAGGAAGCAGGTCTGTTCTAGACCTGGGTGTGGAAAACTAAACACAACTCCACTCCTGTTCCCAGGGCACTCAGAGTCCAGCAGAGGAGACCTGCGTGTATAGGAACTGCTCTGACAACGTGTTCAGTATTCTTGCCTTGAGAACCCCATGAACAGTATGAAAAGACAAAATGATAGGATACTGAAAGAGAAACTCCCCAGGTCAGTAGGGGCCCAATATGCTACTGGAGATCAGTGGAGAAATAACTCCAGAAAGAATGAAGGGATGGAGCCAAAGCAAAAAGAATATCCAGCTGTGGATGTGTCTGGTGATAGAAGCAAAGTCCGATGCTGTAAAGAGCAATATTGCATAGGAACCTGGAATGTCAGGTCCATGAGTCAAGGCAAATTGGAAGTGGTCAAACAAGAGATGGCAAGAGTGAATGTCAACATTCTAGGAATTAGCGAACTAAAATGGTCTGGAATGGGTGAATTTAACTCAGATGACCATTATATCTACTACTGTGGGCAGGAATCCCTCAGAAGAAACGGAGTGGCCATCATGGTCAACAAAAGAGTCCAAAATGCAGTACTTGGATGCAATCTCAAAAACGACAGAATGATCTCTGTTCGTTTCCAAGGCAAACCATTCAATGTCACAGTAATCCAAGTCTATGCCCCAACCAGTAATGCTGAAGAAGCTGAAGTTGAACGGTTCTATGAAGACCTATAAGACCTTTTAGAACTAACTCCCAAAAAAGATGTCCTTTTCATTATAGGGGACTGGAATGCAAAAGTAGGAAGTCAAGAAACACCTGGAGTAACAGGCAAATTTGGCCTTGGAACATGGAATGAAGCAAGGCAAAGACTAACAGAGTTTTGCCAAGAAAATGCACTGGTCATAGCAAATACCCTCTTCCAACAATACAAGAGAAGACTCTATACATGGACATCACCAGATGGTCAACACCGAAATCAGATCGATTATATTCTTTGCAGCCAAAGATGGAGAAGCTCTATACAATCAGCAAAAACAAGACCAGGAGCTGACTGTGGCTCAGACCATGAACTCCTTATTGCCAAATTCAGATTTAAATTGAAGAAAGTAGGGAAAACTACTTTCAGGTATGACCTAAATCAAATCCCTTATGATTATAGACCATTCAGGTATGACCTAAATCAAATCCCTTATGATTATACAGTGGAAGTGAGAAATAGATTTAAGGGCCTAGATCTAATAGATAGAGTGCCTGATGAACTATGGAATGAGGTTCGTGACATTGTACAGGAGACAGGGATCAAGACCATCCCCATGGAAAAGAAATGCAAAAAAGCAAAATGGCTGTCTGGGGAGGCCTTACAAATAGCTGTGAAAAGAAGAGAAGTGAAAAGCAAAGGAGAAAAGGAAAGATATAAACATCTGAATGCAGAGTTCCAAAGAATAGCAAGAAGAGATAAGAAAGCTTTCTTCAGTGATCAATGCAAAGAAATAGAGGAAAACAACAGCATGGGAAAGACTAGGGATCTCTTCAAGAAAATCAGAGATACCAAAGGAACATTTCATGCAAAGATGGGCTTGATAAAGGACAGAAATGGTAGGGACCTAACAGAAGCAGAAGATATTAAGAAGAGGTGGCAAGAATACACAGAAGAACTGTACAAAAAAGAGCTTCACGACCCAGATAATCATGATGGTGTGATCACTGACCTAGAGCCAGACATCCTGGAATGTGAAGTCAAGTGGGCCTTAGAAAGCATCACTACGAACAAAGCTAGTGGAGGTGATGGAATTCCAGTGGAGCTATTCCAAATCCTGAAAGATGATGCTGTGAAAGTGCTGCACTCAATATGCCAGCAAATTTGGAAAACTCAGCAGTGGCCACAAGATTGGAAAAGGTCAGTTTTCATCCCAATCCCAAAGAAAGGCAATGCCAAAGAATGCTCAAACTACCGCACAATTGCACTCATCTCACACGCTAGTAAAGTAATGCTCAAAATTCTCCAAGCCAGGCTTCAGCAATATGTGAACTGTGAACTTCCTGATGTTCAAGCTGGATTTAGAAAAGGCAGAGGAACCAGAGATCAAATTGCCAACATCCGCTGGATCATGGAAAAAGCAAGAGAGTTCCAGAAAAACATCTATTTCTGCTTTATTGACTATGCCAAAGCCTTTGACTGTGTAGATCACAATAAACTATGGAAAATTCTGAAAGAGATGGGAATACCAGACCACCTGATCTGCCTCTTGAGAAATCTGTATGCAGGTCAGGAAGCAACAGTTAGAACTGGTCATGGAACAACAGACTGGTTCCAAATAGGAAAAGGAGTATGTCAAGGCTGCATACTGTCACCATGTTTATTTAACTTATATGCAGAGTACATCATGAGAAATGCTGGACTGGAAGAAACACAAGTTGGAATCAAGATTGCTGGGAGAAATATCAATAACCTCAGATATGCAGATGACACCGCTCTTATGGCAGAAAGTGAAGAGGGGCTAAAAGCCTCTTGATGAGAGTGAAAGTGGAGAGTGAAAAGGTTGGCTTAAAGCTCAACATTCAGAAAACGAAGATCATGGCATCTGGTCCCATCACTACATGGGAAATAGATGGGGAAACAGTGGAAACAGTATCAGACTTTGTTTTTCTGGGCTCCAAAATCACTGCAGATGGTGACTGCAGCCATGAAATTAAAAGACGCTTACTCCTTGGAAGGAAAGTTATGACCAACCTAGATAGCATATTCAAAAGCAGAGACATTACTTTACCAACTAAGGTTCACCTAGTCAAGGCTATGGTCTTTCCTGTGGTCATGTATGGATGTGAGAGCTGGACTGTGAAGAAGGCTGAGCGCCGAAGAATTGATGCTTTTGAACTGTGGTGTTGGAGAAGACTCCTGAGAGTCCCTTGGACTGCAAGGAGATCCAACCAGTCCATTCTGAAGGAGATCAATCCTGGAATCTCTTTGGAAGGAATGATGCTACAGCTGAAACTCCAGTATTTTGGCCACCTCATGCGAAGAGTTGACTCATTGGAGAAGACTCTGATGCTGGGAGGGATTGAGGACAGGAGGAGAAGGGGACCACAGAGGATGAGATGGCTGGATGGCATCACTGACTCGATGGATGTGAGTCTGAGTGACCTCCGGGAGCTGGTGATGGACAGGGAGGCCTGGCGTGCTGCGGTTCATGGGGTCGCGAAGAGTCGGACACGACTGAGCGACTGATCTGATCTGATCTAACAACGTGAAAGGCCCACAACATCAGTCACCCAGAGGCATTTACTCCATCAGTAAACAGTAAACAGAAGGTCTAAAAGGGGAAGGTAAGATGTTAAAGAAAGTAATACAGTCTGACTGGAAGGAAGCCATGGAATATGGAAGCAGGAGAGCAGATGGGGGCTTCCCTGGTAGTCCAGCGGTTAAGAATCTGCCTGTCAATGCAGGGGACACGGGTTCGATCCCTGCTCCAGGAATATCACACATGCTGTGGGGCCGCTGAACCCTTGCAACGCAACTACTGAGCCCATGCTCTAGAGCTCGTGCTCCGCAACAAGAGAAGCCACCACAATGAGAAGCTCCTGCACAGCAACAAAGAGTAGCCCCTGCTCGCTGCAACTAGAGAAAGCCCGCACACAGCAATGAAGACCCAGAACAGCCAAAACTAAATAAACACATACATAAGGACAGATGGTGCAGCAGCCATGGAACACAGCGCTGCAGGGTCCAGGTATGTCCTGTGGGTGACTGGGAGTCAAAGACAGTTTTAAGTGGGAGAATCACAGCACCAAGGAAGACCAAGTGAATGTATCTAAGGGAAGATAAGATAAGCCCCAAGGCCCCTTTCTTCCAGGCCAGAGCACCTATGTGTCTAAGAGTCTGTGTATACAGATCAGTAATTGTCTCTTCCTTTTTTTTTTTTTTTTTTTGAAGGTTCTGGTTTGTTTTTTTTTTTAATTGGAGTATAATTACTTTACAATGCTGTGTTAGTTTCTGTTGCACAACAATGTGAATCAGCTATTTATATATCAGATCAGATCAGATCAGTCACTCAGTCGTGTCCGACTCTTTGCGACCCCATGAACTGCAGCATGCCAGGCCTCCCTGTCCATCACCAGCTCCCGGAGGTCACCCAGACTCACACCCATCAAGTCAGTGATGCCATCCAGCCACCTCATCCTCTGTCGTCCCCTTCTCCTCCTGCCCTCAATCCCTCCCAGCATCAGAGTCTTCTCCAATGAGTCAACTCTTCGCATGAGGTGGCCAAAATACTGGAGTTTCAGCTTTAGCATCATTCCTTCTAAAGAAATTCCAGGATTGATCTCCTTCAGAATGGACTGGTTGGATCTTCTTGCAGTCCAAGGGACTCTCAAGAGTCTTCTCCAACACCACAGTTCAAAAGCATCAATTCTTCGGCGCTCAGCCTTCTTTACAGTCCAGCTCTCACATCCATACATGACCACAGGAAAGACCATAGCCTTGACTAGGCGAACCTTTGTTGGCAAAGTAATGTCTCTGCTTTTGAATATGCTATCTAGGTTGGTCATAACTTTCCTTCCAAGGAGTAAGCGCCTTTTAATTTCATGGCTGCAGTCACCATCTGCAGTGATTTTGGAGCCCAGAAAAACAAAGTCTGACACTGTTTCCACTGTTTCCCCATCTATTTCCCATGAAGTGATGGGACCAGATGCCATGACCTTCGTTTTCTGAATGTTGAGCTTTAAGCCAACCTTTCCACTCTCCACTTTCACTTTCATCAAGAGGCTTTTTAGCCCCTCTTCACTTTCTGCCATAAGAGTGGTGTCATCTGCATATCTGAGGTTATTGATATTTCTCCCAGCAATCTTGATTCCAACTTGTATATATATAGGGTCACCAAGAATCGGACACGACTGACGTGACTTAGCATGAACACACACACACACCCAAGATTACAGTATCTGTATCAGCAAACACATCATCCCATATATATATATATATATATATATATATATATATATAAAAATCCCTCCCAAGCCCCCATCCCAACTCAGTAGGTCGTCACAGAGCACTGAGCTAAGCTTCACTGTCTTTAAGATTTTCTATTAGTGTGGATCATGTTTTACCTGGTAGGCTGCAGTCCATGGGGTCGCTAAGAGTCAGACATGACTAAGCAACTTCACTTTCTCTTTTCACTTTCATGCATTGGAGAAGGAAATGGCAACCCACTCCAGTGTTCTTGCCTGGAGAATCCCAGGGACGGGGAAGCCTGGTGGGCTGCCATCTAGGGGGTCACACAGAGTCGGACACGACTGAAGTGACTTAGCATAGCATAGCATGCTTTAAGTCTTTATTGAATTTGTTACAATATTGCTTGTTTTATGTCTTGGTTTTTTTGGCCCCAAGGCATGTGGGGTCTTAGCTGTCTGACCAAGGATCAAACCGACACCCTCTGCATTGGAAGGCAAAGTCTTTTAATCACTGGGCCATCAGGGAATCCTTTTACTGTCTCTTAACCAATAAAACTTTCTGTCAGGGCCAGCAACTTTAATTAAGTAATAGAGTCTCTCTCTACCAATGTTTGTCTAACCTGTCACTAAAGTTTCAAAGCAGGAGGTAAAAGTGGTTATTGGTCTAGTATGTTATATTGTAAAATGTAGTCACAGTGTGTTTTAACTTCAAAGTGCTTAGGTAACAATGAATCAGTCCTCAAAAACTTCTAGTGATGAGAAGTTAAAAGATTATTTTAGGCCAGGAAAAAAAAAAGTTCACTCTACTTCAAAAGACTGGCTAGATCATTAGGCTTCATTCCAGATTTTGTACACCATCAAAACAGGAAGAATTAGAAAAATGTAGATCAAACAGTTGATGACTTACAATATGTCACTTCACAAGGAAACAACCGTGAGCAGAAATATAGAAATGACCCAAACTCCTTCCTGACAGGCTATAATAACCTCCACCCATGCGTGTTTAACCCTTCCTTGTTCTGCATACCTAAATTCCAACCAGTTTTCAGGGGGTTCTATCCTGCCTTCTCAGGTTTCCCTGTTAGCTTGTGTAGGTTATTTCTTCTCTACTTGACATACTTTAGCGCTTGTGAATCACATACTTTTGTTTTCAACTAGATTCAAAACTCCTTGAATCAAGTACCTTTGTCAATAAATTCCTTGGGATCATGGGATGATGTGTTTGCTGATACAGATACTGTGATCTTGGGTGTGTGTGTATTCGTGCTAAGTCACGTCAGTCGTGTCCGATTCTTGGTGACCCTATGGACTGTAGCCCACCAGGTTCCTCTGTCCATGGGATTCTCCAGGCAAGAATACTGGAGCGGGTAGCCATTCCCTTCTTCAGGGGATCTTCTCGACCCAGGGATTGAACCCACATCTTCTGCCACTCCTGAATTGCTGATAGATTCTTTACCACTGAGCCACTGTGGAAACTCCATGCAATCTTAAATTGTATTAAAGAAATACAGCCTAAAATAAAGGACTCACCTAGTGATGCCCCACTTTACCCACACTCTGGTCCCATACTTGGAGAAAAGCTTTGACAAATTAGGGTTGAGGGGACTTTAAGCTGAATTTATTAGAGAACTGAGTGTGGTACAGAGATGTCTTAGAGGAAATGCAAGTAAAGTCGCTCAGTTGTGTCCGACTCTTTGCGACCCCATGGACTGTAGCCTACCAGGCTCCTCCCATTGGATTTTCCAGGCAAGAGTACTGGAGCCGGTTGCCATTTCCTTCTCCAGAGGATCTTCCCCACCCAGGGATCGAACCCGGGTCTTCCACATTGTAGGCAGACACGTAACAGTCTGAGCCACCAGGGAAGCACAGGAAATGCAAGGGGTGTCTTTAAATACATAAGAAGCTTTCAGTAGACTAGCATTTGTCTTTTGTACTCAGAGAATAGATACAGGGCCAGCATCTGGCAGAAGTTTCTAATGATTTGAACGTTTGTAGGGAATAAGAGGGTCATCAGTGGCTATGTCCCAGAAGTACAAACAAGCTGACAGGATGTGGTTGGGGTGGGAAAAAAGGAGTCTGCAAATAACTCCTGGCCCACCATTTTTCCTTTGTCTTCCTCCATGGGGCTAGCACTGGCATCAGTCCTTACTGGCTATTCAATACATACTTTACTGAACAAATCAAGTTATGAAGTGGATCAAACCAGAAACATGGAGGAGAATCTTGCTTCATCTTGCTGTCACCCCTACATTCCACCAGCAAGTTCGCGATCAGCTCTGCTTTCAAAGCACTCTCAACTCACCACTACTTACAGCCGCCACCATCATCGCCCTAATTTTGCTAATCTCCCTGCCTCACTTCTGCCCACCCCCAACTGGCCTACTCACAAAATCAAGGATAGAATAAACCTAAAAACATACATCCCTCCCTCGTGTAACCCCTCCCCCATGACTCTTCACACTTAGTATTAAAATCCAAACTCCCTGATCACACCAAGTAAGGTTCAACCCCCACCTCCTCCTGAGATCATCTTCTGCCAGCCTCGCCCGGGTGCTGTATGCTCCACCCACAACCGTCCGGCCTGTTCCTCAATTTGCCAAACTGGCTCCGACTTCAGAGCCTTTGCACTTGCCGTTCGCCTTGCCTAAAATGCTCTTCACCCAAATCTTCGTACCGTTGCTTCCTTTCTCTGTTTCAGGTCTGAACTCAAACGTCCTGTCCTAGGAAATACATAGCCTGACCACCGCTGCTCCCCTAACTCGGCTCTCACACGAACCTATTTGTCATCTTTCTATTTCCCATCCCTCCGGGCCTTTCATCCGTTCCTCCAAAACATAAGCACCCCGAAAGCACTGTGCACGCCTTTCTGGTCTCTGTTCCCAGAGCCCGTAGCACGCAAGCCTTTACCCCAGTGCCAGAAAAGGTCTGGCACAGGGTTGAGTGTTTTGGCCCCGAACCCTGGACCCCCAGCCTGTTTGTCAGAGGTCCTGGCGACGGATCTAGCCCGCACCTTCTTCCAGCGGCTCCAGGCCAGTCCCATAGCTGACCAAATCCTCGTCGCTGTCACTGTCCAGCGCCGCCATACTGCTCCCTTCCGGACTCCGCCCCCTTGCTACGGCGGCCTCAAGTGGCCAAATATTTTCCGCGCTTGTTTCTCTGCGAACTGCTAAGAGTTCTAAGCGCGAGTCGTGAAAAGTGCTGACTCCTCCAGGCAAGCTTCTTTCTTGGGATCTGCGCCTCGTGGTTCTCAAACCCATTTTGTTAGAGGCAGACCCCCGCAGGAGTTGCCGCGGAGGCTTTGGCTGCCACGACGGCACATCCTAACTGCACCAGGTGCCGGTCTGGAGGAGGCGCCTGGGAGAAAGTGGAACGCACCCGGCTGTCCGACAGCTGGTTCTCCATGAAATCTGCGCACCCCCACTGCTGCTACTGCTGCTGCTAAGTCGCTTCAGTCGTGTCCGACTCTGTGTGACCCCATAGACGGCAGCCCACCAGGCTCCCCTGTCCCTGGGATTCTCCAGGCAAGAACACTGGAGTGGGTTGCCATTTCCTTTTCCAATGCATGAAAGTGAAAAGAGAAAGTGAAGTCGCTCAGTCATGTCCGACTCTTCGCGACCCCATGGACTGCAGCCCACCAGGCGCACCCCCACACCCCTCCCCAAACCGGTCCAGACCCTTCCCCGACTTAACCTGCTGGCAGACTCTGTCAATGTGCGGGGAACTTGCCTCTACCCCGACACATGCGCGCGCTGTCTGAATACAACGCCCTTGTTGCTTTAGCCGCTTAGTCGTGTTCCACTCGTTGCCAACCCACGGACTATAGCCTGCCAGGCTCCTCTTTACGTATAACACCCTTAGGCTTAGTAAGTGTAGTCCCCTTCCAGACCACTGAAAGGATTCACAGGCAGGGGGATACCCTGATGCCCACGGGGAAGGTAGTTTGGGGCAACACTTGGTCAAAGAGAAAAATAAAAAATAAAACAGAGAAAGAGATCAAAAGAAAAGGAGAAAGAAGGTGGGGGTGTAGATGTGGAGCCCTATACCAAGGCCACAGATGCGCAGCCCTGCACCAATCTCATCTCCAGAACTGAGCTTCATAGCAACCGTTGACATGAGTCTCCCTGTTCTAAACCAGCCTACTCCCTGACATCATATTAGATAAAAATACCCACCCTATACCACTCTAACAAGTCACCTAACGCCACCCTCCAAAAGGGAGTTTTCTTTGTTTTGATGCTATAAAAATGGGCTACTATTCCACCAAACCTTGTCTCTCCAGCCGTCTGCTGTTTCAATAGCATCGACCACTCTATCTTTCTTTTAATTGAAAGATAAACGTTGTGTTGGTTTCTGCTGAACAACCACTGGAATCAGTCATAATTATATGTATAATCACCTCCCTTTCGAGCCTCTTTCCCCTTCTAGGTTGTCATGAGGTGCCAGGCAGGATTCCTTGTATTGTATAGTAGCTATCATTTTAATCATTTTATCTCTAGTTATCATTTTTACACATGACAGTGTATATATGTCAATGATATTTTCTCAATTCGTCCTGCCCTCTGCTTCCTCCACTGTATCCCCAAGTTCATTCTCTGCATCTTCATTCCATCCCTGCAAATAGGTTCATCAGCGCTATTTTTCTAGATTCCATAAATATCCACGAATATATATTTGTTCTTCTCTTTCTGACTTCATGCTGTATAACAGCCTCTGGGTTCATCCACTTCACACAACTGACTCAAATTTGTTCCTTTTATGACTGACTAATAGTCCACTGTATATATGTACAACATCTTCTTCATCCATTCATCTGTTGATGGACTTCTAGGCCGCTTCCATGTCCTGGCTACGTCAGTAGTGCTGCAGTGAACATTGGGGTACATGTATCTTTTTGAATTGTGGACTGGAAGAAACATAAGCTGAAATCAAGATTGCCGGGAGAAATATCAATAACCTCAGATATGCAGATGAAAGTGAAGAGGAACTAAAAAGCCTCTTGATGAAAGTGAAAGTGGAGAGTGAAAAAGTTGGCTTAAAGCTCAACATTCAGAAAACGAAGATCATGGCATCTGGTCCCATCACTTCATGGGAAATAGATGGGGAAACAGTGGAAACAGTGTCAGACTTTGTTTTTCTGGGCTCCAAAATCACTACAGATGGTGACTGCAGCCATGAAATTAAAAGACGCTTACTCCTTGGAAGGAAAGTTATGACCAACCTAGATAGCATATTCAAAAGCAGAGACATTACTTTGCCAACAAAGGTTCGCGGAGTCAAAACTATGGTTTTTCCTGTGGTCATGTATGGATGTGAGAGTTGGACTGTGAAGAAAGCTGAGCACCGAAGAACTGATGCTTTTGAACTGTGGTGTTGGAGAAGACTCTTGAGAGTCCCTTGGACTGCAAGGAGATCCAACCAGTCCATTCTGAAGGAGATCAGCCCTGGGATTTCTTTGGAAGGAATGATGCTAAAGCTGAA
The DNA here is from genome assembly GCA_935064755.1 of Tragelaphus eurycerus. Classification (NCBI taxonomy): domain Eukaryota; kingdom Metazoa; phylum Chordata; class Mammalia; order Artiodactyla; family Bovidae; genus Tragelaphus; species Tragelaphus eurycerus. Next base: position 14,209,245 of record CAKXYN010000020.1, read on the forward strand.
ACTCCAGTACTTTGGCCACATCATGTGAAGAGTTGACTCATTGGAAAAGACTCTGATGCTGGGAGGGATTGGGGGCAGGAGGAGAGGGGGACGACAGAGGATGAGATGGCTGGATGGAATCACTGACTCAATGGACGTGGGTCTGGGTGAACTCCGGGAGTTGGTGATGGACAGGGAGGCCTGGCATGCTGCGATTCATGGGGTCGCAAAGAGTCGGACACGACTGAGCGACTGATCTGATCTGATGCCCAGTAGTGGTATTGCCCGGTCATATTGTAGTTTTATTCCTATTTTTTTTTTAAGGAATCTCCATGAAAAATGAAAGTGGCTCAGTCATGTCCAACTGTTTGTGACCCAAAGAGCATAGTCCATGGAATTCTCTGGGCCAGAATACTGGAGTGGGTAGCCTTTCCCTTCTCCAGGGGATCTTTCCAACCCAGGGATCAAACCCAGGTCTCCCTAAATGCGGGCAGATTCTTTACCATCTGAGCCACAGGGGAAGCCCAAGAATACTGGAGTGGGTAGCCTACCCCTTCTCTAACAGATCTTCCCAATCCAGTATTCGAACCGGGTCTCCTGCATTGCAGGCAGATTTTTAATGCATCTCCCTCTCTAATAAACTCTATTCTCCTTTCCTTCTGCCTCCTGTCTGGTAATTCTTTTCCAATCTGTACACAGATCATGACAGTAGGGAGGGGAGAAAAAGGGAGAAAGAGCAGTAAAGAGAGAAAAGAAAAGAAAATTGAAAAAAGAATGGAGAAAAAGGAAAAAGAGAAGGCAAGCAGACAAGCAAAAGGCTGTGATGTGGGGTGAGGGACACTGAGGGCTCCCTTACTGAACCTAAAGAAACAAACATCTGTCCAACGGGGTGCTGTTATCCCACCCCAAAACTCCTTCTTACAGAACAAAGAAAAGAAGCCCAGATTTTCAAATTGAGGGTCAGAAACCTGCATGACTGAGAATCAGTAGGATATTGTTGAACTAGCCATTCTACCCATGCCCTATGCTATGCTATGCTAAGTCACTTCAGTCGTGTCCAACTCTGTGTTACCCCATAGACGGCAGCCCACCAGGCTTTCCCGTCCCTGGGATTCTCCAGGCAAGAACACTGGAGTGGGTTGCCATTTCCTTCTCCAATGCATGAAAGTGAAAAGAGAAAGTGAAGTCGCTCAGTCAAGTCCGACCCCCAGCGACCCCATGGACTGCAGCCCACCAGGCTCCTCCGTCCGTGGGATTTTCCAGGCAAGAGTACTGGAGTGGGGTGCCATTGCCTTCTCCGACCCATGCCCTGGGGCCTCCTGAATCAGAATCTCTGGAGTTGGGACTGTTTCTTGAGCACTCAAGACCCTCTCTGGCCCCAGGGCCTCTGTTGTCACTGTTTCCTGTGCTTAGACTACCACAGGCATGATTCACAGCGTCACCTGCTTCAGGTCTCTGCTCAAAGGTTACTGACTCAGTATTATGTCTAATGTCTTTCTCTCCCCCATTGGAATGGAAGCTCCCACTGAAATATAAGCTCCAAGAAGAGATAGATTTGAGCCAGTTTGGGGTTTGTTTGTTTTAATACTGGCTGCACTGGGTCTTCATCACCGTGCATGGGCTTCTTTAGTTGTGGCGCATGGGCTTAGTCGCCTTGAGGTATGTGGGATCTTAGTTCCCCAACTAGGTATCAAACCCACATCCCCTGAACTGGAAGGTGGATTCTTAACTACTGGACCACCAGGGAACTCCTCAAGCCAGTTTTTCTTTCTTTCTTTCTGTAGTGTATCCTCAGAGGTTAGAACAGTGCTTAGAATATAGTAAGCACTCAATAAATAATTTTGAAGAATGAATAACTAATTAAATAAGTCATAGTACATGACTTTTTTAAAAAAAAAGTTATTTTAAAAACATCTTCTAGGGGTTTCCCTGGTGGTCCAATGGTTAAGACTCCGCGCTTCCACTGCATGGGGCACAGGTTTTATCCCTGGTCAAGGAACTAAGATCCTACATGCTTCACAGAGTGGCCCAAAACAAGCCAACAAAAAAAGCACAGCTTCTATGTATAATTGATAGACTTTGCTGTATACCTGAAACTAACACAACATTGTAAATCAACTCTACTCCAATAAAAATTTTTAAAAAATCACTGTTTTGAAGTTTTTGCAAGTTTCCCATCAAAAAGTGGAGTCCATGTGCCCTCCCTTGAATCTAGGCTCCAAGCCTATGACCAAAAGAATACAGTAAAAGTGACAATATGATATTTACCACATCCAAGCTTTAAGAAACTGATAGCTTTGATTTTCTTGGGCTGCTGGCCCTGGAATCTTAATCTCCATTCTGTGAGGAAGCCAGGCCATGAGGAGAGGATAGGTTGATAGTCCAGACAATGACCCAGCTGGGATTAATAATCAGCATCAGTCACCAGACGGGTGAGCAGGGAAGATTCAAAATGACTCCAGTTCCAGTGGCCATCTGACTACAGCTGCCTGAGAGATCATAAGCAAGAATCTTTTAGCTGAGTTCATTCCCTTCTGAAACCAAGAGAGTTAATAATACCATGACTGTTCTTGTTTGGAACCATGAAGATTTGTGGCAATTTGTTAACAACAGGTACTGGGAAAAACCTCTATGATAAAATACTATAAAGCATTTTAAAATGCTGATATGGGACTTTCCTGGTGGTCCAGGGGTTGAGAATCTGCAGGCCAATGCAGGGGACGTGAGTTCAATCCCTGGTCTGGGAAGATCCCATGTGCCACAGAGCAACTAAGCCCATGCCTCGCAACAACCGAGACAGTGCTCTTTGGCCCGCGAGCTGAGTGCCCTAGAGCCTGTGCTCTGCCACAAGAGAAGCCCCTGCAATGAAAAGCTGGCACACCGAAACTAGAGTAAGCCTGCACATAGCACAAAGACCCAGCACAACTGAAAATAAACAGAAATAGATAAATACAATTTAAAAAATAAAAATGCTGATGGTGAGTATCTCCAATGGATGCTGTTAAATGAACAAAACAGAGAGTGAGGCAGAGTACTGCCATTTATATTAAGAGAAAGCATAAAAAGCCAAATTTACTGTGACTATTGCATCCACAATGTAGGGACACAGTACATCCAAAAATATGCTATATCCCCAGTAAACTCCCCAAAGGATCTGGTAACAGTGGTTGCCACTGATCAAAGGAAATCAGAGCAGGGGGATACATGTATACAACATTGCACCATTTGAATTTTTGTTTTTAGCTGCATCCATGATAGTCTTTCCTTCTATGTCAGTATCTTGGTTTTCATTTTAAAGGTTTTTGTATGGATTAGCTCCTTTCCTGCCTTGATAAATTTAATGTACTAAAGAGAAAGTATCTTTATTTATTGAAGCCCTGCAGGGCCCCAGCACCATCTTTTGATCATCACTGTTGTTGCGAATAAGAAGCTTTTGAAAGTAAAGAAGGTTAGGGTTATATGCCTATATACCTAGGTTATATACCCAGAAAAACCATGAAGATCCATGATTTTATTTCTAAATTACCCTAGCTAATTTTCTTACAGCTTACAGCTTCTGAAAGGTGAGAAAACTCCAATAAATTTATTGTTGAGAGTTTACTTTATTGGATTTCTGACAATCACAAGCATTTAGTGTACCAACCTTTCTGATTCCAGATCTTCAGAAATGGTTCACCTGCAACTCTGATCACTTACTACCCAATATTCCTGAATCTTGGCAGCAGGAATCCCTAAACAGCACAGTTTTTGATTTTTTGTTGTTGTTTTTTTATTTTATTATTTTATTTATTTTTTGACAACAAGGCACATGGGGTCTTAGTTCCACAACCAAAAATCAAACCTGCACTCCTCACACTGGAAGCACGGAGTCTTAACTACTGGATCACAAGGGAAGTCCCATAAACAGCATGTCTTTCTGCAAAGCTGTAGCAATTGAAAAAGAAAGTGAAAGTTGCTCAGTCGTGTCTGACTCTTTGCAACTGAATAGCCCGTGGAATTCTCCAGGCCAGAATACTGGAGTGGGTAGCCCTTCCCTTCTCTAGGAGATCTTCCCAACCCAGGAATTGAACTGGGGTCTCCTACATTGCAAGCGGATTTTTTACCAACTGAGCTATCAGGGAAGTCCCAAGAAGCTAAAACACCACTTACCCTTCCTTTCTTATTCAAACAGGCAAGAAACTACAAATCTCAGAATCTTATCAGGAAACAGCAGATAGGAAGATAGGTGAATCACCTGGGTAGGGAATAATTTCTTTCTCATGGGCCACACATCAGTGCTGGTGGTGGGATGGTACTCATGACATTCAAAGAACTCTGTCTAAATGCCTAGGAATCAATGTCACTCACAAATACAGAGTTCCTGAGAAGAGGAAGGAGAGAGAAGAAAGCCTTCTTAAGAGAACAGTAAAGACACAGAGGAAAACAATAGAATGGGAAAGAGTAGAGATCTCTTTAAGAAAATGAGAGACACCAAGGGAACAAAAAAGAGCTTCACGACCCAGATAATCATGATGGTGTGATCACTGACCTAGAGCCAGACATCCTGGAATGTGAAGTCAAGTGGGCCTTAGAAAGCATCACTACGAACAAAGCTAGTGGAGGTGATGGAATTCCAGTGGAGCTATTCCAAATCCTGAAAGATGATGCTGTGAAAGTGCTGCACTCAATATGCCAGCAAATTTGGAAAACTCAGCAGTGGCCACAAGATTGGAAAAGGTCAGTTTTCATCCCAATCCCAAAGAAAGGACATACCCAAAGAGTGCTCAAACTACCGCACAATTGCACTCATCTCACACGCTAGTAAAGTAATGCTCAAAATTCTCCAAGCCAGGCTTCAGCAATATGTGAACTGTGAACTTCCTGATGTTCAAGCTGGTTTTAGAAAAGGCAGAGGAACCAGAGATCAAATTGCCAACATCCGCTGGATCATGGAAAAAGCAAGAGAGTTCCAGAAAAACATCTATTTCTGCTTTATTGACTACGCCAAAGCCTTTGACTGTGTAGATCACAATAAACTCTGGAAAATTCTGAGAGAGATGGGAATACCAGACCACCTGATCTGCCTCTTGAGAAATCTGTATGCAGGTCAGGAAGCAACAGTTAGAACTGGTCATGGAACAACAGACTGGTTCCAAATAGGAAAAGGAATACGTCAAGGCTGTATATTGTCACCATGTTTATTTAACTTATATGCTGAGTACATCATGAGAAATGCTGGACTGGAGGAAACACAAGCTGGAATCAAGATTGCCGGGAGAAATATCAATAACCTCAGATATGCAGATGATACCACCCTTATGGCAAAAAGTGAAGAGGAACTCAAAAGCCTCTTGATGAAAGTGACAGTGGAGAGTGAAAGGTTGGCTTAAAGCTCAACATTCAGAAAACGAAAATCATGGCATCTGGTCCCATCACTTCATGGGAAATAGATGGAGAAACAGTGGAAACAGTGTCAGACTTTATTTTTCTGGGCTCCAAAATCACTGCAGATGGTGACTGCAGCCATGAAATTAAAAGACGCTTACTCCTTGGAAGGAAAGTTATGACCAACCTAGATAGCATATTCAAAAGCAGAGACATCACTTTGCCAACAAAGGTTCGCCTAGTCAAGGCTATGGTCTTTCCTGTGGTCATGTATGGATGTGAGAGCTGGACTGTAAAGAAGGCTGAGCGCCGAAGAATTGATGCTTTTGAACTGTGGTGTTGGAGAAGACTCTTGAGAGTCCCTTGGACTGCAAGGAGATCCAATCGGTCCATTCTGAAGAGATCAGCCCTGGGATTTCTTTGGAAGGAATGATGCTAAAGCTGAAACTCCAGTATTTTGGCCACCTCATGCGAAAAGTTGACTCATTGGAGAAGACTCTGATGCTGGGAGGGATTGAGGGCAGGAGGAGAAGGGGACGACAGAGGATGAGATGGCTGGATGGCATCACTGACTCGATGAATGTGAGTCTGAGTGACGGAGAGCTGGTGATGGATAGGGAGGCCTGGCGTGTTGCAGTTCATGGGGTCGCAGAGAGTCGGACACGACTGAGCGACTGATCTGATCTGAAGGGAACATTTCATGCAAAGATGGGCACAATAAAGGACAGAAATGGTGAGGACCTAACAGAAGCAGAGGAGATTAAGATAAGGTGGCAAGATTACACATAAAACTATACAAAAAGGTCTTAATGACCTGGATAACTATGATGGTGTGGTCTCTCATCTAGAACCAGACATCCTGGAGTGTGAAGTCATCCTGGAGTGTGAAGTCATGTGGGCCTTAGGAAGTATCACTACTAACAAAGATAGAGGAGGACGGAATTTCATCTGAGCTATTTCAAATCCTAAAAGATGATGCTGTTAAAGTGCTGCACTCAATAAGCCAGCAAATTTGGAAAACTCAATGGTGGCCACGGGACCAGAAAAGGTCAGTTCTCATTCTAATCCCAAAGAAAGACAATGCCAAAGAATGTTCAAATTGCCATACAGTTGAGCTCATTTCACATGCTAGCAAGGTAGTGCTCAAAATCCTTCAAGCTAGGCTTCAACAGTACTTGAATGAAGAAATTTCAGATATATAAGCTGGATTTAGAAAAGGCAGAGGAACCAGAAATCAAATTCCCAACATCCACTGGATCATAGAGAAAGCAAGGGGTTTCCAGAAAAACAACTACTTCTGCTTCATTGACTATGCTAAAGCCTTTGACTGTGTAGATCACAACAAACTGTGGAATATTCTTAAAGAGATGGGAATACCAAACCACCTTCCCTGCCTCCTGAGAAATCTGTATGCAGGTCAAGAAGCAACCTTTAGAACTGGACATGGAACAATGGATTGGTTCCAAATTGGAAAATGGAGTACATCAAGGCTGTATATTGTCACCCTGCTTATTTAACTTCTATGCAGAATACATCATGTGAAATGCCAGGTTGGATGAATCACAAGTTGGAATCGAGATTGACTGGAATCAGCAACCTCAGATACGCTGATAATACTACTCTAATGGCAGAAAAAGAAGAGGAACTAAAGCACCTCTTGATGAGTGTGAAGGAAGAGAGTGAAAAAGCTGGCTTAGAACTCAACATTCAAAAAAGTAAGATCATGGCATCCAGTACCATCGCTTCGTGACAGGTAGATGGGGAAACAATAAAACACTGACAGACTTCATTTTCTTGGGCTCCAAAATCACTGCAGATGGTGACTGCAGCCACGAAAATAAAAGACACTTGCTCCTTGGTCGAAAAGCTATGACAAACCTAGACATCACTTTGCTGACAAAGATCCATCTAGTCAAAGCTATGATTTTTTCAGTACTCATGTATGGATGTGAGAGTTGGACCATAAAGAAGGCTGAGCACTGACGAACTAATGCTTTTGACCTGTGCTGTTGGAGAATACTCTTGAAAATCCCCTGAACAGCAAGGAGATCAAACCAGTCAATCCTAAATGAAATCAACCCTGAATATTCACTGGAAGGACTGATGCTGAAGCTGAAGCTCCAATACTTTGCCCACCTGATGTGAAGAACTGATTCATTGGAAAAGACTCTGATGCTGGGAAAGATTGGGGGCAGGAGAAAGAGGGGGCCAGAGAGAGTGGTATGATTGGATGGCATCACTGATTCAGTGGATATGAGTTTGAGCAAACTCTGAGAGATGGTGAAGGACAGGAAAGCCTGGTGTGCTGCAGTCCATGGGGTCACAAAGAGTCAGACATGACTTAGTGACTGAACAGCAACAATATATTTCCATTGAGCTTTCTTATTGAAATATGGACATATGTACAGAAAAGTGCAGAAATCATAAACACATAGCTCTGTGCATTTTCACACAGTGAACACACCTGTGTAACAACAAGCAGATCAAGAAATAGAAAATTCCCCCAATCCCAGAAGCAATAACCTCAGAATAGATTAATTTCATCTGTTTCCTATTTTACATAAAATAGGGTTATATAGCATTGTGTCTGGCTTCTTTGGCTCGACAATATTTTTGTAAGCCAAGCATTTAGCTCACAACATATGTGTTGCTTATATTAATAATAGTAATAAATTAGTTTTCCTTATGTGAGTACACCGCAATTTCTTATCCATTCTACAGTCGATGGGCATTTTGAGAAATTTCCAGTTAGATGCTTTTTTTAAAAAAATATTTTGGCCTCACTGCAGGGCATGCAGGATCCCAGTTTCAACCACAGGTTGAACCTGTGCCCCCAACAGTGGAAGCAAAACATCCTAACCACTAGACTTCCAGGGAAGTCCCAAATAAGGGGTTATTGTGAAAAGTGCTTTCCTGGTGGCTCAGATGGTAAAGAATCCGCCTGCAATGCAGGAGACCTGGGTTTGATTCCTTGGTTGGGAAAATCACCTAGAGAAGGGAATGGCTACCCAATCCAGTATTCTTGTCTGGAGAATTCCATGGACAGAGGAGCTGGTGGGCTACAGTGGATGGGGTCACAAAAAACTGGACATGACTGAGCAACTCACACTTTCACTTTGAAAAGTGCAGCTATGAACATTCTTGTACATATGGAGAACAGATGTTGTGTGTATTTCTATTGGGTATCTATCTAGATTTGGAATTGCTGGATCACAAGTTATGCTTATATCCCTCTTTAGTAGAAAACGCCAGTTTTCCAAAGTAGCAGTACCAATCTACACTCCCACAAGCAGTGTACAAGATTCTGGTTGCTTCACATTCTCACTAATGCTAATATTAATATTTTGGGGAGCTATTCTGTCACTTATTTATGTTTATTTCCTAATCACTTCTTCCCAAGATCCAAAAATAGCTTTCCTTTTAAATCACATGTAACAGTGTAGTATAGCATAACATGTGCTGTAACATCAGGCAATGTAACTTACCAGACTAGTAACATCTGAGCTTCAACTTATTCATCTGTAAAATGGGAATGACAAACTACCTGCTTCATAGGGTTGTTGACCAACTGAGATCATGCATCCAAAGTGCATGCATAAATATAAATATGCATATAGCACAGCTCCTGCCATAAAGCATGCAATAAACGACTGCTATGCACTTGACTATATTTCAGAGCTGGGGAAACAAAGGCCACGAGGGGTAAAAGGGTCTGGTCAAGGGGATGCAGTGGCAAAGCCTACAGAGCCTGGTGTGGTTTTCTCAAGTCAGTGCTCCATGGCACCATGTGACTTCAATTTCTAAGATTTTTTTCTTGAAAAATGCAAACTTGATCTATAATTTTTTTTTCCTGGGCATGCTGCAGGGCATGCAGAATCTTAATTTCCCAATGAGGGATCAAACCCAAGCCCTTTGAATTGAAAGAGCAGGGACTTAACCACTGAACAGCCAGGGTAGTCCCTGGATCTGTAATTCGTTCTATAATTTCGTTCATTTAAGGGTTACATTGTGATTTCAGCTTCTAATTTAGCAAATTTCATCAGATTCTTCAAGAGAGGATGTACATCAGGCTGCTCCCAGAGAAACCAGTGCTCCTTTTGTCAACAAGGAGGTCTTAGGAGGTGAGACTTACATTTTATTTGGAGAAACTGAGTCCCTGGAGAGTCAACTGCTGGCCCCAGGCAGAAGGTAAAGCAGGGACTTGACAAAATAGTTGAGATTTTAACCGTTCCCTGTCTCAGGAGTTCCTAGCCCGGCTCTTTTATGAGGAGCACAGAGGCTCATTGGTGGTTCCCATGACACACAACACCAACACAGTTGACAAATAGGGGGTCAGAAGTCATCGTCCTGCTGGGTTAGCAGCAGCAGCTCTCACTTCCTGATCGCAGCAGGATCAGAGATAAGGGCTCAGGCCTGTGAGCCCCCACAAGGAGTCATGAGGATGTCTACAGATGTCCGGTGCTGCACAGCCTCTAGAAGGGACACAGAGATGGTTCCCAGGCCCAGAAGATGCCTGTTAGGACACACGATAAAGAACAGAAGTGGTATGGACCTAACAGAAGCAGAAGATATTAAGAAGAGGTGGCAACAATACACAGAACTACACAAAATATATCTTAATGACCTGGATAACCTGATAGTGTGATCACTCACCCAGAGCCAGACATCTGGGAGTGTGAAGTCAAGTGGGCCTTAGGAAGCACTACTATGAACAAAGCTAGTGGATGGAGGTGATGGAATTTCACCTGAACTATTTCTAATCCTAACAGATGCTGCTGCTAAAGTGCTGCAGTCAGTATGTAAGCAAATTTGGAAAACTCAGCAGGGGCTATAGGACTGGAAAAGGTCAGTTTTCATTCCAATTCCAAAGAAGGGCAATGCCAAAGAATGTTCACATTACCCTAAATTTCACTCATTTCACGTGCTCGCAAGATCATGCTCAAAAATCCTCCAAGCCAGGCTTCAACAGTACTGAGAACTTTCAGATGTATGAGCTGGATTTAGAAAAGGCAGAGGAACCAGAGATCAAATTGCCAACATTGTTGGATCATAGAAAAAGCAAGAGCATTCCAGAAAAACATCTACTGTTGTATTGACTACACCAAAGCCTTTGACTGTGTGGATCACAACAAACTGTGAAATATTCTTAAAAAGATGGGAATACCAGACCACTTTATCTGCCTCCTGTGAAACCTGTATGCAGGTCAAGAAGCAACAGTTAGAACCGGACCTAGAACAACGGACTGTTACCAAATTGGGAAGGGAGTATGTAAAGGCTGTATTGTTACCCTGTTTATTTAACTTATATGCAGAATACATCAGGTGAAATGCCAGGCTGGATGAAGCACAACTTGGAATCAAGATTGCTGGGAGAAACATCAATAATCTCAGATATGCAGATGACATCACCCTTATGACAGAAAGCAAAGAGGAACTAAAGAGCTTCTTCATGAAAGTGAAAGAGGAGAGTGAAAAAGCTGGCTTAAACTCAATATTCAAAAAAGTAAGGTCATGGCATCCAGTGCCATCACTTCGTGGCAAATAGATGGAGAAACAATCAAAACACTGACAGACTTCATTTTCTTGGGCTGCAAAATCACTGCGAATGGTGACTGTAGCCATGAAATTAAAAGACTCTTGCTCCTTGGAAGAAAAGCTATGACCAACCTAGATAGCATATTAGAAAGCAGAGACATCACTTTGTTGACAAAGGTCCGTCTAGTCAAAGCTATGGTTTTTCCAGTAGTCATGTACGGACCAAAAAGAAGGCTAACCACCAAAATAACCACCAAAGAATTGATGCTTTTGAAATGTGCTCTTGAGAGTCCCTTGGACTGCAAGGAAAGCAAACCAGTCAATCCTAAAGAAAATCAATCTTAAATTTTCATTGGAAGGATTGATGCTGAAGTTCCAATAATTTGGCCACCTGATGCAAAGAGCCAACTCATTGGAAAAGACCCTGATGCTGGGAAAGATTCAAGGCAGGAGGAGAAGGGGATGACAGAGAAGGAATGTTTGGATGGCATCATGGACTTGATGGACATGAGTGTGAGCAAGCTCCAGGAGATGGTGAAGGACAGGGAAGACCAAAGAAGTGCTTCTTTTCCTCTAAAGATGGCCAGGAGCTCCTCTCAGCTTTCAGGGTGGGCTGAGGTATCTTCAACACCAGGCTACCTCTTCTTGTTCTTCTCCCTTTTTAATAAAAAAGAAACAGTTCAAGAAGGCAAAGGTGCTAGGCTAGATTAAATAACAGATTTTAGTTTTCAATATATTCACTTTAATGTGTATGTCTCCATAGGACAAAGTAACATTGGTTTTCCACTTATTGTTATGACATAGTTGTGTTTTAAAATAAAGTTTGTTAAAGTGGGTAATTTTAAAGAAGACTCTTAAGTCAATAATAGTACAAGTGACAGGGACTTCCTTGGTGGTCCAGTGGTTAGGATTCCATGCTTCCACTCCAGGGGTGCAGGTTCAATTCCTGGTGGGGGAACTAAGATGCCACATGTTACACAGTGCAGCCAGGAAATTAAAAAAAAAAAAAAGTACAAGTGACATGCGTATGTGACAAATTGTAAAGGCAATGGGAGCTTCAAGGTAGTAGAAAGAGATGACAAAAATCTGAGAGTAGCAGAGAATGACTGGAGTTAGCAACCCTGAACAGTGATCTCAGCCACTAATGGCCAGTGTTCCCTGAACCACTTCACTCCTCTGAGCCTCCATCTTCTCACCTGTTAAATGGAGATTATTTAATTCTCTTATTAAGGGTCGTGAACCATATTCGTAAACTTTCTGGCTAGCAAAGAGGTTCTATTATTGAAAACTTTATTATTCAGTTCAGTTCAGCTCAGTTCAGTTGCTCAGTCGTGTCCGACTCTTTGCGACCCCATGAATCGCAGCACTCCAGGCCTCCTTGTCCATCACCAACTCCAGGAGTTCACTCAGACCCACGTCCATCGAGTCAGTGATGCCATCCAGCCATCTCATCTTCTGTCGTCCCCTTCTCCTCCTGCCCCCAATCCCTCCCAGCATCAGAGTCTTTTCCAATGAGTCAACTCTTCCCATGAGGTGGCCAAAGTACTGGAGTTTCAGCTTTAGCATCATTCCTTCCAAAGAAATCCCAGGGCTGATCTCCTTCAAAATGGACAGTTGCATCTTCTTGCAGTCTAAGGGACTCTCAAGAGTCTTCTCCAACACCACAGTTCAAAAACATCAATTCTTCAGCACTCAGCTTTCTTCACAGTCCAACTCTCACATCCATACATGACCACTGGAAAAACCATAGCTTTGACTAGACGGACCTTTGTTGGCAAAGTAATGTCTCTGCTTTTGAATATGCTATCTAGGTTGGTCATAACTTTCCTTCCAAGGAGTAAGCGTCTTTTAATTTCATGGCTGCAGTCACCATCTGCAGTGATTTTGGAGCCCAGAAAAATAAAGTCTGACACTGTTTCCACTGTTTTCCATCTATTTCCCGTGAAGTGATGGGACCAGATGCCATGATCTTCGTTTTCTGAATGTTGAGCTTTAAGCCAACTTTTTCACTCTCCACTTTCACTTTCATCATTATTAGCAGTGGTAATAGTATAACAAACATAACAGTGACCTGCCACTCCTGGTTCCCTCAAACGGAAGCGGTTGTTCTCAAGACCCAGCGTAGGTGTGTGTGTGTGTGTGTGGGGGGGGTACATTTCCAGTGCAATGAATTAATTATTGGGTGACCGACAATGCTGAAATTAACTTGGTAGTCACTTCTGACACGGAGAAAGGAAGTTTCTGTATCTGACGCAGTTTCCCAAAATACCTGTCCCAGATGTTTAAGATTTTTCAGGCTCTGTATTAAAACAGTCCTTTCCTTTTCTCGTACTGCGTCTTGGACCCAGCAATGAAGATGAACTTTTATTTATTTATTTTGACGTTTACTTGGTTTTTGCTACTATTTGTTTTAAACTCACGGACACCCACTAATGTATCTCCCTTTTTGGCTTGTTTAGAAAGCAAATCGTTCTACCCGTGGCACCTACCGCGACTGCCAAACTCAGCAGGAACTGCCGAAAGGTGTCCTGCGTAGGAACGTCAGGACACCTGCCAAGAGGGGCGTGGCCCCACCCGCTGAGGGGGTTTCTGGCTCCAGCAGCCCAGTCTCTGCACCTTGTCTGCTAGGCTTCTATGGCTGGAGTCCACCGATCAGCTGGGGGTGGGCGAGAGAGCGATGCGACCCCTGTCGCCAGAGGCTCCTTCCGCTCTTAAACTATTCGCTTTCCTACTGCGCAAGCTAAGTGGTTATCCACCACTTTAGTTGCAATATCTTCGACCAGCTCTAGAGTGATAGGGACTCATCTTGCAGTTGAGAAATGTCGTTTGAAGTGGTGGTTTAAAAGGGCAGTTGTCGAATCTCTTGGGCACGAAACCTTTTCTGGGGATTTCTCCTTGGGTGGACCTCTCTCTTCCTGCCATCCGCGACCCCCAGCGGATCTGCCTAGTTTCTGCAGTGCGGGTTGGGGTACTGGGGATTGATCACCGAGCCAATCGGTTTGAGTTACCCGCCAAGGCCCTCGGGGGCGCAGCCAACTTCCCAGCGTCCCGGACTGGGCTCTGGGGTTTCCCGCGCCCCCCCGCGCGCCTCGTAAAGTGGCGTCGGGTCTGGTCACTGTCCCCGCGGCATGCGCTCAGGAGCCTTAGTTACACCCACGGGCTGCATTTACGCCCACGGTTCCAGAAAAAAGGCTGAATCCCCAACCTGGGTCTCGCTGCGAGACGCCCCTGCGCCCCTGGGCTGAGGCTGCAACCGCGCCCAGATTAAGCCCCTGAGGCTGGGAGGGGGACAAGTGAAGAGCCTAGGGGATTGACCTCGCGGCTCCAGCAGCTTCGCCGAGGGCTAACGCTGCGCGCTGCCAGTCCGGAGTCGGGGCGGGGCCGGGGGCGTGGTCTCTGCGGGCCGCGCCAGGTCTGCAGGGCTCCAGGCCAGGCCTCAGGCGGGGCTGGAGGTGGGGGCGGCCGCGAAGGCGGGGCGGGGGCGGGGGCGGGGCCGGGCGCCTTCTGGGACCAGCGCGCTGCTGAGCTTCAGTCAGTTCTGCGCTCCTGTGCCGCCAGCATGACTGACGCGCTGCTGCCCGCGGCTCCCCAGCCGCTGGAGAAAGAGGGCAACTGCTACTTTCGGAAGGTGGGCGGCTGTGGGCGGGTGGGGAGTCCGCGAGCTCCAGATCTCTTTCCTTCCAGGCTGTGGAAGGGGCTACAGAGCGCGAGGCCGGGGTGGAGCAGGCCGGAAGGGGGAGGGGGCGCACTGGCCTGGGGCGCTCTCGGAGGAGGCTCCCGGTGAGGGGTGCGGCGGCGGTGCACCCGGCGGCCAAGAGCAGGTGACTTCCGGGGCTGGGAGTGGGGGGACGTCCGGGCCGCCCCGCGCAGGTGCCGGCGGAGGACTGGGCCAGGAGGGGCTCTCGGAATCGCCCCCGCCGGCCGTCCCGCGCGCTTGGGGAAGGGACGGTTCCTCGAGCGCTGGCACCCTTGGCGTCGCGGCGCATGGCGACTCGAGCCCAGCTTCCACCCGAGCGCTTGGCCGTGGCGCGTGGAAGGGGAGCCGCTCAGGAGGGTTGGCGTCCCCTCTTTGCTTCCAGAATGCTTCCAGTGTAAGCCTCTTGGACTTTTTAGTGGGCGGGAGGGGACCTCGGGCTTCTTCTCTGCGCGCGGCAGACCTGAGGGCAGCGGTCTCGCCCCCTTTCCACTTTACGCTAAAGCGGATTTACCCGATTGCTGTGGAGACCTGCGGCGAGTGCGGCTCCTCGGGAGCTTGGTGACCTCTCTCCCTGAAGTTAGCAGTTCGTAGCTCAGCCCCTCAAAAGAGGCCCAACCTACGGAGTAGGGTCGCTGGGATGCTGGCAGGTGGCACGGCCTGGGCTACAAAGATGTTTTTGAATCCGAAGTCACGGGGACACCTTCCATCATTCCTGGTCTGTCCCAGCGAGTCTAAAAATAGCCTTTGGGGCTTGGCCAGGCGGGACTGGGTGGGTTGAGAAGTTGTGTTTTTTTTTAATAACTTCTATGACCCAAGGCAAAGGGCGTAATTATAAACAGGGCAGTGAAACTCTTTCCCACAGAACAATCAATTCTTAATTGTTCCAAGCCTAATGATCGAGCCAGTGAAAACGCTCTGGGCGGCTTCCTCCTTCTGCCTTGACTCTGCCTCGGGGCGTTTTTTGCTCTCTGGTGAGCAGCAGTGTCTCTCGGGGATGGGCAGGAGAAGATTCTGGGGGACCGGTGAGGACAGAGTTGGAAAAATTCTTTTTGGTCAAAATTGCTTTTAGCATTAAAAAAAAAAAAGTAATTTTAAGGTGTATTTAAGTGAAAAGATGTCATCACGGAATTACAGGATTAAAACTTCTAATTATGTGTGGCATTTGGGACAGAGGATCCACAGGCAATGGAGTTACTGAAGGAGGCCAGGCCGAGGAATCCTGAGATCTTAGCCCTGGGGCCTCAGACACTGACTGCCACCCCCTCCCCCGCCACACCCTCCACCCCCTCCCCGCCCAGAATTGCAGTGTAGCCTCCAGCCAGTGGCTCCCCTCTTCTGAGACTTCATTTCCTCCCCAAATTGTTTGTCTTCTGAACTGGTGGATGTCTGGACCATCTGGGGGAAATGACAGAGGGAGGGGCAGAAGAGATGGTGAACACCTGCCAGTGTTATGTTCCTTGGTCTTCCAGAACAGGTTTTCCTGGGGAGGATATGCATAGGACAGGGTGGAAGGCCAGGGAACTGTGAACGGATGCAAAGCTTGAGTGTTTTTCAGGTGAGATTTCTCCAATGGTAGATAAGAGGATCATGGGTGCGAAATACGATGAATCACTGGTTTGCAATTAGAAACATCTTTTCTGAAAATGAGACCTTGTAATGATCATTGTGTTACATCATACTAGTCCGAAGAATGTTCCTAGTACAAGGTTAATAAAAGGCATTGGTTGGGAACCTTCCCTGAACAAATGCTCCTTGAATGACAGATAGACGTTCTGCTGGTGAAGGAGGGGAGGAAGAGCCTTTCAGGTAGGGAACACTGGTGAAGGCACTGGATTGTGAACACTTTTGAGTGAGCCCTCAGGGGTGTGGAGGTGTAACGGGGAACCAGGCCTTTTGGGGGTCACGCATCCTGGATGCAGGGAAAGGGAACCTGGGGACCTATCAAAGTGCTTCATTCAGGACCATACGTGTGAGATCTATGTCTCAGAAAGACCACTTTGAAAGCTGAGAGATCAGTAGGTGAGGGGTGGGGGAGAGGCCAGGGTGGAGCCACGCAGGGAATGTGGAGGGTTAATCCTCATTGTCTCTGTCCTACTCTGATAGGGACTGCTGATGACTTTTCAGTAACTTAAATAAAGTACTAGGTAAACACATCCTCACCACCTATCCTTTCCACCACCTTGTACCCCTAAGTCAAACCTGGCATCCAGACTGGAGGCAGGGATCCCAGTGGGGGCTGTGGAATGAAGAGGGCTTGAGCAAAGGCAGTCAGCAGGGATCGGCAGAATGAATGGACCAGATATGGTGGGAAAGGTGCTGCTCAGCGGAGTCCAGAATATCTGCCTTCAGTGTCTGGGGGGATGGTCAGGGGCCTCACTGAGCTGGGGTAACCAGCAAGCTGAGGTAGGGGCAGTGGACTTGAGGCCCCCAAGAGTTATCTGAGTAGTGGTCCCTGTGGGGAGTCCACTCAGTGGACCCAGCAGCCATGAGAATACCTGGGCTGGAGATGCAGCTTTGAGGTGCCCCAACGTGGAATGTGGTGAGATACTGTGAAAAAGGACCCAATATAGAAGAGAAGAATAGCTTCACTTAAGGGACAGGCAGAGAGATGGTAAACAAGCCCAGAGGGTGACAGTGTCAAGGCAGCTGAGAGAAGATCTTTCTAGTAGAGAGATGAGCATGACAAGTTAGAAGAGCCCTGGAAAATCCTGGATGCAGTCCTTTAGGGGAGTGGCCCCAAACTGTTTTGGCACCAGGGACTGGTTTTGTGGAAGATAATTTTTCCATGGACAGGTCTGGGGGTCAGGGTGGGGGTGGGAGGGGGTCCAGGGGGCAGGGCATAGGGATGATTTCATTTATTGTGCACTTTATTTCTATTATTATTACATCACCTTCACCTCAGATCATCAGGCATTAGATCTCAGAGGTTGGGGACCCCCTGCTATAGGAGGTTGTTGGTAAATAAATAGGTGGAGAATTGGGGGCAAAAGTCAGTGTAAGGGAGTACAGGGGGAAGAAGGGCAGAGAAAATAGTTGCTGGAGGGGTATGGGAGAGAGAAGAAGGCAGGTTTGTTTAGAATAAGGAGGGAGGTCTAGAGACTTTTGAAAGCTGAGAGTGAAGACATTGGGATGGGGTGATATGTGAAGAGCCAAGGGAGAGAGAGACAAGAGCTGTGGGAGGTCCCAGCAGGCGAGGACTGGAAACAGCTGGGACACATACTGAGTGGATGAGCTAACTGGGGGCAGGGAGTGAGGACCCCGAGACTGGGGTGTTCAGGGCAGGCCCCCCTGTCCTGTCTTTGGGGATTTTATGCACACTTACCGGGTCAAATTAGTTTCCGGTCAAGTCAGACTTCTTCATTCTTATTCTGTTTATCCTACCTTCCCTCTCTTTACTCCTTTTTTTTTTTTTTTTTAAATTATTTATGGAATTCCCTTCGTGGTCCAGTAGTTAAGACTCTGTGCTTCCAACACAGGGAGTATGGGTTCGATCCCTGGTTGGGGAATGAATATCCTATATGCCGTGTGGCACGGCCAAAATTAAAAAATACAAATCATCTGTTTATTTGGCTGCACCGTTTCTTAGTTGTGATATATGGAATCTAGTTCCCTGACCAGGGATCAAACCTGGACCCCCAGCACTGGGGACCGGGGGTCTTAGCCACTGGACCACCAGGGAAGTCCCTGTATTTTCTTGAACGTGCCATTCTATTCTGTTCATTCAAAAAGCATTTATTGTGTGGCAGCAAGCTGTGAGCCTGATGGCTCTCAGGTTTTGGGGTACACTTGACCCTGACTCATTGTGGCTCCTGTGGCAGTTCATGAGTGAGTGAAAGTCGCTCAGTCGTGTCCGACTCTTTGCGACCCATGGACTCTGTAGTCCGTGGAATTCTCCAGGCCAGATACTGGAGTGGGTAGCCTTTCCTTTTGGGGGCCTCATTTCCTGGGATAGCTCAGGCCATGCCTGACTAGACAATTAGCCTCTTTTGCTATAGTTCAGAGAGCAGGAAGTTGGGGGTGGGAGTATATGGTCCATATTCAGAGCTGAATTGTGTAACGTGTACACAAAATGAAGATTAATTACCCAAAAGTCCTCTCTGCTGCTGGTCCTAGACCCTGAATGTATGAGACAATCCTTGCAGAGAGGGAGGCCCTCTGGCAAGTGAAGATCTTCCTGGGGTTGTGCAGGATGTGGCTATACAAAGCTGAGGACACAGAGTCAGTTTGGCCCCAGGTCAGACATGGACACCCCCCAGCACAGACCCTGGCCCCCGGGGTGAGCAACCTGGGTGGATGGGTGGGTGGGAGCGTCTCTGAATTAAGAACATACAGAAAGTACCGAATACTTTCTGGTCTCTCACATGTCACAGTATGTTTCTTTCTTCTCTGGTTTCTCATTGTTTTTTTCTTTCTTTTTTTAAACTAATATGTTTAAATAGAGGTACAGTTCTATACAAATAATTAATAAATTACTTTCTTAAAAGAAGGGCCCGTGGAAACAGAGTTTCTTTTTCCCAGACAGATTTCTATGCTCAGCCTAATGTGTCTTGGAAGAATGTGTGTTTTGGCCTGGAGTTAATGCAGAGTAATACACGTTACCAAGACACTGTATCCTGAGAGCTGGCCCTGTCTCTGGGGCTCTCTGAGGCCCGTAATCCTAAAACTCACAGGAAGATCTGTTCTTGGCCAAGAGAAAACCAGCTGGAGAAAAATCAAAGATGTTTCCCAAGGCTGTTGAAAAGACCTAAATGAAAGGGCTTAACAGTATATGGAAGAAGAGAGTTGGTACAAAGTACAGCATTGTGAGACCTTATCTCTGCCTCTCCGTCCTCTGGGAACACTAATGGCCTGAAATGAATTTAGCTCCATTGTTTTTACCCAAGAGCTGGAGGAGAAGCTGTTTCTTATTCACAGAAGCCTTCATTCTGGACAGGGCTCCAGGGTTCATTGTGCCCTGGCTTATGGGCCCTGTTTACTCTGGATTTCCTCGAGGATCCAGCAGAGAAGGAAGGAGATTTTTTTTTTTTTGGATCCAGTGGCTCCTCTTAGGTTTTCCTCTGCACCATTCATCTTAGTGAAGTATAATTTCCTGTTAGACACATGTATGCTTTATCTGTCCGCATCTGCGTAGGGGAACACGTGCTGAGGAGCCCAGGCTGGGTCATGGGGTTCATCCACTCCATCTCTACTGAAGGGTGATGATATCTCTCCAGGTGTTTGAACCCACCCTTGGAGCTTTTAATCCTTCCCCCAGTGGGGGTGGGGGAAGGAGGAGGTATAAAGGTTTGTGATGCTATCTGCTCCCCACCCCCCACCCACCACCCCACCGTGGTCTGAGCCAGATCCTTGAGGCCAGGCTGGATCCAGGCTGAATATGGCCTTAGTGAGGGTCTGACCAGCTTCACTGGTGCACACCAGCAGCCCAGGGGGCGTGGTTGACCAATATCTCCTCACCTTTCATTATGGCCAGGAGGGGGTCCCCTGGCAGATGCAGGATTTTAGGTGACTCAGAGGAGAGTCAGCACCATAAGCTGTAACACTGTAAATGTCTCTTGCTTCCTGGGGCTATTTGGACAGATTCCAAGCTGCCACCTGATGATACAGAGCATTGGCTTTAGCCTGATCACCACTTCCTCCTTTGGCTCAGGCACTGGAGTCTCATGACGCAAAGGCTACCTTGGAGGTGGCCATAAAGGACAGCAGAACCGCAGGTGCAGTGCAGCTCAGCCAGACCGAGCATCAGACTGAGTGTCTGCAGAGCAGGCAGCAAGGGTTGCCAGCCTGGGGCGAGCTCTCCTGCCTGCAGCACCAGGAACAGGGAGAGATGCAGGTCCCCCTGGCCTTGCCAGTCAGAAAATTTTTTTCCCTTAGAAAATCCCATTTCTGTTGGATTCTAAGAAGAGAAAAGGACATGGGATCAAAAACTGCCACTTCAGAAGTAGTTTCTTCTTCTCCAGTATTGTATTAGAAACGTAACAGGAATTCCCTGGTGATCCAGTGGTTAGGATCTTTGCTTTCACTACTGAGAGGAGCCAGGTTAGATCCTTGGTTCTTAAACTAGGATCCTATATGGCAATGGACAAAAACAAGCAACAAAAAAAGTAACAAATTGTTTTGAAGAAAGGTAATTACAGAAGTGTACAAAATTACACACATACCAGCCCCAGTCTAGATAGAACTGTAAACTAATAATGAGTATATCCTGTGTGTGTGTTAGTTGCTCAGTCATGTCTGACCTCATGGACTGTAGCCCGCCAGGCTTCTTTGGTCCATGGAATTCTCCAGGCAAGAATACTGAAGTGGGTACCATTCCCTTCTCCAGGCGATCTTCCCGACCCAGAGATCGAACCCAGGTCTCCTGCATTGCAGGCAGATTCTTTACTGTCTAAGCCATCAGGGAATACATCCTACCAGCTGAAATAAATGGGTCATTAGTTGGGTCTGAAAATACATTTGACTCACAGAAATGTTGTGATCACGAATCTTTGTAGAGTGGCACACAATTTGTACCCACATAATAGGTGTCTATAGACTTGTTGAAGTGACTGAATAATCTCGTTCAGGATTATAGCTACATTTCGGTTCATACTGCGGCCCCTAACCCCATGCGGATGGATGGGGATGCTGGAGGGAGGCACCCGGCAGAGATCGTGGAAGGGCAGGAGGCCTCTTTACAAGTGCCAAGTTCACATTTTAATTTTTATGGATGTGGAAGAGGTAGATTCTGTTCATCTAAACTGCCCTGAATCTCCAGTGTGGTGAAAAGTTAAATTAGATGTATTTTTTGTGTATTGCAGGGTATCGCATGCTATTTCTGTGCTTGCTGGTTCTCAGTTTCTGGCTAACTTATAAACAAACAATTGTGCTTTGCAGAGCTTGGTGGTTGAGTGAGGGATTGCATAATCCTAGGAAGGAGCAAGAAAGGCAGAGAAAATAACTTTGCGCACTAGAGAGGCAGCCAAAAGCACCCGTCTGCCATGCCCTGTGTGAGGGTCTCTAATCAGGAGACCCTGCGTGGTCACCCTTCACTCAGTCTCACTCCTCACCTGGAGATCCCAAGTTCACACTGTGCCCTCAATTTGCTGGAAACATATCTACATGTGTGAGTTTTATCTTTGGCTGTGTGGAAGAAGGGCCTCACTGGTTCTCTGGGGGTGGGGGAAGCCAGGTGCCAGGCACTGCCTAGAGCAAGTCCCCCACCCTCCCCCTCCACACCACCCCCTTTGGGGAGGAAAGATTCCTCCAATGCCTCTGTGTCTGCCTTCCCAGTGACGTGGCCTGTCTGCCTTTTCATTGTCAGTATCTGTGTGTGTAGGTTGAATAGCCTTTCCTTTCTTTCAAATCCACTGCCTCTGGTGTTTGCCTAGGTCCTGCTCTTTGTGTGTGTGTGTGTGTGTCTGTTTTTACTTTTTTGAGGGGTGGGGGAGCCACGCCACACAGTGTGCAAGATCTTAGTTCCCTGACCAGGAATCAAACCTGTGTCCCCTGTAGTGGAAGTGCAGAGTCCTAACCACTGGACTACAGGGAAGTCCCTAGATCCTGTTCTTTCTTTTTTGTTTGTTTATTTTTGGTTATGCTGGGTCTTCTTTGCTGTGCGCAGGTTTTCTCTAGCTGCAGAGAATGGGGGCTACTCTTCGTTGCAGTCCAGATTCTTCTCATTGTGGTAGCTTCTCTCGTTGCTGGGCACAGGTTCTAGAAGCACAGGTTTCCGTAGTTGTGACCCATGGGCTTTAGTTGCCCGAGGCATGTGGAATCTTCTTGGACCAGGGATTGAACTGGTGTCCCCTGCATTGCTAGGCAGATTCCTTGCCACTATACCACCAGGGAAGTCCCCGAGATCCTGCTCTTAAATACTTGTTTCCCAGCCAAACAACTTGATTATTCACAAAGGACATGTGCGTGTATATTAACAAATAGAGTTTTTACTCTGAATGAACTTACTCTGGTTAGGACTTTTTCTTAGCTGCGGTTACCAGGAAATCTATTCCCAAATGGTTTAGGCAAATAACCACACTATGTATGGTTGTTGTCGTTCAGTCGCTCAGTTGCGTCCAACTCTTTGCGACTCCGTGGACTGCAGCACACCAGGCTTCCATGTCCTTCACCATCTCTTGGAGTTTGCTCAAACTCAAGTTCAGTGAGTCAGTGATGCCATCCAACCATCTCGTCCTCTGTCATCTCCTTCTCCTGCCTTCAGTCTTTCCCAGCATCAGGGTCTTTTCCAGTGAGTCGACTCTTCGCATTAGGTGGCCAGAATGTTGGGGCTTCAGCTTCAGCATCTGTCCTTCCAATGAATATTCAGGGTTAATTTCCATTAGGATTAATTTCCTTCCCTGCTAGCTCAGCTGGTAAAGAATCTGCCTGCCATGCAGGAGACCCTGATTCGATTCCTGGATTGGGAAGATCTGGTGGAGAAGAGATAGGCTACCCACTCCAGTATTCTTGGGCTTCCCTGGTGGCTCAGCTGGTAAAGAATCAGTCTACAATGTGGGAGACCTGGGTTTGATCCCTGGCTGGAAAGATCCCCTGGAGATGAGAATGGCTACCTGCTCCAGTATTCTGGCATGGAGAATTCCGTAGACTGTATAGTCCATGGGATCACAAAGAGTCAGACATGACTGAGTAACTTTCACTTTCACTTTCCTTTAGGACTGACTGGTTTGATCTGGTATGGTACATTCTTACAGTGGAATTCTACCCAGCAATTAAAAGGAGCAAACCACTCATAAGTACAATATGGATGAATCCCAAAGCAATCTATTGAGCGAAATAAGTCAGACACAAAAGAATATATACTATATAAATCCATTTATACAAAGTTCTAAAACATGCAGAAATCTAGGATGATAGAAACCAGAGTCTTGGTTGCCTTGGGGATGACAAGAATTGTCTATATTCTTATTGGAATAGTGGTTATACAAGTGTGTGTGTGTGTGTGTGTGTGTGTGTGTGTATGTGTGTATGTATGTATGTATGTATATGTATATATGTATGTATATATGTGTGTGTTTGTGTATTTTTGTCCAAACTCATTGAGCTATGTACTTTAAAATCTGTGTATTTTATTATGTGTAAATTGTACCTCACCTTCTATTATTTTTAATTTTACTTATTTTGGCTGTGCTAGGCTTTTCTCTAATTGGAGTGAGTGGGGGCTACTCTCTAGTTGCAGTGTGCAGGCTTCTTATTGCGGTGGCTTGTCTTGTTGGGGAGCACAGGCTCTAGAATGCAGGCTTGGTAATTGGGGTGCACAGGCTTTGTTGCTCTGTGGCATGTGGAATCTTCCCGATCAGGGATCAAACCTATGTCTTCTGCATTGTTGGGTGGATTCTTTACCACTGAGCCACCAAGAAAGCCCTCACTTTTTAAAAAATGGTGTAGGCTAGAAAGGGAATGCATTTGACTCCTGAAACTAAGGAGTCTTAAGGAATGGCTTCAGGCCTGGCTTGATCTAGGGCTCAAATGCCGCCCAAGACTCAGTTTCTCAGTTCTGTTCCCCCAGGTTAGCTCCGTTTTGGGGAAGACACAGCCCTGCTCTGGTAACATGGCTGCAGCTGCCCAGTCTCAGCATCTTCCTAGATTCCGGGCTGATGGGGGAAAAGGAAAGCCCCTCCCTGATGGGCTCTGGTTATCCCATGTCAAGTGCTCAGCTTGAATCAGACCCAAGGTGAGTTTGGTTTTCCAGTTGGCCAGGCATGAGTCAGATGTCCTTCCCCCTGGAAAGGAGGTGTGGGCGCATGAGTTTACCAGCCTGACTGCTATGGGCTACGAGGTGGGAGACTGGGAATTGGATCACTGTGGCCAAAGGGTGTGCGTGTGTGATGTCAGGCAGCCCTCAGCTGGGAACCATGAGAGGGAAGCCTGGGAATTGGTAGGTGAGCTCTCCCCAGATCCCCACACATTGCTGCTGCTCAAGGCTCAACTCAAGAGTGGCAGAAAGTCCATGAGCTTCAAGTCCCTCTCCCATCCTTACTGTGTCCGGCATGTTTGTATTTTTTTAAATTTCATGCAAACTCTTGATTGGGGCAGGTGGGATCTAATTCCCCAATCAGAGATCAGACCCACGTCCTCTGCATTGGGAGCATGAAGTCTTAACTAACCCCTGGACCACCAGGGAAGTCCCCTGCCTTTAACATCTTGAGTAGCTCACTCACCTTTCAAGCTTTAGAACTGTGGGGTCCAAGATGCTGTACCAGAGCCCATGTGGGCTGTCCAATGTATGGGAGACCCCCCTAAGCTAGTGAGAAAGCTGAACTTTCATGCCGTACTTGCTTTTCTTGGGTGTGGGCAGTTGGACTATCCTTCCGTGTGTTGAGACGAACACCCTCGCCCAAGCCTTAGTCTGGTCAGGAAACTGACAGACTCTGTAGAGTGGACAGACTCAGGTTCACTGTAAGACTTATGGACAGTGATCCCAGGGCAGTTCATTTGCCCCCCCCCTACCCTGTCCTCAGTTCCCAGGCCAGGCCAGTCTGACGGGTGCTGCCTAGGTCCTGGGCACAAGCCCGCAGTCCAGTTTGGAGCAGTGCTTCCTCCTCTTGGGATCCAATGAAGAACTAAGGCATGACTGTGGGTCCCCACTAGCAGAGAGCCCCTGTGGCAGGGGCCCGTAGACAGCAAGCAGCCTCTGTGATTCCAGGGTGTCTTTCTGACAGTCTCAACCCAGATCCATCTCTCAGGGCTCTGGGTAGTTTCCGAATAGCCCTGTGGGTGTGTCTGGTGTTTCCAACAGGCCCAGCATTCCTACCTGTCAGTAAGAAGTAATGTGATTTGGGGTCCAGTCACTCAATCAGATCTAATCCTAAGCATTCCTATGTCTTATCTGGAAACTTGACCCCACATCTGTGGGCTGGTTAGGGCGTAGCCATTCCAGGCCTGCCAGACCCTGGGTGAGGTATGGGAGCAGGAAAAAGTTCTTATCCTTGAACTGGAATGGCTGCTTATCAGCTCTGGGAATGTCCATAAAGGAATTAGGTATTAAGGCTTCTCTGTAAAATAGAACACAGCCTTGGTGAACCATGTAATTTTAAGTCAGATCAAGCCACCCCTTCATAGTAATTTTGGGAAATAGAAATGAAAGAGGCCTGCAATTATTTTAGCCCTGTAATATTGTTAGCTTAATATTAAAGACATTTTAATCTTAGGTCTGATTTTCTGATTTTTATTTTCAATCAGGGGTCATTTAATGGTGTGAAAGATGTTAATTTTAAGACGATTCCAAGTCAGATTGTGACTATCTGTGTAATTTGAATTTGGGAAGCTGTGTGGGGGACAGGTGGGGGTGGCCACCTGCTCCGTTGTTGTTGTTTAGTTGTTGAGTCGTGTCCAACTCTTTGCGACCCCATGGACTCTAGCTCCCTCGGCTCTTCTGTCAGTGGGATTTCCCAAGCAAGAATACTGGAGTGGGTTGCCATTTCCTTCTCCAGGGGATCTTCCCAACCCAGGAATTGAACCTGCGTCTCTTGCATTGGCAGGCAGCTTCTTTACCAGTGTGCCACCTGCTGTGATGGGAGAATGAGAAATCTTTGTGGAAGGAGACATGTAACAACTCCTTTCTGACTCAGTAGTCCAAAGGTGGCTAATATGGGAATCCCTGAGAAGCTTGGGGCTGCAGATAACCCATTTCTTCCTCCTTGGGGTCAAGGCCATGGGTGTGGCTTGGGCAGAGGCGTGGGAGGCTAGGTATGTGCAGGACTGCAATGACAATGACCAGGCGGTGATGCAGAGAGAAAGTGCAGAGAGGTGATGCAGTCACCTCGCCAAGTACTGCCCACCTGCCGCTCCCAGGGTGTGATCAGAAGCCCTGTCAGTGGGTAGAGCTCAGAGATATGCTTTAGAAAGGAATGGAACCTTCACTTAGATCTCTGGGCTTCTCTTATTACCTGCTGGAGGGGGAAGAACACTATTAGATTAAAAGGAAACTTTTTGAATCACTTTGCTGTACACCTGAAACTAACACTGTATAGTAAATCAACTATAATTTACCAAACAAAAGGGGGGAATTCCTTGGCAGTCCAGTGTTGAGGATGTGGCTTCTCACTGGGGTGGCCCAGGTTTGATCCCTGATGGGGAACTATAAGCCTGAAAGCTGCTCAGACAAAAAAAAAAAAAAAAGGAAACTTTTTTTTCTGATATTAAACTTTTCACAATGAGATACTGATTATAATCTAGGGACTTTCCTGTTGGTCCAATGGTTCAGACTCTGTGCTCCCAATACAGGAGGCATGGGTTGGATCCCTGGTCAGGGAACTAAGATCCTGCCTGCTGCACAATGAGGCCAAGAAAGAGAGAGCAACTGGAGGCTGGATTTGGCACATGGATATTAAAAAAAAGGGGGAAATTTTTTTCCTGATATTGAACTTTTCACAGTGAAACATTGATTGTAAACTAAATACCCCAGGAAATAATGGACAGAGAATACAGACAATTCTCCAGAAAAAAAAAACAATTTAACTGATCAATAATATAAGAAAAAAAATTGTTTACCTTCACTAATAACAAATGCAAATTGGGAGAATAGGATGCCTATTTTTCACATATCAATTTGGCAAAGATTAAAGATACATTATCAACTCAACAATAAAAGACAACTTGGTTTAAAAATAGGCAAGGGACCTGAATTGATCTTTCTCCAAAGATATACAAATGGCCCATGAGCACATGAAAAGATGTTCAACATCATTACCCATTAGGGAAGTGCAAAGCAAAACCACAGAGACCACACATCCTAGGTTGGCTATAATAAAAAAGTGAAACAAGATCAGGACAAAGTATTGAGGAGGATAAGGGTCAATTGGAGTCCTCAACTACTGCTGGTGGGAATGTAACATATTGTAGCCACTTTGGAAAAGAGTTTGACCTCAAATGGTTAAACGTAGAATTAACCATATGATGTATGACTATGACATAGGAGAATTAGCCATATGACATAAGAGAAGGGAGTGACAGAGGATGAGATGGTTCAGTAGCATCACCGACTCAATGGACATGACTTTGAGCAAACTCCAGGAGATAGTGAAGGACAGGGAAGCCTGGCGTGCCGCGGTCCGTGGAGTTGCAAAGAGTCGGGCATGACTTAGAGACTGAACAGCAACAACCACCATGTGACACAATAGTTCCACTCTTAGATCTATAGCCAAGAGCAAGGAAGACATTCATTCGCATAGAAACTTACACGGAAGTAAGCAGCCCTATTCATAAGAGCCAACAGTGGAAAACATCCCCCAATGTCCTTTAACTGATGAATGGATAATGAATGTGCATATCGACTGGAGTGTTAGGGACAAAAAGAAATGAAGGACTGATACATGCTGCACTGTCGATAAACCTTAAGCTAAGTGAAAGAAGCCCATCGCAACAGACATTCCATTATATGGAATGTCCAGATGAAGCAAGTCTGTACAGATAGAGAGTAGGTTCGTGGTTGCCTCAGGCTAGTGGGGAACCTTTAGTTGTGGCATGTGACATCTAGTTCCTCAGCTAGGGACTGAACCCATGCCCCTTGCAGGAGAAGCCTGGAGTCCCAAATGCTGGATTGCCAGGGAAGTCCTGAGTCTTAATGTTCTGATAGGCCAACGCTGGCCATGGCATTGCATACATGCTGTTCCTGGAGGGGGCGGGGAAGTGTGCTTTGTATGATCCTTCATACATAAGGAGGCCTGCACATGGATTCCTCTCAACTCTCTTTTCCCCAATGATCTGGATATGTGTCCTTATTGAACCTCTGTCATAAATGTCAGCTGTGAGCACAACTGTATGTTGAGTCCTGCGAAACTTTCAGTCATGTGGCTGGTCTGGAGAACTCCTGACATAGCCAGTAATGTGGAAAGTAACAATATGCATATTAAATAGGTGGGCAGGGGCTTTCCTGGTGGTCCAGTGGTTAAGATTCCATGCTCCCCATGCAGGGGGCCAGGGTTCAATCCCTGGTCAGGGAACTTGATCCCTTATGCTGCAACCCAGAGTTCGCATGCTGCAACTAACGGTCCCACGTGGTACAGTGAAGGTCGAAGATCCTGCATGCCACAACTAAGACTTGGTACAGCCAAATAAATAAATAAACATTAAAAAAAAATCTTAACTTCTTAAAAAAAAATTGAGTAGGAAAGAAATTCCTACTCACTTCAAAGTTAATTCATGCCTATTTTGGCATTGTGTTATGGTGAATGACTTTTATTTTCTTTTTTACACTTTTTGGCATTTCTTTTACTTTTTTTCACTAAAAGCCATTCACTTTTATTAATAACCATGTATTGATTTCATACATAGTTGAAATAAAACCTTTTACAATCCACGGTATGATCTATGATTAAATACACATCAGAAGTACAGAGAAAGTTATTCATTTTTTGATATAATGATGTGAGATTTGTGACTTTTACGGCTTACCAAACAAAGCCTAGGAAGCACTTAGCAAGCATGATATACACTAATTCCATGCCCTTTCCAGGAAGGGTTTCTAATATGTTTCTAGTTTGCTGCTACGTCACTTTAGTCGTGTCCGACTCTGTGCGACCCCATAGATAGCAGCCCACCAGGCTCCCCCATCCCTGGGATTCTCCAGGCAAGAACACTGGATTGGGTTGCCATTTCCTTCTCTTTTTTGGCATTTCATATATTTTCCATGTTAACGTTACTTTTATTTTCAGAAAAGATGAGTATTTAAAAAAATTTTTTTCTGTTGTGTTCGACATTTGTCATCATTTTTAGAGTGGCTGACCTTTAAAGGGGCTTCTCTTGTTTTCTTTCCCTTAGGGTTGCAATCCCCTTGCGCAGACTGGCCGGAGCAAACTACAGAATCAGAGGGCTGCCTTGAACCAGCAGATCTTGAAAGCCATGCGGATGAGAACAGGAGCTGAGAACCTTCTGAAGTAAGTGTCTGCTGGCTCCGCCACCTCCACTTGCAGCCCGGCCTCTCCTAAGGCCTATCCGTCTATTTCCTAAACTCCCCGACCTGCCAGACTTCCTCTCAGCTCTTGATTTTAGCTTTGAGCCTCCTCCTTATTTCTGGCACCTGGAACAGACCCTGTCTCACCTAGAGGTTGGTTGTGTTAAAGACATGTGTTTTATGCAGCCTGTCTGTGTGGTGGGGGTGGGAGGATGATGGGGGAGGTCCAGTTGTCCTATTCTTGTTTGGTTTCCCCAGTTTCTTGGGACCCGTCTGTTTTCTTATGCCTGATCTACAGTCACTTCTTGCTGAATATTTGTTGAATGTATAAAGAAAAGGCAGAGAGAAAGGAAGGAATAGGAACCTTTCTGTTGCCAGCATTCATCTCTATAATGAGAGGGGCCTCCTAGGCCTGGGGCTCTTGGGACACTCATTATTATGCTCTGGTGGTAACATAGTTAACTTCTCAAGCATGGAACTCAGTGAAGCCTTACCTGTAGACTTTCTTCTGCAGAGTGCTGGGGTAGCTCTTGCCAGCCCCATGCCCCCTTCTGCACTGTGTACAGGAGGCAGGCACTGTGTATGCGACCAGCTTACAGACAGATGCCTCCTAGAGCCCCAGAAAGAGATGGCGAGTGTTTGCTGGGACCTGGAACCTGGAAAGCTGGCAGGATATGGCTAATGGCTGTTTTCAGTGGGTTAAGTTCACTCTTGGAGGCCTTAGGGAGCCCAGGATGCTTGGAGGCTGCTGGGCAAAGCCAGATACATCAAACCAGGTGTTGGTAAAAAAGCTACAAGACTCGTGGTCACAAATATGTTTGAGGAGTATGGTCCACTCTTCCTTATGGGCTGCTTACCTGAGCACTCAGTGAAGAGAGGAGGAGGGTTTCTTACCATGAACTTGGGGTAAATTCATTAAAAAAAATTTTTTTTTCTATTTTATTGCAATTGAATTGCTATACAATGTTGTGTTAATTTCTGCTATACAGAAAAGTGAATCAATCATGCATATACACATATCCCCTCTTTTTGGAGTGTCCTTCCCATTTGGGTCACTGCAGAACATTGAGTAGCCTTCTCTGTGTTATATAACCTATACAGTAGGTTGTTATTAATTATCTCTTTTATATATAGTATCAGTAGTGTGTATAGGTCAACCCCAAGAAGGCTGAGCGCCGAAGAATTGATGCTTTTGAACTGTGGTGTTGGAGAAGGCTCTTGAGAGTCCCTTGGACTGCAAGGAGATCCAACCAGTCTATTATGAAGGAGATCAGCTCTGGGATTTCTTTGGAAGGAATGATGCTAAAGCTGAAACTCCAGTATTTTGGCCACCTCGTGCGAAGAGTTGACTCATTGGAGAAGACTCTGATGCTGGGAGGGATTGGGGGCAGGAGGAGAAGGGGACGACAGAGGATGAGATGGCTGGATGGCATCACTGACTCGATGGATGAGAGTCTGAGTGACCTCCGGGAGTTGGTGATGGACAGGGAGGCCTGGCGTGCTGCAGTTCATGGGGTCGCAAAGAGTCGGACACAACTGAGCAACTGATCTGATCCGATCTCAATATCCCATCTCATCCCACCCTCCTCCTTAAATTCATTTCTGAATCAATCTGTTCTTTAGGAAAAATCTCTGAGATATGAAGTAGGAGAAAAGAAAAACGTAGGACAGCATGCCCTGCGTATACATTTTAAGGGATGAAGAAAACGCTGTTAGGGGCTATTGGGCACTAGGCAGGGTAGAGGTGACTCCTGTTTGTCACATTATACTTTCAATGTTTGAATGTCCTTTTCCAAAGTGTATGGATTACGTTTATGCATTTTTATTCTGAGATATCCAGAAGAATTGTGAGAGGCCCAGAAGAATAACGTAAGTGACCCACTGCCCCTGGGTCAGAACGACAGTGCTGTGCCTGTGCTGGTTTTGTGACTCATCGACTAGCAGACAATGCAAGTCCCGGGTGGCCAGGTGTCTGGAACCTCTTCTCCAGCTACTTCCGCAACAGCGGGGAAGGGAGGTTGTTCCTGGAGGAGACTGGGGAAAATGCTGTAACATGTCACCTTTTGAAATATCTGACCGTGTCCCTGTCCCCAGAGAAGTCTGGACCTGGGAGTTGTCAGGTCCACTACGCAGTGGACCTCATCGGCCAGGGCAGCCCAAGAGAGCCCCCCGATTTTGGGAGGACTTGCCGAGCACTGAGTTTGACATGCTGAGGGCCCCGCTGGTGTGTTTTGTAGCCTTGGGTTTTGGTTGACACCTTGCCAGGCCAGCAGTGTGGTTGAGGGGGGCGGGTGGGGAGCCCTGACCCTGTGCCTGTCTGTTCACCCAACAAATGGATTTGCTGAGCACCTGCTAAGTGGTAGGCAGTGCCTGAAATGCAAAGGGATAAGGCTGTGAGCAATTCAGACAAGGCCCTGCTTTCCTGATGTTTAATCTCTCTTGGGGGAAGCTTAATACACAAGCAAACAAATCCGCTCATGTCAGGAGGTGATGTTTTCCAGGGCGCCAATGAAAGGGAAATGTGACAGAGGCTGACGCAGCGTGGTGTGGCCTTGGAGACCGAAGGTGGTCAGGGAGGCCCTTTTTGGCCAGGGCACTTGGCGTTGCTAAGGTGGGGACTAGGGCGGTTTTGTCTGTCTTGCTCTGTGAATGACACCAGCAAACAGCCTCTCCAAGGCTCGTTGTCAAGTCTGGTGTTGAGCTGGCAGGGGTGGGGGTGGAGTGCGGGTGGTTAATGATTCTTGCAGTGACCTAAAAGTTCAAAGTGCTCCTCTCTGGAGAATGTTGTTGGAGGCAACCCTAAAGGTATTTATTAATCTGACTTAACCGGCACCAACCGTTTCCCCAAAACAAATAGGGTGTTTAGCCAAGTGCAGTTCTGGCCCGTGGGTGTCCCTGGCTGGCCAATTAGGGGGCTGTCCCTGCCAGCAAAGGGTAGTCAGAAAGTGCGCCCTGCTGTCCTGTCTGTCTGTTTTCAGGTTCCCAAATGCCCTGCCACAGCCTCCCGATGAAGGTAGAGCAGATGGAATGTTTGGGGGAGGTTGTGTTTGGGAAACTGACTCTCAAATGCAGAAATGGGAGGGTCCTGGTCCTTATGGGCATCAGTAAGGGAGCTTTGAGGCTGGGCGGGTGTTGTGAGGAGCCAGGTTTTATAGGCTGCGAGCGATTCAGGTGAGACCCTGCTTTCCTGATGCTTAATCTCTCGTGGGGAAGACCGACTCTGATCTGTATCGGCCAAGAGTCCCTGAGCTTCCTGGAATTTGATTTGGAAGATATCAGATATTTTAAATGTGCCTTTTCAGGCTAAGCAAGGACAATATCCTCTCTCTTTTCCTAGCTTCCTTCCCTCCCTTGAGAAAAAGCTGGGGTAGCCATGTGATGATGTTTCTCAAAAACAGATGGTATTTGTGAA
Organism: Tragelaphus eurycerus; assembly: GCA_935064755.1. Classification (NCBI taxonomy): domain Eukaryota; kingdom Metazoa; phylum Chordata; class Mammalia; order Artiodactyla; family Bovidae; genus Tragelaphus; species Tragelaphus eurycerus. The sequence goes on from CAKXYN010000020.1 coordinate 14,242,119, forward strand.
ACTCAAAGCCAGGTTGTCACGCAGCTCAATTTTAACTAACTGGTTCTTTGAACAAGAACAGTCATTTAACATCTTGGGCTTTAGGTTCCCTTTTTGGGGCCAGGGGGGCTGGAAAAGAGTGAAGGGACTAGTGCTGTGAGGCAGTAGGGAGTGGTAGGGACTGGTGAAGAACAGAGCATATGCTTTCTGGGTGGGAGGGGTGGGGCAATTCCAGTGCGGCCCATATGGAGGGCAGGGGCTAGGGTTGCCAGATCTTCAGTTTTGCTTGTTTTTTTTTTTTTCAGGAAAAACCAGAGATCTGACTCCCCTTCCCCCTATCCCCTACCTTTTTTAAATCTTCTGATAATTGAATTTTAAAATATTGGCAGTTAGTTCAAGCGGGGAGGAAAACACCCTGAGAGTCAAATAAGCAAGTCCCATGGACCTCTAGTTTGTGACTTCTGAACCAGAGGGTGATGAAGTCCTGGGACACCGGTGCCCTGGGGTACAATGGTCTGTATGAGCGTGATTTGAGGTTCATGACTGCTCACATGATCAGTTCTGAGGGGGACTGATGCCTGGGCAGGGGGATGTATGAGCCAAGGCCTTGGGGGCATCTGCCTTCCTGCACTGAGAGGTGGGCTGGGAGCAGATGTCCTCCCAGACCCACTGATCTGCTGCCTTAGCCGGGTGGCCACACAGGAGCACTGGACAGTGCTTACTCCAGTCTCCCTGAATCGCTGGTAGAGCAGGATTTGGGGTCAGATGGATTAAGGCCACACAGCTCCAATAAAGTCTCTGAAGCTGGTACAAGCCTGTATTGCCTGTCAACAAGCCTGTTCCTAGAGGGACATTTTACTAAAAGACTTGGGAGAAAAATATTACACTAAAGTAAACGGACATACATGGGTCAGAATGCGAATTCATGTGCACCTTTAAGAGAAAACATGGGGATTTTAGAGAAATTTTGGACTTGGGGCAAAGAAGCCATATATCCCATGGGGCATCTTAATGGTGGAAAAGGTCTCAGAGAAACTCCAACTTGAGGGACATGTGTGGATGTGGTCAGTAGCCACAGGAAATCATTGAACGTGGCCCTCCTTTCCCTGTTCACACATAGTGGAATCTCTCTTGATCACTCAGAGAGAGTAAGTGGCTGCTGCTAAGTCACTTCAGTCGTGTCTGACTCTGTGCGACTGCATAGACCGCAGCCCACCAGGCTCCCCCGTCCCTGGGATTCTCCAGGCAAAAACACTGGAGTGGGTTGCCATTTCCTTCTCCAATGCAGGAAAGGGAAAAGTGAAAGTGAAGTCGCTCAGTTGTGTCCAACTCTTCGTGACCCCATGAACTGCAGCCCATCAGGCTCCTCCATCCATGGGATTTTCCAGGCAAGAGTACTGGAGTGGGGTGCCATTGCCTTCTCCAGAGAGTAAGTGGGATACCTTTTAATTCTTCTGCAGTGTGTGTAGGCTCTTTATGAAAAGCCCAAGGGAATAGGGGCTTTCCTGGTGGGTCAGACGGTAAAGAATCCACCTGTTTGATCCCTGGACCAGGAAGATCCCCTGGAGAAGGGAATGGCTACCTACTCCAGTTTTCTTGCCTGGAAAATTCCATGGACAGAGGAGCAAAAAAAAGAGTCAGACATGACTGAATAACTAACACTTTCACTGTCAAAGGAGTAGGCTTCTCCTTGTGGTCCAGACCAGAAGGTAGACCCAGAGCAGGAAAGGGCTAAAACACCCTTCTGCCTCATCCTGGTTGGTCTCAGAAACTCTTTTGGCTGTAACTTCAGTTATAACAGGCATCTCAGAGGAGTGCACACAGGTGAAAGCTGAGACACCCCATATTCTTCCAAGAAGACCCCTAGAGAGGATTCATTTTCACCCAGAAAGGCAGGCCAGGTGCAGAACATCAGTGTTGAAGGGACCAGGGTTCTGGTTCTTCATTCCTGATTTGGGCCAGCTCCTCCCCCAGCCGGTGCACAGGGGAGCTGGCACACATGACATATTAAACTGGTGGCATCTTATGGAAGAAGCCCCCCTCCACCAGTGAATCCATGAAAAATCATGATCTGTATTAGGAATGGTACGCACTATAGAGTTGGTTTCTGAATCAGCATAATACCCTAAGGTCAGCATTGTGGAAATGCACCCTGAGGGCCCCTTCTGGCCACCAGCTTTTTCCAGAGTGACCCATGATCTACATGAAGAGGCCCACATCCAAAGAGCAGCTCAAGTTGTTGCCAAGTTGAAAAGAAGTAGCAGATCAATATACAGAGGTGGGAAAAGCAAAGTGCGAGCATATTTGGAGGTTCTTCAGGTATTTGGTTGGAGGTCTTAGGGCCTATATTGCCATATTTAAGTTGGACCCATTCTGTTGCTAAGAACCAGTCTCTCCACCACCCTCCCCCCGACACACACACCACTGACTCTGAAGAGTAATCTTGACTCTGCCCTTTGTTCTTTCATAACCTGAAATTTGTGAAGCCTCTACCATGTGAAAAAAGGTTGCAGGAGAAATACAGATAGTAGGCAAAAAGGTCTTGTCCCTCCAGGAATTATACTTGTTTGTCTTGCCTCACTCTAAAATGTATTTGAGGGACTTCCCTGGTGGTCCAGTGGTTAAGAATCCCCCTTCCAACGCAGGGGATATGAGTTTGATTTCTGGTTGAGGAACTAAGATCCCACATGCCTCGGAGCAACAAAGCCCAAGCAAGTTGCAACTAGAGAGCCCATGAGCTCTAGAGCCCATGCGCTGCAACTAGAGAAAGCCTGGCTGCTACAATAAAGAGCCTGCACAACCAAATAAAATAAAATAAAAATGATAAAAAAATTTTAAAAGATAATAAAAAATGAAATCAAATAAAATGTATTTGAGGCAACCTAATACACTTGATCCCCTAGAGAAAGAAATGGCAACCCACTCCATTGTTCTTGCCTGGAGAATTCCATGTATAGAGGAGCCTGGTGGGCTGTAGTCCATGGGGTTGCAGAATTGGACACAACTAAGTGACTAATACGCACACACACATACACACAACACACTTGTATAGCATGTAAGATTAATAGGAATGATGAGGATGTGGGGGCAGGCGGAAGAAGAATAAAAGGGATTTAGTTGGAAGTAAGACTAGTACCCACTACAAGGTCTTATATCCTCTGTTAGACATGGGCCATGTTTTTCTCTGAGTTTTCCAGCAGGCAGTAAGAAGGGAATGTGATCTGGAACACATTTCATACCCATTATTCAAAATCAGACAATTTACTAAGAAGAAGCTGTTCCCAATACCAAGGACTGGGAGAATTTCCTCCTTTGCAGCCTCATGGATGTTATCAGCTAGTGAATCAGTCATGTTCTCAGTAACATCTCTATACTGCAGGTTTTACAAGGGGCAAGTTGTGACCCATGGTGTGTAATGAAATCAATTCAGTGGGTTGCTGTGGTATAATAAAAAGAAAAAGTGTTTGGTTTTTGTGCCTGGTTCCTGGCACAGAGCTCCTAAAACCCTTGGAATTACTTATGTGTCTTGTATGCTAATGAAATGACACCCAATGGGGGTTGGGAGCCTTTGGGAACTAGGGAGCATGCTATTTATCAGAAAGAGCAAGCCTGTTGAGCGGGTTGGAACATTCAGCCTCTCCCCTGGACTTCTGGGAAAGAGAGGCTGGAAATTGAGTTTAATCACCAGTAGCCAATGATTTAGTCAATTATGCCCACATAATGAAGTAATGAAACCTCCATTAAACTGCTAAGTGATGGGGAACTTGGAGGTTGGAGAACACATCAAGGATCAGGGAGGGAGACCTGCCCAGAGAGGGCATGGAGGCTCCGCACCCTCTTTGGCCTGTGGATCTCTTCCACTTGGCTTTCCTGAGCTGTTTTCTTTACCATAAACCAGAGTAGGGACTTCCCTGGTGGTCCAGTGATTAGGATTCTCACTGCACGCCCTGGGGGTTTGATCCCTGGTTGAGGAACTAAGATCCCATAGGCCTTGCATCGGGGAAGGCAATGGCACCCCACCCCAGTACTTTTGCCTGGAAAATCCCATGGACGGAGGAGCCTGGTAGGCTCCAGTCCGTGGGGTTGCTAAGAGTCGGACACGACTGAGCGACTTCACTTTGACTTTTCACTTTCATGCATTGGAGAAGGAAATGGCAACCCACTCCAGTGTTCTTGCCTGGAGAATCCCAGGGACAGGGGAGCCTGGTGAGCTTCCGTCTATGGGGTCGCACAGAGTCAGACATGACTGAAGCGACTTAGTAGCAGCAGGCCTTGCATTGTGGCCAAACAAACAAACAAAAAAACCCACAGTAAATGTCAGGGAAAGGTTTTCTTGAATTTTGTGTGCCATTCTAGTGAATTGTTGAAGCTGAGAAAGGGGTTGTGGGAACCTCTGATCTGTAGCTGGCTGGTCAGAAATACAGGTGTTTCCCCCGCCCCCCCCCCCCCCCCCCCCCCACCAACCGGCCAACTTGCAACTGGTGCCTAAAGTGGGGCAGCCTTGTGGCACTGAGCCCAGAATCTGTGGGGTCTCTGCTAACTCTGGGAGTTGGTGATAGAATTGAACTGAATTGTTGGGCACCCAGCTGGTGTCAGAGAATCAAACTTTATGGTTTTAAAAAATCATAAAGTTTCAAACTTTATGGTTTTTTAAAAAGTTACGAGAATTGCTGTGATCTCACGGCAAGCCTTCAAGATGGTGTCAAAGAAAGATAAGAAGCCTAAGAAGTCAACCTGGAAGTTTAATTTGGATCTTACTCATTCAGTAGAAGATGGAATTTTTGATTCTGGATATTTTGAACAGTTATTGCGGGAGAAAGTTGAAGTGAATGGCAAGACTGGAAATCTTGGGAATGTTGTTCACAGTGAATGCTTCGAGAATAAAATCATAGTTGTTTTTGAGAAACAGTTCTCTAAAAGATATTTGAAGTACCTTAGCAAGGAATACCTTAAAAAGAACAACCTTCATGATTGGCTTTGTGTGCTTGCATCAGACAAGGAGGCTTACTTCCAGATTAGTCAAGATGAAGATTAATCTGAGTCTGAAGACTAGATGAAACCATCCTTTATAGGGCTTTGCTTGCTAATAAAACACATTAAGCATACAAAAGAAACATCTTGAAATGGACCTTTAGCTTATCAGTGAATAAAAAACATTGTATATGAACAAAACAGAAAAGTTATGAGAGTTGAATAGAATATATTGGAGAGTATCACATGTATGGCGGAGCCATGGCATATGGGATCTTAGTTCCCCAACCAGGGATGGAACCTGCGCCCCTAGACTGGAAGCGCAGAGTCTTAACCTCCAGCTTCCCCAGTGGCTCAGACGGTAAAGAGTCTGCCTGCAGTGGAGGAGACCCTGGTTCAATCCCTGTCAGGAAGATCCCCTGGAAAAGGAAATGGCAACCCACTCCAGTATTCTTGCCTGGAAAAATCCCATGGACACAGGAGCCTGGCAGGCTGCAGTCCATGGGATCCCAAAGAGTCAGACGCAACTGAGCCACTTAACCGCTGGAGTGCCGGGAAGTTTCTGAGACTTGTTTTTTGGGGCAGGAGGTATATGTGTATGCGTGTAGTGTACTGTGATACAAAACTCATTTCTTACTGGTGATCATGTCCTTCTCCAAAAAATTCCCAAATCAATGATATTCATCAACTGAGCTTCCAGTATCTCATTGCCTGGCTGGGGAGTCCAGACTATGCATGAATGAAAACTTACTGGTCAGTGAAAGGGCATGTGCCATCCTATTTGCAGCCAGGTCATGACTGCTCTTTCTTTCTTTTCCTTTTTAAAAAATACATATTTATTTGCCTGTGCTGGGTTTTAGTTACAGCACACTGGATCTTTGTTGTGGCATGCAGGTTCTTTAGTTGTGGCATGTGGGATCCTCAACCGGGGATCTGTTCTGTATTGGGAGCACAGAGTCTTAACCACTGGACCACTGGGGGATTCCCTACGACTGCTCTTTCTGAGTGGGCCTAAGCTTGTTGGTTGGTCATGGAGAACAAGCTGAGGGAAGGGAGGGAGAGAGGAAGCGAAGGGAGTATAAAGACACCATGAGGAGAAACCGATGAACCCATCTATGTGCTGGGCGTGGAGAGTCCCCTGGGGAGGTCTGACTCCAGGGGAAGTGGTTTAGTGCTTTGCTTTCTGGAGGAAAGGTGGACAGGTGGTGAACAAAGCAGGTCAGGGTCAAGTAGGTGGGTTTTCATCAGCTGAGGATGGGGAGGTGGTCAGTTACTGTTTCTGGCCGGCTGGAGCTCTTGCTGGTGACCCTCAGGTGTCCTCATGTGTGACAGGGGGACATTTCTAGCACTTGGCCTGAACCATGACTGAGGACTTGCCAGGATGGTCCAAGGGAATGTACTCAGCAGGGCCTGGCTTAGAGCTTGGTTGATACTGCCACTGTTGTTTTGGCAGTGGTTCTGAATCTGTAGGAGCTAGCACCTGAAAGATCTTTGAGTAGGTAGCAACACCCCTCCTTTGGGAACTCAGGTAAAGTCTGTTCCTCCATCCAGCTTCACACTGTCCTGTTTAATGAATATAGTACATTTTGCTTATCCATTTGCTTGTTGCCTATCTGGATTGTTTTCTACTTTTTGGCTGAGGAATAATGTTATATAAACAGTCACATGCATGTCTTGGTTTGGACGTATGTTTTCATTTCTCTTGTGTGAATTCCTAGGAGTGTAATTACTTGGTTGTACAGTAAGTTATGTTTTAACATTTTTTTAAGCTACCTCACTGTTTTCCCCAGTGGTTGTGTCATTTACATTCAGCAATGTATGAGGTATCTAGTTTGTACAGCCTCACTAATACTTGTTATTGTCTTTTTTTTTATTATAGCCTGATAGTTTTGTATTGGTATCTTATTATGTCTTTAACATGCATTTTCCTATTGACTAAAGACACTGAGCATCTTTTCATGTGCTTATTAGCCATTTATAGAACTTCTTTAGTAAAATGTCTATTCAAATCTTTTGCCTATTTTATGAATTCAGTAAAGTTACAGGATACAAAAATCAATATACAGAAATCAATTGCATTTGTATTCACTAATATTGAACTAGCAGCAAGATAAATTAAGAAAATATTCCCAACACTTATACACCATTGGTGGGTCTGTAAGTTGGTATAGGCACTATGGAAAACCGTATTGAGATTCTTCAAAAACTTAAGACTAGAACTGCTATGTGACCTACCTATTCCACTTCTGGGTATTTATCTGAAGAACACAAAAGCTACTTTGGAAAGATACAAGCACCCCATGTTCATTGCAGCATTATTTATAATAACCAAGATATGGACGCAAACTAAGTGTCCATCAATGGATGGCTGGATAAAGAAAATGTGAGACACACAAACACACACGCACACACATGCACACACACGCACACGGAATGTTATTTAGCCATAAAAAGGAGTAAAATCTTGCCATCTGCAACAACATGGATGGAAATTGAGGGCATTATGCTAAGTGAAATAAGTCAGAAAGACAAATACTGTGTGATCTCACTTATATGTGGAATCAAAACAAAATAAACAAAAAACCCCAAATCCTGTATACTGCAACTGAGAGTTCACATGTCGTGACTAAAGATTGCTCACGCTGCAACAAAGAAACAAAGATGGAAGATCCTGAGGGCCACAACCAAGACCCGGCACAGCCAAATAAATATATAAATTTATATTTTTTAAAATCCAAGCTCATTGATACAGAGAACAGATGGTGGTTGCCAGAGGTAGGGGTTGCAGGGTAGATGAAATGAGTACAAATTTCCAGTTATAAAATAAGTCATGGGAATGTGATGTACAGCATGGTGACAACAGTTAATAACACTGTACTGTATGTTTGAAAGTTGCCAAAAGAGTAAATCTTAAAAGTTCTCATCTTAGGAGAAGATTCTGTAACCATGTATAATGACAGATGGCAAGTAGATTTATTATGGTGATCATTTTGAAGATATACAGATATAGAATCATTATATTGTACACTTAAAACTAATAGAATATTGCATGTCAGTTATAACTCAATTAAAAAAATATTTTTCCCATTAAAAAAGTTGAGTGATCTTTTTATTAATTAACAGAACTCTTTGTGTTTTCTAGATACAGATTCTTTATCAGATACACAATTTGCAAATATTTTCTCCCAGTCCATGGCTTTCTTCTTCCTCTTCTTCTTTTTTCCCTGGTGGCTCAGAGGTTAAAGCGTCTGCCTGCAATGCAGGAGACTGAAGTTCGATCCCTGGGTTGGGAAGATCCCCTGCAGAGGGAAATGGCAACCCACTCCACTATTCTTGCCTCGGAAATCTCCATCCATGGGGTCGCAAAGAGTTGGACACCACTGAGGAACTTCACTTCACTTCTGAAACACTGAAGTTTAAAATTTGACAACTCAAATTAATGTTTCTTCTTTTATGGGTTTTTGTGCTTTTGATGTGTAACTAAGACTACTTTGCCATCACTTCTTGGCAAATAGATGGGGAAACAATGGAAACAGTGACAGACTTTATTTTCTCTGGCTTCAAAGTCACTGCAGATGGTGACTGCAGCCATGAAATCAAAAGATGTTTGCTTCTTGGAAGAAAAGCTATGACCAGCCTAGACAGCATATTAAAAAGCAGAGGTATTACTTTGCCGTCACAGATCTGTCTAGTCAAAGCTATGGTTTTTCCAGTAGTCATGTGTGGATGTGAGAGTTGGACCATAAAGAAAGCTGAGCACTGAAGAATTGATGCTTTTGAACTGTGATGTTGGAGAATACTCTTGAGAGTCCTTTGGACTGCAAGGAGATTAAACCAGTCAATCCTAAAGGAAATTAATCCTGAGTATTCATTGGAAGGACTGAAGCTGAAGGCTCCAATACTTTGACCACCTGATGTGAAGAACTGACTCATTAGAAAAAACCCTGATGCTGGGAAAAATTGAAGGCAGGAGGAGAAGGGGATGAGAGAGGATGAGATAGTTGGATGGCATCACCGACTCAATGGATATGAGTTTGAGCACACTCTGGGAGATGGTAAAGGATAGGGAAGCCTGGCGTGCTGCAGTCCATGGGGTAGCAAAGAGTTAGACACGTCTGAGCTACTGAACAATAACAACAAGAATACTTTGTCCAATTCAAGGTCACAAAGATTTCATTCTAGGAGTTTTGGAGTTTTTGCTCTTTTGCTGAGGTCTGGGGTCACTGTAGTCGGACATAACTGAGCGACTTCACTTTTACTTTTCACTTTCATGCATTGGAGAAGGAAATGGCAACCCACTCCAGTGTTCTTGCCTGGAGAATCCCAGGGACGGGAAGCCTGGTTGGCTGCCGTCTATGGGGTCGCACAGAGTTGGACACGACTGAAGTGATGCAGCAGCAGCAGCTGACCCATTTATTAAAACTTTACTTTTAATTGGAGGATAATTGCTTTGCTTTACAATGTTGGTTTCTGTTGTACAACAACCTGAATCAGCTGTAAGGTTTTATATATCCCCTCCTTCTTGGAGTCTCCCTTCCACCCCCAACCTCCGTCTGATCCACTTTGACTTGATACTTGGTGTGGTGTAATGCTTAGATTGAGGTTTATTTTTTGCATATTGTGCAGAAAAGAGTTATTGTCGCAGACCTGAGAAGTCTATCTTTAGAAAGCCCTGCTTGCAAGGTTGGCACTTGGCTGATGTGTGGAAATGTAGATTTCAGGAGAGTTTCCCTCATTCCTGGAACTGATAAAGAGGCTCACTATACTTAAACTATTTCCACAAACCATGTGAAGTGAAGTGAAAATCGCTCAGTCGTGTCTGACTCTTTGCAACCCCATGGACTATACAGTCTATGGAATTCTCTAGGCCAGACTACTGGAGTGGGTAGCCTTTCCTTTCTCCAGGGGATCTTCCCAACCCAGGGATTGAACCCAGGTGTCCCACATTGCAGGCAGACAAACCATGTGATTTATAGCGAATACCTGCTTTCCTTCTTGGAGTCTTACATTTTGGAACATGCTAGGCAGGTATGTCTACCTGACCAACCCCCAGTAAAAACCCTGATGATCTTCCTTGGATGATAGTTTTTTACACACATGTTGTCACAACCCTTTGCTGGAAGAATTAAGCGTGTCCTGTGTGACCCCTCTGGGAAGGAGGACTCTTGGTAGCCTGTGCCTGGTTTCCTCTAGACCTCACCCCATGCGCCTTTCCCTTCGCTGATTTTGCTGGATGTCCTTTTGCTGTAATAAACGAGAGCAGTGAGCACAACTATATCCTGAGTCCTGCAAGTCTCACCCCCACTGACTCTAGGGGTGGTCTTGGGGACACTGACATGCCTAGAAATGTCCAATTGCTTCAGCACCATCGTCAGAAAGACTTTTGCTCCTTGAATTTTCTTGTCACCTTTGTCAAAATCAATGTACCATAAATGTAAAAATTTACTTCTGGATTCTGTTCTGTTCCATTGCCTATCCTTATGCCAGTACCACGTTGTCATGATTACTAAGGCTTTATAGTAAGTTTAAAATCAGATAGCATAAGTCCTCCAACTTTGTTTTTTTTTCAAAATTATTTGGCTCTTCTAGGTCCTTTGCATTTCCATATAAATTTTAGGATCGGTTTGTTAGTTTCTCCTAAAAAGCTTACTACGGTTTAGATTGGAGTTGCTGTTTCAAAATTTTTAAAGTTTATCCTGCTTATTTATTTGACTTCACTGGGTCTTTGTGTCTGGGACTTTCTCTAGTTGTGGTTAGCGGGGGCTACCCTTGTTTGCAATGCACGGGCTTCTCATTGCAGTGGCTTCTTTTGCTGTGGAGCACAGGCGGTAGGCGCAGGGGCTTCAGTAGTTGCAGCACATGGGCTCGGTCGTTGCGGTTCACAGGCTGTATACAGTGAGGGCTCAGTAGTTGTGGTGCTCAGACTTAGTTCCTCCACGGCATGTGGAATCTTCCCCAACCAGTAATCGAACTCGTGTCCTCTGCATTGGCATGCGGATTCTTATCCACTGTAGCACCAGGCAAGTCCGTGACGGGAATTGATTTGAATTGATGGATCACTTGGAGAGAACTGACGTCTTGACAATAGTGAGTCTTCCAATCCATAAACATGAAATGTCTGTCCGTTTAATATCACAGTAGTGTTTGGAAGTTTTCGGTGTGCGAGACTTCTGCTTCTTTTCTTAATTTTATTCCTAAGGATTTTACTCTTTCTGATACTATTATGAGTGAAATTGTTTTCTTAATTTCATTTTAAGATTTCTTGTTGCTAGTATATAGAAATACAATTCATGTTTGTATTTTGACCTAGCTAAATTTATTAGTTCCAGTATTCGTTTTTTGGGTGCCTGGGGATTTTATACATGCAAGATTATGTCAGCTGTGAATAAAGTTTTACTTTTTCCTTTCAGTTTTGATGCCTTTCATTTCTTTACCGTATTGCTACTGGCTTGAATCTCTAGTATGGTGTTGATAAGAAGTAGCATACATGGACATCTGTGCCTTGCTCCTGATCATAAGGGGGAAAGCATCAGTCTGTCATCATTAAATAAGATGTTAGCTGTGGGTTTTTGTAGATGTCGTTTATCAAGCTTTGTAAATTATCTTTTATCCCCAGCTTGTTATGGATTTTTACCGTAAATCTGTGTTGGATTTTAATCACATGCTTTTTTTTCCCTGCATCTATTGAGATGACAGTTTTGGTTTTTTTTGTCCCTTATTCTGTTGCTATAGTATGTTACATTAATTGATTTTCAGATATTAAGCCAACCTTGCATTCCTGGGATAAATCCCACTTGGTCCTCTTTATATGTTGCTAGGTTCAGGTTGCTAATATTTTGTGGAGGATTTTTACATATATATTACATGAAAGATACTGATTAGTTTTCTTGTGGTGGTTTCCCCTGGTTTTGAATCAGGGTGATATCAGTCTCATAGGCTGAGCTGGGGAATGTTATCCACCCCCTGTCTTTTCTCATCTTTTCCCTTTTAAGGAGATAATTTATGGTCCCTTATGTGTGGCTAGAAGCAACTTCTTTTTCTCTTCTCAAGGCTAATTCTTATAAAATTCAAGTTAAACAGCTCAGTGTCATTGGCTAAATCCTAGGTCCATGTATGGACAGATGTGGCTCAAAATGGAGCAGGTTCTCGGCCTCCCTGACACACCTTGTCTGATCACAGCTGGCACCTCCATCTGCAGGCAGATCCCCAGAGCTTCTCTACAGGGGCAGGGGTGGGGTATCTGCTCAACCAGCCACTGGGGGATGCTTGGCTGAAGTTGCGTCTCCCCCCTTTCTCTTTTAACAGAGCAGCCACGAACCAAAAGGTACGAGAGCAGGTGCGCCTGGAACTGAGCTTCTTGAATTCAGACCTGCAGATGCTCAAGGAAGAGTTGGAGGGGCTCAACATCTCAGTAGGAGTCTACCAGAACACAGAGTAAGTAGGGGCAATGCTACTGTCAAATACTTTCTGAGCCTTGGGAAATGCCTGCTTCAGGGATGGTACACAGATAGGCCCCAGAGGATCTCCAACCCCGCTTTGATCTGGTTTGGGTTTGAGCAAGGTACAGGAGTTAAAGAGAACCTGTAGGGTTTGTTGTAGATACCTGACCAGTTGGAGAAGAAGGCATTTATTTATCCTGGGGCCACTTGGGACACAGTTTTACTGGAGAGCATTGTGGCTGGGTTCAGGCAGGGAAATGGCACCTGTCACGTAGCCTGGGTGATGCCTCTGCCATAAAGAGGCCCTGGAAGGGTAGCTGTGGTCAGCTCTGAGAGTCAACCTACCGGGTGGGGCCCAGGAAGCCCCATCTTCTTCCCTCTCCACCTCAGCACCACGCACACAATCTGACTCTGAGTCATTCTGTTGATAAGATTATAGAAACATGTAATAAGCTGCCTTTCCTAGCAAAGATCATGAGACTTTTGCAAGTTCCCTGAGGGGATGGTGTAACTGAGACACTTTGGAAATGTCTCCCATTGAATATTTGAGAAAGAAATGTTCTGATTCAGAAGCATCCCTTAGAGAGTCTTTGTGGGAGGCCAAATGTTGAGGTGTGACCTTCAGAAGAGCTCAGAAATTCTCCCTCCCCAAGGTGAGCTACCTTGGAAGGAAAAGTCCATCTTTTTTTTTTTTTTTCCTATATGGACCATTTTAAAAGCCTTTATTGAATTTGTTAGAGTATTGCTTCTGCTGATTATGTTCTGCTTTTTGGCTTCGAGGCATGTGGGATCTTAGGTCCCCAACTGGGGATAGAACTCTCACCCCCTGCATTGGAAGGCGAAGTCCCCACCCCTAGACAGCCAGGGAGGTCCCCAAAAGTCCATCTTTAAGAAGAAATAACCTTGAGAACTGCTAAAGAACAGTTTACATACTTTTCTGTCTGGAGAAGTAGGACTTTTCAAAGGTAATGGAGCCCCAAGGAAAACTCCGTCGGAAAATAATTCCCTAGATGAACAGAACAAAAATGTTGGGGAGCCTTCCATCATTTTTGAAAGGTGCTTTTCCCGATCATCTCCTGCACAGTCCTCTACCCTGTCCCCAAGGGATTTTTCTGAGCCACGGGTGAAATCTCTGCTTCCTTGGTGGCCATCCATGAGCCAGGCTGTGCGTCGTGGCTCACTTACCTTTGAGTTCCCAGAATAGTTCTGACACCTAATCAGTACAGCCAGCGAACAGCTTCCCTCAGCTCATGCCATATGCTCAGTCATGTCTGACTCTTTGCAACCCCATGGACTACAGTCTGCCAGGCTCCCCTGTCCACGGGATTTTCCAGGCAAGAATACTAGAGTGGGTTGCCATTCCCTTCTCCATCTATGAGATGAGTCAAGGCCAAGCACTGGTGATAGAAGTAGGATGTTTTTTATTCTACCTCGCTGTACGTGAAGCACAGGGCTGTTCATGCATATTGCCCAAAGACACGCAGTTAAGGCCCCTGTGTGACTGCAGTACAGCTGTAAAGTGGCCGATTGGTTTCTGGGAGTGGGAAAGTTGGTCCCCGGGAGTGGGGAAGAGGGGAGAGAGATGTGCAGATATATAATGACATCTTGCATTTCCATCCACCCTCTTCCTGTTTTCAAAGCACAGTATTTTTTTCTTGGCACAGTTGATCTTCACACACGTCTATGAAGTAGACAGGGAAGAAACAATCTCATGCAGATGAGAAAACACAGGGAACCCCGAGGTTATGGGAAAATGTTATATTAGTGCAAGATGGAGAGGGTGGGGAGTCCTGGCCAGGAGCCTGGGGATGCTGGCTGCTCTTACACGGTCACAGGAAGAGCAGACCTAGCCGCCGGCCCTGTCAGGGTGAAGCCAGCAGAGAGCCGCCCGGCCTGTCCTCATCTACTTCTAGCAGGATCCAGCTTTCCTGGCAGGCCTTGGGGAAGCTATGCACCCCATTGGGACTCGCCTGCTTTCAGCACAGCCCCGTTGTTTTCTGTCCCCCACAGAGGCAGCTTCAGCTTACAGCCCATTGTCCACTCACCCCGCCTGCATTCCTGGCCTCCTCCCTGGCTGGGCTGAGTGGCCCCAGGAGGTCTCCTGTTACAGGTCAGGGAGCGAAATCCCTGTTGGCAAAACACAGCTGAGCCCAGTTCACTTCCCACTGGCCCTGCCCCTGAGACCACGCCCAGAGTGACCTTTGGGGAAACCAGGTGGTTGGTGGGGTGAGAGGAGGTGGTGGGGAAAGAGCCAGCCAGGGCACGGCTGGGAGCCAGGTGCACTTAGGTGTCAGATGGGGCCCCCGCCCTCAAGGCCTTCCCTGTGACACCTAGAGAGACATGCCCCATGGGAGGAGGCACGTGAGAGCCCTGGATTGGAGGGCTGCAGGAGAGGTGGGACCCACTGCAGTGAAGGGAGGAGGAGGAGGAGAAGGGTGGGGGTTGGCTGGAAATGGCAGCAGTGTACCAGACCGCAGAGCAGTGAGCACGCGCGGCACAGACCCTGGTGTGCAGAGGCCCTCAGGACAGTTATTCAAAGATGCAATGTGATTGGAGGGATAAATCAGGGTACAGCTGGTAGGGGCCTCATGTGTTAGGCTTGGTTGTCTAGAAGGGGATGGGGACTCCTTTTGTAGCAAAGACGAGGACATGACCTGAGTGGTCTTTTTTTTTTTTTTACAATTTTTTTTAAATTTATTTTTGGTTGCACTTGGTCTTTGTTGCTGTGCGCAGGCTTTTTCCAGTTGCAGCGAGTGGAGCAACTCTTTGTTGTGGTGCGCGGGTTTCTCATTGTGGTGGCTTCTCTTGTTGTGGGACGTGGGCTCTAGGCGTCTGGAAACTTCTCAGATCAGGGATTGAACTCATGTCCCCTGCATTGGCAGATGGATTCTTATCCTCTGTAGCACCAGGGAAGTCCCTGAGTGGTCTTTATGGAAAATGAACTGATGTGTACTAGCTTGGCTGGAGGAGAGGGGTGGAGACCTGAGCTGGATTCTGGTGGGGGGACAAGCTGGGGGTGTGCAAAGTGGCCAAGATGCGGATGTTCATGTAGCTTGCTCTGTTCCTTCTAGGGAAGCATTTACGATTCCCCTGATTCCACTTGGCCTGAAGGAAACCAAGGACGTTGATTTTTCAGTCGCTCTCAAGGTAAATCTCAAAGCAATGGGCACTGGATTCGCTGTTTAAAAGAGAAATGTGGAAATTGTGGATCCCTTGCAAGTGCCCAGTGAGGCTCGAGGGGCCAAGTGTCGCTTGATTTCCTCAGGGTGGCCTTGAGCACCTTCAGCAGACCACCCGGACAGCCCGTGCTAAACTTTGCTCTGCTCACTAACATCTGGTTGCTGAGACTCTCACACGCCTGGGGAAGGGGTTGGGAACCCGGGCTGGTTGGCTCCAGGAATCCAAGGCAAAGAGGATCTATGGTAAACAGGCTTTGAGTTTTAAAAATTGTATCCTGTTTTAGTATCTTTTTTTTTTTGCCTCAAATTTTATAGTCAATTTAGGCCATGTTTTTGGAAGAATAGCCAAAAGTTTTTGACCCTCGACATTTTATTTTGGAAATAGTAGAAAATTTGAAAGAATGTCACAGTGAACCCCTGTATACTCAGTACCTAGATTCTCCTGTTAACATTTTGCTGCAGTCACCTTAGCATGTATTTGTGCATCTGTGCATCCCTCTCCCCGCACATTAATGCATCTTATTTTTGATACCTTTCAGAGTAAACCGAAGATACTGGTTCACTGCCCTTAAACACTTGAATAGCTAGAGTTTATGCATCCCCCACCCCCTGATCCCTGGATGTCTGCCTTCTCTTTTTTTTTTCTCTCTATCCCCCACTCTACCCTCCCCCTTTCTCTCTCCCTCCTTCTTTCCCTCCCTTCCATCTTTATTTTTTTTTTAAGTACCAACTTTATTGGGATATTCATACATTGCACAATTCACCTCTTTAAAGTAAAAATAGTACCTGGCCTCCCCTTAGCCGTGTGTGTCTCTGGAAGCAGTGATATTGTAGGCCCACCTGTGTCAGTCACTGAACAGGTGCTGGTGATGTCAGAGGCCCAGCTGTCAGGGCCCCCTGTAATTCAGTGGAGGATCTGGGTGGGAAGCGAGAGAGATGCTTTGATGGAGGTACCCAGAGATGGCTTGCCACCAAGCTGGGGCCAAGAGAGGCCTCCCCAGGTCTGGAATGCTTTCCTCTTTGCCCCATATCCATCATGATGAGTTTTACTGAATCATCTCAAACTTCCATGCAGGAGAAGAAAGTGGTGATGAGGTGGAAGGGGGTGTCTGTCTCCAAGCTTTCCAGCACAGGCAGGGTGTGTAGGGATGAATCCCAGAATCGTGAAAAATGCTTCAAAGAATTCTGGTTCTTGTCACAGCAGTCCTATTAGTTGACTCATCTTTTCACTGATTTTATTTTAGAAAAGAAAAAAATGACCATATGGCATTTTGGGCACTACACAATTTGTCCATTTAAAGAGCAATTGATAATAAACAAGTGGGACCTAATTAAACCTAAATTTTAAAATTAAAAGGAAAAGCTCTTACACAGCAAAACTGTGGACTATGCTAAGTCACTCAGTTGTGTCCACCTCTTTGCGACCCTATGGACTGTAGCCCGCCAGGCTTCTCTGTCCATGGGATTCTCCAGGCAGGAATACTGGAGTGGATTGCCATTTCCTTCTCCAAGGAAACTATAAATAAAGAGAAAAGACAACTTTCAGAACAAGAGAAAATAATAGCAAATGAATCAACTGACAAAGGATTAACCTCCAAAATATACAAGCAGCTCATACAGCTCAATATTAGAAAAACAAACAACCCAGTCAAAAGCGGGCAGCAGAGATAAACAGACATTTCTCCAAAGAAGACATACAGATGGCTAATAAACACATGAAAAGATGCTCAACATTGCTCATTATTAGAGAAAAGCAAATCAGAACTACAATGAGATATCACCTCATGCCAGTCAGAATGGCCATCATCAAAAAATCTACAAGCAATAAATGCTGGAGAATGTGTGGAAAAAAGGGAACCGTTTTGCAGTGTTAATGGGAATGTAAATTGAAATAGCCACCATGGAGATTCCTTAAAAAACTAGGAGTAAAACTATTATATGACCCAACAATCCTACTACTGGGCATATACCCTGAATACACCATAATCGAAAAAGATGCATGTACCCCAATGTTCATTGCAGCGCTATTTACAATACGTAGGGCATAGAAGCAACCTAGATGTCCTTCAAGAGATGAATGGATAAAAAAACTGAGGTACATATATACAGAGAAATATTTCTCAGCCATAAAAAGGAATGCACTTGAGTCATCGCTAATGAGGTAAATGAACCTTGAGGCCATTATACAGAGTGAAGTCAGAAAGAGAAAAATATATATTAATGCATATATATGGAATCTAGAAAGATGGTACTGATGAACCCGTTTTCAGGGCAGCAGTGGAGATGCAGACATAGAAAGCAGACTTGTGGACACAGTGAGGGAAGGAGAGGAAGGACCTAATTGAAAAAGTAACATTGAAATATATATATTACCATATGTAAAATAGCCAGTGGGACTTTGCCGTCTAATACAGGGAGCTCAAACCCAGTGCCTGTGACAACCTAGAGGGGTGGGATGGGGAGGAGGCGGGAGGGAGGTTCAAGAAGGAGGGGACATATGCATACCTATGACTGATTCATATTGATGTATGGCAGAAATGAACAAAATTCAGTTCAGTTCAGTTCAGTCACTCAGTCGTGTCCGACTCTGTGACCCCCATGGACTGCAGCACGCCAGGCTTCCCTGTCCATCACCAGCTCCCAGAGTTTGCTCAGACTCATGGCCACTGAGTCGGTGGTGCCATCTGACCATCTCATCCTCTGTCGTCCCCTTCTCCTCCTGCCTTCAATCTTTCCCAGCGTCAGGGTCTTTTCTAATCAGTCAGTTCTTTGTATCAGGTGGTCAAAGTATTGGAGCTTCAACTTCAGCATCAGTCCTTCCAATTGAGCAAAATATTGTAAAGCAATTATTCTCCGATTAAAAAAAAAAATTGGTTAATGCTTTGAAAGCTTTTGCACTTGTCCTCCAATCTCAAGCAGAGACTGTGTGAGTTCCTTTCACTCAGGGCCTTGTGGACTGATGTCTTGTTTAAATACAGGCCCTGTGAGTTTGGGGTTTATTTTAGAGTTTGAGAAGGGACTTTGGTAGTCTCGCCAGACCCAGGATTACCAAAAATTTTATTTTCTGGGTAGTAGGCAGCTATGTGCCACCTTTTCACAGGGCGCGTGAGCTTTTCGTTAGGTGTGACACTTGCCATAGGCTTGTGAGACTCCAGACAGTGCTCATGTCTGTGGAAATGTTTTACTTGCTTTTGTGGAATAGTTTTAAGATGTAGTTTGTTGCTTTGTGCCAGAACTGGAAGAGTGTGGGCGTTTTGCAGGGGACAGGAAATAGGTGAAGGGGATTAAGGTTACAAATTTTCATACAATAACTAAGCCATGAGGATAGACTATGAAGCATAAGGAACATACTCAGTCACACCATAATAACTTTGTATGGCAACAGATGGCTACTAGACATGCCACGGTGATCATTTCATAAAGCATGCAAATGTCAAACCAGTCTGTCGTACACCTGAAACTAACATAATATTGTAGTCAAGTATATTTCAGTTAAAATAAAAAAAAAAAGACATACCCAGAAACACAAAATGTGTGAGTTTGGAAGTAATTGTGCAGATCACCAAAATTTAAAAAATTTAAAAAGGGTGCAGGTGTTCAAAAGGGAGACTCTTGGAGAAAATTGGGAATTTCCTGGGCAACTGTAAGGATCCAAACATGTCATGTGCAGAATTCACATTAAATCTAGTGGGGAAAAAAAAATCACATGTTGTGGATATGCTGCTGCTGCTGCTAAGTCGCTTCAGTCGTGTCCGACTCTGTGCGACCCCATAGACGGAAGCTCACCAGGCTCCCCCGTCCCTGGGATTCTCCAGGCAAGAACACTGGAGTGGGTTGCCATTTCCTTCTCCAGTGCATGAAAGTGAAAAGTGAAAGTGAAGTCGCTCAGTCGTGTCTGACTCTCAGCGACCCCATGGACTGGAGCCTGCCAGGATCCTCCGTCCATGGGATTTTCCAGGCAAAAGTACTGGGGTGGATATGGCCAAGTGCTATTCAGCTGAGGTTTCCAACCATGTCATTTTAGTCTAAAAAGAACTCTACAGATGTCAGTCATACAAAAATGAGAATGTTTGGGGGACATTCTGTTTTTCCTCCCATGTTTGTGCTTGAGAGTAACACAGGTGCACAGAAGTAATCTGGTCAACTAAATCAGGGCAATTCATGTTGTCTTTCAAATCTGTGTATCCTCGTGATGTTTAATGGTCAGTGAAGCTTCATGGTCTGATTATGTTCTGTTTTAAATAAATGGGCTTTAAAACAACTTCATGAAGAAGCACCATCAAAATAAATTCCAGAGAATTCAAGTTTTTTTTTCTTTTAAATATAGCTTTGTTAGTATATATTTCTGATTGAGAACAGTATTGCAAAATGTTCAGAAAATATCAAGACACGTAAAGATCCCTCACAGCCACACACATCCCCCTACACCTTTATTTGGTACTTAAGTTTTGAGCACCTGGTCTCATCTTCTGATCAGGGGTCTTTAGAAGGATGTGAGACTCCTCCAATCTATTCAGGCTCAGCATGGTATCTACTGGTAGTAAGTGCCAAGTAGGGTAGCTATTAATTTCATTCTTAAGGCATCTTCCAAATTTTATTGTCAACAGCTCTCCTGTGAGCATCTTTGCACACTTTGCTGAATATTCCCTTTGGGTAAATTTCTAGATGTGGATTTGGTAGGTCAAAGATACGATTACCTAATAACCCACCAGAACTGGTCTTGCCTTACATTCCTATCAAGTGTGTGTGACTGCTTATGAAACCATTTGTGTCATCTTTTGGGGCTCCAGAGAGCTCTGGTACCACAATTCTTTATGTCTCAGCACAGAAGACAATTTAGTGAGCAGTGAAGAGGTAGATAAGAAGTGATTTTTTAGAATAGGATGCTTGTGGGCAGGCGAGAAATGGTGCACTCTGAGAACTTACTGGACTATATAGTTTTATAATCAAAGGAAAAGCGGGGGCTCCCCTGGTGGCTCAGTGGTGAGGAATCTGCCTTCCAGAGCAGGAGACATGGGTTTGGTCCCTGACCTGGGAAGATCCCACACGCTGTGGAGCAGCTAAGCCTGTGAGCCACGATTTTTGAGCTCTGGATCCCAGGAGTCTCAGCTACTGAAACCCGTGTGCCCTAGAGCCCATGCTGCAGAGAGAGGGAGAAGAACTTTGTCTTTCTTGAGTAGACATAGTACCTCCATCGTCAGCTCTTCCCCCAGGTTGAGCAGGGTAGTTTTCTTGTCCCTACATAGTCAAGCTCGGTTCACAGATTATTGTTTTTTATGTGGGCAGAGAGCATGTCTTGGGGGTCATTAACTTCCTGAGCTCACTGGGCAGGATGTGGGTCTCATGCCACCACTGTGCAATTGTCTTGGACGTATGTCTTATGCCTGTCTCGTATGGTTTTGTTTCGAAGCAAGCCTGCCTGGTTTTGTGATGAAGCAAACTTACAGGGTCTCCCATATTTTTCCTACTTACAATCCCCTAGTGGGATTAACTACTTAATCACCTACTTTGTCCCTTTCCTCTATATCATTCCTCCCTCCAGGTGTGTACCCTTTTATGCTTCAAAGAGGGTATAGGGCAGTGACTGATCATTAGCTACTTCGGGCTGAGACGGAACATCAGCCTGCCTGGGGAAGGAATAAAGCGCCTGGTTGACTGTCCCTTCTCTGTTCGGAGAACTGCCAGTCAACGTCACTGTGGTTAGCATCATCCTTTTAGCCTTCTTAGATGTTAAGCATTGGAGGATGAATCTACAACAAGGTATAAATTGAAAGAAATACAACAGTGAGCTTTGGAAAATTCATTAAGAAAGATTACAACCATGATTTTGAAGATCCAGACCATTTTCCACTGAAGGTCTCAATCTGTTTGTTTCTGATTAGGCCTGTAACCTTAATGTTTTATATTTTAGGGTGTATTGAATCTTTCATCTCAGTTATAGATTTAATTCATTCTTTTCTAAGGCAATGGCACCCCACTCCAGTACTCTTGCCTGGAGAATCCCACGGACAGAGGAGCCTGGTAGGCTGCAGTCCGTGGGGTCGCTAAGAGTTGGACATGACTGAGCGACTTTACTTTTTTGTCTTTTCATTTTCATGCATTGGAGAAGGAAATGGCAGCCCACTCCAGTGTTCTTGCCTGGAGAGTCCCAGGGACGGGGAAGCCTGGTGGGCTGCCGTCTATGGGGTCACACAGAGTTGGACACGATAGCATAGCATATCCTTTGATGATGAGAGTGGTTTCCTTGTCCCTCAAGGGACAGAGTGTGGCCCCTAATTTATTTAAAAAGTACCTTCCATTAAAGAAATAGGACAGTCAGGCACAAACAGAAAGGAATGTGGAAATAACCAGCCATCGATGTTGTACAAAAGGGGTCGCAGGAAAATGTGCCCCTGTCTCTTGCCTGACACTCCCATTACATATTTCTTACAGTTGTTAAGTTTTCCGATCCTTTGGGTTAAGACCAAGAAGGTTGCATTAGTCTGTGAGAAATTTTATCAAGTGGCCTGCCATTTCAGTGACTGCCCAAGGCTCCGCATTAGTTATGTAGATGCCATGTCTGGGCAGGGCCATTTTTGGCCTTGGGCCCCGTCAGTCTTTTGATTGTGAAATCCTCAAAGAAGGCTGACCCCACCCACCAACTCTCTGGTGCCTGGGGCATTCCCTCTTTCAATACCTTGGCTGTTTGCAAAGGGTTCATCCATCACAATCTTATTCTAATGTGTCCCTTCTGTCCACACAGAGCACACTGATTTTGTCTGGGTACCTAACGGCCTTATGGTCTACCGTGGCCAGATTGGCCTAAAAAACCTGGCCTTTTCTGTGGTGGTCTCAGAGTGGACACAGCCATTGTCATCATCTGGGCCTTTTGTTTATCTCTCTGGGTATATTCAGCCCTTTGGGCCATATCCTTATTATTGAAAACCAAATAAGCCAATTAGAGCAAATCACTCTTAGGAGTCTGAGGACCCACAGTTGGCTTTTTTGAATTTCATTTCTGATGTCTAGGGAAGACTGGGCTATGAAATGTAGAGCCAAAAAGTCCTGTCCCTCAGGCGAGGAGGGATCCACCTAGGTACACTTTTTAAACACTTCTATTAATCTCCCTAGGAGATCAGCCCTGGGATTTCTTTGGAAGGAATGATGCTAAAGCTGAAACTCCAATACTTGGGCCACCTCATGCGAAGAGTTGATTCATTGGAGAAGACTCTGATGCTGGGAGGGATTGGGGGCAGGAGGAGAACGGGACGACAGAGGATGAGATGTCTGGATGGTATCACTGACTCGATGGATGTGAGTCTCAGTGAGCTCCGGGAGTTGGTGATGGACAGGGAGGCCTGGCGTGCTGCGATTCATGAGGTCGCAAAGAGTCGGACACGACTGAGCGACTGATCTGATCTGATCTGATTAATCTCCCTTGAAAAACTGTAGGATTTTTATCTGGTCCCTATTGGATTTCTTTCACTTTTTTTTTTCACAGTTGACAGGTTTCATTGTAAGCTTTTTCTTTTTAAAACAAACTCCTGCCCCCCAAAGTTGTGACTGTTTTTCTTTGTGTGTTGTATTTTATTGGCTGCCCACAGGCTTTCTCTAGTCCTGGTGAGCTGGAGGCTACTCTTCAATGCGGTTCAGGGACTTCTCATTGCGGTGGCTTCTTGTCTGTGGAGCACGGGCTCTGGGGCTCGTGGCTTCAGCAGTTGAGGCTCGGGTGGGCTCAGTAGTTGTAGCACACAGACTTAGTTGCTCCGCAGCATGTGGTATCTTCCCTGACCAGGGATTGAACCTGCATCCCCCGCATTGCAAGGTGGATTTCTGCACCGCCGGACCGCCAGGGAGGCCCCCATTGTGAGCTTTTTCATACCCTCTATTAAAGAATTAATCCTATGGTCCCATCTATCGCTCTCAACAAAGTGGATCTGATGATTTCATTGTGGATTTGGCTCAGGAGCAGCATAGTTCCCCATGTGGTGTACTGCTTGGCCCTCTTGGGCTTGAGCTGCCATTTGGTCAGCATGGACTCTGGCTGCCAGTATTTCGTGCTGTTCTTTCTCAGGAGTGCAGCAGTGGGATAAGATTTGTAAATCTCTCCAGGTGAGATCCAAAGATTGGATCAACCTGGTAGACTCTTTCGTGAAAAGTTCAGGGATCTCAGAAAAACTTCCCAATTTACCCTCTGCCAGACTTAGATCAGAAAAAAACACGTGAAGTGTTACTGTTTCTTGATTTCTATCAGAAGTTTCTCTCAGAGGCAGAACCATCGGGGCAGTTGGTTGGTAACTTATGCTGCTGCGGGTGCTAGCTCAGCTGAAAATGGGCCCCTTGGATAGCTTGGGATACAAAGGAGGTCTTTCCTCACTCTTGGATGCATTTTGTAGTTATTTAGTCACTAAGTCACGTCTGGCTCTTTGTGACCTGATGGACTATAGCCTGCCAGGATCCTCTGTCCATGGGATTTTCCAGGCAAAAACACTGGAAAGGGTTGCCATTACCTTCTCCAGGAGATCTTCCTGACCCAGGGATGGAACCTGTGCCTCCTGCATTGGGTGGGCGATTCTTTACCACTGAGCCACCTCGGAAGCCCTGGATGTGTTGTCCCCTAGAATAAAGCCTCGGCCTGGAGCAGCATTTCCCACCTGTGAGACAGCCCTTGTTGGAGCAGCCCTTTTCATGGATGTAGCAGGTTTCACCAGAGCAATAGTTAGCTCTCCAGAAGTTTCATTCCTGTGTCAAAGTCTATCTTGGAACTGATTCAAGATTTGTACTTACAACTTTAGATGTTATCCCTCGCAAAGCAGTCTCCCAACCAGGTGTTACTGCCCAAGAAATTGTTCCTAAGGAATACTACAGAGGGTACCCCAGTGGTGTTGACAATGAGCAAGATTTGGTCTCGCTGCAAATGGGAAATAAAGGGTCAGCACTTGTAAGAGTCAGAGTAAGGGGAAGACTGACATCAGGGCTCAGGAAGTCCTCTGTTGGACACTTTGAGTAATTAGGAGCAAACTACCCTACATCTTGGGAGTTGATTCCCTGCAGTTTTCTTGAGCATAATGTACTTAAGAGTACCTGATAAGAAGCCTTTGATCTAGGCGAGATACAATCCTTTAAATGATTTTTTTTCTAACATATATCCCCGATTATAAATTATAAGCATTTAGTCTTTATCCAAAGATAGATTACAGTGATCAGCTTTAGAAACAAGTTTAGAATACCTTTTTAAGAACTCCGTTAGGCTTCACAGTAATATAACAACAAAGAGCTATTTGAAAAGTGAGTTTTAGATAGTAGATACTGACCTCAAGTAGCAAAACTAAAATTTAATATCTATTAAAACATAATTTTTTTCTAAAATTACCCTCATCTTTACCAAAGATAGCCAAGTTAAGAGTAATTTGTTTGTAAAATAAATCCGGTTAATTCATCACATAGGCATATTTAATTTGTCCAATAAAGCAGGTGCCTTGAATACTAAAAATTGTAAAAGGTATACCCTAAATAACCCACTCCAGTGTTCTTGCCTGGAGAATCCCAGGGACGGTGGAGCCTGGTGGGCTGCCATCTATGGGGTCACACAGAGTTGGACATGACTGAAGTGACTTAGCATAGCATACCCTAAATAAAAGAGCTCATTTTAACCTTTTTATTTTTCATTGTATGGCATCAGCTTTGTAGCCAAGGAAGGCTTTAACCAATTAAGTAAAAGATGGAGTTTGCCCGGGAGCCAGGAAGAGCCAAGCAACCATCTTGGATTTCCCATATCCCTGACTGTTTAATTTGCAGCTTTTGTATATCTATCTTAATTTTTTTTTTTTAATTTAGGAGCAGATTGTTGCCAATGCTACAAGGATATCAGGATGGCAAAAGTCTGACAATAAGGGGTTAGTTTTTTTGTTGACAAATTATACAACAAATATAGTATGAACTTATTAATTTTTAGTAAACCCGGCTGGGAGGGATTGGGGGCAGGAGGAGAAGGGGACGACAGAGGATGAGATGGCTGGATGGCATCACTGACTCGATGGATGTGAGTCTGAGTGACCTCCGAGAGCTGGTGTTGGATAGGGAGGCCTGGCGTGCTGCAGTTCATGGGGTCGCAAAGAGTTGGACACAACTGAGCGACTGATCTGATCTGATCTGATCTGAAACCTGGATAAAGTATTATACTTAATACTCATGAGCCTAAAAACATCTATATTAACTAACTTAAACTACAAACTTTAATACCAAATATTAATTTAATATTAAATATTTCTTAAGTCATGTGACCCTATAATCCATTTAGCTCAGTTTCTCTTATATTTGGAAGTGTTTCATTTTGTAAGTGCTTACTTTACTTTTCAAAGCCAGTTAAATTGACCTCATTCACAAATTAACCTCAGCAATAGTATCTAAAGACAAAAAGACATGACTTACATGTATTCAGAGATCTCAGTTTCATTTTTAAACTTATTCATAAAACAGACATTGCAATGCAGGTTTATCAGTTTACAAATAACAGTTGGAAAAATTAAGTTTACAGACTTGAGTTTTAACAGGGATAGATACAGAATATAGAAGAAAAGTCTCAGACTTAAAAACAGTGTAGATTGCCAAATCCTGTCAGAAGCAATCCAAACAGTAAAATGTCTTTCTTTTTGCATACCATTTCCATTGTCAGCTGATCCCGTCCTCATCTTTATGATCTCTTGCCACACTTTTATGGCAACCCATGTTGATTACCACCATTCCTCCAGTTTTTTGTTTGTTTTTCCTTTAGACATCCATACTATCATTCACTTGACCTGTACCCAGTTCTTGATCAGAGCCCCAAAGCCTTTGGGGTTGTTCAGCCTGTTTAAAACAGACAGCCATCGGTGGAGTATCCTCCTCCATACTCTTGGCTCGTGGCCTCCCATGAGCCTTCTAGGACCTGACCCCAGACCTTCTTATCTTACCGCAATCCTGCCGCAGTCGCCATCTGAAACCATTGGTGTCATTTCAGGGGCTCCCAAGAGCTCTGGTACTACAGTTCTTTATGTCTCAACACAGAAAAGACTTCAGTGAGAAGCAAAGAGGTAGATAAGAAGTGATTGATTAGAATAGGATGCTTCTGAGGTTTACAAGCAGGCAGGTGAGAAATGCTTCTCCCTGAGAACTTACCGGACCACAGTTTTATAATCAAAGGAAAAATGGGGAGAGGAAGAAGAACTTTGTCTTTCTTGAGTAGACGTCATGCTTCTATCCTCAGCTCCTCCTCCAGGTAGAGCGGGGAGTTTTCTGCTTCCTACATGGTCAGGCTAGGTCCACAAAGTATTGTTTTCTTATGTGTGCAGAGAGCATGTCCTGGGAATCATTAACTTACTGAGCTCACTGGGCAGGATGTGGGTCTCATGCCACGACTGTTTTATTGTTTAGGGCATGTCTGGTGCTTCTGTTGCCTGGTTTTGTTGCTAAGCGTCTTCTCTTTTGAGTAATCATTAACTTACAGGGGTCTCCCATATTTTTTCTACTTAGAATCCCTTAGTGGGATTAACTATTTAATCACCTACTTTGTCCCTTTACTCAGCCCCTGTCACTCACAGTGGGTATCATTGATCATTTTGATTTGGGGAGGTCAGGCAAAAATGGTATCATTACAGTTTGTATACATTCTAGAATTGAATACATCCTCACTTCTATTTGCTCCTTACACGTGTCCTCTTGGAAATACCTATTTCTATCCTTTGTCTCCTTCACCACAGAGTTGCTCTTGAGTTTGTTTGTATATGAAGGAGAGTAATCCTTGGTAATGTATGTTGCAAGTATTTCTCCCAGTATGTTCTCTCCTTTAACTTGTTTTACAAGCAATACCAGTTTAAAAAAAATAAAATATATCTTTTTTTTGAAACAGATTTTATGTAGTTAAGCTTCACAGTTCTTCCCTTTACAACCCTGCCTTGAAAGGCATTCTCCACACCAAGAGGAAACGTTTATTTTGCTGTAGTTTCTTCCAGTGCTTTAATTTTTAACATTAAGTCTTTAGTCAGTCTGGAGTCTGTTTGGTGGTGAGTAATGAGAGGTAGGGTGCTAACTTTTTTTTTTGTTTCTTTTTGGCTGTGCTGGGTCTTTGTTGCTGCATGCAGGCTTTGTCTAGTTGTGGAGAGCAGGGGCCACTGTCTAGTTGTGGTAGGCGGGCTTCTCATTGGGGTGGCCTCTCTTATTGTGAAGCACAGGTTCTAGGGTTCATGGGCTTCAGTAGTTGCTGCATGTGGGCTCAGCAACTGTGGCTCAAGGGCTGCAGAGTGCAGACTCAGTAGCTGTGGCACAGGCTTAGTTGCCTTGCAGCAGATAGGATCTTTCTGAACCAGGGATCAAACTAGTGGTGTCCCCTGCATTGCCAGGCGGAATCCTTACCACTGGACCACCAGGGAAGCCCCAGGGCTATACGTGTTTATTTTCACCAAAGTGGTGGCCAGCTTCCCCTGAGCTATGTATAAGGATGTGTCATGTTGGATGCTGTCCTTTTCATCCTGTGCTCCTCCTGCCCCCTCAGTCCCCCTCCCTCCTGCTCTGTGTGGGAGTTGGCACTGGCTCCTGCTCTGAGACTTCCTACTGAGTGGGCTGAGGGGGAGAAGCAGCAGCCGGCGATGAGAGGATAGGAGGAGAGGGAACTCCTCAGTTCCCTCAGCTGGCTATCTTTTGCATTCCCCGCCTCCACCCCACCAGAGGACGATCCTCACCTCAGGTAGCCGCCTCTCCAAGTTCTTATAACTCCTTCTCCCCTTTGGCCCTTCAGCCCTGTGGTTCTAATGGCTCTGGAGGTCCCACGCCATCCCTGTGGTTTCCCATAACCCTACCCCCGTCCCTGTAAGAGTTCTTCCCTTCAGTTCACATCAGGAACAGCTCTGTGTACCCTCCTTCCTGCCTGGACCTGGTGGATGCTCCAGGCTTTTCCTCTTCTTTGAATGGTGGGCTTATGTTATACACCTGATTCTCAAATCTGCTTCTGTTTCTGCTCCATGTTTGGTTTCATTGTCCACTTTTCATGTGTTTTAACACCAAGTAGAACAAGCCTTCTTCTTCGTCGTCTTCTTTTTTTTTTTTTTTTAATACTTGTTTATTTATTTATTTTGGGCTGCTTTGGGTCTTTGTTGTGGCATGTGGGATCTTTCACTTAGCAGATGAATTCAATAGAGCATGTAGGCTTAGTTGCCCTGAGGCATGTGGGAATCTTAGTTTCCTGACCAGGGATCAAGCCTACATCCCTCTCATTGGAAGGCAGATTCTTAAGCGCTGGATGACCAGGGAAGTCCCCTGAGTGGTGGCTTTAATGCTGCTCTCACGGATGTAGTCCTAGAGAAGCCCTAGAGGAACTTTGTCTCCCAGATCATCCTCACCATAATTATCATCACTAGTAACATAATTGATCATATTTGAAAACCATTTCAAATATACACAGTGTCGCTATGTTAGTAGAGGAGCTGATTCCAAATACCAGCACTTAAAGTCATAAAGAAAATCATAGAATCATAAAGCAAACAGAAAAGTTGACACACGTGAAAAAACAAAAGGAACCTTCTGCATATCCTTGGGACTGGCACAGCGTCTTCTCAGTACTGATTCTGAGGAGCTAATCAGAGATGTGCAGGAGGACGACTGCCATGATTTATGTGTTTAACAAAGGAGGGTGAAGAATATCATGGGACATATTGGCTAGCACATAGTAGGTACTCTAATTGTTGAATAAATGAATGGCACCTTTATGCCTTTGGAGAATTATACAACCATTGAAATTTGTGTCATAGAATACTTTGTGGCATAGGAAAACATTTGATACAGTGCCAATTCAAGAAAAACCAGAGTGAAGCCAAGTTGTATATTCGTTCAGTACAATCCCATTTTTGTAAGTGGAGGGTGTATGGGTGCTTGTGTAAATATTCACTGAACATATAAAAAGCAGAAGGGACTTCAATGTACAAAGTGTGTAAAGAGAATACTCACAGCCACTTGGGAACATGTAATCAACAATCGATCCCCTCAACTTTTTGCAGCCAGGGAGAGCCAGCACTTACAGAGGATGTGTGCAAGAACTCATTCTCCACACACATTATACTCCTCTTTTTTTCTTTCCCTGTAATACTTAACCATCTTCTAATATATGTTATGTTGTGGCTATTTCTTTTAAAAAACATTTGGCCACGCCACACAGCTTACAGCAGGCGGTGGGGGTTGGGGGCTTCCCAGGTGGCATTAGTGGTAAAGAACCCTCCTGCCAATGCAGGAGATGTCAGAGACAAGGTTTCAATCCCTAGGTGGGAAAGGTCCCCTGGAGGAGGAAATGGCAACCCACTCGAGGATTCTTGCCTGGAGAATCCCTCGGACAGAGGTGCCTGGCGGACTACAGTCAGTGGAGTCGCAAAGAGCTGGACACGACTGAGTGACCAAGAGGCAGCAGCAGCAGCACAGCTTATGGGACCTCAGTTTCCTGACCATTGAGCCTGGGGCGCGGCAGTGAATCCCAGCCTCTAGACCACCGGGGGACTCTGTGTTATGCCTGTTCCGTACTGTCTTTGCTCCCTTGTGAGGTTATAAGTGCCATGGCCAAGGTCTTTGTTTTGTTCTCTGAAGCAGCCCCAGCACTGTGTACAGGGCCTGGCACACTGCCAGTGCTTACCAATGTGTCTTATGACTGAATGAATCCACAGAGCCAGCATCAAACACTGGACCCAGCTGGGGGTCTCACCGGGGTGCTTTGTTTGTGGAAGTGCCCTCACAGAGGTTCCCATCACAGACCCTGAGGTCTCATAACAGTCCCCAGACATGAGTTGCCTTTGCCATGTGTGAAGTCTCCACTGAAGACGAAGGTCTGAGCCCCTGAATATCTGTGATGTTTGCCAGTGTGATTCAACTCACGTTCACTTACATAAGTCACTTCGCTATGCTGCCACGGGACTTTAAATTTTAAAAAATATTTATTTATTTATTTGGCTGCACCAGGTGTTAGTTTTCGGAGAAGGCAATGGCACCCCACTCCAGCACTCTTGCCTGGAAAATCCCATGGATGGAGGAGCCTGGTGGGCTGCAGTCCATGGGGTCGCCAAGAGTTGGACACAGCTGAGTGACTTCACTCTCACTTTTCACTTTCATGCATTGGAGAAGGAAATGGCAACCCACTCCAGTGTTCTTTCCTGGAGAATCCCAGGGACGGGGGAGCCTGGTGGGCTGCCATCTATGGGGCTGCACAGAGTCGGACGCGACTGAAGCGATTTAGCAGCAGCAGCAGGATCTTAGTTGTGGCACGGGGGGGAGAGTGGGTCTTTGATCTTCATTGTGGCATTTCAGATCGTCAGCTACTACATGTAGGATCTTTAGTTGTGGCATTTGAATTCTTAGTTACTGCTTGTGGGAACTTTAGTTACAGCATGTGGCATCTAGTTCCCTGAGGAAGGATGGAACCATGACCTCTGCATTGGCAGAGTCTTAGCCACTGGACCACAGGGAAGTCCCCTGCCAAGATGTTTTTAAATAGAAAACAACTTCCCTTTTAACTGGGCTTCCCTGATAGCTTAGTTGGTAAAGAATCCACCTGCAATGCAGGAGACCCTGGTTCCATTCCTGGTTCCGGAAGATCTGCTGGAGAAGAGATAGGCTACCCACTCTAGTGTTCTTGGGCTTTCCTTGTGGCTCAGCTGGTAAAGAATCTGCCTACAATGTAGGAAACCTGAGTTTGATCCCTGGGTTGGGAAGATTTCCTGGAGAAGGGAAAGACTACCCACTCCAGTATTCTGACTTGGAGAATTCCATGGACTGTAGTCCATGGAGTTGCAAAGAGTCGTATACAACTAAGCAACTTTCACTTTTACTTTTTTCCCCAGTAATCGAAACAACAAATCAAAAGAATTTAAATATATGTAAACAAAACTAAGAAAATAAATCCCACCACTTAGAAAACCACTTAGTGTACACGTTCCCATAAATTTTTATGAATTCTACCTGCACTTTTATGGGCTTCCCAGGTGGCGTTAGTGGTAAAGAACCCTCCTGCCAGTGCAGTAGATTAAAAAGACGTGGGTTCAATCCCTGGGTTGGGAAGATCCCCTGGAGAAGGGCACAGCAACCCACTCCAGTATCCTTGCCTGGAGAATCCCTTGGACAGAGGAACCTGGCAGGCTACAGTCCATGGGGTCGCAGAGTCGGACATGACTGAATTGACTTAGCATACACACATACCTTAGATGTTACAAGCTGAAACTCCAGTATTTTGGCCACCTCAGCGAAGAGTTGACCATGGAGAAGACTCTGATGCTGGGAGGGATGAGGGCAGGAGGAGAAGGGGACGACAGAGGATGAGATGGCTGGATGGCATCACTGACCGAGGGTGTGAGTTGGGTGACCTGCGGGAGCGGTGATGGACAGGGAGGCCTGGCGTGCGCGGTCAGGGGGGAGGTCGGACACGACTGAGCGACTGATCTGATCTGATCTTACAGTATCTCATTTTTCTTGCAGGATTTTATTCTGGAACATTACAGTGAAGATAGCTACCTCTACGAAGATGAAATAGCAGATCTCATGGATCTCAGACAAGTACGTTTCCATGTGCAGCGGGATGGAGAGGAGACTGGCTATGATTAGAGGCTGTCCAGTCTTCTGATGATCCCATTGTTGCATTTGAAGGCTTGTAGAATCAGTGGTGGTCAGGGATGTTAGGGAGGGGCTGTCAGAAACGTCCATTCATCTTGCCACAAAAGGAGACCACGGAGGAGACAGACATGCATGTCTGGGGCTGGGTTCCAGGGCTCAGGAGTTCCTCCCAGCTCTCCTAGAGTTCATGATACCAGCAGTGGGGCCCAGACCCCAGAGAAACTGTGTGTGAGCATCTTCCTGGCCTGTGCATCTGCTCTCTGTTTACCCACTCACCCCTGTGGTGGTTCCTGTCCTTTCAGGCCTGTCGGACGCCCAGCCGAAATGAGGCGGGAGTAGAGCTGCTGATGAGTTACTTCCTGCAGCTGGGGTTTGTCGAGAGCCGATTCTTCCCGCCCACCCGACAGATGGGGATCCTGTTTACCTGGTAGGTGCCTGAGCTGGGGCTTTTTATCTCCAGCCACACTGGGGAGCCTCAGCCCGACACGAGGCTCCTCTGCACTGCAGCCTCCTCCTTTTAGTTGTCCCATGAACAAAGGAGAGCCTGGAGATGTGTGGGTAAACCGGTGTTTGTTTATGAAGGGGATCCACAGGGAGAAGGCTACAACAGACAGTGGCTTCTTGCCTCTGAGAGCAAGTGAGCCGAGGAGAGGAGGCATTTGTGTGTGTGTGTGTGTGTGTTCATATGTGTGTGCATTTTATTGTGAGGGAAACCCCAGGGCTCTGAGGTAGAATCGACAAGAAGCAAGATTCTTGTCCCAGATGGGATGGGGGTGGGAATCGAGTTTTCTCCCAATGATCAGGGCAGCAAACATAAGTAGATCAGAGCTATTAGAAACTGAAGCAGAATCTTTGATTCTTCCCCTGAGTTGGTACTTTTGATGATCAGTGCTATCGAAATATCTTGGAGGTGCTATACCTCTCCTCTGAGTTGCTTAGGAGTCTGTGCATGCTTAGTCACTTCAGTCTTGTCCGATTCTTTGTGACCCTACGGACTGTAGTCCGCCAGTCTCCTCTGTCCATGAGATTTCCCAGGCAAGAATACTGGAGTGAGTAGCTATTCCTTTCTCCAGGGGATCTTCCTGACCCAGGGCATTACAAGTGAATTCTTTACCATCTGAGCTGCCACGGAAGCCCAAGGAGTATGTGACATGCAAGTACATTGTAGTAGCTGAGAAGCATATTCAGAGTTAAATTTCACCACAGCAGATGGCTCTTGATGCTTGCTTTTGAAAGGAAGGGCAGATGACTTTTCCTAAAGGCGTGTTAGCTGCCTGCACATGAGTGAAAACCCCAAATGTGACTTCTTAGTGCTGAATTAGGGAGAAGCTCCATAACTCTGGTCAATGTATGAACTTTAAAATGTATCCTGAGTCTTCAAGGCCTCAGGAAGAATTATGAGGGGTTAGTAATCGCTACCAGAGAAGGCAATGGCAACCCACTCCAGTACTCTTGCCTAGAAAATCCCATGAATGGAGGGGCCTGGTAGGCTGCAGTCCATGGGGTTGCTAGGAGTCGGATACAACTGAGCGACTCTTCACTTTCATGCATTGGAGAAGGAAATGGCAACCCACTCCAGTGTTCTTGCCTGGAGAATCCCAGGGACAGGGAGCCTGGTGGGCTGCCTTCTATGGGGTCGCACAGAGTCGGATACGACTGAAGTGACTTAGCAGCAGCAGCAGTAATCGCTACATTTCATGTAGGAGCAGCCTTATTTATTTTTTTAAATATATTTTATTTTTTAGAGCAGTTTCAGGTTCATAGTAAAAATTGAAAGGAAGGTGCAGAGAGTTCTCATACATACCCGCTGCTCCTGCACACCCAGCACCTCCTCCACCATCAACATCCGCTGCCAGAGCGTTACATTTGTTACAGTTGATGTACTTACATCGGCTGCCCATCACCCAGCATCCGCTGTTTACAGTTTCTGTCCGTGATGTACCTTCCATGGGTTTGGACAAATGATCAATGGCACGTGGGCTTCCCAGATGGCTCGGTGGTAAAGAATCCCCCTGCCAATGTAGGAGACGTGGGTTCGATTCCCAGGTTGGGAAGATCCCCAGGAGAAGAAAATGACAACCCACTCTAGTATTCTCCCCTGGGAAATCCCATGGACAGAGGAGCCTATCGGGCCACAGGCCATGGGGTCGCAAAAGAGTCAGACGTCACTTAGCGACTAAACCACAATGACATGCGACCCCGTTATAGCATCACACAGAGCAGTTTCATTACCCTGCAGTCTTCTGCGCTCCCCCTAGGCATCCCCACCCCTTGGCACTCCCCAGCCCTGGCAACCACTGATTCTTTTTGTCTCTGCTGTTTTGTCTTTTCCAGAATGTCATATAGTTGGAATCATTCAGTATGTAGCCTTTCCAGATTGGCTTCTCTCACTTAGTCACATGCACTTGAGGTTTCTTGTGTCTTTTTATGCCTTCATAGTTCATTTCTTATTTTTTTTTTAAGTGTTGCATAGTTTTCCACCGTATGGCTGTACCACGGTTTGTGTGTCCATTCACCTACGGAAGGACATCCTGGTTGAGAAGCGGCCCCATTTCTGTTTGTGCTTGTGGGCGTCTTAACAGTATGAGCAGGCCCATAGTCTTGCTTGAGATAAAAGCCTCATTGCATGTGCATCTTTGAGTTTTATTCAAGAAATAAGTTTTGTCCATTTTTACCCCCAAATGGCACTCACTAGCCAAGGGATCCATATTCTCAAAAGATGTTTCTTTTAAATAGGTATGACTCCCTCACCGGGGTTCCGGTCAGCCAACAGAACTTGCTGCTGGAAAAGGCCAGCATCCTGTTTAACATCGGAGCCCTCTATACACAGATCGGCACCCGGTGCAATCGACAGACAGAAGCTGGGCTGGAGAGCACGGTGGATGCCTTTCAGAGAGCCGCAGGTATGTCTCCAAGGAGCTGAGATAGAGCTCTGGCTCCAAGAGCTGAGATAGAGCTCTGGCTCTGGCAAGTGGCCCTGGTACCTGAGCTGAAGCGGGTCTGTGGATCCTCCCTAGGCCCATGCTTGGCCTCAGAAGCCTGAAAGGGCCTGGCCAGCTTCCAGAGCTGGTGGCTCTTCCCATCGGGAAAATTGCTTCCTGGCTCAAACCCGGTCGGTCGTCTCTGTCTGACTGTGGCTCATGTACACAGTGGTTAATGATTAATCTTTTCCGAATGAGTGGCCCCACGGATGGCAGTGGATGAACTGTGTCTTTGAATACAGTTTTGAAGAAGAGAATAAGTTTTCTCAAGCGGTGAGAATGTAGGCTTTTTCTTTTTTCTTTCATCCGGCAGCTTGCCTCATCAGTGAGTGTTACCATCCGTGCCTTTGTTATGCGAATTTTGAGAAGCCTGCTCACCCATAGTTGCTCTTCTTGGCTCCCTGCTAAGTGACACTTAGCACCAGCCTATAGAGGAGCAGGGGGTGGTTGGCAGCCCATGGGTGCAGTGGGTAGGCCTGTCTCATGGGCGCTCAAGGGTCCTGGCTGACTCCCCTCTAGCTGTGTCCTGCGGAGTTGGCATAGGGATTGTAGGCAGAAGCGGCCACAATGCTGAGCACCGTGTGATGCCCCGAGCTGGCTCCATAATAAGTTTCTTTCTGTGCCAGTCCTTGTCACTCTACTTTGGGGTGTTACCCCTGGCAGAAAATTTTTTGGGGTATCTCACTTTCCTCTGCAAAGCTGTGAAGAACCATGGCTTTGCCCTTTGGGCTGGTCATGATATTGTTCGGTTAAACAATAGATAGATCCCTTGGGAGAAAACACCATGCTGAAATTTCATGTGGGAGCTGAATTCTTTCACTGTGAATCCTTTTCTGGGCTCATCTTTCTTTCTGAAGGATCTGAAGCAGGTATCAGATCAGATCAGTCGCTCAGTCGTGTCCGACTCTTTGCGACCCCATGAACCGCAGCACGCCAGGCCTCCCTGTCCATCACCAGCTCCCGGAGGTCACTCAGACTCGCATCCATCGAGTCAGTGATGCCATCCAGCCATCTCATCCTCTGTCGTCCCCTTCTCCTCCTGCCCTCAATCCCTCCCAGCATCAGAGTCTTCTCCAATGAGTCAACTCTTCGCATGAGGTGGCCAAAATACTGGAGTTTCAGCTTTAGCATCATTCCTTCCAAAGAAATTCCAGGATTGATCTCCTTCAGAATGGACTGGTTGGATCTCCTTGCAGTCCAAGGGACTCTCAAGAGTCTTCTCCAACACCACAGTTCAAAAGCATCAATTCTTCGGCGCTCAGCCTTCTTCACAGTCCAGCTCTCACATCCATACATGACCACAGGAAAGACCATAGCCTTGACTAGGCGAACCTTTGTTGGCAAAGTAATGTCTCTGCTTTTGAATATGCTATCTAGGTTGGTCATAACTTTCCTTCCAAGGAGCAAGCGTCTTTTAATTTCATGGCTGCAGTCACCATCTGCAGTGATTGTGTAGCCCAGAAAAACAAAGTCTGACACTGTTTCCACTGTTTCCCCATCTATTTCCCATGCAGTGATGGGACCAGATGCCATGATCTTCGTTTTCTGAATGTTGAGCTTTAAGCCAACCTTTTCACTCTCCACTTTCACTTTCATCAAGAGGCTTTTTAGCCCCTCTTCACTTTCTGCCATAAGAGTCGTGTCATCTGCATATCTGAGGTTATTGATATTTCTCCCAGCAATCTTGATTCCAACTTGTGTTTCTTCCAGTCCAGCATTTCTCATGATGTACTCTGCATATAAGTTAAATACCTGTCTCTAAAATTCTAGAGATGTGGACAAAACGAAGCTTGGGAACAGAGTGAGAGTGGACCGCAGAGAGCCTGCCGCCGTGGCCTTCCTCCAGCAGGGCAGCTTGTGCTTTGCAGCAAAACCAGAGGAACCAGTCAGATGGGATTTTGCCAGGAGGTTTTATTTCAGCTCTAGGTTTCTTTGCCAGTTAATGCTGTGACACTTTTCTAACACATAAGAAAGTCAGCTGAGGGCGATAGCATGAAAATTTCCACTAGAGTGACTGAGCTGATCTCTCCTGAGGTTCTGGAGAAAAAGCCTTGAATTTCTGACTGACCTGGAGGTTAAGGGTGAGCATGACCCCCTGCTAGTCCCTTAGTCATTCTGGCTTCCTTCACCTCCCTCAAATGCCTAGTCACGTATGGAATTTCTCACAAGGGTCCAGGTGAGACAGGAGTGGACAGGGAGCAGGCTGGTTTCCTTGCTTGATGCAGATGTAAATGTTTTGGAAGAGAACTGGAAAACAAAAGTTTTCTTACTGGTAAAACATACATAACAAAATTGCCATTGTAACCATTTTTAGGAGTAGTTTGTTGGTATCCAGTACAGCCACACTGTTGTGCAACTATCTCCAGAACTTTTTTTTAATCACCCCAAATGGAAACTCTGTCCCATTAAACAATAACTCCATTCCCTTCTCCCACCAGCCCATGTGTGTCTATGAATTTGACTATTCCAGATACCTCAGCTCAGTGTGATGGACCTACTTCACGTAGCACGATGTCTTCATTCATGTTGTACCATGTGTCAGGATTGACTTCATTTTTTTTTTTTTAAAAGATTGATCCATTTATTTTTGGCTGTGCTGCGTCTTCATTGTTGTGTGGGCTTTTCTCCAGTTGTGGTGAGCGGGGGGTGGGGGTGGGGGGCTCCTCTGGTTACCCAGCAACGCCTTTTCATTGCAGTGGCTTCTCTTATTGCAGAGCATGGGATCTGGGGCACGCGGGCTTCAGTAGTTGCAGCATTTGAGCTCCGTAGTTGTGGTTCCTGGGCTCTAGAGCACAGTCTCAGTCCTTGTGGTGCAGGGGCTTGGTTGCTTAGTAGCATGTGGGACCTTCCCAGACCAGAGATCAAACCCACGCCTCCTACATGGGCAGGCAGATGCTTTACCACTGAGCCACCAGGGAAGCCCTTGCCTTTTTTAAAAAATATATTTATTTCATTTACTTGGCTGCCCCAGG
Organism: Tragelaphus eurycerus; assembly: GCA_935064755.1. Taxonomy (NCBI): domain Eukaryota; kingdom Metazoa; phylum Chordata; class Mammalia; order Artiodactyla; family Bovidae; genus Tragelaphus; species Tragelaphus eurycerus. The sequence continues at coordinate 14,280,236 of CAKXYN010000020.1, forward strand.
TCTTAGTTGCAGCACAGGGGATCTTTGATCTTAGTTACGGCCTGTGGAATCTAGGTCTTCAACCAGGGATCGAACTGGGAGTATGAAGTCTTAGCCACCAGGCCACCAGGCAAGTCCCAAGGCTGAAAATACTCCATTGTATGTATATACCACACTTTATTTATCCTCATATCTCAAATGTCAATGGACATTTGAGTTGTTTCTACCTTTTGGTTACTAGGAATAATGCTGCCGTGAGTATTCTTACATAAATATCAGTTTAAGCCACTGCTTTCAATTCTGTGGGGTTATACCCAGGAGAGGAATTGCTGGTTTTTATGGTAATTGAGAATCAGAGTTTTCTAAAGATGCTTTGGGACACTAGTTTCATATTTTTGCTTCATCATTTTTTATATTCTTGAGCAGCCTGGTGAAATAAACAGGATATCCCTAACTGATGCTCAAAATTGCAGGGGTTTTAAACTACCTGAAGGAGACGTTTACTCACACTCCAAGTTACGACATGAGCCCTGCCATGCTCAGTGTGCTGGTCAAAATGATGCTGGCACAAGCCCAGGAAAGCACATTTGAGAAGGTCTGCCTCCCTGGGCTCCAGAACGAGTTCTTCCTCCTGGTGAAGGTGGCTCAGGAAGCGGCCAAGGTAAGCCTTGCTGTCTCCCTGGTTTCTGGGGTGAGCAGCGTGCGTTGGTGTGGGCCCACTGGAGGCAGCAGGGGCTTCCCACGGCAGCCCGCCCGTGACCTGGGCAGCATGCCCGCCCTGGCTGGCCAGAACACTGGCTTGCGTTTTGTTGGCAAGTCAGTGTTCCAGATACGGATCACTGATTCCATCTGCGGCTGAGCCTAAAGACCAGCACAGTGATGGTGGCCCAGTCTCCCTGTTAACTCTGACACTGACAACACTGGGAGCCCTTGGAATAGCTCCCAGATTGTGGAGCGGCCTCTGGCAGGGGCCGCCGCAGAGAAGAAAGGGCTCTTTTTCTGCAGCCCGGATACGTGAGGGTCCCTGTGCCAGGCTCCCCACTCCCAGTGTTCCTTCCGTTCTAGGTGGGAGAGGTCTATCGGCAGCTGCACACGGCCATGAACCAGGAGCCGGTGAAGGAGAACATCCCGTACTCCTGGGCCAGCTTGGCCTGTGTGAAAGCCCACCACTATGAAGCCCTGGCCCACTACTTCACAGCCACCCTGCTCATCGACCACCAGTGTAAGGCTGGGCGGCCTGGGGCTCTGGGCTTTGGCCAGGGTTGCAGGCTTGCTGCCTCTGGGTGACATTGAGCTGAGCGAGAGCTTTCTGCTTGCCTGAGAGATGCTCAGCGGCCTGGGGGCAGAGGGTGGGGGTTACACGTGGACCCAGGCAGCTGTCACACAGGGTGGGATTAGGGGTGATGTGGTTACTGCTGTGGGAGGGGGAGGGGGTAGCATTTCTTCTGTCTGGGGTGGAGCTGACAGCTTCATGGAGATGATATTTCACCTGGAATTTAGGACCAGGGCTAGATCAGGGAGATACTCGCCTCAAACACAAAATCTAAGGGGATGCCTATGAACTCAGTAATTGAGATAATGTTTTAACATGTAATTGTAGATGAATCAAAACTGAGGCAAAAATCCACAGTGGTTAAAACTTTAAAAGAAGACACCGTGAAACTTTAAATGCAGACACCGGTTGGGACTTCCCTGGCAGTCCAGTGGTCAAGACTCCGTGCTTCCACTTCACGAAGCACGGGTTTGATCCCTGGTCAGGGAATTAAGATCCCACATGCTGTGTGGCGTGGTCAAAAACAAATTAATAAAAGAAAATGAAGACGCAGATAATAACAGTGGTATGCTGAGCCACGTTGGAGCATGAAACAAAGGAAATTTGATGTTCATCATGAATATTTTTGCATTAATTTTGATACTTAGAAAATTGTATTAAACTATCATATATACCTTGGTGGCTGGGTTTAGAGCACCTGCTTAAATTTTCAGCCTAGGGTGAACGCCTCACTCTCCTCCCCGTAGTCTTGGCTCTGATCTGAGGTTGTAGGTGGGGAAGGGACTTTTGTTGTAATTTGTGCTCATCAGGGCAGCCCTCCAAGTAACGGAAAGGCCATCCTCTGGGGCCCAACTGCCTGGGTTCATATCTCAGCTCTGTCATTTACTAGCTAGGTGATCTTGGGCAAGTTACTTAGCTGCTCTGTGGCTCAGTTTTCTCATCTATAAAATGGGAATATGAGGAGATCCTATCTCAAGCTGTTGTGAAAACTAAGTGCCTCTGTGCAAAGCTATATAGTGCTTCTTATATGGAGGGCTCTCTGTGTTAGCTGCTCCTGCTGGGATGATTATAGCCTTTTGAGCGGGACTAGTCAGGTAAACCAATAGAAATACAGTGCTTCAGTCATTGAGGTAGGAACACAAATGGGGCAGAGGTTGGAGTCCTTGGTATAGTCTTGGAGGTTCCTCCAAGGCAGGCATTGCCATCTGAGTTAGACTTGGGACTCTGCCAGTGGAACGAGGAAGGAGAGGACAGCTAGAGTGAGAATAGGATCTGACTGGGTCCTGGAACGGAGGCTGTTGAGGTAGCACTGTGTGGTTTGGTGAGGTTAGGAATGGACATGTACCAGGGAGCGTGCAGGCAGGGAGGCCCTCAGAGGTTTAAGGCAGGGCTGTGCTTGGAGGTTCGTGAGATGGGTGACTGGGAGGAAGTAGAGATCAGGGGCTTGGAGCCAAATCATGAGCCCCTAGAGTGAGATTGGCCCCCCTGCACAAGGACCTTGGGCTGGATTGCCTGGGTGTGGCTAGGGCTGGAAAGGAGACCTATTATCCCAAGAGCCTTGTTAAGCTGGGGATGTAGTTGAAAGCGGGATTTCTCAGTGGATCTGTGGAGCCATGTATAAAGGCTGCACCACGGCCATGAGAAAGGATCTATCTTGCGGTTCCTGTTGCAGTGAAGCCTGGTGAAGATGAGGACCACCAGGAGAAGTGCCTGTCCCAGCTCTACAGCCACATGCCAGAGGGACTGACACCCTTGGCCACCCTGAAGAATGTTCATCAGCGCCAACTACTGGGTGCGTGTTGGCTCTCCTGCTCCCTTCCTCCCTTGTGTCCCATCTGACCCATCCAGCTGCTCCCACTCACTGATAACCCTGGACAGGTTGCCAGGGCAGGGCCTGGGGAGTAGGTCTTGTGAGTCACTGTGGCCACTCTGGATTCAGAAACCAGGAGGCATAGTCCTCTAGCCTCGGCGGGCTTCCAGAGCTGTGTTCTCATGGGTCCTGTGTGCGCCCAGCCCTCCCACAGTGGAGCCAGAGCTTTGGCAGTCTTCCAGCTCCCTAGTGGTCCAGGGGATGGTCCTTGGCCATCCTATTCTGGAAGCATGCATTTTGTAGGCCACACTTAAGAACTGATAATGAATTGTCCTAGTTTGGTCTCTAACAGATCTCAGAGCAAGTTTTCTGTGTCCAAATCTGAGTTCTTCCACCACTCACACTTGCCCCCCATCCCACACATGCACTTTCCCCACCTCAGTGATGGTGACTCCATCTTTCTAGGTTTGCAGGCCAGAAACCTAGGACTCACTCTTTATCTTCATCTTTCTTTCTCACCCATCTTTGATTAGCAAATCTTGTTGACTCTACCTATAAAAATATCCCAAATCTGATCACTTCTTACCTACCACCCTGGTCCAAACCATGCTTACGTGTGCCTGCTTAATAGACATTAAATTGCTTAAACCTCACCCAACCCTATGAGATAGATGTGGTATGATCCCCAGTTTTCATTTGAGGAGAGAGAGGTCCAGAGAGGTCACACAGCTTGCCCAGCTTTTTACCAGGAGCCCTCGTGCTCTCATCTCACCCAGAGAAGGATAGGAGTCTTCACCTGCGCTTTTGAGGTTGGACATGGTCAGTCTCTTGTTCCTCTCTGGCCTCATTCTCCATCCTTCTCTGCAGTCTTCACTCTCCCCAGCAAAACTTCCAAGCCCCTTGTCCTTAAATATTCAGACATGCTCCTGTCCCAGGGCCTTTGCACTTGCTCTTCTGGGAATGCTTCAGGGCTGTACTTAAGTTAACCTCCTAAAAGGCCTTTTCTGATCACACATCATAGAAGGGCGACTCCTCATTCCCCATCTTCTCAAGTACTACATCTGCCTATTATTTTTGTTTCTGCTTTATTTTTCTCTAGAACCTTAGTGCCATATGACCCATCATATATTTCTTTGCTCGTTATTTTTCTGTCTTCAACCATTAGCATGCAAACTCAATGAATGTAGAGGCTAGCTTTTGCTTTATCTCTAATGCCTAGAACATTTGGTAAATGTTTGCTGAATGATAGTTCTAGAGACACAAGTGGGCATACTGCACACACATTTCAGAGGGACTGAAGCCTTCTAAGCAGATCCTTCAGGAAAGAGAATGTCCACCTTTCTGGGCAGATCCTTGGGCACTCAGGCTTTCTATGAAGTACTCACATTGCAGTTTGTTACACGTGACCGGTGGTGTTGATTTTCTGTGGGCAGGGAAATCCCATCTGTGCCGAGCTGTTACCCACCATGAGGAGTCCATGAGGGAGGCCAGCCTGTGCAAGAAGCTCCGCAACATCGAGGTGCTGCAAGAGGTGCTGTCCGCGGCACACCAGCGGTCCCAGCTTAAGTACACTCAGCTCCGGGAGGACGATGACCTCCTGAACTTGACCGATGCTCCCGACATCGTCTGTGAGTGGCATGGGTGCCAGTGCAGAGTGCTCTGCATGAGAGGCAGGGCTACTGAAGTGCTCCTCTTGCCCTGGAGTCCTTACCTTCTCATTCTCAGATCTGGGGCCTCCTTTGTGGTCTTTGTTGACCCTTTAGTGGCAACTGACCCCCTCCTGCCCCTCATATCGCCACCTGTGATGTCAGGGTCCTGCCACCTTGGTTGTGCTCCGACTTTCCTTCCCACTCTTCTCTGACTGCCTTGCCCAATCCCAGTCTCCCCTCTTGGCATTCTTGAGGGTCTCCTCTCCCTGGTTTCCTTGCTTTGGATTCCTTTCCTTAAAGTCTCATGCCCTCATCTGGGGTTGTAGCCATTACTGATAGTTAGGAGACCCCAGGAACTGCCTTTTACCTTGACATTTTCCCTATGCTCCATACCCACCCACATACCACCATTTTAATGGAAATCTGCACTTTGCTATCTGTCTGTCACCTCCGACTGTATGATTTGAAAGCCACTTGCATCCTTATTCCTCCTCTAAGGCTTGGTCTTGGAAGGTGTTGTTTCATTGATCTGTGTCTGTTTTTGTCCCCACGATAATACTGTTTTGATTACAGTAACTTCATACTATAATTGAAATCAGGGAGCATGATTTCATGCTGGAGATCTAGCTTTGTTGTTTTATCTCAAGATTGTTTTGGTTATTTGGGATCTTTTGTGGTTCTATACAAATTTTAGAATTATTTGTTCTAGTTCAGTTAAATATGCCTTTGGGTTTTTGATAGTGATTGCATTGAATCAGTAGATTGCTTTGGATATTATAACAATATCCAAATATATATATAACAATTGGACATTTTAACAATATAACTTCTCTAGTCTACAGACAAGGAATATCTTTCCATTTATTTGTGTTTTCTTCAGTTTCTTTTATCAGTGTCTTATAGTTTGCAGTATAGAGATCTTTCACTTCCTTGGATAAATTTATTCCTATGTATTTTATTATTTTTGATGTAATTGTAAATTAGATTGTTTTCTTAATTTCTCTTTCTGATAGTTTGTTATTTGTGAATAGATATACTGGATTTATGTTTATATAATGGATTTCTGTTTATTGATTTTGTATCCTGCAACTTTACTGAATTCATTCATTAGTTCAGATATAGTCCATGGGTTTGCAGAGAGTCAGATATGACTTAGCTACTGAACAACAATTAGGGTTCTCTATTTGTAGTATTATGTCATCTGCACACGGTGACAGTTTTACTCCTTTCTGATTTGGATGCCTAATTTTTTTTTTTTTTTTTTTCTTGTCTAATTGCTATGGCTAGGACTTCCAGTACCATGTAAAATAAAAGTTGTGAAGAGTGGGCATCCCTGTCTTGTTTCTCATCTTAAAGGAGAACTTTTCAAGGCTTGTCATATGTGGCCTTTATTATGTTGAGGCTTGTTCCCTCTATACCCACTTTGTTGAGGTTTGTTTTAATCATACATAGATGCTGATGAGTTTGTTTCCGATTCCACATATAAATGAGATCGTGTACCACCAGCACTTTCTAAGCATCTCTAAGGTGCTGAGCACTGTTCTGCATTTAGAAATGTGGAAATAAAGTGGTTAGTTGCTGTAGCCCTTGGGGAGGTAGTGGTCAGTTCTGCCCTGAAGGGCAGGAGTTGGGAGGTGGATGGTTGCCTGGAGAGGTGACCTTACAGTTAAAAATGACCAGACTCTTTCTAGGAGTTAGAAGAAAGGGAGTGAAGTTGCCCAATGGATGGAATCCCCTTTGACCAAGCCCCCTCCCACCCCACTCCCTGCACCTCTGTCCCCAGTCTCTGAAGTTCCACCCCATTTTCAGGTACAAGCTTCTAGAGACAGAGCCCTTCTCAAGCTAGAATCCTGAGTTTGTCAGTGGTAAAGTTGGCTAATATCTGCTGAGGATTTGAGATCTGCTAGGGAGTTAGTGATGGACAGGGAGGCCTGGCATGCTGCGGTCCACTCTTTGCTATGTCGCAGAGTCGGACACAACTGAGTAACTGAACTGAACTGAACTGAGGAATAACATTAAGCCTCAGATGTATATAAAATTTCATTTTACTCATTCTCACCCTTATCTTAAAGATGAGGCAATGCAGGCTTAGAGAGATCAAAGTTTTTGCTCCAGATGACCAAGATGGTTGGTGGAAACAAGAATGCACTCAAGAATTCTCCTTTGTGGACACAGGCTACTTCCCTGGCAACTTTGTCCATGCGGTGTGGTCTGTGGCTATGAAGTAGAGACAACCTCCATAGCAGGAGAGAGATGCACAATTCCTGGTGAGGTTTTCTGGGGGTGGCAGCACCAGTCTTGTAGTAGATGAGTGACCCGCATGAGCCCAGTGCTGTGTGAAACAGTAAGAAACCACAGGGTCATCCTGTGAATAGAGGTTCAGCCTTCTTGGCATTGCCAGTCTTCTTCCCCAGATTTTCTTTTTTCTTTTTTTATTGTTTTTCATGTATTCTTAGCCTGCACTGGGATCCTTTGATAAACACTGACTAGCCTCGTGGGAAGGGTTGGCTTGCTGTTGTTCAGTTACTAAGTTGTGTCTGGCTCTTTGTGACCCCATGGACTCAGCATGCCAGGCTTCCCTGTTCTTCACTATCTCCGAGTTTGCTCAAACTCATGTCCACTGAGTCAGTGATGTCATCCAACCATCTCATCCTCTGTCACTCCCTTCTCCTCTTGCCCTCAATCTTTCCCAGCATCAGGGTCTTTTCCAATGAGTCATCTCTTCACATCAGGTGGCCAAAGTGTTGAAGCTTCAACTTCAGCATCAGTTCTTCTATTGAATATTCAGGATTGATTTCCTTTAGGATTGACTGGTTTAATCCCCTTGCTGTCCAAGGGACTCTCAAGAGTCTTCTAGCATCACAGTTCAAAAGCATCAATTCTTCAGTGCTCAGCCTTGGTCCAAGTCTATGGCACTTAGACATCCAAATCTTATGGTCCAACTCTCACATGTGTACATGACTACTGAAAAAACCACAGCTTTGACGGTACAGACCTTTGTTGGCAAAGTAATGTCTCTGCTTGTTAATATGCTCTCTAGGTGTCATAGCTTTTCTTCCAAGGAGCAAGCGTCTTTTAATTTCATGGCTGCGGTGCCATGAATATGATGGTGGAGCTATTTAGCTATTGATGCACTGATTTGGCAAACCCACTTCTCACTGTGAAATCCTCACATTGCATGTTAATAATGAAAAGAGGAAGCATATCTTGCCCAAAACTTAGTGTTGAAAGCATGGTATTTCCCCAACAGCCACACCTGAAATGTAAGTTACTTCTCAGTAGGATTTTATGAGTATCAAAGGATGTCCACTAGAACAGGGGTCCCTAGCCCCTGGGTCTCAGACCGGTACCAGGCTATGGCCTCTTAGGAAACAGGCCTCCCAATAGGAGGTGAGCAAGGGGGCAAGCCAGCAAGGTCTTACCTGTATTTATAGCTGCTCCCCATTGCTTGCATTACCGCCTGAGCTCCATCTCCTGTCAGATCAGCCGCAACATTAACTTCTTGTAGGAGCATGAATCCTAACCCTAAAGTCAAGGCAGAGTATCCTGAGATTGCCATAAAATAGAAATAATGTGCCCGATAAATGTAGCGCACTTGAATCATCCTGAAACCATCTCTGCCCCCGATCCATGGAAAAATTGTCTTCCACAAAATGGGTCCCTAGAGCCAAAAAGGCTGGGGACTGTTGCACTAGAATGCAAATAAACTCCCTTGAAGGCAGGGAATTTGTCTTATATCACTATCTGTCCCAGCCCCAGAGTAGGGTATAGCTCATAGTAGATACCCAAGTGGACTTAGGCCTGAGTTTTCAAAAATAACTTTCAGTTACAGAATCACTTATGCTTTTACTTTTAACCTTCTTTTCCAGCTAAAACTGAGCGAGAAGTTGAAAGTATACTCCCACAGTTCTCTAAAGTGACAGTAACGGACTTCTTCCAAAAGCTGGTATGTTGAACATTTATTTCATAATGACTTGAGGGGAAGGCGTTTTTATAAGTTGCAAGTATGTAGAGATGCTATATGACATAATTTTGTTTTAAATATATCGATCTTTTAGAGAAAATGGCAATGAACGTTCTTGTATGACTTTGTAGCACAGATTATTGCAGATGGTATCATGAGTCTCTTGAGCAGGGCCGAATGAAATCTGTAAGGATGACAAGGCATCATTTCCTTTAGCTTTCAAATGCCTGACTCAGCCTTCAGATCCTAACCTAATGATGCTCTCTTCCCAAGGGTCCTTTATCTGTGTTTTCGGCTAACAAGAGATGGACGGCTCCTCGAAGTATTCACTTCACCGCAGAAGAAGGCGACTTGGGGTTCACTCTGAGAGGAAACTCCCCAGTTCAAGTCCACTTCCTGGATCCGTACTGCTCTGCTGCGGTAAGCATGAATCCTTCTAGATTGGAAGCAAAACTCATTGCACCTTTTCAGACAGTCAATCTGGTAAAGTACAGACAGAGTTAAGTGTTAGATGCTCAGTCATGTCTGACTCTTTGTGACCTTATGGACTGTAGCCCACCAGGCTCCCCCGTCATGGGATTCCCCAGGCAAGAATACTAGAGTGGGTAGCCATTCCCTTCACCAGGAGATCTTCCCAACCCAGGGATAGAACCTGCGTCTTCTGCTTTGTAGGCAGATTCTTTACCATCTGAGCTACCAGGGTAAAGAGTGCTGTCCACACAAATATACTGGGGTTATTTGATTTAGGGCTCTTCTAAGTAAAAGGCCTGGTTTTATGTGAAAGGCTTTTCATACCTTTCTTGCCCAAAGAGAAACAGATTAATTTTTGCCTTTCTTTTAAATTGGAGTATAATTGCTTTACAATGTTGTGTTAGTTCCTGCTGTACAACAAAATGTATCAGCTATTTGTATTCATGTATCCATCTGTCTTGGGCACCCCCTCCTGCACCCTCCACACTCACCACAATTTTTGCCTTCTTGAAGTTAAGTTATGCAGATAACTACTTTATTAATGAACTTGGGAACTACTTCAGGGATTTCACTGAACAGAACGTTGACCTGTATTGAAATCGTATTTTTTTTAGGCGGCAGGAACCAAGGAAGGGGATTATATTGTTTCCATTCAAGACGTGGATTGTAAGTGGCTGACGCTGAGTGAGGTTATGAAGATGCTGAAGAGCTTTGGCCAGAATGACATCGAGATGCAGGTCGTGAGCCTCCTGGATGCCACGTCGTCCATGGTGAGTGCTGATGCCCCCTGGCAATAAATAGTGATGTGGAGTGAAGTCAGGGTGAGTCCAGCCTCAGAGGTTTTTACCAGGACCCCTGCCTCCTGCCTGCATTTGTAACATGCCACAAATGACTGAGCTCTAAGTTTGTCATCACTAAGAATGTGTTCAACTTGGGTCAGAGAAATCACTAGAAAGCTTTTTTTTAAAAAAAAAAAAAAATCCTAAAGATAAAAGAACCAGTTGATCTATCTTTCTGATTAAATTCTTTTCCATTGCAAAAGTGATACATACTCATGGTTAAAAAATATACGTATTCAAATGGTACAGAAGGTGTGTGGAAGATGCTCTTCTTAGGAGTGTTAGCACTTTCCTGTGAGATCGTGGGACGTGTGTGAGCCCACGCAAGTTCACATGCACAGTTCTGTTGTGTCCCCAAGGAGGAGGAACTGTTGCACTCACACTCTTCTGTACTTGCTGCATTTAATTTTGTACACTGGATACTTCTGTTTAGAACAGTATGCATTTATTCATTCAGCAACTATTGACTGGGCATCAGTTGTGTGCCAGGCCCTTCTCAGGTGTTGGAGCTCCAGCTGAAATAAGATAAGGTCCTACCCCACAAAGCTGGCACTAAATACGTAAAGAAGTAGTTGTGATTTTGGTAAGTGCTGTGAAGGAATTAACATGTGTAATGGGCTAGGATGATTGGGGCTGGGAGGGGCTCCTGGGCAGGGCTGCACTGAGGCTTGAGTGTCAGGAGGAACCCCCATGTGAAGAGGTATAAGCAAAGCATATGGGGACTTCCCTAGTGTCCAGTGGTTAAGACTGCACTTCCAATGTAGTGCGTGTGGGTTCAATCCCTGGTTGGGGAATTAAGATCCCACATACCACACAGCATAGCATGCCCACCTTCCCACCCCAAGAAAAAAGAGCATATAGATAGGGGCACCAACAGGTGCAGATACCAGACCTGCTGGCAGGACTGAGCTTCACTTGCTGGAGGAACTAAAAGGCCTTTCAGCTGGAGCATCGTGACAAAGGGCCAGCGTGGTGAGAAATGAGGTGGGAGACAGGTAGTGAAGGAAGTTTCAAACGTTATGAGATGGGGAATGATGTGCTGTGATGTTTATTGTAGAAGGCTGTCTTGCTGCCTGGAGGCTGGCCACGTGGCTGCAGAGCGAGCTGGCCATGGCAGCCACCCAGGCCAGTGATGTTAGCAGATTTACACTAGTGGGTGGCAGTGGAGGTGGAGAGAGGTGGGTGTGCCTGTGACTTGACCGCGAGGTAGAGCTGACAAATTTGTAGATGAGTTGTGTGGAAAAGATGGTAGACAAAGGGAGGGCTCGTTGACTTTTGGCTTGAATAACTGCATCATTTTTCATTATGATGGGAAATTGGGGCTGGGGGTGAAGGGGGCAGAGGAGAGAAAACAAGAGTGCTGTGCTGTGAGTGTTTCATGTGCCATGAGACACCCAAGAGACATATCAAGGTGACGTAGGCAGCCGAGTAGTCACATCTTTAGTTCACAGAAAATGTCAGAGCTAGAAATAAATATTTGAGGATCATCAGCATAGAGATTGTGTTTCAAGCTATAAGACACTAAATGAAATTTCCCTTGAGGGGTTGAGGGCTGAGGACTAAACCTCGAAGAGACACCACAAGCATCTGGGTGTCAGGAAGATCCAGCAATGTGAAGGGGTACATATGGGGGACTTCCTGGTGGTCCAGTGGGTAAGACTGGGCTTCCAGTGCAGGGGATGCAGGTTCAATCCCTGGTTGGGGAATTAAGATCCCCAAGTAGGAGCGAAAGGGAGTGCAAAGTAGGTGTGACGGTGGGATAAAAAGGGGTTCTGAAACCAAGAGAACACAGTCCTGCTGGAGAGAGTGGTGGTTTGTGTTGAACACAGCTAAGAGGTGGAGAATGAGGTAAACAGAGCCGGGTTTGTTGTACCTGGCAGCTGGGCAAGAGGACACTTCCAGTTTGGGCCGCACCGCATGGCATGTGGGATCTTAGTTCCCCGACCAGGGATCAAACCCATACCACCTGCAGTGGAAGCGCAGAGTCCTAACCACTGGACCGCTAGGGAAGTCCCCCAAAGGACACTTTTTCATGGGGAAGTGGCAACAGAACTCAGACTAGAGAGGGTCAGAGAGTGAATGAGGGTGTGATTCCATTAAGAAATGTTCAGAATAGGCAGATTCACAGAAACAGAATGCAGGTTAGTGCTTGCCAGAGGCCGGGGCACCAGGGAATGAGGAGAAGCCGCTGACACGTACAGGGTGGGTTTCTTTCCTGTTTTTCTTTTTTTGCCACACTGTGTGGATTTTGGGATCTTAGTTCCCCGAGAACCCAGGCCACCACAGTGCAAGTGCCAAGTTGCAACAACTGGAGCGCCAGACAAGTCTAATGGGCAGTTTTATATTAGTAGAAAAGGGAGAGGCGTCTTCATCCGGAGGTGCCGAACTCAGGAGGGACATTTTATCGTGAATTCCCCTCCTTTCTTGCTGCATCACTCAAACTCCTTTCCTGGATTTATATTATGAACAACGTATCCAATGGCTTCAGATATATATTGTATGTCTGCTTATACATACAGCCTGATTTCAGTGCCTGGAACAAGGTAGATGGTCAGTAAACATTCTGTGAGCAAAGTAATCTCAGTATTAGGCACCCTTAGAAGCACGTGATAACTCACATGTAAGTCTTTAGAAAACAAATTCCTTCACATTTCCCATTTGAGTCCTGCACAATCCTAAACAAGTTAGCAGGAGTGTTGAGTGGGCACGGAGTTCACCTGGGGACGACAGATAAGTTCTGGAGGTGGGTGGTGGTGATGGCTGCATAGCAGTGTGAGTGTACTTAAGGCCACGAGTGGTTAAAATGGTAAATTTTGTTTATTTCATCAGTTTAAAAAACTGGAAAAATTTAATCATTGATAACCTTGTTACCATGGATTCTGTTATCTTTAAAGAGAACGCGCTTAGTCACTCAGTTGTGTGTGATTCTTTGCAATCCCATGGACTGTAGCCCACCAGGCTTCTCTGTCTGTGGGATTCTCCAGGCAAGACTATTGGCGTGGGTTGCCTTTCCCTTCTCCAGGGGATCTTCCCAACCCAGGGATTGAACCCAAGTCCCCTGTATTGCAGGCGGATTCTTTACCATCTGAGTCACCACATCTACTGGTGTGGGCTGAAATCCAGGATACATTAAGTGAAGAAAGCAGGGTGCAAACCCGTGTACATAGTGTATTCTTAAGGAAAGACAAATGGTGCTGTGTACTTAACACATATCAATACCTGTATATGAATGTTATTTCTACAAATGTAACAGATTGTGGTTGCCTCAGTGGACAGGGCTGAAAGGCGGGAGGGACGCCTGCTGTTCCCCTGATGCATTTTCGTACTATTGACCATGAATGTGTATTACTTTTTTAAATGTAATAACCTTTAAAAGTGAGTAGTGGTCCCTAGCCTAAATGACTACTATTGAGTGTATTCCTTAAGAATTGTCCTTGTTCTTAAGAACCTAATCCTATATCAGCATTAGTCACTGAATCTCAGAATCATATCACTTAAAGAGGATGCCGTGAGTGCAGCATGTGAGTCTCAAAAGTTGGCAGTCATTTCTCTGACATTTTGATTTCTAACCATTTTTAATGACACGTTAAAAATGGTTAAATGGGATCTAACCATTCTTTTCATAATTTAAATCATGTATATAAATCACTTCCTAAAACAGAAAAATACGTTTGCCTAAAATATTCACTTCACTATAATCACAGCATATCAAGACAGGTTTTGAGAATAAAAAGAATTCATTATTTGGAAGATAATCATTTAACCATTCTTCTTTTTCTGTGTACAGCATAGTAAATGTGCCACATACTCTGTGGGAATGCAGAAGACTTACTCCATGATCTGCTTAGGCATCGATGTTGACGATAAAACTGATAAAACCAAGAAAGTCTCGAAAAAGCTTTCGTTCCTGAGCTGGGGCACCAACAAGAACAGACAGAAGTCAGCGAGCACCCTGTGCCTCCCGTCGGTTGGTGTCACGATGCCTCCCGTCAAGAAAAAGCTCTCCTCTCCCTTCAGCCTTCTCAACACTGACAGCTCTTTGTACTGACGTGAAGAAGCGAGAGCGCTTCTCGTGCTAACTGGGCCTTTGTGTTTGTGCCATAGAGGAAGATTTCTCAATATTCTCAAATCCCATTTTCTCAAAGCATAAACATACAATTGATATGTCCTTGAGTGTAAGTAACAAGAAGCCTCTAGAAGCTTGTGGAAGACAAACTTAATTAGGGGAGTCTAACCGTACTGCTGCAAGTTATTTATTACACAAAGTATTGTAAATAGAATAATGTGGACATATGGCTGTTTTTAACGACTATAATTAGGACTGTTAGTTACTTACTGTCAAGAGTTCAATTAGGATTTCCTATGTGGGTCCTATTAGTAAGTTTTTAGGCTCGGGTGATACATAGATTAATTCCTTAACTCAGAATTCAGATGACCCCAAACTCAGACAGGGGGAGGAACTATAATGCTAGACTAAGTATTATTAAAAACTGTTCCAAAGATCTGCTGCCTAAGGGGGGATCATTAACCTAGAACAAGATTTTACTATTATTTCTAGATAATATAAATGCTATTTCCAGATAAAATCTAGTGCCAAATTTGTCATGATTTTAGATTAAAAAAAGCCAAACATTTAGGAGCAGTTTTTCTTCCATTTTATGTCATTTAAAAGTCGCTAACACAGTGGCAGTGTTAGATGAAGATGCCGTCTACAAAGTAGATAATATACTGTTTGATACTCAAAACATTTCTCATTTTGTTTAAAGTAGAAAGTACATAATTGTATATTTTAAGAGTCTTTAGGAAGGGTTAAAAACGTTGACAAGGTCAAGATGTAAATGACTCACGTTTGGAGCTCTATTTGACTTTGTAAAATGGCATTGGTTTATCTTGCTATACATTGGATGACACAGTGATTCACTGTTGACATAGTATAAGTTATATATCTTCTACAGATACAGCACTGCCATGTCACTTTGAGAATAAATGAACTTAAGATATTTTCTAGTGTGTAATGTCAAAAGGGAAGCAACCGTATTTGGGAAAGTGTATCCACTGTTCTTACTGATATTTTGTATAAATATTTAAATAAACACATTCATTTGCCTCAGTTAATGGTTTCCACTTTGATTTCACCTTCTTACCCTAATGCACAGAAGTTTTATTGTACTTGATTTTTAAAAGTTTGGACTTTCCTGGTGGAGCAGTGGATAGGACTCTTCCTGCCAATGCAAGGGACATGGGTTTGATCCCTGGAAGATTCCACATGCTGCAGGGCAACTAAGCTCCTGCACCACACCTACTAAGCCTGTGCTCCAGAGCTGGGTGCCCCAGGCTACTGAAGCCCAAGTGCCCTGGAGCCAGGCAGCCACACTCCTGAAGCCTGCACAGTCTGGGGCCCTCAAGCCACAGCTAATGGGCCCTGTGTCACAACTCTGGAAGCCTGAGTGCCCTAGGGCCTATCAAATCACAACCACTGAGCCCGTGTGCTCTAACTACTGAAGCCTGCGCGCCCAGAGCCTGTACGCCACAAGAGAAGCCACCACAACAAGAGGCCTGAGCACCAACACTAGAGAGTACTCCCCACTCTCTGCAACTAGAGAAAGCCTGTGTGTGACAACAAAGTCCCAGTGCAGCCAAAAATAAATAAATAGATAAATAAGCAGTGTGTATGTAAAAAAAAAAAAAGTAATAAAAAAAATTACTGGGACTTCCCTGATGGTCCAGTGGCTAAGACTCTGCTCTCCCAATATAGTGGGCCCAGGTTCATCCCCTGGTCAGGGAACTAGACCCCACATGTGGCAACTTAGAGTTGGCATGCCACAGGTAAAGATCTAGTGTGCTACAACTAAGATGCAGGGCAACCAAGTAAATATATAAATATATATACATTTTTTAAAAATTACCAACATTTCACAAAATAGGACTTTGAGAGCTTTCAAGATGTCTTAGTGTCCTCGGAAATGTATGGCCTCTTTAATTGTATTTTTTTTTTTTTTGGTCTTTTTTTAAAAATTGGAGTGTAATTGCTTTACAATGTTATGTTAGTTTCTTGTGTACAATGAAGCAAATCAGCTATATGTATACATATATGCCCTCTCTATTGGATCTCCTCCCCTCAACCCCATACAATCTATCTAGGTCATCACATAGCATGAAGTCTAGCTCCATTGGCTAGTCAATTCCCACTAGCTATCTACTTTACACATGACATGCATATATGTCAATTGCAATCTCCCAATTTATCCCATCCCCACCTTTCTGTGTCTACCCATCCATTGTCTACATTTGCATCTCTATCCCTGCCCTGCAAATAGGTTCTTCTGTAACATTCTGAATTCCACACGTGTTAATATATTTATTTTTCTCTTTTGACCTACTTCACTCTGCGTAAAAGACTCTAGGTCCATCCACATCTTTACAAATGACCCAACATCATTCTTTTTGGTGGCCAAGTAAATTCCAATGTGTGTGTGTGTGTGTAGTTGTTGTTGTTGAGTGCACTTATTCTTTGGATGAGCAATTGTACATTTTGGTCTCTAGCCCCAGGCTCTCCTCAGCTGGTCCTGCCAGTTCCCTGTGCATCTTTTGGTTGCTGGGCTATCCATTTACAAACACATTCTTCCGTCCCTCACACATACTGGCTTTTTATCTTACGGTGGGAACTCCAGACTCCAGGCCTTCTGTGTTCAGAAGACGTGCTCAGTGATCATAAACAAACTGTGCAACTACCAGGAAGGGAGACAGAAAGGAAGAAAAAAAGGTAGTACAATTGTTTGTTGACACTGGCAGCTACCCTCACAGCACAGGTACATTAAGGCCAGACCTGAAGAAGAGTGGCTCTGCCAGCAGGAACAAGGAGCTTATGGTAACAGTGCTTCATTGTAGGTTTGTTTTCTTTAAACAGTCACATCCGCCACCTTCCATGATAGATAAGGTCAAGGTCACACATTTAAAATCCTCCCAGGCTGGCTTTCTGCTGAATCTGAGGTTCCCCTAGGAAAGTGCCCACCAGCCCACTTCATGCTAGCAGGATGAGGGCAGTGCCCTCTGCTGCAGGCCCACTAACTGAAGTACATGCCTAAGGCCAGAGAACAGGCCAGGACCACTGGCAGGCTCCATTCAGGCCTCTTCTCATCTTTACCTAATTGGAAAAGGAACTCTGCTTTTTTTAGTTTAAATATTTGCTTGCAGTTTATTTTGGTTTTTCTAAATAGACATTCACATCTGTAAACAATAGGATGTTGGTTTCAGCCCCAACCCCCAATTCCGTACAAGTGTTTGTTCTCACACATTGGCTAGAATTGCCATTTGTTGTTCAGTCTCTAAGCCATGTCCGGCCCTGTTGTATGTACTCCATGGACCGTTGCACACTAGACTCCCCATGGGATTTCCCAAGCAAGGATACTGGAGCGGGTTGCCATTTCCTTCTCCAAGGAACTTTTTTCTTAGTGTGAAAAGAAAACAAGATCCTGCAGTCCCGTGATGAGACGCCCATGAAAGGAGCCCTCACCTGGGCTGGGTGAAGAATGCATGAATGCGCTGGGCTGCTGCTGGTCCTACTACCGCCTCCAGTTCTCGGAGAGACGCATTGCTTAGTTGCTGGATACTTGGAAACCTCTGGAGCAGGAGGGGGGCTTTCACTTTGCCGACTCCTGGGATCTGCTGCACACTTCGGAGGAGCGCTGGCTCAGAGACCAGAGCCCGTTTCTTCCTGAGAAAAGGGTTTTTACTGGGCTCTCTGGTTTGCTCTTGAACCTGAACGGAAATGAAAGAAGCACATGAGCGCCCTCTAGAGGACCCGTGATTTCCTTAACATTTTGTTTTGCGAAAGATTAGTTTCAGCTTTGGGGAAGGCAATGGCACCCCACCCCAGTACTTTTGCCTGGAGAATCCCATGGATGGAGGAGCCTGGTAGGCTGCAGTCCATGGGGTCGCTAAGAGTCAGACACGACTGAGCGACTTCACTTTCACTTTTCACTTTCATGCACTGAAGGAAATGGCAACCCACTTCAGTGTTCTTGCCTGGAGAATCCCAGGGACGGGGGAGCCTGGTGGGCGGGCTGCCGTCTATGGGGTCGCACAGAGTCGGACACGACTGAAGCGACTTAGCAGCAGCAGCAGCAGTTTTAGCTTCGGGGAAGGCAATGGCACCCCACCCCAGTACTCTTGCCTGGAAAATCCCATGGATGGAGGAGCCTGGTAGGCTCCAGTCCATGGAGTCGCTAAGAGTCGGACACGACTGAGCGACTTCACCTTCACTTTTCACTTTCATGCATTGGAGAAGGAAATGGCAACCCACTCCAGTATTCTTGCCTGGAGAATCCCAGGGACAGAGGAGCCTAGTGGGCTGCCGTCTATGGGATCGCACAGAGTCGGACACGACTGAAGCGACTTAGCAGCAGCAGCAGCAGCAGTTTTAGCTTTTCCCTGTGGTTCAGCTTGATTTACCACTATAAATGTTCTCATATATACCATGAATATAATTTTTAAGGCATCAGTAAAATTATTAAAAGAGGAACATGACTACACAAAGGAGTGAGAGGTAAACATTAATCTACAAAAACTTAAATTTTTAGAATGCTTAGGATAAAACCCATGAAAACCTACACTAAAGAATTCAAACATGGTCCTATGCCCACTAAGAAACATTTCAGTGGTATAGCATTACATGATGGCTCCACCTGCCTGATACAGGGCTTGGAAGAAGCTTGCCTATCAAAGGAGAAACCTGGTCTCCAGTTAGTGGTGGATACAGGAGGGCACATAGTAACAGCCTTAAATCAAAGTGAGTCAGGAAGAGTGAAGCAAAAGATCAGTGTCTGGAGAAGGGTTTGTGAACTATACAGGGCTGTTTGCATTTCCAATGTGGTTCTCAACCCCAGCTGCACATCAGAGGGAGAGATTTAGAAACAGCACAACAAAAACTGATACCTAAGCCTGACCCCCATGTTCCAGATTCTTAATTGGTCCGAAGTAAGGCTCATGTATCACTTTTTTTAAAAGTTCCCCAGGAAATTCTAATCTCATATTATATCACTTCTGTATGGAATCTAATTTTTTAAATAAATGATACAAAGGAACTTATTTGCAAAACAGAAACAGACTTACAGATATTAAAAACAAATGTATCGTTACCAAAGGGGAAAGGGGGGTGGGGTGGGAGGAAAGATAAAACAGGATCTTAAGATTAACATACACACACTACTATATAGTGTATGTATAACCAACAAGGAACTACTGTATATATGGGAACTCTACTCAATATTCTATGATAATCTATATGAGAAAAAATATCTCAAAAAGATGAATGTATGTGTAACCAAATCACTCTGCTGTATACCTGAAACACAACACTGTAAATCAACTATATTCCAATAAAATTTTAAAAAAAGTTCCCCAGGAAATTCTAATGTACAAGCATGCTGAATAATCAATGAGGACAATGGAAAACCACTAGGTTAAAAAGAAACAACACATGAACTTGCAGACAGAATTTCTGATGCTTAACAGAAGATACGCAGGGATGAGGCTAAGTAGCCACTAACTGACAATGTCACCAGCTTAAATGCAGAATAGTGCACAAAGGAGTCATCATAGCCTGAGAGGTTAAAGTCAGGTCTCCAACTTGTTCACCTTGTTATATGCTTGCCTAGATAGGGCAGCAAGCTCAGCTAGCTGCAGAGGGAGCTTCTGAACTTAAATTCATCAAAAAGATTTTAGAAACCAATCCAGAGATGGATAAAGACTGGCTTTATGGATTGTACAGATAATAAGGGCAGGTGCCAGAAAAGGATCCAGAAAGATCAGTCAAAAGTCATAAACCAGGGCTATTGTGGAGGAGTAGGAATGGGTACTTACCAACTGAATAATAAGGCAGGATGCTTCCATCTGGCTGGCTACTGGAAGCAACACCATCCCAAGATCCAGAACAGTAAACTTCTGTACAGCTGGAAAATACTGTTCACTCATCCGCGTTTTTTCAACTACCACAATCCCTTGAAGTTTATTGGACTTCAAAAAAAAAAAAAAAAAAAAAAAGGAAAGAAACAGAAAACTATTCTGTAACAAAATTCCATACAAGATAAAGCACCTATCCAAGGGTGCAATGGCCAATGGTTTTATACAGATTATTCCAAGGGAGGGGAAGAAGTCCATTTGTTTAACTCAGTACTTACATTTCTAACCCGAACAAGTCTCTTTCTGTAGCCATTTCCTGCCACCAACTCAGCTTCGGTGATATAAAGAATGCAGGATTTGCTAGATAAGTAAAAATCTACCGGTGTCAGGCCATCCTCAAAAACGAGTTTAATTTTCCCTTAAAACACAGACAAGAAAATAAGTTCCGTGTACATTAGATGAAAACGCGGCAATAGACGGAACTTTTTAAAAAGTAGGGTGAGGTGAGAGGGCTTGTTCAGAGGGAGCCCACTGACCTTGCATTCCCTGGGCCAGCTGCGAACCGCGCCATTTCTCATTGGCCACAATGTGCCCAAATGGTACATGCATGGGGCCAGTGCCGTCAGGGGGGTTGCCTTCCATCGGCGGCCTCGATCTAATGAGGGGAATGCAAGACGGCACGTAAGCAGATTCTCCAGCACACAGCCCATTTCACTCGAAGCCCGGGCCCCTTTGGCAGAAGCCCGACTGCAGAGTGTTCTTTAAAAGGCTGGATTACAGGCCAAAGTTTAAGAACCAGGAGATTCCTGTCCTGGAAGAAGCGTCCTTTATTTCCGTCACCTGTCTTGCCCCTGAAACCCTGGCTCTTCCCGCGCCATGGCTCCTTAGTCCAGTCCAGGGCGGGGAGCGAGCTAGGCACCTCGGCACCAGGTCTGGGTCTCCCGCAACATTACCTGCTGAACGACACATCTGGGTTGCCTCCCGAACGCCTAGCTACTCTCTCATCTTGCCTGCCCCCCGCCTCTCCCGGCGCCGGATAGGCTACGGCCTCAGAGATCGACATCTGATCTGACCAATAAGAGAATGGACAGCGCCCTGGAGAGGATTTGAGTGGTACCCACTGGTTGCCAAGAGCGACGGACGTGAAGTAACCTCCTCTCTGATTGGTCGGAGCAAAAGCGGAGCCAATGGCAGACGTAGTTGTTGCGAAGTCCGTAGCTGAGAAAAGGCGTCTGGGGCTAGGCCAACTCGAGGCGTTGGCAGACTTTAGGGAGTGGTCCTCACCTCCCATCTTCTGTGCGGTCCAGTAAGGGTCTGGCCATCAACCACAGCAAGGATGCTCCTGGGGTTTCGGACGGGCCACAAGAGGAAGTATGTAAGTATATCTGCACCCAGCCTGCGTTCTGGCCCGTGGGGCCGGGAGTAAAGTGCGGAGGGTTTGGGATTTGGGATGGAGGCAAGATAGCGGCCCAATAGGAAGTGGTTTTGCTTTCGAGAAGCCCAGCTGTTTAGTGTTTAGAACATTAATATTCTGTTCTAGTGGCGGCCTCAGTTGATAGGACTCACCCTGTCTCGCCTGTAACTTTGGCCTGGGTGTCGGGGAGTTCACTCCTGCCGACACACTACTGTCTAGTTCCAGGTGGGACGTCATTCTGGATTCCTCCCTCCGCCACGTACCACCTACACTCCACCATGTGCAACTACTAGCCACCCCCGTCCTCCAGCATCTACCTCCCTTGCCCTCTGTCCATTCTTCACAAAGCACCCAAAGGGATTCTTTTAAAATGCAATTCTGTTTCGTGCCTAATGCCCTCAAGTCACACACATGGACGCTCCAGCTGTTTCCATCTTGTTCCTTCAGCCTTTCCGTTTTTTTCTGCCTGGAATGCTTCCCTCCAAAACTTCCCGTGGCAATTCTTTCACTGCCGGCACACTGTCCCAGGCTCATTCGTTGACCCCTCTCCCTACTAGTGAGCCTGACACCGACAGTTCTTGCCCCCACCCCCACCCCCAGTCTATTTACCCTACCAGTGTACTCATTGCTGTCTTTCCCAGGCCTGATTTCTCATTCCGTGGGGCATCATCATAGCCACTCCTTTCCACCCAAGTCGCCTTCCTCCGGTTTTTCTTTTTCATACTTGCCTGGTGAACCCCCAAACCTGCTTAGATCCAGGTCTTCATAAACTCGGTACTTTAAATGCAAAGAAAGCATTTTGATAAGGGTACTTCTGAACTCCTTTTCAAATTGGAATTCCTAAAGCATGTCTAACTCAGCTTCCTGTTCTTAGGTGTATGGCTTGCTGAAGTCATTTTTTTTTTTTTTTGGCTGTGCTGGGTCTTCTTGCAAGGGATGAAGACTTCTCTGGTTGTGGCATGTGGGCTTAGTTGCCCTGAGGCATGTGGGACCTTAGTTCCCTACCAGGGATTGAAACTGCTTCCCCTCCAAAGGGGAAGGACAAAAGAGTCCTCTGGAAGGAGGACTCTTTACCACTGGACCACCAGGAAGGTCCCCTGAAGTCATTTTAGACAGGTGAATGTTGAGAAGCAGTGAAGGCATCAGATCAGATCAGTCGCTCAGTCGTGTCCAACTCTTTGCGACCCCATGAATTGCAGCACGCCAGGCCTCCCTGCCCATCACCAACTCCCGGAGTTCACTGAGACTCACATCCATCGAGTCAGTGATGCCATCCAGCCATCTCATCCTCTGTCGTCCCCTTCTCCTCTTGCCCTCAATCCCTTCCAGCATCATAGTCTTCTCCAATGAGTCAACTCTTCCCATGAGGTGGCCAAAGTACTGGAGTTTCAGCTTCAGCATCATTCCTTCCAAAGAAATTCCAGGGCTGATCTCCTTCAGAATGGACTGGTTGGATCTCCTTGCAGTCCAAGTGACTCTCAAGAATCTTCTCCAACACCACAGTTCAAAAGCATCAATTCTTCAGTGCTCAGCCTTCTTCACAGTCCAGCTCTCACATCCATACGTGACCACAGGAAAAACCATAGCCTTGACTAGGCGAACCTTTGTTGGCAAAGTAATGTCTCTGCTTTTGAATATGTGATCTAGGTTGGTCATAACTTTCCTTCCAAGAAGTAAGCGTCTTTTAATTTCATGGCTGCAGTCACCATCTGCAGTGATTTTGGAGCCCAGAAAAATAAAGTCTGACACTGTTTCCACTGTTTCCCCATCTATTTCCCATGAAGGGATGGGACCGGATGCCATGATCTTCGTTTTCTGAATGTTGAGCTTTAAGTAAACTTTTTCACTCTCCACTTTCACTGTCATCAAGAGGCTTTTTAGTTCCTCTTCACTTTCTGCCATAAGGGTGGTGTCATCTGCATATCTGAGGTTATTGATATTTCTCCCAGCAATCTTGATTCCAACTTGTGTTTCTTCCAGTCCAGCATTTCTCATGATGTACTCTGCATAGAAGTTAAATAAGCAGGGTGATAATATACAGCCTTGACATACTCCTTTTCCTATTTGGAACCAGTCTGTTGTTCCATGTCCAGTTCTAACTGTTGCTTCCTGACCTGCATACAAATTTCTCAAGAGGCAGATCAGGTGGTCTGGTATTCCCATCTCTTTGAGAATTTTCCACAGTTTATTGTGATCCACACAGTCAAAGGCTTTGGCATAGTCAATAAAGCAGAAATAGATGTTTTTCTGGAACTCTCTTGCTTTTTCCATGATCCAGCAGATGTTGGCAATTTGATCTCTGGTTCCTCTGCCTTTTCTAGAACCAGCTTGAACATCAGGAAGTTCACAGTTCACATATTGCTGAAGCCTGGCTTGGAGAATTTTGAGCGTTACTTTACTAGCGTGTGAGATGAGTGCAATTGTGCGGTAGTTTGAGCATTCTTTGGCATTGCCTTTCTTTGGGAGTGGAATGAAAACTGACCTTTTCCAGTCCTGTGGCCACTGCTGAGTTTTCCAAATTTGCTGGCATATTGAGTGCAGCACTTTCACAGCATCGTCTTTCAGATGAAGCGTATTTTGCCATTGCAATTTTGCTAACTCAGCACGTTTATTGATGTTTTTATTGTGTTACTGAATTCCTACTGTGTGTGTGTGCCAGATACCCCACAATTGATTGAGAGCCTATGGCCACACTGGCTAAAGGGTAGACAAACCCATAAGTCATTCAGCACAAAATGGTAAGGCAAAAAAATGCTCTAGTGGTGGGTACCAGGGAAGGGGCCGCAAAGGCAGCCCAGAGAGTTGACCTGGGCCTTGGGAGGAATAAGGAAGGAGAATTCCAGTGGAGAAAACAGCATATACAAAAGCCCGACAAAGGATGAATCATCCGCTGCGTGGAAATGGGAAGGCAGTTTTGAGTGCCATAGCATGGAGATACCCTTACAGTAGCCATGAGAAGGGCTGGGCATTGCTAGGAACCAGCTGACAGCAACCTCAGCAGCCTTCTGGGACACGAGAGGACATTTCTCTGTCAACAAGAGAGGTGGGCTGCTCACGGGAGTTTTCATGCTGGGTTGAGATAGGACCATCCTGTGTTTTAGAGACTGGAGGCAGGAGAACCATAGTTAGGAAGTGATTATCGTGGTACAGGAGAGATACACTCCATCAAAAAAAATAAACAGAACTCACAAGGCCTTTTTGGAGGACCTACTGGATGCTATCCCCTGGGAATTCAAAGGTGAAGAAAAAGTTGTTTTGTCCTTGAGCCTCTGCCAGGCAGTGAGGGGTAGGAGAGGCGGCAGACAAGTGTATATCCTGGAGAATGGTGGCACAGCAGTGGTGACTCTGCAGCACCTGCTCTTGGGGTTGGCCGTGCATGGGACTGGGGACGTGGGGGTGGGAAGGCCTGCTCATCCCTCGCTCCTGAAGGATGCTCAGACCCCTGGCTCTTCCTCTTGGTTGTGCCTCCCACTCCTTGGTACCTTGTGCCCATCCCAGCCTGACTAGTCTTTCCCAGGGCCAGTTTCAGTGGGTGCTTCTAAGTCACAAGATTTCCTTAGTCTGGTATCAAAACTCTTAAATGGAAATAGTCCTCACTGTGCCCCCAACCAACTGTTCCAACCGCTCATCTCAGATGCCTGTGTGCCCCAGTGAACCAGAGTATTTATTTTCACCACACTATTACTAATGTCTTGCTTCATCCCTTTGCCCTTTGTTCACATTGCTCCCTCCTCCTAGAATGTTTTTCTACCCTGTTTCCTAAATGTGAAAGCAGTGGGCATCTCAAAGACCCCGTCTAAATGCCCCGAGATTTTCTCCAACAGGACGTCAGTGGTCCCCTTGCTGGCACCAGACCTGAGGGAGCCCTTCTCTCCCTGGGTCACCTCAGCACACTGTCTTTACCTCTCCCGTGGTGCTTTCCATAATTCTGTGTCGTATTATAAACAGCTGGATGTTTTTCCTCTGGACTCTCCTTCCGTAAGGATGAGGACCAGGTTTCTTCAATGCTGTGATGACATTTTGCCTTTAGTAGGTTCACAAGAATGGCTGGTGCACGGAAAATGAAGATTAGGCTACACTCACACACAGCCCTGCCTAAAGCCGGGTTGTCTGACTTTTCATTGTGTATAGGAATCAGTGTTTGTTACTCTCATCTTCAAGATAAATGACCTAAAATCCTTATTAAGCCCTTACCAGGTGTTAGGCAGTGTGCTAAGTGCCAGAGTTCCAGGGTTGATAAAGACAAGCAGGTTGTCTCAGAAAGCTTCTCTTCTGTGGGAGGGGGAGGGGAGAGGGGCGGGCAGCAAGTGAGTAGGGTCAGCAGGGGGCAGTGCTGGGAGCCAGGTGGGGTGCTGGAGGGTGACTCTAGGTCATCATTGGGGAAGCTGTTCTGAGGAAGCAAGGACGAGAGGGCCCCACAGTGGGCAGCTCCCTAGGTGGGCACGCTTGCCTGGCTAGATGGGGATGGAAGATGGTGGGGGGAGGATTGGGCCTTCTGATGGGACTAGATCCCTAGGTGACCAGGGCAGGTGTCCCCTCCCAGACCCAGGGAGGGCTGGTTGCAGGACCTAGAGATGATCCTGCTGACCTCTGCCGGTTTTCCTTTGCACAGAAACACATCATCCATGGCCTTCTCCCTGCAGCCAGCATTGCACCGAAGCCCGCTGTGCCCCGAACACCCCCTCCACGCAGCCCCAACCCCCTCTCCAGAGAGACCAAGGTGAGTCAGATGAGCAGGTACTGAGGTCGCCCCTAAGCTCAGCCACCAAGTGCTAGGTCCTGGAGCTGTTAAACGGGTAAGAAAATCAAAAGTAGAGTGATTAGGATCATGTCCTTTGAAATGCTATCCTGGTTCCATAATGAAGCGCTTCATATGGTTTCTCCATGGGCTCATGGTCTGTGGACCATCAGGCCTGTGGAGTTCTCACATTTCCCGCCAGACTTCTTTGTCCATGGGATTCTCCAGGCAAAAATACTGGAGTGGGTTGCCATTTCCTCCTCCAAAGCAAATTTTCAAAACAGAAAACACTAACGCCCAAACATTTAGGTAGAGAATATGTTAAAAAGTATTTAAACTACGTACATAATTTTCTTTTTAAACTCAAGTCTGCCTTTCAGAAGAACTGCTTCGCAGGAAGGAAGGAGAAGCAAGTTCACTTGCCAAAGCCTGGGATTCCCCCTCCTCTGATGCTCCTGTCACACCAGAGAATAGACTTTCTTTTGTACTTAAGGCCCCTGCCTGTGTCCTCTTAAGATTTTGGACACAGAAGAATTTTAGATTATTCTTTATTCATAAAATACGTGGATGCATGGCTTTAACTCTTAACAATGAGAGATAAGTTTACTCAAGGGTAGTACCTTTTTAGTGTTCTTTGAAACTGGAAATATTGTATGCCTCCTTGGTGGTTCAGACGGTAAAGCATCTGCCTACAATGCCTACCATGTGGGAGACCTGGATTCAATCCCTGTGTCAGGAAGATCTCCTGGAGAAGGAAATGGCAACCCACTCCAGGATTCTTGCCTGGAAAATCCCATGGATGGTGGAACCTGGTAGGCTACAGTCCATGGGGTCGCAAAGAGTCAGACACGACTGAGCGACTTCACTCCCCCTCACTCCCTGATAATGAACACTTCAACGTATTTTTGTGCTAAATCACATCAGTCGTGTGCGACTCTTTTGCGACCCCATGGACTGTATCTCGCCAGGCTCCTCTGTCCAGGGATTTTCCAGGCAAGAATCCTGGAGTGGGTTGCCATGCCCTTTTCCCGGAGATCTTCCTGACACAGGGATCGGGCCTCATCTCATGTCTCTTGTATTGGCAGGCGGGTTCTTTACCACCAGCACCACCTAGGAAGCGAAGTATTTTTAGTGTTTGTTTTTTTCTTCAGTGCAATCTTGATAATAAGAATAGCCGTTTATTAGTGTTTATTTTGTGCCAAGCATTCTGGTTAGTGTTTAAGAAGCCTCGTTTCATATCATCCTCTCGACACACCTGGGAGAGAGGTTCTGTTGGCGGCTGTTTTGATTCAGGTGTTAGTCACTGACCTACAGCCTCATGGTTAGTGGGTGGTGGCATTGCTGCGATAGTGTGTAGGTTTGTCTGGCTCTTCAGTTTTTGTGTGAACAACCCTTAAGTTGTGTCCATAGAACCTAAATGTTTTTGGAGACTTCCCTGGTGGTCCAGTGTCTAAGACTCTGTGCTCCCAATGCAGGGGGCCCAGGTTCAATCCCTAGTCAGAGAACTCGATCCTACACTTTGTAACTGAGACCTGGCACAGCCAAATAAAAGCAAGAAAAAGAACTTAAATGTTTATGTAGCAGCTGTATTGTGGCCAGTGTGCTGCAGACTCATTAGAAAATCTCTATTGTCTCCTATGTTTTCCAAAAATATATTTCTGGATTGTAATTTTTTATAAGTGCCAAACAATCAACATAGTTTTGATAAATTTGGGCTATTTCTAGATAATTTTTTTTCTGAAAACTAACATTCAAATTAATGTTATTCCACTGGCATGATTCCAGTTTGCACCTAGTGTAACAGTGTCAGTTCAGTTCAGTCGCTCAGTCGTGTCCGACTCCTTGCTACCGCATGAACCACAGCACGCCAGGCCTCCCTGTCCATCACCAACTCCCAGAGTTCACTCAGACTCACGTCCACCGAGTCAGTGATGCCATCCAGCCATCTCATCCTCTATCGTCCCCTTCTCCTCCTGCCCCCAATCCCTCCCAGCATCAGAGTCTTTTCCAGTGAGTCAACTCTTCGCATGAGGTGGCCAAAGTACTGGAGTTTCAGCTTCAGCATCATTCCTTCCAATGAACTCCCAGGACTGATCTCCTTTAGAATGGACTGGTTGGATCTCCTTGCAGTCCAAGGGACTCTCAAGAGTCTTCTCCAACACCACAGTTCAAAAGCATCAATTCTTCGGCACTCAGCCTTCTTCACTGTCCAGCTCTCACATCCATACATGACCACAGGAAAGACCATAGCCTTGACTAAATGGACCTTTGTTGGCAAAGTAATGTCTCTGCTTTTCAATAGAATTTAATATTTCCTCCTTCCCATCCTTTGCTACTGTTGTTACACATTTTATTCTGTATGTTGTAAATCCCAAAGCATATTGTTCTTATTTCTGCTTTAGACAGTCTTTTATCTTTTTTTAAAGCAGTTTTATGATATAATGGACGTATAATCTTAGATATTTAAAATGAATACTTTGATAAGTTTTGATGTGTGTTTATACCTGTGAGACCATCGCCATCACTATCAAGATAATTACTGTACCTGTCTTCCCCTCCAGTTTCCTCGTGCCCCTCTGTAATTCCTCCCTCCCCGTCTCTCACTTACCACATGTCAGCCTCACCCTCCCAGGCAGCCATCCATCTGCTTTCTGTCTCCATAGATTAGTCTACATTTTCTAGCATTTTATAGAATCAGAATTACACAAAACAATTATGCTGATTTCTTACACTCAGCATAATTATTTTGAGAATCATCCATATTGTTGTGAAAATGAGTAATTCATCCTTTTAATTGCTGAATGGCATTCCATTATGTGAATATGCAATTGTCTGTCCATTCACCTGTCTATTCAGCAACTGGTGGGCTGATTCTCTACTAGAAATAAAGCTGCTATGAATATTTGTGCATAAATCTTTGGCCCTGTGCTTCATTTCTCTTGTGAAAGTATCTAGGAGTGGAATGACTGAATCATATAGTTGTTGTTCAGTCGCTAAGTTGTGTCTGACTCTTTACAACCCCATTGACTGCAGCACACCAGGCTCCTCTGCCCCCCACTGTCGGAATTTTCTCAAATTCATGTCCACTGAGTCAGTAATGCTGTCTAACCATCTCATCCTCTGCCGTCCCCTTCTACTTTGGCCTTCCTTCTTTCCCAACAGAGTCTTTTCCAATGAGTCGGCTCTTCATATCAGGTGGCCAAACTATTGGAGCTTTAGCTTCAGCATCAGTCCTTCCAGTGAATATTCAGGGTTGATTTCTTTTAGGATTGACTGGTTTGATCTTGCAGTCCAAGGGCCTATCGAGTCTTCTCCAACAGCACAATTCAAAAATATCCCTTCTTTGCCACTTAGCCTTCTTTATGATCCACCTGTCACATCTGTACATGACTTCTGGAAAGACCATAGCTTTGGCTATACAGACCTTTGTCAGCAAAGTGCTTTTTAATAGGCTGACTAGGTTGGTCATAACTTTCCTTCCAAGGAGACAGTGTCTTTTAATTTCATGGCTGCAGTCACCATCTGCAGTGATTTTAGAGCCCAAGAGAATAAAATCTGCCACTACTTCCGCTTTTCCCCCCTTCTATTTGCCATGAAGTGATGGGACTGGATGCCATGATCTTTGTTTTTTAAATGTTGACTTTCAAGCCAGCTTTTTCACTTTCATCTTTCACACTCATCAGGAGGTTCTAGTTCCTCTTCACTTTCTGCCATTAGAGTGCTATCATCTGCATATCTGAGGTTGTTGGTATTTCTGCCAGCAATCTTTATTCCAACTTGAGATTCATCCAGCCTGGCATTTCACATGATGTACTCTGCATAAAAGTTAAATAAGCAGGATGGCAATACAGCCTTGATGTACTCCTTTCCCAGTTTGGAACCAGTCAGTTGTTCCATGTCCAGTTCTAGCTGTTCCTTCTCAACCTGCACACAGGTTTCTTAGGAGATAGGTAAGGTCTGGTATTCTCATCTCTTGAAGAATTTTCCACAGTTTGTTGTGATTCACACAGCCAAAAGATTTAGCGTAGTCAGGATATATTTAACCTATTAAGAAACTGCCAAACTATTTCCCAAATTATTAGTCTGTGTGTGGTCCTACCAGCACAGTGTGAGTTTCCATTTCTTCATATCCTTACCAACACTTTGTTGCATGTGTGTGTGTGTGTGTGTGTGTGTGTGTGTGTGTGTGTGGTTTTATAATTTTATTTGACGATTAGGTATTAGTTTTCGTTCATGTTGACTGTATAGAGATTTTTTATAATCTTTTTAAAAAACATTTGTTTATTTGGCTGCACAGGGTCTTCATTGCATCATATGGGATCTTTTGTTGTGCTGCATGGACTCTAGTTGTGGCAGTCGGCACGTGGGCTTAGTTGCCCTGTGGCATGTGAGATCTTCATGACCTGACCAAGGACAGAACCTGTGTCCCCTGCGTGACGAGGTGGATTCTTAGCTACTGGACCCCCAGGAAAGTCCCCTGTTTGTAGGTTTTTGAAAGTGGTGACAGATAGATAGGTAACAATGTCCAGAGCTTGTTTGGTGAATCTTTATCTTCATTACCCCTTCTGGACAACTGCACTGATAAAGTATACGACATTCCTTATCCCTTTGGCCCAGACAGTTCTGTTGAGCCTGGAGTCTATGTGCACATCTGTATAGTTCCTGTCAGCTTCCTGGATCTCTTCAAGTCTTCCCAGGCCACCTTTTTTGAAGCTTGTTTCCTGGATGTGCTTGTGAATGGTGGTGGGTTACTCTCTGGCCACCACCTCATTGGTGGCAGACTGGCCTCCTCTTCTCGCCATCTCTCTTTGTGGGAGCTGTTGTGCCAGGTCCAGGTTGAGAGATTATCTTGGCCAATCTTTTAACTTTTGGACACTCTAATAGGTGTGTGGTGGTATCCTTATGTTTCTATTTTGCATTTCTCTACTAACTAATGGTGTTGAGCATCTTTTGATGTGCTCATTTGCCCTTGTATAACTTTCTTGGTAAAGTATCTGTTAACACCTTTTGCCCACTTGAAAAAATTGAATTGTTTTCCTATTCAGTTCCATTCGGTTGCTCAGTCGTGTCCAACTCTTTGTGACCCCATGGACTACAGCACGCCAGGCTTCCCTGTCCATCACCAACTCCCAGAGCATGCTGAAACTCATGTCCATCGAGTCAGTGATGCCATCCAAGCATCTCTTCCTGTTTCGTCCCCTTCTCCTCCTGCCTTCAGTCTTTCCCAGCATTAGGATCTTTTCCAGTGAGTCATCTCTTCTCATCAGGTGGCCAAACTATTGGCGCTTCAGCTTTAGCATCAGTCCTTCCAATGAATATTCAGGATTGATTTCCTTTAGGATTGACTGTTACTGAATATAAAATAGGTTCTTTATCAAATACGTGATTTGCAAATGTTTTCTTCTCATCTGTGGCTTATCTTTTCATTTTCTTAACAGTTTTGCAGAGAGCAGAAATTCTTAATGTTTATGAAGTTCAACCTGTCAACTTTTTCTTTTATAGATCAAGACTTCAGTACTGTATCTAAGGAATATTTGCCTACCCAAGGTCATAAAGCATTTTTTTCCTATAGCTTCTTCTAGAGGTTTTATATTTTTAACCTTTACATTTAGGTCTATGATGCATTTTAAGTTAATTTTTGTATATGGTGTGCAAGGTATGGAGTCAAGTTCACTTTTTAAAAAAATATAATTCCATTGTGTTTATTTATTTTTAAAGAATGTTTTTATTTACTTATTTATTTTTGGCTGCATTGGGTCTTCATTTCAGCAGACAGGGTCTTTTTTTGCTGCAGCGTGCAGGCTTCTCTAGCTGTGGCACATGCACGAGCGAGCCCCAGAGCACGCGGGCTCAGTAGTTGCAGTTCAAGGGCTTAGATGCCTGAGGGCATGTGCAATCTTAGTTCCCCAACCAGGGATTGAACCTTCATCCCCTGCATTGGAAGATGGATGCTTAACCACTGGACCACCAGGGAAGTCTTTTCTGCATGTGGGTAGCCAGTTGTTCTAGCACCATTTGATGGAAGTGATTTATTGGGCATGTAACTAATTACACCAAAACTTAGTGGCTTTTTTTTTTCTTTTTCCTGCCATGCCGAGCAGCTTGTGGGATCTTAGTTCCCTGAACAGGGATTAAACCCAGGTCCTTAGCAGTGAATGTGAGGAGTCCTAACCACTGAACTGCCATGGAATTCCTAAAACGCAGTGACTTAAGACGTTAAACAATCCCTTTTTAAATCTCAGATCTTACTATTCTCTTTCCCCCCCCCTGTGTTTCATTTTGGTTATTTTCTATTGGTTTACCTTCAGGTTTCACTCATTTTTATGCAATATGTAAACCTAACTGTTAACCCCATCTGGTGTAATTTCCATCTCCTGAAATTCAGGCGTATTTAATAATATTCCATGTCCCTGCTTAACTTTTTGAACATATGAAACACAATTATAATAAGTGTATTAATGTCTCTTTCTTCTACTTCTAATGTGAGTTCAGTTCTGGATGGGCTTTGATTGATTATTCTCTTCATTTTAGGTCATGTTTTTCTGTCTGTTTGCATGTCTGGTTATCTTTGACTGCATGCTAGACACTGTT
The DNA here is from genome assembly GCA_935064755.1 of Tragelaphus eurycerus. Classification (NCBI taxonomy): domain Eukaryota; kingdom Metazoa; phylum Chordata; class Mammalia; order Artiodactyla; family Bovidae; genus Tragelaphus; species Tragelaphus eurycerus. The sequence goes on from CAKXYN010000020.1 coordinate 14,312,864, forward strand.
GTGAGTTTCGCCTTGCTGAGTGCTGGATATTTTTGTATTCCTATAAGTCTAGTTGAATTTTGTTCTGGGATGCAATTAAATTACTGGGAAATGACCTTTTGGGTTTTGTTTTTCTGCCTTGTTAGGCAGGGTCAGAGCAGTGTTCAGTCTCGGGCTGTTCATTCTCCACTACTTTGGGAGTGCTGTACCCAGTGTCCCCTGAATTGCAGTGTTTTCCCATCTGTCTGGTGGGAACAGGCACTGTCCTCAGCTGTGTGTAAGCATCTGGCGCTGTTCCTCCCACCCTCCTGGATGGGTCTCCCCCCACCTTGGGCAGTGTCCTTGCACTCATGCACCAAGGAGCATTGTGCTGAGCTCTCGGTGGGGCCTCTTGTGGGTTTCTGGAGTTCTCTCAGTTCAGCTCTGTCCTCTCTCGTACTCTGTCCTGCAGATTCTATCTGCCCTGGTGTTCCCTGACTCTCCACTCTGTTCCCACAACTCAAGAGAGTCTGTCCGGCTCCACCTCATTTCCTCGTCTCTGTGCTGTAACCTGGACATTCTCTCAGGCAGTAAGCTGGGACAATTAATTGTTTATTTTGATTTTTCACTTGGGAGGGTAAACCTGTTATTCTCTCTTTCCTATATTATAGGGCTTCCCTGGTGGCTCAGATGGTAAAGAATCTGCCTGCAGTGCAGGAGATTCAGGTTTGGTCCCTGGGTTGGAAAGATCCCCTGGAGAAAGGAATGGCTGCCCACTCCAGTATTCTTGCCTGGAGAATTGCACGGGCAGAGGAGCCTGCTTGGCAGGCTGTAGTCTGCATGGGGTTGCAAAGAGTCAGACACGACTGAGTGACTAACACTTTCACACTTTCCTGTGTTATAGTTTTGAATAATTTGCAAGACTTTCAAATTCCTTTTCATTTCTTTTGTATCTTTTTATTTCTCTTTTTTTCCATTCCGATCTTTCATTCTAATAAGAACACTACCTGAATATAGACTGCTTGGATTACAGACCTGGTTTCATCTTCCATTAACTGGGAAAGCTTAGACAAGTCATTTAATGTCTGTGAAAAATGGAGATGACAGATTATCTGTTCATGCAGTTGCTGTGAGAGTGAAGTGATGGCACACAGCTGGCTGACTGCAGACATGTAGTCGGTGGATACGCTCTGAACACTATAGAGCTGAAAGAAACGTTGATTAATTCACGTGTCCTGTTGTTCAGCCTTCAGCTTGAGAGTCCGTGTCTCACTGACTCACTGGGGTGATTCTGTCCACAGATCTGCTCTGGCTGCAGCCATTCTAGCGACAACACTGACTGGCCGGACCGTTGCCATTCCTCAGCCTCGCCGGAGAGCCCACTCTGAGTGCGACATGACCTCCATGGAAAAGGACAGTTTGATTGAGCCCTACGCCACTACCTCAGAGCTGAGGCATCAGTAAGGACCGTGTCCCGGGCTCAGCTTCCTCTCAGGGCAGAGGGGGGGCAGCTCTGCGTGGGGGTGTGTGTGTGTGTGCGCGCGTGCGTGCATGCGCATGTGGTTGTGACTAGAGCTTAGCACGCAGGTTTTCATCACCAGTGTCAAAGAAATAGTGTCCTGGAACATTAATCAGTTTTGCTGCTGCTGCTGCTAAGTCATAGTCGTGTCAGACTCTGTTCAGCCCCATAGACGGCAGCCCACCAGGCTCCCCCGTCCCTGGAGAACACTGGAGTGGGTTGCCATTTCCTTCTCCAATGCATGAAAGTGAAAAGTGAAAGTGAAATGGGTTGCCGTTTCCTTCTCCAATGCATGAAAGTGAAAAGTGAAAGTGAAGTTGCTCAGTCAGGTCCGACTCTTTGCAACCCCATGGACTAGCCTACCAGGCTCCTCTGTCCATGGGATTTCCCAGGCAAGAATATTGGAGTAGGTTACCATTGCTTTCTCCAAATCAGTCTTGAATTGTATCCAAATTTTCTTCAGAGTGGATCTTGTTAAATTATAGCTTATGAAAACACCGTTTGCTTTCATGGCAGCACCGAGACCATGAATTCACTGCTTTTAGCCATAACCTTAGATGGCGAGAGTTGTCAGTCACAACTTCTCAAGAGTGTCCTCTCTGAACAGCCACACTGTTGAATTTACCTTGCTGATGCCTGTACTGTAACCATTCTTTAACATCATTTTCTCTATTGCTTGAGCTGGGTTAGCGCTGACATAGGGCTAAGGATCCAGAGAAGGCAATGGCACCCACCAGACTCTGCCTGGAAAATCCATGGATGGAGAAGCCTGGTGGGCTGCAGCCATGGGGTCCGAGGGTTGGACACGACTGAGCGACCACTTTCATGCATGGAGAAGGAAATGGCAACCCACTCCAGTGCGCCGGAGAACCCAGGGACGGGGGAGCCTGGGGGCTGCCGCTGGGGGCACACAGAGTCGGACACGCAGTGACTGGAGGGCTAAGGATCAGGAAGGTTTCCTCCCAAGGGAGGAGGCATTGGGGAAGAGCTGTGGGGTGTACAGGAACCAGCTGGGAATGGTCTGAGAGCTGGGAGTTGGTCAGCATGGTGCAGTTCAGTTCAGTTCAGTTGCTCAGTTGTGTCCGACTCTTTGCAACCCCATGAATCGCAGCACACCAGGCCTCCCTGTCCATCATCAACTCCTGGAGTTTACTCAAACTCATGTCCATCAAGTCGGTGATGCCATCCAGCCATCTCATCCTCTGTTGTCCCCTTCTCCTCCTGCCCCCAATCCCTCCCAGCATCAGAGACTTTTCCAGTGACTCAACTCTTCGCATGAGGTGGCCAAAGTACTGGAGTTCAGCTTCAACATTAGTCCTTCCAATGAACACCTGGGACTAATCTCATTTAGAATGGACTGGTTGGATCTCCTTACAGTCCAAGGGACTCTCAAGAGTCTTCTCCAACACCACAGTTCAAAAGCATCAATTCTTCGGTGCTCAACTTTCTTCACAGTCCAACTCTCACATCCATACATGACCACTGGAAAAACCATAGCCTTGACTAGACGGACCTTTGTTGGCAAAGTAATGTCTCTGCTTCTTAATATGTTATCCAGGTTGGTTATAACTTTCCTTCCAAGGAGTAAGCGTCTTTTAATTTCATGGCTGCAGTCACCATCTGCAGTGATTTTGGAACCCCCAAAATAAAGTCTGACACTGCTTCCACTGTTTCCCCATCTACTTCCCATGAAGTGATGGGACCAGATGCCATGATCTTCGTTTTCTGAATGTTGAGCTTTAAGTCAGCTTTTTCACTCTCCTCTTTCACTTTCATCAAGAGGCTCTTCTTTGAGCTCCTCTTCACTTTCTGCCATAAGGGTGGTGTCATCTGCATATCTGAGGTTATTGATATTTCTCCCAGCAATCTTGATTCCAGCTTGTGCTTCTTCCAGCCCAGCGTTTCTCATGATGTATTCTGCATATAAGTTAAATAAGCAGGTGACAATATACAGCTTTGACGTACTCCTGGACTAACAGGCAAATTTGGCTTTGGAGTACAGAATGAAGCATGATGCAGGGATGAGCTTTTTAGACAGAGCAGAGGGAGTAGGACACACGTGAGCATCTGAAGGGGAGGATGTTTGTGGCTGGGAGGAGTCAAGTGAGATGGGGAGTCATCTGAGGCGGTGCTGGAGGAGTGGGCAGGCCCAGGGGACCTTTGGCCTCCTATTCCCCGAGGAGCAGTCAGAAGACACTCTAAGGGCTCGTGGGGTTGGAGTGGGGAATATATCACCGGATTTGACTTTTATCTGCCATGTTTATTCAATTTTGATATTTGAGTTTGTTTTTTTTTTAAACATACCAAGAAATTCTGTATTTTTTATGTATCACTGTTTGTAGTTCTGACATTATTGTCAAATCTAGAAAAGTTTTCCTTATTGCAGTGTTATACAAATGTTCACATAGGATGTTGGTGGTTTAGTAACTGAGTCGTGTCTGACTCTTTCAACCCCATGGACTGTAGCCTGCCAGGCTCCTCTGTCCATGGGATTTTCTTGGCAAGAATACTGGAGTGGGTTGCCATTTCCTCCTCCAGGGAATCTTCCAGACCCAGGCATTGAACCTGGGTCTCCTGCATCGCAGGTGGATTCCGGTATTGCAGGTGGATTCTTTACTGATTGAGCTACACTAGGTTGTGTTTATACTTTTGGCTTTTGCATTTTAATCTTGATTCCATTTTTGAGATGTTTGAGTATAGTCTGTTTTTCTCCTGCTGAGAATTTATACTTTGACTGAATAAGAGCTGAAGATGAGGAAGTGATTCTGAAATTCACTGAAAAGAATAATCTGATAAGACCGTAACAGGGTATCTGGGAGGGAAGAATGTTGACTTGGGGAGGGTTAGCCCCATCATATTTTGAGACATATTGAAGTAGTTAAAGGAGTGTTGGATCAGCGATAAGAAGTGCACAAGAATGCCCTGAGGTGAGCCTAGTGTTTGCAGGCATATTGAAGCTCTAACAGAGGCAGTCCCTCAGATCAAAGGGAAAGGACGGGATTCAACAGTTTATTCATTAGCAGCATTAGAAAAAAATCAGGTTTCAGCCTTGCGTAATTCACGCACCGAAACATTCCTATTGAATGAAAGGCTTAATTTATACATACATAGAAATATCACAAAGTCCTATATCCAGTCTAATCCAACCTCTCAGAAGGAGATGACTACTGTTTACTTCTGAGCTAAGAATTTGGAAGGTTAAAAAAAAATTTTAGTTTTAAATCATCTGTATGTCAAAAAAATTTACATAGCCAAAATAAAATCAACAGAATTGGGAAAATATTTCTAGTAATACCAAGTCAGAATTTTAGTTTTTGTAGGTGGGAAAGTTCATTTCAAATTGGAATGGATGCACTAGAATTGGAGTAGATGAAGGGACAAAGGACAAGAGCAGACAATTCACAATAGAAGAACCAAGACTCACACACAAATATATGGAAAAACACCCAGTCTCAGTAAGGAATGCACATTTTTGCAGTGAGGTTTACATTCTTTGGGCTTCCCTTGTGGCTTAGCTGCCTGCGATGCAGGAGACCTGGGTTCGATCCCTGTGTTGGAAAGATCACCTGGAGAAGGGAAAGGCTACCCACCCCAGTATTCTGGCCTGGAGAATTCCATGGCCTGTACAGTCCATGGGGTTGCAAAGAGTCAGACACAATTGAGCGAGTTTCACTTCATTTATATTCTTTTGGCAAGTTTTAGACAATTATTACTGACGTAGTCACAGGTTGGGGAAGTGATTCTATGTGGATGCATGTGGACCTGTGAAATGTTCATACTGCTTGACTCAGCCTTTCTCCATATGGTTGTTTTATGGGATGAATCCTCAATACAGAAGAGATTGCGCATTGATGTTCATTGCAGAGCTGTTTGTGTCGGTAAGAACTGGGGGAGAGGAACCTAAGTAAGGGGAGTAGCTGACTGAACTGATGTATCTACTCAAGTCTGACTTTAAAGACTTATTAATAGGGAGGCAAATTGTATATGTATACAGTGATTATAACTATAAAAATCTAGGTGAAAAACTGCAAAGGAATTCTACCAGCGTACAAAGAGATGGAACAGCGGATGGTTTCGCCCTTTAGCTGCTGCCTGTTTTGTCGTGTGGTCCCAGTACGTCACAGTGGGCCTTGGAGGCGGTGCATTTACTGCATGTATATAAACTAGTGTGAGGTGTTAAGCGGCTTGTTCTATCATCTTGATCTTGAATGTTCTAATGCAGACCACACTGGCAGAATGAAACGGGAAGAAGGTCTTCTCTGCCATCCTTTGAAATGCTGGGCTACGAGGAGGACGAGGACGCTGACTCCCGCCTGTCGTCCAGCCACAGGCAGTCTGGAGACGCCAGCACTCCAAAGGAAGAGGGAAGTCTCAGTGACGCCACGTACGCCACGCCGCACAGGAACCAGGTGCCTGCCGCCTTCCAGCGTTTCTTCTACACCCTGACATTAACTCACAGGAAAGTGTGCTGAGTGCATTAGAAAACAGGTCCCTTTTCTCTCTTCGGCTGTTAATGGCTTGTTGTTTGGGGGCTTATTTTTTATTTTTTTATCATTGGTCCAGTCTCATTTTCTACCTTATTAGGCTAAAATTTAAAACTCTTTATCTTTCAAGACAAGTCCTTCAGAAGCAGAAACATCTTCATGTCTTTAGTATAGATTTCCATCTGATGCTAGTCATTCTGCTCTTTCCTTTGTGACCCCATGGACTGTAGCCCACCAGGCTCCTCTGTCAGTGGGGATTTTCCAGGCAAGAATCCTGGAGCGGGTTACCATGCCCTCCTCGAGGAGATCTTCCTAACCCAGGGATCGAACCTAGGTCTCCTGCACTGCAGGCAGATTCTTTACTGTCTGAGACACCAGAGAAGCCCAAAAATACTGATGTGGGTAGCCTAGCCCTTCTCCAGGGGAACTTCCCAACCAGGAATTGAACCAGAGTCTCCAGCATTGCAGGTAGATTCTTTACCAGCTGAGCTACTCAGGAAGCCCAAAATTTAAAATTCTTTTCTCTTTCAAGACAGATTTTCCAGAAACAGAGAGAAACATCTTCACATCTTTAACGTAGGTTTCCATCCATTGCTGGTCATCCTGCTGCTTCCTTTGACTGCCCCCTCCCTGAGCTGATTTTCCTGTCACTTTTCCGTATGTGTACGTTGCAATGTGTCTTCAGACTCATGCCCGACAAGGAGCATCATCACATGTCTCTCCACAGTAGCTGACATTCTTAGGGTGCATGTGTGAGTGTCTCATTCAAGCTCTTACATGCGCTCATCTCTGGCTGGCTGGGTGACATAGGTTTCTTTCAGCCCTGTAGGGGCTTCCCTGGTGGCTCAGATGGTAAAGAGTCTGCCTGCATTGTGGGAGACCCGGGTTTGATCCCTGGGTCAGGAAGATGCCCTAGAGAAGGAAATGACAACCCACTCCAGTATTCTTGCCTGGAAAATTCCATGGACAGAGAAGCCTGGTGGGCTACAGTCCATGGGGTTGCAAAGAGTCAGACACGACTGAGTGACTTCACTTCACATGTTGGGGAGCCGAGATACCTCTCTGGTTGAAGGAGCCTGGTTCTCCACCATTGCCCACATGTCCTGGTTTAAACTCTTGTGTTCCCAGGGTTTTGAAGGCTGGATAGCACCATTTCTTTAATGGCAAAAGACAGCACCGTAATTTCTTTTTCCTTTTTCTCTTTTTTTTCTTTTTCACCATCACTATAACATGTTACTTGTAGTGACTCTACTTAAAGACTTGCAATGTCAAACTATGTTCATATTGATTTTATTTCTATTGATTATCCTCCACTACTTTGAATTACATTTTAGATGGACTTAGGGAAATTATTTTGTGGAATCCTTATGTATTTCAGAAACTAACCATCACTTTCTAGCATATACAGGCTTTAACATGCAGAGTTAGGTTTCTCCACAGCAAAGAGCCCTGAATAGGCAGACAGGTGCCAAGAACCCAAAAAGCTCTCCTGCAGCGCTCTGAAAGGCCTGTGTGAGCACCCACTGCCCCTCAAGGCTGCACACTTCCTGGTGGTATTTTGGACCCAGGCTATAGGTAGAGCTGTAGCACTCAACTCTTCTGGACATGTGATAGGAAAATTGGGAATGAAGCTTGCCACCACATTTACCTGAGTGGAGAGAGATAACAGTGACCTCCACAAGCTCCTTTGTTGTTAATCGAACATAAAATTTTTTCAGGCCAGTGTGTCTTGGTGGCTCCAGGACCCATGTACAGTACAGAAATTTGTTTTAAAAATTTGGAAAGTAGAGCAAGGCAACAAACAGTGTCAAGGATTGGGGAGGATGCGGAGAGGCCATGGGAATGGGAGTTGGTACCACCATTGTCGGGGGGAACTGTTTGACACCATCTATTAAAGCTGAACAGGTGCATTTTCCATAGCCAGGCACCCCCACAGTTGAGATGCAGAACATAATATAACACAGTAGTGTTCTCATTCTCCAGGATGAGCAAGTACTGACTTTTTTTTTTTTTTTTTGCTTCCAATTTTTAGTAAAAGAAAATTATGGTTAGGGTTGAAATCTTTGTCTCCCATCTGCTTCATCCTTGGAAGGCCATCTCCTCCTGGATTTGGGATGTGTTCTAAGAGTCGGACAGGACTGAGCGACTTCACTTTCACTTTTCACTTTCATGCATTGGAGAAGGAAACGGCAGCCCACTCCAGTGTTCTTGCCTGGAGAATCCCAGGGACGGGGAAGGCTGGTGGGCTGCCGTCTGTGGGGTCGCACAGAGTCGGACACGACTGAAGCGACTTGAGCAGCAGCAGCAGCAGCAGCAGCTGGAAGTCTGTTTTTATTCTTTTGCTACAAATAAGTATCAGGAAACAAATGTGTTACTATATGTATATATATTTAATTGTACAAAGGTCACCATACAGGAACCCATCTTTTCTCCTCACAGCTTTGTAGTTTTTTGAGTCGCATATACTTTATTTATCTGCTCACCTACTGGTGAACATTTAGATTATTCCGTTGCACACTTGACACGTGTACCCCACTGGTTGTTGCCACATTGTTCTCCCAAGCAGTAGTTCCCACTCGCCTTCCCAGCAGCAGTGCGTGGATGTAGGTCTCCACCTTTCTGCACATGCCAGCCAAGAAGAAAGCCTTTCCTCAGAGCAGCCCAGGGCGGAGCCAGAGGTGGAGTGTTAGGAAGTGATTGCAGTTGAAAGGTCTAGTCATGACCTGCAGAGGAACGAATGAAAGGGCCCTGAAGCCAGAAAGGGATTTGTTTCCCTGTCTCAGGATTAGTGCCTCAAGGGGAAGAAGACACATTGACTTTTTCTGAGCATTTGATATCTTCCCTGGCGGCCCAGTCGGTAAAGAATCAGCCCGTTCACAGGAGACCGGGGTTCGATCCCTGGGTCGGGAAGACTCCCCTACTCCAGTGTTCTTACTTGGAGAATTCCATGGACAGAGGAGCCTAACAGGCTACAGTCCTGGAGTCACAGAGAGCTGGACATGGCTGAGTGGCTGACACACACACACACGTGCACAGGCAGCTCACACATGCCATTTCATTTACTTCACACCTGTGTGGGAACGTGTGTGAGAACAGGATAAATGACCTGCCCAGGATCATCCAGCCCACTACCCAGTGGCAGAGGCAGGATCCAGATCAGGACAACCCGTTTCTCCTCTTTAGAATCAGAATTTGTGTGGACAGTCCTTGTGCCTCTCAAGACTGTTAGCTATTTGTAAAGACTTGTTTGTTTTTGAGGATTAAAATACAGATCTTTGAAGAGAATGGGTGTGTGGCCCATCAAAAACTACTGTTTAGTCACTAGATGGCGCTAGCAGTGAAGGAGACACTGCCTATGGAGTATGTTATAGTATTTTTTTTTAAGTATTATTTTTACTGTAGACACTTCCTTCTAATTAGCTCCTTAGTTTTACTATAAGCATTTTGTAATCTCAGGTAAATAATTTATGCCTTTATTATTTTCAATCAAAACTAGTAAGATAAGGACACAGACCAGCCCACGTCAGGCAGTTTGGGTATAAGTCTCTCCCTCACGCCTCTCTCTGTTTCAGGGTAGTTTGGGCAAACATCTTCGTGCAAAGTGTGCACCCGCCCAGAAATGGCCTAGCAAGTGGAAAGCAAGTCTTGTTTTCAGCAGTTTTCATGATGGTGCCACAAAAAGTAAGGCTGGAGGGGAAGCGGGCTGTGTGAATGTGTGGTCAGTTTGCACAATACGAGAGCCCAGCAACAAGAGCAGTGCTGGGGCATTCAGAAACCTGAATCCAAGTCCCGGCTTCTCTGCTTCCCAGGTGTATGACTTGGGAAGTCAGATAACCTCCCTGTGCCTCAGCGTCTCCATCCTGTAAAGGACTGTCAGCGTGGACACTGTCTTTGGGTTGGTAAATAATGTGACACCTATTTGTCCAGCATCTGATGAGTACCAGGCATGTGCTAGGTGCTGGAGAATCAGTACAAGGCTCCCTAGTCCCACAGTTAAGTTAATCTGTTAGAATTATGATGAATGTTACAAAGGAAGGGTACTCGGTCGTGTGGGACTGTATATAACCTTTCTGAGACAACCGCCGAGAGTGACGGCAGAGAAGGGCTTACAGCCTTTCTTCTCTCACTTGAGGTCACTTGATTTTTCTGCCTGATAACATTTTTAGGTTCATCTTTATGCTTTGAAGTTCAGTGATTTCACTAGGATTAACAGTGGTGTTTATTATTTTCTGTCCTTTTTTCCTGAAATTTAGTTTACATAATTCTGAAGACACGGATTTTCCACCTCCCTTTTTTTATTTTCTGGAAAATATTTTCCTCTCCTCTTTTATCTTTGACTGGTTTCCTCGTTGGTTCATTCCGTTCTCCTTTGGGAATACAAGATATGCATTTGTTGGATCTCCTTTATTTGTCTTCCATGTCTGGTATCTTTTCTCTAATTCCTTGTCCCTCCATTTACTTCTCAACATCACTTTGTGTGATTTTCTCTGTGTACCCTCATCCCTCTCAGCGCTTTGTCATTATATTTTATGGCTTCTTGCCACCCACTTCAGTATCCTTGCCTGGAAAATTTCATGGACAGAGGAACCTGGCAGACTGCAGTCCGTGGGTTGTGAAGGGACAGACATGACTGAGCAGCAGAGCATGCATACAGTATAACTTTTACCTCTGTATTTATTTCATTTTGCCTTTTGCTTTTTTGAGTTCTGCTGATTTATGTCGCACGTTTTTCTGTGGCCTCATCACTTTTTTTTTTTTCCTGCAAAAATATTTTTGTTTGTTTATTGGGCTGCACTGGGTCTTCGTTGTGGCACAAGGGACCTTGAGTTGGGGCACGTGGGATCTAGGTCCCTGACCAGGGGTGAACCCGGCCCCCCTGCATTGGGAGTGTGAGTCCTAGCCACTGGACCACCAGGAAGTCCTGCGTTATCACTTTTCTTGATCTCCTGGATCTCTTCTTTTATTCCTCATGTCAGTCTGTGCTGTTTCTAGCCTCTTTGAGAGTACAGAGTTGGATTCTGGAGGGGAAAGGAGGGCTCTCTCAGCATCTCCCTTCAGCCTCGCCCGCTCTCCCATCTGCCCCGTGGGAATGACTGTACGTCTCCTGGGACCGTCACATCCTTGCTGTCAGTGCACCCATCGGAGGGTCACTTTGAACCTTTGTACCTGCGACACTTTGTGACCGTCAGAGCGTCTGCATTCCTGAAGTCTGAGGAGGTTTGGCGGCTTCTGACATTTTCCCTCTCTTCCAGATTTCATAGGTTTGGTATCTGTTTTCTGCCCATTGACTAAGCTTTCTTTCTTTTCATTCTTTTAATTGATTTCAGTAGGTTTTAAGTGAGGAGAGTGTAGTCTGACTACCTGCTGAAATGAAGTGAAAGTTGCTCAGTCGTGTCTGACTCTTTGTGACCCCTTGGGCTTATATAGTCCATGGAATTCTCCAGGCCAGAATACTGGAGTGGGTAGCCTTTCCCTTCTCCAGGGGATCTTCCCAACCTAGGGATCGAACCCAGATCTCCCACACTGCAGGCAGATTCTTTACCAGCTGAGCCACAAGGGAAGCCCAAAATACCTGCTACCATTTCAAATAGAAATCACTGATAAGATCTTATTAGAGCTCCTCTGTCACACATTCTTGCTATTGGTATGTTTGTGGATTTGCAGAACATTTTGTCATAAAATACCATATATTCATTCATTTGTTCATTTATTCATCCAACCAACTACCCACAGACAGGTATTTGAGTATCCACCGTATGCTTGGGTCCACAGAGGAATCATTCACGCAGGTGTGAACCAGTTATCTTTAAAAACTTCTGGAGACCAAGGAATAGTGGGACTCTTGCTGCTGCGGTTGAGGATTAGGAGTGTCCCCCTTCTCTCTGCAAGTTTTTAACTTTTAGTTTCTTTAAGATTTTCTGTTACCCAAGTATACATGAATTTCCATGTCTTATAAAAACATTTGATGCTGCTTTTAAGCAAACACCACCCCTAACCCCTGCCGCTCCATCCCTCCTCTTCTCTCCAGGACAGGCTTCCATGGTCACTTTGTGTCTATATCATCTTCTTGCCTACAAATAATCAGATAGACAGAAGGTTTAAATAATTAACAGAAGGTTTAAATAAACATTTAACTCTCACATAACAAAGTGAAAAGGTAGGCGATTCCAAAATTGTTTCATCTGCCTATTGAACACAGGAGCCTGAAATTCCCTTGGCCTGCTCTTTGTAATCACCAGAGGCAGCTGGTTCTTCCTGCAGAAGAAGGAAGTGGGGCATGGTCCTTCAGGCAGTGCTGTGTTGATGACGGGGAACATTTTTTCCAGAGGCCTGCCAGCAGGATGCTCATTGGTTACATGCCCATCCCTTGACTGGTTACTGGCTAAGTAGAGAAGGATTGGAGAAGGCAATGGCAACCCACTCTAGTACTCTTGCCTGGCAAATCCCATGGACGGAGGAGCCTGGTAGGCTGCAGTCCACGGGGTCCTGGGAGTCGGAGACGACTGAGCGACTTCACTTTCACTTTTCACTTTCATGCCCTGGAGAAGGAAATGGCAACCCACTCCAGTGTTCTTGCCTGGAGAATCCCAGGGACAGGGGAGCCTGGTGGGCTGCCGTCTCGGGTCGCACAGAGTCGGACACAACTGAAGCAATGCAGCAGCAGCAGAGAAGGATTACTGTGATTCAAGCCTACTTGCACCAAACAAAATCGGGATTCTGTCAGCAAAGTAGAAAGAGGGGCACTGACTGCTGGGTGGGCGGGGCTGAGGTGCCCGCAGTCACCCTGTCTGCACTTACACATACACATCCCCATGGTTAGTGTGTGTGCGTGCAGATCACTGACTCTGCTCTAGCAGTGTGAGCACCTCACATTGCTTGTATGAGCTTGACCCCCGCTGGTGGCAGTAGAAGGCCAGGAGAACAGATCAGGCACCAAGCTTTCATTCCCGCCGATTCCAAAAGCCGCTCAGAATGCACCCTGCCACCTTCTAGCAGTGAGGTCTCCATACAGCAGTGAGGAAGCATGGATCCACAAACGTTTGTTTCGTTCCCTGTAACATGCCACACCAGGGGAGGTCCAGCATGTTGTGAGACCTACAGAGGTCCCACTGCAGGCTGGCAAGGCCCCTCCACCTTACAGATCAGAGCTGCCTGCAGCCCCACCCCCATCCCCGAGTTACCTGGGTTCTCTGCACAGTCTGACCACACTCTTGCCTGGACTTCCCCCAGCGGTGGAGCCCGCTGGACCCCTCTGTTGCTCCACCAGTCGTGTCTGTTTAGTGTGTCTTTGTGGGTAGGGCTCCGACGTTGGCGTCACTGATCTGAGGAGAGGCACCTGGGAAGGAGCCAGCTCTGTCTGGGGCTGGACCCTCTGCGTCCCCAGGGTTACCAGCGCTGGCTGTACAGTCAGCCCAGCCCACAGTCACAGGGCTCTGCACACTGAGGTGCCCTTGCTGTGCTGCCAGGTCCCCAATACTGTGCTTTCACCTCCGGGTGAGGAAAGACCCCACAGACCAACGTTTGAACTGCGTAGGTGTGAAATCATGGCGGATGTATTATTTTACGTCTGATTACATTTTTAGGTGTGTACAAATTTAAAATCTTACCTCCCTGGTAAATTGAACAGTTTGTCACTATAAAGTGACCCTCTGTATCTCTGAAAATGTAATCTGCCTTAAGGTCTTTTTCGTCTGACGTTCTCCATCTTTCTTTGATATTTGCACGGTGTATTTCTTCCTATCCTTTAATTTTAACCTTCCTACATCCTTACGTTTAGCTGTGTTTTATAAACAGCATCTAGTTGTTTTTCCTTTACGTTTACCAAGATATAATTCACATATTAATATCATACTATTCGTCCATTTAAAGTGTACAATTTGGGACTTTGTCTCTGGTGGTCCAGTGGTTAGGACTCTGCACTTCCAATGCAGGGATGAGGGTGTGATCCCTGATCAGGGAGCCAAGATCCCACATGTTGCACACCACCACCCCCTCCCCCCCCAAAAAAAGAAGTGTTTATAATTCAATGCAGTATATAGTTTTTGTCAACCAAATTTGACAAAATTTTCCTGTCTTTTTACTAGAGCTTTTGGTTCTTTTTGTTTAATGTATTCGTGGGTATATTTGAGTTTAAACCTGTCATGTGTGTTTCTCCTGTTTGTGCTATTACTCTCTCTCTTTTTGCTCCTTTCATTCTTTTGGATTGATGGATTTTTCAGTTCCATTTCTTTCCCTCAACTAGCTTAAAGTTATACCAGCTTCCCCCCCTCCCCCATAATTACCCTGTAAATTCTAGCATGTACAGTTTACTCTTTATTTATTTTTTTGAAATCCCCATTTCTTTAATTTATTTTTTTCTTACTTTACAATATTGTATTGGTTTTGGCATACATCACCATGAATCCACCATGGGTATACACATGTTCCCCATCCCGAACCCCCTCCATCCTCCATCCCCATCCCATCCCATCCCTCTGGGTCATCCCCGTGCACCAGCCCCAAGCATCCTGCATCCTGAGCCTGGTCTGGTGATTCATTTCACTTATGATATTATACATGTTTCAATGCCATTCTCCCAAATTATCCCACCCTTGCCCTCTCCCACAGAGTCCATAAGACTGTTCTATACATCTGTGTCTCTTTTGCTGTCTTGCATACAGGGTTAGCATTACCATCTTTCTCAATTCCATATATATACATTGGTATACTGTATTGCGGAGAAGGCAATGGCACCCCACTCCAGTACTCTTGCCTGGAGAATCCCATGGTGGAGGAGCCTGGTAGGCTGCAGTCCATGGGGTCGCTAAGAGTCAGAGATGACTGAACAACTTCACTTTCTCTTTTCACTTTCATACATTGGAGAAGGAAATGGCAACCCACTCCAGTATTCTTGCCTGGAGAATCCCAGGGATGGGGAAGCCTGGTGGGCTGCTGTCTTTGGGGTCACACAGAGTTGGACACGACTGAAGTGACTTAGCATAGCATAGCATACTGTATTGGTGTTTCTCTTTCTGGCTTCCTTCACTCCATTTTACTCTTTAAAATCCTAGTGAGCGTCCTCCCCAGGAGGAGAATGAAGGTGCTTAGGCCAGGGCTGCAGACAGATGCGGGAAGGGCCACTCCTGGCCATTGGGATGGCAGCACTGTGGCTGGGGCTCCTGGCTTCCACATCTCTCCCTTCAGCACCCAGACAACTTGTGTTTTAGTTACCCAGGCCATTTTCACACTCTGAAGTATTTGGTAGTTTTAACAATGCTTTGCATTAAAACTTTAGAGTGTTTCTAGAATGTTGTCACAAATTCTTTAGGCTTATTTATCAACGCACTACATATACACAAAGACACATAAGCTGTGACTGTACAGCTCATTGAATTTTTGCAAAGTAGCCTCCACCCAGATTAAAAGAAGAAGAAGAATACTGCTGGACTGCCGAAGTCCTCTGTGACTGAAAAGAGTCAGTGCTCCCCCAGAGTTAACGGCTGCTCTGACTCCAAGCGCAGGTTAGATCTTAGAAAAACCACCTTAGTTTTGTCCTTCCCTGGTGGCTCAGATGGTAAAGAATCTGCCAGCAATACAGGAGACCTGGGTTTGATCCCTGGGTCAGAAGATCCCCTGGAGGAGGGCATGGCAACCCACTCCAGTATTCTTGCCTGGAGAATCCCATGGACAGAGGAGCCTGGTGGGCTACAGTCCATGGGGTCGCAAAGAATTTGGACACAACTGAGCAGCTAAACACACAGCACATTCTAGAGATTCTGTGACTTTCATCATACATTATGTATGCTTTGGAGTTTTTGAGAGTCTTCTGTCATTGTGTGTGGAGTTGTTGGTTCATTCTTATTGCTGTGTGGTATCCCATGGGACAGCCATAACATCCAATAACTTATTTACTCTACTAAGGGTGGGTATTTGGTGGTTTCCAGTTTGGAGCTTTTAGGAAGAGTGCTCTGTGAACGTTCATATGTGGTGGGTATGTACCACTCGTATATACTGATGAGTGGTGTATGTATAGTCATAAGGCATAATCAGCCATAAGGCACGATCAGCCTTCGTACTAGTAGATACTAACAAGCAGTTTTCCATAATAGGGTATCGTTATGTGGTATTTGGGCTTCCCTTGGTGGCTCAGCTAGTAAAGAATCAGCCTGCAATGCGGGAGACCTGGGTTCGAACCCTGGGTTGGGAAGATCCCCTGGAGAAGGGAACAGCTACCCACTGTAGTATTCTGGCCTGGAGAATTCCATGGATTGTATAGTCCATGGGTCACTTTCACTAGAAGCAATCCCATGGACAGAGGATCCTGGTAGGCTCCAGTCCATGGGGTGCTGAGTCGGACACGACTGAGCGACTTCACTTTCATTTTTCTCTTTCATGCATGGAGAAGGGCCACCACTCAGTGTTCTTGCCGGAGAATCCCAGGGAGGGGGGCTGTGACGTCTATGGGGTCCCTTCGGACACGCGGCGGCATTTCATACTTCCTAAATAAAAGTGAGTAGCTTAATATACCTTTGACAGGGTAAACAAGGCAGATGGTCCCTAGGAGCTAAAAGCTTAAGAGATTGATTTCTTTTTAATTTCTTCAATGGTGAGTACAGTGGGAGACCTTTCTGCTGCTCTGAGCCACATCACCCCAGAACCCTCTACCCCCAGCCTGGTGGGCCTGTGAGCCTTAGCTTTTGGCCCCGAAGTGCCCCTTCCTGTGGGCATCTTGCTGGTCAATGCTGCCCCCTTCCCAGCCATGGGGATGGAATGTCCATGGCCTGCAGCACAGCATAGCTAAGCCAGGTTGATCACGTAAGCAGGATTTTACGAAGAGTCAGGATAGTGGAAGGGAAGCCGCCCAGGGAGCACCAGCCTCAGCTTATTGTACAAGACCTGGCTCTCTGCTCTTCCCCGAGGGCAGCCTCTGTCCTCACACCCTCCTCTCCCAGAGCCCTGCCAGTGAGGCAGCCTCCTGCTCATCGGGGTGGTCCCAGACCCGGCGCACAGGTCTATGTGGGGCAACTCTAGCATTCATGACCCTGCAGGGGAATTTTTCACAGACAGTGGTGGGGGGAGAGTCCCATTCCATTAGGAAACACTCACAGTGGACTCCTAGCCAGCAAACGTAATGGGCCCTGATCCCAAACAGTCGCCTTGGTGAGGGTTCTCACGGGGCAGGTTGGCAGCTCTTGCTCCATGTAGAGGTGAACAACATAGGATCAGTACCAGGGCACGATGGTACTGGGCGCTGCACAGAGCAGGCTGGAGGCAGCTCCTTTTCCTGAGTTGGTCCCTGGCAGGAATGGGAAAGGCAGGCTGCCTAGGTAGCATAGGGTGGGATGCGGTGCAGCATAGCTGTGAAGGTCTCTGGGGCTTAGGCCAGCAGTCCCCAGCTCCTGGGCTGTGGACCATCCCGTTAGGAACTGGGCTGCGCAGCAGAAGGTGAGCGGTGGGTGGGCAAGCGAAAGGCGGGATGCGGGCAGAGAGCGGAGGGCCGGGGGGCGGGGCCAGTCCCAGGCGGGACCATCCGTAGGAACGGGCGCGCAGCAGAAGGTGAGCCGGGGGGGGAAGCTCCTCTGCTGCTCCCGTGGCGTGCATTACTGCCCAAACCATCCCCCACCCCCCACCTCCATCTGTGGAAAGACTGTCTTCCATGAAATTGGTCCCTGGTGCCAAAACACTTGGGGGCCGCTGGCTTGAGCATAATTTGGATGGCACTGCCTTTGCCATTGGGCTTTTCCTGAGGGACCCACGGGTGTAGTCCTTTTGTGTCTTGGAGGGGAGGTAGCAGTGGAGAGGGTATGGAATAAGACAGCTGAGTTTGTTGGGAGGAAGTTTTATACAGAAGTACTTACCACGTGTTGCTTCTCTGTCTTCTGTAACAAAAAGGTTCCATCATCACACGGGGTGGACACTGAAGATGAGGAAAGTATTTCTGAACAAGATGGGTTTCCAGGCTCACCTATTCCATTAGAGAATACACAAGGAAAAGGTAAAAAAAAAATTGTTTTTAAAAAATTTCATGTAAAAGCATTTTATGGCCATGCTGCTGCTGCTGCTAAGTCGCTTCAGTTGTGTCCGATTCTCTGCGATCCCATAAATGGCAGCCCACCAGGCTCCCCTGTCCCTGGGATTCTCCAGGCAAGAACACTGGAGTGGGTTGCCATTTCCTTCTCCAATGCATGAGAGTGAAAAGTGAAAGTGAAGTCGCTCAGTCATGTCCGACTCTTAGCGACCCCATGGACTGGAGCCTATCAGGCTCCTCCGTCCATGGGATTTTCCAGGCAAGAGTACTGGGGTGGGGTGCCATTGCCTTCCCCGTTTTATGGCCATAAATATTGGTTAATTTAGAGGAACATATAACCATTGCACCTCCATACCGTGGTTCCATGATTTCAAGTGAGAATATCCCTGAGCTTTGTTCTTCCTGGGATACAGTGAAAATAACTGCGTGGGTGTTTGGTTGTCTTTAACGCATAAGGCCTTCACTTTCGGGGAAGGCAATGGCACCCCACCCCAGTACTTTTGCTTGGAAAATCCCACGGATGGAGGAGCCTGGTAGGCTCCAGTCCATGGGATCACTAAGAGTCGAACACGACTGAGCGACTTCACTTTCGCTTTTCACTTTCATACGTTGGAGAAGGAAATGGCAACCCACTCCAGTATTCTTGCCTGGAGAATCCCAGGGACAGGGGAGCCTGGTGGGCTTCTGTCTGTGGGGTCGCACAGAGTCTGACATGACTGAAGCGACTTAGCAGCAGCAGCAGCAGCCTTCACTTTGGAGTCCATCTTGCCATTCTGTCAGTCGTGAGAGGATCCCTGGGGAGCACCAGGGCTCAGGCACTGAAGCTCCACGTGCTCCTTCCTCTCTGCACCCACGACCAGTGCCATGAGGGACGGGCTCACAGTGAGCTCCTCGGCCTGGCTGAGTGAGCGTGTTCGTTTTGTTCACCAGGATGGCTCTAGGGCCCGGAGCAGGGCTTGGCCCACGGCTGCCTGTCACTTCAGGTGATTTGGGTGAATGAACGCATGGATATATTTATAATACAGCTTTGGAACGGCATACCTTTGTATATTTCATTTGGTACAGGGAGAGAATTCAGCTCATTAATAGCAAAGGCTGTTTTCCATTTTCTAATATGTGACTTGTGTTTGAGAAGTGAGAAGGAGAGCCTGGCATGTAGTGGGCACCGATAACTGCTTTATCAGGACCCTCTGGGAATTGTTTGGGCTCAAGGAGATAAGTAAGTAAGATAAGTGTTAGTCGCTCTGTTGTGTCCAGCTCTTTGCGACCCCATAGGACTATAGCCCACCAGGCTCCTCTGTCCATGGGATCCTCCAGGCAGGAATACTGGAGTGGGTAGCCATGGGTACCCCCTTCTCCAGGGGATCTTCCTGACCCAGGGATTTAACCTGGGTCTCCTGCATTGTAGGCATATTCTTCACAATCTGAGCCACTATGGAAGCCCAGGGCTCAAGGAGACTCTCATATAAGTCAGCACAAGGGGACTGATTGGAAGACAGAATGCCAGCCTTCTAATACCTGTGCCAGAAAATGCCACTCTGTTGGACAGCATATTTTATCCTTCTGGGAAAATCCATGTGTGTTAAGTTCAAGTAGAAAGTCTGTCTCTTTTAGAATTAATACTTTCTCACTGTAAAAAATGCAGAAATACATGAAGTTAACTATACATAATTGTACTTCCATCAAGTATAATTTTAACAGCATAGAATGTGTGTGTACATACATGATATTTTATTACCTTCTAAAAAACATCTTATAACACGTCCTGAATATCTCCTTATGTTCATACATATCCATCCACTTTCCAATGTCTGCATTATTTTTCTAAAGCCTGATGCATCATACTATCAGTCAGAACTAATCAAGAGACAGAAAGTATCTATACATGGTGAGGGAATTCCCTGGTGAACGTCCAGGTTCGATACCTGATTGGGGAACTGAGTGGCCAAATAAAAAAAGGAAAGAAAGTCCATGGTGATTTGAACCGGGAAAGTTTAATGTCAAGAATTATTAACTGTAACGGGGTTGCCTGTTAAGGGGTAGAAATAAATCTAAAGAATATGGGAATGACAGAGGGAACAGCTGCTTCCTATGTAGTTAACATAGGGCCCCCAAGGGTGCAGCTCTGGCCGCTGGCAGGTGGAGAAGTTAGCTGAGGTGTGGTGCTAACAGAATTCACTGGAAAGCTGCTGTCTGTATGGGGAGTTCCAGGAGGAGCCACCCGTGGGGAAGTGCTGCTGGCCATCTAGAAAGAGAGGAGGAGAGGAGGGAGAAAGAGGGACCCAGGACAAGAGACGGGGATGGAGACATCCCCGGTGAAATGAGGAACCCAAGCCCTTTCTTCCTCCAGTGTCTCTTTTGCACCCTCTACTGGTGAAGTTTATTATTGCACCACCAGACAAAGGAGCAGTACACGGTAACGAGCAGGCAGTAAAGGTGGGGTTGGAGGTTAAAGGCAGTGTTAACTGACACACTTGGTAACATGAACTTGGAGCACAGGTGGTGGTTGGGAGAGAGTGAAGCTCCTGTGTTGCCTGTAGTGGTGGTTTTTGGCTTGTGGTGGGCATGGTTGGGAGAGAGTGAAGCTCCTGTAGTGGTTTTGGCTTGTGGTGGGCATTAAAAGCCCCTGGACATTGTCACTTTCAGGTGGCGTGAGACTTGGCCAGTTCCTTAACCCCACTTCTCCTAAGTTTGAGTGCATCTCTCCTAAGAGTCTTAGAAGGACTAAATTCAGTCATATGAGTGAAGCACAGCAGGGCTTCCCTGGTGGCTCAGCCGGTAAAGAATCTGCCTGCCAATGCAGGAAACTCAGGTTCAGTCCCTGGGTTGGGAAGATCCCCTGGACAAGGGCATGGCAACCCACTCCAGTATTCTTGCCTAGAGGAGCGTAACAGGCTACAGTCCACAGGATCACAAAGAGTCAGACGTAACTTAACAGTTAAGCACGCACGCAAGCACATGAAGCAAAACACCCTCCATAAATGCTAGCTGATAATTATTGTCTGAAGGCTACCAGCCTGAGGTGCCAGCCACCCTGTACCCTAGCAGTGCCCAGCCAAGAAGCTTGGACACTGCCATCCTTTGGTTGAGGTACCAGCGTCTGACCCAGTGGACTGCTGCTGGAGGCAGAGGAGGCAGGGAGGAGTGGCGCCTTAGCCCCCGTGGGGAACGGCTTGTGGCATGGTGGAGGGCACAGGCAAGGGTGCTGGGAAGGTGGGGAGGCTCACAGGCGCACTGAGGAGCTTGGCCTGAGCTCTGCGGTCCTGTGAGCCACTGAAGGCGGTCAGGAGCGAGCAGGGGGAGAGCTGGGCGGTTCATGGGCTGGTTCGGCTCGTGTGCAGAAGGTGAGTGCCTAAGACTGTACTCTTCAGAGCTGTCAGATGTCTTTCTCCGCTTTACAAAGTTTTCTCTCTCTGTTTTCATCAGATGGAAAGCATTCTGTTCTGAAATTAAAGGTAAGAATTGTTTTTTAAAAAATGGATTTTCTTTTTAAATAGAATTTCTACCATAATTTCAAAACAACTTTTGTGATTTGTGGGGGAAAAAGCTTCTGTTAAGAGTTCTTTTCCATGGTCTAGTTTTTTTTTTCCTTTCTTTTTTTGGTTTTTGTTTTTTCTGTCATTGTACACTTTACTATTGAATGTTTTTTAAAAAAATAGTTTTAAAACATGAAGAAACTCACGTTTTGCATAGTTTAAAATGAATGTAATATATTGAGGGGTCAGAAAGCATTTACATTTGCTTTCTACTTTGTAAAATAAATAGACAGTAACCAGTTTGCAGATGTGGAAATAGTTCTACTTAACTTGTTAATTCTGTGATGTCAAAGGAGTTTAAAAATTAAAAACTTCTCAGTAGAGTTAATTTATAACCTTATCTACTTTTCAGCAGAAATTAGAAACTTAATATCAGGCTGATGTGTAGTAGAAAAATGAACAAAAATTCGAAGCCTCCCCTTTCTTCTAAGTTTCAAGTTGAAAAGGAGGGTCTTGTATTCTCTTCTCAGTGCTTTAAAAACGTGGTTCTGTGCAGCTTATGGGGTCTTTTTGCATATCCCAAGGAGAGAAGGCCAGTTAGAATTTTCTTTGTCCACCTCTGCTCAGCCCCTACAGTCACATCACATGTTTCAGAATGTGAACTGGTGGCCTGTCACTCGTAGGACCTGCACGTGACCACAGTGACTGATTACAAATAATAAACCCTGGCAAGGGTGTGGAGAAAAGGGAACCCTGCTGGTGGAAATGTAAATCAGTGTAGCACTGTGGAAAATGGTATTGAGGTTCCTTAAAAAAACTAAAAACTAGTTATTATGTCATCCAGCAATCCCACTACTGGGCATATATTCAGAAGAGAAGAAAACTCTAATTCAAAAAGATCCGTATATCCCAGTGTTCATAGCAGCACTATTCATAATAAGCAAGACATGGAAGCAGATGAACGCAGGAAGAAGATGTGGTGTATATTCTGTCTCTCTCTCTCACACACACACATATACACACACACAGTGGAATATTACTCAGCCATAAAAAGAATAAAATGACATTTGCAGCAACATGGATGGATGTAGAGACGGTCATACTGAGTGAAGTCAGTCAGACAGAGAAAGACGAGTATTATATATCATTTATATGTGGACTCTAAAAATACAGTGTAGATGGTCTTATTTACAGAACAGAAGTATACTCACAGATACAGAAAACAAACTTACAGTTGCCAAAGGGGAAGGCAGGAGGGACAAATTAGGAGTATGAAATGAACACACACTGCTATATATAAAGTAGGTAAGCAACATGGATGGTCTCTGTAGCATGGGGAATTATATTCAGTATCTTGTAATAACCTATAATGGAAGAGAATTAGAAAAATATATATGTGTAACTGAATCACTTTGCTATACAACGCAGCTAATACATTATTATAAATCACCTATATTTCGGTCAAAAGATGCCAAACTCATGGACAGAAAGGCAGGAAGAAAGCAGGCCTTCCCCTGCTGCTCAGAGAACTTGCCAAAAGGGGAAGACTGTTAAGGTTTAGGTTCATTTAAAAGAAACAGTGAATATTAAAGTTTCTAAAGCTAAAACAAACGAACAACTACAAGAGCCAAAATGAGGATGGGGGAAGTGCTTAGATGTTTGATATATGATGACCTGCTGCTTGTGCCAGGCAGCTCTTAGAAGATGCTAAGTCAATTCATGACTGTCCTGTTTTTTCCTTCTGTAGGATGAAAAACCACCGTTATGTGAAAAACCTCCACTCTGTCCAGGTATTTGCCTTTTGAATTTCATTGTGATTGAAAAACTTATATTTCAGAGAATACCCAGTATAGTCTCACATAAAATAAAGATCACTTTTTTTTTCCTGTGAAGGTTGTTGCTTCTGTCCCATTTTTGAAATTGGAAAGAGCAGTTCATTGAACTTCTTTTAAGTTTGCCTTAAAAGAGAGAGTTCACGGAACTTCCCTTGTGTCCTTCCAATGCAGGGGACACGGATTCGATCTCTGATCAAGGAACTAAGCTTCCACATGCCAAGAGGTGTGACCCCGCCCCCCCCCCCCCCCCAAAAAAAGAGAGAGTCCAAACATTCAAACATTGGATGGTGGCTTTATGTCTGTATGAGATGTGCTCAGGCCTGGGGTTGATGGAGGGGGGATACATGCATCTATGGGATTATGGACAGGCCCTGGGAGGGGGATTTGGAATAGCTCAACTGGAATTCTATCACCTCCACTAGCTTTGTTCATAGTGATGCTTTCTAAGGCCCACTTGACTTCACATTCCAGGATGTCTGGCTCTAGGTCAGTGATCACACCATCGTGATTATCTGGGTTGTGAATATCTTTTTTGTACAGTTATTCTGTGTATTCTTGCCATCTCTTCTTAATATCTTCTGCTTCTGTTTGGTCCCTACCATTTCTGTCCTTTATCGAGCCCATCTTTGCATGAAATGTTCCTTTGGTATCTCTAATTTTCTTGAAGAGATCTCTAGTCTTTCCCATTCTGTTTTTTCCCTCTATTTCTTTGCATTGATCGCTGAAGAAGGCTTTCTTATCTCTTCTTGCTATTCTTTGGAACTCTGCATTCAGATGTTTATATCTATCCTTTTCTCCTTTGTTTTTCGCTTCTTTTCTTTTCACAGCTATTTGTAAGGCCTCCTCAGACAGCCATTTTGCTTTTTTGCATTTCTTTTCCATGGGGATAGTCTTGATCCCTGTCTCCTGTACAATGTCACGAACCTCATTCCATAGTTCATCAGATACTCTGTCTATCAGATCTAGGCCCTTAAATCTATTTCTCACTTCCACTGTATAATCATGAGGGATTTGATTTAGGTCATACCTGAATGGTCTAGTGGTTTTCCCTACTTTCTTCAATTTCAGTCTGAATTTGGCAATAAGGAGTTCATGGTCTGAGCCACAGTCAGCTCCTGGTCTTGTTTTTGCTGACTATATAGAGCTTCTCCATCTTCGGCTGCAAAGAATAGAATCAATCTGATTTCGGTGTTGACCATCTGGTGATGTCCATGTATAGAGTCTTCTCTTGTGTTGTTGGAAGAGGGTGTTTGTTATGACCAGCGCATTTTCTTGGCAAAACTCTATTAGTCTTTGCCCTGCTTCATTCCTTATTCCAAGGCCAAATTTGCCTGTTACTCCAGGTGTTTCTTGACTTCCTACTTTTGCATTCCAGTCCCCTATAATGAAAAGGACATCTTTTTTGGGTGTTCTAAAAGGTCTTGTAGGTCTTCATAGAACCGTTCAACTTCAGCTTCTTCAGCATTACTGGTTGGGGCATGGACTTGAATTATTGTGATATTGAATGATTTGCCTTGGAAACGAACAGAGATCATTTGGAAAACTCAGCAGTGGCCACAGGACTGGAAAAGGTCAGTTTTCATTCCAATCCCAAAGAAAGGCAATGCCAAAGAATGCTCAAACTACCGCACAATTGCACTCATCTCACACGCTAGTAAAGTAATGCTCAAAAGTCTCCAAGCCAGGCTTCAGCAATATGTGAACCGTGAACTTCCTGATGTTCAAGCTGGTTTTAGAAAAGGCAGAGGAACCAGAGATCAAATTGCCAACATCTGCTGGATCATGGAAAAAGCAAGAGAGTTCCAGAAAAACATCTATTTCTGCTTTATTGACCATGCCACAGCCTTTGACTGTGTGGATCACAATAAACTGTGGAAAATTCTGAAAGAGATGGGAATACCAGACCACCTGATCTGCCTCTTGAGAAATCTGTATGCAGGTCAGGAAGCAACAGTTAGAACTGGTCATGGAACAACAGACTGGTTCCAAATAGGAAAAGGAATACGTCAAGGCTATATATTGTCATCCTGTTTATTTAATTTATATGCAGAGTACATCATGAGAAACGCAGGACTGGAAGAAACACAAGCTGGAATCAAGATTGCTGAGAGAAATATCAATAACCTCAGATATGCAGATGATACCACCCTTATGGCAGAAAGGGAAGAGGAACTAAAAAGCCTCTTGATGAAAGTGAAAGTGGAGAGAAAAAGTTGGCTTAAAGCTCAACATTCAGAAAACGAAGATCATGGCATCTGGTCCCGTCATTTCATGGGAAATAGATGGGGAAACAGTGGAAACAGTGTCAGACTTTGTTTTTCTGGGCTCCAAAATTACTGCAGATGGTGACTGCAGCCATGAAATTAAAAGACACTTATTCCTTGGAAGGAAAGTTGTGACCAACCTAGATAGCATATTCAAAAGCAGAGACATTACTTTGCCAACAAAGGTTCGCCTAATCAAGGCTATGGTTTTTCCTGTGGTCATGTATGGATGTGAGAGTTGGACTGTGAAGAAGGCTGAGCGCTGAAGAATTGATGCTTTTGAACTGTGGTGTTGGAGAAGACTCTTGAGAGTCCTTTGGACTGCAAGGAGATCCAACCAGTCCATTTTGAAGGAGATCAGCCCTGGGATTTCTTTGGAAGGAATGATGCTAAAGCTGAAACTCCAGTATTTTGGCCACCTCATGCGAAGAGTTGACTCATTGGAAAAGACTCTGATGCTGGGAGGGATTGGAGGCAAGAGGAGAAGGGGACGACAGAGGATGAGATGGCTGGATGGCATCACTGACTCGATGGACGTGAGTCTGAGTGAACTCCGGGAGTTGGTGATAGACAGGGAGGCCTGGCGTGCTGTGATTCATGGGGTTGCAAAGAGTCAGACATGACTGAGCAACTGATCTGATCTGATCTGGGAGGGGAGGCTTCCCAAGTGGTGCCAGTGGTAAGCCTTGAGAATCCCATGCACAGAGGAACCTGGTGGGCTACAGTCCATAGGGTCACAAAGATCGGACGCAGCTGAAGTAACTCGGCACTCAGGCAACGCATGCACTGGTAGAGAGGGCGTATGAAAACGAGGGCTCTTCTCAGGGGCTCAAGGCAGAGCTGAGAGGTCTAGAGATACTTGGTGGCATCCTTTCCCCTCTGCAATTTGTTGAGCCTCATTAGCTTCCAGAGTGGATTTTGTAATTTTTTCCTGTGTGCCTCACATCAGTAGTCTGAAAACACTGTCAAGTACCAAGAGTTTTGTCTGTCCCTGTCGGATTGGCTCTGTTTTCACCATTTCTACCTTGGTGTTCTTGGTGCTGTGTTCTGGGATGTTGCTGGGGTCTGACATCTGGCCTACAGGTTCATTCTTAACTGTATGTCTTCTGCTACTCAGCCCAGCCTTTGAATCTGTGTTATTAATGAAGCCCTTTATTTTCATGATTTCTATTAAGTATTGACAAGCATGTCTCTGAAATACTCCACCGCACTCATTCTCAAATCCTGTAGCTTGTGCTGCAGCCAACTCTGTCCTCTGTATCTGGTTTTGGTGCCTCTCTTAGTTCCCGTGGCTCTTGGTGATGTGCTCGCTTGTTCCTTGGGAGTCCCAGTTCGTCTGTCTGGGGATGCCATATCTGATTACTATAGGCTACTCAGAAGGGGAAGCCTGGGCTGTCACATGTACAGTCTGTCTCCAGTGACTGTCGGTGATAGGGTGTTTTGTCAGCCAGGGGGTTTGGAGACTCCTCTTCCTCCTAGGTTTCTCCAGCCCTGGGGCCTGCTTGCCTCTCTGTCCTCAGGGCTTATGTACTGCTTGGCCCTGGGGGACTTGAGCCCTGCTGCTTCTGTCTGGCACTCTAGACAGATACTCGTCAGTCCTTTCTAGGCCACTTTGTGTCCCCACTACCTGCCAGGGCAAGGCACATCCCTGGAAGCACCCTCCATCCCCTCTTGTAGCTGACCTCTCCTTGCATATTTTAGGCTGCAGCTTCCATCTTCCGTCCAATCTCAAATGTCTTCTTTCCTGGATTCCTGGTAGATTGCCTCTTGTTTTCCGTGTACTTGTGAAGTTACTCATTTCTTTCATGTTCCAGGGGTTGGATATGTCAGGGCCGAGGCTGTCTGGAGCTGCCAGTATCCCTCCCTCTATCTGCACACAGAGGCTCTGCCCAGGCCAGGAGCCCATCGTAGCCCTCACTTCCTTTGATCTCCCTATGGAATATCACTCTCTGCTTTCCTCCAATCTTTCTAGTCCCTCCTAAATTCCTTTGTAGCCTCTGGCTTTCTCACCCTGGTGTCTTCAAGAACACCTACATGCTGGTGGCCCCTCCATCTCTCCAGCAGAGGCTGTCTTCAAATCTTTGGACCCGTGTCCTGACCTGAGCTTCCCTCCCCCTGCCAGGCTTGTGTTCCTTGTCTGGCTGCTGCTGCTGCTGCTGCTAAGTCACTTCAGTCGTGTCCAACTCTTTGCAACCCCATGGACTGCGGCCTACCAGGCTCCTCCATCCATGGGATTTTCCAGGCAAGAGTACTGGAGTGGGGTGCCATTGCCTTCTCCCCTTGTCTGGCTAGATATCTTCTAAACTCAGAACTTGTTGCCCTCCCTCACTGCCCACACCCAATCAGCTGCTGAGCCCTGCCAAGTTTTTGCCCCTGAATCCTTCTCTCATGTCCTTTCCTCTCCGTCCCTACTCTAGGAGCCTTCAGACTGATCTGCCTGCCTCTGTGCTAGGCCTCTTTCCTGTTCACTTTCTTCATTGCTGGCCTCAGCGATTCATCTGAGAGTATATCCCCTTCTCTCCATACTTCTGCTGAAAGGCTTTCTGGCTCCTGGTGGCCTGCAGGATACAACCTCCACTCTGCATATTATGATAAGCAAAGGCCTCCACTGGCCCCTGCCTTCCCCCTCCGTTACTCTTCTTCTTACTGCTCACTGGAGTCTTAACAGATCTCAGTCTTTGCTGTATAGGCCCGTCTCTTTGTGGGCACTGACGTAAAGAAGTTGCACCTTTGGTTTTTCTAATAGTCTCCCGTAATTCTGATGTAAAACTGTTAATATCAGTTAGTATTTTAAAACTTTTTTCCTGTCCCTTTTTAGATATAACTGGTAGAACACGTCAAAGATGTATAGAAATAACCAAAGAAAAGTTAGAGGAATTAAAGGAAGAAAATTTGCATCTAAACAGTGCAAATCAAGCCCTTACACATGAGCTTAACATAATAAAAAAAACCATGAAAGAACTGCAGTTAAAACTTGAACGGATGAAAAAAGAAAACAGAAAGCCAAAAGAGGTTGAGAAAGCATCCTCTGAGGAAGGTGAGGACAACTACCTACTTCTTTTGTTGCAGGACAAGAATTCAGAATTTTGTACTTATTTTGGAAGTTAACATTATAACAAATATTATAAATTTGTTGACATTAATGTTCTTGATATTTTGGTTTGGTTATTTATGGCCTTTCATTAATATCCTTATACTTGTTGAAATTTGATTTCCGCTGTTGTATCATTTTTATTATGCTGCAGAAACTCTAGCACTTCTTTTGGCTCTTAGCATAACATTTTGCGTATGTTTTGTATCAGTGTTCATCCCCGTGAGCACCGCATAAAAGTGCCTCTTTCACCACATGCTAGCCAGTGTTGAAGGTTATATTTTTCTTGCTAGTTTGAGTGGTTAAAAAAGAAGAATCCCATTTTAATTTAATTTCTGTTTGTTTTATTATTGATGAAGTTGAATATTTTTTTCATTATCTTTGCAGGTCATTTTCTTTCTCTTTCATAAATATTCCCACTTTGGATTGAGATGTTTTGATCTTTTCTGTTAATTTATAGGAGCTCTTTATGTATTAAGAATTTTAGCCCTATGGCACATATGTTTGAGTTTGTTTCTCAATTTGTTAATACTTCAGCTATGTGTATAGGATATTTTTCTGTTATGATCTATGCCATTGGTTTCCAGTGGTTAAGAATCCATGATTCCGCTCTAAGGAGTGCAGGTTTGATCCCTGGTCAGGAACTAGGATCCCACATACTGTGTGATATAGCCAAAATTAATAACAGTAATGCTAAGGTCATAAGCATAAGTCAATAAGTATTCACTAATTTTTTTTCTGTTTATTTATCTAAGTCTATTATTATGGCTTTAAGAAACATAATGTGGCTTTCTGTTTACAAACCCTATATATTTCTTGTCTTAGGCACATTTCTAGATACTTGATATTATTTGTGCTATTACTTTGTGGGATCTATTTTCTATTACGTTTTCCAATAGAACATTACTATTGTGTGGGAAGGTTATTAGTTCTAGTAAATTCTCCATTTATTCTATATAATTTTCAGAGCACATATTTGTATATCATCTGAAACAGTGACATTTTTTCCAATCCAAAATTTTTATTTTACCTTTATCATATATATATATCAACTTTTACAAACTTCTAAAACATTGTTGACTAATCAGTGTTAAAAAACTTATTAACTTTTATTCATTTATATCTGTATAACTGTTATTTGCTGCCTTTGTGAGCCTAAAGGGAAAGAAGGACAGACAATTGACAATTTGTATAAAATCATGATAAATTTAAGTTCTTATGGTATAATATTAAATTTATTTTTTTCAGTAGTTGCTGCACCTGAATTACATTATCTAAGAAAACAAGCTCAAGAACTGGTGGATGAAAATGATGGATTGAAAATGACTGTTCATCGTTTGAATGTAGAACTGAGTAGATATCAAACAAAATTCAGGCATTTATCCAAAAAAGAGGTAATGTTTCCTATTAAGAAAAATCAGTTTTACTGATATTTTAGCCTTGAATTGATTTCCAATTCCAAAGAGTTTATATTTATTATAATTTGGTATTAAAAAAGATACATCCGAAGTACAGTCTTTCTGGGCACCTTTCTGTTTCTCCATCCATCTCTCCTTTTCTCAAAACTAAAGCAATAAAAGCTCTTAGTAAAAAATTAGGACAGTATAAACATATATAAAGTAAAGGAAGTAAAAGTCTGTGTCTGCTCCATTCTCAGCCTGTTCTTCAGGGTTATAGCTGTTGTTTGTTAGTGCACAGACTTTGAAAAGAAAGCAGACTAGTGTTTACAGGCTCCCAAATGATCTAGCTGACACAGTCAATGGCACTTACATTGATGATAGGCTTTGGAGCATCTTCTGTAGCTATATACTTGGGCTTAGTGTAGAGAGAGCAGACAAAAACACCCTTCTCCCACTTTTTCCCTGGAATGGGTTTAACTGCATGCTTTCCCAGATGCTGTCTGAATTTCTGGCTTCTAATCAGCCTAAATCTAAATACTGACTGCAGTCCTCCCCTTTGGGAAGCTGATGGATTTGGTACATCCTCAACTCCTGGTAACCACTTAAAAATAAAGACAGCAGCTTGGACAATCACAGAGGTTTGAGAGGCTACCAAGAACATGGGCTAGGCTAATTGATGAGGCTCAGTACCTGTATAAGACCACTCTGTCAAGGTGAGAGAGGTGGCTGTTGTTTCCAATGCACAGAAACCAATATAGAGTAAAGGAAAAGGAAGAAAAAAGTGAATATGTTCTAAAGAAGAGAACAAGATAAATCTGCAGAAACTGATCTTAATGAAATGTAAATAAGTGATATACTCAATGGAGAATTTTAAATAACAGTCATAAAGATGCTTAGCAAGATCAGGAGAGCATGAACAAAGTATGAATTTCAACAGAGAGATAGAAAAGTGTTAAAAAGTACCAGAGATATCATAGAGTAGAGGAGTATAATAATTGAACTGAAAAATTAAATAGAGGGACTCAGCACTAGACTAGAGCAAGTGGGAGAAAGGATCAGTGAACTTGAGGACCAGGCAGTGAAATTCATCTGAACAGAAGAATAAAAAGATTTTAAAAAGAGTGAAAATACAATACTATTAAGTAGTTACAGGCATTCCAGAGAGTAAAGAGAGAAAGGAGCAGAAAGCTCATTTAAAGAAATAATGCTGGGATTTCCTTGGTGTCCAGTGGCTAAGACTCCGAGCTACCAAAGCAAAGGGCCTGGGTTTGATCCCTGGTCAGGGAACTAGCTCTCACATGCCACATCTAAGACCTGGTGTGGCCCAATAAATAAACAAATAATTAAAAAGAAAAAATGCTGGGACTTCGCTGGTGGGCCAGTGGATAAAAATTCTGTCCCTGATCTGGGAAGATCCCACATGCTGCAGAGCAGCTAAGCCTGTGTGCCACAACTACTGAGCAAGAGAAGTCCCCTCAAAGAGAAGCCTGAACACTGCAACAAGGAGTAGACCCCGCTCGCCACAACTAGAGAAAGCCTGCATGCAACAATGAAGACCTGACACAGCCAAGAGTAAATAAATAAAATATTTTTTAAAAGAAATAACTCTAAAGACTTCCTTGGGGGAAAGAAACAAATATCTTGATCTAGGAAGCTCAAAGAGTTTTAAATAAGATTAATTAACCCACATGGAAACATAACTAAATTGTCAAAAGGTAAAGAGAGACTCATAAAAGCAGCAAGAGAAAAAACAACTTGTTATATACAAGGAAACCCTCATAACATCTGTCAGCACATTTTTCAGTAGAAACTTTGCAGACCAGAAGGGAGTGGCACAATATATTCAGAGTACTAAAAGGAAAAAGAAGAAAAAACCTGCCAACCACAAGTACACTACCCAGCAAAGTTGTCCTTTAGAACTGAAGTAAAAATAAAGAGTTTTCAGGACATGCAAAGACAGAAGGAATTAATCACCACCAGAACAGCATTATAAGAAATGTTGAAGGACTTTCTTTAAGCTGAAATGAAAGGATACTAATTAGTAAGTAAAATGTGAAATTAAAAATTCCACTGGTAAAGGTAAATATATGGTAAAATTAAAGATAATCTAATGTAAAATTGGTAGGTTAATCACTTATAAATCTAATATGAAGGTTAGACAAAAATAGTAAAAATATAACTACAGTAATTTGTTAATGAATACATAAGATAAAAAGATATAAATTGTAACATCATAAACATAAAATTAGAGGAGAATTAATATGTTGTTTTAGAATTCATTCAAACTTAAGTTATCAACTTAAAATAGACTTGTAAGTTGTCTTCCGAAGTTGTGCAGTTATAAAGAATTCTCCTGCCAAGCAGGAGATGTAGGAGGCATATATTTGACCTCCCTGGGTCAGGAAGGTCACCTGGAGAAAGAAATGGCAACCCACTCCAGCATTTTTGCCTGGGAAATCCTGTGGACGGAAAAGCCTGGCAGGCCACAGTTCATAGGGTCACAAAGAGTTGGACACGATTTAGCGACTAAACCACTCAACTACCCCCCTTTTAGGTAAGCCTCATGGTACCACAAAGCAAAAGCCTGTAGTAGATAAACAATATAAAGACAAAGAAAGCTTACCATACTGCTACAGAAATTCAAATCACAATTGAAGAGAGACAGAGAAGAAAGGAACCAAAGGAGTTAACAGAAAGGCAGAGAAGAATGAACAAAATGACAATAATTCCATCAGTTCAGTTCAGTTCAGTTGCTCAGTTGTGTCTGACTCCTTGCGACCCCATGAATCACAGCACGCCAGGCCTCCCTGTCCATCACCAACTTCCGGAGTTCACTCAGACTCACGTCCGTTGAGTCAGTGATGCCATCCAGCCATCTCATCCTCTGTCATCCCCTTCTCCTCCTGCCCCCAATCCCTCCCAGCATTAGAGTCTTTTCCAGTGAGTCAACTCTTCCCATGACGTGGCCAAAGTACTGGAGTTTCAGCTTTAGCATCATTCCTTCCAAAGAAATCCCAGGGCTGATCTCCTTCAGAATGGGCTGGTTGGATCTCCTTGCAGTTCAAGGGACTCTCAAGAGTCTTCTCCAACACCACAGTTCAGAAGTATCAATTCTTCGGTGCTCAGCTTTCTTCACAGTCCAACTCTCACATCCATACATGACCACAGGAAAAACCATAGCCTTGACTAGACGAACCTTTGTTGGCAAAGTAATGTCTCTGCTTTTGAATATGCTATCTAGGTTGGTCATAACTTTCATTCCAAGGAGTAAGCGTCTTTTAATTTCATGGCTGCAGGCATCATCTGCAGTGATTTTGGAGCCCCAAAAAATAAAGTCTGACAAATAATTCCATACCTAACAATAATTACTTTAAATATAAATGGGCTAAAATCCTCCAATCAAAAGACATAGAGTGGGCTTCCCTGTTAGCTCAGACAGTACTGCGTCTGCCTGCAATGTGGGAGACCTGGGTTCAATCCCTGGGTCTGGAAGATCCGCTGGAGAAGGAAATGGCAACCCACTCCAGTACTCTTGCCTGGAAAATTCCATGGATGGAAGAGCCTGGTAGGCTACAGTCCATGGGATCGCAAAGAGTCAGACATGACTAAGCAGCTTCACTGGCACTGGCTGAATGGATAAAAAAGCAAGACCCACCTGTGTGCTGCTTACAAGAAATTCACTTCAGATATAAACACTTAGACTGAAAGTTGAAGAGATGAAAAAAGGTACTCTGGAAATAAAAGCCAAAAGAAACCTGAGTTAGCTTCACTTTGACAAAATAGACTTTAAGACAAAGACTGTAATAAGAAGCAGAGGTCTTAGGATGTAAAGAGGTCACTATGAGAAGAGGAGATAACATTTGTAAATATTTGCATACTCAACATAGGCACACCTAGAAATACAGAACAAATATTTTTAAATATTTATTTATTTGGCTACATTGGGCCTTAGCTGTGGCCCACGGGAGCTTCCTTGCATCACGTGGGATCTTTCATTGAGATACATGCACTCTTGTGGCATGCGGGCTCCAGAGCATATGGGCTTCAGTAGCTGCAGCACATGGGCTCTCTAGTTGAGGCACACAGCCTCCAGAGCATTCAGGCTCAGTAGTTTCAGAGCACAGGCTTAGTTGCTCCATAGCATAGGGGGTCTTAGATCCCCAACCAGAGATCAAATCCATGTCTCTTTCATTGAAAGGCAGATTCTTAATCACTGGGCCACTTGAGGAAGTCCTTAAAGTGAATATTAACAGACATAGAGAGAAATAGAATAGAGAGAAATAGACAGAGTCATATAATAATAGTAGGGAACTTGAATATCCCACTTTTATTAATGGCTAGATCATCCAGACACATAATCAGTAAGGAAACATTGGCCTGAAATGATCCATCAGAACATGTGTATACAGAATATTGAATCCAAAAGCAGTAGAATACACATTCTTCTCCAAGCATACATGTAGCATTCTCTAGGATAGATCATATATTAGGCTTACAAAACAAGTCTTAATACATTTGAAAGGATTGAAATCATATCAGACACCTTTTCTGATCACAGTGGTACAAAACTGAAACTCGAAAGAAAGAAACTGGAAAAGTAACAAGTATGTGGACATTAAATAACGTGCTACTCTGATTAACCAATAAACAAAAGAAATCAAAAAATATCTTGAGATTAATGAAAATGGAAATACAACATACCAAAATTTACAGGTGACAGCGAAAGCAATTTTAAGAGAGAAGCTCAGAGTAATAAACACCTACACTAAAAGACAAGAAAGATCTCAACTTAACAACCTAACTTTATACCTCAAGTAATTAGAAAAAGAACAAATAAAGCCCAAAGTTAATAGGAGGAAGGAAAAATAAAGACCAGAGAAGTAATTTAAATAAAAAACAGAAAAGATCATTGAACTCAACTGATTTTCAAAACTCATACCAAGAATTAACACCAACCCTTCTCAAACTCTTCTAAAAAACTGAAGAGGAAGAGAGACTTCTGAACTCATTTTATGAGACCAGCCTTACTCTAATGCCAAAGCCAGATAAGGACACTCCCAAGAAAGTTGTAGGCCAATGCCCCTGATGAACAGGGGTACAAAAATCCTCAACAAAATATTAGCAAACTGAATTCAACAGTACAGTTGACCTTTGAACAACATGTGTTTGAACTGCATGGGTCCACTTAACATAAAATCTTTTTTTGAATAAATGCCTTCAGTACTACAGAATCCATGATGGGTTGAATCTGTAGATGTAGAACGGTGGATGTGGAGAGCCCACTGTGGGACTTGATTAGGTTTTGGTATCCACAGCCAACCCTAGAACCAGTTCACAGATACTGAGGGATGACTGTACGTTGAAAGGATGGAATACCGTGATCAAGTGCTGTTTATTCCTGGGATCCAAGGATAGTTCAATATCTGCAAGGAAGTCAGTACTGTATGTTATACCACATTAACAGAAGTAAGAGTGAAAACTGTGATCATCTCAATAGAGGCAGAAACATTTGACAAATTCAGCATATTGTCATGATAAAAACTCTTGGCAAACTGGGTATAGAAGGAACATACCTCAACATATAAAGGCCATAGATGACAAGCCCCCATCTAATATATACTGATAGTTGAAAAGCTGGATGCTTTAGGGGCAACACAAGGATGTCTACTCTTACGAGATTTATGCAACGTAATACTAAAAATCAAGCCAGAGCAATTTGGCAAGATACAAAAGACATCCAAATTGGAAAGGAAGAAGTAAAATAGACTCTTCTGATGACATGAAATTATATATAGAAGACACTAACGACTCCACCAAAAAAACTGTTAGAACTAATAAATTCAATAAATTTTCAGGGTACACAATCAATATGCAAAAATCAATTGTGTTTCTGTACACTAACAATAAACTATTGGCAAGAGGAATTAAGAAAATCCCATTTATAGTAGCAACAAAAAGAATAAAATACTTAGGAATAGATTTACTATGGAGATGAAACATCTGTATACCAGATTTTCTTTTATACTTTTACAAAAGCATTATGTCAGAGGTTTGACATCTTCATTTCCCCCTCACCCAGATTTATTATCTCCGTAAATCATTGTTGCCCTTCAAACAGAGTTCCTGCTTTAGCGATTCTCTCAGAATCAGCTTTACCATCTATTATCTACTTCCTCTTATGTGTCCTATAGTTGTGATTACAGTGTAACTCATGCTACATTCCTCAGTTTATTTCTTATCTTTCTAAATCCTGTTTGCCCCTAATATCCTGAGCTCACTATTTCTTAAAATGGCTTCTAGCTATTAGTATCTAAAATTCCTAACCTCTATAAGCTACAGTATGGATGTGAGAGCTGGACTATGAAGGAGGCTGAGCATCAAAGAATTGATGCTTTTGAACTGTGGTGTTGGAGAAGACTCTTGAGAGTCCCTTGGACTGCAAGGAGATCCAACCAGTCCATTCTGAAGGAGATCAGCCCTGGGATTTCTTTGGAAGGAATGATGCTAAAGCTGAAACGCCAGTACTTTGGCCACCTGATGGGAAGAGTTGACTCATTGGAAAAGACTCTGATGCTGGGAGGGATTGGAGGCAAGAGGAGAAGGAGACGACAGAGGATGAGATGGCTGGATGGCATCACTGACTCGATGGATATGAGTCTCAGTGACCTCCGGGAGTTGGTGATGGACAGGGAGGCCTGGCGTGCTGCGATTCATGGGGTTGCAAAGAGTCAGACATGACTGAGTGACTGATCTGATCTGATCTGATAAGCTATAGTGAAATATGCTAACATTGCCACATTCCTTAAATCTTTAACTTTTATTTTAATTATTTTTAAGCCCTAAATTCAGTAAACTCCTTTGCCATAAACATTTTCCTCACAAATAGGCTTCAGATAGCAATCCCTCCCATGGCCTCAAGCTGCGGCCTACATGCTCATCCTGGAACACTCTTTTGTAAAAGTCCTTAAACAAATGCAAATGATTAACTTTATGAATTATTCTCTGAGCACCGCTGCAGAAGGCTTTGTGCCTTCTCATGCTCCTCTCAAGAACAATAGGCACCTTAATATTCCTTTTCAGTCAAATCAGCTAAGAAGAGGAAAAAAAAGTCAGAATCACAAGGCCTAACTCCTTCATCCTGGGTCTGTGCCTGTGGGACAAAGAGAGGGGGTTGGGGCTGCCCCCCCCATTTTGTCAATAATGCCTAACGCGGCTCCCGACCAATGGCTTTGAAATATAATTCATCCTTTTTAAGTATGCAGTTCAGTGACTTTTTTTTTTTAGTGTATTCACAGAACAGTTCAACCTTTACCACAGTTTTAGAATGTTAATGTTCTCTTCATAACAAGAGCTCTCACGCCTGCTAGCAGTCCCTCCCTGTTTCTCCCCACCTCCCACATTGGCCCTGGCAGCCACTGACCTACCTTCTGTCTCTGTGGATTTGCCTATTCTGAAAACTTTATATGAACAGAATCATACAGGGACTTCCCCAGTGATCCAGTGGTTGACTTAGCTGTCCCATTGCATGGGGGGCATGGGTTAGAGCCCTGGTTGGGGAAGTAAGATCCTGCATGCTGAATGATGTGACCAAAAATAAATAAATAAATACAGGATTATATATATATATATATATATATATATATATATATAAATTAAATGGAATCGTTCAATAGGTGGTCTTTTGTGACTAACTTCTTTCACTTAATATTAACCTTTATTAAAACAAAAATATGATAGTTCCTGGAGTCCTGTGATCCAAAACAGGCTCCCTAGAGTGAGCCAGTTCTCTTTCAGAAGGCTGTGAGCAGGCAGGCCCAGTGACTGGCTGCTGCCCCCTGCCACGTGTGCACACCACTGTACCTGTGCAGCTGCCGTGCTCTCCGTGACAGGCTCCCCTGATTCCTCCAGCGGGGCTGATCTCTCTCTCCAACCACTGCAGACTTCTGTTTGTGTCCCTCTTAAGGCACATTCTACCCGTACTATGTTTGTGTGTGAAGTTAACCCGTGTGAGAAGACCTGTCTCTGAGTTGAACCATAAAGTCCTTAAAAACGACAATTGTGCGGTAATGTCCATAATGACTTAGTGAACTTGCAGTGTTTGCTGAATGAACCATGAGATGATAAACACATTAGAAAGTTTTTGTTGAATAAGGAGTTATTCCATCAGAGCCATTGCTACCAGCCCTGATGGAATCACTCATACCAGGTTTGGCCTCTTACTGTATACAACTAGAAAACCAAACAGGATACATAATACAGCTGTCTACAGACAGCAGACAGCAGGCTGCACTGTGATCATGGGGAGAATGAAGATAATAGATGAGCCTTATAATCACCTTGCTTTCTTCTTTATTACTTGTTTATTTGGCCGTGTTGGGTGTTCATTGCAGCATGTAGGATCTTTCGTTACGGCATGGACTTCGGTTGTGGCGCGGGCTCAGTAGTTGTATGGCACAGGCTCCAGAGTGCCTGGGCTTCAGTAATTTAATTTGTCTTCACTCTCTGTTTTATTCTTAGAGTTTAAATATCGAAGGCCTCCCATCAAAGGGCCCTGCACCACCCTGGTTGGTAAGTGAAAGTTACTTAATTTCAGGCCCGTATTTTCTGGGCTGTGTTTGAATAGCTGTTACAAATCGTTCTGAATTAAACCGAACCAATTTTCTTTCCTTTTTAAAGATGTGCCAGTTGTGTTGAGTTGTAAGAAAGGTGTTAACCTTCTTTATTCGATTATTTTCAGGTGGATATAAAATACCTGTCCCCCTTGTTGTTGGCCTATGAAGACAGGATGAAAGAGAAGGACGAGCTCATTGCCAGCCTTCAGGTAGGTTGGCAAACATCTCAGAAGGACAAGGTTTGTAAAAGAGAAGACCAATTCAAACCTGGAGGCAACATTTTGAAGATAGGTATACCCACCTCCTGGCAGGTACTCAAGTGTTTGTTACAGAAAGGAATGGAAGAAGGAGGGAGTGAGCAGAGTTGGGGTGGGGAGAAGGAAGACGGAGGGATGGAAGTGGGGAGGCAGAAGTGGCAGGCGGAGCAGAAGGACAGGGTCAGGACTGATGGGAGGGTCTGCAGGGACAGAGAGCCGCTGCATTGGAAGCCGTGGCCTCCCAGACAGGCAGCCCAGCATGTACTGGGATCCTGGGGTGCAGAGAAGGCAGCCATGGGAGGTGTCCTTCCCTGGTCCTGTGCAGCTGCAAACAGCACTGATAAAAGGGATGTTTGGGCAGATGGGGAAGGTAGGAGACCAGGGATCTTTCAGGCAAACTTAATGTTCCTTAATTCCATGAAGAGCTGACCCCAGGAAGTCCAATTACTGAGCTGCTGA
This sequence comes from Tragelaphus eurycerus, assembly GCA_935064755.1. Taxonomy (NCBI): domain Eukaryota; kingdom Metazoa; phylum Chordata; class Mammalia; order Artiodactyla; family Bovidae; genus Tragelaphus; species Tragelaphus eurycerus. The sequence goes on from CAKXYN010000020.1 coordinate 14,352,226, forward strand.
TAGCAGTGGGGAAGTGAGGTTTTTATTCGTTTCTGCCTTGCTCGCTCTCTTTCATGGGAACGGCTCCTGGAGCAGAGGAGGCGTTCTAACTGTACAGGAAACCACGGCTGTGCTGGTGCTGTCGATGCCTCCCATGCCTTGCCGTGCCACGTCACCTCTGTGTTCCCTATTTAAGTGGCCAAAGGTATCTCTGGAGTTGAAGGGATTCAGGGAGGAAAGAGTTGGTTTTTCTGGGTTCCTTGGCTGGAAGGGTCTGTTAAGAGTCACCTAGCTCCAAGACTTCCCTACTGGTCCGCTCTTCCTCTGTAGGAGGCATGGTTTCCATTCCTGGTCTCATGGGAAGATCCTACATGCTGCACACCTTGGCCAAAAAAATAAACAACTTAAAAAAGCATCACTCAGCCTGTTTTTGTTCTGCTATCCCATACACATGGCCCATATAATGCTGTTTGGAACCTTCCCTCCTGGATTTTCTACTGGACACTTAATTTTTTAAGAGGGTGAATTAATCTTATGCTAATTGGGAGGCTTGGCCTGCTGCAGTTCATGGGGTCGCAAAGAGTCGGACACAACTGAGAGACTGAACTGAACTGAACTGGTTAAATATCAATCCACATAATAAAAGTACTTATTTAGTACTCCTTCTAAAACAGGGTTCGGGGACATTTTCTGCAGACATCTATTTAGTAACTGTTTTAGACTTTGGGGGTCCTTGGAGTTTGTTTGCAGCCACTCAGGTCTGCTGCTGTAGCATGAAAGTAGCCACAGACCAGGTGTAAACAAACGGGCATGAGTGTGTTCCAGTAAAGCTCTGTTTGCAGAATAGGCCTTGGCCTGCCGGCTACAGTCTGCCCCATCTGCGCTCTGACAGGGCCAGTGGAGTGGCAGTAAGTGGGGAGTGCGTCTGGGCAGAGAGGCGAGAGAAAGAAAAGTTGCTTGGCATTATTGCTTTTTATAAGCATAAATGTCTGCTCGCTGAGAGAAGAATACTTAAAAGCGTCCCAGGATAAGTATTGACACCTAAGATTCTCACCAGAAGACAGCCCAAGATACCGAAGCTGGCCAAGGCCAGCCAAGAAAAGCCTGGATGGAGGCCACCCAGCACGGGTGCCACAAACAGACTGGGGTCGAACACGGACCGAGCAGCAGTCCTGAAGTGGCAGCCGGTGAGCAGTGAGGCTGGACTGACCGGTGGCTTTAAGGAAGGGAGGCGCTCTCTTCAGTGTCAAGGAACAAAGTTAGGTGTCTCCTTCCCCCCACACTAAGGCCTTCCGCACCAAAATGGGCTCTAGTTACGATGAACAGTTCTTATTTTTACCTAAAAAGCTCCAATTTATCCTGTAGTCTTTAAACAAAAAATTATAATATTTATAGACATCTGTTGCCTTTTTGTCCTCCTTTTTTTACTTTTCACATATTTGGCAGTACAGAAAAAGTTTATCAAAATTAAGGATAGAGTATTTAAAACCTGAGGTGCTTTGCTCTGTGTCCTTAGCATGGTAGCTTTATCTTGTGTTTTCTCGCTAGACTGGGTAGGTGCTGGTACAGAGTTTAAGGCTGCTGGTACCCTGAGACTTTGCTTATAAGTTATATTAACATTTGAAATTAGCTAGAGCAGTAGCTGGGAGAAGGCAATGGCACCCCACTCCAGTACTCTTGCCTGGAAAAATCCCATGGACAGAGGAGCCTGGTAGACCGCAGTCCATGGGGTCGCTAAGATTCAGACACAACTGAGCGACTTCACTTTCACTTTTCACTTTCATGCATTGGAGAAGGAAATGGCAACCTACTCCAGTGTTCTTGCCTTGAGAATCCCAGGGACGGGGGAGTCTGGTGGGCTGCTGTCTGTGGGGTCGCACAGAGTCGGACACGACTGAAGCAACTTAGCAGCAGCAGCAGCAGAGCAGTAGCATTAGAGCTAAGAAGTACCTGTGTGTATGTGTTACAGTCTATTTAAATTTTGTTTCAGGAGGAAATGAGAGTGTTTAGAATTCGAGCCCAAGAAGTGGTGAAAGAAAACGAGAACCTGCATCAAGAGCTGGATAAGAGTAGTCCTATCACCAGTGAAGAATGGCACGTGGTGTTGTTTCTGGTATTTTGCTAATTAAAAGAAGAAATGATGATAGGAATAAAGTTTATTAAGTTGTCAAATACATACGTAAATTTTAACTTACATATTTTAACTTTTAGTAAATTTTAACTAAAATATTTAATTTCTCAGAAATTAATAAGGTACAGCTGAAAACCTAGTAAATTATTCTAAACTTGTATTTTAAAGATTACTTTCAAAATTCTAAGTAGGTTGTTAAGCCTGGAAAAATGTTGGCTGTCCACATTTTTATCCTCTGAGGTTGTGTTTTGTATTTTTCATAATTTGGCCGCACCAGTTGTCAGCGGGAGGACATGGGGTCTTCAGCCTTCACTTAGCCACGTGGGGTCTTCATTTGTGGCATGCGAACTGTAGTTATGGCATGCGGGACCTAGTTCCCTGACCAGGGATTGAACCCGCATCCCCTGCTTTGGGAGCGTGGAGTCGTAGCCCCTAGACCATGAGGTTGTATTTTTCTAGGGTACTTTTCCCGTCCCCAAACTGCTGAGTCAGATCCTTCCTTAGATCTCTCTGACGGCTTGCAGGGCTTTAGGACAGACAGGCTAGGATGGGGCCTTGCACTCCCAGATCCCACCTGCCCTACGCCTTCCACACCTTGACAGCTCCTGTCCCGTGGCTGATGTTCTCCCCTCCCCACATCAGAACAACCCCGTCCACACTCCTGCTTGCTCGTCGGGGCCCTGCTCGAATGGTGCTGATAGGTAGCTCTCTCTGAAGGCACTCTCCCTAAATGCACACTCTGGTCTGGGACCTGCCACACTGTGCCCCGCTGTGTGTCCTTCTCCTTTGTGAGCATCTCAGGGCAGGGCCAGGTGCTGTTCATCGAGCACAGCAACAAATGCCTCATCAGCACATCTGAGAAAGTAAATGTCTTCAGACGTCTAAAGGCAATACCCAAGCAGGACCCAGCAAGCAGAAACTATTCAGATAGATCTTTTTTGCCTTTGGTAGGTATGTTATATTTAGCATTTTTTTTTTAATGTCTTAACATCCTTGAAAAAAATTAAATATTTTCTATATGTGATGACTAGAAATTTGGAGTCCAGTCAACAGCATTCTTATCTTTAGGTGGGTTCTCCCTCTTTTTATGGTCACTGCTGTGTCAACTGGGACTGGTTGAACGGCTACTGGGTCCTGCCTGGTGTATTGTGACTTCTGCTGGTGAACTTGGATTTTTTCTTTCAGGATTCCAGGCTCCTAGTGTGTCTCCCCTTGAACTCTCCTTGAATAGTGCCCTGGAAAGCAGGTCTGTTGGGCTGCTTCCAGGAGTCTCACAAGAACCCTCAGATTCTTTCTCCAACCTTCTATATGGCTTCAAGTCAGACCTGTTTACTTCTTAAAATATAAATAAATAAATAAAGGCTGCACTTTGAAATCCGCATGCCCACCATGTTCCCCAGTCCTGTTCATAACAGTTTGAAATTTGTATCCTGCTCTGGGGTGGTGGCCTGTGCCACAGGGTGGAGGTGAGTGGGTGTTGTTAGGTCTGAGCAGAGCCTATTGAAGCCCCCGGCCAGCCCCCACCCCATACTCTGAATTCACTATCTTCCTGTGAGAGTTTGGGGAGGGCTCCCAAGTCTTCGGAGCACTCTGTAGGCAGAGCTCCTGCCACCCCCAAACTCCCTCCAGTCATGCCCTCGTCTGCCCCCCTTGGCGGCTGCTCCCTGTCCCCTGCACTCTGCTTACTGCAACTAGGGAAAAGCCTGCGCAGCAATGAAGACCCAACACAACCGAAGATAAAGAAATACAGTTGTTTTTAAAACAAAACAAGAAGTTACCAAAGCAGTTAAATATCAAGCTTCTGCCTGTCTTTTCCCCAATTTGATGGAAATTAAAAACTTGCCGTGTTAATAGCATGTTTAATATTATAATATGCCAGGTATTTATTACTTACAGCATAGCAATTGCTTTCTTTTAGACTGAGGAGTGTCTCCATAAGCATTGTGCCCCTGAATGGCAGTATTTAATTTTGTAAATCAATTGTAGGCGGCAGCTTCAGACTCAAGCAGAACTGGTTTTAGAAGAAAACAAGTTGTTGATAGAGCAATTGGAGATCCAGCAAAGAAAAGCCAAGGACACCCACCGGGAGCATCTCCAGGAAGGTGAGCAGTCTTTCCTGATGCTGTGACATTGTCATTGTGTCATTTACAATGGCATTCCTCCCTCCCCCGCTTGAAAATGGTGGGAAGTCATGTTTTTTAGAATATATTCTTTTTTACTGAAAGGCAGCTGTTACAGCATATCCGGTCATCACCCATGACGCTGTGACCACTTTCTCAGGAGTCTGTAATTATTCTGTCTTTTGTAAATCAGTTATAGATAACAACTGTAGAGTCAGCAGAACTGGATTTAGGGGGAACAGTGCGCAACATAAGCAGGGAAATCATGTGAGATGGATATTTGAAAGAACCTATGGGTGTATGCAGAGTACACCATGAGAAATGCTGGACTGGAAGAAACACAAGTTGGAATCAAGATTGCTGGGAAAAATATCAATAACCTCAGATATGCAGATGACACCACCCTTATGGCAGAAAGTGAAGAGGGGCTAAAAAGCCTCTTGATGAAAAAGACAGTGGAGAGTGAAAAGGTTGGCTTAAAGCTCAACATTCAGAAAACGAAGATCATGGCATCTGGTCCCATCACTACATGGGGAATAGATGGAGAAACAGTGGAAACAGTGTCAGACTTTATTTTTCTAGGCTCCAAAATCACTGCAGATGGTGACTGCAGCCATGAAATCAAAAGACGCTTACTCCTTGGAAGGAAAGTTATGACCAACCTAGATAGCATATTCAAAAGCAGAGACATTACTTTGCCAACAAAGGTTCGCCTAGTCAAGGCTATGGTCTTTCCTGTGGTCATGTATGGATGTGAGAGCTGGACTGTGAAGAAGGCTGAGCGCCGAAGAATTGATGCTTTTGAACTGTGGTGTTGGAGAAGACTCTTGAGAGTCCCTTGGACTGCAAGGAGATCCAACCAATCCATTCTGAAGGAGATCAGCCCTGGGATTTCTTTGGAAGGAATGATGCTAAAGCTGAAACTCCAGTATTTTGGCCACCTCATGCGAAGAGTTGACTCATTGGAGAAGACTCTGATGCTGGGAGGGATTGGGGGCAGGAGGAGAATGGGACGACAGAGGATGAGATGGCTGGATGGCATCACTGACTCGATGGATGTGAGTCTGGGTGACCTCCGGGAGCTGGTGATGGACAGGGAGGCCTGGCGTGCTGCGGTTCATGGGGTCGCAAAGAGTCGGACACAACTGAGCGACTGATCTGATCTGATCTGATCTGATGGGTGTATCCCCCAGAATCTGTTGAATGAGTAAATAAGTAGGAACCATTGGCTCTCTAAACAGTTTCTCTGTGCTCTCAGCCTTCCTGCAGCGTCGCAGGTGCTACTGTAGATTAAATCTCCATCAGGTCCTTTCTTCCTCTCCCCGTGTGTCCCATCCTGTCCCAGGAGACCAAGTTCTGCTTCTCTAAGTACTAGCTTCAGATGCCCAGGGCACATCTTAATATTACATGCTTCCATGTCACTTAGGATGAAAATATTTATGATTTACTTTAAATATAGGACAGTAAACAAAAGAATTAATGAGGAAAGGGAAGAAAAACAAATCTGTCCTTAGTTGGGTCATACTAAAATGACCTTAAAAATCCTTAAAAATCTTGCAGTTTTAGGGTCAACATCATGATATATGTTTGCACATCCGTGTGTGACTTAAGGCTTCAGTCTTTGAAAGGTAAGGGCCTTGAAGCCTGGAATCATGTCCTATTAAGTATTCTGTATTTGACAATAATATCAATATATTGATCTCCGGTAAGAAAGTGTATATTTAGTGATTAACATAGGGACCATAATTTCTATGAACAAAGACTTGATATTAAGTTCTAGATCTTCAATAGATTGTTTAAAGATCAGTTTTTGAGAGCTGTCACTAGTATTAGTAATCTCTAATCCTGCTTTATTAAGTCTTTTGTACCAAGTCTTTATCCCTCTCTTTTGTGTTTCAGTTTCTAAACTGACTAAACAGCTGATGCTTCTAGAGACTAAAACACAGAGCCAAGAAAAGGAGCTAAGTGAAAGTAAGGAGCAATTAGCAATTTTACGTACGGAATGCCAAGAATTACAGACACAGTTGGACAGCAAAGTGGCAATGGAAGTTCACACTTCAATTGTGAATGAATTTAAAAGGTAAGGATTTAATATCTTTTGAAGTATTACTGCATCACTGTGCATGTGTTACAGGCAGGTAGAGAGAGAGTACTCCATCTTTTTCTGCATCATTTAGCTGTACCAGCCGTGGTGTCCAAGACTGAGAATGGTAAATGTTTTATTAAAGTGGAACCTGGCCATCCCTGGGGGCTGCAGTCTGCACTTTATGTGTATATATGAGTGTGTATATATATGTATGTATTTTTACCCCCTACAGTTCCAACCGCTTTCTTTTTTTTTTTTAAGATTTATTTATTTTTGGCTGCTCTGGGTCTTTGTTGCCGCCAGGCTTTCTCTAGTCGTGACGAGTGGGGGCTACTCTTCATTGCAGGGCATAGATTTATCATTGCAGTGGCTTCTCATGTGGAGCACAGGCTCTAGAGTGCTCAAGCTCAGTAGCTCACGGGCTTAGTTGCTCCATGCCCTGTGGGATCGTCCCAGACCAGGGAGCAAACCCGTGTCCCCTGCATTGGCAGACAGATTCTTAACCACTAGACCACCAGGAAAACCTCTCTTGTTTTTAGAACCAAAGATAATTTAATATAACTGGAAATCCAGACATCCACTAATGAGGAATTGCTGAAATGAAAGGATAGACCCATAAAATGAAATATGGTGCAGCCATTAAACATGTCACAAAAGAATGCTTTTGCCATTGGAAGATAGCTACAATATATTTGTAAGTGAAGAGATTAGGTTACATAATAGTACACACAGAATGATTACAATTTCATTTAAAAAGAAAAGAGATGTGTGTCGTGTGTGTGTGTGTGTGTGTGTGTAATTAACCTGGCCAGCCATCCCAGTTGGTCTTGGACCTGAGGGGTTTTTCCAGGATGTGAGAGTTCATGTTAATGGAGATAAATAGGATGATTTGATCACTTCCATGTGTATATGTCTGTCTGTGTATAATTACATATATGTGTGTAAAATTACTTATATACCATAAATACATAGAAAATGAAAGGATGGAAAAATAATAATAGCAGTTATCTTTGGCAGGTGAAATTATGGGTTCTCCAAAGAAACAACCAATAGAATATATATAAGATATGTATGTGTGTGTATATATATATTTGGAGAGAGAAAGAGAGACTTATTTTAAGGAATTGGCTCATACAGTTGCGGGGGCTAGCAAATCCAGACTCCATAGTGCAGGCCAGCTGGCTGGAAACTCAGACTGGAAACTGAAACTATCTTGAGGCAGAATTCTTTTTGGGAAGCCTAAGTTTTTACTACTTTACCAAAATCACTGCAGATGGTGATTACAGGCATGAAATTAAAAGTCGCTTACTCCTTGGAAGGAAAGTTATGACTAACCTAGATAGCATATTCAAAAGCAGAGACGTTACTTTGCCAACAAAGGTTCGTCTAGTCAAGGCTATGGTTTTTCCTGTGGTCATGTATGGATGTGAGAGTTGGACTGTGAAGAAGGCTGAGCGCAGAAGAATTGATGCTTTTGAACTGTAGTGCTGGAGAAGACTCTTGAGAGTCCCTTGGATTGCAAGGAGATCCAACCAGTCCATCCTAAAGGAAATCAGTCCTGGGTGTTCAGTGGAAGGACTGATGCTGAAGCTAAACTCCAGTACTTTGGCCACCTCATGTGAGGAGTTGACTCATTGGAAAAGACTCTGATGCTGGGAGGGATTGGGGGCAGGAGGAGAAGGGGACGACAGAGGATGAGATGGCTGGATGGCATCACTGACTCGATGGACGTGAGTCTGAGTGACCTCCGGGAGTTGGTGATAGACAGGGATGCCTGGCGTGCTGCAATTCATGGGGTCGCAAAGAGTCAGACATGACTGAGCAACTGAACTGAACTGAAGTTTTTACTCACAAGATCTTCAACTAATGGTATTGGGTAATCTCCCTTACTTAAAAGTCAACTGATTGAGATGTTAGTCATATCTACAAAATACCTTCACAGTAACATCTAACTAGTATTTGACTGAACAGCTGGGCACCATAGACTAGCCAAATTGACACATAAAACTAACCATCATAATGAGTAAAGTAAATTTGTGTGTGTGTGTTTTCTATTTGCCCAGTGTTCTAATGCATAGGACTTTCAGTCAGGAAAGCTGGCTGTCAGGCCTTTACGCTACGGGAGGGAAAGCTTTTTGCTGAGAGGCCTTGGGCTCCAAGTTGACAGGTGGGGCAGGGGATAGAGGAGGTGAAGGTGGGGAGGGGTTAGCCTGTTGGCACTATTGGAAGGGTTGGTGTTTGATTGGAGAGGGAATCTAACATAGGAAGAGGGGCATGGACGCATCAGAGACAGAAGATGTGAATTCACTGAAGCCTCTCAGGCTTCAGGGCGCGTGTCCTCTGGTTGCCTCAGTTAGGGGCACCCTTTCCAGACCACAGATGAAAGAGGAATTATTAATTAGCAACAGAGCAGCTGTCAAACTAGCTCCTACAGTGGGGCTGGGTCTGAGGAAAAGTCGGGAAAGGTTACACCTAAGGCAAAGGTGAGATCATGAGGAAAAGATTTTAATTTTTATAGAAAAGGGTGAAGTTGAACCTGTGCCTGGTGAGCTTCTAGGTCAGGTGCCTGGGTGTTCTCCTGTCCTGCTGAAGGCAGTGCAGTTCATACACCTGAAGTGACTCGCCCACATTGTCTTGCTTGTTCTACCTATTGGCAGCCGTGCCTGGAAGGAGCCGTGACATAGGGAACAGCAGAAGCTTATTTTCCTAGTGAACTATCCTGTTGGCTCAGAGTTAGACAGCCGGTTGTACCCTGAAGCTTAGATTACTCTGTGCTTTTATTGTCACTTAGAAAGCTTGAGCCTACTCAGCAGGGGTGATGAGAAATCAGATGTCAACCCACCTGGCCAAAGAAATTTAGCAGACTCCTTTGGGGAGAGCTGAGGTTTGCAGTGACTAGTGGTGTCTGTAAAAGGCAAAGTCTTTTAAAGGGCAAAGGGGCCCTGTATCCTAAAGTGAAGCTGACTATTCACACAGTCTACCTACAGAGACAGAGTCCTGGCCAGCAGTCAGTGAGTAATATGCCTGCTCAGGGAGGCACCAGAAGGACAATCTCATTACATAATACATACAAAATACTCGCTTTTTCATCCTAAAATAAGAACAGACTACTAGGCGTGTTGAAGCATTGGTAATAAGGGGAAGAAATTACAGTGGAGAGAGACCTAGATAAGCAGAGAGACTCACAGCAAAGGGAACTGAGATAATACAGAGAACTAAGGAGAGTTTTTTGGCTGCATTGTGCAGCTTGTGGGATCTTAGTTCCCAGACCAGGGATTGATTAATTCCCTGGATTTCACTGCTGGGCCACAGCAGTGGTGGTCCAGTGGCTAAGACTTCACGCCCCCAGTGCAGGGAGCCTGGGTTCTATCCCTGGTCAGGGAACTAGATCGCACATGCCTCAAAAAAGAGTTTGCATGCCGCAACTAAAGATCTCACATGCCACGACTAAGACCTGGCCTAGCCAAAGTAATAAAAAATTAATTTAAGTTGGTTTAAATCATCCAGAAAATTTTTAAAAAACTCAGGAGGACATAAGAGTGTTCAGAGGTTGAGGTACCACTAGATTGGAGACAGGCAGTATGGGGGGATATATTCAATCAGAAGTAGTAGTTGGAGATAGGATATCTGAGAATCTTCCCCAATTGATGACAATACCTGGGTTATGCCAGGATGGTTTCCTTCAGAGGACTTCAGTGGCAGCAGGTGTTAACAGGGATGTTGTGGTACCTTGAATGTTAACTTCAGGGTGCTGGATATAAGCAAACTGTGGAACCTAGAATTTTCTTACTAGAGAAAAGCTCTTTTAGAAATGAAGTCAAATAAGGATATTTTTCCAAACCAAAGTGAGTGTCAACCATGCAGCAGATGTTCATTAAAGGCAGTTCTAAAATAGAAGGCATAAATCAGGAGGAAAGTAACTCAAAGTGGGGGGTCTGAGAAGGAGGATAGAACTAAGAGTAAAAGATAGTGGTAAATTTGTGGATAAATGTAAATAAACATTGATTCTATGTACCAATAATGATAATAGCTTTGGGGACTTAATACATAGAATTTAAACGTACAACAAAAACAGCATATAATTAGTGAGGCGGTAAATGGAATTTGTGTTCTAAAGTCTATCATTTGGAAGATGGATAAAGGTATTGATTTTATTATTTGAAAATATGTGTGATGAAATTTCTGGGAATAGTATGTGTTTAACTTCTCAACCAGTATAGGGAAAGAATGATTTAAAAACTGATCCAAATGATGGCAAAAAAATAACAAGTGAGAAAATAGGAAACACAAAGTAAAATATTAGACTGAAAGGCAAATATATCAGTCAGAGGAAAAGTGAAGTGGAGAAGTTTATCACTCATAGGTCCTGGAGGAAGTACACGGCACTCCTTGTGGGGTCATGTGGGAGGTCAGGGCAGGTGTAGGCAGAGAGAAATTGGCAGGACCTGGGGCATATGCCCTTATTAGGGTCCATGGGTGGAGTGCTTTGGGGGTTCCTGGGCTAGAGCCAGAAGAGCAGAGTGTTGATAAGCGTCAGTGGGGATGGGGAAGGATCTTACCTAAAGGGTGCACAAAGGGAAGGCCCTGGGAGATGGGGAAGAGTGCCTATCACAAGTGTCGCTGGGGGAGTCATGCCATGAACTTACATTGACTTGTGACTCCGCTGGCTGTTATCTAGGGCCTGTGTTCCAGAGTGGGCCCAGTGTTACTTCAAAGCCCCTGTGGGCCTCTTGGCCACACAAAATGAATGCCAAGGCAGCAGGGTCATGGAGTGGTTTACCAGAACTCTCTACAACAACCCTGTGTTGCCTACCTCAAGCAGAAAGACAAAGGAAGCTCAAAAGAAAAGGGCAGAAAAAGCTATACTACTCAAATACAAACCAAAAGAAAAGTGGTAAATTACATGAATATCTGACAAGATAAATGCTAAGGTAAAAAAACTCTACTTAACAAAGAGGATCAATTCATAGGGGTAAAGGGTTCAGTCCATCAAGTATATGTTTGAATTTGTGTGCACTCAGAAAGAACTTCATTCACATCAACACATTTGGAAATTTAGATGAAATGGTCACATTTCTTGAAAAATATAGCTTGTCAAAACCGACTCATAAAGAAAAAGAATACCTGGATATTCCTTTGGTCATTAAAGAAATTGAACCCAAAGATCTTCCCTTGAAGAAAACTACAGACTTAGACACCTTCACGAGAGAACTATGTAAATATTCAAGGAGGAAATAATTCCAGTCTCACATAATGCCTTCTTCAAGAACAGAAGAAGTTAATGCTCTCTAATTCAAATGTGAGTTTGAGTGAACTCCAGGAGTTGGTGATGGACAGGGAGGCCTGGTATGCTGCGATGCACGAGGTCGCAAAGAGTCGGACACGACTGAGCGACTGAACTGAACTGAACTAAATTCATTTTTTGAAGTAAATACAACCTTGATGCCAAAAGCGAACAGTGATGGTATAAGAAAGGAAAATTACATTTCATTTTCACTCATGCATCTAGATGTAAAAACTCTAAAATGAAAGTGAAAGTCACTCACTCATGTCCTACTCTTTGCGACCCCATAGAGTCCATGGAATTCTCCAGACCAGAATTCTGGAGTGGGTAGCCTTTCTCCAGGGGATCTTTCCAACCCAGGGATCAAACCCAGGTCTCCCGCATTGCAGGCAGATTCTTTACCAGCTGAGCCACAAGGGAAGCCCTAAAAAAAAAAAAAAAAAAAAAAAGCCTCTAAAAACAGTACTAGTAATAGATATGAACTTCCTTAATGGCTCTATTAAAAAATAAAATGGAAAAAATAAAATAAAATAAAATGGTAGTAAACGTCACTGTTATTGGTGAAATGTTGTACACTTTCCTATTGAGACTGGAAACAAGACAAAGATGCTCTCTGATACCATTTCTAAACAACACTAACAACATTGGTTATGAAATGTAAACTAGTGCCCATGGCAAGAAAAAAGTTATAAAGTTTGGGAAGAAGGAAATAATAGTGTCATTATTCATAGATGATATAATTCCATATATAGAAAACAAATTACAAATGTATCATTAGAAATAATGGATTTTTGCACTGCAGTAATCAAAACAGCATGGTAGGGACTTCCCTGGTGGTCTGTTGGTTACAAATCCACCGCCAATGCAGGGGATGTGGGTTGGATCCCTGGTCTTGGAAGATCTCACATGCCATGGGGCAATTAAGACCAAATGGCAACCCACTCCAGTGTTCTTGCCTGGAGAATCCCAGGGACGGGGGAGCCTGGTGGGCTGTCGTCTCTGGGGTCGCACAGAGTCGGACACGACTGAAGCGACTTAGCAGCAGCAGCAGCAGCAGCCACAACTACTGAGCTTACATTTTAGGGCTGTAACTACTGACCTTGTGTGCTGCAGCTGCTGAAACGTGCACACCCATATTCTGCAATAGGAAGCCACTGCAATGAGAAGCGAACTCACCACAACTAGAGAAAGCCTGCATACAGCTTTCACACAGACCTAGCACAGCCAGAAAAATAGACAGCATGGTACTGGCAGAGAAAAAGACGCGAGTCAGTGGAAAAGAACAGAGTGCCCGGAAATAAACCCATACACCTACAGTCACGTAATCTTCCACAGAGGATGCAAGAATATGCAATAGGGAAAACCTGGCCCCTTCAGCAAGTGGTGGTGATAAGGTGGACGGCCCCATGCAAATCAGTGATGTTAGAACACACACTCTCACCACATACAGGCTGTATACCTATGGCTGATTCATGTTGAGCTTTGACAGAAAACAACATAATTCTGTAAAGCAATTATCTTTCAGTTAAAATAAATTAATTTTAAAAAAATTTAAAAAACTCAAAATGGCTTAAGGACTTAAACATAAGATGTGACAACATAAAACTCCTGGAAGTGAACATAGGTAAAACATTCTCCAACATAAATCGTACCAGTGTTTTCTTAGATCAGTCTCCCAAAGGCAATAGAAATAAAAACAAATGAGACCTAATCAAACTTTCAAGCTTTACCACAACAAAGGAAGCCACGCATGCATGCTCAGTTGCTTCAGTCACGTCCAACTTTTTGCAACCCCATGGGCTGTAGCCTGCCAGCCTCCTCTGCCCATGGGATTCTCCAGGCAAGAATACTGGAGTGGGTTGCCATGCCCTCCTTCAGGGATTCTTCGGACCCAGGAATCGAACCTGCATCTTCTGCATTGCAGGGGGATTTGTTACTGCTGAGCCACCAAGGAAGACCCATAAGCAAAATGAAAAGACAGTCTACAGCGTGGGAGAAAATATTTGCAAATGATGCGACCAACAAAGGTTTAATTTCCAGAATAAACGAATAGCTCATGCATCTCAATAGTAAAAACAACAACAAAAACCAATTGAAAAACAGGCAGAAGACCTAAAGAGACATTTCTCCAAGAAGACATACAGATAGGCAATATTCACATGAGACCTTGTTCAACATTGCTAATTTTGAGAAGTACAAATCGAAACTACAGTGAGGTATCACCTCATGCTGGTCAGAATGGCTATCATGAAAAATTCTACAAGTAACACATGCTGGAGAGGGTGTGGAAAAGGGAACCCTTCCACCCTGTTAGTGGGAATGTAAGTTGGTTCAGCCACTGTGGAAAACATGTAAGTTCCTCAGAAAACTAAAAATAGAATTACCATATGATCCAGCAGTCCCACTCCTGGGCATGCATCCAGACAAAACTATAATTCAAAAAGATACATGCACCCCTATGTTCATAGCAGCACTATTCACAATATCCAAGACATTGAAACGACCTAAATGTCCCTCAACAGATGAATGGATAAAGATGAAGCAGTACATATATATTAGGTTGGTGCAAACATAATTGTGGTTTCAGATTGTGAATTTTAAATCGTCATAACTAGGGTCAAACAAATCTTTATTTATCAAAAATAGGAATCATTAAAATCAATACATTTTTGCCAATGAGAAATAAGTTTGTTCCTGTAGCATAAAAATCCGTGCAGAATGCAACAAACTCCTGGAAAGCATTTCCTGCTAGTTGTGGAAGCATTTTCCCTCCAAAAAGTTGTCAAGATGCTTGAAGAAGTGGTAATCAGTCAGCAAGAGAGGTCAGGTGAATATGGCAGATGAATCAAAACTTTGTAGCCCAGTTCGTTCAGCTTTGAGGTGTCGGTTGTGTGATGTGTGGTTAGACATTGTTGTGGAGAAGAATTAGGCCCTTTAGACCAGTGCAGGCGTTGCAGTTTTCAGTGCATCTCGAAGAGTCAGACACGACCGAGCGACTTCACTTTCACTTTTCACTTTCATATATTGGAGACAGAAATGGCAACCCACTCCAGTGTTCTTGCCTGGAGAATCCCAGGGACGGCGGAGCCTGGTGGGCTGTCATCAATGGGGTCGCACAGAGTCGGACGCGACTGAAGCGACTTAGCAGCAGCATCGATTTGCTGAGCATAGTTCTCAGATGCAATGGTTTCGCTGGGATTCAGAAAGCTGTATTGGATCAGACAGGTAGCAGACCACCAGACGGTGGCTGTGAGCTTTTTTTGGTGCAAGTTTGCTTTGGGAAGTGCTTTGGAGCTTCTTCTCAGTCCAACCACTGAGCTGGTCATCACTGGTTGCCTATAAAATCCACTTTCATCACAATCCAGTTGAGAAATAGTTTATTGTTGTTGTGTGGAGTAAAAGAAGATGACACTTCAAAACAACCATTTTAAAAATTTTCGGTCAGCTCACCAGACACCCACTTACCAAGTTTTTTCACCTTTCCAATATGCTTCAAGTGCTGAACGACTGCAGAATGGTCGATGTTGAGTTTTTCAGCAACTTCTCGTGCAGTTGTAAGAGCATCAGCTTTGATGACACTTTCAGTTGTTCGTTGTCAACTTCCGATGGCCGGCCACTGCACTCCTCATCTTCAAGGCCGTTGTCTCCTTTGCACATCTTCTTGAACCACTGCTGCTGCTGCTGCTAAGTCGCTTCAGTCGTGTCCGACTCTGTGCGACCCCATAGACGGCAGCCCACCAGGCTCCCCCGTCCCTGGGATTCTCCAGGCAAGAACACTGGAGTGCGTTGCCATTTCCTTCTCCAATGCATGAAAGTGAAAAGTGAAAGTGAAGTTGCTCAGTCATGTCCGACTCTTCGCGACCCCATGGACTGCAGCCCACCAGGCTCCTCTGCTCATGGGATTTTCCACTACTGCATTGTAATTTTATTAGCAGTTCCTGGGCCAAATGCATTGTTGATGTTGTGAGTTGTCTCTCTTGCTTTAATGACCCATTTTAAATGCAAATAAGAAAATAGCTCAAATTTTCTTTTTTTCTAACATCACTTCTATGGTCTATAATAAATATAAACAGCAAGTAATAAATCATTAGCAAAAAACATAAAGCAAGAAACGTACATGAAAATGATGTGGAACATAGCCACATTTAAGAATGTATTCCTATATCAAATGGCAAAGTTCAGCAATACAAAGCCACAGTTACTTTTGTACCAACCTAACGCAGGGGACTACTACTCAGTCATAAAAATTAACAAAACAACTCCACTGGCAGCAACATGGATGCAACTGGATAAGTGAAGTAAGTCAGAAAGAAAGATAAATACCATATGATATCACTTATACGTGGAATCTAAAATATAACATGAGCCCATCATGAAACCGAGACAGAATCACAGACACAGAAAACAGACTGGTGGTCGCCAAGCGGGAGAGAGTGGGAGGAGGGTGGAGTTTTTGGGGTTTCAGATGCACACTTCTGTTTATAGAATGTATAAATAAGGTCCTACTGCGTAGCACAGGGAACTATATTCAATATCCTGTGATAAAGCATAACGAAAAGAATATGAAAAAGAATGTGCGTGTGTGTATATATATATGTCTGAGTCATTTTGCTGTAGAACAATAATTAACACGTTACAAATGAACTATACTTCAGTTAAACATAAATAATAGTGAACTCTTGCAAAATTGGTAGGAACAATTTATAAAAAATTAATTATAGGGGACTTCCCTGGTGGTCCAGTGACTAAGACTGCACTCCCAATGCAGGGGGCCGAGGTTCAACCCCTGGTCAGGGAACTAGATCCCACATGCGTCAACTAAAGATCCTGCATGCCACAGCTAAGACTCCTGTGCGGCCAAATAAATAAAAAATATTTTCTAAAAATTTAATCATATTTCTTTGTAGGAATAAATATATAGACAGTGACATTTTGAAGAAGAATCCCCCTCCTCCCAAAAAAAGGAGAGGAGGAAGGGAAGTACTGTTAACAAAGCCTCACAAATAGGAATAGAAAGATTCACAGTACTTTTATTGGAAAAATCATTAAACTTTATTGATAATTTCACTGGGTAAAGAATGCCAGGTTGATGGGTTTTTGGTTTTGGAGTTTTTTCCCATTCAGTTTACAGATGTTCTCCATATGGAATGCTACATTTTACTTGTTTCTAAGTTTGTTCTATTAAGCAATGTCCCAGTAAAGTTTCTTGTGCAGATTAATCAGTTTCCCTAAATATATAGGTAGAGGTGGCATTGTTTGGCCATAGAGTAAATGAACAATATGTTTTAGACATATTGTTCTCTGAGGTAGCTGTGCACGCCCACCAGCACATTCCCAGCATTTCCTGTTGTCTTTGGTTGCTCTTCATTATGAAATTTTTGATTGATTTTGTGAACTTATTGATTTTGCTACCAAGTGAGCAATGAAAACACTTTTAAATAAAATTCTAAAATCCAAACAAAAAACAGCAAAGAACCAGGAGGGAAAGATGGAAGGAAGGGGTAGTTAGGAAGTTTGGGATCAACTTGTACACACTTCTGTATTTAGAACGGATAGCAAACAAGGACCTGCTTTGTAGCACAGGGAACTCACACTCTGCTCAGTGTTATGTGGCAGCCTGGATAGGACGGGAGTTTGAGGGAGAATGGACACATGTATATGTATGGCTGTGTCTCTTTGCTGTCTACCTGAATCTATCCCCTTGTTAATCTTCTTTACTCCAATATAAAATAAAAAGTTTATTAAAAAAAAAAAACAGCAAAGAAAAAGATAAAAGGTGAGTTTAATTCAAACCTCAATTATGTGGGGTTTGTCCACTTTTTGACTAACTAAAACTAGTCAACTAGGAAACAGTGGAAAAGTGGAAACTGTTTAGAAAATGACTGTTTAGGGAGCCAACTCAGGCTGAAGTCTTTGAAATTGTGTGGCAAATGAGGCCAACCCCAAACATAAGCAGTGTGAAGCTTGTTCACTAGCCAGCCAGCCAGGAAGGAAGGCCCGTGTAGTACCAGAGACTCTGTGGTACCTGGAGAGACCCCATCTCTCAGCATGCCGGGCAGCCTCTGGGTGTGTGGCCATACCTATTCATTCTCGGTTATTTCAGGAAAATTGAGCAAGAAAACCAGTGAAGGAACAACTCCTCTCTCAAGCATCATTTTGCCAGAATTATATACTATTTGTATGCCCTCCTTGTTTTATTGTTTGTTTTCTCAAAAAAACATAATTATTTAAGTGTGAAATAAGATTTGTTTTAGCCTTAGGATTTGAGAGAGGGGCAATTATAACTATGTTAAAAAAAAAAAAAAAGAGCTGTCTTAAATTCTTTCTGAAAGGAGTAGAGTATTTGTTTTTGCTGTTCAGTTGCTCAGTTGTGTTCGACTCTTTGCCACCCCATGAGCTGTTAGCACACCAGGTTTCTGGAGTTTGCTCAGACTCATGTCTGTTGATGCCGTCCAACCATCTCATCCTCTGTCATCCCCTTCTCTTCCTGCCTTCAGTCTTTCCCAGCATCAGGGTCTTTTCCAATGAGTTGACTCTTCATTCGCATCAGGTGGCCAAAGTATTGGAGCTTTAGCATCAATCCTTCCAGTGAATATTCAGGACTGATTTCCTTTAAGTATATTTATATACATAGACAGAGACATGAACAAAAATTGTGAGCAGAAAAAGGGATGAGATCATTACCATCAGAGGAGTATGTCCACAGCCAGGCCCTCTCTGCTGCCCTGCAGGAACTCCCCACCAGCTCCCCCAGGGGCTGCCTGAGGCTGTTTCCACAGAGGCCTCCAAAGGACCCACCTGGGCTGCCTGGCAGTGGCTACCTCATTTAACCTCACTGTATTATTGGATGCAAGCTGGTGATATTTTTGTCCATCAGCCAGTTGCAGAAAGAAGAAGAGAAAGAAAATGCTGAGATGGAAGAGTTGATGGAAAAGCTGGCAGCCCTGCAAGTGCAGAAAAAGAGCCTGCTCTTAGAGAAGAAAAATCTGACGGCTGAAAACAAGACACTGGAAGCTGAACTCGAAAAGGCACAGAGAGTAAACAGGTGGGTTTTTTTTTTCTCTTAAACTGTTTTTCTTTTTTTAATAGTTAAAAAAAGACCATTGAATATTCTATTTCATATTCTTTATCTTTTCTTTTTCTCATATTGGCAATGAAATGGAAAGGGATAAATGAGATGATTAAATATCAAAATATAAAATATGACCAACGTTATAATGATGACCCTAAAGAATCTGAAATTTCTTGAAGTTCTTTACTAAGTGTTTCCCAAAAGTCTAATCCAGGGATTACTGGATTTCTTTTTCAAATACCTTTTAAAGAACACAAGCCAAAAAATTAATATAATATTAGCCTGTTAACTTGTGTTAAACGTTTGTGTTGTCTTGAAGTCAATAGTTAATGCTTCCTTTAAAATTAAATTCAGGTACCTATTCTCACTTTGAAACTTCATGGAAGATTGAGGTTGATGAAGAATACACTTAAATGCTCACATACTTGCTATTTTTATAATACAGGTATTCACTGTGCCCCGGCCATGCAGGCTAATACATTTTTTTATTCCACCATTTGGGGGGAACTCTCTAGGAGATCTCAAAAGAAAATTGATGTCCTCAAAAAGCAGGTGGAAAAAGCCATGGAGAATGAAATGTCTGCTCACCAGTACCTGGCAACTCTTGTTGGCCTGGCTGAGAACGTAACCCAGGAGCGTGACAACCTTGTGTTTTTGGTAAGTTTCCTCACACGCACCACAGCTGAGAACCTGGCACAGTCAAGTAAATAAATACTTTAAAAATCAGGTTTAAAAGAAAAGAATTCTATCTGTGTTCAATAGAATTCATCCCAGTGACACAGTTTAAAGGGGCACCAAGAGACAGCTGAAACAGGAGTACTCAGCCCTACTTGACCCTGTCCTAGGCCTTGTGAGAGCCCCTTATATCTTACTTCATTGATACTGGCATCTTCATTTCTAATCCTACCTTTAGGATGGGTTTTCCATGTGACTTGTGGCAAGTTTTATTACCTGGATCTTAGTTTAACTGTTTAGAAAATCAGTTGACACTATTATATTACCTTAGAAGGAATGCTTACCTTTACTTAATTTTTTTTTTTTTTTTTTACCATTTGAAACAGGTAATTTATAATACATAGAAGTTTATGTCCCATCTGGGTGTTAATCTAAGTCATTCCACTTGAGTGACATCCCTCTTGGATCTCCTGCCTGTCACATTTGGTTTGGAGAATGGCATTGTGGCTCCATCTTGTTATCCTTAATTTTGTTAATTACTCAAATAGTCAAGTGAGAAGTTTATTTGCTGTTGGGGTCCTTTAATGAACTGAAACGTGGTGGTCCGGAGTCGACGATAAGAAAATGAAAGAGAGAGCCAGAGGGAGGGGGAGAGAGAGAGATGAAAGACATGGGGACCCAAGCTCTGATGGAGCAAAGGTGCTTTAATGATCTTTCTGTGAGTATATATAGGCTGTTGTATAAGAAATTTCTTTCGACAGTGATAAAGATCAGCAAACCAAATGTACAGCAACCGTTACCAAGGGAACAAGGGATTAATAATGGTCACAAGGTCAGGAGACAATCCATATCTCAAGAAAGAGGATTGAGGCTAAGCAGTTTTGTCTTTACTGAAGGAGATTTAAGCCTGTCTCATATCATGACCTCAGTCCTGGGAGCGGCTTGCCGCTCCACTGGTTTCTGACAACAGAAACTAATAAGGAACAGAGGATTTATGAGAAACAGCACGTAGGACCAATACAATATTGTAAAGTTAAATAAAATAAAATAAAAAAAAAAAAAAAGAAACAGCACATAGGAATCCTCCTGTTGAACATTCCCTGATAACGTGCATCTTGGCACCTACTCCTTGGATGTAATGAAAGGAATGGTATATTTCCTGAGAATAGAAAAGGCGCTGAAAGTTTACATTCCCCTTGTTTGAGGGATTTGGATTTGCCATTGGGTGCAGGAGGGGTGCCCAGTGTGCCATTCTTGGCTCTTCCCCCCTCAGCTATTGGTCCAAGTTCTCCCAACAGCCCTCATACAGGGGTTAGGAATCTGGAGATGGGAAGTGGCAGAATGGTAATACTCTTTGTAATAATGCTCTTAGCAGAAGAATGTTTTAATATTTTAAGTTTTCTATTAAACTAAGACCCCTTTGTTGTTTTTCTTCTTGCTTTGCCCCATAGGCTAAATGTTTAGAAAGTGAAAACCATGGAGTTCTCAACAGAATGACAGAAGACAGTATTCGCTTGGGGAGGTTGAAAGAGAAAATGAAGGTACGCAGACATTTAGCCAGTTTCATATGGAAACTGGCTACCTGGAGTCAGATTTCTATGTTTCAGAAAATGACCCATTTTGCATACATGTATCACTAATCGTCCACAGAGTAAAGCAGTTTTGATTTCTCTGGCAGAAACAGTAATTCTTAAAAGTTTTTATTCATAAACTTTAAAAAATTTTTATACTTTTACTACCGTATAACATTTCAGTGAATATCCTCTTATACAACTAACTTTATTTAAAAATCTGCTCAGTGGTTTCCTTTGTAAAGGAATTGGATTTTAGGATCTCATGGGATGAACATTTGGACTTCTAAAATCAATTTGTGCATATTTTTCAGCAACTCAGGTGCTAACAGCATAATGGCTGTAGTTTGGGAGTTTACCATCATCTAGACTCACGAAGTAATCTGACTAATAATGGAATCTGTACCATTTCTCATTAGAACCTAATCCACCAGCTCAATTTATTTTCCACCATTGCTGTTACAATAATCTGCTCTGGCTATCTGTTTTCAATAGTACCAGCATCCCTCAAGTATCTCTACATCCTTAATACAAGCCCCACCTTTGCCCCTGACCTCTCCACCATCCCACACTGGTCCACCATGCCCCTGAGTACTGATGTTTCAGAACCAGTAAATCCTCTGCATCTTCAGCTCTCCTCCAGCATTTTCTTGATCTGGTTTTTTTTTTTTTTTAACTTTTTATTTTGTGTTGGGATATAGCCAATTAATAATGTTGTGATAGTTTCAGGTGAACAGTGAAGGGACTCAGCCACACGTATACATGTATCCATTCTCCCCCAAACTCCCCTCCCACCCTGGCGGCCACATAACACTGAGCAGAGTTCCATGTGTTTGCTATACAGTACGTCCTTACTGGTTATCCATCTCAAGTCTAGCGGTGTGTCCAGGCAACCGTGGATTCGTCTCTTAAGTCTGTGAGTCTCTTTCTGTTTTGTAAGTTAATTTGTATCATTTCTTTTTTAGATTGCTCATACAAGGCATGTCATATGATATTTCTCCTTCTCTGTCTGACTTACTTCATATGATACTCTCTAGGTCATGCAAATGCCATTATTTCATTCTGAGTAATATTCTATTGTATATATGCACCACATCTTCTTTATCCACTCCTCTGTCGATGGACATTTAGGTTGCTTCCGTATCTTGGCTGTTGTAAACAGTGCTGCAATGAACACTGGGATGCATATATCCTTCTGGGTCATGTTTTGGGTCTCCAGATATGGGCCCAGGACTGGGATTGCAGGGTCACATGGTAGCTCTGATTTTAGTTTTTTAAGGAACCTCCATACTCTTCTCCATAGTGGCTGTACCAATTTACATTCCCACCAACAGTGCAGGAGGGTTCCATTCTCTCCACACCCTCCCCAGCATTTGTTGTTTGTGGATTTTTTGATGATAGCCATTCTGGTTGGTGTGAGGTGATATTTCATTTTAGTTTTGACTTGCATTTCTCTAATGATTAGCAGTGTTCAACATCTTTTCATGTGCTTCTTGGCCATCTGTATGCCTTCCTTGGAGAAATGTCTATTTAGGTCTTCCGGCCATTTGTTGGTTGGGTTATCTGTTTTGATGCTGTTAAGCATCATGAGCTGTTTGTAGATTTTGGAGACTAATCCCTTGGTGGTCACATCATTTGTGAATATTTTCTCCCAGTCTGTGGGTTCTTTCTTCATTTTATTGTTTCCTTTGCTTTGCAAAAGCTTTTGAGTGAAAGTGGGTCCCATTTATTTTTTTATTTCCATAATTCTAGGAGATGGATTGAAAAAGACATTGCTGCGACTTATGTAAACTTTCCTGACATAAATGAATAAGTGAATCTATGTCTTGAAAGGAAAACTGACCCAGGATGGACCTAGAAAATTGACCTGTGACTTTAAGATAAAGAAAAATTACCTTGGGAAATTCCCTGGTGGCCTAGTGGTTAGGACTGCATTTCCACTTCAGGGGGCTCGGGTTCAATCCCTGCTTGGAAAAGTAAGATCCAAAGCTGCTCGAGGTGACCAAAAAAAAGAAGAAGAAGGAGAAAAAATACCTTAGACACCCAGGCAAAAGATCAAGACATAAAGAAAGAAAGTCATGTTGACTTCATACTTCTCAACAGCAGCACTGTATGCCAGAGAGCAGTGGAATTCTATCTATGAATACTTAAGGATATTACGCTCAACCAGGCTGCTCACAGATAGTTTTGACCATGTAAGAATTCTGGGAACCTTTTTTTTTTCTCATAAACCTTTCCTAAGGGTCAATCAACTTGAGTTCATTCAAGAAATAATTGGGCAAATTTCAGAAAAGTACTGCTTATGAGCAAAGAATATATTTAACTGTAAACTAAGACTTTTAGAAAGCAGACATAAGGCTCATGCAATAAAATGTAGACATAATACAACCCTGACAATGTAGAAATAATACAAGCAAGGAAAAAGTGATAGGTGAATGGGGAAGGAAGATAGAATGAACTTGCTGATTGCTTTATCTATAATAACTAAGAGGTCAAACGATATGGTTTAAAGATGAAAAATCAAGCACTTCCCGGAGGTCCAGTGGTTAAGAATCGGCCTGCCAGTGCAGGGACACGAGTTCCATCCCTGGTCCCGGAAGACCCCACGTGCTACAGGGCGACTGAGCCAGGCTGCAAGCACTGAGCCCACGCGCTGGGGCCCTCGTGCCACAGCCAGAGAAGCCCCCACAGTGAGAGGCCTGAGCACCGGAACTAGAGAGTCGCACCCACCTGCCACGACTGGAGAAAGCCCACATGCAGCAGTGAAGACTCAGCACAGCCACCAATAAATAAATAGCATGAATGGACCTAGAGATTGTCATACTGAGTGAAGCAAGTCAGACAGAGAACGATAAATATCCTATGACATCCCTCATATGTGGAATCTAAAAAGAAATGATACAAATGTACTTACAAAACAGAGACTCACAGGCTTAGAGAACAAACTTGCCTGTACACACTGCTATATTTAAATTGGATAACCAAAAAGGACCTGCTGTGTAACACAGGGAAGTCTGCTCAATGTTATGTGGCAGCCTGGATGGTAGTGAAATTTGGGGGAGAATGGATACATGTATATGTATGGCTGAGGCCCTTCTGCTGTTCACCTGAAATTATCACAGCATTGTCAATAGGCTATACCCCAATACAAAATAAAAAGTTTTAAAAATAAATAGCATGAGGAGAATAATAAAAAAATAAATAAAAGTAGAAAATAATGTCTTTACAGAAATAAAGATAAAAATCAAGTAGGAAGAACTTAGCATATTTAAATAGGGGAAGAGTGAAGAAAAAATTGTTCAGAGCCAACATTATGTTACTTTGAATAAGTGAGAGGATTAAGGACATGTAATATACAGACATAAAGATGAAAGTAACTACGAGAATCTAAAGAGGTTCATACCTAAATAGCAAAATACGACAGCAGAGAAGAGCAGAGAAAATAGACTACATTAAAGTCTTAAAAATGTGTGTAGATAAAACAATAAAACAAAATAAAATTAAGACCAAATAAATCTGCCATATAAGAAAATATAATGAGCTTACTGCTGCTACTGCTAAGTCGCCTCAGTCGTGTCCGACTCTGTGCGACCCCACAGACAGAAGCCCACCAGGCTCCCCTGTCCCTGGGATTCTCCAGGCAAGAACACTGGAGTGGGTTGCCATTTCCTTCTCCAACGTATGAAGTGAAAAGCGAAAGTGAAGTCGCTCAGTCGTGTTCGACTCTTAGCGACCCCATGGACTGGAGCCTACCAGGCTCTTCCGTCCATGGGATTTTCCAGGCAAAAGTACTGGGGTGGGGTGCCATTAATTTACCTATTAAAAGAAAGTAAGCGAAACACTATTTACATGCTAGAACCAAGAGACCAGAAGGAACAGTACTTCAGAAAGATTAAAAATAAAAGGATAAGTGAAGATAATACAGATTGATGCACACAAGGAGAAAGCCAAGCTGTGATCTTTACATCTGCTAAGAGAAAATTTGGGCCAAAGCATTAAATGAAACCAAACAAAGGGGAAAAAAAAGGGCAGGGGGAGGTCTTAATAATACTAAAGACTATAATTAAAAATAGTAGTTATTGGGACTTCCCTGCTGTTCAGTAGAAAAGACTTCCCCTTCCAATGAAGGGGATTTGAGTTCAATTCCTGGTTGGAAAGCTAAGATCTTACGTGCTTTAGGGCTGAAAAACCAAACAGAAGCTATATTGTAACAAATGAAATAAAAGACTTTAAAAATCAGATCAGATCAGATCAGTCGCTCAGTCATGTCCGACTCTTTGCGACCCCATGAATTGCAGCACGCCAGGCCTCCCTGTCCATCACCAACTCCCTGAGGTCACTCAGACTCACATCCATCGAGTCAGTGATGCCATCCAGCCATCTCATCCTCTGTTGTCCCCTTCTCCTCTTGCCCTCAATCCCTCCCAGCATCAGGGTCTTCTCCAATGAGTCAACTCTTCGCATGAGGTGGCCAAAGTACTGGACTTTCAGCTTCAGCATCATTCCTTCCAAAGATCCCAGGGCTGATCTCCTTCAGAATGAACTGGTTGGATCTCCTTGCAGTCCAAGGGACTCTCAAGAGTCTTCTCCAACACCACAGTTCAAAAGCATCAATTCTTCGGCGCTCAGCCTTCTTCACAGTCCAGCTCTCACATCCATACATGACCACAGGAAAGACCATAGCCTTGACTAGGCGAACCTTTGTTGGCAAAGTAATGTCTCTGGTTTTAAAAATGGTCCCCATCAAAAAAATTTTAAAAATAATAGTTATGAATGTTTCTGTACTAAATAATACCAAAACTTATAAACTACAGGAGATACAAGGGGAAATGAAAGCTTAGTGAAAGGAAAGTTCCTCCGTTCTTTTCGACTTCTTAGGGCCCCCCGGGCCCCCCATCCAGGGGTTTTTCCAGGCAAGAGTAGGGGGGGGGGGCCCTTTCCTTTTCCCCATCCACTATACCCCCCCCAAAAAAAAAAAAAAAAAAAAAAAAAAAAAAAAAAACCCCCCCAAATTTTAAAAATCATCTTGTTCTTTTTGAAAAAAAAAAAAAATAAAAATCTTTTTTTTGGAAAAAATTTTTTTTATTATAATTTTAAATTAAAATTTTTTTTTTTTATTTTTTTAAAAAATAAAAAAAATAAAATCCTTCACTACCAATTATTCATTTTTTTTATAAAAAAAAAAATATATATTTTTTATTTTTTTATTTTTCAACCAAAAAAAAAAAATTTTTTTTTTTTTTTTTTTTTTATTTTTTTTTATTTCTTTTTTTTTTTTTTTTTTTTTTTTTTTTTTTTTTTTTTTTATTATTCTCACCCCCTCCTCTTTCTTTTTTTTTTTTTTTTTTTTTTTTTTTTTTTTTTTTTTTTTTTTTTTTTTTTTTCTTCTTGATGTTCCTTGGGATTGACTCCCCGAGTTGCCAAATAAACCCAAAACATTGAATTCAGTGTGTAAGCAGAAACTAAATCCACTTTTGCCTGTTCAAGTGGGTCCAACTTCTGCAACAACTCATTTCTAGAAACAGACATCATGGTCTTCAGCATTTCATCCACAGCACCAATGGAATTCTCAAATGTTGATAAATATTCATAAATTTCTACTGGATAGTCTTCATTAATTCCTTCACCTGCCATTATGATCAACTCGCGGGCCTTCCACATCTCCCTTCCGGAATGCTTTTTGGGGTTTTTTTCCCATTTTTCTTTGTCCAAGAGAAAAATGTTTTTTTTGTAAAAAAAAAATTTTTTTTTTAAAATTTTTTATATTGTTTTTTTTTTTTTTTGCTTTTTCTCTATCTTCTTTTTCTTTGTCTCCCTTCCCTCCCCTATCTTTTTTTGTCTGTCTTTTTTTTCTCTTTTGTGTTCTCTAGGCAATAGTGGGGGGGTGTGGGTTCCCTTCCCCCCCTCCTCCTCATCCTCCCGCCCCACCCATCAACCCCCCCTCTCTTCCCCCTGCTTTTTTTTCATTGGAACCACCTGGGAAGCCTGTATATATCTATGTCATACATAACATATATCTATACAGAACTATATATATATACAGAACATATATCTATACAGAACATATATATATATATATACACAGAATATATATATATATACACAGAACATATATCTACATAGACATAGATATATACAGAACAGTCACAAAAATTGATTATAGATTGGCTACCAAAAAACAGTTTCAGTAAGCTTCCAAAGTAGAAATAAGATAGATATCTGTTGACCAAAAAAATGAATACCAGAAATTAATAAAATGAGAGTGAAAAATATTCTTTCACCTGGACATGTAAAAACTGCAGTGAACGAATGACTCTTGGATCAGAGAAGATGTATAAATTGAATGTCATGATTTCTTTTTTAATTTTGTTATTGGAGTGTAGTTGATTTACAGTGTTATGGTAGTTTCAGGTATATACCAAAGTGAGTCCGTTATATATATATATACCCCCTCTTTTTTAGATTCTTTTCCCATATCGGTCATTACTGAGTATTAAATAGAGTTCCCTGTACTATATACAGTAGGTTCTTTTTTTTTTTAAGTTATTTTTTAATTGAAGGATAATTGCTTTACAGAATTTTGTTGTTTTCTGCCAGATTTCAACATGAATCAGCCACAGGTGTACATATGTCCCCTCCCTCTTGAACCTCCCTCCCAGCTCCCTCCCCACCCCACCCTTCTAGATTGTCACAGAGCCCCTGTTTGAGTTTCCTGAGTCATACGATAGTAGATTCTTGGATGTCATAATTTCTAATGACAACTGAATCTTTTGTGAATCTAACTACCAAATTAAATCTTTGTAATTGAACTACAAAGTTAAAATCTATGTGACAGCAGTTTTGGAAATGCTCAGTGGAAAATCTATTAACCTTAAATACTAAACAGTAAATATGTAAGAAGGAAAATACGTGAATCAGGCTTTTATCTCAGTCATCTGTTTACCAATAGAGTGTGACAGTCCTTGCCAGGTCTTTCTGTTTTAATTTTTATTTGTAGCATGTAAAAAACTAGGCATGGTACAAGTCAGAAATTCTTTTTAATAGACTTGAAATTCTTTTATTACTTTGTGATGACTTTTGTGATCCAACTTGCCCTCCGAGATGAGACCTGTCCAGGGGTTACTCAGTTCAGGGGCTCTGATAGGCCTAGGAGTGGGGAAGGAGCACATCCACAAAGCCAGCCCCTGGGCCCCAGGCAGCATCCCCTCATGGAGTCCATCCTCGTCCCCAGGGGTACAAGAAGCGGATGGCACTGAAGCTGGATGACATGAATCACCATCTGACAGAGCAGCAGGAAGACTTTGCCAGCAAGTCAGCTCAGTACCAGCAGGAGATGAGGCACCTCCATCGGATGCTCCTGGACAAGCAGGATGTCCTGGACAAGGCGCTGCAGCAGAAAAGGTCTGGCTGCCCCAGCCTGCGGGTGATGTTTGTGGTTTTTGAATGTTTTGTAAGATTTTTCCAGTAACATGCTCTGGACCTGTTTTTTGTTCATTTGATTGCTTATTTTTGTTTTTACATTTTAGTTTTATCTGATTTTAATGTTGGTCTTGATATTTTAAAATATTTTTTTATTTTTGGCTGCACTGGGTCTTGGCTGCAGTGCATGGGCTTCTCGCCCTTATTATGGAGCACAGGCTTTAGGGCTCAGCAGCTGTGGCACACAGGCCTAGCTGCCTTGCAGCAGGTAGAATCTTTCCAGACCAGGGATCAAACCTGTGTGTCTCCTTCACTGACAGGTGGAATCTTAACCACTGAACCATTAGGGAAATCCTGACCTTGTTTTTTATTTGCTCCTCCATTCTCTCTTTTTTTTATTTCTTTTAAAAGATTTCCCCTAGCAATTGACATATAACCTTGTATAAGTTTAAGGTATACTGTGTGATGGTTTGATTTACATATATATTGTAAAATAATTATCATAATAAGGTTAACATAGCTTTCACTTCACATAATTACCATTTTTTGTGGTGGTGGTGGTGAGAACACTTAAGATCTACCCTCAGCAACTTTCAGACATACACAACTGTTAGCTGTCGTCTCCATGCTGTACATTAGATCCCAAGTCTTCATTTTCTTTTCTCTCTCCCTTAAAAATTCTTGCTGTTTGAATACTGGACTTCCTAAATCAATCCCGGACTCTCATTGTCCTCCCCCTCTCCTCCTCTTTTCCATCTCTTTAATATTTTTATTTTATTTCATCTTCTTGGGAGACTTTAAATTTTTTCGATTAAATATTTTATTTCTGCTATTACATTCTCATTTCTGAGAACCTTAAAGTTTCAGATTCTTCCCTATTTGTAAGATCACAGTCAGAAGATTATGGGTATATCGTGTTCGCTGTGGCTCCCCATGTGACGGAGCAGGTATTGCCAGTGTGTTGAAAACCAGCCCTGGGAAGTAGCACATGTTTTGTGAAGGTGAGCATGGCGGTCCCCTCAAGTAGTCTGGGTCCACATTTAAGTTGGCCTTTTCAGAATGGCTGTGTTATCTTTGACAGACTAGAACATAAACTGATGCATGGAGAGAAAACATGACATTCAGACGTGATTTTCTTCAAGTTATGATAGAATCTGTGTATTAGAGAGATACCAAGCAGAATGCAGACAGCTGTTTATTTTCTGTCAGCCAGATGCTTTTTAATGCCAGGCAGAGTAAACTGTTATCTAACAGGTTTTCTATAGTCACAGAAGTTCTTACCACCATGAACGGTCATTTTGTAAAAGTTGGAATAATACCACGTTTCTTGCCAGACAAGTGGTTTAGAATTGCATTAATAAAATGGAACTTTGTTTTATACTTTTTCCCTTATTCTATTTTTTTGCCCTTTAATGGTTCAAAAATTAGACATTATATTTTTATTCTTTTAGTGGTTTCCTTTGAAATTTCACTATGGTTACTTAACATTAAAAAAATATAAAATTAGATCAGCGCCTCTGCATTTCTACCACCAAATGCAAGATCTAACGCTCTAATCTAATTATTTCCCCACTCAGTGTATATGCTGTTTTTGTCTATTGTCATTCTATGTAAGTACAGATATATGAAGGTGAAAAGAAAAGATCTATTTCACATCATCATTTTACCCCCCAGAAACTACGTATTCCTGGTTTTAGTAGAGCTGTTTATTTAGGTTCAGCCACAGTGTAGCACTTTCTTTGCTTATTATTTTCTTTGGCATCTGAGACCCTGTTTCCCAGACTATTTTTCTCCTCCCTAAAGTACATACTTTAGAAATTTCTTTAGTGACAGTAAGCTTCCTTAGTTTTTGTTTATCTGACAGTGTCTGCATTTTGGCTGCATCCTTATGAGCTGATGTTTGCTGGAAGCTGGATTCTACCTCAACAGTCTTTTTCTCTCACCACATTTCACTGTCTCCTCTGTTTCATTATTACTGCTGAGAAGTCTTTTTTGTCAGTTTTAAAACTAGATGATCCATCATATCTGTTGCCTCTTTTAAGATTTCCTCTTGACTCTTACAGCCTGCAGCTCCACTGTGCTGAGTTTTTAGAACATTTATTTATTTGTACGGCTGCACCGAGTCCTAGTTGGGGCATGCAGGGTCTTCGATCTTCGTTGTGGCGTGCAGGGTCCAGTTCCCTGCCCAGGGATCAAACCTGGGGCCCCTGCACCAGGAACACAGAGTCTGAGCCAGTGCACCACCAGTGAGGTCCCCTCCGTTCTGTTTAACTATGAGTTTGTTTTACTCAGCCACTTGGTCTAAGTTATTCCCTTTATCTGTGATTTTGTGCCTTTCATTACTTCTTAAAATTTTTCATTTGTTATCTCTTGAAATAAGTCTTTTCCCCTTATTGTGTCTAGATTTCCTTCTGGAACTCAGATTAAATGTATGTTATACCTCCTTACTGAATCTTCCATGTGTCTTATCTCTTACACTTTCTATCTCCTGGGGGGTTTTTTGGGGGGTCTACACTCTGCATAATTCTCCTCAATATTTCTATTTACTAGTTTTTTCTTCAGTTTTGTTCAGTGTATGTTTAACCCAGACATTGAGATTTTTTATTTCAAAAACTGTATATTTCAATTTCAGAAGTCCTATTTGGTTCCTTTGAAAATCTCCCTAGTGATTTTTAAAATAAATTCTTGATCTTTGCTTATTTTTAGTACATCTTTTATTTCCTTTAACATTTTATTCATAGTTAGTTTATATTCTGTGCCACCTTCTTTATCTGGAATTTGGGGGTCTTGTTGACTCTTGCCCTTAGCGGCTTATTCCGTTCTATGCACTGTAACTTTTTTACTATGAACCCATAAATGGTTGAATTTACTCTGTGGAGTCCTGGGGATCTGGATTGAGGACGTTTTTCTCCAGAAAAGGTTTGCATTTGCTTCTCTTGGTGCCAGAGACTACTTTCTAACCTGTAGTCACTTTAATTTTATTATTAACTTAAGAAAAAAATCTACTGTAGTGCTTTTTTTTTTTTTTTTTAATACAAAAAGATTTTTAAAATATTCACAGGGAATTCCCTGGCGGTCTGATGGTTAGGACTTCGTGCATTCACTGTGGCTTCAGTCCCTACTTGTGGAACTAAGATCCTGCAAGCTATGCAGCTCAGCAAAAAAAAAAAAAATTCTCAATGCCATTATTACATTTATAATTAATGTTTAACTTTCTAACATATATTTTTCTGCTTGCTCAATATTCCACTTCATTACTTCTGCCTCTGGTTGTGTCTAATGTACTTTTAACTCTTCCATTGAGTTTTTTCCCTGATTGCCTCAAAAATGCCTTTTTACTTTTGGTTCACTCTAGTCAGGGCCTGGGGATGCTTTACAGTGGGGAACAATGTAGATTCAAACCCCATGTTCATTTGAGAACAAATCAGCGACTACAGCCCCCAAGGAGCCTCTCAGAGCAGCTTTCTTTTGAAGACTGGCAGATTTTTCCACCCAAGCATCCTTCCTTTGAGGGTTCTTCACCTATCTCCACTTACCTGCATGATTCTGGGATACACAGTTGTGTGTCACTAGGAAGAAGAGGAGAGGGACGTGGATGTGAGTCTGCCCTGGGATTTTCTGTTGCACCCAGTTTGCATGGGCCTGAGATAGTCTCCTTTCTCTGGAAGTCTGGGTTTCTACAGAGCGTGGGCTTCTGTCCTCAAAGCAATGCCAGCATTTTGTTTGCCTGCCTCTGCTTCGGTTTAGTCTTCATATTTTTTTTCTGCCCTTAGAAATTTCCTTCTCACTTTGTTTTGAGTTTAGCTGTAAATTATCATGATGTTGCAAACATTTGGGTGTTTTGTCCAAAAACAGAAGCCTGGGGATTTTTATACATAGTTTAATTAAATAGTACCCAGCACTCAGCATCATGGGCTTTGGAAGGAAGCAACAGTTCACAAGGAAAATGACACTGAATGAGTGGGCGTGTCACTGGCCCCCCTGAATCTTGGTCCCCTCCTCTTTTTATTTTTTTGTTTGTTGTTTGGCTGTGCATGTGAGATCTTAGTTCCCCAACCAGGAGTCAAACCCATGCCCCCTGCACTGGAAGTTGGTGTCCTCCTGTCTAGACAACAGTTCTAAGTCCACCCGGGAACCCAGTTTCTAGCATTTTGC
The DNA here is from genome assembly GCA_935064755.1 of Tragelaphus eurycerus. Classification (NCBI taxonomy): domain Eukaryota; kingdom Metazoa; phylum Chordata; class Mammalia; order Artiodactyla; family Bovidae; genus Tragelaphus; species Tragelaphus eurycerus. Next base: position 14,384,718 of record CAKXYN010000020.1, read on the forward strand.
ATAGCCAACTGGCAGTGTCCATGAAGGAGCTGCCTTCCCAGCCATGCTGTCCTGCCCAAGGCCTGCTCCTCCTCCAAGGCCGAGGCTTGCTTTTCCCTCCCCATGGGGCTCCTGTGAGGTAGTGGCTGCTGTCTGGTCTGCCCCCTCGGTGGGTTCTCTGAGAACATGCGTGCCCTGCCTGCCCTGTTTCCTCAGCTCCCCAAGCGGGGCCCATCACAGAGCCCTGGCTCAGGATTTTCCTTTTTCAGCGGCCTTGGATCCCTCTGGACACTCGCCCTCCTGGCACGTAATGTGGGCCAGTCTTCACTGTGTCCTGGGCTGTGATCCCCGCTCCCCATAGTCCCCTCCTTGCCCCCTGCCCCACTCTCTGTCTAGGCCCATCAGTGGCTCTGTGGATGGAAGTTTGGCAGGCACCTGAGTGTTGGCCGGGTCATAGTGGGGACAGGCAGAGGGGACATAGAAGAGGCCTGCAAGGCCCATGCTGTGTGGGCGCCACAGCCAGGACACTGCTGTGGGTCAGCCGCTGTAGTTGTTACATGGTATTGTACATTAATACCACAGAGAACAGAGGGTGTGTGCACCGGTGCCCAAATAAAGGAGAAGGCAAAACAGAAGAGAGCTAAGACGTCATTTTCAGCCTGTGCCTTTGTATTTTGTTTGGTTTGCAGAGCACTTCCGGTTTCTTTCAACACTGGGAGTCTCTGCTTCAGAACCCACACACAGTGGGCTCTGTTCTCTGACATTAATCATTCTTCCATTTGGGTTCTTGTGACTTTACAATTCTTGTGGGCTCTATAAGTATTTATTAAATTGTGTTATTTTAAATATTTTCTTTGTATTACTTATTTCTCTCAGAGAAGTGGAAGGCGAGCTGGAGGTTGTGTGGCAGACCACGTCCAAGGAAAACCGGAGGATCCGAGAGCTTCTCCAGGCCACGCTGGAGAGGACGGGCCCCTGGGAGAACACCAGAGCTTCCGAGGACCGCTGCCTGGATGTTATCTCTCAGCAAGACGTGCTGGATGCTGTGACATGAAGCCACCCCCTAGCACCCTCCAGGGCCTGCAGGAGCCCCCGGGCCAGGGCCCCTGGGGGAGGGCACCGCCTTACCCAGGACGGGGAGGGGTGGAGGGAGGGAAGATGCCACCCACCCCCGCAGGTCTCTTCTCCTCAGGGCCGAGGAGAAATAAATGGTCTCAGAAATTTAACCCAGGTTTTTACATTTTTCTCTATTTTAAAAATGTGCTGCTGAGCTGTATTTAGCCAGTATACACCCTCTGACTGTATTGCCACTGAGCTGGACTCCACTGCTCCGCTGAGACCCACTGCTCAGGCTCACAGGTGACCTGGCAAAGCTGGCTGGTCTCCAGGGGAAGGGCAGGCAGGCCTAGCGCTCAGCCTGCCCTCGATGAGTCAGTTTAATTGGCTGAGCCTTGGATGGAAGCAGGAGCGATGAGATCTGTGCGTTCACGCTCAGTGGTATTTTATTATTTGGCAAAAAACGGGCTGGTCTGCATGCCCCATGAAATTGTACAAACTCTATGCTGCCCTCTCCCCGCCAGTCCTCTATCCTCCTGGGAAGGTCATTTTCCTGGGGCCATGTCTCCTCCCTCCTCGTTTGAGAGCCTTGACTTTGGGCACGATGAGGGCAGGGGGGTCCCTACCCCACTGTCACCCCTGAGAAGGGTATGGGGCCGTGCTCCTACCCTGCCCTGTGCCGCCGCCTCAGGTAGATCACCTTGGCCTCTCGGACCGTTCCCAGGACGTCCTGGCGGTGGTGCCATCCGTCTGGGGCTGCTGGTCCCCGGCATGCTGGCCAAAGGCTGCAGAAGATCCTAAACAGTGGATGAGGGTACAGTCCGGTCACATCCTTTTACTGAACCCCTCACAGCCAAGGCCTGTGTGGTTTCGGGGAGGGAGACAGACACCCCCGCCCCTGCAGTTGGCCCCTGGTCCTATATAAATTGCACCTGTGCTCTTTGGTTGCTCAGTGGGAAGTTGAAATAGAAAACCATTGTTCTTTTACACTTAAAGTGAAGTTGCTCAGTCATGTCCAACTCTGCGACCCCATGGACACCAAGCTCCTCTGTCCATGGGATTTTCTAGGCAAGTTACTGGAGTGGGTTGCCATTTCCTTCTCCAGAGAATCTTCCCAATCCAGGGATCGAACCCAGGTCTCCCGCATTGTAGACAGATGTTTTTTAATTGGAGGATGGTTGCTTTACAGTGTTGTGTTGGTTTCTGCTATACAACAAGAAATAGCCATAGTTAAATATATACATACATATGTGTGTATATATCCCCTCTCTCTCGAGCCTCCTGCCCCCTCCCATCCCACCCCTCTAGATCGGCGCAGAGTACGAGGCTGAGCCCCTGGTGCTACACAGCAGCTTCCCACTAGCTATCTGTCTTACCCCTGGTAGTATATGTGTGTCAGAGCTACTCTCTCAATTCATCCCACCCTCCTCTGCCCCAACTGTGTCCACAAGCCCGTTCTCTGTGTCCGCATCTCCATTCCTTCCCTGCAAATAAGTTCATTGATGCGATTTTTCTAGATTCCATATATATGCATTAACATACAATATTTGTTTTTCTTTTTCTGACTTCACTCTGTATAACAGGCTCTATCCTCTCATGTACCCCAGTGTTCATAGCAGTACTGTTTAGCCAGGACATGGAAGCAACCTAGCTGTCCATCGACAGATGAATGGATAAAGATGTGGTACATCTAGACAATGGAACATTACTCAACCACAAAGAAAGAATGAATTTGAGTCAGTTGTAGTGAGGTTCTTTTACATTTTATTCAACTTGTTCAACAGTGTAAAAGAGTTCTAATTTATTTTCAATTTTATAGGTGATAGAAAGACTCACCAGGATTTAAAACCATGTATCATCTCCTAGGAGATGACCTAGTGCATAACCTTGCTTTTATTTCAAGGGGATTTGTGCCAACCATCCAATAATCTGTTGATAGGCTGACAGGCAGCAGTAGCCCCAAGAGCCTCCAGATCAATGCTGAGGTGGATTGTCTGTGGGACAACACTGTTGTCCTGTCACCTAGAGGACCACGTTTGTATCCCTGTCTTCTTCCTGCCTTCAGGGAGAACGTTTTATTCTCTAAATGAATAGTTTTGTATTTCTGCTTTATCACATGTTACAAATATACTTCGCAAGTTCAGTGACCTCTGGACTCATCAGTGTCCAGCAGGGGGGTCGCTCAGGCTCTGCCAGCCTCCCACTGGGTGCCGTAGCAAATGGGCAGGTAAGCTGGAGTCTGGGATGCAAAGGAGGGTGCAAAGCAGGCAAGGTAGTGAAAGAATGCAGCTGAGAGGCAGAGAGCCCAGGCTTGAGCTGGAACACCCCGGCCTTGCAGGATGGACGGGGTCTCAGGAGCGGGAGAGGGGCAGACGGGCTGGGGTTGGAGCCTGGGGTGGCCAGTGAGGCCTGACTCAGCAGGAACTGGTCCCGTTCTCTCTCGGTCCTGGTGAGTCTTTATGGGGCGCTAGAAGGGTCCTGATCAGGTTGAAAATAACCCATGGCCAACAGAAAACATGACCCAGGCACCCAAGAGAGCCCTGCCACCATGGGCACTATTTTCAAGCAGCGCTGGGGAAGTCAGGGCTGAGTGGAGAGGGGGCCGGTCCAGGTGTGGGTGTGGCTGTGAGTTCGGTGTGACAGCAGTGCCCTCCTGTTTCCCAGTGGATCCCGTGCACAGGGGTGATGGGGTCAAAAGTCTCTGCCCTCAACCACTGAGAAGAATGGGGAAGACCCACTCTTTCCCAACAGCTTCCGTCTTTGTAGACCAGCACATCATCTAAGGAGAGGGGCAGATTGTGGGTTTTTAAAATTTTGATGTAAATATATTTCTTCAGCACATGTGCTGTGGGTGCTTACCCATGTGCACTGCTTGTTGAGAACAGCGGCAGTGACAGGAGGACGTCGTTACAGAGTGTGCTAGGTGCTCAGAAGAAAAGCTCCGGGACAGAGCCGAGCCACGGGCTTCCAGACCAGCAGGGTCTCAGACCATCACAGGAAAACTGGTGGTGTGTGTTGGAGCCCGTGGGTATGTGAACTTGCCTTTTCAAACGTAGATTTTATGAAATCTAGATACAGGCCAAGTATTTCTGATGAAAATCTAGTACCTGAATTGAGATATTCTATTATACAACCATATACACAGGATTTTGAAGTCTTACTATGAAAAAAAAATGTAAAATTATCTAATTTTTCTATTGGTTTTATGTCAAGATAATATTTTGTATATATTGGGTTAAATAAAATTTTACTAAAATTGACTTCACCTGGGATTTTTTTTTTTTTAATTTTTATGTATTTTTATTTTCAGCTGTGCTGGGTCTTGGTTGCAGTGTGCAGGCTTCTCTTTGTGGTGGTCTCTCCCCATTGCAGAGCATGGGCTTACTTGCCCTGAGGCATGTGGAATCTTCCCAGACCAGGGATCGAATCTGTGTCCCCTGCATTGGGAGGCTGCTTCTCAACCACTGGGCCACCAGGGAAGTCCTTGTTTGGGTTTTTGTTTGTTTTACTTTTTAAAAAATATGACCGCTGGAAAACTAAGTCCCATTATATTTCTCTTGGACAGTGCTGTCTAGACGTTAATGTGAGAAGCAGAACTAAGCTAGAAGATAATTTGTGACTTCAGGTCAGAGAGAGGAAAGGGAGAGAAGGAGAGAGGTGGGGAGAAAAGCGAAGAGCGGGGGTGAGCCTCAGGCCAGCCCCCAGGGCTCCCAGGCTCACAGGGAGCTGTCCAGGACAGGCCCGCTTGTCCCCCTCCAGCTGGGTGACTGTCACCTCCTTGACTCCTCAGGCAGCTGGGCTTAGTGGGTGGGTGGGTGGGAGTCACCTCCATCCGGAAAGACTCTGTCCCCTCCCAGATACGCTAGACTGGAAGTTCAGGTCACTCTGGGCAACCTTTCTGTCTCTCCAAGGCTTTCCCATCAGCAGTAAAGACTCCTCAGGTGTCTTTCATCCGAACAAGAAACTCCTCCTGGGCCCCACGTTCTCCTGTCTCATGGACAGGGCTGCCCCTGATGCTCTGCTCCGCTCCAGCACAGTTGCTGCCTCAGCTGCTGGAGCACCCCATCTGGCCCCACACGCCCTGGCAGCTCCCAGTGGGCACCACCACTGTCTGTGGACTCAGGGATGCTGAGCTCGCCCTTACGTGCTGGATCCTCAGACCTGTCTCCTCTCGCCCCACGCCCCCCGTGGCTGCATCTGTCCGAGAGTCACACACCCGTGGTTCCCTTCTCAGCCCCGTGAGCTCCAGTCCTGGGAACCCGAGGCATCTTTTGTGTCTCTTTCTCTCCCTCTCTCACACTCATCCTCTCGTTCACTCTCTGTGTCCCACGTGAAACCCTCCACTGTGCCTTTTCCTTCCACTTCCCTCACACATCTAGCTTTCTTTCTCACCTCGGATCTCTGCGCCCTTTTAGGAGAATGTTTCCTGGATAACTTTCCTACGCTGCGACCCTACTACCGTCAACCCCAGTGGTACCCGTGTCAGACAGAACTCAGATGGTGCCCACTTCTCTCTTAGCTGCGAGACAGACAGGGCAGAGGATTTTGGATTTTTCTGCTGTCTAGTCTCCCACCTTACTGAATGCCCAGAATTTACTATGAGGATTTTCCCACTTGGCCCTCGAACCCTGAACCCCATGCCATCTTCTGATTACCCAACTCCAGTTTCTGCAAGCGTTTCTCTTTGCATCTGTCAGCACCCACCCCTCCCTTACTCCAGGCCTTGGCAACCTCCATACTGCTATGGACAGCCTATTTGGCTGGCCACCCCCAAAGGCCCAAATTATGGACGTCACAGATGTTCAGTCTCAAGGAATACACCCCAGCGTAGGGAGACTTATCACAGGACATAAACTCTATAAACAGTGTGTGTGTGTGCATGTGTGTGCATGCACAATCATGTCTGACTCTGTGACCCATGGACTGTAGCCTGCCAGGTTCCTCTGTCCTTGGGATTTTCCAGGCAAGGGATTCCTTCCTAAGTTGAGGCCTGGCAACCAGTCTATACTGGCTCAAAAGTCCTTCTCCAGTGGTGCTGGGTTGGGCACCTTGCGCAGGGTATCAAGGCGGCCACAGAAACATCTGACCATGATTCGATGGGGGAGCAGAAGATGCTCAAAACCCCGTCAAGCAGTAAGATCGAAGAGAACCCCAGGGATGCTCGGAACCCCTTCCAGGGCCTCCTAAAGGTATCTAGGAGGCTGGATTACACTTCTAGGAGCACTCTGTTCTCAGTTGCAGGTTACTCAACATGGGAGGGTCCTCTTCAAAGCCAGAAGAAACACTCCTCGAATGTATTCTTAGGAACTGGAAAATTTTTAATTTCCAGAAGGGCTAAGAAAGGAGAAACTTAAATCTTACTGTAGCAGTGCCTGACCTTTGTATTAGCTGGGAAATAGATTAAAATGGCCTGCAAACGTGTCCCTAAACTATTATAATATCTCACAATTAGATCTTTACTATTGGAAAGTAAAAGGGAGGTGAGGTTCCCTATGTTCAAGCTTTCAGTTTGTTTCTTTACCAGATTCCTGCCCTATATGGCTCTTACCGTTTAAACCTGGGGAATCAGGAGGAGCTAAGATGGCAGACGAGTAGGACAGGGAGAATACTTTCTCCTCCACAAACTCATTAAAAGAACATTTTAACACTGAGTAAATTCTACAAAACTACTTCTGAATGTCGGCAGAGGACATCAGGCACTTAGAAAGACAATTTATTGTCTTTGAAAGGATATTACGAGCCCTGCGGTAACTCCTTTTGCGGAGAAGCGGCGCGGACACCAGCAGTTGCTATTAGCAAGCGGGGGCTGGGCTAGGAGGAGCAGCACGGCCTGCATCACTTTGAGTAAGGATTTGGCCTGGCTATCTCGAGCGCTACCTGAGCGAAATAACCAGACTGTCGGATATCTACTACATCAAAAGCCAGCCCTAACCTAAGACACCACCAGGCCTACGTACGGAACAAAGGACTGCACAGAGATAGCCGGCTGCAAACCGTTCCACTCCGGTGACAGGCAGCCAGAGCCGGAAGTGGGCAATCACAGCCCTAGAGGGACATTATCTACAAAACTGTAAGCAGGTTGCTGTGCTAACTAATGCTTCTTGGGGCTCTGGACAGTCAACATCCGCCTGAGAAGGTGCGCCAGTTGTATACCCAGAAAACTGAGCGGTGGGGAGGCGATAAGTCACAGCAGCTGTGCTCACTAAACACTTCATCACCTGCGCTACTCGGACCTGGGAAGGGCACAAAATGCAGACTCAACCGAGTCTGTGCTTCTGAGGACTATCCGAGTGCCTGAACCTGCCTGGCTTAGATTTGGGTGTTCATCTTTGCCCTCTTTATAACAGGGCAGAGATCAGATGTTGAAAAGACCAGTAAACCGCCTCAATAAAGAGAATTCAACAAACTACCAGAATATAGTAAGGACACTCTAAACTTGGCAATTTTAACAAGATGAAGAGACAGAGGAATACCCAGCAGCTAAAGGAACAGGATAAATGCCCACCAAACCAAACCAAAGAGGAAGAGACAGGGAATCTACCTGATAAAGAATTCCAAATAATGATAGTGAAATTAATCCAAAATCTTGAAACCAAAATGGAATCACAGTTAAATAGTCTGGAGACAAGGATTGATAAGATGAAAGAAAGGTTTAACAAGGACCTAGAAGAAATAAAAGAGTCAACACATAATGAATAATGCAATAAATGAGATCCAAAACACTCTGGAGGCAACAAATAGTAGAATAACAGAGGCAGAAGATAGGATTAGTGAATTAGAAGATAGAATCCTAGAAATAAATGCATCAGAGGAGAAAAAAGAAAAACAAATCAAAAGAAATGAGGACAATCTCAGAGACCTCCAGGATAACATTAAACGCTACAACATTCGAATCATAGGAGTACCAGAAGAAGAAGATAAAAAGAAAGACCATGAGAAAATACTTGAGGAGATAATAGTTGAAAACTTCCCTAAAATGGAGAGGGAAATAACCACTCAAGTTCAAGAAATCCAGAGAGTCCCTAACAGGATAAACCCAAGGCAAAACACCCTAAGACACATATTAATCAAATTAACAAAGATTAAATATAAAGAACAAATATTAAAAGCAGCAAGGGAAAAACATCAAATAACTCACAAGGGAATTCCCATAAGGATAACAGCTGATCTTTCAATAGAAACTCTCTAAGCCAGGAGGGAATGGCAAGACATAATTAAAGTGATGAAAGAAAATAACTTATAGCCCAGATTATTGTATCCAGCAAGGATCTCTTTCAAATATGAAGGAGAAATCAAAAGCTTCACTGATAAGCAAAAGTTGAGAGAATTTAGCACCACTAAACCATTTCTCCAACAAAAACTAAAGGACATTCTCTAGATAGGAATCACCAAAAGGGTGTATAAATTTGAACCCAAAACAATAAAGTAAATCTTACTTATCAATAATTACTTTAACCGTTAATGGGCTGAATGCCCTAATCAACAGACAAAGACTAGCTGAATCGATACAAAAACAAGACCCCTACATACCTTGTCTACAAGAGACAACCAAAAGACTAAAACGAGTCAAATGGATACAAAAACTAGACCCCTATATATGTTGTCTACAAGAGAACCACCTTAAAATAGGGGATATATACTGACTGAAAATGAACGGCTGGAAAAAGATTTTCTATGCAAATATGGACCAAAAGAAAACAGGAGTAGCAATACTCATATCAGATAAAATTGACTTTAAAATAAAGATCCTGAAAAGGAGACAATGAAGGTTATACATAACGACTTAAAGGAACAATCCAAAAAGAAGTTATAACAATTATAAATATATATGCACCCAACATTGGAGCATTGATATATCTAAGACAAACACTAATTAGTATGATAGAAGAAATATACAACACAGTAATAATGGGAGACTTTAATACCCCACTCATACAATCTGGCTGTAATAGACAAAGCAAAGAGAAAAACATATTCACTTGTAAGCCTCAAAAAATTCAGTTCACTCAGGAGAGTTAAAAAAAAATAGACTTATTTGTTCATTCTGTAAATGTTTATTGACTACTTTATGGGTCTGGTACCACTTTGGGTATTAGGGAGGAAGAAGTGACAAATGTGATCCTGTCCTAAATAATATATTGTTGTAAAGATAGACTTATCAATACAAAATACCAAGATGTGCCTAAAATGAGGACACCCAAACTGGACTTTTAGTTTCCTGAACTTTGCATTTCCAGATCAAACCTCCTAATATAAGATGAATTCAACATGATTTTTTTTAAATGTTCTTTGTGATTAAAAATAGAAAGTCATTAGTTAAGAAATTACATATACTCCTCCCCATCATCACTCCCCTTCTTCCTTCCCATTTCCCTCCCACCCTCATTGAACCTTTCCTTTGTCCATTTTCCCCTGCAGAAAAAAAAAAAAAGCCTGGGGAATCAGAAAACTTTCCTGACATTTTAGATGATTCCCATTCTGTCAGGATGCTAACCCAGCTCCTCCCACTCCTAACAGGGTCTCTACTTCTCAGAGCTACTTGATTCTCCAGAGCCAACAGCTTCTGGTCCCTCTGACCAATCCCCAACTCCGCCCTCCCTATATTCCCCTATATCCCACAATCTGATATCCCAGATTCGAGAGAATAGTCCTGCAGGGTGACCCATGGTGGGACTTCTTATCTCCAAGGAGTGGAAAAATCATGCCCTGTTAGGGAAGTGGCAAATGGTGCACGAACAGTCAGAGTATACATGTGCTGTTCTCTTTAACTGACTTAGCCAATGCAAACAGGAACTGGGCCAATTTTCTGAAGACCCTAGTAAGTGTGTTGAAGGGTGTCTGACCTAGCCCTGGTGTATAACTTAACTTAGAAAGATGTCCAAGTAGTTCTCTCCACCTGCTGTGCCAAAGACCAACCCGAACATTATGCTATGTATGGCGATGCAGTCCCAAATCAGGAACCCCCAAATTATAATTCCCAGGTGGGAACAACAGCCAGGAAACATGATCCAATGTGTATCATGAGAAAATGTGTCTAAACACCAGTCATTATTGAAAGGGTTAAAGAGGTAACCCAATAAGAGAAAGAAAACCCAGCCATCTTTCACAAGCAGCTAGCAGAGGTATTTAGAAAGTATACCAACATAAATCCCTCCACTTCTGGTCAGTCCCTGCAGGAACAACACTTGATCATCTAGTCCACCCCAATATTAGGCAAAAACCCCCAAAGTTACAATTTGGCCCACAAACCCCCATGCCCCAACTCCTAGAGGTGACTTTTGGGGTATTTAACAATTGAGATCAGGCTGAAGAGGAAAAAAAGGACTCAGCGTGAGAAAAGACAGGCTAGGGCTTACATAAACCTGAGAACCACTGCAGTCAGCCATGCCTTTGCGACCTCAGAACAACCCAAGGGGGCCAAGAAAGCCGACTGTCTGGAGGTAAAATCAACAAGTGAAAGGTGCTCAGTTGCGTCTGACTCTTTGTGACCCCATGGACTATACAGTCCATGGAAATCTCCAGGCCAGAATAGTGAAGTGGGTAGCCTTTCCCTTCCCCAGGGCATCTTCTCAGCCCAGGGATCCAACCCAGGTCTCCCGCGTTGCAGGCAGATTCTTAGGGGACAAGGGGAAGGCTAAAAATGCAAGTCAACTGGCTATGGGCCTGAGATTGCCAGAAAGAGCCCCCCAGGCAATGCCCAGCCTGCAAACAGAGGGAAAGTCCCCAAGGAGAAGGGGGAAACCGGCTCCCAAGACGGCCATGCTGGGTGACTGAGACAGCCCAGGGATTTTAGCCTATCTCCAGTGAGGAGCCCCAGGCAGTCCTTGATGTGGCAGGTAAGAAAATTGATTTTTCAGCTGATACAGGAACCACTGTCTTAATTTCTCACGCAAGACCTCTTTCCTCCAAAAGCTGTACTATGACTGGTGTTGACGGAAAGCCTCACAGTAACGGAAAGCCTCACACCCATCACCTCAGTGGGGCTCTCACTTGCCCATTGGAGCAGCGGTTGATTTTGCTGCCTTTTTAGTTATGCATGAGTGTCCCAACCGCCTGGTGGGGCAGGACCTCCTGAGCTTCCTAACCAGGCCATACTCCGGTTAGGAGACCCCCAGCAGCCCACTCATCTTGACCCTGACAATGAAGACAAGCCTGAAGAACAAAGTCCTATTCCAAACCACATTCTGCAGGCAGTGAGCTCTCCCAGGTGGGACCAAAGGGTCCCTGGGAAAGCCAGAAATGCCCAATCTGTAAAAATGAGCCATAAGCCACGAGTAACTTACCCTAACAAGAGACAGTGCCCCATCACCCTAGAAGCAAAAAGGGGGTTATAAGCCGCCTCCCCAGATAAATTCTTAACCTGCCAGTCTCCATATAATACTTCTGTTCTGCCAGTTGTTAAGGCAAACAAGGAATATAGGATGATATGAGAGCTTAAGGTAGCAAACAATGCTGTGATCCCTATACATCCCCTCCTGGCCAATCCTTTTGACATACTTTCTCAGGTCCCTGAAAATGCTCAATGGTTTACCATGCTTGACTTCAAGGATGCCTTCTTCTGCACCCCAGTTCAGCCCTCATCACAGTATCTGTTTGCATTCGAGTGGATTAACCCTGACTTAGGCAAAATCCAACAATATAGGTGGAAGATATTGCCTCAGGGGTTTCAGGACAGCCCACACTTGTTCGCTGAGGCCCTAGGAAAGGAACTAAGGGAAGTATACATAAAAGGAGGTGCTATTCTGCAATATATAGGTGACATACTGCCAGGAGCAGGAGCTCCGCCCGTGGCAAAGGTCATGAGGAAGGAGGCTCAGCATAGGCAAAGGCGGGATCTAGCCTCAGGAGTCCCCCTGGAAATTCTCGAGCATCTACCCCCAAAACCAGAGTCTGCCTTCTTTCTGCTTTGTGCTCTCACCTACATCTCTGACTTTACGGGGGTCTGTCCCCCACTATCTCTCTCTGAAAAAAGAGTTAACTTACAGCTCCAGTTAATATAATTCCTGGGTGTGATAGTGTTTCAACCTACAAACTCCTTTGGAAGTCCTCTAGCCTGCCTGACGGGCTTCTCCGGCCACATGTGATTGCTCACAGCCTCCCAACCGTGAGAGGCATGAGATGCTTTAAATCTTCTAAAACAGGTTCTTTAGAGAAGTTAGAAAACTATTAGTATAAGTATAGTGGGCTGATTAGAAATTGTATTGGTGAAAGGTTTTTCATTTGTTGAGCCAGTTTGCTGCTAAGTCTCCACATCCCCTGCCCTTACACACATTAATATATAAAAGAAATAAGTATTGACCTTTGATATTAATCACGTTAGACCTTAGGCTAAGTAAATTCTTTCCTTAATTAAAACCCACAACACCCTCACCCTATAGGAATGTAACTTTATCTGGTACCTTTGGAAGGTGGAGTCTGTTTTAAGAATAATCACCCCTGGAGAAATAACTGTTCTGATTGACTGACCACTATCACAAGGAGAGGGTCATAAATTGTCAGCAGGCCCCCTGGCCAGAAGATGATGTAACACCCCTAAGACCTCTGTATACATCTGTATGAAGCACCTGACTTTAATGAAAGTCAGGACGGCTGACCCCACGTGACTTTTGTATAACATCTCAGTGTATAAAAGTAGACCATGGAAAATAAAGAATTGGGATCAGTTCCTCAAAAGACTGGTCTCCCCATGTTGCTCTCTCTCTCAAACTCTGGCTGACTCTCCATCTGGAGCATGGAACCCACCAAGCTTACTAATGATGCCTGGGCTTCTAAGATCCGACCAGGGAGGCCTCAGTATCTCCTCTCCTTCAGGAGAATGGAAGGACGCCTGCAGCCTACGTAAGTAGTGCAAACTTCTTGTCTTGAAGTTTTATTGCTTTCCTGCGTAAACCAAGCTACTCAGCCTCTTTTCTCCACTGAATTTTCCTACTGAGCTACCCTCATTCTATTATTCTTTATATCTTTAATTAATATTTAATTAAGCAGTTGTTTCCTGATCCTCGCGCATGCTGTCCCCGCTTCGAATTCCCTGGATCCACCGGGGCTGGACCCCAGCAAGCTTGTTGCCATATATAAAACATTTTGCATTTAGGTATATCTGTATACCAAAATGAGATAAAGAGGTTATACATTTATTATTTAAATTTATACAGAGACCTAAACTAAACATTCGGAGAAGGCAATGGCACCCACTCCAGTACTCTTGCCTGGAAAATCCCATGGATGGAGGAGCCTGATAGGCTGTAGTCCATGGGGTCGCTAAGAGTCAGACACGACTGAGCGACTTCACTTTCTCTTTTCACTTTCATGCATTGGAGAAGGAAATGGCAACCCACTCCAGTGTTCTTGCCTGGAGAATCCCAGGGGCAGGAGAGCCTGGTGGGCTGATGTCTATGGGGTCACACAGAGTTGGACACGACTGAAATGACTTAGCAGCACCAAACTAAATATTAGACCTAAATTAACATACCACTAAATTTATGTTGTTAAAATGTAAATTTAAAAAATTTTAAAAATTAAATTGACAAGTGCTTGACAATTCCTTAGCCATAAAACCCCCATAGGTGTGATTGGGGTAGCCAGACAAAAAATTGGTTTTATGACAAAACAGCCCCCTAGAATGGGTCCATCTCTCCACCCAAGCTAAAAAGGTAGTAGCTTCTTATCCAAAATTGATAGCTACTTTGATATTAAAAGAAAAAAGCGGAGCATTGAATTATTTGTAAAAAGCCATCAGAAATTGTAATTCCATATAACAAAAAACAACTTGATGCTCTTCTAATGTTTGATAAAAATTGACAGATTGCTACAGAAAACTGTTGTGGTCAAATTTTGCATCATTTACCCTCACATGTTTTGCTGAATTTTATATCCAGACACCCAGTTATTTTCCCTGTTAGATACAAACAGTTCCCTATTCCAGATGCCAAGAATTTTGTATAAAGTTTCAAATTAAACATAATACAGGCATCCCTTATAATCCCCAGGGACAGGCCATTGTTGAAAGAGTGCATCAAACATTAAAAATCCAAATTCAAAAACTAAAAGAAGGAGAGTTTAAGTATAGCTCTCCCCATCAAATCTTGCAACATGTTCTTTTCGTAATAAATATTTTCAGTAGTGATTCAGCCAGAACTACTGCAATGCTTCGTCATTGTTGCCTGGAGCAATTGAATGCAAAACCATTAGTTAAATGGAAGGACCTCCTCTCAGGGCAATGGAAGGGTCCTGACCCATTATTAACTAGCGGTGGAGGATGTGTTTGTATTTTCCACAGGACGCAGATTCTCCAGTTTAGATCCGGGAGAGGCTGATTGGCTATGTTGTAGTCCCCCAGACATCTGGTTCCCCCATTGCTTCCATCACAAAAGAGGAGGGGCACTCCTTTGCCCCTGCCGCCGCCATTGCACGGAATAGCCTCGCATCGGGAGCCGCAGCCGGACCAGCCTGGCTGCTGGGGCCCAGCGCACAGTAGCCCCGCCAGCGTCTGTCTGCGCTAACTTGGCCCCCGCTGAGCCTGATGCTGGTTCAGTGAGGGAGCAGGGGCGGCGGCTGCCGGCAGGGGGAGGCAAGATAAACATCGAGATCCCGGGGAGATTGACGGGGCTGCTGCAGCACGAACTCCAACCAGAAAATAATTCTACTTATTCTGTTTTGGCTTGTCTACCCTATCCTTATGTTTTTCTCTTTACCAACGATTCTGGAAAACTTAATGTACATATGACTTTCACTGGTGGACCCAATGTAGTAACTTGTGAACAATGTATGCTCTCATCTTGTTTAAACCCTCGATATGTTTCCTGTGGTCATGTATGGATGTGAGAGCTGGACTGTGAAGAAGGCTGAGCGCCGAAGAATTGATGCTTTTGAACTGTGGTGTTGGAGAAGACTCTTGAGAGTCCCTTGGACTGCAAGGAGATCCAACCAGTCCATTTTGAAGGAGATCAATCCTGGAATCTCTTTAGAAGGAATGATGCTAAAGCTGAAACTCCAGTATTTTGGCCACCTGATGCGAAGAGTTGACTCATTGGAGAAGACTCTGATGCTGGGAGGGATTGAGGGCAGGAGGAGAAGGGGACAGCGGAGGATGAGATGGCTGGATGGCATCACTGACTTGATGGGTGTGAGTCTAGGTGACCTCCGGGAGCTGGTGATGGACAGGGAGGCCTGGCATGCTGTGGTTCATGGGGTCGCAAAGAGTCGGACACGACTGAGCGACTGATCTGATCTGATGTTTGCTTCTTTGTAGTGTTACAACGTCCACCTTATCTTATAATGTAATCACTTATTGATAAAATTATGGTCTTGCTGTATTACAACAACTGCAGGATTTAATGTGATAATGATGGTTTGTGGGCTTACTTATTTTAGAAATATCAGCTTTAATAGCAGCAATCACTTCTGTTACTGTGGCAGCAATATCATTGACTCAACAAGTCCATACTGCCCAATATGTTGATACCATGTCTAAAAATGTTTCTTTAACTCTAGCAACACAGGAAGCTATAGATAGGAAATTAGAGATGAGAGTAGACGCCTTAGAAGAGGCAGTAATGCATATTGGGACTGAGTTACAGGCTTTAAAGGTGAAAATGGCTTTGACATGCCACGCTGATTACAGGTGGATATGAGTGACATCTTTGAAGGTAAACAAGACAGATTATGAATGGGAAAAAATCAAAAATCATCTCAGGTGTTTGGAACAGCTCGGACATTGGCCTGGCCTTAGGGAAACTTCATAATCAAATACAGACCCTGGAACACTCTCGACTGGATTTTACCACTGCTGGAGCAGCTAATGACTTTTTTCACACCTTCTCTAACTTTATTTCTGGAAAAAACATTCTGTCTAATCTTCTCATAATCATTCTTCCTTGTATTGTCAGGATTCTTCGGCAGAACATTCAGAAGCTCGCGACTGAGCTGCATCTGGCTGTTTTAAGAAATAAAAAAGGGGAGATGCTGGGAGCAGGAGCTCCGCCCGTGGCAAAGGTCATGAGGAAGGAGGCTCAGCATATGCAAATGCAGGATTTAGCCTCAGGAGTCCCCCTGGAAATTCTCGAGCATCTACCCCCAAAACCAGAGTCTGCCTTCTTTCTGCTTTGTGCTCTCACCTACACCTCTGACTTTACAGGGGTCTGTCCACCACTACCTCTCTCTGAAGAAAGAGTTAACTTACAGCTCCAGTTAATATAATTCCTGGGTGTGATAGTGTTTCAACCTACAAACTCCTTTGGAAGTCCTCTAGCCTGCCTGACAGGCTTGTCCGGCCACATGTGATTGCTCACAGCCTCCCAACCATGAAAGGCACGAGATGCTTTAAATCTTCTAAAAACAGGTTCTTTAGAGAAGTTAGAAAACTATTAGTATAAGTATAGTGGGCTGATTAGAAATTGTATTGGTGAAGGGTTTTTCATTTGTTGAGCCAGTTTGCTGCTAAGTCTCCACATCCTCTGCCCTTACACACATTAATGAATATATAAAGAAATAAGTATTGACCTTTGATATTAATCACGTTAGACCTTCAGATCAGATCAGATCAGATCAGTCGCTCAGTCGTGTCTGACTCTTTGTGACCCCATGAATCACAGCACGCCAGGCCTCCCTGTCCATCACCAACTCCCGGAGTTCACTGAGACTCACGTCCATCGAGTCAGTGATGCCATCCAGCCATCTCATCCTCCATCGTCCCCTTCTCCTCTTGCCCCCAATTCTTCTCAGCATCAGAGTCTTCTCCAATGAGTCAACTCTTTGCATGAGGTGGCCAAAGTACTGGAGTTTCAGCTTTAGCATCATTCCTTCCAAAGAAATCCCAGGGCTGATCTCCTTCAGAATGGACTGGTTGCATCTCCTTGCAGTCCAAGGGACTCTCAAGAGTCTTCTCCAACACCACAGTTCAAAAGCATCAGTTCTTCGGTGCTCAGCCTTCTTCACAGTCCAACTCTCACATCCATACATGACCACAGGAAAAACCATAGCCTTGACTAGACGAACCTTTGTTGGCAAAGTAATGTCTTTGCTTTTGAATATGCTATCTAGGTTGGTCGTAAATTCTTTCCTTAATTAAAACCCACTACACCCTCACCCTATAGGAATGTAACTTTATCTGGTACCTTCAGATGGTGGAGTCTGTTTTAAGAATAATCACCCCTGGAGAAATAAGTGTTCTGGTTGACTGACCACTGTCACAAGGAGAGGGTCATAAATTGTCAGCAGGCCCCCTGGCCAGAAGATGATGTAAAACCCCTAAGACCTCTGTATACATCTGTATGAAGCACCTGACTTTAATGAAAGTCAGGACTGCTGACCCCACGTGACTTTTGTATAACATCTCAGTGTATAAAAGTAGACCATGGAAAATAAAGAATTGGGATCAGTTCCTCGAAAGACTGGTCACCCCATGTCACTCTCTCTCTCAAACTCTGGCTGAGTCTCCATCTGGAACGCGGAACCCATCAAGCTTACTAATTATGCCTGGGCTTCTAAGATCTGACCAGGGAGGCCTCACTGTCTCCTCTCCTTCGGGAGAACAGAAGGATGCCTGTGGCTTACATCAGTGGTGCAAACTTCTTGTCTTGAAGTTTTATTGGTTTCCTGCATAAACCAAGCTACTCAGCCTCTTTTCTCCACTGAATTTTCCTACTGAGCTATCCTCATTCTATTATTCTTTATATCTTTAATTATTATTTAATTAAGCAGTTGTTTCCTGATCCTTGCCGACGCCTTCCCCGCTTCAAATTCCCTGGATCTGCCGGGGCTGGACCTTGGCAACATACTAACATGTAGCCCCACAAGAGAGGCCTCAGATTAAAGCCGCATTGAGGTCCTTACTTTCCTTGAAACCCAGGATTACAGAGTCTCTCAGAGAAGAGCACAAATTTAAAAGCAACAGGTTAAGTACCTGGGATATATTATAAACCCTGGTAGTAGTCAGCTATCTCAGACATAAAACTAGCTATACTGGGCCTAGACTAAGAAACATCTCTGTACTTTTGGGGCATGGCAGGATTTTGCAGAATTCAGATTCTAGGACTTGGGCTAATGGCCATGCTCCCATATGAAGCCATTAAAGACTCTGATACCAAGTCTGTGCTTTGGAACAGGGAACAGGAAAAGGTTTTTAACGATATCAAGCAGGCCCTCCCTCACCAAAGCCCCTGCTCTGGGTCCCCTCAGTTCAAACAAGCCATTCACCTTGTATGGAGCTGAAAAACATGGGGCACCTCTGGGGGTTCCTAGTACAAAAGCTAGGGGAAGTTCCCCAGCCCACAGGCTATTTCTCCAAGCAAATAGGTTCCATGGCTTAAGGCTGGCCTGGCTTCCTCCAGGCAGTAGATGCCACCACTCTGTTAGTGGAAGGAGCAGCCGAGCTTACCTTTGGACAGCCACTCACAGTCCAGACCCCCTCCCCCTTCAAGTGCAAAGCTTGATTCTGGAGATCAAAGGCCACCACTGGCTAACAGGAGGCTGAATACTAAGTACAGGCTTTACTTCTTGATTCTCCAGCAGTGACTCTTAAAACTTGCCACACCCTGAACCCAGCTACACCAGTGTCTGCTGAAGCCCCAGAACTTCACATTGTTGCCTCTAAACCCTGGAGCAGGTCTATTCCTGCTCCAGGTATAGAGATATACCTGGAGGGATACCTCCAGGTATAGATCTGTTAGGTCTGCTCTAACAGATCAAGCCATAGAGAACCCTGAGGAAGAAGAGTTTACTGATGACAGTAGTTTTATTAAAGATGGTGTCAGTGAAACAGCTTGGTGTCATCTGGGGGGCTCTGATGAGCCCTGGTACACAGTTCTTTATGTCTCAGTGCAGTAAAGAATTCAGCAAGAGGCAAAGTGACAGATAAGAAGAGGTTTATTAGAATGGGAGGCATGTGAGGCTTACAGGCACGTAGGCAAGAGATGCTGTGCCCCGAGAACTTTCTGAGCTACAGTTTTATAGTCAAAGGAAATGTGGGGAGGGGAAGAAGAACTCCTTTGCCTTTCTTGAGTAGACGTCATGCTTCCATCATCATCTCCTCCTCCAGATTGAGCAGGGGAGTTTTCTTGTCCCTTCACGGTCAAGCTCAGTCTGCAAATTATCCTTTCTTATGTATGCAGACCAAATCAGTCTTTAAATAAAATACTCTGTTACAACTGGCTCAGACAGTCTATTATGGTAGGAAGTATGAGGAAAAGAACGAAATGCAGAAAAAGACAATAAAAAAACGTTCTTAAACAGCCTGAGAAAAATGCCCAGAGGGACCCAGGTGAAAAGAGATGAGCTCGCTATTACTGTGCGAAAGAGGGGCACCTCAAGCGGGATTGCCCTCAGGCCTCTAAGCCGCCCCCGGCTCCATGTCCGGTCTACAAAGGACCACACTGGAAGAGAGACTGCCCCCAGAGACATGGGTCTCAGGGGTCAGACTCTCAAGACAATCAAGACTGAAGGTGCCTGGGGGTCCCCACACAAGCTCCCATCCTAATTACACCTGAGGAACCCCAGGTATTAATAATTGTGGGGGGCCAATCCATCGATTTCCTTTTAGATACTGGGACAACTTACTCTGTACTTACTAAAGCCCCTGGCCCACTTTCTTCCCGATCCGCTTCCATAATGAGACTGTCTAGAAGAGCCAAAAGGTATTATTTCAGTTATTCTTTATCTTGTAACTGGGATTATGTGCTATTTTCACACGAGTTTCTGATCGTGCCAGAATCTCCCTCACCCCTTTTGGGGAGGGATACAGAGAAGGCAATGGCACCCCACTCCAGTACTCTTGCCTGGAAAATCCCATGGACGGAGGAGCCTGGTAGGCTGCAGTCCATGGGGTCACTAAGATTCGGACACGACTGAGTGACTTCACTTTCACTTTTCACTTTTATGCATTGGAGAAGGAAATGGCAACCCACTCCAATATTCTTGCTTGGAGAATCCCAGGGACGGGGGAGCCTGGTGGGCTGCCGTCTATGGGGTCGCACAGAGTCGGATATGACTGAAGTGACTTAGCAGCAGCAGCAGCAGCAGCAGCATGTGTGCAGAGAACATGTCCTAGGGATCATTAACTTCCTGAGCTCACTGGGCACGGCGTGGGTCTTATGTCACATTGTTTTATTGTTTGGGGGCATGTCTCCAGCTTCTGTTGCATGGTTTGGTTGCTAAGCAAGCCTACCTGATTTTGTGGTTAAGCAAACCTTCTCTCTTGAGTAATCATTAACAAATAGGGGTCTCCCACATTTTTTCTATTTATAATCCCCTAGTGGGATTAACTAATTATTTACTTTGTCCCTTTACTCTGTCCCTCTCATCAGGAGGACAGACTATGCTATTGTGAGCACCCACAGTGTCACAGAAGCAAAACCTCTGCCATCAACCCTTCAGCCCCAAAGGCTGAACTGATAGCTCTAATCAGAGCCCTAACCCTAAGGGAAGGGAAAGTTATAAACAGATATACACACTCAAAATATGCCTTCCTTGTTTCACATGCCCATGCAGCTTTCTGGAAAGGAGGACTTTTAAATGCAAGAAACTCCCCTATAAAATATGTGGCTGCGATTTTGCACCTCATATACACAGTCCAAAAGCCAAAGCAAGTGGGCTCAGTAGCTGTGCTCAGGCTCCAGAGCGCTGGTCTCCGTAGTTCACAGCACACAGGCTTAGTTGCCCCACAGCATGTGGGATCTTGGTTCCCTGACCAGGGATCGAACCTGTGTCCCTTGCATTGGAAGGCAGATCTTTAACCACTGGACCACCAGGAAAGTCCCCTTACTAGTCTTTATAGATACTTTTTACTGGATGGATAGAGGCCTTTCCTACTAGGGCAAAAAAGGCAATTGAAGTGGCCACAGTGCTTTTAAGAGAAATCATTTCTAGGTTCAGGTTGCCCCACCGTCTCCAGAGTGACAATGGCTATTCATCTGTAGCAAAGGTTACCCAACAGCTATCATAGGCCTTAGGTATCAGATACCACCTGCACTCACCCTGGAGACTTCGGTCCTCCAGAAAAATAGAGCAGGCTCATCAGACTCTAAAGAAAACCTTAAGGAAATTCTGTCAGGAAACATCAGAGCAGTGGTATCGCCTGCTGCCAATACCTCTCTTAATGGTCAGGATGACTCCAAAGACAATTATCAAGGTAAGCCCTTTTGAAATGACTTATGGAAGACCCTCCCTCACTCTAAATATGTTAACTGACCCAGAAACCCAAGCCCATCTCCAGTATTATTAACTCAGGCCAGGTTCAGTAGGTCATACAAGAAAATGGAAACAGAGGCCAGCCCACTCCAGATAACAGCCCCAGTTTACTCAACTGTAAACTCAGGAGACTGGGTATTCATAAAGTCCTGGAAAAATAAACCCCTACAGGCTACTTCCAAAATTAAAGAGTCCTCGTCAAGTCCTGCTGAGCACTCCTACAGTGGTCAAATGCCAGGGAGTCATTAGTTGGATCCACCTGTCCAGAATTAAACCTGTCTCCAGGAGCTTCCCTGGTGGCTCAGTAGTAAAGGATCCACCTGCCAATGCAGGAGACACAGGTTCAATCCCTGGCCTGGGAAGATCCCACGTGCCACGGGCTAACAAAGTCCATGTGCCACAGCTACTGAGCCCGGAACTACTGACGCCTGTGCACACTAGAGCCCAAGCTCTGTGACAAAAACAGTCGCCACAATGAGCAGCCCCAGCTTACCACAACTAGAGAAAGCCCGCGTGCAGCAGTGAAAAACCCAGCGCAGTCTAAATAAATGAATTTTTTTTTTAAGAAAGAAAATGATTGATTTTGTTTAATGTCTCATAAAGTTTTCATGGGTAATATGCACATTATTGGGAACAAATGATTTAGATAGATGCAAGTGGAATAAAACTTACAATTATCTTCCAAAATCCTTTGGTAACTTAAAACTTTAGAGTTTTCCTAATTTAAATGATGGGAATTCACTGAATATTCTAGATAATTTCCAAATAATGGAAGATACTGAAACATTACTTGCTAAACAAATCTTAAGTTTACCTACTTTTGTCTTATTACAGAAGAACTAAAGATGTTTAGGTCCATTAAAAACACATATTATACCACATTGAAAAAAATTGTGAGGAAATGAATATTTCTAGAAACTATGAAATATATTCATAAGTTTTCCAATCAAAAAGCAAACAGTTCATACTTTCTTTTTAATTTTCACTAGAATAAGTTTCTGAATAGAGTTCCAATAATTCTAAATATTTGATGTAATTAAAACCAGTAAAATAGATAGAAAAATATATTCATATGCAAGGAAATTTTTTTTAAAAGATATAAAAAATATAAATGAATGTTGCTAAGGGAATAGAGAATTGGACCATAAAAAAGGCTGAGCACCAAAAAACTGATGCTTTCAAATGGTGGTGCTGGAGAAGATTCTTGAGAGTCTCTCAAACAGCAAGATCAAACCAGTCAACCTTAAAGGAAATCAACCTTGAATATTCATTGGATGGATTGATGCTGAAGTTGAAACTCCAATACTTTGGCTACCTGATGAGAAGAGTCGACTCACTGGAAAAGACCCTGATGCTGGGAAAGACTGAAGGCAAAAGGAAAAGAGAGTGGTGGAGGATGAGGTGGTTAAATAGCGTCATTGACTCACTGGACATGCATTTGAGCAAACTCTGGGAGACAGGTGGAAGACAGGAGCCTGGCGCGCTGCAGTCCATGGGTTGCAAAGAGTTGGACACAATTTAGCTACTGAACAACAATAAAAAGAAAGGAGAGGTCCTAAAGAGAAGTTTAAAAAAAGAGAGGGAGGGACTTCCCAAGTGGTCCAGTTGTTGAAAGTCTGCCTGCCAATACAAGGGACATGGGTTCAACCCCTGGTCCAGGAATATCTCACATGCTGTGGGGCAACTAAGCCCACAAGTAGCAACTACTGAAATTCAAACACCCTAGAGCCTGTGTTCCACAAGAAAAGCCACTGCAATGAGAAACCCATACACCACAACTAGAGAAAGCCCACATGCAGAAATGAAACCAAGACCCAGCACAGCCAAAAATAAATAAGATGCTTAAAAAGGGAAAAAGAGAAGGAAAGCATAGGACAAAACCTGAATGGAAAAAGGGAACTTTAAGAGGGTGTAGGGGAAATGAACCCTGAGAAAAAAGTCTTGTGCATGGGCAGGACTGGCTAAGATTGAAATAAATTTGACTGAATAAATATTGAAAGCTGGTACAAAATTAGAATTTGTTTTTTTCTCCATGTTGAAAAGACAAAAGTCCGCTTTGATAAGGACATTGTAATATTTTTTTCTTTACCTCTGAGTAGTCTGTCTAAAGGAGAAGGCAATGGCACCCCACTCCAGTACTCTTGCCTGGAAAATCCCACCGACGGAGGAGCCTGGTAGGCTGCAGTCCATGGGGTCACTAAGAGTTGGACATGACTGAGCGACTTCACTTTCTCTTTTCACTTTCATACATTGGAGAAGGAAATGGCAACCCACTCTGGTGTTCTTGCCTGGAGAATCCCAGGGACGAGGGAGCCTGGTGGGCTGCCATCTATGGGGTCACACAGAGTCGAACACGACTGAAGTGACTTAGCATAGCATAGAATAGCAGTCTGTCTAAAAAGCAGAGATTTTTATGTTTCATCAAAATAATTTCCTGTGTTGTTTTATTAGGTTTTTGATTACTTACACTGAATCTTTTCCATATTATCACAGCAAAGGAGTTGATTTTTTTTTTTTTTAACAATTATTACATTTTCTGTATTTGCGTGTAAAGTCTTTGTCACTTTGGTTAAGTGAATAACTAAGCATTGTTTCACAGTGACTTATGATCCTATTTGAACAAGTGTTTTAAAACCTTCTGATATCTTTGATAAATTTCCTCAAATCAAATTCTAAATGAAGTCTTTCTGACCTCTAGTCAATTTTGGGATTCTTCAGAGGGTCCCTTAAACATGTCAAAGAGAGATATTAAGCTGATAAGGCTTGACTGGCATGCTAAATTACATGGGAAGCATTGTCAAATAAGTGATGATAAACCATATTAGGTTATATTGCATTGATGAATCAGATCAGATCAGATCAGTCGCTCAGTCGTGTCCGACTCTTTGCGACCCCATGAACTGCAGCACGCCAGGCCTCCCTATCCATCACCAGCTCTCGGAGGTCACTCAGACTCACATCCATCGAGTCAGTGATGCCATCCAGCCATCTCATCCTCTGTCGTCCCCTTCTCCTCCTGCCCCCAATCCCTCCCAGCATCAGAGTCTTCTCCAATGAGTCAACTCTTCACATGAGGTGGCCAAAATACCGGAATTTCAGCTTTAGCATCATTCCTTCCAAAGAAATCCCAGGGCTGATCTCCTTCAGAATGGACCGGTTGGATCTCCTTGCAGTCCAAGGGACTCTCAAGAGTCTTCTCCAACACCACAGTTCAAAAGCATCGATGAATACATATGTTCTAAAAAAATGATGTGAAATTCCTAAAAATCTGATGTATCCTGATAAAATGCTATCAGTCATAATTTTAGTTATCATCTTAAAGTGTTGTATGTCATAGAAATAACCAAATTTCCTTGCCAACTGCATTGTAATCACATCTTTAACCATGCCATTTGTCTTTGTCATTAATAGACAGTTGTTACCGATGCTTCCGCAAAGATGCTTCATCTTCACGAAGTCTCATGCTGCTGCTGCTGCTAAGTCGCTTTAGTCATGTCTGACTCTATGCGACCCCATAGACGGCAGCCCACCAGGCTCCCTCGTCCCTGGGATTCTCCAGGCAAGAACACTGGAGTGGGTTGCCATTTCCTTCTCCCATGCATGAAAGTGAAAAGTGAAAGTGAAGTCGCTCAGTTGTGGTCGACTCCCAGTGACCCCATAGACTGCAGCCCACCAGGCTCCTCCATCCATAGGATTTTCCAGGCAAGAGTACTGGAGTGGGTTGCTGTTGCCTTCTCCCCAAGAAGACTCATAGAAAGGACTTTTTGACAAGTATATGTTTCTGATAAATTTCAGATCATACCATTGAACTAGGTAAGATTACAGAACTCTAATGGCAAACCTGATAGCTTCATAAAACTGCTAACAAATGATCAACGCTAATTAGTTACATAAGACCGAATGAACTCATGATATGATTATAATTTTCATGACGTTTTGTCTGAAATGTTTTTTTTTAATGTTTGTTTTCCAGAAACAATAAAACCTTTCCTCTTATGCTCAAAAGCATTTCCTCTTACACTCACTATGAATCACAGCGATTTAGTAAATTATACCTTTGCTAACAAAAGTGAAACATTTCTCTCTCTCCCTACTGGATTGCTCCAGAATTTGGAAACTCTTAGTAAGCATTCTTTCTCATTTTTGTGGCAATATATTTATTTATACAAGTTTACTAAGAATCTGGTTTCTCTGTAACAGGACACATTTAGAAACATTAGTTCTACTACCCAGGCTTTGACTAAAATGTCTTATTGGAGAACGTGCGTAGAATCAGATTTGAACAGACAGCTTTAGGAACTAAAATTGGCAATGGAACCATAAAGCTCCTTAGAAAAACAGCCTGCTTCCCTGCTCACACTGTTTCCAGCAGCCTTGTCAGGTGAGTAAGGAACGTCACTTTCTGGCAGCCTGTCAACCTCAGGATATTCTTTGGGCCTTCAAGAAGAGAGGAATTTACCTGAATGTAGGTCTTACAGGTGAGCCTGATGACAAGTCCTTAACATGGCTTCCTCTCCTCAAGAGGCTATTAAAAAAATTTAATCTGGAGATTTTTATGAAAAGTTCCAGCAATGCAGATTTAAAATAGCCTCTATGGTCAATTGATGTTCTCGCTGAACTTATGTAAATAATCAGGCCAAGTTTAACGAAACTAAACTTACTTTGAAAACAAATGAGGGTCAATTTGGTTATCTTTGGTAGAAATGAGGCTGGCCTTAGAGAAAAAAAATTATGCTTCAATAGAAAGTATAATATCATATATATATATGTACAAGTCAACAGCAAAAAAAAATCTGATTAAAAAGTGGGCAGAGGTATCTGAGGATGTTTTTCCAAAGGAGACATACCAATGACCAACAGGTACATGGAAAGATGCTCAACATCACTAATAATAAGGGGAATGCAAATTAAAATCACAATGAGATATCACCTAACACCTATCAGAATGGATATTATCAAAAAGACTAGAAATAACAAGTGTTTGCAAGGATGTGGAAAAAAGGAACCCTGTACATTGTTGGTGGTATGTAAATTGGTGTAGCCACTATGCAAAACAATATGCAGATTAAAAACAGAATTATCATATGATCTAGAAATTCCACTTCTGGGTAAAAACACAAACTTAAAAAGATATCTATAGCCCCACATTCACTGCAGCATTATTTATAATAGCCAAGAGGTGGGAACAACCTAAGTGTCCCTCAAAGGATGAATAAAGAAGACATGACATATATACACACATGTACAAATATAGATGGAGAGAATAGGATATTATTTAGCAATAAAAAGAAAGAAATCTTACCATTTGTGACAACATGAATGGACTGTAAAAGCATTATGCTACGTGAAATAGATCAAAGAAAAACCAATAAAAATGCTCTCACTTGCATGTAGGATTCAAACCAACAAGCCCAAAAAATGAACAAAAAACTCCCCCAAAACCCAAGCAAACCAAGCTCATGGATATAGAGAACAGATTAGCAGTTGCCAGAGGTGAGAGGTAGGCAAAATGGGTGAAGGTGGTCAAAAGGTACTGCTTCTCGTTATAAAACAAATGTTTTAGAGACATAATGTACAGCACAGTGACCATAGTTAATAATACTGTATCGTTTGAGGAACTTTCCTGATGGTCCAGTGGTTAAGAATATGCCTGCAGTGCAGGAGTCATGGGTTCGCTCCCTGGTCAAGGAACTAAGATCCCACATGCTGAAGAGCAACTAGGGCCAAGAGCTGCCTCCGCTGAACCCTCACACCTCAATTAGAAAGCCCACATGCGGCAACGAAGATTCCACATGCCGCAACCAAGACTTGATGCAGTCAAATAAAATAAATAAAAATTGTAAACAATACTGTCTTTGTTGAGAATTGCTAAGAAAGTGGATCTTCACAGTTCTCAAAACAAGGGAAAAAAAAATTGAAACTAAGTGTAGTGACAGATGTTAACTGGATTTATTGGGGCAGCCATTTCACAATATAGTCATTTTACAAATATAGATAGGATCATTGTACACTTGAAACTAATATAATACTATATGTCAATTATATCTCAAAAAAGAATGGACAAAGTTCTAAGGTAGAATTGCACTATTCAAATAGCTCTTGGATATATATATAGATACAGATTGTTTCCCAGATAAGAGATTTTAAATTGTGCTTTCCTTGCTAATTGTTTTACAGTCAGACTGTAAATCCTTGACTTTTAAAGACTTTGCACATTCCACTGACTGTTTATGAGTTTTTCCAGTTGGAATTCAGGTCAGTAAGTGAACGCTAGTACAGTCCTTTGGATTCTCCCAAAGTTCTGAACTACTGTCAAAAGCACGGGGAAGGAATCTAAGGTGAGTGAACTTAGGAAGAGAAGGTCTGAAAACTCGCAGCCAGGTCTGGAACAAGATTTAAGTGGTAAAGGAAGAGCCAGAATCTGTCTGAAGGTTTGATCTTGCTGCTGATTCAGAGGACGGTGACTCTGAGGGCAAGATACCAAGAGGCTATGGGGATATAGATTTACACTGCAGGGCTAAACATGTCTTTATAAACCATTACAGGGCCAGGGAGCCAAATACAGAACAAATATAAGATGATAAGATGCAGATGGTGTTATCATCTTCAGATTGCAAGCATTGTTACAGCTGGAGAAAGCACAGTTTGAAAGTGAAGGTCACAGGCCTTCCCTGGTGGCTCAGTGGTAAAGAATCTGCTTCCCAGTGAAGGAGACGTGGGTTCGATCCCTGGTCTGGGAAGATCCCATATCCTAACAACTAAGCCCGTGTGCCACAGCTATTGAGACTGGGCTCCAGAGCCTGGGAGTTGCAACTGCTGGGTCCACAGGATGTAATTATTCCTAGAGCCTCTGCTCTGGAGCCAGAGAAGTCACTGAGATGCGAAGCCCGTTACCGCAACTAAAGAGTACACCCTGCTCGCTACAGCTACAGAAAAGCTGGCGCAGCAAGAAGGACCCAGCACAGCCAAAAGTAACTAACTAAATAATTTTTTTAAAAAAAGAAAGTGAAGGTCAGGACTTCCCTGGTGGTCCAGTAGTTAAGACTCTGCGATTCTACTGCAGGGGATGTGGGTTCCATTCCTGGTTGGGGAACTAAGATCCCATATACCATGTGGTGTAGCCAAAAAAAAGGAAAGAAAAGAAAGGGAAAGTCAAGAGTTTTAGCAGAAGCTTAAGAAACAAGTTTTATGGATTTTTATGAAAAAATAAAATAACATGAAACCTCCTAGGAAATTAACTGTAAGAGGAAATTGACTGCAATGAGGTAAAACTTAAGCCGTGTGGTGGAAGGGCTGGATGCACAATGAGCCAAAGGTCTTAAAGAATTGGGGGGAAAATGGTGTTAAGACAAATCCACATTATTTTCCCTGGTGCAGCAAGGGCAGGGAAGGGGGGAGCTTTATGGTAATTGATTGAACACTCTGTTGGGGAAAAAAATGAACCAAAAAGAAACAAGTAAAGAAAAGAAATGTTCACATGGACTAAAAATGAACTGACCCTCAACAAGGATCCCTGTGCCCAGAAGTTCCAAACTCAGCATTTGAGCATTTGACAGAGGCCCAAGAAGACCGGGGGATCCTCTGCATTAACAGAACCCTGAAGCTTAATGCAGGTTTCCCAGGTGGCACTAATGGTAAAGAACTCACCTCCCAATGCAGGAGACATGAGACTTGGGTTCGATCCCTGGGTTGGGAAGATCCCCTGGAGGAGGGCATGGTAACCCACTCCAGTACTCTTGCCTGGAGAATCCCCATGGACAGAGGAACCTGGCAGGCTATGGTCCATAGGGTTGCAAAGAGTTGGACACAACTGAGTGAGTTAGCACATATGCACGCAGGAAGCTTAATGCATAACCTTCTGCAGTTCTCACTGTTGGTTGAAGGGGGTCTGCCAGTACTGGCCCATTTTACAGATTCAGAATTCAATGCTCAGAGAGCAGTAAGTAACTGCGAGGCCATGTGGCTCCTGTGGATCCACAGGCCTTTTCCGCTCATCAACACCACTCTGCTGTCTTCAGTGATTTCTGTTAGCTAGCCTAGCAGCTTTGGGGCGACCTTGACCCAGGGAGCCTTCTGCAGGGCTCTGCAAGGTCTGCATTCAGACCTTCCTCTGAATGTTGCAGTGTTAGCAAATACTGAAGGAGTGACTCTAACAAGCCTGTGGGCAGGTCCTGCCTCCACGCTGCAGAGAGAGAGAGAGGGGGGAGAGAGAGAGAGATAGCCAGCAAAGAGAGATAGCTCACGAATGAGCACGCTCCTCGGGCTCTGGCACCATGCCAGTCAAGGGGAGCAGGTGCCCTGATGAGCAGACGGACCCCACCGAGGGGATAGGTAACGAAGTTCCACATCAGGACCCTGACTCTGGGCTAGCAAAGATCCCCCACTTTCTCAGAAGGCTTTAAGAGATGACCCTGAGAAATCTTCCCTTCTCCCAGATCCGCCTGTCCCAAAGTAATCCCCAGTGACTCACTAGCACTGTCCTGTGACCTTTGGGCTCATCTGGATATAGAATGCTGTTACATTTACCCCCAAGTACAGCTGCTGGAGGAGCCCAGTGATAAGCAACCATGCTTTAGGCTGGGCTCTTGTCTCAGGTACGATCTCATCTGAGATAAGGGATTAGTGAAAGCTGAGGAGTTGGTGTCAGCGGGGAGGCCTGGGTCTGCCCCCAGCCCTGCTGAGCACAACTGCAGCCTCTCTGAGAGGAGAGGTCTCCGGACCCCTTGATGTGCTTCCTTAACTCTGGGGCCTCGGTTTCCCCAAGTGAGAGTAAGCAAGAAGGCGAAATTTATGACATCTGTGCCCCTTTTCACTTTAAAGTCCTTTGACCTGAGATTGTCAGACTGAGTGAAGTCAGAGAAAGACACATATAATATCACTTATATGTGGAATCTAAAAAAATGAACCTCTTTACGAAACAGCCACAGATGTAGAAGACAAACATTGTTACAAGGGGGAGAAACGGGGAGGGATAAACTGGGAGATTGGGATTGACATATACACACTATAATATATAAAATGAACAACTAATAAGGACCTACTGTATAGCACAGAGAACTCAGTACTCTGAAATGGCCTGTATGGGGATAGAATCTAACAAAGAGTGGCTAAGTGGGGAAGGATGGCACTGGGGAGAAAGGTTCGAGATTGACAAGTACACACCACTATATTTAAAATGGACGGCCAACAAGGCCCTCTGCACAGCACAGGGAACTCTGCTCAGTGTTATGTGGCAGCCTGGATGGAAGCGGGGTTTGGGGAGAATGGTGACATGTATGTGTATGGCTGAGTCCCTTTGCAGTCCACTGACACGATCACCACATTGCTAATCGGCTATGTTGTTGCTGCTGTTTAGCTGCTAAGTGTCTGATTCTTCTGCAACTTCATGGACTATAGCTTGCCAGGCTCCTCTGTCCGTGGGATTTCTCAGTCAAGAGTACTCGAGTGGGTTGGCGTTTCCTTCTCCAAGGGATCTTCCAGACTCAGGGACTGAACTTGCATATCCCGCCTTAGCACACAGATTCTTTACCATTGAGCCATCAGTTCAGTTCAGTCGCTTAGTCGTGTCCAACTCTTTGCGACCCCACGCTCTACAGCGCCCCAGGCCTCCCTGTCCATCACCAACTCCTGGCGTTTACTCAAATTCATGTTCCTTGAGTCAGTGATGCCATCAAATCATCTCATCCTCTGTTGTCCCCTTCTTCTCCTGCCCTCAACCTTTCCCAGCATCAGGGTCTTTTCAAATGAGTCAGTTCTTCGCATCAGGTGGCCAAAGTATTGGAGTTTCAGCTTCAGCATCAGTCCTTCCAATGAATATTCAGGACTGATTTCCTTTAGGATGGACTAGTTGGATCTCCTTGGGAAGCCCTAATCGGCTATACTCCAATACAAAACTAAAAGTTTAAAAAAAAAAAAAAAAAAAGAGTGGCTAGATGTATTATGTATAACTGACTCACTTTGCTGTAAACACTGTAAATCACTATATTGTAAATCAACTATACTTGGATTTAAAAAATTAATTTTAAGAAAGTCCTATGAACACGGGCCTGAGCCACTTGAGCAGCAGCAGTAACAAATCACAGAGGCATGTGGCCAGGGCTGCAGGTGTGGACAGAGCAGAGGCCTCACTGTGTCCCCATTGGCCAAACTCTCTTGTGGATCCAGAGGGCGCCGAAATCCAGCCGCCGGCCAAGGTGAATGGGAAAGACTCGTCCACCACTCCGCAGCCTTGGTCAGAACCAGAGGGATGGCAGACCAAGGATGCTGGGGGAAATTCCTCAGTGGGGAGGGAAATTTCTTCCCGTCCTCCCTGCCGCCCCCACCTTGAAAAAGGTCCACATCTTTGCTGTTTGTGCTGCCTGCATGGGGTTGTAAACACAGCCTATTACGATTACAAAAGAGTGAGTTCCAAAATTTACCTCCTCTGGTTCATCTTTCAGAAAGAGATTTCTCCTTACAAGATGCAGCTGATTTGGAGCAATCTGGTTAATTTTAAAACAAATCAGTCTGGACACAAATGAACAAAACAAAAACATTTGAGAGAGAAACTGGCTTGCCCAACCCTCCCCTTTTTTGCATGGTCTACCCAAGCTTCATAGATTAAAAAAAAAAAAAAAAAAATCGTGCTTAATAATTACCTTTGTTGACCTCTGTACCTTCTGGCTTACTCCTCTCCTGGGCATGAGACATGGCCATTCCTAGGACACAGCTGTGTGGAGGAAGGTGGTCAGACACCCAGGGGAGATCTTTGGGCTCCTCGAGGTCAAGGTGAAGGTAAGGCCATCAGTGATGAGAAGGTTGGCAGAGCCCCTGGCCCAGGGACCCGAGAGGGCCTTTATCTGGAGAAAGGGAACAGGAAATGATCACCAACTAGTTTAGCCTTGTACCATTTTATTTTCTCATCAATGCTCTTTGCATCACTCAATGAAAAAATATCTGTACTGTGGATCTATTATGCGCGAGGGGCCTTAAACTTGGAAACTAATTGTGAGAAAAGCTTTCTTTCCTCAGACTTGACTCCATTAAGTAGATTCTAGAATGTTTTAAAATATTTCTTTTTAAAAGCTTTTGAAAAAATCAGCTTGGGCTGCAGAATGACTTTCAGGCATGTCACTGCTGAGATATAGGACCCAGAGGATGGGAGAGGGAGCACGGGGGCGCTGGAGGAGTTTGGAAAAGAGCCTGGAACCCCAGTTGCCCCAGGGTCTGAAGGGCAGTCAGGATGTTGTTGGACCCAAGCAAATTATGCCTACGGAGTCGACAGCTGCCCTTTCCCAACTGTACAACTGTAGATAATTATCAGCTCGTGAAATCAGTGCTCACAACCCACAGCTGACTCTATTTGCACCTTGCCTGCTAGAGCATTTGCCGAGTCTCCTTGCAGCCTCCTAGAACTGGCGGGAGGGGAAAATGGAAGAGACAAGCTTGAGAAAAAGGAGGGGGGATGAGAAGTCGATCCAGAGCAGCGAACCCAAGACCACGACTCTCCAAAAGGAGGTAAGGTCATCCTTGGGCGCAGGCCCTTCCCAGGTCCAATCGAGGAGGGGTGGGTGTATGCAACCAAGTCATCCTCCCCCTCCACCACACACACACAGCACTTCTGATTAAACAATTTCTCACACACACCCTTTTCCTTCTTGCCAGTGAACTCAGCATATTCTTGTGAGGCTAATATGTGTGTGCTTGTATGTGCTGGGTAAGCACCTAGAGGGCTGGTGTTTGCTCAGGCCAATGGTCTTTTCCCGGATAGTCAGAGACAACTTTGGATGTCGGATCCCTGGTACAGCACCTTCACCACATGTATCCTCTTAAGCTTGAATTCCTCTGGCAATAGGGAAATCCCATTTCTTCTTAGCCAGTAGCTGGGGTGGCGAGTCTGACATGGGAGTCACACAGGTAATCCCTCTAAGTTGGAATGTAGTAAGGGCTGAACCAGGGCTTCCCAAGTGGCGCTAGTGGTAAAGAACTCATCTGCCAACGCAGGAGACGTTAAGAGTCATGGGTTCGCTCCCTGGGTTGGGAAGATCCTCTGGAGGAGGGAATGGCAACCCACTCCAGTATTCTTGCCTGGAGAATCCCCATGGACAGAGGAGCCTGGAGGGCTGCAGTCCGTGGGGCCACAAAGAGTTGGACAGAACTAAAGTAACTTAGCACACACAAGGGCTGAACTTGGAGTTGCCTGCAGCTTAGAGAGGGGTCAGATGGGGTTGTCACTGGACCTGTGAGGAGGGAGAGGTTTGAGGATGTGAGGGAGTGAATGGACTAGCTTCAGGCTCAGAGGATGAGGAGCAAGGGTGCCCAGAGTGAGGTCAGGATGGTGTCAAGGGCAGGATGAGTGGGCTGGGCTCTGAACAGAACCTCCAGAGCTCCCATGTCTGGCTGCAGAAGAGATGAAGGAGGGACCAGGGGCTTGGCAGGGGGAATGATGTGGCTTGACTGTATGTCACCCTGGGATCCCAGGGCCCCAGGAATTGGCTGATGAGCAGCAACACCCTCCTTTTGGCCTTGAGCGAAGCACAGCCAAGCAAACCCTCAGCATGTCCTAAACTTGAGTAGGCAGCTTCAGGGTGAATGCAGAGCTCAGTAGAAGGTCCAAGCCATTGGTGAGTCAACCTGGGCCATCAGAGGAGGAAATCTGAGATGGCCATGGGAAACAGAAGCTGATACTTCCCTGGACCCCCACCCCTCCAATAGTGTGTCCTTTGGGGGCTGGTCACAGCTGGGCTCTTCCATGTTCTCTGAATTGGAACTCTGAGTGCCGCCTGTGCCAGAGACACAGGCACATGTACGTTCAACTCAAGCTCCAGAAATTGGGCTGGTGGCTTCAGGGCCTGCCGAGGTCCAGCCCCGGCTGATCCAGGGTATTCAAAGCAGGGATGGCATTGGAGAGGATCTGGATATAATAGCTTTAATTAGATATTAATTAGAGATATAAAGAATAATAGAATGAGGATAGCTCAGTAGGAAAATTCAGTGGAGAAAAGAGGCTGAGTAGCCTGGTTTACGCAGGAAACCAATAAAACTTCAAGACAAGAAGTTTGCACCACTTACATAGGCCGCAGACGTCCTTCCGTTCTCCCGAAGGAGAGGAGACACTGAGGCCTCCCCGGTCGGATCTTAGAAGCCCAGGCATAATTAGTAAGCATGGTGGGTTCCATGCTCAAGATGGAGAGTCAGCCAGAGTTTGAGAGAGAGAGCGACATGGGGAGACCAGTCTTTCGAGGAACTGATCCCAATTCTTTATTTTTTATTTTATTTTTTTGATCCCAATTCTTTATTTTCCATGGTCTACTTTTATACATTGAGATGTTATACAAAAGTCACGTGGGGTCAGCAGTCCTGACTTTTATCAAAGTTAGGTGCTTCATACAGATGTATACAGAGGTCTTAGGGGTGTTACATCATCTTCTGGCCAGGGGGCCTGCTGACAATTTATGACCCTCTCCTTGTGATAGTGGTCGGTCAACACTTATTTCTCCAGGGGTGATTATTCTTAAAACAGACTCCACCTTCTGAAGGTACCAGATAAAGTTACATTCCTTTAGGGTGAGGGTGTAGTGGGTTTTAATTAAGGAAAGAATTTACTAGCCTAAGGTCTAACGTGATTAATATCAAAGGTTAATACTTATTTCTTCCATATATTCATTAATGTGTGTAAGGGCAGGGGATGTGGAGACTTAGCAGCAAACATTGGCTCAACAAATGAAAAACCTTTCACCAATACAATTTCTAATCAGCCCACTATACTTATACTAATAGTTTTCTAACTTCTCTAAAGAGCATGTTTTTAGAAGATTTAAAGCATCTCTTGCCTCTCACGGTTGGGAGGCTGTGAGTAATCACATGTGGCCGGACAAGCCTGTCAGGCAAGCTAGAGAACCTTCAGAGGAGTTTGTAGGTTAAAACACTATCACACTCAGAAATTATATTAACTGGAGCTGTAAGTTAAATCTTTTTTCTGAAAGAGGTGGTGGGGGACAGCCCCCCGTAAAGTTAGAGGTGTAGGTGAGAGCACAAAGTAGTAAAGTAGGCAGGCTTTACTGGGTATGGGGGTAGATGCTCGAGAATTTCCAGGGGGACTCCTGAGGCTCGATCTTGCCTTTGCATATGCTAAGCATCCTTCCTCATGACCTTTGCCATGGGTGGAGGTCCTCACACCGGCTCCCCCCATCTCCCCCTTTTTTATGCAGCTTGGTTGTGAGCTTCTGAATGCTCTGCCGAAGAATCCTGACAATACAAGGAAGAACGATTATGAGAAGTAGGATTAGAGCACCAATGGCAGCATAACTAAGGATATTAGAACATTTTTTCCAGAAATAAAGTTAGATAAGGTGTGAAAAAAGTCATTAGCTGCTCCAGCGGCGGTAAAATCCAGTCGAGAGTGTTCCAAGGTCTGTATTTGATTATGAAGTTTCCCTAAGTCCAGGCCAATATCAGAACTGTTCCAAACACCTGAGATATGATTTTTAATCTTTTCTCATTCATAATCTGTCTCGTTTACCTTCAAAGATGTCACGCATATCCACCTGTAATTAGCGTGGCATGTCAAAGCCATCTTCACCTTTAAAGCCTATAACTCAGTCCCAATATGCATAATTTTCTCTTCTAAGGCGTCTAGTCTCATCTCCAACTTTCTGTCTATAGCTTCCTGTGTTGCTAGAGTTAAAGAAACATTTTTAGACATGGCATCAACATATTGGGCAGTATGCACTTGTTGAGTCAATGATATTGCTGCCACAGTAACAGGAGAAATTGCGGTTATTAAAGCTGATATTCCTAAAATAAGTAAGCCCACAAACTGTCGCGATCACATTAAATCCTGCAGTTGCTGTAATACAGCAAGACCATAATTATATCAATAAGTAATTACATTATAAGATAAGGTGGACGTTGTAACACTACAAAGAATCAAACATATTGAGGGTTTAAACAAGATGAGAGCATACATTGTTCACAAGTTACTATATTGGGTCCACCAGTGAAAGTCATATGTACATTAAGTTTTCCAGAATCGTTGGTAAAGAGAAAAACATGAGGATAGGGTAGACAAGCCAAAACAGAATAAGTAGAATTATTTTCTGGTTGGAGTTCGCGCTGCAGTAGCCCTGTCAGTCTTGCCAGGATCTCGATATTTATCTTGCTTCCTGTGCGGGTGGGCACCGCCCCTACTCCCTCGCTGAACCAGCCTCAGGCTCAGCAGCGGCCAAGTGAGCGCAGACAGACTCTGGCGGGGCTCCCTGCTACGAGCGCTGTGTGCTGGGCCCCGGAAGCCAGGCTGGTCCTGCCCGCAGCTCCCGACGCGCGCGGCTGCTCTGTGCAGAGGAGTGCCCCTCCTCTTTTGTGATGGAAGCAACGGGGGGAACCGGATGTCTGGGGGACTGCAACATGGCCAATCAGCCTGTCCTGGATCTAAATTGGAGAATCTGCGTCCTGTGGAAAAATATAAGCACATCCTCGACCGCTAGTTAATAATGGGTCAGGACCCTTCCGTTGTCCTGAGAGGAGGTCCTTCCATTTGACTGTTGGTTTTGCATTCAGTTGCTCCAGGCACCAATGACAAAGCATTGCAGTAGTTCTGGCTGAATCAGTATTTGAAATATTTATTACGAAAAGAGCATGTTGCAAGATTTGATGAGGAGAGCTATACTTAAACTCCCCTTCTTTTAGTTTTTGAATTTGGATTTTTAATGTTTGATGTGCTCTTTCAACAATGGCCTGTCCCTGGGGATTATAAGGGATGCCTGTATTATGTTTAATTTGAAACTTTATACAAAATTCCTGAAAAGACTTAGAAGGGTAAGCAGGAGCATTGTCAGTTTTCAGAGCTTTTGGCAGGCCCAAATATGAAAAACAAGGAAAGAGATGTTGTATCACATCTTTAACTGCCTCTCCGGTATGAGCAGTTGCAATAACGTGAGAAAAGGTATCTACAGTTACATGAACAAAGGACAGTTTTCCAAATGAAGAGACATGAGTTACATCCATTTGCCAGAGTACGTTAGGTTTGAGACTGCGAGGATTAACTCCCATAGATAGACTATTATAAACAGTGGGGCAGTGTAAGCAAGAACGCACAATCTCTTGAGCAGTCTCTTTGGGAATTTGGAATTGGTATCTTAAAGCAGTAGCATTTTGATGATGAAGTAAGTGAGAGGCTCTGGCTTCCTCAATCACCGTAGCCACTGTATTCCTGGTTAACAAGTCAGCCAAATCATTAAAGGCATTTAAAGGGCCAGGCAATCCGGAATGAGCCCGAATGTGTCCAATGAAAAAATATTTTATTTCTTTTCCAAATTTGTTGCTGTAATTTAGTAAAAATGAAATATGGTAGTTTTATTTTCAGGCAAAACCGCAGTTTCAATATGTGGAAACAACCTGACAATATACTGAGAATCAGAATAAAGGTTAAATTCCTCATCTGCAAACATGGCAAAGGCCTCTGACTGCTGTTATTTCAGCTCTTTGAGCTGAAGTTTCCTGTGTTTCTAAAACCTTTTGGTGATTTTCAGTAACTATGGAGGCTTTACCATTTGCTGACCCATCAGTAAAAACTATCTGAGCATTTGGAATAGGAGATTGTTTACATCTGACAGGAAAAATAACTGGATGTCTGGATATAAAATTCAGCAAAACATGTGAGGGTAAATGATGCAAAATTTTACCACAATAGTTTCCCATGGCAATCTGCCAACTTTCAAACGTTAGAAGAGCATGAAGTTGTTCCTTATTATATGGAATTACAATTTCTTATGGCTCTTTACCAAATAATTCAATGCTCCGCTTTTTTCCTTTAATATCAAAGTAGCTATCAATCCTGGATAAGAAGCCGCTACTTTTTTAGTTTGAGTGGGAAGATGGACCCACTCTAGGGGGCCGTTTTGCCATAAAACCAATTTTTTGTCTGGCTACCCCAGTTACACCTATGGGGGTTTTATGGCAAAGGAATTGTCAAGCAGTTGTCAATTTAATTTTTTAATTTTTAAAATTTACATTTTAACAACATAAATTTAGAGATATGTTAATTTTAGGTCTAATGTTTAGTTTAGGTCACTGTATAAATTTAAATAATAAATGTATAACCTCCTATCTCATTTTGGTTACAGATATACCTAAATGCAAAATGTTTTTATATATGTATTTATATATGGCAACAATATAAACTTATTGATATATAATATATATAAATCAATATACCTGAATTAATCTTTATAATTAATATATTAATTAATATATAGTACAGCAATACAACACGTACACAGCTAATACCAACACAAACCAATGTACTGCAATAATACATGTTACACATATATAATATAATTATACAGTATATAGAACATACATCATCACAGCACATCAATCCATACCAATTAATATCAGCCACACACACATTATATTACTGCAATATATATTTAATTATACAGTATATATATATAGTATACATATTAATTTATATACAAATTAAGTATAGATCTATAAATAGAATTAGGCATACCTTTATTGTATTTTATTTATCAGATCAGATCAGTCGCTCAGTCATGTCCGACTCTTTGCGACCCCATGAACTGCAGCACGCCAGGTAAACTGTAATTAGGCAAATATATTTATATTATGTATTTATAACAATATATAAAGTATTATTAATTGTACCACCTGTTGATAACTAAGAAATTGAGAAAACCCTTCTCTGAGTATCTCTTATTTGAGACAGCACATCCCTCCCCCATAGGGTAAAGGGGAGCGTAGGAACTGCATATGGTTGGAAAGTTCCACAGGTATCCTCAAACTGCCAGTCTAACATTTTTGAACTTTTAACTACTGTGGGGGCTTGAGGGCAAATGAAACAAAATTTGACCCCTGAAATCTATCAGGGCAACTTGACAATCATCACTAATTTGTAAATGACTTAGACTTGATCCTTATTGAATGGAATTATTATATTTGCTACTTCTTTTCTAAAAAGTTCCACACTTCTTTTTCCCTCTTCTTATAATTAATTGTGCCACCAAGCTGGGATAAGATAAAACTATTTTTCTTGGGGTCACTGGTAGATGGAACCAATGGGCCTTTTTGTCACAAGCACCCTGTAGGTGTATGTTTTGTGGCAAGAATAATTTAATCTCATCTTTTGGTAATATTAATCTTAATTAACTGATCATTTAAAGTCTCATCTACTTTAACAAGAGCCGGCTCTGTCTCATTAGTCAACTTTCTCTTAGAATTGGAATTAGGATCGCTTTTTAAGCAATCAAACAAAGGCTTTAAATTTGTAGTAGTCAGTTTTAAATGTGGGTGTATCCAATTAATGTCCCATAATAATTTTTGGAAATCATTTAAAGTTAGTAAACACTATCTCTGCAGCTTCAAAAGGGCATTATCAGTTTTCAAAATTTTTGGCAGACCTAAATATGAGAAGCAAGTAAAGAGGTGTTGCACAACATCTTTATAAGCTTCTCCAGTTATCGTTTTGTAACCTAAATCTGGTCTATAGCTTTTTAGATGACAAGCAACCATCTAATCTTTGCTTGAATACTTCCAGCAACGGGGAACTCACTACTGTTCAAGGTTTTAAACTCCCTCATCTTTTCCCTCGGAGAAGGCAATGGCACCCCACCCAGTACTCGCCTGGAAAACCATGGACGGAGGGAGCCTGGTAGGCTGCAGTCCATGGGGTCGAAGAGCAGACATGACTGAGCGACTCACTTCCTTCACTTTCATGCATTGGAGAAGGAAATGGCAGCCCACTCCAGTACAGCATTCCCACCCCGCCAATTTCTCTAATCCCACCAATTTATTTTCAATAGTATGCGTGGGCCAGGAACTGGGCCAGTCTTTCCCAGTAATGTTTAGAGATGTCTGTTCCTGTGTCTAATAGCCCTGACATTTTATTTTCTTGAATTAAAAAAATTTTAAAGGCCTAGAAGCTGTAATTTCCTGCACCCATAAGGCTAGATCACTAAATCCAAATGCTCTGTGGCTCTTAGCTTGAGAAGTCAAGTTTATTCTTGTCTGATAATAAGGTAAAAAGCAAAAACTGTGTTACTCTTTGACCTTTATTAATTTGCACAGTTTTAGTAGGCAGTGAGATCAAAACTTTAATTTCTCCAATATAATCAGAATCTACTACACCATGCACCACCGAAGTTTTTTTAAAAGAAAGTGAGCTATGCCCTAGCACAAATCCTACAATGCCCTCAGGTAGGGGGCCAGCCACTCCTGTTGTAATCGGAGTAACCGGCTAGTCAGGGGTTAATATTGTTGCTATATCTCCTTACCTTTCTGCTTTTCTCTTAGCCTGGGTGAGACCCCCTGAGGGGGTTTTCTCCAAGGAGCACACTCTGCATATTGTGCACACAGTCTGTTTTAAAAGATCCAGTGTTTAAAAAACTTTTTATCTTCCTCAGGCTTAGGCAACACTTTGAGAGGCTTTGGGGGCAAAGTTGGGAACTCTTGGGCCCTGGAAGGCACAAACAGAGGCGGCAGCAATCGCCTTAAATCAGAAAGTGGTGGATGCGTTTTTAAAGGTTTGCGCAGAGGGAGAGGGAGCTCGCCAGGGTGCCTGGCCACAGCGTCCTGTTAAGTCCTCTTCTCTCTCCTCTGCTGATTTTTCTTCCTTCTTCTCTTCCAACTTTTTCAAGTTTTCTTTTTCTCACTCTATCTTCTTTCCTTCCTCTTCTCTTCTCTTTTACTTTCTATCATTTCCTTCCTGTTTCCCTCCTTCATTCTCCCTTCTTGCTTCTTACTCTCTCTCTCTCTCCCTGCCTTTCACACTTTTCTCTCCCCTTCCTTTCTCACTACCTTCTCTTTCCTTCATTTCTTTCCCTTTACCCTCTTTCTCTTTCCTCCTCCCTCTCTTTTTCTCTGTATCTCTTTTTCTAACTTCTTCTTTTTCTATCTTGCTGCATTCCCTGATTCCTTCCTCCTCCATTCCTCTCTCCTTTTCACTCTTTAGTTCTTTTTCCATCTTTAGATCTTTCTCTATTTTCTTTCCTTTCATCTTTTTCTTTTTCACTTTTTTTCTTTTTATTTTTCTCTCTCTCTTTATTTTTTGCTTGGGTGACGCCCCCCTGAGGGGGTTTCTGCAAGGAGCAGGCTCTGTATAATGGGTATTCTTTATAAGCTCCTTTGCTCAAAAGAAAACTTTTTTTATCTTTTTCAGCCTTAGGCAATACTCTGGGAGGCTTTGGATGTAAGCTGGAGAATTCCTAGGCCCTGGGAAGTGCAAGCAGAGGTGGGGTAGTCGCCTTAAATCAGAAATTGTTGGATAAATTTTTAAAGGTTTGTGTAGAGGGGGAGGGGGCTCGCCAGGGCACCCGGCCGCAGCGTTCTGTAAGCCCTCTTCTTCCTCGGGAGGTAGAGCACAGTCTCCCTCCATTTTTAGTCAATGGCAGAAAATATGATCTGCGCAGAAGGTGGAGACCTCCTACCATCCACCGCTATAGCCGCTCCCATAGGCTCTCCAACAACCTCATGACGAGGGTCCAGAACGTTTTTAATCATATTTGTAGGATAAGTTTTTAGTTGTTTTTTACCTTCACCCAAGTATCTAAATTAACAGTAGCCTCTTTAACAGTTTCAAGATTACGTGTATAAAGAGTTGCCATTCGTAGTTTCAGTGTTAACCATGTCAGAAAGTTAAGTATAATAGAAGATTTAGCTTTAGGTTTCAAAAGATCAGGCTTTTCTTTGGCCTTTTAACTTCAGAAACCGTTTTTTCTCTCTAACTCTAACTCTATAACACTTTCAACACTTCCCACTCCTACTTGCCCTGTCTATCCTACAGGGGGGTCTGCAGCACCCTGAGTGGGGTCCTAGCCATCCCTAAGACACGGGGAACAATAGGGCTGATGACCCGAATCGTTCCGAGGGAGGAGCAGTAAGGCTGATGACCCAAACTGCTCCAAGGGAGAACAACAGGGCTGATGAACCAGATTGTTCTGGCGGGGGGTTGGGGGAGGACGGCAATAGGGCTGATGACCCTAATTGTTCTGAGGGGGAATAACAGGGCTGATAACCCAAATTGTTCTAGGGATCCTACCTTCAAATCGCCCGTCTCGGGCGCCACCTGCCAAGGTCCAGCCCCGGCTGATCCAGGGTATTCGAAGCGGGGACAGCGTCAGTGAGGATCAGGATACAATAGCTTTAATTAGATATTAATTAGAGATATAAAGAATAATAGAATGAGGATAGCTCAGTAGGAAAATTCAGTGGAGAAAAGAGGCTGAGTAGCTTGGTTTATGCAGGAAACCAATAAAACTTCAAGACAAGAAGTTTGCACCACTTACATAGGCCGCAGACGTCCTTCCATTCTCCCGAAGGAGAGGAGACACTGAGGCCTCCCCGGTCGGATCTTAGAAGCCCAGGCATAATTAGTAAGCATGGTGGGTTCCATCCTCCAGATGGAGATTCAGCCAGAGTTTGAGAGAGAGAGTGACATGGGGAGACCAGTCTTTCGAGGAACTGATCCCATCTTTATTTTTTATTTTATTTTTTTAATTCTTTATTTTCCATGGTCTACTTTTATACACTGAGATGCTATACAAAAGTCACGTGGGGTCAGCAGTCCTGACTTTCATTAAAGTCAGGTGCTTCATACAGATGTATACAGAGGTCTTAGGGGTTTTACATCATCTTCTGGACAGGGGGCCTGCTGACAATTTATGACCCTCTCCTTGTGACAGCGGTCAGTCAACACTTATTTCTCCAGGGGTGATTATTCTTAAAACAGACTCCACCTTCCGAAGGTACCATATAAAGTTACATTCCTTTAGGGTGAGGGTGTAGTGGGTTTTAATTAAGGAAAGAATTTACTTAGCCTAAGGTCTAACGTGATTAATATCAAAGGTTAATACTTATTTCTTCCATATATTCATTAATGTGTGTAAGGGCAGGGGATGTGGAGATTTAGCAGCAAACATTGGCTCAACAAATGAAAAACCTTTCACCAATACAATTTCTAATCAACCTATACTTATACTATACTTATACTATACTTACACTTATACTAATAGTTTTCTAACTTCTCTAAAGAGCCTGTTTTTAGAAGATTTAATGCATCTCGTGCCTCTCACGGTTGGGAGGCTGTGAGTAATCACATGTGGCTGGACAAGCCTGTCAGGCAAGCTAAAGAACCTTCAGAGGAGTTTGTAGGTTAAAACACTATCACATCCAGGAATTATATTAACTGGAGCTGTAAGTTAACTTTTTTTTCTGAAAGAGGTGGTGGGGGACAGCCCCCCGTAAAGTCAGAGGTGTAGGTGAGAGCACAAAGTAGTAAGGTAGGCAGGCTCTGGGTATGGGGGTAGATGCTCGAGAATTTCCAGGGGGACTCCTGAGGCTCGATCCCGCCTTTGTGTATGCCGAGCATCCTTCCTCATGACCTTTGCCACGGGTGGAGGTCCTCACGCCGGGTCCCCACACAGGGTGCTGATGTTATAAGTAGGAACATGAAACGACCATTTTCTTCCTTAGAATTTTTTTCTTGATTCATGTAGGATTTACACAGAGTGAAACGCACAGATGTTCAGTGTTTGATGAGTTTGACAAAGTGGTCACTCCAGAAACTTCCCTCTTGCCCCTTTCCAGGTGGCAACCCCCACCCCTCCATGCTCTATCTCTGCAGATTAGTTCTGCCTGTTGTGGAATTTCATGGGAATGGAATCATATGGGGTGTGTCCAAGCCTGGTCTCATTGGTAGGAAGGTCATATTCTAAAAGACGGCATCAGAGAAAGTTCACAGCCCCTGAGTGTTTCTGTCCCTGGAGGCCTTGTCACTCACCCCTCACCCCCATGCCCCCGGCCAGGAGCCCCAAACCCTGACTTCACTCATAGTCTGGGGGAGGAACTCCGTGCCACTCAGCCCAGCTCAGAC
The DNA here is from genome assembly GCA_935064755.1 of Tragelaphus eurycerus. NCBI lineage: Eukaryota > Metazoa > Chordata > Mammalia > Artiodactyla > Bovidae > Tragelaphus > Tragelaphus eurycerus. Next base: position 14,428,801 of record CAKXYN010000020.1, read on the forward strand.
GTAGGTCCTAAAGGCCTTTGTTGGTGAGTGACTGTCAAGTGAGGCCTTACCACCTGGGTCTCTTTGTCAAGAGCAGTAAGGGCTGGCACTTGGAACCTCAGCCACGCCTGTGAACTGCACGGGCTGTGAACCCTGGGCAGTATCTTTCTGTTCCTCTGTTTTCTCCTCTGTAAATGGATATGATAATGGCATAACTGACTCATTGTTGTTGTAAGGAATAACGGACTTAATCCACACAAGCAAGGCTTTCCAGGTGGCAGAGTGATAAGCAATCTGCCTGCCAATGCAGGAGATGCAAGAGACTTGGATTGGATCCCTGGGTAAGGAAGAACTCCTAGAGGGGGGAAATGACTCCACTCCAGTATTCTTGCCTAGAGAATTCCATGGAAAGATGAGCCTCATGGGGTTGCAAGGTTTGGACATGACTGAGCATGTGTGCACACACACACACATACACACACACACGCACACACACAAATCCCCAGGAGCAGCACCCTGGCACTCTCCTTGAAACAGCACAGGGTGAAGGTGCCTGGGACTCTGGGCTGCCTGGCTGTACCCAGCATGGGAGGGGTGGAGGATGGAAGGCAGAGGGCTGCGTCCGGCCTTCTGAGCTGCACCCTGCAGCAGCACTAACTCTTCTCTCCCCTGCTCTACAACCCAGCTGGGCCTGTTCAGTGGCACCTGCATCATCGTGGGTACCATCATCGGCTCTGGGATTTTCATCTCCCCCAAGTCTGTGCTCAGCAACATGGAAGCCGTGGGACCCTGTCTCATCATATGGACCATGTGTGGGGTTCTTGCGACACTGGGTAACAAAGATGCCCACCCTGGCAATGACCCCCTGTTGCATGTGGGGCAGGATGTTGGAGCTCTGTCTGTGCGGGGTCGTGTCACTGCCCGGATCCCCCTCAATGCTTGTGTGCAGATGTGTGTAAACTGGGGTTTATGGAATGTCCAAAGGCCAGAGCTCAGGATGAGGGGCACCGTAGTGGGCCCTGGGAGCACAACCCCCAGTGGGGAGAGGGACTCCCTTGACCAGGGCGAGACCTCACAAGGGGCCCGGGGCCCTCTTTCTCTCTGTATTCCAGGTGCCCTGTGCTTTGCAGAGCTTGGCACGATGATCACCAAGTCAGGGGGCGAGTATCCCTACCTGATGGAGGCCTTTGGCCCCATTCCGGCATACCTCTTTTCCTGGAGCAGCCTGTTTGTCATAAAGCCCTCATCCTTTGCCATCATCTGCCTCAGCTTCTCCGAGTACGTTTGTGCGCCCTTCTACTCAGGCTGCAGCCCTCCCCAAGTTGTCATTAAATTCCTGGCTGCTGCTGCCATCTGTGAGTACCTGTGAGGAACACTGGGCAGGGGGCAGAAAGGACCTGGCACAGCTGGGAGTGGAGAAGCTGGGCTCCTGCACACCCAGAAAGAGCCCGAGTGGGCCTGGAGGCGCCGGCAGGGAGCAGGGCCAGGGCTGGCCTTGGTCCCCAGCCTGATAGTCTTTGCTGTCCTGTCTCCGTTCTGCGGGGCCATCAGAGGTGTCAGGGAGGGCTGGCTGCAGGCTGCCCCACAGGACAGTGCTTGGCTGGAGTCTGGCTGCGTCTCCATTGCTCTTAGAGGTGGGGGCCGGGTGGGGGATGGACAGCCCTGGCTGGATATCAAAGGTGCATGGATATGGCAGTGGAGAGGGGAGGCTCGGGGGGAATGGGGCCTGGGAATGGAAAGGAGACTCTTTCCAGGGCCTTAAGACAGGAGGGAGATGTTGAGCCCATAGACACAGAACAGTGCCCACCTCTGACTTCCCAGTGCTCATCTCCACGGTGAACGCGCTGAGTGTGCGGCTGGGGAGCTATGTCCAGAACGTGTTCACGGCGGCCAAGATGGTGATCGTGGTCATTATCATCATCAGCGGACTTGTCCTCCTGGCCCAAGGTGACCTTCGGCTGGAGGGGGAGGGTGGGGCCGCATGCCACAGACCACCTGGAGGTCTTGCTGCTAAGCATACATTTTATGCAGCAATTCAATGGAAATAGTTTCCCAGTTGTTCAGAGTTTGTTTAATAACCTGAGGTAATTAGTCATCCCCTTCCTTTACACAGTTCCAGTCTAGTCAGCTGATAACTATCTGGCTTGATTACAGGAAATACGAGGAATTTTGAAAACTCTTTTGAAGGCACATCATTGTCTGTGGGCTCCATCAGTCTGGCATTATATAATGGACTCTGGGCGTATGATGGATGGTAAGGCACTCGGTCTAAGACAGCACACATCTGCCTGTGGGTTTCTTTAGGCTATCTTCCTGAAACCACATAGAAAGCAATAACTTCTCCTTTTGAGGGGTTTGGTGGGACTCTAACATGTACCTTCCCATCTCCCTTTTTAAGTACCCTACCCTTCACCCTTCTGTTCTCCTTGAACCCCAGAGGCACCTGCCCCTCCCCCAGCCACCCACCTGGCACCAGACCCCGACACAGTGGCCCATGAGCCCCCAGTGGTGGGGCCTCCTGCCAGAAACTTCACCAGACAAACACAGGCTCAGCTGGACTGGAAGCAATGAGGGCTGCCAGGCATGGGGCAAGGCTAGACTGCTCGGTAGTACTTTTCTTTCCACTTTGCAAATACATGTGGCCGTCTAGATCACTGGCCTTTCCCTCGTGCAGAGAGTCTGCAGGCTTTGTTCTCTTTTCAGACAATGAATCTTGCCTTTTTTTCAAAGCACGCTGGGGACTCATTACTCCCAATAATTGTTGAGAAGTTACAGAATTCCCACGGAGTACAAAGACTTACCAACTGAAGAATGTGCAGATCTTAGTAGCCCCACCAACACCAGGGCTTTCTTTATAAAAGAAAGCCCTACAGGGGGGAAAAAATTCCTACAGGGGAATTTTCTCTATGATGTTTTGTACAACCACTAAGTCATGTCTGACTCTTCATGACCTCATGGACTGCAGCACCCCAGGCTCCTCTGTCCTTCACTATCTCCCAGAGTTTGCTCAAATTCATGTTCATTGAGTTAGTGATGCTACCTAGTCATGTTATCCTCTGCCACCCTCTTCTCCTCTTGCCTTCAATCTTTCCCAGCATCAGGGTCTTTTCCAATGAGTCGACTCTTCCCAACAGGCAGCCAAAGTATTGGAGCTTCAGCTTCAGCATCAGTCCTTCCAATGAATATTCAGGGTTGATTTTCTTGCTGTCCAAGGGACATTCAAAAGTTTTCTCCAGCACCATAGTTTGAAAGTATCAATTCTTCAGCACTCAGTCTTCTTTATGATCCAACTCTCATATCCATACATGACTACTGGAAAAACCAATAGTCTACTTTGACTATATGGACTTTTGTTGGCAAAGTGATATCTATGCTGTCTAGGTTTGTCATAGCTTTCCTTCCAAGGAGCAAGCATCTTTGAATTTCATGGCTGCAGTCACCATTTGCAGTGATTTTGGAGCCCAAGAAAATAAAATCTATCACAGTTTCCACTTTTTCCCCTTCTATTTGCTATGAAGTGATAGACTGGATACCAAGATCTTAGTTTTTTGAATGTTGAGTTTCAAGTCAGTTTTTTCACTTTCCTCTTTCACCTTTATCAAGAGGCTCTTTAGTTCCTCTTCACTTTCTGCCATTAGAGTCATATCATTTGCATATCTGAGGTTATTGTTATTTCTCCTGGCAATCTTGATTCCATTTTATGATTCACTCAGCCTGGCATTTCGCATGATGTACTCTGCATATAAGTTAAATAAGCAGGGTGACAATATACCAAAGGAGATTAAACCAGTCAAGCCTAAAGGAAATCAACCCTGAATATTCATTGAAAGGATGGATACTGATGCTGAAGCTTCAATACTCTGGCTACCTGATATGAAGAGCGGACTCACTGGAAAAGATCCTGATGCTTGAGGGTCTTGAAGGAAAGACTGAGGGCAAGAGGAGAAAGGGGTGACAGAGGATGAGATGGTTGGATGGCATCACTGACTCAATGGACCTGAGTTTGAGTAAACTCCAGGAGGTAGTGAAGGACAGGGAAGCCTGGTGTGCTGCAGTTCATGGGGTTGCAAAGAGTCAGACATAACTTAGTGACTGAACAACAACTATACAGTCTTGATGTACTCCCTTCCCAATTTTGAACCAGTCCATTATTCCATGTCTGGTTCTAATTGTTGCTTCTTGACCTACATATAGGTTTCTCAGCAGACAGGTAAGGTAGTCTGGTACTCCTGTTTCTTTAAGAATTTTCCACAGTTTTTTTTTTTTTTGTTATGCACACAGTCAAAAGCTTTAGCATAGTCATTGAAGCAGAAGTAGATGTTTTCTGGAATTCCCTTGCCTTTTCTATGTTCCAGCAAATGTTGGCAATTTGATCCCTGGTTTCTCTGCTTTTTCTAAACCCAGCTTGTAGGTCTGGAAGTTCTCAGTTCACTGCTGAAGCCTAGCTTGAATGATTTTAAGCACAACCTTACTAGCTCAAACTAATACAGTTGCTAGCATAGTAGTTTGAACCTTCTTTGGCATTGCCCTTCTTTGGGATTGGAATGAAGACTGACCTTTTCCATTCCGGTGGCCACTGCTGAGTTTTCCCAATTTGCTGATGTATTGAGTGCAGCATTTCAACAGTTTAAATGAGGCATACACTTATTGTGTTTCATAATCTTAGCAAAGAAAGTCAAATCATGTTACTCATGTTACTTTTTTTTTCCTGATAGGAATCAACTCAACTACATCACAGAAGAACTTAGAAACCCTTTCAGGTAAGAAAGCGGAGTCAGAGTGGGAGACAGTGGACAGGTTCGCATACTTCTCTCCCCCAAACATAAGGTGGAACTACTTCCCCCAATCACCCACCACCCACTTCCAGACAGTGGATGGTTTCCTATCAGCTCATTGACATTCATTAGAGCTTGGTTTTGTTTGAGGTAGTAGAATGGTTGCTAAGAGGAAGGAAGAACTCTAGCTTATTTTGCATTATAACCAAATTCAGTTTTACTGCCCTGGAGTCTAAGGAGAAGGAGAGTTCTTTCTCATTAGAAAATGTCAGTGTCCCCACTGGGGCTCTGCTGTCCCTCTAGCCCCCTGCTTCTTGGTGAGCATCAGGAAGCCTCAGGAAGGGCAGTTCCCCAGGGAGCAGGTAGTGGGCAGGCTGGGCAGGTGGAAGAAAGGACTAGACTAAGACAACAATCTTGTGAGTCTGTCATGGATGCTCTGGTCTGACTGAGTCTCTGGGTCCCCGCCCCTCCCAGAAACCTGCCCCTGGCCATCATCATTGGGATCCCACTGGTAACAGGCTGCTACATCCTCATGAACGTGTCCTACTTCACTGTGATGACGGCCACCGAGCTCCTGCAGTCCCAGGCTGTGGCCGTGGTGAGGGCCCGGGGTCTCTGTGGGAGGGGACAGGCAAGGGATAAATGCTCAAGTTGAAGGACCCTGTGTGTGTAGTGGGCGGAATAATCGCCTAGGAGACCAGACACGGGGAGATAAGCAGGATAGGGCAGCTCCAGAGACCTGGCCTACCTTCCAGGTGGCCAGCGGCTGGGAGGTCCTGCCTTCCCAGCACACCCTACCTGCCTCCTCAACACAGAGCGCAGGGCTCCACTTCACCAGGGCTGGGACTTTGACAGGCAAGTGTAGGGGGGAGCAAGATCAGGGGCGTCATTGTAGGAGGGAGTGATAGTAATGGATTGTGGAATTCATCTGGGTGAGGAGGGAAGCAAGGACGAGAGGATGGGGATGAGGGACAGGGGAAAGGTGGGCAGGGTCCATGTGCTGGAGAAGACCTGCGGAGTTCGGGCAGGGACAGGAAATGAAACTGAAAACAGGCAATGGGGTGACATGGACAGGGAGCAGAGAGAAGGCAGCCTTGATGACCGGCCCACTGACCCTGAGACCAGGCGGCTCAGGTGAGAGGTAGACCTGGTCATTCCAAGGAAGGGAGAGCGAGGGCATCAGAGGATGTGGAAACACTGAGAATTACTCCAGGCAACAGGGGAGAAGAGCTGTCTATCACCATCTGCAGAGGTGGGGCGTGAGGGGGTCTTTTTCTCCAGACTGGTGCCCCACTGTTCCTTAGGGAGGCGTCCTGGAACCCAGCTCAGTGGGGCCGGTGGCTCTTGGGGGTGCACAGTCTCAAGACGCACCCACTTCTCTCTTAGACATTTGGTGACCGTGTCCTCTACCCTGCCTCGTGGATCGTTCCGCTCTTCGTGGCGTTTTCAACCATCGGCGCCGCTAACGGGTCATGTTTTACTGCGGGCAGGTAGGGCCCAGCATCTACCCTGGGGTGGAGTGCGCACACGCACGCGGGGCGGCACCAGGGCCTGAGTCCCCAGTGACAGAGCGGAAAGCACACGCAGGGCGGAAAGGAGCACGTGGAGTGGGCGGGCACGTGGCGCTGGTGCCAGTGGTCCAGAGTGAGTGCGGATAGTGCCACCAGCCCCAGCGCAAGGCAGGGATTGGCAACCGGGGTGAGCGAGGTTTACTCGTGGGACTCCACGGAATGAGCTTTCTGGAACATCTTTTCATGTTAATAGATACACAGTCTAGATCAGGAGCCTGGTAGGCTGCAACCCACTCCAGTGTTCTTGCCTTGAGAACCCCAGGGACGGGGGAGCCTGGTGGGCTGCCATCTATGGGGTCGCACAGAGTCGGACACGACTGAAGCGACTTAGCAGCAGCAGCAGCAGCAGCAGCAGCAGCAGCAGCAGCAGCTAGATCAGGAATTGGTTAACTAAAGGGTAGATAGTGAAGATTTTAGACTTGCAGGCCACGTAAACCCGTCCTGCTCTGTCTTTGCAGTAGGAAAGCCAACAGCTGTGGCTATGGTCCAGGAAAACTTTACTTACATAACCAGGCACTTCGCCAGTTCCTGCCAGGCCTCTGGCCCCTATCTGCTCTAGAAACAGTTAGTTATGTTGGAATCCTCTTTACCGATGTAGCATAATTTCACATCACCTCTACTCATGGGCTGGGTTTGGGAGTTTTTCACAAACATTGGCAGAGAATATTCTGAGCATGTCTTTGTTCATCTCTCCAGCATTCTTGGCAGTATAGTTCTAAGAGTGAAATTGCCAAAGGTTATAGGCATATACACGTTAAAAAATGAAATATGTACCACAAAATCATGCCTTAGTGCTAGTCCTTTAAGATGTCTTCAAAAGTGTCTTGGTTGTTCTATCCGAATTTTAGAATTACCCTATCAATTTCTACAAAAAAGCCTTAGGGACTTTGATTAGACCTTTACTGAATCTATAGTTCAATTTGGAGAGGACTGCCAGCTTCAAAGTACTGATTTTTCTAATTTATGGGCATGGATTTATCTCCCCATTTATTTAGGTCTTCTTTCTTTCTTTTTTTTTTTTTTGAGTGGCAGTTTTCACTATATAATTCTTACACACATTTTGTCAGATTTACCCTGAAATATTTCATGTTTCTTCATGCTATTATAAATGGTATTTTCAAAAATGCAAAAAAAAAATTCAGTTTCTGATTAGTTTGTTGCAGGTACAACTCTCTTTGTTTGTTGTTCAGTCACTAAGTTGTGTCTTTCTCTTTGCAATCCCATGGACTGCAGCACGTCAGACTCCCCTGTCCTTCACTATCTCCTGGAATTTACTAAAATTCATGCATACTGAGTCGATGATGCCATCCAACCATCTCATCCTCTGCCACCCCCCCTTTTCCCTCCTTTTGCCTTCACTTCTCCCCCCTTTTCCCTCCCTTTCCACGCATCAGGGTCCTTTTGAATGAGTCGTCTCTTCACATCAGGTGGCCAAAGTATTGGAGCTTCAGCTTCAGTCCTTCCAATGGATATTCAGGGTTGATTTCCTTTAGGATTGACTGGTTTGATCTCTTTGCAGTCCAATGAACTCTCAAGAGTCTTCTCCAACACAGTTCAGAAACATCAACTCTTCAGTTCTCAGCCTTCCTTATGGACCAACATCTGTACCTGACTACTGGAAAAACCGTAGCTCTGACTATGTGGACCTTTGTCAGCAAAGTGATGTCTGCTTTTTAATATGCTGTCTAGGTTTGTCATAGCTTTCCTTCCAAGGAGCAAGCATCTTTGAATTTCATGGTTTCCCTAGTGGCTCAGTGGTAAAGAATCTGCCTGCAGTGCAGGAGACTCGAGTTCAGTCCTTGGCTCAGAAAGATCCCTTGGAGAAAGGAATGGCTACCTACTCTAGTATTCTTGCCTGGAGAATTCCACAGACAGAGGAGCCTAGTGGGCTATAGTCTATGGGGTCACAAGGAGTTGGACACGATTGAGCAACTAACACACACACATATATTTCTATTTTTAGTTTTTTTGAGGAAACTTCATATTGTTTTCCACAGTGGTTGCACCAATTTGCATTCTCACCAACAGTTTACAAGGGTTCCCTTTTCTCTGCATCCTTGCCAGCATTTGATATTTATGGTCTTTTGATGATAGCCATTCTGACAGATATGAGGTGATATCTCATTGTGGTTTTGATTTGATTTGCAATTCTCTGATGACCAGTGATGTTGAGCATTGTTTTATGTGTCTGTTGGCCGTCTTTGTGTCTTTTTCATAAAAAATATTCAGTTCTTCTGCCCATTTTTAATTGGATTATTTGTTTTTATGATATTGAGTTGTATGTTATATATATTTGGGATATTAACCCCTTTTTGGCCATATCATTTGCAAATATGTTCTCCCATTCAGTGGGTTGTCTTTTTGTTTTGTCAGTGGTTTCCTTTGCTGTGCAAAAGCTTTTTAAAGTTCCCATTCATTTACTTTTGCTTTTATTTCCTTTTCTTTAGGGGTGAGATCCAAAAAGATATTGCTACAGTTCATGTCAAAGAGTATCCTGCCTATGTTTTCTTCTAGTTTTGCGGTTTGGGGTCTTATATTTAGGTCTTTAATCCATTTTGAGTATATTTTTGAATATGGTATGATACAGTGTTCTAATTTCATTCTTTTGCATGTAGCTGTTCCGTTTTCCCAGCACCACTAATTGAAGTATCTTTTCACCATTGTATTATTTTTGCCTCCTTTGTTGTAGATTCGTTGACCACAGGTATGTGGATTTGTTTCTGGGCTCTCTGTTCTGTTCCATTGATCTGTGTGTTTGTGTCTGTTTTTGTGCCAGTACCTTACTGTTTTGATAACTGTAGCTTTGTAGTCTAAAGTCAGGGAGTGTGATATTTCCAGCTCTATTCTTCTTTCTATAGATTGTTTTGGTTATTTGGTGCCTTTTGTGTTTCCATACAAAATTTAAAATTATGTGTTCTAGTTCTGTGAAAAATGCCTTTGGTATTTTGACAGGGATTGCATTGAATCTGTACATTGCCTTGGGTAGTACGGTCATTTTAACAATATTAATTCTTCCAATCCATGAACATGGTATATCTTTCCATCTGTTAATGTTACATTCAATTTCTTTCATCTGTGTGCTATAGTTTTCTGAATGTAGGTCTTCTATTAATACTTCCTTAGGTAAGTTTATCCATTTGTTTAGGTATGTTATTCTTTATATAATTGTAAATGCTGCTGTTTCCTTAACTTCTCTGACAGTTGTTACTGTATAGAAATGCAACAGATTTCTATATATTAATTTGGTACATGCATGCTAAATCACTTTAGTCATGTCTGACTCTATGTGACCCTATGGACTGCAGCCCACTAGGCACCCCGTCCATGGATTCTCCAAGTAAGAATATTGGAGTGGGTTGCCATTTCCTTAAATTCTCTTTCTGACAGTTGTTAATGTTTAGAAATGCAACAGATTTCTATATATAATTTTGTACCCTGTCCAGTTCAGTCGCTCAGTCGTGTCCGACTCTTTGCGACCCCATGAATCCCAGCACGCCAGGCCTCCCTGTCCATCACCAACTCCCAGAGTTCACTGAGACTCACATCCATCGAGTCAGTGATGCCATCCAGCCATCTCATCCTCTGTTGTCCCCTTCTCCTCTTGCCCCCAATCCCTCCCAGCATCAGAGTCTTTCCCAATGAGTCAACTCTTTGCATGAGGTGGCCAAAGTACTGGAGTTTCAGCTTTAGCATCATTCCTTCCAAAGAACACCCAGGGCTGATCTCCTTTAGAATGGACTGGTTGGATCTCCTTGCACTCCAAGGGACTCTCAATACCAAATTCATTGATGAGCTCTAGTATGTTGTTGTTGTTGTTGTTTTTGTAGTGTATTTAGGATTTTCTCTGTATAGTATTGTGTTGTCTGCAAAGACTGACAGTTTTACTTCTTCCTTTCCAGTTCGGATTTCTTGTATTTTTTCTTCTTCTTCTTCTTTTTTTTTTGTTTGAGTGTGTTGTTCAGACTTCTAATACTATGTTGAATAAAAGTGGCAAGATTGGGCATCCTTGTCTTGTTCCTGATCTTAGAGGAAGTTTTCAGCTTTTCATCACTGAGTATGATGTTAGCTGTGAGCTTATCATATATGGCCTTTATTATGTTATATTCCCTGTATATCCACTGGAGAGTTTTTGTCATAAGTGGATATTGAATTTTGTCAAAAGCTTTTCTGCATCACTTGGGGTAATCATATGGTTTTTATTCTTCAATTTGTTAATGTTACGTATTCCACTGATTGACTTACAGATACTGAACCATCCTTGCATCCCTGGGAAAAATCTCACTTGATCATGGTGTATGATCTTTTTAAACATTTGCTGACTTCAGTTTGCTTATATTTTCAGGATTTTTTCGTCTATGTTCAACAGTGATATTGGCCTGTAATTTTCTTTTTTTGTGTAGTATCTTTGTCTGGTTTTGGTATTAAAGTAATGCTGGTCTCACAGAATGAGTTCAGAAGCATTTCCTCTGCATTGTTTTAGAACTGTTTTAGACCAATAGGTGTTATCTCTTCTCTACATATTTGGTAGAATTCACTTGTGAAACCATCTGGACCAAGACTTTTCTTTTTTGGGGAGTTTTCAAATTGCTGATTCAATTTCACTACTGGGGATTGGTCTATTCATATTTTGTTTCTTCCTGATCCAGTTTTGAAAAATTGTACATTTCTAGGAATTTGTTGATTTCTACTTGGTTCTTCTTTTTATCAGCATATCATTGTTCACAGCAATCTCTTATGATCCTTTGTTTATCTATGGTGTTACTTATAACTTTCCCCTTTTCAGTTCTGATGATATTGATTTGGGCCCCCCTTTTTCTCTTGATGTTTCTTGATTTTATTTTTCAAAGAGTCAGCTTTTAGTTTCATTAATCTTTTCTATTTTTGTGTGTCTATTTCATTTATTTCTGCCCTTATATTTATGATTTATTTCCTTCTACTAACTTTGGGTTTTGTTCTTTTTCTTGTCCTTTTAGGTGAAAGATTAAGTCATCTTCTTGATGATGAAAGCGTCTTATTTTCTGAGGCAGGCTTTTATTGCTGTAAACTCCCCTCTTAGAACTGCTTTTGCTATGTCCAGTAGATTTTGGATCATTGTGTTTTCATTTGTCTCCAGGTCCTTTTTTATTTCCTCTTTGATTTCTTCAGTGATCGAGTGGTTATTTAGTAGCATATTGTTTAGCTCCCATGTGTTTGTGCTTTTTGCAGTTTTTCTTTTTGTAATTGACTCCTCTCAGCATTGTGGCCAGAAAAGATGCTCTGATTTCAGCTTTCTTAAATTTACCAAGGCTTGTTTTGTGGCCTAGTGTGTGATCTCTCCTAAAGAGTGTTTTATGTGTACTTGAAAAGAATATGCATTGTGCTGTTTGGGGATGGATGTTTTATATATGTTAAGTCCATCTGGTGTAATAGGTCATTTAAGACCAGCATTTGCTTACTGATTTTCTGTCTGATCTGTCCATTTATGTAAGTGGGGGTGTTAAAGTCCCTTCCTATCATTGTGTTACTTTTATTTTCTCCATGTTAGTATTTGCTTTATATATTTGGGTGCTCCTATGTTGGGAGCACATATTATATTTACCATCATTATATCCTCTTGGATTGATCCCTTGATCGTTATGTAATGCCCATCTCTTGTAAGTCTTTAAACTCTATTTTGTCTGATATAAGTATTGCTACCCAGGTTTTGTTTTGATTTCCATTTCCATGGAATAACTTTTCCCATCCACCCACTTTCAATCTATGTGTATCTTTAGATCTGAAGTGAATCTCCTGTAAGCAGTATATATACATCTTATTTTTATATCCACTCATATATCCATCCATTTTATATCCACTCTATGTGTTTTGAGCATTTAGGCCACTTACACCTAATTACTTAAGTGTATGTTCTTATCACCATTTTGTTATTTGAGGTTGTTTTAATTTTTTGTTCCTTCTTTTGTTCTCTTGTGATTAGATGGCTATCTTTCATGTTATGTTTGAGTTCCTTTTTATTTTTGTATCTATAGTTTTAGTTTGAGTTATGTGAAGTTTATATATAACAAACTATATATATATATAGACACACACACAAAAACATTATTGTTTTAAGTTGCTGATCTAATTTCAAATGCATTAACAACCCTGCATTTGTATTGTCCTCCACTTATGAGTACTGTTTTTGACATGTTTTTACTGCATCTAATTGTTTTGTGTATTCTTTAACTGCTTGTTTTGTGATATATAGATGATTTTTTACCTTCATTTAACCTTCCTACTATCTTTGTATGTGGTTGATTTTTCTACCTTATTGTTTATTTGCACGGGCTCCTGTTTTTTTATATCTTTTTGGTAGATTATCTCCTTTTTCAGTAGAAATGCTCCTTTTGCCTTAAACTCTATTCTGATATTGATATTGTGGAATCAGCTGTCTTTCAGACTTCTACTTTTAGTAACATGTCTCAGTTCAGTTCAGTTGCTCAGTCGTGTCCAACTCTTTGCAACCCCATGAACTGCAGCACGCCAGGCCTCCCTGTCCATCACCAACTCCTGGAATTCAGTCAAACTCATGTCCATTGAGTCGGTGATGCCATCCAGGCATCTCATCCTCTGTCATCCCCTTCTCCTCCTGTCCCCAATCCCTACCAGCATCAGAGTCTTTTCCAGTAAGTCAACTCTTCACGTGAGGTGGCCAAAGTTCTGGAGTTTCAGCTTCAGCATCATTCCTTCCAAAGAACACCCAGGACTGATCTTTAGAATAGACTGGTTGGATCTCCTTGCAGTCCAAGGGACTCTCAAGAGTCTTCTCCAGCACCACAGTTCAAAAGCATCAATTCTTCAGCACTCAGCTTTCTTCACAGTCCAACTCTCACATCCATACATGCTGCTGCTGCTGCTAAGTTGCTTCAGTCGTGTCTGACTCTGTGCGACCCCATAGACGGCAGCCCACCAGGCTCCACTGTCCCTGGGATTCTCCAGGCAAGAATACTGGAATGGGTTGCCATTTCCTTCTCCAATGCATGAAAGTAAAAAGTGAAAGTGAAGTCGCTCAGTTGTGTCCGACTCTCAGCGACCCCATGGACTGGAGCCTACCAGGATCCTCCGTCCATGGGATTCTCCAGGCAAAAGTACGACTACTGGAAAAACCATAGCCTTGACTAGATGGACCCTTGTTGGCAAAGTAATGTCTCTGCTTTTGAATATGCTATCTAGCTTGGTCATAACTTTCCTTCCAAGGAGTAATCAGATCAGATCAGATCAGTCGCTCAGTCATGTCCGACTCTTTGCAACCCCATGAATCACAGCACGCCAGGCCTCCCTGTCCATCACCAACTCCCAGAGTTCACTGAGACTCACGTCCATCGAGTCAGTTATGCCATCCAGCCATCTCACCCTCTGTCGTCCCCTTCTCCTCTTGCCCCCAATCCCTCCCAGCATCAGAGTCTTTTCCAATGAGTCAACTCTTCGCATGAGGTGGCCAAAGTACTGGAGTTTCAGCTTTAGCATCATTCCTTCCAAAGAAATCCCAGGGCTGATCTCCTTCAGAATGGACTGGTTGGATCTCCTTGCAGTCCAAGGAACTCTCAAGAGTCTTCTCCAACACCACAGTTCCAAAGCATCAATTCTTCATCGCTCAGCCTTCTTCACAGTCCAACTCTCACATCCATACATGACCACAGGAAAGACCATAGCCTTGACTAGGCGAATCTTTGTTGGCAAAGTAATGTTTCTGCTTTTGAATATGCTATCTAGGTTGGTCATAACTTTCCTTCCAAGGAGTAAGCATCTTTTAATTTCATGGCTGCAGTCACCATCTGCAGTGATTTTGGAGCCCAGAAAAAGAAAGTCTGACACTGTTTCCACTGTTTCCCCATCTATTTTCCATGAAGTGATGGGACCAGATGCCATGATCTTCGTTTTCTGAATGTTGAGCTTTAAGCCAACTTTTCACTTTCCTCTTTCACTTTCATCAAGAGGCTTTTTAGTTCCCCTTCACTTTCTGCCATAAGGGTGGTATCATCTGCATATCTGAGGTTATTGATAGTTCTCCCGGCAATCTTGATTCCGGCTTGTGCTTCTTCCAGTCCAGCGTTTCTCATGATATACTCTGCATATAAGTTAAATAAGCAGGGTTACACTATATAGCCTTGACATACTCCTTTTCCTATTTGGAACCAGTCTGTTGTTCCATGTCCAGTTCTAACTGTTGCTTCCTGACCTGCATGTAGGTTTCTCAAGAGGCAGGTCAGCTGGGCTGGTAGGCCCATCTCTTGAAGAATTTTCCACAGTTTCTTGTGATCCACACAGTCAAAGGCTTTGGCATAGTGAATAAAGCAGAAATAGATGTTTTTCTGGAACTCTCTTGTTTTTTTCGATGATCCAGTGGATGTTGGCAATTTGATCTCTGGTTCCTCTGCCTAACATATCTAACCCCTTTTAAATGTCTGCCTCTCAGTGATATGGGTTCTAGCTTGTGTCTCTTTCAACAAACCCAACGTGAGAGTCTCCAGCTGAGCACGTGGAATTTGATTATATTGGATATGATTACTGCTACAGATAGCTTAATTCCTATCATATTCCTTTGTGTTTTCCTGACTTAAATCTTACCCTGATTTATTAACCATCAAATGTTTTTATTCCTTTTTTTTCTTGTATTGACATAGATGGAGGTTATATTTCTATCTTTTAGTAATTACCTTTAAAATTTAACATGAATACCTACTAGAGTCTATCAGTATCTCAGTTTTCTTTCCTCTCTTGCAGGGGCTTTCCCTTTCATATCATCTAGTATATCAGCTACACAGTGTTTGTAAAGCGAGCCAATCCTCCAAAAAAGTCTATCATGACAGAAATAAAAAATCCAATACTTACATACATACAAAATGTGCTTTACTGCTGTCTCCTTAACATTGCTGCTAAGTCACTTCAGTCCTGTCCGACTCTGTGTGACCCCATAGACGGAAGCTCACCAGGCTCCCCCGTCCCTGGGATTCTCCAGGCAAGAACACTGGAGTGGGTTGCCATTTCCTTTTCCAATGCATGAAAGTGAAAAGTGAAAGTGAAGTCACTCAGTCGTGTCCGACCCTCAGCGACCCCATGGAGTGCAGCCTTCCAGCCTCCTCCGTCCATGGAATTTTCCAGGCAAGAGTACTGGAGTGGGGTGCCATTGCCAAACTTAGTTCAATGTCCTCTTTTGTTGGAGTAGACTTTTTAAGTTTCCAATAAGGACTGAAGAAAAGTAAATGTCTCATAGCTATTGTTTATCTAAACATTTATTTTGCCAGTAGTCTTGAATGATGATTTAGCTATGCAGAATTCTAATCTGAAAATCTAATCAATTTCCCTCATCACTTTCAAAGTGTTATTTCTCATGAGATGGCTGTTGTTCTGATTGTTCTAATTTTGTAGTTAATCCTTTAAATTTGGTAGCTTAAATTTTTTTCCCTTCCACTATGTTTATATCTGGGTATGTTTTATTTCCTGAACTGGGTTTAGTCTGAAGGCTCAGAATGTTTTGATTGTGTAAAGGCTCTCTGCTCTTCTTTGTTGTTTTTTTAAGATTTATTTATTTGGCTGCACTGGGTCTTAGTTGTAGCATGCAGGATCTTTAGTTGTAGCATGCAAACTCTGTTGCAGCGTGTGGGATGTAGTTCCCAGACCAGGAATCAAACCCAGGTCCTCTGCATTGGGAGCACAGAGTCTTAGCCATTGGACCAGACCACCAGGGAAGTCCCTTTCTGCTCTTCTTTGAATTTTCTTATCCCATTCAATATATTCAAGCTTATTCCTGTGTTTCTTTCTTAATTTCCTGGCTATATTTTCTATTTCTCTATGCTTCATATTCAGTCTCAGTTCAGTTCAGTCACTTAGTTGTGTCTAACTCTTTGCGACCCCATGGACTGCAGTACGCCAGGCTTCCCTGTCCATCGCCAACTCCTAGAGATTGCTCAAACTCACGTCCATTGAGTCAGTGATGTCATCCAACCATCTCATCCTCTGTTGTTCCCTTCTCTTCCTGCCTTCAATCTTTCCTATCATCAAGGTCTTTTCCAGTGAGTCAGTTCTTCGCATTAGGTGGCCAAAGCACTTTTTTAACTTGTAGTTTTCTGTAGATTAAATTCTTAACTACGATAACTTTTTGTTTTGTTAGGAATTCCATTTAGCTCTCCTTCACCTTTAATTTACCATTTTAGACACTGCATTTCATATTCTTGAATAATCAGGAATTCTGGTCAGGGGTGGGGTTATTAAGCCACTTGTTTGCAGCAGCTGACTTACCCTTAATTTTCTGATTTTTTTGAAAAGTACCAAACTGGATTTAAGAAGTGCAAGGCACATTTGTGTTGGCATTTGTCAAGTGCATCAAGCACTGTGGTTCATAGGCCCTGCACTAGTTTTTACATTTGTTTCTTGCACAAATTTCAGGACTCAGATCAGTTATCTCCTCCTTCAAAGGGCCTCCCCAACCTCCCACTTCACCTACCCCTCCCCCAGCTGACCCTTCTGTACCAAGCTGCATTCCTCTCAGTTCAGTTCAGTCACTCAGTTGTGTCTGACTCTTTGCGACCCCATGCACTGCAGCACGCCAGGCCTCCTTGTCCATCACCAACTCCTGGAGCTTACTCAAACTCATGTCCATCAAGTCAGTGATGCCATCCAACCATCTCATCCTCTGTCATCCCCTTCTCCTCTTGCCTTCAACTTCTCCCAGCATCAGGGTCTTTTCCAATGAGTCAGTTCTTTGCATCAGGTGGCCAAAGTATTGCAGCTTCAGCTTTAGCATCAATCCTTCCAATGAATATTCAGGACTGATTTCCTTTAGGATTGACTAATTTGATCTCCTTGCAGTCCAAGGGACTCTCGAGTCTTCTCCAACACCACAGTTCAAAAACATCAATTCTTCAGCATTCAGCTTTCTTTATGGTCCAACTCTCAAATCCTGGAAAAATCCATGACTACTGGAAAAACCACGGCTTTGACTAGATGAACTTTTGTTGGCAAAGTAACGTCTTTGCTTTTTAATATGCTGTCTACGTTGGTCATAGCTTTTCTTCCAAGGAGCAAGCATCTTTTAATTTCATGGCTGCAGTCACCATCTGCAGTGATTTTGGAGCCTAAGAAAATAAAATCTGTCACTATTTCCATTGTTTCCCAGTCTATTTGCCATGAAGTGATGGGACCAAATGCCCTGATCTTTGCTTTTTGAATGTTGACTTTTAAGCCAGCTTTTTCACTCTGACTCTTTCACTTTCATCAAGAGGCTTTTTAGTTCCTCTTCACTTTCTGCTGTTAAGGGTGGTAACATATTTGAAAAAAGTGAAAGTGAAGTTGCTTAGTCCTGTCTGATTCTTTACAACCCCATGCACTGTAGCCTACAAGGCTCCTCCATCCATGAGATTTTTCCAGGCAAGAGTACTGGAGTCGGTTGCCATTTCCTTCTCCAGGGGATTTTCCCGACCCAGGGATTGAACCCGGGTCTCCTGCATTTGTAGGCAGACGCTTTACCATCTGAGCCACCAGGGAAGTCATATATCTGAGGTTATTGATATTTCTCCCAGCAATCTTGATGCCAGCTTGTGCTTCATCCAGCCCAGCATTTTGCATGATGTACTCTGCATATCAGATCAGATCAGATCAGATCAGTCACTCAGTCGTGTCCAACTCTTTGCGACCCCATGAACCGCAGCACGCCAGGCCTCCCTGTCCATCACCAGCTCCCAGAGGTCGCTCAGACTCACATCCATCAAGTCAGTGATGCCATCCAGCCATCTCATCCTCTGTCATCCCCTTCTCCTCCTGCCCTCAATCCCTCCCAGCATCAGAGTCTTCTCCAATGAGTCAACTCTTCGCATGAGGTGGCCAAAATACTGGAGTTTCAGCTTTAGCATCATTCCTTCTAAAGAAATTCCAGGATTGATCTCCTTCAGAATGGACTGGTTGGATCTTCTTGCAGTCCAAGGGACTCTCAAGAGTCTTCTCCAACACCACAGTTCAAAAGCATCAATTCTTCAGCGCTCAGCCTTCTTCACAGTGCAGCTCTCACATCCATACATGACCACAGGAAAGACCATAGCCTTGACTAGGCGAACCTTTGTTGGTAAAGTAATGTCTCTGCTTTTGAATATGCTATCTAGGTTGGTCATAACTTTCCTTCCAAGGAGGAAGCGTCTTTTAATTTCATGGCTGCAGTCACCATCTGCAGTGATTTTGGAGCCCAGAAAAACAAAGTCTGACACTGTTTCCACTGTTTCCCCATCTATTTCCCATGCAGTGATGGGACCAGATGCCATGATCTTCGTTTTCTGAATGTTGAGCTTTAAGCCAACCTTTTCACTCTCCACTTTCACTTTCATCAAGAGGCTTTTTAGCCCCTCTTCACTTTCTGCCATAAGGGTGGTATCATCTGCATATCTGAGGTTATTGATATTTCTCCCGGCAATCTTGATTCCAACTTGTGTTTCTTCCAGTCCAGCATTTCTCATGATGTACTCTGCATATAAGTTAAATAAACATGGTGACAATATGCAGCCTTAACGTACTCCTTTTCCTATTTGGAACCAGTCTGTTGTTCCATGTCCAGTTCTAACTGTTGCTTCCTGACCTGCATATAGATTTCTTAAGAGGCAGATCAGGTGGTCTGGTATTCCCATCTCTCTCAGAATTTTCCACAGTTTATTGTGATCCACACAGTCAAAGGCTTTGGCATAGTCAATAAAGCAGAAATAGATGTTTTTCTGGAACTCTCTTGCTTTTTCCATGATCCAGCGGATGTTGGCAATTTGATCTCTGGTTCCTCTGCCTTTTCTAAAACCAGCTTGAACATCAGGAAGTTCACGGTTCACATATTGCTGAAGCCTGGCTTGGAGAATTTTGAGCATTACTTTACTAGCGTGTGAGATGAGTGCAATTGTGCGGTAGTTTGAGCACTCCTTGGCATTGCCTTTCTTTGGGATTGGGATGAAAACTGACCTTTTCCAATCTTGTGGCCACTGCTGAGTTTTCCAAATAAACAGGGTGACAGTATAAAGCCTTGATGTACTCCTTTCCCAATTTGGAACCAGTCTGTTGTTCCATGTCCAGTTCTAACTGTTCCTTCTTGACCTGCACACAGATTTCTCAGGAGGCAGGTAAGATGGTCTGATAGTCCCATCTCATTAAGAATTTTCCACAGTTTGCTGTGATCCACACAGTCAAAGGCTTTGGCTTAGTCAATAAAGCAGAAGTAGATATTTTCTGGAACTCTCTTGCTTTTCCTGTGATCCAGTGGATATTGGCAATTTGATCTCTGCTTCCTCTTCCTTTTCTAAATCCAGCTTGAACATCTGGATGTTCTAGGTTCATGTACTGTTGAAGCCTTGCTTGGGGAATTTTGAGCATTACTGTGCTAGTGTGTGAGATGAGTGCAATTGTGTGGTAGTTTGAACATTCTTTGCATTGCCTTTCTTTGGGATTGGAATGAAAACTGACCTTTTCCAGTCCTGTGGCCACTGCTGAGTTTTCCAAATTTGCTGGCATATTGAGTGCAGCACTCTAACAGCATCATCTTTTAGGATTTGAAATAGCTCAGCTGGAATTCCATCACCTCCACCAGCTTTGTTCATAGTGATGCTTCCTAAGGCCCACTTGACTTTGCATTCCAGGATGTCTGGCTCTAGGTGAGTGATCACATCATCATGGTTATCTGGGTGATTATCATCTTTTTTGTATAGTTCTGCCATGTATTCTTGCCACCTCTTCTTAATATCTTCTGCTTCTGTTAGGTCCATACCATTTCTGTCCTTTATTGTGCCCATCTTTGCATGAAATGTTCCCTAGTATCTCTAATTTTCTTGAAGAAATCTCTGGAGATGGGAATGGCAAACCACTTCAGTATTCTGGCCTTGAGAACCCCATGAACAGTGTGAAAAGGCATTCGTCTAAGACGCATTTAATCAGCTTACTTGTGCAAAACTCACTTATTCAAGAGACTGGACTCCTATCTGAAAATACCAGGGTCGTAACTCAGTCCTTTTCTCTTTGGCCTCAATAGTGAGATTAGGACACACTTGCTTTGTGTTCATACTGTAGCCTACACCCCTTCATCAACTGACTTCCTTATTATTGCCTTTTCAGACTTGTTTTCGTTGCAGGCCGGGAAGGCCACATGCTAAAAATGCTATCTTACATTAGCGTTAAGCGGCTCACTCCAGCTCCTGCCATCATGTTTCATGTAAGTATGAATTCTTCCATGAAAACACCCTCTTAAGGCAGAGGGTCCCTCAGTCTGGATGATAAAGTATAAACTTGATTGCTAAGTTCAGTGATTTTCAAATGACCCAGGTTTCCCAGTACTCAGGTATGTAAAAAAATTCAAAACAATTAAAATAATTTACCCAATTTCTGCTCCTTGTTCTGAATTCATCTATGAAAGACACTGTTTGAATTTTCCAAGCTCGTCCCCTTTACATGTCTTACATGCACATTTGTGTGCTCTGGGTCCCTGGTAACAAACTGTACAAAACCCCACTAGCTTATGGGAAAGGAGAATAACGCATTTTATGAGGCGGCTAATGACAACAGCTTCTCATTGTGGTCCAATAATTCATAAGTCATGGGATGCTTGTGAATTAAAGGCCCTTTGACATTTTCTGATTGGAATTTCTCAGTGAGGGGTAGTCCTTGTTTGTATGCAACTATTATGGGCAACTTTGGACCATCCACACCCTAGCTCAAGGGCTAGACTTTTCCTCCCACCCTGAGGAGAGCCCCTGTTCTCTGTCAACCTACAGACCCAGAATTACAGGAAGTACAAGTCCAGGACAGTGCAGTAAATGCAGTCAATACCAGACTTAGGCAGCCTGGGTTTTCTAGTGCAGGGTTCTTTCCCCCAGTGAAAACTCTTTGCAGGAAAATTAATAATTAGGAAGCTGGTGCAATATACATTTTGTTTGTCTCCTGTTTAAAAGAGCCACCTATTTTCCAAGTCCTTTCCATCACACCTCAAAGAAAAGAGCTTCCACCAGTCTGGCTTGACTCCAAATGTAATGGGATAAACATAAGTTTTCTTTCACATTAAAGTGTTTATCCACTGCTTCTTTTGTCTTTTGTGAAGTCATAAGGGTCATGTTTTCATGTACTGATGACCTAAGAATTCACTCTTCTTTCCTCTAGGGCATGATAGCGATCATTTATATCATCCCTGGTGACATAAACTCTTTAGTCAATTACTTCAGTTTTGCTGCATGGCTGTTTTATGGTTTGACGATCATTGGACTCATTGTGATGAGGTTTACAAGGAAAGAGCTGAAAAGACCTATCAAGGTAGGTTTAGTTCCCCAAATGTCACAAGTGGCTTTGTTTTCCTGAAGTGAGCAAGACAGCGATAACTTATTTATTTAGATGTAACTATTTTAAGTTCTAGGAGCCACCTTTCTATTTTCAACCTTTTCTCCTGAATGTCATACTTAAGAGTGGAGTTTCCTCTTCATCTCATATTATAAATTATGATCCAGTCAGCCATCTCATTATTAATTTATTAAAGTTATCAGCAATACCTGTGACCTGTCTAAGCAAAGAGAGATTTCCAGTTCTGGCAGTTCCAGGATCTCTCAAGCATTCACTTTTTGTCTACTGATGGGGACTTCTGACTCAGACCCAGACCTGTTCCTGTGCATGCGGCCACCTACAGTCCACCTCTGCAATCTGTCTTAGGCTCCTTTCCACCTGCCTCCATGGCTGATGTGGGTCCATATACCGATGGGGAAGGAGAATGTATTGTGTTTTGCTTATGTTATGGGCTCTTTTTTTTTTTTAAACCTATGGTATATATTCTTTGGAGAGGAAATGGCAACCCACTCCAGTATTCTTGCCTGGAGAATCCCATGGACAGAGGACCCTGATGGGCTATAGTCCACAGAGTCACAAAGAGTTGGACATGACTGAAGTGACTTAGCACATATATTCTTATGATAACAAGCACAGATTTAAGAAAAAGGTAGGCAATAAGAGGGCTTCAGAAACTATATAGCAAGAATAAAAATAGTGTCTTTAGCTTTGGAATTCTGTTTCATAAATCTGGTTATAAGTCTTTCTGGCACAGTAGCTTGACTGTTACCCAGTCGCTAAAGTCAGCAGAGGCGTAGAGTGGCCTGCTGGGATCAGGCAGCTCCCCTCAATCAGGAAATCAAGCATGCAAAATCATGATGGTAGCACAGATTGGTAATCTGCACAAAACTGCTCAAACAGAAATAAAAAGGATTTGAGAAAAAATAAGTAAGGAGGCAGGAAAGAAAAGAGAGAGATCAACATACGTGTAACTGGAGTCACTGACGAAGAAAATGAAAGTAATAGAATTCTTAAAAGCTGTGATTTAAGAAACATTTACTGAATTTGGAAGGAAAGGAGAGGGAACCTTAAGAGGAGGCAGGGACTTGAATCAACACACTGAAAGTCATACAGTATAACTGAGATATCCTAACTAGAGTATAAATGCATTCTGATAAAACTATGGATTTTTGTTTTTTTTTTTTTATGCTTTGTGTATATCACATCCTCTTTCTTGTCCTCTTCTACCTCAATTCACTTATAAAGAAAAGGAAATATACAGGCATCAGACTTCTCACCAGCTACACTTTATGCCATAAGACAGTGGGCAACTTATTTAAGACATTCAAGGAAGGGAAATATAAGTCAAATATTTTATATCTACTCAAACTGACCTTCGGAGAAGGAAATGGCACCCCACTCCAGTACTCTTGCCTGGAAAATCCCATGGATGGAGGAGCCTGGTGAGCTGTAGTCCATGAGGTCGCTAAGAGTCGGACACGACTGAGCGACTTCACTTTCTCTTTTCACTTTCATGCACTGGAGAAGGAAAGACAACCCACTCCAGTGTTCTTGCCTGGAGAATCCCAGGGATGAGGGGAACCTGCTGCGCTGCTGTCTCTGGGGTCGCACAGAGTCAGACACGACTGAAGTGACTTAGCAGCAGCAGCAGCAGCACAGGTTGTTTTACTGATTTTTCAAATTATTTTTATGGACTGTAACACTAATACCAAATCTTGCAAAGATAGCACAGAAAAATCACAGACCAATGTCAGTTTTGAATATTGATAGAAAAATCATAAAATAATTTAACAAATAGAATCCAATTATATTAAAAACATACCATGACTAACTCAAGTCTGCAAGTGTGGCTGAAGATTAGAATGAACTGGATTTAATTCATGGGGGATTAGTATACCTACAGTGAATACCCCAATGATCACCTCCCACAGATGCCAAAAACCACCAGATAAAATTCAACATACATCACTGATAGAAACACAAATAGAAATCTTTTCCTTGGTATGATCACACACACAAACGCACCTTACGGCAAAAAGCAATCTTAACTGATAAGCTTAACTGCTAACCTTAATACTAGAGAGATCCCTGCTAGGTCTAAGACAAGAATGCCTTCCTTCTATTGATTTCTACTATCAGCTAACACTGTTCTGAAGATAGCAACAAGGCAATTAGTAAGAGACACAAGCAACAAGAAGCAACAAGGAATTACGTAAGAAAGCAATTTGGAGCGTAAGGGTTAGAGAAGATTTTTGAAAGTCTTTCTCCATTCAAAGAAAATAAAAGTGTACACCTGGAAAACCCAAAAGGATCAAAGAAAAAAACTACAAGAAAATATAGGAAAGTAATAAGACATAAAATTAAGACACTGAAACCAATAGCATTTATAAAAATGATGTCCAATTAAAAGAAAATAAAGGACAACACCTCATCTTCCCCCTACTCCATCTGAAACAAAAACCTAGCCATAAACTTTAACAAGAGGTTAGACTTCTCTGTGGAAAAGTACAATTCTCCTGCAAGACAAAAGTAACTTGAACAAATGGAAAATTCATCATCTTCTTGGATAGGGAAACTCAGCATCCTTCATTTAGACATTTCATGTAACTATAATAAAAAACACCATCTAATTTTTTTCTCTGGAGTTAGACAAGCTGATTATACAGTTCATATTGAAGAACAAGCTACTAATAGCAAGAATGGCCAGGGAAAACCTGGCCATTAAATATTAAATATTAAAATATAGATTCTAAAATTTAAATATCATAGTACTGATGCATGAAGAAAACATAAACTGTTTTGTAATCCAAGAATGGAGAAAACCTTTCCAATGACTCAAAAATCAAGAAGTAATTTTTTAAAAAGGGACAACCATATCTCCGGGCCAAAATAAAAATGCATGCACTCAAATAAGGAGAAGAAAATTGGAAGCACATATATATAATATTGGGGGAAATATCTGCAATAATATCACACACACAAAAAAGGGTAACAGCCCTCATTTAAAGAGTTCCTAAAATTGAGATGGGAGTTACTACCAACTGAAATGGACAAAAGATATAAATGGACACAAGTCAACAAAGTTCAATGAGAAAAATGCAGTGAGACTTAAACATGAAACAAATGGACCCCAGCACATGCAGTTTTGTTCCTAACTAGAGACAGGCGCCACAATTCTAACGAGCTACCATTTCTTGCTTGTAAGATGGGGCAGAAATCACAGAGTTTGGCCACACTCCATGGAGGTGGCCATGGGGAAACAGCCTTCTCCAACACGGCTAGTGGAATTCAAATGATATGGCCACTATGGGTGGAAACCTGGCCATATCCAGCAAAATTACATATGGACTTACCTTGTGACCCAGTCATCCTGTTTTGAGGTAATCTATCACAAAGTCTAGTCAAGGCTATGGTTTTTCCAGTGGTCATGTATGGATGTGAGAGTTAGACTGTGAAGAAAGCAGAGCAACGAAGAATTGATGCTTTTGAACTGTGGTGCTGGAGAAGACTCTTGAAAGTCCCTGGGACTGCAAGGAGATCCAACCAGTCTATTCTGAAGGAGATCAGTCCTGGGTGTTCATTGCAAGGACTGATGCTAAAGCTGAAACTCCAATACTTTGGCCACCTGATGCGAAGAGTTGACTCTGATGCTAGGAGGGGTTGGGGGCAGGAGGAGAAGGGGATGACAGAGGATGAGATGGCTGGATGGCATCACTGACTCGACTGACATGAGTTTGAGTGAACCCCGGGCGTTGGTGATGGACAGGGAGGCCTGGCGTGCTGCGATTCATGGGGTCTCAAAGAGTCGGACACGACTGAGCGACTGAGCTGAAGTGAACTGATCCCAAAGTGAAGTTGACAAAAAATATGAAACATACCCAAGGTCATTTATTGCAGCATTAACTGTAAAAGCAAAAGCCTCAACACAACCCAAATGTCAATTAGTGGAAGACTAGCCGGATAAGTTTGGAACATCCACCAAATAGAGTGGTATGCAGTAGTAAAATGGATAAGTAATTTTATACAGCACTGCTATCTCTGAAGTATATTAATGGGAAAAAAACAAGGTATAACACTGTGTTTTATGCATTTGCTACCTTTCATGTAAGGGTAGTGGAAGATGAACAGGTGTATGCATGTTTGTGCATATACATATGCTTATTCTCAAAAAGAAATAATGGGAGAATAAAACAAACTCAAGAAAAAATTTATAATATCAAAAAATTGAACACCGAAAAGGGAAAGAACAAATCCCTGAAAACTCCAAACAAATGGAGATAAACAAATATTACTCTATAAAAAGTAGATGGCATAACCACACAGAACATAATTACCAGAACTGATACTAAAGTGCATGACTTTTAATTGCATTTCCCGTATGGCTTACACTCTTCTGTTAAAAAGAACTGCAAAAAAGGTCTTAAACTTCATGCTACTTAAAATGGTAGTACTGGTAGAGGGAAGCCTGGCATGCTGCAGTCCATGGGGTTGCAAAGAGTCAGACACAACTGAGCAACTGAACTGAATTGAACTGCTCTAGTTATTTTATTACAGACACATTGTAAAATAAAGAAAATAAGTAATCATGTGAAAGCCATTATGAAGATTTTCGAAAAGAAGCATTAGGAAAGAAAATGCAAGTCTAGAGTAAAGTAAGAAAAAAGTGCAATCTTACATTTGAATCAAAACTATTAGAATCATTTGTGCAATGTTTTCCCCTTTGTGAAAAAAAAAAAAAAAAGATTTTTCTCTACCCTGGTGAAAGAACACTGAATACTCCAAGCACCCAGATGATGGTTTCTAAGTGTCCGTTTCCTACCGAAAAGAAACAGCTCCCTGGAGAAATGGGTGAATCCAGACCTGCTAGGACCGGATGTCTCTCGAGCCCCTGAATGCACTGATTGACTTCAGGGATTCGAAAGTGTGGCAGTCAGACCCTAAGTGCTTCCTGAGGTGATGAAAGGAAATGCACCGCCGCAACACAAAAGGCTCTTGCCCCCAGGTCTAGCCACTGGTTTTAACAAACGAGAGGGACAGAGGAGCAAGTTATCCGCAGAGCAAGATGAAGACAGTGTAGGACACACCATCCAATTCCGGCAACAAATTAATGACGAGACAGAGCAAGGAGGGAACCAACAGGTTAAAATTGAAGTCCTTGTCGGTTAGAAACGCATGATGTGTATTTTACAGGTAAAAATGACGTGAAGGCGTTTTCTTTATGTTCTAGGGACAAAGAAAAGAACAGGTGAAATAAGCTCGGCAAATTTACTTACAGGTGATTGAAACTAACCATATTCTTCTTTCTCTACAAGTGCTGATGCCGAGTCATGACTCCATCTTGTTCTGCTTGCAGGTGCCCATTTTCATCCCCATCCTGGTGACTCTCTTATCCGTGTTTTTGGTTTTGGCCCCAATCATCAGCAAACCTGCATGGGAGTATCTCTACTGTGTGTTGTTTATGCTGAGCGGCCTTGTATTTTATTTCCTTTTTGTCCACCATAAGTTTGGATGGGCTCAGAAAATCTCAAGTAAGTATCAATCGGGGAACCGCTGGGCTATGAGTGAAGCAAGGCAAGCCCAACACCCCGCAGCCTCATCTGTCCTGATGCTCCCAGGACTTTGTGGTCACAGGGTCTCACACAGCTAACAAAGTTTCATCTCCTCTTTGGGAGGACACGTGACCTTTTCCCCTCAGTGTGACACCCCTGGGGTCTACGTGTGGCCTCTATTATTTCCCAAGGACTTCGCTCCTTTCTTGAAAGAGCTCCTCCTGCCTCCAACCTCTTTACGCTGATCTAAGCCTAAAGCTGAGGGGTTGCTGGTGCTCTACTACAAAAATGAAAGAAAAGGCTAATAACTATCAGAAAACCTGGCCACACTTGCCTATGCCTCTGAAAGTGGAGATCTGCATTTGATTACATTGACAGAGAATCTAGCAGGATAATTTACAACCTAAAGGCCCTACCCAAATTCGCCTTATTTCTGAGCTTTGAGTGTTTAGCCAAGCTGTTCCAAACAAAAACTGTTAAGTTAGAATTAAGGAAGTGAAGAGAATGAACCATTTGTATTTTAAGGGAGAAGCCAAGAAGTGACTTCAGACTACATATTCAGCCTTGGTCAGTGGTAAATAGTTAAATATACACATATAACTGAGTCATTCATATTTTTCCTATAAATGGTTTGGTGGCAGTAAAATATTTAGCAGGTTCCTAATGCTTTAATGGGAAATAACTTATCTCCAAAGAACCACCATAGCTCCCAGGATGGGTCTGTCCACCTCTACCTACCGTGTCCCCCATGCACAGACTCTAACAGGAGACACATCACCAAGGAGTAACACTATCACTGCTCACCAGTAAGTGGGGTGAAGCAGATTTTTAATGACGTTTTTCTAACTGCACTTCCCCCACAGAGCCTCTCACCATGCACCTTCAGATGCTGATGGAAGTCGTCCCCCCAGAGGAAGCTCCAGAGTAACAAGCTCTGCCTCTTGTGCCAAATCTAAGCTGTGATGAACTTATTTTTGTAAGCAATATTTGTGGTTATTTCTTCCTGATGTTTTTCTTAAGGAAAAAAACAAACAAACATATTCACACGTGTATGATACTATTATTTTTAGCTATCCTTAGTTCTCTGGGTGGGTGCTGGCTGAAATCGGCAGGCAAGGACATAACCCAGAAGAACGGTGGTGGCGGGAGGGACTAAATCAGAGCCACTGGCGCCACACAGTGACTCTAGCAAGGGGCACGTCACACTTACTTCAGTAAAGGGTGTTCTTTCAGCTCCATCATCAGAAAGGCACATATATGTATATACACACACATACACATGTATATGTATATATATACACACATACACACACACATTTAAATATAAAATTGATGAAACTTTGCTTTGATTGAAATAGATTTTTAAAATACTCAAGTACGAATGCTTTCCTACCTGCCCCCGCCCCTTCCTGTGCGTCACCTGGGTGCACGGGGCAGGTCCGCCCCAGGCTGGCTGTCAAGGCCTGCAGGGCACAGCTCACTGCCCAGGACCACCTGCAGCCTGTGTCCACAGAAGCTCAGCGTCACAGGTCCCCTGACCACTTTCACCGGTATTTTAGTCAAACCAGGAAGTATGGTGTATAAAATTCTATTGCATTTGGCACTTAGGAATATTCCTGACAAAAATATGGTCTAAAAGAATGGAAAAAGTAACATTTCCGTGAAAACACTGAAATTTTATTGATATATTGCAAAAGACTTTCACACCAAAACTAAGAACATGAGCAATTTTAGAAGCATGCAAAGGTACTTTTACCATGCATTTCAAAAAATTTCCCAAAACATGAAATCAGAACATATAAACAGTAGAGAACAACAACAACAAAAAAAACGAGTAATTGTTTACATTTCACAAGCCAGTAGTCCTGTGTCTTACAGAACGTAATTCAGAACTTCAAATAGTCGTAAATTTAAATGTCTGAAAAAAGAAATTGAAATTTAAACATGTAGCCATCCTCTGCCCAATACTTTGACTCAGCCGTTAGTGAACCACACAAGAGAACCAATGTTACGTCTTCTCTGAGAACAGGAAACCCCATCATTTTGGCCTGGGCACACACCTGTGCAGCTCTGCTGCTTGCTATTATTATGTGTTGTGTTTTACGAAGAGACAATACCATGGCGCATACACTGCAGGTGGCCAACAACCTCGGGGAAAAGCCAGTGCAGCTCAGGAGGCCTGGCCACCGACCCAACGGCCTCCCGGGTGGGAGGGAAAGTTGTATTTACCAAAATGTACATGGGATAAGAATGTTACAAGAGCGGCACAGAATCAGGACCTCTGCCAGCAAAGACAGCACAACTTCCCGAAGAGCCTGCCCAGTGCAGCCAGGAAAAAAGGACCGCCAGTGCACCTCACGTGCCAATCGGACACTTGCCAGTGAACCACGGGCTCACAGCGGCAGCAAGGATGCGATCCTGGCAGCTGTCCACGCTGGACAGCACGTCCGCCCACTAGAGGGCAGCGGCATGGCTCCACCCAGCAGCACCCCAGGCCCCACCGCTGGGCAATGCCCACCAAGAAGCAGACCGTCTTATTTTACAGATGAGGAAACTGAGAGCAAGAGGACGGTTTGCGCCTGCTCACGGGGCACGACAGCTTGACGACAAAGTTTACTCCCGTTCAGGTGGTGCTCCATACCTGGGACATATACAAACGTGGCGCCTGTGCTTTCTGATGTGTAAAACAGAAGTTTACTCCCGTTCAGGTGGTGCTCCATACCTGGGACATATACAAACGTGGGCGCCTGTGCTTTCTGGTGTGTAAAACAGAATAAAGACTCTGGAGGCTGTCCTAACAGTCATGTTCTACCGTGTTATTTTCCAGTTCTAGGCAAAGCTGCCAGCCCCACACTGAGGCAGTGCACAGGGTGTGAACTGGCCAGCGGCTCGCCGTATAATTTTCCAGTTAACGTGGAGAGCCAGGCTCTGGGCAGTCCCACATTCAAGTGCTCATGACAAATGCACATTTCCTGATGGCCTCGTGACTGCAGGTGCTACAGCCTCGCCGCACGCTGAGGCCATGAATGTTTGCAGGGCTCACCATGAGCAGGTATTCTAAGCGTCACCTCCATGCACACGTCCTCTTCAGTTTCCACTGGAGAGAGACCTGTGTCCTGTCTGTCCCGCACGCTGCAGGTTCCGAGGGTACTTCAGAAGCTTTACCTCCAGAAAGCCCGGCTCAGGCTGCTATTGCTGAAGCAAGCCCATTCTCACCCTTGGACTGTCTCTTTGCAAGATGTCAGCTTAGCCTGGGTAACCAGCTATCACTATGTAAAGACTACATAAGGAGCATTAGCACACGCACAGTTATGCTGAATGCCAACTACTCATGGCTGAAAGTGAAGTCAAGTGTTAGTTGCTCAGTCATGTCTGACTCTTTGCGACCCCATGGACTGTAGCCTGCCGGGGTCCTCTACCCATGGAACTGAGGCAAGAATACTGGAGTGGGTTGCCAATTCCTTCTCCAGGAGATCTTCGTGACCCAGGGATCAAACCCAGGTCTCCTGCACTGCAGGCAGATTCTTAACTATCTGAGCTACCAGGGAAGCCGTTGAAAAGGTCTCTTAAGCAGTGCAGAGTATGAATTTTAAGAAATCTCAATTTATACGTGCAAGATCAGGTTTTAAGAATGTACCAAACACAGGTCTAGATGAAAAGACAAAGACAATGAACTCCAGGTGGCACCGTTCGTTACCTGAACGCCTGGCTGGCGTCACTCAACCTGAGTGTCAAGGCGGGCTTCACAGCAGGCGGCCAGCAGGACAGCCGAGCACTCACAGTGTCTCTGCTCCCACCTTCCTTCCAGAGTCTCATCATCAACTCATTTTTCTATCAATTAAGAATTTCTCACCATTACTAATCCCAGTGCCGCAAGGTGACACTTAGTAACGCTTGATCCTTGAGGGAAAAAAGGTCTGAATGTGACTGCCCGTCTTCTTAGCTTCCGGTCACACAGCAATATCCATTTCTGTTCAGAAGCCTCTGGATGCTCTGCAGGTTTTAATTTACATTCTCATTCACTCTCACTTTCATCTTCATCCGAACTTTTGTCACTGGTCTCAACCAAGCCTGCCACGTTGCAGGACAGGTTTTTAGAATTTACAACTAAAAGAGGTAGATATTATCAAAAATATGTTAATAATTACAGACTCATTAGCAAATCTTCCCCCATGCCCATTATTTTGGTCATTGCAGAAAAAGTCCCTTGGGTTCTAGCTCTATATTTTGTGACTCGAGTTTTCATTATTTTAAGCAAGAAACATGAAGGTAAAATTTGCCTGCATTTGGGTAAGTTATTTTTCTAGGAGAAATATTTATACAAGTGTTATAAGAACCAAGAGTTGATACTCAAAGCAGAACATTTAGCACCAAGATCAACCACAAGGAGAAAACTAACACCTAAGGGCTTTACAGTAACGGCCCATTTTTACAAAGGTTGCATTCCTGGAATCTGCGTCCACCCCCATGGTGCTCAGGTCCTACGACTGTCCTGGGGAGTGGGTGCGCCTCCTCTTACCTTTGGCAAAGTGGCTATCCTCCTTGTCCTCATCACAGTCTTCCCAGTGATCAAAATCAAAAGCCACATTGGGATTCTGTTCAACATAACGATTTACATTACTTGAAAGAATAAAACACGCTCAGGGTGTTAAGACCAAGCACGGTTGACCTCTACTCACCCTCTGTTTGAGTAAGCCACACCAAGACTCCCTTTGTTCTTTTGCAAGAGTGATTACAGGTTCGTCATATTTAATTATGCATTTGCAATCATCTTTTATTATATTGGCTTGCAGCTCCAAATCAGCCAAGTAAAATTTCTCTCCTACCCAGGCACTAGATTTACAAAAAGAAATAAAGTCAGCCTTTTAAAACATTAGAAATTATTTCTATTTTGTTTTATAAGCTATACATAAACCCACCTG
Organism: Tragelaphus eurycerus; assembly: GCA_935064755.1. Lineage (NCBI taxonomy): Eukaryota > Metazoa > Chordata > Mammalia > Artiodactyla > Bovidae > Tragelaphus > Tragelaphus eurycerus. The sequence goes on from CAKXYN010000020.1 coordinate 14,460,900, forward strand.
AAAACAACTCTATCTCTAAAGTATTTACATTTATAATCTTTTACATTCCTTATTTTTATCTTCAGTATGACCACATCCTCTTTTTGGAACCATTTTATTTGTGGGTGAAAGCTGGAAGAAAGGGAAGAGGATTATATACTCATCTCTGCGTATTTGCTAGGCAAGTAAGGAAAGCAGACCCCGACAATGAGCATACCTTTTCGGTGGCTCTGTAGTTTTGTTAATGGAAGCACCTCCCGTGTTTTTAGGTAAAGTTTCTGTCCAAAAAGTCAAATTTTCCTATAGGTTATTTATATGTGACTCCATAATATATAACATATATTATATATAACATATACATTACAAATAACATGTATATATGACTCCATGATATATATATTATATGTACTTTTGGCATTTTATGCAACTTTTAGTTGAACTACTAAGAATATGAGCATAAACTTCATAGTAAGCAAAGTGTCCAGTTGCAAAGAACAATTTAAAAAAAGTAAAATGTACATCACTTAGTGTAACTAATAAAACAAATACTAGATTAAGAAAAGAACTATTTATCTTGACCAGTATTATGATTAAACAATCGGGGATGTAAACTCTGTGAAAAAGGACCACATGTAATTGTTGGCCATAGGACACCACTGCTCCAATGTGCCTGCTATCTCAACCTGCTAGGATCCCTAACAATTTCCAGAACAGCAGTCAGTACATGCAAGGACCACTGCAGCACATAACATTTTGTAAATCAGTGCAATTGAAATTCTCAATCTAAAACGTCTGAGGCTTTCAAAGACTTGAGCAAAAATGTTTATAAGGGGCTTCATTAACAATAGTCAAAAACTGAAAACAATGTCTTTCAACTGAGAAATGGGGAAATAAATTGCAGTATATTCATATCACAGAATGAAAGCGAAAGTCACTCAGTCATGTCTGACTCTTTGCGATCCCATGGACTATATGGTCCATGGAATTCTCCAGGCCAGAATACTGGAGTGGGTGGCCTTTCCCTTCTCCAGGGGATCTTCCCAACCCAGGGATCGAACCCAGGGATCGAACCCAGATCTCCTGCATTGCAGGAAGATTCTTTACCAGTTGAGCCACAATGGAAGCCCATATCACAGAATACAACTCAGCAATAAAGTGCCACTCCTACTTAAAATAATCTAGATGAATTTCACAGACATAATGTTGAATAAAAGAAGACACAAGAGTGTATACCATGTGCTTCCAATTCAGCAACACTGATGGTATCACAAGTAAGAACAGGGGTTCCTAGGCAGGGTTACAGACAGGAAGGGTATATAAGGGAGACCACTGGGATTCTGGAAATGGCCAACAGCCTGACCCGGGTCGGGTAATGGACATGTACACACAGGAAAATTCTGTATGTTTAAGATCCGTGCACTTTTACTGGATGAGCATTATACCTCAAATAACAAAAAGGAAAAAAGTTACAGGGAAAAAAATTGGAAGCGGAATTGTCAAAAATAGAAAGTTAGGTAACATCAGTTTATATCACCTTCTAATTCATCTAAAAGTGGAAAGCCTAAACATCAGAAAATTTCCAAGCATTAGTGATTTTAAATTACCCATCTTTTAAATAACCAACCATGCTTTTGGTTTTCTGAGTTTGTCTTGGCGGCAGTTCCTCTCTCTGAACCCTTGTCCTCTTGCTGTGTGCTCGGCAGACAAGCACGGTCTTCTCTGGAGGAAGGTACCCTGGGCGGAAGAGGCAGAGGTGAACCGTGAGATGAAGAGAGAAACAATCTGGCTCCCTACAGGGATTTCCAGCAAGAGGGAGGCAGGCCAGCCACATATGGCTGAGAAGTGCCTCCTACAGCAGTCAAACCTGCATACAACTTATGGCTCACTGGCAGACGACAGGCAGGTGAGGCAGCCTGGGCACTGCTGGCGTCAGGTGCTGAGTGGCTGATCGACATACATCATCCAACAGGTGCAGGAACTCACTTGCCAACATCACTGAACTGTGAGAATTGTGTGCACCGCTGCCTACTTCAAAGAGGATAAAAGAGCAGAAAGTACAAGCCATCTCCTTTCCTCTCCTGTCCCAGGTTCCTAGACACCCTCTTACCACTCTGGATCTATTGCTAGGAACATTCTTTGCAGGAAAAAGCAAATACTGCCCTCTGTATCTTTCTATCTAAAACACACACACATGTTTAAACACATGGGAACCTACTACCTTACATTCACTTTTCTATCCCTCACTTTATTGTACTTAATAACTGGAGATTACACCATATCAATATATGGAGGGCAATCTCATTATAAAAAAAATCGTGTTGTTCTTTTGGTTGTTTTAACAGGTAAGCACATACATGTGGTTCAGTATTTTAGAAATAAATAGAAAGGTCTACACAGTGAAAAATCTCTCCCCTCCCCTCTGTTCCCCAGTTACCGATTTCCTTTCCCAAGGGAGAAAACAGAAATCATTTCTTGTGCATCGTTTTTGAGTTAACTGAAGCCTAAAGGAGCAAACCTATACGAATACATGTATACACACCTCTATGGGTAGGGAGTGTGTGTGTGTCTCCAAGGGCACGTCTGACTGACACATATGAAGCCTGTGGCATGGAGGGCAGTATCCCACGGTCCAAGCACTCAGGCATGGACCCCTTTCTCAGGCTTTGTTCTCCTCACCACTGTGCAGCCTTAGACCCTCCGTCACCCACGCTCTTCTTCCACCACAGCTCTGACTTCCTCCTCTTGGCCCTCATTTACTGGGGATGAGTTCCTTCCTCCTCCGTCGTGACTGTCCTCAAACACCAGCAAATCAGAGCCTCCCCTTCCACCTTCCTGCACTCTAGGTTTATACCTTCAATAACCTGAAACTCAAGTCCCAGACCTACTCGGTGTCTCCTCCCCTCTGAGCTGGCTGCTCTCTGGGAAACATCCTTGAACAGCCAACCCTGCCACTATCTTCTCAGTCCTGAGGACTCAGAGTGACACAGTTATACACACTCCCCTGTGTCTGTCAACTTTTCAGGTCTCCAGACTCTGTCCCCGTTTCCAATCTGCTGTAAGAATGGCGCCATGCGCCTCGATTCTGGTCCAGGAAATGCACAGCTGCCTATTCATCTCCTGAAACGGAGGCCCTTCCTGGGAGGCAAGCTTCCTCTGTGGCTCCCGTGGTCTCTGCACTTCCCTCCATGTGTGACCACAGGCGTCCAACACTCCTGTGCGACTGCAGAATCATCTGTGCACAGGCACTGAGCAGGGTGCTTGGTTCAGAGCCGGGCTCAGCAGTAGTTGTGGGGCTCCCTGTAAGTGATCCACCTTTGTCTTGAGTAAGTCTACTCAACTGCAGTGGCATCTTCAGTTTTAAAAGAATATCTCAAAAGTAAGTATGGAGGACTTCCCTGGTGGCGCAGTAGATAGGGGTCCACCTGCCAGTGCAGGGGACATGGGTCTCATCCCTGGTCCGGAAGATTCCACAAGCTGCAGGCAACTAAGCCCATGCGCTATAGCTACTGAGCCTGCGCTCGAGAGCCTGAGTGCTGCCACTACTGAGACCCGTGTGCCTACAGCCTGTGTTCTACAGCAAGAGAAGCCACCGCAATGAGAAGCCCGTGCTCTATGACAACTAGAGAAAGCCCGAGCAGCAGAGAACACCCAGCACAGCAAAAAAAAAAAAAAAAAAAAGCAAGCATGGAACAATTTTTGTTTCCTGAAAGTGTATAGAAACCAAAACATATTCTAATCCCACAGGAACCCAATTTCATTAAGATAGAAAACCCTGTAAACTTCAGACGGTTTTCATCTTTGCCATGTTCTCTGAAGTTCCCCTACTCTGAGCAGTAATTTAGGAACACGTCAAGGTCTCCGACGATCACAGCACTAGATCCACCTGTCAGTTTTCAGTCCTTATTTCATGTGGCCTCAGGAGCACCATGCAGCTCATGGCTCCTTGCTCTGTGAAAACTCCTTCTTCACTGCCATCCTGATGCTCCCCGTGACCCCAGCTGGCTCCAGGCTGCACCTTCTCAGGCGCCCACTGCCGGCCACCTCTCAGCATTAGAGGCCCCTCAGCTGGCTCTTGACACCCAGCGTCTCTTGACCACACCCTTAAGACCACACTCATACAGGTACATTCAGACACTGGCTGCTTCGCCCACCTCCACCCTACCATCCCAGTCTGAGCCACAGTCATCCTGTCCCGAACTCCAGGCACAGACTTCGTCCCTTCCAGTCTCTTCTCAACACAGCAGCCCAGGGTGCTCTGATTAATAAGTCTTTCCTCTGCTCAAAATTCTCTCATGGCTCCACTTCCTCCTCCGAGGAGCCTACTCCTTGCACTGGCCACAGGGTCCAACAAAATCCAACTCCGGTACCACTGCACCCTTTACACTAGACTCTCCCCTTGTTTACTCCTCCGATTACTGTACCTCCCTCTCTGTTTCCGGAACCAAAGGACAACCAAGCCTTCTCCCGCCCACTGGAGTCTTTGCCTCTCGACACCTGCCTGGGTCAGGACTCAGCTCTAGTGTCTTGGCTCACCATCTCGGACCCCAAACCACCTTCCCTTCCCTTCTGTGCTAATCTGCTCCATCTCACATACCACCATCTGATCCCGTATATATCTCTGTACCATCTTTATCATCTTTCTCTCCCCATTAAAATGTGAGTCCTTCATCTATTTAGTTCACTACTGCATGCCTAGTAGACGCTCAATAAATGTGTGCTGAATAAATGAATGAATTTTAAAATGTTAACTTTACCTACTGGCAACTTCAATTAAAAGTATTTAGCTGTTAATCAGGTCAACTGAAACAAAGTTAGACTGAAGAAATCCAAAATAAAATGGTGGCCTAGGACGCTCCAAATTCCTACTTCCCTCTAGATACTGAAAGAACTTCCTGTTCCCCCAGCTCCACCCCTGAGGCCAGAGAGGGCAGAGCCAACCTTGTGAATTATGTGTATAGTCCTTTCTAACTGCACCCCACCCCAGTACTTTTGCCTGGAAAATCCCATGGATGGAGGAGCGGGCCGGGGCGGCGGCGACTTAGCAGCAAGCTGTCTGGAGCCAAGACAAGACACTTGCTCAGAAAAGTCCTATGCTATGCTAAGTCACTTCAGTCGTGTCCAACTCTGTGTGACCCCATAGACGGTAGCCCACCAGGCTTCCCCATCCCTGGGATTCTCCAGGCAGTGTTCTTGCCTGGAGAAAAGTCCTAAGATGACCCTAAGCTTTCACCTCAGGCTGATTTCTAGGCCAGAATGTGGAGAAAACGGGACACTTGTGCATTGCTGGTGGGAACACAACACTTAGCTGTTGTGGAAACAGGCTGTCAGTTTAAAAAATGAAACACAGAACTGCCATACGGTCCAGAAATTCCAGAAGACCTGGAAGTAGGCACTTAGGTGTCTGCACACCAGTGCTCACAGCAGTACCATTTACAGCAGCCAAATATCCACTACAGCTGAGTGGATAACAAAATGCAGTGCCGCCAGGGAAGGCCAGTGTAGCCGTGCAGCGGAAGATTTTTCAGCCTTAAAAAGGACAAAATTTTGACGTCTGCTGTAACATGGATAAACCTTGAAAACATGCGAAGTGAAATAAGCCAGACAGAGAAGGTCAAATATTGTAGGCTTCCATTTGTGTGAGGTGCCCAGGATAGGTAAATTACTGGGAACAAAGCACGGAGGAGGTTCCCAGGGGCTCAGGGGACTGAGGAAAGGGGGTTACGGTTTACTGGGCACAGCGTGTCTGGTTGGGATGCTGAACACGTCTGCAAATGGACTGTGCTGATGGTTACACAACAATGTGAATGTGCGCACTGCCACCGCATTGTATACTTCATAGTAGTCAGAGAAAAACATCATCTATTAACACACATTTGTGGAATCTTAGAAAAATGGGAACAGATAAATGAACCTATATGCAAAGCAGAAACAGAGACAGAGAGAAAAAACATGGTCACCAAAGGGCGGAAGTGGGGTGGGATGAACTGGGAGACGGGGACTGACATATATACACTGCTATGGATAAAACAGGTAACTAACAAGAACCTACTGTATAGCACAGGGAACTCTACTCAGTGCTTTGTGGTAACCTAAACGAGAAGGAAACTCAGAAAAGAGACAATATGTGTATACACATAGCTGTAAAGCAGAAACTAACAGAAGATTGTAAAGCAACAACACTCCAATAAAAATTTTTTTAAAATAGTTACAGTGATAGATTTTATGTATATTTTACCACACTTCGAAAAAAACAAAAGTTAGAAATTCCGTTATGTATATTTTAACACAATTAAAATGCAGTTTAAGAAATTACCGATAATTTTGCTAGCTGTGCTAACAGCACTTTAGTCAAGTTTTTTAAAGCCTTTTGTTGTCCCTCATCCTCACCAACACTTGGTATTTCCTTTCTCTCATTTCCCGTGGTTATGAAGTGGTGCTGCTCTACTGCCGTTTTAACTTGCATTTCCCTGATGAGTAATGAGCTTGGGGACCCTTTCACATGTTAATTACTGGACAGCTGATCAATGAACTGGACACTGTGCGGTGTCTGTTCATACCTTCTGTCCTGTTTTCTACTAGGTGTCGACTGTTTCTGACTGAAAGGAGCTCTTGATGCAAGTCCTTCTGGTGGACACACGTCCAATCCTCCCGTCTAGGGGCTGCCAGTATACCCTCTCAGAGACTTCAGAAGTCTCTCTCATTATCTTGCTATGGACATGAAAACTGGTACAACCCATCTGGAAAACTGTTGAGCAGTTTCCATTCCATTCCGTCAAAAATACATTCGTTAGTGCACCAAAGCGCATGATGAAGAAACGTTTAAAGTGCCACCTGAAGTGGCCCAGACCTGGAAATTCCTCCCACCAACAGAACGGGGAAATAAATCACACTGTGTTCATACAATGGAATATGACACAGCAATGAGAATCCAGGTCTATAGCTGCACGCACAACATGGGTAAATTCCACAAGTAACAGTTAAAGATGCCAGGAGACAGAAGAGACACACGGCGTGGCTCCATTCTGGCTCCATTCAAAGAACGAGCCCGGGAAGAGTCATCCACGGTGTGTTGTGTCTGGAAGGCGGCTGCCCTTGGGGAGAATCAGGAGGCAGCTCTGAGCGGCACCTGTTTCTGATCTGGGCTAGTTTTCATGCTCAGAAAACCCATTAAGCCATACTTGCTCTGTGTTTGCCCCTCTGGATGTGTGCTGTCAATAAGAAGCTAACAAAAGTTCACTCTGTAAGCGATATGGTGAAATAATATATTTGGAATTTGTTTTATAATAGTCAGGCAAAAACAAAAGTGTGGGCTGGAGTGTGAATAAAATAAGACTCCCCAAATGTTGGTAATTATTGAGTGATGGGAACACAGAGACTCATCAGACTACTCTACTTTCAGCAAAAATGTTCATACCACTTGTGAGTTCTATTTCCACAAAACAGCTCTTCCAAAGGGGGACAAAAATCCACTTACAGGGTCTGGTTCAGGCTTTCTTCAGAAGATGGCATTTTAGCTCCTTTGTATAATTTTTTCAGTTGCTCTACATGTTCTGAGTTATCAATGCCCATTCCCATTGACAAAATTTCAGCTCGAACATTATAATCAATGACAGAAGTTTTCAAGTCTGAAAGTTTTGTAATGTGCACCTTGAATCAAAGAAAAATTACAAAGTTTACAAGAAGCACACTTTGAACTTTAGATGAATCACCAACATTCTCTCATGGCCTCCCTATCTCACTGTGCAGTGGTCAATGCACCGGGCACATGCCACCACGTGCAAGGGTCTCCTCATCAGAGTCTTCCAGAACCCAGCCTCGTACTGGGGAAATACGACCAGGTGTGGAGCAGGGGCCAAGACCAAGTCCTAGGATAAAACCCCAGACAAGACCCAGCCGTGATGCTGTAACCACACACACAGCTCTTAGATCTTTCTGCTTCTCCTCTCACACTCTCACCTCTCTTAGTAAGAAGGGTGAGGCCCTGTAGAGGCCCAGAAAGGGCCTATGCCAAGGCTCTAGGTCCTATATCTTGGACAGTTTCCTCCATTTGTTTTTTTTTTCTGCAACCAAAATATTCTCATCCATTTCAGTTTACACAGAATTAAGTAAAACATGGAAATCTGCAATTGTCTGCTCCTGTTGGTGGGAGGTACGGCCCCAGGACTTTACTGGGTTGGGGGAGCAGACCAGGCTAGCAAGGCAGGCGCACCTTCCCAGGGACCAGGAATTGGGAACGCTCTCCCATCCAGAAACAGGGAAGAACCTTTCTCCTCTCAGGCTGGGGACCACGCTGCTGCAGGGGGAGAAGGCCGTGGGGTATGTCTGTTTCCCCTCCAAGGTGCCATTGACACAGTTACACTTTGGGGCTGAGGAAGCATATTTGCCACATGGGTTTTCTTTTTTTTTTTTTTTTTGTTTCATTCTCTTGACTGTAGTTCTAAAAAAAATCCTTGCTTATTAATAAAGTTTCCATTTTGTTTCTATAATAAAGAACCACCACAATATTATTACATCAACTAAGAACCGCCCCACCCCTGATCTCTTCATTTACCTACACTGGTGGTCTCTACCTTCCCTTCCAAAAATCATTTTCTCCTCTTATCTTTAAATCTTATACCCAAACTCATCTTTTTCAATGTTAAGGCTTTTTCACTCTTAGGAAAAAAAAAGCTTTTAACAAAACAGCTTTTATGAACTGAATTTCTTTAAATTTTATAAATAATCATAATATTAAGATTTAAGTCTAATAGAGCAAAACTCTGAAGTGAAAAGTAGAGTCCCTGGGGTGCAAGCAGAGTGGAGACGCTGCTGGCCTGAGAGCAGATCTCAGAGGGGACGCCCGAGGCCCTGGCCTCACCTTCTGTCCTGCTGCCCACCCCCTCAGCAGCTCCACAAGGCAGCTGTCTATTTATGCATGGAACCCCAGTGCCCCATACAGGTCCCGGCACACAGGAGGTGTTCAATAAGTATTCGGTGAATGGATGAGGTGGAAACCATGATCATAATCAAACCTGTCTTGGAAAGCCCGAGGACGGAATCCTCCACACTGGTGACCACTTTTAAGATCATTCACAACTAGACCAGCATATGGCTGTGCTCCTGCAGGGCAGGGACTGCCCCAGGGTTTCCCACCACTGTGGGCAGAGGGCTGTGAAAGGAGACTAATGGTGCACAACTGATGCCTGGGAAAGAACTGTGAACGGCAGAGACTGCCGCATGTACTAACAATGGTTTCATGAATTTTCTCTTGGTTGTACATGTGAGTACACATGATTTATACACACATGCCTGTGAGTGCTGGGTTACAACATAAAAGATTCCCTTAAACCATAAAACCCATGACCACACATTCATGACCCAAATAACATGAGACAAGCTCTCCTTCACACAGAGCCCTTATCAAATAAGCCTCCATTTATGTGAGGCAAAGAGTTATTTAAGCAACAGGTTAGAATAATTTGGATAATTTCAGGGGCCTGGAAGAGCCCATGGCAGGCTACAGTCCACTGGGTTGCAAAGAGTCGGACATGACTTAGGGACTAAGCACATTCAAACACGTTTCTTTTCAAGAAAACTGCGTTCTTACCATTGGATCAATCCAAACTGTATTTCCTAAAGCCAGTATCACTTTTGCATCATGCAGTTTTCCAATGATTTTATGATGAATGTACCTAGTAACCTGAAAAAAAATACACATAAGTAAATTTATCTGAAGCTTTAAGGAAATAATTCTGTATGTGCTCAGTAGTTTCACAAGAAGCTTTTCCACGCCTTTCATTTGAGCCTCACGACCACCCTACGAAGCAAGTTATGGAGGCCATAATGCCCTGACACCAACAAGGGTAACCACCAGCGGAGAAGGCCGAGGACAGGTGCCAAGTCCCAAGCACACAATACTCCTGCTGCTCCCTAGGAGGAGGCCACATGCTGGGGCTGCTCACACCAGCGATGCTGGGGCTGAAGGGTCCTGGTCTCCACTACCAGTGGGACTCTCTCTCTCACTCTCATCTAACTTCTAAAGAAATAAACATCCATCATTTAAAGATAGGCTGAGAGCCGACAGAGGAATGAGAGCTGTGCATCCACATTGGAAACACACGGTGCGAGGCGTCCACAGGACGGACCTGAACTCAGGACGCACCCTTGCATCTGTCCTCAGTGCCCCCGTTTACAACCCATACTTCTTACTTTGCCATCTACAATGGCTTCTTTCATACCCTATTAATCAGACTGTATGAAACGTAACCTTCCTCTGAAGAATTAGAAGCCTTGTTATGAACAGGAATCACTGCTCTGGTGATGAGCAAGACTGTCTACCTGGTCTCTCCGCCTACCTGGGACAGCCATGTGCTCCATGTCTTGGCACAGGTGGGCTTCTTCATCTTCAATGCCTAATCCGGTCTACTTGGTGACATCCTAGTTATCTGTTCTGAAGGACCCAGAGGAAATGTCCCTTCCTTTGGAAGCTTTTCTGGACTCTCTCTTTCCTTGCCCATCTTCCCAGCTGCAGTGGAATTACCTGGTCCCTCCAGACAGGTAACGGGGCTGTCTGCTCTTGTAGCTACTTGTACTGTTTATTCTCTTTAAGTGACAGGCAGTTTATTTTTAGCACAGTGCATATTTTATACCAATTCTAAGTCTGGAAGCACTATCGGTAATGATGGCCAATCATGTCTGGCACCCCTCTGAGGGTTCAGAGCTACGATCAGAACACAGCATTGGGAAGTGCATCCCTGCCCAGAAACACGAAGCATTTCACCCAAACCCAGTACTCCAAATTCAAATATACCTCAACTCCATGTTTATTCTGGGTTAAATATATTCTAGAAGTCAACAAATACAAAAAGCCCAAATAACCCACCTTTGGATTCCATTCAATTTCATTGTCCACAGGTTTCACTCTACAAACGATAAACTCCACAGCTTGGGGCGGCAGGGTGTGGAAATTTGCCGGGAGGTGCAGCAACTGGTCTCTTGTGACGAGTCCAGTCCTGCCTTCATCTATGAATTTCACAAGGACTTTATCCAGGGCCCACGTGTCCTCCTTATGGCTCATCTCCAACACCTGAACCCTGCAGAACAACAGTGGCCTCAGACCAACACAGAGACCCAGAGGGAAATTAATGTCACCTCAGCTTACTTGCTAAAAGCAAACCACACAGCAGTTTCCCCTGAACTGCAGGGCTTAACTCCATACTAGAAATAAAATAGCTAGAGTCAGCAAGAGCACTTAGCCTTGATTTATTTAATTCAAGTATAAGGGCTTCCCTAGTAGCTCAGATGGTAAAGAATCTGCCTCCAGTGTAGGAAATTTGGGTTTGATATCTGGTTCAGGAAGACCTCTGTTGAAGGAAATGGCTACCCACTCCAGGATTCTTGCCTGGAGAATTCCATGGACAGAGGAGCCTGGTAGACTATAGTCCATGGGGTCACAAAGAGTCAGACATGACTGAGCAACTGACACTTTCACTTTCACTTCATGCTGCTGCTGCTAAGTCGCTTCAGTCGTGTCCAACTCTGTGCGACCCCATAGACGGAAGCTCACCAGGCTCCCCCGTCCCTGGGATTCTCCAGGCAAGAATACCGGAGTGGGTTGCCATCTCCTTCTCCAATACCTATGTATAAAAGATAGTTCAGCATTCTGAAAAGAGGAAATTCCTTTATCTGACAAGTTAAATGTTCCAAGGTTCTCCATCTGGGCTATCATCAAGAGGACAGGTGTGGCATTCAGCGGACATGGGAACACACACCACGTGAGGCAGCATGGAACCCTGACTGCCGCTTCCTGAGCTGACCTTAGACAACTCACATAACCTTGCCAGGGTTCAGTATACACACACACAGTGAAAGTCGTTCAGTTATGTCTGGCTCTTTGTGACCCCATGGACTATACAGTCCATGAAATTCTCCAGGCCAGAATATTGGAGTGGGTAAGCCTTTCCCTTCTCTAGGGGATCTTCCCATCCCAGGGATCAAACCCAGGTCTTCTGCATTGCAGGCAGATTCTTTACCAGCTGAACCACCAGGGAAGCCCAAGAATACTGGAGTGGGTAGCCTAGCACTTCTCCAGCATATCTTCCAGACCCAGGAATTGAACCAGGGTGTCCTGCAATGCAGGTGGATTCTTTCCCAGCTGAGCTACCAGGGAAGCCCAGGACTCAGTCAGCTTATCTGTAAAATGAGAACTGTGCTCATTTTATGGGAATTTGTAAGAAATCCATGAGTTAAGGATGCACGTACATGCAGGACAGTGACAGCTCGAGACAGTCCCATATAAATGCCACCCTGTCATCTATGCTCTGTGCTCAGCAGTCCCGTAGCCAAGGGCTTGGGAGCAGAGCTGAGCTGGGCATGTGGGCACACGACCCTGCCACCACTCTCCTGGGAGGCAGCCAGGCTCAGTATATGCACACCAGTAAGATGGACAGAGATGAAAATAGGGATTCAATACCATTTAACGTTACCTTATGCTTCACAACTTGTAGAGATAAAAGAGAGACATTTTACCTGTGAAAAACTGATTTTTCTGCTAACCCATATAATCCAAATTTCTCTATCTTTTCAACAGTTGCTTTATTACTGGAGTCTTCGAAATACTCTTTCATCTCAGCATTAAGAGTTGCACAAAGATCCTCATGTTTATCAACTATACGACCAAAGTAATTTGTTGCATTCAAAACATAAAAGGGTATTATCTGAAATATAAACAGTAAAGTGAAAGTGAAATTTGCTCAGTCGTGTCTGACTCTTTGCAACCCCATGGTCTATATATATATAGTCCATGGAATTCTTCAGGCCATAATACTGGAGTAGGTAGTCTTTTTCTTCGCCAGGGGATCTCCCCAACCCAGGGATCGGTCCCAGGTCTCCTGCATTGCAGGTGGATTCTTTACCAGCTGAGTCACAAGGGAAGCCCATAAACAGTAAACATAGCCAGAAAACAAACTCATTAGATGTTGGTAGGAATGCAATAAGGTACAGTCACTTTAGAAAGTTTTGTAGTTTCTTACAAAGCAAAATGGTCTTACTATATACAATCACAGGTAACAGTCACACTTCTTTGTATTTATCCAAGTAACTTCTGCCTACACAAAAATCTGCACTTGAGTATTAATCATAGCTTCATTCATAACTGCCAAAAACTAGAAGCAGCCAAGATGTTCTTCAGTAGGTGAATGGATAAACTGTAGCACACTCAGCAATAAAAATGACCTAGTAAGCCATAAAAAGGCAAGGAGGAATCTTAAATGCAAACTGCTAAATGAAAAGTGAGTTCAAAAAGCCTACACACTCTGTGACAACAACTATATGACATTTTGAAAAGGGAAAACTACACAGACAGTAAAAAGATAGGTGACTGCTAGGAACTCTGGGGAAGGGTGGGCAGAGCACACAGGGGATTTTCAGGGCAATGAGAAGACTCTTGAGAGTCCCTTGGACTGCAAGGAGATCCAACCAGTCCATTCTGAAGGAGATCAGCCCTGGGATTTCTTTGGAAGGAATGATGCTGAAGCTGAAACTCCAGTACTTTGGCCACCTCATGCGAAGAGTTGACTCATTGGAGAAGACTCTGATGCTGGGAGGGATTGAGGGCAGGAGGAGAAGGGGACGACAGAGGATGAGATGGATGGATGGCATCACTGACTCGATGGATGTGAGTCTCAGTGAACTCTGGGAGTTGGTGATGGACAGGGAGGCCTGGCGTGCTGTGATTCATGGGGTCGCAAAGAGTCAGACATGACTGAGTGACTGAACTGATCTGATCTGAAAGTCCTCTGTGTGATACTGTAATGGTTACATGTGTCACCATACATTTGCAAAGTCTACAGAAGGAACACTGCAAGGAGTGAACCTTAAAGTATAGGATTCGTTAATAATAATAATGAATCAGTATTGGCTCATCAATGTCACACATGCACCACAATAATGAAAAATATTAGCAATAGGGGAAACTGGTGGGGTTTGGGTAGGAAGGAGTGAAAGGGGAATTCTGTATTTTCTGCTCAGCTTTTCTGTAAAACCAAAACTGCTTGAAAAAATGAAATATATTAATTAAAATAACAACAAAAAAAGAGCAGATGCGTAAAAACCACCCACACCACAGGAGCTGCAGGTACCCCTGTCCGTGCAGGAAGCAGCACTGGGAGGCATGAGTGTGCCGGGAGGACTGAGAACAGGAGACCCCACGGGGCAGCAGGCAGTCACTGAGGGTGCACTGGGCCTGGGTGACGAGGGCAGCTGACGCCGGAACATTTCCACGCACTCTGACAGTGGGGGAAGGCTGGCCTCACGAGATTTCCACTGTCCACCCAGGGACAAGAGAGACGAAGGAGGAGAAAGGCCAGACACACCTCCGGGGGAGGGACACAGAGCCCAGGCATTCCAAACATCTCAGAAACTGTGTTCCCATTTTTTTTTTTTTTTAACAAGACATGGAAACAACAGAAATGAAAACTCTGTGAAATTATAGAATCCTGATCTACATCGCTTCCTTAAATTTAGGGGAAAGGAATTTTATCTAAAAATGAACAAGAGCAAAGTATCAGATTCCACATTAAGTTATAAAATAAAAAAGAGAATAAGCAGCAGAATAAGTTGCTAGACACAATGAAAGCCACGAGGAATGTGTATCCACAGAACAGATGAAACTGTAACCTCCACTTTCAAAACAAGCTGCCTTTCAGCTTGTTAATTAAGAAATTAATTAATTAAGAAAAGTGATATATGCTATAAAACAACAACTAAATCACAATTTTAAACTGTAGAAATGAAGTGACAGAACTTTCGAATTTCTAAATAATTAGAAATTAAACAAAAAGATCATTTCAGCAATAAAAACTGTACTGGGGTTGAATGGAGACTCACCCCAACCGCCCAACCTGCTCCAAAGAAACTGTCTCTGTGCTAGCTCCCAGGATTTGTGATTGTGACCTCATTGGGGAAAAAAGGTCTTTGCAGATGTAATTAAGCATCTCTAGGTGAGGAGATTACTGTGGATTATCTCGCTGGGCCCTTCATCTACTGACAAGTGTGCTTTGTAAGAGGCACAGAGAGAGGTGAAAGCGATGAGGTGGTAAAGGCACAGACTGGAGGGACGCAGTACGAGCTAAGACAAGCCAAGAAACACTCGGGGTCAACAGAAGCTGTGAGAGGCAGGGAGAGGACGGGCCTCCGAGTCTTCAGATGGAGCACAGCCCCTTGTTGGCACCTTGATTTTAGATTCTGGTTTCCAGGACGGAGAGAATAGACTTGTGTACAACAGCCCCGGGAAACGAAGACAGCACAGCCACCCAAGAAGGGAGCACAAGTATGAAGGAACCTAACAGAGGCACCTTAGGGGAAAGGGAAAGCAAGAACAGAACACCCAAACTCAAAAAGAAGCAAAGCAATAAAACAGTCACAGCAAAGTGACAACTCAACTCAGTAATTCTACTTGCACCTCAGAATATCCCCAAAGGAACAGTCACAGATGTTCTGAGAAGGGCTGTGTAACCATCACATTATTTTTAATAGTCCCCAGAGGTAAACGACTTTCTTTCTTAAAATATAACCAAGGACTTCCCTGGTCGTCCAGTGGTAAGGATCTGCCTGCCAATGCAGGAGACACAAGTTTGATCCCTGGTTTGGGAATGTCCCACATGCCGTGGCGCAACTAAGCCTGTTGCCTACAACTACTGAGCCCGTGCTCCACAACCAGAGAAGCCGCCACAGGGAGCGGTCCCTGCACTGCAGTGATGCGCGGACCCCGCTCGCTGCAACCGGAGAGAGCCCGTGTGCAGCAGTGAAGACCCAGCGCAGTCAGTAAAGAAAGAAATACAATTTATATTTAAAAGTTTAAATATCAATTATTTACATATAAATATAATTTTTAAATGCTTAAATATAAGTTATATTTATATAAAACATAAAATATTTTAAAATAAAATTTATATATAATTCATATATATATAATTTAAAGTATGTGTGTGTATGTGTGTATATATATATATATAAAACTAAAAATTCCTTAAATTGTTTAAGTGGTTTATCTCTCTTCTCAATTTAATCTTTGTTTTCTGAACAAATTGGTACCTTGAAATAAGGCACCATATAAGAACCCATGCCTAATGTCAGATTAATGGAGGTATGTTAATACTGTCATAATTACATTCTATTAAATTCTACCACTCAAAAATGAAACTTGTTCATTAAAACTAACCATTAGTCATTGGACAAAGGATTTTTAACAGAACTTACTTTTATGTATCCAAGCACTGGTAGAGTTTGGCTGGATAACTTCCTTGGTATGTCTACTTCTGGATTAACACGGTGCCGGTCAGGACAGATCCTTCTGTCTCTGAAAAAAACAACAACAGGATTTTAAGCCCAGAAAAAAATTATAATTATACTTCAAGAAAATTAATCTATAATTAAAATCAGAGATGCTGTAAAGTAACCATATTAAATCCCTTAGATGACATTTCAGTTCAGTTCAGTTCAGTCGCTCAGTCTTGTCCGACTCTTTCAGACCCCATGAATTGCAGCACACCAGGCCTCCCTGTCCATCACCAACTCCCAGAGTTTACCCAAACTCATGTCCATCAAGTCGGTGATGCCATCCAGCCATCTCATCTTCTGTTGTCCTGTTCTCCTCCTGCCCCCAATCCCTCCCAGCAACAGGGTCTTTTGCAGTCAGTCAACTCTTTGCATGAGGTGCCCAAAGTATTGGACTTTCAGCTTCAGCATCAGTCCTTCCAATGAACACCCAAGACTGATCTCTTTTAGGATGGACTGGTTGGATCTCCTTGCAGTCCAAGGGACTCTCAAGAGTCTTCTCCAACACCACATTTCAAAAGCATCAATTCTTTGGTGCTCAGCCAAAATATATTAATTAATTGAAAGATAGTGAAAAGGCAAGCCACAGACTGGGAGAAGATTCTCAATGCATATCTGCGTTATCTCTGACAAAGCAATTATATATAGAATAAACAAACTACTATAAATCCATAAACACCTCTTTCTCATTTTAAAAATGGGAGAAAGACCTCAACAGGCACTTCACAAAAAAGGATGGTCACATGTCCCACAATCATGTGGAAAGACATTCAACATCATGAATTCTTAGAGCAATACATATGAAAATCACAGTGATCTACTCCATGCCCCCATGAATACTAAGAGTTGGTGAAGATACAGAGCAATTCAAACTCTCATAACAACTGATGGGATCATAAAGTGATGAACCACTTTGGTAAAGTTAAACACGCCTGCCTCATGACCCAGCAATCCCATTTCAAAGTAGACACCCTAGAGAAATGGGGGCACTTTTCCACAAAAAGACATGTACAAGAGTGTTTACAGCAGCTTTATACATAAAACAACTCGCAGGCCCATCCAGAGGAGAATGAATGTAGATATAATCACACAATGGAATTCTGAGCCACAAAATAAATAAATAAAATACCAATACATGGACGAATGCCACAGACAGTTGGATGAACATACCACAATTCCATTTATATAAAATTTAAAACCCAGCAAAATTAGTCAGTGCTGGTAGATAAAATGAGGGTGGTTACTTCTGGAGGAGGAGCAAACTGGGAAGGAGATGGAGAGGACCTCTAAGAGAGCCCCTCAGAGCTGGGTGTGGCTCATATGGGTTGCATTACCTATATAACCACCCTCAAGCTATAAATTTACCATTTGCACAGTTTACTGCACATTGTATTTCAAAAAAAAAGACGACTGGCTTACTTGCAAAAACCAAAAGCCTTAAGATACGAACAAAGAGGCCTTCTGGCTTTTCTATATTCTTTGGCTTCCAGGACCCCCGAAGTAAACTCGTACAGCTCTGACGGGATCTTGGCATCCGCTCGCTCCAAGTAGCGCAGGACACCAACTGCGTGGCAGGCATTTCTCTCCGACAGCAGCAAGACAGATTTGGTCTTTTTATCTCCCTGTTCTGCAGAACCCTTAAAATTGGGGGCGAACAAAGGAAGTGAGTCATCCATACCAGTCTAAATGATAAAACTTCACAGACTCTAAGTTTGTCATTATGTGGAAAATGCCAGTGAAATAGTAAATAATGCGTATTAGTCAAACCTGTTCAGTTAAACTCTGAAAATGATCGGACATGCAGTACAGGCGTCCACCGAAAACTTTTGGAGAGGAAGGAAAACTGAAGTGAATGACACGCGTGGCATCGGTGATGGCCAGGAGCGGGATGCAGTCATCTGTTAGGGCTGGAGAGAAAGAAGGGACGATCTCAAGAGAGGCTGGGACTGTACCACACGCACTTCACAGAGAAAATTCCAGGAACCATACTTCAAAACATTTATTTCATTTTACTTCTTGCCCATTTCTTTTCCCAAAATTTCAAAGCTCAGTAATTGAAATATAGTCACCTTTTTAACTTGAAAAATGCCTCTATTACAAATCTAAGCTGCCCATGTAATGCTTTCACTTATTTAATACAAATTGACTTTTGTATTTCCAACACCAAATTTAGCAATCATTTATGACAAGTTTCATCCCAGGCATACATATATATGACAGTGATCCTTAAACTCGACTCCAGGGAGCATATCTAGACCAAGGGTTGCTGAGCACTGCCCTGGAGATGCCTGAATTTCACCTCAATATCAATTAATTGAAGTTAATTTTCACTTTGAAATTAACATGACTAATACATTCTCAATAAATCTGAGGATAAGAAATTTGGAGAAGAGGTAAATAAATCAATCAAAGAATAATTCCTATTAGTTCAGTCTTCTCTAAATAGAAGTAGAAATTAAAATACTTACCTAATACAATATGAGAACCAGAACTTAACTTCTTCTTCCACTGTTGTAAAACACTTTTTAAATTAAAAATAATTTTTTCATGCATTTTCAAGCAAAATATGGATTTGCTTTCTACCACCTGAAGATGAAACCAAAGGGGCCAGTTCACATTCAGGAGTATAAACTTAAGAGATAATTTGTCATCAATAATTATCAATTACATCAATATAAACCATTTAAAATTATCTGTGAGGGGGTTACCTCACTGATCCACTAATTCTAAGAATGAGATGGTTGTAAATTTAAATAAATATACTTTCAAAATGCTATCATTTATATCTAAAAACTTGTTCCAGTGAAACAAATATTACTTTGCTAAAACTATTTTTCTTCCTTTTAAAATAATGTGTGCATACATATGTGTGTGTGTATACTTATGTGTGTGTATACTCACCTCTGTAGAGGTATGTGTATGAACACATGAAATTTATGGTACTATCGTCAAAGGGGGTTTTTCCACTACACCACCCACCTCATTTTTGTTGAAATGTGGATGCACTACTGCTTCTTCTGTATGTGGCCTCGTTTCTACATTTTAGTATTTATACACAATCAGATGAAATCTTTGGCCAATTTATTTGGCTTCTCTGGCTAAAATGATGGTATATCTTAGTGTCATCATCTCTGCTTTCTGAAACAGAGGGGACAGAGGGGCTGCCGCGTGGGCGTGATCCGGCCGCTTTCCACGCTCAGCCAGGCTCCCCTGGGCTCTGACGCTCCCAACGTGAGGCCTCCTGCTGTCCTTTCTTACTGCCACCAGTTTTGTTTATGGCAGAGCCGGTTCTGACATTGAATTTATAAAATCTTATTTTCTTGTCAAATATTTAACTATTCCAATAAATCTCTGATGACTCCAGATTCAGCCACAGTGTAAACAAGCAGTAAGCACACCTCACGTGTGGCAGGGCTCACCTTGCACACTATCTCTGTCTCGGCTGCAGAACAGGTGAAGATCAAGGTCTTCTGTGCCTGGCTTGGGATGAAGTCAAGAGTCTGGAGTAAAGTAGAAGTTTTTTCACATTCCAAGCAAAGATGTACTACCTGGTAAATAAATGCAAAAACAGTGGGGCTTTTTAACATGTTCAAGGTGCCCCAGTTTTCCTTTTTAATGGGAAAGTCATAATTTTAATAGAGAAGAAGGTATAAAAAGCAATAGAAATTCAAATACATAATTCCAGATTTGCATATGAAATCAATGCAGTAATCTTTAAATATTAAGCCACGAATAAAGGTTACTGGCCCGTGCTCACCAGCCCCCACCATGCACACCCACAACTCACTACCTGTTGGACGCAGCCATAGAGGGCAGCCTCTTCCATGGCCGTGATCACAACGTAGGGGTTGTTCATGAACTCTTTGATTAAATGCTCTATATGTCTGTTCCAATGAACTCCAACTGCAACAATCTGATGTGGGGCAGAGTCCCTTTCTTCAACTTCCATGTTTTTTTTAAAATTATCTAATATAGCAAACATCTAAAAAATTAGTATAATTAATTTCATTTTTATTTCAAAAGAGACTAAGAATTAGGTTGACAAAACATAAAAGGTAAAGAGTGTATATTTTCTGTTCTCAGAATGGGGAAAGTCTTTAAACATTAAAGCAAAAGAAAAAAAAACTAAAAAGGAAAAATGTTAAATATAGACAAAATTAAAACAAACATCATCTAGGTATACATGGGTAACACAGGTAACAAAGGATTAATTTGTTGTTGTTGTCACTAAGTCCCAACTCTGCGATCGCACAGACTGCAGCATGCCAGGCTTCCTTGTCCTTCACTATCTCCCAGAGTCTACTCGAACTCACATCCATTGAGTAGGTGATACCAACCAACCATCGCATCCTCTGTCACCCCCTTCTCCTCTTGCCCTCAATCTTTCCCAGAATCAGGGGTAACAAAGGTAATAAAAGATTAATCGCCTCATATAAAAACTTCTATTGTACAAACTAGGTAGAAAAAGATAATCCCACTGAAAGAAAACAATCAAAGGAAATGAAACAGCAGCTCATAGAAGACTGGGTACAAATGGCCAGTACGAATCAATGCTCAATTTAGCAAACTGTCAAGAACACAGAGATTAAGTAAATCAGGCTCCATGCATAACAATCAGCCTGGAAAAGGAAGCTGGACGAGGGCCTCCTATTGCTAGGGGTCCAGCGTGTGCGGCCTCTGGTACACTGCCTGATGGAGTGCAAATTCATCTACACTTTCAGAAGGGCCAGTGTATAAGGCAGTGGTCCAGATATTAACTTTGCAAATAAGAAATGAGACTTTAGAGGAGTTCAGGAACCCTGCCCAGACCCACACAGTCAGTAACAAAGCCTGGACTTGACACTGGGGCCATCACTGCCCCCACAGGAATGCTCCAGGCTGTCACTGCTTCCAATAAATGCCTTCTAAGAATTCACAGCCTCTCATCCATTAATCCCCTTCCTAGGAATTTATCCTAAGAAAAATGTGTGCAAAAAAGATGTGTTTCTTCAGCCACACACACAAATATAGGGCAATTATAAAACAAATTATGTTGTGCCCATAGAATTAAATATTAAGTGGACAATAACAATCATGCTAGGGAATAATAGTGAGTAGCAGTACTCACATGCTGTTCACTGGGATGCAAGTTACAAACTAATACACAAATTGAGTCCTAATAACATTAAAGAGTAATGCTAAAAATTCTCCAAGCCAGGCTTAAGCAATATGTGAACCGTGAACTTCCAGATGCTCAAGCTGGTTTTAGAAAAGGCAGAGGAACCAGAGATCAAATTGCCAACATCCACTGAATCATCGAAAAAGCAAGAGAGTTCCAGAAAAACATCTATTTCTGCTTTATTAACTATGCCAAAGCTTTTGACTGTGTGGATCACAATAGACTGTGGAAAATTCTGAAAGAGATGGGAATACCAGACCACCTGACCTACCTCTTGAGAAACCTACACACAGGTCAGGAAGCAACAGTTAGAACTGGACATGGAACAACAGACTGGTTCCAAATAGGAAAAGGAGTACGTCAAGGCTGTATATTGTCACCCTGCTTATTTAACTTACATGCAGAGTACATCATGAGAAATGCTGGGCTGGAAGAAGCACAAGCTGGAATCAAGATTGCTGGGAAAAATATCAATAACCTCAGATATGCAGATGACATCACCCTTATGGCAGAAAGTGAAGAGGAACTAAAAAGCCTCTTGATGAAAGTGAAAGTGGAGTGAAAAAGTTGGCTTAAAGCTCAACATTCAGAAAACTAAGATCATGGCATCTGGTTCCATCACTTCATGGCAAATAGATGGGGAAACAGTATCAGACTTTATTTGGGGGGGTTCCAAAATCATTGCAGATGGTGACTGCAGCCATGAAATTAAAAGATGCTTAATCCTTGGAAGGAAAGTTGTGACCAACCTAGATAGCATATTCAAAAGCAGAGACATTACTTTGCCAACAAAGGTCCGTCTAGACAAGGCTATGGTTTTTCCAATGGTCATGTATGGATATGAGAGTTGGACAGTGAAGAAAGCTAAGCGCCAAAAAATTGATGTTTTTGAACAGTGGTGTTGGTCTGAGTCCCTAGGACTGCAAGGAGATCCAACCAGTCCATTCTAAAGGAGATCAGCCCTGGGTGTTCATTGGAAGGACTGATGTTGAAGCTGAAACTCCAATACTTTGGCCACCTCATGCAAAGAGTTGACTCATTGGAAAAGACTGATGCTGGGAGGGATTGGGGGCAGGAGGAGAAGGGGACAACAGAGGATGAGATGGCTGGATGGCATCACTGACTCGATGGACGTGAGTTTGGGTAAACTCCGGGAGTTGATGATGGACAAGGAGGCCTGGTGTGCTGTGATTCAGCTCTTTGCTGGGGTCGCAAAGAGTCGGACATGACTGAGCAACTAAACTGAACATTAATTATATGTATCAACAGACACCAGAATTACAAAAGGAAAGAAATACTCTAAATTAGGAACAACTGATTACTCCTGAGTGTTAAGATTACACATGTGCGGGTTTTTTCAAGTGTTCTCTATTTCCCAAATTTTCTAAAACCAAATTTATAGATTTTATAACCAGAAAAATATTAAGTATTTTAGAAAAATCTCCCTAGGAAAGAATTTTTGCTCTTCAAAGCACTTTAACATTGGGTAGAAAATTCAGATAAACATTCTCTCATCTTAATTACGCAGTTAAAGGGAAAATTTTTTTAGATTAACCAGCTTCTTCCCAACTAAACACATTTCCTGATTTCTAAAAGAGTTTCCATTTTCTCTCTCTATACACATATATGTAAATATTCCTAAGTAGTAACGACACCTGAATGAACGTGGCACACTTACTTGTTCGTTAGCCTCAGACAGTAACACTTCCACCTCATCCAAAAGCAGGTGACAGAGCCTAAGAAACAGTAAGCTTTGATACTGGAGAAGTCTCAGGAGACTGTGTGGTGTTGTGACAACCACATCGCCTACATTTTAAAAGAAAACAGAGGTGACACTTTAGATTTTCCACACGTGTTTCTAACATCTCCTTTGCTAAGATTTCACACACTTTCTAGAAATGCCTTTTAATAAAATAAAAACTTGTTTTTCTTACTCAGGTGGGTACCTAAGAGGCCTGCCTGGGCCAGCCCCTGTATTTTCTGATTAAATACCTAGGTTTCCACCAGGTTTTGAGCTCCTGAAAGGCAGGGTGAGGTTTTAGTCAACAGTACACAGACAGTAGGTGTTTACTACATAGTTGATAAATGAATGAAAAGACAGAGCTTCTCAGTAAAACAGATGTAAGCCAAGAGTACACCCTGACTACCTACACAGATACATAACTGACAAGTGAGGCTGGCCAACACACAAGCCCTGTGTCCCCGGGTGGCTCCCCAGGTCTGCCCGAGCCGGGCTGCACCATGTTCTCTAGGAAAACCAAATAGCCTGGAAAGACTGCTTACACCCCCTTGGAAGCTTCATATTTTTGGCTTCATCTTTGTGGAGTCCGATTGTTAACAACACAGGATGAAGAGGTCTGCAGGACGCGCTATAGTCTCCCAATAATTCAAAAATAAATTGGGCCTTTTTCCACCCAGGGCACACGATGACTGCCAGAGGCTGCAAAGACAAACAAATTCAATATAATTTTGGACAAAGGTTAAACATCACAGAAAGTGCATGTAAAGCACGCAGGACACCTCCCTGTATGCAGTAAGCTCTACCGAGGTTTGCCACCGTCACTGTCATGTAGGTCAGAAAAGCCAACACATAATCTCATTAGAACAGATTCAGACACAGTGTGACTCAGCTTCTGGTAGGGTCTAAACTTATGCACAAGTAACAATCATTTCATCTGTAAAGTTCCCTTAGAGGCGGGCGAGGTCCTATCTCATTGTACAGAGGAGCAGCGTAGGGCAGAGAGGTGGAAGCAGTTGCCCAAGGCTACACAGCTAAACACACAGGAGCAACAGGATTTCAAGCCAGGCAGTCTGGCTCCAGACTGAACAAGGATGCACTAACAGCCTCCTGAAAGGGGCTGTGAAAAAGGTTAACATCTCTTCCTTAGGAGGGTAAGATTCCTGCTGCGCCACTTGAATCCTGCCCTCCTCTATCCCTCAGGGATCTCTCTGGAAGGGGGACTGTCTGCCGACACCTTCCTCAACACATGGCCTCAATTAACTGAAGACAAGAACAAGTCTCCTCTTTCTTTTATGCAGATCCAGGCAAGAACCAGCTTCCAGAGCTCACGCCTAAATGCAGGCTGACCCTGGAGACACGAACAAAATAGGACGGCCACAAGCGGCAGACCTGGACATTCCTTCCTGGCTCAGCCAGGGGCCAATCTCAACACAAGCTGCCTCTCATCAATGGGGTCAGCTGCTACCTGAGTGATATAAATGCATCCACTTAATATTATTAAGTCAATACATCATAACACAGACAATACAGATTTCCAAAGAAAACTCATAAAACCACAAGGCATAATTAGACAATTATCTTTCCTAAGATGAAATCTGTACTGCTATTTTTCACCTTATAATGAGTGATGGAACCACCCGTGGTGTATCTCTGGGGAGAAGAACTGAGACAGATCACACTCATCAGTTCCCTGACAGCCAGACCCCAACAAAGCGAATGGTACTCCCGCCCCACCACCAGACTCTCACATCCTCCTTCTCCCCTTTCCATCTGGCTTCTCAGCTATTTTCCGATTCTTACACTTGGGAAAAATAAAGAAGGATTACAAAATAGTGAACAGGGACAAGATAACAGAAAATTTAAATCATGGGACTTCCCTAGTGGTCCAGTGGTTAAGAATCCGCCTTTCAATGCAGGGGATGTGGGTTTGATCCCTGGCCAGGGAATTAAGATCCCACATGCTGTGGAGTAACTAAGCCCACACACTGACCTACCCGCACACTGACCTACTGAGCCCTGGTGCTCTGAAGCCCACACACCACAGTTAGAGAGTCCACACGCTACAACGAGAGTCTGTGCGCCACAACGAAGATCCCACGTGCCACAACTAAAACCTCATGCAGCCAAACAAATAAAAATGTTTAAAAGATAACCTAAATTCAAATCCCACGTCTTTTCACACTTGTCAGCAGGTAAGGACTTTTCATGAGCTTAATTTTCTCATCTATAATAGTGAAAGCCACACACAGCCTGACCATCTCAAGGGTTGCTGTGACAATTAGATTCAGTCAGTGAAATAATTCTATAAACTGTACATTCATCACGAAAAGCCAGGACTCTGACTCAGACAACTGCCGACAACCAGGGATTCTCGGTAGGAATCAGTGTCTGTGTTCAGGAGAGTTTCTCACAGGACAGTCTCTGTCCTCAGTTTTAACGTAACCTAAACTTTACCAAAAGTCAGGCGTCAAGTTTAAAATAAACTTTTAATCTATTTTGTTGGAAAACAAACTGTCTTCAACTTACTCCATTTCTACTTGGCAATGACTTGTAGCAGCCCCCTGTTTGCAGAATCGTAAGCATTGGTGGAAGGTACAACAAAGGGTCATTTCCACAGTGAGAAATGACCACCACGTCGCAGCCACGTGCGATGGGAGGCCAAGAGTAAGACTCAGTGTGGCTGGGGCCTGCAAACTTATTTCTTTGAAGAGCCTACAAAACATCAATGACAACAATAAAGTACAGAAAGCTAACAGACCCTTCTCACTGCTTACCTTACCCCACAAGTACTCACTGCTCACTCTGGTATTTTCCAACACCTAACTTAGTAAGTCCCCCCAGACATTTTCCAGCAGTGAACTCCTGCTCGAAGAGACTCTTTGCTTTTCTGGGCTTCAGACCAAAAGGATCCAATAGGCAGCATGTTGAAGGACCAGGTGTTTAATGCTTACCAGAGCAAGGATGTGGTTTCTCTTCCTCCTCTGATAAACTGCTGGTGCATCAGCTCCACTTGCAAAGTTTTTGTTTTGTAATTCCCCAAAACAAACATGCCTTTTGTTTGCTTATTTTTGTATATAACTCTCACTGAAACCCCCCCAAATGTTCCACAGAGCTCTCCAGCCGCACGGATGTGCTCCTCCACAAGGCTGAACTCGCCAGCCAGCCCGTCAGTTCTCTGAAGACCTCATCCCCCAGCCCTGAGCCCCAGCTGTACCCGGGACTGGGATCTTCCTGCAACGTCACCTCTTCTCTGTAACTTTTTCAGGTGAATTTCTTGGTTTGGTGGAGAACAAATTTTGGCAGCTTCTCGACAAAGGGTACAGAAGAAGGAAATTTCAGACTCTGCACATGTGAAAATGCCTTCATTTCATCCTCACTCTTCCCTAGTGGTTCGGCTAGAGAACCACTTTTCACCAATATTTTGGAGTCGGTGCTCCTCTGGTGGCCTATGGACAAGTCTGAAGCCATTCTGGTTTCTGACCCCTCCAGGGCTGGGTTTCTCCTCCCTGGAAGCTTGCGGCATCTCTGGATCCCTTTCAATTCAGATGCTTCGTAACAACATGTCTATGCTCTTGCTCCTCAGTTGTGCTAGGTCTGTGGTCACCAAACTCTCTTAATTTAGAAAGTCATATCCATTAAGTCTAAGGAGTGTCCAGGTGCTATGCCCAGGATTTTCTACCCTCTTTCATCATTCTTTCTAGAAATCCTAATTCAGATTCGAGACCTCAAATTGATTCTCAAATTCTCTTTTCTCCCATTTCCATCTACTTTTTGATATTAACTTCTATTTTACCTCTCATATCTGTTTTTTTCTTTCTATCAGATCAGATCAGTCACTCAGTCGTGTCCGACTCTTTGCGACCCCATGAACCGCAGCACGCCAGGCCTCCCTATCCATCACCAGCTCTCGGAGGTCACTCAGACTCACATTCATCGAGTCAGTGATGCCATCCAGCCATCTCATCCTCTGTCGTCCCCTTCTCCTCCTGCCCTCAATCCCTCCCAGCATCAGAGTCTTCTCCAATGAGTCAACTCTTCGCATGAGGTAGCCAAAATACTGGAGTTTCAGCTTTAGCATCATTCCTTCCAAAGAAATCCCAGGGCTGATCTCCTTCAGAATGGACTGGTTGGATCTCCTTGCAGTCCAAGGGACTCTCAAGAGTCTTCTCCAACACCGCAGTTCAAAAGCATCCATTCTTCGGCGCTCAGCCTTCTTCACAGTCCAGCTCTCACATCCATACATGACCACAGGAAAGACCATAGCCTTGACTAGGCGAACCTTTGTTGGCAAAGTGATGTCTCTGCTTTTGAATATGCTATCTAGGTTGGTCATAACTTTCCTTCCAAGGAGTAAGCATCTTTTAATTTCATGGCTGCAGTCACCATCTGCAGTGATTTTGGAGCCCAGAAAAATAAAGTCTGACACTGTTTCCACCGTTTCTCCATCTATTTCCCATGTAGTGATGGGACCAGATGCCATGATCTTCGTTTTCTGAATGTTGAGCTTTAAGCCAACCTTTTCACTCTCCACTTTCACTTTCATCAAGAGGCTTTTTAGTTCCTCTTCACTTTCTTTCTATAGCATTTTTAATTCCTAAGACCCCTTTTTATCTGTTTCTCTTTTTTTAAAGCACCTTATTACTGTTCAAATCGAGCAGTATCTTCTCTTATCTCTGAGGATATCTATTTTCTCATGTTTTCTTCCACTCCCGACATCGTTTGTTTCTTTGAGAGTTTGGTTTTCCTGCTTCCTCAGGTGAAGGCTTTCTTCAAAATGTCCAAGGATCCCTGGAGACCGCTCACATCAAGGACACTAAATGCTGGGCTACACCTGGAGGCAGGCTGGAGCTCAGCACCACGTCAGAATCTCATCACTGAAGGGAGACAGGCAGCAAGCAGGCATTTTTACTGGGAGGACTGAACCAACAGCGTTGCCTGAAGGTTATTCTCAAGGGTCATTCAGTGTCTCCAAGCAGAGCCTCCATCTCCCTCCTGAGAAGCTGGCTGTGGGTGCTCAGGAAACAAGGTGGGCGGTTCAGAGCCCTCCCCACGTCGCCCCTTCCTCAGTGGCCAGCTGCCCTCTGCTGCTGCTCTTCCATCTCCCAAAAGCCTGTAAGAAATTTCCTGCCCAATAAAGACTTCACGCTCATTCTATTCATCCTTGTGGGGTTTTCTTTTCTTTTTTTTTTTAATATCAAGAGGGAAGCAGATAAACATGATCTAAACTGATGCTCGAAATTGATGATCTAAGTGAAACCACAGTTCTAGAAGGCAATTCTGAAGAGACTGCGGAGAACATTCTAACTGCCCCGACTGCTTGTGCTCCTTCTGAGCTCCCTTTCAGAGGCTCATTTGAGAACTTACTGCACAAAGACATTTAGGTTTCTCCACAAGAAGAATTATTCACTTATAAGACGTTAACCTGGACTTTAAGAATAAATGAGAAATTAATAACAAAATCTTAAAAGGGAATTTCAAAAGCAAAGAAATTATGGAAATGCAACCTCAGAACTGTTTATTAAAAATCTCTCTACATTACAACAGGTCAGCGTTCCTTTATGAATCCCATCACCTTTTTCACGTCTGTTGAGAGTGGTGCTGTCTCCACGGACAAGCAGGGCTCAATCTTGTTTCGCAAAACTGCCATGGGCTGCTGGGACCCCAATTTCAGCTTCTGCAACTAAGAACACAGGTATTAGATGGCTCTGCCCAATGGTGTCAGCACAGAATACCAAGAACCTTACAGACATGAAGAGGACATGAGAGTTTGGTTTTAGTGTAAAACCCTAGGTTTATATGCTTATCAAAACCCATCAAAACAACCAAAATGAAAGGAAGATTATCTATTACCCAAACAGAAAAAGAGCTGTGTCTCTAAAGCAGTAATTTATTAGATAATTTCTAAAAGGACGTCTTCAGGCAAAGTTCTTCATGCAAGGAATTTCTCTTTAAATCTAAAATTTAGAGGAAAGGAGGGGTGGGATTTAAAGAGTAAACAGTTTTCTTTCTTTTGGCAGGGCGGGGGTGGGGGTGGGGGGTGGAGTTGCAATACCTGCTGTAGATCAGAGATTCCATCAGCTCTCAAAGGATCAGGATTTAAAAACTGCAGTAATCTATAAAATAATCAAAAGGATCATTTGAAGGAAAAAGAAGTGCTCTTCAGTTCAGCTATTACTCTAAATTTTCCCTGACAGAGGTAAAATGGACTGCAGGCCTGGCCACGACACTACCACTTGCTCTGTTCCACGCTGTCCATTGCTACACTTGGGCTGTGGCGGGTCTGCCAGTCTCGTGTTGCCCCCTCCCTCTCCCCCACTGGGTCTTGCTCTGCATAGCAGTGCCAATCCCAGGACCACTGGCTCTGGACAAGGAGAAAGACTGCATGATCACTAACTCTTGTTCCTTCTAAGAAACCTATCGCTGCCTTCCTTTTCTGCCGTTTAATCTTCAATCACTTCAAGGTTCTCTGGAACCCACAACAGACTGATAGGATAACTGATGTCGTTTCATCAGAGGGTTCTAAGTAAAGGGCATGAGGCTAAAAGGAATGAGCACATGGATAATGCAAAGTCTTTGGTTCCAGGAAAATAACCTGCTGGAGCATCACTACTTCCAGGTATCGGGTGGAGGGATGCCTGGGTAGGAGGATGTCAACTCTGGTGCATTAACAACCATTCCAAGACCTGTGGGCTCCATGGGGCAGCGTTCAGAGCCCTTGGCCATAGATACCCTGGGGCCCTCCTGCTGGGATGTCATAGGGCCACAGAGCAGCCTCCAGGAGGGAGTCAGCACACCAAGATGGCCATAGGGTCAACGACCCTCTCCCCAGTCATCCCAGTTAGCGGCTACTGTACAATTTACCCACTTTCTGAACTGTCTTAGACGCTTTGTCACTCTGATGGCTTCAGAGCAGCCATAGTTACTTGGAATGTGAGAGTGTTTTTAGGCTGGTAGGGTAAGAAATCATAAAAATTGGTACAAAAATACATTGTGGATTAAACAAGTATAAAATGAAGGGATTACTCTACTGTTAACAACCTGCAAGTGAGTACTCTGTGAATCTGGCAGGACAAAAAAAAAACAACTTCCCAAGTTTCATACTATAAATACCTACTTTCTCCAGCAGGTGGTAGATCCATTTAACATCAGAAAACTAGGAAGAAACCAAGCGCCAACACATATAAAATCAACAGCCCCCAAAAGATCAACTATATTTAATTTGTTTCATAAAACTGTTCACTTGACAAGAGATTCAGGAAGGGGAGGCACAGAATGACTATTTAAAGTAGAACAAAACTTTAAACAGAAAAATCTGCCCTCGCAAATGAAAAAGAAAAAACTAACCTCAAAGCCTGTAGGAGACACTGTGTATGTCCTGTGCTGTGCTCAGTCGCTTCAGCCGTGTCCAACTCTTTGTGACCCTAAGGACGGTACCCCGCCGGGCTCCTCTGTCCACGGGATTTTCCAGGCAAGAATACTGGAGTGGGTTGCCATGCCCTCCTCCAGGGGATGTTCCCGAACCAGGGACTGGACCTGTGTTTCTTGTGTATCCTGCACTGCAGGTGGACTGTTTACCCACTGAGTCACTGGGAATGCAGGTTTGAAATTAATAATAAAATCATATATAAATTCTTCCTGCTTATAATTTTTCTACAATTATTTCAATAAAAAATTTAGGCCAAAAAAAAAAATCCATACTTCACACAGCCATTCTTCTCATTGTATTCTTTCTTCTCAGCTGATCTAAGCGGCTTCTCACTTGACTTTTGACATGAAGCACTAAAAATCAAAAACATTCGCTAAAATTTCTGAATCCATTTACTCCAAATCAGAAAATACTTTTATTTTCTGGGAGAAGATTTGAGAGTACCACTACAGAATAAATGGATCAACTTAAGTAAATTCTTTGAGAACTGAAACTGAGTGCTTTGAGTATGAAGACCATTTTGACAGTCCTCGGGCTACCTGTAGGGAGCAGGCCCCTACAGCTTCTCTTCCGTACGGATCACGACGAGAAGCTCGGGATGAAGCATGAAACCACAGGGCAGGCAGTCCCCCCGTGAAAAACCACCAGAATCACGGAGGGTGTCCTGGCTGTCACATTTCTCTCTTGGTGTTGACACAAGGGTGACCCGAGTTGCAGAATGGTGCAGAGGATGCAGACGTCAAAAAACCTGAGAAAGTCATCCGTCAGTATCTCAGTATCTGCAGGGTACTGATTCCAGGAGCCCCAGGGATACCAAAATCCAAGGAGGCTCAAGTCCCTTATATAAGATAGTGTCATACAGCGGACCCTCCACAATCAAGGAATCTGCATCAGTGCAGGTGCAGGAGCTTCAGATGAGGATGGCTGAATATATTTCAAGCCAGAGAACAGAGAAGAGGGGCCTGAGACCAGTGGGTGTGAGGAATCCGGGCCCTCACTCCTCTTGTTCTAACCCCAAGGCCAGCTCTGATCATGGAGCTGCACGTAGTGGTGCTAACCACATACATGGTCACTTAAAATCCCAAGAGAAAACTTCTCTCTCCCTCTAATGAACCAGGAAATGGGGCCCCAGTGCTCTAGAGACTGGGAGAGGAAAATTTTACATCATTTTTTCTTCTTTTATTTCCATTGCTTTTTTATTCCACAAGCAGCCCCAGTCACACAAACTGTGTGGTAGCTTTTCCACACACAAAAAAACATCTATCTGGTCAGAGGAACAGGGAGCAAGAACATCTAGAAAATGGTGAATGTGAGGAAAAGTCCTGGGAAAAAAAGAGATAGAGAGCTGGGGGTGGGGGGAATCCCATACCCACCCCAAGTCCCACTCCGATCCCAAACTGAGTGTGTCCACAACAGACCCAAAGCAGCGGATCACAGAGTTGGAAACAGTGTCCCAATCACCACCCATGGTAAGTGAGGCAGAGTTTGAGGTCAGAACCTTAAGGGAGTGGCGATCTTCTGCTAAAACAACAAAATCAACATTCTCCAGAAGATTCTAAACCAAAGTCTCATGCCATAATATTCAAAGTATCTAGAGTACAATCCAAAATTACTCAACATACAAAGAATAAGGAACATCAGGTCAGCTGTAGAGGGAAAAGATAACCAGCAGGTGCCAACCCCAATACAGCTCAGAAGTGTGAATTATAAAACACCCTAGAGGAGCTATTATAACCATGCTCCATAAGAGGAGGAAAGGTGAGCACTCTTAAATGACACAATCAGGATTTTATTTTCTTCTCAGCAAAAATATAAACTATAAAAAAATCAAATGAAAATTTTAGAACAAAAAATATAATACATCAGATAAAAAATTCAATGGATGGGCTTAATAGCAAAATGGAGATAACAGAAGAGTCAATTAAACACAGACCAGTAGAATTATTAATATAGAAGAACAGCAAGAAAAAAATTGAAAAAATGAACAGACCCTCAGAGACATTTGTCTTATAAGAGTCTCAAAAAAGAAGAAAATGACAGGTGCATAAAAATATTTGTAGAATAACACAGCTGAATGCTTATCAAATCTGATAAAAAAAGACTGCTGCTGCTGCTTAGCTGCTGCACAGTTTTATCTGACTGTGCGACCCTAAGGACTGCAGCCTGCCAGGCTCCTCTATCCATGGGATTCTCTAGGCAAAAGTACTAAAGTGGGTTGCCATACCCTCCTCCAGGGGATTTTCCCATCCCAGGGATCGAACCCGGGTCTCCTACATTGCAAGTGGATTCTTTACCATTGAGCTATCAGGGAAGCCCCAATGAAGACAGAAACCTACAAATGAAGAGCCCTAATGAATCTCAAGCATAAGAAACATGAGAGAAACTTCATCAAGACATACAATAATTAAATTGTTCAAACCAGCAATGAAGAGAAAACCCTAAAAACAGAGGAAAAAGACGTGCTGCAAACAGAGAAACAAAGGAAAAATAAGATGGTAGATTTTGCATTGTAAACAATATGAGCAGGCAGATGGTGAAGCAACATCGCTAAAATACAGGGAAAAAGAAATTTAAAGCTGGAATTCTATCCTAGCACAGTTTTTTCAGACATATAAAAGCTGAAAGAATTCATCACCAGCAGACCCAAGAAATAGTAAAGGAAGAAATATAATACAAGAAATAGTAAAGGAAGTCCCTCAAGTAAAAGGAAAACGGTACCAGACGGAAATCTGGATCTACACAAAAAGTAAAAAGCATGGATGATAACTGCATAGGTAAATATATGATAATTTCTCTTATTATTTATTTAAATCCCTCAAAGAAAAACTGTTTAAATAGGAACAGTAATAGATGCTAGCATTTATAACAAATGTATAAATACAATGCATGACAACCTTAGCATACAGTCCAGGAGGGAGAAATGGAAGCTTCTTATTTTAAGACCTTTTACTCTATATGAAGTGCATAATATCACATTTTCCCATTAATATCACTGACATGGATCTTGCTGAGGACAGGGCTACAGAGACTCGGAAGCTCATCTTCCAGGATACAAGAAACCATTCTTCACCTTGCACCAACCTGAACTGCCACTGGGCCCACATACACCCTCTCTTCCGTCAAGACATCTGCCTTACAGACACAGTTCTGTCTGACAAGGCAATAAGGAGACTCCAGAATCACTACCACTTTTTGGAAAACTGTGTTGCTAGCCAGCTGTCAAACATATTTATTTTAAATATATGCTTAATCAAAATTTCCAGGGTTACTCTTTTTGAAAATGAATATTATCCCATCAGCAATCTTACAGAACACTGTATAAAAACAATATTATACTTAAGTCTCTATTTCAGATCATACCTTGCAGCTGGTGTGTCTGGATTGGCATATATGGTTATACCTCTCTTTGTTGGCCAGCACACTGAAGATTCAACACACTGTAAAAAAAATTTTTTTTTCAGGATGAATATTTATGCTAGCAACATACGTGTTCTTGAGGCATCAAAATTCCCTGGGAGTTGTTCTCATAGACAACCATCTCAGATAAGGTCCGGGCAACACAGATATGAAGAGACCAAGAACTGGAGAGGCCACCACTATAAACACTAGACTGAAGGGTCCAAATAGCAGGCAGCCGACCTTTCAGACAGTTTTTAAAATGTCCTGGAATTACTTTCACTTGTCTTGTCAAGGGAATTGGAGGGACAGGTAAGACTTGACCTTAACTATTAGAGTGTTCCATAATTCCAGATATTTATACCCTTGTTTAAGTGAGAATATGCACCCAATTTTGTCAGGTGGTCAGGAGGCCAAGAACAAGGACTTGAAAAGGGAGGAACAAGGGTTATCCTGTTCATCTGAAACAGAGTAAACTTATGTTTTTTTCATGAATAAAACTATCATAGCCACAGTTTTGGTTCCTGGTAGATTTTAAAGGAAAATATTCTAAAATGAACACTACATAAACTTTATATTTAATGAACATTTAAAAACAGCACCTTATTTACAT
This sequence comes from Tragelaphus eurycerus, assembly GCA_935064755.1. Taxonomy (NCBI): domain Eukaryota; kingdom Metazoa; phylum Chordata; class Mammalia; order Artiodactyla; family Bovidae; genus Tragelaphus; species Tragelaphus eurycerus. The sequence goes on from CAKXYN010000020.1 coordinate 14,495,527, forward strand.
CTTTCAAGGAGATGTACTGTTGTTTCTTTTCAGATTCTTTTTTAGGTGAACCTTTCAATGAATCCATATTACATTTTACAGTCTTATCTGCAATAAAAATCATAACAAAAATTATCTTAGGAAGTGTTATAAATAATAGAAAACAGGACCAAAAGGATCTTACTAAAAAAGTGTTATCATAATAAAACCTTAATACATAAAATTGTTATGGCATAAGATTTTGTATCAAGTTTTACTTAAGGGGATTAAATTAAAAAATCTTGTATCAATCCTTACTGGGAAAAAGAAAAAGAAAAAGAAAAAAATGTTGAAAAAAATTCCTTACTGGGTTACTAACAATTTAACCATTATTTATGTTCCCAAACTGGCAGACTCTATTTTGCAAAGGAAGCCAGAACATGATTCCCAACACACATGCTGTTCTCACAGTGTGACTTCCACACTTCTCCGATGGAGAGGTGGGCTCATACTCCTTTCCCATAAGCCTGGGTGGGCTTAGAAATGCAGATGTGATGTTATGTGACTTCCAAAGCTGGAACACAAAAAAGTCATACGCTTATGATCTGCTCTCTTAAATGCTCACTTCTGTAACCCAGCCGCTGTGTTACGAGGAAGCCCAAGCAACTGCATGGAAACGCCACTACATATATTTCAGATGATAGCCCAGAAGAGACAAGGTAGACCTCAGATCAAAGAAGGAGTCATTTAATAATGACAAATATCAATTCATCAAGAGGACATAAAACTTCTAAACTCCCGTTTACCTAAGTGACAGCTTCAAAATACATGAAGCAAAAACTAACAGAACGGAAATGAGTCATAAATAAAACAACTGTATAGTTGGAGATATCAATGCCTCTCCAGTAGCTGATAGACCTGTAGACAAAAAAAAAAAAATCATAAACACAGAGAAGACCTGAACAAGACTATCAACCAACATAACTAATATTTATGTAACACTCGCCCCAACAGCAGCACAATATGCATTCTTCTCAAGTACACACACAGCCTTTTCCAAATAAGACCATATTCTGAGTCATAATACAAGTCTCAATAAATTTTAAAAGATACAGAATACTCAACTGAGAATCTTGAACAACTTAAGGAGTCAACAGAGATAGACAATATAAATAGGAAAAAGAAAAGCAAATAGAATCTCCAAGAAGAAATAATGCTGTCATCTTATATTTACCAATCTTACATTTCACAGCTCAATTTAACTCCCAGTTTCTATCCCAGCATGTAAGAAGGCTGGAATTCACCACTCCCTCATAACAGTAAGTAAACAGCTAAGCCAAGTGAAAACTAACAACTCTTCTTATATCTGACATAAAAGATGAGGCCACAGGACAAACCTTCTCACCTACAACTAGAGAGACAGACAATCACAACTGGTGTGAGCAAAAACCTCCGTAGAACCTAGCACCAAAGAAGTAAAATCTGAACTGTACATTGACCAGCTACTGGAAGCTAGTATGGGAAAGTAAATTAACAATTCCAAGAGGATCTCCAACACTTTGTGACTCTCATTTACTGGAACTCCACAGCTTCTCACAGTGAAGAGCATATAAAAATCCCCTTGGGGCTTAGTAGGGGGAGGAGAAAATTAAACTTTTTGAAATATGCCAGTGTATTCTGTTCTTAGCAAGGTCTGCCCTCAGGAGAAACTAACCAGAGCCTGAACTACCCAGACTGAACAGACTCGTTCCAAATCGGGAATGGAATACATTAAGGCTATATATTGTCACCCTGCTTATTTAACTTATATGCAGAGTACATCGTGCAAAATGCCAGGCTGGATGAAGCACAAGCTGGAATCAAGATTGCTGGGAGAAATATCAATAATCTCAGATATGCAGATGACGCCATCCTTATGGCAGAAAGAGAAGAAGAACCAAAGAGCCTTTTGATGAAAGTAAAATAGGAGAGTGGAAAGGTTGGCTTAAAACTCAACATTCAGAAAAGTAAGATAATGGCATCCGTTCCCATCACTTCACGGCAAATAGATGGGGAAACAATGAGAGACTTTATTTTCTGGGGCTCCAAAATCACTGCAGATGGTGACTGTAGCCATGAAATTAAAAGATGCTTGCTCCTTGGAAGAAAAGCTATGACAAACCTAGATAGCATATTCAAAAGCAGAGACATTACTTTGCCAACAAAGGTCCGTCTAGTCAAAGCTATGGTTTTTCCAGTAGTCGTGTATGGAAGGGGAGAAGGCAATGGCACCCCACTCCAGTATTCTTGCCTGGAAAATCCCATGGATGGAGGAGCCTGGTGGGCTGCAGTCCATGGGGTCGCTAAGAGTCAGACATGACTGAGTGAATTCACTTTCACTTTTCAGTTTCATGCATTGGAGAAGGAAATGGCAATCAACTCCAGTGTTCTTGCCTGGAGAATCCCAGGGACGGGGGAGCCTGGTGGGCTGTCATCTATTGGGTCGCACTGAGTTGGCCATGACTGACGCAACTTAGCAGCAGCAGCAGCATGTATGGATGTGAGAGCTGGACTATAAAGAAAGCTGAATGCCAAAGAACTGACACTTTTGAACTGAGGTGTTGGAGAGTCCCTTGGACTGCAAGGAGATCCAACCAGTGAATCCTAAAGGAAATCTGTCCTCAATATTCTTTGCAAGGACTGATGCTGAAGCTGAAACTCCAATACTTTGGCCACCTGAGGTGAAGAACTGACTCATTTGAAAAGACCCTGAAGCTGGGAAAGAATGAAGGTGGGAGGAGTAGGGGACAACAGAGGATGAGATGGTTGGATGGCATCACCGACTCAATGGACATGAGTTTGAGTAAACTCCTGGAGTTGGTGATGGACAGGGAGGCCTGGCGTGCTGCAGTTCATGGTGTCGCAATGAGTTGGACATGACTGAGCAACTGAACTGAACTGAACTACCCAGGCTTTATCAGAGACTAATTGCCTGTGGGGAAGGGAAATAGCCCGACTGGTTGGATCTCCTTGCAATCCAAGGGACTCTCAAGAGTCTTTTGAATTGTGGTGTTGGAGAAGACTCTTGAGAGTCCCTTGGACTGCAAGGAGATCCAACCAGTCCATTCTAAAGGAGATCAGTCCTGGGTGTTCATTGGAAGGACTGATGCTAAAGCTGAAACTCCAATACTTTGGCTACCTCATGTGAAGAGTTTACTTACTGGAAAAGATTCTGATGCTGGGAGGGATTGGGGGCAGGAGGAGAAGGGGACAACAGAGGATGAGATGGCTGGATGGCATCACTGACTCGATGGACGTGAGTTTGAGTGAACTCTGGGAGTTGGTGATGGACAGGGAGGCCTGGCATGCTGCGATTCATGGGGTTGCAAAGAGTCGGACACGATTGAGAGACTAAACTGAACTGAACTGAATCGCCTTGAGGGGAGGGAAATAGCCCATCTATTTCCCCACCCCCTCAGGCCATCCTAGCCTTTCTAAAGAGGAGAAGTGGATGTCTGAAAAGCACATCTGAAGGTCACAACCCAGATGCAAAGGCTCAAAAACATGGAGATCTAATCACAGCTTTAAAGGATGCTTCCCCTACCTCTATACCTTACAACTGTACCTCTAAAAGCCCACCTCTTACCCAGAATATTATGTCTGGCTTTAAATTAAAAAAAAAAAAAATTGCAAGGCATACCAAAAAGCAAAAAAAGAGAGACAGTTTGAATAAACAGGGCAAGAATCACAACCAGAGTTGGACAGAGCAGAAATGCTGAAACTGTCAGACAAGAAATTTAATACAATTCAGATCAGGAGATCCTTACTACAAATTTCAGGCTTAAATCGAAGACAGCAGGGAAATCCACTAGGCCATTCAAGTTATGACCTAAATCAAATCCCTTATGATTATACAGTGGAGCTGACAAACAGATTCAAGGGATTAGATCTGGCAGACAGAGTGTCTGAAGAACTATGGACAGAGATTCGTAACACTGTTCAAGAGGCAGTGACCAAAACCATCCCTAAGAAAAAGAAATGCAAGAAGGCCAAGCGGTTGTCTGAAGAGGCTTAAAAATAGCTGAGGAAAAAAAGAGAAGCAAACGGCAAGGGAGAAAGGGAAAGATATACCCAACTGAATCCAGAGTTCAGAGAACTGCAAGGAGAGGTAAGAAGGCCTTCTTAAATAAACAATGCAAAGAAATAGAGGAAAACAACAGAATGGGGAGAACTAGAGATCTCTTCAAGAAAACTGGAAATATCCAAGGAACATTTCATTCAAGGATGGGCACGATAAAGGAGAGAAATGCTAAGAATCTAGTAGAAGAGGTTTTGAAAAGGTGGCAAGAATATACAGAAGAACTATACAAAAAAGGTCTTAATGGCCCAGATAATCATGTTAGTGTGGATACTCATTTAGAACCAGACATCCTGGAGTGTGAAGTCAAGGGGTCTCAGGAAGCATTACTACAAACAAAGTGGAGGTGATGGAATACCTGCTGAGCTATTTAAAATCCTAATAGACGATGCCGTTGAAATGCTGCACTCAAAAAAAAAAAAAAAGAAAAGAAATGCTGCACTCAACATGTCAGCAAATTTGGAAAACTCAGCAGTGGCCACAGAACTGAAAAAGATCAGTTTTTATTCCAACCTCAAAGAAGGACAATGACAAAGAATGATCAAACTTCCATACAATTGCATTCATTTCACATGCTAGCAAGGTAATGCTCAAAATCCTTCCAGCTAGGCTTCAGCACTAGTTGAACTGAGAACTTTCATGTGTACAAGCTGAATTTCTAAGAGGCAGAGGTGCCAGAGGTCAAATGGCCACATTCACCGGATCATGGAGAAAATGAGGGACTTCCAGAAAAACATCTACTTCTGCTTCATTGACTATGCTAAAGCCTTTGACTGTGTGGATCACAACAAACTGTGGAAAATTCTTAAAGAGATGGGAATACCAGACCACCTGACTTGTCTCCTGAGAAACCTGTATGCAGGTCAAGAAGCAACAGTTAGAGCTGGATACAGAGTAACGAATTGGTTCAAAATTGGGAAACGAGTATGACAAGGCTATATATTGTCACCCTGCTTATTTAACTTATATGCAGAGTACATCATGCAAAATGCCTGGCTGAATGAACCAAAAAGCTGGAATCAAGATTGCTGGGAGAAATATCAACAACCTCAGATATGCAGATGATACCACTCTAATGGCAGAAAGTGAAGAGGAACTACAGAGTCTCTTAGTGAAAGATAAAAAGGAGAGTGAAAAAGCTGGCTTGAAACTCAACATTAAAAAAAAACTAATATCATGGCATCTGGTCCCATCACTTTATGGCAAATAGACAGGGGAAAAGCAGAAGCAGTCAGTGATATATTTTCTTAGACTTCAAAATCACTGCAGACTACAGTCATGAAATTAAAAGACACTTATTCCTTGGAAAGAAAGCTATGACAAACCTAGACAACATATTAAAAAGCAGAGACATCGCTTTGCTGACAAAGGTCCATATAGTCAAAGCTATGGTTTTTGCATGTATGGACGGAAAGTCATGTACAGATATGACAGATGGATCATAAAGAAGGCTGAGCACCGAAGAACTAGTGCTTTCAAATTGTGGTGATGGAGAAGACTCTTCAGAGTTCCCTGGACTGCAAGGAGATCAAACCAATCAATCCTAAAAGAAATCAATCCTGAATATTCATTAGAAGGACTGATACTAAAACTGAAGCTCCAATACTCTGCTACCTGATGTAAAGATATGACTCTCTGGAAAAGACCCTGATGCTGGGAAAGACTGAAGGTGAAAGAAGAAGGCGGCAGAGGATAAGAAGGTTAGATAGCATCACAGACTCAATGGACATGAATTTGAACAGACTCCAGAAGATAGTGGAGGACCGAGGAGCCAGTCCATGGGATTGCAAAGAGATGCATACAACTTGGCAACTGAACAACAGTAACAACAAATGATTAATATGTTAAGGGTTCTAATAGAAAAAGCAAACAATATGCAAGAATAGATGGGTAATATAAGCAGGGACGTGAGAATTATAAGAAAGAATCAAGAGAAATGCCAGAGATCAAAAACACTAACAGAAATGAAGAATGCCTTTGATGAACTTAGTAGACCGTACTCATCTGTGGAAAGAATCACTGAGCTTGAGGATATGCAATTAGAGAAGGATTAAGTCAAGGCAAATTTAAGTTTTTCTTTTTTGAAAACAGATAACAGTTTGTTCAAGATAATAGTAACAAAGTATTTCATTATTTATGCATATACATATAAAATATGTAAATATACATTGATTACAAACATATCCATATTCAAGAAAAGAATAACAACAATGGCACTATGGCCAGGAGGGAGGAATTATGAATACTTTGTTGTTATAAGGTACTAGCACTACCTGTAAGGTGGTTCAGTGTTATCTGAAAGTAGATTGGACTGGTTGTAAATATTGCAATATCTAAGGCAATCATTTTAAAAAAGTGAAAAAAGAAGCAAACTGATGTGCTAAGAAAGGAAAGAAATCAGAATTCTGTAAAATGCTCAACTAAAGCTATAAATGACAAAAAAGGCAAGACAAGAATAAAAAACAAAGGCAATGAATAGAAAACAGTAATGAGTTTGGCAGGTATCAATCTAACTAAATCAATCATCATTTTAAATAGTATTGGTCTAAATATACCAAATAAAAGACAAATATTTATACAAATTCTAGAAATTTGTATAAGTCAGTCTCCCAAGGCAAAGGAAAACAGAAGCAAAAATAAACAACTGGGACCTAGTTAAACTTACAAGCTTTTACACTGCAAAAGAAACCATAAATAAAAAGACAACTGGGAGAAAATCCTTGCAAACATCATGATTGATAAGGCTTAATTTCCAGATATATACAAGCAGCTCATACAATTCAGCATCAAAAAAACCCAACCAATTAAAAAATGGGTAAAAGGCCTAAATAGACTTTTCTCCAAAGAAGACATACAGATGGCCAAAAAGCATGTGAAAAGATGCTCAACATCGCTAATCATCAAAGAAATGCATATCAAAAGCACAGTGTGTCAAGAGGAAGGGCACATATGTACACCTATGGCTGATTTATCTTGATATACAGCAGAAATCAACACAACATGTAAAGCAATTTTCCTCCAATTAAAAATGAATTTTAAAAAAGCACAACAAGGTATCACCTCACATCTGTCAGAATGGCCTTCATTAAAAGTCCATAAACAGTACATGCTGGAGAGGCTATGGAGAAAAGGAAACCTACCCATACCGTTGGTCAGAATGTAAACTGGTGCAATCACTATGGAGAAAAGTATGGAGGTGCCTTAAGAAAGTGAACACTGAGTTGCTGTATGATCTTGTAATCCCGTCCATGGGTGTGTATCTGAAGAAAACCATAATTCGAAAAGATACATGCATCCCAGAAGGACAGCACTGTTTACAACAGCCAAGGCATGGAAGCAATGTAAATGTCCATTGACAGATGAATGGATAAAGAATATGTGGTCCCATTAAGTTGAAAAGAAACATGCACCCCAATTTCAGAGCAGCATTATTCACAATAGCCAAGATACGGAAGCAATCTATCCAGACCCAAATAAAGAAGATGTGGTGTGTATACACATACACACACAAACTGGAATATTACTCAGCCATAAAAAGAATGAAAATTTGTCATTTGCAACAACATGGATGGATTTATGCTTAGTGAAATTAAGTCAGACAGGGAAAGACAAATACTGTATGATATCTCTTATATGTGGAATCTAAAAAAAAAATAAAACTAGTGAATTTAGCAAAAAAGAAACAAACTCACAGATGCAGAGAACAAACTAGTGGTTATCAGTAGGGGAGGGAAGGGCGGAGGTTCCAAAAAGCAGCAGTGGGTTAAGAGGTACAAATTACTGTGCATAAAATAAATAACCTACAAGGATATACTGCACAGTACAGGGAATATAAGCAATATTTTAAAATATCTATAAATGCAATATAACCTTTAAAAATTGTGAATCACTATGTCGTACACTTGAAACAAATAATATTATACATCAATTGTACCTCAGTAAAATTGCTTAAAAAAAAAAAGCTAAGTAGCTGTATTAATTTCAGATAGAGTAGACTTCAGAACAAGGGGAAATATGAAGGTCAGAAGCATCACACAGTAATAAAGAACCCAAATCTTCAAAAAGACACATGAGACTTTATTGTCTATGTGCTTAACAAGAAAGCATCAAAATATGTGAGGCAAAACTAATAAAACTGCAAGGAGAAATAGATGAGAATACCATTACAGTTAGAGACTGCAACAGCTCTCTACCAAAAATGAACAGACCCAGCAGGCAGAAAATCAGTGTAAGGGTATAGCTGAATTCAACAGCATCACCTCAACTGGTCAGAACTGGAATCTACAGACGATTTCATCCTACAGCAGATACTTTCTTCGCAAGCTCAAGTGGAACTGACAACAAGACAGACCATATGCTGCTGCTGCTAAGTCACTTCAGTTGTGTCCGACTCTGTGTGACCCCATAGATGGCAGCCCACCAGGCTCTCCCGTCCCTGGGATTCTCCAGGCAAGAACACTGGAGTGGGTTGCCATTTCCTTCTCCAATGCATGAAAGTGAAAAGTGAAAGTGAAGTCGCTCAGTTGTGTCCCACCCTCAGCGACCCCATGGACTGCAGCCCACCAGGCTCCTCCACCCATGGGATTTTCCAGGCAGAAGTACTGGAGTGGGATGCCATTGCCTTCTCCAAAGACAGACCATATAAAACACATCTAAATAAACTTAAAGTGGAAACTGTACAAAGTATACTATCAGACCACAACGGAATTAAACTAAGTAACAACAAGATAGCTGGAAAATCCCCAAATACTTGGAGATTAAGCAACCCACTTCTATATAATATATGGATCAAGAAGAAATATCAAGAGAAATTCTGAAATGTTTTTAACCAAATGAAAATAAAAATACAACTTATCAAAATTTATGGGATACAGTGACAGGCAGTTGACAGCATTAAATATTTGTATTAGAAGAGAAGAAAAAATTTAAATTATTAAGTTTCCACCTTAGAAAAGTAGACAAGAAGAGCAAATTAAATGTAAAGTAAGCAGACAAAAATAATTAAATTCAGAACAAAAATCAATGAAAATGGTAACAGGAGATCATCTGCCACAATTGGGACATGCTATGAAATAACAGGTCCATAATCCGCCAAAGTGTCCCAGTCAGAAAAGTCCAGGAAGACTGAGGACTGCTGCAGACCCAGGGAGGCGAGGAGATGCTCCACCTGATGCTGAGCTGTGTCTTCCTTCCCCAGAGGACTCAGTGCGATGACTGGCAAAATGACAGGGGTTATCAGAGAGCCAGATGATCACAATGTATCAACTGTAACCTCTGATGTAGATGGCTATACCGTGAATATTTTTGAAAGTACTCTTATTTCTAGGAAAAACACACTCAAGTAATGGGGAGAGATGGGGCATTCCAGTCAGCAACTTACTCTCACGTGGTTTAGGACACAATCAAGTTCTCCGTAATGCTCTCCAACTTATCTGGAAGTTTGTGATCATTCTAAAACAGAAGTTTACTGAGAAAATAAAAGAAAACTCCATGAAAACAGACTTTGATTCCTTTTCTGGTGAATCCCCAGAACAGTGTCTGAAGACGTGTGGCTTAGGGGTATGACAGCTAACCGCCGCAGAAATCAGGACAGGGTCCAGAATGCATAAGCATGGACAAAGTAAAATAACCACAGGTATTTTAAAACTTAAGAGATAACTGCCAAAATAAATAGCTAAGGGGGAAAAAAAAAGGGTTTATCTCAAGCAAGGAGCCTGGGTGAGAAGAAGCTGGACATGAAAAAATTACTGTTCTTTATAGCCTTTCTGCACTATTTGATTGTTTAGCCAAGTGTTACAAAGTACTGAACTTTGATTTTTGAAAATATAAGGAACTTCAAAGAGAAGTATCAAAATTTAATAAAAATATAATTGAAATTGAAATAGCTTCCCACAAAAATTAAAAAGGAAAAAGAAATCTTTGCCTGAGTAGGTAACATCTAATAATTTTGTTCCTTACATCATAGTCTGGTCACATCTCATATGAGCTTTCTTTTGTTCACCATCAACCTTTTCCTTTTCAAAGATACGCAGAGTTAATTCCAACACTGACTGTAATAAAGAAAACTAGGTGGGACTTCCCTGGCGGTCCAGTGTCCTTCTCCCTGCAATGCGGAGGACCCGGGGATGATTCCTGGTCCGGGAAGCACGATCCCACACACTGCAAAGCAACTAAGCCCACATAGCACAATCACTGAGCGCATGTGCTCACAGCCTGTGCGCCACAACTAGGGAGGACCAAGCACCACAAAGCAACACCCCGCGTGCCTCAACAAAGATCTGACAAAGGCAAATACATAATTATTTTTTAGAAACAAAGAGTTAGTGGCTCAGTCGTATCCAACTCTTGGCAACGCCATGCACTGTAGCCCACCAGGCTCCTCTGTCCATGGGATTTCCCAGACAAGAATACCCATTTCCTTCTCCAGGGGATCTTCCTGACCCAGAGATTGAACCCGGGTCTCCTGCACTGCAGGCACATTCTTTACCATCTGAGCCACCAGGGAAGCCCTTAAACAACGGAAAGCTGGGCAGTGGTTAAACACAATGTAAATGCCTGGTATTTTTCTTGCTTCCATGGAAATGGAAGAAACAAAAATGGAAATAACATTCCTATCGGTAACGGGCTCCATTCAGCAGGAATTCCTATGACATACTATGCCTCCTATAAGGCACACCAGAATGTAGCTGGGGCCACAGGTGCCCAAGCCTGCCACACAAACTCTGCACACAGAGAGCTCATCTCACCAACCCAGCAGCAGGGAATGATGTTCCCTGTGCCACAAAGGAGGGGCAGATGGACAGTCTCATGGCAGAGTCCGCAGCCTCAAACCACATCACACTGGGTGCAGCTAACCCAGAGAGAGGTGAAAAACACCACAAACACGTTTGTACAGTAGAATCTCATTTCTTAAGAAATAAGACACACCCTCACACCTGAAAAATTGGAGAAAAAAGACTGTAAAATTTTAATAAGTAGGTATCAAAGGTGGTGCTTCCCAGGAGGCGCTAGTGGTAAAGAACCTGCCTGCCAATGCAGGAGACGTGGGCTTGATTCCTGCGTCCAGAAGATCCCCTGGAGTAGGAAATGGCACCCCACTCCAGTACTCTTGCCTGGAGAATCCCATGGACAGAGGAACCTGGCGGGCTACAATCCACAGGGTCGCAAAAGAGTTGGACATGACTGAGCACACACTTCAAGTTTCAGTTTACCAGAGGTTTACTACGGCTCTCTCTGAAGTACTGATAAGTACACACACACCCAATGTGGGGTTGAGCACAGTGCAGTCACCACAGAGGGTGAGCTCAGCAAGTTTCACTCTCATCCAGTAATTCCAACTCATTCAAGAACTTGGAGATACAGAGTTAAAGACAGGATATTTCTGACTTCATAAATGCCTCTTTCTTATTTTTATGCATCCTATTGCTTAAAATAAAAACCAATCAAATCCTTAGGTATATTCTGACGACAAATAATAACCACTGGTCTATGTCTGGGCTAGAATAAATCAGTCCTACACACAAACAAGTGCCAGTTATGTTCTTTATGTTTCGGCAAAATCCTACAGACTACAAGGCAAATTATCTTTGTCAGCCTCTACAGCATAAATTTCCCTGGTGGCTCAGATGGTAAAGCATCTGCCTACAATGCGGGAGACCCGGGCTTGATCCCTGGGTTGGGAAGATCCCCTGGAGGAGGGCATGGCAACCCACTCCAGTATCCTTGCCTGGAAAATCCCATGGACAGAGAAACCTGGTAGGCTATAGTCCATGGGGTCACAAAGAGTCAGACACGACTGAGTGACTTCACTTTCTTTTCACTTTCTTTCACAGCGTAAATTGGTTCCATTAAATTAAGGGGAAAAGACAGAATTACCACAGCCCTTTTAAACAACTCTTACAGTCCTAAGATATTTAAGAGTATTCTTCTATATTGAAATGGAACAAGAGAAGAAAACTCACCCAGGAGCCTACTGGTTGGCCTGAGGTCACCTGCACCCTGGGGCCACGGATGCTCGCGAGACTTTGCTAGAAAAGTTAAACCACATGACTCTGATAGAAAGAATACATTTCAAGATTAAAGCATGAAATAAAACCCAAAATACAAATGTGAATTTGTTGTAAATCAGCTCTGCTGTATGATTTACAGAATACCTAACACTGGGCAGGCGAGCAATGTGAGGGGACCAAGAAACATGGGTGTAGAGGAAATATTTACCGTTGTTTTCATTGCCCATGACTGAGTCTTCTCACATTTTCATGCTACAAATGGCTCTTTTTCAAAATTCTAAAAAACACCCTTGTTTTGATAATATCGTTAAACTACTAACATACAGACTTCTGAAAATATGTGCGCTTGTGCTCAGTCATTAAGTCAGGCCAGACTCTGTGACCCCATGGACTGCAGCCCACCAGGCTCCTCTGTCAATGAGATTTTCCAGGAAAGAATACTGGAGTGGTATGCCATTTCCTTCTCTAGGGGACATCCCTGACCCAGGGATTGAACCGGCATCTCCTGTGTCTCTTGCACGACAGGTGGATTCTTTACCCACCTAGCCACAGAGTGAAAATATAACTCCATGTTAATAAGAAATTAATAACAATCTTTTTTCCTGCTCTTATGAAAAAAAACCACAACAGCTCTCTTAGAACCTCAAAACTCAAACCAAACAAACTCACTAGGATTAAAATTAAAATATTTCAAAAAAATTAAAATATTAAATTCAGAATCAAAATCTCTGTCTCCATATGGGGAAAAGTCGATACAACAATTTATATTAATACACTAAGATTTCTATAAATAAGACAACTTAAGGGAAATATATATTGGTGAAATCCACTCACTTTCCATCCTTTGAGAACCTTTTCCTTGCAAAAACATTGGCCAAAGAGTAAGTGCTGGATTGAGCTTACTGGAAAAGGATGCTGACTTTACATTCAATCTTGGCTTCTCCAAAGAATCACAGTTCTTATTCTCCATGGGTGACACATAACAAGCGAAGTTCTTTGCAACCAGATCATCGTTAACACAGACCTGTGTAAACATTTCATGAATAAGACAAACACAGTCATGTGACTGTTCAACAAACAAGCTGAACTTAACTGAAAATATTAATCTTCAGAAAAATCATTTTATAGAATAGAATTTGACAGAAATTGATCTCGTGACTTCTGCTTTTGTAATGGTGAACTACACACTTCTGGCCAACCTTCTTGAGAAGAAAAACAGGAGAAAATATTTTTAGATAATACCTTTGGATGGACATGTATCCAGAAAACAAAGAACTCTCAAAAAACTCAATTAAAAGAAAATAAAACCAATTTTTAAACAGGCAAAACATAGCAATTAAAAAGAGTACAGCACTGGCATAAAAACAGACACATAGTTCAATGGAACAGAAAGACAGCCCAGAAATAAACCCAGATATATATGGTCAATAGCATTACTGAAAAGGAGCTGCTGCTGCTGCTAAGTCGCTTCAGTCGTGTCCAACTCTGTGCGACCCCATAGACGGCAGCCCACCAGGCTCCCCCGTCCCCGGGATTCTCCAGGCAAGAACACTGGAGTGGGTTGCCATTTCCTTCTCCAATGCATGAAAGTGAAAAGTGAAAGGGAAGTCGCTCAGTTGTGTGCGACTCTTAGCGACCCCATGGACTGCAGCCTACCAGGCTCCTCCATCCATGGGATTTTCCAGGCAAGAGTACTGGAGTGGGGTGCCATGGCCTTCTCCAAAAAGGAGCTAAGAATTTATAATGGGGAAATGACAGTCTCTTCAAATAAATTGTGTTGGGAAAACTAGACAGCTACACACATCACACATAACAATGAAACTGTGCCATTAACTCGCAGCATATACAAACAAACTCAAAATGGATTAAAGACTTGAATATAGGATCTGAAACCATAAAACTCATAGAAGAAAACATAGGTGATAATAAGCTCCTTGACACTGGTCTTGGTGATAATTTTTGGAGTTTGACACCAAAAGCAAAGGCAACAAAAGTGAAAATAAACCAGCAGAACTACATACATCAAACTAGAAAGCTTCTTCAGAGCGAAAAAAAAGCACCAATAAAACAACAAGATTTTTAATAAGAGGAAACATCTATTAACTCACTTATTATCTGATAAGGGGTTAATATCCAAAATACATAAAAACTCATAAACAATAGTAACAAACAAACTCCCAAATAATCCAATTTAAAAATGGGCAGAGGATCTGAATCGACATTTTTCCAAAGAAGACATGCAGATGGTCAACGGAGATAAGAAAAGACGTTTGCTATCACTAATCATCAGGGAAATGCAAATCAAAACCATAGTGAGGTATCACTTCACATCTGTCAGAATGGCTATTGTTAAAAAGACAAGAAACACCCAGGGCAGGTGTTTCAAGGATGTGGAGAAAAAGGAACCCTTAGGCACTACTGGTAGGAATGTAAATTGGCATAGTCACTCTGGAAAACAGTACCAAGGTTCCTTTAGAAATTAAAAACAGAATTACCATACAATCCAGCAATTCCACTTCCGGGTATTTATTTGAAGAAAACAAAAACATTAACTTGAAAAGACACATGCATCTCCGTGTTCACTGCAATATTACTTACAATAGCCAAAATTAAGGAAACAATCTAAGTATTCATCAGTGGATGAATGGATTAAAAAAATGTGGTGTATATACATATATACACAATGGGATATATTTGGCCACAAAAAGAATGAAATCTTTCCATCTGTGACAACATATACTGACCTTAAGGACATTACACTGCTGCTGCTGCTGCTGCTGCTAAGTCGCTTCAGTCGTGTCCGACTTTGTGCGACCCCATAGACAGAAGCTCACCAGGCTCCCCCGTCCCTGGGATTCTCCAGGCAAGAACACTGGAGTGGGTTGCCATTTCCTTCTCCAATGCATGAAAGTGAAAAGTGAAAAGTGAAAGTGAAGTCGCTCAGTCCTGTTCGACTCTTAGCGACCCCATGGACTGGAGCCTACCAGGGTCCTCCGTCCATGGGATTTTCCAGGCAAAAGTACTGGGGTGGGGTGCCATTGCCTTCCCCGAAGGACATTACGCTATATGACATAAATCAGAGAAAGACATAAGCTACATAATCTCCACTTCTATGTGGAATCTAAATACAAAACAAAACAAGCTCACAGAGAGAGAACAAACCGGTGATTGCCAGAGCTGGGGTCAGGGGCACAGAGGGAGAAGGTGGTGAAATGGGAGAAGGGAGTCAAAAGGTAAAAGCTTTCAATTATAAAATAAATAAGTCACGGTCATATGATGTACAGCAAGGTGGCTACAGTTAACAATACTGTACTGCATAATTGAAAGTTGCTAAAGCTTGTGATGAGAACAAGAAAAAAAAATTCTGTCACTGTGTGGTGATGGATGTTAACTAGAGACTGTGCAATGCATATGTACAAGTATTAAGGCATTGTGCTGTATACTTGCAACTAATATAATGTTGTACATCAATTATACCTCAATTTTAAAAAAGGATAAAAAATTTTTTAAAGGAGAAAATGAAAATAAATGGGTAAAAGATCTGTTAAAGATATATGGATTACAAACAGCATATAAAAAGACACTCAAGACCATTACATCACTGAGTGAGTGGGTGAAGTCGCTCAGTCGTGTCCGACTCTTTGTGACCCCACGGACTGGAGCCTACCAGGCTCCTCTGTCCATGGGATTTTCCAGGAAAGGGTACTGGAGTGGGTTGCCATTTCCTTCTCCAAGAAGGAAATTGAGTTCGGGAAGTGCAAATAAACTACAGTGAGAGACCACTACACACCAATGAGAATGACCACGAAAGGAATGGAGAGGATGTGAAGGAAGTGCAACTCATTCCAGATGGGACTGTACAATGGTCACTCGGGAAAGCAGGTGGGTAGTCTCTTAACACTTATAAAACCACCCAGAAGGGTGACTCCTGGGTATCTACCCAAGAAAAATGAAAGCACAGGTCCAAGGAAGACGCGCACGTGAATCGTCACGGGAGTTTCACTTGCACTTGCCCCACAGAGGCCACAGCTCAAATGTCCATCAGCAAGTGAATGGATAAACACTGTAGTATACCCAGACAATGGAAGGATACTGACAATAAAAGGATCAGCGTGCACGCCTCCTAAAAATGGTGTGTGAAAGAAAACAAGTTTAAAACAGAGAGAGGAAGAGAACACCCCGGACACATCCCTCTGCTTCCTTTAGGAGCTAGAAAAAATTGTTGGCCCCATTTTTTTTCTAGCAATTACGATCTCATGCAGCCACTGTCAGTTCTCTCCTGCCTCTGCTCTTTAACAGCCTGAGGTAAGGGCAAGTGTGAATGACACTGTTTTTCTTGTGTGCATTGTTTTATTAAAACAGCATTTTAATAATAATAAAATACTTTAAAAATACAATTCTTTAACTCACCTTTTCATTTTTCAGAGTTACATAAAGGTAAACCTCAAAAGTATCTTCTTCCACAGCACACAATTTGGCTTCTACCTGGGTAGTTGCTAAAAGCATAAATGAAAACATGAAGAAGACGATGTTAAAAGTATGCTTGAGGGACTTTCCTGGGGGTCCAGTGGTTAAGACTCCACACCTCCACTGCAGGTCTGAATCCTGGTCAGGGAACTAAGATCCCGCATGCCATGCCTCATGGCCAAAAAAATAAGAATGGGTGAAACAACTATGACTATTATCTCTGTCAACTACTCACGACTACCCAGTGCCACAATGTCCGAGAGCCTCCTCCCTCAGGAGGGGTCTGGCGGCAGGCGAGCCAAGGTGAAGACTCTCCAGGCAAAGTCTGCCAAGTGTCCTCCGTCCCCTCAGCCCCATCTCCTCCGGCCGCCCTTTGACAGCACCTCGAGCACAGCTCTGGGCCCCCCTTCTTTTCCAATGATCCCCAAACCCACAGGCCCAGCCAGAGTCCTTCCCAAGTCATCCCACCCTCTGAACGCCTGAAGAGTAGCTCCACGTGTGGGCACCACCAGGCACGCTGCTCAGTCCACTGATGCGTCCACTTCCCTCTCACCACAAGCCTTTGCGGCTGCTGCTGCTGCCGCTAAGTCGCTTCAGTCGTGTTTGACTCTGTGCATCCCCAGAGACAGCAGCCCACCTGTCCCTGTGATTCTCCAGGTAAGAACACTGGAGTGGGTTGCCATTTCCTTTTCCAATGCATAACAGTGAAAAGTGAAAGTGAAGTCGCGCAGTCGTGTCCGACTCTTAGTGACCCCATGGACTGCAGCCCACCAGGCAGTGCTGTTACCACTTTACAGGCGAGGACACCAGGCTCTCAGAAGGCTGCTCAGAGGTAGCAGAACGGTACCCAACCCAAACACTCTGCCTCCTCCAAGTCTGTCTCTCGGGGCCCCTGTGGGCTTACAAGGGCCCCCACTATGAAACCAGAGGTACCCCCACCTCCCATTTCTCCAGGAGCAATGCCTCTGGCTACTCCTTCACCCAGACAGCAGGGCAGTGAAGGAGAGGGGCCAGGGCCCCAACAGGTATCAGGATGCAGCCCCGCTACTGCACACCCACTACTCCTCTGCTGCTGCTGCTAAGTCGCTTCAGTCGTGTCCGACTCTGTGCGACCCCATAGACGGCAGCCCACCAGGCTCCCCCATCCCTGGGATTCTCTAGGCAAGAACACTGGAGTGGGTTGCCATTTCCTTCTCCAGTGCATGAAAGTGAAAAGTGAAAGTGAAGTCGCTCAGTCATGTCTGACTCTTAGCGACCCCATGGACTGCAGCCTACCAGGCTCCTCCATCCATGGGATTTTCCAGGCAAGAGTACTGGAGTGGGGTGCCATTGCCTTCCCCGCACTACTCCTCAGCATGACCCTAGAGGCCGCCCAGTTACTTGGCTCAGACTGCCAGGGCTTAGGACAGATGCCACAAGAGTCTAATTTACAGCCAACAATTTAAACAGCACACTAAACAGGTGCTGAGACATTCTATACATCTTCATTAGCAAGGATGGGATCACACAGTAAGTACCCACTTACTACCCTTTGCCTGCTAAAAAATAGTCTTTTCATCATTACTCGTTCAATGAAATGCATGTGAATTATTTTGCAGTTCTGCAGTTTTACACAGACTAAGAAAAAGGCATTATCACCGTGTAAGGGTGTCTCACCTACACAATTCCTTGCTGATTTCACTTGTCAATTACTGATGTCCACATCCATCCCTCAGATTCCAAGGGTACAGAGTCACTGTGATACTTGGGTGGAAAAAGCTCCATATGACTTATGAATCCCCCTGAGGGGGAGGTCAAACAGCAAAGCAAGTGCATCTCAAACTCTTTCCCCAACAGAAGGTGAAACCCCCTTGGGTGTCAGTTCAAAGCAGGCAGCTGTGGTCATGCACTTGCCTTACCTTTCAGGATGTTCTGGAAGTACTGAATAGCTGCACTGTCCCACTTCTTGGCCCGTCTGGAAGAGAACAAAGGCAATCTCATTAATTAAAGCCAAGGCTAGTCATGCTAACATCACTTTGAAATTACACACTGGATGTTTCAGACATACACATGGAACATATGACGCAGGAAATGGGGAGTCTAGCTCTGGCCTGGGGTGATGACCCCAGCTGCATCCCGCAGTAGGCTTCTATCCCACCACCTCCTGCGCCAGTGTAGAGACTCACTGCGAATGGGCCCTTTGTGGGGCTTCCTGCGCTACCGTGCCCACCTCCACGGCATCATCCATCCCAACACCACTGTCCCATTTACCTGCAACATCCGTCTCCCCAGCCAGGGTGCTAGCTCCCCGGAACAGGGACCTTGAGTGAGGAATGCTCAGCACACACTGGCAGAGGGAGGGCTCCCCATGTGTTGGTTAAACCAAAGTTCTAAGGGTGGTCATGGGGAATCCAGGCCCTGCTGTCTCATAGTATTCCTCACTCTGACGACTCCCTTCCACTGTGTCCCATCTCTCCCCATCATCTTGTCCTTTCCTCTGTGTGATACTATGATTTATAGTAAGAAATATAAACTTGGTCATTGCCACTGTTTCTGGCACAGAGCTCAGTTATGAGAGCAATAAAAGGTGTCTTTTGTTATGTTAACGAGGTGACCTGTAGAAAGTGCCTAGGTAATTTAGAGATGAGGGCTGGTTGCCAGGGGAACCAACCTTGTGATTAGAGGGTTGCAACTTTCAATCCCACTCCCTGGACCTTTGGGGAGGGGAGAGGTACTGGAGGTTGAATCAACTGTCAAAGGCCAATGATTTAATCAAACATGACTAGGTAATAAAGCCTCCATAAACACTAAAAAGGACTAGGTTGGGAGCTTCTGGGCTGGTGAACACTTGGACATGTGGGGGAACAGGTGTCCCTGGAGAGAAGGCAGTCCCTTTCCCCAGACCCTGCCCCATACATCTCTTCCATCTGGCTGCTCCCGAATTATTTCATTTAAACTAAACTGGTGAAAATTAGAGTGCACTGTCTTATTGGCAAATTTACCTTAAGAATGTTTGTTGAAGCTCTTTGCCAATACATGTACTCCCTTCTACTCTCAGTCTTTCTCCTGGGGGCATACAATTGGCATACTAGCTGCCCCTAACCGTTCCTCTCTTGATAGCCAGCTAGGTTGTTTCCAAACAATTCTGCACTGTACATTGATGTAGAGATATAGACACACACACATGCACATGAGTACACATGTATCTCTCACACACACAACCCCCCTATCTCATGATCTGACCACACTGCCAGTGTTTGTATGGGATGGGTCCCTGCACTGGGCAATGCTGTGTCAGGGTTATGACTGTGATCTTGGCTGTCTTGAATGAGCACTACCTGAGGTCCTGGGGGCAGCGCCCCCCACCCCGCCCTTGCACTCTGTCTTCCCGCCTCCTCCATCACTGTGGCTTTGTGGGGGATAAAGCTGCAGGAAGCAGCACAGTTCTGATTCAGCTTGCATGGCCTGGTGATATTGCGTTCTAAGTTCTCTCTCAGCTTGGAAGCCGCCTCCGTTACCGATGCTTTTGTGAGGTCTGTGGAGACCCTCCCATCTCCATAGCCCCAGCCCTCATCACCTGTAGTTCCCTTGGTCCGATGAAAACATCACTCTTGCAGCTGCCTTGGGATCCACACCAATAAGATACTAAGCCAGCTGGTAAATTCGCCAATAAGACAGTGCATTCTAATCTTCATTAAAAGCTCCGTGAATGTGAATATGCATAAAAGCACCAACAAAGGTCTGCCAATTCAGAGCCTGAAAAGGTCACAGAGGCTTCCCAGGAGAGAGGGCAGGAGGGAAGAAACAGGGCTGGAGGAGGATGACTGGACTTTTCGTTAATGCTCCAGGATCCAGCGTGTCCATGTTTCTCTTTACAGTTAACTTGCCCTTTTTTGTAAAAAAACACAAACAAAAAACACACAAAAAAACAGAGCTCAGGTCTTACTCTACACCCCCCTACACTGCAGCCTCTGGAGATGGCTGCATGGCCAGGTTTGACAGGCTGATTCAGAAGATCCCTCCTGAAGGACAGAGACCTTTGAAATCGTTTTAGCACTTCTCATAAAGACCTGATTTCACGTAAACTTCCTACACTCAATTTAAGACTTTTACTAATGATTCAGCATACATTAGAAGCTGTACTTACACAATTTCAGCACTGTCTTCACAGAAGTTAATGTGCAATGTGACAGGTTTTGTGCAATACAGTCTGAATTTTTTTGCTCTGTAGGGAAGCTGCATAAAAGTTTCTATGGCAACTCGGATGCTTAACAGTGAAACAAAAACAGTTTCATGATTAAAAAAAATTATATATAACATATTTCTTTAAAGTCCATCTATATAATTAACATACTTAATGTAAAACACACAAAATCTGATTCTATTGCTAATACAGCCACCAACAACAGCAAATGCTTGGAGACATTTGCCCAACAAGGTGAAAACTGGTTCTTGGGGGCAGAGGGAAAAAAACCTTACTTTTCTATGTATAAAGCACAAAAATACATGTAGTATATAAATACATACAGTACCTAAAAGATACTCAGTAATCTTTGGCATTAAAATTTCATGGCATGGCAGCAGGGAGGGATTAGAAAAATATTGTCTCCTTAGACTGAGAAACACTGGGTAATTACGAACAAACCTGGAAGCAAATTTTTTTTAAGATTTTAAAATTTCAATTTCAATCCACAACCAGAATTACCTTTAAGTTTCTGTAAATAAGCAGATGTTTTCAGAATCACTTTTGGTCAACTCTGCACAAAAGAGCTGATGGACTGCAGTTTGATAAGTTGTTGCACATTTTTATTTCCATTCTCCTTCATGAAAATGATAGAGCATTTGCACATACAGTTTCGGTATCAACATGTTCTCAGGGCCATGTGTGGGCAGCCTGGCCACCTCGTCTCTAACAGTTAAGAGAAAGTGATGGCACTAACCGCCCTCCAGGCTTCCTTGCTCTAATCAAACAATTCTCTTGTCAAAAACAAACTAAATTTAAAAACTCAAATGTTAATAGGAAATCTCCCAAGCCGTTAATTATCATGTTATTTTTAATAACCAGTATGACTATAAAGTGAGATGGCTGGATGAGATGGTTGGATGGCATCACCAACTCAATGGACATGAGTTTGAGTAAGCTCCGGGAGTTGGTGATGGACAGGGAAGCCTGGCGTGCTGCAGCCCATGGGATTGCAAAGAGTTGGACTCAATTGAGCAACTGAACTAAACTGAACTGATGGTTATAAAGGTGCAGAAGCACAAGCTGGATAGGCATCGCCTTTCTCGTGAACACCTGCCAGCCTCCCGTGTGGGAGCAGCCTCCTAGTACAGACTCCCTGTCAGGGTGTCACCTCTCCTGTAGCTGGGACTGTTCTTTCTCTTTCGGAAGAAGAGTCCTCACATTTACTTATTTATTATTTATTAAACTGACATCCACTGACACTGGCGCAGGAACCATGAAAAAATTACCAAAACACCAAGACTGACTTGCTGAGAGTGTTTTCTAGGGACTGCAACGCGTGGTCCTGGGATCTGCGAGGGCCACTCTGACAGTCATACCCTCACCCTGCCAAGTGGGACAACCATGGACACACGTGCTTCTCTCTGTAATCTGGAGCGGCGTCAGCAAACCACCCCTGCGCAGTAAAGGAGGTCTTCCTAAAGGACCCACTCCATCACTTGAGCAGGGGACAGGTCACACCAGGCCAGGCAAATGGCTGGCCAAGAGCATCTGCCCTTTCCAGGTAGGATGGTGGAAGGAGGGCCGGAGCCGCCTGCTAACCCCTCATCCCAACCACCTGCTCTTACATTCACTGCTCATAAAACTGGAACCTGCAATCTGCTCTTCTTGAAGCTAAAAAATTCCAGTTTATGACCTCTCATCCCTTTCTTTGAAAATTAACACTCTCCTTCAAAACCGACATTTGTCCCCCCAAAGAGCATAAGGCAAAATAAATATGTACTTACTTTTTGGATTTCACTGGAATGTATCTGGCAAAATCCACAAGGAAACACTCTGCAAGGTAATGGTCTGCTGAAGACACAATTGACTTAATAATGGCCCTGCACCAGCACTTTAGCTCCTGACAATAAACCACACAAACCTATAAAATAAAAAGAAAACTTTAGCATTAAACTCTCTAGTCATATTCAGAAAACTATAAGATACTGATAAAAGAAATCAAAGATGACACAAACAGATGGAGAGATATACCACATTCTTGGATTGGAAGAATCAATATTGGGAAAATGACCATACTACCCAAAGCAAACTACATATTCAATGCAATCCCTATCAAATTACCAATGGCATTTTTCACAGAATTAGAACACAAAATTTTACAATTTGCATGGAAACACAAAAGACCATGAATAGCCAAGTCAAGAAAGAAAAATAAAGCTGGAAGAATTAGGCTCCCTGACTTCAAATTATACTACAAAGCCAGTCATCAAAACAGTATGGTACT
Organism: Tragelaphus eurycerus; assembly: GCA_935064755.1. Lineage (NCBI taxonomy): Eukaryota > Metazoa > Chordata > Mammalia > Artiodactyla > Bovidae > Tragelaphus > Tragelaphus eurycerus. Next base: position 14,518,527 of record CAKXYN010000020.1, read on the forward strand.
GGCACGAAAAAAAGAAAGAAACAGGAATATAGATCAATGGAACAGGATTGAAAGTTCAGATAAAAACCCATGCACCTACAGTCACTTAATCCATGACAAAGGAAATAAGACTATACAATGGAGGAAAGACAGTCTCTTCAGTAAGTGGTGCTGGCCAAACTGCACAGCTACACGTAAAAGAATGAAATAAAAACACTCCCTAACACCATACACAAAAACAAACTCAAAATGGATTAAAGACCTAAATGTAAGACCAGATACTATAAAACTCTTGGAGGAGAACACAGGCATAACAGTCTCTGACATAAAACACAGCAAGATCTTTTTAAATACACCTTCTTGAGTAATAAAAATAAAAACAAACAAATAGACCTAGTTAAACATAAAAGCTTTTGCAAAGAAAAGTGAAAGTTGCTCACTGTGTCTGACTCTTTGCAACCCCATTAACCATATAGTCCGTGGAATTCTCCAGGCCAGAATACTGGAGTGGGTACCCCTTCCCTTCTCCAGGAGATCTTCCCAACCCAGGGATCAAACCCAGGTCTCTCATATTGCAGGTGGATTCTTTACCAGCTGAGCCACAAAGGAAGCCCAAGAATACTAGAGTGGGAAGCCTATGCCTTCTCCAGCAGATCTTCCTGACCCAGGAAGTGAACCAGGGTCTCCTGCATTGCAGGCGGATTCTTTACCAACTGAGCTATTGGAAGCCATAAACAAAATGAGAAGATGACCCTCAGAATGGGATAAAATATTTGCAAACAAAGCAACCGATGAGGGATTAATCTCCAAAATATACAAACAGCTCATGCAGCTCAGTATCAAAAAAACAAACAATCCAATCAAAAAGTGAGCAGACGATCTAAATAGACATTTCTCCAAAGAATATAGATAGATGATTAAAAAAGCACATGAAAAGATGCTCAACACCACTAATAATTAGAGAGATACAAATCAAAACTACAGTAAGGTAACACCTCACACTAGTCAGAATGGCCATCTCTGAAAAATCTAAAGATAATAAATGCTGGAAAGGGTGTGGAGAAAAGGGAACTCTCCCACTGTTGGTGGGAATGTACATGGTAACAGCCACTGTGAGAACAGTATGGAGGCTCCCTAAAAACTAAAAATAGAGCTACCATATGATCCAGCAATCCCACTCCTGGGCTTATATCCAGAGAAAACCATAATTTGAAAAGATACATGTACCCCAATGTTCATTGCAGCACCAGATTGGACGTTCCAAGCTCTCTCTGCTAAGGTCCTTGTGATGGATCTAGAATAATTCTCTGGTTCCCAGCCCCAGGACCACGGCCCCAGTGACTAGGTTTACATGACACTCCATCTCCTGTTGCCCCATGTGAACCTAATATAACTGCTACTTTTTGTGACTAGCCCGACTTATGCAATCAAAAGAACCTAATGCTGCTGCTGCTAAGTCGCTTCAGTCGTGTCCGACTCTGTGCGAACCCATAGACGGAAGCCCACCAGGCTCCCTCGTCCCTGGGATTCTCCAGGCAAGAACACTGGAGTGGGTTGCCATTTCCTTCCCCAATGCATGAAAGTGAAAAGTGAAAGTAAAGTCGCTCAGTCATGTCCGACTCTTAGCGACCCCATGGACTGGAGCCTACCAGGAGCTTCCGTCCATGGTATTTTCCAGGCAAAAGTACTGGGGTGGGGTGCCATTGCCTTCCCCGAAAGAACCTAATACAAAACAGTAATTATAAGCAACTGAAATACCAACTTAGCTGCCAAAACAGTCTACATTTCAAGTAGTATTTCAAGACACAGTGTTCAAAGCACATTCAGATACATACCTGCCCTTCTTCCAACTTTAGTGGTTTTATTTCTATATCTTGACACATGCTGTTATAGAAGTCATTCATGGCACTATTTAGTTTTTGATAGTCAACTTCATGATCTAAAAAGGGACTACATCCTTTTATAACAACCCAGAAGCAACCTGGATCTTCAATCTGTACAAATTTCAAAAGACAAACAAAACAATCCATCATTTAAAAGTGGAACTATAAAACCTCAGAATCACAGCAACTGTTTCAAAATTAAGTGCTCTAACAAATTCTTGATGAGTACCTCTGTCTTAAAGGGTTAGACAGAAGATAAAAGACCTTCAATATATATGTATATCAAATTATCACCTTGTATACCTTGAACTTATAAAACACGATATGTCAATTATACTTCAATAAAACTGGGGAAAAAATGAAAGATGTAAACACAAAAATGTAAAACATGTAACCAATAATATGTAAGTAACTCTATTGATTTTTTGTAATTTTAAATTGTCTATTGTGATTCAAAAAACAAAGACCAAAATCTTTGATCAGTATTTTGAAAATTTAGAAAGATGGTAACAATAACCCTGTATACGAGACAGCAAAAGAGACACTGATGTATAGAACAGTCTTTTGGACTCTGTGGGAGAGGGAGAGGGTAGGATGATTTGGGAGAATGGCATTGAAACATTATAATATCATATATGAAACAAGTCGCCAGTCCAGGTTCGATGCACGATACTGGATGCTTGGGGCTGGTGTACTGGGACAACCCAGAGGGATGGTACGGGGAGGGAGGAGGGAGGCGGGGTTCAGGATGGGGAACACGTGTATACCTGTGGCGGATTCATGTTGATATATGTCAAAACCAATACAATATTGTAAAGTTAAAAAAAATACAAAATAGAAGACCACAGGACAGCAATCAACTGACAAAGCACTATCTTATCACATGGGTAAGCTATTTCATTTGGCCTTTACAACTGGTATTCAAGGGGTAAGTTTATGAATATGCTACTTGCCAAGTGGGGTACAGAGCATACTGGAATGAGAACAGAGAGTCATATACCTTGGTTTTATTTTTAACTCAAAAATTTTCTAAATAAATTATATGAAATTATAAAAAAAGAAAATATTCATAATAAAATACAAAAGCAAGGTTCAAGACAATGTTTTCAGTGTTCCATCTCTTTTGTAAGAAAGAGAAGAAAATACAAATGCATGTACATTCTGCTCACTTTCAAAGAAACAAATGGTGGCAAATAATAAAAAATACAAATTATTACCTACAGAGGAAGCCAAGGGGTAGAAGGGATACGAATGAATGTCAGACTTCTCTGTTCAGAGAATAAGAATAGATATTATCTATTAGTGTCATTAAAAAATAAGATTTTCATCATTAGATGAAAAATAAAAGAAATTGTGAGAAAAATAAGAGAAAATAAAATGAAATTGAAATAAAAGAAAAAGACAGTGAAGGACAGGGAAGCCTGGCATGCTGCAGTCCATGGGGTCGCAAAGAGTCAGACATGACTGAGTCAGTGAAGACCACAAGCATTGGTTCTCTTTGACATCCATCACAGGAAAATGGAGTTTGGAGCAAGAGTCCTATCAAGTTAAGGAGGCCCAGTAAACACCTCAGGCTCCCTCACAGAACCCCTGCAGTGTTAGGCCTGAGAAATAAAGACCATGTTTCAGGACAAACACAACATGCTCTGTCATCAAGGGGAAAAGCAGTCAGTCAGTTCAGATGCTTAGTGTCCAACTTTGTGATCCCATGGACTGTAGCATGCCAGGATTCCTTGTCCATCACCAACTCCAGAGCTTGCTCAAACTCATGTCCACTGAGTCAGTGATATCATCCAACCATCTCATCTTCTGTTGTCCCCTCTTCCTCCCGCTTTCAATCTTTCCCAGCATCAGGGTCTTTTCAAATGAGTCAGTTCTTCGCCTCAGGTGGCCAAAGGATTGGAGTTTCAGCTTTAGCATCAGTCCTTCCAATGAATATTCAGTACTGATTTCTTTTAGGATTGACTGGTTTGATCTCCCTGCAGCCCAAGGGACTCTCAAGAGTCTTCTCCAAAACCATAGTTCAAAAGCATCAGTTCTTCGGCACCCAGCTTTCTTTAGAGTCCAACTCTTACATCCATACACAATTACTAGAAAAACCATAGCTTTGACTAGATGGACCTTTGTTGGCAAAGTAATGTCTATGCTTCTTAATATGCTGTCTAGGTTTGTCCACTTGCTTTTCTTCCAAGGAGCAAGTGTGTTAATTTCATGGCTACAGTCACCATCTGCAATGATTTTGGAGCCCAAGAAAATAATGTCTGTCACTGTTTTCATTGTTTCCCCATCTATTTGCCATGAAGTGATGGGACCGGATGCCGTGATCTTCGTTTTTCAAATGTTGAGTTTTAAGCCAACTTTTTCACTCTCCTCTTTGACTTTCATCAAGAGACTCTTTAGTCCTCTTTGCTTTCTGCCATAAGGGTGGTGTCATCTGCATGTCCGAGGTTATTGATTTCTCCCAGCAATCTTGATTCCAGCTTGAGCTTTAGGCAGCCCAGCATTTTGCATGATGTACTCTGCATATAAATTAAATAAGCAGGATGACAATATACAGCCCTGACATATTCCTTTCCCAATTTTGAACCAGTTGGTTGCTCCATGTGCAGTTCTGTTACTTCTTGACCTTCATACAGGTTTCTCAGGAGGCAGGTAAGGCGGTCTGATATTCCCATCTCTTAAAGAATTTTCCAAAGTTTGTTGAGATCCACACAGTCAGAGACTTTTAGTATAGTCAATGGAGAAGTAGGTGTTTTTCTGTAATTCTCTTGCTTTTAATATGATTCAATAGATGTTGGCAATTTGATCTCTGGTTCCTCTGCCTTTTCTGAATCCAGCTTGAACACATGGAAGTTCTTGGTTCACGTACTGTTGAAGTCTGGCTTGGAGAATTTTGAGCATTATTTTGCTAGTGTGTGAGATGAGTGCAACTGTGTGGTAGTTTGAACATTCTTTGGCATTGCCTTTCTTCGGGACTGGAATGAAAAAACTGACCTTTTCTAGTCCTGTGGCCACTACTGTGTTTTCCAAATTAGCTGACGTATTGAGCACAGCACTTTAACAGCATCATCTTTTAGGATTTGAAATAGCTCAACTGGAATTCCATCACCTCCACTAGCTTTGTTTGCAGTGATGCTTCCTAAGGCCCACTTGACTTCAGACTCCAGGTGTATGGCTCTAGCTGAGTGATCACACCACCATGGTTACCTGGGTCATTAAGATATTTCTTTATAGTTCTGTGTACTCTTGCCACGTCTTCTTAATATCTTCTGCTTCTATTAGGTCCATACTGTTTCTGTCCTTTATTATGCCCATCTTTGCATGAAATGTTCTCTTGGTATCTCTAATTTTCTTGAAGAGATTTCTAGTCTTTCCTATTCTACTGTTTTCCTCTATTCCTTTGCAGTGATTATTTAGGAAGGTTTTCTTATCTCTCCTTGCTATTCTTTGGAACTCTGCATTCAGATAGATATATCTTTCCTTTTCTCCTTTGCTTTCCACTTCTCTTCTTTTCTCAGCTATTTGTAAGGCCTCCTCAGACAACTATTTTGCCTTTTTGTATTTCTTTTTCTTGGGGATGGTTTTGATCACCACCCCCTGTACAATGTTACAAACCTCCATACATAGTTCTTCAGCCACTCTGTTAGATCTAATTCCTTGAATCTATTTGTCACATCCACTGTATAATTGTAAATGATTTGATTAAGGTCCTACCTGAATGGCCTAGTGCTTTTCCCTACCTTCTTCAGGTTAACTCTGAATTTGGCAGTAAGGAGTTCATGATCTTGGCCACAGTCAGTTCCTGGCCTTGTTTTTGCTGACTGTATAGAGCTTCTCCATCTTTAGCTGCAAAGAATATAATCAATCTGATTTCAGTATTGAACATCTGGTGAGGTCCATGTGTAAAGTCATCTCTTGTGCTGTTGGAAGAGGGTGTTTGCTATGACCAGGGCATACTCTTGGCAAAACTGTTAGCCTCTGCCCTGCTTCATTTTGTACTTCAAGGCCAAACTTGCCTGTTACTCTAGGTATCTCTTGATATCCTACTTTTGCATTCTAGTATCCTATGATGAAGAGGACATCTTTTTTTGGTGTTAGTTCTAGAAGGTCTTGTAGGTCATCATAGAAATGTTCAACTTCAGCTTCCTTGGCATTAGCGGTTGGGACATAGACTTGGATTACTGTGATACTGAATGGTTTGTCTTGGAAATGAACAGAAATCATTCTGTCGTTTTTGAGATTGCATCTAAGTACTGCATTTTGGACTCTTTTGTTGACTATGAGGGATCCTCCATTTCTAATAAGGGATTCTTGCCCACAGCAGTAGATATAATGGTCATATGAATTAAATTCTCCCACTCTAGTCCATTTTAGTTCATTGATCCTAAAATGTCTATGCTCACTCTTGCCATCTCCTGTTTGACCATTTCCAACTTGCCTTGGTTCACGGACCTAGCATTCCAGGTTCCTCTGCAATATTGTTTTTTTACAGCATCAGACTTTACTTCCATCACCCGTCACATCCACAACTGGGTGCTGTTTCTGCTTTGGCTCAGCCTCTTCATTCCTTCTGGAGCTGTTTCTCCATACTTCTGCAGTAGCACAGTGGGCACCTACTGACCTAGGGAGTGGGGTTCGCAAGGCAAGAATACTAAAGAGGTTTACTATTCCCTTCTCCAGGGACCATGTTTTGTCAGAACTCTCCACCATGACCCATCTGTTCTGGGTGGCCCTACATGCATGGCTCATAGTTTCACTGAGTTAGACAAGGTTGTGATCCATGTGATCAGTTTGGTTAGTTTTCTGTGATTGTGGTTTTCATTCTGTCTGCCCTCTGATGCACGAGGATAAGAGGCTTGTGAAAGCTTTCTGACAGGAGGGACTGGCTGTGGGAGAATCTGGGTCTTGCTCTGATGGGTGAGGCCACACTCTGTAATGCCAAAGAATGTTCAAACTACTGCACAATTGCACTCATCTCACACGCTAGCAAAGTAATGCTCAAAATTGTCCAAGCCAGGCTTGAACAGTACGTGAACTGTGAACTTTGAGAGTTCAAGCTGGATTTAGAAAAGGTAGAGGAATTAGCAATCAAACTGTCAAAACCTGTTAGATCATCAAAAAAGCAAGAGAGTTCTAGAAAAACATCTACTTCTGCTTTATTGACTATGCCAAAGCCTTTGACTGTGTGGATCCCACAAACTGTGGAAAATGCTTCAAGAGATGGGAATACCAGACTACCTGACCTGCCTCTTGAGAAACCTATATGCACGTCAGGAAGCAACTGTTAGAACTGGGCATGGAACAACAGACTGACTCCAAATAGGAAAAGAAGTACCTCAAGACTGTATATTGTCACCCTGCTTATTTAACTTATATGCAGAGTACATCATGAGAAATGCTGGGGTGCATGAAGCACAAGCTGGAATCAAGATTGCCGGGAGAAATATCAATAACCTCAGATATGCAGATGGCATCATACTTATGGCAGAAAGCAAAGAACTGAACAGCCTTTCAGTGAAAGTGAAAGAGGAGAGTGAAAAAGTTGGCTTAACATCCAACATTCAGAAAAGTTAAGATCATGGCATCTGGTCCCGTCACCTCACAGCAAATAGATGGAAAAACAATAGAAACAGTGCAAGACTTTATTTGCTTGGGCTCCAAAATCACTGCATGTGGTGACTGCAGCCATGAAATTAAAAGACACTGCTCCCTGGAAGAAAAGTTATGACCAACGTAGATAGCATATTAAAAAGCAGAGACATGACTTTGCCAACAAAAGTCCATCTAGTCAAAGCTATGGTTTTTCCAGTCATGTATGGATGTGAGAGTTGGACTATAAAGAAAGCTGAGTGCTGAATAATTGATGCTTTTGAACTATGGTGTTGGAAAAGACTCTTGAGAAGTCCCTTGGACAGCAAGGAAATCAAACCAGTCCATCCTAAAGGAAACACTCCTGAATATTCACTGGAAGGACTGATGCTGAAGCTGAAACTCTAATACTTTGGCCACCTGTGGGGAAGAATTGACTCATTTGAAAAGACCCTGATGTTGGGAAAGATTGAAGGCAGGAGGAGAAGGGGATGACAGAAGATGAGATGGTTGGATGGTAGCACCAACGCAATGGACATGAGTCTGAGTAAACTCTGGGAGTTGGTGATGGACAGGGAAGCCTGGCGCGCTGCAGTCCATGGGGTCACAAAGAGTCAGACAAGAGTGAGCTGAACTGCTAAGTAAATCTTTAATCCGATTTTCTGTTGATGGTTGGGGCTGTGTTCCCTCCCTGTAGTTTGGCCTGAGGCCAAACTATAGTGAGGCCTGAGGCTAAACTACAGTAGGGGTAATGGTTGTAATGGCAACCTCCCTCAAAAGGACTTAATGCCAGCATGCCGAGGCTCCCAGGACTGTTGCATTCAATGCCCCGACCCTGAAGCAGCCCGCTGTTGACACACATCTCCGCCAGAGACTCCTGGACACACAGGCAAGTCTGGCTCAGTTTCCTGTGGGGCCACTGCTCCTTTTTCCTGAGTCCTGGTGCACACGAGGTTTTGTGTGTGCCCTCCAAGAGCCTGTTTCCCGAGTCCTGTCATAGTTCTGTAATCAAATTCAACTGGCCTTCAAAGTCAAATTCCCTGGGGGTTCTCAGTCCCTTTAAAGGATCTACAGGTTGGGAAATCTGTTGTGGGTCCTAGAACTTTTGTAACAATGCAAGAACTTCTTTGGTATAATTGTTCTCCAGTTTGTGGGTCATTTGCTAAGGGGCTCTATGGTGAAGCTAATGGCAACTTCCTCCAAGAGGATTTATGCCACACGCTGTGCTTCCCAGGTCTGCTGCAGCCAGAGCCCCTCTCCCTGTGGCAGTAACTGCTGACCTGTGCCTCCATAGGAGACACTCAAACACTCAAAGGCAGGTCTGGCTCAGTCTCCATGGGGTCTCTGGGTCCCAGTGCACACAAGGTTTTGTTTGAGCCCTCCGAGCATCTCTGGTGGGTATGGGGTTTGATTCTAAAAGCGATTTCACCCCTCCTAACTTCTTGACTATGTCAAAGCCTTTGACGGTGTGGATCACAATAAACTGGAAAATCCTGCAAGAGATGTGAATAGCAGACCATCTGACCTGCCTCTTGAGAAACCTACATGCAGATCAGGGAGCAACAGTTAGAACTGGACATGGAACAACAGACTGGTTCCAAATAGGAAAAGGAGTACGTCAAGGCTATATAGTGTCACCCTGCTTATTTAACTTATGTGCAGAGTACATCATGAGAAACGCTGGGCTGGAAGAAGCACAAGCTGGAATCAAGATTGCCGGGAGAAATATCAATAACCTCAGATAGGCAGATGACACCACCCTTATGGCAGAAAGTGAAGAGGAACAAAAAAGCCTCTTGATGAAAGTGAAAGAGGAGAGTTAAAAAGTTGGCTTAAAGCTCAACATTCATAAAACTAAGATCATGGCATCTGGTCCCATCACTTCATGGCAAATAGATGGGAAAACAGTGGAAACAGTGTCAGACTTTATTTTCTGGGGCTCCAAAATCACTGCAGATGTTGACTGAAGCCATGAAATTAAAAGACACTTGCTCCTTGGAAGGAAAGTTATGACTAACCTAGATAGCATATTAAAAAGCAGAGATATTACTTTGCCAACAAAGGTCTGTCTAGACAAGGCTATGGTTTTTCCATTGGTCATGTATGGATGTGAGAGTTGGACTGTGAAGAAAGCTGAGCACCAAAGAATTGATGTTTTTCAACTGTGGTGTTGGAGAAGACTCTTGCAAGTCCCTTGGATGCAAGGAGATCCAACCAGTCCATTCTAAAGGAGACCAGTCCTGGGTGTTCTTTGGAAGGACTGATGCTGAGGCTGAAACTCCAATACTTTGGCCACCTCATGCGAAGAGCTGACTCATTGGAAAAGACCCTGATGCTGGGAGGGATTGGGGGCAGGAGGAGAAGGGGACAACAGAGGATGAGATGGCTGGATGGCATCACCAACTCGATGCATGAGTCTGGGTGAACTCCGGGAGTTGGTGATGGACAGGGAGGGCTGGCGTGCTACGATTCATGGGGTTGCAAAGAGCGGGACACAACTGAGCGACTGAACTGAACTGAACTGAACGCCTTCTTGGGCCTCCTCCTCTGCCCTTGGATGTGGGTATCTTTTTTTGGTGGGATCCAACATTCTACTGTTGATGGTTGTTCAGCAGTGAGTTCCAATTTTGGAGTTCTCACAGGAGGAGATGAGAGCATGTCCTTCTACTCTGCCATCTTAAGCTCATCTTAAGAGCTCTCCAAAGTACTATAAACCAAGCCTCCCAAAGCAAAGACTGATTATACAGCGGCTCCCTATTACAACCCCCAGTGTAGCATGAACAATATTAGACAAGCAAAGAAATGAGCATGTGCTGCAAGGCCAAGCAAACAGCAGCCAACAGAAACTGAACCCAAGACTGCCCAGATGGCGAAGTGAACAACATGCATGTGTGCTAAGTCACTTCAGTCGTGTCTGACTCTAGGCACCCTGTGGACTGTAGCCCTCTAGGATCCTCTGTCCACGGGATTCTCCAGGCAAGAATACTGGAGTTGACTGCCATGCCCTCCTCTAGAGGATCTTTCCAGCCCAAGGATCGAACCCACGTCTCTTACATCTCCTGCATTGGTAGGTTGGTTCTTTACCATTAGTGCCACCTAGGAAGCCCCTAAAGTTGTATAGGCAAGGACTTAAAAGCAGCTATTATAATACCATGTTCAAAAACTTAAAAAATAAGACCGCTGTAGAGGTTTTTTTTTATTAATATTTAAAGAAGAACCTCACAAAAGAAAAGAAAACTTAAAAAAAAAAATAAAAGAAACCTTTGGAAAACAGCAATTCTAGAACTGAAAATTTAAACAAAACAAAAATTTATTAGTGATGTGTTTACCATGCCTACTCAGTAACATTGTGCTGGAGGTCCTACTTTTACAGTAAGACAAGAAAAAAGATGTGGGCTTCCCTGGTGGCTCAGTGGTGAAGAATTCACCTGCTAGTGCAGATGACATGGGTTTGATTCCTGATCTGGGAGGATCCCACAGCCCGTGGAGCAACTAAGCTCATGTACCACAGCTACTGAGCCCATGCACTCTACAGTCCACGCTCCTCAACAGAAGAAGCCACCACCTCACAACTAGAGGAGCCTCTGCTCGCCACAACTAGAGAAAAGCCCATGCAGCAATGAACACCCAGGACAGCTAAAAATAAATAATAACAAAATGAACATTGTTAGGAAAATAAGAAAAGAAGAAAGAAAAGTGTCTGTATTCACAATAAGAATATATATGGAGAAAATTCTAAGGAGCCTACAAAAAATATACTAGAACTAATAAATGACTTTAACACAGTTTCAGGGTACAAGGTCATATAATAAATACAACTGTATGTCTACATTAAAAATTGGAAATTTAAATTTAAAAAACAGTGCCATTTGCAACAGCACCAAAAAGGAAGAATTACCTAGAAAGAAATCTAACAAAATTTGTATGCTAAAAGGGACAAAACACTGATGAAATAAATCAAAGAAGGCCTGTAATGCAAATATACTGTATCCATGGAATGTTAAGCTTCTGATTTCCCCTCAAAATGAGTTAAGAAATCAATGAACTACTTCTGAAATTCTTATTGAAAGGCCAGTGGAAGTAGAACAGCACCTATAATTCTGAAAAAGAACAACACAGTTGGAACACTCACATTATCTGATTTTGAGGCTTAATATAAAGCTGCAGCAATCAGAACTGTGTGGTACTGGAGAATTCACAAATATATAAATCAACAGAGCAGAAACAGAGTCACACATGTGTGCTTAAATGATTTTCAATAATGGCACAAAGGCAATTCAATGGAAGAAGGATAGTTTTTTTCAACAAATGATGCTGAAAAAATTAGATATATATGCAAAAAAAAATGAACCTTGATCCATTCCTCATAACGTACATAAAAATTAACTCCAAGGGATCATTTATCTAAAAGTAAAATATAAGACTATAAAATTTTTTTGAGGAATATATGGGGTGAAATCTTTGTGACTGGGGGTTAGGCAAAGATTTCTTAGATAAAACACCAAAAGTACAATTTGTATAAGCAAAAATTGATAAACTGAACTTAATCTGAATTTAAACTTTCTTTTAAATTTAAAGCTCTTTGAAAGATATTGTTAGAGGAATGAAGAGATAAGCCACAAACTGGGGCAATATTTACAATTCACATATCCAAAGAACTTCATCCAGAATACATAAAGAACTTTTCAAAGTCAATAAGAAAACAAACCACCATGTCAGAAGAATGGGCAGATCTGAACAGATACTTGACAAAAAAAAAGACAGATGCATGGGAAAAACAAGCACATGGAAACATGATTTAGAAACAACTCAAGTAGCCTTCAACTGGTGACTGTATAAACAGTCACTTATCCATACAATAGAATACTACTCAACCCTAAAAAGTGCCACAATGTAGATAAGCCTCTAATGCCTAAAGGCAAGTCAAAGCAGCCAAACTCAAAGGCTACATACCACTGTGATTCCATGTGTACAATCCCATTTTTATGACATTCTGAAAAAGGGAAAATTAACAAGGACAGAAGACAGATCAGTGGTTGCCAAGGACGAGAGGTGGGGAAAAGGAACGATACAGAGGAGCACAAGACAATCTCAGGGTGTGAAGAACCTGTTCTCTATGTTGATCATGGTTGTGACTACATGACTATGCATTTTTCAAAATACTACACAACTCTACATTAAAAATAATAAAACATTTTATGAGTAAAAAAATATACGGCAAACATGGCAAAAATGTTAAAATGTGGCAAAGCTAGGTGGCAGATGTCCAGATGTTTATAATAGTATCTATGCTTTTTTATATGTCTAAAGTATTTCCTGATAAAAAAGTTACATTTTTAAACTATTTTTACTCAAAAGTAATGATTTTTTAATGATAAAAATAACTTCTTATCCTCTGATGTGGCATCACCTATGCAGTATTTTTTACTAAAAATGTCCAACCTGAACACCATCATGAGGAAACTGATGGACAAATTTAACTTGAAGGATATTTTGCAAAGCCTAGCAGGAGTAATTCTGTAAGTTTCAATGACATCAAAGGTACAAAAAAGCCAGAGAACAAACCCTAAATAAAGGAGATTAAAAGGTCATGGCAACTAAATGTAATGTATAATTTTTTATTAGATCCTGGATCAGAGAAAACAAGTTATAAAACATATTCCCTGAACAACTGGAGAAATTTGAGTATGGACTATGTATTAGGCAGTATTGTATCAACACTACATTTCTCAAGTGTGATAATTATACTATGGTTATGTAAGAGAAAGTCTTCTGTTCTTAAGAAACACATGCATAAGTATTTAGAGTTCACAACTAATTCTCAAATGGTTCAACAAAAGAAGTCAACAATTCTATTAAAAAAAGAAATATGGGCTTCCCCATTGGCTCAGTGGTAAACCCTGCAATACAGCAGTCGCAGGAGATGTGAGCTTGATTCCTTGGTGGGAAAGATCCTCTGGAGCAGGACATGACAACCCACTCCAGTATTCTTGCCTGGAGAATCCCATGGACAGAGGAGCCTAGTGGGCTGCAGTCCCTATGGTCACAAAGAGTCAGACACAACTGAAGTGACTTAGCATGCATAAAGAAATGTGCAAATATGTGTAAAAATGTTAACAAAAAATCTGCAAAAATGTTAACAATTGTTGATGCTAGGTACAGAGTATATGGTTATTCTCAAATATTGCTTTTGTAACCTGTTTTCAGGGGAAGGCAATGGCACCCCACCCCAGTACTTTTGCCTGGAAAATCCCATGGACGGAGGAGCCTGGTAGGCTCCAGTCCATGGGGTCGCTAAGAGTCGGATACAACTGAGCGACTTCACTTTCACTTTTCACTTTCATGCAATGGAGAAAGAAATGGCAACCCACTCCAGTGTTCTTGCCTGGAGAATCCCAGGGACGGAGGAGCCTAGTGGGCTACCGTATATGGGATCGCACAGAGTCGGACACGACTGAAGTGACTTAGCAGCAGCAACCTGTTTTCAAGCAATTTGAAACTCTTCAAAATACCAGGTTGGAGAAAGATGTTTTAAAAAAAATTTTAGACATTAAAAAATTTTTTAAGGCACCATAGATACTTTGGAGTTTCTAGAATGTTTAAATTTTTTTAAAAAAATCTGCTACTAAAGAAAAACAGACTCACAGATACAGGAAACAAGCTAGTTGTTACTAGTCGGGAAAGGGAAGTGGGGCCAAAACAGGAGTAAAGGATGAGACACAAATTACTATGTGTAAAATACATAAGCAACAAGGATATCTTGTACAGCACAAAAAATTACAGCCATTATTTTGTAATAACTTTTAATGGAACATGATCTTAAAAATACAGAATCACTCCTGAAACTAATAAAATACTATAAACTAAAAAAAATCTGCTACTAGAACCTAAAAAATGTACAAACGGTCAGTTTTACCAGCCAGAACAATTGCATCAAATTGCAACTTTGTCCCTGTGCTTGCTTTCTGGGCTGGGCTCACAATTCCCACCACGTGCACCTCTTTTTTTTTTTTTAAATCAATTAATCTAATTGGAGGCTAATTATTTTACAATATTGTAGTGGTTTTTGCCATACATTGACATGAAACAGCCATGGGTTTACATGTGTTCCCCATCCTGAACCCCACCTCCCACCTCCCTCCCCATCCCATCCCTCAGGGTCACCCCGTCCCTCAGGGTCACCCCATCTGCCTCTTACACCAAGGTCAAGGCCTCCTGCTTCCCTCCAGCGCCATAGGCAAAGCTGCCCACATTCAGTCATCACCTTACACGTTTTTTTTTCCCTGCATGTCTACATAATTTTCATTAGATAAATCCCGACCCAGGTACTGAACCCATGTCTCCCACATTGCAGGCAGATTCTTTATCATCTGAGGCACCAGGGAAGCCCTTCGAAAAATATTACCTGTAAAATTTTGGTCCACTTTCTTCTCCTTACATCTACCATTCAAACTTGAATACTTTGCTTTGACTCAAGTAAAAGTAGAATTAGCTATCCAGCATGAGAAATACCTCACACCATTAAATTAATATGATTTAAACGAATTAAAGTGTGTTATTATTTCTCAGGAATAGTAACTTATCTTTCCTACCTATTGTTTTCCTTTATCTTCATTTATCTGAGTAACTATGTAATGAGTGTGTCTTTTCCCACATTCAGTAACAGGAGTGGGTTAAGTGTCATTTAGAACATCAGAACCAGGACTCATCATTAATCATCAATTCATGTTCAATTCCCCTTAGTATATACAGTATTTGCATAACAACTTCGAATGTTTCGGTCAAGTTCACTTTTCAACATCAGTTATAAAAATTAAGATGTTAATTTTAAAACGTCATAAAAATGCCAGACTACACGGCACTTGGGTCCACTTTTGGTCGTGCTGTCGTTGGAAGTCCCTGCCTGGACAGCTACTGCTTCAATCTCAATCCAGCCTCCAGTGGGCAAAGCACGCCCCTCCCTGGTAAGCAGCTCCAGCAGGAAAACTACTCTTGACATTGTGGATTTCACTGACAGTACTTAAGTCATACACTCAGCCAGCAGAAGAGTTGTTTCTATCACCTTAGTGAGGTTACAGCCTGCAGCTTTCAGAGTCCCCTGTCCAACAGGGATGGGGGCCCGCCGGAGAGGACCCGCATCCGGGGAGAGGAACAGGTCTACACACTGCGGACGCCAGGCAGAGGGGACTGTGGCTCACCCTGCGCCGATTCCGGGCCAGGTACGTGGGAGAAGGTGTCAGACTCCGTCCCTGCCCCTTAGGTTCTGAATACAAGACACCTAGTTTAATCTGAATTTCGGAGAAACAACGAATAACTTTATTAAGTACGTCCCCAATACTGCACGGAGCACCCTGAACTAAAATTTCCCGTTGTTAATGTGAAGCGTCCAGGAGGAGCCCATCCGGAACCCCTTCGCGCGGGTCCCCACGGGGCGGCCCCTACACGGGAGCCGGGCCCGGGGCTTCGCGCTCGCTCACCTTAAGCACCAGGACCTGGAGCATCTTCCGGGCTTCTCGCCGGCCGTCCGGCGGACTCGCCCTGGAGAGACGCGCACCGCCGCGGCCTCGCCCCAGTCCTGCTCTCCTTGTAGCCACTCCCTCGCCACAAGCTTTGGAGGCGAAAACCTGCAGGGCCGGCGTCCGAGGGGTGCCGCGCCTCCTCCCGGGTCAGCGCCGCGGAGCCCGCGAGCCAAGCTCCGACCACTCACCGCCGCCAACACCGGGCGACACGCCGCGCTCCCACCCGGACGCTGCCGGGGGCGCGCTCCGGCGCCCGCACCGCCCCTAGGCCGCCCAACCCTAGACCGCTGAACCCCCGAGACTTCCAAAACCACACGGACGCCAACGGCCAGACAACCGCCGCCGCCCTGCGCACGGCACCCTGGAGGCGGGGGCAGTGGGGGCTGGGGGGTCGGGGGGCGGAGCTGCGGGGGGTCACGTGGCTCGTTCCCGGGTCCACGCGAGCTTCCGGCGACCCCACGATCGCGCGAGTCCGCGTGGCGCGGAGTGGCCGCCTAGAAAGCCTTTGTCCTCTGATTCCCACTTTGCCCCGAGTCCATCTCATGGCCTTGAGGATTAGGAAGAGTCCCTGACCACACACCCCCACCCCAAATTCCCCAGCCCACCCCCATTCCCTCCCCACCGCGCCTCCCGCCTCCTTGGTCTCCTGACCACATTCTCTCCGACCTCCACCTTCTGGTATGGCTCCTAGTCCCCACTTTCCTCCCACCTGACCCTCACCTGGAAGTTCTCCCCACGTGTCTTGGACACTTGTGATGACTGCAGATCGCAGACTGCGATGTCATGGACCAAGTTTTGGCCTGGATGTGTAATTTTTTGTCGTTGAAGCGCCGTCCGGTTAAGTTTTCAACGCTTGGAAACCTCTGGTTTCTCACCTGAAACTTGGGATTCAGTGGTTCTCAGAATTAGATGAGGTCACCCTGTGTGAGGGGCTTCCCTGATAGCTCAGCTGGTAAAGAATCTGCCTGCAATGCGGGAGACCTGGGTCCAACCCCTGGGTTGGGAAGATCCTCTGGAGAAGGGGACTGGCTACCCACTCCAGTATTCTGGCCTGGAGAATTCCATGGACTGTATAGTCCATGGGGTCAAAGAGTCGGACATGACTGAGCAACTTTCACTTCACTTTCACCCTGTGTGAAACAAAGGACACGCAAGAAACACTCAAAGAAGGTTAACTTTTATTATCATCTCAGGATCTGTCTCCAAGGCTTTAGTAAGCCAACAAACAGGAAAGTAAATGAATATTACTTAAATATGGAAGGAACCACAGCTTTTTAAAAGGGAGGGGATGCTGGGTGCTAGGTGATTTTACAGATGAATTATTTAATATTTCAGCTGTGAAAAAAAAAAAAAAAAAAACAATTTCTTAAGCTCATGTCAACAAGATGGCAAAAGATGCACCAGTTTAGAGAGAACAGGGTTATATATTTGGGAAACAGAATACTCATTAAGCTTTCAAGTTTATTTTACCATGGACCATTTTAAAAGTCTTTTTTTTTTTTTTTAAACTTTTTACAATATTGCTTCTGTTTTAGGTTTTGGTTTACTTAGGCTGGATTCGTGTGGGGTCTTAGTTCCTTGATGAGGGCTTAGAAACGACACAAATTGCCTTGAAAGGCAAAGTCCTCCAGGCAAGTCCCAAGCTTCCAGTTTTAAATACAAGCTTGAGTTTACAAGCGAACATGCACTTAAAGCCTCAAGCAGGAGAGCTGGAGAGGAGCCCTGTGCCTGTGGCCGCCATTCAGGAAGAAAACATACAGAAGTACATGAAGTTCACCTGTTGCTGAATTGGGCTAACCAGGCCCCACCCCCCAATCAGGCGCCTGTCAGGACCAGAGCACCTGAAAGCTCCAGACTTAGTCAAAAAAAAAGATGGGAAATGGCAAGTCTGTTTTATTTTTCTACATTAACTTTTTTTATCTTTTTAAAATTTATTTATTTTATAATATTGTGTTGGTTTTGCCATACTTTGACATGAATCATCCATGGGTGTACATGTGTTCCCCATCCTGAAGCCCCCCTCCCACCTCCCTCCCCATCCCATCCCTCTGGGTCATCCCAGTGCACCAGCCCCAAGCACCCTGTATCACGTATCTAACCTGGACTGGTGATTTGTTTTACATGTGATAATTTACATGTTTCAACGCCATTCTCTCATATCATCCCGCCCTTGCCCTCTCCCACAGAATCCAAAGACTGTTCTATACATCTGTGTCTCTTTTGCTGTCTCGCATACAGGGTTATCGTCACCATCTTTATAAATTCCATATATATGCATTAGTATACTGTATTGGTGTTTTTCTTTCAGGCTTACTTCACTCTGTATAATAGGCTCGTTTCATCCACCTCATTAGAACTGATTCAAATGTATTCTTTTTAATGGCTGAGTTAATATTCCATTGTGTATATGTACCACAGCTTTATCCATTTGTCTGCTGATGGACATCTAGGTTGCTTCCATGTCCTAGCTATTGTAAACAGTGCTGCGATGAACATTGAGGTACGTGTATCTCTTTCAATTCTGGTTTCCTTGGTGTGTATGCCCAGCAGTGGGATTGCTGGGTCGTATAGCAGTTCTATTTCCAGTTTTTTTAGGAATCGCCACACTGTTCTCCATAATGGCTGTACTAGTTTGCATTCCCACCAACAGTGTAAGAGGGTGTTTTAAATAGGAGGTCCCAGAGGCAGTTCTCAGTACCCAGAGTAGATACAGAGTACAGCCAGTTGATGTTTTTTTACTTTTTAAGACAGGCCTAGGACTCTTCACTGCAGTGCTGCAAAGCTTGCATCTGAACACACTTCCCCACCAGCTAAAAAAATTGAAATTATATGGGACTAAAAATAACTGTGTGCAGTTGGGGCAAATTCTGGACCCAAATGATACAGAGACCAAAAAACCCAACTGCCATTTCTGAAGAGCTAGGAGCACAAACCTGGGTGTCGAGCAAAAGCAGACTACTGCGCATGCCACCTGCACTCAGCATCACAAAGAGGAGGGCAAACCACCTAAGCCACACCCCTACCCTCACCCCAAAGAAGAAACGAGATCACCGCCTCACACACACTCGGGGGTTCAGGGGCCCCATTAAAGCCCTGCCTGAATTGATCTGCCCTCTCTCAATTTCTATTGATTGGGAAAGGCCAAGAACCCTGGTGGGTATCATTGATTAGATACCCTGCTACTATATGGTGTTTTGCAAACTTTTCACAGCATGGCTCACAGAAACAAAAATATTTATCAGTCTGGGCTGAAGCCTCAATACTTCTGCAGTGGGAACTCACTGTGTGGGGCTTCAGCCACACAGACCTCTGGAGGCTGAAGGGCGTCAGTATCTACCTGTCTCCCCTTCCTGCAGCTAATGGGAAGCCCTTTTAAAGTGATAGAAAGATAAGAAGATGAATACAAAAAGATTTTAGGTTGGTGCATTTTTATAAAGTGGTTAAATTCTGGTATCAAAACCTGACCAAGATAACACAACTCTAGACTAATGAAGGTGCTGAAATCCCAATAAAATGCTACCAGTAAAACCTAAGACCAAAAAAAATAAATAAATTAGGAATGCAGAAAGGTTTAATATTGGTCACAAACATGGCTAGCTCATGGCCCAGCAAGCAACCAAAAGTGGTCATGAACTGATGGGCTCTCGCAGGCACTGTGGGGTGATGATGGGGCTCCCCATCATGGGAATGATACTCTGTTTCTGCAAAGGGCTTCATCAAGAGTGAGCTGCTCTTAGATTTTTTTTGCTCCCCAGCCCCAAGAGAAGGGAGAAAAGGAGAGAAGACAAAGCATTAGGCATGGCTGGAGGCGGAGTCTGAGTTAGCAGGACCTGTAGTCATGCCAGACCAGTCTCTTCTGTCGGAGTGCTCATGGTGGCTTGAGAGTTATCGGGAGAAGCTGATCTAAGTTTCCCAGTACTGACATAACTCTAAAAAGTGGGCATGAAGGGGACATTCTTTGCTCCCCTCCCTGCCAGATCCCTCCTCCACCAAATGTAGTTCAAATGATCTTATCTTTGAGTCATCAGTTCTCTCATAGGCAGTATGTACTTTCCCAGTTTTAAAATATTCTTGTTTTAAAAGGGATGAAAAGCAAGTTTGGCCTTAAAAGCTGGCTTCATTGGCCTTAAAATCAGGCTTCACCTGATTTGGAACTTTTAAAATTCTTTTATTCTGCATTAATTGAGAGGAAGTGAAAGCTGACGTCATGGCATTCAACCCAAAAGCAGAAGCCTGGTACCTGTCCAGGGTTTTCCCCGGACACATCATTTATCTTTGATGGACTTGCTCGGTCCATCAGAGGAGGTCTTCTTCATGGTTCCCACTAATATTATACATCTGTCAGATTACCCTTGTTTCTAATATATCTTTTCCATAGCTCAACATTGTGTTACTCACTGAAGGATTCTCAGATTTCCATTTCTAACTGTACACAGAAACTAAAATGAACTTTTATTGCTTCCTATGATGAATTTCACTTCATCTGATTAGTACTCTGAGCTCTTGCTTTGTTTCTCTTTTTATTTTTAGCCCTCATGCAGGACTGTTTTTAAGCAACTTTATAATTAGGTTTAATTTTTTTCAGTTTTAATTGAGATGTAATTGACTAATAACATTATATAAGCTTGAAGTATGCAACATAATGGTTTGATATATATATTGTAAAATGATTACCATGTATGTTTAGTTAATATCCATCATTATATAACATAGTTAAAAAAGTTTTCCCCTAGAGACAAAAACTTACTATCTACTCTTTTCTTTTAAAAAAGATGTTTATTTGGCTGCACCAGGTCTTAGTTGCAACACCCAGGATCTTGGATCTTCTTTGCCGTGTGCAGGATCATTAGTTACAGCATGTGGGATCTAGTACCCCAACCAGGGATTGAACATACGCCTCCTGCATTGGGAGTATGGACACTGGACCACCAAGGACATCCCTACTCTTTTTTTTTTGGTAAGTTAAAAAAAATTTATTTCAATTGATTGTATTCTAATTTTATTAGTATTTTGTTTTTCAACCTTTGAATTTTAAACATTTTTAGCTTTCTGACTTCTAAAAAATTTTTGAAGTAGATCTGATTCATAATGTGTTAATTTCTGCTGTACAGCAAAGAGATTCAGTTAGAAATAGGTATTTTTTCATATTCTTTTCCATTATGGTTTAATCATAGTATATTGAATATAGTTCCCTGTGCTATATACAGTAGAACCTTGTTGTTTATTCTATATATAATAGTTTGCATCTGTTAATCCCAAGCTCCCAATCTTTCCCTCCCTCACCCCTTGGCAACCACAAGTCTGTTCTCTTTATCTGTTATCATATACTCTTTAAAAAAAAAAAAAAAAAAACTATTTGGCAGTACCAGGTCTTAGTTGCACCCAGGATCTTCAATTCTCACTGTGGCATGCAGGATCTTTAGTTGTGGCAGGCAAACTCGTAGTTGCGGTCTGAGGGATCTCGTTCCCTGACCAGGGATTGAACCAGGGCCCCCTGCATTGGGAGCACAGAGTTGTAGCCACTGCACCACTTGGAAATTCCACCATCTGCTCTTTTAGAAACTTTGAAATATATAATACAGTATTGTTAACTGTACTCATCATGTTGTATATTATAGCCCTAGAACTTATTTATCTTATAACTGGAAAATTGTTCCTCTGACCACTTTCACATTTCCCCACCTTTGGTAACAACAAATGTGATCACTTTCTATGAGATTTTTCAGATTCCACATATAAATGAGATAGTGTAGCATTTGTCTTTCACTGACATGTCACTCAACATAATGTCCTAAAAGTCCGTCCATGTTGTCACAAGTGCCAGGATCTCCTTCTTTCTATGACTAAATAGTACTCCATCATATATACATTCAACATGTTATCTGTCCATTCATCCGTTGTTATCCATTCGTCCCTTGTCAATGGACACAGGTTCTGTCCATGTCCTGGTTATTGTAAATAGTGCCGAAATAAGATTGGCGTGCTGCTGTCTCTTCAGGATAATTACATAAATGCTTTCAGTTATGTGTGTGTGTATATGTATTATGACAGTTCTATTTTTAACTTTTTGAGGCACCTCCATACTGTTTTACCTAGTGACTGTACCAATTTACATTCCCCACCAACAGTGCACAGGGCTTCCCTTTTCTCCACAACTTTGCCAAAACTTATCTCTTGCCTCTTTGATGACAGCCATTCCAATACGTGTGAACTGTTGGTATCTCACTGTGGTTTTGATTTGCATTTCTCTAATAATTAGTGATGTTTAGTACCTTATCATGTATTTATTAGCCATCTGAATACCTTCTTTGGAAAAGTATTCAGGCCCTTTGCCCTTTTTTTTTTTTTTTACTTTTATTTGCATTTATTTTTTGCGGCATTTATTCCCGGGCCATCAGTTTTTGCTTCTTCAGTTTCTTCTGGGATATCTTTTTCTTCTGTGCAACCTCCTCTTCTGGTTTAGGAACAATCTGTTCTCTTTCATCTCATCTTGATGTGGCAGGGAGAGCTCATGTAGGGGTTGGTCCAGCTGTGAGCTCTGTAAGTCCTGCACCGCATCTTGGGGGCTTTGTTCACCTGGACGTGCTCAATGACCACAGAATCTACATCTAAGCCCTTAAGTTCGGCATTAGGCTCTTCATTTTTGAGCATGTGCAGTAAAAATTCAGCACTCCTTTTGGGCCACCAGCCCTGCATCCAGCCCCACTGTTTGGCCTATGCTCACCTACCAACTCCACTATTGTAACGATGGAGTGACATCCTTCAGATACTTGGTGACTTTTTGGATATGCATACCCTTTTTGGCCTGGGCAGTTTCATGATTGTTCTTAAAGTGAGCACCAAGATTTGAACCTCTTGATTTGCATGATTTTGTGGAGTTTTCTGGGTGGAGTGAATAGTGCACTATTTTTAGAGGTCATCTCAGGCTGCTTATTGGAAAAGCCCATTTTTAAAACTGGATTGAATTTTGACTATTAAGTTCTTCATATATTATGGAATATTAACCCCTTTATCAGATGTGTGGTTTGCAAATAATTTCTCCTATTCAGTTGGTTGCCCTTTCACTCTGCTGATCATTTATTTTGCTGTGCAGAAGGTTTTTAGTTTGATGGAGTCCCACTTATTTTTAATTTTGTTGCATGTGCTTTAGGTTGTCATATTAAAAAAATTGACAAGACCCATGTCAATAAATTTTTCCCTATTTTTGTGGTTTCAGGTCTTCACATTTAAGTCTTTAATTCACTTTGAATTGATTTTATGAGTGGTATAAGATAGGGGTCTAGTTTCATTCTTTGGGCTCTATTCCATTGGTCTATGTGTCTGTTCTTGTGCCAGTAATATACTGTTTTGATAGCTTTGTAATAACGTTTGAAGTCAGCAAGTGTGCTGCTGCCAGCTTTGTTCTTTTTTCTTAGAATTGCTTTGGCTATTCAAGGTCTTTTGTGGTTCTATGTGAATTTTAGGATTTTTTTGTTCTATTTCTATTAAAAAACAAAAAAAGGACATACTAATCTTGATAGGGATTCACTGAAGCTGTAGATGGCTTTCAGTTGTTGTTCAGTTGTTAAGTAAAGTCCTACTCTTTGGAACCCCATGGACTGCAGCATGTCAGGCTCCTCTGTCCTCCACTATCTTGGAGTTTGCTCCAATTCATGTCCACTGAGACAGTGATGCTAACTAATCATCTCATCTTCTGCTGCACTCTTCTGACTTCAGTCTTCCCTAGCATCAAGGTCTTTTCCAGTGAGTGGGCTCTTCGCATCAAGTGGCCAAAGTATTGGAGCTTTGGATTCAGCAACAGTCCTTCCAATGAATATTCGGGACAGATTTCCTTTAGGATTGATTGATTTGATCTCCTTGAAGTCCAAGGGACTCTAAAGAGTCTTCTCCAGCACCACAGTTCAAAAGCATCATTTTTCAATGCTCAGCCTTCTTTACGGTCCAACTCTCATATGGTCCACTCCATACATGACTACTGGAAAAAACCACAGCTTTGACTATACACACCTTTGTGGGAGATAGTGAAGGACAGGGAAGCCTTGCATGCTGCAGTCCACGGTGTTTCAAAGAGTTGGACACAAACCTTTGTCGGCAGAGGGATGTCTCTGCTTTTTAATATGCTGTCTAGGTTTGTCATAGCTTTCCTTCCAAGGAGTAAGTGTCTTTGAATTCCATGGCTGCAGTCATGAAATTCAGAGTGATTTTGGTGTCCAGGAAAATAAAATCTGTAACTGCTTCCACTTTTTCCCCATCTATTTGCTATCAAGTGATGGGACCAATGCCATGATCTTAGTTTTTTGGGTGTTGAGTTTCAAACCAGCTTTTTCACTCTCTTCTTTCACCCTTATCAAGAGGCTCTTTAAGTGAAATGACTTTGAGTATCATGGACATTTTAACAATATCAATTTTTCCAATCCATGAATATGGGCTATCTATCTAATTTTTTGCATCTTCAATTTCCTTGATCAATGGCTCACAGGTTTCAGAGTAGAGATTTTTCACCTCCTTGGTTAAATCATGTTGTTGTTCAATAGTTCAGTCATGTCCAACTCTTTGCAACCCCATGGACTGCAGCGTGCCAGGCTTCCTTGTCCTTCACCATCTCCCACAGTTTGCTCAAATTCATATCCACAGAGTCAGTGACACTATCTAACCATCTCATTCTCTACTGCCCTTTTCTCTTTTGCCTTCAATTTTCCTCAGCATCAAGGTCTTTTCCAATGAGTCAGGTCTTCACATCAGGTGGCCAAAGTTTTAGAACTTCAGCTTCAGTCCTTCCAATGAATTTTCAGGGTTGATTTCCTTTAGGATTGATTGGTTTGATCTCCTTGCAATCCAAGGGACTCTCAAGAGTCTTCTCCAGCACCACAATTCAAAAGCATCATTCTTTCGTGCTCAGCCTTCTTTATGGTCCAACTCTTACATCCAGACATGACTATCGGAAAAATAGTATCTTTGACTATACAGACCTTTGTCGGCAAAGTGATGTCTCTACTTTTTAACATGCTATCTAGGTTTGTCATAGCTTTCCTTCCAAGGAGCAAGCGTCTTTTAATTTCATGGCTGCAGTCATTGTCTGCAGTGATTTTGGAGCCCAAGAAAATAAAGTCAGTCACTGTCTCCATTGTTTCCCTATCTGTTTTAAATGAAGTGATGGGACTGGATGCCAAGATCTTAGTTTTCTGAATGTTCAGTTTCAAGCCAGCTTTTTCACTTTTCTCTTTCACCTTCATTAAGAGGCTCTTTAGTTCCTCTTTACTTTCTGCCATTAGAGTGGTATCATCTGCATAACTAAAGTTGGTGATATTTCTCCCAACAATCTTGATTTCAGCTTATGATTCATCCAGCCTGGCATTTCGTCTGATGTATACTGCATGTAAGTTAAATAAGCAGGGTGACTATATTCACCCTTGACATAATCCTTTCCCAATTTTGAACCAGTCAGTTGTTCCAGGTCTGGTTCTAACTGCTACTTCTTGACCTGCCCCCGCATACAGGTTCCTCAGGAGACAGGTAAGGTGGTCTGGTATTCCCATCTCTTGAAGAATTGTCCACAGTTTGTTGTGAACCACACAGTCAAAGGCTACTGTGGAATCAATGATGCAGATGTTTTTCTGGAATTCCCTTGCTTTCTCTATGATCCAACGAATGCTGGTAATTTGATCTCTTGTTCCTCTGCCTTTTCTAAACCCAGCTTGTACATCTGAAAGTTCTCAATTCACACACTGTTGAAGCCTAGCTTGAAGGATTTTGAACATAACCTTACTAGCATGTGAAATAAGTTCAATTATATAGTAGTTTCTACATTCTTTGGCACTGCCATTCTTTGGGATTGGAATGAAAACGGACCTTTTCCAGTCCTGGGTCGACTGCTGAATTTTCCAAACTTGCTGACATACTGAGTGCAGCACTTTAACAGAATCATCTTTTAGGATTTTAAATAGCTCAGCTGGAATTCTATCACCTCCAGCTTTGTTTGTAGTAATGCTTCCTAAGGTCCACTTGACTTCACACTCCAGGATGTCTGGCTCTAGGTAAGTGACCACACCATTGTTGTTAGACTGGTCTTTAAGACCTTTTTTGTATACTTTTTCTGTGTATTCTTGCCATCTCTTCTCAATCTCCTCTGCTTCTCTTAGGTTAAATTTAGTGCTAAGTATTTCATTGGTTTTTGATGTTACTGTAAACAGGATTGTTTTGTTTCTTTTTCAGACAATTTGTTAGTGTATAGAAATTCTACTGATCTCTATATGTTGGTTCTGTATCATGCAACTCTACTAAATTAGTTGATTAGATCTAACATGTTTTTGGTGCAGACTTTATAATTTTTAATATATAATATCATGTCTTCTGAAAATAGAGACAATTTTACTTCTTCCTTTCCAATTCTAATGCATTTTACTTCTCTTTCTTGCCAACTGCTTCTATACTATGTTGAATAGGAATGGTTAAGAGTGGGCACCCTTGTCTTATTCCTGATACAGGTATTAGAGGAAAAGCTTCCAACCTTTCACCACTGAGTATGATGTTGGCTGTGGGTCTATCATTTGTAACTTTTACTATGTATGTTCCTTTTATTTCTAATTTGAGTTTTTAATCATGAATGGATGTTGAATTTTGCCAAATGCTTCTTCTACACCTATTAATTTGATTTTGAACCATTCTTGCATCCCAGGGCTGAATCCTACTTGATCATGGTGTATGATCCTTTTAATGTGCTGAATTCAGTTTGCTAATATCTTCTTTAGAATTTTTGCATCTCCAGTCATCAGAGATATTGGCCTGCAGTTCTTGCAGTGTCCTTATATGGCTTTGGTATCAGGGAAATTCTGGCCTTGTGAGTTTGGGAGTGTTCCCTCCTCTTCAAATTTTGGAAGAGTTTGAGGATTGGCATTAATTCTTCTTTAAATGTTTGGTAAAATTTACCAGTGAAGACATCTGGTCCTGGGCTTTTCTTTTTTGGGGCTTTCCCCGCCGCCCCCCCCCCCCCACCCCCGATTCAACCTCCTTACTCACTATTGGCCTGTTCGGATTTTCTCTTCTCTTCCTGATTCAGTTTTGGTAGGTTCCATATTTCTAGCACTTTATCCATGTCTTCTGGGTTGCACAGTTTTGTTGGCATATAGTTGTTCATAGTAGTTTCTTATGATCTTTTCTATTTCTGTGGTATCAGTTGCATTGTCTCCTCTTTCATTTATAATTTTATTGATTTGCCTCTTCTTTTTTTTCCTTGGTTAGTCTAGCTAATGGTTTGCCAATTGTTTACCTTTTCATGGGTTTCCCTTGTGGCTCAGCTGGTAAAGAATCCGCCTGCAATGGAGGAGACCTGGGTTTGATCCCTGGGTTGAGAAGATCCCCTGGAGAAGGGAAAGGCTACCCACTCTACCCACTCCAGTATTCTGGCCTGGAGAATTCCACAGACTGTATAGTCCATAGGGCTGCAAAGAGTCGGACACAACTGAGTGACTTTCACTTCAATATCTTTTCATAAAATCAACTCTTAGTTTTGTTGGCCTTTTCTATTGTTTTCCTATCTCTACATAATTTACTTTTCTATTATTATTTTCTTCCTTCTGCTACATTTGGAGTTTATTTAGTTTTTCAAGTTCTTCTAGATAATTAGATTTAAAAACATTTAAGATTCCTTATCATCCAATACATTTAACCCATTTTTGCTTATCAGCATGGCTGATGTTTATTTCTATGTGAATTGTTTTATTCTAAGCTTTTGTTTGATAGCCATTTTCATGTTTTCTGTCTCTGCCTTAGAGGCTGTGCCTTGCTTTTGATTGATTTGAAAAGTGACCTCTAAATTCTAATACCCATTTTGCATTCCAAAATATTTAAACACGTATTATCTCAAAACTACAGCTAATGATTCCCTCCTTTCATGTTTTGTTTTTCTTATTCCTCCCATAGCCACTTCATGTTAATGATAACATAATCTGGGATGGAAAGAGGTATCTTTTTAAAATAAAGTAGGTTAAATCTTGAATTATTTTTAACATCTGCAGTGCTTTTGAGCCATATTTAAATAGTTACACTTGCTCCTATATTTTATTTCTATATTCACCATCAGGACTTCTACCATGCAGCTCTATTTCAAAAGTTTTTATTTTGAATCATTTTTTAGTTATTTCTATCAAATCAATTCTTCAGAGCTTTGGACTCTTCAAAGCCCATATATAAATGAGGATTATTTCTGTGGCTCATACATATGGCTGATATAAAATCAGTGAACACATATGTCCTTTTCTCCTCAGCATATTATATATACTATCCAGTGTATCACATTACTGGGTGATACACACTAAGATGATTTTGTGCCTTTGTGAGTAATCTTTTTTCTTTCTCTCCCTGAAAATCTGTGTTCTCTATCTTTAAAATTTAAAATGTCATCCAAGTATTGAACAATTTTTGTTGTTTTTGTTTTGACCACAGTGGGATCTTTTTATCTGAAGATCAACATTTTCCTTTAGCTCAAGAAAAATTCATTCTATAAATAACAGTTGTCTTCTATTTGTTCTGGAACTTTCATCTAGACATGCCAATAATCCACATATTGGATGCCCAACCTCTGTTCTTTTTTAATTTGGCTGAGCTGGGTCTTAGTTGCAGAACACAGGATCTTCAGTCTTCACTGTGGCATGAGGGATCTTCAGTTGCAGCAAGCAGGATCTAGTTCCCTGACCTGGGAGCAAAACTGGTTCCCTGTTCTGGAGGCTTGAAATCTTAAGTTACCTGACCACCAGGGAAGTCCCCCAACCTCTGTTCTTAATATCTGTTTTTCTGAAGCTTTAGTAACAAGGAGACCCAAGAACAAAAACAGTTCAGAGATCCAGGTTTGTCTCAAGGCAACAGTATGTACGAAGTTTCTGAGGTGGAAATAACTCTGAGCAGTCAAGAAGAGAAAGATCATCCTCTGAGGTGGGTGCAGAGGGAGAGGGGTGCTTGATGACATCAGAGAAAAAGGTGGGGCCTTGTAGACCACAAATTTAGTATTTAAGTTTGAAGAAAAGCCATTGAAGGACTTTAGTGAGGGTGGTGACATCATGTCAATGTCAAGTTCATTTTTCCAAGAGGAATGCACTGAGGGGAAGAAAGAAAATGGAGACTGGCTCTGAAGCTCTTACAGTTGGTTAAGTAAGAGTCAGCTGTGGCTCAAACCAACGTGAGAGCAGTGCAGAGGTGGGAAGGTGGGAATTTCAAGATAATTGTGTATAACAGATCAGTAGGAAAAGGCAATGGCACCCCACTCCAGTACTCTTGCTTGGAAAATCCCATGTGTGGAGGAGCCTGGTGGGCTGCAATCCATAGGGTTGCTAAGAGTCAGACATGACTGAGCTACTTTACTTTCACTTTATACTTTCATGCATTGGAGAAGGAAATGGCAACCCACTCTAGTGTTCTTGCCTGGAGAATCCCAGGGATGGTGGAGCCTGGCTGGTGGGCTGCCGTCTATGGGGTCGCACAGAGTTGGACACGACTGAAGCGATTTAGCAGCAGCAGCAGCAGGACTTGATAGTCACCTGGATATAGGAATGAAGGAAAAGGTGGAATCACAAATGACTAAGATTTTTGCTTCAATAATTGTTAGACTTCCAGGGAAGGCTATGCCAAGGGAACCTGCTTAGGATGGAAAAGTATAGATTAGGGAATAAGCTAAACTGTTTTAACAAAGAGATCCTAAAATAACAGTGACTTATATGAAATAGAAGTGTATTTTTCTTCACATAACAAGCAAGAGGTGAGCAATCCAAGTAGCAGGCAGTTATGCTTTCACATCTGGCTTCTATCTCTGGGTCCAGAGTAGCTGCTCCAGTTGCCACCATTCCCAGCCAGTGAGAAGGGAAAAGAGAAAGTGGAAGGCAAGCAATTTCCTTTTAAAAGGATGTGACCTACATATGCCCATGTATGTGGGCTCCTCCGACAAATTATCCTCCAGGAGATAAGTCCCCTTACATTCAAGCCCTTGTTTTTCCTCCCACATTACAGGGCACTCTTGTTTTATACTGACAAAGAACTGTGAGGATAAGGACATGTTAGCCTGAAATACTGACACCAGCCCAATTTTAGATTCTTACAGAAGTCGTTCAAAAGCTGGCCTTGCTGCTTTGAATAAATGAGTAAAGCATTGTTCCATCCAATGCTTGGCTGGTTTCCCTGGTGACTATAATACCAAGATGCGGTGGGCAGACATGATCAGGCCTCTACTGACAGGCAACAGATAACCACCTGCTAGAAAAAGAATCAGGTTCTACTCTTGGCTGTGGCACTAACTAGCTGTGTGAATCTGTTTCTCAGTTTTCTCCTCGGCAAAATCCCGGTGTTCAATGAGGTCTCTCTCAGCTGTAACATTCTGTTTTCAGTGAGAATGAAAGAATAGGATGCCAGAGGCTAAACATCAGTAAGGAGAACTGCTATAGATTTAGAAGCCAGATGGAATGCGAACACT
Source organism: Tragelaphus eurycerus (assembly GCA_935064755.1). Lineage (NCBI taxonomy): Eukaryota > Metazoa > Chordata > Mammalia > Artiodactyla > Bovidae > Tragelaphus > Tragelaphus eurycerus. Next base: position 14,548,952 of record CAKXYN010000020.1, read on the forward strand.
ATTTGTTGCTCTCAAAATTTACATGTTGGAATCATTTACTGAAGACAATAGATTTTACTCTAGATCAGAGTTTCTCAACCATGACCAGATAACTCTTCACGGTGGGTGGCCGTCCTGTGCGTTCCAGGATATTAAACTGTATCCCTGGCCTCTCTCCACTAGGTGGTAGTAGCATCTCACTCTCAATTGGACAACCCAAAAGTTCCCAGACACTGCCAGATGCCCCTAAAGGGCAATAGTGCTGGGGGCTGAGAACCACTGATCTAGACGTTTTCCTCTGTGTGTGTGTGTGTGTTAGCGGCCCAGTCGTGTGTGACTCTTTGTGACCCCACAAACTGGAGCCCCGCAGGGTTCTCTGTCCGTGGAATTCTCCAGGCAAGAAAACTGGAGTGGATTGCCATTCCCTTCTCTAGAGGAACTTCCCAACCCAGGGATTGAATCCTGGTCTCCTGCATCACAGGCAGATTCTTTATCATTTGAGCTACAGGGAAGTCTTCATTTATCAATACTTTTTATTAAAAGTGAAATTAAATGTATTGATACAATGCATAATATAGTCTAAGATCTGAAATAGAACTGGTTTCTTCTTAACCATTTCCCATCTGTAATCAATAAAGATTATTCCTCTTAAGAGGAAGTAAAAAAAATTACCCATATTAAAAACACTGATAATAAATAACCATTAATAAGCACAATTAATGATGAATAGTTGTACATCTCTCTAATAACCTCTTTGTATTCTGTCAAGTAGCACTCCAAAATAAAAAGTATGACTTCTGTTATGGCTTCATATTTCTTTACAACAATCACTGAAGTAATTTCCAATTTGGTAAACTAATAACTTATGCCGTTTAGTTTTAACGGAATTACATCTTAATCATCAAGCTAAAGTCATAAGAAAATAATGACACTGTCATTGAAGGTCATCTCAGTCTTCTGATCACCATGTGTCTAATCAGACACCCTTAAATTAGTTCCAGCAGAAAGTCTAAGGAATTAATGGACCCAACTCCTAACATATAAAGTGGTATGCTAATACAGTTAAAAGACAATGCAGTAGAACGTCTTATTTAAACTTTTGATAACAGAACAACACAGAAGTAGAAATCTCTGTGAAATTTTTTTTTCTCTTTTTGGTAACAAAACATTAATACCTTATACTAGTGTGATACTATAAGGTTTAAAGAATAAAAGAACAGAGCTACACAATACACTTGAGATAGGAGAGACTGTCCTAGAACTTACCGGAATAAAGTTCCAGGCACATCTAGTCAACCCTCATTTTTCACTAGCACAACTACAAAGGGGCCAGTTTATAAAGAAGCTGTTCCCTACAGACGGCTTTTACCCACTACAAAGCTCTTAGGATAAACGTGTTTATACTTTGGCAAAACTGTCACATGGATGCTATAACCTGTATAATCTCCGTAACTGTGGAAATTATACAACACTATTCGGTGAAATTTCTTGCCTTCGTTCATGATTTCTTCAGTCTTTTTTTCAGTGGACATATGGTTTTCTAAAAAGTTTGAATCTTCTAAGTACATCTCATCTCCTGAAAAATAACAGTTTAACTTTAGTGTTATTTTATAAAACCTTCCAATATATTAGTATTTATTTTTATTCATTTCATGTGTTTGGAACTGATATAGCTGTTAAATAATCAGAACTTTTTGAGTTTACCTCAGTATATTTCTTGTGTTTTTAATATCCCACCTAACCTCCCCAGTTCCCCATTTTCTAGCCAAGAATTTTCTTTGGGCACATAAATATTTATAACTGGTACTTTTTCATCCTGAACTATAATTTTTTATACTAATTTAAGACTCTCTTTATTTCATTCAATATAACGTTCACCTTGATATCCATATAATTTTGGTGTTTCAATGTAGGCTACTCCAATCATCTTGAGGTTAAATTAGAGAAATTATCATTTACACATCAAAACTGCTAAGCTGTCCCACTGCAGGATGAGTAACGAATATTATCACAATTCTGAGAAGTGAGACAAGCAGCCGTAAGTGAGAGAGATCAGAAAACTCCACTGTAAGCTGCTACAAAACTTCTGTCCTGTACCAACTCAACAATAACTGACCACCAACAAAACTCTCTTTCAATCAAATAAGTATAATTTTTCATACTACTAAATTAAAAGGTAAAAAAGTGAGATAATATTCAAAAAAGAACTCTTGCCAATGTCTAGGAAATATATTTACATAAGTGTATATAAAGTAATATATCCAGAATTTCTGGTTATAATAAAAATATAGAACTTGAGCTTATCTAATTAGTTCCACTGCAGCGTATAAAACATAGATTGTAATTCATGTGTCTGTGTGGGAGAATATTGCCATACAGCCCAGAGCATTAAATGGGAATATCAACAAGAGCATTGGTAAACACAGATTTATTTACCTGGTAAAAGATGGATCATCCCATCAGCAGTTAACAATATGATCGGCATCCATCTTTCCGTTCCTTCTGATTCACGATCCAAAGAAAATTTGTGCAAGTCAGAGAGAGAGGCAAAGTTTCCTAGTCTACGTATTTCGTAGAACTGTGGGGGTGCAAGCAAAATTTCCTTTGATACGAGCCTTTCAATTGCCTCTGATGGAGACGACCACTGTGGAAGACAAAGGTAGAGTTTCCTAAGGTTTACCCCATAGACAATCCAAGATTTGAGATCCTTGGATCAGTACTTAAGATCTAACTGAAAAAAATGTAAAAATTAATTCATTAATCTATCTTGCTAGATTCCTCTGAGACAACAAGGAAAGATTCAGTGAAGAAAGCTGGGTTGATCCCCTTCAGAGGTTGATTATTAGGACATGGATCCTGAGAACTAGTAAATAAGCCAGGATAGATCACAACGGGTTGAACTGGGAGAGTTGTTCAGCATAAAAGACAGGAAATGCTAAGAAGGCAAGGAGGTTCTGATCACTTTCAAAGGAAGACTGAAGTATAAATTCATGGCAGCAGATTGAGAACTTAGTGCCCTTTCATTCCTCCCATAAATGGGAGGGACTCTCACGGGTCTCTCATTCCTGCCTACCTTGGTTAGGCAATAAGGACATGCTGGTGGACAAGACAAAGCTCTCTCAGGCCTAGTAGGACCTTCAGCAAACAAAATGTAGCATGGTACACGTAGTGTGTTACAATGAAGGTAAAGAGCCAGGAGCAAGAGAAGCTTTCAGAAAGGTCAAGCGGCGTGACTCAGTCTATTGTCCCAGGAGTGACGTAACTGCATTATATCAACCAGTCAGCACTTAACGTAAGTGACCTCACTGCTGTACCCTCCTTCCCAGGTCTGCCTTCCTTCCACATTTAGATAAGAGCTGATTCAGTTAATATGAAATAACTCCGAAAGGCCTTTCTTTCTTTAACTGCTTTACTTCTAAATATCCACATACACTGGGAAAATTGACCCTCACATCCAAAACCAGGCAGTTGAAATTGATTGCCTTGAATGATTATAGGCCAACAATTTACAAGCTTGTATGAGAAACCTGAACAAAGGGAGTCAGACAAGACTAAGTGACTGAACAACAATGACGATAAAAAACTATAAGACCTCAGCAGAAAAATGTGACCCATAACCAGAAGAAAAATCAGGCAATAGAAACAGACCCAGAAATTATAGAGATGATGGAATTGGCAGAAATGGACATTAAAAAATCACTGTTACAAGTATGTTCCATTGGCTCAAAGATGTAAAGGAAAATATGAACATGAGAGAAATAGGAAATGTTTTTTAAAAAAATAAATGGAACTTCTAGAGATGAAAATTACACTGGATGATATTTACAGCAATTTTGATACTACATATAAACAGAAACGGAGAAGGCAATGGCACCCCACTCCAGTACTTTTGCCTGGAAAATTCCATGGACGGTGGAGCCTGGTAGGCTGCAGTCCATGGGGTCGCTAAGAGTCGGACACGACCAATCGACTTCACTTTTCACTTTTCACTTTCAGGCATTGGAGAAGGAAATGGCAACCCACTCCAGTGTTCTTGCCTGGAGAATTCCTGGGACGGGGGAGCCTGGTGGGCTACCGTCTATGGGGATCACACAAGAGTCGGACACGACTGAAGTGACTTAGATAGCATAGCATAAACAGAAAATTTGAAAATACAGCAATAAATCTATTCAGAATAAAGAACAGAGGAAAAAAGTTTAAAAAAATGAACAAGGCATCAGGGACCCACAAAAAATTATCAGGTGGTCTAACATACATGTAATTGGAGTCCCAGAAAATAGGGGGAGGTGAAAAATATTTGAAGAAACAAGTAATTATTAACAAAACAAAAAGAAAACTATGCACATCATAATTAAATTACTGAATACTAGTAATTAAAGAGAAAATACTTAAAGTAGGCATACATATCAAAACCAAAAATACAAACACATTATGTACAGAGGAACAGAGTTAAAATCAAACTTTTCTAAAAGATGATGAACATGCACTAAATTTATTGTGGCAATTATGTTATGGTGCATGTAGGTCAAACCATCATGCTGTCACCTTAAACTTACACAATGTGCTGTGCTAAGTCGCTTCAGCCATGTCCAACTCTTTGCAACCCCAAGGACTATAGCCTGCCAGGCTCCTCTGTCCATAGGGATTCTCCAGGCAAGAATACTGGAATGGGCTGCCATGCCCTCCTCCAGAAGATCTTCCCAACACAAGGATCGAATCTTTGTCCCTTACGTCGCCTGCATTGGCAGGCGGGGGTCCTTTACCGCTAGTGCCACCAGCTGTGTGTCAATTATATCTCAATAAAACTGGAGGAGAAAAAGCAGATTTCTCACCAGAAGATCATGCAAACTGGAAACTAATGAAGTAACATCTTTAAGTACTGGCAGAAAAACCAAACAAAAACTCATACTGTCAACCTATACAGAATTCTACACCCACACGAAATAGCTTTCAAAAAATAAAAGCAAAATATTTTCAAACAAACAAGATTTAGAAGATTCGCTGTCAGAAGAACTGAAACTCAAGACATATTAGAGGACGTTCTTTAGGCAGAAAGATACCAGATGGAGATTTAAATCTACACAAAGAATAAAGAGTGCAAAGAACACATATGCAGGTAAACATGAAAAACATTCCCCCTCATTCGCAGTTTACAACAGAGTAACTGCTTAAAGCAAAAATAATCACTGTATTGTAGAGTTTATAGTAGAAATAAAAGTCAAATGTATGACTAAAAAGCATGCATGACAGGAGGGGCGAAATGGAAATATATCATCTGATGGTTCTAATGCTACACATGAAGTGAGAGATGTACTGCAACTACAAAGAAGTACAGGTAATTAGGCAATAATGGAGCTAAAAAGAGTCCAGAAAATACTCAAATAATCCAAAAGAAGTCAAGAAAAGAAGAAAAGTGCAAAGAATAGAAGGGACAGATTAAAAAAACTAACAGCAAGATAGTAGATTCGAGAATACCACTGTAAATGATCCAAACATTCCAACTGAAATGCAGAAGCTATCATAAAGGATAAAAAGTAAGACTATATGCTGCCTGCAATATACATACTTTAAATATAAAGACACAGGTTAAAAGTAAAAAATGGAGGAGGATATACTACGCTATTGCTAATTCAATGTTAGACTGAGCAGCTATATCACTATCTGATAATAAACTTCAGATTTCAGAATAAGGAACATTGTCAGGGATAAAGAAGGCTAGTTCATCACAATCAAAGACTAGTTCCAAGATTGAACAGTCTTACGCAACGCCTTTACCAAGGAGCTTCCAAATACCCGAAGGAAAACCTGGCAGAACTGAGAAGAGAACAAGACAAACCGCAAATTGTTCGTTAACGATTTCAACAACCTTTTCTCAGAAATTGATGGAACAGGTAAACGATACGGAAGACCTAAAAAGACACCATCAACTAACTTAACCGAATTGACATTTTAAAAAAACACTCCATCAAATACAGCAGAAAACACATTCTTGGTCAGGTGCAGAGGAATCATTCACCAAGGTAGGCCATAACGGTAGCCGAAAGTGAAAGTTGCTCAGTCGTGTCCGACTCTTTGCGACCCCAGGGACTATACACTCCACGGAATGCTCCAGGCTAGAATACTGGAGTGGGTAGCCTTTCCCCAACAAGTCTCAAATGAAAACGTTTCAACTACATTTTAAAAGACTGAACTACGAGGAAACAAACGGCTGCGGTGACGAAATAAGTGAAAGCGTGGCAACTGCTCAGGAAGGCGCACTAGCAGAACTCCTGGGATCTCCGCCGGCCACCCTCTGGAGAAACCGCTTGGGGAGACGTCTTCCAGGCCCTGGGGCTGTGAAGCGGGAAAAAGCAGAAAACAGTTCACCAATGTCACAGCTTTGGCCTGCTGGGCCGGGGTCCGGACCGCGTGGGTCCCAGGCCCGCTCAGTAGCTAACTGGCTACTACGGCCCTGAGGCGGCCTACTGGAAGGTCCGGGGGGCGGCTGGGCCGCCTGCCGGGGTCCTCATTCTCTAGCTCCTGTGGGTCCCCTCTCCGGGCCGGGAGGACGCCCTACCTGGCAGTCCACCATCTCCACCAAGTCGGGGAAGACGGGCGGCGGCTCGTTCAGGCAGCACAGGAAGAAGGTGGTCTCGAAACGGCGGCCGCCGGGGCGTGAGAAGGGCGTGATCCAGCCGCTCCAGTCGCGCAGCGCCCAGATGTCGGGAGTGCAGTCGAGCTGCGCGCACAGGCTCAGGAAGTGCCGCGGGTCCCGGCGGACGCGGGCGCGCCAGTCGGCCAAGGCGGGTGGCGGCGCGAGGGCGCAGCCCGGCGCCTGATCCGGGGGCAGGGGGCCCCTGGGCCGCAGCAGCAGCACGCCCGCCTCCTCGAATGCTTCGCGGATGGCGCAGATGCGGAAGGCGATGTCATCCGGCAGCGCCGCCGCGTCCTCGTCCACGGCTCCCGGCAGGACGTTGGGCAGCACCGGGAAGGTGGCGCGCTGGGGCGGCTCGGGACCCAGATCAAAGCGCGGGGGCCCGTGGTGCGGCGCGAAGAGGCGCAGCCAATCGGTCGAGCGGTCTGCCGCCTCCAGCACCCCGCCCGGGAAGACGTGCGCCCTGGGCAAGAAGCTTTGCCTCTCGGAGCGCTGCAGCAGAAGCACCCGGAATCCCTCGGCGGGTGGCTGGGGCCTCGATGGGGCGGCGGGGACCGGGCGCGTCCAGCCCGCCGCCAGCACTAAGGTGGCTGCCCGCCTCCAGCTGCTTGAGCCCGCTCGCACCGGGACACTCATGGCGGGCGGCGGCGCGCGGATTCCAGGCTCGGGGTTCTGGTGCGACTGGAGCTCTCCCGGGAAGTGAGCACGGAAGCTGGTATCTTGCTAAGTGAACTCCCGCCTCTCCCAGCGAGGCGCGCACGGGGCAACCGGTGAACTTAGGCTGTTTGCCGGAGCTGGCGCCTGCTTGTAAGGAGGGTGTGGTGCCGACACAGAGAAGCTCCGCCTCGAATGCCCGTGTTCCCAGCAGGGTCCCTCTCGCGGGACAAAGGCTGTCACAGCCACGTGCTCAGAGGGCCTCATCTTCCTCACCCAGGCAGGACACATGGACTACAGCAGGAATGCTTAGGGTCGCACAGTTACTGTTGAGGTAAAAGTGCGATGCAAACCTAGGCCTGGCGACACATACCTGATCGAACAAAACCTGAAAACTAGGACTTTCTCGATTAAACCAGGAATGGACAAGAGGATATGTTTCCTTTGGCGAGGGGTGGGAGGTGGTGAAGGGGAATCCAGGGGGTAGGTGTCGGAGCTTTGCAAATTGACATGAACCCCAGCAATGAGAAACTGATGGATGGACCAGATACCAAAATACAAATTTCACACTGCACAGTCTGTGAAAAGTACTCCTTGAATCCCAGGACAAGCTCCTGCCTTGTTATCTGGGACACCTTTTATTGTCAAGGGCACCTGGGACCACCTTAAGCATTTTAGGCCATTTGATAATTTACTCTTTCATGAAAAGTGAAAGTGTTAGTCACTCAGTTTCTTTGTGACCCCATAGACTATAGCTCTTCTGTCCATGGGATTTTTCAGGCAAGAATACTGGAGTGGGTTGCCATTTGCTTCTCCAGGGGCTCTTCCCCACCCAGGTATGGAACCCAGGTCTCCCCAAATACAGGCAGTTTCTTTACCACTGAGCCACTGGGGAACGGTTTCTCCTACAATTGCTGTTATAGTTGATCACACATTTGTTATGTTTTTGGATGGGTATATAGACCATGGGCTTCCCAGGTGGCACTCACTAGTGGTAAAGAACCTGCCTGTCAGTGCAGAAGGCATAAGAGACATCCTGACAGGCATGTCCATCCTAACAGAGGATCCTGACAGGCTAGTCCATAGGGTTGTATAGTGTCATACACAGTTGAAGTGACTTAGCACAGAACACTTACAGACCATATTCATTGAGCCTCATTTTCAAACTATCATTCTAATGTGGGATGTTTCCTGGGAGAGAATCCAGAGATGGCACCAGCTGTATTTAGGTTGATTTTTTTTGTTAACATTGTTTTCTAAAGATGCTGCTGCTGCTGCTAAGTCGCTTCAGTCGTGTCCGACTCTATGTGACCCCCTAGACGGCAGCCCACCAGGCTCCCCCGTCCCTGGGATTCTCCAGGTAAGAACACTGGAGTGGGTTGCCATTTCCTTCTCCAATGCATGAAAGTGAAAAGTGAAAAGTGAAAGTGAAGTTGCTCAGTCGTGTCCGACTCAGTGACCCCATGAACTGTAGCCTACCAGGCTCCTCCATCCATGGGATTTTCCAGGCAAGAGTACTGGAGTGGGGTGCCATTGCCTTCTCCATCTAAAGATGCAAATACATGTGTACTGACCACATCCCAGAAACAGGACCACATGTTTAGAAAAGCACACGGAGGGCAAGGGAGCACACATATACTGGCAGATTGGGGTTTGGGGAGGTGGAGTCTGCCAAATTTCATCCATCTCAAGTCTCTTCATAATCCACAGTTGGGGACCTTTCCCTTATCTCCTTTCCCACTACATTTGGCTGTCTGCTCTGAGACAATCATTTCACAATCTGTTATAGAGATCAGGGTGGTACCCCGGAGCCTATGTTTTTACCAATCCCCAACCATCCAAGTCATTTCAGTGCTTTGAGCTATAGGAAGCCGTAAATGGTGGTGACATGATTAAGTTTGTATCTTCAAAGGTCACGCTGACAACAGCATGATGACTCAATTGGATGGGGCTGTTCTGGAACCCCATGGAATGTTCTGGGGAAGCAATAATGAGGGTCTGAACTAGGAGAGTGGCTGTGAAGAGGGGGAGAGGGAATGATTTATTAGTATTTAGGAGGTAGAACTGTTGAATATGCAGAGCAAGGGAGAGGAAGGCATTACAGTTTTATCTTGGGAGATTGGAAACTCAGTAGCTTCAAACAGTAAGCATTTACTATCTCACAGTTCCTATGGATCAAGAGCATCTTAGCTGGATGATTCTGTCTCAGTATCTCCCATGAGACTGTGGTCAGCATGTCAACCAGGATTTGATTAGGGGCTGGGGGATCCATTTCTACAATGGCTTGCTCATATGACTGTTGTCTAGAGGCCTCATTTCCTTACCACATTGGCCTCTTCACAGGACTGCCTGGATGTCTTCAAGACTTACTTGGTAATCAATGATTTAGAAGAGAGGAGGGAATAAGTCATGATGCCTTTCCTGACTTAGCCACAGAAGTCACACTCCACCACTTTCACAGTATCCTATTGTGACACTGGTCAGCTCTATTCCATATGGGAGGGGACCACATGAAAACACCAGGAGGTAGCGATCATTGGTGGTCATCTTGGAGGCTACTACAACAGTGGATAAAAAAAACATCTAAGCATTAGGAGAAAAAAGGTAAATTCCTCTATAGTCTTTGACTCAAAATCTAGAAGCATAAGGGAAAAGATTGACCACTTTGACACACCATGCATATTTATAACTTTATTGTGACAACAGATACCATAAGTCCAAGATGTAATAAACTGAGAAAATTAACTCTATTGTGTTTCACAAAGGTTTGAGAGAAAAAATGGAGAAGGAAAAAACCTCAAGGGACTTCCCTACTGCTCCAGTGGTTGAGACCACCGAGTGGTCCGCCTTCCAAGGCAATGGCTCACGTTCAGTCCCTGGTCCAGGAAACTAACACCCTACTTACCACGGAGCGACTAAGCCCTCGAGCTATACCTAGAGAGAAGCCTGTGTTGCGCACCTAAGACCCAAAGCCGCCAAATAAGTAAATATTAGGAAAGAAAGAAAAAAACCTCCAATTGTGCAATGGGCAAGAGATATGGAAAGACAGTTCACTGTCATCTGTATATTTAAGGTCACACATGCAGCGAGTGTTGGAATGTCTCCAGGCCTATCGACATGTCCTCTGGCTGCCCTGCCCGGCACTGTTCTGCCAGGAGCATAGTATTCTACCCCAGGCCTAACAGTAAGTACACACAGCCATCCCCTATTAGAGTTGGCAGGTCCCATGTGCCACGTGATCACAAGAGATGAGTCACTTTGTTTATGACAATAGTTGCTTATTTTAGAGAGGGACACTTGACTCTGGGTTCTTATGTTTCACTTGTCTGATCCTCCCCAGCTATCTTTATGATAATGTCCTCATTTGATTTATCATGACAGGCATGGTCCTGAAAGAAAAAAAAAAAAAAAAGACTTCCCAAACATGTCATGCTGTTTGTTGCCCATAGCTATCTACTTCAGTGAGCCTAAATTCACTTCTGTTGTTATTTATCAGGTTTTTCCATGGGAAAAGAAGGGAAGAGCCTATGCGTGGCTAGCCATGGAGAGATGACTTCAGCTTGGAGAATCAACAGGGGGCAGGAGAGTGTGTTCAGCCTGCCTGGAAATGAAGACGTCACTGTGGTTAAATGAGATTCACCGGTCAATGACTGGCACCATCCAGTGCACCAAGAATCACCACATAAAAATGATTTCTCGCAATGCTTTTTGAGAACAGTTTTCAAAAGGTTCATGTTTTCTCAAAAATGCATTGATTCCATTTAGGCAACAGTCTGGAAAAGGCAACACTGGAGGGGCAGAAATCAGATCAGTGGTTGCCAGATTTGAGGGTGAGAGGAAAGGATTGCCTACAGAGGACAGGAGGGAACTTTAGGGTGGTGATGAAAACATTTTATATCTTCGTCATCATCATCGAACTCAGTTGCCTCCGACTCTTTTGCAACCCCATGCACTATAGCCCACCAGGCTCCTCTGTTCATGGGATTTTTCCAGCAATAATACTGGAGTAGGTTGCCATTTCCTCCTCCAGGGGAATCTTCCCTACCCAGGGACTGAGCCTGTATCTCCTGCATTGGCAGATGGGTTCACCACTGAGTCACCTGGGAATCCCAGCCTATGAAGTATACCCTATTATTACTCCAGTTGTAAGGATATGGAAATTGAGGTCAGGGAGATTAATGAACACCTTCAATAAGAATGGATCAGAATTCAGGGGTACCCCAGGTTCTGTAGTCAGTGTTCCTAACCTTGATGCTATTGTGTTGATAATACATTTTCTGTGTGCACCCACAGCTGATTCATGTATGGCAAAAAACCACCACAATATTGTAAAGTAATTATACTCCAATTAAAATTAATTAATTTAAGAAAAAACATGCTTCTGAATCCCTGTGGGTAAGATTCTAAAAGTTCTGCTTTGCCTGTTTGTGGTTCCTGGTGGGGTAGGGGTGTGTGTTCTGAAATCATTTCTCATTAAAATTGAGACCCTAACTGTTAAAATTTATATTTTAATAACTAACCATAAGAGCATTCAAACTTTATTGTAAAAACAATATAACAATATTAAATACAAATATATTGAAAAAATACCATTTATAATCCCACCAAACATTAACAAACATTTTCATTTATGTATATTTCTTCATAGATCTTCTCTATGTGCCTGACACAATACCTACAAACAAAAGACATTCAAATTTGCTTTCTGGGGACTTGATCCAGTCCATGCTCCCAATGCAGGGGGCCCAAGTTCCATCCCTGGTCAGGGAACTAGATCCCACACGCTGCAATTAAGAGTTTGTGTGCTGCAGTTAAAGATCCTGCATGCCACATCCTGAACGCCACAACTAAGACCCAGCACAACCAAATAAATAAGTATTTTAAAAATTGCTTTCCTGACAACAGCATGTTAAAAGGACTCTTAAAAATTATTTTGTCAACAGGAGTTTTCATGTGGCTTATTAACATTTGTCATATAAGCCTTAAGGTTATAACATTCTAAATTCAAACACCAGAGAAGAAGGATGATGAAGATCTCACAGTACTGCTGTGAAAACACCCAGAATCCTCTTTGGAGTGAAATGAAAATAAGTACATAAAAGAGAGGAATGCTTTTACATAAATCTATCCTGTGCTCATGGATGCAGGGCATGTAGTCAGTTCCTGCACCTTTGGTCAGTTCCTAAGAGCTAAAGGAACAGTATTTGAACATGACTCTGATCTGTGTTGACCACAGCCAAATAGTGTTCGTATGCAGATCTACTGTTCTTCCTGGATTCCCTCTTCCATGAAAAGAAGAGTATGATTGTATTGTAGAAAAACACCTGGAGATTTATAATCCTGGCATCCTTCTGAACATCTCTTTATGTAATGAAATCTGTGAAGTATAAATTTACTGCAATTTAAATGTACATGAAGAAGATTAAGAATAACAAAATATAATAGTTGATAGCTGAATCATCTGAGGGTGCCTTTTTCAACAAAGTTATGAATGCTGCATGTTATCTTCCTGCATTGCAGGTAGATTCTCTACCAGCTGAGCCACAAGGGAAGCCCCTTTAAATTATTAATAACCATTTTAGTTAGAAGCATCATTCAAACAGTAGATACGAAGCCTTTTACTTCCAACTAGTGTCTGATACCACATACAAAACAACCCACGCTGTGCTAGTTTCCCAGCGTCAGGTAGGCAATGCCATTACAGTTCTGAGGGTACAGGGCAGTTACAGAAAAGGATTCTCCAAGACTCTATGACAAACTATGGGATTTCACATCTATAATTTACCAGAATCAGTTTAGGTTGCTGGGTAAAACCAAGTGTTTAATAAACACTAGGCCTTCTTGGATTTAGAGTCTGAATTTAAAATTCTAATCTAAATTCTATAAATAAGTAGCATTTTTACACACATGCGATAGACTAAAATCACAGTAAACTTAGTTCATTCTGATTTTTAAAATTCATATGGAAGTTTACCACCAGACTAAGTTTAGACAAACCGTAAGATTCCATTTCAATATGCACCAAAACCAACAGTAACAACCCCTCGCCACCCCCCGCCCCCTCAAAAAAAGCCCCAAACAAAATAACTCTTCCCTGTCTAACTGCATCCTGTTAAATGTTTTTGAGTTCACCAGTCGGAGAAGGCAATGGTACCCCACTCCAGTACTCTTGCCTGGAAAATCCCATGGACGGAGGAGCCTGGTAGGCTGCAGTCCATGGGGTCGCTAGGATTCAGACACGACCGAGCGACTTCACTTTCACTTTTCACTTTTATGCACTGGAGAAGGAAATGGCAACCCACTCCAGTGTTCTTGCCTGGAGAATCCCAGGAACGAGGGAGCCTGGTGGGCTGCCATCTATGGGGTCGCACAGAGTTGGACATGACTGAAGTGATTTAGCAGCAGCAGCAGCAGCAGCAGTCAGGACCCTCCGATTTCACAGATGAGGGAAGGGAGACACAGGGAAGTCAGTGACTTGTCTGAGGTACTTGGAGAGAAAGGCAGAGCTCTGTCCACTGCAACTGGTCTGGCCTTGTAGGAGAAGGCACCCCCCGAAGGAATACAGAAGTCAGTCCTATAGCGCTTCTATTTCTGAGGCTGCCTTACAGGCTCACACTTTGGGGCTTGCACCCTTAACAAACACTCATTACAGAACAGAGAACTGCATCCTAAAAATCAACTGTCTAGCTTAAAAAAAAAATGTATGAACATGCATGTTGAAAAAAATGCAGCATGATCAGGGTTCTCATGCAACCCGGAACTCTCTTCAACCCAAACTGCTTTTCAGTCATTGGACATCACGCATCTCTTATGCAGCTTACTGTAAACCTTAGGCAGATCATGAATTTTATGCTCTAATTTGACTTGCCAAAAATATTTTCCCTTGTGGCATTTAAAAGCATACATTCTTAGAGTACATAAAAAAGAATTTGCCAGGCATTTTTTCTTCTATAAACATTGTTCTCTTCTTTTCTTCTAATAGGAAGAGTTGAAAGTTTCCATGATAAGTGTCTTGACATTACGAGTTCTTATCATATCAGTATCAGATAAAGCTGTGCTATTTTCCCAAAAGAGAAGCCAGGTATATTTTCTCTTACAGGTATTTAACATATGATAGATTTATCAATATAATAGCACTTAATTTTTGAGGTAAAGACCTACCCTTTCACTTGTACCTTTAATTTAGGAAAGTTGACTCTAACACTGACCGTACCCTATATACCCTCTATTAAATATTTGTAATTTTTTAATCACTTGTATCATGGTATAAGATCATACCAAATGTTTTAAGAAAATTAATGACTTTGATATCCAACCTCTAAATTAAACCAGGCTTCTACCAGAAAACAACCTCTTGAATTATACAGAGAAATGAGATCAGGGAGATATTGCTATAGAGCAGCCTATTGCTCAAGAAGAAGGTGATTTGCTCGCATCATAGAGCAAAAAGTTTCTATTAGGCAATGTTATAACCCCAAATAATGCCAAATATTATGAATATTTAACAAAGAGGTGTTTAAGTTAACAGAGCCACAGGATAAATACCTTCATTCTAATTCAGCTTTTTTGGTGTGTGTACAGTCAGACCAGGTACACATCTGATTGCACGTGTAAGTAAATACTCAAGGATCTGTCAAGTGGATGGAAAGAGTGAAAATAAAGACATTTGCTTGTTCCAATTGCCCTCTATGGAGTTATTTGATGTTTTTCCCTTGCTGCTTTTAATATTTGTTCTTTATATTTAATCTTTGTTAATTTGACTAATATGTGTCTTGGGGTGTTTCGCCTTGGGTTTATCCTGTTAGGGACTCTCTGGATTTCTTGAACTTGAGTGGTTATTTCCTTCTCCATTTTAGGGAAGTTTTCAACTATTATCTTCTCAAGTATTTCCTCATGATCTTTCTTTTTATCTTCTTCTTCTGGAACTCCTATAATTCGAATGTTGTAGCGTTTGATGTTATCCTGGAGGTTTCTGAAATTGTCCTCATTTCTTTTGATACATTTTTCTTTTTTCTCATCTGATTCATTTATTTCTAGGATTCTATCTTCTAGTTCACTAATCCTATCTTCTGCCTCTGTTATTCTACTATTTGTTGCCTCCAGGGTGTTTTGGATCTCATTTATTGCATTATTCATTATGTGTTGACTCTTTTTTATTTCTTCTAGGTCCTTGTTAAACCTTTCTTGCATCTTCTCAATCCTTGTCTCCAGACTCTTTAACTGTGATTCTATTTTGATTTCGAGATTTTGAATTAATTTCACTATCATTATTCGGAATTCTTTATCAGGTAGATTCCCTATCTCTTCCTCTTTGGTTTGGCTTGGTGGAGATCTATCCTGTTCCTTTAGCTGCTGGGTATTCTTTTGTCTCTTCATTTTGTTAAAATTGCCAAATTTAGAGTGTCCTTACTATATTCTGGTAGTTTGTTGAATTCTCTTTATTGAGGAGGTTTACAGGTCTTTTCAATATCTGATCTCTGCCTTGTTACAGAGGGGGCGGAGATGAACACCCAAATCTAAACCGGCCAGGTTCAGGCACTCAGATAATCCTCAGAAGCACAGACTTGGTTGAGTCTGCGTTTTATGCCCTTCCCAGATCCGAGTAGCGCAGGTGATGAAATGTTCAGCGAGCGCAGGTGCTGCGACTTATCGCCTCTCCGCCGCTCAGTTTTCTGGGTATACAAACAGCGCACTTTCTCAGGCAGATGTTGACCATCCAGAGCCCCAAGAAGCATGAGTCAGCACAGAAACCTACTCACAGTTCCGTTAGACAGTGTCCCTCTAGGGCTATAATTGCCCGCCTCTGGCCCTGGCTGCCTGTCACGGGAGTGGGACGGCCTGCAGCCGGCCAACTCTGTGCAGCCCTTTGTTCCGTAGGTAGTCCTGGTGGTGTCTTAAGTTAGGGCTGGCTTTTGATGTAGTAGATAACCGACAGTCTGGTTATTTCGCTCAGATAGCGCCCGAGATAGCCAGGCCAAATCCTTTCTCAAAGCAATGCAGGCCTCGCCGCTCCTCCTAGCCCAGCCCCCACTTGCCAATAGCAAATGCTGGTGTCCGCGCCAGTTCTCCGCAAAAGGAGTTACCGCAGGGCTCGTTTTCTCGTTTTGAAGACAATGAGCTGTCTTTCTAAGTGCCTGATGTCCTCTGCCGGCATTCAGAAGTTGTTTTATCGAGTTTATTCAGCATTCAAATGTTCTTTTAATGGATTTGTGGAGGAGAAAGTATTCTCCCCGTCTTACTCGTCCGCCATTTTAGCTCCTCCCCCCAATTGCCCTCTATGGATTACACAACTTCTACACTTGATCTTAGCCAAAAGGCTGAGAAGTGATGACTACACAGCTTCTAACGGGTTGTTTCTATAACAGATTCTGATGAATCATGAACCAAAACACCTTCATAAGAACAAAGAGTCACAATTTTATAGATCAAAGAATATATTTAGGGCTTGGTTTTTAGGGATATTTTCCAACACTGGGTCACAATATGCCCCAACCTGAGAGACATGAGGTGACAGAGTCCATGCTATATCCCAGGTGGGTGAGAAAGCGGGGAGTTAGAAAACTTCCTATGTCATTTCTGAAGGTATCCTGGGAAGGCAGGTGTAAAAAGAAATTGATATGGCTCAATTCAGATTCATCCAGACTAGATGAAGCAGGAGTTCCTTTTATTAGTTATTGTTGCAGAACTCTTAATCAGATTAAGATTTTGTGGATCTTTTAAAACCATTATCACAGAAACACACAAACAGGTCCTGTGGTTTAACTATCTGTGTGTTGAGGAGTGGGAATGGGTGAGCGAGGCTGGGAAGGTGGTCCATAGGACTGAGCTCTTGGGACTGAAATTTACTTTTGACCCTTGGCCCTTCAAACTGCCCTGTGAAACACTACCCATTCCCTCCTCTCAGTCCCCTTTCTCCCTTCTGGGGTAAAAAAGAGAGAGAGAAAAATTCTTTTCACTTTTCAGCCAAATAAGTCCCTGGGTTTTATTCCAAATTATCTATAGAGTTAAAGGCATCTGTTTTCTCAGCCTTTCTTCCCCAGCAACGCTCTCTCTGAACCACAGGTGGGGAGTTGGTGGCACCACTCAGGCAAATTCCAGCCTGGGACCTAGGGTGTTTTGCACATTTCCTTATTTATTGTCACAAAAACCCTAGGGCCACTTAACTTCTGTCATCTACACTTGTGGTTCCAGTAGTTTATGCTATGATCTCCTGCCTTAAGAAGACAGATTTTCAAAATAAATGGAGATGTTTGTTTAGCAATCTAAATATTTAAGTAAAGACATCATGTAATGATTCATTGGCAACTGTATGAATTCGTAGCCAAATATCTTTTACAAAAAATCAGCTTTGATGTACATAATGTGGTCATAAGATTTTTTTAAACAGATTTTTTTTTTTTTTTAAAGTTCCTTAATTTTGAAGTTAAAGCTGTTATGTTCTAACCCAGTCTCAGGGCTGATTGGCTCAAAACCTCTGTGTCCAGTGATGTCACTTGACCCTCTCAGGGGGTGTCCAGGTCAGGGAGTTGTGCAACTCCCTCCAAAGCCAGCTCTCCTACTGGCTAGCAAGCAAATTCCAAGGGATAGTTAGGATTAAGGGCTCCAAAGAGGATTCCCCAGCTCTCCCCCAAAGGAGGATCAAAAACTCTGGTCTAGTTCTGGGACAAAAATAAGCCCCAATCAAGGAGAAAGTGCTTGTATGGATAGACTGCGTCCCTTCCCAAAGCTTGTGTCCCACCCAGGGAGTCATTTTCAGTAGGCAAGCAGGTGCAGAAGTGTGTAATCCTGCCCTATAAGAACGCACACTCTTCTACGCTTAGGCCCCAAAGGATGAAGGTAATAAAAACTGCTCACATCTTATTACCATTTGCTTTCTTGTTCCAGGAAACAAAACCAACACACACAAACACAAAACAGCGCCCTCACCTCACACTTCATTTCACCCCATCCTCTTTCCAAACTGCCTCTCTCCGAGAATGGAAATCACCCTCAGGGGCTGGGGCACCAAGCTCAGCCTCAGTGTAAACACGCCCCAGCAGCACAGGCGGTAACGTATTAACTGGGAGAAATCTCAGGTCACTGAGAACGGTTTTCTATTAATAGGGGATAAAGCTCTTGCATACATTAGCGATAATGCCCTGGTGGCCCGCGCAAAATTAACTCCTCCCGGGCCAGCAAGAGGGAAGCCACGTTCTGCCCAGGCAGATGTGTGCTTGAAACACGCGTACAAATATACACGTTACACACACTGTGCTTTAGAACCGCTCCCCTTAAACATGTCAGATCCCATTCTCATCCCTAGTTCAGGCGGTTACAGACGTTCTCCAGGGGTGTCTCCGGAGAGGGGTTAGTGGAGGCGGGGGCCCGTCGGGTACGGGTCAGCTCAGCTTCGCCACGCACACCGCCAAGGCCACAGCCGCCAGCAGCACGGCGCTGAAGATGGTGGCGGCCTTGGCCTTGCTCAGGTCGCAGGGCCCAGTGCGCTGTTCTACCGACACGCCGCCCACCGAGGAGACGCCGGCACTGGCGCTGGACAGGAGCTCGGCACCTGCCGCCTGCCGGGCCTGCACTGTCCAGCGGGGCACGTTGACCTTCATCTCCATATCCTGGATCATTTCGCCCACCTGAAGGATCTCCCGCTCCAGCTGGTGCAGGTCTTCCACGTCGAAGTCGCGATGCGCCTCGTGCCGCAGGCTGCGGGCGCTCAGGGCGCGCGCCGCTACGCCGGTCGCGCCGCCTTCCACCCCGGTGCGCACCAGTGGCCGCCGCGGTTCCTGCAGCGGAAACTCAGTGCTCAGGGCCAGTGCACGCCGCATGTCGGCTTCCAACAGGTCCAGGCAGCTGGAGAAGGCCACCCACAGGCGCTCGAATTCGGCGCGCTCCTCGGCGCCCAGGCTCCGGTCGCGCAGCGGGGCTGTCAGCCGGACGCGGATGGCCACCGCCAGCTCCTGCGCCTTCTGGCGCGTCTTCTGCAGCTCCTCTCGCAGGTTCTGCGAGTCTGCGGAGCCGCCGATGGTCAGCACGAGGTGATGGTAGCATGCGGTCGCCTTATTAAGCGCGTCCAGTAGCGCTTTGCACTCCTCCTTCGCCATGGCGCTGTTCTCCCGCGCACTCCGCCCGCCTGCGCCCCTCTCACCTTCACCCACTCAGCGCAGCAGGATGCAGCCAGCCTCGACGGCGTTCCCCGGCCGGACGGTCCGAGCACTCCTCATGGCCTGAGAGGAGCTTGGCGCTGCCGCTGCTCAGGGTCCACAACATGCGCTTCCGCTGACCCGGTTTGCCATTCCCTCATCCATCCTCCCCAGGTGCTCTCCTAGTCACACGCCGAACCTCTGCGCAGCCCTCGCCTCCACGGTAGCACCTGCGAAGCCCGTGTTGAGGTCCCCATTCTCCTCCCGTGCCGTCGCCAGGGCTAGCGGGCCGCTGAGCCGCTAGCTCCGAGCGCCTTAAGGGCGGCGGGGTCGGGTTTCTTAGATCCGCCCACCCACGCCCTTCCTCGCTGGGCGCTCCCGTCCCCTGGACCAGGCATAGGCGGGGCCCTGAGCGGGGAGGTCACGTGCAGGTCCCCCATGTCCCCCTCCTCTGCACCCCATTACAGTCTGGAATATTAGCGCTCAGCAGATTCAACCCTCCTCTGTTTTTGAGAAGGGGAAACTGAGGCTCAGATTTAAAAGGGGGGAGGAGGATCAAGATCACGCCACGTGCATGTAAGTGATGGGGCTACAACCCAGGGGCTCTGACTCTTAGACCCAGCCAGCGACGGAAGTAGTATGCTTCGTAGGACTGGACACCCCTGTCCTCCAAACCGAGTAGTAAAGGGCAATCTGCGGGGCGGGAAGGCTGCCGTATTTCCCCATCCTAGTCCAGCCCGCTTTCCAGCAACAGAGCTTGGACCCCACCCCTTGTGTCAGATGTGTTTTCGGCCCCGCCCCCTCCCGTTCCAGACAGGCGCAGTCGATGGCTCTGGGCTGGTCCAGTCTGAATAGGAAGTGTTGCACGCCGCCTGAGCCCCACCCCTGGTTGGGCGGGCTCAATGATTGCTCTGCGCACGCGTCACTCTGAATAAAGACAGCTTCTCATTGGACTGACCAAAGTCCTGGTGTGCGACTCCGCCCAACGGGGGTGGGCGGTGCAGCAGTTCTGCCGCGTTGGGGTGGTGGGCCCTGAGGTCTTTACCGAGGGGCCGGGAGGTATTGGCGCCACTCCTGGAAGGGCGGGGAGTGAAACTATGTAGCCTTTTAAGTAAGTGTCCTCCCTCCTGTCTCCTCCCGCGCCTCCGTTCCCTCGGGACTGCTGCGTCTCTGGGCCCAGAGGCCGGGCGGGGCCTCGGAGCGGAGAAGGGGGAGGGGCTCTTTCCTCGGCCGGCGCCCCAAGCTGGGCTGGCTGTCCCCGGGAGGCCCCCGAGGCCTGGGCCCGTCGCGGAGTGGACTGCCGCGCCCGCGCTCTCCAGCTCTCGTCCGCAGCCTGGCTGGCTCTGCCTCTCGTGTGTGTTTGCGGGTCGAGGGGTGGGGTTGGCGAAGAGTGCGCCCTCTGACCCCCGCGGCATCAGGACAGGTTAGCAGTCTGGGATCCCGGGAGCTCAGACTTGGGGGCAATACTAGGCAGGGCCGTCGCTCACGGGCTGGGTGGCTTTTGGGGTTTAAGGGAGGTCTGGCGGGGCGGGTGGAGGGGAGGCTGTGGATGGGAGGCTGTGGATGGGGGTGCGGATCCTCGAGCCGGGCTGTTGTGGTCCCCGTGGTGATGGA
This sequence comes from Tragelaphus eurycerus, assembly GCA_935064755.1. Classification (NCBI taxonomy): domain Eukaryota; kingdom Metazoa; phylum Chordata; class Mammalia; order Artiodactyla; family Bovidae; genus Tragelaphus; species Tragelaphus eurycerus. Next base: position 14,569,964 of record CAKXYN010000020.1, read on the forward strand.
AGGGCTGGGGGGAGAGGGGGGAATCCCTGCTACCCTGCCTCTCATGGGGCGGGGGTCTCCTCTTCCAGCTGGGTTAAGATTACCCCGGGAAAACTATGAAGCACCAAGCGGTGTTCTGGATTCTGAGTCTGTTCAGTTCTTTTCGTTGAAAATGGACTGCCCATTGGCGCGTGAGCAAGGCCGTGCGGCTCTGACCGCCCCTGGAGGTGCTGGGGACGTGGGCTCTTGCGGTCGTGCAGGCAGGGCCACGGGGAGCAAGTGGCGCGTCTTCTTTGAGGATTTAGGACATTCAGGGAATGAGACGCAGACGAAACTGTAGGGGACTCCTAGTTTGCCTTGTGCTGGAATTTTCCAAGTTTTGTGGGTTTCCGGAAGAGAGACCCCTATTTTGCTTGCACCCTTCCATCATCCCTAGAGAAGAGCAGCAGATGTTAGCAAGATATTTACATTTCCAGGCACCTTGCCAGATTTGGCATTGAGGCAGCTGGCCCCGCCCCCAACCCCGTCCAGAGCGCTGGGTTCAGGGATCTCTCATGCAGCAGTCTGTCCTTTAATTGGTTGTTTCAGTGGTGATACTGTGGCCTTTGGCCGTCTCAGCCACCTATGGGCCAAATGGGGCCTTGACAGAGGAAGAGTAGTTTTTAAGATAAAATGGGTAGAAGGGAGGAGAGCCCATCTCTTCTGGGAGCTTTGTAGACAGCAGAAGGAGATGAAGCTGCACAGGTGGGCAGGAGGCCAGGAATAAGAGGGCCTCCATGCCAAGCAGAGAAGTTGAGAGTGCATCTTGATAGGGAGTGGAGTAGTCCCGCACAGGTCTCAGTTTTGGAAAGATCCTGTCTTTCAGGTGGACAGGTTTGTGGTGGATCAAAGGTCAGGGCCCGAAGGCCTGGGGGGAGGGGGGAATGCAAGATGGGATCAGAAACAGATAGGTCTCACAAGTCCTAGTGGCAGAAAAGCAGACAGGGCCCTGAAGCTGAATGGACATCCGCGGTGAGTTCTCCTAACCTGGCCTTGTCACCTGCGATAATCCCTTCTTGGCAGCACTGCTGAGAGGGCAGCAGTAGTGTTTGCCTGGGGCCTGGGCTCTAGGTCTTCATTGTGCCTCCTTGTGGCTCTTGGACTGTGTTGCTCTCAAGAGGGCAGGTGCTGGGGTTTTGTTCTACACATGTCGGCCTGTTAGCGTCTTTTATTTTTCCAATGTGGATCTGATCTTGGCCAGGCAGCAGTAAGTGGTGGCACAAAATGAGATCTTGATTTCCTAGCCAGGAATCGAATCTGGGTAGCCTGGATGAAAACCAGGAATCCTAGCCATCAGAACAGCAAGCACTAGAGGTTGGAAGCCATTTTTCCCTGGACCTCCGCCCCCAGTGAAAAATTCATTTCTGTAGGAGCCAAAAATGTAAATGCAGGTACAAAGTTTACTACTAGAGACAAAGCATAACAACAAGTGGGAGAAAGCACAGAGAAACTGTTTAGTTAAGACAGAAACAAAACAGAGATGCACACCCAGAAAGGAAGGGTGTGTGGACGACCCCCTCGTGAGGAGGGGCACAGAACAGAGGCATTTATCATTTAATAGGACAGTTCTTCCAATTTTAGTATCTGTAGTATCTGTGTTGCTGAAGCGAGCACAGGAGTTCTTCCGGGTCTCTGTTTACCTTTAGCCAATTATCTGGTTTCTTTTTTACACCTGACCTGCCCCAACATATGTGCAGAACTTTTTTCCAGGATGGATTCTGGCCCAGAGGCCTGTGGGATGCCCTTTACATCACATGTTATGGGGTGGTGCCCCCTCCTTTTTGACCCCCAAGGAGCCTTTCTGCACATGTGAAATGTCTCCCTTGGCCTAAGGATGGGAATTACCTGATCTTTTAACAGAATTTAGTCTCACTCTACCCCTGCCATAAAAATGCCCAATGTCTGGTTATTTACCTGATTCCTGTTGCTGGTTTTTATATCGAGGTGTATAGATCTCACAATATAGACAGGAGTCTGGTCATAAATTTGTTGTCCTAGAGCCCGTTTGTCTCTTGCTGCAGGAAATATAAACAGGGGGCTGGTGATGAATGTCAGGCCTGGAGCTCTTCTTCTTCCCACCCTGCTGCTGCTGCTGCTGCTAAGTCACTTCAGTCGTGTCTGACTCTGTGCGACCCCATAGACCGAAGCTCACCAGGCTCCCTGTCCCTGGGATTCTCCAGGGAAGAATACTGGAGTGGGTTGCCATTTCCTTCTCCAATGCATGAAAGTGAAAAGTGAAAGTGAAGTCGCTCAGTCGTGTCCGACTCTTAGTGACCCCATGGACTGGAGCCTACCAGGATCCTCCGTCCATGGGATTTTCCAGGCAAAAGTACTGGGGTTGGGTGCCATTGCCTTCCCCGTCTTCCCACCCTAGGAGGTACGAATAGGAGGCCAGTTGTAAATGCTTAGCCTGGAGCCCATCTGTCTCCTCCTCAGACAGTTTTTAAAGTCTTTATTGAATTTGTTACAATATTGCTTCTGTTTTGTGGGTTTGTTTTTTTTTTTTTGGCTCTGAGGCATGTGGTATCTTAGCTCCCCAGCCAGGGATCGAACCTGCACCCCTTGCATTGGAAGACAATGTCTTAACCACTGGATCACCAGGGACACCACTGTTAGTGTTTGAGTCAGGGCTCTCCTGTTATGAAGTGCCAGGGTTAGGAGAAGGTGATGGCACCCCACTCCAGTACTCTTGCCTGGAAAATCCCATGGATGGGGGAGCCTGGTAGGCTGCAGTCCATGGGGTCACTAGGAGTCGGACACAACTGAGCAACTTTCCTTTCACTTTTCACTTTCATGCATTGGAGAAGGAAATGACAACCCACTCCAGTGTTCTTGCCTGGAGAATCCCAGGGATAGGGGAGCCTGGTAGGCTGCTGTCTATGGGGTCGCATAGAGTCGGACATGACTGAAGCGACTTAGCAGCAGCAGCAGCAGCAGCAGGATTAGGTTGGTGTCCAGTAACTTCCTCCTTCCCTAGAGGAGCAGGGGAATGTGACCACAGGATGCTAGATACCGGATCTAGAAAGGGTTCAGACCCAAAGAGTCAGACACGATTTGCCCTGAGGCTGCTTCCACGTCCCAGAGAGCACTGAGAAGTGGTTCGTGGTGCTCCTGCCCTCCAGCCCGAGGGAGTTTGGTGCTGGTGGCTCCCCTGCATTTCCAGGAACAGGGTGTGGAGTGCCTTTCTAAGGGGTAGTTGTGTTCCTCCAAACTTCTCTGCTTCCAGCCCTCTTCCAGCCCTGAAGCTTTCTCTCCTACTGTGAGGCTCCACATTCCAGCCAGCTCTGTGCTTAGCCTGCTCTGAGTGCATTTGGTTTTGGCTTTTTGCGGACACTTGCAGGACCAGCCCCTCATCCTCTCCTGCATGTGGGTGGTGGATTTCCAGCTCCTGGGAGAGATAATCCCTCCCTGGGAGCTTGATCTTCCCTCTAACACCTCGCTGTCATTTTGTTCAATTGGACCAGTGGTTACTGCACGTATGCAGGGAGCCAGGCAGCCAGGCTTCAAAGTGCTTTGAGAAGCATATGGACAGGAGCCATAGACATTTCAGAAGGACACGAGTGGCTGTAATACCACACGTTACATCATCAAATTGCTTCCATGTGGTATTAAGCAGAGATGCATAGAAGTTTTCCCTTTCTGCCTTTTCCTTCTGAGACACATTAAGCCCGCTGGAGAATATTGCTCATCAGTTGGAAGATACGCCTAGTCAGAGTCTATGGTCAGGGCCCTGGGGGTGAGCAGGAGCAGCCACAGCAGTGAGATTTCGGCAAGGAGTACATCTCTGGGAGGTGCAGACTTTCCTGGGCTGGCTTCTGCTGAGCCAGGCTGCACACTATCACCAGATGGTCCCCGACAACACAGACTCATCCGGGCTGGCAGGACGGTTGAAGACCACAAAACCACGGGTGTGCACACCACCTCCTAAAATGCCCAGCACTGGTCTGAGGCCTCGCTTGACTCTCCTTTTCAAAATAACCTCAAATAATTCATGTGCAAGGGTATTTGGTACCTCTGACTAACTTCACTGGATTTTCTGTAAATCATTTCATCGTTTGCACTTAAGAAAGAGTGGAATTTTATGTGTTTTTTTTTAAGGAGTTTAAATGAGGTTTCACACCTCTTTCCCTCACATGTGATTTTAAAATACAAAACCAATTCTTGCAAGTAAACTTGTCAGATTATTTTAAAGCACATACCTCTGTATAAGAATTCAGCTCTGGCACTAAGCATTATTACATATTAGTATTTTTATTTATTTATTTATTTGGCTGTGCCAAGTCTTAGTTGTGGCACACAGGATCTTCTGTCTTTGTTGTGGCATGCAGGATTTTTTAGTTGTGTTGTGTGGGAGCAATGAATAGTTCCCCAACCAGGGATGTAAGCTGGGCCCCTTGCATTGAGAGTGCAGAGCCTTAGCCGCTAGACCACCAGGGAAGTCCCTGATTATTACATATTTTTAACACTGGGACAGAAAGGTTAAGAGCAGAGCAGGACAGAGCTCTCTGTATCCCTACTGCTGGTCGGGATTCAGTCATTGGCAACCAGGAGACTGATGTCCAAGAGCAGGCGTATGACTTGGACTGAAAAACAGCCAGCTCCATCTCATTCACCAGCAGTGGGTGCTGGGAGTCTTTTGTGTTCACAGTTCATGCATTTGAACCCAGCTTTTTGATGTGCCATTCAGGGCCCTTCCCTTCCCTTGCTGCCCTTCTCTGACCTGCCCTGTCCAGATTCTTATTATTTCTCAGAGCTCAGGTTCACAGCTAGTCAAGCTGAGTTTATCCTTGAGTTTATTCCTGTGCGCCCCAGGAACGTGTTCCTGCCTCCTGATGGCTTTGGCCCCGCCGTGGTCCCTGCCAAGGAGGCCTCCCACACGCCCCAGCCCAACCGCATCCCCGGTACTCCTTTCTCCTTACTTTGCCTGGCACCGTCCTGTTTTTAAGTCTTCTTGCTTCCCACTGAGGTGGTTCGCTCCTCCATCAGTGCCCACCCTTGTCAGGTCTGTCTTGTAGGCACAGGTGTTGGTGCTCTGCCAGCATCCTGTCTGGCTGTTGAGCAGGAGTGTCCCTTCTCAGTTTTAGTCTGACCTTGTCTCATCCTGTTTCTCATGTGGTTTTTATCTAAGGCATCTTTACTTTTGTGCTCTGCTGTGTAGAACCAGCTGTGTCCGGAACCAGCACAGAACTTTGTTTTCTTCTGCCTGTGCCCCGGCCAAATTATATTATCCAGTTGTTCTGGTAGGGACTCATAAAAGGATTATCTGGGCTTCAGTAATGGTTGCCTTCAAATACCTAAATGGTTGCAGAGCTGGGGCCTGCGAAGGGATTATATGTAGCCATTTTCATGCTAGGCTCTTCTCCCTAAGAGGATTTGCAGGGAGCTCAGCGGACTTCTTCAGGCAGTCCTCAGGAGGGCCTGCGGCCAAGACAGCCCAGGCTGGACCAGACCGAGGGGATTTGGTGCGGAGCCTGTTTGGCTGTCTGTCATGGGGACTTCTGTAAGGGAAATGCAGTGTGGAGTCTGTGCCTCCACACTTGTGTGCTATAAGCCCTAGGCATAATTATTTTTATATGATGAATGCAGTGGTTAAAGGGATGAGTGTTAGAATAAATTCTGACATCCATCTAACCTCGAGTTGGACAGCTGACCCTGTTTCTTCATCTGCAATATGGGGCAAATGATACCTGTGGTTATTGTGAGCATTAGTTGTATTTAGTTACCTATAGTTATTGTGAGCATTCACATGGGATGAGAATGTGTAGAAGTTGTCACAGTGTCTAGACCAAGGATGCTTTCAAATAAATGGTGGCTGTTTTTAACATTAGACTTTAGGGATAGAATTCATAATGCACTTAGGTATACTGTTCTAGTGTTTCTCCAAAGAGGCGTTTTGGAATACTGTTACATAATGAGAAAGTAATTCAGTTTTTGACTTATATTTCATTCATCTGATTGTATCAAGGATAAGATTACTTGATGTCCTTTACTGTTGCTAATTTTCTCTTTTTAATGAAAAGAAGAGGCTCAAAGAACCTTTGGCAGGCAGTGGTATCTAGCCAGGTTTTAAATAATGTCAATTGGCTTTATCATTTTTAATTATAAGATTATCTGAATGGGAAGTGATGCTGGTTTTCCATTTAAAGTAGTGATAAGGGTTCTTTTAAAAATAAATTTTAAATGGGAGTAGATGTTTAAAGGAAAATGTCAAACATTAACAATAGAGCCGTTGTGTACAACTGTGCAAGTTATATATTGCACAAGTGTCCTGCCCCGGGGAGAAGAGCTGTTGGCCAACCAGGCTGGTGTGTAGCCTATGAGCTGCTTACTAAGCCATGTGCTCTGGCACAGGGCTGTACCTACGGGGAAGATGGGGTGCCTTTTTGTAATTCTCACAAAAGCACCATGTGGGCTAGCAGAAAGTGACTGTACATTTGTGTGTAGAGTGCTAAAAATAGTGCAGATAACATGTAAATGGAAATCCTGTAAGACAAGTATGCATTTTCTCCATTGTTCAAACTGAGATGGAGGCTCAGAGAGGTGAAATGACATGGCTAAAACTCTGATTCCTTTTCTGTGCCCATTTTTCATATTCCTGTCTCATACTTCAGTAAAAACCACACTGATATATGGTAAGGAGAGTAGACCAGGCGTATTGGAAGCCCCATTCACAATAGGAGCAAATCTATACAGAATGTATATATAATGTCTAATAAAAGTTATACATGATCTATGATCTTTTAAAAAAATTAAATTTTGGCTGCTCGGTGTCTTCATTGCTGTGCACGGCTCTCTCTAGTTGCAGTGAGTGGGGGTGCTCTTTCATTGTGGTGCGTGGGCTTCTCACTGTGGTGGCTTCTCCTGTTGCAGCGCACAGGCCCTAGAGTGTGCAGGCTTCGGTACTGGTGGCACACAGGCTCAGGAGTTGCTGCTTGTGAGCTCTAGAGCACAGGCTCAGTAGTTGAGGCGCTCGGGCTTAGTTGCCCTGTGGCATATGGAATCCTCCTGGACCAGATATCAAATCCACATCCTCTGCCGGTGGATTCCTAACCATTGGACCACCAGGGATGTCCATGATCTATGATCAAATGGAGAAAATTTAATTAGCAGACATAAAAGAGGATGAAGGTAGAAAGACATACCATGCTCATGGAGAATGATTCATTATTATAAAGATGTTGACTCTCTAGTCTATAAATTTAGTGGTTACAATAAAAATCCCAATAGAAATCTCAAGGAATTGATAGACTGACTCTAGTTCATGTGATATTGTAAAGAATTAGGTATAACCAAACAACTTTGTAGAAGAGGGGGAGAAGTCTTCCTCTATGAGATGTCAAGGCTTATGATGAAGCCATAGTTATGTAAATTAATGTGGTCTGATCCTTTCCTAAAGTAATTGCCACTAGCTACATGTGGATATTAAGTATTTGAAATGAGGCTAGTATGAATGGAACAGAATACACATCAGATTTTGAAGACTCCATAGACGTAAAAAGAATGTAAAATATGTCAATAATTTTAAAGCATTGTTCACATGTTGGAAATATATTGTATCTATATTAAATGGCACCCCACTCCAGTACTCTTGCCTTGAAGATCCCATGGACAGAGGAGCCTTGCAGTCCATGGGGTCGCTGAGGATCAGACACGACTGAGTGACTTCACTTTGACTTTTCACTTTCATGCATTGGAGAAGGACATGGCAACCCACTCCAGTACTCTTGCCTGGAAAGTCCCATGGATGGAGGAGTCTGGTAGGCTGCAGTCCATGGGGTCGCTAAGGGTCAGACACGACTGAGTGACTTCACTTTCACTTTTTACTTTCATGCATTGGAGAAGGACATGGCAACCCACTCCGGTGTTCTTGCCTGGAGAATCCCAAGGACGGAGGAGCCTGGTGGGCTGCCGTCTATGGGGTCGCACAGAGTCGGACATGACTGAAGCGACTTAGCAGCAGCAGCATATCAAATAAAATACATAATTAAAATTAATTTCACTTTTTAAAATATGACTACTAGAAAATTTTAAATAATATATGTAATTATGTATAATGTACATACAGTTACATTTCTCACATAAATCTGTTGGATGGCACTGGTCAAGACCATTGAAACAGAGTAAAGCCCAGCAATAGGGCAAACATGCATGGGAAATTGGAATTTGACAAAGGTAACATTATCAGCTGGTGTGAAAGGGATACAGTATATAAAAGATGATGATGGAATAGTTGGCTTATGCTGTGGACTGAATGTTTGTCTCCCCCTGTTCCACACCCCTCAACCCCCGAGCCAGCTCAAATTCATATGTTGAATCCCTAATCCTAAATGTGATGGTATTTGGAGATGGAGCTTTGAGATCTAATTGGGGTTGCTGCTGCTGCTGCTGCGTCACTTCAGTTGTGTCCGATTCTATGCGACCCCATAGACGGCAGCCCACCAGGCTCCCCCGTCCCTGGGATTCTCCAGGCAAGAACACTGGAGTGGGTTGCCATCTCCTTCTCCAATGCATGAAAGTGAAAAGTCAGAGTGAAGTCACTCAGTTGTGTCTGACTCTTAGCGACCCCATGGACTGCAGCCCACCAGACTCCTCCATCCATGGGACTTTCCAGGCAAGAGTACTGGAGTGGGGTGCCATTGCTATGCTATGCTATGCTATGCTAAGTCACTTAAGTCGTGTCCGACTCTGTGCGACCCCATAGACAGCAGCCCACCAGGCCTCCCCGTCCCTGGGATTCTCCAGGCAAGAACACTGGAGTGGGCTGCCATTTCCTTCTCCATTGTGTGAAAGTGAAAAGTGAAAGTGAAGTCGCTCAGTCGCGACCGACTGGCAGCGACCCCATGGAATGCAGCCCACCAGGCTCCTCCATCCATGGGATTTTCTAGACAAGAGTACTGGAGTGGCTAGGTTAGGCCATAAAGGTGGGGCCCTCATGATGGGATTAGTGGCCTTATAAAAGGCAGAAGTGACAGGAGAACTCTTTATCTACCATGTGAGGATATAGTGAGAAGGTGGCCAACCCATACAATCCAAGACGTGGACCCTCACCAAGAACCAGATCTACTATACTAGCACCTTGATTTTTGACCCGCAGCCTCCAGGACTGTGAGGAATAAAATGTTTGTTCTTTAAGCCCCCTCAGTCTATTGTATTTTGTTATAAGACCCTGAACAAACTAAGATTACCTTCAGAAAAAAATTAGATGCCCAATTTATAGCGTATATAAAAATAAAGATGAATTAAATTCCAAGAAATGAAAAACTTTAAGAGTCTTGGAAATTACAGGGACTATTTTTGTGGCCTTGGAGTTGGAAAGGATGTGGTTTCAGGTAGCCTTTGCTGCATAACCAGCCAGCCCCCAGATTCGTGACTTACAACTGCTACGGTTTATTGTTCCGTACAATTCTGTGGGCTGGCAAGGTGGGTCTTCCGCTAGTCTCACCTGTGCTCACTTGTGTGGTTGCACTCAGCCAGTGGGCTGGCTATGCTCACTGGACCACCTCTCTCTCCCTCCATGGGCTTGCATCCCATGGGCTTCTCTATTGCAAGGTGATCACCTGGTGCCAAATGAATGAAAAGGAAATCTGCAAGGTCTCTTGAGGCTGACACTCAGCATCACAGAACATCAATTCTGTGTGTGTGGTTGGTTAAAGCAAACCACAGGGGTGGCTCAAATTTGAGAGATGGGGAAATAGACTCCACCTTCTCATAGAGGGAATGGTGAAATTGACAAGGGGCCATGCCAAGATGATAAGATTTCCTTAGCTCCCAAGACCACTGACCAGTAAGACAAACATGGACAAATTCAACTACATTAAAATCAAAGCACTTTTATTTCTGAAAACACTCATTTGGAAAAATGAAGAGAGTCACAGATCAGGAGAAGATATTTGCGACATCTTTTAGTGTCCAGATGTTGAGAGAGCTACCAATTGTAGAGAAAAGGGCCAACAACCCATTAGAAAAGTGGCCAGAAAACATGGTAATTTATAGCATGTAAAGAAGTGATAATCAACTTCATTAAAGGAATGAAAATTAGAAACAGCAAAATAGCTATTTTATGCCCTGACTGGCATAAATGAGCTGGTCTGACAACTCCAAGAAGCACTGGCTAGGATGTGATGGGAGGAAGGGGAGTGCTCATGGACTTTGCAGGGAGGTCGTAAGCGGTCCAGTGTCATCAGCTTCTGTTGAAAGGTGTAGGTGTATGCTGCAGTGCCTCTCCTAGTGACATTCCTGGATATGTACTCCAGGAACACATCAGAGTGTAAGAGTGTTTGTGTCAGCATTATTTGTAATGCTGAGAACGTGGAACCAACTTAAGTGTAGGATATTAGACAAATTGTGTCATGTCCACTTCATACAGTACAGCAGGAATTAGTAAATTAATAGAAGCTGTGTGGATCAGCACTGATAGAACTTGAAAACATAATGTTGATGGAAAAGATGGAAAAGTATATGTTCCAGACTACTTACAGTGTGATACCATTTATGTAGATTTTGAAGCCCATAAAGTAAGATTTTGTATTATTTATGAATACATGAGTTTTAAAGGAGTAGAAATGTCAGCAAGAAGGATATAGAAACAGCTTTAAGATAGTGGTTGTCTCTGAAAAAGGAGTAGAGGATGGGAGGGTGGGGGCAGGTAGGGGAACCAGTCTTCTCTGATATACTTTATTTCTGAAAAGAAAATCTGAGGCAAATATGGCAACGTGGTAAGATTTGGTAATCCTGGGTGGTGGCAGTGGTTTAGTTGCTAAGTCATGTCTGACCCTTGTGACCCCATGGGCTGTAGCCCACCAGGCTCCTCTGTCCATGGGATTCTCCAGGTAAGAATGCTGGAGTGGGTTGCCGTTTCCTCCTCCAGGGGATCTTCCCAATCCAGGAATCAAACCCTGGTCTCCTGCATTGCAGGTGGATTCTTTACTGACTGATCTATCTTGGGCGGTAGGTTAGCATTATTACTCTACTTTTCTGTTATGCTTAAAATATTTCATTAAAAACATGCATATCTTTAAAATATCATAATTTGAGTCATGTAGGATGTTCTAAAAATAGCCGTTGTTACTTTTGCAATGACCTGAAGCATAACAAGATTTTCTAAACGTGATTTATACGTTTAACCAGTAAGAAAAGTCATCTTGGAACTAGTGGGTTTTCTTTGATTTTTCCTGACAGTGTGTTGGGTCTGTAGAGTAATGCATGTCAGGGATGCTTTTTGGACATTGCTAGATCAGATGTGACACACCAGTCTGAAGGTGATCGTTTACTGCTGTTTCCTCTCTCATCCCAGGAGACTCACTCTGCCCCACCTGAAGTCCATATGGCTCTGTATGATGAGGACCTCCTGAAAAATCCCTTCTACCTAGCTCTTCAGAAGTGGCGTCCTGACTTGTGCAACAAGGTGGCCCAAGCTCATGGCATTGTAAGTGCATCGATCCCGAGGGTGGTCCTTCTCTGCTGGGCGTGGGAGGCCTACCTACAAATACGGTACTATACTAAGTCACTTCAGTCGTGTCCAACTCTGTGTGACCCCATAGACAACAGCCCACCAGGCTTACCTGTCCCTGGGATTCTCCAGGCAAGAACACTGGAGTGGGTTGCCATTTCCTTCTCCAGTGCATGAAAGTGAAAAGAGAAAGTGAAGTCGCTCAGTCGTGTCTGACTCTTAGTGACCCCATGGACTGCAGCCTACCAGGCTCCTCTGTCCATGGGATTTTCCAGGCAAGAGTACTGAAGTGGGGTGCCATGGCCTTCTCCGACAAATACGGTAGACTTCAGTTAAATTTAGCAGGAGTCAGGTATAGAACTGCTTAGTGCAGCAAGCCCCAGACCATGCTCGGCATGTGGACGAGCAGAGAGGAACCGCCCTGAGCAGCTTCCTCCAGGCAGCCCCCTGAGACTGATCCGGCCCGGGTGTAATCTTTTCTCTGAACTCTCAGCCCCCATTATCACTGGTCTCATGGTAGTCACCTCTGTTTCTCCTGTTTCCATGTTGACCAGGAGGGCTTCTCCAGGGCAGAAATCATATCCTTCCTTGTCTGTGAGACGGGTGCTCACTCCCGCAGAGTAAGGGAACGTATGAATGTACGGGTATGTCACCTTCAAAGGCATTTCCTGAAGAGGAGAATCCGAGGGAACTTTCGTAGGAGAGACCACAACCTCAGAAGCCTACAGGGGCAGCCAGGTAACAGGAGCCAGAGAAGAGAGAAACCGTGGTCTTTTAGCAGGGCATCTGGTGCCTGGAGGGAGGAAGGGCCCACACTGCAGGCCTTTCTTCATTCCGAGGTTGGTGAACTTGGCTGACATCTTAATACGCACCATGGGATACAGAGAGTTAGCCGGGCGCCTTTGTGCCGCCTGCCTATGGCAGGGCCTCTTCTTCTTCTTTTTTTTAAAAAATAATTTTTATTTATTTATTTTTGGCTGCTCTGGGTCTTTGTTGCTGCGAGGGCTTTTCTCTAGTTGCAGCGAGCGGCGGCTACTCTGAGTTGCGGTGTTGGGCTTTGCATTGCAGTGGCTTCTCCTGTTGCACGGCGCGGGCGCTAGGGCATGTGGCCTTCAGTACCTGCTGCGTGTGGGCCTCTTCCCTTCCTGCATGTCCTCTTTTCTTCTCATACTTTTGTTCCTGCTTCTCTTACCCAGTGATGGGGTCTTAGGTGAGTCAGGTGGCCGAGGGTTTGAACCCAAGGAGAAATGAGTCAGCTCAGGTTTCTCTGCAACCTTAGAACTGACTTTCCCATGCTTAGCCCACCCCTCTGCTATCAGAAGCCTGTTGTTTTTTTTTTCACCCAAGTCCCTTCTGCTTTTTATGATTGGTTTTGTGATTAATATCTCTTTCCCAGAATTTTTTTTTACTTTGGATTTTAGAAGTCATAAACTTCATTATTTAAAAAAAAAAAAATTAAGAGAATACAGTTATGTCCAAAGAAGAAAATAAAATTCTCATAAAGCTGGCAGGTGAACAACAGGTGTTCACTGTCGTCCATTCATTTCATAGCAGCTCTTAAATGCTACTATGTGTAAGACATTAGGTTTGATGTGGGAGATTCAGCCAAAAATATGAGTAGGCATCACGATTTTTACCCTCATGGATCTCTACCCAAAATACTAGTGGGAGAGATGGTCGCACTCTGGGTTAATATTTAACTAATTATGGTTACCGTCCATGGGATTTTCCAGGCAAGAATACTGGAGTGGGTTGCCATTTCCTTCTCCAGGGAATTATGGTTAAGTGTCACAGAGAAAAGGCCCAGACATCATGTTAACTGAGAGGGCCTGACCCAACTGGGGAAATACTTCCTTCTCATCTGTGTTCTATGGTATTTTGAAAAGAAATACTGTCTAGATAAGAGTGTATTATCTCAGGTAACTTTCTCTTTGTAAAAGCGCCGTACTGCGGACTGCTGTTAACCTCTCAGGAAGCCTGAGACAGGGGGACCTGTCTCGCTCGTCACTGTGTTGCCAGCACTTAGCACGCTCCCTGTCACCCAGGAGGTGCTTTTGCAGCTGCCAGCTCAAAATCCCACTCAAGCTCACTTTAGCAAAAGGGGAATTTGGAATAAGAACTTTAGCACCTCGGTCACCTTCCTCTCTAGTACATCGAGGAACAGGACATGCTTCTTCTTCTCTTTTAAATTTTATTTTTTAACCTGCGAGGTGTGCATGTGAGATCTTAGTTCCCTGGCCAGGGATCAAATTCGTGTCCCCTGCATTGGGAATGTGGAGTCTCACCCACTGGCCCACCAGGAACGTCCCGGGAGATACTTCTTAAGTTGCCATCCCGAGATCCCAAGGGTGCCCTAGGCCTCTTACTCTGGCTCCTGCTGAGATCCACAAGGGGCTGCGTGGGGCCCACATTCAGTAGACTTGAGAATCAGCAAGGCCAGCTCCTCAGGAAAGGGCAACTGTGAGAAGGAGCTGGCTGCTGCTGCCCTGTTCAGCCAGGCCAGGTGTTGATAACCAGCTCCTGCCACCCGTTGGCCATGTGATGGAGCCCCGGCTCATCTAACCTGTCTTATTGCTCTTTCTGGGTCTATTGGTTGAGTGTAAAAAGTAGAATATCCCAATGACCTCTAGAAGAGAGAGCACTCATCCTTTCTGCCATCTCTGAGGGACCCACATGGCCTCAGCAGGTGAATGCTGTATTTCCTTCCATGGGGCTTGGCCACTGGGCTGAGTTTGTGCTAAGTCACTTTAGTCATGTCCAACTCTTTGCTGCCCTGTGGACTGTAGCCCGCCAGGCTCCTCTGTTCGTGGGATTCTCCAGGCAAGAACACTGGAGTGGGTTGCTATACCCTCCTCCAGGGCATCTTCCTGACCCAGGAATCGAACCCACGCCCCTTAAGTCTCCTGCATTGGCAGGTGAGTTCTTTACCACTCACATCCGACCTGGTAAGCCTGGACTGAGTTTGGTGGCCCCTGAATCTGCCCTGGGGATTAGAATCCTTTACTAGGCTCTAAAAATGTGAAGTCACCACTTTTTATTTCCTTTTTTATTTGGCTGCATTGGGTCTTCTGCACAACATATGGGGTCTGAGTTCCCTGAGCGGTGATCAAACCCATGTCCCCTGCATTGCAAGGTGGGCTCTTAGCCACTGGCCCTCAGGAAAGTCCTGAAGTCACCACTTTTGAACATGTGTCTCCTCAGAGTTAAATGCCCTTCACCTCAACCTCTGCAAATGGAGCCGGCAGGCCCCCTCACACGACAGCTGAGGGTGCAGGCTGGCTGTTCCCCTCACCTGTCCCAGCCCCTCCTCGAGTTTGACTTCCTTCCCGAACCTTTCTTTGATGGGGCTGCCCCGTGTCCTGGAAGACACCCCCTGCCACCATTTGCTCTTTGACTAGACAGTCAAACAGACTAACATCTCCTAAAGTTCCTTCCCATTCTGATTCCAGAGACCTGTGACGCCCACACACTCTCTCACAGTCACCTTGTTCTTGTGACCATCCGGTTATTATGCAATGAGTTTTCTTCAGAGCAGCTGTGTAGGCCTCCCGCACCACGGGGCTGTTGTTCTTGGGGCATTGGGCAAAAGTTCTCCAGATTTCCCTGGTGGACCAGAGGGTAGGGGGTGGGTCTATTTGCCTGTAGGGAAAACAACAATGGCAAAAAGAGATGACATTTGGTCCTTTAATCATGACCCTGTAATTACGGGTCTAATTATGGGGTATGCAGGCTTCTGAGGGCTCACCTGGGAACCTAGCATCATGACTTCTGAGTTCCAGGGAACTGACTCAAGAACATGCTTATACAGCCCAGCTAAGGGCACTGAAGTTCATATTCCAGTTCTCGGAATTTGCTTAGTAGAGCTTCATCTGACAAACACCGAGTATCTCCTATACTCCAGACGCCACGCTGGGTTTGCAGGGTTACACAGAGGAATGGGGGACATGACATGCCTTCGGGGATTTCCGCAAACAGGTCATTTCTAGGCCAGAGGGTTGAGTATTAGGACAGAAGTCGTCATGTGCTCCTGTGGAGTAGCCGACCCAGTCAGGGGGAAGTCAGGAGGGTACGCTGGAGTGAAAGTGAAAGGGAAGTCGCTCAGTCATGTCCAACTCTTTGCGACCCCACGGACTGTAGCCTACCAGGCCCCTCCGTCCATGGGATTTTCCAGGCAAGAGTACTGGAGTGGGTTGCCATTGCCTTCTCCAAGGGATCTTCCCAACCCAGGCATCGAACCCTGGTCTCCTGCATTGTAGACAGACGCTTTACTGTCTGAGCCACCAGGAAAGTCCTTCCCTGGAGTAGATATGACTAATGCTAATTCTTGTTTTTATGCTTTCTTTTCTTTTCTTTAATGACTATTATTTTTTAAAAATTCTTTACAAGGGGGTTATAATAAAAAGTTTTATTGTTAAGCGCTGAACTGAGTCCCTAACTCATGGTCTTCTCAGCAACTCTGAACTTTGTGTCTTGCACACCGGCTGCTACAGCTCCACAACCTCCGTTCCAGAAACAGTCTGAACCTCCCTCCTGTGAGGGCCCTTGGCACGTGAGCCCTGGCACGCTGATCCTCCTCACACCTGTCTCAGCAGGAACCTGGTGGGTGGATGGAGCCACAGAGAGCCAGCCACGGGCTTCTGCTTGCATTGAAATGCACCAGGCAGCCTTGCCTGCCTGGAAACTTTGGGAGAGTCCTTGAAATTGGAGGCTTCCCTGTTCACTCAGCAAGCACTGATTGGTATCTACTGTCTGGTGAGCCGTGGGCTTGGTAAGGGGGATTCAGCGCCTCGGGAGCTGGCCGTGCTTATTTAAGGAGGCAGAGAAGGGGTGTGTACACAGTGAGGATGCACACAGGATGCAGTTACAGTGGTGGTGGGGTGAGCGGTATGTATCTCTGAAGCACCTCAGAAGCTCCTGGCCCCTCGGAGGCCCCGCCTCTGTGGGACTGTGCGACGCCTGCATCCACTGAGCTGGAGTGGGGCAATCCCTTGACCAGCCTTTGGCCACCTAAATCCCTTAGGCCTGGGTCATGCTGTCCTCTTGCCTGGGGCCAACCCTCTCATCTCCAAGATCTTCTTTTTGTGTTCCAGGTTGCAGTGAGGCCATCTAGGAGCCTTGAGGCTGTTTCTTGATTCTCATACCTGAGGGCCTCTTGTTTTTTTAAGCTGCACTTTTATTAACCTTTTAAAATTATTATGATTGTCTCCCGTTTTGCTCTCTTTCCTCGTCTGGTACCACCAAGCCCATCTCAGGACCTTTGCACATGCTTTCTTCTGACAGAAGCGTTCGTCCCTGGACGTCCCTGGTGGTGCAGTGGTGAAGACTCTGAGCTTCCACTGCAGGGGGCATGGGTTTGATCCCTGGTCTGGGAACTAGGATCCTGCATGCTCTGTAGTGTGCCCCCTCCAGAAGAAGTTTTTCCCTTAGATCTTTACTTCTCTCCATCCATTCCTTGCTCAAATGAGGCTTTCTCAGAGAGCCCTCCCCCTTAACAACTTGACCTGAGTTAGGTAACCTTTGCCCCACTCCAGGCATTCTCTGGCTTGATGCCCTGCTTTATTATCTGCATAAAACTTACTGATATATGGAATCTGTTACATTGTTAAAAAAATCTGTAGCCCCCACTTAGAATGTAATGTCATGAGGACAATTCACCATATCTCCAATAGTGCCCAGTGTCATGAATATTGAATGGAGAAAAAAACAGGAAAACCAAACTCAAATTT
The DNA here is from genome assembly GCA_935064755.1 of Tragelaphus eurycerus. Classification (NCBI taxonomy): domain Eukaryota; kingdom Metazoa; phylum Chordata; class Mammalia; order Artiodactyla; family Bovidae; genus Tragelaphus; species Tragelaphus eurycerus. The sequence continues at coordinate 14,587,157 of CAKXYN010000020.1, forward strand.
TAATACTTACTTGAATAAAGTTGGCTACCTGAATTTTTTTTTTTTTAAAGTTATTGTGTTTAATCTCAAACATGAACAAGTGAAAAGAATCATACCACGCGCCCCTGCCCTCGTCTCTCAGCTTCCACAGTGCCGGGCTCAGACGCCAGCACTTCCCACTTCAAACCCCGCTGCCCTCTCCTCTTGGCCAGGGGATCATTTGGAAATAAATTCCAGAAAATTATATAAGGTAGTCATACTGGCAACCCACTCCAGTACTCTTGCCTGGCAAATCCCATGAACGGAGGAGCCTGGTGGGCTGCAGTCCATGGGGTCACGAAGAGTCGGACACTACTGAGCGACTTCCCTTTCACTTTTCTCTTTCATGCATTGGAGAAGGAAATGGCAACCCACTCCAGTGTTCTTGCCTGGAGAATCCCAGGGACGGGGGAGCCTGGTCTCTGGGGTCGCACGGAGTCGGACACAACTGGAGCGACTTAGCAGCAGCCGCAGTCATCTGATTTCATCTGTAAATCTTTAGGAATGTAGTTTTCAATGATAAGGACTTTAAAAAAATCCACAACCTCACGCCATTATCACAGCTCAAAACTTCCCCAGCGACTCTTCAGTGTTGTTTTTGTTGTCACTGTGCAAATCTCCCACATCATCTCTTCAGTTTTTGTTTGTTTTCCAGTTGGTTTGTTTAAATCAGAATCCAGAGGAGATCCACACATTATTCTGGATTTGATAGGCCTTTGTTTTTTTCAGTTGAAGTTCAGTTTAGTTCAGTTGCTCAGTCGTGTCCGACTCTTTGCGACCCCATGAATCGCAGCACGCCAGGCCTCCCTGTCCATCACCAACTCCCAGAGTTCACCCAGACTCATGTCCATCGAGTCGGTGATACCATCCAGCCATCTCATCCTCTGTCGTCCCCTTCTCCTCCTGCCCCCATTCCCTCCCAGCATCAGAGTCTTTTCCAATGAGTCAGTTCTTCCTTATAGTTGATTTACAATATTGTGTTAGTTTTGGGGGTACAGCAGTGATGCAGTGATTCAGTTCTTTTTCGGATTCTTTCTCATTACAGGTTATTACAAGGTATTGAAGATAGTTCCTTGGGCTGTACAGTAAATCTTTGTTGCTGGGTATGCCTTTTAAGTCATTCTTTTTTCTCCTAATGTTATTGAGCTAAACTTTTAGAATAATTAAACCGTACCTGCTTAGTGGGTAAAATTCATCCTTATTGACACATCTACAGGCTTGTGAAGCCATCACCACAGTCATATGTCTTATTATTGTGTTTTTAATTAAAAAAAATTCAATTCAATTAATAATTATTATTTTTCAGCTGCACGTTTTTGTTGCAGTGCACACGCCTTCCCTAGGTGCAGTTCACAAGCTTCCTTTGTTGTGGAGCAGGGGCTCTAGAGCACACAGGCTCATTAGCTGTGGCACGAGGGCTGAGCTGCCCCATCACATGTAGGATCTTAGTTCCCTGACCAGGGATTGAACCCACGTCCCCTGCATCAGTAAGGGAGATTCTTAACCATTAGACCACCAGAGAAGTCCCTTAAGTTTCTTTTTAGCTATATCCCTTTCTTTTTTCATTTTCCTTCTTTTCTTGAAATTCAGGTATCCAGGTCATTTATCCTCTAGGCTTTCCTACCTTCTGGCTTTTGCCAGTTGCAGTCCTGTGTTGGTGTTCACCAAAGTCCTCTGGTCTCTGTATTTCCTGAACTTTGTAGCTAGGTCCAGCTCTGGGTCTGATTCAGTCTTGATTTTTTGTGGAGGGGCAAGGCGACTTCATACACAGTGGTGATCTTTCATGAACGAGGGCCTCCCTTTCCTGCTCGGAGGACTTGGTGTGCCCCTGTCCCTCATGAGGAGAGAGGCCGTGCTGCTTTTTCTGACCTACCTAGGGAAGCTCCTGATGACAGCTGCTCTCAAAGGCCCCAGCGTTTCATGGTGTCTTTGCAGAGGGAACTCCAGCAGGGACTGGGCTGTGTTCCCAGCACTAGCCTCCAGGAGGCCTCAGGACAGGGCAGTGATGGGTGTGGGTGGCAGGAATTTAAGGCACGGCTCTACCACTCTCTCTGTACCCTAGGACAAGTTGCTGAACTCCCTTGAGCCTTAGTTTCCTTGTCTGTACAATGAGGACAGTGCGGGAGCCCCTTGCCTTGTTCCAGCTGCTTCAGGAGTTGGGGCCCTGGTCAGGGGCCCACCTGGTCGACCACCTTGGTCATCTTCTTCCAGGTGCACTTGAGAGCCTCTTCCTAAATGTGAGTCCCCAGGCCACACACAGATCCATGTGCATGCCAGGGCACCTTCCTTTGCTGTGCTGAGCAGAGAGGCTGGTATCAGGTCAACGTGGTGGCCACGGTGGGACCAAAATTCACGTTTCAGGTTGAACCTGCTCCAAAGACAAGAGTCTTGCACCTGAAATATCCCTGATGGAGGTGGCAGCTGGAGCTAGGAAACTGTATTTCTGTGGCTGGTACAACCAACTGTGATCACAATTGGGCTTTAAAAAAATCATAGAAAAAAGATGCGAAGGAAACTGTCTTCAATGTGCCATGTTTATCATGCAGGTGGTGGGATTACGTGTCGTCTGTTAGTTTCACTTTTCTGTACCCTTCAAACCTTTCTTCACTTGGAATCGTTTCTGAGCCTGCTGAGGACAAAGCAGCCACCTAGGGTAGCTGTGGGGTGGGGCCCAGCGGGGGTGGGACCGAGGCCCCCCCACCTCCATCGCCCTCAGCCCCGAGATCCTGGATGGATGAGACGTGTCCCACTCGCTCGCCAGGGTAGGGCCTTGGCTTCCATCGACAAGAGATGAGCTACTGCTGCTTTGCCCAGTAACCCCAGGGGTTGTCTGCCTGCAGGTCTCCACTGCAATTCCAGCTGGAGCATCTTTGGATACATCCTGTTCCACTGAAGTTGCAAACAACACATCTGTTTAGCATTCACCGTAATTTTTTTTTTTTCCAGGTGTTAGTACCCTGCAAAGGAAGCCTGTCAACTAGAATTCAGTCGACTTGTCAGTTTGAGTCCTATATTTTGATTCCAGTGGAAGAACACTTTCAGACCTTAGATGGAAAGGTATTCTTTCATTTCCTATGGGTCACCTAGGACCACTCACTCAGCGTCTGCGAGTTGGGGAGGGGAGGGAATCCTGCTGCTCACCCTTTCTTGTCCGTGTTACCTGGTGGCTTTGACACCACGACAGCCCTGCTGCCTTTGAGTGAAGAGAAACTGGCCGTGGAGAGCAGGGTCCTGGCTGTGGCCTGGAGGTGGAGGTGGTGCTGGTCACATCTCCCTTAGCCCATGGGGCTTTCTGACAGGGAACTGGGGAGTCGCTGGGACACCTCCTTGTCAAAGCAAGCTGTCTATCCCTGTGCCCTTGGGATCAGAGATGAATTTCTAATTTTTTAAGAAATCTGTAGGACAAGATGGTCAGATGGCATCACTGACTCAATGGACATGAGTTGGAGCAAACTCCAGGAGACAGTGAAGGACAGGGAAGCCTGGCGTGCTGCAGTTCATGGAGTCGCAGAGTCAGACACTACTTAGTGACTGAACAACAATGACATAGGAAGTTTTAACCTATAGAAAGTTCCAGTAATGTACAGAGAACATTCACATAGCTTTCTCTCAAGACTGGTCAGCTGTTTGCATTTTGGCCACATCTGTTTCATCTCCCCACCCCCATCTATCTGTCTTTCTATCTGTTAACACAGACACATATTGTTACTTTTTTTCTGAACCTTTTTCAGAAAGAATGAGAATAAGTTGCAGACACCCTGTCCCTTGGCTTCAAAACAATGTGTATCTCTTATATAATGCAGCACAGTGATCGTAATCAGAGAATTTCAGATTGGCAGAATATTCTTCTCCAACATACTGTCCTTAAATAAACTGTGCTAACTGTAATACCCTTTTAGAGCAAAAAAGATCTTTTTTTAAGATCCAGGATCATGCAACATATTCAGTTTTTGTCTTTTTAGTGTCTTTCTTTTGGAACAGTTCTCGGCCTGTGTCTTTGATGACGTTGACATTTTTGTCTTCCTTGGTAAACTCTCCCTGAGTGTGGGTGTCTTTGATGTTTGCCTTGGTTAGATCACAGTTAAGCGTTTTCAGTTAGAATGCCTACTGGAGGGTGATTTATCTCAGTACTTTGCCTCCGGAGGTATGTGACGTCTCTCTGTCTCATGGTTGATGTTAACTTTGGGGTAGGCATTTTCTTGTTGTTTTTTTTTTTTTTTTTAAAGTGGAAGCAGATAGTTTCTGAGAGGAGTAAGTTCCGTCCCTGGTCAGGAATGGCTGTGGTCCCCAGCCTACCCACAGTCAGCAGTGGGGGCCCACACTGGTTTAGCCGGGGCTTATGGGTGCTTGGGGTGGGACAGGAGCTGGGCACAGTGCGCCAGCCCGGGAGAGGGGAGGCTGCAGTCCTGTGGCCCCTGAGCAGGCTGCTGTTTTCCTGCAGGGTTCTGCTCCCCACAGCTGTGCATCAGTTTTCTTGTTCACTTCCCAGTACCCAAATCTACCGGGAGAACAGAAGCACCAGGCTCACCGTGGCTGCTCTTCCCCGGGCACCCCAGCCACGGCCAGAGTAGTGAGCCAAGGAGGGGTGCAGCGAGCATCCTCCGACCCCTCTGGGTCATCTGGGTCATTCTGATCTCTTATTCAGAGAGGAGAACCTTCTTTTTCTTTTTCCAGAGAATACAGGCTTTCTTCTTCTCTAAGGGACAGCTTAATGCTTTTCTGTTGTGACATATGAAATTGGTCAGGGTGTTATGTAGCCACCATAGCAGGGTGAACAAGGAGGAAAGAAGATCGAAGTATCGGTGCCCTCCTGAAAACCACACTGGGGGAGAGGCGGGTGGGCGGGTGGCGGGAAGCGCCTGCTGGTGGCCAGGCTGAGAGGGGTCGGTGGTCACAGCGGCTGCTGGTGCAGTGACCTGTCTCTTGTTCTAGGATGTCTTTATCCAAGGAAACAGGATTAAACTAGGAGCTGGTTTCGCCTGTCTTCTCTCAGTGCCCATTCTTTTTGAAGAAACTTTCTACAATGAGAAAGAAGAAAGTTTCAGCATACTGTGCATAGCCCATCCTTTGGAAAAGAGAGAGAGTTCAGGTATTCTGGGAGAAAACCTCTATCTCCTGACTGGGAGAAACCTGCTTGTGGGACTTCCTCCTGACACAGCGGTTATGAACATCTCATAAAATATTCAGGAGCCCACTAGAAACCTGCGTAACTGCTTACAAGAATTCCCCCTGGAACTTAGATTGGAAAGTCATCTTGAGCCAGCGTGACGTGGCTGAGGCCACATCATGTGGGGCTACACATGACCTCAGTGGGAATGTCACGCCCTGGAGCTGTGCAAAGCGGCAGCCCTGGCTTTGTCTCCAGGCCTCAGCTTCAGGACTGTCTTTTATGGCATTGTTAGTCACGGAGCCCCACTGCCGTGCTTCTCTGAGATCTCATTATTTTCAACATGATAATTCTTCGGTGCTCCAGGAAAATGGAGATAATGATGTACCAAATCCTGCCCGAGGTCTTATTGTCAGGAATCAGGGCTTCGTCACCAGAGCCTCCCAGGCCACGCCTGTGATCCCAGAGAGTTCAGGTTTTTGTCCCAGGAAAGGGCTTCAAGAGGGCCAGGCTCCCTGGACCCCCACCTGGGCCACTGTTGGGTGATATCTTGAAATAAGCGTATCCCTCTCCTCCTGTGGTAGATGGTGACCCAGATGCTGGCGGAGCAGGGCAAAGGGTTGTGGGAGTTCTTTTCTTCAGGAAACAACGATGGCTTCAGCCAGCCTGACCCGCTTGTCTCTTTTTTTCAGAAGAGCCTTCGACATCCTCAGATTCTTTTTCCCTGAAAACCATCGAAGATGTGAGAGAATTTTTGGGAAGACACGCGGAGAGATTTGACAGGAACATTGCCTCTTTCCAGCGAACGTTCAGAGAATGTGAACGAAAGAGCCTCCGTCATCACATAGTCAGTAGCTGGGTCCTGCTTTGCCATAGGCATGCCCTGGCTCAGAGCGCCAGGATCACACTGCCACTTTGCTGCCACCTCTGTTGGCAATGTTTACAAATCTGAAGCGAACATTTAAACGTCCAACAAAATGTTGGATTCTGTTTAAATGTTTCTTGTTACCTAAAAATGTAATAAGCACAGTAGAAAAACCTGAAAAATCACAGAGAAGTATGATGATGAATATTGTTATCATCTGTGTTAACCCTAAGGGGAATTTTTTTGCCTACTCTTAATGCATAGACCCCCAAAAAAAATTGGAAAAAAAAATCATATACTTAATTACAAAAAAAATCACATACTTAGTTTGATAAGCTTGCATTAGGACTTAGAGCTTTTTGCCCAGGAAATCCACTTTGTGAGATATTCTCTTGGCTCCATCCTGGGTTCAGTGTCGTGGCCTCAGATTCTGAGGATGGCCTCTCTCTGCTCTGTATTCTGCAGGACTCCGTGAACGCTCTCTATACCAAATGCCTCCAGCAGCTGCTGAGGGACTCCCACCTGGTAAGCACCATGGCCTGCAAAAGAGAGACTTGCCAGAAAGAGAAAGACAAATACCATACGATGTCAGCTATCCGTGGGATCTGGAGTATGATGTGAACGAGTTTATCTATGAAAGAGAAACAGACTCACAGACACAGAGAACAGATGTGTGGTTGCCAGGGAGGAGAGGGTGGGAAAGGGTGGGGGGAGGGGGAGGCGGGGGAGGGGATGGAGGGGGAGGGGATGGAGGGGGAGGTTGGGAGAGGGATGGTGGGGGAGGTTGGGAGAGGGATGGTGGGGGAGGATGGGGAGGAGATGGAGGGGGAGGTTGGGAGAGGGATGGTGGGGGAGGAGATGGAGGGGGAGGTTGGGGAGGAGATGGAGGGGGAGGTTGGGAGAGGGATGGAGGGGGAGGTTGGGAGAGGGATGGAGGGGGAGATTGGGAGAGGGATGGAGGGGGAGGTTGGGAGAGTGATGGAGGGGGAGGTTGGGAGAGGGATGGAGGGGGAGGTTGGGAGAGGGATGGAGGGGGAGGTTGGGAGAGGGATGGAGGGGGAGGTTGGGAGAGGGATGGAGGGGGAGGTTGGGAGAGGGATGGAGGGGGAGGGTGGGGAGGAATGGAGGGGGAGGGTGGGGTTAGCGGTTGTAAACTATGACATATAGAAAGGATAAACAACAAAGTCCTACTGTATAGCACAGAGAACTACATTCCGTATTCTATGCCGGACTTCCCTAGTGGGTCCAGCAGCTAAGACTCCATGCTCCCAATACAGGGGGCCTGGGTTTGATCCCTGATCAGGGAACTAGATCCCACATGCTACAACTAAGAGTTTGCATGCCACAGTTTAAGATCCCAAGTGCCTCAACTAAGACCCTGCACAGCCAAATAAATAAATACATATTAAAAAAAAAAAATCCTTTGATGAACCATAACGAAAAAGAATATCATGGGAAAGAATGGCTATATAATGAAAAGAACATAGAAAAGAAAAAGAATATATAAAAAAATCTTTCCATAATGGAAAAGAATATAGAAAAAAGAATGTGTGTGTGTATATATATATATATATGTATACGTATAACTGAATCACTTTGCTGTCCAGCAGAAATTAATACTGTAAATCAACTATACTTCAATTAAGAAAACAAAACCAAAAACAAAACAGAGACTTGTGGTTTGGCCCAGGCCAGTCCACGCTCTGTAACTGTCCTCTCCTTGTCCTCCAGAAAGTGCTCGCCAAGCAGGAGGCCCAGATGAACCTGATGAAGCAGGCAGTAGAGGTAAGGGGCCTGGGAAGTGAGGGGCGAGGAGGTCCAGGGCCGGGGCCTCCTTTGCTGCCCACTTTCCCACACACACACTCTTGAACCTGTTGACCTCGCAGATGTACGTCCAGCATGACATTTACGACCTGATATTCAAGTATGTGGGGACCATGGAGGCAGCAGAGGTAGGTTCTCCGTCATCACCATGCAGAACGGAAGCCCCGTTCTAAGCCTTTTCAGATGTTTGAAGCTTCATTAAAATCTCTCATTAGGATGCTGCCTTTAACAAAATCACGAGGAGCCTTCAAGATCTTCAGCAGAAGGATATCGGTGTGAAGCCTGAGTTCAGGTAAGGGTTTACACTGCAGCGTCAGTGTCCTCGGGGGCTGGGCCGCTGTGTCCCTGAGAAGCGGGACCCTCAGTAGCAGCATCATCTCTAGTTGATGTGGTTCAGACTGGAGCAGGGCAGTTATTTGTGACCAAAGATAAGGGCTTAAAGTTGGTAGATGAGTGTTTCAGAGCTGGCACATTCCTCCACCCAACTGCCAGCGTGCCAGTGGGTGGGAGCCAGAGGAGGCAGGGTCGTGCACAGCTGGTCTCTGGGTGGGCATGCAGCTCACCCAGGTGGGCCTTGCACACTGACATCTCTCGTCATCTGCTGGTCTGAGGGCCCCCTGCCTTAGGGACACCTCCTTTTGGTTTTCTTTCTTTCTTTCTTTTGGCTGCAGCTTGAGGCTTGCAGAATCCCAGTTCCCCGATTAGGGATTGTACCCTCACCCCACCCTGCAGTGGAAGCGTGGAGTCCCATGCCCTGGACTGCCAGAAAATTCTCTGGAGCCCCTCCTTTTGAGTTGTTTCATCAGGATACAAAAATGTCTAATCTCTCTAATTTTTTTCCCCTTTTGGCCTATTTCACTCTGAAGCTAAGGATTGTTGATTTCTTCCCCTCCCCTGCCTAATTTTTTGGTGCAGCTATATCACCTGGCAGCCTGCTCGAGGCCTTGAAAGCTGCTGGGTTTTGCTGCTGTCTCAGATTACTTCTGAGTGTCTATTTCTGTTTGCCGTTACTTATGGTTTGCTGTAAGAAATCTAAGTCTGAGATTTGTGATTACCAAGAAGGAGGGCCTTCACACCATGGTCTTAACATGGTCACTTGCCAAATCACTTTGCAGCTTCAACATACCACGAGCGAAGAGGGAGCTGGCTCAGCTGAACAGGTGCACGTCCCCGCAGCAGAAGCTGGCTTGTTTGCGGAAGGTGGTGCAGCTGATCACCCAGTCTCCCAGCCAGAGAGGTGTGTGCTCAGGGAAGGGGCTGGCAGGGTGGTAGCTGCAAAAGTCCAGATGCAAACATCTGTTGAGGAGCAGTGCCATCTTAAAGGGCCACAGAGATGGGCTGGTGTGTAGTAGAGTATTCCCGTATGAGCACCCCAGAGCCTGTTCTGCAGAGTGGGTGCCTAGTAATGGGGGTAGGGGGTAGGGGGTTAGGTTAGGCATCTTTAGGTAAGGAAATGCTGATAGAGAAACAGTGGTCTCAAAAACAAGCTAAGCTGGTGATGGGTACAGGGGAGTTCAACTGTTAGGTTGTTCTAATTTTGTATATATTTAAAATTTTCCATTATTAAAAGTAAAAACAAAATAAGCTAAGAAAAAATTAATGAGAAGGCAGATCTTTGTGGGCCAGTAGGGATGCTCTTCAAAGTGTGTTAAATAAAATGAACAGGAGTGTGTACAGTATACTTCCAGGACACTGCACAAAGGGGGTGACTCTATACCCATATATATATATATATATACATACATACAGTGGGGTGATCATAGCCTCTCTTGGAATAATACATGGGAACCAACAGAAGTGGCTTCTGGGGAAGAAGTCTTGGTGGCACAGATGGGAGAGCCATGCATGGTCTGCTCTTTTGCACCATTTGGAATTTTTAAATGTGTGACTGGATTACTTAAACAAAATTTCACTGAGGAATTGCCCATCAGCCCTGGACTCTTCAGTGTATAAAATGGCAATGATCTCAGGAGGAAAGAAGCTTCTGGCTGTGATCCTGGCACACCTTCAAGTCGTATCCACCATCACCGACTCGCCTGGGCTCTTTCCCTGTCCTGGGATTGCGGGGGACAGGTAGCAAGAGGTGGTCTGCTTGGAGCTTGCTGTTTTCTGCACATGTTCTCAGGAGGCATTCATTTCCTCCTGGAGTCTGACATCTAATCAGGACACTAGAAAGGAAATTGTGAGATTGAATTTCTCTCCCACGTGTCATCTTCCCTGATTGTGGTTTTGTGGGTGGGACGGTGGTGGGGAGTTGATAATGCCTGTCAGTCCATTTGCGTCCCAGGATGGCCCTGAATGTGTGTTTCCCGCCTGCAGTTAACTTGGAGACCATGTGTGCTGATGATCTGCTGTCAGTCCTGTTGTATTTGCTTGTGAAAACAGAGATCCCTAATTGGTAATATTTTTTTTGTTGTTAAAATAACTTTTTTCAAAATGGCAGCACTGCACTGGGGTGGTTCTGGTGTCACTCTAGGAAGCTGAGTGCCCTGTAGGAGCCAGGAACCTGCCCTGCAAGGGACGTCTGTCATTCCACCTGCAGGTGGAGAAACTGAGGCCCAGAGATCTTACGTTTGTCTCTGGAACATGTGGCTAGTCAGCAGCTGAGAGGCCAGTGAGCTCCAGTTCTGTCTGGCTCCAAAGCCCATCCTTTTCCCATAGAAACCCAAATTCACCATAGAAAAAATCAGCTTCCCAAAAATTAGCTCACTGCAGGAAAGTAACAAGTGGCTTTACATCTTTTGCTTTTTTTTTAATATGTATTTATTTGGCCGTACTAGGTCTTAATTGCAGCATGTGGGATCTAGGTTAGTTTCCTGACCAGCGATGGAACCCCGGCTACCTTCATTGGGAGCAAAAGGTCTTAGCCACTGGACCACCAGGGAAGTCCCAATTATTTCCCCAATTGCACTCCAGCTAAATAAAGATCCTAGGGTAGGTGGCCTTAGCTCCCCAGAGCTGACCGGCTTTGTGACCGATCCAATAGCGTCATTTTTACCCAAGTGTTAATGGGGGTGTATAGCAGCTAAACTGTTTTCTCCTTTTATTAGGATGGCAAACTTGAGTTACATCAAAAACTTCAGATTTAGCAGCTCAGCCAAAGATGAACTGGGATACTGCCTGACCTCAATCGAGGCTGCAATCGAATATATTCGGCAGGGCAGCCTCTCTGTTAAGCCAGTAAGAGCTCCCTCCTGTCCTGCCCTTTCTCTGTGGGTGTGTGCGGCGGGATTCTCAGGGTGGTGTGGAGGAGGAGGATCAGAGATGCTCTCCCAAGAAAATGGGGCCTCAGCCATTTAAAAACTGCCTGGCAGACTGAACATGAAGCAGCCGGTAGGTTGTGCAAGTTGGCAGGTCATCCTTGGCTCTCACTTCATTTATCTCCTGCTTCATTAATCCTGGTCATCCTCGAATGCACACGGGCAGAAGGGGGCACCAGAAGCGGTGAATTGGGGTACCCTGATCATGCTGGGCAAGAGATGAGATTAGTAACGTCTGCAGTTTTAAGGACTCAGCGGCCCTATTGTAATTTCCTTGGTTCGTTGATGAACTTAGACTGGCAGAGGCGATTATATTCCCATGAGAACTGTGAGAGGCTTAAGCCAAGATTGCACTGCTGATTTACTTCGCATTATACCCACCACCAAAACGTGGCAGTATTCACAGAAATCTCAAAGTTGAAATCAATCGAATGGAGAGATTTCTGTATTAAAAACCCAGAGCCCCAAGGATTGAACATTCACACTCAGTCCTAATGTCCCCCTGATGTTGGAAGCTCCCCAAAGTAAATGGCAAGTTGAAACATCTGAAAAAGAACATAGGGCTGTTCAAAAGGGGACACTCGGGTACAAGCCGTTCCATGAATTCATTCACTGTTAACATGTTTATGTATTTTTCTAGTCTTTTTCCTTGCCATGTATATCTTACATAATTTAAAAGATATTGTAGATAATATTGCATACTGTCTCTTTCTCCAGAAAGGATAGTTTTGTGTTTTTTTTCTGATTAGAAAACTAATATTTGCTTGTAAGTAATAATGGCACCCCACTCCAGTACTCTTGCCTGGAGGGTCCCATGGATGGAGGAGCCTGATAGGCTGCAGTCCATGGAGTCGCTAAGAGTCGGACACGACTGAGCGCCTTCACTTTCACTTTTCACTTTCATGCATTGGAGAAGGAAATGGCAACCCACTCCAGTGTTCTTGCCTGGAGAATCCCAGGGATGGGGGAGCCTGGTGGGCTGCAGTCTATGGGGTCGCACAGAGTCGGACACGACTGAAGTGACTTAGCAGTAGCAGTAATATTTGATATATAAAAAGTTGCAGTGAAGACAGCAAAAGCCTCCTATAAGCACACTAGCTGTGAGTGACTTTTATTAACATTTTGGTAGATGTCTTTTTCTGTGCTTATACAATTATATTTTTAACCAAAATTTGAGTTTCTGCTGCACTTGTTGGCACATAGCCTGACTATCCTGGTACTTGCTGAAGAATTAAGTTCTGCTCGTGTCTGGGTTAGATTTGATCACCCATACACATACACAGGAGCTTTCCAGGTGGCTCAGTGGTAAAGAATCCCCCTGCCAATGCAGGAGACACAGGTTCGATTCCTAGGTCAGGAATATCCCCTGGAGGAGAAAATGGTAACCCACTCTAGTATTCTTGCCTGGGAAATCCCATGGACAGAGGAGTCTGGTGAGCTACAGTCTGTAGGGTCGCAAAGAGTCAGACACGACTGAGCAGGCCTGAATATAAGCACACACACATGTAGAATTAGAGGCTGTGCAAGAGTTGGACATAACTGAAGCAACTTAGCATGCATGCATCTCATCTCCGATGGGTCTTGTGCAACTCTCAAGAGTTGCTTCTAATTCGGGGGGAACCATTAACATTCAGAATGTACATGTGGTGTACACGGGCACCTCTGCATACACACGTGTCCACAGAGTCAGAAATGCCGCTCACTTCCAGAGCTGGGCAGTGAGATGTCCCAGGTTGAATCATCTGCTGTGAGGTTCCAGGAATGCACGTTGTTCCCCTGGTGGCTGCCTGGGGAGGTTTTGCATCACAGCCCTGCCCTTCTGGTCCTTTCCCTCTGATTGCTCTCCTCTCCTGGACCCACTGCCCTGCAGAGGCCTCGCCTCGTGCTGCTCAATGGGGCCAGGTCACCTGGAGGGAGGCACCCACCTCTTGAAGGTGCTCCTGTCCCCTTGCTGCTCGCTTCCTGTCCTGCAGCCATCCTGCTGTCTCGCTTCCTGTGACGTGTAGGCAGGATCGCCAGCCCTTGAAGCCCTTTGGCCAGAGAATAAAGAGATGGTTGATCGGACATCATCGCTCAGCTTCTCACACCTGCTTTGCCTTCAGAAAATGTTCCAAGTGGGATCAGGGGTGTATGTGAGGGGGCACCTCTCGTGCTGGTGTGTGTTGGAGACTAGCCCTTGGACAAGTCTGTCTCTGAGCCTCTGTCCATTCTCCTGTCTACACTGGGGAGCCTCTTGTATATTTCACCCCTGCAGGATGGTTGTGAGGATCAAATGAGATTTTTTTTTTTAAATACTTATTTATTTTAGATTGGTTGGGCTGGGTTTTAGTTGTGGCATGCTGGCTCTTCAGTCTTCATTGCTCTGAGTCTTAGCCACTAGACCAGCAGGGAAGTCCTTAAATGGGATATTTGAAAGTGCCTTTTCAACGTATGAAGTGATAATTGATGCACTTCCTTGCTCTCGCAACACCCCTCATCTGGATGTCCCCGTTTCCTGATTCTCTGGTGTATTCTGTGTGGATCGCCCCAAGGCTGACTGTTAACTTGGATGGGCAAGGTGGGTACACAGCCCAGTGTGCCCTTCTGGTCTGGGCTTTCAGACCAGCTGGTCCTGCCTTCCCAGGCGAAGGCTTGTCGATACCCCAGACTTGGGACAAGGTTGCACCATCTTCAGGCCAGTGGTGGAGCCCGACCCTTGAGGGTATCAGACCCAAGAGCTGCCTGCCTTTACCTGTATGGACAGAGCGGATGTTGCGGCTCACTTGTCTTGTGTGATGTCAGCGTTGGGATTTCATCTGCAGCATTGCCTCTGCCTCGGTGCAGTTCCATCTAGAAGTGTGCTAGGTCACAGCTGCTCAGTGGTGATATTTCCTGGGGAAAGAGCCCAAGTGTATCTCTAAACAGCAGGTGAGGTCTCTGAAAAGCATTGTTTCTAAATCAAATAATGTTTTCCTATTGACTATATATACTTTAATGTAGTTTCACGGAAATTTTCTCCCCAAGACATAATCTTTGTTGAGATGACTATAAACATTCTTTAAGTATGTTCATTAGTGAAGGCTTGAACTTTTGGAAAATAACCATTACTGGGGTGACTTTTACTTTTGTGGACAGAAAAAATATGGGGCAGAACCCAAATAGTATTTCCACTCTTCTCTGCTCCAGCTTTGCAGGCTTTGGCTCACCCCTGCTTTACTAGGCTTCCAATAAATAGGGTTTACCCTTTTCCCAAATTGGTCTTAGCTGATATGCGATCCCTTCTGGTCATTCTTCCCTGAAGATTCAATCTTAGAAGATCTGTCTCTTTTCATTACTGCCTTGTAAATAGTCACCCCAAGTGGACGAAAGAGCCCCAGATTTACCTGAGCAATAAGGTCTTTGATGTTTCTCTGACCCTAAGCTGCTCAGCTGTAAATCACTGAATAAAACAGTCAATAGAGCTTTATGCAGCAGATGCCAGCGGGAGCAAAGGCGGGTGTAATACTGAGGGGTTGTTGTCTGCCAGCACAGCCCTTTGAGGGCGGCTGGTGTGAGGGGCCCTGATTGGCAGTGGAACCCAGAAGTGTTGGCAGCTTTATTTTTAACTGGACCACCTACGTCAGGACTTAGGGGGCCACCGAGAGCTGATCCCATCATTTTGTCAGGGTTTGGTGAGTTCTGGCAGCAGCTGGCTGGGAACAACTCTGTCCACCTTCTGCCAGCATTCTTTCCAAGGAAGTTAATTTGTCATCAGAAAATGTAGTCACAGGTGCTTAAGTGAGCATTGGGTGTCTCTCTAGAAATGACTGCATAAAGTAAGAATATTTGTTTGGATTTTTTTTATCTAAGTAAAAATAATCTGCACAATGAAGTTTATTCGTTGGTGTGGACCCAGTAGTTTATTGGACTTTGGGCCAAGGGGCCGTGTTGTCTGATGTTTCAGTATGAATGTTCAAGAAGCCCAGCCCTTCTCTCTGTTTCCGAGACACATGGACCAGCCTGTTGAATGGTTCTCCTGTCTGTGTGTGCTCGGTCGCTCAGTTGTGTCCCACTCTTTGCGACCCCATGGACTATAACCTGCCAGATTCCTCTGTCCATGGGATTCTCCAGGCAAGAATACTAGAATGGGTTACCATTTCCTCCTCCAGGTCTCCTGACTGTGGGCCCAGATAAAACGCAGGGGGCAGAGCTCTGCAGGCATTAGGACAGATATTGTGAGGCCAGGGAGGCCAGGACAACCTAGGTTGCCTTGCGGATGATAGTGCTGTGTGCATGCCACATTCCACACTTAGAGATGTTACATTCTACACATGCGTGCACACACACACTCACACTCACACACAGCCGGTACACTGCCCACCTCCCACATCCCTGCTGGGTATTCGTTGTCAGAGCCCCACTTCCCGGAGAGGTAAACGGGGAGCCCCTCTCCCAGCCTGATGAGGGTCTGCTGTGCGGCTCAGTGGCAGCGGGGAGAGGCACTGCCGGGCCCGTTCTGTGGGAGATGGCACTGATCGTCCCGAGTCCTCTGTTTTCAAGGACCTGCCCTGCAGTTCGTGACATGTGATAACATGGCTTATTGGCTTTTCCTGCAGGAGTCGGAGGGATTTGGTGACAGACTGTTCCTTAAGCAGAGAATGAGCTTACTGTCTCAGCTGACCTCAACGCCCATTGACTGCCTGTTTCAGGTAAGATACGGGAGGTCCCGAGGGTACAGATGTGTAAGGAGTGCTCCGTCTTTTATTTTTTTAATATATATTTATTTTTGTTTATTTGGCTGCTGCTGGGTCTTAGTTTCAGCATGTGGGATCTAGTTCCCCGACCAGGGATCAGACCCGGGCCCCCTGCATTGGGAGTCTTAGCCACTGGACCACCAGGGAAGTCCCAGGAGCTCTCCATCTTTCCTCGCCTCTTGAGTCTCTGTAGGATCCATCAGGGTGGTTTGCATAGTTCAACACGGAAGTCCATTTTGTGCTCAAGAAGGCGGTAGGGATGCTGGGGTCTCATGGGATCAGTTTGCTGCCCGTCTTCTCTGATGTGAGCTGTGCTGCAGCCCTGCTAGACTGAGCCCCTGTGAGTGGAACGCTCTGCCCGTCTGTCCTCTCTCCATTCAGCGAAACGTGGCTTGTTGTTCACCGTCTACCTCACTGGCAGCTCTGCCAGAATCAGTGCCTCTGCTCAGCTCCAGGATGCTGCGTGATAGACACTGGGGTGCCCGCACTGGGCTGGGAACACAGCACCTGCTGGTGGTTTGACCCCCAGGCAGTGCAGGAGGCTCCCTCCTCGGATCTGATCTACCACGGGAAGGCTGGCGAGGTGCCCTGGGAGGCAGTCATCAGGAGGCCACCAGCCAGAGTGGGTTCCATGAGCTCTGCGCCCCAGAAAGTCTCACTCCATATAGGAAACATATCGAGGAGTCACAGAGATGAACCCTGCAGTTAGCAGGGGTCTCCTACTAATTGCAGTTCTTTTGAAAGCCAAGGCTCTATTAGATTGTAAGACGATTGTAACCTGAAATAAGGATCAGAATCTACGCCCACCCTCAGGGTGAATTGTCCCCCCCATGCCCGTTGCTCTGCAACTTTTGTCAGACTGTCGTTATTTTAGTTAGGGAAAAATCCTAACATTTACAAAAATAAAAAAGTACTATGATGAAGGAACCTCCATGTAGCCATCTCCCTAATCTTGTTTCATTTCTATCCCCTGGCCCCACTTTCGCCATCCATACAACTCAATTTGAAACAAGTCCCAGAGAACATGTCATTTCATCCATCCACACATTGATGGGCTTCCCTGGTGGCTCAGATGGTAAAGAATCTGTCTGCAGTGCAGGAGATCTGGGTTCAGTCCCTGGGTTAGGAAGATCCCCTGGAGGAGGGCATGGCAATCCACTCCAGTATTCTTGCCTGGAGAATCCCCATGGACAGAGGAGCCTGGTGGGCTACGGTCCCTGGGGTCGCAAAGAGTCAGACACAAGTGAGCTACTAAGCTCACACACGTAGATATATATTTATGTAAGGATGCTTCAAAAATTGAGTTTAGAGAACGAATCGTTCCGTCATATCAACAGTGTTTTTGATGTCACTTTTCAGCACATCGCATCAGGTAACCAGAAGGAAGTGGAGAGACTTCTGAGTCAGGAAGACCAAGATAAAGATGCCGTCCAAAAGATGTGTCACCCTCTGTGTTTCTGTGATGACTGTGAGAAACTCGTCTCTGGGTAAGAGGGCCCCTCAGCACCGGGAAGGGGGAGACTCGGGGCCTGGGCGGAACTTGCCCCCTCGTTCGCTGTGCAGTTTGAATCAGGAACTTATCCTTGCTGCACTCTGCTGCTTCTGCTGTAAACTGGAGATGGTTACCTCCGCCTCTTTGGAAAATCAGATGAAATAAAAATATTTAGCACCCTGCTGGGCTGCTTAACCTGGGGAGGCGGGCAGAGGGCCTGCCCCAACCTCAGAAAGTGGGTTTTCGGATGGAGGACTATCAGCTCCTCCCCACAACCTTTTCCGTTTCCTCTTATCTTTATCAGGCTCTTTGGCTGGGTGTCAAAGCCTGGAGGGCTGGGTGTGGGGAGGGTCCTGGCGGAAGCCGCGGTTGATGCTCTCCGGGTCGCTGTAGAGGAGACCCAGCTTGGATCACACCGGAGGTCTGTCTTCTGGTCCCAGGACCGCAGCATGTCCTTGCCTCGGTCTATTTCTCTGTATCCTCTTTCCCTTTTAGGAGGCTGAATGACCCCTCAGTTGTCACTCCATTCTCCAGAGACGACAGGGGTCACACACCGCTCCATGTGGCTGCCCTCTGTGGTATGTGGTCTGGCCTCTGTGCTCTCAGGGCAAAGGGATGGGGGCCAAGGGTGCCCCAGCAGAGCGTGGCTGCCGGGGGAGGCGGTGTGGGGTGGTGGCAGGGATTGTATCACAGGCCCCCCCCCCCACCCCGGGACCCTCATGTGCTGTCCCTGGGCTGGAAGAGCATGTGTCCGGGCGGTGTGGATGCCTGACACTGCTCTGGGCTGGTGGTCCAGCCAGGGAAGGCTTGAACCTGAGCTATGAGACTGACCTCAGAATTAAGGTTCTTATATTCCTGTTAAAAAAAATAACTTTACTATCTTTAATTTATTTTTTATTCTATATTCTTTTCCATCATGATTTATCATAGTATACTGAATTTAGTTCTCTGTCTTTTAAAGTGCACAGTCAAATACAAGTGCACATTCAGGGTAGA
The DNA here is from genome assembly GCA_935064755.1 of Tragelaphus eurycerus. NCBI lineage: Eukaryota > Metazoa > Chordata > Mammalia > Artiodactyla > Bovidae > Tragelaphus > Tragelaphus eurycerus. Next base: position 14,605,431 of record CAKXYN010000020.1, read on the forward strand.
AAACACAGCATCTGTAAACTCTTGCCATCCTGCAGTCGCCTAAAGATTGTTTTGATCCATGACTGAAACGTCACCATGCTTGAGTGTGTGTGTATTTAAAAGATATGATATTGTGGGGCTCACACTGTCTATGGGGTGCTTTTTCTCACCAGGCGATATGTAAGAACATTTCTCTGTGTCAGTTTTTTTTTTTTCATGGTTGCACAATATTCCATCCTGTGAAGTGATGCACCATGGACTCTTCTGTGGACATCTAAGGCTCTTTTCTCCTACCTTCTGTGGCAGCGGCAGGGGTGTTAGGTGGGGGTGGGGCCGAACTCCCTCCAGAGGGGAAGCATCACCCCAGGGTGTCCAGAGTCTGCAGCGTGTGACTTGACGTTACGCAGAAAGATACCGCCTGGCATGTCTCGTGCCAGCAGATGAGAGGGTGAAATAAAGCCGTGGCTTCGCTCACTGGTTTCAGAAAGCCCACCCTTTCGCTTCTGTTCTGCAGGGCAGGCGTCCCTCATCGACCTCCTGGTTTCCAAGGGCGCGGTGGTAAACGCCACGGACTACCACGGCTCCACCCCGCTCCACCTTGCGTGTCAGAAGGGCTATCAGAGTGTGACGGTGAGCCGCTGGGCTCTGCTCGGGGCCTTGCAGGGCTGGCCTCTCCTCTGTTCCACGTGGCTCTGTGGGGTCACGGCGAGCCTGGGGTCTCGGGCGCCTCCCCAAGAGTCTGCTGGGCCAAAACTGTTAGGTGTAGATTAGAAACGTCACGATAATCCGCGGTAAGAAAGGCACCCCCCAGATACTAGAAATATTTCAGATAGAGCCTCAACATGGATTTTCCCTTAGACTTAATACCTGTGGTGAGAAGACAGTCCAGAAACTGGAAAGCAAAATTGTTTTGCCAGTCACTGATGTTTCGATTTCAGCTGAAGTTGTTTGGTACGTAAAGTGCCTCCGTTCCTGCTAGTGATTGATGGGGGTTGTTTTTCTTTTTTTAAAAATTTTATTGAAGTATAGTTGATTTATAATGTTGTGTTAGTTTCAGCAAAGTGAATCAATTAACATATAGATATAGCCACTTTTTTTTTTTAATGATCTCTAAACTTTTTGCAGGAAAGATGAGTGATACTTTTTTTGCTTTTGTTTTTCAAATTTTTTCAATTCTTTTGTATAATTGAAGTATAGTTGATTTGCCATGCATAAGTTGCAGGTGTACAGCAAAGTGATTCAGTTATATATATGTGTGTGTATGTAGTGCATTTACAGTGTACAATCTTTTTTTTTTTACCTTTTTAATTTAAATTGTTTTAGGCCAGTATATGTCTGACATTGCATACAAGACTCAGCACCCTGGGGTTGTGGGGAGCTGACCCTCACTGACTTATTAAGCATCAGGCCCAGGGCCAAGTACTTTTTTTTTGGTAACTTTTTCTTTATTTTTTGGCCGCGGCATGCAGGATCTTAGTTCCTTGACCAGGGATTGAACCCAGGCCCCTTTCAGCGGAAATGTGTTGTCCTAACCAGTGGACCACCGGGGAAATCCCTATAGTATATATTCTTTTTCAGATTGGTTTCCATTATAGGGCTGATCTAATTTTAATTGTAATGTAAGTAGATAAGGTTAAAAATGGAGACTGGGCAACAACCCCCTGTAAGACCCCAGGCCGTGCTCCCGGAGGGCTCCAGGCCTGCCCTGCCGTGCTCACTGGTGCTCACTGCTCTCTCCTCTCCCTCGGAAGCTGTTGCTGATGCACTACAAAGCCAGCGCCGACGTGCAAGACAACAACGGTAACACCCCCCTGCACCTGGCCTGCACCTACGGCCATGAGGACGTAAGTGGTCCTTGCTGTCCCCGGGGAGGGGCCTCACCCTTTCTCACTGGAGGAGAAATGTGGATTTCACATTTGTTGCCTGTTGTATTTTATGTTGACAATTATTGGAACATTTGGTGTATTATTTTTTTAATTAAAAAAATTTAAAAGCACATTACAGATGCTATATTGAAATAACGGCCCATTGTCTTTTCCTGAAATCTTGTGCATCATCTCTGCTGCCATCTGCTTCTTGCCTTTGTTTGTACTCACTCTTTACATTTTATATTTTTGTGGTAATATCAAGGAGTTTTACCATTTCCATTTTCGCTTAATATTTAACTGTGTGTTTGTTTTTTTCCCCTAACCACTCTCTCCCTTGCTTCTCTCCATGGTGATATATAGGTAGATTTATACAGACAAAGGGCTAGGTGGCTGAGGAGTAAAAATGTAATCATACTGTACACATGTTAAAAAAAAATATTTATTCTTACTTGGCTGCATTGGGTCTTTTGTGATGTCCGGGATCTTTTGTTGCAGTTTGAGGGCTTAGTTGCCCTGTGGCATGTAGGATGGCTGAGCAAGCAGAGAATCTGCCTGGAATGCAGGCGACACAGAAGGCATGGATTCGATCCCTGGGTCGGAAAGATCCCCTGGAGAAGGAAATGGCAATCCACTCCAGTATTCTTGCCTGGGAAATCCCATGGAGAGAGAAGCCTGGCGGGCTACAGTCCATGGGGTCGCAAAGAGTCAGACTTGACTGAGCAACTAAGCACAGACATACATACGATGTGGGAGCTTAGTTCCCTGACCAGGGATCGAACCTGCATGCCCTGCATTGGAAGGCAGACTCTTAACTACTGGACCACCAGGGAAGTCCCCCTGACATATTTTTATGCAGCTTATTTTCCTAACTTACTATATTGTGGACATCCTGTAGGTCAGTCAGTGTAGATCTAGCCCATTCTGTAATCATGACAGGATAACCTATCATGTGTATTGTGTCAGGGTCCCTGAGGCCATTCCCCAGTTCAGTGTCTCACTGGGAAGGCTCACAGGGCTCAGCGTCCAGTTGCTTCACAGCTCTCATTTGTTGTAGTGGAAGGACACAGGGCAAAACCAGCCAAGGGAGGGGGTCCAAGGATGAAGCCTGGAGGAAAGCAGGTACAGGCTTCCAAGAGTCGCTCCCTGTGGAGTCACTCAGGACACACTTATTCCTCTGGCAGCGTAACAACATGGGCACAATGTTCTCCACCAGAAGCTCATTAGGGACTCAGTGCTCAAGATTTTGGTTGGAGGCTGGTAGTGTGAACCATCTCTGCCTAGCATGTTTCAAAAGTTCCAGACTCCCAGAAGAACAGCAGGTGTTCAGCATAAATCATTGTTGGACAAACAGTTTAGGCCCAGTGAGCCCATCTTATCAGTCAGGGCACTGTGAGAACGTTCCTCATATCCATGCTCCCAAGGAACTTGGCCAGTTCAGGGCCAGACTTGCAGGCTGGCCTCTCAAGGGATGATGGTCAGGCCTACTCTGGGAACTCCTTTCTACATATAATATGCGACAATTTATTCAGCCATTCTAGTTGATTGGCAGTTGGGTTCTTAAAAAATAAAAATGATGTGTCCCGATCAGGTTACCTGGAACCCTGGAGGTGTAATGTTCTATTACGGCATGTTTGCTTGGCAGAGGGCACCTGGATCGAGTCGGGGTACAGGCTGAGGCTGCAGGGTGCACAGATCTGCTGGGGGCCTGGCCTGTGAGCTCACGGAGGCCTCTCCCATTCTGTTCGCAGTGCGTGAAGGCTCTGGTCTACTTTGACGTGCAGGCCTGCAGACTGGACATCGGTAACGAGAAAGGAGACACCCCCTGCACATCGCTGCCCGCTGGGGTTACCAGGGCATCATTGAGACCTTGTTGCAGAACGGGGCGTCCACAGAGATCCAGAACAGGCTGAAGGAAACGCCCCTCAAGTGTGCGTTAAACTCAAAGGTAGTGTTTTTCCTCTCAGAGCGGCAGTATGACTTAAAATATCACCATCCACAGATCAGGTCTCTGCCGTGCCGTTCAAACTGCGCATTGATCCCCAAGGCTATAGCACTTGGGCATACCCGCTGAGCTGTGTACCACACCTGGTTGTTCATGAGGTTCATGCAGTCATATTATTTTCCACCTTATTAGGAGTTTTTCTCAGTGTCCTACCAAGAGATGCTCCTGCAGAGTTTGCCTCTGAGGGCTGTTGGCTTGTGAGCAGATAGAGTGAGAGGAGATGGGGCAGTGGCTCCGGCCAGGGAGAGCAGGGCGGGGCATGGCGACAGCAGCTTCAGCTCTGTTCCCTGTTCCTGCACCCTCAGTGCCTAAAACCTTATTCTGAGTCAGCCAGCTCTGGACGTCACTGGGTATAGATTCCTCCATAAGTGATTCGTTAATGAACTACTATCCTTTCCTGCCAGTAACTTCTGGACACACGTAGTTTGGGGCCACATGTCATGCAGTGCTTACTTGCAAGTGGCTGGGGAATGGGGGGGTCCTTCCAGAGGCCAGGCCTGTATGCCTGGTGGCAGCAACCCTGTTGAAGGGTTTGACCAACGAGCCGGGGGAGCACAGGGCCACCTGCCATGGCCATCCGTGGTCCTGATGTCCAGCCTAGCCTGGCTGGTGGCTCGCACGGGTGATTTTGTTTCCATGCAGGTCTCCAGATGTCTGTCTCTGCACAGGCCCTACTTTTGCCTCTTGATGTTTTATCATTCCCAGCCCTCATCTAGGGAGTTCTTTTAGTTCCTTCCTGTCTTCTAGGAGTACCAGTTTTTGTTTTTAAACCACTTTATTGAGGTATGAGTGACATACAGAAAGCTCCTCAGATGGTAAAAAGTCTGCCTGCAGCGCGGGAGACCTGAGTTCAATCCCTGGGTCGGGAAGATCCCCTGGAGAAGGAAATGGCAACCCACTCCAGTGTTCTTGCCTGGAAAACCCCATGGATGGAGGAGTCTGGTGGGCTCTAGTCCATAGGGTCACAAAGAGTTGGACACGACTGAGCGATTTCACTTTCAATTTCTCTGAGGTATGTGTGACATACAGAAAGCTGTACACATTTAGCATATGCAATTTGATGGGTTTGGAGATAAGTCCACGCCTGTGAGACCAGCACCACAGTCTGCTGTAAACAGATGCATCACCTCCAGATGTTGCCCCCCTGCCCCTCCCTCTTTGTTTATTGTTATTGTGTGTGTGTGTGATAAGGGCACAGTGTAAGACCTAGTTTTCAGAGCCAAGTTTTCAGAGGTTTAAATCCCTCCTCCTGGCCTGGGGGAAGGGAGCAGCCTCAGCTGCCCATGCCCTCACGGGGTCTCAGCTTTGCAGCAGCCAGAACTAGGGGACTGGGTGAGGCCACCCTTGGCTGGAGATGCCCATGAGGGGCTAAGGGCACCTCTGTCCTGGAGCTTCTCCCAAAGGCCCTTCCAGAGGGAGATCTGCAGACAGAAGCAGACGGCTCGGCTCTGAGCTGCCCCCACTTGAGGCCGCTGGCTGCCAGTGGAAAGGCCATGTTTTAGGCCTGTGGACAACCAGCCCAAGCTGGACCAGGCAGCCTCTGAGGCCCCTCTGAGCCTGGGTTCCCTTGTCCTCTGAGCCCATTGGTGGGGAGACCAGCTCCTCCTCTTGGACTTAGTGTGAAGCTGAGTAGGTTCCCGCCTGCTGTGGGCCTGGCTGGGCTCTATGCCCTCCCGAGGAGGTGGGGGGCACCATACAGGTGATGAGATTTCGGTGATTCATCTCAGGACTCATCCACATCCCCTTCGTCCTAGATTCTGTCCATCATGGAAGCCCACCATCTGTCCTTCGAGAGGAGGCAGAAGTCTTCAGAGGTAAGACAGCAGGGTTGCACTCATCGGCCCTGTTCGTGATCAGCCTCTGTCTGGCCCTCACCCCTTTTCTTGCCGGGCTGTAGGTGTCTGTGCAGGCCCCTCAGTGCTCCATGGACTCCATCAGCCAGGGCTCCTCCACCTCCAGCTTCTCCTCCGTGTCGCTGAGCTCCAGGCAAGATGACCCCAAGAAGGACTACAGAGAGGTGAGGCCCCAAGACAGGAGGGTGGAGGGGGCCTGTGTTCTGGGGGCCAGTTAGAGCCCCGGCCTGACGGGGGCCATGCTGTGCCCTTGGGGGAAGCCCAGCCTCCTCCTCCTCGCCCTTCATGGACACACGTGCTTAAGTGTCTGTGTGTGTGTGTATGGGAGTAGGTGTGTGTGATGGGGGAGGGAGTATTCTAAGAAGCCTACTGGTAGAGTCACCTGTGGGTCCACTGCTTTAAGATTATTTTACAAGGCACATTCTCTGCCCTCCCGCTCCGTCAGCACACTTGTTAACTTGGTGTGTCGTTCCTGACTTCCTGCAGAGTTTATGGAGATAGTTATGTGTCCTCTCGCACTACGTTTTATGAAAGCTGACTTATACCCTGTTTGGTTTTTTTTTCCTGTCTAACTTACCTTAGAGCTTGTCCAGAGTCAGCCCACAGAGCAGACCATGGCATGGATATGCCCCAGTTCCTCCTCTGTGGTTGGGGAGCCCTCACTGACCCCACCCTGGGGCCCCTCCACCCCTGCCACCCCTAGCTCAATGCAGAACCACAGGGAAGAAAAGCCTGGAGATATGCTCCAGGGTCTAACACAGGCCGGGAGTGGATCCATGAGCTTTCACCTCATGGTATCCTAGCTGGTGGATAACGAGAGCTGGATAGATGCAGGTCTGACGGGTGGTCGCCCTCTTAGGAAGCACTGGGGCTCCAGGTGGCCGGTGTCCCCTCTGTGCCACATGAGTGGCAGGTCATCTAATGGACCTTATATGGAAGGTGCCCTGTGCGAACAACTTCGGGGATGTGTTTGAAAGATACTGAATGAAATCAAGAGACAGGAAACCTACTAGGTCTTCAGAATGCTCTTTTTTTGTTTGTTTTTCTAATAATAACATGAATTTCACCGTTATTTATTCTTTTTGACCATGAGGCTTGTGGAAGCTTAATTTCCAGACCAGGGATTGAATCTAGGCCCCCAGCAGTGGAAACACTGAGCTCTAAGCACTGGACCACGAGGGGATGCCCAGAATGTCATTTTTATTGTTTCTGTCCTTACCATATTATTACATTTTCCCTTACATTCTTTTTCCTTTTATTAAGGTAGAAAAACTTTTAAGAGCTGTTGCTGATGGAGACCTGGAAATGGTGAGTTTTGTTTATTAATTAATAGTTTATTTTTTAGAAAGATTTAGGTTCCTAGCAAAATTGAGCAGGAAGTACAGACAGAGTTCCCATATCCTATCTCCAAACACATACAACCTCCATAAAAATGGTGAGTTTTTAGAAGTGAATTTTAAACGGCTTGCTCTCAGCTGAAGCAGCTGTGCCTGTGTGTTTGGTCTCCAGGTGAGTTAGGAGCTATGGGGGGTCTTTGTTCATGTTCACGCAGAAGGGGTGCATTTCATGAGTGATGGTGATGGGATGGGACGTACCCTCCAACAAGTAACGAGGCAGGTGGGATAAAGCCTCAGAGGGAGCCTGCCCATGCCTTTTGCTAAGTCACTTCAGTCGTGTCCGACTCTGTGCAACCCCATAGACAGCAGCCCACCAGGCTCCCCGTACCTGGGATTCTCCAGGCAAGAACACTGGAGTGGGTTGCCATTTCCTTCTCCAAGGCATGAAAGTGAAAAATGAAAGTGAAGTCGCTCACTCGTGTCCAACCCTCAGCGACACCATGGACTGCAGCCTTCCAGGCCCCTCCATCTATGGGATTTTCCAGGCAAGAGTACTGGAGTGGGGTGCCATTGCCTTCTCTGGCCCCCGCCTTTTAGACATTCATATTCCAGGAGGGTGGTGATGCTGGCAAGAGGGCCAGACCCTACTAGCCGGGAGCAAGGTGAACAGACTGGGTAGGGGATGGGTAGAGATGGTGAAGGGCAAGACAGAGCACAGAGGGCGTTGGTGCAGCCCTGCAAGGAGCTGTGGGTGGTGTGGCATCCTGGTCAGGAGGCTGAGTCCCAGGCTCGGAGCTGAAAGGACCCACAACAAGCAAGTGTCCAGATGAGACGGCGCTGCGTCCTAACCCTTCCTGTCAGGCGAAACAGCTATGATGAGATCACTGGAGACACTCATGAGCAGTCCCCCCGGCTTATCTTAGGCTTCCTGAAAGGAATTTGTTCTGTCTTCCACTTTATTTTTTAAAAATTAAAAAAAAAATTATTTTTTTAAATTTATTTGGCTACAACGGGTCTTAGATGCAGCATGCGGGATCTTTAGTCGTGGCCGGTGGGATCTAGTTCCCTGCCATGAATTAAACCGAGGCCACGTGCGTTGGGAGGAAGGAGTCTGAGCCACTGGACCACCAGGGAAGTCCCCTGACTTCCACTTTAAAAGGAGGAGTAAATTAGCCCTTACCAGATTTGGAGCCTTGAGTGGATCGGGTTTACAAGAGCACTTTTAAGAGTCATGTTTCAAGAGTGCTTCTCAAGGATGATGGAGTTTGGGGTGGTGGGCAGAATTTCCTGGGATCTGATTAGCACAGTCTCCGGGGGTATATGGAGTTGGAACATAGCTGTCAGTGTCTTAGCCTCTGCCCAGAGCGTACTGTGAACGCCCCCAGCCTGACTCACAGCTCCTCTCATGGGAGGATCCGGGGTGTGGATCTGGCTGGTGCCGGCTGCTCCCCTCTCGAGACCAGCCCCAGGGAAGTCAGTGTTCTTTAGGGAAGCCAAGGAGGAGTTTCTCAGGCTCCTACGAGTGTAGAGAAGAGACCGACCCTTCTGTGTCATGACATGTCTGCTTTCATCCTGTGTGCGGGCGAGGGGTTGGGGCCCTTCACGGAGGAGCTGAGGCTGCCCAGTGCCCGGTGGTCACCACCAAACCCATCCACACACACAACAGAGCCCCCACCCCACAGCCCGAGGCCACCGCCCCTCAGCCCCCTTCCCCCGTCCTATGTCTTCCAACCACCGCCAAGGGGAATCGCCCTGAGTCCAGTCTGTCCCAGCCAGCCTGGGAGGTGAGGCTCTGGGGTCAGGTGAGGCCTTCGGCCTGGATGGAATATTTGCTGTCAGCAATGTGGAGGGGCCTTGGAGGTGTTTGGAGGGGCATGGGATCTTCCTGGGGCCTTCTGTCACTCCTTGCAGGCGTTCGCTGACTTCCCCAGGGCTCAGAACCAGGCCTGGAAATGTATTTGTGTTTTCTCACATTTAATATCTCAGAAACTGACCTTTACTGGAACATAACTTTGACCTGTTAGGGGTCTTTCTCGTGCTTTCACCTGTGGGCTAGAGCATTAACGTGGAAGGGATGCTTGTGAAGTCAGAGAGCCTGTGTTTAGGTTCTGGCCACCACTTCCTTGTCAAGTGGTCTTGAACAAGTTGTTGGCCCCTTGGAGTGAGTCTGCTCCCCAATAAGATGAGACAGACTGCTTGTCGAAGGAGGACAATTAGGTAACATAAGAAGAAGTGCTCGCAAGATGCTCTAGGACCAGGGCTTTAAAGCTGTCACCCTGAAGCAGCACCACGCTGCCCCTTCCTAAGACAGAATAGCAGAATCTAATGCAAGCTGCAGGAACGGTAGCCCCATCTCTTTGTCACCACTAAAAGGATTTAGAAAGGCCTGGGCACAGGAGACCCTGGAGTCTCAAGAAAGAGCACCATCATGTGTAAGTTACTTTGGTGGTGGTGGAGATGTAGGTCCTGATTTGAGAACATTTATGTGTGTGTGTGTGTGTGTGTGTGTGTGTGCGCGTGCGTGCGTGTGGTGTGTGTGTGCGTGTGTAGGACACTAATGTGTGTGTGTGTGCATGTAGGACACCATAGCTTGTACAGGAGCTGAGGATGGGCTTTAAGTCCGCGTTTCTCCTCATTGCTTGACACCAGGTGCGTTACCTGTTGGAGTGGACGGAGGAGGACCTGGATGAAGCAGAAGATGCTGTTGGGGCGGTGGATCTTGAGTTCTGTCACCCCTTGTGCCAGTGCCCCAAGTGTGCTCCAGCTCAAAAGGTTTGGTGTGTTTTCTGTTGGAAGGTGGGGGTGGGAGTAGGCTGCCAGTTCGTCTTTTTCCCTTTAGGAGAGTCGTCCCCTTCTCAGCCAGCTAAGACCGAGCGGCTGGCTGTAGGTGTCCCTTGAGACCCAGCTCAAGGTAGGGGAAAGTGGACACGCGTGCAGCATCAGCTTGGGCTGCCTGCTTTCTGAACGCTCAGATCAGGGCGCAGGGCCACGCACGAGGGTTTAGTGTTTCCGTGGTTCTCAGGGCCCCTGAGTCACAAGGCAGGAGCTTATGAACAGACACACACCAGGGGGCTGTGTCTGTGTGGCCGTGGTCCCCGGGGGAGGCTGCAGGCGACATCCGCTGCCCTCTGCCTTTGCCCATGTTGGTGCACCCTCTGTGGGAAGGCCCCCCTCCTAGCACAGAGAGACCCCTGTTCCCTCCCCCACCCCCCATCTCCCCCGTGGTAATAGCTTGCAAAAGCACAATACATATCCTGACCAGGGTATCGCCATGGACACAATCCATCCGTCGTAGATCACCCCAGTTTACTTGTGCTTGTGTGCATGTATGTATGTTTAGTTCTGTCTCATTTACACATGTGAAGGTTTGTGCATCCACCACCACAGTCATGGTACAGATCAGTTTTCACATCACAACGAAAATCACTCATGTTGCCTCTAATAACCACACCTCCTCACCCCACCCCACCATCCCTGGCCCCTAGTCACCACTCATCTGTTCCCCAGCTCTAATGTTTTTGTCATTTCAAAAATGTTATATAAATGTCATCAATACAGCATGGAACCTCTGGGGACTAGCTCTGCTCACTCAGCCTAATTCCAGGTCGTTGCGTGTCATCAATATTTTGTTCTTTACCACTGAGCAAGCTGTAACACACCACTGGGCTGGAAGAGGGTGAGAGGTTAATTTAATCACAGCATGAAGCAATTTACTTTTGTGTCTTCTTGAGAAATTACAAAGGAGAGAAAGATAGTAGGTTTTAAGTGAGCAGAAACATAAGTTTATCTGACAAATTCAGCAGACACTGTGATGTTTAATTCACTTTCTCTTTACAATTAATGAACTGTGAGGTGGAAAAAACAAAGTAAATAACAAGAAGAACAGCAGAGATACGGTGATTGCCTCCAGCCGTACAATCATCGGCTGGGCCCGAGGTGCTACTTCACATCACATCCTTTGAAACAGCATCTGCCTTTTTTAATCCCTTTGATTTTTAAGCAGCCCACGTAGGAGACGTTAGTTTTCTGTTTTTTGGACTGTAAATATCCAGCAGCACGGGGACAGAACAAAAGTCACACATCCCAGTGTGCACCCTGCTGCAAAGGTTCATGTGAACGACACTGAGCCGTTCTCAGTATTCTTAGAGACACCCATGGTGAAGCTTTTTTTAAAGAAGACAGTATTATCTTGCTCTGTATCTGTTTTATAAAGTCAAATTAATTTTCTTAACATGGGACCTTGAGTTAGACAGCTAGCACATGAGCACATACTATATTTACAGCTGCTCAAAAACAATGAACTACTTAGGTAAACATTTAACAGGACATGGATAGGTTTTGTATGCTGGAAATCACAAAATGTTGATGAAAAAAATCAATCAAAGAATGCCTAAATACTTAGAGAGATAAACAGACTCATGAAGCCTCAGCATAGGAAAGAAGTTATTTCTCCCCAGATTGATCTACAGTTTAATGCAATTCCTATCAAAATCCTAACAAAGCTTTTGTAGACATAGACAAGTTAATTTTAAAATTTATATGGAAAGGTGCAGGTCCCAGAATACTTAACAACAATCCTGGCAAAGAATAAATTGGAATCACTCTACCGAATATTAAGGCTGACTGTGTAGATACAGTAATCAAAACAGTGTGGCCCAGGTGGAGGGACAGACACACAGATCAGACAGATCAGAGCGCTCAGAAACAGACCCACACATATATAGCTGCGGAGGTCCAACAGAAAGTTGGTGGGGAAAGGACAGCCTTTTCAACAAATGGTGCTGGAGCAAATGGACATGTTCGGAAAAAAAACAAGAATCTCAACCTAAACGCACACTTTGTACAAAAACTGATGCAAAGTGGATCACAGGCTTAACCGTAAATTGTAAAATTATAAAACTTTTAGAAAAAAAAAAAACAGGAGCAAATCTTTGGAATCCAGCATTTAAGCAGAGTTCTTAGACTGGACACCCACAGCATGATCCATAAAGGACAATGGATAAATTGGACTTCTCATTTATTTTTTTAATTAATTAATTTTGATTGGAGGCTAGTTACAATATTGTAGTGGTTTTTGCCATATATTGACATGAATCAGCCATGGGTGTACATGTGCTCCCCATCCTGAACCCCCCTCCTACCTCCCTCCCCATCCCATCCCTCAGGGTCATCCCACTGCACCTGCCCTAAGCACCCTGTCTCATGCATCAAACCTGGACTGGCAATCTGTTTCACATATGATAATATACATGTTTTAATGCTATTCTCTCAAATCATCCCACCCTTGCCTTCTCCTACAGAGTCCAGAAGACTGTTCTTCTGTGTCTCTTTTGCTGTCTCACATATAGCATCATCATTACCATCTTTCTAAATTCCATATATATGTGTTAATATACTGTATTGGTGTTTTTCTTTCTGACTTACTTCACTCTGTATAATAGGCTCCAGTTGCAACCACCTCATTAGAACTGATTCAAATGCATTCTTTTTAATAGCTGAGTAATACTCCGGAGTAATACTTCGGAGAAGGCAATGGCACCCCACTCCAGTACTCTTGCCTGGAAAATCCCATGGATGGAGGAGCCTGGTGGGCTGCAGTCCATGGGGTCGCTAAGAGTCGGACACAACTGAGCGACTTCACTTTCACTCTTCACTTTTATGCATTGGAGAAGGAAATGGCAACCCACTCCAGTGTTCTTGCCTGGAAAATCCCACAGACAGAGGAGCCTGGTGGGCTGCTGTCTATGGGGTCGCACAGAGTCGGACACGACTGAAGTGACTTGGCAGCAGCAGCAGCAGCAATACTCCATTGTGTATATGTACCACAGCTTGCTTATTCATTTGTCTGCCAATGGACATCTAGGTTGCTTCCATGTCCTAGCTATTGTAAACAGTGCTGCGATGAACATTGGGGTACATGTGTCTCTTTCAGTTCTGGTTTCCTTTGTGTGTATGCCCAGCAGTGGGATTGCTGGGTCATATGGCAGTTCTATTTCTATTTTTTAAAGGAATCTCCACACTGTTCTCCATAGTAGCTATACTAGTTTGCATTCCCACCAACAGTGTAAGAGGGTTCCCTTTTCTCCACACCCTCTCCAGCATTTATTGTTTATAGACTTTTGGATAGCAGCCATTCTGACCAGCGTGAGATGGTACCTCATTGTGGTTTTGATTTGCATTTCTCTGATAATGAGTGATGTTGAGCATCTTTTCATGTGTTTGTTAGCCATCTATATGTCTTCTTTGGAGAAATGTCTGTTTAGTTCTTTGGCCCATTTTTTGATTGGGTCATTTATTTTTCTGGAATTGAGCTGCAGGAGCTGCTTATATATTTTTTAGATTAATTCTTTGTCAGTTGCTTCATTTGCTATTATTTTCTCCCATTCTGAAGGCTGTCTTTTCACCTTGCTTATAGTTTCCTTCATTGTGCAAAGTTTAATTAGGTCCCATTGCTTTATTTTTGCTTTTATTTCCATTGCTCTGGGAGGTGGGTCATAGAGGATCCTGCTGTGATTTATGTTGGAGAGTGTTTTGCCTATGTTCTCCTCTAGGAATTTTATAGTTTCTGGTCTTAAGTTTAGATCTTTAATCCCTTTTGAGTTTATTTTTGTGTATGGTGTTAGAAAGTGTTCTAGTTTCATTCTTTTACAAGTGGTTGACCAGTTTTCCTAGTACCACTTGTTAAAGAGATTATCTTTTCTCCACTGTATATTTTTGCCTCCTTTGTCAAAGATAAGGTGTCCATAGGTACGTGGATTTATCTCTGGGCTTTCGATTTTGTTCCATTGATCTATATTTCTGTCTTTGTGCTAGTACCATACTGTCTTGATGACTGTAGCTTTGTAGTATAGTTGGACTTCTCATTTAGAAACTTGCCCTGTGCAAAACCATGCAAAGAGGCTACAGGCAAACTACTGACTTAAAAGAAAATATCTGCAAACCGTGTATCTGACAAAGGGCCAGAATCTAGACTATATAAAGAACCTCCAAAACTCACTAGTAAAAACAAACCAGTAAGAAAATGGGCATAGAAAATCAATGTACATTTCACCGAAGAACCTTTAAAGATGGCAAATAAGCATGTGAAATGATGTTAAAGGTCATCACCCTTCAGGGAAATGCAAATTATAACCACCATGAGCTAGTGCTACGCACCTATCAAAATGGCTAAAATAAAAATTAGTGAAAAGTGATAATACCAAATGTCGGTGAGGATGCAGGGAAATTGGTTTATTCATCCATTGCTGCTGGGGATGTAAAAGCCACTTTGGAAAAATGTGTGTGTTGTTGTTCCGTATAAAACTAACCATAGAATTACTCTGTAATTACAATATGATTCAGCAGTTGCTTTCCTTATTGATCTTAGTGGAATGGAAGATCCACTAAGGGCAATTGATCTTAGTGGAATGGAAACATGTTCTCACAAAAACCTGTAAACAAATGTACACAGCAACTTAAAAAAATTTTTTTTTATTGGAGTATAGTTGTTTTAGAATGTGTTAGTTTCTGCTGTACAAAGTGAATCAGCTCCATATATACTATACCCCTTCTTTGGCATTTCCTTCCCATTCAGGTCACCACGGAGTCGAGTTCCCTGTGCTGTACATCCACTTCTAATTAGTTACTGATTTTAAACATAGGATCAATACTGCATATATGTCAATCCCAATCTCCCAATTCATCCCTCACCTTACCCCCTTGGTGTTCCATACCTTTGTTCTCTACGTCTGTGTCTTTATTTCTGCTAATAGGTTCATCAGCAACTTTATTTGCCATATCCCCAAAACAGAAACAACCCACGTGTCCTTCAACAGATTAACTGGCTAAACGAAGTGCGTCAGGCATAGTGGTAAAGAATAAACTGTTGATTACTCGAAACAACCTGGGATCAGGGCATTTAGTTGTCTTCTGCTTTGGGCTTTGTGAATAAACCAACCGAGAACATTTGTGTGTACAGGTCTTTGTGTAAACATATGTCTACTTGGGTGATTATCCATGAGTATAATTGATAAGTTACACAGGACTGGAAAAGGTCAGTTTTCATTCCAATCCCAAAGAAAGGCAATGCCAAAGAATGCTCAAACTACCGCACAATTGCATTCATCTCACACACTAATAAAGTAATGCTCAAAATTGTCCAAGCCAGGCTTTAGCAATATATGCACTGTGAACTTCCAGATGTTCAAGACAGTTTTAGAAAAGGCAGAGGAACCAGAGATGAAATTGCCAACATCCGCTGGATCATTGAAAAAGCAAGAGTGTTCCAGAAAAACATCTATTTCTGCTTTATTGACTATGCCAAAGCTTTTGAGTGTGTGGATCACAACACACTGGAAAATTCTGAAAGAGATGAGAATACCAGACCACCTGACCTGCCTCTTGAGAAACCTGCATGCAGGTCAGGAAGCAACACTTAGAACTGGACATGGAACAATGGACTGGTTCCAAATAGGAAAAAGAGTACGTCAAGGCTGTATATTGTCACCTTACTTATTTAACTTATATGCAGAGTACATCATGAGAAACACTGGGCTGGTGGAAGCACAAGCTGGAATCAAGACTGCTGGGAGAAATAGCAATAATCTCAGATATGCAGATGACACCACCCTTATGGCAGAAAGTGAAGAAGAACTAAAGAGCCTCTTGATGAAAGTGAAAGAGTGAAAAAGTTGGCTTAAAACTCAACATTCAGAAAATGAAGATCATGGCATCTGGTCCCATCACTTCATGGGAAATAGATGGGAAAACAGTAGAAACAGTGTCAGATTTTATGTTTTTGGGCTCCAAAATCACTGCAGATGGTGACTGTAGCCATGAAATGAAAAGATGCTTACTCCTTGGAAGGAAAGTTATGACCAACCTAGATAGCATATTCAAAAGCAGAGACATTACTTTGCCAACAAAGGTTCATCTGGTCAAGGCTATGGTTTTTCCAGTGGTCGTGTATGGATGGGAGAGTTCGACTGTAAAGAAAGCTGAGCACCAAAGAATTGATGCTTTTGAACTGTGGTGTTGGAGAAGACTCTTGAGAGTCCCTTGGACTACAAGGAGATCCAACCAGTCCATCCTAAAGGAGATCAGTCCTGGGTGGTCATTGGAAGGACTGATGTTGAAGCTGAAACTCCAGTACTTTGGCCACCTGATGTGGAGAGCTGACTCATTTGAAAAGACCCTGATGCTGGGACAGATTGAGGGCAGGAGGAGAAGGGGATGACAGAGGATGAGGTGGTTGGATGGCATCACTGACACAATGGGCATGGGTTTGGGTGGACTCCGGGAGTTGGTGATGGAGGGGGTCCTGGCGTGCTGCGATTCATGGGGTCGCGAAGAGTCAGACACGACTGAGCGACTGAACTGAACTGACACAGGAGGTATATGTTAACTTCACGAGAAATGGCCAGTTTTCCAGAGTGATTATAGCATTTTTCATTCCCCACCAGCAGGGTGTGAGAGTTCTAGTTGACCTATATCCTGGTCAACAATTGGTATTTTGACTTTTTAACTTTAGACCTTCTGGTAAGTGTGCAGTGGTGTTTGATCATGTTTTCCCCCTTCTACTTCTTCACTTGTTTGTGACTTTTGAAGTATAACTTATGTACAGTAAAATTCACCCTTTAAGTTCAGCAGTTTTTTAAAGAGATAATATTTTTAATCATCAAGAAGTGAACTAGATAACCCAAGTTTTAATCCTTGATCAGTCAGAGAAACCACTGACATATTCATTCCACTATCAAATACTTGATCCAGCATCACAATTCAATGTTTGTTTTTAGTTCTATTGGTTTGTTTTGTTTGCCCTTGTAATTTAGTGATTGGTTTTCCTCGTATCTGCATGATTGGTTTTAAAACTATTGTGAATAATAAAGTTCCATAATAAACATGAAAGTGAGCTTCAGCTTGAGAGATAAATAGCCAACAGCTTTCTGAGGTTTGACAAATGAATGCTTAACAACCAGCGCAGGCAAGATAATAGACTGTCTCTATCACCCCAGATATCCCCTCCTGCCCCTTTGAAGTCGGCTAGATCACATGTTCCCTGCCTCTCCCGACTGTCACTTACGTGCTTCGTGACCCTTTAGTTTTTGTGATTCTTGGTTTTATTTGCATTCCCCTGATAACTAAAGATCTTGTTTTATGTGCTCATTTTTTACTATTTGGCTGTGCTTGGTCTTAGTCGCTGCATGTGACCTCAGTTGGGACATGTGGGATCTCGTTCCCCTACGGAGTCCCAGCTACTGGACCAGCAGGGGAGTCCCTTAGGTGCTCCGCCACCAAGCTCAACTGTCTTTTGTGCTGCTGCTGCTGCTAAGTCACTTCAGTCGTGTCCAACTGTGCGACTCCATAGATGGCAGCCCACCAGGCTCCCCCGTCCCCAGGATTCTCTAGGCAAGAACACTGGAGTGGGTTGCCATTTCCTTCTCCAATGAATGAAAGTGAAAGTGAAGTCGCTGAGTTGGGTCCAACTCTTTGAGGCCCCATGGACTGCAGCCTACCAGGCTCCTCCATCCATGGGATTTTCCAGGCAAAAGTACTGGAGTGGGGTGCCATTGCCTCCTCCGGTCTTTTGTGAAGCCTTTTACAAATCTTTTACCTGTTTTTTTTTTAAAGTTGGATTGTCTTACTGAGTTGTAAGCAAGCTTGTTCTGTTTTGAATTTTTGGTTGGTACAAGTCCTTTGTCACATATACATATTGCAAACATTTTTTTCCCTGTGACCTGCCTTTTCATTTTTCACTTGCCTTATGCAAAGACCAAGTATTAAATATTGTCCAGTTTATCAAACTTTTGCTTTTTGCGTCCTAGCTATTCTTTGCCTATCCATGTAGCAGAGATTTTCCTTTGTGTTCAAATTTAATAGCTGCAGCTTTTACATTTAGGTCTGCGATGCACGTTAGTGTGTGTGTTGGGTATGAGGTAAGGGTTGATGGGCAGTTTCTGCCCGTATGGATATCCACTTGTTCCAGCACCATCTGTCAAGACAGGATTTGCTTTCCCCATTGAACTGCCATGGCATAATACGGTATCATTGTAGGGGGCTTGCTTTCTTGAAAATGGAAGTTACACTTGGATATATCAGACCTTTCTAAAGTATTAATTCACTTACAGGCAGCCTGATTTAGGATCCCACTGTGATTCCAGATTTTACAGAGGGGCTGCTGGGACAGGTGGCTTCAATTCCTTTAGCTGGTTTTCTTAAAAACTAACGACATTTGTTTCCACCGCCTGCCCTTACTAGAAGCTGGCAAAGATTCCCGCCAGTGGGCTTGGTGTGAATGTGACCAACCAGGATGGCTCCTCTCCGCTGCATGTTGCTGCCCTGCACGGTCGGGCAGACCTCATCCTCCTCCTTGTGAAGCACGGTGCCAGTGTGGGGGCCCGAGATGCCAGCCAGGCTGTCGCACTCCACCTGGCCTGCCAGCAGGGCCACTTCCAGGTACCGGTGCTGACTCTTGGGCAGCGTGGACAGGGCTAGAACCTCACCTCATGGGAACACTGCAGAGGGGGTAGGTGGCTGTCTGAAGGGACGCGCCTGTGTCCTTCCTCCCAGCCCTGAGATTCTGAGACACACAGGGCAGGGCCGCTCAGCAACAGAACACACAGCCCTGGTGCTTTTGGGGGTGGAGCCAACTAGAGCCTTCCCGATTTTCACCCTCGCAGCGTCTCTCTCTTATTCTTGGGCTTTGGTCATCAAGGGCTGAAGTGTGTCTGACGACCTCTGTGTTCCCACAGCTCCTGTCTTGTGCCAGACAGTTAAATATCTATTTGTTTTTTTCATCTTCCCTTAGTAGTTCTACTGTAAGCTTATTAAAGACAGGAATGTTTCAGGTAATACCTAGCATCAGCTTCCTAACATGTAAAACTAGTTATTGCAGCTCTCCATAGAACATAGTGATTCAGTGACAAGCACTGGTGCCTGGCCCATGCCTGGCCTGCAGGAGGCCCTCAGCCCAGGTTAACCCCTTTATGCTTCAGCTGGTCTGTTTTCTCCTGAGGGTCAGACATGTGTCTAAAGAGACACATGTCTCTCTAGATAAACCTACAGAAAAGCCAAAAGAATACCAAGTTAGAGGATCTTTCCCTGCAAATGTTAAATTTTTCTTCTCTGGGCTAGGTGGTGAAGTGTCTATTAGAGTCGAACGCAAAACCCAATAAAAAGGATATAAGTGGAAACACACCCCTCATTTACGCCTGTTCCAGAGGCCACCACGAAGTCGCGGCACTGCTGCTGCAGGTAAGGCACCCGCCACCCCTGCCCGCCCCCTGGCCCAGGGCACTGCCAGGGCTCATGATGTAAGTGGGCCCTGGGAGAGGAGCTCTGGAATCAAGGGCCTTGGAGTCAGCGATGCATCAGAGATGCAGGGTTAAGGACTGACACTGCTTTTCCTGGAGGTTTGGGTCTTGCCTCATTTACCAGGTCAGTTGAATCATTACCTGAAATGTGAGCTGAATGTCCTTTTTTGTCACTGCTTTTTTTCCCTCTCTTGATGAAGGCTGTATGTGTTGACTGTAGAAGGAAGAATTTTTAAAAGAAGGGAAAACCCCAGCTTTTCCATAACCCTGTTACTCAAGGGTAACTATTTTGGGTGACTTTTAAAAATGTGCTATCTTGTTTTTTTTTTATTGCACTGTGTGACATGTGGAACTTCCTGACCAGGGATCAAACCCGAGCCCCTGTAGCGGAAGCACAGTCTTAATCCCTGGACTACCAGGGAGGTCCTCTATCTTGTTTAACGTAGAAAACCGTTTATTAAAAATCTGAATTTTTTTAATGGTTGCATAATTATGGATGTACTGTAGTTTTGTTTTTTTTAAACTCTTTCTGCTTAATACATTTAGGTGACTTCTATTTTTTCCCCTGCTATTGAGTGATAAATGCTGCCATGAATATCTTTGTACATAAATCCTTTTTCCTCAGTATTACTTTTACCCCTAACATTTTAAGACAAATTTCAGACATACAGAAAAGTTGAAGGAAGGTTATAGCGTACATCTGTATAGCTACCACATCAGTTCAGCATGGGTCATTTTTAGCATTGTTCTTGACTGTGCTGTTTTCCTTTCTAGCATGGGGCCGCCATCAATGCTTCCAACAACAAGGGCAACACAGCACTGCATGAGGCTGTGATAGAAAGGCACGTCCTCGTGGTGGAGCTGCTGCTGCTGCACGGAGCATCAGTTCAGGTCCTGAATAAGAGGCAGTGCACAGCGATCGACTGTGCTGAACAGGTAGGTGGGAGCACTTCCTTGCTGAGGGCATCCCAAGCTCCCTTAGAGCTCCGTGGATCCCCCACGTTAACGCCAGATCTGAGAGAACAGGAGCCAGACCTCTGACTCACTGAGCTGGGCTGAGTTAGCATGCTAGAGTCTGCCAGTGTGGCTCCACCCCTGGTCCTTGGTGGCCTGCTGGGTAGCCAGCAGTAGTTTTTTTTTTTTTGCCATGCTGCATGCCACATGTGGGATCTCAGTTCTTCAACCAGGGATCAACCCCATGCCTCCTGCATTGGCAGCACAAAGTCTTAACCACTGGACAGCCAGGGAAGTCCCCAGGGGTGGTTTTCAAAGGTCCGAGTAGAGGTGCCTCTCACCCACTGCAGGCCTTGGTGCCCTGGCCTGGCCCACTGTCCAGCAGTCAGGTGCCTGCAGGGAGAAGCAGGATGAGACAGTGTCCTGGTCTTGCCCTCTCTGCCCTGGCAACCCATCACGGTCTTAGCAGCACAATGGAGAAAGTGTGTACAGTCCGTGAGCACACCTTGAGTTCTGTGAGGGGCGGTTTACCACCCGCCCAGGGGTGGATGTGCACTATGGGAAATGGTGAGGGAACAGTCTGCTCCTCCTGGGGAAGAGGCACCTCTTCACTGGTCCTCTGTTCACGTTGAATCTTTATATAGTTTCCTACTCAGGCAGACAACTGGTAGGCTGTTGAACTGTACCACTGACACTTTTAAGTCACCATAACCCAACCTACTCGTGTTGTTGTTCATTTCCTAAGTCATGTCCGACTCTTTGCAACCCCATGGACTACAGAATGCCGGGCCTGCTGCAGTCCCAGCATCAACTCCCCATCTCCAAGAGTTCACCCAAGTCCATGTCCATTGAATCGGTGATGCCATCAAACCATTTCATCCTCTGCTGCCGTCTTCTTTTGCATTCAATCTTTCCCAGCATCAGGGTCTTTTCCATGAGTTGTCTGTTTGCATCAGGTGGCCAAAGTATAGGCTGAGTTTATTTACTTAGTATATTGCATCAGGTCGCTAAAGTATAGGCTGATTATATTTATTTAGTATATTCAGTGTAGTTTGCAGTATATTCATTTCTAATTTTCAGTTGTATTTAACAGAACTGACATATTTTAAACATTCAGTTTAGCACTTCCTCAAGTGATGGCGAGTATCTTTTACTGAGTACTTCTATGTGTTGGGTGCTCAGTAACCTCACAGTAACTCTACAGTAACAGATCCTGTTCTCATTACCCCGGCTGCACAGAGCAGTGAGGCATGGGCCCAACGCGCTAGGACAGGGCAGAGCCAGCCTCCAGAGGCGGGGCTGTTCTCCACCACTTTATGGCCTCCAAGTTTTGTCGGTAATGGCTTCTTAGCTTTTTTGCCCAGCCACGCCAGCATTCACAGTAAGATTAAAAACAGGCAATAACCTCCTAAGAAAGAATTTAAAAACCCCATCACTGTTACCTTTTCCTTTTCAACTTATAGAATTCAAAAATAATGGAATTGCTTCAAGTTGTACCAAGCTGTGTGGCCGCATTAGACGACATGGGTGAAACAGACCACAGCGAGTACGTCACTGTTAAGATCAGGAAAAAATGTAAGAACTCACATTCTTTCTGGAATTGTCAGCTTGGGTTTATTTGGAAATCCATGAGTGGTTGCCAATTTTCACCTAACTATAAATGTAAAACGTAATTAGAATCATGACTGGGGATGTGATTATAGGCACCAAAGAAATGTATGTTATAGCTTGTTTCATCAACTTTTTTGGATACTGGCTTTCTGGTCGATGGCAGTGCTTCCTAAGGAGATGAGGAGGACACTTGTAGGCCTTACCCTGACGGTCAGGTTCCCACCTGCCAGCTTTGGAGGAGGCCCTGCCTCTGGTAGTTCCATCCATGTCTTGAGTTCTAAATCCAAGCCTTTTTCTAAGCATTTCCTGGACATCTGGGATAAATGCTACCTTTAAATACTTTTTTAAAAAATGAAGTATGACAAAGATGCCACAAAAAAAGAAAACTACAGGCCAATATCATTGATGAACATAGATGCAAAAATCCTTACAAAATTCTAGCAATCAGAATCCAACAACACATTAAAAAGATCATACACCATGACCAAGTGGGCTTTATCCCAGGAATGCAAGGATTCTTCAATATCCGCAAATCAATCAACGTAATACACCACATTAACAAACTGAAGAATAAAAACCATATGATTATCTCAATAGATGCAGAGAAAGCCTTTGACAAAGTTCAACATCCATTTATGATAAAAACTCTCCAGAAAGCAGGAATAGAAGGAATATACCTCAACATAATAAAAGCTATATATGACAAACCCACAGCAAACATTATCCTCAATGGTGAAAAATTGAAAGCATTTCCAAGGATGCCCACTTTCACCATTACTATTCAACATAGTTTTGGAAGTTTTGGCCACAGCAATCAGAGCAGAAAAAGAAATAAAAGGACTCCAAATTGGAAAAGAAGAAATAAAACTCTCACTGTTTGCAGATGACATGATCCTCTACATAGAAAACCCTAAAGATTCCACCAGAAAATTACTAGAACTAATCAATGAGTATAGTAAAGTTGCAGGATATAAAATCAACACACAGAAATCCCTTGCATTCCTGTACACTAATAACGAGAAAATAGAAAGAGAAATTAAGGAAACAATTCCATTCACCATTGCAATGAAAAGAATAAAATACTTAGGAATATATCTTCCTAAAGAAACTAAAGACCTATATATAGAAAACTATAAAACACTGGTGAAAGAAATCAAAGAGGACACTAATAGATGGAGAAATATACCATGTTCATGGATTGGTAGAATCAATATAGTGAAAATGAGTATACTACCCAAAGCAATTTATAGATTCAATGCAATCCCCATCAAGCTACCAATGGTATTCTTCACAGAGCTAGAACAAATAATTTCTCAATTTGTATGGAAATACAAAAAAACCTCAAATAGCCAAAGCTATCTTGAGAAAGAAGAATGGAACTGGAGGAATCAACCTGCCTGACTTCAGGCTCTACTACAAAGCCACAGTCATCAAGACAGTATGGTACTGGCACAAAGACAGAAATATAGATCAATGGAACAAAATAGAAAGCCCAGAGATAAATCCACGCATATATGGTCACCTTATCTTTGACAAAGGAGGCAAGAATATACAATGGATTAAGATCAGATCAGTCGCTCAGTCGTGTCCGACTCTCTGCAACCCCATGAACTGCAGCACGCCAGGCCTCCCTGTCCATCACCAACTCCTGGAGGTCACTCAGACTCACATCCATCGAGTCAGTGATGCCATCCAGCCATCTCATCCTCTGTCGTTCCCTTCTCCTCCTGCCCCCAATCCCTCCCAGCATCAGAGTCTTCTCCAATGAGTCAACTCTTCGCATGAGGTGGCCAAAATACTGGAGTTTCAGCTTTAGCATCATTCCCTCCAAAGAAATCCCAGGGCTGATCTCCTTCAGAATGGACTGGTTAGATCTCCTTGCAGTCCAAGGGACTCTCAAGAGTCTTCTCCAACACCACAGTTCAAAAGCATCAATTCTTCGGCGCTCAGTCTTCTTCACAGTCCAGCTCTCACATCCATACGTGACCACAGGAAAGACCATAGCCTTGACTAGACGAATCTTTGTTGGCAAAGTAATGTCTCTGCTTTTGAATATGCTATCTAAGTTGGTCATAACTTTCCTTCCAAGGAGTACGCGTCTTTTAATTTCATGGCTGCAGTCACCATCTGCAGTGATTTTGGAGCCCAGAAAAAGAAAGTCTGATACTGTTTCCACTGTTTCTCCATCTATTTCCCATGTAGTGATGGGACCGGATGCCATGATCTTCGTTTTCTGAATGTTGAGCTTTAAGCCAACCTTTTCACTCTCCACTTTGACTTTCATCAAACACAATCTCTTCAACAAGTGGTGCTGGGAAAACTGGTCAAACACTTGTAAAAGAATGAAGCTAGAACACTTTCTAACACCATACACAAAAATAAACTCAAAATGGATTAAAGAGCTAAATTTAAGACCAGAAACCATAAAACTCCTAGAGGAAAACATAGGCAAAACACTCTCTGACTTACATCACAGCAGGATCCTCTATGACCCACCCCCCAGAATATCGGAAATAAAATAAAAAATAAACAAATGGGACCTAATCAAACTTAAAAAGCTTCTGCACAACAAAGGAAAACTATAAGCAAGGTGAAAAGACAGCCTTCAGAATGGGAGAAAATAATAGCAAATGAAGCAACAAACAGCTAATCTCAAAAATATACAAGCAACTCCTACAGCTCAATTCCAGAAAAATAAATGACCCAATCAAAAAATGGGCCAAAGAACTAAATAGACATTTCTCCAAAGAAGACATACAGATGGCTAACAAACACATGAAAAGATGCTCAGCATCACTCATTATCAGAGAAATGCAAATCAAAACCACTATGAGGTACCATTTCACGCCAGTCAGAATGGCTGCAATCCAAAAGTCCACAAGCAATAAATGCTAGAGAGAGTGTGGAGAAAAGGGAACCCTCTTACACTGTTGGTGGGAATGCAAACTAGTACAGCCACTATGGAGAACAGAATGGAGATTCCTCAAAAAACTGGGAATAGAACTGCCTTATGATCCAGCAATCCCACTGCTGGGCATACACACTGAGAAAACCAGAATTGAAAGAGACACGTGTACCCCAATGTTCATCGCAGCACTGTTTACAATAGCCAGGACTTGGAAGCAAACTAGATGTCCATCCGCAGATGAATGGATAAGAAAGCTGTGGTACATATACACAATGGAGTATTACTCAGCCATTAAAAAGAATACATTTGAATCAGTTCTAATGAGGTGGATGGAACTGGAGCCTATTATACAGAGTGAAGTAAGCCAGAAAGAAAAACACAAATACAGTATACTAACGCATATATATGGAATTTAGAAAGATGGTAACAATAACCCTGTTTATGAGACAGCAAAAGAGACACTGATGTATAGAACAGACTTTTGGACTCTGGGACTGGGAGAGGGTGGGATGATTTGGGAGAATAGCATTGAAATATGTATAATACCATATCTGAAATGAGTCGCCAGTCCAGGTACGATGCCCGATAACGGATGCCTGGGGCTGGTGCACTGGGACGACCCAGAGGGATGGTATGGGGAGGGAGGAGGGAGGAGGGTTCAGGATGGGGAGCATGTGTATACTGGTGGGCGATCCATCTCGATGTATGGCAAAAGCAATACAATATTGTAAAGTTAAGCAAAATAAAATTTAATTAAAAAAATAATAATAATAAATAAAAAATGAAGTAGTGCTATTTGCAGCAACATTGATTTACCTAGAGACTGTCATCCTAAGTCGAGAGAGAGAAGGAGAAATAGCGTATGACATCCCTGATATGCAGACTCTAAACAGAAAGGATACAGATGAACTTACAAGAGAGACTCAGGGAAGGAACTTATGGTTGCTGGCAAAGGGGAAGATGGGAGGGATAGTTAGGAGTCTCAGATGGACAGGTTCACACTGGTGTATTGAAAATGGATAACCAACAAGGGCCTGCTGTACAGCTTGGGGAGCTCTGCTTAGTGTTATGTGGCAGCGTGGGTGGGAGGGGAGTTTGGGGGAGAATGGATACATCTATATATATAGTTGAGTCCCTTTGCTGTTCCCCTGAAACTACCATAACACTGTTAATCAGCTACACACGAATATAAAATAAAAAGTTTAAATGTTAAGAAAAAAAGATTTCTTTTTTAATTTGCAGGTGTATAGAGGTTAATGGTAATTAGAACAGCAGCTGCCAAACGGGTGGGGTTGAAGTATTTTCTTATTTTAATAAAAAAGTTGTTATAGATGGGGTCCTTGTTCAACTTTTTAAAAAATTATTGTTGTAGTTTGAAGTATAATAATGTGAATAAATATATTCACATATCTGGGTAATCCTGAGGCTATCTCACCGTAATTGTTTGTGCCTGCAGAGTATCAGTGTATTAAGGGTTTATTTTTGTTTCATGGGGGTTCATACAGTAATACATAGGTATCTACTAACATGTTTCTGTAAGCAAATCAAATCCTTAATTTCCTAAATGTTGTTAAACTTTAAAAGAAATGTTGAAAGTCTGCATCTGTGCTTTAATTTCTAAACAATTGTTAAACTACCCTTGGACGTTTTCAGATGTTTTTATCCTTTTATCTACAGGGAATTCAAAAATGTATGATCTACCAGATGAACCTTTTACAAGACAGTTTTACTTTGTCCACTCAGTTGGTCCATTTAAGTGAGTATAAAATTCAAGTTGATTTCTGTGCTTTTGACCTTAATTTTACTTACAACTCAAGCAGGTTATTTGCAGCTTTAATGAGTATAAATAAATCTGCCCTCATCAAATGCTGCCACCTCATGGCCAACCAGAATATTTTGCACCACTATGCCAAACACTTATTTTAGTTTGTTTTGGGTTTCAGGGCAAGGACTCCAAAGGAGATTATGGCACGAGACAGAAGTGTCCCTAATCTTACTAAAGATTCTTTGCATGAGGTGAGTTATTAAACATTGGCTTATACCATTATTTTTTAAATCCTAGATTTTTCAAAACTAATCCTTGGAAAACACGTTTCTTATCTCAGTAGTCCCATCACTGGTAAAGAGTTACAAACAAAATGCATTTGGTGGCAAGATTAAATACTATTATATTTAATAATGCATTTCTGAGCTGAGAAAAGGAAGTGAGGGAAAAGTGGCAGACAGTTGTGACACATGGGAAGATCCCACAGTTCATAACATGCATACTAGGTGAACTATCTCAGATTTTATTGTGTGAGCTAATTCACTAATGTGTTAATCACTAATGTAAGGAAGAAAACACATTTGTATATAGATAGTTAAAAACCTTGGGAATATGGTATGAAGCAAAGCGAAGTCGCTCAGTCGTGTCCAACTCTTTGCGACCCCATAGACTGTAGCCTACCAGGCTCCTCTGTCCATGGGATTTTCCACAGGCAAGAGTACTGGTGTGGGTTGCCATTTCCTTCTCCAGAAGATCTTCCTGACCCGGGGATCGAACCCGGGTCTCCCACATTGTAGGCAGACGCTTTACCGTCTGAGCCACCAAGGAAGCCTAGGGGAGTATGGTATAATGTTGCTCATATAGTCAGTTTTGTTCATGGCCATCTTTCTACAACACTATTTAATACTCATAAAAAGAAGCCTGCTTTCCTTTCTGTGGTGCTATTAGGTGGCTCTACTCAGAAAACCGGGGAAGGCAATAGCACCCCACCCCAGTACTTTTGCCTGGAAAATCCCATGGACAGAGGAGCCTGGTAGGCTCCAGTCCGTGGGGTCGCTAAGAGTCGGACACGACTGAGCGACTTCACTTTGACTTTTCACTTTCATGCATTGGAGAAGGAAATGGCAACCCACTCTAGTGTTCTTGCCTGGAGAATCCCAGGGACAGGAGAGCCTGGTGAGCTTCCGTCTATGGGGTCGCACAGTCTGACACGACTGAAGCGACTTAGCAGCAGCAGCAGCAGCACTCAGAAAACATGGGTTTTCTTTTCTTTTTTTAAAGTACAGTTGATTTACATTGTTGTGTTAGTTTCTAGTGTACAGCAAAGTGATTCAGTTTTTCATATATACATATATGATATATATATATTTTTTTTCAGATTCTTTTCCATTTTAGTTTATTACAGGATACTGAATATATTACCCTGTGCTATACAGTAGGGCATTACTGAAACATGGCTTTTCTTATTGGTGTTCGTCAATATCATACATGCCTTATTTGAGAAATAGAATTTATAGTATGTCTGGCATTGGCTTGCTGGAACAAATAGACTACAGTTCTAAGTCTTTTAGCAAATTAAAGTGATTTTTGTTAATATGACTGATTTTGATTTCATAGTTAATCTTCCCTGGCTCTGTTAATAGACCTGTTTCTGGGTGGAAAACCTGCAGACTTTGAAATGTGGCTGGGTTCAAGTGCTAGCTTTCCCCTTGCTAGCTGGGGGATTTAAGGAAGATTGCTTAACTTTGCTGATCCTGTTTCCTCAGCTGTATGCACAATGGGGATGACAGCAGTACACATCTGTTAAGAGTTGCAAAGATTAAATGTGAAAACATGTGAACATGTTTACACTGTGTCTGACGTGTGGAGTATGCACAGGTCACACTTTCACTAAAGGGATGTTAAGAGTTGAAATTATGCCTGCAAAGTACTTAGCACATTGATGACACCTCAAGAAGCGCTCAAGGGTAGCTGTTACCCTGGTGGTTGTTTTCAAGTACAGTGCAAATGTTTTTGATTCAAAAGTATCTGAATCGTATCTTTTCTTTAGCCAGGGAGACCAAGAGTCGCACGGAAGCCCCTGCCAGACCAGGGCAGGTCTCAGGCTACTGACAAAGGAAACGATCAGCTGGAGAGGCCCGGACCAAGGCAAACTGCCCCCAGAAACAGGAGAATGCTCCGTAGACACACGGTCAATGATACAGTTGTACCCAAGGGCCCAGAGACTGCTGGCAACCTGAGCACTCCCCAAGAGGCTAGCATTTCCCAGTTTTAACAGTAATAAGGAGGAATTATCTACTGCCAAGAAGCAAGTCCTCAACAAGAAGATGCTGCGCATGAATACAGCTTCGCATTAAATGAAATTTGTTTGGCTTGAGAGAAAAGCAGAAAGGTCCTGAAAGCTTTTCTGTGGCTGACAGAATACAAGAGAAGGTCATCACTAGCTCTTTCCTCTTCAGAGGTAATGGATACACTTGAAAAGGGATGGACAAAAATTCCAGTGGTGTCCAGATCTTTAAGACACTTCTTAAGTATTTGGGTTCCTGGGTTACAGTGAGAGGTTTCATCACCAGATTCTGACCTCCTTCTAATGAAAGGTGCTAAACCTCTGTGATGTGTATGAACTAGCAAACCACAGTCTAAAAGAACTCCTCCCTCTGGGATAAGCTGAAAAAAAGCAATTTAGGTTTCACTGTACTGTGGAGGCTGGGCAGAAATATGACATTTGAATAAAGAAAACAGGGCTGAAAAATGACCCTTTTAAGCAACACTTGAACCCAAAGATGCCTAAATGCCATTCTGATTGCTCATTTTAGTTCAAAAGACACACATGACATGTTCTACACTATGTGTGTGGGGAAAGCTGCGTATACTTTTTTCTTCCAACAAAGTACAGATAATTGACCACTGCACTTATACACCCGTAGCAGTGTCTCTAGAAACATCCCTTTCCGTTAAGAGCCCCCCTAAACGTCACACCCGATGGATGGTTACTGAAGAGAGTAGACTTGGCACATCTTCTCTTAGTCTTTTGATTCAGATTCAAAACTTACAGCACAAACCAGGTCAAAGTAACTTTACGTTAGAATTTATTGCCATTTATTCCTTTTTATAAATTTCTATAGATTGTATTTCTTATTTTTTTATGTTACTAATTAGTCTAGAGCTGCAAACACGGGTTTGTCCTGAGTACATTTTCAAATAACTTTGTAATAGGGAAATGGTTTTGTGCACGTTCTTGGAAATAATTGTGTATGTACAGAAGGGAGGGGCTGATTATTTTTCTATAAAGTAATTTATGATTTTTAATTTTCTAATGTGCCTTGGATATGTGCCAAATGATGGGAAAGAAACAGTAAACTTTATGATTCTTGAGTGTGTCATGGTGTACTTTTTTTAGTTTGTTCTCCTGCGGTGATAGTTTCTCAGCCTTTCTGCTATCAACATGTGCTTGGTGTGTGGAATCTTCTCCCACTGGATAGATATATATTTTATTTTTCAGCTAGAGATAGAAGTGTGACTGAAACGTGTGAATTGGGTCATTTGGAGCAGTTTATCCAGGGCTGCTGACCTAATCCAGTAAGCACAGTGCCTAGGGCCCCCACAAAGGTATTTTCATTTAGCATCAGAAGAACAAACTGAATATACTATAGCTACGTAGCCCAAACAGCAAATAAGCACGGTTGCTTTGGAAGTGTGTTCTATTTTTCCTCCTCTCCCCACTTTTAAACAAAACCACCTTATTGGCCTAAGTTGCTGTGCTTTTCTAGCATCCTGATTAAGAGACTTGACACTGCAGTTTATTAGCACAGTCCTGTCCAAGATACAAATACGTACACTGGAAACCACCTAATTTTGAGGGTGGTACAACAGTTTTGAAAACCTACCGTGAACCTATTTGCAGGGCAGGAATAGAGACGCAGGTGTCAAAGAATGGGCTCGTGGACCTGGCACGGGGGAGAGGGTGGCACTAACTGAGAGAGCAGTGCGGACAGATGCCCTGTGCGTAAACGTGTCTCGTGGGAAGCTGCGGTCGCACAGGGAGCTCAGCTCAGTGCTCTGAATGACCTAGGGAGAGAGCCGCACAGGGAAGAGATGTATGTGTACATACAGGTGATGCACTCTGCTGTACAGCAGAAACTAACATAGCACTGTAAAGCAACCATACTGTGATTTAAAAAAAAAAAAAATACTGAAAAAGCCAAACCTTCACATATACCCTCCATAATTCTAACAACTGCCCTGGCTGGTAGGAATGTCAAGTGAGGAGGTTTATGGAAATAAGGGGGCTAATTTGCTTGCATGGTCAGAGCTGGGGTCAAGGCCTGGCTGGCAGTATCACCCGTTTCCAGCTGGGTGCGCCCTTCACCTGGAGACAGAAATACCATGAATGGGACTCTCAATCCTGGGGGAGAAGTTTCCTCTTCAGCTATTCTGGTAATCAGCAGGGTGAGCAACCTGAAGTGATTACCTCAATTATTTTAAAAAACACATGTGTTTCTAAATTACTTTCTCAATTAAAACTAAATTTGACAATTCAGAAATTGGTAGTGCCAAAATTTCTATTTTGTATGAGAATGTTTTGAATTCAGAGTATTGTCAGTTAAATCAGAAAGGTGAGAATAACCAGCCCCCACCCGCTGGATGGAAACATATTCCACTCCCCCAACGTCATCAAGAATTTGTCCTCAGTCACTTTCCATTCTAGAGTGTCTCTGAATGAGGCGAGGTTTACAGTCCTTCAACACATTCACCTCAATAACTGCCAAAACAGTGGTTATTTTATAAGAGAAAGCATGTAGCAAACTTGCTCAGAGCTGTCTAGTCTCCTTCCAGTGTTTCAATGTAAAATCTACCTGTTAACTGGGACTGTTTTTTCAAAATCCTTGATCAGATTTTACTTTGGTAATTTACTGTTCCTCTGAGCTCTTTTTGATATCCTTAATGGCTCTACTCATTTATTTGTTTACTCAGGAATACTAGACATGTATTCTAACACTGACTTCACTAAATTTTAAGTCTGAAATAGAGTAAAATCTCAAGTATAATTTAGAAAGATACCAGCAGTATATATATCTCTAGCTAGAGACTGGAACTATAAATCATTTTCCATCACTTTTCCTGCTATTAATCCTACTGAGCTCATTAAATGTTATGCACTTCCTCTGGAGCTTGGTCCCCCAGGACTAAGACAAAAGTTACACTGAATAGCTCACTTGAGAGTTAAGTTTATGATTCAAAGTTACAAGCACAGTTTTTCATAACCTGGTGGGAATAAAGGACAAAAGATGACACTTGCTTTAAGTTACCTGCAACCCTATCACTGAAGACCCAGAGCATTTCTACCACAAGGGTGAACTGCTAAACTGTCTCAACTGGACTTGAATCATTAGAAGTTATTTCTCTTAAAAACATGTTTACTAGTGTTTAAGTATTATTACCAGTATGTCTCAGTTATTTTGCAAATTTTTTCCAATGGACGTATCCTCCAGTTACAGAGGTGGTACGGGTAATATTTGTTAGATGAGTTAATGCTTTGAAAAGCAGATTATAAATGAAATCAAAGTTAGGAATTTTCCTACATTAAATGTAAGGACTATCTGCAGGAAGAAAAAGGTCTTATCTGCTTTCAGAACCTATGTCTTGGAAATACTAAAACTGACTCAGCTTAATCCATGAGTCTTAACACCTATGATGTTACAGATGCTGCTATTTTCTTCTCACTGAAGATGCTGGAGCAGCTCCTACTTCTGCTAAGGTCATTTTCCCACTTAACACTAATGTCACAAGTATGAAGGCTATATTCATGCTGCTACATATGTTCCAAGCTTTTGATAGGGAAGGACAAAAAGTTTTAAATGCAGATCTTCTGCTCATTTCTCTATGGTAGAAAAACAACTTTGTCCAAATTTTTCTATTTTGCATAACAAGTTTATTTTTAAAAGGTATATAGATAATAAACAAAGTAAACACACCACCAGATCTTAACTTCTGCCAAGTATTATCTCCTAGATAATACTGGAACTTCGTTAAGTTCCAGTCTCTAGACAAATTCAATAATCGTCATCTTCATCAGAGTCCATTACTTTTCTTCTGTTGAACTAGGGGGAAAATTAAACGAGTATCATGTTTCATAAAACATAACTCAGATTTTCTGAGAAAACAAATTCCTACCCACTACAGAAAGACATTTCTGTTTGTGTTTAATATAACTTAAGTGTTTCAGACCAACAAAAGAGCCTTGAAAATTAGACCCTCAATGCAACGTTCTTCCCAAACTTCCCAGTGTTGTAAAACAAAAATGTCTATGGGCTAAAATGTCTGACACACTACATGCAGATGTAACACTTATTTAAAATATCAATCTTTCTTTTGTCATGTGCTTTGGGGGAAACTTACTTTAACTGTTGTTTTCTTTTCTGTTTGTTGGCTTACTTTTTCGAGGATTTCTATTAAACCTTGTTCTGATACCTAGGATAATCAAAGAGAAAACAGTGCTTTTTTAAGACAAAGAACTGACCTTTGCCGACTGAATCATTTCAATCCTTCCAGGGTGTGAAGGTAGAGGTCAAGAAGGAAGGAGAATGGGACAGCTGGCTGAAACCACTGGCTATAACTCTTGGTTTAAGTGGCACTTAAAATCTGCTCTGCTGGTCTTCATTTGAGGGAGGAAAAGTATCCATCAGTTAGCTTCCTCAAAAAATCCAAGGTTAACAGGTATTTAAGAACCCCTTCATCACCACTAGCAGACTGACAACCACCTACACCACTGTGTTAAGTGAAAGGGACAGAGATACTCCGCCTCTGCACCGAGATCTTGAGAAGCTTAAAAGCAGGAAACAAGTCACTCAAAAAAGATGAAGCCGCTGTCATCCCTCCACACACGTTCTCAGTGTAAAGGGTTCAGGGCAGGTTGATCTCTGCAGGCTGTGGTGGCGGCAGAGGGCTCCCCAGTGCCGGTGGGGCTGGTCTGGATCTTGAAGGAAGATCAGGGTTGCCAGAATATATCCGTCATGGCAGTATAGCAATGCACAGAATAACCAGGAAATTTAGCACTTTTTCATTTGCAAAACAAGCATAACTTTCCCAATTTTAATTAGTATTGCTGACAAACCTTGTTTCCATTGTAGAAGCAATTTAGGCTATCTGACCCTAATAGTCACTGGTTCCAGAGCAATGTCAGAAAAGGAAAACAGCAGAGGATTTTAGAAAAGAGAGTTATCTTTTAGGATCTACAGTAGACACTATTTTCGCCTTTAAAGACTGCGTCAACAAGAATTCTGTAACCAGAAAGAGATGAAATTGAAATGAAAATGAAATGTATCCTTCTGAGGATACATTTTGGTAAAGTAGGTAACAACAGATTAAACTGCCTCAAGGCAGGTCCCTTACCTTCCCGCTTAGTTGTCCATACCGTGCCATCTGTATAAGGTAATTCTCGACTGCTTTAGTTTTCTCAGGCTTTACAAGTGCTAAGTTACTTACTAAAAAGGAATAAGGAAAAATAAATAAATAAATATATATATATATATATAAACACACACATGCACAAAAAGAAGTCAGAACTAAATGCACTTGACTAAATGCACTTATTTCTTGAGACTAAGTACTAACATTTCTAAAGCACTTAAGACTTCTTGATGTCTTGAGACCAACAAGGTAGATAAGGCAGATGCTATTGTTACTCCTCTTAAAAATGAGGAAACTACAGTTCAGCTTTGTCAACCTCAGTCACGACCACAGAGAGGTAGTGGTGAACCAAGATTAAACTTGGGGGCTCAGATTCCAAGCTCCATGCTTTAAAAACAAAGCAAAACCATGAATGTTCCATGAAGAGCAATTTCTATATTGCATGCATGCTAAGTCGCTTCAGTAATGTCCAACTCTTTGTGACCCCATGGACTGTAGCCCACTGGGCTCCCCTGTCCATGGGATTCTCCAGGCAAGAGCACTGGAGTGGGCTGCCATTTCCTCCTCCAGGGGATTTTCCTGACCGAGGGATAGAACCTGCATTTCCTGTGGCTCCTGCACTGCAGGCGGATTCTTTATACCGCTTGAGCCACCAGGGAAGCCCTCAAAAGCAACCCATCCTCGCAAATTTCTATATTACTACGCATATACAATCATGGTGATTCATCCAGGGCTGTGTCTTCTAAACTGGGCTTCAAGCTATAATACAGAAGATAATGTTTCATTCTGATTGGCTCATTTAATCTTTTTTTATGGTTTTCTTTTTATTTTTTGTGATGAAAAACACAACACAAATAGAGAATACAGGTATACCTCCTTTTACTGAGCTTCTGAGCTTCACAGATACAGCAGTCTCCACAAATGGAGGTCTGTGGCATCCTACATCCCTGCTTTGAGCAAGTCTGCTGGCACTGTTTTCCTGACAGTGTGTGCTCACTTCATGTCTTTGTGTCACATTTTGGTAATTTTCACATTTCAAATTTTCTATTGTTATTCTTATATATATTATGGTGATCTGTAATCAATGATCTTTGATGTTATTATTGAAAAACAAAAATCATGACTTGCTGAAGTCTCAGATAATGATTAGCATTTTTTAGCAATAAGGTATTTTTAAATTAAGGTGTGTATACCTTTTTGTTTTTTTTAAGACATAATACTATTGCACTTAACAGACTATAAAACTTTTATATGCACTGGAAAGCCAAAACATTTGTATGACTTGCTTGCTGTGGTGGTCTGCAACCAAAGCCAAAATATCTCCAAGATCTGCCTGGACAATAAACCAGGGCCCCTATCACCCAGGTCAACTGCTAGCAGCATTTTGTGACTGACTTGCCTGAAGAGTTATTGCCAATAAATTTTACCTAATACAGTCGTCCCTTGGTATCTGAAAGGACTGGTTCTAGGATTCCCTGCAGATGCCAAAATCTGAAGATGCTCAGGTCCCTCATATAAAATGGCGTGCTACAATCGGCCCTCTCTATCTGTGGGTTCTGACTCTATAAAAATGGAGGGCTCACTACACACACTTGGAGATCATTTCAATAGCAGGAGAGAATGGAGCGGAACTTTTAATAACAACTTAAGTATGTTTCTTTAGGTTTATAAACCTAACACTTCTTACAAATAATCTATATCTCACAGGCTTTTAGGTTAAACAAGTATTTAATCTAGAGATAGCAATATTTCATATACATCTCCCTATTCAAATAACTCAAACCAGTTTTATAAAGAAAACTGAAGATGCTTACACCGGGCCCGGGCTGACTGATCCAGAACTTGGGCTAAGATACTGTTTCTCATTTCTGCTTCTCTATAAGAAAAACAGGTCAAGCAAAATTAGAACTAAGCTGCCAGCATTCCTACTGAACACAGAAAAATGTAACAAGTCCATTCTTACTCAAAAGCCAGTTTTATATTTTGTGAGTTTGAAAGGTAAAACTTCACAGTTTCCCAATTCAGAAGGGAGTTTGAGTTCAACCACCATTATAAACTTATTAAGTACCCAGTGTGTGAGAAGGGCTAGAAAATTTGTAGTGAGATTTCAGGCAAATACACGGACAAATGATTAATCCGTGTAATTTTCTTAGAGATAAAGAAGCTGAGGTTCATGGAGACCATGTTAAGAAGACACAGGTAACTGTGGCCAAGGTATGACCAGATTCCACGTTTTAAGATTCTCAGTTCTAGTTTTGAGTTGGGAGGGGAGTTACAATTATACCCATTTCTACACTTGCATCTTCCCACCTATCCAAGCAGGAACTATTTCATATTCACAGGACAGTGATTTCAAATTTTTTTAAAGCACAAACTGTTTTTCAAATGAAGCCCTTCAAGAAACTTAATATGAACTTAACACAGAAAAAAGAGATTCTTTGGCTGAATTAGAAGGCTGAATCTGCTGTACAAGGGAAACAAGAAATAAACCACTATGCAGAAAGGAAAGTGTGCATTCATCAATTTCAGCCCTGAGTGGAGAAAGAAAAAAAAGTGTCTCTTGACTTCAAGTTTTAGCCTTGTAGGTTTGCTGTCTGAATTCCTTCTGGTAGCACGGTGGAGGCAGGGAAAGAACATCAACCAGAGAATTTTAAGAGGTCTAAGGTTAGAAATGACCCAAGTGATGGCAGAAGTAAAGGTAAATCCTCTCTGGAAGAATCCAGAAGAAGAGCAATCAATTATGCAACACATCTGAATTTCAGATATGTTAAAATGTGAAAAAAAAATTCCCATCTTCAGAATCAGTGAAGTTCATGTAGTAGATTTTTCTTCTTAGCACTATCCCAGGTGCTTACCAATCTGTCTTTCCCTCTAATGTGAGCTACATACAGAAGAGAAGGAACCTTCTCCATCTTGCCTATTTCTGTAGACATAGCACAATGCCTGACCCAGAGCAGGTGCTCAGTAAGTATCTGTTGGATGAATGAATGAGTTAAAAGATAGCATGGGGGACTTCCCTGGCAGTCCAGTGATTAAGACTCTGCACTTACTATGCAGGAGGCATGAGTTCCACCCCTGGTTGGGGAACAATCCCACATGCTGTGTATGTGCTGTGCCAGGTGAAAAATAAAAGGTAGCTTGGGGGCAAGGAGGGATAGAGAGTTGTTTAATAGGTATATTTCCAGTTTCATAAGATGAAAAAGTTCTAGAAATGTGTTGCAAAGCAAAGAGAATATGGTTAATACGACTGAACGATACACTCAGAAGTAGTTAAGATGGTTAATTTTACCTTTTGTGTTTTTTATAAGAGTTAGGGAAAAAAGGTAGCGTGATGGGGTAACTAATAAACCTGCCACGTAAGAGGTGCTCTGCCATGTGCTGAGATAAACTAACACTGAGAATAGGAAAAACAGTTAATATTTCTTGTGTGTACGTGCTCAGTCACTTCAGTTGCCTCCGACTCTCTGTGACCCTATGGACTGCAGCCTGCCAGGCGCCTCTGTCTATGGGATTCTTCAGGCAAGAATCCTGGGGTGGGTTCCATGCCCTCTGTTCCCCTGCAATCCTCACAACACCCCTATGAGGTAGTCCTATTAGTATGCTTGTTTTAAGGTAATCACAGTTTAGCAGAGAAACATCAATCAGTAATTGCAATATAAAGTACTAAGTACTGCGGGGTTCTATACATACTTAATTGACAAATAGGGATGAGTCTGGAAAAATCCTTATGCCAGGAATAACTTTAAGATTCACACATCTGTGAATAAAACTAAAGGAAAAAAAAAAAGGAAAAAAAAAAAAAAGGTGAAATCACCCTTCAAAGAGTTCCCACAGACACAGAGAACAGAGCAAGAGGTGGGCAAAGTGGGTGAAGGTGTCAAAAGTACAAACTTCCAGTTATAAATAAGCCATGGGGATGTAACATGCAATGTACAGAGTGGATGGTGACTATACTTAAAGAGCATTGAATTGTATATAGTTAACAGTATTGAAAGTTGCTAAGAGTTCAAACTCAAAAGTTCTTATCACAAGGAAAAAAAAAAGTGTAATTATGTGTGGTGATGGATGTTAACCAGACTTACTGTGGTGGTCACTTCATAATATAAACCAATATGGAATCAGCATGCTGTACACGGAAACTAATGTTAAATCAATTATTTCTGAATTTAAAAAAAGAGAGGGGCCCCTCTACATTCAGAGTTCCAGCTGGTACCTGTGCTTTGCTTCCTGTTGTGCTGCATCGCCAGGATCCTGGAAAAAAACCAATTTTATCTTTTAGAAATTTCACGGGGGGTGGGGGGAAAGGAACTAGTTATTTTATTTTGTTTCTGGTACCTAACAGGCTCCTGCAGTGGTAGAGATGGGCTTACAAAATAATTAAAAGCTGTGCCTCATAGAAGTAAAAAGATAAGTTTCCACTTACTACAATTGTTTTGTTGAACTTCTAAAGTCTCAATCTAATAGAATGTTTTAGAATACAAACAGGTATTAAGGAGAAGAGCCCCTCTTACGAAACCGTATTTAACGTGTAAAGAATAATTTCTGGAAAAGAAAATGTGCTTCGGTACTGGGGACGCTGATGATCAAACAACGCTCCCTTCCAGGCTATCCCGCTCCATCCCTAACACTTCACTCCGGGATTCCTCCCAGCAGTCATTAGTTGGGCGTTTCATCTCCGGAGTTAGGGTTCAGTGCCTTGCTCTCAGGACTGTCAACTCATCAGGCGATGCTCCCCACTGTACCCTCAGCACCTGGCACAAGGGAAGACCCCCAGAAGATGTCTGTCGACCCCTCGGGTCGAACCAACTGTATTCTAAACAACACTCGCCTGGAACAGTAGTCAAGTAAGCTAGGTCCATTAGCTAAGGGCTCCGAGAGACCCGAGAAGCTGAGCATTCTGCTCGGGACCCAAGACGGCCGGGCGGGTGAGAGACGGCCCGCGCCTGACCAGCCCGGGGCAGCACGTGATTCGGTGGCCGCCCGAGCCCCCACGCGACGGGCAGAGGGGCCGAGGCGGCTTGGAGGCTACCAGAAGGCCGCCGCGGGCGGAGGCGGGGGTCCTCGGCCCT
Source organism: Tragelaphus eurycerus (assembly GCA_935064755.1). Taxonomy (NCBI): domain Eukaryota; kingdom Metazoa; phylum Chordata; class Mammalia; order Artiodactyla; family Bovidae; genus Tragelaphus; species Tragelaphus eurycerus. The sequence continues at coordinate 14,644,477 of CAKXYN010000020.1, forward strand.
GGGGCAGAGACGCCTGGAGCCTCGGCCGGGGGGCCGCGCCCTCTACCTCGGGTGAGGGCGGCGCCCAGCAGGGGACGGGCTGGGCGGGTGCTGGGGTCGCTCACCCCGTGCTTCGCCTGCAACTCGGCCAGTCTCTGCTTCCTCAGCGCCTCAAGCTCCTGCTCCGCCATGCTGCGGCCGGCCCGGGCGAGCAGCAGCGAACACACCCCGACTCACTCCGAGGGAACGCCGGCAGTCCCCCTGCGCGCGCACTGCCCTCCGCACTGCGCAGGCGCCCGCAGCGCCCAGGCATCACCAATCTAGCCTAGAGCCGCGCCGCCCGCCCCAGCCAGGGACTGGGGAGAAGCCCGAATCCGTGATTCCAGACGGTGGGACGTAGGGCAGAGCTGCTGCGCCGAGCCTTCCCGAGCTCGGTTCTTGCTCCCAGCTGCAAGCGTGTGCTCAGCGGGCGTGGGTGCCGGCAGGGTTAAGATCCGGCTGTGTGTGGAAAAAGATAATAACCTAGAAACAGGCTACCATCAACAACGATCAGTCAGTTCAGTTCAGTCGCTCAGTCCTGTCTGACTCTGCGACCCCATAAATCACAGCACGCCAGGCCTCCCTGTCCATCACCAACTCCCAGAGTTCAGTGTCTGACTCTTTACGACCCCATAAATCACAGCACCCCAGGCGTCCCTGTCCATCACCAACTCCCTGAGTTCACTCAAACTCATGTCCATCGAGTCGGTGATGCCATCCAGCCATTATCATCCTCTGTCGTCCCCTTCTCCTCCTGCTCACAATCCCTCCCAGCATTAGAGTCTTTTCCAATGAGTCAACTCTTCGCATGAGGTGGCCGAAGTACTGGAGTTTCAGCTTCAGTATCAGTCCTTCCAATGAACACCCAGGACTGATCTCCTTTAGGATGGACTGGTTGGATCTCCTTGCAGTCCAGAGGACACTGAAGAGTCTTCTCCAACACCACAGTTCAAAAGCATCAATTCTTCGGCGCTCAGCTTTCTTCACAATCCAACTCTCACATCCATACTTGATCACTGGAAAAACCATAGTCTTGACCAGACGGACCTTAGTTGGCCAAGTAATATCTCTGCTTTTCAATATATTATCTAGGTTGGACATAACATTCCTTCCAAGGAGTAAGCGTCTTTTAATTTCATGGCTGCAGTCACCATCTGCAGTGATTTTGGAGCCCCCAAAATAAACTCTGACACTGTTTCCACTGTTTCCCCATCTATTTGCTATGAAGTGATGGGACCGGATGCCATGATCTTCGTTTTCTGAATGTTGAGCTTTAAGCCAACTTTTTCACTCTCCTCTTTCACTTTCATCAAGAAGCTTTTGAGTTCCTCTTCACTTTCTGCCATAAGGGTGGTGTCATCTGCATATTTGAGGTGATTGCTATTTCTCCTGGCAATCTTGATTTGTGTATCTTCCAGTCCAGCGTTTCTCATAATGTACTGTGCTGCTGCTGCTACTGCTGCTAAGTTGCTTCAGTCGTGTCCGACTCTGTGCGACCCCATAGACGAAAGCTCACCAGGCTCCCCCGTCCCTGGGATTCTCCAGGCAAGAATACTGGAGTGGGTTGCCATTTCCTTCTCCAATGCATGAAAGTGAAAAGGGAAAGTGAAGTCGCTCAGTCGTGTCCGACTCTTAGCGACCCCATGGACTGGAGCCCACCAGGATCCTCCGTCCATGGGATTTTCCAGGCAAAAGTACTGGGGTGGGGTGCCATGGCAAGCAGGGTGACAATATACAGCCTTGACATACTCCTTTTCCTATTCAGAACCAGTCTGTTGTTCCATGTCCAGTTCTAAGTGTTGCTTCCTGACCTGCATACAGGTTTCTCAAGAGGCAGGTCAGGTGGTCTGGTATTCCCATCTCCTTCAGAATTTTCCACAACTATAACTGTAGGTAGAATTTGTTAAGCCTATAATGTGCTAGGCTCCTGTTATCCCCTTTGATGGATAATGATCCAGGTGCTTAGACTAAGTGGAATGATGGAAAATGTGCTGAAACTGGACCGCAGTGATGGTTGCACAATTTTGTTTTCCTCAGCCGTCACCAGAGTTTTGTCCACCCCTTTGGTCGGACGAACTCATCTTCTAGAAAACATTAAGCTAGCAGTCTAGATCCACATGGGAATTTAGTTCACCAACTAGGGATGGAACCCGTGCCTCTTGCAGTAGAAGCCCGAGTCTTAATCACTGAACCCCTGATGAAGGCCCATAATTCTTAAATTTGTTAAGAAATGTTAAATTGTATACTGAAAATGGGAGAAGGCAATGGCACCCCACTCCAGTCCTCTTGCCTGGAGAATCCCACGGATGGAGGAGCCTGGTAGGCTGCAGTCCATGGGGTCGCTAAGAGTCGGACATGACTGAGCGACTTCACTTTCTCTTTTCACTTTCATGCATTGGAGAAGGAAATGGCAACCCACTCCAGTGTTCTTGCCTGGAGAATCCCAGGGACGGGGAGGCCTGGTGGGCTGCCGTCTATGGGGTCACACAGAGTCGGACACGACTGAAGTGACTTAGCATAGCATAGCATAGCATACTGAAAATGGATTGAGGGTGGGATTGGAGCAGAGACTCGCTAGTCATCCTGCATGGAGAAGCTAAGTTAAAACAAACTTGGGAGGCTGAAGTTGGGAATCAGACGGGTCTGGCTTCCCTGTTAGCTCAGTTGGTAAAGAATCTGCCTGCAATGCAGGGAACCCCGGTTTGATTCCTGAGTTGGGAAGATCCACTGGAGAAGGGATAGGCTACCCACTCCAGTATTCTTGGGCTTCCCTTGTGGCTCAGCTGGTAAAGAATCCCCCTGCAGTGTGGGAGACCTGGGTCCAATCCCTGGATTGGGAAGATCCCCTGGAAAAGGGAAAGGCTACCCACTCCAGTATTCTGACCTGGAGAATTCCATGGACTGTATGGTCCATGGGGTTGCAAAACGTCGGACACGACTGAGTGGCTTCCACTTTCACTTTCTTTCCTCAGAGGGTGGTGCAGGAGCTATGAAATGTGGTGTGAACTGTGGGGACACTCCCAACACACACACAAACATGCTCACACGCAAACACGCACACACGCACACTCAGGGCTGTCCTGGGGTGAATTTCCTGGCAGTAAGATTGTGCACGTCGAGCCTGGAGACATTGATTCCTGTTGGGGGGAATGTCAGCTCCCTAGCCCTGTGACATGCTTGTTTTCTCGGTTGTGGCAAAATATAATATGTCATTTACCATTTTAACCGATTCAGTAGTGTTAAATACATTCACCTTGTACAATCTCTACTATGCTTTTCATTTGGTAAAACTGAAACTATGCCTTATAAATAACAACTCCCAATCCCCTCTTCCACCACACCTTGAACCATTTTACCTTCTGGTTCTACAAATGTGCCTATGATAGGTGTAAGGCGAGTGCAGAGAAAAAGAGAGCAAGCAGGGCAGTCACACAAGAAAAGGAAATTTCTTAGAGGGAAAAGAGAGGGCGAGTGGCCCTTAAGGAGGACCAGTGTTCTTCCTTTCTGATGGAGTCCTTCTTATATCCAACCAATGAAAACATTTTCTAAAGGGATGGTCACGTAGCAGGAGGTCTGTAATCTGGGGGTCTTGAAGCTTTGGGAAGATAGGCCCAATTTGGTCAGTCTCACAGATCACTGTGATTTACTCCTTGTTTGTGAGGTCGACATAACGAGCCGTCTTATCAATGAGACCCTATTTGGGCCCTATCAACAGGTACCTCGTGAAATGGAATCATACTATTTGTCCTTTTGGGACTAGCTTCTTTCACTTGACACGTGTTCAAGGTTCATCCATGCTGTATCCTGTGTCAGAATTTTCTTCTTTTTTGAGAGTGAATCATATTTCTCCCTCCCTCCCTTTTCTTGAATATACTTTCTAGTCATTTTAGTCAGATCAGATCAGATCAGTCGCTCAGTCGTGTCCGACTCTTTGTGACCCCATGAACTGCAGCACGCCAGGCCTCCCTGTCCATCACCAGCTCTCGGAGGTCACTCAGACTCACATCCATCGAGTCAGTGATGTCATCCAGCCATCTCATCCTCTGTCATCCCCTTCTCCTCCTGCCCCCAACCCCTCCCAGCATCAGAGTCTTCTCCAATGAGTCAACTCTTCGCATGAGGTCATTTTAGTATTTTGCTGTTTTTTTTTCCCCCAAAGGAACTCAAAATGTATCAGTATTGATTACTTTTTAATCTATGTTTATCTATTTCTACCTAATTTTCATATTTCCACTATTATTTTCTTTTCAGTTCCTTCATATGAACATTCTATATGTTCATTTTTATTCTTTCTTACTTAATAATGAAAACATTAAGCAATTAATTTACTTGTGAATACATATACACATATATAAAACTATATATATATATACACATAGTCTTATTTACATATTATACACATCAATAGTGTCATTTTTTCTCTTTCACAATGTCTTTAAATGGTTTCCTATTTTGTAAAACCATGGTCAAAATAATATGGTTTTAGAAAGTCACTTATTTATGAGGAAAGCTAGCTATTCCTGATGCACTCCTACCCAACACATTCTTAGTTCCCCAAAGGTAAACCTAGCTGACTCTGTAGTTATTCTTTCATTGATTCTTTTATTAATTGTGTATTGAGATTTAAAAAATCAGGTAGTGAGGACAGGAGTGGTGTCAGAGAAGTGTTCATTGAGATGGTGAGTTTTGAATAAGGACCTGAAGGAAAAGAGATAGAGTCACAAAGATATCATATGGAAGAGAATTCCAGGGAGAAGGGACCAAAATGCAAGGACCCTGAAGTTGAAGCCTGCAATGTTTAAGGAACTGCAGGAATACCTTTGAGGCTGGACTATGAACTATGGGCACAGGGAGAAGGCAAATGCAGAATCATGAAATAAGTTAAGAGGATATGTATTTAAATAATATACCTATGCTGTTATGTCTTCATTCATATAATTTAGACATTTTCCTAATGTCTTAGGAAATGACTTAGGAAATGTCTAAGCATAACATGTGTGACGGCTAAGGATTTAACACACTGCACAACCCTTATTTCTCTTCCTTAGTTTCTTAATACACATATTACTATTTTTAGTTCCAAAGTTGTTGATTGTTCTATCTTTAAGCAATACACTTACAACTTGTATTTCTTATTTCATCAGGTATAGATAGTGTCTCTTGACTCCTAGCTTTAAAGATGAAGAGGACGTCAGCATCTCTGTCCTCCCAGTAAGCTCACATCCTTTTTTCTACATTCCCAGCTTCTATTATCTGTGCTGCATCTTATTGATACTCTAATCTGTAATCATAATTGAATCTTGTGCTATCCTTTTTGTTGAGATATAAGTGACCTACAGCCCTGTATAAGTTTAAGGTGTACAGCATAATGATTTAACTTGCATACATTGTGAAATGATTATGACAATAAGTTTAGTGAATGTGTATCATCTCATATGTTCAGTGCTCAGTCGCTTCAGTTGTGTCTGACTCTTTGCAACCTATGGACTGTAGCCCAGCAGGCTGCTCTGTCCATGGGATCCTCCAGGCAAGAATACTGGAGTGGGTTGCTGTGCCCTCCTCCAGGGGATCTTCCTGACTCAGTAATTGAATCCATATCTCCAGCGTCTCCTGCATTGCTGGCAGGTTCTTTTCTCATTGAGCCACCTGGGAAGCCCTAACATCTCACATAGGTACAAAATAAAAGAAAAAAAAAGGTTTTTTTCCCTTGTGATGAAAACTTTTAGGATTTACTCTCTTAACAACTGGCATATATAATATATGGCAATGTTAATTATGTGAATCATGTTGTACATTGCATCCTTAGTACTTCTAAGGGTGTAACTTTTGACCATTTTCATCCAATTCCTGCCCTCTTAAACCCCCTTCTTCGCCTCTGGTAGCCACAAATCTGATCTCTTTTTCTATGAGTTTGTTTGTTTGAAGTATAACTGACCTACAACACTATGTTAGCTCCTGGTGTACAACACAGTGATTCAGTATTTCTATGCATTACAAAATGTTCACGACAAGTTTAGACACTGTCTATCACCATACATGGATGTGTGTGCTCAGTTGTGTCTGACTCTTTGCGACCCCATTGACTGGAGCCTGCAAGGCTCCTCTGCTCATTGAATTTTCTACTCTAGAATACTGGAGTGGGTGGCCTGGTCCCCAAACATAGATATGACATAATTATTGACTATATTCTCCATGCTGTACACTTCATCCTGTGACTCATTTATTTTGTAACCGGAAGTTTGTACCTCTTGATCTCCCTCACATATTTCATTTCTCCTTCCAACCCCTCCTCTTCTCGAGCAACCACTTGCTTGCTCTCTGCACCTATGACTTTGCTTTAATATTATCTGTGACTGCTTTTCAGTTCACTGTTTCAGATTCCACATACAAGTGAAATCATATGGTATTTGTCTTTCTCCATCTGACACTTCATGTAGCATGGTACCCTCTAGGTCCATCCATGTTGTTGCAAATAGCAGGATTTCCTTCTTTTTTATGACTGAATGATGTTGTGTTGTTTATATATGCCTCATTTTCTTTATTCATTCATCCACTGATGGCCACTCAGGTTGTTTCCACATCACAGCTATTGTATATAATGCTGCAGTGAAATGGGGAGTGCCTTTGTTTTTCTTTATCAAAGAAAATCGAACATTTCAACTCTCCATCATGTCATGTGTTCTGATGGACTCCACTCTTATTATCAGATACCTGTCTTATAAAGGCCTTCCTCCTCCCTCTTTAATTTGGACAGGTTTCTCTCTATGCTTGCTGCATCCCTGTCCTTCTGGACTTGTTTCTTGGATTCTCTGTTTTCTAGCCCTCATCCAGTTTGTTTTTTTTTTTAATTCCATTTAAAATTTTTATTTATTTTTGGCTGCCCTGGGTCTTCCTTGTTGCAGGCAGACTGTCTCATTGCAGCAAGTGGGGGCTACTAGTCGTTGTAATGTGTGGGCTTGTCATTGCAGTGGCTTTTCTTGTTGCAGAGCTCCAGCTTTAGGGCACATGGGCCTCAGTAGTTGCAGTCCTGGGCTCAGTAGTTGTGGCCTGTGGGCTTAGTTGCCCTGAGGCATGTGAAATCCTCTCCAAACAGTGATTGACCCAGTGTTCCCTGCATTGGCAGGCAGATTCTTAACCACTGGACCATCAGAGAAGTCCTAAATTCTATTTATTTATTTATGGCTACCTTGGTGGCTCAGACGGTAAAGCATCTGTCTACAATGCGGGAGACGTGGGTTCCATCCCTGGGTCGGGAAGATCCGCTGGAGAAGGAAGTGGCAATCCACTCCAGTGCTATTGCCTGGAAAATCCCATGGACAGAGGAGCCTGGTAGGCTACAGTCCATGGGGTCACAAAGAGTCGGACACGACTGAGCGACTTCACTTTCACTTTCATGCTGGGTTCTCATTGCTGCACTCAGGCTTTCTCTAGTTGAGATAAGTGAGGGCTACTCTCTGGTTGCGATGCACAAGCATCTCATTTCTGTGGCTTCTCTTGTTGTAGACCATAGGTTCTGGGGTGCACAGGCTTCCCTAGTTGTGGCATATCGGCTTAGTTGCCCTTCAGCATGTGGAATCTTCCCAGACTAGGGATCAAACCCATCCCCTACACTGGTAGGTACATTGTCAACCACTAGACCACCAGGGATGTTCCCTCATCTTGCCTCAGCTAGAGAAAGCCTGAGTGCAGCAACAAGAGCCCAGCATAACAATAAATAAATAGAATTTAGAATTTCCCTGGTGTTTCACATCTTCAAGTAAATTTCTAAGAAAAAAAGCTAGTAGGTAAAATATCTATGTGCTTACATGTCTGAATATTTATCTTATACTTTAATTGCTTGGTTGATTATAAACTTATAGACAAAAGAGTTTTCTCTCTGAATCATTTTAAAGTAAAATATTTTAAATTATTTGCCATTTTCACTCTGTATAATAGGCTCCAGTTTCATCCACCTCATTAGAACTGATTCAAATGTATTCTTTTTAGTGGCTGAGTAATATTCCATTGCATGTATGTGCCATTTTCATTTACAACTTTGTTATGTATTCATCGTATTTTTGAAAATCCTTAACTTTGTATTTTGGAAAACATCAAATCTTTAAAAAAAGGAAGGAATGGTAGAAAGACACTTGTATGTCCTTCATATAGATCCACTAATCATTAAGATTTTGCCACATTTGCTGTATCTGTCTATACACATGTGCTGTGCATGCATACATACACACACACAAATGCGCAGACACAGGCACAGTTTTTCTAAACCATTTGAATGTAACTTTCAGGTAGCGTGTCACTTCACCCCTAAGTATATGTAGCCTATGAAAAACACATTCTCACGCACACCTACAATTATTGCTGCTGCTGCTAAGTCGCTTCAGTCGTGTCCAACTCTGTGTGACCCCATAGACAGCAGCCCACCAGGCTCCCCCGTCCCTGGGATTCTCCAGGCAAGAACACTGGAGTGGGTTGCCATTTCTTTCTCCAATGCATGAAAGTGAAAAGTGAAAGTGAAGTCGCTCAGTCGTGTCCTACTCTTAGCGACCCCATGGACTGCAGTTCACCAGGCACCTCTGTCCATGGGATTTTCCAGGCAAGAGTACTGGAGTGGGATGCCATTGCCTTCTCCATCTACAATTATTACACTCAATAAATTAATGTAGATAAAATGGCAGTGTCTGATGTACAACCCATTGTTGTTGCTAATTCTTCAAATAAACTTCACCACAACTGTTTGTTTTCTTGTCAATCCATGATTCAATTGTATTTATTAGTCAGTCTCTTTGAAGATATTGATGTGTCTCATCTGTTCTCTCACATTTGGTGTGGTGATAATAAAATCTGAATTTTGTTCCTTCATAAGTGGTATTTTTTTTCCTTCTGGAGGCTTTTAGAATATTTTTCTTTTTTGCTCAATGTTCTAAAATTTTGCAAACATGTGGGTCTTTAAAAAGTCTTTGTGGGGGACTTCCCTCATGGTCCAGGGGTTAAGAATCTGCCTTCCAATGCACAGGATGCCAATTTGGTCCCTGGTTGGGGAACTAAGATCCTACATGCTGCCAGCCCATATGCTACAACTAGAGAAGCTTGAGAGCAACTAAGAGCTGATGCAGTCAAATATATATATATATATATATATATATATATATATATAGAGAGAGAGAGAGAGAGAGAGAGAGAGAGAGAGAGAGAGAGAGAGAGAGAGAGAGTAAAGGGCTTCCCTAGTGCTCAGGGAAATTGGGAGTGCCTTTGGTAAAGAATCCGCCTGGAGTGTGATAGACCTGGGTTTGATCCCTGGGTTGAGAAGCTCCTCTGGAGGAGGGCATGGCAACACATTCCAGTATTCTTGCCTGGAGAGTCTCCAGGCCCGAATAGTGGATATATTTTTAAAAGTCCTTACGCTATTTGCTTCATAGGTTCTTTCTGTCTGAAAACTTGTAACTTTAACTTTGGAAGCTTTTATTGTATTGTTCATTTGATAATGTTTGTCTTCTGATTTCTATCTTTGTCTGTCTAGATCGCTTATAAAACTGGACTTCCCCGATACAGCTTCTGTGTCTTTCTCATGTCTTCCATCTCATGATCTTATAGCTCTGTTTTCTGGAAGATTTTTTTCTGTTTTATCTTCTGAACCTTCTATTCAATGTACCTCAGCATCATATTTCCACTTTATACAAGTCTCCCTCCCACCTTTTAAAATATTTTGGCTGCACTTGGCCTTTGTTGCAGTGCGCGGGCTTCTCTAGTTGCAGTGCACAGGCTCAGTAGTTGCGGCGTATGGGCGCAGTTACTCCAAGGCATTGAACCTCGGTCCCCTGCATTGCAAGACGGACTCTTCTTTTTCTTTTGCAAGTTGGATTCTTAACCACTGGACCACCAGGGAAAGTCCTAAGAGCCCTTTCTTGTTCTCTGATTGTGCCATTTACTTAGTAACTTGTTCTAGATTTTGAATGCAAAACTTCCTGAATATAGTTATGATAATAATGAGAAAAAAATTTAAATTCGCTTCTGTTTCCTGAATTAGTTCTCTTTCCTCTAGAGATTTTTTTTCTTCTTGTTTGTGGTACTTTCTTATGGCAGCCCTTAGTAAATTAATACACATCTCTGTCTCTCTTTCTGTCTTTTCCTCCCTCCCTTCTTCTCCTTCCTTCTTTCTCTTTCCTCCTCCTCCCTTTACTTCTTCTTTGTTATTAAATTTCTTGCTGGAAGAACTGTCAGATGCTTCACTTGCAGAGTTGATTGTGCATTCTGATCAAGGGCAGAAGTAAGGACTGGACTGTTTAAGACAGAGCCTTTTGAATAATCTCTGTGTTTTTGGCCCAGTCTTGCGTCCTCTGTCTTCTGCCTCTCTGGAACTCTGTTGAGAAGATCAGCAACCTCCTCTTGGTGTGTCATCTGTTGTTACTACTCTATCAGCTTGACACAGTCTCACAATTCTTTTTACAGCTTTCTTCCACTGATGGACCACTTCCTGGTGATTTATTTCCATTTTAGTCCTTTACTACCATTTTTGTAGGGTCTTGAAAAGGAAGGAAGAAAGTGAAAGTCGCGTCCAACTCTTTGCAACACCATGGACTGTATAGCCTGGAATTCTCCAGGCTAGACTATTGGAGTGAGTAGCCTTTCCCTTCGGAGAAGGCAATGGCACCCCACTCCAGTACTCTTGCCTGGAAAATCCCACGGACAGAGGAGCGTGGTTGGCTGCAGTCCATGGGGTCACTAAGAGTCGGACACAACTGAGCGACTTCACTTCTCTTTTCACTTTCATACATTGGAGAAGGAAATGGCAACCTACTCCAGTGTTCTTGCCTGGAGAATCCCAGGGACGGGGAAGCCTGGTGGGCTGCTGTCTATGGGGTCACACAGAGTCGGACACGACTGAAGTGACTTAGCATAGCATAGCATAGCATAGCCTTTCCCTTCTGCAGGGGATCTTCCCAACCCAGGGATCAAACCCAGGTCTCCCACATTGCAGGCGGATTCTTTACCAACTTAGCTATCAGGGAAGCCCCTTTGTAGGATCTTGGTGGCGGTGGTAGCCAGGTGGGGAATGGGGGGCACAGAGTGGAAACTGAATGGTCAATCATCATTTTGAAAATAGCACTTGTTTTCTTGTCTCCAACATGCAGTTTTTATCTTTTTGTTATTGTTTAGTTACTAAATTGTGTCTGACTCTTGTGACCCGATAGACTGTAGCCCACCAGGCTCCTCTGTCCATAAGATTCCCTAGGTGAGAATACAGGAGTCGATTGCCATTTCCTCCTCCAGGGCTTCTTCCCTACCCAGTGATCAAACCTGTGTCTCCTACACTGTTGAGCGGATTCTCTATCACTGTGCCAACTGGGAAGCCTTTGATCTTTTTGGCTGAGAAGTTATTTAGGAGGCCTGTATCAGACAGGATGTTATGTTGTAGTAACAAAATCCTCAAAATATTAACAGCTTGAAACAACAGAAGTTTATTTCTTGCTCACCGAGGTTGGCTGGGGGCTCTGCTCCGGGTCTCCCCACTCTGAGACCCAGGCTAACAGAACAGCTGCCATCTCACTGTGGCAGAGATAACCTAGAGAATTGTGTAGTGTTCCTTTAAGTTTCCACCCAGAAATGATACATATCATTTCTCTACATATTGCACCGAACAAAGAAAATCATTTGACTATTCTTAACATCAGAAGGGTGAAGAAGTACAATCATACTTTTTCACAGAAAAGCACAATTTTCTGTGCTAGAAAATAGAAAGCTGGAAATGTTTGTTGAATAGTACAGTGAACCACCAGAAGACTGTAAAACTTCAAGTGTTTGAATTTTAAAAACGTTTAACTCTTAAATTTAAAAAAAAATTGCACTTGAGTCAGAGAATGTGAGCTTGTATCAAACTCTAGAGTTTTTTTCATTGCATTATTTGTAAAAAATTAGCTAATTTTTAAAATATTTTGTGGAACTGGAAAGAAAGAAAGAAAGTGTGCTCAGTCATGTCTGACTCTTAGCGACCCCATGGACTGTAGCCTACCATGCTCCTCTGTCCATGGGATTTTCCAGGCAATAGTACTGGAGTGGATTGCCATTTCCTTCTCCAGGGGATCTTCCTGACCCAGGGATTGAACCCAGGTCTTCTGCATTGTAGACAGACGCTCGACCGCCTGAGCTACCAAGGAAGCACACAAGACACACCCTTTATTGTTAGTAGACAAGTTTGATACATACACAGCATAAAGCTATTTGTATCTTCTATATACCTGTCAAGGCTATGGTCTTTCCTGTGGTCATGTATGGATGTGAGAGCTGGACTGTGAAGAAGGCTGAGCGCCGAAGAATTGATGCTTTTGAACTGTGGTGTTGGAGAAGACTCTTGAGAGTCCCTTGGACTGCAAGGAGATCCAACCAGTCCATTCTGAAGGAGATCAGCCCTGGGATTTCTTTGGAAGGAATGATGCTAAAGCTGAAACTCCAGTATTTTGGCCACCTCATGCGAAGAGTTGACTCATTGGAGAAGACTCTGATGCTGGGAGGGATTGGGGGCAGGAGGAGAAGGGGACGACAGAGGATGAGATGGCTGGATGGCATCACTGACTCGATGAATGTGAGTCTGAGTGACCTCCGAGAGCTGGTGATGGATAGGGAGGCCTGGCGTGCTGCAGTTCATGGGGTTGCAAAGAGTCGGACATGACTGAGCGACTGATCTGATCTGATATACCTGTTCAGAGAAGGCAATGGCATCCCACTCCAGTACTCTTGCCTGGAAAGTCCCATGGACAGAGGAGCCTGGTGAGCTGCAGTCCATGGGGTCGCTAAGAGTCAGACACAGACTGATCGACTGACTTCACTTTCACTTTTCACTTTCATGCACTGGAGAAGGAAATGGCAACCCACTCCAGTGTTCTTGCCTGGAGAATCCCAGGGACGGGGGTGCCTGGTGGGCTGCCGTCTATGGGGTTGCACAGAGTTGGACACAACTGAAATGACTTAGCAGCAGCAGCAGCAGCAACATATAACTGTTAGTTTTTTCATATACCAGATCTATCAAAGACTAACAAATTATTTGAAGTTCTTACCATATACTACTGTGTTTCTATCGATTTCTCATTGTTTTTTTGTAACAGTTTTGTACTCTTATTTATCTTGTAAGAGTTCATGGTTAAATATGCATTTTCTATGTGGATTAAATAACCTTTGTTTCAATTAATGGAACTTTTAAATTCCTGTTTCATTGAGCACATGTTTTCTCTACTCTTAGTATCTGAAATTGCTTTTTAAAATAAAAAAAAATAAATTGAGATTGGATTTGGTATTGATTTTCTGGATATGATGCCAAAAGGAAACAAATAAAAAATAGATATACTGGACTTTATCAAAATTAAAAACTTCCATGTAGCCAGGAACACTATCAACTTAAAGAAAAAGCAACCTACAGAGTGGGAGAAAATATTTGCAAATGATATATCTAATAAGAGGTTGATGTCTGGAATATAGAGAACTCCTACCATTTACCAACAAAACAAACAAGCCCATTCAAAATGTGCAAAGGACTTAAATATACATTCCTACGAAGAAGGTATACAAATAACCAACAAGCACGTGAAGAGACGCTCACTGTCACTAATTGCTAGGGAAAGGCAAATCAAAACCACAGTGACAGGGAACTATATTCAATATCTTATAATAAGCTATAATGGAAAAAATATGGAAAAGTGTATGTGTGCATATGGGTATATTCATATACATATAATATCTGAGTCACTTTGATGTACACCTGAAACTGACATGACATTGTAAGTCAACTGTGCTGATGCTGCTGCTAAGTCGCTTCAGTCGGGTCCGACTCCGTGCGACCCCATAGACGGCAGCCCACCAGGCTCCCCCGTCCCTGGGATTCTCCAGGCAAGAACACTGGAGTGGGTTGCCATTTCCTTCTTCAGTGCATGAAAGTGAAGTTGCTCAGTCGTGTCCGACCCTCAGCGACCCCATGGACTGCAGCCTACCAGGCTCCTCCATCCATGGGATTTGCCAGGGAAGAGTACTGGAATGGGGTGCCATTGCCTTCTCCGACTTCTACTAAAAAAAAAAAAAATCAAAACCACAGTGGGAGACCACCTCACACTCATGAAAATGATTACTATCAAAAGACAAACCCCAGAAAATAGCAAGTGTTGAGGAGAATGTGGAAAAACGGGAACCTTTGTGCCCTGTCTTTGGGAATATAAAATGATGTAGTTTCTGTGATTGGTTTCTCAGAAAATTAAGCATAGCATTCATTCCCATATGATCTGGTGATACGCTTCTGGATCTATACTCAATGAAATGGAAAACAGGGTCTCAAAGAGATATTTGCACTCTCATGTTCAGAGCATCATTATTCCCGATAGCCATAAGATGGAAGCAGTCCATTCACCCACTGGTGAATAAATGAACGGACGAGCAAAATGAGCTATAGACTTAAAAGAGAATATATTCAGCATTAAAAAAGGAAGGAAATTGGAACAGGTGCTACAACATAGATGAACCTTGAAGATATTACGCTGAGTGAAACAAGCCAGTTACAAAAAGATAAATACTGTATGATTTCACTTATATGAAGCACTTAGATGCTGTGGATTAAATTTTTTCTACCGTAAATCCATATGTTGAAGCCATAACCCTCAAGGTGGCTTGCTTTTGAGATAGGTCGTTTTAAAAAACATTTTATGTATTTATTGGACTGCATCAGGTCTTAGTTGCTGCGTCTGGGATCTTTCATTGTAGCACGTGCCAGCTCACTTGCTCTGCGGCATTGGGATCTTGGTTCTTTGACCAGGGATCAAACCTACATCCCCTCCATTGCAAAGCAGATTCTTAATCACTAGACCACCAGAGAGGTCCCTGGAGATACGGGTTCTTTAAAGAAGTAATTATGGGTGGAGCCCTAATCCAATATGATTAGTGTCTTTATAAGAAGATGATGCACATGGTGAGGCCATGTGAGGGCACAGTGAGGCGGTGGCCATCTATCTGTAAGCCACAGACAGGGGCCTCAGGAGAAACCGAACCTTCCAGTACTTGCTCATGAACTTGTAGGCTTCAGGACTGTGAAAAAATAGATTTCTGTTGTTTAAGCCATACCCCACTGTGGAAATTCATTATGGCAACCTTAGCAGACTAAAATACCAGAGTAGTCAAATTCATAGAGACAGAAAGTATGAATGGAATGGTGGTTTTCAGGGTCTTGGAGGAGTGGGGAATGGAGAGTTGTTTAATGGGTACAGGGTTCAAGTTTTGCGAGATGAATTCTGGAGATTGGTTACACAACAACATGAATGTGCTTAACACTGCTGAACTGGCTATGGAAAAATGGTTAAGATAGTAAATTTTATGTGTATTTTATCACAATTAAAAGAAAACAGAACAAAACACTTGTCATGATGCTACAAACCCCTTCTACTACAGCCCTATTTTTATCTTTCTCCTTTATAACAGAACTCCAAAAAAGTAGTTTGTATTCGCTGTTTCTACCTTCTCCTGAACTGTTCTAGGCAGGATTTTCTGAAACTGCTGAGGGTTACTGCAGAACTCCAATTCATCAGCTGTGATGTTGATCTCTGGCTCCTCCTTGAAACACTTGCCCCGGGGCTTCCTGGTTTTCTCTCACTTCCCCTTTGTGGGTTCTGGCTGTTCCTCCTCCTGACTTTATCTGTGAGTTACTCCAGGGCTACTCAGCGGTGGCCACAAGATTGGAAAAGGTCAGTTTTCATCCCAATCCCAAAGAAAGGCAATGCCAAGGAGTGCTCAAACTACCGAACAATTGCACTCATCTCACACGCTAGTAAAGTAATGCTCAAAATTCTCCAAGCCAGGCTTCAGCAATATGTGAACCGTGAACTTCCTGATGTTCAAGCTGGTTTTAGAAAAGGCAGAGGAACCAGAGATCAAATTGCCAACATCCGCTGGATCATGGAAAAAGCAAGAGAGTTCCAGAAAAACATCTATTTCTGCTTTATTGACTATGCCAAAGCCTTTGACTGTGTGGATCACAATAAACTATGGAAAATTCTGAAAGAGATGGGAATACCAGACCACCTGATCTGCCTCTTGAGAAATCTGTATGCAGGTCAGGAAGCAACAGTTAGAACTGGTCATGGAACAACAGACTGGTTCCAAATAGGAAAAGGAGTACGTCAAGGCTGCATATTGTCACCATGTTTATTTAACTTATATGCAGAGTACATCATGAGAAATGCTGGACTGAAAGAAACACAAGTTGGAATCAAGATTGCCGGGAGAAATATCAATAATCTCAGATATGCAGATGACACGACTCTTATGGCAGAAAGTGAAGAGGGGCTAAAAAGCCTCTTGATGAAAGTGAAAGTGGAGAGTGAAAAGGTTGGCTTAAAGCTCAACATTCAGAAAACGAAGATCATGGCATCTGGTCCCATCACTGCATGGGAAATAGATGGGGAAACAGTGGAAACAGTGTCAGACTTTGTTTTTCTGGGCTCCAAAATCACTGCAGATGGTGACTGCAGCCATGAAATTAAAAGACGCTTGCTCCTTGGAAGGAAAGTTATAACCAACCTAGATAGCATATTCAAAAGCAGAGACATTACTTTACCAACAAAGGTTCGCCTAGTCAAGGCTATGGTCTTTCCTGTGGTCATGTATGGATGTGAGAGCTGGACTGTGAAGAAGGCTGAGCGCCGAAGAATTGATGCTTTTGAACTGTGGTGTTGGAGAAGACTCTTGAGAGTCCCTTGGACTGCAAGAAGATCCAACCAGTCCATTCTGAAGGAGATCAATCCTGGAATTTCTTTAGAAGGAATGATGCTAAAGCTGAAACTCCAGTATTTTGGCCACCTCATGGGAAGAGTTGACTCATTGGAGAAGACTCTGATGCTGGGAGGGATTGAGGGCAGGAGGAGAAGGGGACGACAGAGGATGAGATGGCTGGATGGCATCACTGACTCGATGGATGCGAGTCTGAGTGACCTCCGGGAGCTGGTGATGGACAGGGAGGCCTGGCGTGCTGCGGTTCATGGGGTCGCAAAGAGTTGGACACGACTGAGCGACTGATCTGATCTGATCTGACTCCAGGGCTCTGCCCCAGGCTCCTTTTTTGTCTTTATTTTTTAAATTTTTATAATTTTTTACTTATTTATTTTGGCTGCACTGGGTCTTCATTGTGGCACGAGGGCTTTCTGCATTTGCAGCAGCAGGCTCTCTGCAGTTTCCCCGTGACACCTAGGATCTTAGTTTCCTGACCAGCGATCCAAACTGTGCTCCCTGCATTGAAAGATGATTTCTGGACCACCGGGGAAGTCTCCTGCCCCCAGGCTTTTAAAATTCTGTCCCTGGCAATCTCATCCAGTGGCACCTATACACTGCTGCTGCTGCTGCTAAGTTGCTTCAGTCGTGTCCGACTCTGTGTGACCCCAGAGACGACAGCCCACCAGGCTCCCCCGTCCCTGGGATTCTCCAGGCAAGAACACTGGAGTGGGTTGCCATTTCCTTCTCCTATACACTAGTGACTCTCAAGTCCTATCTCCAGCCCACCCTTTCTTGGAACTCAGTGTAGGACATTCATCTACCTACCCCACCTCATCATGACAATATTGACCAGGTGTCTGATATTCACCATGCCCAAAACAAATCTGACTACACCTTGAGAATCTTGTCTCCCTCCATTGTTTGTCATCACAGAAAATGGCATGCATGCTTGCAAAGTCGCCAGGTGTGTCTGACTCTTTGCGACCCCATGGACTGTAGCCCTCCAGGCTCCTCTGTCCATGGGATTCTCCATGGGGTCGAAAAGAGTCAGACACGACTGAGCGACTGAACTGAAAACATACATATTATACATACTATTTTTCTACGCTGCTACTGCTAAGTCACTTCAGTCATGTCCGACTCTGTGCGACTCCATAGACGGCAGCCCACCAGGCTCCCATCCCTGGGATTTTCCAGGCAAGAACACTGGAGTGGGTTGCCATTTCCTTCTCCAATGTATGAAAGTGAAAAGTGAAGTCGCTCAGTCGTGTCCGACTCTTAGCGACCCCGTGGACTGCAGCCCACCAGGCTCCTCCGTCCGTGGGATTTTACAGGCAAGAGTAAAAGCTTTTCTATTAATACTACGCTTGATAAAGGCTTGAGAAGAACATTTTTTTAAAAAGAGATGGAGAAATTGCAAAACATTGTTGGTGCTATTTAGTCGCTCAGTCGTGCCCGACTCTTTGCGACCCCATGGACTGAAGTCCAGCAGGCTCCTTTTTCTGTGGGATTCTCCAGGCAAGAATACTGGAGTGGGTTGCCATTTCATAAGTTAAATGAAATGGGAGCACTGAATATGAAAGAGAAAAAGTGAAACAAACTAGATAAAAGTCAAAGATGGTCCAACTGTTGGAGACTTTTTAGTTAAATGAGCCAATGAATAAATGCTTTGCGTGTTGAAATTAGTGATATGAGATATAAACGTGTATTCCCAAGGACACCATCAGAAATGTAATTGAAAATCCTTCCCTGCAGGCTGCAGCTGAGAATAGGTGATCATATATCACCCAGAGAGCTAGCAGCTTCCCCATGCCCCTCTTGCCCAGTAGTGAATGTATAGCTTCCGACTGTGGCTGTTTGGAAGGCAAAAGAAGGAAAGACATGGGGGAGAGGTAGGGAGGGAGAGAAGGAGAGGGGGTAAAGAAGGAGAGGAGAGGAAGAGGACTAGGAGGAAGAAGACAGACTTCCCTGGCAGCATAGTGGTTAAGAATCTGTCTGCCAATGCACGGACATGGGTTTGATCCCTGGTCCGGGAAGATTCCACATGTGGAAGAGCAGCCAAGCCCATGTACCACAGCTACTGAACCTGTGCACTAGAGCAGGGAACCACAACCACTGAGCCCACGCTCTGCAAGTGCTGAACTCCACACAGCCAGAGCCTGTGCTCTGCAAACAAGAGAAGCCCCCGCCATGAGAAGGCTGAGCACCGCTTCTCCATAACTAGAGAAAGCCCGCGAACAGCAACGAAGACTCAGCACAGCCAAAATAAATAAATAATTTTTTTAAAAGAAGAAGGGGGAAGGAGAGAGAGGGCAGAGAAAGAGGAAGGAGGAGAGGAAGAAGATGAGGAGAAAGAAGGAAGGGGAGGAGGTGGAGGGAGGGGAGGGTCGCCCCTCGGGGGGCTGCCTCTCAGGACCACTGCTGTGATGTATTTCAGGATGGACACAGGTGGTGTGGACAGGACCTCCTTCTGTTTTCCATCACTTGCAGTAGCAGCACAGATAGTCACAGTATTCCACAGAGGCAGAGCCTACAGAACAAGTCTGTTCATCTGCATATTCAGCCCCATCCTTCTCCTCCCAGGACTGGCCACCTGCTCTGCTCAGGTGCCCAAGGATTCCTGAGTCACCGAGTCTTGATATCTCCTGTCAGCAGCAGAGGGAGCCCACACTCTACCGAAAGGGATTGAGTTTCTCATTAGAATACAAAGCAGAAAATACAATAACTGTTTTTTTGGTTTTTTTTTTTTTTTTTTTTTTGCCATGCAATGTGTCCTTACAGATGAAGCTTTACTCTGCCTCGTCCATCTGTCGCTGTAAATTCCTGCTCCATTTATGGTACCATAGGCCCCGATTCTCCAGGAGAAAGCCACAGTGTGAGCTTGGGCTTCTGAGCTGTTGATACGCTGTGTTGAATTGCGTATTATCATACACTTAAAGGGTATGTCTTAATAAGCTCTTTTATATCAGTTTATTAGCCATGATCCTGCAGTTCATCAGACAGGTTATGGAAGGGTACCACGGAGCTCACTGACAATTAGGAGATGTGAGGGGCAGAAGGAAAAGTTAGGCTATTGAAATACAACAGAGTGCGGTTCATCTGATTGTTGTTATGCCCAAGGTCCGAGTCCCCAAAACTGAGAGAATAAGACGTCCACAGCAATGCAAAAGCATAAAGGGGTTTTTATTGCTAGCTCGAGCTAGGGCTCAAGTCTCATCCAACGCAGCGGAGTCTCGACAAGAGCCCCGAGCTCTGAATCACAGCTGCTTTTTATACAGGCGGTTCTTTGTCCCTGCATCGGTGTAGCTGACGGTGATGATTGGCTAAGCTGTGCACGCGCACAAATTTTGAATCCCGCATCTCCATCCGGATTGGCTCAAGTTTGGTGTGAATGGGGACTCTTCTGATTGGCTCGGCGGTATAATTCCCGGGATGGTGACTCAGGTCTATAATAATCTGAAACTTACGGCCTAGTGTAGCTTGCTGAGCCTGTCATGGCTCAGGTTGGGTCCTAACAATTGTCTAGCAGCTGCTGATTCACCTTCTTATCTGTTTCTAAGTAATAGATATAGAATCTTCTTTGCTCAGAGCAGGCCTGTTGTACACACAATTGCATTCAGTACCATAATAGTCCTTTTTTTTTTTTTTTTTTTCCAAACTCCTTCTCAGGTGACTGTTAAAGGCACAGTGTCAGATGTCAGGACCCACAAGTCTTACTTTTAGGGCAAAGTCACACCATCCTTGTTCCTCACTCCATGCTCTTTCTGGGAAAAAGAAACATGTTTGCATTCTTCCTCATTTCCCTCCCAGAACAGCTGACCTAAGTTCTGAAACCACTCTCAGGAGGAAAAAAAAGCCTCGGGTCCTGTATCCTTTACGATGACAGCTGTCATCTGTGCCTGGTGGGAAAGGGGGACCACAGGAAATGTTTAGGAAAGAGTTTCTTACCTGAAACCAGTAGTGGAGTTTTTTGACTTCAGAAGCAGCTCCGGTGGAGCTTTTGTGGCCACTTGCTGAGATGGCAGCCTTGTTCTGAGGATGGTCTCCATGCCACAGGGCAACTGTGCTGTTACCCCAACTTGGACTTCCTTTTCCTAGCTGGAAAGGTAATAGGCCAGGGCCAGTTTAAGAGCCTCCCAAGCCCCAGAAGCCTTTACTTTTGGAGACTCTACTATATAAAAAGTAAAAAAGAAAAAAATAGAAATGCACTACCATCTCGAGTTATGATAATATATGAATACATATTTGTAATAAATGACAATACAGGCATGGAAATTAGTTGACATATTATGTCCCATCAAATGTGCTAATCCTGATGCTGCGTTGCTTTCTCTGTAGTTTGGTGCCAATACATTTTTTTCCCTCCCAGGCTGTGTACATGCCCTCCGATTTTCAGGGAATTCTAGGTTTCAAACCCTGCTTCTGGAGCGGGGTGGGGGCGGTGTTGATGCAGACAATGGGTGCTGAATTGGGGGCCAAGATGAAGTTTGGTCCTAGTTCTCACCTGCCTGGTCCAAAGAGAACCAACCTCCAAGGAAACAAGAAGACCCTTGAAAGAAAGTGAAAGTGATAGTCGCTCAGTCATGTCCAACTCTTTGTGACCCCATGGACTGTAGCCCGCCAGGCTCCTCTGTCCATGGGATTCTCTAGGCAAGAATACTGGAGTGGGTAGCCATTTTGTTCTCCAGGGATCTTCCCAACCCAGGGATCCAACCCAGGTCTCCTGCATTGCAGGCAGATCCTTTACCATCTGAGCCACCAGGGAAGACCCTTACCTGTCCTTAAATTAAACTGGAAAGACTCTCACCTATTTATAAAAATGGTGCTGAGAAGGGGATATCTTTTCTAGCAACATGCTCATTCATTCATTCATCCATTCACTCACTCATTCAAAAACATTTTTTTAAAAACCCTACTAAGTGCCAGATCTTGTGCTGGGCATTTGGGAAACAAAAACAGATAAGATGCAGTGCCTGCCCTCAGGAGAGAGTTCCTCAGTCCCTTTGCCCTGGGGCTGTTCTTGATCAGCCTTCCAGGGCTCAGCCCTGTCTCTCAAGCCTCCTCAGAAATTCCTGGCTGTTATAAGCTGAATTGTGTCCTCCAGAAGTTCATATATTGAAATTCTAACCCCTCGTGCCTAAGAATGTGACTGTATTTGGAGACGGGGCCTTTAAAGAGGTGAATGAGGTCATTCAGATGGGCCCTAGTCCAATATGAATGGCATCCTTGTAAGAAGAGATTAGGATGCAGATACACACAGAGGAAGACCGTGTGAAGACGCAGGGAGACGAAGACCACATGCCAACAAGGAGAGAGACCTCAGGAGAAACCAATCTTTATTTCTCCTTGCTCTTTGCTACCTCTTGCTACCTCCCAGTGTCTGTTCAGACCATCCACTGGAAGCATCTTTGCTGCTCACCGGATTACCAGCTGTCCAACCTGCTATAGTCCCAGGGGGATATGCTGAAATCCAGCATGCTTGTTGTATCAAGGGCTCTTCAACCAAACCAAACAGAAGGAACCCTGATTAGTCACATTTGCCACTTTCTGTGGTGTAAGTGCTCCCATTGTGGCCAGTTTCAGGCTGCCAATGTGAGGTCCCACACGTTGTCCAACAACTCTGTTCAAACAGAGTTGAATTGGGAAGAGATGTCCACTAACACCCCATTATGTTGTCTTCCCACCACTGAGCTACAACAGATGTAAAAAACCTCAAGTGCAGGGACTTCCCTGATGGTCCAGTGGTTAAGAATCCACCTTCCAATGCAGGGGACGTGGGTTTGATCCCTGGTCTGGGAACTAAGGTCTCACATGCTGTGGGGCAACTAAGCCCTTGTGTTGCAATGAAGATCTCGAGGGCCACAACTAAGACTTGATGCAGCCAAAAAAATTAAAAAAAAAAACCCTCAAGAGCAAAGAAGTCAATAAGCCATTACAAAATAAGATAACTAGGAATGATGTTTGGGATATATATTACCTTTGTATTCAAATCCAGTTTATTTAATTTTAAGCTCATATCATTTAATTTTTTGTAACTACTGTGTTTAACAACCAGCTTGCAGATTTTCTGAAAGTTTAATATTTGACCCTTGTAAGCCAGTAAGAGCTGACTCCAGCACATAGCTAGGGTGACAGTCCTCTGGGTAGAATAAGGGGGATGGGGATGTACCAAACGGGGTGGGCATGGTGAGCCAGTGGCCCTTGCCTGCAAGACCATGTGGATTGTGAATAAAAACCCAAGAGTCTGGAAACTTCCAATGGGAATGAGTAAGCAGAGAGTCCCAGGGCCATGAAACAATTTCAAGCCCTGTGGCACAGCATTGTTCCTAGACAGTCCTAAGCCCTGCCTCTATGCCTTCATTGTGCGTTTTTCTGGGTGGCCTCTCGGTGTCTCTCCAGATACACACCTTCTTCCAGCCATGGCCCAATCCCTGCTCCAAATGGTATTATTTTATTCTTTTTTATGGCTGAGCAATATTCCTTATCTGCCTATCTATCTATGTATATACACATACGCTATATTTTCTTTAACCATTCTCCCGTTGATGGACATTTAGGTTGCTTCCATGTGTTGGCTGTAAATAATCCTGCAGTGAACACTGAGATGCATGTATCTTTTTGACTTAGAGTTTTCCTCTTTTCCAGTTATGTGCCCAGGAGTGAGATTCCTGAATGAAATACGCACTGCTGCTGCTGCTGCTAAGTCACTTCAGTCGTGTTCAATTCTGTGTGACCCCATAGACAGCAGCCCACCATGCTCCCCTGTCTGTGGGATTCTCCAGGCAAGAACTCTGGAGTGGGTTGCCATTTCCTTCTCCAATGCATAAAAGTGAAAAGTGAAAGTGAAGTCCGACTCTTAGTGACCCCATGGACTGCAGCCTTCCAGGCTCCTCCATCACTGCTCACTTTTAAAATTAATTGACATTATTAGCATTTTCCCATCACTTTTGTTGAGACAAAAAACAACTCAAGGCTTGATTTTAATGTTTGCCAGTTTCCAACATTCCCACCATGGCTGATTTCAAGCTGCCAACATTATATTACTGAATGTGGAGTTGGGTCTTCTGTATGAAGAACATCATTGCACAGCATTTCAACCATGCAGACATGATAGCTATAAATTGCTTCAGAATCCTAGATAACGGCAAAATGCAGTAAAACAACTGGGAATGAAGAAGATTTGAGTATATATTTTCTTTGTTTTTCATGTAATTTATTTAATTTAATTTTTAAGTAATGTTTGTGTTTAACAACTGACTCCCAAAAGTCTTGAAAATTTAACAGTTGGCTCTTGTGAGCTGGTAAGAGCCTTCTCCAGCACATCACTCACCACTTACGCTCCTTTCTAGTCTGTGCCACTCCCACCCTCAGCTCTAAACAACCACTGATCTGATCTTAATCACTATAGATTTGTATTGTTAGTTCTTGAAGTTCATACAAACAGAACCACACTGTATGAACTATTTTTGCCTGAATTATTTTGCTTAACATAAGGTTTTCATAATGTGTGATTCAGTCTTTGGATGTGAGAGCTGGACTGTGAAGAAGGCTGAGCGCCGAAGAATTGATGCTTTTGAACTGTGGTGTTGGAGAAGACTCTTGAGAGTCCCTTGGACTGCAAGCAGATCCAACCAGTCCATTGTGAAGGAGATCAGCCCTGAGATTTCTTTGGAAGGAATGATGCTAAAGCTGAAACTCCAGTATTTTGGCCACCTCATGCGAAGAGTTGACTCATTGGAGAAGACTCTGATGCTGGGAGGGACTGGGGGCAGGAGGAGAAGGGGACGACAGAGGATGAGATGGCTGGATGGCATCACTGACTCGATGGATGTGAGTCTGAGTGACCTCCGGGAGTTGGTGATGGACAGGGAGGCCTGGCGTGCTGCGGTTCATGGGGTCGCAAAGAGTCAGACATGACTGAGCGACTGATCTGATCTGATCTGAATATGGATGTATCGATTTATTTATCCATTCATTTATTGATGTATGTTTGGGTTGTTTCTAGTTTCTGGTCACTACAAGTAATGCTGTGATGAACATTTGTGTACAACTC
Organism: Tragelaphus eurycerus; assembly: GCA_935064755.1. Taxonomy (NCBI): domain Eukaryota; kingdom Metazoa; phylum Chordata; class Mammalia; order Artiodactyla; family Bovidae; genus Tragelaphus; species Tragelaphus eurycerus. The sequence continues at coordinate 14,669,279 of CAKXYN010000020.1, forward strand.
TTCATGTGGACATATTTTCATTTCTCTTGTTAAACACCCAAGAATGGCATTGCTGGAAATTGCCATAAGTATATCTTTATTAAAAACTGCTAAATTGTCTTTCAAAGTGAATGCACCATTCTACATTCCAACTAGCAGGCTGACAGCTCCATTTAGTTGATATCCTTACAAACACCTGGGATTGTCAGTGTTTTAAAATTTTAACCATTTGAGTAGGTGTGTATAGGTACCACATTGTGACTTTAATTTGAATTTCCCTAATGGCTAATGATGAGTTTCCCTGGTGGCTCAGTGGTAAAGAATCTGCCTGCCAATGCTGGAGACATAGGTCCCATCTCTAGGTCAGGAAGATCCCCTGGAAAAGGAGATGACAACCCACTCCAGAATTCTTGGCTGGGAAATCCCATGGACACAGGAGCCTGGCGGGCTATAGTCCATGCGATTGCAAAAGAATGGGAGATGTCTGAGCGACTAAACAACGATTAATGATATTGAGCACCTTTTCTTGTGCTTATAAACCATTGATGTATTTTCTTCAATTAAGTGTTTCTTCAAGTCTCTGCCCATTTTTAAAAATTAAGTTGTGAAAACTTCCCAAATGTTCATCAACTGATGAATGAATAAGGAAAATGTGATATATCCATACAATGGAATATTATCTGGTAACAAAAGGAACGAAGTACTAATACATGCTGCTACATGGATGATGCTTGAAAACACGCTAAGTGAAAGATCAGATCAGATCAGTCTCTCAGTTGTGTCCGACTCTTTGTGACCCCATGAACTGCAGCACGCCAGGCCTCCCTATCCATCACCAGCTCTCGGAGGTCACTCAGACTCACATTCATCGAGTCAGTGATGCCATCCAGCCATCTCATCCTCTGTCGTCCCCTTCTCCTCCTGCCCTCAATCCCTCCCAGCATCAGAGTCTTCTCCAATGAGTCAACTCTTCGCATGAGGTGGCCAAAGTATTGGAGTTTCAGCTTTAGCATCATTCCTTCCAAAGAAATCCCAGGGCTGATCTCCTTCAGAATGGACTGGTTGGATCTCCTTGCAGTCCAAGGGACTCTCAAGAGTCTTCTCCAACACCACAGTTCAAAAGCATCAATTCTTCGGCGCTCAGCCTTCTTCACAGTCCAGCTCTCACATCCATACATGACCACAGGAAAGACCATAGCCTTGACTAGGCGAATCTTTGTTGGCAAAGTGATGTCTCTGCTTTTGAATATACTATCTAGGTTGGTCATAACTTTCCTTCCAAGGAGCAAGCGTCTTTTAATTTCATGGCTGCAGTCACCATCTGCAGTGATTTTGGAGCCCAGAAAAAGAAAGTCTGACACTGTTTCCACTGTTTCTCCATCTATTTCCCATGTAGTGATGGGACCAGATGCCATGATCTTCGTTTTCTGAATGTTGAGCTTTAAGCCAACCTTTTCACTCTCCACTTTCACTTTCATCAAGAGGCTTTTGAGTTCCTCTTCACTTTCTGCCATAAGGGTGGTATCATCTGCATATCTGAGGTTATTGATATTTCTCCCGGCAATCCTGATTCCAGCTTGTGTTTCCTCCAGTCCAGCATTTCTCATGATGTACTCTGCATATAAGTTAAATAAACATGGTGAAAGAAGCCAGGCGCAAAAGGTCATATGTTGTATAATGCTATGTATGTGAAATATCCAGAATACCAAAAACTGTAGGCATAGTAAGTAGGTTAGTGGTTGTCTAGACTTAGAGAGGCTGTGTGTGGGGTGTAGGTGGGTGGGAGGGTGGACAGCTAGGATTTCCTTCTGGAGTGAGAAACATGCTCTAGAATTGATTGTGAGGGTAGATGCACAGTTTTGTGAATATACTAAAAGCCATTGAATTACATTTTTAAATGAGTGAATTGAGGACTTCTGTGGTGGTCCAGTGGTTAAGAATTGCCTTGCAATGCAGGGGATGTGGGTTTGATCCCTGGTAGGAGAACTAATGGCACCCCACCCCAGTGCTTTTGCCTGGAAAATCCCATGGACGGAGGATCCTGGTGGGCTCCAGTCCATGGGGTCGCTAAGAGTCGGACACGACTGAGCGACTTCACTTTCATTTTTCACTTTCATGCATTGGAGAAGGAAATGGCAACCCACTCCAGTGTTCTTGCCTGGAGAATCCCAGGGACGGGGGAGCCTGGTGAGCTTCCGTCTATGGGGTCGCACAGAGTCGGACACGACTGAAGCGACTTAGCAGCAGCAGCAGCAGCAGGAGAACTAAGATCTCACATGTCCCAGAGCAACTAAGCCCAAACACCACCTCTAGAGAATGCGTGCGCCACAACAAAAGACCCTGCATGACTCACCAAAGACTCCACATCCTGCAACTAAGACCTGATGCAGCCAAATAAATAAATACATAAGTAAATATATTTTTTTAAATGGGTGAATTATATGGCATGTGAATTACATCTCAATGAAGCTGTTAGAAATGTGTGTTGGGCTTCCCATGTGGCTCAGTGGTAAAGAATCTGCCTGCCAATGCAGAAGATATGGGTTCGATCCATAAGTTCGTGTGCCACAAGGACAGAGCCAGCACTCTAGAGCCTGGGAACTGCAACTACTGAGCCCGAGCGCCGCAACTACTGAAGTTCACATGCCCTGGAGCCCACACTCCACAAGAAGAGACGCCACTGCAATGAGAAGCCCGAGCATCACAACTAGAGAGAAGCCCCGACTTGAGGCCACTAGAGAAAGGCCCGTGCAATAGTGAAGACCCAAAATAGCCAGAAATAAAATTTTATAAGTATTTAAAAAAATAAATGTGGAATTTTGTATTTTTATTAGTGATTGGTGGAATTTATTTATATATTCTGGATACAAGTAATTTGTCTTTTTTTTTTTTTTTTGAAGAGCAGACACTTAAATTTTGAGGAAGTCCAATTTATTAATTTTTTCTTTGATATTTAGTATTTTTACTCTTGTGTCTAAGAAGTTTTCTTGGCCTACTCGAGGTCACAAAGATTTTTCCTATGCTCTCTTCTAGGAATTTTATAGTTTTAGCTTTTACATTTAGATCTCAGCTGTATTTCCAGTTAATTTTTATGTATAGTATGAGGTAAGGATTGAAATTCATTTTTCTCCAAATGGACAGTCCAGTTTTATCAGTACCATTCTTTTGTTGAAAAGAATATCATTTAGTCCTTTAAATTACTTTTGTGCCTTTGTAAAAAAGTCACTTAACCATTTGTGTGTGGACCTATTTCTGGGTCTCTGTAAGTTCCATTCATTAATCACCTATCTTCTGTGCTTTGTGTTGGAAGCAAAGTCCTTCTTTATTGGTGACATTTATTCCAGTACCTCAAGTTCTCTGCCCAACACGTGCAGGTAAAAGCCATAATGCTCAGGGTGTGGCTGACCAGCTACAGTCTAGGCCAGACATCCTCAGCCCTGTAGCTCCTGCTAAAGCGAGTGTGTGCAGGCCCCAGGCATCTACCATCTATCCTCAACTCTGGTCCCCATGAGTGGGGAAGGTGGATGCCCCTAAGTGAAGGGGACATGTAAGCATTGCTCAAACCAGAACTCAGGCAGCGAGGTCCTTCCGGCCACCCTCAGCGCCCTAATCTCTGTGTGCTGTCCTGCCCCATCTCATTCCCTCTGCTTTTTAGCTCTCTTTTCTGCTGCTTCGACACATGATGTGATTGCAGTGTCTTAATTTGGTTGTCGCTTCTGGGATAGGCTGCCTGTGATTGACCTGCAAGGCTGCCATTTCATCAGGGCAAGTTCCCACTCAAAAACGTTGCCCCTGCTGCTGTGGACAGTAGCCAGGGGTAGAAACGGAAAGCCCTCTTCTTGCTGACTGATCTAGGCGTATCTTTGCCATTCGGTAAGAGCAGCACAGACAGCCATGGGTGCGCACTGGAGGTGAAGCCAGCCACCTTGCTTGCACTCAGTTGTGATTTCGTGAGGACTAGGCCTGCTTCACTGGAAACAAATGAGTTACTGTATTTTGTTTTTTCCCCCTTTTTGGTCAAGTCACCTGACTTGTGGGTCTCAGTTCTCAGACCAAAGACAGAACTCAGGCCACAGCTGTAAAAGCATCAAATCCTAACCACTAGACCACCAGGGAACTCCAGAGTTACTCTATTTATAATATATGTTTTAATGGGTATTATAAACCTCCAAAGAAGTTGTATAATTTGGAAATGTGTATAAACTTATATCTATATTTTTATTTGAAAATCAAAGAATATCAGTTTGGAAGGGTGCCTCCTTATAGATGATGCCCTAGTGCTCAAGAACCTGATCTAATCCTGCAGTGGTGACCTCTGGTGTGGGTCTCCTGCCTGCCCCTCCCTCCAGGGCCCCAAGGGGAAGAGGTGGGGCTAGGCAGTCAAGGCCTGGGAGGGGCTGGGATAGGAGGGTCATCCCCGTCTTTCCCACTGCCTGCCTCTGCCTGGAAACCCCTCTCTGGTCTTCCTTTCTCCTCCCAGTCCCTTTGGAAAGGGAAGCACATACAGAATGAAAGAGGAGAATTTGATTCTTGGTGCTCTTACTTTCTGGGCACTGGACAGAAGAGCCCAGAGCGTGCCAGGCTACAGACCCCACTGGGGGTCACCGTTTCGATCCGTGGCGAGGGGCCCTGGCCTCAGCAGTCACGTGGCAGCTGCGCTGGTCAGGCAGGAGTAGTGCCTGGTCTTCCCTGGATACTGCCCAGTGCATTTGGGCAGCCTCCTTGTCACAGTCCAGGATCCTGGCAAGCCCTGGAAGAGGGGAGGGACTGGGACCGCTGGTCAGGTGTCCAAAGTGGTGGGGAAGGGTGGTGGGGATGGACTGGGAGTGAGAGGGAGCCCCCTCGTTTCTCCGTGAGTGCATACACCCACTCCTCTTACCTGGGAACCGTGCCCTTTACCAGCCACTTTGCAGCAGAGACATTGGCATGATAGAAACTACACTGGGTTTTTGGCAACACCTTTCACTCTCCAGAGTGGTTAAACCAGAAGTGTTCAGTGGTTAACCGAGGCCACTGAAAAGAGTCATTGTGAATGTTCGCTCTGTGGATGGAAATCATAAGACTGTGGGTGATGTGCTGTTTTCAGCGATGGGTTCTCTGTCCCGTTGAGTGGGAAGGCAGGGGGCTTGGCCAATGTCCCCTCCCTTCGGAGGGAACCCCAGCTCACCAAGCTCGGGGCATCAGGCTCTGAGGGTGCCCCCTTGATTTGATCCTGGGTGCCGCAGACCTCGTTGTCCACACTGATGGGGAGGAGAGACTGGGGAGTCTAGGGACAGAAATGTCAAAAGGTCTCTCTTTAATACTGGAGTTAACCTTCCTCTGGCCAAATCATTGTTTCTGGGTTGCCCTCAGAGGCATGCCTCATCCCTGTCTTCTCAGGGCTTCTCCTGCAGTGGTCAGGCTAGCAGAATCTGGGCCAGAGACCCCCTGGTCACCGGTCCCAAGCAGAAGCATCTAGCATCTTCCTGCTCTAGGAAGCTGCAGTGCTCTTGAAGGGCCCTCAGGCGTCTAGGGTACAGACTTGCCTGTAAGGAGATCTGGCAGGAAGGAAGCCTAGAGAGAGACAGTAGTATTTGGCTGCTGGATAGCCAGCATAAGGATAATTTTAAAAGAAAAGTATTTTCCTGCTAGCTCTAAATGCGCATTTTAGAGCTAGCAGATATGTGTCTTAAAATCATTATTTTAGCAAAAATGAGGACCCACCCACCCACCTCACACTACACTTTGGGGCACAATTAAGTCCTGTGTCCTAGGCCCCAGAGGGAGAGAAGGTCAGGGACAAGTTGGAGAGTGCCTCTGTTTCCTAGAAAACCAGCAATGTATTTTCCAGGTAATAACAATAAAGATAATAATACTTGATGAATACTGAGCTCATTTCATGACATAAGAACTCTGCTCTCCCCTCCAGGGGCACAGAGGGTTCAGGGTTGAGCAAATCAGTAGGTTTTAATCTCCTGGCCCCCCGGACCCACCTGGAGAGAGAAGAAAAGTGAGACATGCTGGAGAACCGGCTGGCTCTCTGCTATGAGCTTAGGAAGGCTAGGCCTGCCCAGCCTTCTTCCCCCCAGGTGAAGCCGAGTGCCAGAAATTGTCCAGAAAAGTTCTGGGATTCACCGATTGGACCAACTTGGCTTACTGGCCAGAATAGCAGCTGTCCACTAGAATTGCTTCATTTAATAATGTTGAGTTTGAAATTCTGTGATTTATAGGAATTTCCTCTTGGTCCAGTGGTTAGGTCTGTGTGCCTTCAGTATCAAGGATGTGGGTTCAATCCCTAGTGAAAATTATGTGGCCCAGCCAAAAAAGTAAATGAACAATAAATAAGTAAAATAAAAAGCTTTTTAAAAATTCCATGACTTATGATAAAAACAAAGTTTTCATTCATTGTCTATTACTGCATAACAAATCACCCTAAAATTTATGGCTCGAAAATGTCAACAGTTTATTGTATCTTATGATTTTTTTTAGGTTATCTGTATGGTTCCTCTGCTGATTTCGCTTGGGATCAGTTATGGGGCTCTATTCAGCTGGTGGGTCAGCTGGGATGGAAGGTTCAAGATGGCGTCACTCAGGTGTCGGGCAGTTAGTGCTGGCCCTTTGGCTTTCCTGCACATGGTCTCTCATCCATAGTTGGCCAGAAGTTTTCTTAAGTGGCAGTGTTGAGGCAGCATTCCTAGAGAGAAAAAATTGAAATTGCCCTGCTCAGGAATTCACATATCACTCCCATACATGCTATTGCTCAAAGTAAGTCAGAGGATAAACCGGGTCCAAGGGCTGTGTAAACAGTCTGCCTCTTAATGGAAGGAGGAATAAAGCATCATGGCCTTGTTCTTCAGTGTAGATAGCTATTTTTTCTGAGTATGACTATGTGTCCATGTGACAAAGTTTGACATATATTGCTCTTACTGTCCTTTATTTATAGATGGTGACTTTTGTTGAGTTTCAGTTTGACCAGGAGAATACCTTTCAGTTTACAAGTCATTAGCGACTTCACTTTCACTTTTCACTTTCATGCATTGGAGAAGGAAATGGCAACCCACTCCAGTATTCTTGCCTGGAGAATCCCAGGGACGGGGGAGCCTGGTGAACTTCTGTCTATGGGGTCGCACAGAGTCGGACACGACTGAAGCGACTTAGCAGCAGTAGCAGCAGCAGCAGATTTTATTTAGTTTTTAGGTTTAACCCACCCTTTTTTTTTTTTTTTTTTATCCCTGTGGTGGTAATAGTATGTGTCCTGTTATTTGGGGAATTAACTTAGGTTTTATTTGTAGCTTAGTATAAAATTATTATTTTATATGTCATGTAAGGATGTGAGAGTTGGACTGTGAAAAAAGCTGAGTGCCGAAGAATTGATGCTTTTGAACTGTGGTGTTGGAGAAGACTCTTGAAAGTCCCTTGGACTGCAAAGAGATCCAACCAGTCCATTCTAAAGGAGATCAGCCCTGGGTGTTCTTTGGAAGGACTGATGCTGAAGCTGAAACTCCAGTACTTTGGCCACCTCATGTGAAGAGTTGACTCATTGGAGAAGACTCTGATGCTGAGAGGGATTGGGGGCAGGAGGAGATGGGGACGACAGAAGATGAGATGGCTGGATGGCATCACCGACTCGATGGACATGAGTTTGAGTGAACTCCGGGAGTTGGTGATGGACAGGGAGGCCTGGTGTGCTGTGATTCATGGGGTCACAAAGAGTTGGACACGACTGAGCAACTGAACTGAACTGAATGTACCTGGACATTTGAAAAGATTGTGTTTTTTCTGTTTAAAAAGTACAGAAATTGATAGGTTTATATTTTTCAAATGTCTTATATCCACTCTATTGTTTTTTCTATTTGTCTAGTGTATCACGGCAGTTCCCTACAGGCTTCTTATGGCAAGCGGAATTGGGGTGATGCTGGGTGAATGAGGAGGAATTGAAATAAATTATGATTTTCATTGTAACCACAGTTAACTTCAGTGGGTTAAAACTGCAGAGTTATTTTTTTCACTTTTGCTGTTGTTCAGTCATTAAGTCATGTCCTACTCTTTGTGACCCTGTGGACTGCAGCACGCCAGGCCTCCCTGTTCTTTACTATCTCCTGGAGTTTGCTCAAGTTCATGTCCATTGATCCTCTACTACCCACTTCTCCTTTTGCCTTCAGTATTTTCCAGCATGGGGGTCTTTTCCAATGAGTTGGCTCTTTGCATCAGGTGGCCAAAGTATTGGAGCTTCAGCTTTAGCATCAGTCTTTCCAGTGATTATTCAGGGTTGATTTCCTTGAGGATTGAATGGTTGGATCTCCTTGCAGTCCAAGAGACTCTCAAGAGAGAGTCTTCTTTTTTTTCTAGGTCTGTGCAAAACTCAAACACAGACTTTCTATATTTCACACAATTAACAATGATTACAATCACAGAAACAAGAGTCTGTTTTCAAAGAATGCCATAGAGACATTGAAGCCAATATTACGTGTTTCATTGTTGGTGATAGACTGCATAATTGACTTGGGAAGGGGACTTCCCTGTTTGTCCAGTGGTTAAGACTCCACACTTCCCCCTGCAGGGGGCACGGGTTTGATCCCTGGTCGAGGAAATAAGATCCCATATGCTGTGTGGCACAGCAAAACAAAACCAAAACCAAAAACATAATCAACTTGGGGAGACAAAAGTAATATAGCAAAAATACAAAGACAAAACACAGGAAGTGGCCAAAAGTTGTGAACCAAAGAGAGGGCCAGAGATGAGGAGAGCTGTGTGGAGGGGGTTGGGGTGGGGGAAGCTACTAGGCTGGGGTTGGGGGTCTGGGCTTACAGAGCTGGCTTGAAGCCTGAACATGGTCTTGTTTGGCCTGAGGGAAGAGTTGCTCCTGAAATATTTAAAGCATATAAGCAGTTAAAGTCATAGTCACCACTAGGCTTCCCAGTGAACCAGCATTTTCCCATTTTGGCTTTGAAGTTTTGGTATTCTTATACCAAAGAATACCAAATACGTATCTTATACATAAGATATCAGTGTATGTTATGAATGCTGATAAACAACACAACAAAGATTGATCTTGAACAGAGGTATTGATGTGGCCAGTTTGGTTTTCATAGGACAGGGACCACATGGCTTGTCCTTGGTCTTATGGAGCCATGTGGTGATTTCTGTGGTGTCCTCAAAGAACTCATATTCTTCATAAATAAAAGACTTTTTATTAAAACATTACGGTACAGTTCCAGTTGTTACAAACTGTAACTTCTTTTCTTTTGTCTTCTGAAAATGTTTGCCAGTTGATGGTTAAATTTGACCCTTTCATCTGCCAGAATGATGCAAATCTTAGGCCACTTAAGAATTCAAGAACTCCCTGTGGGATATCTTTCTGTGATCAAGGTAATGACCAGTTCAGTAAAGGGCCAAGCATAATCATGATGTGGAATAAAATGCATTATGCAGGGTGTTCAGATCCCAAGAAGGTCTTGAACTACTGTGCACATCTTGATTGCTAATTAGAAAAAGGTGTTTCAACCCAGAAACCACTGAAATATGTAAACTGAGAAAGAAGCATTGGTTATGGAAATTAAAATCAAAGGCATCAAGCTTTGCATTTTTGATTACATATTCAAATCATACAATTACAGTGTATAAAATCAATTTTTACCATAGTCATAAGTAGTAATTAGACATAGACTTTTAAAATTCAAATCATATTTGTATTAGATGACATTCTTCCAGTTCTTTACCCTCAAGAAGAAAAAGATGTGAGTGGGAAACTGCTGCCTGCTCTTTTCTTCATAGATAATCCTTAACATAGTTAAGTTATAACCTGTTTCAACTTGAGGGGACACACTGGGGAAAAAAATGAAGATATTTCTCTTTAAATGTCATACCATGTAGGTTTTCCAGTCTTCAGAGCTTCCACCATTTTGTCAAGGATTTGATACCAAAGAAGGAGAGAAAAGAAGTAAGGGTGGGGTAGAGAAATGATTGAGAACTGTTTAACAAAGACTAGGTCTTTACGAGAGTGAATAAGTAAAAAGGGCCCAGTGAAAACCCCTAGCACCCAGACTGTGGTCTCTAAATACCATTCTTTACTGAAAAGAAACAAGGCTTCTTGGAAAATAGTGGATTTCAGATCTGGAGCAGCAAATGTGCTAATTGAGACTGGAGTATTTTGTTCCCAAATGCAAGGACATTCTCCAAACGTGATGCAATCATGGCAGAAGGATGCAAGAGCAAGCTTGAAGGCATTCCCTCTGGGCAAATCTGAAACAATTTGAGTATAACAAAGGATGACAGTAATGGATTATAACACACTTAATAAAAAATAGTTTGAGTCAAATAATACTGCCCTTCATACTCTACACCATATAAAAGAGTAGCAATTAATAAGTAGAAGAAATCATAAAACTAGAAAATCACTTTTTCCAACAAATTTTATAATTGATTCAGATAAAACTTACTACTATTGAGTAATAGGATATTGCAACAGATAGTCATGTGATCTCGCACTATCACCTCCAGAAGACTTACTAATTACAAAGGGGAAAGAGGGTCATTACAAGAGAGAAATCTGGTAGATGCCACCTTAACCAAGCTTTATCACCAGTGATGGGACCAGCTGATACCATAAGACTTCTGATGAAGGGCATAACATCACTTGTGAGTATCCTTGCCAAAAACGTTTAACTTGAGTCTAATCATGGGGAATCTAAATCCAAATTTAGAAACTTTCTACAAAACAACAGGCCTGGATTCTTCAAAAATGTCCGTGTAAAGAAAGGCCAAGAGAGATCTGGGGAATCATTTTGGGTTAAAAGAGACTAAAGAGACATAACAACTAAATGCCACATGTGATCACTGGCTGGATATTGAATAAGAAAAAATGAGTCCAAAGGCCAAAATTGGGACAATCTGGACATTTTAAATATGGGCTATTTATGAGTTAATAGTAAATTTATTGTTGGCAATAACTTTCATGTAGGAAATGTCTTTGTTCTCAGGAACTACATGTTGAAATACGTAAGGCTTAAAGTGTCATGATACTTACAACTAATTCTCAGATAATTTAGCCCCCCCAAAGTGTGAATTGCTTGTGTAAAGGTGTATAGAGAGACTGATAAAGCAAATCTGGCAAAATATTAACAAGTAGTGAATCTGAAAGAAGGGTATATGTCTGTTTAACATGCTATTATTTCAAATTTTCTGCCGTTTTGAAAATAGATGAAATTAAATTTCGAGAGGCAAGAACTGGCCACAACAGTGTGGCTGTACTTCTCCATAAGCTAAAACAGTTTTAAGTAAAAAGAATACATTTAGATGCAACAGCATTTTAAAAATAGGAAGTCAAGAGACACTGGTAAAGAAAAAAAAAAAAAAAAAAAAAAAAAGAGATACTGAGAGTAACAGACAAATTTGGCCTGGAGTACAAAATGAAGCAGAGCAAAGGCTAACAGGGTTTGTCAAGAGAACACACTGGTCATAGCAAATACCCTTTTCCAATAACGCAAAAGATGACTCTACATACAGTTATCAAATGGTCAATACTGAAATCAGATTGATTATATTCTTTACAGCCGAAAATGAAGAAGAGAGCTTCACTCAGTCATAAAAAACAAGATCTGGAGCTGACTGTGGCTCAGATCATCAGCTCCTTATTGCAAAATTCAGGCTTAAGTTGAAGAGAGTAGGGAAAATCACTAGACCATTCACATATGACCTAAATCATATCCCTTATGATAAAACAGTGGAGGTGACGAGTAGATTCAAGGGATTAGATCTGATAGACAAAGTGCCTGAAGAACTATGGACAGTGGTTTGTAACATTGTACAGAAGGCAGTGACCAAAACCGTCCCCAAGAAAAAGAAATGCAAGAAGGCAAAGTGGTTGTCTGAGAAGGCTTTACAAATAGCTGAGGAAAAAAGAGAAGCGAAAGGCAAGGGAGAAAGGGGATGATACATCCAACCGAATCCAGAGTTCCAGAGAATAGCCAGAAGAGATAAGAAGGCCTTCTTAAATGAACAATGCAAAGAAGCAGAAGAAAACAATAAAATGGGAAGCTAGAAATCTCTTCAAGAAAATTGGAGATATCAGGGGAACATTTCATGCAAGGATGGATGCGATACAGAAATGGTAGGGATCTAACAGAAGCGGAAGGTATTAAGAGATGGCAAGAGAACGCAGAAGAACTATAAAAAAAAAAAGGTCTTAGTGACTCAGATAAACATCATGGTGTGGTAAGTCATCCAGAGCCAGACATCCTGGAGTGTGAAGTCAAGTGGGCCTTAGGAAGCCTTATTACAAAACAAAGCTAGTGGAGGTCATTTGGGTTGGCCTCAGCTGGGTGGTTCTGCTGGTCTCACTGGGCTCACTCAAATGGTTGTAGTTGCCTGTGGTCCAACTGGGGCTGAATGGTCTAAGATGACTTCACTCACATATCAAGCAGGTACTTATTGAATTCTTACTGGATTCTTATACTTTTTCAAATCATTCCTTTGAATTTTTGAATCACATCATCTCCAAATAATGATAATATGCCTCCTCCTTTCTAATTTTTGTGCTTCTAATTTCTATCAAATAATTGCTTGGCTAGTGCTGCCAAGACAGTGGTATGTAATAAGAATGAAGGGGTATTTTTATTTTCTTTAAGAGTCTAGTGGGACTGTCCTTAGTACAGTATCACACTGCCCACTGTGCTGATGTTGGCTTTTTTTTTTTTATCATATTGGAAATAGATGGAAATTTCCTTATTTCTTTAAAAAATATTTTACATATTTGGCTGCCCCAGGTCTTGGTTGCAGCAATCGAGGTCTTTGAAAAATTTGCAACACGAAGGCTCTTTAGTTGGCATGTGGGATCTAGTTCCCTGACCAGGGATCAAACTGGGCCCCCGTGCATTGGAATCTTGGAGTCTTAGCCATTGGACCACCATGGAAGTCCTGAAATGTCCTTATTTCAATGTTTATCAAAAAAGTATCTTTTTAGCATTTTTGGAAGTGATCATAATTTTCTCCTTAGTTTCACTGTTATGGAAACAATGTGGCTGGAAATCTCACAGAATTCAAGTCAATTTCCCATTTAATATTAGTGATAGAGGTTCTTATAGAGTGCTAAGTCCAGGCTGGAAATGATAGCTGTCCAGGAAAAGGGTCATGATGGTGGTAATAGGAGAAGTAGATGAATTTGAGTTACATTTTGGGAATAATATCACTGGTGGAGTCAATGTGGAGTGTGAAGGATAAGGAGTAATTAAGGATACTTTCTAGGTTTGAGCTGACAAATGGTTCAAACAGAGCTAACAACTCTTGATTGCCGAACACAATAGGATTTTTCTCACCTTACCCAACACCTGAAGTCTGAGACCCTGCCGACCACTCCCTCCACTTACTGTTCTGCGGCACTTGGCCTCCTCCTTCACGGCTCTCTGTATGTCTTCTTGGTCTCTAGACAGGCTCTTCTCCATCTGCCGGATGCCCAGGCTGAGACCCCCACCCCTGGCTCTGTCTGTAGCCACGTTCTCTCCCTGAACATCCTTGGACATTCTCTTTTCTCCCCAAGGTTTCATGTACCAATGTGAGGTGACAGCTCCCAAAACCGTGTCTCTAGTCCCATCTTGCTCCTGAACTCCCAGGGGAAGATCCAGTTGCCTATAAAATTTCTCTCTACATGGATCTTCTGCAGGTGTCTCAAATCCTTGAAGTTTGAAACCAAACTCCTTTTCTACTCCAATTCTGACACCAATTCCCATGCGCTTTTTTGCCCCATCAAGCAATTCCCCAACATAAAATGTATGTCCTACAGGACTACCCTGGTGGTATAGTGGATAAGAATCCAGCTGCCAACGCAGGGGACGTGAGTTCAATCCCTGGTCCTGGAAGATCCCACATACTGAGGGACAACTAAACCTGTGTACCACAACTACGAAGCCCACGTGCCCCAGAACCCATGCTCTGCAACAGGTGAAGCCACCTCAAAGAGAAGCCTGCGCACCACAAAGAAGAGTAGCCACTGCTTACTCAACTAGAGAAGGCCCATGCACAAAGGCCCAGAGCAGCCAAAAATAAACTGAAAAAATAAAAAGACAGGTGTCCCACAATTCAACTCAATTCTGACACTGTCTCTGGAAACAGCAACTGGTCCCCTGGGTTAAGGACTCAGTCCTACAAGACTACACCTTTCTCTTTCAGATGCCAACTAGCACTTCTGACTGACTGATTGTAGATAGAACGTTCCAATAACCCCTTCCTTAGGTTTGATTAACTTGCTAGAACGGCTCACAGAGGGCAGAGAAATGTTTTACTTTCTAGATTACTGGTTTTTTATAAAAGGATATAAGTCAGGGACAGTTAGATGGAAGAGATGTGTAAAGCAAGGTCTGTGAAAGGGCTCGGAGTTTCCATGCTCTCTGAGGGTGCCATTCTCCCTGAATCTCCACGTGTTTACCAACTGGGAAGCTCTCTGAGCCCCGTCCTTTTCAGGTTTTTATGGAGGTTTCATTACACAGGCTTGGTTGATTGAATCATTGGCCATCGGTGATTAATTCAGCCTCTAGCCCCTCTCTCCTCCATGGAGGTTGGGGCTGAAACTTCCAAACTTTTTAGTCATTTGGTTGGTTCCCTTGGCAACCATCCCCCATATATAAGTGCTTCCCCAAAGTTGCCTCAGTAACAGCAGAAGACACTTTTTAAAACCACTCTCATCACTTAGGAAATTCCAATAGTTTTAGGAGCTCTTTGCCAGGAACTAGGCAAGAGCTAAATATGTATTTCTTATTATAAATCACAATATCATATCTACCTTCCATCAGACATGATGGAGGTGGGTCTTATCATGGGTTCCATTCTCACCCTTTTTCCTCATCAATAAGTCACTAAGTCCTGAAGATTCTACCATCTCAAATCAGTTCCTCCCAGCCTCTCTCTGTCTTAGTCATCTCTATTGGGAATTACAAGACAGCATCCTCCACTTCCTTCCTGTTTTGCTCCCTCACATCCATCATTTCTGAACTTCTCTGTTTTCCTAGAGCATTTTTAAAAAATCTATTGAGAAAGCTTTTTGTGTTATGAGACTCTTCTCTAAGAATGGCTTTTTGCTGGAAAAACAATGAACATAAGGACAGAATGCCGTGTCCTTCCTAACTCTTTATTCTGACCATAGAAACTTGGGATATCAAGATTCCTTAACCTTGGGATCAGTGCTTCGTAGAGCTTCCTGTATTGTCAAGAGTATGTAGTCAACCAGATTTATCACAAATCCTGTGCAACCTTCTAGCTTGAATCGGTCCCGGGCATCTGAAGCACAGTCTCTCACTGATGAGACCTAGATGCCTTGCCGTTTCATAAACTGCTTTCCTACTTCCATCAGTTGACTTTCAAGGTTAATATTTAGAAATTTGTATGAGAAAGTTTTACCCAGAAATAGTTACTTTCTTTTTTTTTTTTCTACTACAACATGTGGCTTGCAGGATCTTAGTTCCCTGACCAGGAATTGAACCTGCATTCCAACAGTGGAAGCATGGAGTCCTAACCACTGGATTTCCAGGGAATTCTCCAGAAATAGTTTTAATTAATCACAGATACCAAGAACCACGGTCTGCTGTCACTGGCTTTTTGAATGACAGAGAGAGAGCTGTGTGTCCTAAAGGCCCATTTGGGGCGGTGGCTGCCAGCCTGTGGGGCTTTGTGAATTCTGGGGCAGGATTTGGCAGCCTGGCAGGTTAAGACTGGGGCAGGTGGGCTGTGAGACTGAGGTGGGGCATTGGGAAGCCAGAAGGAGACTGGCCAGCCTAAGGTTCTGGGTGGGAGTCAGACAGGAGCAAGGCTAGGAAGTTTGGGAAAGTCTAGGGAAGGATGGGGGTGATAGAGACTCAACAAATGAGTTGATCTACTCAGTGGGGGAATAACCTCAGTTTATGGGAGTTCCTGGAGAGAAAGGGAGAGACAGAGACACAAATAGGCACAGACACAACAGACTCCTTTAAGTGAAGGAAAAACATCCAGAATCGACAAAAATGCCCACTAGGCAGAGAACTTAATTGAAGCATCCTCCCTACCTGTGGAATCATTCTAAAGCAGTTAAAAGAAAAAGAAAAAAAATTTATATATATACACTATCATAATATATATATGCTATTCTTACATAATATATATTTTATCACTTCAGAATGATTCAATATGTATTTTTTCTTTTTCTATATTCATAGAAAATAAGTAACATTTATTGAAAGCTCTGTGAGCCAAATACTGGTGTTGTGTGCTTTAAGGCATTATTTCTTTTATTCCTATTGAAGTCCTACACAGGTGAGAAAGTGGCGTCAAGAGAGATTGAGCAGCTGGTAATCAGAGATGTTGGTATGGCACCCCCGGAGCCTGAGTTGTTAATAGCCGCTCTGGACAAAGAGAGCCATGACTGGTGTTTCGACCACTGGTGTAGGTTATTCGGAGGTACATTCGACAGTTCTGTTTCTGCTGGTGATGGGTTTGAAAGAATAAATGATGAACTGGTTGATCTCCAGTTCTTGTCGCTGCCTTTGTCCTGTTTTGGACTATGAAGGTAAGGGCTGTTGAGCAGGTGTGAAGGTGGTCATTTCGGGCACTTTAAAATAAGGTGCTGAATTGGATGTGAGATATGACATTCCCCACGCCCAAAAAGCTTCTTATAAAAGTCACTGGAGTAATCAGCCCTTGATAGGAAGCCAATAGCCATATCTTTTTCTCTCCATTAGGGCACCCCAATTAAGAGACTGGACTTAAAGTCACTTAAGAACTTTATAAGATTTTAATGTCTAAGAATCCAAATTAGCACGTTTCTGTCCAAAGGGTATGAGAAACTAGTCTGAGTATAATTATCATATAGTGTGATACTGGGCAGACACATGAAGCCTGTTGCCTATGGACTTAAGTTATTACTGAGGGGGTGGACCACTAACGGCTCCATCAGTCAGAATCCCACTTGGAGCAGCTTAGGGGAGCACCCCTCAAAGGTCTGAGAGGGGTCAGCGGCCGCTGAATGTTGACAGCCTTACAGCCAGGCCACGCAGAGAGATTGCTTGGGAGTCCTGGAAGAAAAGCCACATTTAAAATTCAGATTTGAGATGCTCTCAAGGGGAAGATACTTGTTCAGTGAGAGGTGTGACTAGGACAACAGGAGGGGAGTGGGTCTGCGAACTTTGATTGAATGCTACCTGTCTTAACGCATTAGATCTGCCTTCAGGCTGCTCCAGGGAGCCGACCTGTGCCTTCTATTTGATTCTAAGGGGTGGGGCCACCTCTATTAGGGCATCAATAAAGCTTCAGGATAATTAAGTGCCTAATTGAGTGTCTAAATTCAACTGAAGCAATTTACATGCAATCTTGCCGAGTCTGGGATGCCTTTTTCACTTACATCTAAGAAGTCACATTTTTGACTCTATTTTGTTTCTTAAATTCCTTTGATATGACTGTGGCTGCCTTTGCATATTTATGACATTGGATAGGTTGCTGTGGCCACACTGGCAAATCGACAATAAATGCAGTAGAAAAATAATATGGAAATTTAAAAAGATAAACAGCTGGGAGTTAGGAAAGAGGTTAGACAAGAACCCCAGAAACTCCCTTAGTGAGAATGACCCTCAAAGGAGTGCCAGAATATCTGGAATATTGGCACTTACTCCTGCCAGGGAACTCTAGGATTTTTATTGGAAAGAATGTACATTTTTATTTTGGCTTTTAATCAACAGACCTCTTCTCTCGCCTCTGGGAAAAACTCACTGCCTTTCTTTAGTATCTGTGCTTTGGTTCCCATCTGTCCAGTCAAACTTTTATTAAGGGCCTAGTGTGTGCTCTGTTCCAGCTGACAGTCTGATTCTTGCTCTCAACTCTTGCCCTCACTCTCTCCTCCTGCTTCGTTCCAAATCCTCTACCCTCCCTCTCCCCCACCCAAAGTGGCATCCTGGCCTGACACAGCAAGCCAGCCCAACATGAGTCAGGGGCTGGAGTTGGTTGGGGGTGGGGGGACTCTGGGCTGTTGCAGATGGGTTCTTGGAGCTTTGGAAAGCATAAAGCACTGTCCCCCTTTAGCACAGTGCCGGTCTCTCTGCTCCATACCACCCAAAAGCCAGAGATTGCCAGTGGAGTCCACACTTCAACACTACAGAAATGTGTGTTCAAATCCCTTAGAAGGAGGAGAATCTACCCCAATTAGGGCTTTATTTTAAAACTGAACATTACATTTTTGATAAAAAATATATAAGATGTCCAGATATGTGCTGTTGCCACTTAGTGTATACATCCTTATTCTGTGCCTGGCTTTTATAGGGACAATTTCAAACATACATGCAAGCTGAGAAAATCGTATGACCCCCACATTTCATTAGCTATCAACTTATAGCCAATTTGCTTTCATCAGTACCTGCTTTCCACTGGATGATTTTGAAGCAGTCCTAGGCATCATATAATTTCATCTGTGAATATTTTTCAATATGCATTTCTAAAAAAAGAAAAGCATTAAAGAATCCACAAATTATGCCATCCACCCCTTCTGCAATTCCTTAATATCCATATCTAATCAGCAAATGCTCAAATGATTCAACTGCTTTTTAATTTGTCTCTTGTAATAGGTTTTCAGAGAAGGTCCATGTGTTGCAATTGACTGAGATGCCTGTTAAGTCTCAATCTGTAACACATCACCCCCTTTCCCTTATGTTGATCAAGTGTTTCTTAAAATGGTAAAACCACCTGTTGAAGATCGTCAAAGATGTGTTTTGATGTCATGAAATGATTGTCAGTGAAAAATTAGAATTGTTTTTTCAATTTACACACAGTTGAAAACATAGATAGAGAATTGCTTATAATGAAAAGAGTCCCCTGTGTCATCAGCTTCCCCTCCGAGTCACTCCTCCATTTTCTATTTAGTTTCTCTAGTGTTTATGTCCACAACTATAATTAGCATACATGGATCTCTCTTCCCTGGATATTACACACTGGCTCTTCACTGTGAATGATGAGGACTTAATGCTCTTACCTTGTCTTGCCTCCTCCCCCTTCTTTCTTATATTTTGTTGTTGATGAGGCTTGTGGTTTTTGTTGTAATGTTAAGTAACTTAAACTTCAGTGTCTTGTTTCATTACTGTTCAGTAGAACTTCTAAGCTTGTCACCATGAAGGAGAACGTACTGATCTGCTCTAACTTCCCTTCCTCTCTCCTACTAATTTCCTAACTTTTGTTAGAGGTTCCTTTCACTTTTTCCTGTGTTCAAGGTTAAAAACATTGACCTTTTGTTCCTGTAACTGTTTGTTCTCTCTGATCTGCCTAGAGGCTAACTCAAAAAGTAGAATCTAATACACCATTTATATTATCTGTTAAAAAGAAAAAAGTTGGTTTAGATCTTGCAAATACTATTCACTGGAAGCTTGATTAAGTGCATTTACACCTAACTTGATCAGAATGAGTTCTTAGCAGGTCAGTTTTCTAAATCTTTGCAAATTTGAAACCCCTTGATTCATAGTTGGGCTTTTCTGATTGCTCAGCTGGTAAAGAATCCTCCTGCAATGCAGGAGACCCTGGTTCAAATCCTGGGTTGGGAAGATCCCCTGGAGAAGGGATAGGCAGTATTCTTGGGCTTCCCTGGTGACTGAGTTGGTAAAAGAATCCACCTGCAATGCTGGAGACCTGAGTTCGATTCCTGGGTTGGGAAGATCCCATGGAGGAGGGCGTGGCAACACAAGCTAGTGTTCTTGCCTGGAGAATTCCCATGGACAGAAGAGCCTGGTAGGCTGGAGTCCATGGGGTCAAAAAGAGTTGGACCCAAGTGAGTGACTAAGCACAACACAGACTGATGGTTGGCCTGGGTCAAGAGTTTCTGGGTCAAAATTATTTTCCCTAAGAACCTTGAAGATCTTTTTCTATTGAAAAAGTAATTTGCAAGGTTAATTTCCTTAGGTGTTAGTACTCTGGTCATCACATTCGAGTACTTATGATTTGAACAGTGCCAAGTTCTGTTCCCGGGGAAGGCAATGGCACCCCCACCCCAGTACTCTTGCCTGGAAAATCCCACGGACCGAGGAGCTTGGTAGGCTGCAGTCCATGGGGTCGCTAAGAGTCAGACACGATTGAGCGACTTCACTTTCTCTTTTCACTTTCATGCATTGGAGAAGGAAATGGCAACCAACTCCAGTATTCTTGCCTGGAGAATTCCAGCTACGGGGGAGCCTGGTGGGCTTCCGTCTGTGGGGTTGCACAGAGTCAAGGCACGACTGAAGCGACTTAGTAGTAGTAGTAGTAGTAAGCACTGTTCCAAGTGTTTTAATCAGTATCAAATTTAAACTTTAGCCTTGTGAAGTTTGTAGTATTATTATCCTCACTGTACATATGAGGTAACCAACGCATGTAGCTTGTCCAGGCAGGATTTAAACTCCAGAACCCATGTTCTGAACCTGGCAACTTTCTTTTGCCTAAGACCACACCTCTTGTGGAGGGCGCCCTCCCACAGCCCCAGTCTTGCAGGATTCCTCCTCTGACCTGTTCAGGCCCAGGAGTAACAAGTTTCCAGGGTTGCTGGTCCCCATACCCCAGACCACACCTTTGAAGAGTCTGTTGCCAAAATTCAGCCTGTGTTCACTGATGCTGAATAGAAATGTGAAAACAAAGGTTTGGGTGAAGTGAAAAGTAGTTTTATTGCTTTGTCAGGCAACGGGGACCATAGTGGGCTAATGGCCTCAGAACTCTGTGTCACACCCTGGAGGAGGTACTGAGCAGACTAAGGGTGATCAAGGAGCAGGGCGTGGTCAGCTCATGGACACTTTTCTGATTGGCTGGTAGTGAGGTAATTGGGAGCCAGCGTCATCCACCTTCCAGCTGATCTGGGGTCTATGTGCTTGTGGGCAGGTACAGTTAACTTCTTCCACCTGGTGGGGGTTTCAGGATTTGCAAAATAGCTCAAAGGAAATGGCTCAGAATATTATCTAGAGTCTTTGAGGAAGAACTAAAGTTCTCGACTTTGTTTAATGGCTTGCTGTTGTTTAGTCGCCAAGTCGTGTCCGACTCTTCTGCGACCCCATGGACTGTCCGTGGGATTTTCCAGGCAAGAGTACTGGAGTGCGTTGCCATTTCCTTCCCCAGGGGATCTTCCCGACTCAGGAATCAAACCTGTGGTTCCTGCTGCGTCTCCTGCATTGCGGGCGGGTTCTTTATCACTGAGCCATTATTTTGTCTTGCTTGACTGTTTTCCTTTCCTTCTGCATTTTTTTCACTTCTCTGATGAGATTTATTCTTAGACTAAAGTTTTTCTACGACAAAAGACAGGCGGAGGACATGGGTCAGATCCTATTCTGAGAAGGCCTCCTAGGGTGGTGCTCAGTTACATGTTTATTAAACAGCTTTCCCTATATCTTCTGAGCATCCAGCAGAGACCATAACCAATGCAGCCAAGTGTCTGAGAAGTACTGAGGCTCAGATTCAGCCTGGTTCTGTCAGACTCTGAGTGCTTGTTACCCAGAAATAAATTTAAGACATAAGAAGACAATAGTTTAGAAGCTGTAGAAAATGAAAATGGAGAAAGTTCAGGCCAGTGTATTTTAATTTGGTACCGAATATCCCCATATTTTAAAAAAGCAAACCCGTGTTAATATAACACTGTTCATTTTGTCGTTTGTATTTATTACTAGTTCATATCTGTGTAGTAAAATAGTTGATCTAAGCAACTTCTCTTTTTACAAGTGTCATCTAACTCTAAGTTCTTGTTTTGCCATTTCTGAAGTGTTTTGAAAACCTGTGAGGGTCCCCTTGTGGTACACCCTGGGGCTGCCAGGTCCCCCTCCCCCATGGGTTTTTTCAGTCATCACAGAGCAGGATGGCTGTTCTCCAAAGTTTAGACAACTGGTCCACAGAGAAGACATGTTTCTGAAAGAGTTGCCATGACAACCTCCTTCTTCAAGGTAAGCATTTGAGTTTTATCAAAACAAAGGACTTGGCTTTGTTTTAAATTGGTCCCCATGGCAGTGTTCATCATGCCATGCATGCTGTATTAGCCGCCTCCGCTCCCGGTGTATTTTTTTCCCTGAGATTTAGGGGCTCAGCTCATGGCTGGGTGGCCACCTTCTTGCATCTTGGACTCTGACCAGAAGTCTGATTTCTTCTGTGAAACAAGATCCATCCCTAAATAAAGCAAGCTCTCTGTTAGTTGGATAGGGCTCTTTATCACGTAGTTACTATTTCCTCTTTGAATACAGGCTCTTAGATTTAGAAAGAACATTTTTTTTTTTGCACTGGAATAGAAGATTGTCTTTTCATGTTTGGCATTTCTCTCCTCTGCCCCTTTTTCTGATAATAGTATTTCACTATGGATTGATCCATTGATTACTAAATCAAGTTAGTAAATATTGCCTGGACAACTGGTTTTCCATTTGGGGAGAAGTCATTTCTCTACTTCCATGTTATTCACAGAAAATCTTGATGGGTTAAAAATAAAATAATTTCTAGAACTGCAGAAGAAAACATAGGAGTCTATTTTCATAATCTGAGCGATGGAAGGAAAACTAGAAGCAATAGAAGAAAAAAGAGAGGATCCCTCAAATTTAAAACTTATATACATAACTACATAATAAATAAACAGTATATAACAAAATTGAAAGTATATTTGTGACATAGCAAAGTGTTGATATCTATAGAATGTTAGAGGCTTCTAAAAGTAGATAAGACAAATGTATGGTAAAAGACAGTCAAGTTTATGAATCAAAGAGGTATAAATAAACTAGCAAAAATGCCACTGTTGGGCCAACCTAAATGTAAAAATTTAGAAGAAAATTCAGTGTCTGTAAGGGTGTCGGGGAGAAGCATTCCTGCACTGTTGATGGAATTGTGGAGTTTACCCTCTTTGGAATAGGTAAGTATGGCAGTTTTGGTCCATTTACAACGTCCGTGGGGACTTCCTTGGTGGTCAAGTGGTTAAGACCCTGCGCTCTCAACGCAGGGGACCTGGATTCAATTCCTGGTCAGGGAACTAGGTATCACACACCACAAGGAAAGATCCTCTGTGTCACAACTAAGACCTGGCACAGACAAAAATAATAATAATAAAATAAAATGCCCATGACTTTTGACCCCCAAATTACCTTTATACAAACCTATCCTACAAGAATACTGCTGCAGATTCCAGATGAGTGTGCGCAAAGACGTGTGTGAGAATGTGTGGGTGTGTACCACAGTGTGTGAATGTGGGAGTATGCAGGTGAATGTGAGTGTGTGTGTGAATATGAGTCTAGCATCCTTCGTGAATTTGCTCACATGTTCTCTCCTCCACCAGAAACTCCCTGAGGGCAGGGTTCTGATTGGATCCATTCATCCCTTTATCTCAGCACCAGGGATGGAGCCCCCCATGTGACAGATAATCAAATGTTTTAATGAATGAATGAAGTTAGGTAGCCGCAAGAAAAAACCTGAAATTACGTCATTAATATGTGATATGGATTTGGATCAATCGCTCAGTCATGTCTGACCCTTTGTGACCCCATGGACTGTAGCCCACCAGGCTCCTTTGCCCATGGAATTCTCCAGGCAAGAATACTGGAGTTGGTAGCCATTCCCTTCTCCAGGGAATCTTGGATGAAACCTGGGTCTCCTGCATTGTAGGCAGATTCTTTACCATCTGAGCCACTAGGAAAATGATACGGTTGGATGGCATCACCGACTCAATGAATATGAGTTTGAGCCAACTCTGGGAGACAGTGAAGGACAGGAAGCCTGGTCCACTGCAGTCCGTGGGGTCACAAATAGCCGGACACGACTTAATGACTAAACAACAACATTAATGGTACAGAGGTGTAATTCACAATGAAGGTGTTCGTATTACCCACACAAATGCTGTCAATTACTGAAACGGAAATATACAAAGCAGAAGAAATGAAAGGATAAAGGGTCATAAGGAAAATCAGAGTGGAACGCTTGAACACACGGTTCTAAACCTTTGATAGGTCAAATAGGAAAAACGGAAGCACTAAAGCCTTTGTATAAAGCTGACTTACAGATTCATGGAACTTAGTGCCCTGTGCATAATCACCTTCTTGTCTCAGAACCTGCAGACCTCTTCAGTTCCACACGCCGGGAGCCGTAAGGGCACATTCTCTGAAAACAATGTCTTTAAACTAAAAATCCCTTACAAGAAGTTTAGTTTAAAAATTCAAGGCCTGGAAGTCAAGCAGATACGTCTTTTCAGTAAGGGTTAACTTCTTCTAAGTTGCACTTATGGGCTCTTTAGAAGACAGGACCGTGGAGAGCGTAGGGAACCTAAGCTTATGAGAGATGCAGGCAGGCTATGCTCAGAGCAAGAGAAGAAATGTTTTCATTATTAAGCAAGAGAGGATGAAAATAAATGAACTAAAGATTCAATAAAAAGCTGGAAAACCCATAAAACGAAGCCAAGGAAAATAAAAATGGAACTACTGGAGACAGAACTAGAGAACAACAAATTAGAGAGAAGAGCGAATATAGAATTTTTAACATGAGGAATGGTTCTCTGGAAAAAGTTAAAAATGACTTTGGTTTTAGCAAAGCTAATCAAGAAAAAAAGAGACAACACTGGTAAATGGTAAAGGGCATGTAAGCATCGAGATGGGCGGGGGAGATGGATGCGCTACATCATGTCGCCTACCCCACCCCCATTTTCTCCACAGGCCCAGCTCTCTCAGGAGCTGGGAGGTGGTGAGGGCCCTCAGGGCAGCCACCACTGGTCCCTGAAGCAATACGTGCTTGTGTGCCTGCTAAGTCGCTTCAGTCATGTCTGACTCTTTGTGATCCTGTGGACGGTAGCCTGCTAAGTTCCTCTTTCCATGGGATTCTCTAGGCAAGAATACTGAAGTGCGTTGCCATGCCCTGCTGCAGGAGATCCTCCCGACCTGGGGGGTCAAACCTGCATCTTCTGCGATTCATGCATTGCAGGCTGATTCTTTAATGCTGAGCTCCCAGGGAACCCCCTTAAGTAGCATGTAGTGGTGGTGGTTTAGTCGCTAAGTCATGTCCGACCCTTGCAACCCCATGGACAGAGAACCCTGGCAGGCTACAGTCCGTGGGATTCTTCAGACAAGGATACTGGAGTGGGTTGCCATTTCCTCCTCCAGGGCATCTTCCCAACCCAGGAACAGAACCCATGTCTCCTGCATTGTAGGCAGATTCTTTACCAACTAAGCTACAAGGGAAGCCCCTTAAGTAGTATATGGTAATCCAAAAGCAGAAATGTCACAGCCTTGTACTTATCTTCCAGGAGTTAAGGGACAGATGCTGGAGTCATTCTAATCCGTCTCTCTCCTAGAAATGAATTTAAGATTCTCAGACTCTGGTCCATCTGGGCCATTCCTCTAAATCTAGAATATACAAACCTGAGAGCCGTTTTCTCTGGCGTTAGCAACCAGAATCTGGCCCTTGGCCTCTTTCTGCAATAGAAATTGATAAGAGGCCAGACAAGAGATTCAAGCAAGTCTTTACTGGGGCCCCTGCGACGACAGGGAGGGAAGCAGAAATAATAACTGGTTCTCTTGCTTGCTTCTTGAGGTAGGGCAAGCTGGTTCCTTATATGGGGTGAAGGTAGTGGTGGGTCCGGGGTAAGGCCAGAGGGGTGACTTAGGTGGTCTCTTCACCCCTGTGGTGGTGCTGTGTGGGCTTTTGGTTTTTTTGTATCTTGTTGTTCATAATTTGCCCTAACTACTGCATGCACAGAGTTATTTTTAGTCGCTTATCGTTTCTTTGTGTTTTGTTGCTCAGCATGGCTCTCTTTCCACACCCTTATGAGATAGGCTGGGACCTGGAGCCCTTTGCTGCAGTGCTTGCACCTGGAAAAACATCTCCTTCTGCAACGGAATACAAAGAAACTATGAGGCACTGAAAATAACTGTGTGCAAGTTATGCGTTATCTTATGGGCAAGATACAAAAAGGCCAAAAACCAACTGCCACCTCTGAGAGGTGTCAGGAGCAAAAGCTGGGTACTGTGCATGCTCCGTGCACACAGTGCCACCCAGGGGGTGAGCAGATCACTTAAGCCACCCCTCTGGCCGACACACTGATCCTGTCCCTACGCTCATCCCATTTAAGGAACCTGCCTGCCCTCCTTGGAGAGGGAGTAAGGGCAGCTGTTACTTGCTTTCCCTCCCTTGTTGCTGCAGCCTGAGTCCCATGAAGTCTTGCCTGAATTCTTCCTTGGGTCTTTTACCAATTTCTAATAAAGAGTTCAAGGACCCAAGCTGGTAACAACTCTGCCAAGAGGAGAGTGCAGCAGAGTGGGGACCAATGGAGAAAACGAGAGACAGAGGCAGACGCCAAGACCCTGTGGCCCAGAGCGACCCAAAGCCAGTGGCTACTTCAAGCCACTGGATTCTCTAATATCTTCTCTCTTTTTTTTTTCAGGTCTTATGTAAAGTGTAATTTACAAAAGATTAAATAACATGACTCAATAATAACGAGAACAAGTGTCCAAGGTTTCCTTTAAATCAGGTTATGTGGGAACCAGGGAAATGTTGAAACTGGTTCAAAGCACATTGGAGGAACTGGGTATTTTAGAGAACTTTAATAAAGGAAAGTTAGGGTAGTGAAACCATTGGGTGTCATTTCAGGGGCTCTGAAGAGCTCCAGGACAACAGTTCTTCATGCCTCAGCACATAAAAGAATTCAGTGAGAGGCCAAGTGATAGATAAGAAGTGATTTATTAGAATAGGGTGCTTGTGAGGTTTATAAGTGGATGGATGGATGACAGATACCTTGCCCCGAGAACTTACTGGGCTGCAGTTTTATAATCAAAGGAAAAGTGGGGAGGGGGAGAAGAACTTCTCTGCCTTTCTTAAGTAGATTTCTTTCTTAAGAAGACTTCATGCTTCTGTCATCATCTCTTCCTCCAGGTTGAGCAGGGGAGTTTTCTTGTCCTTACATGTACAAAGTAGGTCCACAAATACCCGTTTTTATGTATGCAGAGAGCATGTCCTAAGGATCGTTAACTTACCAAGCTCACTGGGCAGGATGTGAGTCTCATGCCACCACTGTTTTATTGTTTGGGGGCATGTCTTATGCTTCTGTTGCCTAGTTTTGTTGTTAAGCAAGCCTGCTTGGTTTTGAGGTTAAGCAAACCTGCTCTCTTGAGTAATCATTAACTTACAGGGGCCTCTTATATGTTTTTTTACTTACAATCTCCTAGTGGGATTAATTATTTAATCACCTACTTTGTCCCTTTGGGCTTCCCTGATGGCTCAGCTGGTAAAGAATCTGCCTGCAATATGGGAGACCTGGGTTCAATCCCTAGGTTGGGAAGATCCCCTGGAGAAAGGAAAGGCTACCTACTCCAGTATTCTGGCCTGGGGAATTCATGGACTTTACAGTCCATGGGGTTGCAAAGAGTCCGACGTGACTGAGTGACGTTCACTTTTTGTCCCTTTACTCTGTCCCTATCCGTAGGATTGCTGGTCTACATAGAAAACTGATTCATCTCCTACAGGACTATAACCATAGCTTCTGGGTTTTTTTGTTTGTTTTCTTTTTTCACTGCTCGGAGATTATTTGCATATCTAACTGAAAAAGGCCTTTAAACTCAGTTCTGCTCATGCAGAGTTGTCAAATAGCCCTATCAATAGAAAAGCAGTCACAGGTGCAAACCCAGCAATGCACTGGACATTCAACCAGCAAATCTCATTAATCTATTTTCAAGTTTTGGATAGCTTTTATGACACTGAAAATAAATCTCTCCTTAACCTAGTCTGAGAGTTTTGGTACTTAGATCCGAAGTTCTGATGAGAAGAAAGGGAACTGAACAGTGGGGAGCAACCAGGTATGTCCTCAAATGCTTGGAGGACCAGCCCAAAGCACACATACTTCCATACAAGTGTCCCTTCCCACATTTCTAAGTCAAGCTCTGTCAAAGAGCAACATTTGATCAAATATCAGTGAATTTTAGTTCATTATAAATTAACCAAACTATCAATCAACTTGTGTATTTGAAAATCTGCTGCGTAATCATTATCCGATTGGAAGCACAGTCTGCCTTCGGTAACCATGGGTTCCACATCCACAAATTCAGCTGATTGGATCCATGGTTGGTTGAATCCTTGATGTGACACCTGGGGATAAGGAAGCGCCCACTGCACTACACCTTTTTACAGAAGGAACTTGAACATCCACAGAGTTTGATATCTGCCGAGGTCCGGGAAGCAATCCCTTGTACAGATACAGAAGTACTCTAAGACCACCCTGCAAGGCTTCATCGTTGTGACCAGAACACTGAAATTTGTTCTGCATGTATCACCATATACTTGTTATTTTTTCCTAGAAACTTTTTATAAGCATGATCATAGATATTATTGTGACTTACAGAGAGACCAGGAATACTATGTGAATTAACACAGCAGCAATACTTACTAGTGAAAAAAAATGAGAAAAAGGCCCATTTATGTTTTGTCTGAAGGAGATCAGCCCTGGGATTTCTTTGGAAGGAATGATGCTAAAGCTGAAACTCCAGTATTTTGGCCACCTCATGAGAAGAGTTGACTCATTGGAGAAGACTCTGATGCTGGGAGGGATTGGGGGCAGGAGGAGAAGGGGACGACAGAGGATGAGATGGCTGGATGGCATCACTGACTCGATGAATGTGAGTCTGAGTGACCTCCGAGAGCTGGTGATGGATAGGGAGGCCTGGCGTGCTGCAGTTCATGGGGTTGCAAAGAGTCTGACACGACTGAGCGACTGATCTGATCTGATCTGATGTTTTCAGGGATTATTCATGATAGTCACACCCACTGTGGTGGTCTCTGGTATCATAGGGACGTTTCTGGAAAACTGGAGATTTGGAAACAGTGTCAGTTATCTAAGGATGTTTAACAAACCACTCCCAAAATTAATGTTTAAAAACAACAATAACTTATTATTTTTCTAGAGTCCATGAATTGGCTGGGCTCAGCAGGGGTATCCTTTTGTTGGTCTCCCCTTGCATTTCTTAAATGACTACAGTTATCTGGCAACTGGAGGGTCCAAGATGGTCTCCTCACATGTCTGGGGCCTTGATGCTGTCTGTCAGCTGGACTTCTCACTCCACTTGCCCCTCATCACTTGGGAGTCTAAGGAAGACTCACAGAGCAAGCTGGAACATTCCAAGAACCACAACAGGAAACTGCAAGGTTTCTTCTTGCCTCATTTCACGTCTATTGTGTTCTATCAGCCAAACTTAACAAAGCTTAGATCCAAGTGGTGGGGAAAATGGACCACACCCCCTGATGGGAGGAGCTACAAAGTCACGGGCAGTAAAGGGCGTGGCCTCAGGGAGATGGGCAGAATTTGCAATCTGGTCTCGTCTACCACAAAACTGAACGAGCTGCTGCATCAGACAGGCTATTGGCACCTATAGCTCCGGCAAGGCCCAGCAAGTGGGAGAATTTTAATAAACACTTACTGTATTGAACCAGACTGAATTAATTTAGGCCCAAAATGTTTCGTCTCCTTGTTTTATAACCTTTATAACCTTACCTTGTACGGTCAATGGACCAAAAACCCTGAAAAAGATAGTTAGAGGATTGAGTAAAATTCTCTTCAAAATTTTTCATTCTACTTAATTCTAACAGATAGTATATGTATCAGCTAATGAATATTTCAGTCTTTCGTGTATGAACCAAAAATGTAATTATGGATTTGATTTTACCAACGTTTGCTGCCTGCAGTAGTCAGTGATCACAAATTGCATTAAATGAAAGGTGAACCCCATTATGGTATCTAGAAAATGGAACTTAATAAGTTATGTAATTATGGGGCAAATCTATGCAAATTGCAATTTTTATTAGGCAATTTTCCATCTTCATCTAGGCTCTAATAGTCTATTAGACTTGTGGCAGTTCAGTGCTTTTATTAAGGAAGTTCTTTAACTTCTTTTCTGTTTGGTTCTTTATAATGAAGAAATTGTATTTTGGGGTAAAATGGTCACAAGCCTGCTTTAACTTATCTTTTTCAATCTTATTACAAATAACTTGAATTCCAAGTTAATTATTCAGCTAAAACTTCTGTAGAGCCAATTTATGCCCATCTTATATAAAGACTTAGAACATAAGAGACTTTTCTGAAAAAAAAATCGTACAATTGAAATCTTTTCCACTTATTGCACCATGCTGAAATGTTGGCTGAAAGAAAAAGGACTTGATTTTTAAATTTTACCAGGTCAGTTTTTCATCCTAAAAATGTTGTTTTGCCTGTTTGGTGATTATGAAACTATAAATCATTTTATAGACTGGAAATTCAAAATCGACACATGAAATTACTCATCACACTACCTTTTTCTGTACTATTTTGTGGTTGTAGGAAGATTTTTATGATATGTCAGATCTAATAATTCTGTGTTTAGCAAATTCTCAGGTCTTACTGTCATTTAAAATCTTTTGTAGTATGTTTTAAAAATGTGATTTGATGAGAAGTAAATGACCCTGTGTTGCTAAGTAGTAAGAATAGCCTTAGACTTCCCTGGTGGTCTGGTGGTTAAAAATCCACCTGACGATGCAGGGGACATTGCTTCAATCCTTGGTCCAAGAAGATCGTACACGCCAAGCGGCAACTACGCCTTTGCATCCCAACTACTGAGCCTGCACTCCTGAGCTCTGCAACAAGAGAAGCCATA
Source organism: Tragelaphus eurycerus (assembly GCA_935064755.1). Classification (NCBI taxonomy): domain Eukaryota; kingdom Metazoa; phylum Chordata; class Mammalia; order Artiodactyla; family Bovidae; genus Tragelaphus; species Tragelaphus eurycerus. Next base: position 14,699,812 of record CAKXYN010000020.1, read on the forward strand.
ACAGTGAGCAGCCCGCACACTGAAATGGAGAGCAGCCCCCACACACTGCAATTAGAGAAAGCCTGAGCAGCAAGGAAGACTCAATAAATAATTAATAAATAAATAAATAAATTAAATTAATTAATTTAAATAAATAAAATTAATTAATTTTAAAAAGCCTTGTGGGAGGTTTTTTAGCTTGCTTGTGTATTTCTATATGCAGTGTTGGAGGTGGCTCAGGAAGGACAGGGCTGGACTCTGCTCTGAACTCAGTTAGGGATTTAAAGGATGAACTTGACCTAGAAACAGAGGGCATGACAAATAATGCTTGCCATGAATAATTCCCAGTGCACCAGACCTCTCCTGACTAGGCCCAGGGACATTCACACTTTTGGTTTAGTTTTAAGAAGGTTTTATGCCAGGTACTCATGTCTCCATAATACTTTAGGTTTTCGAGGATGTGAAAAACACAACTGAATTTTCCAACAAATTACTTTACATCTTGTACATGTTGCCCTTGCTGCTGCTGCTAAGTCGCTTCAGTCGTGTCCGACTCTGTGCGACCCCATAGACGGCAGCCCAGACGGTGCAAATAACCTCTTACTTGGTGGGGTGGGGGTTCCCAAGTAAATGATTATCTGAGTTTCCTTGAGATCAGTGATCCAACAGAATTATTAAATTTGATCAAGATTTGGTATTCATTAATATCCATATTGTAAGACACTTCCTCTCTCCTCTCTTGTTAAAGTGATAGGTAACATCAATCTGACAACTGAGTTATAACTATACTTGCATTAGTATCTTTCTTTACTAATCTGGTACGGTTCCTGACTTCTCAATGTCTGTTTTTGTCATCTGATTCTTAATTTGGAAACATAATCAGCCTGGGAATGGTATTCTAGGTGCAGAATTATTTCCCTTAAAACCTTGAAGACGTTGTTTTCTTGTCTTATAATTAGGGTTGTTCTTGAGAAGTTTGGACTTTCCTGGTGGCTCAGATGGTAAAGGATCCAACTGCAATACAGAACACTTGGGTTTGCTCCCTGGGTCAGGAAGATCCCCTGGAGAAGGGAATGGCCACCCACCTTAATGTTATTGCCTGGAGAATTCCATGGACAGAAGAGCCTGGCAGGCTACAGACCATGTTGTCGCCAAGAGTTGAACACGACTGAGTCACTAACATACTTTGAGAAGTTTACTGATTCTTCTCTGTTGTAGGAAATATTTCATTGGAACCTTCTAAGAGTTTTTTTTTCTCTGCCTGTGTCTTTCCCCACCTCTTTCTCTGACTCTCTCTCTTTCTCTCTTTCTGACCCTCTGCCTTTCTCTCTCCCTCTCTGTACTGTTCTGAATTTTCCACACTATATCTGAGGTAGGTCGCCTTTCCACTGATGTTCAGAGGGCACTTTGGGGACTCAGATGTCTTCAGCTTTGGTTACTCTTCCCGCATTTTTTTTTTCTCCTCCATTTTCCTCTTGGATCTTCAGCTGAATTGCTGTTAAAATTCCTAGATCTCTCTCTTGCTCTCAGCCTTCAGGTTTTCCATCCTGGTCTCGTGTGTGTCCAGATCCACACTGGATTCTCTCCCTGGCTCCTCAGCACTATCCATTCTGTTGCTTGGCCCATACCTTCATTTTCAGGATTCTTTCTCATACAGCCCTTTCTACCCATTCCAGTATTCTTGGGCTTCCCTTGTGGCTCAGCTGGTAAAGAATCTGCCTGCAATATGGGAGACCTGGCTTCAATCCCTGGGTTGGGAAGATTCCTTGGAGAAGGGAAAGGCTACCCACTCCAGTATTCTGGCCTGGAGAATTCCATGGACTGTATAGTCCACGGGGTCCCAAAGAGTCAGACATGATTGTGCGACTTTCATTTTGCTTGCTGTGTGGATTCCCAGGAACTCTTCCTCTTTGCTCTTGCCCACTGTTTGGCATGGCCTGGTGAAGGGAGGCAGACTGGGTGGGCCTGCCTAGGGGTCACTGCTGCAGTGTGACCAGCATCTGTTTGAACACTGACTGGAGCGTGTAGCCCCCTCCTCTCCCAGCATTCCAGCTACTGTCACAATCCATAGACGTTCACTCTTCTGCGTGTTTTGGCCTGGTGAGTTCCTCCAATTCAGGCCCATCTGCCTTCTGAATTTCAGGAATTCTTCATAATTACTGTGTATTGAAGACATTTCTTCTTTTTTTGAGGACTATGTCATAGATTAACAAATATGTGTGTGCGTGTGAGTATGCATGCATGCCATTTTTAGGCATTTGCAATTAAAGGAAGCTGGATGCACTATCTTCTCTAGTCTCTTTGTGTTGTTCTGAGTTTTTTTCCCCATTGTATGTGTGTGTGCTTAGTTGAAAAGTCGTGTCCAAGTCTTGGCGACCCCATGGACTGTAGCCCGCCAGGTTCCTCTGTCCATGGAATTTTCTAGGCAAGAATACTGGAGCGGGTTGCCATTTCCTACTCCAGCAGATCTTCTTGACCCAGGGATCAAACCCACTTCTCCTGTATTGTCAGGCGAATTCTTTACCACTGGCTCCACCAGGGAAGCCCTTTTTCCCATTAGATGATATATTTTTCAGTATCCTAGTCTTGAGAACAAGATTCTTAGTGGTTGCATGACATTTTATTGTCTCTATTGTTGTTTATTTAACTAACCCCGTATTATTAGATTATGATTTTTACTATCATAGAAAGATACATAACAAATATCATATACATTATAACTGAGGACTTCTTTCTAGTTATTACCTCTTCATTTGTATTTCCTTGTGTTATTATTCATATATTCCATCTCTTGTCTTTGAGACTATGACCTTTTTGTTTCTTGTGGCATTATAAATCACATTTCTTTTTTTAATTGAAATATAATTGGTTTGCAATGTTGTGTTGATTTCTGCTGGGCAGCAGAGTGGTTCACACACACACACACACACACACACACACACACACACATATTCTTTTTTATGAATCACAGTTCTAGTGAATCATTTTCCAAATGTCTCTTGCAGTACATGTGAAGGATTTCCTTTAGTTGGGGAATTACTGGATCAAAGAATATGTGTGTGTCCAACGTCACAAAATTGCTGTGTTCTTTTCCAGAGTGGTTTTGGCAGTTCACACTCTGATCAGCAAAGGGGCAAGTTCTTGCTGGTCTGTGAGCTCGTCAACATGGGTCAGGCTTCCTTTTCTGCTAGTCAGTTGGGTGGAAAATTATGAGCTGAATCGTGTTCCCCCAGATTCACATGTTGAAGCCCTAAGCTTCAGAACCTCAGAATGTGACTGCATTTGGAGACAAGATCTTTAAAGAGGTAATTAAGTTGAAATGAGGTCACTACGGTGGGCCCTATTCCAATATGCCTGGTGTCCTTAACTGAAGAGCAAATTATGATACAGATATGAACAGAGAGAAGAGGGTGCGAAGATGTAGGAAGAAGACAGCCAGCTGCAAACCATGGAGAGGGTCTTCAGCAGAAACCTACCCAGCTGACACCTGGATCTCAGACTTCCCGCTCTCAGAACTGTAAGAAATAAATTTGTGTTGTTTAAGTCCCCTAGTTTGTGATACCTTGTTATGGCTGCCTGAGCAAACTAATATAGTCTCTGTTTGTGCAGCTTTTTTTGGAAAACTTTTTAATATGGACATTTTCAAGTGTTTTTAAGTAGAGAAAATAGCATAGCTGGCCTCATTTCCCCATCACCCAGCTGTGTTTATTTACTGAAGCAGCTTAAGGCAGGTCACAGACGTCATATTCACTGCAGTCTTCAGTTGCATTTCCTGGATGTCTAATGAGGTTGAGTCATGATTATGTTTATGGGTCATTCTTGTGTGAAATGACAGTTCATCTGTTTTTGCTTTATTTTTATGTTTAGTGTTTTGTGTATCTGTGTATGTACTTTTTTGTCTATTGGGTTATTATTTTTTTTTCTTATTGACTTTTAGTGGTTCTTTACATAGTCAAGACATTAATCCTTTTTAAAAATATATTTATTTTATTTTTGACTACACTGGGGCTTGGTTGCTGCGCACAGGCTTTCTCTAGTTTGGGTGACCGGGGCCACTCTCCAGCTGCAGGCTTCTCATTGCAGTGACCTCTCTTTTTGCAGAGCGCAGGCTCTAGGGCACACAGGCTTCAGGAGCTGTGGGGTGTGGTGTCAGTAGTTGGGGCTTATGGGATCCAGAGCACAGACTCATTAGTTGTGGCACACCAGTTCAGCTGCCCCACGGCATGTGGGATCATCCTGGACCAGGGATTGAACTGGTGTCCCTTGCATTGCTGGGCAGATTATTAATCTCTGGACCACCAGGGACGCCATGACATAAATCCTTTGGCTGCTTATACGTGTTGCAAATATTCTGTGGCTGATCTCTTCACTTTCTCTATACTTGGTTTTAAACTTTTAATTTTGAGATAATTTGAGACTAATAGAATAGTTGCAACATAATACAGAAAATTCTTTTATACCCTTTCAGATCAGATCAGATCAGTCGCTCAGTCGTGTCCGACTCTTTGTGACCCCATGAATCGCAGCACGCCAGGCCTCCCTGTCCATCACCAACTCCCAGAATTCACTCAGACTCACGTCCATCGAGTCAGTGATGCCATCCAGCCATCTCATCCTCTGTCGTCCCCTTCTCCTCTTGCCCCCAATCCCTTCCAGCATCAGAGTCTTCTCCAATGAGTCAACTCTTCGCATGAGGTGGCCAACCTTTACCTACTTTTTTTCTGTTAACATCTTCTATGACCTGCATAATATTTTTGGATAAACAAAAGTTCTTAATTTTAATGTATGCATTCATATAAATATATAATTTATGTAATATATATCTGTATACAAATCTATGTAATATATAACATATTATTTAAAATATAATATACAAATATATTCAAGTAACTAAATTAATATAAATGTATATAAGTGTACAATGTGTTGATATTCCTTTACAGTTGGTGCTTTCTATATCTTATTTAAGGAATTCTTCTCTACTCAAGGTGTTATCTTCTGCTAGCTATGAGGCATTTTTAAACATTTATTTTTTGGTCTTGCCAATGTGGGAACTTAGTTTCCCTACCAGTGATCCATCTGGTGCCCCCTGCATTATAAGTGCAGCATCTTAAACACCCAACACTAGTGAAGTCTCTCCTAGGCATTTTTAAAGTCTTGCCCTTCATATTTAAATCTTTATAACTCATCAAGAATTTCACTCATCAATTAAAAGATAGGGCTTCGATTTCATCTTATCTATACATATTCAGTTCAGTTCAGCTGACTGTTTGTGACCCCATGGACTGCAGCATGCCAGGCTTCCCTGTCCATCACCAACTCCCAGAGCTTACTCAAACTCATGTCCATCAAGTCAGTGATGCCCTCCAACCATCTCATCCTCTGTCGTCCCCCTCTCCTCCCACCTTCAGTCTTTCCCAGCATCAGGATCTTTTCCAATGAGTCAGTTCTTCACATCAGGTGGCCAGAGTATTGGAGTTTCAACATCAGTCCTTCCAATGAATATCCAGAAGTGTTTCCTTTAGGATGGACTGGTTGGATCTCCTTGCTGTTTAAGGGACTCTCAAGAGTCTTCTCCAACACCACAGTTCAAAAGCATCAATTCTTCGGTGCTCAGCTTTCTTTATAGTCCAGCTCTCACATCACACGTTATCTTGATACTATTATTGAATGTTCTAGCCTGTAGTACCACCTCTGTCACATAGGGTTTCAATATCTGCTAATGTGACAGGTGAGAAGGCACACCTATGTGCAAGTTTAATGTACATTTCTCTTATGCATTTAGGGTTATCTTTTAAGTAATATTTTCAAGACAAGAGGTGAGAAGTGGTGGGTAGAGGAAGAATTAACAATTGCTGAGAACCCTTTATGAGGCCCAGATGCTGCACTTCATTTAATTCTCATGATGGCCTGATGAGATAAGGAACCATTACCTTCCCCATTCTCGGTGGAGATGCTGTGCTCACAGAGCCAGCAAGTGGCTGAGCAGCGGCTCTGGCCAAGCCTGTCTGGCTCCCCTGTTCTGCCCCCTGCAATGCCTTCAGGGATGGTGCACACGCCCCAGGGCCGTATAGGGTCAGAGGTGGGGTGCTGCCAGCTGTACCGCCTCTCTCATTGCTGAAATGACAATGATGGGGGATTGGTTAGCCGCACAGGGCCTTGGTCTATGTGGAATGTAGGCTTACTCCTTGCCTGCCTCCTTGTCTACCTTCTCCTCATTGGGACACAAAGCTTTATTGAAAGATATAATCTTGCTGTAGACACATAAAGCTTTATGATCTTTCTAAATAAAAATCTATCAATCATGGAGATATTGTGATTTATAGGAAATATATATTGGGTCATTCAGATGGCCAAAATACCTTTCTCATATATATTTGGTCTGCATTCACAGTTCCTGGCTCACAGCTCCCCAAACCCTTGAAATTTCCTAAGTGTTGAGAACGATAAAGGTGTCTTTTACTATGTGAATGAGGTAACTTTTAGAAGCACCTAAGAAAGGGGGCTGGTTGCCTGGAGAACTAGGCAGGTGATTGGAGGGTGGGGGAGGAGAAAGGGACTAGGGGTTGAATAAATCATCATCAGCTCGTGATTTAGTTAATCATACTGTGTAATGGAGCTACCATGCAGACTCAGCATGGGTACTGTGAGGGTTTCGTTGCTCAATCGAGTCCGACTCTGCGATCCTTTAGGTTGAAGTCTGCCAGGCTCCTCTGTCCATTGGATTTTCCAGGCAAGAGGGGATCTTCCTGATCCAGGGATTGAACCCGCATCTCCCATTGCAGGTGGATTCTTTACCCGCTGAGCCCTCAGGGAAGCCCAGTAAAGATCCAGAAGGACAGTTTTTTGGCCTCTTTTTACATCAGGCAAACAGAATGCTTCTAAGTGCCCCCTTGTGTGCCCAGGGCTTCATGAAGACAGAGCTTCTTTGGAACCTGGCTTTGTGTATCTCATCACCGGGCTGTTGATTCATATCCTTTAACAGCCTTTTATAATAAAGTGGCAATCGAGTGAGTAAATGGGCTTCCCTGAGTTCTCTGAGCTTTTCCAACAAATTAATCAAACCCAAGGAGACATTGTGGAAACTTCTAGCTTATGGTCAATTGGTCGGAAACACAGGTAACAACCTACGCTAACTCCTGGTATCTGAGGTAGAGGGCGGTCTTGTAGAACTGAGTTCTCTACCTGTGGAGTCTATCTGTAGGTAGAGAGGGTCAGAATTGAGTTGTAGGACACCCTCCTGGCATCTGAGAATCACTGGTTGTGGGTGTGGGGCAGCCTCCTCACACACGAGTTAAAATTGGGTCCAGGAACCCTTTCCAATCACTGACTATAGGAAGAAGCTACAGAGTCTCTGGTTTAGGCAGATATTTTAAATAAGGTTGGCTTTGTTTATTTACTTTAAAATTTGTTTCATTATTTTTGGCTGTGCTGGGTCTTTGTTGCTGCATGCGGGCTTTCTCTAGTTGCGGCAAGCAGGGCTGCTCTCCAGCCGTGGTGCACAGGCTGCTCATTGGGGTGGCCTCTCTTGTTGCGTAGCACAGACTCTAGGGGCCACTGGCTTCAGTACTTGAGGGATGTGGGCTCAGTAGTTGTGGCACACGGGCTTAGTTGTCCCACGGCGTGTGGAATCTTCCGGGACCAGAGATTGAACCTATGTCCCCTGCATTGGCAGGCAGATTCTTCACCACAGGATCACCAGAAAAGTTCCTATATATATATATATATTTTTTTTTTAATTGATAGTTTTGATTGAACAGAGTTAAACTTGAGTTGTTGTGACTTTAGGATAAAAAAGTTATGACTCTAAATTGTTCAATGACATTTGGCAACAATTATTTACATGTATGTCTGTTTCAATGAATTGGATGTGACACTCATTTGACACCCTAGAGCTTTTAAGTCAATGTGCTTTTAGTATGTAAATGGTCTAGAGCCCTAAGCGTCTATCTCTGTGTTGCCTACAGATTCATCTTCATTTGTGTGCAGGGAGGCAGCCTAAGGAATCCCAGGGGACAGAAGCATCTTAGGGTGCTTTAATCTCTTGCTTCTTGCCTCCGTAGACAACATGCATGAGCACATTTTTATCAATGACATGAGTGATAAAAGCAAAGTCGCAGGATTTCTGCTTTCAGCCCCAACATCTAAAGAGCTTAGAAGAAATAGATAAATCCACTATTTGGAGATTTTAACCTCTTCTGTCAGTAATTGATAGATCAAGTAGGCAGCAAATCATTAAGGATATAAATGATCTGAGTGTTATCAATCAGCTTCATTTAATTGACACTTATGGAGTACTCCATCCAACCACAGAAGATCACCAAGAGAGACCAACATTCTGGGCCATAAAACACAACGTAACAAATTTAAAAGAGTATAAAGCATACAAAGTATGTTCTCAGAACAAAATGCAATGAAGCTAGAAATCTGTAACAGAAAGCTGGAAAGTAACAGAAAGCAATAAAGATAGCTGGAAAATTCCCATATACTTGGATATTAAACAACCTATTTCTAAACAGCTCACGTGTTGAAGAAGAAGTCTCAAGACCAAGTGGCCAACAGGTTCATTAAAAGATGGTCGACATCACTAATCATTAGGGGGCTTCCCTCATAGCTCAGTCAGTAAAGAATCTGCGTGCAATGCAGGATACCCAGGTTTGATTCCTAGGTCGGGAAGACCCTCTGGAGAAGGATTTGGCAACCCGCTCCAGTATTCTTGCCTGGAGAATCCCATGGACAGAAAAGCCTGGCAGGCTGTGTACAGTCCATGGGGTCACAAGAGTCGAACATGACTTAGTGACTGAACCACAAATCATTAGGGAAACGGAAAGCAAAACTGTGATGTGATACTACCTCACACATTCAGAATGGCGGTAAGGAAAAAGACAAAACACAAGTGTTGGAGAACACTTGTTAAAAGGGAACACTTGTGCACTGTTGGTGGGAATGTAAATTGGTGTAGCTACTATGGAAACAGTAATTTCAAAAAATTAAAAATAAAACTTCTACAAGAAAACATAAAAAAGCTTCTTGACTTAAAGTTGGTGATGACTTTTTCAGTACAACACTAGAAGCACAACCCATGCATGAGAAAAATTGATAAGCTGGACTTTATTTGAATGAAAGCCTTCTTCTTTGTGCAAGACACTCACTGTTAAGAGAATGAAAAGACAAACCATGGTAGTTAACATATATATGATAGAGGACTGGTGTCTAAGATATGCAAAGATTGCTAAAAATTCAAGGATAAGAAAGCAAACCCCAGTTTAAAAATGGGCAAGATATCTGAACGGAAACTTTATCAAAGAAGCTATCAGTTCAATTACAAATAAACATATGAAAAGATACTAAACATCTTCTGCGTTAAGGAAATAGAAATGAAAATACTAAAACACCACTAACATCTGGCGATGGCACTCCACTCCAGTACTCTTGCCTGGAAAATCCCATGGACGGAGGAGCATGGTGGGCTGCCGTCCGTGGGGTCGCTAAGAGTCGAACACGACTGAGCGACTTCACTTTCACTTTTCACTTTCATACATTGGAGAAGGAAATGGCAACCCACTCCAGTGTTCTTGCCTGGAGAATCCTAGGGACGGGGGAGCCTGGTGGGCTGCTGTCTATGGGGTCGCACAGAGTCGGACACAACTGAAGCGACTTAGCAGCAGCAGCAGCAGCAGCAGCAGCAACATCTATTAGAACAGCTAAAATCCAAAAAAAAAAAAAAAAAAACAACTAAATGCCAATTGTTGGTAAGGATGCAGAGCAAGAAGCACTCATTAATTGCTAGTGAGAAGGCAAAATGAAACAAGTACTTTGGGAGACTTGTTTGGTGGCTTATTTTGAGGCTAAACTTAGTCTTACCATATAATCCAGCAATCGTGTACCTAGGTATTTACACAACTGATTAAAAAGCTTACATCCATACAAACACTTGCACACTAATATTTATAGCAGTTGTAATCATGATCACTAAGAACTGGAAGCAGGGATCTTCCCTGGTGATCCAGTGGTTAACAATCTGTCTTGCAATTCAGGGGACGCAGGTTCGATCCCTGGTCGGGGGCTGAGATCCCATATGCGGCAGAACAATTAAGCCTGCCCATCACAGCTTACTGAGCCTGTGTGCTTCAGAGCCCGAGCACCACAAGGAAAGATCCCGCGTGACACAACAAAGACCTGATGCAGCCAAATAAATAATTAAATGCTTTGAAAAAAAACTTGAAGCAGCCCAAAATGAAATTGTTTCTCCTCATCAAGATAAAATGTATGTAATATCAAGCCACACAAAAATACAAGTGACTCTTAAAAACATTGCTAAATGAAAGAAGCCAGACTGTAAGGCTACATACGGTAAGACTGTGATTACATGATGTTCTGGAAAAGGCAAAACTGTAAAAACAGTAAATAGAGCAGTGATTGCCAGGGCTTTGAACAGGTGAATTACAGGGGAGGTTTTTAGGGCAGTGGAACAATTCTGTATGACATTAATGGTGGTGACGGATATGCAAGACTGGGCAGTGATCAACAACCATCAAGTGGTTTCTGTGTGCTTTCAAGTTTGAGAAGCACAGGTTTGCTATGACCCATGTATTTCCAGGTGGTACAGTAGTAAAGAATCCTCCTGCCCACACAGGAGACGCAAGAGACACAGGTTTGATCCCTGGGTAGGAAAGATCCCCTGGAGGAAATGACAATCCACTCCAGTATTCTTGCCTGGAGAATTCCATGGAGAGAGAAGCCTGGTGGGCTACAAAGAGTCAGATACGATTGAGTGACTGAGGACCCAGCAACACACTCATTCCAACCCCACTGGTGCCAGACATGTGAGTGAAGAAGACCTCAGATGACTCCAGCCCTAGGCCTCATCTGAGTGCAAAAGCATGATGGACTTCCCTGGTGTTCCAGTGGTTGGGAGTCTGCCTGCCAGTGCGAGGGACACAGGTTCGATTCCTGGTCCAGGAGGATCCCACATGCTGCAGCTCGTGTGTCTAGAGCCCGGACACTGCAACCAAGAGTAGCCAGCCCCTGCTCACCACAACTAGAGGAAGCCTGTGTGTGTGGAGAAAGACCCAGCACAGCTAAAAATAAATAAATGCAATAGCATGAGACATGAGGGTCACTCAGCTGTGCCCAGTCAACCCACAGACTTGTAAAGAGATAATAATAAATTGTTGGTCTTTGCTATTAAGTGTTTATAAGGCCACAATAGATAACCAGTCAAGATGGCTCAGAGGGTAAAGAATCTGCCTGCAATGCAAGAGATGCAGGAGACGAGATTTGGTCCCCTGGAGTAGGAAATGGCAACCCACTCCAGTATTTTTGCCTGAAAAATTTCATGGACAGAGAAGCCTGTCGGGCTACAGTCCATGGGGTTGCAAAGAGTCAGACACAACTGAGGGGAGCAAGAGCTCTAAGGTTGAACCTTGATCTGGGGACTCCTACCAGTTGCCCTGCTTACCCCAAAGAGAAATGCCTGAACTATCAGAGGAGAAAAATGGAAAAGATCTCTAGGCAACATTCCCAAGTCAAGGCAGACAGTTACTCCAGCTTATTCCTCACCCTTCTCATCCATTCTCCAGCAGCTGAAAGAATGAACAGATTTCTTTATAAATGGTCAATAGCTAGTTCTTCAGTTCTCTTTCTAAGGGAAGAATTAAAACAATGCTCAGGTTATCAGGAAAAAAATGGTGATGGCATCATGCAGTTCTCAGGAAGGCTCCAAGAGCTACGCCACTCAATATAACCAAAAAGGAACCAACGAGGGACTCAGGCCTAGATGTTACAAAAATAGGGGTGGAGAGTACAGATACACACTTGAACAAGAATTAGCTCATACAACTGAAGAAGTGAAAATCGCTTAGTCATGTCCAGCTGTTTCCAACACCATGGACTATACAGTCCATGGAATTACTGGAGTGGGTAGCCATTCCTTTCTCCAGGGGATCTTCCCAACCCAGGAATTGAACTGAAGAGGCATACTTCTTTTCTGGCCATGCCTTGTGGCTTGCAGAATCTTAGTTTCCTGGCCAGGGACTGAATTTAGGCCGCAGTGAAAGTGCTGAGTTCCAACCCCTGGATTGACAGGGAATTCCCTGAAGAAACATTTATAGAAAATGTCTCCAAAGTCTCAACGAAATTATCTTTAATCTTAATCACAGGGCATGCCTACAAAGCAAGAGGTTAAACAAAAGGTCAAAGACAAGAGCATCAACCAGCAGAAAGAGAAGGGAAGTGGCTCTTGGAAGCTGAGTGGAGGGGAAAAGTTTATAGAAGGAAAAGCACCTCAGAAGCACCTAGAAGCCAAATGTGTCCTGCTGCCTTGGAGATGAGGTCCAAGGGAAAACCCATCAGGTGCATGGCGCAAAGGCAGCGGAGAAACGTGGTGAGATGGTGGATATGGAAGCTGGCAGTAATGATGCAGCACACAGTGGGTTTTCCCAACGAGAACAGAGCAAGTGTAACACAACCAAATTTGTAAATAAATAGAAGGATGACTATAATTTGTCTACTAAAAGGATTCTCGTACTATAATAAGACAAATAGTATAAAACCATCAGAACTAATACAAATACTATAAGCATCAGGGCAGAATAAGGCCAGCTTATCGTAGGAAATTTAAGGTTGGCTTGAGACTTTCCTCCAAAATTCAAGATGCCAAAGGAAAATGGAACAGTCATTTGCAGAGTATGGTGGGAAAGCCTTTGAGTGGAGAATTCACAAATGCTTCTTAAACTATATGCTTTAAGGGAAGACATATTAAAAGAAGAATCAAAATAAAGGACATATGAGTATAAAGATTGAAGTCTGTAATGGGCCTTGAATCTAAATATACAAAATTTTTAGGTTAACATGGCTGACAATTGTGGCCATAAACCAGAATTTACTTATTAAAATGTTATTATTCTTATATTATGTTGCTTATTCAAGAAATGTAAGATCACAAAAATCTCAGCTAGTGCCAGCAGAAGCAATGGAAGCAGAGAAAATTGGAAAGGATCTTGGCTTCTTCATTTTTTTCTACAAGGGGAATGGCTTAGTCCACTTGGGCTGCTATAACATAATTCTATAGACTGGGCAGCTTATAAACAACAGGTATTTATCTCTCACAGTTCTGGAGACTGAAAATCTGAGATCAGAGTGCCAGCATGGTCAGGTGAAGGCTTTTCTTGCTGTGTTCTTGCCTGGGGGAAGGAATTGTGGGATCTCTCTCTTTTTTTCCCCCCATACATAATGTTTTATTTAGTCTAAGAATTATATCTCCTTCTTTTCCCTTTGAACTTTTTATTTTGTATTGGGGTACAGATGATTAACAATGTTTTCGGGTGAATAGCAAAGGGACTCAGCCATACATATACATGTATCCATTCTCCCCCAGATTCCCTACCATCCAGGCCGCCATATAATACTGAACAGATTTCCATGTGCTATACAGTAGGTCCTTGTTGGCTATCCAATACAGCAGTGTGTACGTGACCACCCCAAACTCCCTAACTATCCCCTCCCTCCTCCCAGCAACCATAAATTCATTTTATAAGTCTGCGAGTCTCTTCTGTTTTGTAAGTAAATTCATTTGCATCATTTCTTTTCAGATGTATGGGGTCTCTTTTATAAGAGCTTTGATCCCAATGGTAAGGACTTCACCCTCATGACCTTATCATCTCCTGAAGTTCCAATACACTATCACCTTTGGTGATTAGGATTTTAAAATATGAACTTTGCAGTGGGGAGGACACCTTCATATCATAGCAGGGAATCAAGAAATGGTATTTTATTAATTTATTTGCCAAGTGGCACTTTGGGCTCCCCAGGTGGCACTAGTGGTAAAGAATCCTCCTGCCAACACAGGAGATGCAGGAGATGTGGGTTTGATCCCTGGGTCAGGAAGATCCCCTGGAGGAGGAAATGGTAACCCACTCCAGTATTCTTGCTGGGATAATTCCATGGACAGAGGAGCCTGGCAGGGTTACAGTCCATGGAGTTGCAAAGAGTCGGACATGACTGAGCGTGACCCACTTCACATGTGGGATCTTAGTTCCTTGACCAGGGTGGAATGCCCACTCCCTGCATTGGAAGCTCAAAGTCTTAACTATTGGACTGCCAGGGAAATCCAACAATATTTTATTTTTAAAGCTCATAAATAGGGACTTCCCTCGTGGTCCAGTGGTTAGGAATCCGCCTTCCAATGCAGGAGATGCAGGTTCCATCCCTGGTCAGGGAACCAAGATCCCACATCTAAGCCCACAATTAAGCCCAGGCCCCACAACTAGAGAAGACCCAGCACAGCCAAAATTAATTAAAAAACATAATAACTAAATAAAGCTTATAAATATATTTTAACTTTTTTATGTTATTGTTCAGTTGCCAAGTCATGTCCAACTTTTTGTGACCCCATGGACTGCAATACGCCAAGCTTCCCTGTCCTTCACTATTTTCCAGAGTTTGCTGAAATTCATGTCCATTGAGTCAGTGATGCTATCTAATCATCTCATCTTCTGCTGCCCTCTTCTCCTTTTACCTTCAATCTTTTCCGGCATCAGGGTCTTTTCAAATGAGTCAGCTCTTCACATAAGGTAGCCAAAATATTGGAGCTTCAGCTTCAGCATCAGTCCTTCCAGTGAATATTCAGGGTTGATTTCCTTTAGGATTGACTGGTTTGGTCTTCTTGCAGTCTAAGACTCTTGAGAGTCTTCTTTAACAGCACAGTTCAAAAGCATCAATTCTTCTGCACTCAGCCTTCTTTATGATCCAACTCACATCGGTACATGACTACTGGAAAAACCAAAGCTTTGACTAGATGGACCTTTGTCAGCAAAGTGATGTCTCTGCTTTGTAATATGCTGTCTAGGTTTGTCATAGCTTTTCTTCCAAGGAGCAAACGTCTTTTGGTTTCATGGCTGCAGTCACCATCTGCAGTGATTTTGGAGCCCAAGAAAATAAAACCTGCCACGGTTTCCACTTGTCCCCCATCTATTTGCTATGAGGTGATGGGCAGTGAATGGCAGAGTAGGCACAGGTGATTCCAGTAACAAATCTGTTTCCTCCAAGACGAAAATACACTTCCCTTAATAAGCATTTCCCCACTTTCAGGTTGCAAGCTTAATTTAGAATTTTACTTGTAAATGAATCTTTGAAGATGAAGATATGCAAAGACAGCATAGTGTAGTGGTTAGGAGCAGACTCTGGAGCTAGGCTGCTGGTCAACTCCAGCACGTACTAGCTGGGGGACAATTTTTTTGCCATGTGGCATGTGATATCCTGGGCTTCCTTAGTGGCTCAGCTGTAAAGAATCTGCTTGTGATACAGGAGACACAGGAAACAAGGGTTCGACCCCTGGGTCAGAAAGATCCTCTGGAGGAGGGCATGGCAACCCACTCCAGTATCCTTGCCTGGAGAATTCCATGGACAGAAAAGCCCAGCAGGCTACAGTCCGTGGGGTCACAAAGAGTCAGACATGACTGAAGCAACTTAGCATGCATGCATGCATGTGGGATCTTAGTTCCCCAAGTAAGTAAGTAAGTAAGTAAGTAAGTAAGGTCGCTCAGTCGTGCCTGACTCTTTGCGACCCCGTGGACTATAGCCCACCAGGCTCCTCTGTCCATGGGATTCTCCAGGCAAGAATACTGGAGTGGGTTGCCATTTCCTTCTCCAGGGGAACTTCCCGACCCAGGGATCGAACCCAGGTCTCCTGCATTGCAAGCAGACGCTTTAACCTCTGAGCCACCAAGGAAGATCAGGGATCAGACCTTGAACCTGTACCCCCTGCATTGGAAGCACACAGTCGTAACCACTGGACCACTAGGGAAATCCAGCTGGGGGAGCTCGAACAAATGCATTGGCTGGATTTTCTCATCTGAGAATGGGGTTTGTGATAGTACCTTTCTCATGGTGCTAAAGTGAGGATTAAATAAATTGCTATATGTGTATCACCTAGAGGGCTTCCTGGCAGAGAAATGATGCCATGGACATGTTAACTGCAATAAATACAATAGATAAAGGGAAATAGAATGTCTGACTGCCTTTTACTGTTGCCCTTGCTGAAGGGTGTGTTGATCGTGGTTAGGCCAGCACACGAGTATTCTTTGTATGTTGTGAGTGGGGTAACACACTTGGAGTGATGAACTCAGCATCTGGCTCTTAAGTCTCTAGGTGGAGAGAGTACCTCCTTCCACTCAATTTAGAAATTCCTGTCCAAGACCCGTAAATTCTGGACTTTAAGCCTGATGCCGTGACTGGATGGAACTTTTGGATATCATCCTTGGAGGGAAGGTGTGTAAGTATATATTGTTTGTAGGGAAGAAGGGTGGTCTAAATATTTAGTGATAAGAAGCATGGACTGTGATAATCTTAAATTGGCCAGTATTTCCACTTGCCCATTTCTGGGTACACTGCAGGGTGCACTTTGGGGCCCCCTGGTGGTAGAATGAGTTGTGAGCAAAAGAGATGTATCATTTTCAGGTCAGAGTTTGGGGTGGGTTTTTTTTTTTTTTTTTTAAGTATTTATTTATTTGTTTTCAGTTGTGTTGGTTCTCTGTTGCTGTGTGCAGGCTTTCTTGTTGCAGAGCACTGGCTCCAGGGTGTGCAGGTTCAAGTAGCTGTGGTGCACCGGCTCAGCTGTCCTGTGACATCTGGGATCTTCCGGGACCAGGGATCAAACCTGTGTCCCTTGCACTGGCAGGCGGATGCTTAACCACTGGACCACCAGGGAAGTCCAGCCCAGAGCTTTTAATTACTGGTGCAGGACCCCCTCAAAGCCATCTCTTCCTCTGCCACGGTGACCAGGCGCATGCCGCACAAGGGCCGCTTCATCAATCAGGCTAGCGGGGAGAATAGCATGATGGAAATTTCCAGTCAACTTGCTGGATATGTAGGAAGAATGGGAAATAACATTTCATTGCTTTAAGCTGCTGAGATTTTAGGGCTGCTGGCAGCAGAATTAAGCCTATCCTGAAGACACAGAAATGTGAAGGGAACATTTCACTTGTATGAAATCGCCTTACACTCCATCTCTCAGTTTGGGGGCCAAAACCCTTGTTAAGGCCAGAGAGGAACCAGCACGGCGCTGATATGTCGTGGCTGCCTAGAAGGTAGTTTATGATTGATCGGTGAACGTCATATTTTTCATGCTAGAAATTCACTTCCATTGGACCTCTAAGGTCTCCACTAAGCTATTATTAGAACATAAATTGGAGCAGACTGCTTTGTAGTGACAGGAATATGAAAGTTGGTAACTTAGAGGCACTTCATTTTGAAACCGTTTGGACAGCTCACATTCAGGTATTACAGCAGGAGAGTTATAAGGAAAGATGAGCATGGGGAAGGCAGACAGGTTTAAAATGCGGCTGCTAGAAATACTCTGAGGGGATTCCAGCATCTCAGTATTTACTGTGTGATGAGTGTTGAAGGGAGGCAGATGCTTTTTAGCATATCAATGTCCAATGACTTTGTTTTCTTTTTTTTCCAAAGATGAATTATTCTTTATTTTTTTTAATATAAATTTATTCTTATAGACCAGAAAAGGGGCCTAGTAACCCATAGGTATTAAATTTAAGTATTTAAGTATTAAATTGTTGGATGTTAAGTTGTTGAGTGTCGAGTTGGCCAAGGCCAAGTTCAAAGTCATTCTTTTTTTGAAAGATTTGCACTTAAATGTTTTTGAAGTATCGTTGATTGAAAATGTGTTAATTTCTGCTGTGCAGCAAAGTGACTCAGATATACACACATATACATACTCTTTAATATTCTTTTCCATTATGATTTATCCTAGAATATTGAATATAGTTCCCTGTACTATACAGTAGGACCTTATTGTCTATCCATCCTATATATAACATTTTGCGTCCACTAACCCTGAACTCCCAGTTCATCTTTTCCCTACTCTCCTTCTCCTTGGTGTAACCACAAGTTTGTTCTCTGTCTGTGAGTCTGTCTCGGTTTCATTGATGTTGTTGTTCAGTCGCTAAGTTGCGTCTGACTCTTTGCGACCCCATGGACTGCAGCACGCCAGGCTTCCCTGTCCTTCACTATCTCCCATAGTTTGCTCAGACTCATGTCCATTGAGTCGGTGATGCCATCCAACCATGTCATCCCCTTCTCTTCCTGCCTTCGATCTTTCCCTGCACCAGGGTCTTTCCCAATGAGTTGGCTCTTCCCATCAGGTGGTTTTTTTGCCGAAAGTTTTCACTTTCATCTCCAGTTCAGAGGATTTGTTAACAAAATAAGCCACACACATATAATCTGTATATTATTGTATACAGATAAATAATATAGATATTTATTAGCGAATTACCTAGCTTATTTTCAATATGCTAACATTGAAAGAAAAGAGAAATAGAAAGAGCAGAGAATACACCACCAAATCGGGTTTTGACCAACATCCAGACTTAAACAGCACTGGGACGTCCCTTGTCACAGCACATCTGGAGTCACAACTGGGAAAATGTCCCAGGCACCTTGTCCACTCCTTGGATGAGACTTCAAGATTGCAGTTCAGGGTTCCTGGGTATAATCCCAGGAAGGATGCCAACTGATACTATCATCAATCTGTGACCAAACTGTAAGCCTGGTTTCCTGTTAATGCTGTTCGTTTTGTCTTGTAAAACTTGGAATGTTGCTAAGCTTGGGGCTTGGTTGGCCAGGCCCCCTCAAGGGGCTCAACAATCTCAAGATTCCTCCCTCATCTTCCCTATGATGCTGCAAGTTTTGCACTCACAGCAGGCAGTCACTTACAGTCACTCCCAGTCAGGGCAGTGTCCCGGCAGGGTAAAAGCAAGGTCAGAGGCCTGCTCTGCCATAGTCTCTGAAGCCTAAACAAGACTATTCATTTAATTCCCCAACAGGTGGCCAAAGTATTGGAGCTTCAGCTTCAGCAT
This sequence comes from Tragelaphus eurycerus, assembly GCA_935064755.1. NCBI lineage: Eukaryota > Metazoa > Chordata > Mammalia > Artiodactyla > Bovidae > Tragelaphus > Tragelaphus eurycerus. The sequence continues at coordinate 14,718,663 of CAKXYN010000020.1, forward strand.
CAGTCCTTCCAATGAATATTCAGGATTGATTTCCTTTAGGATTGACTGGTTTGATCTCCTTGCAGTCCAAGGGACTCTCAAGAGTCTTCTTCAACACCTCAGTTTGAAAGCATCAATTCTTTGGTGCTCAGCCTTCTTTATGGCTCAGCTCTCACATCCATACGCGACTACTGGAAAAACCATGGCTTTGACTATATGGACCTTGTTGATAAAGTGATGTCTCTGCTTTTTAATATACTGTCTCTGTATCATAGATAAGTTCATTTGTGCCATATTTTAGATTCTACATATAAGTGATATCATATAGTGTTTGTCTTTCTCTTTCTGACTTACTTTACTTAATGTGATTATCTTTAGTTGTATCCATGTTGCTACAAATGGAATTATTTCCTTCTTTTTATGGCTGAGTAGTATTCCGTTGTGTACGTATCTCACATCTTCTATATCTATTCATCAGTCGATGGCCATTTAGGTTGTCTCCATGTCTTGGTTATTGTGACTAGTACTGCTATGAGCATAGGGGTGCATGCAAAATCATTCATTTTTATAGTGACTCCTCTTAATTGTTTTATATTTCTTTGCCTGCTATATATCACCTTTTTCAAGACTTCATCAAGTTTATCTTTTTAATTCATTCTCATTTTTAATATGGACTTGTTATTTCTATTAGTTCATTTCATAAGAGCAGTGAAAAGGGATGAGTGGCTTGGGCAGCATAATCAGATTTGCATTTTGAAACAACTCCTCTGCAATATGGAGAACAGATCTCTGGGTGCAGGAGTAGGTGCAGACAGACAGAAAGCTGCCCAGGTGAGAGATGATGCTAGCTTGGATTAAGTTATATAAAAATGAGGAACTGACAGGTACTTGGAGAAGGCAATGGCACCCCACTCCAGTACTCTTGCCTGGAAAATCCCATGGACAGAGGAGCCTGGTGGGCTGCAGTCCATGGGGTCGCTAAGAGTCAGACACGACTGAGCGACTTCACTTTCACTTTTCACTTTCATGCATTGGAGAAGGAAATGGCAACCCACTCCAGTGTTCTTGCCTGGAGAATCCCAGGGACCAGGGAGCCTGGTAGGCTGCCGTCTATGGGGTCGCACAGAGTCGGACACGACTGAAATGACTTAGCAGCAGCAGCAGAGATGTAGAAGAAATAAAATGACTTCTGGATGTGTTTGATACTGGAGACAAGGGAAAAGGTAGTACAAGGATAGGTGTCTTAAACATCAGGATGGATGAAGGTACCATTCACTGAAGTAGATGCAGTGGGTTGACTGGTGCTCTCCCCAGATGTCTACATGTTAGAACCTGCGGTTGTGACCTTATCTGAATAAAGGGTCTTTGCAGAGGTATTTATGAGTTAGGATCTTGAGATGAAATCATCTTGGATTCTTCCAGGATCTTCTAAGAGAAAGGCAGAGGGAGATTTGAAACATACAAGAAGAAGATCATGTGAAGATGGAGGAAGAGACTAAAATGATGCAGCCACAAGCAGGAACACTGGGAGCCACCAGAAGCTGGAAGGGCCAAGGGAGGACGGCCCCCTAGATCTCACCTTTTGAGAGAGGCTTGATCTCAGACTTCTGGTCTCCAGAACTGTGAGGGCATAAATTTGTTATCTGAAACTTGTTGTCACCAAGTTTGTGGTAATTTGTTATAACAGCTCCAGAAATGAATGCACTAGTGAACACTGGAAAAGGAACAGGCTTGGAAGAAGAAACAATGAGTTTGTTTGGACATGTTGAACTTGAACTGCCTTTGAGACAGCGAGGAAGAGAAGTTGAATGGGCCCATATGTACTTGTCTAGCCTGGAAAAAGCAGTTTGTGAGTCATGTACATTTAGGTGGTCTTGGAAGACAGGACACGGTAAGATCAGAGGAAAGAAAATACAAGGAAGAAGTATTTACAAGAAGACTAAGTCCTGAAGTACCTCTACCTCTAAAGAGATAAGTAGTAGAAGATACACCTGTAGAAGAGCTAGGGAAGGAGAGGGCAGGGAAATAGAATGAATCAAGAGAGCACTGTCTTAGAAAATAAGGGAAGAGGGTTATTTCGGAAAGGATGGAGTGGTATATTTTTATTTTTTAAATATACTTGATGTACAATACTGTGTTAGTTTCAGGTGTACAGAAAAGTGATTCGTTTATATATATATTCATACATACATATGTGTATATATCAATTTGGATAAGTATGAAAATATATATATTCTTTTTTCAGATTTTTCCCTGGTAGATTATTACCAGATATTGAATACAGTTCCCTGTGTATTGAATACAGTTCCCTGTGTATTCAGTAAGTCCCTTACTGGTTATCTATACACAGTAGTGTATATATGTTAATCCTGAACTCCTGATTTGTCCTTCCCCCATCACCTTTCCCTTTTGGTAACTATAGGTTTATTTTCTATGTCTGTGAGTCTATTTCTGTTTGTATATAAATTCATTTGCATAATATTTTAAAAATTCTACATATAACTGATACTATATGATCTCTGTATTTATCTGACTTACTTTACTTAGTATGATAATCTCTAGGTCATCCATGTTGCTGAAAATGGCATTATTATTTCATTATTCTCTATGGCTGAGGACTATACCACATCTTTATCTAGTCATCTGTCAAAGGACACTTAGGTTGTGTCCATGTCTTGGCTATTATAAACCACCAATGTTTAACATTAAGACAGCAAAAGGACTGAAAAGTGTCCCCAAATCTCATGAAGTCATTGGTAACAAGAGCTCTGCTAGTCGAGTAATCCTGCTAAAGCCACACTGGAATGGGTTGAAAGTGACTACAGGCAGTTTTTTGGGGGAGAGGACAAGGGTGTTAGGCCTGTTCAACGAAGGAGAGAAATTTACACATTGGAACAGGAGAATGTGAGGGTTTAGTTGGTTTGGTTTGTGCTTCTGTTGGTCCGTTTCTGTGAGAAGAGTCACGAGTACACTGAAAAGCTGATGAGAAGACCCAGTTGAATTGAAAGTTTGGCTGTCTAAAAAAGGAGGGATAATCCATTCTGAAAGCATCCCGAGAAGAAGGGTCAAGATGGGAACCAAACCACAGGCGAGAGGGCGCTTCTCTGCTGCGACAGGTGGTCAGGGTGATAAGATGATGCAGATGAATGAACAGATGAGAAAGTTCTCATGCCATGGCTTCTATTTTCTGTGTAAAATTGCAAGTGGGGTGTGGGTGGTAGCCTTGAAGACGGCCCCCAGTGATGCCTCCTGGTGCTCATGCCCTTGTGTGACCCCTCCCTAGAGTGTGGGCTGGACCCCGCGACTTGCTGCCACCAGACCCAACATGGCACAGTCACGGGAAGCCGCTTCAGTTCCCTGAAAGGCAGTGGCTTCTGTCTTGAACTCTGTTGCCTGCAAGTGCACTTAAGGAAAGCAAGCTGAGCTGCCCTATGGAAAGTCTCAAAAGGTGAGGAACTGGGGGGGGGGGCGTCTAACCAATAGCCTACAAGGAGCTGAACGCCACCAACAAGCATGGGAGTGATCTTAGAAGAGGATCCTGCCCACTTGAGTCTTCAGGGGAGGCACAGACCTTACCAACAACTTGGCTGAAACCAAATGAGACCTGGAGCCAGAGGCATCCAGCTGATCCACACCTGAATTCCTGAACAACAGAAATGATGGACAGCAAATGCTTTTCATGTTGTAAGCCATTACGTTTTTTGAGGTAATTTATTACACAGCAATAGATCGCTAATACTTGGTTTTATCTGCTGAGAATGAAGGATGGTCTCTCTGTGACATCTTCAGGGACATAGACTCATTCAGCACATTTGCTGAGGGTTTATTATGTGCCAAACACTCTTTATGTATTAACAAATATTTACTGGGTGTGTAATTGGGCTTCCCTGATGGCTCAGATAGTAAAGAATCTGCCTGCAATGCAGGAGACCTGGGTTTGATCCCTGGGTCAGGAAGATCCCCTGGAAAAGGGAACGGCAACCCACTCCAGTATTCTTGCCTAGAGAATTCCATGGACAGAGGAGCCTAGTGGGCTACAGTCCATGGGGGTCGCACAGAGTAAAGAATCTGCCTGCAATGCAGGAGACTTGGGTTCATTCCTTGGGTTGGGAAGATCTCCTGGAGAAGGGAAAGGCTACCCACTCCAGTATTCTGGCTTGGAGAATTCCATGGACTATATAGTCCATGGGGTCACAAAGAGTCGGACACAACTGAGCGACTTTCACTTCAATTGGTGTCCGCTGTTCTAGACACTGTTCTTTTGGGTGATTTGGAAAATTAATAAATAAACAAAAAGGTGATGCAAACTCTAAAGGAAAGGAAAGAGGAAGGGATGGGATGAAGGGGGCTCTTTTATGTAGGGGGCCAGGGCATCTTAGTTGCAGGGGCTTCTAGAAATAGAGGATAGTGCAGTGAACAAGATAAAATCTTTGCCTTCTTGAAAGTTACACTCCTGTGGAGGAAATAGAAAATAGAACAAGCACAACTGTGGGACTTCCCTGGGGGGTCCACTGGTTAAGAATCCACCTGCTGATGCAGGGGACATGGATTCAATCCCTGGTTCAAAAGGATCCCATATGCTGTGGGGCAACTAAACCCGTGTGCCGCAACAACTGAACCAGTGCTCTGGAGCTCCACAAGAAGGAGCCCGGGCACCACAACTTAGAGGAGCCCACACTCACCCTGCTGGAGAAAGCCTGTGCACAGCCGTGAAGACGCAACGCAGCTACAAATAATAAATAAATAAATAAATAATTTTTAAAAAAGTATAGCTGTAGGCACCAGATGGTAGGAAGCAGAATTAGAGTGAGCAGGGCACGCCTCTCATAAAGGGTAATATCTAAACAGAGTTGAATGGAGGGAGGGAGTCCTGTGGAAACAGAATCCCAAGCCAAGGGGATGATACCTAGAAATGCTCTCGGATGGGACTGTGCTCGAAATGTTCCAGTCATGGCCAGGGCTCTGGGAAGTGAGAACTGGTCTTTGCTGATGACACAGAGTATTTGAAAATTTTCATGGAGTTAAAAAAAAAAAAAAAATAGCAGAAAGTATCTATTAACAGATGATCTCGTCACACCAGGGGTAAACATTTTATTCCATGGGGTAAGAAGAAGAATTACACAAGGAAAACTCCCCTTTAAGAAGTGTCAAAATTGTGTTAATAACAGTAGTAAATATTTATTAGGTGCTTACACCATGCCTGACACTGCTGGAGAGCTTTAAATTATTAACTAATTTAATCCTTTCAAACCTTATGGGATGAGACTATTGATTTAATCTATTTACAGTTCAGGAAACTGAGACACAGTTTGCTGTGTTTATGTGTTTCTTGTCCAAGGTCACGCTGCTGTCAAGCGACGATGCTCTGGCAGAACTCTTCGCCCTTGTGCTGCTTTCATCCAAATCTCTTGGAAGGGCATTAGAAAATATTAGCAAATAATATGCATTATGATTTAAGTTTAATGGAGTGGATTATATATGTGAAGGGGAAATTAATTTCAAATATCTTAATGTAACATTAGATTACAGTAGTTGGATAGAAAGCAGCTTAGACTTTACAGATGGCTTACTAGTTGTTTGGATTAGAATTCTTAAAATGTCACTCACTGAGTTTGTATCTTATCATAAAATATTAATGGGCTAATGATTTATGTTGAACTCTCAGCTGCTGATATGATGAATCTTTTCAAATATTGTCCATCTGGAAAAACCCTAACCGATCATGGGGTAGTAGTCACTCTTTGTGGTTTATAGTCTTTCCGTTTACATAACAGGCTCAAATACTCTGCATTTGGTTCTCCTTTGATAGTTTTGAGCTCGGTCTGTTAATGACTGATTTTCATATAATTAACTTAAAAACAGACTTTATTTTTTAGAGCAGTTTTAGGTTCATAGACAAATTGAGCAGAAAGTATAGCAGTTTCCTATATACTCCCTGCTCCCCGCTGACTCTAGACAGCTCCCCCCACCATCATCTTCCACAAGAGGAGTGCATTTGTTACAACTGATGAACCTACGTCAGCACATCCTAGTCACCCGAAGTCCATAGTTTAGGGTTCACTCTTGGTGGTGTACATTCTATGGATTTTGGCAAAGGTACAATGACAAACATCCAACATATATTTAGGGAAGATGCATGTCCCTAAAAATCCTCTATGGTCTGCCTATTCAACATTTCCTCCCACCAACCTCTGGAAACCACTGATGTTTTATGGTCTCCATAGTTTTGACTGTTCCAGAATGCCATAATAGTTGGGATCATACAGCACGTAACCTCTTCATACTGGCTTCTTTCGATTAGTAGTACGCCGACTCCTCTATGCTGCAGGCTTCTCATGACTTGATGGCTCATTGTTTTGTGTGCGGAATCATATTCCATTGTCTGGATGTACTACAGTTTATCCATTCACCAAGCAAAGGACATCTTGTTATTGTTGTAGTCGTTTGGTTGCCCAGTCGTGTCCAAATCTGACCGCATGGACTGCAGCACTTGAGGGACAGGGAGGCCTGGTGCGAAGGACATCTTGGTTGTTCCCAAGTACTGGCAGTTATGAATAAAGTTGCTATAAAAGTAGATATACATTTTCAACACATTTGAGTAGTGTGATTTCTGTCTGGGTCATGTGGACTTGGTGGCAGAGGGACCCCTCCCTTGCTTTTGGAGGAGGACGCTGGCTGAGGGCAGTAGCTTTCCGGCTTCCCAAACTGCCCTTCCTGGCACTGCCCCTCAGCCCTATGAGCAGGGCCTGGTGCTTGCTGTGTGCCATCCTTGAGGAGAGCTCCCATCTGCGGGGGCCTGGGTGGAAGAACGGAGCCCCATACCCTTGGCCACACCTGCCTGGAATCTAGTCTCTGCAACACGTAGCTGGGGCTGAAGGGTAAGAAATGCTGTGCCTCCTGGAAAGACACTGCAGCCATCAGCTGGGAGGTTGGGGAGGGAGCCATGTCCTCATCTACACTGGCCTGGACTGGCGTTCCTGTCACACTGAATAGCCAGGGGAAGGGGAGAGAGGGGAGAGAGGCTATGGTTCAGAGAGAGGGGAGAGAGGCTATGGTTCAGATACCACAGACTTGCACTGTGTTTATTAAGTTTTAATAGATTTTCTTGAATAAACTTTTTTTTATAATTTCCAGAGACTTTACATGGTTGGGTTTAAAAAATTATTTTCCCAGTTTATACTTATTTCACTGATGAGCAGGTCCATAGAATTCCTCATGCCACCTGTGTGGAAGTGACACTCTTTGGAATGGTTTTTGCTAAATTCAATTTTATTAAGACATTAATTCCTAAAGTATTGTCTAAATAGCTACAAATAAAGTGTGGTAAAGGGAGAGGGTGAGGGAGATAGGTACCTTCATTATAGAATACCTTCAAATAATACTGTATCACTTCAGGTAAAATATAAGAATCTTATAACAGGTGGAGACAAGGGTGAGAAATAACCATAAACAGAATATAGTCTGACAATGAGTAAGTTATGACGGAAATTTGGAGGAGAAGGGAGAAAAGCCAAGGTAGATGTGATAATTGACTGTTGAACAGATAACAGAGACACCAGAGAGTAAAAGCTACATGAGTTTTTCTCACTTATGCCTAATGAAGAACATAAAAAGTACAAGTATAAAAGTAACCAGTGAAACAAGATACAAGCTTCCCTAAATATAAACAATAATTTTAGGAAGAAGTTGAAATATCACATAAAGAAACATGGCAAATATAACAGGCACAATAATTAAAACAATATGAAGGCATTAAGACGATACATATCAATCATATCAATAAATGTTAATGGGCTTAACAGCTATTAAAAATGAGTAAAATTTCTATGAAAATATGTGAGATGATTTCAAGCATATAGCATTAAGAAAAAATAGCAAAGTGCCAAAGAATATATTCATTTTGCGTAAGGAAAAATGAAAGAAAACATACACATATCTGCTTAGTTTTGCAAAAAGATACAAAGAAAAAATAAACAGTAGAAACTAGTAAAATGGATTGTGCACCAGAATGAAGTCAGGTGGGAAGGGTAATGGAAAAAATGACACTTCTTTTTTATTTTTTGACTTTTGCAATCATATTAATGTTCTAAATACTAACAAACAAAAAACAGAACAGCATGGATGTGGAAAGGGGAAAACTAAACGCAAAAACCGGTGAATTCAACTGCATTTCATAAGAATAACAACCACAGTAAAGAGGGATGGGATTAATTTGAGCAATATTTGAACACAATACTTTGACTATATTCCCACCCTCAGTCTAAAAAAATAATAAATAAATACCGAACACTTTCAAGTAGGTTTTATTTTCATAGTGACTTATAGGCATAGCAATTCTGAAACTATTTTATGTGATTTTGGATTGCTAACATTGGAGACCAGGGTTCTCACTGCAAAAGTAAGACATAAATACCAATTTTTTGTTTAAATATAGGGGAAGCAAGGAAGAACATTGTGGAGTTGTACTGGAATTGGCTGTATCAGCACAAAGTCACGTGTGTGTCTATACATACATGCATGTATATATTTATGCATACACATATGTATATACATTTTCTCATGCTTGAATATATGTGCATGCATATGTGTGCATGTGTTTCTGTGTATTTCATCACATAGGCCACTGGAAAAGCCTAGAAGCCACAATGGTCAATAGCAATGAGCACATCTAGCATTCAGAGTTTGGTTTCTAAATATCATTTCCTATTAAAAGGACCAGAGCTCCTTAGAGAAATGCTTGGGTATAGGGCTCAGGACGGAATCACACAAAGTAAGTATGGAATGTCTTATTGTACCAGAAAGGGAGGAAAGGTTAAGATAAATAACAGGGCATGTGAAAAAGGCAGAAGAGTCAGCTTGAAGGACTTCCACTGTTCAAAGCTAGAAGAATGTGAACACTGAAGTAATAAGATCAGGGATGGTTTGTAAATCTAGTGGAGGAGCCGGAATTGATGAAAAACAGTGTTTTTGTTCTCAAAGTATCTTCCCACACATCACTTCAGATCAGATCAGATCAGTCACTCAGTCGTGTCCGACTCTTTGTGACCCCATGAATCCCAGCACGCCAGGCCTCCCTGTCCATCACCAGCTCCCGGAGGTCACTCAGACTCACATCCATCGAGTCAGTGATGCCATCCAGCCATCTCATCCTCTGTCGTCCCCTTCTCCTCTTGCCCTCAATCCCTCCCAGCATCAGAGTCTTCTCCAATTAGTCAACTCTTCGCATGAGGTGGCCAAAGTACTGGAGTTTCAGCTTTAGCATCATTCCTTCCAAAGAAATCCCAGGGCTGATCTCCTTCAGAATGGACTGGTTAGATCTCCTTGCAGTCCAAGGGACTCTCAAGAGTCTTCTCCAACACCACAGTTCAAAAGCATCAATTCTTCGGCGCTCAGCCTTCTTCACAGTCCAGCTCTCACATCCATACATGACCACAGGAAAAACCATAGCCTTGAGTAGACAAACCTTTGTTGGCAAAGTAATGTCTCTGCTCTTGAATATGTGATCTAGGTTGGTCATAACTTTCTTTCCAAGAAGTAAGCGCCTTTTAATTTCATGGCTGCAGTCACCGTTTGCAGTGATTTTGGAGCCCAGAAAAATAAAGTCTGATACTGTTTCCCATCTATCTTTTCATCATTATTAATAATAACTATACAGTGGGTTGGAGAAGGCAATGGCACCCCACTCCAGTACTCTTGCCTGGAAAATCCCATGGACGGAGGAGCCTGGTGGGCTGCAATCCATGGCGTCACTAAGAGTCAGACACGACTGAGCGACTTCCCTTTCACTTTTCACGTTCATGCATTGGAGAAGGAAATGGCAACCCACTCCAGTGTTCTTGCCTGGAGAATCCCAGGGACGGGAGCCTGGTGGGCTGCTGTCTGTGGGGTTGCACAGAGTCGGACACAACTGAAGTGACTTAGCAGCAGCAGCAGCAGCAGCAGCATACAGTGGGTAATTGGACAATACCTTAAGTAAGTGACCAAAATTAATATCATTGAGAAAAGAAAAATGGTATCATGTGTCTTCAGGTGTGGTGCCCTGACAAGGACACAAAATCACTGGTTTAGTATCACTGTATCTACATAATGTATTTATCCATGATTACCCTAAAATCTAAATAAACTAAACATTTCTTTTGAAGGGACAACATTTTCAGAATGGAGGAAAAAAACCCTACTGTATGTTTAAAAGAGACATCATAAATGTAGGAATACAGAAAATTTCCAAGAAGAAGGGTGGAAATATATATATACCATGCAAAGAGAAATGGGGTAACTCTACTAACATCAAAGTAAGCTAAGCCAATAAGCACCATTTAGAAATTAAGTGGGGAATCTCATAATATGGAAGGGATTCATCTACTAGGAAGGCATAGCAATTCTAAATCTTTTAAAATTCATTACTTTATGTTGGGTTGTGCTGGCTCTTTTTTGCTGTGTGTGTGCTTTTTCTAGTGGTGAGCAGGGGCTACTCTGGTTGTGGTGTTCCGGCTTCTCACTACAGCGGCTGCTCTTGTTGGGGAGCACAGGTTCTAGGTGCGTGGGCTTCAGCAGTTGCTGCACACGGACTCAGCAGTTGTGGCATGTGGGCTTAGCTCCCCCCATAGCATGTAGAATCTTCCCAGACCAGGGATCGAACCCATGTTCCCTGAATTGACAGGTGGATTCTTAACCGCTGGACCACCAGGGAAGTCTGCAATTCTGAATCTTAATGCATCCAGTAGGATAGCTGCAAGACATTAAAGCGAATTAACGGGAGTAAGCTGAGAAAGACTAAGGTCCATTCTGAAGGAGATCAGCCCTGGGATTTCTTTGGAAGGAATGATGCTAAAGCTGAAGCTCCAGTATTTTGGCCACCTCATGCAAAGAGTTGACTCATTGGAGAAGACTCCGATGCTGGGAGGGATTGAGGGCAAGAGGAGAAGGGGACGACAGAGGATGAGATGGCTGGATGGCATCACTGACTCGATGGATGTGAGTCTGAGTGACCTCCGGGAGCTGGTGATGGATAGGGAGGCCTGGCGTGCTGCAGTTCATGGGGTCGCAAAGAGTCAGACACGACTGAGCGACTGATCTGATCGCTGATCTGAAGCTGAGAAAAAGGCGAGCCCATAACCACAGTGGGCTATGGGTTCTACCACCTTTCTCAGCAACTGACAAGAAGAAACAAAGAAGTAAGTAGTTCTATATATTGAATATCTAAATAACAAAATTAAATTTGGCCTAACAATAAATATTAGAGCACTGTATTCAATCAATAATAACATAATAGATATCCTTTTAAAGTGTATATGTGTGTGTGTGTGTGTGTGTGTGTGTGTGTAGAGTCACCATTTTTTTTTTTTTTTTTTTACTGCTGAATGCTTGGATATTTTTGGGTGGAATTCTCATATTCATACATTCTTTTTGGAACACAGGCGAATGAGTTTCCTCAATAGGTCGTAGGAAGGGCAGGTTAGCTTGCCAGGGGCCATGCTCTCATTCCCGTTCTCCTCCTAAGAGGAACTGACGGACTATAGCCCAGTTGAGTATTTGGCCACTTTGATCTCAACTGCAGAATCCAATGCAATAAACCCTTACAACACACTCACTCTCGGAGTCCATTCAGAGTTTGAAGATGAAAAATAAATAGTCCCTCTCAGGAAGTTCGCAGCACAGTCAGAAGGGTATAAACTTACATAACTAACCAGACCCTGGTGCTGGGAAGGACTGCGGGCAGGAGGAGAACTTAGTGACTCAACAACGATAGGGTGAGAAGTACCATGTTACCTGTGTAGAAATGTCTTATGAAATTAAGAACATCAAAAAGAGATGTCTTAAGAAAGCCAGACTCCTGAGAGTTCTTCGCCTGTACTGTCGTCTTCATCAGGGATCATTTGGTTATAAGAAGCAAAGACATAGGAGCTCAAGTCAAAGAAGTAATTTACTGGAAAGTAAATTAACGGGTACTTCCTGGAACCCAAGAGTAAAGCGTGAGGCCAGCCTCAGGGGGACTGTGATGAGGCACTGATCATCCGCAACCTGCCATTTCTCCCCCTGTCTCGCCAGGCAGCCACATGGCTTCCTAGGCCTGCTTTTTCTGTCTGCTTCACTCTTTCTTTGCAGGCTGGCTTTGTCTAGTTTGGTGTGCACATAGCTGCTCCAGTCTTGTGGTTTTACAACTCAAAATGCCAATGAAGACTGACTGGGGTCCTGAGGTCATAATTCCAATTACACTTATGGTAAGATAACCTATTTAGTAAGTCAGCTGTAGGGAGGATTCAGGAATGTGCTCTTTTCTGTGTTAAACAGAGGCTGAGGGGGGCAAGTTCTCTTGGAAGCAGATGTGGGCAGTGCAGGTAACACTTGCTATAGATGGGCAGACCCCTAAGTTTCTCAGACTTCTCTCTACATGGTTAATTATCACAGTTGTGGCACTGGAAACAAATGTTAATTATTGTTTTCATAGTATCTATGGGGAAAATGTCAAGGTAAATCTGTGGGTAGATAAAAGTTACACACATGCTATCTGCAACAATTTTAGCTAAGATTAATAGTGCTCATGATGAGTTCCAGAAAGGATGGGATTACTGATAAAATGGTACACGCTGGGAATTCTCTGGTGGTCCACTGGTTAGGACTTTGCGCTCTCACTGCCGAGGGCCTGGGTTCAGTCTCTGGTCAGGGAACTAAAATCCCACAAGTCACATTGGGTGCAACCACAAAACACCAAAAAAACAGTACAAGCAAAGTATCGAGCATCGTGCCAGACCTACAATAGGAACTTGAAAATGTGTTTTCCTCCTGTACTGAACATGCATTCCCAGCAGCTTCCCTCTCAAGAATGCTCTGGTTTTCCTAGTCATGTGAATTACATGCGATCAGTTTCACATTCAACTCCAGAGAGAGAAACTGATTGGCCTAAGTTGTTGATATAACCCATTCCCATGGTCTCAGCAGTTGGTTCTAAGACAGACACATGAACAAGATCAGGTCATAAAAACTCCATTCTTAGACCTCTGAGCTATCTGAATCTGGATCATGCCAGCATACAGATCTTGAGAGCAGCTGACAGCAAGTCTAGAAACAGGAAGAGTTCTCTGAGAATGGAGGTAATACATTAGTACTAAATTGCACTCATTTCACAGAAGGCAATGGCACCCCACTCCAGTACTCTTGCCTGGAAAATCCCACGGATAGAGGAGCCTGGTGGACTGCAGTCCATGGGGTCGCTAAGAGTCGGACACGACTGAGCGACTTCACTTTCACTTTTTCGCTTTCATTGGAGAAGGAAATGGCAACCCACTCCAGTTTTCTTGCCTGGAGAATCCCAGGGGCAGGAGAGCCTGGTGGGCTGACGTCAATGGGGTCACGCGGAGTCGGACACGACTGAAGTGACTTAGCAGCAGCAGCACAGGCTAGTAAGGTTATGCTCAAAATCCTTCAAGCTAGACTTCAGCAGTATGTGAGCTGAGCAATTCTAGATATACAAGTTGGGTTTAGAAAAGGCAGACGAACCAGAGATCAAATTACCAACCTGCATTGGATCATAGAGAAAGCAAGGGAATTCCAGAAAAACATCTACTTTATTGACTGCATGAAAGCCTTTGACTGTGTGAGTCACAACAAACTGTGGAAAATTGAGGTGTGAGTACCAGACCACCTTACCTGTCTTCTGAGAAACCTGTATACAGGTCAAGAAGCAGCAGTTAGAATCTTACCTGGAACAATGGATTGGTTCCAGATTGGGAAAGGAGTATGACAAGGCTCAATACTGTCACTCTGTTTATTTAACTTCTATGCAGAGTATATCATGCAAAAGCCAGGCTAGATGAATCACAAGCTGAAATCAAGATTGCCAGAGCACTATCAACAACCTCAGATATGCAGATGATAGCACTTAATAGCAGAAAGTGAAGAGGAACTGAAGAACCTCTTGATGAAGGTGAAAGAGGAGACTGAAAAGGCTGGCTTAAAACTTAACATTTAAAAAACTAAGATCGTGGCATCCAGTCCCATCACTTCATGGCAAATAGAAGAGGAACAGTGGAAGCAGTGACAGATTTTGTTTTCTCAGGTTTCAAAATCACTATGGACAGTGACTGTAGCCATGAAATTAAAAGACACTGGCTCCTTGGAAGGAAAGCAATGTCAAACTTAGACAGCGTATTAAAAAGCAGAGATGTCACTTTACTAACAAAGGGCCATGTAGTCAAAGCTACAGTTTTTGCAGTAGTCATATACAGATGTGAGAGTTGCACCATAAAGAAGACTAAGTGCCAAAGAATTGATGCTTTCAAACTGTGGTGCTGGAGAAGATTCTTGAGAGCTCTTTGAATAGCAAGAAGATCAAACCAGTCAGTTCTAAAGGAAATCGGCCCTAAATATTCATTGGAAGGACTAATGCTGAAGCTGAAGCTCCAATCCTTTGGCCACCAAGAGCCAACTCATTGGAAAAGACCATGATACTGGAAAAGATTGAAGGTAAAAGGAGAAGAGGGCAGCAGAGGATGAGATGGTTAGATAGTATCACCGACTCAATGAACATGAATTTGAGCAAATTGTGGGAGATAGTGAAAGACAGGGAAGCCTGGCATGCTGCAGTCCATGGGTTCACAAAGAGTCAGATACAACTTAGCAACTGAAAAAGAAAACTGAAGCAGGGCAGTAAAGTAGACAAGAGAGGCACACTTTCTGACATACCACTGATTAAGCATCATGAACTTAACTGGTCAATTCATAACTCTTTATTCCTGCTTCTGCAAAAGGGCTATTGCTTCCCCACTACATCAGGTCAGGATAGGTGAGATTGAGGTGCAGTAACAAACAACCTTAAATCAAGGTGACTTAAAACAACCAAGGTTTATTTCTTACCTTACATGTTGAATGTAACTTGGCAGGAAGGTCTGTTCCACACCATCCTTTTTCAGGACCTAGGCTGATGGAGCAGTGGCCACTGACTGGGAGAGAGCTCCTGAGAATTTTGCACTGGAGGGTAAATGCTCTGACCTGGCAGTGACACATCTCATTGGCCAGAATTGGTCATAAGGCTGCATCCAACCAAAAGGTGGGCAGGGAGAGAGGAGAACCAGATGATTGAACATCAATAAGGACTACAATGCCAGTCTTCTCCATTTCAAAAGGTACAACTATCATACACCCAGTTATCCAAGTAAAAAAAAAAAAAATTAGGTGTTTCCTTTGATTTTAGCCTTATTCTCAATGTATGATCCACCAGCAACTCCTATTTAACCCTACTTCTCTTTCTTCCCCATCACTACCATTCCGTTCCCCAAGCCACACACTTTTACTTGGAGTACTGAAATACCCTTCCAATCTTACCCTTTGCCCACTCAAGTCTGATTTCCACACAGCATCTGTGGTAAGCTGAGTAATGCCCTCCTCCTCCAATTTCTACTTCCTAACCTCCAGAACCTGTGACTATGTCATGTTACTTGGCACAATGGTCTTTGCAGGCCATAAACCTTGAAGGTCATAAACCCTGAGATGAGGAGATTATCCTATAACTTCTGGTAGGTCCAATCTAAGGCCACAAGCCCTTAAAAGAACACTTGGACTTTCGTGGTGGTCCAGGGGTTAACAATTCACTTGCCAATGCAAGCGACGAGGGTCCAGGAAGATTCCACGTGCTGTGGGGCAACTAAGCCCAAGCGCCACAACTGCTGAGCCCATGCTCTAGAGCCTGTGCCCTGCAACAAGAAACCACCTCAAGAATAGGCCTGTGCACCCCAACTAGAGAGCAGTCCCTTTTCGTCACAACTAGAGAAAGTCCGTGTGCAGCAATGAAGACCCAGCGCACAGTCAAACATAAATACAATTTTAAAAGGTGGAAAACTTTTCCCAGCTGAAATCAGAAAGATGCAATAGACAGAAGTTAGAAGTGGCAAGTGATGCAGCAGAGAGGGGCCCCTACACCCTGTTGCTGGTCCTGAGATGTAGGGGACGATGAGAAAGGATCACAGAGAGATCACCAGGAGCTAAGGGTGCGCCCCAGCTGAGAGTCAGCAGAGAAATGAGCACCTTAGTTCCACGTGTGCTTGGAACTGAATTCTGCCAACAACCAGAATGAGGCTGGAAATGGACTCATCCCCAGAACCCTCAGAGGGGAGCCTCGATTTCTCGGGAGAGTTTGAGCAGGGCAAACAGCTGAGCTATGCAGACTTCCAACTACAAAACTGAGGTAACGTTTTAAGCATAGTAGTTCTTGGTAATTTGATACAGCAGCAACAGAAAGTGAATATACCATCCATGGATACCTTTCTTGAAACAGAAATTAATGTCACTACTCTGCTCAAAAACCTCTGTTATTTTCCTATCATATTGGAGTAAAATTCATCCTCTTTCCTATGGCATCCATGGTCTGATGGCTACAAGCTTCCACCATTCACTTTTTCCCTATGCTCTCATTTCTGACCCTTAGTGGACCCAGACTCCTCCCACCTACTTGTCTCCTTCCTGTCAGTCAAATCCTAGCCTAAGTGCCATCTCCTCAGACAAGTCTTTCTGGGCACTTAAAACCAAGTAACCCCCTAATTGGGCTTCTTAGGTGGCACAGTGGTAAAGTATCTGCCTGCCAGTGCAGGAGACGAGGGTTTGATCCCTGGGTCTGGAAGATCCCCTGGAGGAGGAAATGGCAACCCACTCCAGTATTCTTGCCTGAAAAATCCCATGGACAGAGGAGCCTGGTGGGCTACAGTCCATGGGGTCGCAAAGTTGGACACGACTGAGCAACTGAGCACTGTAACCCCCTAATTACACTGTCACAACACCTTATTTTCTCTCTAAACATTTAGCATTTTCTTATTTTTTTTTCTTATGGTGTGCATCCTCCACTAAAATATAAGTTCAGTGAAACCATGGACCTTGTCTGTCTTGTACACTAATGTGTTCCGAGTGCCTATGGATCTCAATAAATATTGAGTCCATTTAGTCACTGGGACATTAGAGTAAGTCTTATCTAAAGGCCTAAAGTGCTAATAAATTCCTTTTATGGTTTGAGCCAGTTTGAGTTAGGTTTTCTGTAACTCTCAACATGAAACTTCCTAACTGGCACATCTTTTTTTTTCCCTTAGAGGAGTTTTGTTTTGTTTTGTTTGATTAGAGGTTAATTGCTTTAAAATGTTGTGTTGGTTTCTGCTGTACAATGTGAATCAGCCAAAAGTATACATATGTCCCTTCCCTATTGAGCCTCCCTCCCCCTCACCTGTTTCACTCCTCTAGGTCATCAGAGCACCAGACTGAGTTCCCTGTGTTTATACAGCAACTTCCCACTAGCTGTCTATTTTACACATGGTTATGTGTATATATATATATATTTAAATATTACTTTCTCAATTCGTCCCACCCTCTCCTCCCACCATGTCCTCAAGTCCATTCTCTACATCTGTGTCTCTCTTCCTGCCCTGCAAATAGGTTCATCAGTACCATTTTTCTAGATGCCATACATACGTGTTAATATACGATACCTGTTTTTCTCTTTCTGACTTACTTCACTATGTATTACATGCTCTAGGTTCATCCACCTCAGTTCAACTGACTTAAATTTGTTCCTTTTTATGGCTGAGTAATATTCCTTTGTATATATGTACAACTTCAGCTCTGTCTTATAACCATTTCACTCAGTGTAACAGGGTATTTCTATTCATGTTTATATTATAGGACCTTCCCTATCCTTAGGTTTCACCTTGTCAGAGAGTAGGTCCTCAGTAAGTTCCCATGGAAGGAATCACTGAGCTGAATGATGGTACAGGGAAGGTTGTGTTCATAATGTTTATAACCCAACAGGCTCTTACAGACAATCAGATTTCCTATTAAACAAGCAAAAAACACTGCCCAAAAAGCCAGAGCAAAATAGCTGTACAGCAGGCCCTCCAACAAGGGTTTCGTCCATTTGTGCCATACTATTATCAATAATCCCCAAATACTTTCCTGGCCAGAGAATCGAGCGTGAGATCAGGCATTGTTTAAAAGGAAAAAAAAAAAAAGCATTAAGAGTGAATTCTGAGTGAGCACAAGTTATGTAAATAATCTTAATGGCAAGGATAAAAGAGATAATTGTTTACAGGTGTCATTTCCTGGGGGAGGGAGAAATCCACCATTCCTTGCAAGAGAAAATGCTAATAGTTACATTAAATTTATGAGCTTTAATTATCACTCTGCTGTTCTAATTACTATGGTAATTCCTGAAGTCATGTTCTTTTACTCCTTTCCCTCTCTTAAGTAGATTCATACAAAATCAAACACTTTTACTTTCTTTATGAATATGTGCATTTTGGCAGGGTTTTGACATTTATCTTCAATAATGATGATGTTGCTTCCAAAAACATGCAAATAATTAGCTTCTCAGTCTTTGTCTATGGCTCTTTTTTCTCTCATATATGTGTGTGTGTGTGTGTGTGTGTGTGTGTGTATACTCAGCTAGCCACAGACACAAACATACCTCTTTGTGATGTAAATACGTAAGTCAGAAAATACTAAGAAGTTAGTTTCCTTACAAGCTGTATGTCCATAAAGGTTTTTGTTTTGTTTTTTCAAGATTTTTTTTTTTATAGCAATACAGCAAGAATAGTTCACAGAATTATCAAGAGTTCTTTTGAGTCACATAACTTTGTTCTCCATACTCTTCTTGACATTCTAATTTTGATGACAATAATATCCTGTAGCTTCCACCTACTGTACTCACCTTGTACAAAGTACTAGACCTATTGCTTTAAATGTTATCATCTCATTTAATCCATCCAATGACCCTATAGGTAGATTATTAAACCTCTATATACAAAAAAGGAAGCTGAAGCTAAGAGTATATGTAGCTTGTGCAAAGTCATATAGCCCCATTCTCTTCCTTCTCTCTGTGGGGCTTTAGTTATAGGAAAAGTAAAATGTTTTAACATATACATCTCATGCTCTTTCCTTTTTCACTTTTTTTCTCCTTTATGTTTTAGTCTGAATATTTTCTTCTAACCTATCATCTAGTTGATTAAGTCTCTCTTCAGCTGTATCTTAATTTTTTATTTAACCCTTCACTGAAGACTTATTTTTCAATTCTAGTATTTCCATTTTGTTCTTTTTTTTTACAGTTTTCACTTCACCTAAATTTTCCATCTTGTCATTTACTTTCTTGAATATAATAAGCAGTTATTTTTGAAAGTTTAAATGGGTTTCCCAGGTGGTGCTAATGGTAAAGAATCCACTTGCCAGTGCAGGAGACATAATGAGCCGTGGGTTCAACCCCTGAACCCACTCCAGTATTCTTGCCTGGAGAATCCCATGGACAGAGAAGCATGGTGCGTTACAGTCCATGGGGCTGCAGAGTCAGACACGACTGACGCGACGTAGCACAGCATATACTTTAGACTCCAATGTTGGGCTTCTGTGGTGGTTCAGTGGTTAGGAATTCACCTGCCAATGCAGGGGACAGGGGTTTGGTCTCAGGTCTGGGAAAATCCCACATGCCCCAGGACAACTAAGCCTGTGTGAGACCACTACTGAAGCCCGCCCGAGCACCTAGAACCTGTGCTCCACAACAAGAGAAGCCACCGCAATGAGAAGCCCACACACCGCAATGACCATTCACGCCAACTAGAGAGAAAAGCCTGTGCACGGCAACGAAGGCCCAGTGCAGCCAAAATAAATGCATAAAAATACAAAGATGGTACTCTGGTCAGTTGCTGCCAGATACTCAGTATTGGCCAGACTCTACTTTTTTTTTTTTTTTTAAACCTGTCTAGTTTTCTTTTTAACCTGTAATTCTGCCTGTGGTAGGCAGAATTCTAAGATGCCCCCTAAGATTCCTACCCCATGGTGATCACGCTCTCTATAATCCCTCTCCCAAGTACCGGAGGGCCCTGTAATGATGATGATCTGATTACATCACAGTCTATGGTAATGGTGAAGGAAATTTGTTGATGTAATTCAGGCCCGAAGTCAGTTGATTTTGAGTTAATAAAAAAATGGAGATTATTCCAAGGGGGTGGGAGTGGGTAGGTGGTGGAGTCTGACTTACTCAAGTAAAAGGCCTTAAAAGAATCTTTCCTGAAGAGAGATGCATTCCTGCTGGTCTTGAAGAGGCAAAAAGCCATATTATGAAATGCTTATGGAGAGGCATGGGCTCCAGGAGCTAATGGGCTGAGTCATACAATCACAAGTAACTGAATTCTGCCACCAATTTTATGACCTTTGAAGAGGATCCTGAACTCCAGATGAGCAAGCCGCCTGGCTGACACCTTGACTGAAGTCTTGTGAGACCCAGCTAAGCTGTGTTTGGACTCCTGCCCCATGGAAACGTTGAGATAACAAATGTACGTTGTTTTAAGCTGCAAAGTTTGCCGTCACTTGTTATGTAACATTAGAAAACAAATACACTATCCGTGTTGAATTCTAGTGAACTAATTGAACAAGTTTCCTAGAAGAAATGTGGGAGATTTCCTTATGTTTCTATGGCCCAAATTAAATTTGGAGTCATCCTTTCTTTAAAAGTTGGAATTTGGCTGTGTATCCTTCTTGCCCAGGTGTCCTTTACAACCTTTGGACCTCTTTCCAGATTCTTCTATGGTTCTTGTCTATTCAAGTTTTCATCTTCTTCTTGGGATTCATTTTGACAATTTCTGTTTTGTTAGGAAATCACCCAATTCTGGTAGGGTTTCCCAACTTATTTTTTGCTACAAAATTGTATACATTATTTCATATATATTTTTTGTCACTTCTGATTCTGTGATTGTCTTCTTTTGCTTTTTTTCTTAATCAGGTTTACCAGGTGTTGTTTTCATTAGTCTTTTAAAAAAAATATCCAGCATCTTGGAGGTGGGCCATGTGTTTATTCTATTGTTTTCCTATATAACTGGTTTTAGTTCTTACCTTTAAAATTTTTTATCTTCCTAGCTTCCTGGTTAAATCTGTTAGTTTTTTAATAACATAACTTGGATAAGTTAGTGTGTTTTTAATTTAATTTTTATTTCAGCTGCGCTGGGTCTTTGTTGCTTTTGCATGGGCTTTCTCTAACTGTGAGCTACTCTTCATTGTGGTGCTCAGGGTTCTCCTTGTGGTGGCGTCTCTTGTTGTATAGCAACTTGGGTATAAACCCTGTATATATAATCTCTCCTGTAAATATTTCAGTATATATTCTAAAAGATAAGGATCTAACAAAAGAACAATGTCCATATCATACCTAAAATGTATAATTCTTTAATATCATCATCATTGTTCAAAAGGGTCTACTCTAGTAGAGTTGGGGGGACAAGCACAGAGCCAAGTTCAAGCTGCCATCCTCCCAGCGTCCTCCCTGGTGTAAGGGCATGGCTTTCAAATTGACTATGAATTCACAGTAACAAACACGTTTGACATTGCATTCCAGTGCACAGATATTGACATGTATAACTGAAACAAACATTTCACAGAACAATAGTTATACTCACCATATTGGCTGTCTGCCCTCTCCCTTCCCTTTTCCTCTCTCCTCGTCCTTTCTCCTTCCTCTAACTACTAAATGTTGGCTGCAACCTACTAAGCTGATTTCACATTATACTATAGCTCTGTTTTCTGCACTTCAAAGAACAATCCTATAAAGCAAACATCTAAGTATTAACTGAAAAGGAGTACCTCCTTGGCAGCCCAGTGGATAAAACTCTGTGATTCTATGGCAGGTGGCATGGGACTGATCCCTGAGCACGGAACTAACATCCCACATGCTTTGTGGTATGGCCAAATACAAATAATAAAATAGTTTAAAGATTAACTGTAAAGGTTTGAGATGAGTTTCAGATACCTCTTCTGAAAGGAGGGGCAGAGAACTAGCATTTTATCTGCTCTGTGCCTGGTGTCACTTGTCAGACCACTACAAGTTCATGCACATCCTGAATCTCTCGCTTATCTGTACTGTTCGCAATTCTTAATTTGCTAGATGGTTCTAGCAACATGTACTTAGCTGTAAGTATACTGAAACTGTCTATGTATAAAGAGTCAGTCTGAAATATCTGAGATCCCACTGCCGTTTTCCTCTGTTAGGAAGTATACCTGTCTCCCTGACCATTTTTGCTTGGAATTTCAATATCTGCTTTGAACGATAGTAAGGCACATTTCTTATCTATACACTTAGCAAAAATGTGAATCATTGCCCATTTTCCTGAGCTACTAAAGACTGAGAATTTGATCAAGAAGTAGAAACAATTCCAAAGGTCAAAACAATAGCATCTATCTCTTTGAAGATAAATTCTGCTGATAGCAGCCTTCTCTTTAGAAACCTTAACTATAACCTTGAGGTTCAAGTGAAGCAAATAAGCAGCTAGCAAACCAAATTTTGTGAAAAAATGAACCCCTTCAGCATTAGCAAGCACAATTAAGACCTTGCCACATCCATCTTTAGTGATGATACTCTATTTAGCACATATTTAATACACTTCAGTAAGCTAGTTCCTTGTTTTTTGACCTTCAAAGAACTGAGAGACACTCATTTTGTGTAACTTAAAAGAGCTTTATTCAGTACATAATCTTCATACAGTTCAGTACAACAAATTACAAAAGCTCTTTGTAAGATTTTACCCATAGGATATTAAGTACAGAAAATGAACCACAAGAAAGTAAGCCACTCTCTCATTTTCAAAGCTTTTTCCCATGAACAAACAAGTACTCTCTTTTATGCCAAAAAGTTGTTGTATATAAAGCATTTGGGAGCATACTGGCCAAGTTATATAATCTGAGAACATTTTGTCTTCCTATTAATTCCAAGGTTTAAATGAAAAGTTTAAAATGGAATATTTCTGTGCTACTTTAGGTAAGTTTTGACCAAAGATGAGCTAAAATTGTTATAAGGTTCATGTGGAATCAGAATAAACATTTTTAGTTACTTTTAAAGATGCAGGCCAGATGAAACATTGGTCTGCAGTATCTACATATGCCCTTGCACCAGCCCCAACCCAACACATACAAAGACACACACACTCACATAAATACATTTGTCTAGTTATCTCAGTGAAGTCAAGAAAATCACCTTTAAGTGGACAACAAATGATGCAGATAACACCTAATTATGGTCCTGGCTAATATATCTGAAATGAATTCCTACTTTTAAGTCTATAATAAAGTGACTGGAACCTTTCAGCCCTAGTAGATCAGTCACTGTGATCAGCATCAGCAGCCAGTCATTTAATGAAGTTAAGTAGGTCAAAGCGGGGAATCGTAACTTCACATGTATAATTTGTATATTCAGTTGCTCATCTTTTGATGTAAAGCTGAGACGTTTCCTTTGCATAAGGGTCCAATGACTGTGGTTTTATTCTTGAATATATCCTACCAATAACATTTTAATATCTTTAATATCTTCTGATCAGTCTAGGTTTTTTTAAAGGTGAAATGAGGAGTAAAATAAATAAATCTGTGAAGCAATCTAAGCTCATAAGTTTTCTTGAATTTTAAGTTCTCCCAATATTTTGTAATTTTCCCAAACAGAATTAATTTAAAAGCAGTTTTTACTAGTGGCAACGTTTATCAAATATGACCAAAGCATTCTAGCTAACTTTCACAGAAATAATCCTTTTGTTTTAGATCAAAATGTCCTGGGTTTATGTTGAATCGTGTATTTACAGCAGCAAGGAGAGCATGCACAGACAAGCAGAGAACTCCAAGGAGGGAGCTGAGGCCTGTGAGAACAGAGCAGGAGAGCGCAGTGGGGAGCAGCCCCCGTGGTGATCAGCGGTACATGACAATGGAAACCATGGAGGGATCTGGTGAGTTGTGTAAGTAAAGGATAATTAAGAGCACTTACTGTACTTAGAATTTCTTTTGAATGCTAACTCTGAAGCAAAATCAAGTGGTATTTCTATGCATAAAATACAGCCATAATTTGAGGTCATTATCAAATATTAGCACAGCCACGGAGATCCGGGTGGAAGGGACCTTGGGCTACAGGTCACTTGCTTTGGCTCAGCAGAGAGCCAGGAGTCAGCCGCTTTCCTCTCTTTCCTCCTGTGTACTCCAAGGAGAAGGTCATAAAAGAGAAAACTGAGGAGCACTAAAAATATTTAACATGACTCACTGGGAGATTTGGTCATCAGGAAATAAAACATCAACTATACACGGTCACAGTGTTTTGGAGAGAGTATGTATGGATTCTGTCTTGCAAGATTTTTGGCACTTTATATTTTTCACTAAAGACTGAACACTAAGTGTTTTGGCAACAGATGGCACCCAAACCATGAAAAAAAGATCACTGTGTGCCATCGACGCAGTGATGAGAAGCACAAAAATTTAAGGACACGTTTCTAGTATATTGAAACTCCAAATACCCAAATGTGCAGATTATAATAATACATATAGAAATATTTAAAATAAATCAAAATATTTCTGAGAAGGTAAAGAGGGGGTTTTAAAATGTAACTAGATAGTCTAACATACTGTACCTTACATGTGCTTGGTTTCAACTAGAGTAAGGCACTCACTGAAGAATGGACTGACCCATGCTGTCAGCTACAACAGGCATGCATCATTACAGAATTAAAGTTTTAGTACTGATTAAAATGTTTCATTATTGTATTATCCTAAACGGCGGTGGTCTCCAACCCTATTAAGGGATACAAGACATAATTCAGGAGTTTCAGTTGCATAATTTAATAACGCAGCTACTGGCAATTTTTTATTTAAATAAGTTGTGATAAAAGCCAAGTGTCCTTGAGTCCAACATGACAGTATAAAATTTCTTTCTGAATATTGCTTAATAAGTAGTAGGTGAATATAAAATCATTTGGACATATGATATATCCATCTTCATGCCTACAGTGATTTACTTTAATACGACTGTGAGGAGAAACATTTAAATCATTTCCAACTGGCATGAGAGATGAAAGTTAATTTCATTAGCCATCTTGATTTAGTTGAAAACACAATATGCTTTTATCAGCAACTTCTTTACATGTCCCTATCATTAGAAATTAATTATAAAAGCAATTATCAAAAAACTTTTGAGCAGGTACAAGGTACACATAATCCTCTTCATTGTTGTTTACAAGTTAGCATGACTTAGAGGCACTTGGTTACCTTTGAGTAAGAAAAAGAACAACCTATCAAGGGCCCTTGCAGTAAGATTGGAGACCACAAATCAAACCTAGTATGAAAATGCTTTCTGCCAAAAATATCATAGTTGTAAGTTAGTTAAGATACAACATTTAAAAAATAGTAAGACTTTGTAAGGTTCTAGGCTGTAAAAAATACAAAGGCTAAAAACAAAGAGTTTACAAAATCTTGCAAACCCAGTAAATTTGAATGAGTAAGAAATAAAGAAAAATTTTCTTACTTGCAGGATAGGTTAAATAGTATCAACAGGTTTTAAAATAATAACACTAAACAGTGACAAATTCGACTCAGCTACGTAACATTGCTGCTGCTTTAAGGACTTACAATATGGCATTTGTAACCCTTCTGTGTCCAGCATTAAAAGACGCATGCACGTGCTCATGTACACACATGCACACAGACACACACTGCTGAAGTGCTGCCCACTACATTTCAGACAGAGCACAACAAAAGACTTAGATACATACGGAGGCCTAACATGATCTTTCTTTAAATAGTAAAAGCATGACAAATGGAAAACATTATAAAATTTTTAGGTGAAACAGGATAATAAAGAGCTTTTTAAAACGTCACCAGTTGGTCTTCACTGGTGAAATAATACTAAATAACTTAATTATGCATTTCCTCGATTCAACTATAGCTATTGTAAGTCAATTAAAAATTAGAAGTATTTCAAATCCTGAACAGGCTCTGGATTTACAACAGGATATGCAACTGTTCCGGGCTCCCTAGGTGGCGCTAGTGGTAAAGAGCCCACCTGCCAATGCAAGAGACATAAGAGATGTAGGTTTAATCACTGGGTCAGTAAGATCCCCTGGAGGAGGGCATGGCAACCCACTTCAGTATTCTTGCCTGGAGAATCCCATGGACAGAGGAGCCTGGTGGGCTACAGTCCATATGGTCGCAAAGAGTCAGACACCACTGAAGTGACAGCATGCACACGCATGCAGCTGTCCAGGCTTCCTATAGAACACTTACTGTTCTCCCCAACAACAAACTTCTAGATCACTTTTAGAAAGTCAAAACATTTAGGCTAAAGAACATTCATGAAACAGGACAAAGACTGAAGCTTGTATAAGATACTTTCAAAGATGGTAATGCTTGTGTAAACATTTGTAGACTTAATCATATCACAGCTTTAAGGTTCGGGCTACCTAATTACATATGAAACATCATCTGAGTTTCATTATGATGAAGTTTCACATATCAAAAATAGAGATTGAATAGAAAGCTCTGTTACTTGTTTCTGGATAGCTTGTAAACGTGGAATGTTTTGTTCTGGAACACTCTAGTGAAGTATGCTGTGTAGCTGGGCAGGTTTTTTTTAATCTCTTCACAGAAGCGAGGGTGGCCTGCAAGTTTCAAATCCGGATCATTCTCTCCTGGGCCGTCCATGATCTAAAGCCAAAACAAAACCAAATACAATTTGGAAAAAAAAAATCGTATTTACAAGCCAAACATAAGTAGGAATAGGGACTGAGTTTCTTTAAGAATGATATGCTAGTGAACTTAATCTGAATGATGTCAGTGTCACCTGCTGCTTGGAGATCATCCGGTTCATCCTTTTTCCCTTTGGAAGTGTGACCCGGGGCTGAAGAGGAGAGTTCCGTGTCAAACAGTGCTCGCCTTTAATGGTAAAGCTAGAACTAGAACGTGGATCTCCTTGTCCTGAGGAACACACTACACTGTTCCTCTCACAAAAATCAAATACAAGAGAAGAATTTCTATGACCAGAGAAAGCTTTTCAACTCATTAGATGGCCTTGTTAGAAAAAGTTACAAAAGTTACCCACGAAGCAAAATTTAAATGCAGGTGTTTGGTCTGTACCTTCTCGGAATTCAAGATAGTTACGGACAGTTATTTTCCTTGGGCAAAAATCAAATATTCTTTTTTCCTCCCTCGGCTTTATTGAAGCATAACTGACAAATCAAATTATATATATTTAAGGCATATAACTGATGATTTGTTACACATAAACATGGTGAAATCATGACCACAATCAGTGGATCAGGACATCTGTGTTGGTCAGCCTTTATAGGATGAGTAAGTTCTGGTGACCTGAATGTACAGCATGGCGACGAGCGTTAATTCTGTGCTCTACACTTGAAATCTGCTAAGAAAGTAGATCGTTAAGTGTTCAGAATCTCAAATTCTGTAGTGAAGTGTTTTCTTTTCTGAGTTAGGCTAGATTTGTCATCCCCCCCACCATTCTAGAAATATCTATCAGCTTTTAATACAGCCCCAATAATTACAGCAAACACCACTTCTAAAGGGTGAAAATCTTCTGTGTGCTCTATCTGGCATAGCTCCAAAAACATTTTCCCTCAGAAAGGAGAAAAGAGAAGTAGCTTGTTTTCCTGCTCTAGAGTGTAAGTTTGGCCGCAGAAAGCCAGCTCTGTGGCAGTGTGTCAGAGGATGGAAAGGGACACCCAAGGGGAGAGCAGGGAGAGAAATGAGATTCTGTCGTGGGTGGGGGCGGGGTGGGGGGAGGGCACAGGGGTGGCAGCGATGTGGGCATGGGGCACTGCAGTCATTTTGAATGAGCCAAAATGATGGTTTGGAGCAGCGGTTTTAAAAGGCTGAGGTTTCTTTTTTCACTTCTGAAGCAAAATTGTAAAAAAAAAAAAAAAAATTCTACGCAGAGCATGACACAAACCAGATGAAGACAAAGTTGCTTCATTTGGTGTGAAGCTGGGGACCACAGCCCCACTCCTATCTCTCCTGCTGCCCAGCTCCCGTGGCAAGTATCTAACATGCCAAGGTAGGAATTCTGCAGAACACAGCAGATGAACGCTTGATCTATCATGTAATTCTGCAGACCCTCAGTCTAAAGGCTGTTACGTTCCTCAGGACTCACCCTGGACCCTACGTTCCTCAGGACTCACCCTGGACCCTCTCCTCCCCGGGAGATGCCCCGTGTGTGCTGGCTGGCATGCTTACGTGTCCATTGGCGACGTCCAGCAGGTCCCGCAGCCGGCAGCCCCGGCGGTGCCTGCGCTCATAGCAGATGCTGTCTTCCAGGATCACATAGTCAGTGCCAAAGGACCTCAGCAGGGCATGCACTTCCTCTGGGGCCCTCTTTGCATATATCTGATAAACCTTCAAAAGGAGATAAAAAGTGGAATGGGGCAAAATACCAGTTAACCGCTGGGGAAGCTAGTCAAGGACTATCTACGGATGTAACTTCCCCCAGGGGTGAGTCTAATCGCAGCCACCCAGCTCCTTCACCTCTTCCCGTGCAGGTCATCTCATTTACCTACAGTCCTGGGGTGTGTGGGACATTTCAAAACAAGAAAACTGTTGGCAAGGCGGAGACTGAGTCATGCTGAATGTATTTGGATTTAGACACCAAAGAGATCTGGATTGAGAATGTATTACCTTGAGTTATGAATATATTCATCAGTAGATTTTGATTCTAAGAATGCTTCACCAAGGTAAAGAATGAGGCGAAGTGAAAGTCGCTCAGCCCTGTCTGACTCTTTGCAACCCCATGGACTATAGCCCGCCAGGCTCCTCTGTCCATGGAATTCTCCAGGCAAGAGTACTGGAGTGGGTTGCCATTCCCTTCTCCAAGGTAAATAATGGGATTTAGTAAATAAGACACAACCTCTCCCTTTGAAAAGGGGACCTTCAGACTAAGAGGAGTGGAGGGGACTTTAGGGGCACAGATGCGTGTAAGGAGACCCAGCCTCTGATGATGGCAGTTGGGGAACAGGACCCTCACGGGGTCCCTGGACCCGGGCAGGGGCAGCACCAATCCTCTACTGCTGCTCTGCTGCACTCGGCTTGACCGGCAGACCCTCCACTTTCTCTCTCGTCCTTCCTGGAGGGAGAGCAACGTGCAGTGCTCAGGGGCATCAATAGGAGGTGTCTTCCCAGTCACCGCCAGCTTCACACACCTGAAGTCCTGTCTCCTAGGACTTGGCGGGGTGGGGGCGGGAGGAGGCGGATGGGGTGTGCATGGGAGGGGGTGGTAATGAAGAGAGGTGCTGCTTCCTGTGCCGCCCACTGATTTCTCATATGTCTCTGACTTAAGAGACTGGGCTCTGACAACCTCGGTCAGCGTGTCTGGATGGACGCTGAAATGGTGGAGGGTATCTGTCTGTACTGCTAACACTGTCCGGTTAATCCTACCTACAGTCGTACAGCACCAGCCTCAGAGTAAGGCCTTTCAGGGGTTTGAAGGTCATAACTGAGGAAGGGCACTGGGACCTTCGGGACATCAATTTTTAGGGCATAGAACAGCAATGAGGTAGGGACTGGATCTTGGAGAGGATGAAGCACAGTACTCCCATCTCTCAAGTCAAAGTGGTGGCCAGAACTTTGGAGTCTGGTGAGCCAGGCACCTTCCCCTCTTCCTCGAGCTAACCTGGGGCTATCTGGAACATGTGGGCCAGTGGGAAAATTCCCATTTTAGCTGAAATCAAACCGTTCTCTTTAAAATGGAGGAGTTAGTAAAAATCATTTGCTTTTAGGCTAGTTATTAATAAATCTCATCCCCCCACCAAAAGACTTTTCAACAGACTTTCAGCCACCAAGATTATGAAGTAACTGACAAGAAACACTGAAAAGTCTAGAACCCCTGTTAATAAGGACTAAGACAGGTAGCCTTCTGTAGCACTGACCGGAATGTAAGGTTGGTGTAATTCATACAGACTTAGTAATTCTATCTCAGTAAAAATGCCCATACTCTGTGACCCAGCAACTTCACTTCTAAGAATCTGATGTACACTTTGTACCTGTGCAGAGTGAGTCCTATGCAAGTATGTTATTGGAAACACTGTTCATGGAATTGCAGAAGACAGGCAAACAACCTAAATGGTTAAATAAAATTTGCTATTTCCATGTAACAAAATATTAGGCAGCTTTAAAAATTGCAAAAAGCTGTTGATAAACCAATATGGAACAATCTCCAAAATATATTACGTGCCCAAAAAAGGAAGATGTAGTAGATTAGTTTTTTTGTTTAAAAAAAAAAAAGAGGGAAAGAATATGAATTTACATGTGTATATACATACACACACATTTGTACATACATAAAATTGCTGGTAATGTTATTTGCCTCCTGGGAGAGGAACCGCTAGGTGAAAAACAGGGTTGGGATGGAGACTTTTCTCTATGTTCTCTTTTGCATGTTCTGAACTTACCTGTGTGTTGCCCCCCACACACACACACACACACACACACACACACACACACACACACACTCACTCACTCACTCACTCACTCACTAGAAATGGCCCATTAACACTGTGACCAGCATGGCTAGTCCCCTTTCCCTCCTCGTTCCAGTTCCAGGCTCCAAGGGCTCCACCCTCAAACACTGCCCTAAACATCTCCAGGTGCACTTCTCCTCGGGTACTCTTCTAACCCGAGAGGAACATAAGGCCTAAACGGCATGCCTTTAATGGACAGGGCAGGTCAAGGTCTAGGCTCTGGAGATGTGAGTCCTGCCAGGCACTTCAGTTGTCCTTCCCCTCAGGACCCGCAAGACAAGCAGCCGGAGCCCCGCTTTACCAAACACAAGCCAGCCCATGGCTGCCCTGCAAGGAGCCGGGTGAGGCCCTCACCGCTTTCGTGCGCTCTCTGAGGCTGTTGTCTTCGTAGTGCGGGTGGTTGGTTAAGGTCCGTCCCGTGCACAGCTTGACGCCCGCCAGCAGCTGCATGCTTCCAGCAAACACAGCCTTCCCTGGAGTGTTAGCGCTAAAAGATTTTAAGAGTCTGAATTAACCTCACTGCTAAGACTTCCATGAAGACAATGCCACACACTCAGGATGACCCGGCTGTGTTAAGAAAGGCTACGTATGAGTTGGGAAAAACAAGAGGCTGCTGTGATTCTGATCTGCACTCAAGCTATTCTATGAAATTTTTCCTATCTGATTTTGACAATGACTGGGAAGTTTCTGATTTACTGTTTTGATGGGTTTAATTTTACAATGAATTGTCTTAGGATGTGGGTACCTCCTGAGTCTTCTAGGCTCAATCTCACAACCCTCTCCTGTTCCTGTTCCAAAGGGACAGCTTCTAACAAGAGGCCTTAGAAGACTGCCAGTGCCTTTTGTATTAAACTTAATTAAATGGGCTGCCTAGAGTAAAACAAATTATAATGCTAGAAACTGCAGCTGGCCATGAGTTGATTCCAAGGGTTTTTGGTTAAAACAAAAAAAAAGGATCACAGATACTACTATAAATTACTTTTCAGAAAAAAATAATTGCTAAAAACAAAAGAACATGGAAAGAAGATTCTGAATTAGCAGATATCTTATTACTTGGTATGAAGCTATACAACATTTTTGATACGGGGCAGAAGTATTTTATGTATTCCTCAACTTTAGTCCCGATTATGAAAGACTGCATGCATCTTAAGGAGTACAGGACATTCCGATACTAAATTATGGTCTCACTTTCCAGTTATCACCAAGCTGTGATTCTCCACCCTCCCCGGAGGGTGTGAGGGACAGCTGACAGAGGGCCAAGGGAAGACTTCCTGATTACTGTGATACCGTGAAAGCATGTTTTCCTTTTCCCCCTGGAAAAAAATAGCTGATGATTCAATTCCCTTCCATTTTTTAAAACCTAGGAGCTACCTTCAAATCAATGAGGTGTCATTTTATTGTGAAGAACATAACAGCTGTTCTATGGATACTCCTTAAAGTAGACTTTCCAGTAAAGGTCCACTTGAATAGTGTGAGATACACTCATCCTTCTTGTGTTAAAAACAAGGAGTTAAAATGGACATAGTCTTTCTGAGAAGGAGTCTAACTGAAATCATTAAAACTCAACATATGTTGCAGAAAAAGCCAGAGCATACCATTCTCAATGTTTTGGACATCAGGGCAGGAAACTTGCTCTAATGTTCATTCTAAGAGGAGCCTCATCATATTCATATATTCCATGAGGATGTTCTACTTATTACATTTTTACGCTAAGACTACAGCATGCATGCCACTCAACAAAAGCCTTAGGATGTCTACAAGCAAGGAATTCTATAGCTCAAGCCGAAACATTGACAAATAATATACTTTACAAAAGTGCAATATTTTCTAACAATGACATCTCGTTCACTTGAATTCCAATAACCTTTCTTAAAGTGATAGAATTACAGTGAGCACTCACAGGGAATGACATAGGCTGTACCCTCCCTTATTACTGTCGGACGCCAGCATGGATTACAAGAGAAAAACTTTTACATGAACCTGGCTGTGCTTCACAGGATATCATCATTCTGACAACCAGATCCAGGAACACAGGCATAAATACATGTCTGCTCTGTCCCCCGCCCTGAACCAGCAATTTATAAGAAATTCTTGACATGTGTCCCACATGAGCAGGGAAATAGGAGGGTTTAAATGAAAAAGGGTAAAGGTGCACAGAGTTCCTTAGTGAAAGATTTTCTAAAAATTCAGCTTAATTCAATGAGGACTTACTAAATGCTCAGTCTGTGCCATATATACTGTGCTGCTCTCATTTACAGTGTATCATAATTGCTAAAGAGAACAGATATGAACAAATAAGAGGAAAGAAAATGTCACCATTTTTCCAAATCTGTCTTCTTTCCTTCTGTATACTCTTAACTGGCACAAACCATCCTGCTGCAATAACTTATACAAAAAAGCTGTCTTTGGATCCTCTGAACCAAAGAGATTTAAATGCAGGGAGAAGATGCGTCTGGTCTCCGTGTTCGGCAAAGCACGAGGTCGAGGTGAGGACTCAGAGAGACAGAACCATCCTGGTCTGTATAGTTTTACTGAAACGCAGCAGCTGCGCTGACAGTATCCACTCAAATCTTTAGGCTGTCTGAGTATCATCATTTTGAATATGCAACAGGATTCAACATCAGGGAGATGCACAGAGCTGTTTGTAATGTTGGCCAAGATGGCTGACTGGCCTGTTATCTATTCGTGGCTAACGAACAAGCCTTCTTTCCCCTTCCTGGGCTATCATCAAAATGCTTCAATGAGTTACACAGTTCACAAAGGTTTAAAACGTCAACAATCCTAAACTGCTTGGTGGGGACTTACAAGGTTCTACTTGCTTCAGCCAAAAGTTATTACTGAGAGCCTACTATGAGCTGGGCTGGTATGATACCCTGTCTTCAAGAAGCTTACTGGTTGACAGACTCAGCTCCCACCACCGGCAAACACTTCAGAACAAACCCATAACTAGTCCACCACATACTGACGCCTGCCTTTTGTGGGCCTGCAGCTGTGCTGGAAATGGAACACCTCAGACGTGGCAGGACCGTGGTAAACATGCCTCTCCCCTCTGACAGCATCTGCTGCCCCTGCCGCCCCGCTGGCTACGGTCCCCAAGGCAACCGCAGCCTCACCGGGACAGCAGGTCATGCCACCTGATCGCTGAGAGGTGAGGCTCATTCGATTGCAACAAGATTTTCATGTTTGGCCTCATTAGTAAAAGAGTCAGAAAGTTTAAAAGAAATGTAATCCGTCTCAACTGCAGGTGGTACAATCCTCCGGATTCTTAAGAGTCTTTCACTAAAGGTTCTTGGTTTCATTTTCAGCAAAATACAAGCACCCTAATGCCTATGAAATGGATTTAGATATAATAATTTCTTTGAAAACGACTGACTTCCAAGCATACTAAAGATGCTGTTTATTCACATGGTTGTTTGAATTGGTTTTATGTGCTAGCCCTGTGGTAAATCTGGAACATTTAACTGCTCCCTTAAATATTTAATTTTACCCATAAAGCAAATGCGAAAGTAAAACATGCAAAGTGAAACAAAATGAAAAAAAATCACACGTTTTCTAAACTTTAAAAACCTAGGTTTGCAGTATTTTATGTTTTCTGTGGTAAGCTCAGTGGGCGAAGGGAGCAGGGGTTCTTTGTCTTGACTTAAAATATGCAACATGACAGATGGAACGATGGGTATTCTTCCTTCACGGACACTTCTGCTGACACAGTCTGTGGTCTGTGTCTAAAATAGCTAATGCGCTTTTAACCATTGAATGACACTTCTCTATTATAGAAAAACAAAGCAATTTTTACCAATGTTTGAACAAATGATGTATAAAATGAAAGAATAATTTGTTTTTATAGCTCTCTGCCAAGCTCCATAGCAGGCTGCCCAACCTGCAAACAATTTATTCTGTAAGAAATGTCACTAAATAATGACAAGGACTCACAGGTCAAATGGATTTACATTATATAATTTAAATGTCATTCTAGGAAGACCTGATGGCATTTTTGAACAAATAATCTCATTTATTTTTGAAGCTCTAAGCTTCAACAAGTTAATTACTGTTGAACGAATGGGTAAACTGAGCATTATAATATAACGTGTGAACATTTGCTTTATCTACACTTCAAAAATTTATAGAATTATGCAAATGCCACAAAATGATTCATTAAATATAAAAGAGGCTTATTGGCATTTAAAGTCTGAACTTAACCTACATCATATTTAAAATACACTGTAATTCTTTCTGCTTTGATTAAGTGTGAAGGAAGTCTGGTCCATTTTTTCAGGCCCATTGAGAAAATATTGCACATGCAGTCTTCATCACTGGAAAGAAACTATTTCTAGAGAAAATCTCTTATAGCCAGGTAGGTAAAATGTCACACCTCAAAACAGTCTATCTGAAGTGCACAATGTCCAAGAAATGTCTCAGGAGCCAAAAATGAAACATTCTAAGGATACAAAGGAATAAGGAATGAACTACCAATTGCTGTGAGATTTGGCCTTGAAGTAAACGTGCTTTCTAGTTACACATAAAACTTATAAAAGTTCCACCTGGGTTCTGCTGAAAGAGATTCTAGAAAGTAAAACAAAAAAGGCAGGTTTTTAATTTTCGTATTCAGGAAAAACATCATTAGCAAAAAGGGGTTAATGTGAATACATACACTTAAATCTACTGGAAAATGGGGCATGCTGCACCTCAGTACAACGTAGAAGGTAGGCAACCAGCCCCATGAACACACAGTTGGGGCTGTGGAAGGCATGGAGGGATGGCATCCTAGTTCTCACAGGGAAGACGCTGGGGGCCAGACTGCAACAAAAGGTCCTCACTGATTAAAGAAGAATTTAATCTTCAAGCATCAAGCCCTAGCATCAAGTACATGAGGCAGACTGGGAGATGGTGGTAGCTTCTTCTGAACACTTAGCACAAAAGCTGCCCCTGCTGAAATAGAGTCATTTGTCTTCCTGAGTTTCTTTAGGTCACTGTTTCTTGTGCTGACTCATTCTAGAGGCTGGGCAGCCATCCTGCGAGGGAAGCTGTGCCCTGACCCCAAAAGATGCTGTCATGACCACCCTGATAAAGGACAGATGTGAGCATATCACTCTGGCTACCTGAGAACAGAAGCAGACAGGACGGAGAGTAGGCGTCTCTCAGTAACAGTGCTGGGTGGGACCAGAGGCCCAGCTGCTCCCTTCAGATAATTCCAAACAGGCTTTCAGATACACTCCACGAATCCTTAGCCCACAGCCTTTCCTCCAGCATAGCTCAGACCTACTAATGTCACGAACACTGTGTGATTAGCCAAGGTAGTAGAGTCAAAGTAGAAGGTCATATTTTATGTTTAAAAGCAGAAGAAATCAAGACAGGTTAAATGAATAATAAAGTACATTTGCTTGTGTTTGGAAATGAAATCTAGACCAGAGCTGATTTAAATGTTGATTTAAACAAATGCATTTTGTGTCTAAACAGACCCTATTTTGACATACATTCATCATCACTTAAGCTTATTTCACAAACATGCCTAGCAGCTATTTTTGCAAAAACAATAATTTAGATTTGAAGACTTTGAAGGGAAAACAGGCAAGATTAGATCACAATGGAATCATTTTTAGGGGAACAATACAAATCCTTCAGTTGCTGAGATCTATAAAAAGTGAAAAGAATAAGTCTACATACAGGGAGAAGAACTGTTAGTAGAAGGAGAATATAAGAACAAAGCCCACTTTCCCAAATGCAGACTAAAAGATTATCTTCTTTACACATGGAATAAACTCTGATCCATAATTATTTCAGAACCAGAAATGTTATTTTAAATAACCTCTGTGAGCAAAAGCATGAAAATAAAGGCATTACAATAAATATATTCAGTCTGACACAGCCAAAGATAACTCCGCTAGAATAAAATTAATGACACTACAATTCATTCCTAAAAGACCGGGAAGTGGAGGTGGGATGTTTCTAATGCCAATCCAAGTAGATCCAGAAAGTGTGCCACCTCCTGGACTGTCCCAGAGTGGGCACCCTACACTCCTCCTACCAATGGTGCAATTTGAAAAACAGAAAACATCAGCCTCACCTTCAGATGCACATGTCAGAAATTTCCAGTTGACTATAGCTAATGCAAAAGTAATTAGCTTTTCTTTATAGGAATAAGCCTTTTTTCTCTTACACAATAAATACTGAAGGAATTATTTACTCTATAATTGTCTGCAATGATTTAAAGTTAAATAAATAACTAAAGATAAAGCACTGCTTCATACTCTCAGCACTGGAAATATATGAAAAATTATACTCACTGCATCTAGTCAAATCTAGTCCAACATTGGGACCAAAGCCACATATATATTTTAGATACAAATCTCTATAAAATCCATGTATTGTACTCAAGAGGCCCAAGCTATCAAACATTTACCATCGCTTAACACACAAGCAGTGCTAAACTGCACTGGTTAGTAAACATCAGTCACGAGCAAGTGCCAATATGGCTACTAAAATTCTAAGTGATGGAGACAATACTGCCAGTGCTTTCAGAATATGTCACATAAGACTTGCAACATCTATTTATGGGTAAATAATTACACTGCTGTGTTTTGGTTATCAAATAGAGAAATACAACATTACAGGGCACAGGAATGCTGCTTGGAGTAAAAGAGTTAATTTTTGCTGGTGGGAGGTGGGTTTCATTAACAAAACTCTGAAAAACATGAATCTCATTCTGCTGCTGAATGCTGAGGTGAAGCAACCGTGCAGGCAAAAATAAAAACCAATATAACGTGAAAGCATTATGATGTTCGAGGAAGGAAAAGCTCTAGCTTTTGTATTTTAATTTTTCTCTAGGCCTAATATTGGGCAATAAGATCAGTTAAAATGAAGTCTGCACTGAGCTAGTATGACTCTAATTAACTGTATGTTTTTTACCATATAATTTTTAAATGATTAACAAGGAAAGAATACTTCATATGTCAGTATTAATAGAAAATTTGAATGCTATTAAAGTGAAAGAAATGCTAAAGATAAAACTGGCAGAGAACATAAAACTTGATTTCTTTTCCGATTCTGTTTCCCTCTCTATACTGCTACTTTCCTTTCTTCATGGGACTGTGGTTAGAGAGCACATTTCTTGAATGGAAAGAAATTATTTTCAAGTACAGAGTTTTAAAGAAAAAACTTGAGAATGAATGTATCTTCATAATTAGATTCAGAAAAAAAAAAAAAAAGACCAAAAACCAAATGAGGCCTACAGTGACTCTTTAAAAGGCACTTTAATTTTTAAAGGTTAAAAAAAAAAAAATCCTCTTACTTAATCCAGTTCATCAGCTCCACTGTATCTGGATCATAGAATTCTCTCAACTCGGAGAGTTCATCCATCATTCCTGGCCAGAACTGAAATTAAAAACAAAACTAAACAAAAACAAAATCCACCCCCAGACCCACAGCTATCACTAAAATTAAAGTGAAAAAGGAGAAACTGCATATAACTTGTGAACTAAGTAAACCCAGTAACTGGAATAGAACTCCTTCACCTCTGAGGCCAACCCTTCTAAATGTAAAGTGAGACAAAGTCTGAGAAAAGTTCCCCAAATCATTTTGAGCTGCAGTTAATTGGAAGTAGTGGTGCTGACAACTTTAAAAACTGAACTTTTATTTTACACTAACAAAAATGCTGTTGTATGTGTGTTAATATCTAGTAAAACATTAATTTGGATATGATAGGAGTGGCAACCATGAGAAAGTTCACAGGATATGAGAAAAATGTGACTAACTAACTTCATGTATTTATCTTTAAATGCAGAATGTACCCTTTGAATACAGAATCTCATTGTATCCTCACAACTCCTCAGGGAGAAAGATGACGCAGAAGGCATCATTACCATGAATATCTGTTCTTCATTTTTCTAGTTTAGATACCTTGGCTCAGAGAGATAGATAACCTGACTTGCTCAAATCAGACTGGCAGAGTCACAACTGGAAACTTTTCGTTCTGTGCTATGGTGAGTATATTGTTTGTACCAGAAAAATGGTTTGATGACTATTAATATAATTACAGGTACAAAGGGAGAGAATAATTGAAAGAAGGGTG
Source organism: Tragelaphus eurycerus (assembly GCA_935064755.1). Lineage (NCBI taxonomy): Eukaryota > Metazoa > Chordata > Mammalia > Artiodactyla > Bovidae > Tragelaphus > Tragelaphus eurycerus. Next base: position 14,756,982 of record CAKXYN010000020.1, read on the forward strand.
GTCCAGGAAAACCTGGTACATTTGAAACCTAAAACCTGGTATTATCTTTATGCCACTGGTGCCTCCTACTCAACTTGAGTTACTTAAGCTATGAAAATACAATGCAAAAATACATGCTGAATCCACTGCTTTTATAACTTGTCTGTTTATTTCAACAATTATTTAAATGTTCATTGTTTTATCAAATGGCAGTTGCCTAAAAAGAACTGATTATCTAAATACATGCTAGGGTGAACTACAGAACTCATGACCTATATTGAAACAGAAGCCCAATAATAATGTATCTATACTTTGTTGATGTAGTAAACAAAAATTTTCTGTTTAAGAACCATTAACTAGAACCAAAGTGGCACCTGACTGGTCTGTGGCTGTTTTTTTAATCCCCATCACTTTATCTTCTTATCATCTCATCTTTGGCCATTTTTACTGCTCATTCATATCTGGTCTCCAGGGTAGGTAAATCAGGAAAATTGTTGGTGATGGAAAATCAGATGTCTGTACTACTAATCCTAGGTTTCAGAAGAAATGTAAAAAAATTACTGATTAAATGATAACATTTGTAAAATTTCAATTACCCATTGTCTCTATTAATTTTGATAATAATAGAATACCAACTTTTAAATGATATTTTAATTATTTTGGTATAAAACATTTTGAAACCTGTGAATTCAACGATTATCAGATTCTTTTCTAGTTTGAAAGTTGCTGTTAATTCTGAAAATGTTACAATCTAATAATACAGTCTTATTGTAAACGTCTTAAACGCTGTGTGAAAAAAATGCCTAATTAACTAAATGCCGTTGGCTAAATGATCAGCAGTAGTCTATATGAGACTTCAGATATCCAAATAAGTGAATTAACATGAGGGCGATGATTTTATTAAACTCTTGATTTTTGAGTGGAGACTAGCACATACTTTTTTCCCTTTAAGAGAGGATTATCCTAAACAGACATAGAGCATAATAGGTATTATTTGTTTTTTTTGTGTGTGTGTGTGAAGATGTTCAACATAGCATTATTTATTTATTTATTTATTTGCAGGGGAAAATGGAGAAAGGAAAGGATCAATGTGGGTGGGAGGGAAATGGAAGAAAGAAGGGGAGTGATGGTGGGGAGGAGTATATGTAATTTCTTAACTAATGGCTTTCTGTTTCTAATCACAAAGAACACTTAAAAAAAAATCATGTCGAATTCATCCTATATTAGGAGGCTTGATCTGGAAATGAAAAGTTCAGGAAACTAAAAGTCCAGTTTGGGTGTCCTCATCTTAGGCACATCTTGGTACCCTGTACTGCTAGGTCCATCTCTACCACAGCACATCATTTAGGACAGGATCACACCTGTCACTTCTTCCTCCCTACTACCCAAAGTGGTACCACACCCACAAAATAGTCAGTAAACCTTTACAGAGTGAACAAATAAGTCTATTTTTTTTTAACTCTCCTGAGTGAACTGAATTTTTTGAGGCTCATAAGTGAATATGTTTTCCTCTTTACTTTGTCTATTACAGCCAGATTGTATAAGTGGGGTATTAAAATCTCCCACTATTATTGTGTTGTTGCATACGTCTTCTATCATATTAATTAATGTTTGTCTTAGATATATCAATGCTCCAATGTTGGGTGCATATATATTTATAATTGTTATAACTTCTTTTTGGATTGTTCCTTTAAGTCGTTATGTATAACCTTGATTGTCTCCTTTTCAGGATCTTTAGAGTCAATTTTATCTGATATGAGTATTGCTACTCCTGTTTTCTTTTGGTCCTTATTTGCATAGAAAATCTTTTTCCAGCCCTTCATTTTCAGTCAGTATATATCCCCTATTTTAAGGTGGTTCTCTTGTAGACAACATATATAGGGGTCTAGTTTTTGTATCCATTTGACCCATTTTAGTATTTTGGTTGTCTCTTGTAGACAAGGTATGTAGGGGTCTTGTTTTTGTGTCGATTCGGCCAGTCTTTGTCTGTTGATTAGGGCATTCAGCCCATTAACGTTTAAAGCAATTATTGATAAATAGGATTTACTTTATTGTTTTGGGTTTGAATTTATACACCCTTTTAGTGATTCCTATCTAGAGAATGTCCTTTAGTTTTTGTTGGAGAAATGGTTTAGTGGTGCTAAATTCTCTCAACTTTTGCTTATCTGTGAAGCTTTTGATTTCTCCTTCATATTTGAATGAGATCCTTGCTGGATACACTAATCTAGGCTGTAAGTTATTTTCTTTCATCACTTTAATTATGTCTTGCCATTCCCTCCTGGCTTGGAGAGTTTCTATTGAAAGATCAGCTGTTATCCTTATGGGAATTCCCTTGTGAGTTATTTGATGTTTTTCCCTTGCTGCTTTTAATATTTGTTCTTTATATTTAATCTTTGTTAATTTGATTAAATGTGTCTTGGGGTGTTTCGCCTTGGGTTTATCCTGTTAGGGACTCTCTGGATTTCTTCAACTTGAGTGGTTATTTCCTTCTCCATTTTAGGGAAGTTTTCAACTATTATCTCCTCAAGTATTTCCTCATGGTCTTTCTTTTTATCTTCTTCTTCTGGAACTCCTATGATTTGAATGTTGCAGGGTTTAATGTTATCCTGGAGGTCTCTGAGATTGTCCTCATTTCTTTTGATTCGTTTTTCTTTTTCGAGAAAATAGGTATTATTAATAAGAAAATTTGAAATCCTCATTACAAGTGCTATGTAAATAAACTTAAATCAGACTTTGAAATATTAGTTCCTATTTCTTACAGATAAATCTGTTCAACAGTTGGAAAACGTTCAGTTTCAGGTTAACTGCTAATACACATAAAATCTTTCTTGTCTTTGTGATTTTGTATTTTACAAGTTCTGAGAAGCTGAACTATGTAAATTAGACTATTTTATACAGTGAAAGCTGGATGCATCAGGATTTCTCCTGAAGTCCAATACTGAAAGAGGCCTGGCCACCTGTCTTTGAAAAGATTCTTCAGAATTACTACTATCTGTCATATGTGTGTGTGTGTGTGTGCCTGTGTGCGTGTGCACGCTCACACATACACACACACACAAACACATTCAGTCGTGTCCGACTCTTTGCAAGACCCCTGGACTGTAGCCCACCAGGCTCCTCTGTCCATGGGGTTTTCTGGGCAAGAGCACTGGAGTGGGTTGCCATTTCCTTCTCTAGGGACCTTCCTGACCCGGGGATTGTACCCACGCCTCTTGTGCCTCCTGCATTAGCAGGCATATTCTTTACCACTGCACCACCTGGGAAGCCCACTAACTGTCTTACTCAGGATATATCTACAAAGATTTCCTAAGGAAATGATGGCCTTTTCAATGCTATCACTGGTTCTTCTCTGGCAATGGTTCTCAAGAGGGGTGGTGTCAGGGGATTCTGCCACACAGGCAAGGGGACGTTTTGCAGTGTCTACAAATGTTTTTATTTTTGACAGTCACACCTGGAGGTTGGTGCTATTAGCATGTAGTGGGTAGAAGGTAGGGATGCTGCCAAGTGTCCTAGAATGCTCATGACAGCCCTTAAGTCAAAGAATTATCCGGACAAAGTGCCCACGGTGCTGCCGCTGAGAAGCCGTCCTAGGGGTTTCTCAAGAGTGAGGGTGCAGTAGCGCCACCTGGAGGGCTAGTTAAACCTGGATCCCTGGACCCCACTCCCAGAGCTCCTGATGCGGTGGGTCTAGAGGACCCAAACATCCGCAATTCTAACAAGTTCCCATGTGATGCTGATGCTGCCTGTTTATTTCTTCTATTATGTCCTTCCTCAATTTTGTCCAGGACAAGAGACTTTAGTCCTCAAGTAGCTCTAAAAAAAATCAACACATTTTCAAATAAATATCTGAGACATCAAGGAACTCAGACCCACACAGAACAGTGGGAGAAAAGACTGCTGGGGTGTGTGTCCTTAGTGGCAAGTCAAGAATGAAGGTGAGCTGAATCTTTTCTGTGCTCTATGTCTGAGAATCAATGTGTAAAGATAAAGTTACTTCCTTCATCATCACACTTATACTCTGCTTAATCCTTAGTTGTTGCTTTCCAGATGTTTTTAATAAGTTTCATTTGCTTACAGTAGAGCAATAAAATTCCCAGAGGCATGGTGGCAGAAACAATCTAGTTCTATGTTTGCTAGTATCTGGGAATTGGCACAGTGGTCTGCCTATAATAGCAAATGTTTTGGTAGACTGGAATATGATAGAACATAATTTTTTGAAATAGTTACAACAGAACTGTTCAATACAGTGATTATCAGACACTTTTTCTTAGCCTAAAACCTTTGCTTCAAAAAAATCTTACATGAAAATACAAGCAAATAAACTCAGAAGCTGAGCTGCCAAAGCTGATCTTTTCTGTGGGAGTCTCCCCACCTCCCGCCACCTTCTTTAGCTACCCTCCTAAATCAGAAGATATACACAGGAGAGCTTGAAATCTACTGTTCTAAAGTCTGAAGAAAAAAACCCTAAACTTAAAATATATATATATTTTTTTCTTTTAAGAGAGGGTAAGAGCTCAATTGGATAAAACCATTCAAGTTCCCTGCCCAGGTAACAATTCAAGCCTCTAAATTTCAAAGATGTGAAAACACAGACTCATGGTTTTTTATGGAGGAGTCTCAGAACTGAAACACAGTTAATGCTGTTTCAGAAATCAGTCAACTGAGAATATGAAGAATTTCTTTACTTCCTGCTGAAACTGAAGGACAGATCACAAAGCTAATCTTAGACTGTATTTATATGTGATCAGTCTTCTTACACAGATGATTTTAAGCATCTAATAAAATGTGTAGGTTAAAGTAAGATGCATTTTAAGATCTTACTCTATCAAAAGCAGGTAATGGGGAAAACTAATTTTTCTTAAAATGGGTCTGAAAACATCTTTATTTTCAGAGTTTGTATCAGCTGAACAGTAAGTCAGAACCAAAATTAATTAGAATAATTAAACTGTAATATTTTTTGCTATAATGTTTTTATCTGTTAAACCCCCGTTTGGGAAGTAGATTACTTTTCCTATCCATGTCAACTGCCATAAGAAACTAAGCAGACACGTGTAAGCTCTGCAAACCACTCTACTTGCCAATGACACTAAAGTACACTGAGTCAAAGCAATTATTCTGCTAAATAAAGACAAGAATGAGGACAATCAGTCTTACCTTATAGCACAGATACAGCAGTATTAATATCGGTACTGAATATCGCATTATACATATCTATATAAGAAAGACATTATTTAGATTACAAGTATTTGGAATACTTTTATTTTTTTTTAAATTTTATTTTGCTTAACTTTACAATATTGTATTTACTTTTACTTTATATTTTTGCTTTGTAAATACATTTAAAAATATATATATATAATCTAACAGGGCATGAATCTCCAATAGGTGAAAAAAACTGAGTCAACCATTTGTAAGGTATTTGTAGCTTCCACCATATTGCCACCTAGTGAGTTTATAGGGCAGAACAACCCAGAAATGCACTTATGGGCTATTAATCATTACCATATTCTTATTAGTAATTATGTACATATTATATATTATAGTAATTAACAATAATAATAGTGGTAACTCTAGATAATGGGATTACTGGAATTTTTAATATTCCTTTTTGTGCTTTTCAGTATTTCCAAATTCTGTATTATGAACATATCTAACTATGAAAAAAAATTAGAAAATAAAACTAAAATTAAGCAAAAAATTATTTTAAAATAATTCCTTATAATGCAGGGAACCCAAAGTGGGTCCTCTGTGACAACCTGGAGGGATGGGATGGAAGGGGGAGGTGGGAAGGGGAGCAAAGGGGCACATGTATACCTGTGGCCAATTCATGTATAGAAGTGGCCATCACAATATTGTAAAGTGATTATCCTCCAATTAAATTAAAAAAATCATAATATATCAATTATTTTAGTTTTAAAGTTTAGTATCCATTTTATCAAACTGATACTTAGACAACTCTTGGGAAAACAGAATTGATAATGAAAGAAATACTCAAAGTCATAAAAATGAAATGGAAAAAGAGCACTGACCCTCTTTGGGTTATAAAGATGGATCAACTTCAGAAGTAACTCCCATAGTTCAGGGCTGCATAAGCCAAATGACGCAAATACACACATATGGGATGTCCAGAGGTACTTCATTCTGTAAGAACACAGGCAGGCAAAGGTCAACAGTGCTAACTGTATAGAAGCCTGGGACAGCTGTAAAGGCGGCTATTTGTGATCACTATATTATTTGTGATTATAGAACTTACTAAAACTATGCAGAAACCAACTGCCAAGGGGTTAGTTATTAATTCCATTGCCTTTTGAGAACCATCATATAAGTAAAAATAGAGGAATATCTGGTAATTAGAACTGGTTTTAAATGGTATTTTGTACTGGGCTAATGCTAAGTTGCTTCAGTTGTGTCCAACTTTGTACTGGGAGAAGACAGTAAGTAAGGATATTTTTATGGGAACCATAATCATTAAAGAAGATGATTGTCAGTTTCCAAATTACATTGCTAAACTATGGCAGGTAGAGAGTGGTCATAAAAAATAAATAGATAAGACAAAAATACCTCATTGTACTCAATGCCAAGAATCCAAACAGAATCGTGTGTATTAAATTGTAGGCAGTGTCTGGTTTCAGGCCAATGGTGTACTTTCCCATTTTACACATGGACTGCTGACTGGCAGAGTCACTGGATAAAACAGCACGTATACAAAATTAGCACTTAATTTTAATTCAGCTAAATCTTTGTTAAAGAAGAAGATACAAGAAAGCTATGCCTTCGTATATTTAGAAACGTTTTATTTCCCTAAAATAAAGTGAATCAGCTCTGATCAATTTTGAATTTATGAGGCCAAAATTGTCATACTATAAATATATTATTATAGTACTTAAAATTGCATAAATTTCATTTTAATTTAAGCAAAACCTTAAAGTCCTTCAATCCCTTCAATTATAAGAGACAGCAAAAAATTTTGGAATCATTGGAACTATAAGAGATCTTCAGAGGTGTTGTAGTACTCATATTTTTCTAGTTTTTACAAATAAGAAGTAAAAGTGTATTCATAAACTTGGAATTCAGTAGTTTTATGAACCAATGATCACATTCTTAACCTATCACCATATCTCATTACATATGTCTAACATGATTTTTAAAATCAAATATGGCTACATTAAAATGATTGCTGTACCCATAAAATTAACAATAATCCTTTAACATCACCTAACACCCAGTTCATGTTCTAGTGTCTTTATTTGTTACAATAGCTTTTTTCAGGTAGTTTCTTTGAATCAGGATCCAAAGCTTTCATAATGCATTTCAGTAATGTCTCTTTTAAGTTATCTTTCAATCAACAGAATTACTCCCCCTCCCGACTTTTTAAGGGCATTTACTTGTTGAAGAAAATGTATCATTTGTCCTATTACTATTCCCACCTTCTCTGGATTTGGTGGATTGTCTCCTTGTGGTACCATTTAATATAATTCTCTATTCTCATATTTTTGATAAACTTTTAACTAGATCTAGAGGTTAATTATCAGAGTCAAGTTCATTTATTTTGGCAAGTACAATTCATGAGGGTACAACGTATTCCATACTGCATCAAGTTGGGATGTACTGGTTATTTCTACTTGAGTGATATTGAGACGGACGAGTGCGTTCAGATTTGCACAGTTTGTTGTCAAGGGGGAAAGGAAACAACAAGTAATGGCTGCCAGTTTAGGATGAAAATCATACTTCCATAGAGGCTCCACTTATCCTTCATACAAGTCCAGTAGGTTAGATATGTACAATGCTTCTGTATAACTGCTGACCTATTATTTCCTGGAATTCTCTTTTCACAACTCTAGATACATAAGAAAATGAAAATGATACTCAATGATAATTTTCACCACTGGTGATATTCTTTACCTAAACGTTATGTATCACAACCCAAACTCTGGCTTCCATTGACACTAAAAGATTACTCCAGACAAGAACATACACTTTCATCCTCCCTTAATACTAGGGAGAATTCTGCAACACCTCTCCCAGTCCCTGCAACTGAGCCAGAACGCTCAATTAATTCTGTGAATATAGAACAGGGTGCCCCTCTCAGTTATATACTACACACTAATGTAGATGTGCTGTATAAACATCATAGTCCCATCCTTCCTAGCGCCAGAAGGCAGGAATACTTTAAATACTTTGCGTTGATAGTATATCCTTCAAATTACTTAGACATTAATTCACATTAAGACACTGTAAGTCTTAAGAGACTTTAATTAATGTAGTGCTTTCCTCTAATCAAGTCCTAATATCCCTACCTGGTAGATGAAGATGCTCTAAAATCTTTATCTATTATCATATACCAAATCAGCTTCCAGGGACAGCTCATAGATTCACACTGAGCATGGCAGACACTTTCACACGACACTGCAGGCCCCCTGAACTTCCTGCTCTGCATGCAGGCTAGAGTCCTGTCGACACTTGATGTGTCTGGAATAATATTAAATTACACTGTCTAGAATAATTTCCATCTATTTTCACAGGGCTAAATTTTTATCTTGGGCTCAGTATAAAAAGAACACTTCTGAAAGATACTAAAATAGTTTATAGTCAATGAAATATCTTCATGGTTCAATGTTGCTTCATTCTTAATAATCATAAAACACCTCAGCTGAGCTGGGCTCACTGTAATGACTTTCTCCCAGCCAGCTCTTGGTGGCTGTGAATCAGCTCACCAGCACCTTAATTGGCAAGGTAACTACACAGAAAAAGGGCTTCCTTCTGGGCTTCATTACATTTTCACAAATGACAGTAGCTTCAACTTCTTACACTTAATTTTCTTTCAATTTAACATGGATAGTAAATGCGAAAGCCTCCATCAGCTTGATAGGTAGGTATTCCATAAGGTTTTAAAAAGTCTTCATACTCCCTGACTTTTTCTTTTAAGTAGGTTAGCAGATTGCTAAGTTTTAAAAAACTGTCAATTAATACCTTAAGACTTTTAGTAGACGCTAATAATTATGGTCCTTTCCAACTTCATAAGCCCTTAAACAAGATGCAACAAAACAAACAATGGTTCGTAAATCAATAATAATACCTGCTGCTGCTGCTAAGTCGCTTTAGTCATGTCTGACTCTGTGTGACCCCGTAGATGGCAGCCCACCAGGCTCCCCCATCCCTGGGATTCTCCAGGCAAGAAGACTGGAGTGGGTTGCCTTTTCCTTCTCCAATGCATGGAAGTGAAAAGTCAAAGTGAAGGCGCTCAGTCATGTCTGACTCTTTGTGGACCCCTGGACTGCAGCCTACCAGGCTCCTCCATCCATGGGATTTTCCAGGCAAGAGTACTGGAGTGGGGTGCCATTGCCTTCTCCAAATAATACCTGCTAATGACAGCTAAAACCAACACAATACTCTATGCATAAGGCACTAAGTACTTTATGTAATTTTAACTTATTTCTCACAGAACCTTGATGCGTAAATACTCTTAGTGCTCTCATTCTATAGAAAGGGGAATGGAAATATGGAAAGGTTATGTAACTGGCTCAAAGATCACATCATTCCCAAGTGTGCGGCCCAGGACTTCAACCCAGACCTGGGTGCATGGCAACCACTACTATTCACCGTCTCTTCACTGTTCCACCCGTAACAACTGAGAGGAGAGTCCATGCTAACCTGGCCATGTTCTCCCTTTAAGATGACTGTACTCTGTTCTGTATCTAATGCTTTGATTTTCAATTTAGCAATTTTTCTGCAACACAGAACAAGGTCATTAAAGCACAAAATTAGATTTCTGAAATATGCCATACCTGAGATTACGGAAGGCCACAGCTAATGCTGCAATCACTGTGATGGACAGAACAAATATATAAGCATAAAAAAGCAGAGTATCTGAAAGTCTTTCAAATGTATTAAAAGGTAGAAGGCCAAATGCTTCTTCACATAGGTATAGGTTTGCATCAAAATCTCTAGGAAATAAAAGGAAAGCAAAGTATTTAATTCAATACAAGATAAGTAAACCTCACTTTTTTCCTCAAAACAAGCCTAAAATTAAAATAACTGATAACTTACATTTTAAAGACTCTGCTGATTTAATATAAAAACAAATACAGACTTTAAATGTAATCATACCTTGTTGCTCCAAATCCAAATTTTGCCTTCAGAAATTTAAATATGTGTTCATCTGACTTAAGGTTAAGAATTTTCTGTCAGGGAGGGAGAAAATGAAAATTGCTAATTAGTTTCTTATACATGGTTTTCTGATAATTCCCCATTGAATACACTTATTCAATGTCCCATTTCATAGGACTGTATGTGTGTATGTGTAAAATTAGTAAATGTTCAAAACAATTCTTAGAATCAAGAAATTCGAAAGCTGAGATTTTCTTTCTTTTTTTAAAAAGTTTTTTAATGAAGTATAGTTGATTTACAATGTTGTGTATACATTTGGTATACAGCAAAGTGACTGTTATACATACATATATATATTTGTTTCCATTATGATTTGCTACAGGATATTGAATATAGTTCCCTGTACGATACAGTAGGACCTTGTTATTTATCTATTATATATATAGCAGTGTGCATCTCAGAGTCGGACACGACTGAAGCAACTTAGTAGCAGCAGCAGCAGTGTGTATCTCCTAATCCCAAGCTCCTAATTTATCCTTCCCTGAACTCCTTTCTCCTTGGGTAACCATAAGCCTGTTTTCTATGTCTGTGAGTCTGTTTCTGTTTAGTAAATAAATTCATTTGTATCGTATTTTAGATTCCACATGTAAGTGATGTGTAATACTTGTCTGTCTCTGTCCGATTTACTTCACTTAGTATGATAATCTCTAGATCCATCCATGTTGCTGCAGATGGCATTATTTTATTCAAAAGCTGAGCTTTTCAAACTCCCTTTCTGTTTTTTTTTTTTTTAGCAGAATCACTTTTGCAAACAAAATCTAGGCTTAAGTTCAATATGCAAAATAGATAAAAGATGAGGTTCTTTGGTTTCAGGGAAAGTGAGATGGCTGAAGCCCCAGTGAGTACAATTTTTTAAATCAGAAAACCGATAATATCATGATCTGAAACCTCAAACAGGAACATAGTCCACAAAACCTGTTTTGCTGATATAAGACTCATTCACTCAAAGATAATTCAAGACATAGCAGTAACCCTCAAGAGGTGAAGAGACAAATGCCAGTGTTTATCATTAATGAGTATAATTTTAATTCACATTATTTTTAATTTATGGCTTACAAAAATTCATACAATATAAATAGGTAAAAAATTATATCAGAAGAAAAATGAAGATAGAAAAAAATATGATTAATCTAGAACTGAAGTTGGTACATAAAATACATTCACTAGAGATGAACCACAAATCTCGACTCAAGCATTCTGGCAGAAAATGCAAAGAAGGAAATAAAAGCATTTATGCTACTCACAGGGTCATAAGATTAAAACAAACCAGTTGCTTAGAAGAGATTCTTATGGTCTTAAAATTGAGACTCAAGAGAAATTTTGCCCATGGGTATATTAAAAACAGTGAGCAGTCTCAAAGAGTATCTCTTCCTAATTCTTCTCATTAGGTGGCTGGCAGAATGTCAAGTGCAATTCAAGAGACGTTATTTTTGGGGGAGTCAAAAAACAGTGGTCCAGGTATGCAGCTCTCTCCTGGTTTAATCCACACACAGATAACTGAACATCTAGACTGGTGAAATGAACAGACTGCACAACTTTCAGCCAATTTCAGAAATGCTGATTGTTCTGCTCAAATATGTTTTTGGTGAGTGCTGACCGATAATGGAGTTTAAGGACATAGAGACAAGGACCTGGAGTAAAGGTGTTTAATGTAGCTGGCTGAGTGAAGGGTCTTTTTTTTCTTTGACAGTCAACAGACAGGGGGAGGGACTGCCACTCTCCTAGAGGAAGGGTCTGTCCTGGGTCCATCCTTCCCAGAGGGGTGAAATCATCTCCATCAATCAATGTGGCTCTGATAATAAAGCTAGTTTATTTATGAACTTAACCCAATAAAAATCATGTCATTTTTTTAGTACCATAGTACAGAAAACAATCTCTAAAAAGTAGATTTTTTAAATTTAGAGAAATGCTTGTTAAATGCTTTTAAAACTGAGTTTTTAAAAAAGTTTAATAAACTCAAAGGTGGGTTCATAGTAGAACATGTTAAAGAGTGAATAGAAATCAAGGACTACAATAAAGAAAACAATCCTGTTACTGAAACAAAGGTAAAACTGAATCTGTTTAAAGTCAAACTAGTGACTCTTCAGTAATGCTAAATTAAATGTCATTTTATTAGCATACCTTAATAACGTTGTTGAGAAAAAGTGTCAAACATAAAACGACAAATAAATGTAACAATAGTTTCCCAAGTCTATGAAGGAAGTTTCCAGTTTTCAGATTTTTCTAGAAATTAAGAGAGTTAAGTTTTAATTTTTTAACATTCATTTAACTTCATAAACATATAAAATGAGATTACTTAAAAGATTTAAAACGCTGAGTCATGCAACATACAGAGAAAATATAACCTAATTTTCATGCTTGGTAACATTGCTTAAAATTTGTTATTTTCTAAACGAATCACTTAATAATAAGCTCCATATGATAAAGAATGTAATCCGAGTCCTTTCTGTTTTAAAGACCTCTTCAACCAGAGTATGGAGTCAGCTCCTTAGAAGGTACTTAGCTCATACTGACTGAAGACATCTTTTAATGATTTATCCACTGATTTGTATGTCACAGACTATAACCAATTAAATAAAAACACCAGCATAAAGAATACATTGTGCTCTTTGATATATAATAGTTTTATTATAACACTCAAATAACTTTATAGATTATCAAATATAATAATATCTAAACAGTTCAAAGATGAGTGATAATTCATTTCTAATTAAGGTTAAAAGGATAAATGAGATGTACAGTTTCTATCAGTCAGCTAAAAGCCATTTATTAAAATCTTTGTGAGGATTTGTCATAGCAATTCTCACTCAAAAGACTAGTAAGAAAAAAGGATTTATTCTTCCCCAAATGGAAAACAAAACAGCTTCCTGATTTAAAAGTGATTATGAGAAATGTTTCTCATATGCTTATGAGACAGAGAACAGGCTTTGCAACATTACTGAGGAAAAGACAACTAACTCAGATTTTCTGTAAATTTAAGAAAATTTAATTGTATAATGAAGTCAAAGATCAGGTGAATGTCAAACATGTTTTTCTAATAAGTGTCCCAAGGTATTTATTTATTTGGAACCTCAAAATCTCAAAACTGTTCATTTTAACTGACTTAAAAATCAATAATAATAATAATAATATGTAAGAATGAGGGAGAGTGGTGTTACTACTTCAAATAACAAGGTGTTCACTAACTTTAAAGACTGTGACAAACTTCCCACAAGCAATAGGTTCTTCTCATTCTTGAGTTCGCACTTGAAAAGTTAACATTTTTTTCTCTTTTATTTCAACTTTAAACCAATAGCATTCAAATAAGTATCTCTGGCTAATCCTGAATTTAATTAAGATTCCAGTTTTTTAGGAAATAATAATGTCAAAACAAAGGGATGATGACATATCAGAGAGCTTGAAAATGAATGCTATACCACGCACTTCAAAAAAATAATAATGCCCCTACTGTGACTTAGTGGGAGTTTGGTCATAAATTTTCCCTTGTATCCTATATGAAGACACAGTCCAAACAAACACACGTTTTTTAAAAAGTTTAAGGACAAAAAGAAAAAAAAAGTCCTACCTGAAGTTTTCTTGCAATTAATACTGAAAGGTTAAAACTGATAAGCAATGATCCAAGAATCATGGAATTAAAAAACTGAAGCATGCAGACCAGGAGTAAACCTGTGAGCTGTATACCATACAGCCACGTCACCTGCAACAACCAAAGGTTAGCTGATTAAACAGAGTTTATCAGGGGACTCCCGCATGCTGACGGGTTGGTCCCTAGCTGAATACATCTCAAGTTATAAATAATGCAAAAAACACACCTAGCTTCAAGTAATACAATCTAAGAAAGGAAAATACAACATTATACCTTTTATAGAACATTTTAAACTTTATAACATTAAGAAGAAAGGAGGTATATAAAGTAGAGGAAGCAAACAACGGTATAAATAAATTCTAGAAATAGGCAAATGCTGTTAATAGCTTTCAATTTTCTTCTAAATTCCTTTACACTTATGGTTTATAATATTTTATCATATTCCAACAATCAATAATTTAATGTATACATTATTTCTCAATCTTCCCTAATGATGTTGAACATCTTCATGTGTTATTGAACCTTTATATATCTTTTCTGGAGATATATATCTATTTAAGCTTTTGCCTATATTTAACTATTGAAAGTACTATAAGAATTCTTTATATATCCTAGAAATCCCTTTTCAAACATGTGATTTGCAAATTGTGTTCCCCATTTTCTAAGCTGTCTTTTTACTTTCTTGGTGATATTCTTTGAAGTATAAAAGTTTTTAATTTTGATGAAGTCCAATTCATCAATTTTTTCTTCCTTTACATACTTGTGATTTCGTTACTGTTGTTTAGTTGCTAAGTTGAGTCCAACTCTTTGTGACCCCCCGGGCTGCAGCACATGACTCCTCTGTCCTCCACTATCTCATTGAGTTTCCTAAAATTCATATCCATTAAGTCAGTGATGCTATCTAATATGCTGTCCTCTGCCAGCCTTTTCTCTTTTTGCCTTCAATCTTTCCCAGCACCAGGGTCTATTTTGGTGAGTCGGCTCTTCGCATTAGAGTGTCAAAATACTGGAGCTTTGATTTCAGTCCCTCCAATGAATATTTAGGGTTGATTTCCTTTAGGATTGACTGGTTTGATCTCCTTGCAGTCCAAGGGACTCTCAAGAGTCTTCTCCAGCATTACAATTTGAAAGCATAAATTCTTCAGTGCTCAGCCTTCTTTATAGACCAACTCTCACATCCATGTGACTACTGGAAAAACCATAGCTTTGACTATACAGACCTTTGTTGGCAAAAGGATGTTTCTGCTTTTTTAATACGCTGTCTAGGTTTGTCATAGCTTTTCTTATAAGGAAAAAGTGTCTCTCAATTTCATGGCTGCAGTCACTGTCCACAGTGATTTTGGAACCCAAGAAAATAAAATCTGTCACTGCTTCCACTCCCTCCCCCACCTTCTATTTGCCATGAAGTGATGGGCCCTGATGCCATGATCTTAGTTTTTCTGAATGTTGAATTTCAAGCCAGTGTTTTCATCTTCCTCTTTGATCCTCATCAGTTCAGTTCAGTTCAGTTGCTCAGTCGTGTCCAACTCTTTGCGACCCCATGGACTGCAGAATGCCAGGCCTCCCTGTCCATCACCAACTCCCGGAGTTTACCCAAACTCATGATCCTCATCAGGATGCTCTTTATTTCCTCTACACTTTCTACCATTACAGTGATATCATCTACATATCTGAGGTTGCTGATATTTCTCCTGGAAAGCTTGATTCCAGCTTGGGATTCATCCAGCCCAGCATTTCACACATATCCTCTACATATAAGTTAAACAAACAGGGTGATAATATACAGGCTTGACGTATTCTTTTTCCAATATGAACCAGTTCATTGTTCCATGTCCAGTTTTAACTGCTGCTTCTTCACCTACATACAGGTTTCTCAGGGGAAAGGTAAGGTGGTCTGGTATACAGTCAAAGGCAAGCCATTCAATATCACAGTAATCCAAGTCTATGCCCCAACCAGTAATGCTGAAGAAGCTGAAGTTGAACAGTTCTATGAAGACCTACAAGACATTATGGATATAATACCCCAAAAAGATGTCCTTTTCATCACAGGGGACTGGAATGCAAAAGCAGGAAGTCAAGAGATACCTGGAGTAACAAGCAAGTTTGGCCTTAGAGTACAAAATGAAGCAGGGCAAAGCCTAACAGAGTTTTGCCAAAAGAACACTCTGGTCATAGCAAACACCCTCTTTCAACAATACAAGAGATGACTCTACACATAAACATCACCAGATAGTCAATACCAAAATGAGACTGATTATATTCTTTGCAATTGAAAATGGACTAGCTCTATACACTCAGCAAAAACAAGACTGGGAGCTGACTGTGGCTCAGATCATGAACTCCTTATTGCAAAATTCAGACTTAAATTGTAAAGTAGGGAAAACCACTAGACCATTCAGGTATGGCCTAAATCAAATCCCTTAAAATTATACAGTGGAAGTGACAAATAGATAATAGATTCAAGGGACTGAATCTGAAATCTGAAAGACTGCCTGAAGAACTATGGACGGAGGTTCATAACATTGTACAGGAGGCAGTGATCAAAACCATCCCCAAGAAAAAGAAATGCAAAATAGGCAAAATGGTTGTTTAAGGAACCCTTACGTAGAGCTGAGAAAAGAAGAGAAGTGAAAGGCGAAGGAGAAAAGATATATCCATCTAAATGCAAATCCTTTAGATGGAAATAAGAAAGCCTTCCTGTGAACAATGCAAAGATATAGAGGAAAACAATAGAATGGGAAAGACTAGAGATTTCACAAAAATCAGAGATCCCAAGAGAACATTTCATGCAAAGATGGGCACAATTAAGGACAGAAATGGTATAGACTTAACAGAAACAGAAAATATTAATAAGAGGTGGCAAGAATATACAGAACTATACAAAAAAGCTTTTAATGACCCAGATAACCATGATGGTATGATCACTCTCTTAGAGCCAGACATCCTGGAGTGTGAAGTCAAGTGGGTTTAAGGAACCACCACTACGAACAAAGCTAGTGGAGATTGTGGAATTCCAGTTGAGCTCTTTCAAATCCTGAAAGATGATGCTGTGAAAGTGCTACACTCAATATGCCAGCAAATTTGGAAAACTCAGTAGTGGCCAGAGGACTGGAAAAGGTCAGTTATCATTCCAATCCCAAAGAAAGGCAATGCCAAAGAATGTCAAATTACTGCACAACTGCACTCATTTCACAGGTGAGCAAAGTCAAGCTCAAAATCCTCCAAGCTCAGTTTCAGCAGTATGTGAACTGAGAACTTCCAGATGTACAAGCTCGATTTAGAAAAGGCAGAGGAACCAGAGATCAAATTGCCAGCATACACCAGATCATAGAAAAAGCAAGGGAATTCCAAAAAACATCTATTTCTGGTTCATAGACTACACTAAAATCTTTGTGTGGATTGCAACAAAGTGTGTGAAATTCTTAAAAGGTGGGAATACGTGACCATCTTACCTGCCTCCTGAGAAATATGTATGCAGGTCAAGAAGCAACAGTTAGAACCGAACATGGAACAAGAGACTGGTTCAAACTTGGGAAAGGAGTGCATCAAGGCTGTATATTGTTGCCCTGTTTATTTAACTTATATGCAGAGTACACCATGTGAAATGCCAGGCTGGATGAAGCAAAAACTGGAATCAAGGTTGCAGGCAGAAATATCCATAACCTCAGATATGCAGATGACACCACCCTTATGGCAGAAAGCGAAGAGGAACTAAAGAGCCTCTTGATGAAGGTGAAAGAGGAGAGTGAAAAAACTGGCTTAAAACTCAATATTCAAAAAACTAAGATCATGGTGTCTGGTCCCATCACTTCATGGTATATAGATGGGGCAACAATGGAAACAGTAACAGACTTTATTTTCCTGGGCTCCAAAATCACTGCAGATGGTGACTGCAGCCATGAAATTAAAAGACACCTTGCTCCTTGGAAGAAAAGCAATGACAAACCTAGATAGCATATTAAAAAGCAGAGACATTAATTTGCCAACAATGGTCCATCAAGTCAAAGCTATGAGTTTTCCAGTAGTCATGTATGGACGTGAGAGTTGGACCATAAAGAAGGCTGAGCACCAAAGAATTGATGCTTTTGAACTGTAGTGTTAGAGAAGACTTTTGAGAGCCTCTTGTACTGCAAGGAAATCAAGTCAGTCAATCCTAAAGAAATCAACTCTGGATATTCATTGGAAGGACTGATGCTGAAGCTGAAGCTCCAACCCTTTGGCCACCTGAGGCAAAGAGCTGACTTATTGGAAAATACCTTGACGCTGGGAAAGATTGAAGGCAGTAAGAGAAGGGGATGACAGAAGACAGGATGGTTGGACGGCATCACTGACACAAGGTCTGGGAGATGGTGAAGGACAGGGAAGCCTGGCATACTGCAGTCCATGGGGCTGCAAAGAGTCATACATGACTGAGTGACTGAACAACAAGACAGCAGATTAAAGACAGAGACATCATTTTGCCAACAAAGGTCTGTATAGTCAAAACTATGGTTTTTCCAGTAGCCATGTATGGATTGTGAGAGTTGGACCATAAAGAAAGCTGAGGGCCAAGGAATTAATGTGTTTGAATTGTGGTGCTAGAGAAGACTCTTGAGAGTCCCTTGAACAGCAAAAGATCAAAGCAGTCAATCCTAAAGGAAATCAACCTTGAATATTCTTTGGAAGGACTAAAGCTGAAGCTCCAATACTTTGGCCACCTGATGTGAAGAGTCAACTCACTGGAAAAGACCCTGATGTTGGGAAAGATCGACAGCCAGGGTTCAGTTCCCTGCTCAGGTGCCAAATGTTGGGACCAGCCCAACAACGAACCAATCTGAGGGAAGAGTGCCACAGAAGAATAAAGAAAAAGAAGACTCAGGGGTCTGATGCCATTTGCAGGCAAAAGCCCAGATCCTAATCCTTGCATGCCTTTTAGTGTTAACTTCTACTTCCTTGTTTGTGCTATAGAGATATCTGTTCTTTACAATCTCAGATTGGGGATAACGATACACAATGCACAGTCCACAATGTCAAGCCTTCAGGCCTTTCATGACTTTGTTTAGCTCTTCGGTTCAGATCAGATCAGATCAGATCAGTCGCTCAGTCGTGTCCGACTCTTTGCGACCCCATGAACCGCAGCACGCCAGGCCTCCCTGTCCATCACCAGCTCCCGGAGGTCACTCAGACTCGCATCCATCGAGTCAGTGATGCCATCCAGCCATCTCATCCTCTGTCGTCCCCTTCTCCTCCTGCCCTCAATCCCTCCCAGCATCAGAGTCTTCTCCAATGAGTCAACTCTTCGCATGAGGTGGCCAAAATACTGGAGTTTCAGCTTTAGCATCATTCCTTCCAAAGAAATTCCAGGATTGATCTCCTTCAGAATGGACTGGTTGGATCTTCTTGCAGTCCAAGGGACTCTCAAGAGTCTTCTCCAACACCACAGTTCAAAAGCATCAATTCTTTGGCGCTCAGCCTTCTTCACAGTCCAGCTCTCACATCCATACATGACCACAGGAAAGACCATAGCCTTGACTAGGCGAACCTTTGTTGGTAAAGTAATGTCTCTGCTTTTGAATATGCTATCTAGGTTGGTCATAACTTTCCTTCCAAGGAGCAAGCGTCTTTTAATTTCATGGCTGCAGTCACCATCTGCAGTGATTTTGGAGCCCAGAAAAACAAAGTCTGACACTGTTTCCACTGTTTCCCCATCTATTTCCCATGCAGTGATGGGACCAGATGCCATGATCTTCGTTTTCTGAATGTTGAGCTTTAAGCCAACCTTTTCACTCTCCACTTTCACTTTCATCAAGAGGCTTTTTAGCCCCTCTTCACTTTCTGCCATAAGAGTCGTGTCATCTGCATATCTGAGATTATTGATATTTCTCCCGGCAATCTTGATTCCAACTTGTGTTTCTTCCAGTCCAGCATTTCTCATGATGTACTCTGCATATAAGTTAAATAAACATGGTGACAATATGCAGCCTTGACGTACTCCTTTTCCTATTTGGAACCAGTCTGTTGTTCCATGACCAGTTCTAACTGTTGCTTCCTGACCTGCATACAGATTTCTCAAGAGGCAGATCAGGTGGTCTGGTATTCCCATCTCTTTCAGAATTTTCCACAGTTTCTGGTGATCCACACAGTCAAAGGCTTTGGCATAGTCAATAAAGCAGAAATAGATGTTTTTCTGGAACTCTCTTGCTTTTTCCATGATCCAGCGGATGTTGGCAATTTGATCTCTGGTTCCTCTGCCTTTTCTAAAACCAGCTTGAACATCAGGAAGTTCACGGTTCACATATTGCTGAAGCCTGGCTTGGAGAATTTTGAGCATTACTTTACTAGCGTGTGAGATGAGTGCAATTGTTCGGTAGTTTGAGCACTCCTTGGCATTGCCTTTCTTTGGGATTGGGATGAAAACTGACCTTTTCCAATCTTGTGGCCACTGCTGAGTTTTCCAAATTTGCTGGCATATTGAGTGCAGCACTTTCACAGCATCATCATTCAGGACTTGGAATAGCTCCACTGGAATTCCATCACCTCCACTAGCTTTGTTCGTAGTGATGCTTTCTAAGGCCCATTTGACTTCACATTCCAAGATGTCTGGCTCTAGGTCAGTGATCACATCATCATGATTATCTGGGTCTTGAAGCTCTTTTTTGTACAGTTCTTCTGTGTATTCTTGCCACCTCTTCTTAATATCTCTTCGGTTAGTGAGGACCTTTCTCAGCAATGCCCTCAAGGCTCTGGTTACGGGAACAGTCACTAAAGGTTTTCCATCAGTCACATCAATACTTCAACATCTTGTTTTCAAGATGTCTTTCCATGATACACTTTTTACTGTTCCCAACCCTTCGTCTGGGGGTGATAAGGGGTGATAAGAAAGTCATTCTTTTTCAAAGAAGCCCTGTTAATTATAGTACAGGCCTGTGCATAGCATATTTCCTACACAGGAAAAGGGGATGAACAGAGGAGGAGATGGTTGGAAAGCATCACCAACTCAATGGGCATGAGTTTGAGCAAACTCTGGGAGACATGAAGGACACAGAAGCCTGACATGCTGCAGTCCATGGTGTTGCAAAGAGTTAGACACAACTTAGTGACTGAACAACAAGTTGACAGCTTGGTTATAATTGAGATTTTTTCCTCTTTGTAAGTAATGTAAGTGTGTAAGTATGCAGTGCTACACATTTCTCTGCTAGTGCTGCTTTAGTTGCACCCCAAAAGGTTTGATGTGTTGCATTTTTGTTGTCACTGAATTCATTGTTTTCTCAAGGCTGCCTTTTTGACTCATAGATTATTTAGAAGTGCACTATCTAGTTTCCAAGTTTGGAAAGTTTCCTACCTTTTTGTATGATTTCTAGTTTGAACCCACTGATTCAATCCATTGGGTATTCTGCTGCTGTCAGGTGGAGTGCTCTATAAATGTTAGTTAGAGCCTGTTGGTTGATGGTGTTGTTCAGTGCTATATCCTTAATGACTTCTGTTTGGTTCTCAACTGTTGAGAGGGTTGCTGATGTCCGCAACCATCTGTAGGTTTGTCTGTTTCTCCTTTTAGTTCTGCCAGTTTTTGTTTCATATATATATTGTGGCCCTGTGTTTAGTACACATGCATTTAGAGTTCTCATGTCTTCTTGGTAGATGAATACTTTTTTCAATATACAGTATTCTGGTAATTTCCTTTGTTCTCATGCCTACTTCATCTGATATTACTATAGCCACTCCTGCTTTTTTTGGTTAATATTTGCAATGGTGTTATCTTTTCTAACTCTTTTAGTTTCAATCTTCCTATGTTGTTTGTTTTGTGTGAATGGAATTTCTTACAGAAAACATTTTGCTTGTGTGTTTTTAATCTGCTTTAACCCATCTCTGTCTTCAAATTTTTGTATTTCATTGCTATGTGTGTGTTAGTAGCTCAGTCGTCTCCAAATCTGTGACCCCATGGACTGTAGCTCACCAGGCTCTTCTCTCCATGGAATTCTCCAGACAAGAATACTGGAGTGGTGTGCCATTCCCTTCTCCAGGGCATCTTCTCAACCTGGGGACTGAACCCAGGTTTCCTGCACAGCAGGCAGACTCTTTACCATCTCAGCCACCAGGGAAGCCCTAAGTAATTACTGCCATGCTAGATCTTAAAATCTGTCATTTTATCATTTGCTATTTGTTCACTCTGTTTTCTGTTTGTTTTCTCTTTTCTGCCTTCCTATGGGTTACTTGAACATTCTTTGAATTCTAATCTTACTTATTTATAGTATTTCTGAATGTACCCCTTTGTACAGGTTTTTAGTGGCTGTTCTGGATTATTACATCATGCATTCTAACTTATTATAGTCTACTAGTGTAGACATTTTACCAGTTTGAATCAAGTGTAGAAATTTTACCTCAATTTAAGTCCCCTTACTTTTCTCATTTACAATGGTCTTAAATATTTCCTCTACATAGAAACCACAGGCAATATTAGTAACTTTTGCTTCAGCTATCGAACATAATTTAGAACACTCAAGATGAGACAAGTTTATTATATTTAATTCACATTTTTGAATTAAGTATAACTCAAAATTAAGGGAGTTACCCACTCCAGTATTCTGGCCTAGAGAATTCCATGGACAGAGGAGCCTGGTAGGCTACAGTCCACGGGGTTACAAAGAGCTGGACACGCCTGAGCAACTTTCACAAAACAAACTTGTTTCATCTGGTTCCAAATTGGAAAAGGAGTACCACAAGGCTGTATCTTGCCACCCTCCTTAATTTATATGCAGAGTACATCATGCAAAATGCTGGGCTGGATGACGCATAAGCTGGAATCAAGATTGCAGGGAGAAGTATCAGTAACTTCAGATATGCAAATGACACGACGCTTATGGCAGAAAGCAAAGAGGAACTAAAGAGCCTCTTGATGACAGTGAAAGAAGAGAGTGAAAAAGCTGGCTTAAATCTCAACTTTCAAAAAACTAAGATCATGGCATCAGTTCCCATCACTTCATGGCAAATAGATGAGGAAACCATGGAAACGGTGACAGACTTTATTTTCTTGGGCTCCAAAATCATTGCAGGTGGTAACTGCCATCATGAAATTAAAAGACATTCGTTCCTTGGAAGAAAAGCTATGACCAACCTAGACAGAATATTAAAAAGCAGAGATGTTACTTTGCTGACAAATGCAGTTAAGGCTATGGTTTTTCCAGTAGTCATAAAGAAAGTTGAGCACTGAAGAATGGATGCTTTTGAACTGTGGTGTTGGAGAAGACTCTTCAGAGTCCCTTGGACTGCAAGGAGATCAAGCGAGTCAATCCTAAAGAAAATCGGTCCTGAACATTCATTAGAAGGACTGATGATGAAGTTGAAGCTCCAATACTTTGGCCACCTGATGAGAAGAACTAACTCCTTAGAAAAGACCCTGATGCTGGGAAAGACTGAAGGCAGAAGGAGAAGGGGACGTCAGAGGATTAATGGTTGGATGGCACCACCAACTTGATGGACATGAATCTGAGCAAGTTCCAGGAGTTGGTGATGGACAGGGAAGCCTGGTGTGCTGCAGTTCATGGGGTTGCAGAGTCAGACATGACTGAGTGAATGAAGTGAACTGAATTAATATTTTAATTTTAAATTGCCTTTTATTTGTTCTTGATGTTCCAACATTTTTCCTTTTATCACTTCCTTCTGTTTCAAGAACTTCATTTACCATTTTTTTAAAATAGTAGGTCTGTTGGTAAGAACTTCTGTTAGTTTTCCTTCATCTGAGAATGTTTTGCTTTCTCTGTCTTTCTTGAAAGATATTTTGGCTGGGTATAACACTCTGGGTTGACAATTATTTTCTTTCAGTACCATGGTTTCTGATGAGAAATCCACTGTCATTCAAATTGGTTTACCCCTATCAGTATCATTTTTCTCTGATTTCACAGAAAAATCTTTAGTCTCAAAAAGTTTATGATGTATCTTGGCATTGATTTATTTGGTTTATACTATTTGACATTAGCTCAACTTCTTGATTCTGTAGGTTTTCTCAATGTAAAGTTTTTGATCATTCCTTCAAAAATGTATTTTTTCACATACTTTTTTCCAGTTTAACACTCCTTCTCTCATCTTGGGGTTCTGATTACACGAATTCAAGTTCTTGCTATGGTCCCACAGGTCTCTGAGGCTCTGTTCACTTTTCCAGTCTATTTTCATGTTCAAATTAGTTAATTTCTACATTGTCCTATCTTCAAGTTGACTGATTCTTTCCTCTGACCATTCCAGTCCACTGTTGAGTTGATCTTCTGAGATTTTTACTTTCATTATTGCAATTTTTCAGTTGTAAAATTTTCATTTGCTTCTTCTTTTTATCTTTTAAATCTCAGTTGAGAGTTTCTATTCTTTCATTTGTTTCAAGTGCATTTGTAATTGCTCAATGACAATTTTATGATGGCTGCTTTAAATTCCCTGACAGATAATCCAACTTCTGTGTGTCTTGGTGTTGCCACATGTTGATCCCTGCTCATTCAAGAGATTTTCCTGGTTCTTAGTTTAATAAATGATCTTCAATTGTACTGTATGATATTATGGATCTTGGAACCTTCTGTAAACCTTCATTGTCAGCAGACCTTCTCTGATACCATCCCAGCCTCATGCTACTGAGGAAAGAAGGGTGCTGCCTCATTATTTCCAGATGAATCTGGCTGTCCAGGGTGCCCATTTGACCTCTGCTGACTTTTAAGGGGGTAATTCATTACTGCAAGGTGAAGATGAAAGTTTAGGTTCCCCATAAGGCATCTGCTGACACCATCCTGGCAAAGAGGGGAAGGGATGTCTTATTACCAATAGTTAGAAGTTGGAGGTTCTACATGTGGCATTCATGCTTCACCCTTTTCTTGAGGCTTTTCCCCCTCTGAATCCATTAGTATTTCCTGGTTGTTAACTTCTCCAGTACTTAGTCTGAGATAAATACAGCAAAGAGAAAATTGAGGGAACTCACTGTCATGTTTTCCCTTTGATCTTGAGGTCTCTAGGCAGTCTACTTTTTTTTCTGCACCTCTCAAAATCTTATGTTTTTTTTTTATATAACGTCTAGGGCTGCTTTTAATTGTACTTAGTAGGAGGAATAAGGAGAAGTGGGTTTACTTCATTTTGTCTGGAAATTTATTGAGTATTTTAAAATTGCCTCCCAGGTATTAATCACTAATGTGTCTTGTTTTCACAATAGGTAATCTCTATATTCTTAGTAATGGAACAGAATTACATGCTTAATAATAACATTTACTATTCTATTTTATATTTTTAAATTCTGTACACATTTCTCACTGAAAACTTCACTTTTGATGGTAAGAGACTTTCCATCATCCATGAAAAGAAGATGACACGTACTGAAAAAGATAGTTTTTTATCACCACATCAGGCTCTGAATTTTTATTATCTTTTTCTGTATCAATTATTCTGCCTCTTTCCCATGTGACATGATTAGAGATCATGATTCCAGTTATGAAATTATATCAGTTGACAAAGCTTAAAGAGCTAGTTATTTTCAGAACTGATAGTAGCAACTTGGTGTTATAAGCCAGGATCCTTTCATTACGATACCGTTCCTCCTTAAATTCTGATACTACTTCTAACACCAACAGAGTTTCAAATATGAAAAGTCTGGTGACGTTTAGAACTGAATATAAAATAAATCAGCTGTATTATTCTTTAGTTTTGTGTGTGTGCCAAAACAGTATCTTTTATTGTTTTCTAATTAAAATAATAAATGTTCATTATGGAAAATTCAAGAGATCTACAGAACAAAAAGAAAATAAGAGTACTAGCACATTTTGTTGTTGTTTAGTGGCTAAGTCATGTCTGACTCTTTTGCGACCCCATGGACTACAGCCCATGAGACGCCTCTGTCCACGGGATTTCCCAGGCAAGAATACTAGAGTGGACTGTCATTTTCTTCCTCAGGGGATGTTCCCCACCCACTGATCAGATGACTGCTAATACTTTAATGTATATATTTATGGAAACTTTCCTTTCTATATACATATTTTACTTTTGAAAAAAAGGAGAAGGATTATATATATGGTTATATATAATACTAATGGTTATATATAATACTCTGTTACATAGTTAAGACATGTTCATTTAACAATACTCTATTGCTATTGACTTAGGTCATTTCCAGACTTTTCTTATTACAATACAACTAAAATGAACATCTTTGATTATTTCCTTATGATAAATTTCAAGAAGTGAAAGTCTGGTGAAAAGACAAACACATTTTCTTGGGCTTTTGATACTTACTGTAAAAATACACTAGAAAAATTATATACTACAGAAAAACTTCATAGTTATATTTTCAAAATTGCTCGTTATTTATTTTTTAATTTCTTCTTCCATTAATTAATTAATAAATCAATTTATTTATGTTAAAGTGTACAGTGTTGTTTTGAATGTACTTGTTGGGGCTGAGGGGGAGTGATATGAAGAAACCAACTGGCCTAGGAGTGTGTGACAAGGAGAAATACAGAGGCATCTAGGCAGTCCTTCCCCTTAACTTGCAAGTCTCCATGAGCAAAGTATAAAGAGTTAACAAAACAGGAAAGCAAATATAAACCAACAGGAATGGACTCAGCTTCATTTGTACATATAGCTTTTACAGGCACGTGGGTTCCATTATTATTATCCAATATCACACATATACATATACACACATATACATTTTAGCTTTCGCTTATCCACCTGCTTTCTTTTTTAATTTTTTCTAAATTTTTTAATTTTTATTTTATGTTGGAGTTTACTTGATTAACAATGATGTGTTGGTTATTAGGTGTACAGCAAAGTGATTCAGTTATACCCATATCAGTATCCATTCTTTTTTGATTCTTTTCCCATTTATCCACCTGCTTTCTTTACTGTATTTTACCTTCATTATTTTGCCTTCTCACACTCCATCCAAATTCTACTCCCTTCATTTTTTGTCCAGCTTGAGCATCTCATTTCTGTGAAACCTTTTTAGCCTAAAAATAACTTTTTGCTCTTCTAGACTCCTAGTGATTATTACTACAAATTGACATCTATCTCTCTCTCTATATATATATATAGAGAGAGATAGATATATACAGATGTATATATTAGACATCTAATTGTATAGACATCTTAATTTCCCAAGTTAGATGGCAAACTCCCAATGGATGGGACATCTTATATGGGTTCCCACCTGTGTTTTCTGTGCTGACTGATTTTAATGTTTCCTAATTCAAATTCAGTCAGTTTTCAAAGATTGCTACACCTCTTCTGACATGGAATATGTGAGCTCAACTCTTCTCTATTAGATTATATTGCTGCCCTAGGTCTGGAGATAATATTTCATTGTACTTGGGAAATACTTAAGTTACTGTTACTTTAGAATAGTAACTATGAGCAACTTAAAATTATACACAATACATTATAACATATTTCTGCACGTGACAAAAACCATGCAGTTAGATGGCAGCAGCACACACTGGGAGACAAACAACGGTTTCCTTCATAATTTCCTTATTTCATAAGTGGCCTCTGGCCAGTCAACAGGGATTCAGATCCCACACTGGTAAATGTTACTATGAAAATTTTATTAAGTACCACAGAAAAGTTGTTATATATCCACTGATTTCCTTAGAGGGGAGAAAGGATGGGGTAATACACAGTAACACATTTTAAAACAGCTATCCTGTATTTTAACATTTAAGTGAACTCTATAAAGGACAACTGACTCAGACACTTGTGCTCCAAATAAATATGTCTTTTAATGTAAAATAAGCAGGATAAAAGTTAAAATCATCAAACTAGGCTGTATAAATTACTCAACTTCAACTGACCACAACATATTTACATTACAGTTAAGAAGCAGCTTAAACTTTATCATTAAGCATGTGCATATTTTGAGCTCATTCTATGATATAAAACATTAAACAATGACCATCTCAACTGAGAAAAGAAGGCAAAGCTTACCTTCACTGCTGGCAACATGTCTAGGGAGTCCAGTATGAACAGCACTAACGCTTGCATCAGCATCATAAACTGATTAAATTGCCATGTTAGACTAAAGAGAAAAGTTGATATGAAAATGGCAAGAAGTGTCAGCCTCTGTAAAAAGAAAATCTTATATAATTTACACGTCTCTACTAATAAAAAGCCTCTCAGACAAGTGTTCTCAAGAGCAGCCAATATCTCTATAAACAAAACAGAAAAAAACTATAAAATGTTGCTCTGAAAACTCTTGCATTTGTTACTTATGCTCTAAGTATCCTAAAGTGACACTTTGCATATAAATATTCACATACAGTGTGTGTACTCCACATTATTATGGGGGCGGTATTGCACCAAGTCACATCTCAAGAGCAATCGCTTAAAACTTCTGACAGCTCTGCAGAAATTTTGTGTGGGTTTGCTGCAACTATCTAAGGGCAGATGATACAAAGAACATTTTTAACATAGAAAATGAAAACATTTTCTTTGTAAAGTAAGGAAAGGCTTGGAAAAAAATTTTAACTCAAGTTAAAAAACTAGTCGTGGAATAAGAACTATCAACAGACACTGGGACACTATGAACATCACATTTTCTGAAGCTTCTAAGATAAAATTGGAGAACTAAAAATAGACACAAAGGATTGTAAAAACTTACTTGAGAAAGAGGCTGTAAGTTTGGTCTCAGGAAGTATGTAATTGCTGCTATCTGGATTGCAAAGAATGGCAGCGCCCAATTCTCTCTCAGGGGGATGGTAAACTCCACCCTTGTGGTATCTATTCTGCACATGGAAAACACAAAGGGCCAAAGGGGTAATTTTTACTATCACTACCTCAAAGATTTCCTGAAGTGAGAGACGTATTATATTAAGTACATTTAGATTTTGGTTCTTGGTTCTCAATAATTTGTCCCTATCATCATCCCTGTAACATAAAACTGTCACTGGGAAAATTTAAATAGCCTGTTCACAGGTAGACAGGGGTAGAACTGGTAGTGTTTTATACTCGAGTCTTAATTTTGTCATTGATTAATAATTGGTAAAAATGGTACTGAAGAATTTATTTACAGAGCAGCAATGGAAAAACAGACATAGAGAATAGACTTATGGACATGTGGAGAGGGGAGGAGAGGGTGAGATGTGTGGAAAGAGTAACATGGAAACTTACATTATAATTTGTAAGATAGATAGCCAAGGGGAATTTGCTGTATGGCCCAGGAAACTCAAACAGGGGCTCTGCATCAACCCAGAGGGGTGGGATGGGGTGGGGAGATGGGAGGTTCAAAAGGGAGGGAATATATATATACCTATGGCTGATTCATGTTGAGGTTTGACAGAAAACAACAAAATTCTGTCAAGCACTTATCCTTCAATAAAAAATAAATAAATTTAAAAAATACTGGTAAAAACTGCTTGACCCACCCCTCCCCCAGAATGTGAACCCCCAGAGGGCAAGAATAGCTTTCAAGTTTGTACACCCAGTACCAAGAACCATTCCTACACACACTAGGTATCCAACAAATGTGCTTTATTTACTTTTAATAGAAGCAAATTTGACTTTTAACAGGAATTATATGTTAGATTAAAATGTTGCTGCTGCTGCTGCTAAGTCGCTTCAGTCGTGTCCGACTCTGTGCGACCCCATAGACGGCAGCCCACCAGACTCCGCCGTCCTTGGGATTAAAATGTTAAGAAGCAGCATAACACACCAGTCTCACACTTTGTATCTGAATTCTGATTAAAACTTAGCATGTGTGTACGTGTGTGTGTGTGTGTGTGTACCTTTCTATATAAATATATATGCCTAATAAATAGTCTCATATACATCTATGCATATAATTTAACCTTTTACATATATTTTTATATATAATATATACTATAAAACTCAACCTTTTAAGCTTCAATTACTTCATCTCTGAAATAGTAATAATAATAGTACCTATACTATACTAGTATACTATACTATACTAGTGTATAGTATTACACTATACTAGTATACTATACTATACTAGTGTATAGTATTACACTATAGTGTAGGTACTATTATTATTACTATTTCAGAGATGAAGTAATTGAAGCTTAAAAGGTTGAGTTTTATAGTATATATTATATATAAAAATATATGTAAAAGGTTAAATTATATGCAATGGCACCCCACCCTAGTACTCTTGCCTGGAAAGTCCCATGGATGGAGGAGCCTGGTGGGCTCCAGTCCATGGGGTTGCTAAGAGTCGGACACGACTGAGCGACTTCACTTTCACTTTTCACTTTCATGCATTGGAGGAGGAAATGGCAACCCACTCCAGTGTTCTTGCCTGGAGAATCCCAGGGACAGGGGAGCCTGGTGGGCTGCCGTCTATGGGATCGCACAGAGTCGGACACGACTGAAGCGACTTAGCAGCAGCAGCAGCACACTATAAGGTTGCTAAAATAATAATATAAAGCACTAATGTAAAGTTCTTGGCATATAGTAACCACTCAATAATGTTATAATAAAAAGTAATTTGTTGAGGTTTAACTAGTATTTGAAGTCATGTTCAAATTTTAAGACTGATACTGAATATTGATGTTGCTTTTACAGGTCAGGCAATAATTTGATATATCTTGAATATGTTTTTTAAAAATGCTATTTCAAAATGCTCTGGTATTTGGAAATTAATATATATTAATTAAATAATGTAAGAATTTCCTTACGTTTGTACAGTGCTCTATGCTTTGCTAATTAGGAGCTCCACACAATTTTATTGAGGTTGATAATAAAGATATTATCAAATGTTTTAAGAAATGAGATTTATGACTAGAGAAATATTAATCATACAGCAAGTTAGTAACAGAATTGGGACTATTATAGATGATTCTCTTGACTTACAATTCAATGTTTTGTTCCTCAGTTGTAGATATATTAATATAGAAGTAAGACTTCCTATGTTACTAAATAAAAACTTCACGAGGTAACCCAAAGAGAAAATGGTGGTTGTTTAGTTACCAATTCTTTTTCAACTTCATGGACTGTATCATGCCAGGCTCCTCTGTTCATAGAAGGGGTTGCCATTTACTTCTCCAAGGGACCTTCCCAACCCAGGGATCAGACCCATGTCTCCGGTATTGCAGGTGGATTCTTTACCGCTGAGCCACCAGGGCTTCCCCAAAGAGAAAATACTCTCACACATGGAAGAACAACCTTCTTTAAACTGGAAATGAAGTAACTTCATTTTCTAAACTTATACTTTAGAAAGGGAGAAAGGAATACTGATTCCGACTCACCTATTTGTGACGTACCAAAAGGCTGCTAACAGTCCTGAAAGCCATGTACCACTCAGGAGCCAGCTGGTTATGTAAAGAGCTGTGACGTAAACTGCCTGGAGTCCAAATAAGGTGTAAATATAAAAATAAACTGGTTCTATATATTTCTGTAAAAGGGAATGATTAAAAAAATGTTTGTTACAGAACTCCTACTCCTACTCATTGCCACTTAAAAAACATGCAAGTGGAAATTTAGTATTTAGAAGTTTGGTATTAATTCCAAGAAATAAGCATATATCACTCCTTCCCATGTAAAAGTGTGCTAGCAGCCTTCTTTCTCAGTATCAAGAGCAGAAGAGGGATGTTCCTGAGCACTTTGGCTTCAGAAAAGCTTTACACCTAATTTTGTCTAGCATTCCCTTATTTAGGTGAGGAGGGTCACTGTGATCTGCTAATCTTCCAGGTTTTTTTTTTTAATTCAAAGGTAAATGAGGAGTGATTACACATTTCCAATTGAAAATATTTACCAGCTTTCAAACTGCACACTTATAAGCCTCGAAGTATCTATATGTAAAAATATCTTATAAAATATAAATAAAAAGCAAAATTCACAACATGTAAAGAGAAAATTAGCGTACTGTTGTTTTTATATAAGACAGTTGAAGATCAGAAAAACATTTCAACACTTTGACTTTCATCGGATATTAAATTCAGTGTCACAGATCACAACGTACCTGTATGGGTAGAACTCTATATAAAATACTGAGAAAAACCTCTTGGTAAATATTCATTCGTTGAAGGAGGTTAATTGTCCTCATAGATTCCGTTTTGTTATCATATATTAAGCCACGAAAACCTAAGATTAATATTTGAAAATTCAGGAAAAGATAATTATTCATTCAAAACTATTCATAGCTTCTTTAATATATGTCAGAGAATATGCTAGATATTGGGCTCCAAAAAAGCTTGGGCTTCCCAGGTGGCTCAGCGGTAAAGAATCCACCTGAAATGCAATGCAGGAGATGCGGGTTTGATCCCTGGGTTGGGTAGATCCCTTGGAAGAGGGCACAGCAACCACTCCAGTATTCTTGCCTGGAGAACTCCATGGACAGAGAAGCCTGGCAGGCTATGGTAAATGGAGTTGCAAAAGAGTTGGACATGACTTAGCGACTAAACAACACTACCACCCACACAGAGCTTACGCCCCCTGTATCACATGGATGCTTGTTTAAATGTTTACACAAACATAAGTAAATTATAACTTTCGTGATGTGAGAGAATCTTCTACAGAAATTTGCACAAGAGGATTTTATATTTTCCTGCCCTGCCTTCCTGTCACGGGGCCTGTTAGGACCTCCTTGGGGAGAATATATGAAGCCTCCCTTACTCCCCTGGGAGGGGTTTGGCCATATGACTTGCTCTGAGCAATGGCATGTGAGTGGATGTGACAGAGGTCATATCAGCAGAATCACTGCATGTTTCTACTATGTTTCCAGAATTCAACATGTTTCCACTAGCAACCTTGCTTTTCCCTCTGCTGTGATAACAGTATGTTCCACATAGGGGCTGGATAATCAGAGTGAGAAATAAATCTGTTGTTAAAGAATTCCACTGCTATAATTTGGTCACCTGTTACTGTAACCAAGTTGACTATTCAACAGAAGGTATGAACAGACAGTTCACAGAAGAACATGCACACAGTTCTTACACATTTGAAAAGATGCTCAACCTTACCCCTACTAGAAATGCAAAGTAAAACTTCACTGAGATACCACTTCTCAACTACCAGCTTGGAAACAATCAAGAAGCTTGACAATATATTCTATTAGTGAGCCTATAAGGGAAAGGAGTGTGTCAAGGCTGTATATTGTCACCCTGCTTATTTAACTTACATGCAGAGTGTAACTTACATGATGCGAAATGCCTAGTGGAGAAAGCACAAACCAAGAAGCTTGACAATATATTCTATTAGTGAGCCTATAAGGGAAAGGAGTGTGTCAAGGCTGTATATTGTCACCCTGCTTATTTAACTTACATGCAGAGTGTAACTTACATGATGCGAAATGCCTAGTGGAGAAAGCACAAACCGGATTCAAAGTTGCTGGGAGAAATATCAATGACCTCAGATATGCAGATGACACCACCCTTATGGCAGAAAGCGAAGAGGAACTAAAGAGCCTCTTGATGAAAGTGAAAGAGGAGAGTGAAAAAGCTGGCTTAAAACTCAACATTCAAAGAACGAAGATCATGGCATCCAGTCCCATCACTTCACGGCATATAGATGGGGAAACCATGGAAACAGTGACAGACTTTATTTTCTTGGGCTCCAAAATCACTGCAGATGGTGACTGCAGCCATGAAATTAAAAGATACTTGCCCCTTGGAAGAAAAGCTATGACAAACCTAGACAGCATATTAAAAAGCAGAGACATCACTTTGCTGACAAAGGTCCATCTAGTCAAAGCTATAGTTTTTCCAGTAGTCAAGTATGGATGTGACAGTTGGACCACAAAGAATGCTGAGTGCCGAAGAATTGATGCTTTTGAATTATGTTATTGGAGAAGATGCTTGAGAGTCCCTTGTAGTACAAGGATATCAAACCAGTCATTCCTAAAGGAAATCAACCCTGAATATTCATTGGAAAGACTGATGCTGAAGCTGAAGCTCCAGTACTTTGGTCACCTTATGTAAAGGACTGCCTCACTGGAAAAGACCCTGATGCTGGGAAAGATTGAAGGCAGGAGGAGAATGGGACAACAGAGGATAAGATGGTTGGATGGCATCATCGACTTGATGGACATAAGTTTGAGCAAGCTCCAGGAGCTGGTGATGGACAGGGAAGCCTGGTGTGCTGCATGCAGTCCATGGGGTCATAGAGTCGGACATGACTGAGCAACTGAACTGAAGGTACTTTCATACAGTGTAGCTGGGAAGGCAAAATGATATGACCCTTATGTAAGAGAATTTGGCAACACCTAGCAAAATTACATATGCATTTACTCTTTGATCCAGGAAGCCCATGTCTAGGAATTATTTTCAAAGACAGACTGGCAAAAAGACAATGACATAGGTACAAAGCTATGCATGCAACTCCAAAGTCCATCAGTGGGAGGTGTTTTGGACTGAACTGTGTCTCTCCAGATTTCTATGTTGAAGCCCTAATCCCAATGTGTCTGTATTTGGATAGGGTCTATAAGGAAGCAAAAAGTGTAATATGTGAGGTTATAGGGTGGGACCTTAATCTGACAGGACTACTGTCCTTATAAGAAGAGGAACTGACAAAAGGGGACTCTGTCCGTCTCTCTAAGAATACACACAGTGGGAAGGCCATCTAAGACTACGGCAGGAATGGGGCCATCTACAAGCCAGAAAGAGGCTTCTTCACTAGAAGCCAACCCTGACAGTACCTGATTGTAGACCTCTGGCCTCCACAACTGAAAAAAAAAATAAATGTATACTGTTTAAGCCGCCCAGTCTGTGTTATTTTGTTACATCAGTCCTACTAGACTAATGTAGGAGTGTTATGGAGTCTGTAAGTGCCTCCCGTCCATGTCAAAGTCCTAAGGATCCCCAGTGCGATGGTATTTGAAGATGAGCCTTTGGGACGTAATTAGGTAGAGATGAAGGTTAGAAGAGGGGGACCCTCATGATGAGATTAGTGCCCTTATCAGAAGAGACACTGGAGAGCTCGCTCGCTCTCTCCTCCACGTGAGGGTGCAGAGGCGGCCATCAACAAACCCAGAGAGTCCTCAGCAGAGCCCAACCCAACTGTGCTGGCACTCTGGTCTCAAACTGCCAGCTTTCGGAACTGTGAGAAAATAAATTTCTGTTTTTTAAGCCACCCAGTCTATGTCAGTTTGCTACGGCATTCCGAGCAGACAAGAAGACTATTCGAATAAAATATGGTTACCCACACAAAGGACTACTGTGCCACTGCAAGAATGTAAGTAAGTAAATAAATAAGGAATATCATGATATTCTACTACAGAGTGATGAAGATTTCAGTCAAGTAAAAAAAAAAAAAAGCAAAATAAAGAACAGTGTGTACAGTAACCAGGGATTTTTCTACAGTAAAAGAGAAAATAAGACTATATAAAATATTTGCTTACACTGAAAATATTAACTATAGAATAATAAACCAAAAACTAACTTAAGAGTAAGAAAAGAAACAGGGTGGAGATGA
Organism: Tragelaphus eurycerus; assembly: GCA_935064755.1. NCBI lineage: Eukaryota > Metazoa > Chordata > Mammalia > Artiodactyla > Bovidae > Tragelaphus > Tragelaphus eurycerus. The sequence goes on from CAKXYN010000020.1 coordinate 14,792,074, forward strand.
GAGGGGGACTTTCCTGAATGCTCCCTGTTTTATAGTTTTGACTTAGGAACCATGTAAACATTTTAAAATTAAGTATAAAAATATATATAAAAATGTTTTACAAAGCAATCCCTGAAAACTAAAAGCAAGATAAAACAAAGATACCTACTGAGTTGGTATTAAAAAAAAAACAAACAAAAACCTCTTTCCAGTGTTCTTGAGCATAGAGAAATGTGACTATAAATTTCTAGGAGGCTACATCCTAAGGACAAAAATCCCGGTGGCCCAGGGGTTAGGAATCCACGCTCTCACTGCCATGGGTCCAGGTTCAATCCCTGGCCAGGGAACTGAGGTCCCGTAAGTCACACGGTGTGGCCAGAGGCAAAAACCAACCAAACAAAAAATACAAAGATAAAAAAGAATTACAAAGACAGCTTTGTTTTCAGGCAGTCACACTGTTGGTAGCAATATTATCATTTCTACACTGTAAGTATTATACACAGCAGCAAAAAATAGATAAGTGATGTTAATGTCATAAGAAGTCAAAATTTTTGACTTAAATAAAAAAGACACAAATATAAAGTTGAAAAAGTAAAACCTTGTTCTAAATTTGAACTAAAAATATCTATATTCATATTTTCTCTCAGGGGGAAAAAAAATTACATTTCCTAGCTCTGCTCACTAAAATGGTCTGGAAACAAAGACCAACCTAGCAGCAGTAAGGGCCTTGAGTGCCCAGAATGTGGTCTCTAAATAGCCATGAAAGAGGACTGGGGATTCTCTGGAGAAACAGCCGATTCTAAGCCAGGGGTAGAAAACACACAAAATGGGTTTGAAACGACGTGTCATGCCAAAAACAAGGGAGCCTGCAAAGACTGCAGGAGTCGTAGCAGAAAGACAGAAGCTGATCCCACTGGCCAAAGATTGGACGGTTTGTTGTAAGAAGAATAATGCAAAAGACTGAAACATATCAAATATGTTAGAAATCCATGCATTTATGGTGATATTTAAGAAAGTAAACCTTTAGGGGATGTAACTCATTCTACAACAAAGGGAAAGGATCAATACTTCTCCCATCTTTCCTTTAGGAATTAAAATTCTGGGTTGCCAAATAGTTGAGAAAATGTTTTTCTTTAGAGAGGAATTCCATCTGATAATGATGGCAGGAATTATAGACTTAGATTATCACCATGTTACAGTCATGATACAATGAACAGATTTAGGTAGTGATCATCAGCGGTGCCAAACCAATAGGTGAAAGGCTGAAAATTCAGTAAGGGATGGCCTAGGCCTAACTCCAAAAGAAAGAATTGTATATTCCCTGATGTGGAACTGTACAACACCACCTATAAACTATTCTCGCCAAAAAGCAGAACCTAAATCTGGGCAAGACTCTGGATCTAACTGCCAATCAAGAGGAAACTCAGACAACAGAGAAACACCGAATGCAACCACTGGGGCTCCCGCAAAACCCAGAAAGTGGAAAACTCTCAGACAAAGCAATTCGTGTTTGTTTTCAACAAGGAATTACAAGAAAAAACAATGGTAAGAAATCTATAGCTTAAAAGAAAGAGACACAGCAAAAGATTGCAGTGGATGAGCTTTACTTGGATCTCAAAAAACTACATCAAAAACCTGTAAGACAATCAGGAAAATGAGAATACTGAGTGGATATTTGATACTAAGTCATTTCTTATTTGTGACACTGAACAACTTGGTTATATTTACAAAAAGGAGTTGCCATTCTTTAGAGAAATATACTGACATATTTACAGATGAAGCAATATGAGGTCTTGGAATTACTCCAAAATAATCCAGGTTGAGGGTGGGGGATAGTGAGGAGACAAGATTGGTCATAAATTGGTAACCACTGTAGCTGAGTGATACTTGACTGCAAACCCAATAGCGAGTTCTACATTTTTATATGTATAAACACTCCCAAAAGAATAATCTTAACAAATGACTTAAATGAACTAAAATATCAACTACTGCGCTCACAGTGATACTTAGAAAATACTCATTATTCACCTTTAGAGCAGAGTTTCTCAACTTCAGCACTACCTGTATTTTGATATTTTTGTCCTGATAATTCTTTCTTCGGGCGACTGTCCTGAGCATTGCAGGATATTCAGAAACATCTCTGGCCTCTGCTCACGAGACTCCAGCAGCACATTCACTCCCTCCCCTCTAAACTGCAACTATCAAGAGATCTCTGGACATTCCAGCTGTCCCCCAGGGATAACAACTGCCCTTCAATAAGAACCACTGCTTTAGAGAATGCTAGAGAAGCAATGCATAATTTTGAGAACTAGTTTGATTCTCATACTCACTGTAGTTATGTTCTATAAAATTGCAAAGAAAACTGAGCAATACTGAACAAGTAGGAAAAATGGGGTTAGGTTCTTCCAAGCTTTTGGTCATGTGTTTTCATCAAATGGTCAACACATGACCTTGATTTATGTGAGTTTTTGTCTAAAGACACCATTTGTTGATTCATTAACATTTAACGCAAGCACTCTAACTCACACCTGAACAAAGCTTATCTAACTAACACATGTATTGTCTCTGTATGCCTTCAGCACAGACTTCTCGAATTTAAGAAGACTATATAGCACTTCAGTGCTATGCTTGGGGATCACTTTAAACATCAAAGTCATCAACAAAAAACACAAAAATGCAAAAAACATGGCACTAAACAGACTGTGAAAAGGACTCTGTAGTCTGAGAGCTAGAACATGAAGCAGTGCGTCACCTTGTTCAATTTCAGCTGGGAACACGCACACCAGGCAACTAAAACTTGTCACTGCTGTGCACCTGTTTGTGGGTGACCAGGAAAGCACCAAAACTATTGACTCTGGGGTCACAAATAAGTTTCAGTGAGTACATGAATTTGCAAATATTGAATCCATGAATAATGAGGATCAACTATATGGGATGAGAAATCAACACTTACCCTGACATTTTTTTTTTTAAATAAACTACTTCAGGATAACCAAATAGCTGATGAGAAAAAGGTTTTTTCTATATAACAGAGTTTCGGCTAATAAATGCAGGAGGAATGACAGTCACTTCCGTAACTATTGAAATAATGTACATAGGCAATAGTCATCAATGGCTGCTAAAACCATTAAGTGCAAGGCTGGTGGGTAATTCACCTTATTATGTCTGAATGTGATTATCTACACAGGAGTCAACTGATTAACTTTTATGGCACTAAAGTGAAAGGCGGCCAAAATTTCAAGTCTCCTATTGTGATAAAATTAGAAGTACAAAACATTACCTGTGACAAATACTTGCCAAAAATATACCTGATTCCAAAGCCTAGAGAAAGGCAATTCTCTGTCACTGCACCCATATTAAGGACATAAAGCATATAGTAAGTAGGAGAGAGCCTTTTGTGGGGATTCCATTAAATGGAGTAAAGGTAAAGAGTACACACTAAACCACTTACAAACACAGAAAATGGAGGGAAAAGGTAATTGCAAAATAAAGGAACGAATGGGGGCACTGGAGACAAAAAAGACAACTGTAATTCTCATTTGTATTGCCAAAATGTCTCCTGTTTTCAGACAAAGCTCCTTTTAAATACAGAGACCTTTTCCAAAATGATCATGAAAACAACAACAGTAAAACCAAGAAACTGCAAACAGATAATTTGGGATGGAGTGGAGCTGAGACACAAAGAGAGGAAAATTACATACAATATTATATATAACTTCTTCCCAAGCAAAAATCTTCACGGATTGATTATGTTAAGGAAAAACATACAAGTACAAAGAAAAACTACACAAGCCCTATAAGACATTTAAAATGTATTAGTGCAGAAGTATATTTTGGCTGGAATATTAAAAAGAATGCAGTAGACCCTAAATAAGACTGTTGGTTGTGATTACCTTGCATGAGGGTAGGAGCCTGCAGCATCTGCTTGTAGTAGGAGTAATACAGTCCGCATTCTGTTCTGAATGAGATTTCTCGCTCCACTTCCTGAAATAAAGTGAGGTTTATTGGGTTTACATGACCTAGTTTTGTTTAAACATCTACTGTCACTGTAGAAACAGGACACAGAACCACAACTTAAAAAAAAAAACAAACCTTCAGACAAAATAGTCTTAAGAAATCTTAGCAAATAAAAACAATGGAAGGCTTGATACATACATGTTATATGTATAGCTGAGTCCCTTTGCTGTTCTCCTGAAACTATCACAACATTGTCTGTTAATCAGCTATACCTCAATAGAAAACAATGGAAGGCTTGATACATAATGTGTATATGCATGGCTGAGTCCCTTTGCTGTTCTCCTGAAACTCACAACACTGTCTGTTAACCAGCTATATCCTAAAATAAAACAAAAAGTAAAAAAAAATATAAACTACAAGGACATACTGTATAAGACAGGGAATACAGCCTACATTTTGTAGTAACTATAAATGGAATATAACCTTTAAAAATTGTGAATGACTATATTGTATACCTGTAACTTATGTAATACTGTATATCAACTATTAATATGCTTCAATAAATAAATAAGCAACAGAAGGCTAATAATTATTGAAGCTGAGTATATATTATAGGGGTTGATTTTATTATTCTATTTTTGTGGATGTTTAAAATTTTCTCTAACAAATAATTTTTAACAATGGAGTAAACTAGTTCCATTTAGCTTAATGTTTTGGAGTTAATGTTTTTTTTATTTCATACAAAATAAAACCTTAAAAAAACACCATTCTTATGTAGAAACAAAATAGGGACATAGAAAAAAGTCTCTCAAATAAAAAGAACTACAATTGCATTAGATACTCGCCTAAAAGCTAATAATATTATATAAGATTGATAGTCCAGAGAAGGGGATGGCACCCAACTCGAGTACTCTTGCCTGGAAAATCCCAGGGATGGGGAAGCCTGGGAGGCTGCCGTCTATGGGGTCGCAAAGAGTCGGACATGACTGAAGGGACTTAGCAGCAGCAGCAGCAAGATTGATAATCGTTTTATTCTAAGAATACAAGGTATTCTTAGTAAAATGGGGCAGATCTCTTACATGTGAATTTTACTCTGATAAGTGTAGTCTTGGTGGAAAGATTTTCTTGTAGTAAAATGGATATAAGAAATATTAAACTGCTTTTATATAAATATTCAATTTTAGAAGAACTGAAAATCTAAAGTAGTAGCTATTAGTCAATTTGGTTGCAAGATGCTTTTATGAAGTTTAAGATTTAAATCAGTAATACAAAATATGGAGGCAACTGGTAACAAGCATGGGGAACTTTCTAGAATCATCCTATTAATATTCTTAGACCTTATATTTCATATATATATATAAAACAATATAAATGAACAAAATTTTTTATAACCTATGTTATTATAGATTCTTATCACCAATATTTAAAAAGACCAGGTTCCGTAACACACAGTCTAAAACGTAACACCCTCTATGTTTTTTTCCTATACAACAGATCCATATTCCACAAATGCAGCTTTACTGGGGAAGAAAAGCACAGAAAATCTTACTTTCTAGTCGATAACGTCTTTTGGCACATCTTTGCTTTCCCCATCTCCAATTATTTTTCAAATGATAATAAACATTTCATTAAAATAACCATTCATGCTATTTATCTTCAGATCTGGAAATTATGCGATGTATTTCCTTTTGCCCTTACGATACTTAAATATTGCTCCTACCCTTTAAAAAAGTATTATAAATCAATTCATGAATAGAGCACTGAAGAAATATTCAACTTTCAAAGAGTGTGTAAACACGAGCTTAGTGATACTGAAACAAACTGTTACATTTTATCATTATTAACTTCTTTTTTAAAAAGCCAGGGGATACAGGGTAGCAAAACTTCTTATATACTGAGTTGCCTTTCATAGAAAACAAATTTATCCTTGGGAAATCAAACACTAAACAAAAGCAAATATTTCAGGCCAATGAGGTTCTGAAAGGTAACTTCATGAGCACACTTGCTTTATAAAAAGGACAGAAAATGATACAGCTCTTTTAGCCTTTACATTTGCTACTGATCTGTGCTGTATCTTTTATAGCTACAAAGTTTTATCTTCTTAGCAGTCACATTAATCCATTCACCTTCAATCTTTCAGCAAAACCTGTTTCATTGCTTTTGATAACATAAAACTAAATTGTATCACTTGTTCCCAGAATGTTCAACCTCCTCCTTGATCAGTAATCATAGAAGCTAGGAACTGACATTAAGCAAATATCTGTCCATACAAATAAAAAAAACCACACCAAACCATTAAGTATATTACATTCCTTTCCTTCTCTCCTGCTGCCTTAAAGTGTTCAAAGTATGGCTTCTTTCAGTGGAATACTCTAACATCAAACTCACATGCCCAACCAAACTGGAGAACCAAACCAGCCATTCATATGTAGGGGGCTTCCAATCTGACACGCTTTTAGAAATAAAAGGAGACTGACTTCATAAAGATGAGGAAAAAGATAAAAAAAAACCACACTGCTCAAAGTACTAAAAGTAGAAAGCCCCTTCTGTGCCCCATCTCTCTCTCTAACATACCCAGAATGTGTAAAGAACACAGGGGATCCTGATTAGTAAAAATGCATTTCGACATGATTAATTGGTAATCTTAGCACCAGCTGCATAGAACCAAATGCTGTACTTTATTAGACAGACACTTGCAAGTTTTACATCTGCTTCATGCTAGGAGAACATCTGCTTTACTCATTCAAACACTTTTCCAGTTTTTATACAGCAATTTATACTTTGCCTGGTGGATAGTGCCAATGAAAATGTACACCAATAGAAGTTACCCTCTAAAGACTGTAAAATGTACAAATATAATACTTCATATTTTAATCTGCACAAGTTCCACAGGGGAAGAAGCACTGTTGAAAGAATAAAAAAAAACATGGTCTCTGAAGATAACGACAGAAAAAAGAAGAAAGACAAAAGACTGCATTTTTAAGAAATTGTACAGCTAAAACCATGTAAGTAGTAGTTTATATGGTAATTTAACAGAAGTATTAAAAAGAAATAAGCATCAAGAAAAAAAAAATGACAGCTCACAATTAATGATACGCATACCCTGGCAACATACAAAAGGTAACAAGCCCTTTCAGACAAATGACACCAAATTTGCAAAGAAACCATATTATTAGCTTTTAAAAATCTCATGTAAATAACTTTTGTTTATAAAAATTGCCCCCCAAATAACTAGGCAACTGGTAGTGGGGAAGCCACTGAAAAACTAACATTAAAGATCACATTAACGTTAAAGATTATATTAAAGATAAATGTAACCTTTCAGAATTCAGTTAACAAATCATCTCACCAAGAAACAGTAGCTCATGATAAGACAGCTGTTCTTAAAGTTCTGTACAGGGAATCATGCCCTCAGCAAACATATTTATGGCACATACATGGTTTATTGTCTGGTTAAATTCATGTCCATCTGTTAGAATGGGATGATTCTTGCCCTAGAGTTGATTACAGCAGTGACATGTGACAGCTGCCAAGCAGTGTTTGTGAGTAGGTTAGACCAGTTGAAGTGACAGTCCTTCCACTGGGCTCAGCTGAAGCAATTATTATCCCCCATTCTACCATAGTTACCCCTGTGCAAATTAACCCTGCTTGGTCTAAAGACTCCTTGCTTTGCAGGAATATTCAATGGGGAGATGTGCAAATTCTACAGTATCGAACAAATAAGAAAAAATGTTAGCATAAGGTAAAAAGACTTTCTAAAAAACTGAGTGACTTTAGTACTTTTAGCCAAATTAGAATTACCTATCCTGATCACTGAACATTCATTTGCTGAGGAAATAAAAGATGTTAAGAATTCAGTCCTTGACCCCAAGCAGTTTGAATTTTAGTGAGAAAGAACAATGCATTTTAAAAAAAGGGAAATAACTATTCAAGGAAAAGACTGGTATCAACAGAAAGGAATGACTATTCTTTGCCTATTCAGCTAGCCTCCCAGATATCGCAGGTGGTCTAGTGGCTAAGACTCCGAGTTCCCAGGTTGCAGGGGCCTGGGTTGGATCGGGGTCAGGAACTAGATCACATGTGACCCAACTAAAAGCATGCATGATGCAACTAAAATAAAAAAACAAGATTCTGCATGCCACAACAAAGACTGAAGATCCTGTGTGCTGTAACTGAGACCCTATGCAGTTAAATAAATATTTAAAAAAAAACCCAAAACCCTAGGCTGCCCACTGGGTTTGATGCTTCTGATTGGTATCTTTTTAATCTCCTCATTCACTCATTCATTCATCCATCCATCCATTCATTTATTCATTCAACAAATACCTAGTAACCACTAACAATTTACAAGAAATCTTTTGCCGGGAGATTTAGCAGGAACAAAAGAGGCACAAATCTCTGCCTTCATGGAATTTATAATCCAGAGCAGGAGGAAAAGAGAACAAACAGTAAAACAGAAAAGGGAAAGCAGAGAAGAGGGATAGGAAGGGAAGGGGGTGGTACTGTGATCCTGGAGCTGGGCTGTGAAGGTCTCATTGATGAAATAACATTGACCAGAGACTGGAAGAGGTGAGGCAGTGGGCCCCGTGGAGGTCTGAGGGGAGAGTCAACAGTCAGAACAGCCCACATGCACCCTGGAGATCACTGAGAAGGCAGGGTGGTTTGAGCAGAAGGAGCAAGGGAGGGGTAGTCGTGTCAGAGAGGCTGAAGGGGCAGAGACAGAATCTGAGATGTAAGCAGGGGTTGGGGGCTGACCACTGAGTCTGAGAGGCACACGGACTCTGGGCTTGTACCCTGAGCTAGAAGGTGGGTGTGTAGGGAGGTGTGAGGTAGGAGTTTGGTGTTAGGCATGCTGTGTTTGAGTGTGAAGGGTTTTGAGCAGAGACATACACTGCCAAACACCTAAAAGAATCTCACTGGTTGTTATGCTCAGGATAGACTCCACAGGGCATAGGCAAAGCATGGGAAGCAGGAAGGGAGCTGCTGAAGTAATCCTCGCAGACACAAAGGCAGAGGTTTTGAGTGGTGATCAGATTCTGCTGCTGCTGCTGCTAAGGCGCTTCAGTTGTGTCCGACTCTGTGCGACCCCAGAGATGACAGCCCACCAGGCTCCCCCGTCCCTGGGATTCTCCAGGCAAGAACACTGGAGTGGGCTGCCATTTCCTTAAAGAGAAAAGTGAAAATGAAGTCGCTCAGTCGTGTCCAACTCTATGCAACCCCATAGACAGCAGCCTACCAGGCTCCTCTGTCCATGGGATTTTCCAGGCAAGAGTACTGGAGTGGGGTGCCATTGATCAGATTCTAGATACTATCAAAAGAAAACTGAGAGACTTCCCTGGCGGTCCAGTGGTTAAGACTCCATGCTTCCCAACCCAGATGTCCATCGGCAGACGAATGGATAAGGAAGCTGTGGTACACATACACAATGCAATATTACTCAGCTATAACAATGAATGCATTTAAGTCAGTTCTAATAAGATGGATGAAACTGGAGCCTATTATACAAAGTGAAGTAAGTCAGAAAGAGAAACATCAATATATATGTGTATATTAACACATATATATGGAATTTAGAGGGACGGTAACAACGACCCTATATGCAAAGCAGCAAAAGAGACACAGATGTAAAGACCAGACTTTTGGAATATGTGGGAGAAGGCGAGGGTAGGATGATTTGAGAAGAGCATTGAAACACATATACTATATGTAAAACAGATGACCAGTCCAAGTTCGATGCATGAGCAGGGCACTCAAAGCCAGTACTCTGGGATGACCCAGAGGGATGGGGTGGGGAGCGAGGTTGATGGTGGGGTTTCAAGACAGGGGGACACATGTGCACCCATTGCTGATTCAAGTTGATATATGGCAAAAAACTACCACAATATTGTAAAGAAATTATCTTCCAATCAAAAAAAAAAAAAAGACTCCATGCTTCCAATGCGGGTAGGGGGGTGGGGGGGTGGGGTGGGGGGAGGGTTCAATCCCTGGTGGGGAAACTGCAGCACAGCCAGAAAGAAAACTGACAGGATTTCCTAAAGGATTTAATGGCGTTTGAAAGAACTAGAATTCTCTAAGGACAGAAATCCTGAGCCACTGAAGGACAAAGTTGCTATTTACAGATTTGGTTTTTAAGGAGAAACACCTGCGGCCAGGGAAGGTCAGGTGTTTAATTCAGTTAAGTCTGAAATGCCTATTGGACAAATGCAGGTGATCAAGTAGGTGCCTGAATACACAAGTCTGAAGTTCAGGGGGATGTCTGAGCGGGGATGGACATCTGGGAGCTGTAAGCATAGAGATGGTGCGTGCGTGCTCAGTCACTTCAGTCGTGCCCGACTCTTGGCAACACCGTGGGCTACAGCCTGCCAGGCTCCTCTATCCACGGAATTTTCCAGACAAGAATATTGGAGTGGGTTACCATTTCCTACCCCAGGGGAATCTTTCCAACACAGGGATCCAACCTGCGTCTCCTGCACTGGCAGATTCTTGACCATTGAGCCACCTGGGAAGCCCACAGAGATGGTATTTAAAGCTACAGACAGACTTCTTAGCAGTTGAGGGTGGACAGAAAAATACAGGAGCTGATTTAGGGTTCTCTGCCAATAAGAGGTCACTAGGGAGGCTGAGGAGTAGCCTGTAAAGGAGTCAAAGGAGCAGCTGCAGAGGCAGGAGGAAACCCAGGAGACTGCGTGTACTGGAGCCAAGAAAAAAATGCTAATAGGTCAAGTAAAATGAGAACTGAGAAATGACCACTACAGTTAGTAAAGTATGGGAGAAAGTCACTCAGTCATGTCCGACTCTTTGTGACCCCATTCTCCTGGCCAGAATACTGGAGTGGGTAGCCTTTCCCTTCTCCAAGTGATCTTCCCAACACAGGGATCGAACCCAGGTCTCTCACATTGCAGTCAGATTATTTACCAGCTGAGCCACAAGGGAAGCCCCTAGTTGAGTAACTTGGGGGATATCTGTGACTTTAGCCAGATATTTTTAAGCGCAACATCAAGGGTGAAGCCTGATCGGAATGGGTTTGAGAGAGAGAAGGGGAAGAGAGGAACACAGATGACCAGTCACCAAACTTTGGGGGGAATTTTGGTGTTAAGATGAGCAGAAAAATGGGACAGTAAGTGCAAGAGAAGGGTGGAGGGGTAGAGTAGACTATTCCTTCCAGGATGGGAGAAAGTGTGAAAGAGAAGTAACTGCTAGAGCGATGTGGATCAGAGGAAGACGGGGGCGCGGGTCCGGCACACATGGGGCAGGACGTTGGCGAGTACATGGGCAGCTACGGAGTGGAGGCCAGCAGGCAATCTCTTCAGTTTGCTACTTTCTCAGCTGACAGAATTCAGAACACATTACCTCAAAATATGGCACTCTGGCACACTGAACACTTTAAGCTGAAGAAACTGGACAGCAGGTGCAGAATGGACTCTGACCTTTTGTTTCTCCCCGGAAGCCGTCATTAAGACTCTTGTGAGAGGTGGCTTCTGAGAGGAAAAGAACCTCTCATCTCTGAAGATGGAGGTGCTGAGAGGACTCTGAATGAAGAGGCCTTGCTCAGTGTCCCCACTGTACTACCCTGGGCTCACACACCATCACATTCTCCCGTTACTTTAGATTCTTCATCAAATCCAGCACAAAAATGCAAAGGATTTCTTTGGGTCATTTCATTATGAAGGTGTTTGTGTCTCGTAAAACTTGTATTAAAGAAATTTGTCTGCTTTTCTCTTGTTAATCTTTTGCCAGTTCAATTTATGGGGCTCCAGCCAGAGAACCTAGGCGGGTGGTAGGAAAAATAATTTCTTCCATCCCTACACAGTGAAACAGGAAGCAGCCACTAGCTGAAGTGAAGACTGGAGAAGGTCTGGTACAGAAGAGGAGGGAACACAAGGCTAAAACAGTCACATAGGAGAGCTGGGGACTGAATGGAAGCGTTCTAGGCCTGCCAGGCAACAATTTTAAAAGGGCATATGTGAAGTCTTCCTTCCCTATTAATTTCAGTTTTTGACAAATGTAAAAATAAAATTATTGTGGCTTCTGTATATTTAATTTTAGCTTCAGCATAATTAATCCCTGGTACATTCTGAATTTTCTTATTGCTTGTAACCATTTTTTAGATTCTCTTGGGGTGAACAGGTATATAGTTGCATCATCTGCCAATAACTCTATGTCCTCTTTCAGTAAGGGGCAGAGCAGCACAGTGCAAGATGCCCCAGCTCCGGGGCCAGTGGACAAACTGAATCTCAGCTCCTTCAAATATTAGTGGACGGCCTCAGGCGACTCATGTAACACTTCTGAACCTCATTTTTTTTTCTTTTGTGAAAAAAAGGAAAATAGGATCTACCAGAAGGAGACTTTAGGATTTAAGACTGTAACCTCTGTGTGATATGAGTGTGCTATATACACGTACGTATCTCCCTAAAAGCAATGGTCCAGTATTCTCTAACTCACGGTTCGCAATGACTTTATAGATCATAACTGGTGGAAAGAAGAACTGACTGTAGCTACATTCTGATCCTCAGGTTCAGTGTGTAATTCTTGATTTACAACAATATCTTGGAGATTTTCTTCCTCTTTAGTGTTCTAGAATAGCTCCAATAGCAGTGGAATTTTTTAAGAGTTTGGCAGAATTCCTTCATAAAATCAATAGCATCTGGGATTTTGGGGATGGGGGTTAGGTAGGTGTTTTTCAAGTTTTCGCTATCACATGTACAGAAACAATATGTGTTTACTGGGGCCATTTTTGTAATTTATATTCTTCTAGAAAATCATCCATGTTACCTACTCATCTAATTTGCATAAAATCAAACAGAATAGTATCATGGGGCTCTTTGTTATTTCATGGCCTGTATGGTTATTTCTTGGTGTTTACGGTTATTTCTCTGTGACCATATTTCATGATCTTTGTAATTTTTGGATATTTTCACTTCCTACCACATCTTTATCTTTCTTTAGTTTTCATTCCCCAAATAACCATTCATTTATGAACTGTTTTCCTACTTTTGAGGTGACAATTTATTAATACTTCTTCCTTCTGTTGTGAGACTTCATAAGTGGAATAATTCATTTATTTCATAATGAAAGTATTTACAGCTATAAATTTTCTTCTGAATACTTTCACTTCATTAATTCTGAAACACAGTTTTCAATATTTTCTAGATTTCATTTGTAATTTCTACAGTTTTAATTACCTGTGTCAAAGATTCTTTTTAAAATTCAAGGTACTGATTTTTCTTTTTAATTAGTTATCTCCAATCTTTATTTAAATAAAGGGGATACTGTGACCTTTATGCCCAAAGTCAGGAACAAGTCTATCACACTGTGATTAGAGAATATTATCATATAATGTCTGTATTTTTGGACCAAGATTTTCATTATGGCTTAATTTATCAATGTTTTAGTGAATGTTCTGTGGAAACTGGAGATGAGTGTATGTTCTCTCTTTAGATCATATTCAATATTACTAGGTCTTTATATCCTTATTTTTAAAAAATATTTATTTTGCTGTGCTGGGTCTTAATTGCAGCATGTGGGATCTAGTTCCCTGACCAAGGATCAAACTCAGGCCCTCTAGCATGGACTCCTAGCTACTGGACCACCAGGGAGGTCCCCCCTTACTTATTTTTGTCCTCATGCTTTTCTATGAATGGGAAAGAATTAAAACTCAATACTAATGTATTTCTATATTCTTCTTGCATCTCCTGTGGTTTTTGCTTTGTAAATTTATTTGATACACAGATACTCCTATTTGTAGTTTGTATGCTTATCACTGAAACACTGTCCTTCTTTGCCTCAGTTCAGTTCAGTTGCTCAGTCGTGTCCGACTCTTTGTAACTCCATGGACTGCAGCACGCCAGGCTCCCCTGTCCATCACCAACTCCTGGAGCTTATTCAAACTCATATCCATCAAGTCAGTGATGCCATCCAACTGTCTCATCCTCTGTCATCCCCTTCTCCTGCCTTCAATCTTTCCAGCATCAGGATCTTTTCCAATGGGTCAGTTCTTCCCATAAGGTGGCCAAAGTATTGGAGCTTCAGCTTCAGCATCAGTCCTTCCAATGAATATTCAGGACTGATTTCCTTTAGGATGGACTGGTTGGCTCTCTTTGCAGTCCAACGGACTCTCAAGAGTCTTCTCCAACACCACAGTTCAAAAGCATCAATTCTTTGGTGCTCAGCTTTCTTTATGGTCAACTCTCACATCCACACATCACTACTAGAAAAACCACAGCTTTGACTAGACAGACTTTTGTCGGCAAAATAATATCTCTGCTTTTTAATATGTTGTCTAGGTTGGTCATAGCTTTTCTTCCAAGGAGCAAGTGTCTTTTAATTTCATGGCTGCAGTCACCATCTGCAGTGATTTTGGAGCCCAGAAAAATAAAGTCAGCCACTGTTTCCTCCCCGTCTATCTGCTATGATGGGACCAGATGACCTGATCTTCGTTTTTTCAATGTTGAGTTTTAAGCCAGCTTTTTCACTTTCATCAAGAGGCTCTTCAGTTCCTCTTCACTTTCTGCCACAAGGGTGGTGTCATCTGCATATGAGGTTATTGATATTTCTCCCAATCTTGATTTCAGCTTGTGCTTCATCCAACCTAGCATTTCTCATGATGTACTCTGCATATAAGTTAAATAAGCAGGGTGACAATATACAGCTTTGATGTAGTCCTTTCCCAATTTGGTACCAGCCCATTTTTCCATGTCTGGTTCTAATTGTTGCTTCTTGACCTGCATGCAGATTTCTCAGGAGGCAGGTAAGATAGTCTGGTATTTCCATCTGTTGAATTTTGCTTTATGTTGTGATCTACACAGTCAAAGGCTTTGGTGTAGTCAATAAAGCATATGTTTTTCTGGAACGCTCTTGCTTTTTCAATGATCCAACAGATGTTGGCAATTTGACCTCTGGTTCCTCTGCATTTTCTAAATCCACTTTGTACATCTGCAAGTTCTTGGTTCACGTACTGTTGAGGCCTTAGTTGGAGAATTCTGAGCATTACTTTGCTAGCGTGTGAGATGAGTGCAACTGTGTGGTAGTCTGAACATTCTTTGGCATTGCCTTTCTTTGTGATTGAAATGATAACTGATCTTTTTCAGTCCTCTGGCCACTGCTGAGTTTTCCAAATTTGCTGGCATATTGAGTGCAGCACTTTCATAGCATCATCTTTTAGGACTTGAAATAACTCAGCTGGAATTCCATCACCTCCACTAGCTTTGTTTGTAGTGATGCTTCCTAAGGCCCACTTGACTTCACATTCTAGGATGTCTGGCTCAAGGTGAGTGATCACACCATTGGGATTATCTGGGTCATTAAGATATTTTTTGTATAGTTCTTTTGTGTATTCTTGCCATCTTTTCTTAATCTCTTCTGCTTCTGTTAGGTTCATATCATTTCTTTTATTGAGCCCATCTTTGCATGAAATGTTCTCTTGGTATCTCTAATTTTCTTGAAGAGAGCTCTAGTCTTCCTCATTCTATTGTTTCCCTCTATTTGTTTGCATTGATCACTGAAGAAGGCTTTCTTATCATACCTTGCTATTCTTTGGAAATCTGCATTCACATGGGCATATCTTTCCTTCTCCTTTGCCTTCAGCTTGTCTTCTTTTCTCAGCTATTTGTAAGCCCTCCTCAGACAACCATTTTGCCTTTCTTTTTCTTGGGGACGATCTTGATCACTGCCTCCTGTACAATATCCATTGTTCTTCAAGCACTCTGTCTATCAGATCTAACCCCTTGAATCTATTCGTCACTTCCACTGTAAAATCCTAAGGGATTTGACTTAGGTCATATCACATTGACCTTCTTTGCTTTACTTAATAAAATTTTTTGTTTGAGACTTTCTTTCCCCCTTTTGCATTTATTAAGTCTTTATCCACACTTTTGGTCTAATCCCTCTAAGTAACTTTGTTCTGGGAGGATCTTATGCATATATGATGTGATTTGCTTTATGATCCATAGTTTTTATTAATTAGATGAGTAAAATCCATTGACATTTAAACAAAAAGATTTGGATATAGTTGTGTTAATACATCTTGTGTGATGCTTTTTGCTACTTTTTAGAACAAATCCTTCGCTACATGATTTGTCTGCTTGTTTCTATGTGTGTGTGTGTGTGTGTGTGTGTGTGTGTGTGTGGTTGCGTGTGTGTACATGTGTCTTTAACTTGGACAGTTTTATGTTTTTGTTCTAGGGGTTACCTTTCTTTATAACCTCAGATGATAGCTTCTTTACCTTTATGGATAGTATCTACTTACTTCCTATAAGGAGTAATAACAATCTTGTTATGAAATTCATATATCTCCTTTGCCAATTTTATTTGATATTTTTCTTGGAATGTTCTTTTATATATACTGTGTGTCTGTTTCTGGACAGGATTTTTAGTTGAAATTTTTTGAATTCTAGCTATAAAAGATAAATCAGGATACCTCCACCATCTTTTACCTTCTCTTTCCAATTCCTTTCTAACTTGTGCTATTATGTTATTATTACACTGTGGTGTGTTACTATTATAGAATAACATTGTTACATGTTATTACATTGTTCATGGGCTTTCCTGATGGCTCAGCTGGTAAAGAATCCACCTGCAATGCAGGAGACCTGGGTTCAATCCCTGGGTTGGGAAGATTTCCTGGAGAAGGAAAGGGCTACTCACTCCAGTATTCTGGTCTGGAGAAATCCATGGATCGTATAGTTCATAGGGTCATACAGAGTCAGACACGAATGAATGACTTTCAATTCGTTCACGTTGTTCACGTATGTTTTGTTCTGTAACTATTTAGTCTTAGTCCTAGAGTTAAATAAATTTGAACTTCACTGACAATTTTTCTATCACTGTTTTGCCTTTTATCTCTTGAAAGGATAAAGTTTTTCCTCTACCAACTTCTCCAAGTGTTGTTAAAAATACATGTTTCTCAGAGTCAAAAAAATCTGTATGGTGCTTCATATATGATGGAGTAATTGGGTTAAAATATGTAAATCACTTTCTTAGACATCATTCGTGGTCTTGGAGCACTCGGTGTTACTATGGAAAACTTGGAAGCCAGGTTGACCTTTGTCTCCTATTATACGTAACTTGATGTTTTTGTCTGGATGACCAAAAGTTGTTTACTACTCAAGTACAGCTATTTCATAACTACAACTTGCTAATGACTTTTCTAGGCCAAATCTTCCTGGGACCCACTGTGCTTGTTCAATTTGTAGATTCAAGTCTTCTTTTATTTTTGGAAAGTTTTCTTGAATTACACATTTAAACTTTTTTTCTTTTCCTGTTTCATGGTTTTGGTTCCTTTGGGACGCAAATTATGCAGTCTTGCTGCTGTTTTTCTCAGCTGTCACTTCTCTTTAATATTTTAACTTTACTAATTTTATTTTGTTTAATCAGTCCTGTCCAACATTTCTCTGTGCTTTCTGCAGGTTCTGGCCTCCTGTAGTCATGATTTTTATCTATTATGATTATATCTTTAAATATTCTATTTATTAACTAAGTTCTGTCAGCTCAAGTTTCATTTCCTTTTGTCATCTTCCTACTTCTCTTTAAAGATGGTATAAGTGAGGTCACTCAGCCGTGTCCGACTCTTTGAGACCCCAAGGACTGTAGCCTATCAGGCTCCTCCGTCCATGGGATTTTCCAGGCAAGAGTGCTGGAGTGGAGTGCCATTTCCTTCTCCAGGGGATCTTCCCGACCCAGGAATCGAACCCGCATTGCAGGCAGATGCTTTACCGTCTGAGCCACCAAGGAAGCCTAAAGATGGTATATGCCTTGCTATATTCCTAATCTGGATTCACCTTCTACAGTGGCAAACACTGCGTTATGTTTGCTTTTCAGCATGACATGACTGGCTAGAACCTTCCTGTCTCTGCTGTAAAAGTTTCCTGGTGATTGTTCTTCATGTACCATTTGCTCTTGATTTTCTCTTTCCTTTTTTCTTGCAGTATCATTGTACAGATCCTGTACTAGCTCCGTAATTTCTGAATGTAGCAAGTTCTTACCCAATCAGCTACACGTCAGAAGTTTATGCGGGGGAAAGGCCTGGGCCATAACTTAGGCCTGCAAGAATTTTCCTGGTGCTTCAGAGTGGATTACAGAGTGCTATTTTAGTCTTCTCCTCATTTTAGTGAACAGAGATTGGCAGCTGTGGGGCTGTTGAAAATGCAAGTTTTCTGTCTTTATCCTGGTCTTCCTAAACTTCTAAACTTTTATAAAAATGGTGTGTTTCTGTGACGCATCTCAGCCTGTCTGTCTTGTTTCTCTTTCACATCAGAGTGTCTCCAGGAAAGCTTCTGTCATTGCTCCTTACATCCAGTCCCATTAGCCACCACGCCCCTCAACCCAGGATATGCCAGTGAGTTTGGAGGACTAAACTTTGGCAGGTTTTTCTAAAATCTGCAGCTTTGAGATTCCGCTCTCAGCATCTTTCTACACTCCTAGGAGTGTCACTGAATTTGGCAGCTCTTCCTCATGTACTGCGATTCCAGATTCCAGATCAGATCAGATCAGATCAGTCGCTCAGTCGTGTCCGACTCTCTGCGACCCCATGAACCGCAGCACGCCAGGCCTCCCTGTCCATCACCAGCTCCTGGAGGTCACCCAGACTCGCATCCATCGAGTCAGTGATGCCATCCAGCCATCTCATCCTCTGTCGTCCCCTTCTCCTCCTGCCCTCAATCCCTCCCAGCATCAGAGTCTTCTCCAATGAGTCAACTCTTCACATGAGGTGGCCAAAATACTGGAGTTTCAGCTTTAGCATCATTCCTTCCAAAGAAATTCCAGGATTGATCTCCTTCAGAATGGACTGGTTGGATCTTCTTGCAGTCCAAGGGACTCTCAAGAGTCTTCTCCAACACCACAGTTCAAAAGCATCAATTCTTCGGCGTTCAGCCTTCTTCACAGTCCAGCTCTCACATCCATACATGACCACAGGAAAGACCATAGCCTTGACTAGGCGAACCTTTGTTGGTAAAGTAATGTCTCTGCTTTTGAATATGCTATCTAGGTTGCTCATAACTTTCCTTCCAAGGAGTAAGCGTCTTTTAATTTCATGGCTGCAGTCACCATCTGCAGTGATTTTGGAGCCCAGAAAAACAAAGTCTGACACTGTTTCCACTGTTTCCCCATCTATTTCCCATGCAGTGATGGGACCAGATGCCATGATCTTCGTTCCAGGACTCTTTAATTTCATCAAAGAAGGAATTGGACTATTTTTCATTTTCTCAATTGCTCTGAAATAATTCTAAAAAAAAGTAAGAGAACTGACATCTTTATCCTGCCACTTTAAAATGAGAAGTAAGCAATTTTAGGGCTCTCAGCACACAGTCAGCAACAATCTAAACTGGGGAGCAAGGAAACAGTGAAATGACCAAGGGCATAAAAATGCCAAAGAGATTAAATTATATAGCTCTTATTATTTACATAATAATTGTTTGTGAAAATATACAATTGTATACTGAAAAGCATATGATCATTATAAAAACTACCTATATTGAAGTCACAAATAAGTAAAATACATATACACATACAGGATGAAGAAGAATGGAAGGGAAAATGAAAACTGTCTTCTGTTAAAGGTAATGAATACCGAGAAATGTTTTTCATTGAAAAAGTTTTTGTTGCTATCACAGTATAGTTTGTGCAATTAAAAAAAATACATGTTCAAAAAACAAAAACAACAAGACCATACAGATATTTACTTTAATACCTACTAAACACAAATTATTAAAAACGCAATTAACAGCTTCCCACTTGCCATTGCTAACCATGCACCAACCTTGAAGGCAAGCTCCGAAGGCTGCACCCTTCAGCTCTACTTCCAACCAGATTCTTTGCAGCAGCGTTGTCCCCAGGCTACACCACTCCCTCACCCCTAGAGGTGGACCCTGCTCCAACACAGCATTGTCTACTCAGCACTGATGATGTGTGGGTCACTGTGAGGGGAGCACAGCAAGTAAGAGTATGCTATGCTATGCTAAGTCACTTCAGTCGTGTCCGACTCTGTGTGACCCCATAGACGGTAGCCTACCAAGCTCCCCCGTCCCTGGAATTCTCCAGGCAAGAACACCGGAGTGGGTTAGGGCTTTAAATTATCTTAGTTTGGTTTTTTTTTTTATAATATAGAGCAGAAAAAAAAAACAAAACATGGTTGCATTTAAAGGAAAAGTTAGAGTTAAAATGCCTGGGCTTTGGAAACAGCCAGATTAAATAAAATATGTGTAAAATGCACCTAAAACAGGGTCAAGTACATAGCAGACATTCAATTAAGGTTATCCGAAAAAAGCTCTTATACTCTGAAAATGACTTTTTAATTAAAAAAATATGCTAGGAAAGGATACTACATACATTTTTTAGGACCATTTAAACCAACATTTTCTCCTTTTCAGCTCTCCAGTTTCTCTGTTCCAGAGTTTCCCACATATTAAATACTAAGATTGCTATGATCACTTAAAAAAATTACTTTGAATGCATAAAATCAATGTGTGATTAGTCTATTTTATTAGCAATATCTGTACTCTCTGAATAATTACAACTAATTCAAGGTGTTCAAGAGATCAAAGTATTTTCATAAAAAAGTAGCCTAGTAATTTGATAAGTTATAACTCACAAATAAAAAAGAGGAAAACAGATTTACACGTCTCAAATATTTACATAATCCTCCAAGACGAAGGTGATGAAATGGAGTAAATCTAGGTATAAGCTCTGAAAATGAGCTTCTCCTTTGGCTAAGTAAATCACTGATCAATAATGGCTAGAATTGTCATTGGTTTATTCACAGAAAATGTATACATGCTTTAAAATTAAAGTTCAACTTAAGTAAAATTTGAAGTTTAGTTCCTGTGTTGCACTAGCCACATTCCCAGGGTTCAATTGCTACACTGGCTGGCAGCTACTGTGCCGGACAGCGCGAGTTTAGATCATTTACTTCAGTGCAGAGTTCTGGAGATCACTGGGTTTAGATAGTTCGAAGATGAAAAATAAACCAATGCCTGTAATCTGGTTTGAGAAATGATTACAACATCTCAGGACTCCTCTTGTGACACAGGGGAGAAAAAGAGAGAGAGGATGAATAGAGACCAAAAAAAAAAAAATGCATCAAGACTCTGGCTCAATTTTAAGCTTGAGGGGCCGGGGGTGGTGGCTGACGGTGAGAAGGAGAAACCTGTCAGAGGACGGGCCTCTTTCACGGCTTCTCCCAGATGCTGTCTGAGGCACGGCCAGAATCCAGCGTGGGGTCTCCTTCTTTTCTCACTCTACATACTCCCCAAACAATCTTGCCCACACAGCCGCAAACTGGTAACATGAAAATGTCTGTTTCCAACACAGATGGAATTCCTGCCTTCAGGCCCATAAATCCAGCTTCCTTTACTCTAGGTCTTTACTTGGATTGTTTTGAAAATGACTCACAATGTATCCAAACACAAACTCGTGGTTGCTTGCCCTACTGACTCCTATATAATAAAGAACTTGGTTGCCCTTTGTCCACCGTTCCCGTGGGCAGCCAGTGAAACCTGGAACTTCCCTGTGACAAGAGTATCTTTGTTATTCAGGTGGGCTCCTTGGCCCACATTTGATAGCTTGTGTTAACACGTGACTCAGGGTGGACCCCCTAGACAGTTTTCGCTAAGGGGATGATTCAGGATGGGAGTTGGTCAAGCCAGAAAGTCCAGACATATCATCAGAGGCTTGGGGCACTGAGCCAGCAGATATCAGACCAACATCTGGAGAGTGGAGAGGGGCTGGAGATTGAGTTCGACCTTGTGGTCAATGATTTAATTAATAATGCATACATAATGAAACCTCAGTAAAAACTCTCAACACCAGAGCTCAGGCAAGTTTTGGGGGCTGGCAATACTCTATATATTGCCACACAAGAACATGACAGTCATGTCCTGACTCTGGGAGATGGGACAATGGAGACTTTGAGTCTGGGGTTCTCCCAGGCTAGCTGGATGTGCCTCTCCCTTTGGCTGGTTCTGATTTGTATCCTAGTTCTATAATAAAATTGTAATGTTAAGTGTAGAGCTTCCCTGAGTTCTGTGTCATCTGAGTGAATGTATGGCCAGTTGGTCAGAAGTGAGAGTAGCTGGGGGACCCCCAAAGTTGTGACTGGTGTCTGAAGTGAAGGGCTCTCTTGGGGAGGGCTGTGCCATCAACCTGTGAAGAGTGGCTTAACTCCAGGTCGTTGGTCAGATGTTACTGTCCCCTCCAGACCTCTTCTCATGGGGTTCATGATCACAGTGAATGAAGATCCACCCATCTATCCTTCTGCTAATAGGAGAAAGGTCATCACTGATGATTCTTCCTCCTCAATCGTCCTCCACACAAACTATCAGTCATTACATCCTTCTGACTCTGTCTCTGTCCATTTCTCTCCAATTCCTGCCCAGTCCACAAAGCCCTACATGACCTGGCCTTTTCCTCAGGCTTCTTGATGAGGGGGTATATTAGTAAGGCCACTTATCAGCTTTAAATTAAAGAACTAAACTTATATTTTAAAATTATGTGATCTCTTTCACCTGTTACCTTGCTATACAGCTCCTAGCATTTAATTTTGGCTTTATACCCACAAAGGGGAAATTCCCTGCTTTATTCAAAATACTTCTGTTAAATAAGTTTTAAATTTCTTGTCTCCAGGGAATCTATTTACAAGTACTCCATTTTCAAAAGACATAGGTGAATAAAATTTTTCTTGACAAGAAAAACTACCAAGTGTCATTGAAAGATAAGAATTACTATTCTTTAGTACCATGATCATTTGTAAAAAGATACATACATAGGTATTTGCTGTACCTATAAAGTAATATGACAGGTTTAAAAAAATAAACATACTAGACATTATTCATAAAAATAAAACTTGTCAAAGTAGTCTCCTTTGGAGACGCATTCCAATAATGGAACTGAAGCTCCAAATATTCTGGAAAACACTGGACACTGTCTTTATATTCTGCAGAGATGCTTTTGAATATTCTCACAGACAATAAACTTTGCTTGTGAAAGTCAATTTTACCTTCATAACCACCTAGTCATTAGATGTCATGGTGGGAAATAAGGTCAAAGATCATGACATTTTTGGATGAAAAGCAAGCTATACTTGGACAAAAAACACTGGCAACGTGTAAGTTTCCTTTTAAGTGATATACTTGCTCTGAACCAAAGCCAAATTGAAGGATGTATAGAAATGTTGAGAGAGAGAGGACAACAAGGAAGCTGGTGTTTAAAGAATCACAGACCCTTCCGAAAATCTGATGACATGTATAGCTCCCCCCAATCTTTTCATATACTTTTAGAAAGGTAGACCACATCAAGGTCATCTATGGAGCCAGATTAAAACTCCCTGGTTTAGAACAGTTGCTTTGGCTTTCTTTCTTTCTCCCTCTGCCCCTCCCCTTTTTTTCTCTATACCCCACAGAAAAAAATTATCCTGTGACCCATTTTGTATATACATACATATAGTTAAAAGTTTCACAAATAATTATCAATCTTACTATGTGATCATATTCTCTTATATCTGATTTCATTAAGAAAAATGTTACTCATGACCTACTACACCAATTTCACAATATACAGTTTGAAAAATACTGGTTTAGAGTAACTGATACATAATTGGAATAAGTTAACAGAAATGGGAAAACTCATTTGACTATAAAACTTCTGATGTTATTTTAAATTAACAAAAGTCATTTTACTCCGCGTTCAAGCATAAGAGCCTGAATTCTTTATGGCAAAATGAAACTGTCTTGGTCACACATCTAAATGGCTAACTAACTACTGGAGACATTGATGGGTAAACCATACACTGTTCATACCTTAATATTAGAAAACCACAAATCATTCTCGTGTAAAGTGGCCAGGTAGACAGACGTGAGAAGCCCAGTGCACAGGGCAACAGTTCCGCCAACTGTAAATGACAGAATCTTCCATAATCTTCTATTGGTACAACCTTTTAGAAAAAATAGAACAGATGAAAAACCAAATCAGTAAAAGATTTAGCAGTTAGTAGTTCTATTTCAGACTGTCAAGCATGCTAAGTTCCAGCTGCCTGTCACTGGAGAAGTTTTCCCTGTCCCCAGCAGACAGTTAGGGGCTCCTTTCTGTGATTCCACAGATGTTTCTATACTTTCATTATAGCTTTTCCCACCACTGTATCTAACTGTTCATTTGCCCATTTTGCCAACTAGAATGTGAACTTCATGAGGACAAGCACACTACCTTATTCACCTTAAAACCTAGGACCCATGTTTGACCTAGTTTCGCTAATAAGTTTCTTAAATGGAAGAATAAATGTGTTATAGTTAAATATAAACAGTCTTTTAGATGATCTACTTAAAATGTGTGGTTTATTCAATAAAAGCTACCCCAAAATTTGATTAAAATTTTAAAATCCATAGGAAAAAATCCATCACACTAAGATTAAAGGGCATATAAACTAGGAAACATATAGTACATATAAGAAAGGTTAAGTATTCTTAATATAGTATATTTTCAAGATAATAGAACAATGAATATTCCAGTAGGAAATTGATTAAGGATGTGAATAGGCAATGCACAAAAGAAAAAATGGCCAATAAAATTAATAGGAAAAAAAGGTTAGTATTAAAGAAATGGAAATCAAAACAAAGAGCTATAACTACAATGCTGGCTAATTTGACAGCTTAAAAATGTTTAGTATTCTGTTTTGGTATGTACACACACACACAAAAAGACATTTTAAAAACAGAATAAATTGATACCTTTCTGCACTGCAACATGGCAATAGGAAGTAAAAGCCACTGCTGCTGCTGCTGCTGCTAAGTCGCTTCAGTCGTGTCCGACTCTGTGCGACCCCGTAGACGGCAGCCCACCAGGCTCTGCCATCCCTGGGATTCTCCAGGCAAGAACACTGGAGTGGGTTGCCATTTCCTTCTCCAGTGCATGAAAGTGAAAAGTGAAAGCGAAAGTGAAGTCATGTCCCACTCTTAGCAACCCCATGGACTGCAGCCTACCAGGCTCCTCCATCCATGGGATTTTCTAGGCCAGAGTACTGAGGTGGCTTGCCATTGCCTTCGAAAAGCCACTGACATGAGCACTATTTGAAGAATAATTCTAAATCTAGGCATATGCCCTAAATAAACAGTTTTAAACAAAACATTTGGCCACAAGGATATTTATCACAGTTCAGTCTGTATAGGTAAAAGGTTAAAAATCATCTAAATATTAAATAAGAAATTAGTTAAAGAAATTATGCTATAGTTACACAGTGACTACTGCTAAGTCACTTCAGTCGTTTCCGACTCTGTGCGACCCCATAGACGGCAGCCCACCAGGCTCCCCCGTCCCTGGGATTCTCCAGGCAAGAGTACTGGAGTGGGGTGCTACTGCCTTCTCCAACACAGTGACTAAACACTGACAAAATTTTTAAAATACACTGACTGATGTATGTTCATATATATCATAATAAGAAAAAGACAGCAAGTTACACAATAGCATGTAGGATCTCAATTTTGCAAAACCACATCTGAATGCTTGTAGGTATATATGTACAGAGAACAACATGCAGATTTTGAGATCATCAAAGGGCCATAAGTGGTAATCTCAGAATGAGTGGGTTTCTGGGAATATCTGTTCTTTCCCTTTTGCTTTTTTTTCTGACATAAATACTGCTTTGGTAGAATTAACAATTCTCAAAGCTATGTTTTAATTTAATGTTAGAGAAACTAAAATGGAGGAAATCTTGTTCAGGCTTCAGAAGCAGGAGAGCAGGTCTCTGACCTGCTTCTGACCTTCCTGGACACTGCCTGGATTCTGTGCCTGCCTGCAAGTACAGCAAGTCAGGTGGCACTTTAGATAAGAAAGGGAGTGCGTCCTGAAATTTTGGGGGCCCTGGAGGTCTGGCCAGTCCCCCAGGGCCTAAGAAGTCCTGTGACTCACAAGGTGAAACAAACAGCATTATAAAAGTTAAAGAAAAACCAGAGCTGCATTTTTGTGTGCAAACTAATGATGATATCAGTGTGTGGCCTGGGATTATAAATGAAAGTGAAAGTGAAAGTCGCTCAGTTGTGTCCGACTCTTTGCAACCCCATGGACTGTATAATCCATGGAATTCTCCAGGCCAGAATACTGGAGTGGGTAGGCTATCCCTTCTCCAGGGGATCTTCCCAACTCAGGAATTGAATCAGGGTCTCCTGCATTGCAGGCGGATTCTCTGCCAACTGAGCTATGAGGGAAGCCCCAGGATTTTAAGTGGGAGTCCTCCTAACTGCAATCTCAAATCTTGCCTGTTGGGTAGACACACCATCCAGGATCCTTCCCCAGCTGAGAGTCCAGATTTGCTATTAAAGAGGGACTGCCCAGCACTGTTTAAGTCTGGATATTGGTCAGCCCAATTTGGTGATGTATGTGCTGCTACTTTTCTCTATTGTTTCCATTTATCTTCTTTTAATGATTGTATATTGAAATTAAGTCAAATAATCCTCTATTAAGGAGAAGGCAATGGCACCCCACTCCAGTACTCTTGCCTGGCAAATCCTATGGACGGAGGAGCCTGGTAGGCTGCAGTCCATGAGGTCGCTAAGAGTCAGACACAACTGAGGACATCACTTTCACTTTTCACTTTCATGCACTAGAGAAGGAAATGGTAACCCACTCCAGTGTTCTTGCCTGGAGAATCCCAGGGACAGGGGAGCCTGGTGGACTGCAGTCCATGGGGTCACACAGAGTTGGACACGACTGAAGTGACTTGCAGCAGCAATCCTCTATTAAATGCTGAAATTGTTTACCATGTGTGACAAGTGTTTTCTTTTGTTAACGAATCCTTCCAACCTAAAATTAAAGTAAAACTTTTGGCAAAAATTTAAAAGGACAAACTTAAACTTGCATAAGATTTTCAGAGAGTACTCTGCATTATCTCAATTTGCTAACAGCCGAGTGGCATGACTGCTCAACACAGATTGTTTACTTTATAAAACTGCTACCCCCAAATTATGGCTCAGACTGTAAAGCGTCTGCCTGCAATGTGGGAGACTCGGGTTCGATTCCTGGGTCAGGAGGATCCCCTGGAGAAGGAAATGGCAATCCACTTCAGCACTCTTGCCTGGAAAATCCCATGGACGGAGGAGCCTGATAGGCTACAGTCCATGGGGTCGCAAAGAGTCGGACAAGACTGAGCGACTTCACTCACTCACTCACCCCCAAATTACTTTACTAGCTCTAGCTGCAGTCGACATAAACTCAGTCATATCCAAAATGGCTGATGGACATGTACTTTTTCATGCCTACTTTTAAAAATCCTGACATGCTTAGTCTTCGAAAGCAACTCAGAAAGCAAAAGGTTGGCAATTAATGTCATTTGATGCATGGCTTAGCAAGTCTTCAACATTGTATAAACAAGTTACCAAATTCTGACCACTTCCCTCCTCACCCCCCAAAAAGGCAAAGAAAAAATATTCAGGAATTTGACTGAAAATAAAAAATTAAAAAATGTTTTGATTCATCTTTCAATACTTTAATGAATTGAGAAACTCACCCAAGGTAAGGCTGTCTACCGTGAGCATCATACACAAACCAGAAAAATAAGAACTAGAGTAAAATCTGAACAGTTGGAAAAAGTATTACCCTGAAAGTCAAAAGATCAGGTTGGCATAATCATACTGAACAGACACCTGTGAAGCAAAGGATTCTAAGCATAACTGTAAAATGAATATTATCAGATTGCAATCAAATCATCTATAGAACTCTCAGGTAGTAGAACAAGTTTCTTCAACTATTAGGTCTCTCCAAATTTTGTTCCTGTTGGAGAGTGATTATTTCAATATGCAGACCAAAAAAAAAAAAAAACAATCCAAAATGCTGCTTTAATTTAAATCACATACTAGATGGCAATTTATCTTCCAACTTCACATTTTCTTCTTGTGCCGTGTAATCCTCAGAAACTTCTGTAGTTTGTATTCCTTTTCTTTGCCTGATGGATATCATGGTGTCAAAGACTCACATGCATTGTTCTTCCAACCACTCCTACAAACAACACAGAAGTAAACCACCAGCCATGTGTGAGTACCCTCTCTAGCAAATACACCCTAGCGCTCATGTGTGTTTTAGAGACTTTACCTGAGTCATTTTCCCATGCTTACCGTGCCCTCCCATTTCCCCATCCAAACCTTAACTAGCATTCAAAGCTACTCTCAAGACACAACACAAATATTTCTTTAACACAACCACATTTACAAAGTGCCTGTTCTATGGCAGGCACTGCCAAGAGTTAGGAAAACAGATGAGCATCACAGACAAACCCCTGCCCTTCTTCTAGGAAGTCTTCTTTTCCTGGGATGCACCAACCCCTACTGATCCTTCCGCTTTCTGAGTTATAGCAGTCATCCCGCAATTTGTCACGTAATTAGGTAGCTTCCTATCATTTTCTATAGTGCCATACCATGGAAATGGTATTACGTATAATCTGTTGGTTGTTGACAGCCTGATTTTGAAGAACTGAAATAATGTTTTGTCTCAGGTATCTGGATTTTGATACCTGTGTTCCTTCAAACAATCCACTCTGGAAGCTTTAGGAATATGACTGGGCGGTGATGGCAGCGGGGGTGTGCCAATCAGGGCAGCTGCTCCGCCAGGGAGCAACAGTGGGAGTGCCAGCAGGGAGCAGGAGCCTGGTTTGGAAGCAGCAGGTGGGAGGCGGGGGTGTGCTGGCAGTGAGTAAGCTGGCTACCGTCCCCCAGAACATCTTGCGTCACTCCTCCGACGAATGAACAGCCTTAACTAATTATTTATCAACTATGACCGGCCAGCGGACATGATTGTTGGGGCAGTTTATTAATTCCTAAAAGTAAACAAGTTGCTCTATTGAAAAGAACACATCATCCAACATTATGCAATTCATTCATTCATTCAAACAAGCAAAAAACCTGAGACAAAACAGACTTCGGTGCAAACACGGAAAACGGAGAATCTGGAGCAACCAGACAGAAAAGGAGTGTCCGCAGTCGTACCTCCAGAGATGAGCTTATCCCCAAGTTACCTCATCCTAGAGTCATGCTCAGAAGGAGGCTCCGAGCGGAGTTGTAAAATAAAATCCCACAGCTGATACACTGTAACATGTCAGGATAGACGGCAACAAATATTTAAGTGTCAACTATGTGTGATAATTGCAGGAACCCAAGGAACAAAAGTTTCCCCACCAAATTACAAGCCACGCTATCTTAAGGTCTGAAAAGGGAAACGACAGCGGTGCTTTTTTCCTCCATTGCTTAGAAGGACCAGCGCGTACTGGACATCCGGGGCGCCGCAGGGCACGCTGTTCAGCTCACCTCCGCAGCCAACCCTACAGTGCCAGCGGTCCCCGCCGGCGGCCGAGGGGCCGGAGAAGTTCAGTAACTCGCCCGGACTCACCCAGGAAGTGGCGTGGCCGCCGAGGCCGGAGACCACCCAGGCCCTCCCTCCACCCGCGTGGCCAAAGCAAGAAGTCGCCCGAGAAGGCGCCCCGCCCTCGGCAAACTTGTGGACAGGGGGCGACCTGTCCCAAAACGGGTGCCCCAAGACGCCACGAGGGGCGGGGCCGCGCCCCCAGACTGCGCGACGGAGCGGGGCGGCTAGTGGGCTTTCGGTCTTTGCGACTGAACCGGGCGAACACCACCAGGCAAAGGCGCAGCGCCACCCACCCGCCCTCGCGCCGGACAGACCGCCGAAGCCTGGCGCCCAAGCGTCCCTTCGCGCCGCCCGCGGCCCGACACGGAACCACAAACCTGGAGCCTCAGCCGTCCTCGAGCGCGGCTCGGGACCGGGAAGGAAAGCGGCGGGCCGGCCGGGGGTGCAGAGGGTCGCGGGTGGGCGGCCTCACCACGGCCTAAAACGCGCCGGGGGTACCGCCTGTACCCCGCAGCCGCGGAGCCTTGTGCAACACCCTGAAAATGGGGGGCTGGGGGGCGTCTGCCGCCCCGGGGAGGGGGCGCGCCGGGGAGGCCGGGCCGCTGCGGCCGCACCCATAGGTCCCGGGAGCCGTCCGTCAGCGCGGGCCCCCGCCCCCTCCCGGGACGTCCCGCCCCGTCTCGTGCGGCGCCGGCCGGAAGGAAGCAGCCCACTTCCGGTCTCCAGAACGTCTCCAGCTGCGGGGTACAGCTATGTCCGCTGCACCTGGGACCCCGGGAAGAGCGCTTGACTCGTGCTGCAGACCGCAGGGCCGGAGGCCACCTTCCCCCACGCAGACGTCCACCATCCCGGGACCAGAGCGAGCGGTGGGGCTCGGGGGAAGACGGCCGAGCTGCGAGGAAGGGTGGCTCGGGTCGGACCGCTGAGCCGTGGCACCTCTTCGTCCCCCAGGGGGAAGGTGGGCGGGGAGCAGAAAACTTCTTTCCGCCGGCGCCCTCCTGTCACCCGTGCTGGTCGATCCGGAGGGGCGGGTAAGGGCTCGACGGACGGAAGCACTCCGACCAGTCGGACTTCTCTCAGCTTCCTGGGTGGCAGGGCCTGCGCGCCCCTTCCCCGGTCTTGGCAGACTCCCCAGGCCTCAGCTGTCGCTGATCTGTGCTTGGAAGTCTTTCATCGACTGCCAGTGAGAGTACCTACAGAGATAATTTCGTATCTCCATAGATGCCCTTTTTTGGGGGGCTGCGGGCAGTATCTTCCCAGTTTTGTCTCTTAGAAAACAGTATGTTCCTCTTTTTACTCTCCTGTGTTGCTCGTCTCCAAACTGGTGTCAGCTTTTTGGAGGGCTTTTTCTGTTCTGTCTACGTAAATATCTTTCTTAATCACACTGCGATGAACAGTAGGTAAAGCCTTTTGTCAGCAGATTCTCAGAGCACATGTTAATTCATTTGTGTTAAGAAATGGTCCTCTAGGTCCTCCACCTGTGAAAAGGCTGCCCATCTGTTTAATTCCAGGAATTACTTCAGCCAGGTGCCTTTCCTAGTTACCCCTGTTTGATATTTTTCTCCTCCTTTGTGTGTCTGTTGCTATTAATAACAAACACACATTCTGTGAGTATGGATTGAGGTAACTGCTGGGTTGTTTTAATAAAACTAAATGTCAGCTGTTTTTTCAGATGGTGTTTGTCATGTTTCAGCATGATTGTTGGTGTCTTTACTTCATGGTGTGGACCTGCGAACAGGGACTGTGTATTTATAATCCGCCTATTTCACCTTAAGATGCAGTAGTAAAATACATTTGTGTGCTTAATAAATACATATGTGAGTTGATTCCTCATTAAATAGGATTCCCCCTTCTTTCTTATATAGGATTTTTTTCTTATTAATAAATTTTCATGAGTCTGTTGTGAAACATGTATCTTTTGAGTAAAGGAAATACTGTTTGTTAGCAGCTGCTTGTTTTAATATGAAATGGTTTTACTAAACAAGATAAAGCTTTGAGAGAAATAGACACCCACTGCAGAGAGTAAGTCTTGGTAATAAGTTAATTAAGAATGAATTCTTTATTCTGATACAGCAGTTGTGGCTGTGGGGGTGATGGGTAATGAGTGGTAGACCTTAGTCCCCACTGAGCTCTGGTCATGGACTGTGACCGCAGACGTGAGCACTTATTGTTTGTATTATGTTTTGAAACAACAGTGGACTCTGGCTTTTCCTTTTTTGGGGTCAGCAACAGTTAAGTTGTGCTGAAACAGGTCAACTCAAAAAGTATGGTCTGGAAACCTGTGTCATCATGGGCAGCTTGTTGGAAATTATCAGAATCTCTCCACGCCTATTGAATCATAATCTGTAGGAGTCAGGGACTGAGAATCTGGAGAAGTTCTTCATGTGAGGCTGTGTTCAGCAAAGTTTGCGACCCATAGCAGGACCTTGCTATTCCAAATGTGATCTGTGGACCAGCAGTGTTGGTATTACCTAGGACCTTAGAAATGCTGGATCTCCAGCTCTCCCCAAGACCTACTGAATCAGAAACCTGCATTTTAGTATAATCCTCAACTTGCATGTACATCACACTGAGAAGCACTGCACCAGAAGTCATTAATGCTGTTCTCATCTTTCCCATAAAAGCATCTTGCCTTGGAGCAACAGAGAGAGAGCTCTGCTCCACCGGCTTTCTTTTCATGCACGATGTCTGTTCAGTTGTTAAGTTGTTTGGCTTAGTAGTGTGAACACTCTGCATCACTCCTGTTTTCTGTGGCAATAGACTTTACTGGTATTCCTTCTTTGTCTTGTTCAGTCTGTTGAGTCATGTCCAGCTCTTTGCAACCCCATGGACTGCCTCAAGCCAGGGTTCCCTGTCCTTCCGGGTCTCCCGGAGTTTGCTCAAACTCATGTCCATAGAGTTGGTGGTACCGTCATCCTCTGTCGCCCCCTCCTCCTGCCCTCAATCTTTTCCACCATCAGGGATTTTTCCAATGAGTTGGATCTTCATATCAGGTGGCCATAGTATTGGAGCTTCAGCTTCAGTATCAGTCCTTCCAGTGAATACTCAGGGTTGATTTCTGGCATTCCTTTTCAGTCTTTTGTAAGCTCCTTTTCCTCTCTGCCTCATGTCTCCAGTTTCCTGATATTGTGGTGACTCATAAGTTTTTATGTCGAGGCATAGCTCCTCACCTTCAGGTCCCATATGTTCAGTGCCTGTTGGAAATTTCCATGGGTACAAAGCACCTCAAACTCACCTTGTTAAAAATTAAACTTTCTCTAATCCCCCAAACTACTTTTCCTCCCACATACCCCCATGTACCTAATTGCCAGTACCCTAGGAAGCAAACTGTATTCCTCCCTGTTGTGTAACCCAAATACCTAGTCAAATACTGAGTCCCATTGGGTTTATTCCTAAATATCTCAGAACTTGCCCAACTTTTCTCCCTCTCTAGAGCCAGTATTGTAGTCTAAGGTGCCGTCTTTCTGTCTGGATCATTTCAATAGCCTGCTGACAGATCACCTTGCCTCTGGTTCCTGGTCCCTGGCTTTGTCCACTCAATCCACCCTCCATATAATAACCAAACTGATCTTACTAAGATATAAATCTTTTGGTGGCTTACTAGCTTTCTATAAAAATCAAGCTCCTTAACAAGCTTCTAAGTACTGCCATGAATCAGGCTCCATTTACCTCTCCAGCCTCATCTCTACTTCCTGTTCATAAATTTCCAAGTTTTTATAAGTGGTCTCCTGGCCTGACTTATCTACTGTTCAGCCTTTAAATTTCAGCCTAAATGATCCTTGCTGCTTGGTATTTACATACTCCCCTCTCACTGAATACAGCTGTTCTGTGAGATGCGTAGGATATGGTGGAAGCGACACTGTGGGATTTCTGAGTCCAGGTCATAAGATATCCCCGTGTTAGCTTAGCCTCTCCGGGATTGTTCAACTGTAGGGCCACCAGCCGCTGTGTTGAGAGGACATTCACACAGCCTGTAGTGAAGGCCCCATGGGCAGCGCCTGGCCTCTGACCAACAACCAGCCTGCTGTGTGAGTGAGCCACCTCAGAGCAAGACCTGCCAGGTCCAGGCCCTCCGTGCCACTCCCAAATATATGATGGTGAGAATAGTGAATGTTTATTTTTGATCTAGCCAAAGGGATTTGGGGGTAGTTTTGTTACACCATGATGGCTAATCAATACAGTAGTCATCCTCCATATGGATATATTATCCATTATATCATATGGATATGATATATTTATCATCATTTAATATTTCCCTGTCATTTGACATTTACATGATTTCTAGCTCTGTGCTATTACAAGTAATGCTATAGAGAATATCCTTATATAATTTTTTAGGATCTGTTTCTAGAATTACAATTGGTAGAACTCATATTTTCAATTAGGATAAACATTGGCAAACTACATTCCAAAAAGGGTAAAGCTTCTGTGACTTGACACTTGCACCAGTGTGTGTGATGGTGCTTATTTCTCCCATGTCCTTGCCAACAATGGCTGTGTTCCATCTTTGCCAATCTTAGGTGACAAATGATATATCACTTTAGACGTATTGCTGAGGTGGAGATAGTTATATCAGGAGATTATTGACTTTGTATTGCTTTTTTCTGTGATTTATCTTTTCATGTTCTTCAACCAGTCGTCAATTTAATCTTTATATCCCAGGATTATTTGTAGATTATGGATATTAGTTTTTTGTCATGAACATGCAGATATGCTCTCAGTGTTGTGTACTTCATACTGTGTGTTTCCCGTGCACTGATTTTCCATTTTATGTTGTCCAATCTATCCTCTTCCCTTTATAGCTTCTGGGTTCTTTGCTATGCTTAGGAAAACTTTTACCATCCCAAGATTGTAAAATTTTTAAAATACTTTTTACTAGTTTTAAAATTATTGCATCCTTTTAATATGAGGAGTGATAGAGATCTGATAGTTTTTTAAATCGGAGAATCACTTGTTTCCCCTTCGTTCTTACTG
Organism: Tragelaphus eurycerus; assembly: GCA_935064755.1. Lineage (NCBI taxonomy): Eukaryota > Metazoa > Chordata > Mammalia > Artiodactyla > Bovidae > Tragelaphus > Tragelaphus eurycerus. Next base: position 14,826,313 of record CAKXYN010000020.1, read on the forward strand.
ATTTGAATTATCTGTATCACATACTAATTCTTGTAGGTATATGGCCTGTTTGTAAACACTTGTTTAAGTGATTCTAAAAAAGAACTGGTGTACAACAGTTCTGCATAGTGTATTAGTATTATTTTACAATAGGTCCTTGCAAGGAGATCAAACCAGTCAATCCTAAAGGAAGTCAGTCCTGAATATTCATTGGAAGGACTGATGCTAAAGCTGAAACTCCAATCCTTTGGCCACCTGAGGCAAAGAACTGACTTATTGGAAAAAACCCTGATGCTGGGAAAGATTGAAGGAAGGAGGAGAAGGGGATGACAGAGGATGAGAGGGTTGGATGGCATCACTGACTCGATGGACCTGAGTTTGAGCAAGCTCGGGAGTTGGTGATGGACAGGGAAGCCTGGAGTGCTGCAGTCCATAGGGTTACAAAGAGTCAGACATGACTGAGCAACTGAACTGAACTTGCTAATTATCTGTTTTAAATACAGTAGTGTGTACATATCAATCCCAAACTCCTTATCTATCCTCCTCTCCACATTTCACCCCTGGTAACCATAAATTCATTGTCTAAGTCTGTGAGTCTGTTTTCTGTTTTGTAAATAAGATCATTTGTAACATTAAAAAAAAATACTGTATATAAGTGATATCATATGATATTTGTCTGTCTCTGTCGATTTACTTCACTTAATATGATAATCTCCAGGTCCATCCATGTTGTGAATAATGGCATTGTTTCATTCTTTTTACTGGCCAAGTAATATTCCATCGCACTTACGTACCACATCTTTATCTATTCATCTGTCAGTGGACATTTGGGTTGCCTCCGTGTCTTGGCTATTGTAGATAGTGCTGCAGTGAACACTGGGGTGCATGGATCCCTTTGAATCATGTTTTCCTCCAGATATATGCCCAGGAGTGGGATTGCTGCATCATACGGTACCTCTATTGGCAGGTTCAGTCTTTGAGTCGTGTCTGACTCTTTGAGACACCATGGACTGCAGCACACCAGGCTTCCCTGTCCATCACCAACTCCCAGAGCCTACTCAAAACACAAGTCCATCACATCAGTGATGCCATCCAACCATCGCATCCTGTGTCACCCCCTGCTCCTCCAGCCTTCAATCTTTCCCAGCATCAGGGTCTTTTCTAGTGAGTCAGTTCTATGCATCAGGTGGCCAAAGTACTAGAGTTTCAGCTTCAGCTTCAGTCTTTCCAATGAATATTCAGGACTAATTTCCTTTAGGATGGACTGGTTGGATCTCCTTGCAGTCCAGAGGACTCTAAAGAGTCTTCTCCAACACCACTGTTCAAAAGCATCAATTCTTCGGTGCTCAGCTTTATTTATAGGCCAACTCCCACATCCATACATGACTACTGGAAAAACCATAGTAGACCTTTGTTGGTAAAGTAATGTCTCTACTTTTTAACATACTTTCTATGCTAACATAGGATTAATTTCCAAAATATACAAGCAGCTCATACAACTCAATGCCAAAAAAACAAACAACCCAATAAAAAAGTGGGAAAAAGACTTAAACAGACATTTCTCCAAAGAAGACATACAGATGGCTAACAGACACATGAAAAGATGCTCAACATCACTCATTATTAGAGAAATGCAAGTTAAAACTACAATAAGATACACCTCACACCAGTCAGAATGGCTATCATCAAAAAGTCTGCAGACAATAAATGCTGGAGAGGGTGTGGAGAAAAGCAAACACTCTTGCACTGTTGGTGTGAATGTAAATTGATACAGCCACTATGGAAGACAGTATGGCGATTCCTTAAAAAGCTAGGAATAAAACCACCATATGACCCAGCAACCTCTCTCCTAGGCATATACTCTGTGGAAACCAAAATTGAAAGAGACACATGTATCCCATTGTTCACTGCAGCACTATTTACAATAGCTAGAACATGGAAGCAACCTAGATGTCCATTGACAGATGAATGGATAAAGAAGTTGTGGTATATACATACAATGGAATATTACTCAGCCAAAAAAAGGAATGCATTTGAGTTCGTTCTGATGAGGTGGATGAACCTAGAACCTATTACACAGAGTGAAGTGAGTCAGAAAGAAAGATAAATATCATATTCTAATGCATATATACAGAATCTAGAATAATGGTACTGAAGAATTTATTGACAGGGCAGCAGTGGAGAAACACATAGAGAACAGACTTAGGGACATGGGGAGAGGGGAGCAGAGGGTGAGATGTATGGAGAGAGTAACATGGAATGTTACATTTCCCATTGCCAACGGGACAGGAAACTCAAACAGGGGCTCTGTATCAACCTAGAGGGGTTGGATGGGGTGGGAGATGGGAGGGAGGTTCAAAAGGGAGGGATATGTGTATACCTATGGTTGATTCATGTTGAGGTTTGACAGAAAACAACAAAATTCTATAAAGTAATTATCCTTCAATAAAAAAAAATAAAGCACCCACACACACACAAAATAATAAAAGAGCAGTGGTCTCCAAACGTTGATCTCACAACTTTAACGAATTTTGTCCTGTCTCTGTGTGTATACACACATATTGTTTATATATAATGTATAGATATAATACAGATAAATATATGTGTGTATGTATATATTGTTAGTCACTAAGTCATGTCTGAGTCTTGTGACCCCATGGACGGTAGCCCAACAGGCTCCTCTGTCCTTGGGATTTCCCAGGCAAGAATACTGGAGTGGGTTGCCACTTCCTTCTCCAGAGGATCATTCCAAACCAGGGATCAAACCTGTGTCTCCTTCATTGGCAGGGGGATTCTTTACCACTGAGCCACCAGGGGAGCCTGTGTATGTCTTTGTATACACACACACACACACACACACACACACACACACACACACACACACATATGTATATGGAAACGCACACACACACACACACACACTACATATGTATATGGAAATGCACACACACACACACACACTGCATATGTATATGGAAATGCTAGTATGTTCTGCATCCCATGTGTGGTTTTACATCCTGCTCGTGTATGACCCGTGTCATAGACCTCAGAGATCAGGTGTGTCTACCACATTCTTTCAAGCCTGATGTGGCACGTGTGGTCTTAAGCACCCCATGCTGAGTCCTAAGGAGGACCTCAGTGCTCAGACATCATTCCGGAGTTGCACAGGAATCAACGTTTCCTCCTCCCTCAGTACTCCCTCTCCTTCTCACCCTCCACCCTCATTTAAAATATTTGGTTCCTTGTAATATCATTCATAACTTTTTCTCTCTTCCTTTGATCAACTGGATTTGTGATGGTTTAAACAGTGAAACGTATAGGCAGATGACTTAGCATAGCATAGCATAGTTATCCAAGGACTCTATTATCTACACATTGTCAGTGGTGTTTTATTTTCTTAATACCTGCTACTCTTCTTGCCCCCACTGTGTTAGTTTTCACCTACACCTGTCTTTTCTGATTCTATGGTTAGATTAACTATTGTGTATTTTTGAATGAGGCGACAAAATGCTAGTGCTTTATCACTCAAGCTCTAGGCCAAATGTGATGATTCCTAGATGTTGGCTTTTCAAATCCACAGATCAGTGGCCTTGGCTAGGCTTTCCAGTTTGTTCTCCTAGACCGCACTAGTATCATTCCCTGCAAAACAGGGTGTACACAACAGTCATTCCCTGCAAAACAGGGTGTACACAACAGTGTCTGTAGACCCTAGAAGCAGATATTTCTGGCTTTGGTATTTTTAATAGGAAGAAGTAGGACTTTTAGCCATAAATGTATGTGTTTCTAAAACCCTCAAATTCAGATATTTTATCATTTCCTTTTTGTATATATTTTATTAGCTCCAGGTTTCTGATGGGTTCAGAATATGTCCAAGTATATATATATATATATATTGACTGTGCTGTGGCTTACTTGCCCCATGTAAACTCTTAGTTGCGGCACGTGGGAGTTAATTCCTTGACTAGGGATCAGGCCCCCTGCATTGGGAATATGGTGTCAGCCACTGGACCACCAAGTTCCCCTAAAATATTTTTTAACCAACTCACACAATGGAATTGATGATTGGTTGTTGGAAGGGATCTTGCTTTAGGGATACATGCCTTAGTCACCTGAGCCCAGAACAAAGATCTGGCCAAATATTTGCCCAAAGGCATTATACCAGGGAACTTTGACCACATACTTGTTTATACATGCCACTTAAGAGAATCAGCATTAGAAATACCACTGATGAGAGCAGCAGTAGGGTAGAAAGCAGGACAGCAGGGTTAGTTACAATACAATGGCTGTAATTATGGAGTCGGATTCCAGAGAAAGCAAAGGTGGTGGTGTGGTTGCTGTTGCTGTTGAGTTGCTAAATCCTGTGTGATTCTCTTTTGACCCCATGGACTGTGCTCTGCCAGGCTCCTCTGTCCATGGGATTTCCCAAGCAAGAATAATGGAGTGGGTTGCACTTCCTTCTATCATTTCTTAAATTATGACTAATCTAGCACTGGGTTGAATTTTCACTAACACTTATCCAATCCTGGTCTCCAAACCTTCCTGAGTCCACCCGTGGATGTTGATAAACTTGCTTAAGAATTCAGAGGACTGATTGCATCTCATCAAGGCCTGAAAGCTGCTACGACTCAAACGACCTCAATAGCTGTGTGAAGACTAGAGTGGGTAGGCTTTGTCTGTTGTGCTCCCCACGTGATGGAGGAAAGAACACAGCTAACTCAGAGGTTTTTAATCACCGTCTCAGTGGCTTAAAATTTTTTCAGTCAAGATACCGGGAAACAAAGCCTTCTTCTGACCACTGTCACCAACCAGCTCATTTGTATGAGCATGACTTCTCCATGGTGACACTATTCCCTCCACTCCCAATAGGGAGAAAATTGGTTCTTAGGAGTTGAAAAAAGGATTCATGTTATGTATTCAGTTGGTCAAAAAGGTCGTTTGAATTTTTGCATGTTACATAAAAATCCAAATGAATTTTTTTGCCAACCCAGTATAAAATGCAGATATACAGTATATCTAAGGTATTCAAATTTCATGGAGGAGGGGTGATCAGGAAAAAAAAGTCTAGAAAAGTTTCCTTAGGGAGGTGATAACGAGAAAAAGGTTGAAATGCTGATATAGATTAAGTTTGGGGGGTTGGAACCCTAACTAAATCCTAGCACTAAACTTTTTTCTTTAGTGAATTTTCACTATGCATGAGTGTGTGGCAGGAGGCAGGGAGGAAGATGGGAAATAATGTTAGGGTACATCAACAGATAATGGTTAAATACAAGTGCTGCTTTGGGTTTTATCTTTGCCCCTTCTGCCTTTTTCCTTTGGACAAAAAAAAAAAAAAAAAGAAAGTGTTAGTCACTGAGTCATGTCTGACTCTGTGATCCCATAGACTGTGTCGTCTGCCAGGCTGCTCTGTCCAGGGAATTTTCCAGGCAAGAATACCAGAGTGGGTAGGCATTTCCTTCTCCAGGGGATCTTCCCAATCCAGGGATTGAACGCAGGTCTCCTGCATTGCTGGTGGGTTCTTCACTGCCTGAGCCACAGGGAAGCCCCTTCTCCCACCTGATCCTAATTCTTCTTGGAGGAACTATGAGAGCTACGCCCCAGGCCCACAGGACAGTATCCCACAGAACGAGGCTAGCTTTGGGGCTGGCCTGCAGGTGTACTTCAGAATTAGGATTGCTCTGCAACCGGAGTCCTGCAGGTCAAACTGTCTTGTGTGATGGTTAGAAGACTGACCTTCTTGTCAGAGCCTTGCATGGTCTAAGGACATTGCTCACTGTTTACTTCCACCCTTCCCTAAGAGTCCATTGCACTCCTATATAGTCAGCAGTTGGTTATACTGAATGCATACAATTTAAAGTACCATTCTTTTTCCTTGGGCCATTTTGCCAGGTTACTAGCTTATTTAATGAAAGAGGCATTCTTACATAGTCCATAATGGCGGTTTATGGATGTAAGAGAGGGACTGATATAATGGTAGCAGGGTAATGTTCTGATACTTTATCCCAGACCATTGTCTTTTGAGATGTGACATGAGTTGTATGCAATATAGTCCAAGTACCAAGTTTGTCTTTTTTGGGTCTATTTTAAGAGATAGGATTATTTTGAGTTATTATTGTTCAGTTACCCCATCGTGTCTGACTCTTTGCAATCCCATGGATCGCAGCACTCCAGGCCTCTCTATCCCTCACCATCTTCTGAAATTTGTCCAAGTTCATGTCCACTGCATCAGTGATGCCATCCTCTGACGCCCTCTTTTCCTTCTGCCCTCAATCTCTCCCAGCATCAGGGACTTTTCCAAAGAGTCAGCTGTTCTCATCAGGTGGCCAAAATACTGGAACTTCAGCTTTAGCATCAGTCCTTCCAATGAGTATTCAGGGTTGATTTCCCTTAAGATAGATTGGTTTGATCTCCTTGCTGTCCAGGGGACTATCAGGAGTCTTCTCCAGCACCACAGTTTGAAGGCATCAATTCTTCCGTGCTCTGCCTTCTTTACGGTCCAGCTCTCACGACTGTGTGTGACCACTGGGAAGACCATAGCCTTGACTATACGGACATTTGTCTTCAGAGTAATGTCTCTGCTTTTCAACACACTATGTTTGTCAAAGCTTTCTGCCGAGAAGCAATCATTTTCTGATTTCATGGCTGTAGTCACCCTCCACAGTGATTTTAGAGCCCAAGAAGAGGAAATCTGTCACTACTTACACCTTTTCCTCTTCTATTTGCCATGGGGTTGGATGCCATGATCTTAGTTTTAAGCCAACTCTTTCACTCTCCTCCTTCACCCTCATCAATAGGCTCTCTAGGTCCTCTTTGCTTTCTGCCACTAGAGTGGTATCATCTGCATATCTGAGGTTGTTGATGTTTCTCCTGCCTATCTTGATTCCAGCTTGTAACTCATCCAGTCTGACATTTCTCATGATGTATCCTTCTTCAAAACACAAACCAGTATATGGTTCTTAGATTCCTTTCCAAGGCTGTAACAGGAAGCTTTGATACCATGATTTATAAGGGCATTTAATGTCTCTCTGTCCCCAACACACACACTGAATACGCAAACAATGATAGGAGCCACTGTTTGAGCTCACAGATGCCCAGACCCTGTATACCCATGGTTCCTGATCTTCACAACAACTCTACAAGGTTTAAGTATCACTGTTTTAGTGATGAAGAAACCGAGGCTCAAAAAAAGGTTGAAAGCCTTACTCAAGGTTACATAGCTTAGGCCCAAGGACCATCCAGAACTGTCAGAACTTGAGTAGGTATCTTACAGATGATCTTCTCCTTTAGTCCATATAACTCTGAGGTAGATATTATAACATCAATTTGACATTTCAGAAAATAAAAGCAATAACTGAACTTAAAAGAAGTTAAAACAGGTGAAAGCAAACTATATTTTGCGCCAGTTAAGGTAGCAATACTCAATCTGCGTGCAGCCTAGTGGGCTGTCCAGGGACACGGTGACTGCTTGCCCATTAGGAAGATTCACACTCCCCCCCTCCCCCGCCCTGTGATTACAAAGCAGGTTTTTAAAAATGTCACACATGGAGCTTCAGGATGGAGGGGACACATGTATGCCTATGGCTGATTCATATTGATGTATGGCAAAACCCATCACAATATCGTAAAGTGAATTATCCTCCAATTAAAGTAAATACAGAGTCACGCAGTAAACTGGTGCCTTTTTGTCAGCACAGAGCACAGGGGTGGCTCCAGCTGGGCAGGTGCGGAAGGCTTTGTTACCCTACAAGGTGACACCCTGCATGGACTCATCTCTGCGTCACGACTGTACCGCCTGCCTTCTCGTGCTTCATACGGAGAAGGGTTTAGAAAATAAAGAACCTTGACACCACTGGTTTCCCACAATTATTTAATTATCTCTGCACAACTATTTTTTGTAGAATGTTAGCTGTAGAGGACCAGAAATAAATACAGCTTTTTAAGATCTGAACCGTATCCTGCTGTACTTTTTCTTAGAAGCCCGAAATAGAATTTTCTAACACCTTTTGTGTTTGGAAATACTGAATTGAAATAGGATTGCAGATATAAACATGTAGATCAATGTGTCTATTTCCATAAAATGCAGCCACCATATTGGTGAAGTATGGATACTAAAATTAATAAAATGACAAGTAGAAAAAAAAACCAAATCTGGAGATATGTCCTGTAGTGACAATATGTCTTTATATAATGTTAGGTACTAATAAAAGATCTGAAAAATGAGTAACTTGTTTTATTTTGTTGAGGGTCTCTTCAGGTCACAATTTTCTGTGGTGTATGTATTTAAGATGATATACTTTATTTCGGAGAAGGCAATGGCACCCCATTCCAGTATTCTTGCCTGGAAAATCCCATGGACGGAGGAGCCTGGTGGGCTACAGTCCATGGGGTCGCTGAGGGTCGGACACGACTGAGTGACTTCACTTTTACTTTTCACTTTACTGCATTGGAGAAGGAAATGGCAACCCACTCCAGTGTTCTTGCCTGGAGAATCCCAGGGATGGGGGAGCCTGGTGGGCTGCCGTCCATGGGGTCACACAGAGTCGAACACGACTGAAGTGACTTAGCATAGCATACTTTATTGATAATTCAACAGGGCTTCCTGGGTGGTCTAGTGATTACGAATCCGCCTGCCAGTGTGAGGTATATGGGTATGACACCTGGTCTGGGAAGATTCCACATGCTGCTAGTGTTCCACACCTACTGAACCCCAAGCGCTCTACAGCCTGTGCTCCACAACAAGGGATGCCCCCACAATGAGAAGCCTGTGTACTGCAACTAGAGAGTAGTCCCTGCTCGCTGCAACTGGAGAAAGCCCACATGCAGCAGCAAAAACCCAGCACAACCTAAATAAATACAACTTTAAAAATAATTTAAAAAACATGTTACTATTTCTGATACCAGTGGCAATGACATGGATAATTATTCTTTTAATTTTTAAGAGGATAAAGCTGAGAAATTAGGGCTTACCTTGTGGTCCAGTCAGTAAAGAGTCTGCCTGTGATGCAGGAAACCCGGGTTTGATCCTTGGGTCAGGAAGATCCTGTGGAGGAAGAAATGGTAACCCACTCCAGTATTCTTGCCTGGGAAATCCCATGGACAGAGGAGCTTGGTGGGCTACAGTCCATGGAGTCACAACAGTTGGACACGACTTAGCAGCTAGATGATGACAAAGCTGAAAAATCAGAAAGATGGAAATAGTTGGATCTGACTGCATGGTTAAAGAATAAAAAAAAACCCCACCCACCTGTCTTGTCCTTTTCAAACAACAGCCCCATGTGCCTCTGAATTGCCATGAGGGTATATGTCTTACATTCAGGTTCGCAAACTGTTCCAAATGGTTCCTTTACTATCTGGATTAAGTGACACAACTGGTGTAAATGTGGTTGAGTTAGGAAGCAAAACAGTACCAACATCTGATGATTTTTTTCTACAATGGTAAGAATTTATATTAGATGCCTAAAATTAAACTTTAATTCAAAGGATGATCTACTATAATCAACTTGTTTTAAGGCAAACAATTTAAACAGGAATTACTCATACTGGAAAAATAAGAGATAAAAATCAATGTCATAGCACTTTATGGTTCAACTGAGAAAACTGGATACAGTATATTATCACCAGAAAAATGAGGTCTACAGTTCCCCAACACAGCATACACACTGGATTCTGCTGCACATTTAGGACTCTGGAAATGGTTTAAGCATCTTTGTCATTTGGATTCTAAGATATAAATCAAAACATACTATCTATTGTGTGGCACCAATTAAAAACAGAAACGTCTCTAAGAATTTACAGGGCCAAGAATGTTTATTTTACATCTTTGCTGCTTGATACAGAAGAATCTATGTAGGTGAATACTGTGACTTTTTCCTAGATCTGCCAGTTTAATCAACAGTTCTACATCAAAGCCAGCCACAACCACACCCAACCTGAATCTGGTTTTAGGCTCAGAGAAGCTATTCATTATAAAGAGGTGTATCTGAGGCTCTTCTTTATATCCTGGATTATGCAAGTCAACTGGTCAACACGGTTGAGTGGATTAGCTGCCACAGTTACCTCCCACCACAGTTACATCACTGAAGGGGTGAAGTAGGGAGGGTACATCAGCACCATAAGGTTGTCAGGAGGAAAAGGGTACTTTTTAAAATGGCATTATTATTTATGTTATTTTAAACAAATGATGTTTGGCTTTAAGTAGGGATGATGAAACACTTTGGTTGAAGTTGTAAATTATGGATAGGGCTGTAGAAGAGGAAGACTGTAAAAGTTACAGAGGGAGAGATAATATAGTTATAAAATAGTGCTGTATAATAAAGTTTTCTTTATAAGAAGCCTTTTTTCTTTCTCAGAGCTTTAAAGCACAGATCATACCACAGTTCTATGTCAGAGGTCAGCAAACTCTGCCAAATGATTTACTATTAAACAGATTGTAAGTTGGGTTTCATGGTGCATGTATTTTCTAACAACTATTTAGTGCTGCTGTTGTACCTCAAAATTAGCCGTATATAATATGCAAATGACTGGGTATGGCTGTGTTCCAATAAAACTTTATTTTTACAAATATGGGTGTCAGGCCAGATTCCAAGCAAGAGCTGTCAGTTTACTAATCCCTCTTCTAAATAAACCACCACAGAAATACAATGTGAGCCACATATGCAATTTAAAATTTTATAGCAGCTACACAAAAAAATAAGCAGGTGAAATTCATTTCAATATTTTATTTAATCCAAAATATCCCAAATATCATTTCAACAAGTAATCAATATAAAAAGCTATCAATGAAATACATTTAAAAAAATATGTCTTCAGAGCTGTTGTATATTGTACACTTAGCATCCTTGTCATTATAAGTGCGCAGCAGCCACATGTGGCTGGTGGCTACCAAACTGCACCGTATGTTCTGGATCTTCTGTGCTGGGATTTCTACAGCTATCTGGAGGTTGGCAAGTGTTGGGATTTGGCTCTTGAAAAGATAGGGGATATAATTATGCTGCCTCTGGGAGACAGGACAAGGGATTAAAGCTTTTGGGAAGAAATACGTGGCCTCGGACACTAGCAGTTGAGGTAGCCCATGATTCTAGGGCAATGTAACTAGACCAATGATACAGTCAGACTAGCTCCACCTGCCAGCGCAATGAGTCAATGCACATGCAAAATGTAACTGCCGTTAAGAGAGCTAGTCTTTAGCACTTAGACTGTTATCAGAATTTAAAGCATATATGGATGTGGAAGATAGCTGTGTAGCAAGGAAAAAAAGCTTCAAAAATTAAATTGAATTTTTAAGATTTAAAACAATCTCAATGCTTTTTCAGTTACCTCTCTGTCCAACACAGTATTATGCTAGTCACCAATAGTTTAACATGTTACTAAGAGGCAATCATAAATAATCCTTATTTTAAGCCTGGGGAAGTTCTTCATTATTTAAACCCAAATTTCTAAGTGATTAAATCAACATTTCCAAATTAAGAATGGACAACTTTTTGTTAATAAACTTAGAGGCAAGTGTTTTTAACAAAAAATTTATTACCAAAATACAATATTAAAGTCAATACATGACAAACTCCTGTAAAGCAAAATAAATTATTCTAACATTGTACAGTATTTCCAAAGGTAGTTAAAGAAGCGCTAAGACCTTGCTTCACTGTTTATTGAACAGATAAACTGTTCTACCATGAACACAATCCTAGAGTTTTAGGCGTTAAGGCATGCAGCTTGATGTGCAGGATAATTTTACAAAATGCAAATCATCCTATTTTAATAAGATACAGTGTCAGAATTAACTGTAGTCTTTACATGTCAGTGTTTCGGAAATTTTCAGACTTTGGCTATAGAAGCAATGCCGTAGTGTTACACAATACTCATTTCTTAAAAAAATACATGTATTCATGTCCATGAATATCAAACTCAAATTTCTATTAAATATATTTTATAGAATATTACTTAGAGCACCTTGCTGTACAATAAAAAAAAGATTAAATAAGTGTCTATGAAAACTAAAAATATAGTAAGTCTCAATAGAGAAGCCTGCTTGTCTCTGTCAAGCCAAGTACATTGCAAGAAGATACAATGTAAACGTAGGTGCCCACCGCTCGCTTTGTGAGAAGAGACAAAAAAAAAAAAAAAAAAAAAATAGTAGCGAAGCCACTGATAGCTACCTCGAACAGACCAAAGATCTAGAATAAAGGCTTCAGTCAGTGTCACTGTACTGCGCTGGTTGGACTCGGAGCTTGAAGTCTACAGGTCAACTGGAATATAGGCATGGTACTGTTAGAACACTGGGGATACCAACCATATTCTGGATTACTAGAGAAAGAGAAAATGATAGAGCCCTGATAAAATATTATTTATAATGATCAGAATGCATCATCTTCCCCCTCCCCACCTTTGCCTTATCCAGTAAGTTTGTTTTAAAAACTATGCTCACTATCAAATCTTAGAATTTTTAAAAGTGTTCAGCATGGAAAACAGATACTGAGTTTTCTATAACAAAAGATTGAGTACCAGTAAATGTTTTTCCTATATAAAGAGAATTCCTGCTGATTATTTTAATACCTATCTCTTCTAGAATTAAAATTGCATATTTAGTCATCAGTACTTTTAGAAATACTCAATTGTTCTTGGTGGAGACAGTTAACTTAAGGCTTGTCACGAAATCGTAATGGGAAAGTACAGAACATTTTTGGTATATGGTTCCTCCTACAGGCCAGGAGAAAGCTTTTGGAGATATTTTAGGCTAGAGTCAGATGAATATTTAAAGACTTTTGAACTTCTGGGTTAATTTTTTTCCCATGAGCTAGGGAAATTTTAAATTTGTGATTCCAAATGGAAAATTTAAGTAACAACCAATGGAAGTGGTTTAAGGAAATGAAGAAAGTTAATTCAAAAATTCATTGGTGAAATTTTGGGAATGTAGTTATTAGTATTTTCCAAATGATTATGTAAAATTAAAGCCAAGGAAAATTTATGAAACAAAAAAATTCTTTTAAGGTTGTCAGTTTTCAGAATAATAGATTTTAATAAAGAAACACTGAGCCAGAGTCACCAGTAATGAAAAAACTGAGTGAAAACAATATAGTAATAATGGAACCATTTAAAATGTATCATTTGAATTTGAAATAAAATTTCACTATGTTTTAACCCTGAAGACAGGAGAAAATGAGGAAACCGATTGTATGGGGTCTTGGGTAATACAGTTTAGTATATATGAATTTATCTTTTCTTTTAAAAACTAGATATCAGAAATGGATTAACTTTCACAAATAAATTAAAGCTACCTAAATTAAAGAGCTGCAAAGTTACAATCAATTCTTTTTCTTCAAATATCACCATCAAATGAGATTAAAAAAAAAAAAATCAGACAATATTTCAAATGCCTGGCCCCACTTTAGTTCCTAAGGCTATCTGAAAAATGTTAATTCATTCGACTCATACCTGGACTTTGGGAAGAGAATTCTTCCCTAAAATGTGTCTATCGAGTATCATATTCAAAAAATTCTGTTTCAATGTTTTCTACGCTTATGAAAGTCACAGCCTTAGCTCTAGAGGATGAAAAGTCAGGTTCAGAAAGAGCACCATGGAGATGGCACACTGCACGGTGCACCAGCCGCTTTTTGATTTGTAGGCAGAACTGACATGAACAGAACAATGCATACATAAATGATCAGGACTACAAGAGCAAAACCAAAAACTTTTCTCTTTACCCTTTGAAATACGCTGTAATACAAAATGTGTAATTAACGAGAAGATTTCATCTATCTGATGGTGAGTTTTCACTGGCTTCCCATGTGTCCTATTGCACACCAAAAAAACCCTGCAATTTCCTGGATAGGAGAAACCCAAATGTTTTTTGTTATTAAAAGTTTTAGAAACACTCTGAATTTTTATTATATTTTAGCCACATTTGGTTATACTTCGTATGCTAAGTGTAACTAAAGGAAACAAAATCTCAATAGTAGTACTCATTTGAAGGGGCTTCTGAATTTCATCCCAGTTCCCCTAAATGATTTTTATTTAACAGTTTAAACTATTTCCAAGGCTCATGGCTAGATGCAGTTGCCTACTTTGTTGTTTTAACAGACTTTTTTAGATAGCAAGCTTGGTCTAGTTCAGAAGAGTGGATAAGAAGGCCTATGTAACTACTGAGGAAAATGGGGTTTCTATCAACACTCTGAAAAGAATCTCTGAGAAGTGCACTGTGCTCAACTAATCACCATTTTTATGAACCTTGAATTTTGATTTGAGGTTGGTAGGAATTCACCTTTCTCCTCTTTTGCTCACAAGACATTCACTGTAAATTTAAGACAATAATTTACTTTGTAAATAGTTACTTATAATCTAGATTTGGATTTAGAGATCTCTTTTCTTTCTAAAGAGGAAAGTATTAATAATATATCTCAGGTTGAGTGTAGATTTATTCCTATCAATCTGGTGAAAGATTTGGATTGATCATCTCAAAGCCCTGTAATAATCTTTTTTTCTTGTTGATACCACAAACCCTCAGACACTTGGCTCCCATTTCTCACAAGAGGCCTGTCATTCATGTCAAAATTGAGAATAAAGAAAACTAAGGTCTGCTTAAGACTGTGACACTTTAGTTAACAGTACATTTTGGAATAGTTCCTGAAAAGCCCCTTCTTAACTCTTTTGCTTGCATTTCTACACTATAATAAGCTTTTAATAATAAATACACTCAAACTAAGAGGTAACAGAAGGTTACTGTAAGGTTATATCTTTGCTGCCTCCTCAACCCACTTCACCTCACTCAAAATGCTTAAATATTATTACCCCTTATCTATTTGGAATTTCTTTTATTACATTACAAATTTGGTTCCAAAGTACCATCTGTCATTTCCTCAAGAATCACACCAACTATTTCTTCTGTGTCTAGTAAGTTGCTGGACAGCACAAAGGGCAGACTGCAGTTTAAAGGCGTCTTCCTTGGCTGGTTTCCTCTTTGGCTAACAATTCCATCTAATTTGTGTTTAGAGTTGTGTTGTGGTCCTTATTCAGGATGATGTTTACAATTTCACCCTCATGCTCTTTCATATGATCCAAGAGATTCTCTTTGCTGGTAGATTCAAAACCACATATACAACAACAGAAGAGTAAAACGCAATACTCCACGCCAGGAGGGGCCAGATTGGAGTTTTTATCTAAACTGCATGAGGTATTACTTGCAGGGTTTAGCTTCTCATTCTCGTTGGGACCCCTGACTTCATTCGGAGCCTGGGGAATCAGCTCTGAGGATGACACCAAATTTTCTGAACTTCCAGAAGTGAGAGAATCGGCTCTTTCTTCACTGCTGTTTAATACTGACTTTCCAGAGGATTTCCCCCGAATCCTTAAAACAAAACACATCAAATATTGAGTTGCTTATAATGCAGACTAGTAGATTTAACTCTAACTTTACAGAAAATATATAGATATGTAACAGTAATTTATTTATATATAATAGTAAGATCAAATACCTGCCACTTTGTGAAATTGCATCATTAATAGCCTTGTTCACTTGTTCGTAGTTGTAATTTTGGTCACTGGCATGCTTCCACATGTGAGACTTCAAAGAAGGAGGATGGCTGCACACATACCCACACAACGAGCATCTGAAAAACCGAGATGAATGAAATCAGATGGCCCCACGATTTTGTAACAACTATTAAATTTGTTCTCCTGAGGACTTACTAGATATCACATTTCACTGAATCTAAGATGCCACTGATTATAAGAGACATATTGATATCAGAGGCTGAAATGTCCTAGTGCGGATCTCTCAGAATCAATGAAATGAAAGTATTTTACATTATAAAGAAATGATAAGAGTCAGGACAAACATCCCAAATTACTTTAGCTATTACAGTATTTGGAAAGATTTCTAATACACTAACGTGAAATCTTAAATGGCGCGCCATTTAAGAGCGACCTCGCCTGCCCGCCACCGGCGCGCCATTTAAGAGCGACCTCGCCTGCCCGCCACCGGCGCGCCATTTAAGAGCGACCTCGCCTGCCCGCCACCGGCGCGCCATTTAAGAGCGACCTCGCCTGCCCGCCACCGGCGCGCCATTTAAGAGCGACCCGCCTGCCCCGCCACCGGCGCGCCATTTAAGAGCGACCTCGCCTGCCCGCCACCGGCGCGCCATTTAAGAGCGACCTCGCCTGCCCGCCACCGGCGCGCCATTTAGGCGACCTCGCCTGCCCGCCACCGGCGCGCCATTTAAGAGCGACCTCGCCTGCCCGCCACCGGCGCGCCATTTAAGAGCGACCTCGCCTGCCCGCCACCGGCGCGCCATTTAAGAGCGACCTCGCCTGCCCGCCACCGGCGCGCCATTTAAAGAGCGCCCCGCCGGCTGCGTCGCGCACTAAGAGCGCCCCGCCGGCTGCGTCGCGCACTAAGAGCGCCCCGCCGGCTGCGTCGCGCACTAAGAGCGCCCCGCCGGCTGCGTCGCGCACTAAGAGCGCCCCGCCGGCTGCGTCGCGCACTAAGAGCGCCCCGCCGGCTGCGTCGCGCACTAAGAGCGCCCCGCCGGCTGCGTCGCGCACTAAGAGCGCTGCCGAGAGGAGCTACCCCACGACCGAGGTCAGGAAGGGCTGCGGTGAGGAGAGACCCCCTCGTCCAAGGTAAGGTGCGATGGCTGTGCTTTGCTGGCCGGGAGCAGCCAGGAGCAGCCTGGATGAGATACCCCACGCCCAAGGTAAGAGAAACCCAAGTAAGACAGTAGGTCTTGAAAGAGGGCATCAGAGGGCAAATACACTAAAACCATTCTCACAGATAACTAGTCAGTCTAATCACACAAGGACCACACCCTTGTCTAACTCAATGAGATTAAGCCATGCCCGAGGGGCAACTTGGGATGGGCGGGTCATGGTGGAGAGATATGACAGGGTGTGGTCCGCTGGAGAAGGGAATGGCAAACCACTTCAGTATTCTTGCCTTGAGAACCCCATGAACAGTATGAAAAGACAAAATGATAGGATACTGAAAGAGAAACTCCCCAGGTCAGTAGGGGCCCAATATGCTACTGGAGATCAGTGGAGAAATAACTCCAGAAAGAATGAAAGGATGGAGCCAAAACAAAAAGAATACCCAGCTGTAGATGTGTCTGGTGATAGAAGCAAAGTCCGATGCTGTAAAGAGCAATATTGCATAGGAACCTGGAATGTCAGGTCCATGAATCAAGGCAAATTGGAAGTGGTCAAACAAGAGATGGCAAGAGTGAATGTTGACATTCTAGGAATTAGCGAACTAAAATGGACTGGAATGGGTGAATTTAACTCGGATGACCATTATATCTACTACTGTGGGCAGGAATCCCTCAGAAGAAATGGAGTGGCCATCATGGTCAACAAAAGAGGCCGAAATGCAGTACTTGGATGCAATCTCAAAAACGATAGAATGATCTCTGTTCGTTTCCAAGGCAAACCATTCAATGTCACAGTAATCCAAGTCTATGCCCCAACCAGTAACGCCGAAGAAGCTGAAGTTGAACGGTTCTATGAAGACCTACAAGACCTTTTAGAACTAACACCCAAAAAAGATGTCCTTTTCATTATAGGGGACTGGAATGCAAAAGTAGGAAGTCAAGAAACACCTGGAGTAACAGGCAAATTTGGCCTTGGAATACGGAATGAAGCAGGGCAAAGACTAATAGAGTTTTGCCAAGAAAATGCACTGGTCATAGCAAATACCCTCTTCCAACAACACAAGAGAAGACTCTATACATGGACATCACCAGATGGTCAACACCGAAATTAGATCGATTACATTCTTTGCAGCCAAAGATGGAGAAGCTCTATACAATCAGCAAAAACAAGACCAGGAGCTGACTGTGGCTCGGACCATGAACTCCTTATTGCCAAATTCAGACTGAAATTGAGGAGAGTAGAGAAAACTACTGGACCATTCAGGTATGACCTAAATCAAATCCCTTATGATTATACAGTGGAAGTGAGAAATAGATTTAAGGGCCTAGATCTGATAGATAGAGTGCCTGATGAACTATGGAATGAGGTTCGTGACATTGTCCAGGAGACAGGGATCAAGACCATCCCCATGGAAAAGAAATGCAAAAAAGCAAAATGGCTGTCTGGGGAGGCCTTACAAATAGCTGTGAAAAGAAGAGAAGCGAAAAGCAAAGGAGAAAAGGAAAGATATAAACATCTAAATGCGGAGTTCCAAAGAATAGCAAGAAGAGATAAGAAAGCCTTCTTTAGTGATCAATGCAAAGAAATAGAGGAAAACAACAGAATGGGAAAGACTAAGGATCTCTTCAAGAAAATCAGAGATACCAAAGGAACATTTCATGCAAAGATGGGCACAATAAAGGACAGAGATGGTGTGGATCTAACAGAAGCAGAAGATATTAAGAAGAGGTGGCAAGAATACACAGAAGAACTGTACAAAAAAGAGCTTCAAGACCCAGATAATCATGATGGT
Source organism: Tragelaphus eurycerus (assembly GCA_935064755.1). Taxonomy (NCBI): domain Eukaryota; kingdom Metazoa; phylum Chordata; class Mammalia; order Artiodactyla; family Bovidae; genus Tragelaphus; species Tragelaphus eurycerus. The sequence continues at coordinate 14,844,719 of CAKXYN010000020.1, forward strand.
GTGATCACTGACCTAGAGCCAGACATCTTGGAATGTGAAGTCAAATGGGCCTTAGAAGGCATCACTACGAACAAAGCTAGTGGAGGTGATGGAATTCCAGTGGAGCTATTCCAAATCCTGAATGATGATGCTGTGAAAGTGCTACACTCAATATGCCAGCAAATTTGGAAGACTCAGCAGTGGCCACAAGATTGGAAAAGGTCAGTTTTCATCCCAATCCCAAAGAAAGGCAATGCCAAGGAGTGCTCAAACTACCGCACAATTGCACTCATCTCACACGCTAGTAAAGTAATGCTCAAAATTCTCCAAGCCAGGCTTCAGCAATATGTGAACCATGAACTTCCTGATGTTCAAGCTGGTTTTAGAAAAGGCAGAGGAACCAGAGATCAAATTGCCAACATCCGCTGGATCATGGAAAAAGCAAGAGAGTTCCAGAAAAACATCTATTTCTGCTTTATTGACTATGCCAAAGCCTTTGACTGTGTGGATCACAATAAACTATGGAAAATTCTGAAAGAGATGGGAATACCAGACCACCTGATCTGCCTCTTAAGAAATCTGTATGCAGGTCAGGAAGCAACAGTTAGAACTGGTCATGGAACAACAGACTGGTTCCAAATAGGAAAAGGAGTACGTCAAGGCTGCATATTGTCACCATGTTATTTAACTTATATGCAGAGTACATCATGAGAAATGCTGGACTGGAAGAAACAGAAGTTGGAATCAAGATTGCTGGGAGAAATATCAATAACCTCAGATATGCAGATGACACCACTCTTATGGCAGAAAGTGAAGAGGGGCTAAAAAGCCTCTTGATGAAAGTGAAAGTGGAGAGTGAAAAGGTTGGCTTAAAGCTCAACATTCAGAAAACGAAGATCATGGCATCTGGTCCCATCACTGCATGGGAAATAGATGGGGAAACAGTGGAAACAGTGTCAGACTTTATTTTTCTGGGCTCCAAAATCACTGCAGATGGTGACTGCAGCCATGAAATTAAAAGACGCTTACTCCTTGGAAGGAAAGTTATGACCAACCTAGATAGCATATTCAAAAGCAGAGACATTACTTTACCAACAAAGGTTCGCCTAGTCAAGGCTATGGTCTTTCCTGTGGTCATGTATGGATGTGAGAGCTGGACTGTGAAGAAGGCTGAGCGCCGAAGAATTGATGCTTTTGAACTGTGGTGTTGGAGAAGACTCTTGAGAGTCCCTTGGACTGCAAGAAGATCCAACCAGTCCATTCTGAAGGAGATCAATCCTGGAATTTCTTTAGAAGGAATGATGCTAAAGCTGAAACTCCAGTATTTTGGCCACCTCATGCGAAGAGTTGACTCATTGGAGAAGACTCTGATGCTGGGAGGGATTGAGGGCAGGAGGAGAAGGGGACGACAGAGGATGAGATGGCTGGATGGCATCACTGACTCGATGGATGCGAGTCTGAGTGACCTCCGGGAGCTGGTGATGGACAGGGAGGCCTGGCGTGCTGCGGTTCATGGGGTCGCAAAGAGTCGGACACGACTGAGCAACTGATCTGATCTGATCTGAACGTGAAATCTTTGCACTAAATTATTTAACCACACACATACACAAAATACACAAAATCAATCCTCTATACCACTTTATTTCTTAAGAAAGCAAAAAGGAATTAAATAATTTTCAACATTAACTCTCTGCTTACTTATAAACAGAAAATGTAAGTAGTAGTCCTGAAATGCTATAACAATGTAGATTTCATAAGTAAAACAGATACTTATCTTAAAGTTTCTACTCCAAGTAACAATTGTTTGACATAATTGGGCACATTCAGTAAAATCTGAACTAAATAAACTACTTAAAAAATATTAACAGATTATTTTTAGAGCATGCTTATGTTTATCCTCTTTTCCTTCTGTACCCAGTTCTTCCTATCATTAATATCTTGCATCAGTATGGAATATTTGTTACAACTGATGAACCAATATTGATACATTATTATTAACTAGTGTCTACAGTTTATATTAGGGTTCACTATGTTGTACGGTTCTATGTATTTTGATAAATGCGTAATGCCATGAATCCATCATAACATCATGCTGAATAACTTCCCAACCTTAAACACCCTCTGGCACTCCACCTACTTATCCCTCCTGCCCTAACCACTGGCCAATCCCATCACCAATCCTTTTATTGTCTCCACAGTTCTGCCTTTTCTAGAATGTTGCATATTTGGAATCATACTGTATACAGCCTCTTCAGACTGGTTTCTCGCCCTCAGCCATTTGCTTGTAAGTTCTTCCATGTCTTTTCAGAGCTTGAGAGGCCCTCTCTCCATGGCTGAATAATATTCCACCAAGCTACCACATTTGTTACTATTTTCTATTTGTTGTTCTTGTTCTATTATTTTCTTCTACTCTTTTTCTGCTTTTTGTGGTTTTCACTCAGCATACTATATGATTCAATTTTTCTCCTTTCTTAGCATGTCAGTTACATTTATTTTTTTACTTTATATTATTGGTTTCCCTAGTGTTTGGCAAATACATTTACAGCTAATCCAAATCCACCTTTAAGTAACACTATACTGGCTTCATGGATAGCTCGGGTACATTATGATAAAATAAAGACATCTAGTTGCTCCCAAGTTTTGTCAATTATGAATAAAGCTTCTATTAAACATTCATGCGCAGAGTTTTCTGTGAATATAAGTTTTCACCATTTGTGTAAATACTTAAGAGCAGAATGTTTATCTTTTTAGGAAACTGCAAACATACTTTTAAAAAGTCATTTTTATTAAATACTTAATTACCAATCTAACAAATCAGGTAACTTATCTGAACTCTTCACCACAACAACAAGAGAGTCAGCAGAGGGGTAAAAGGACCACTTTGAGACATACCAGAACATTCTATTCTTAACAAGGTCTGCTCTCAGGAGAAATTATTTAACCAGTGCCTAACCTATTGGAGTTTTATCAGAGCATAACTGACCTGAGGGGAAGACATACCCAACTCCAGGCAACTCCAGCTATCTTGTCAACCAGGGGCTGAGGAAGGAGGGGCTGAGAAGCACAGTTCACAGCCCAGAGGCAGAGGCTCAATAAAAAACTGAGACCTAGGCATGGACTACAGAACATTTCCCTCCCTTTACTTTTACCACCATGTTTCTAAAGTCCTACTGACAGCAGAGCCTTTTACCCAGTACATCATGCCTGATTATCAAGAAAAAATTATAAGACATACTAAAAGGCAAAAACCAAAGCTGAAGAGACCAAGAGTCAGATATAGCAGGATGTTGGAATAATTAGACTGCTGATTTAAAACAACTATGATGAATGATTCTAAGAGCGCCAATGAATAAAATACACAGCATGGGAAAACAGATGAGGAACAAAGACGAGAGATGGAAATTCCAAAAAAGAACCAGAGAGAAATCAGAGGTCAGAACCCTATAAAATGAGATGAAAAAATAGGTAACAGAAATGCAGAGTCCTATAGTGGGCTTATTAGTGGACTAGATACACCTGAGGAAAGAATCTCTGAGCCTGAGGATATCACAACAGATAGAAACCTCCAAACCAAAAAGCAAAAAGAAAAAAAAAAGAAAGGACTGGATATACAACTACAAAAGGTGTAATCTATGTATAAAGGGAATACTAGAAGAGAGAAAGGAATAGAAGAAACTTAAGCAGTAATGACTGAGAAGTTCCCTAAATTAACATCAGATATCAAACCATAGCTACAAGCCTCTCAGAGAACACCAAACAGGATAAATGGCAGAAAGACTACATTACATAAGCCTATCAGTTTTGAACTATAGAAAATAAAAGAACAAAGGAGCCAGAGGGAAAGATAAGCAAAGAAGAATTAAATCAAACTTCTCAGAAACAATGCAAGAAAGTAGAGTGAACTATTCAAAGTGTTGAGAGAAAAATCAACCAACGTAGAGTTCTGTACCAGCAAACTTACTCGTCAAAAGTGAGCAGAAATAAAGACTTTCTCCAACAAACAAAGTTGAAGTAATCTGTTGCTGGTAAATCTGTCTTGCAAGAAAGGTTAAAGAAGTTCTTTAGAAAGAAGGACAATGATCAAGTTCAGAAATGTGGATCTACACAAAGAAAGGAAAAACGTCAGATAAGGTATGTTGCTGGTGTTTTTTAGTTGCTAAGTTGAGTGTGAATTTTTGCCACGCCATGAACTGTAGCCCGCCAGACTCTTCTGTCCATGAAATTCCCTAGGCAAGAATAATGGAGGGGGTTGCCATGCTCCCTCTTGGGGATCTTCCTGATCCAGGGATCAAACCAGTGTAAAGAGAGAGTAAAATAAAAGTTTTTAATTTTAATCTATCTGAGAGATAACAGTTTGTTTAAAATAATAATAGCAACAATATATTCGATTATGTATGCTTATGTATGCATGTACACAGGTGTGCACGTGCGCACGCACACACACACGACGTACAAGTGAAATGAAAGAAGTAATGCAGGTAATGGAACAGAAGAATTAGGTTATTTTATTATAATGTACCTGGGATACCCATGAAGCCAGTAATGTTACTTGAAGGTGGATTTGAATTAGCTGTAAATATGTATGCCAAACCCTAGGAATCCATTAACGAAAAGTAAAAAAAATTAAGTACAACTGATATGCTAAGGAGAGAAAATGGAATCATATAACATGCTCAATGAAAACCACAAAAGGCAGAAAAAGAGTAAAAGAGAAAAAAATAGAACAAAAATAGAAAATGGTAACAAATATGCAGCTATGAATTTAACTATTATCAATCATCATTTAAATGTCAATGGTCTAAATACACCAATTAAAAGACGGGAGATTGGGACTTTCCTAGTGGCTCAGGGGATAAGAATCACCTGCCTGTGCAGAGGACAAGGGTTCAATCCCTGTTCTGTGAAGAGACTCCACTGCAATGAGAAGCCCACACCACATAAGGAAGAGAAGCTCCCATTGGTGCAACTAGAGAAAGCCTGCATGCAGTCCCAGTGCAGAGCCCAATGAAGACCCAGCACAACTAAAAATACAGAAAAAGACAGAGACTGTCAGGCTGGATCAAAAACAAGACTCAACTATATGCTGTCTATAAGAAACTCACTTTATAAAGACACACATCAGATGCATAAAGAATATCTAGAGTAAGCCAATAGGTAACATCATACTTAATAAAAAACTAAAAGCTTTCCTGATAATAAGAACAAAGCACAGATGTCTTGTCTCACCATGCCTTTTCAACATCATAACTGAAGTCCTAGTTAATGCAATACATGTGTGTGTGTGTATACATGTGTACACAGTTTGTTCATGTGTCATCTGATTGTCTATACAGAAAATCTTAAAGCACATGCCAAAAAACTCCTAGAACTAATAAGTAATTATATCAACATTGCAGGACACAAGGTTAATATATAAAAGAACTCAATTGCTTTCCTATATTCCAGCCATAAGCAGTATTTGAAATTAAGAACATTTAATCCCACTTACCTTAGCAGTACTGAAAACAAAATACTTAGGTATAAAACAAAATATGTACAAGGTCTGCCTTAATGAAGAAAACTACAAAACTCTGATAAATCAAAGAGTTATAAATGTAGAGAGTGTCTATATTCATGGATAGGAAGACTCAAAACTGTCAAGATGTTAGTTCTTCTCAACTTGATCTACAGATTCAATACTATTCCAATAAAAACCCCAGCAAGTTATTTTGTGGATACTGACAAACTGATTCTAAAGTTTACGTGGAAGAGCCAACACAATATGGAAGGAGAAGAACAAAGTTGGGAGTGTGCCACCCACCTCCATGGAATCAATAAAAGATGAGTAGTCACCAAGGTCTGAGTCACTGAGGGGGAATGAATAGGTGGCATTCAGCTGACTTTTTTAGGGCAGTGTATGATACTGTAATGGTAAATACATGTCATTATACATTTGCTCAAATGCACGGAGTGTGCAGTATCAAGAGTGAACCCAAATATAAACTACAGACAGGATTACAATGATGTGTCAATATTGGCTCCTACATTCTCACAAATGTACTACTCTGGTGGGGAATGCTGATAATGGGGGAAGCTATGAATATGTGGGGCACAGAGTATACGGGAAATCTCTGTGCTTCTGCTTGATACTGCAGTGAACCTAAACTGCTTCTAAAAATTAACCTATTAAAAAAAAGCTGACAATGGGGCTTCCCTGACGGTCCAGTGGTTAACACTCTGCATTTCCACTGCAGGGGACATCAGTTTAGTTCAGTACTTGGTAGTGTCCGATTCTTTGCAACCCCATGGACCACAGCATGCCAGGCCTCCCTGTCCATCAACAACTCCCGGAGTCCATCCAAACCCATGTCCATTGAGTCGGTGATGCCATCCAACCATCTCATCGTCTGTCATCCCCTTCTCCTCCTGCCCTCGATCTTTCCCAGCAGCAGGGTCTTATCAAATGAGTCAGCTCTTTGCATCAGGTGGCCAAAGTACTGGAGTTTCAGCTTCAACATCAGTCCTTTCAACGAACACCCAGGACTGATATCCTTTAGGATGGACTGGTTGGATCTCCTTGCAGTCCAAGGGACTCTCAAGAGTCTTCTCCAACAACACGGTTCAAAAGCATCAATTCTTCAGCGCTCAGCTTTCTTCACAATCCAACTCTCACATCCATACATGACCACAGGAAAGACCATAGCTTTAACTAGACAGACCTTTATTGACAAAGTAATGTCTCTGCTTTTCAATATGCTGTCTAGGTTGGTGATAACTTTCCTTCCAAGGAGTAAGCATCTTTTAATTTCATGGCTGCGATCACCATCTGCACTGATTTTGGAGCCCAGAAAAATAAAGTCAGCCACTGTTTGCCCATCTATTTGCCATGAAGTGATGGGACCAGATACCATAATCTTAGTTTTCTGAATGTTGAGCTTTAAGGAGAGCTTTTCACTCTCCTCTTTCACTTTCACCAAGAGGCTCTTTAGTTCTTCTTCACTTTCTGCCCTAAGGGTGGTATCATCTGCATATCTGAGGTTATTGATATTTCTCCCAGCAATCTTGATTCCAGCTTGTGCTTCCTCCAGCCCAGCATTCTCATGATGTATTCTGCATATAAGTTAAATAAGCAGGGTGACAATATACAGCCTTGACGTACTCCTTTTCCTATTTGGAACCAGTCTGTTGTTCCATGTCCAGTTCTAACTGTTGCTTCCTGACCTGCATACAGGTTTCTCAAGAGGCAAGACAGGTGGTCTGGTATGCCCATCTATTTCAGAATTTCCCACAGTTTATTGCGATTCACACAGTCAAAGGCTTTCGCACAGCCAATAAAGTAGAAATGATGAGATATTAATTTTTTTCCCTAAAGGCCTACTATTCCAGTGACTAAAGTCAATAGACTAGCCAGTGACTAAAGTCATAGACTAGCCAGCTTCTTCATATTTAACTTAGCTTGTATGTTTAAAGTTCCAGAGACTTTTATATAAAAGTTTTTTAAAATATGAAAAGCTTTTATAAAAAGAATATATATAGCATTACTAAAATATTATTATTATTCTTTTAATTTACTATAGAAATCTGTTTTCCAGCATTTTATTCAGTATACCTGCATTGATAGTCCTAAGTGAGATTGGTGTATAGTCTTCTGTCGCCCTTGCCAAATTTTAGTATCAATATTATTCTAATTTTATAAAAAGACTTTGAAAGCTGTTTTATAAAGGCTTTGTATTAAAGAAAAAAAGAAAAAAACTTGTATAAAAAGGTGAAAGGCTTCCATGGTGGCGCTAGTGGTAAAGAACCTGCCTTCCAATGCAGGAGACATACGAGACGCAGGTTCAATCCCTGGGTCGGGAAGATCCTCTGGAGGAGGGCATGGCAACCCACTCCAGTATTCTTGCCTAGAAAATCCCATGGACAGAGCAGGCTGGAGGGCTACAGTCTCTCAAGAGTCGGACACAACTGAAGTGACTTAGCAGGCATTTGGAGAAGGCAATGGCACCCCACTCCAGTACTTTTGCTTGGAGAAGCTCATAGACGGAGGAGCCTGGTAGGCTGCAGTCCATGGGGTCGCTCAAAGTCGGATATGACTGAGCATCGTCACTTTCACTTTTCCCTTTCATTCACTGGAGAAGGAAATGGCAACCCACTCCAGCGTTCTTGCCTGGAGAATCCCAGGGATGGGGGAGACTGGTGGGCTGCCATCTATGGGGTCGCACAGAGTCGGACATGACTGAAGTGACTTAGCAGCAGCAGCAGCAGGCATTGCCATGTTCTTCATGGGAGGCTTATTTTAGGAACACAGAGAATTTAATATTAGGAAATATAATAAATCATTATTTGAAAAGATTAGAAAGAGACAAGTCATTTTCACTGATGTTATTGAAAATTAATCCAAAGAAATTCAATATCCATCTTAAGAAAAATTTTTATTATGGACAACTGAAGCAAAAACTAAAGTAGGAAAGTATAATTAATCTCCATTTCTCAATTCCAGTAATTACTGACATTTTGCTCATCTTGTTTCATGTATTCCCTCAAATTTCCCTGATTTCTGCAGAAATGGTTTATTTGAATGAGGATCCAAATAAGATCTATATAGTTATTCCTGGGTATATGCAGGGAACTGGTTCTCCCTCCCATAGATATCGAAATCTGAGATGCTCAAGTCACTCATGTGAAATGGTATATATAGTATTATATTGCATTTGGTTGGCATACATCTTGAACTCTTAACATGTAGTAATTCTTTCTTTTCCCCATCCCCCTCATGCCATTCATATGTTGAAGGCTCCAGGTCATCTGCCTCCTAGAACATTTCACAAGCTGTACTGATTACTTTCTGTTAGTGTCACGTTTCTATATTCCCCACATCTTTTTTTTTTTTTTTGTAAGCGGTAGTGAGAGATCTAGAAAAGTTTCTAAACCTTTGCACTTGACATTTGGGCTAGACAATTCTTTATTGTGGGGGCTGCTCTGAGCACTGTGGGATGGTTTCAGCAGCATCATTTTTCTTTACCCACTAGGTGCTGCTAGCATCTTCTCTTCCTCTTGTGACAACCAACAATATCTCCAGACACTGCCAAATGTCTCATTTGGAAACTACTGATGTAGAGGTTTTATCAGATTCAGGGTTAGTTTTTTCCATTTCTATTCTTTTTCAAACATAACTTGATGGGTACAGTTGTGTTCCCTACCACAGTTTAGGAGGCACTTGAATCAGGCTGATAACACCTGAACCCAATTAACACTCAATAAAATTTCTCACCAAACTGTGCTAGGCAAATGTTTCAACATGAAAAAAAATATCTACCTAAACCCCCTAAACTAGCATAAAGCTTAAAGCAGAAACATCAGAGGCATTCCCATTAAGCCCAAGAACAAACTAAGGATGGTCACTATCCCCACTGTTATTTACAACTGTGGAGGCACTTTGCTGCTGTTGTTCACTCAGTGATGTCTGACTCTCTGTGACCCCATGGACTGCAGCACACCAGGCTTCCCTGTCCGTCACAATCTCCAGGAGTTTGCTCAAACTCATGTCCACTGAGTCGATGATGCCATCCAACCATCTCATCCTCTTGATGAGGGGCCCCTTCTCCTCTTGCCTTCAATCTTTCCCAGCATCAGGGTTTTTTCCAATGGGTGAGTGCTTCGCATCAGGTGGCCAAAGTACTGGAGCTTCAGCTTCAGCATCAGTCTTTCCAGTAGAATACTCAGGGTTGCTTTTCTTTAGGATTGACTGGTTTGATCTCCTTGCTGTCCAAGAAACTCTCTAAAGTCTACTCTAGCACCACAATTGGAAAGCATCAATTGTTTGGCACTCAGCCTTCTTTATAGTGCAACTCTCACGTCCATATATGACTACTGGAAAAACCAGAGCTCTGCCTATATGGACTCTGGTCAGTAAAGTGACGTCTCTACTTTTCAATATGTTGTTTAAGTTTGTCATAGTTTTTCTTCTAAGCAGCAAGTGTCTTTTAATTCCATGGCTGCAGTCACTGTCCGCAGTGATTCTGGGGCCCAAGAAAACAGTCTGTCACTGTTTTCATCTTTTCCCCTTCTATTTGCCATGAAGTGATGGGACCAGAGGCCATGATCGTAGTGTTCTGAAAGCTGAATTCTAAGCCAGTTTTTTCACTCTCCTCTTTCACCTTCATCAAGAGGCTCTTCAGTTCCTCTTTGTTTTTTGCCATTAGTGTGATGTCATCTGCATAACTGAGGTTATTGATATTTCTCCTGGCAATCTTGATTTCAGCTTGTGCTTCATCCAGCCAGGCATTTCACATGATGTACTCTGCATATAAGTTAAACAAGGAGGGTGACAAAACACAGCCTTGGCATACTCCTTTCCCAATTTTGAACCAGTCCATTGTTTCATGTACGGTTCTGTTACTTCTTGACCTGCATACAGGTTTCTCAGGAGGGAGGTAAGATGGCCTGGTATTCCCATCTCTTGAAGAATTTTCCACAGTTTGTTGTGATCCACATAGTCAATGAAGCAGAAGTAGATATTTTTCTGGAATTCCCTTGCTTTTTCTGTGATTCAACAGATGTTGGCAATTCGACCTCTGGTTCCTCTGCCTCTTCGAATCCAGCTTGTACCTCTGGAAGATCTCAGCACTGACATATTGAGTGCAGCACTTTAACAGCATCATCTTTTAGGATTTAAAATAGCTTAGCTGGAATTCCATCACCTCCACTAGCTTTGTTCGTAGTAATGCTTCCTAAGGTGCACTTGACTTCACACTCCAGGATGTGTGGCTCTAGGTGAGTGATCACACCATCATGGTTATCCGGCTCATTAAGACCTTTTTTGTACAGTTCTTCTGTGGATTCTTGCCACCTCTTCTTTATCTCTTCTGCTTCTTTAGGTTCATACCATTTCTGCCCTTTATTGTGTCCATCTTTGTAAGAAATGTTTCCTTGATATTTATAATTTTCTTGAAGAGATTTCTAGTCTTTCCTATTCTATTGTTTTCCTCTATTTCTTTGCATTGTTCACTTAAAAAGGCTTTCTTATCTCTCCTTGATATTCTTTGGAACTCTGCATACAGATGGGTTTATCTTTTCTTTATTCCTTTGCCTTTTGCTTCTCTTCTCAGCTATTAGTAAGACAACCATCTTGCTTTCGTGCATTTCTTTTTCTTGGTGATGGTTTTAGTCACCACCTCCTGTAGAATGTTATGAACCTCTGTTGCTAGTTCTTTAGGCACTCTGTCAGACCTAATCCCTTGAATCTATTTGTCACTTCCACTGTATGACCACTAGGTTATACCTGAATGGTCAAGTGGTTTTCTCTACTTTTTTTAAGTCTGAATTTGGCAATAAGGAGTTTATCATCTGATCAGCTCCTGGTCTTGTTTTTGCTAACTGTATAGAGCTTCTCCATCTTCACCTGCAAAGAATATAACCAGTCTGATTTCAGTACAGACCATCTAGTGATGTTCATGTGTAGGGTTCTCTTGTGTTGTTGGAAGAGAGTGTTTGCTATGACCAGTGTGTTCTCTTGGCAAAACTCTGTTAGTTTTTGCCTGCTTCATTCTGTACTCCAAGGCCAAACTTGCCTGTTACTCCAGGTATTCCTTGACTTCCTACTTTTGCATTCCAGTCCTCTATGATGCAAAGGACATCTTTTTTTGGTGTTAGTTCTAGAACGCCTTGTAGGTCTTTACAGAACTGTTCAACTTCATCTTCTTTGGCATTAGTGGTTGGGGCATAGACTTGGATCACTGTGATACTGAATGGTCGGCCTTGGAAAGAACTGAGATCATTCTGTCCTTTTTGAGATTGCACCCAAGTACTGCATTTCGGACTCTTTACTTGACTATGAGGACTACTCCATTTCTTCTAAGGGATTCTTGCCCATAGTAATCGATAATATGGTCATCTGAATTAAATTTGCCCATTCCCGCCCAATTTATTTCATTGATTCCTAAGATGTTGATGTTCACTCTTTTCATCTCCTGTTTGACCACTTCCAATTTACCTTGATTCATGGACCTAACATTCCAAGAATACTGCAATATTGTTCTTTATAGCATCTGACTTTCCTTTCAGTTACTAGTCAGTACAATTAGATAACAGAAAGAATATGTGTAAATATAATAAAGGCATAGCTGAGAAAAGTATTTGCAGATAATACAATTATGAACCTGGCAATCCAACAGGAAATTAATTACAAGTAATAAGATAATTCAACAAGTGTATAAAGCTAACATGCTGTATACATCAAGTTTCCCCACATAACAATACTGAAAACTAGGAAAGGATCCAAGTTATAAGAGCAACAGAGAAAAAAAAAAAAAGAAATAAGCCTAACAACAAGTGTGTGTGTGTGTAGGCAGTCCTTGCCCTGTAATACTGCTGACATGAATGGATTTTTGTTACTATGGCATATAGTTAGATGAGCCTCCTAACCCACTGTTCAAATTTCTAAGTATTATTAACTGTGAGTAACTGTAGTGTACAAACTAAACCAGGAGCTCTTTGGTCCACTCTGAAAACAATAAAACAAAATATAATCGGTGACTAATTTATGTCACTTCTTTCAAAGTCTGTCAGTAACTAGTCAGTTGCTTCTATTAATTCAGGCACAGACAGCAAAGCGTGTAGTTGTGTTGCCTCCTTGTATCCCGGTGATAAATTCATGAAACAATTTACAAAAATTGATGATCCAAAAAGAGAACTGGCCAACAAAATGGAAGAACACGCAGCAAGAAACCCAAAAGTGGTAATGCTGGAAGTGAAATCAGACACAAATGTAGATGGAGCTAGAGAACGAGCAGCTGCCCAGAGGAAGGCTGACGCTGCCACTGCGGACGCAGCTCTGGGTACGCCGCCAGTGGATCTCCATGACATAAACAAGAAAGCTGTTCCCAGAGAAAGTTATGCCAGAGAAAAATTTCATATAACAGAAACTCTTGGAGATGTTTCATGACATTTAAAGAGCAAAGGATAAAATGTTCAAAGTTGATCCCTACTTAGAAAGGAGTGTGGCCACTGGCCAGGGCACAAAAACACTGCTCACCCTGTGCTGTAAGGCATACAGTGAGAACACAAGCACTGTGGAAACCATGCTTGAGTAAAACACTCATTTTCAGTGTTTCTAAGTTTTAAGCTACAGTGTACTGTTACTATTACTTTTAGTATTTTTCATTTCTTTATACATCTGTAACTAACAGTAAAAGAGCTTTTACTTTTTAATTTAAAAAATAATAGAACAATTGTAGTTTTCAGATGGCTTTATGTAATTTCAGCTTGCCAATCATTTTTATGGTCCCATACAATTGCACAAACTGAGAACTATCTGTATACTTAATGCATACATATATGTATGCATGGATATATACACATACAAAACAAGAAATGTTCACAATAATATAAATGGAGAAAACTCTGCATGCTTATGAGGGACAACAGATTACTTGAAAAAAATGGAAGAGCCTGAACCTTATTTGTATAAAGTTGTCAATTCTTTCTAAATTAATCTAGAAGCTTTCCATGATCCCAATACAAATAGCAACAGAATTATTTTTAAAAGGAAACTATGACAAGCTGATTCTAAAGTTCATCTGTGTACGTATGTATTACCCAATCAAAACGTCAAACAAGAAACTGAATTCTCCACGACATCTACACACTTCACTTCCTTATCACCATTTCTCCCACAGAATTTGGAAGTTTGCATATATGATTGGAAAAATGATTTTTTCTTTTGTGAAATGAAAAAGAGTGGTATAAAGTGTCCATGCAATTTTACAAAATGATAAACACTGGGTTCATAATGATTGCTTAAGGAGAAGACTATACCTTTATCTTAAGACCTCTTTGTGGGTTCCTCTAAGATCTCATACCTGTTCTCAAAAGAGGCATCACTTCTTTGAATTTTGCAATGGCACCCCACTCCAGTACTCTTGCCTGGAAAATCCATGGACAGAGGAGCCTGGTGGGCCGCAGTCCATGGGGTCGCTAAGAGTCGGACACGACTAAGCGACTTCACTTTCACTTTTCTCTTTCATGCATTGGAGAAGGAAATGGCAACCCACTCCAGTATTCTTGCCTGGAGAATCCCAGGGATGGCAGAGCCTGGTGGGCTGCCGTCTATGGGGTCGCACAGAGTCGGACACAACTGAAGCGACTTAGCATAGCATAGCATAGCATATGATTTGTTTACTTTTTCTTAGTTTTACCTTTATGTATCCCTAAAATCCGGGGAAGGCAATGGCACCCCACCCCAGTACTTTTGCCTGGAAAATTCCATGGACAGAGGAGCCTGGTAGGCTCCAGTCCATGGGGTCGCTAAGAGTCGGACACGACTGAGCGACTTACTTTTTCACTTTCATGAATTGGAGAAGGAAATGGCAACCCACTCCAGTGTTCTTGCCTGGAGAACCCCAGGGACGGGGGAGCCTGATGGGCTGCTGTCTATGGGGTTGCACAGAGTCGGGCACAACTGAAGCGAATTAGTAGTAGTAGTAGTATCCCTAAAATCTAAAAAGAAACTATACAAATGAACTTACTTAAAAAACAGACTCACAGAATTCCAGAAGTTTACGGTCGTCAGGGGGAAGGATGGAGGGAAGGGATAGTTTTGGAGTTTGGGATGGACATGTACACACTGCTGTATTTAAAATGGATAACCAATAAGGACCTACTGTCTAGCACATGGAACTCTGCTCAATGTTATGTGGCATCCTGGATGGAAGGGCAGTGTGGGGGAGAACAGATACATGTATATATATGGCTGAGTCCCTTCCTTGTTCACCTGAAACTGTCACAACATTATTACTCCACTATACTCCAATACAAAATAAAAAGACTTTTTTTTTTTTAAAGAGGAACTGAAGAGCCTCTTGATGAGGGTGAAAGAGAAGAGTGAAAAACCTGGCTTGAATGTCAACATTCAAAAAACTAAAATCATGGCATCCGGTCCCATCACTTCATGGCAAATAGAAGAGGAAAAAGTGGATGCATTTTCCTGGGCTCCAAAATCACTGTGGATGGTGACTATAGCCATGAAATTAAAAGATGCTTGCTCCTTGGAAGAAAAGCTATGACAATCCTAGACAGCGTATTAAGAAGCAGAAATATCACTTTGCTGACAAAAGTTCATAGAGTCAAAGCTTTGGTTTTTCTAGTAGGTATGTATAGATGTTAAGTTGGACCATAAAGAAGGCTGAGCACCAAAGAATTGATGCCTTTGAACTGTGGTGCTGGAGAAGACTCCTGAGAGTCCTCTGGACTGCAAGGAGAGCAAACCAGTCAATCCTAAATCAACCCTGAATCTTCATTGGAAGGACCGATGCTGAAGTTCCAATACTTCAGCCACCTGATGCCAAGAGCCAACTCCCTGGAAAACACCCTGAGGCTGGCAAAGATTGAAGACAAAAGGAGAAGCGGGCAGCAGAGAATGAGATGGTTAGATGGCATCACTCACTCAATGGACATGAGTTTGAGCAAACTCCAGGAGATAATGGAGGACAGGAGCCTGGCATGCTACAGTCCACAGGGTCGCAAAGAGTCAGACACGACACAGCAAATGAACAACAGCAATCCCAAAATATTGTTTATTCACATATTTTTTGAGTATATGTATTCTTGTGTGACTTGCTTCTTTGTCTTAGCTCAATGTGTCTGAGGTTCATTCATGCTGACAGGATTATTTACCTTACAGGTTATGTGCTTTACTTGGATTTTTATATCTGTAGTTTCCCAGTTCCCCAGATAGATAAAATATACACATAAACATTGTTTTAAATATTTACCCAGCATTTTAGTCATCTTCATTGGGACAGTTGTTCAATTTTATCTAGTTCACTATATTGTCTGAAATGAGAGTCTCTGCTTTTGGATATTTAGTTAAAATTGCGAAGCCAGTTTCTGTCCTAACTCAACTGGTCAGCAAATGTAGTCTTTATTTAAACTAGTTTAAATATTTTAAACTAGTAGTAGTTTATTTATTTAAACGTTTCCATAATTATATAATCTATATCCCTTACACTGTTGTTGTTGTTCAGTTGAGGATGAGTATCTCTCAGAGCTGGAGAAAAGCTAAAATTTACTGTGAAATATTACTCATGGTCAGAAATGCTCTTTTCTAACAAAATTCAGTGTAATCTATGAGGTAACCTAGGGTCTATCACTGTCATCAGCTTTCCTATGTAAATAAGGCATATAGATGAAGCCTTTTTTACTTTTCAAATTTCTTTCTCATTCTACTGGATAAAGATTTATTTCTATAAATTTTGCTGTTGTTCAATATCTCTTAACATGAGGTCCTTAAAATCTTTTTTAAGAGGAGAGATAAAGCAAGAGCAATGTGTTGAACAACTAAGTCCTAATTCTACGAATACCTACCTTAGCCTGGTACAAAGGTCATTCTGAAGAAGCACTTACAATGGTGAATATTCATTTAAAGATCTAAGTATGAAAAAAAAATGCAGGAACAATCTGAAAATGGTAAGCATTTACTAAAATGATTTTTAACTGATTAGAAGAGAAAGAATATGATGAGAACCTTAACTTCAAAGTTACGTAAAGGTGGCTTAAATCTATTTTTACTCCCTTTTAAAGAAAATATTTCTATCAGCTAAAATAGTTTCTTATTTTCATTCCTTCTCTGCTTTTCCTGTATAATTTCATGGGGCAAACCAAATTCTCTTAGATTAAAAAAAAAATTAGAATGAACCACTATTAATTACTGTCTTGTTTTATTCACTTCACTGCACTTATTTTCTGAAATTCTAGTTTTTTTTATTATCTGTATTCTTTCATGAAGGTGTAAATTCCATGACTATGCGTTTTGCTGAGTCAGAAAAAGAACAGAACGTTAATATATCAATAGAAATCTGTGATATCATGATTTATAACAATATATATTTGGTCTTCATGCCAGTTCTTGGCACAGAGCTCCTATAACCCTTGAATTCCCCAAGAGATAAAGCGATAAAGATCTTCTATATGTTAATGAGGTGATTTTTTGGAAAGTTTCTAGGTCAGTGGCCCCCAGCTTTTTTGGCAGCAGGGACTGGTTTCATGACTGGTTCCATGGATAGGGGATGAGGGAGATGGTTTCCAGATGATTCAAGCACATTATATTTATTGTACACTTTATTTCTATTATCATTACATCAGATCATCCGGCATTAGATCTCAGAGGCTGGGGATCCCTGCCTTAGGTAACCTAAGGATGGAGGCTGATTGCCAGAGGAACCAACCATGTGATTAGATCTAGAGTTCGAACTTCCAGTCTCAGAGGACAGACTATTGAGATTCAGTTCAACCATCAATGGCCAATGATTTAATCAATCGTGCTTATGGAATGAAGCCTCCATAAAAACTTGAAGGATGGTTCAGAGTTCCCAGGTTGGTGAACACATGAAGGGCTAGGAGAGTGGCACACCCAGAGAAGGCACGGAAACTCCACCTTTGCCCTCTGTATCTCTTCATCTGATTGGACACCTGTATCCTTTCTAGCCAATTAATCAAACCTGAGGAAGGAGTCACAAGAACCTTATTTACCTGATTTATGGCCAGCCAGGAGAAGCACAGGTAACAACCTAGGCTTGAGACTGGCATCTGAAGTGAGGGCAGTCTTGTGGGACTGAGCCCTTCACTGGAGGGATCTGATGCTATCTCTGGGTAGACAATGTCAAGATTGAACTAAATTTGCAGGATACTCAGCTAATGCTGCAGAGAACTGAGTTGCTCAGTGGTATGGAAAACATTTGACATCAGAAAATCCAAGGTTTCTGAATCTGGCTAAAAACCTGAACTGAATTTTTCTATAGGCTTTCTCCCATTGCTAATAGGTCAGTTACTTTAATCCCCACAGAGCTAAGAATGTGGTTAAACTACCCTATTTTCCTGGCCTGGGGCTTTACTTGGACATTACTCCAGATCTGATTTAATTAGGAACAATTGTCTTGAGGGGTAGGCAGAGGAAAGCAGAACCAGATGTCCTGCAGTACTGGAGGTGTGACTTGAACGTATGTGAAAAGACTGAAGTAGAAACCTTGCAATAGGATTTGTCTTATGACATTCAATTAGTTTTCTGTGCTTTTAAAGGAATACATAAACTAAGCCCAGAGAAGATTCACTTCAAATTTTGTGATGAACCTAAGACTCTTTGTGCCACTGTAAGAATCAAAGTCCACCAGTTCATTACTTCTAAATGAAACACATTTCTTTTCCCTCCAGATTAAACTGTAAGCTAAACTGTTTTCCTTAAAAAAAAAATTCAGGGTTTTCAAAGACTTGAGATTTTTCCCAAGCGAATGCAACTGACTAACAATTCAACATGGTTTCAGATTAAAAGAGATTTAAGAAATCTGTAGTGGAGAAGGAAATGGCAACCCACTCCAGTGTTCTTGCCTGGAGAATCCCAGGGACGGGGGAGCCTGGTGGGCTACCGTCTATGGGGTCGCAGAGAGTCGGACATGACTGAAGCGATTAGCAGCAGTAGCAGCAGCATCAAGAAATCTGTAGGGTGGAAGGCAGGCTTCCCAGATGGTACCAGTGGTAAAGAACCTGCCTGCCAATGCAGGAGACATAAGAGACATGGGTTCGATCCCTGGGTCGGGAAGATCCCCTGGAGGAAGGCATGGACATGACTGAAGCGACATAGCAGCAGCAGCAGCAGTGGCACCAATGGTAAAGAGCTCGCCTCCCAGTGCAGAAGACATAGAGATGTGGGTTTGATCCCTGGGTCAGAAAGATCCCCTGGAGGAGGGCATGGTAACCCACTCCAGTATTCTTGCCTGGAGAATCCCATGAAGAGAGAAGTCTGACAGGCTACAGTCCATAGGGTCACACAGAGTTGGACACAATTGAAGCGAGTAAGCATGCACAGGGTGGAAGGAGGGAGGGAGGTTCAAGAGTGATGGGACATATATTAATATATACCTATGGGCTGATTCATGTTGATGCATGGCAGAAGCCAACACAATATTGTAAAACAATTATCTTCCAATTAAAAATAAATAAATAAAAAAAAAAGAAGTCTAAGTTGGTGGAAATGATGACATGTGACTTCCATGGGTATGTCATAAAAGGTAATACTGCTTTCATCTACTTCTCATCTAAGCATTCACTTGTGGAACCAGCACACTTGGAAAAGTCCACGTGGAGAAATCCTGTACGTGCTCCAGCTGAGGCCCTAGTCGACAGTCCGACTGGTGAGGGAGCCCTCAGATGCCTGCAACCCCTGTCACTGCAGTTACCTCCAGGCTTCAAGTCTTCCGGCTTGAGTCCCAGACCTCACGGAACAGAGGCAAGCCACCCCTATAATGCCCTTCCTGAATTCCTGAGCTGCAGAATCCCCAAGTTGAATAGAAGAGCTGCTGTCTTACAGCACTAAGTTGGGGGTGGTTTGGCAGCACGCCTCATGAAGAGTTCTCTCTGGCAAAGCAGATACAGGCGGAGTGGCACAGCTGATAGCAGCAAGGGTTCAAGGCCTGGCTCTGCCACCTGGGGAGATCATGGGAGACCGTTTCATCTACCCAGCCTCCTTTCCACATCTATTAACACAACACTAACAGTAGTAACATTCCTAAGTACTAGGCTGTCACGAGGATCAAGTGAGCTGACACAGACTGAGTACGCAGCACATTGCCTGGCCCATGAAAAATGTTAGCTATTATCATTGTGTGTTAGTCACTCAGTTGTGTCCGACTCTCTGTGACCCCAAGGACTGCAGCCTGTCAGGCTCCTCTGCCCATGGAATTCTCCAGGCAAGAATACTGGAGTGGGCTGCCATTTCCTTCTACAGCCATTACTATCACCATCTGTAATATAGCTATATAAAGACCAGACTTTTTGCAATGACTGACCATGTATAGGAGGCAACTCTGTCATTCCAAATGTCATTTCCATTGCTTAAACCCTTTCTGGTGTTTTTTTGTTTTTGAGATTTTTCTATTACTTTTTGTGTCATATTATAAAACTAGGGTCATTAATACATAAGCACACAGAATTTTTGACTCAGTTAATGTGAATCCCTGAAAATCAGGATCATTATTTTATAAGCACACATTTTACCTCTCCTTTCATCATCCACCTTAATTGCATGACTATTTAGAAAAATCAGCATCAGTTTCAGAGTATAAAGATATATGAGGCCTAAGCACAAAGAAAAAGATTAATATATCTGATTACATTAAAACTAGAAATTTCTTTTTTTCAAAAGATACCACTGAGAGTAGCATTAAGTATAGAAGATATGTGCAATACACATAATAGACCAAAAAACAAACAAACAAAAAAAACACATAAAGAATTGCTACAAAATCAGTCAGAAAAAAGCAGACCACCAATAAAGAAATGCGCAGTTAACACATGAAAAGATGTTCAACTACATAAATCATCAGGAAATGCAAATGAGAACCACCACAACATATGTACCTACCAGAGGATCAAAATTCAAGACTGATAAAGTATGGATGAGGGTCTGAACTGGTACAACCACTGTAAATTGGCATAACCATTTTGGATAACTGTTGACAATATCTACCACACCTCAATGCAGCATACTCTATTACCCCCATATTCCACTCCTAGATATACACCAATGGAAAAGAACCCATTTCATGAAAAAATATATAAAAGAATATTGGCATTATTCATAATGGGGGAAAAGTCTGGCCAATAATCCAAATATCCATCAAGAATAATTAAAAAATTAATTGTGGTATAATCTTAAAATGGAATACCATACAGTAACAAAAAGGAACACATTAATTCTACACTGAATTACACATAATGGTGCTGAATGAAAGAAGCTAGACGTAAAAGAATATGTGCTGTATGACTTCATTCGTATTAAGTTCAAAAACAGGCAAAACTAATTTATGATGTTAGAAGTCAAGATGGTGGTTACCTGGTGGGGGACAGGGGTAGTGCGTGGAAGGGCCAAGAAGAGGGTGCTGCTGAGAAACTGGCAATGGTTTATTTCTTGGTCTGAGGAATTACAATGATGGGCTTAATTTGTAACCATTTATCAAGCTGTTTGCTTTTGATTTATGTAATTTTCAGGATATATGCTGCATTAAGTTATAAGTCTATTTCAAAATTTTAAAAAAGAGAGAGAGATGTAAACACATTAATCAAATGCAATGTTTGGACCTCCTGATATAAACAAAATAACTCTAATAAAAGATACTTCTAAAACATTTAAGGAAATACTGGATATTTTTAGACTGGGTATTAAAATAGGATTGGTACTAAAAAATCAACATAGTAATTTATCTGGGCGACTCTTCTACTTAAGGAAGAATATTACCACATATTTATTTTCAAAACACAATAAATATATAGAACCAGAGCCATTTTATAGATGAGAAAAACTAAAGTATACAGATAACTATCAGTCATGTGAGCCCAACACTGGACTTCCCAGGTGGTGCCAGTGGTGAAAAACCTACCTGCCAGTGCAGGAGACCTAAGAGATGTGGGTTCAATCCCTGAGTCAGGAAGATCCCCTGGAGGAGGGCATGGCAACCCACTCCAGTATCCTTGCCTGGAGAATCCTATGGACAGAGGAGCCTGGAGGGCTACAGTCCATCCAGCTGCAGAGAGTCGGACACGACTGAAGTGACTTAGCACACAAGCACATCAGTCATTTACTGAATACCTACTATGTGTCAGGCAGCGTGCTGAGTGCTTCAGTCCAAAGCCCATGTATGTCCCTCTCTGTCATGTTGTTCCTCCTGCCCTCCATCTCGCCATGTAGTTTTGGAACCCAAGTACTGATAGAATTATGTTTCTAAGGGAAAATGGGCTCAAAGCCACAGTCAGGAGGAACCTTGGGGACCCGAGCAAAGTGTTTTGTTGTTCCATCTCTAGCTAGTCATTCATGAAAGTGGTATTATAGGAAGGAAACCAGCAGTAGCTCTAGTACCGCAATATTAAGCTAAACCAGAGACAATCTAATATCTGAAAATTTTGAATGCACCTTTTACTAATTTTGGGGTCAGTGTTATAATTATCATAACTGGTATGTGGTTTACTTAGAATGTTCCTTAGTAAAGCACTGAAAAGAACAAAGTTAGCCACATTTGGTAGATCTGGGACAGGATGAGGCCTTTTTCATCTTTCCCTGTCCTAACATGGGAATGGAAAATAGCTCTCTTCCTTCTGCAGTGAGGACAGGGTTTCTGAGATGACATGAACCAGGCCCTTCAGCGCTCCAAGAAACACGCTATCAGAAACGCACAGTGTATGCGCTCTGAGAAAGCAAGCCTCAACTCTGACCGTAAGTGTGCTAGGCAGCAAAACTGAATGAAGCATACATGAAATAAGCCAGGAAAACTATGATAACTCAATATTAAATTAGCTATCAAGAAGGCTATGCTTTCTAACAGAAAGTCCTAGAAACATATTGGAAAAGAATATGGTAACCCATAATGCTCTGCAGAGTGCAAATCTCATGAAGACAAAGGGGAAGTATTTAAAGAAGGTTAAAAGAAGAGTCACAGGATTTGAAAGTGGGAAAACAAGTGTTACGAGAAAGGTAATAATTACATGGAGGGGTTGGCATGACATTTTTTCTAAGGCACTCAGGTCAAACACAGTGAAAAAGTACAGTGTGAACAAATTTGGAAAATAACCTATTAAGACTTCTCTGATGTAACAGGAAGATTCTCACTGCATGAATTAATTATTTAAAACCATATATAATTATTTAAACCCATATACATATACTCTCTATATTAAAACCACATATATATATTAAGAGAGTGAGAGAGAGTGCCACAGTATGGGATCAAGCAATGGCAATTTAAGGTACAGTCTGCCAGGTCCTCATTTAGATATTAATATAGTAACTTACCCACAGTGACCTGGGTCACACCTATAAAACCTGGGAAGAAAGTTAAAACAGGAACCAAGTTTTGTCAAGGGGATAGAAAAGCTCAGGGCATTGCTGAGCACGATCGGTCACGGTGACTTGGCTTAGCTCTGACTGGAAACTCGATGTTCCCTGATGGCTACCAGTAGAACACACTGCTCTGTGACAGCTGGACAACCTTTGCAAAAATATCTGTATCTTTACTATACATAAACAACAGGCAGTTAATTCTCCAGAGGCAAAGTTTATTTAAGCAGTAATTATTTCTATTTATCAGCCTATCTTAATCACCTGAGAACACCTATATTTTCTGAATACATATTAGAATGAGCTTTTGTAAAAAATCAAGTAACAAAATTAAATGATCTTACTCTATTCATGGTAAGATTTATTTTCAAAAATAGAATCTTTCACAGGGAATTTTATTGTTTTTAAGTTTTAAAGGTCTTTTGCTGGAATACTGAAATACTTAACTACCGAATTACTGAAATGTACTCTAAGCAATGAAAATTGCTATGATAATTTATACCCACATGAAACTGACGGATATAGGCATCTTCTTTTATTGCTACTAGGCAAAATCTAGTCAAAAATAAGCCTATCATCCTGAGACTAAAGCTTAAAATTCAAGTTCTTTAACAAACTAAACAATACTGAGTTTAGTATTCCTGAAACCAGGAAGTGAAAGTTTCTTAGTGCTTAACCTTAGTGCTTAAACAACTGTTTCGAATTTTTAATTATTCCCACTTTTTTCTTTACGGAATTGTAATACAAGTATTAAAATTCCAGGATCATCACACTTACCTGTAAGGCTTATCAGAGTTATGGATTCGTCTGTGGTTTCTGACACCGACGTATGTTGTGCTTGTATAATCACACACATCACATCTATACTGTTTCTGGACTGAAGATTTATTCCCTGGACAAAGCATTTCAGTTTTAGTGATGTGGCTAGATTAGATTACAACAATATTTACATTCCACTGTAAATGAGAATTTATACCACACAGTATTAACATTTCAATGCAGGCTTTCTTACTGGTTAATAAAGTCAACAAGCTTGAATCTAGCTTTACAGGTTCTCCCACATCTGCACTTTCTGTGGATTTAAAGTGAGTATCATCTGATCCGTAAAAATACATTGGGTTAGCTTCTACATAACCTTGCACAAAATTCTAAACTATAATGAACCTGATGTCAGCTGCCCTGATGACTGAGTTGCAACTGATTTAACCAGAGATAAACTGTGAATCTGAAAGGTGTTGGTTTCATCCATATAGGATATAGCCTTCAGGAAACACTGATTTGCCAACCAGCTGTAATTTAATACTATAATCCAGTACTATAAAGTACAGCTACAAAGCATCTATAACAAACTCAATATCAAAGTCCAAAGGTTTTTCACTCTGTAGGTTTCGTTTGTTTGTAACTTACAACAGAAGGAAAAGCAAAGGCAAATTATTAAGTGCTATGTAATACAGTATAATTATACCCCATAAACTGACAGTTTACAAGGACTAAGGTGAACATGCAGCTCTCTGAAATCCAGGAAACACAGATCCATGGAATCAGGCCCTGTTACTAAACTTAATCTGCAACAAGGGGCGGGGTGCAGGGGGTAGGCAGGATTCAAATCAGGGTAAGCTTGAGGCAATACAAGCAGAATGACTTGATCATAGAAAACTGTTCCTGAAGATATTCAACAATTTACTTACTCTTCTGTCAACACAAAGTTCACAGGCCATTCATAGCCTGAATGCTTTATATTCAGAAACAGAGCAAGCATAGAAATTGCAGAACAAGGCAGAACAGGAAGAAAGCTTAGGTAGAACACCAGCACCCACTGCAGAAAAGTAAAATTGGTGATACAAAAGAACTCCCATATGGAAATTTTAACAAAACAAAGAAAATCCTTAAGTTAAATTTAAGCTTTCTAAAATTGCAATTTTCTTTGGCTAATAACTACTTTTGCCAGGCAGAACAAAATGTCCTAATTTCCTGGTATAAATCTGTAACATTAATATACACACTAATCATAATTATAATCTAAGTACTGCTCTTAATTGGTGGGTTAGAAAGTTGGACTTGATTATAAGTGGCACTACTCCAGATAAGAGTTTAAAAAAAAAAACCCTGAAAAAAAGAAGTGTGAAATATTGTATAATGGTTCTGTGTGAGAAATATTACAGATCAATGACAACTAATAAAAATGACAGATGGGAAAACTTAATATAGCACAGAATGAGAGGCTGTGCTACTTGAAGCAACTGTTTCCAACAGAAAGAATACTGGATTTAAATTTCAAAAACTTGGGCTCAGTCCCTGCTCTGCCACTTAGTATGAGTGTGATCACGAGCAAATTATTTCCCCTCTTGAGGACTTGGTTTCCTCATCTACAAAATGGAAATACTGGAACCTCCCGCATGGTTTGTAAGCCCAGGAGCATGCTTCACTTCACCGCAGTCTGTGCGTTAAGTTACCTGTGTGCTGGTGTCAAGTCTGACCAGTCACTAGCTGGAGCCTCCCTGAGGGCAGGGATCTGCCTGTTCTGCTTACATAAAATCCCCAGGGCTCAGCAAATCATAAATCATAGGTTTACAATAGAGAACAATTAAGTTTCGTTAAGAAACTCCATATGAAAGCGCTCTATCTACATCTCTCTGAGTACCTGTGGTGTTTGTTAATGTACTCATTAATACCGCTGAGTGTTCCTCACTGGGCTGGGCCCCTCAAGGGCACTAACACCTCGACTGCACTTCAAGCACTTAGCACAGAATCCAGCTCACATGGGCACTCCATACCTTCTGGCAGGACAAATGCCTGAGGTGCTATTACACTGGGCCTCTTGAGTCAAAAATGAGCTACAAGTTACCTGGGCTATCGTGACAGATTCGAAGCCACAGAAATATACATCTCCCCTCTTGTTTAATAAGTTTATTAAATGGTTAGCAAGCAGGAATTCTCAGTCATCTGAATTGTTATCCTACCAGCAAATAGAGTTGAATGGGGGGGGGGGAAGGATGAGGCATGAAGAAGCAATTTAAAATTTATACATGTAACCCTAAGAAACAAGAGTTTGAGCCACAAAGGAAAGCTGCTGCAAAATGGAATGTGGTGGAGAGATGCAATGCTATGAAGCCCAAACTGGTTATTTTAATTTTGAGCTGACATTTCAATCTTTTTAATTCAAATTGTGGGTTTTAATTTGTTAACTCATTTGGACAGTTTTAAATTATTGCTTTTGGAGATGGTGCTAGAAAAGACATATTCCACCGCTGGTAGTAACCGCAGGTGGTACCAGTGAGTAGTACTTACTTTATTCCTTCATTAGGGATTTATGGTCCAAAGATATCAAATGTTTTAATGTCTCCTTTAAAGGGGATATGGAAACATAATGAATTAAAATAAAAGGAGGCAGTTAGGGCTATTTTGTACAAAGGAAACAAAACAGTTTTAGCTCAGCCATCTATTGCAGGAACAGATGCTATGTCATAAACTCCTTTTGTTTTGGATAGTTTTACAGGGATGACATCTGTTTGACAAGGGAATTTTGGTGCTACAGTGGTGTCAAAATCAGTTCTTTCAGAAACATTCTAGAATCAGTTATGCTTTCTGGGGTATAATTTAATGAAACATTATGGTAAAACATTTTACTCTGCAGTTGTTTCTAACTTTAATTCTGAGGAAATCTAAAAAGGAAAGTCACCCCAATATGTTTTATTTCCCATAAACGCTATGTACCACAATTGAGACATTTAAAAGTATATCAATTTAAGTGAGCTGATGCAAGGAAGCACAGCTTATTACACTTTATCCCTAATTCTCCGGATGTGGCATCCGCCTTTTCATGGAACTCTAATTGAATCTTTTGATTCTAATATTCCTATTAGCAGAAACTCGGCCGACTGGCATCTAACTGGTACATAAAAAGAGCCTGTGTTGTTTTTTTTTAAATAATGCAGATGAAATCTGGCAGTCACACTTGGATAAGAATAAGATCACAGCAGGAAGCCTCAGTTAAAGTTTGAGGTGGGGGCCTACCATCTGCAAAAGCTCCATTCTCAGTGGGTCAACCGGTGCTGAGAGAGGGAGGAGGCTTTCCTTCCGCGCTACAGCTTCCCTGGCTTGCTGGAGTGTCACCTCAGGGTTTCTGCTGTACCTGGCTCTTACAGGACAGCGTGAATTTCAGAGTACATCTACCTAGACAGTTGAAGCTGAGTACTTACTAACAATATTCACTTAGTACTCAAGAGACAGGATTCACTCACATAGTATAAAAACAGAGAAGAGACGCAGCCTTAGTCCTGAAAATAACCCACATGACAACAAAGGGCATTTTTTTTCACTTCATACCCTAGTCAATCTCATCTATATATACATTAAAAAAATGCAGATACCTTCCTGAACACATTTTCCATCAGTTTTATCACTGGAAATTCTGGACTCATTAGAAGTTGCTATTGACAAGGTATCTGGAAGACTGTGTTGCTCCCTCTCATGGTTCCTCAGTTGACTCTAAAAAATTGAGAGAAATTAATATGTAGTTTTCAACAAACACAGCTGCACCGTTATTAGGAGGCTACAGAAAGGAGTGAACTGCTTTCATGGCCTAGTACCTAGAACACATTACCAGTACTTAAAATCCAAATGCGTTAAAAGATAACTTGACACATTTGACAACTTACAGGAAGAAATACACTAGAGAAAACACCATCTTATCAAAAAGGCAAGTTGGTTCCTCTTTCCATGTTCTCTGAAAGGAAGCCACTGCTGTCTTAGGGGCGCTTGTGCAGAGTGTGTGTACACTTCCTGAACCACTGCTGGGCCCAGAGGAGGAACAAGCAGAGTCTTCACAGTAACTCAATACCTTCACGAAAATCAATCCAATCAGTTAACTTCTGCCTTTAAATATCAACTAAATGTGTAAAAGAGACTTAACTGAACTGTGACTCCAAGGACCTCTTCCTCCTCACCCCCACCCCCATGAATCAAGTGTATCAGCAGAAGAAACTCCTGGAACTTGCCTCTGCAGTTTATCTGTATGGGCCGCTTGTCCAATGGCCAGAGGCCATTTCAGAATTACATGAGAGCAATCCAAGTGACAGTGACAATCTCTGACTCAGAGGCTTTTTTTAAACTCTTGATTACCTATTAATTACCAGTGGACCTGGACCCCGACACTGGCTAATGCAAGAGCCAAAATCTACATCTCAGTTACCCCCTTTAGGGATACATTCCGTCCCCCACCCTCCGGACAGTCAACTGGTACACTGAAGAAAAGTTCTAAACCAGTGATTCAGTGAATGCAAGTTTCCTTTACAAAAACAGTATTTCATCCTGGTTGCTGGTTTTAGGTGGCACATAAAATGAAAATCAGTCAAGGTAACCCTTGAAAGTCCTGTAGACTTCCCATAAAGTATAACACACATGGCTCTGTTTCCACTGCACTATCTTTCATTATATCTCATACAGTCCACTTCTCCCTGTGCAATGGTATAAATCACCCTTGGCTCGACATGTAGCAGCTGAAGTGAATGACTTGCATTTAGGGGCCATGTAAGATTAAAAATAGGTATTTTTGTGCATTGATGATGTAGGCTAAATGTGAGTCAGATGTGTGTACAATGTCCCTCCGCAGTACATCCTCTTCCAATTTCCTTGCACTTTAAAATCAACACAATTTTAAAAAGATATACACATGAAAACACTAAAGCAATAAACACAGGGTCTGTTAAAGACGGGGCATGCGGGGAAAAAGAATCCCATACCAGACATCCTGATGACCCAGATTCCAGTCCCAACTTTAACGTTAATTAATAGGCACCCCCTGGGCACATTACCAAACTATTCTGGGCCTCAGTTTCCCTAGCTCTAAAATGAGGTGGGTGGACTGTACCTAGAGAGCTCCCTCTTTGCTCTAAAACTCTATGGCTTTCTGAAGGACTTCATGAGCCCATGCTTACCTTATAGTGGAAGGAGTCCTCACACTGCTTGCACTGGTATATTCTTGTTTTGCAGTGGTTGATCATGTGGCTCTCCAGGTCTTTGCTGTTGTCGGCAATGTGCTCACAGATGGGACACTGGTAGGGCTGTCTCTGCCGGTGGACTCGCAGGTGCTGCTTGATGTAACCCTTGTTACCGCTGCTGTAGTGACACAGCCGGCAGCGGTAGGGCCGCTCGGCGTTAGGGATGTACTCCACCACGCTGCTTCCTGACAAACTCGCGTCGCTGTTGGGCTGGCACTGGGCGTTATCCTGCAACTCTTTCAAAATGTCATCGTCGGAAGCATTTTGGTCTGTCCTTTCCCGTAACTTTTCAATCACAGTGAGTAGGGACATGCTGATGCCCGTCTTAACCTGCCCGTCTGCCAGCTCCTGCCTACCCTCTGGAAGTGCTACTAAGGTAGAGTTGCTTTGGTTGAAACTAGCTAACCCCTCAGGGGAGTTTTTCAGTGGGGACATCATTTTAGAATATGCTGCCACTGTCCCATCTACTTGCCTTTGTCCGGTGTCCGGGTCTAAAAGGTTTATGTTCCCATAGTGCCCAAGGTTGGTTCGTGTTAGTTCTGCAGCTCTTATGGGCATTGTAACCAGGGCTTCCGCAGCTAGAGAGTGTAGTCTAAGAGACTCAGAATTCGTCCTTCTTCGGCCCGGTGGGGCATTCTCGTCAGTAGCCAGTCCTTTGTTTATTAACTCGCTGTCTTTCTTCTCTGAGTTGCCCCAGCCTATGATCAGCCCCCCAATATCAACAGTGCATTTATCAGCGTGATAGACTTCACCTCTTCCTTCACACCCGATCTTGGCTTCTGTCGGGCTCAGGCTTTTCCCCTCCTCAATTTCGGTGTTCATGAGGAAATGTTTCTGTGAAAGCGTTTCTTCGGCGCTTGGCAGACGCTCCACTATCACATTAACGTGGCCTTTTTTATTTGGGCTGCTGCTGATGATTTTCTGTGCTGATGAAAGCAGGCTGTCACCAACCAGGTTCTCCTCGGCATCAGAAATCACCTCAAGCATTTCTTCCTCATTAGGGTCAAGGGTAACTGACTGACTGAGATGAACCCCACCTTCTGCACTCTGTTCTAAAGGAGAGGAAGACGATAATGGCTCTGAGCTGCAAATCTGCACCTGCACTGATGGCCCGTTGTGGATACTCAGTTCATTGTCTCCAATTGCAATGACTACTGCGTGGACACCGCTGGGTGCAGCAGCCACTGAAGAATCCAGTAGGCCTAGGGGCTCATTCTCATTTTCAAAGATTGGATAGGAGCAGTCGACCTCCCCAGCATGTTTCCAAGCATGTGTTTTCAACATTCTCTGCTGCCCACAAGTGTAACTACAAAACAAGCATCGATACATGCCATACTGTTCATAGGCATACCATTTCCTCTTACCTATTTCTGCCACGGAAGCTGTTTGGACAGTATGAGTCTGTGGGTTGTCCACACTTGCTGGGATGTCAGGAATGGTTTCATTATTTCTTTCTGAGGTTCGGTGATACAAGGGGTTGGTGGGGCTTATGCACTGTTGGGCTTTGGATTGAGTGTGGCTGTTGGCATCATTTTCGTGGTCATTTACCACGTGAGCTTCAAGTTCCTCTTGGCTTTTTGATGTAATATGGCACTCTGCACACATTAATATCACTTCATTCTGCTGACCATGCTGCTTGATATGATCTTTTAACACAGCAAAAGACGATGACAGAAACTTACAAAGGCTACACTGGTAAGACATAGCCTTCCCATCACTCTGGGCAGGAGAGTCAGGGGTAAAATGTATTTGAGACATCTCAGCCCGTCTAATATCAGTAGCAGGTGACTGGGTTACTTTAGCTGGAATCTCACAAGATTCTTGACTTTCAAGAAGACAGTGTGCTGCAGCGCCGGAACGTGGCCGTTTTTTGCCAATTAAAAGACATTTTTGTGACTTTTCATGTTCCACTATTTTGCTTAACTTCTGGATAACATGGATTAATGGATCTGTTTTAGCTTTTCTTTGTTCATCAATTTCCAGTGATGAACTGATGACAGTTTTGGCAGTCAACATAGCTTCCTGTTCCCCAATATCTGGCACCAACATGGCGACACTGCTGCTTTCTTCCATATCTAAAAAAACAGAATATATGACAGAAACACCAGGTTACAGGATCACTATAGGCATATAATTCAGGAAATCTAAACTACTCTTAAGAGTTTAAGCTGATTTAAGTATTTTCTAACCTGGGAGCTCCATATTGATATACCTGGCTATTCTCAGTAGAGACTTAAATTGCTTAGAATTTTTCTTTGGAGTGTTGTCCCCTATTGAGACTGATGATCAAGGTCTTTCAATCCTTCATTTCTTTCTTTGGAAATGAGTTAACAACATCTTCTTTTTTTCTTGACTTTCTTTCCCCTAAACATCTAGCTGGACCTAATCAGTACTCCTTTTGTACAATGCCAGAAAAAAAAAAAAAAAAAGACTGCTATTCAATTATTAAAGGGCTACAGTCATTCTCAGGGCATGTACAACCACCTCAAGTATTATGAAACACTATTCTGTAAATTCAACACATGAATGATGCAATTCTCAGGAGACAATTTCTTGCACCAAGTATAATTGTAATTTATTACTAAAACCATAAACTTTTTTTGCCTCCTCAGATCTTTAGAACTGTGAAAGTATGGGCATGTAACTTAAAGTAAAGGGCATAGAGAATTTTGAGAAGTATTATACAATTGAAACTAAATAAAAGCAATGATCCAGTTCCTCCTTTTATTTATTTTCCTGACGATAAACCACAAACTACGCTGTGGTTTTTTTTAGAGGTCATATTAGTGGTCAACTATTACTCATACACACACACACTCATATACATATATATATATATGGTTTTTTTTCTGAAAGGGAAATGGGGCAGCAGAGAAGGCAAAAATTGATATCCTAGTTGTGTTTTAGGTCTAAAAAAGCACAGAGGCCTTAAAAGGGGTTATCTGTAGGTTCAAGTAATGTGTCATGGCCAAGGAAGGCATTAAACATGAAATGCTTTATCTTTTAGCCTAAATCTTGAATACTTTATTTTCTGGCAGAACTTTCAAGCATTTCCTTTGGCTTAAAGTGAGATTAACTTGTTGACTTGGAACACATTTTTAAGTTTAGGCTTTTTTCCAGCACCAAGTTTTGTTTTTCCACATTTTAGGTGCATTCTGGAATCTTACTCACAACATTCAGTAAATGCCAGCAAAATTACTAGTAGAACTAGCTACAGGCCAAAGATCATATTCTTAAACCTCTGTACAGGCTCTGAATTCATTTCAGAAGGTGAAGCAAGGCTCCTCTTCCTGCAGGTGGCTGAATCAACTTTTAGGGGCCCATTAGCTGCTGCCAAGATGGTACCTGAATTCCTGTAAGACCTCACCAGTCCTCTGATCAGTTTCAGGCCCTTTCCTCCCCCATCAGCTGACAGCAGTTACAGCTTTCCTGCTCTTATCTTCTACTCTTTGTGGCACACTAACTTTCTAAAGCCAGATCCATATCATGCAAAAAGGCAAGCATTTTACTCTGTTTCCTTAGTACCACTTCTCCCCTCCATCCTGACACTCTGCCTTGCACGATGGGGTTTTTCTCTCTTCTACTTCTAGCTGCACTCCCAGCAGGGTATGCATTCCACAGCCATTATAGCAAAGACAGCTATGCCAGCTCCCCAAGGCCAGTGGCCCTTGGGTCACTGTCTCCCTAAACAATCTGAGGGCATTACCTCTCAAAAGACTATTTCCCTTATATTTCTCTCAAGCAGGAAGAACAGGGGTGTTTTTAAATCTCTACAGTCAATCTTAAGTCATCAAAGAAGGGACCATTGGGAGAACAATTTGTTTCTTTAGAAAAATCCTTTGTGGCTTCACAGGGAAAATTTAAGTGTTAGTCGCTCAGTCGTGTCCAACATTTTTGTGAACCCATGGACTGCAGCCCGCCAGGCTCCCCTGTCCATGGGATTCTAGAGGCAAGAATACTGGAGTGGGTTGTCATGTCCTCCTCTAGGGGAATCTTCCCCACCCAGGGCTTGAACCTGAATCTCTTGTCTCTTGCATTGGCACGTGGGTTCTTTACCACTAGCACCACCTGGGAAGCCCACACTGCCTGAGAATTCCACATTTGTAGGCCAAGGGAAGCTTTGGCTCTTCAAGTGATTACTGATTTCCCTCTAGGGTCATTCACTTAAGGCTTTATTTCTTTCAGTTCAATTGATTAATGCAAATTTCTTAAATAATAGTTACTAGGACTCCTTGAACATTCCATTTCTTGTGCCCTACTACAGATGGAAGGTCTGCTTCCCAAGAAATGAGACAGCTACGTAGGCTGATTGATAATCTGGAGGTTAACAAGTGAATATTTGCTCACAGACTCTGCACACCCACAGGGTTACAAAGGTGACTCATATTATCCTTCTACTATTTAATGACATAATAGGAAGGAGACAGAGCAGTGCAAATTGCTCCCTGAGGATATTTCAGCATGTACCTTAAAAGAAAGTGAAATGAAGAAGAGGAGGAGCTCATCTCATCGCAAGAAAAAGACTAATACAAAAGAATCTGACAAAACATTCAGATTTTAAAGCTGTGTCTGCTCAGGCATTAACAGCTAATGGAAATTTGCAGCAGATGCTCCAATTTTCCCTGAACATTTATGCAAGTATCTCATTTTAGAGACTGCATACATTTGGGGATAAGTACAGAAATGGCACCTATAAAACAGATATCACAACATAAAATACATCAAGAAACACCTGAAAAACCAGTTTGGGTCCACATGGCAAAGTCAACGCGCAAGTCTCATTGTAACAAAAGCCTGTTAAAAAGGTTAGATAAACAGCTCATAATAAAGTATACTAAGAGAGGAAGTTAAGTTGAATATTGGCCAACTCTTAAAATTTTCACAAAAATTTCACTTAGGCCACCAATGTGCATGTGCATTTGAGATCACATGTCCTAAGGTAAAATCTGCATAATAAAGGAGATAAAAATAAGAAGTACAAATACAATCCCAATGGCTCAAGAATGCTGACAACCTGGATTAAGATTATCTGCATATTATCCATGGCCTCCAAGAGATCAAGGTAAATGCAACTTAAAAAAAAAATCACCAAGGGTGGAGGGGTAGGGGCACTCAGAGAGGGTGACAAATCAAGTCAGAACAGCAAATTTTCTAACTGGAATGATGAGTATCCTGGAGTTCATTATATTATTCTTTCTACTTGTGTAAACTTTAAAGAATTTTAAAACTAAAAAGCTAAAAAAGAAAAAAGTTATGCACAAGGCATCAAGCTAGGTATCAAGAAAAAAGGGAAAATATTTTACTCACACGGTTTAAAACTGAGTTGAGTGGGAAAGACTCACATACTTCGAAGTTAAAAAGAATTAACCACTTTTAAGTAACCCAGCAGTACCCAAGGTGAGAAGGTCAGTTTTCATTCCAATCCCAAAGAAAGTTTAAACTACTGTACGACTGTGCTCATTTCACATGTTAGCAAAGCTATGTTAAAAATCCTTCAAGACAGGCTTCAGCAGTAGGTGTACAAGCTGGGTTGAAAAAAGGCAGAGGAATAGGAGATCAAATTGCCAACATTCCTTGAATCTGGAGAAAGCAAGAGAATTCCAGAGAAACATCAACTTTTGCCTCATTGACTACAGTAAAGCCTTTAACTGTGTGGATCACGACAAACTGAAAAACTCTTAGAGATGGGAGTACCAGACCACCTTACCTGTCTCCTGAGAAACCTGTATGTGGGTCAATAAGCAACACTTAGAACTACACATGGAATAACTATTCAAAATTGGAAAAGCAATACAAGACTATATATTGTCACCCTGCTTATTTAACTTCTATTCAGAATATATTATGCGAAATACTGGGCTGGATGAATCACAAGCTGGAATTAAGACTGCTGGGAAAAATACCAAAAACCTCAGATATGCACTCTAATGGCAGAAAAAACCAAAAACCTCAGATGATAGCACTCTAATGGCAGAAAGTAAAGAATTAAAGAGCCTCTTGATGAGGGAGAAAGAAGAGAGTGACAAAGCTGGCTTGAAACTTAACATTCAAATCACTAAGATCATGGTATCCAGTCCCATCACTTCACAGCAAACAGAAGGGGGAAAGTGGAAGCAGTGACTGATTTTATTTTCCTGGGCCACAAAATCACTATGGACAGTGACCATAGCCATTAAGCTAAAAGACGTTTGCTCCTTGAAAGGAAAAGCTATGACAAACCTAGACAGTGTATTAAAAAGCAGAGACATCACTTTGCTGATAAAGGTCTGTATAGTCAAAGCTATGCTTTTTCCAGTGGTCATGTATGGATGTGAGAGTTGGAGCATAAAGAAAGCTGCGCGCTAAAGAATTGATGCTTTTGAACTGTGGTGTTGGAGAAGACTCTTGAGAGTCCCTTGGACTGCAAGGAGATCCAACCAGTCCATCCTAAAGGAGACCAGTCCCGAATATTCATTAGAAGGACTGGAGTTGAAGCTCCAATACTTTGGCCACCTGATGTGAGGAGCCGATTCATTGGAAAAGACCCTGATGCTGGGAAAGACTGAAGGCAAAAAGAGGAGGAGGTGGCAGAGCATGAGATGGTTGGATAGCATCACTAACTCAATGGACATGAATCTGAGCAAACTCCAGGAGACAGTGGAGGACGAGGAGCCTGACGTGCTGCAGTCCCTGGGGTCGCAAAGAGTCAGACATGACTTAGTGACTGAACAACAATCACCCAAGGCGAAATAGTTAGAAGGCAACAGCCAATGGCCAAATCCTAAGAGACTGAACTCATTTTGGTCAGGAAGGGAAACAAAGGCTCCCTGAAGAGGTAAGATGCATTCTGCATTCCGACAGAAGAGCCTTCTGGATGTCACCCATCTGCCTCTGTGGGCTCACTGACTGATTCTCCACTCTGCTCTCTATTCCAGGAGGAATTACATCATTAGGCTCCCATGCCCTCTGGCTGAGTTATGCCAACGGGGAGCCATAACAGGAAATCAGGAGGAGGCAGCAAAGGGAGATCAAGACACTCATTTTTGGTTCCCTCCCTCGAGGTCACCTTGAACTGGCTGTGATCCTCAACAGAAGGCCATTATCTTCAGGCAGGCTGTTCTACAGGACTCTCCTTTCTCCTGATGCTGCTTGCTCCAGATAACTGAATGATTCCTGGGGCTTGACTATATAGGTCCTACATCTTTATAAGTATCTTTTAAAATACATCCTCCCTGAATTGTCCTAATCTGAGTGTGCCTGCCATTTGCTTTCTTGGAATTTGGTGACAAGAAAGCAACCATAACATCAGTAGATTTTCAGAAGAGAGAATAAGCATGCTATCTAGAGATTAGAGAAAAGACCAGTATGGCTAAATAGTAAGGTTTGCTAGGATGAGGAAAGACTACAGGCGTCAGCAACACAGGGTGTTTCTCATGTGAAATCTTTAGACGTAACATTCGACCAAATGTATCAAATTGTTATAAGTAAATAAATGTTGTATCCCAAACCAGAAATGTTCTACAGTCTTCTCCACTTTCCTAAACAATAGACGCCCACAGGCAAAAGCTTGTAATTAATGTCTTTCCCAAGCAAAGAGCCAACTTATATCAGCTGTCTTTATTTCCTTACAATTTGCTATTTGGCCTATTTGTATATCTAATTAGTTCCTTTTACTTATAGCAGTATGGCTATCATAAGTAAAATCAAGTTGAACAATTCATGTGGGCCTGGGTGGGACTAGATAAAAGCTGTAATTTTCTGTGGAAGAAGGCGGTTCAGTATGTTATATAAAGCATCTTTTCTTTCAGACTAAGATTGTTCTTCTAATTAGAAAAAAAAATTGTGTTACAGAAGTAATGGTCAATTCCTCATTCTTCCACATTATTGTAATTCTGAAAGAGAATATTATTTATTTTGCTCTAGCCGAAAGGTGGCAGGGGGCATAGCTCATGGGTTCCTCTCCTAGAGGAACCTCAGTTGTGTGACCTCAGGCAAGTCACTGTTTCCGAGCATTTTACATTCTGCAGCTGTAAAACTCCAGAGTTGTGCTGGACAAATTTTCATGTTTCTGGGCTATAAACTGAAAAGTTACTTTGAAAATGCTTACATGTTATTTGTAGATTTAACTTACTAATGCCTCTAACATACTTGAGTTAAAATCTCCTTAGCTTAATTAACTGCCCACCAAGAAAAAAATGAGTGTAAATATTAAAGTATGTCTAATATTCCTTAGCTGGCATCTAGCCTGGGAGAATGTTCAAAGTTGGCAGCTGCAATTAAGACATAAGGTGAAACTAATGTTAACCAATATTCAGATTTAACATTCACTGAGCACCTATAAAAAAGTGCCAAGCAGTGTGCTGGAGACTACCAAAGTAAGTAAGAGGGAATCTGTGCCCTTGAGGTGCTCACAGACCAGAGAACAGGGCCAGTACAGATTCTTGTATTACTAAAGTACCTGGTAATACTGGCCTCTTTACTTGCAGATGAGGAAACTGAGGCTCACAGATGTAAAGTAATAGCTAGCTTAAGAATTAGAATACACGTCTATCTTATTCTAAATCTCTCGTTTCTCAGTTCAGTCACTCAGTCGTGCCCGACTCTTTGCAACCCATGGACTGAGCACGCCAGGCCTCTCAACATACCAACTCTCAGCGTGAACAAAAAATGTACAAAGTATAAATACTGAAAAGGGCAATAGTCCCTTACAGCTAGGCAGTATCAAACATGTATGTTTGAGCTTCATTAAGTCTTTGGGACAGGTTACCTGGGTGTTACATAATTCTACAAATAAGGGAACACTCAGTGCCGTTTAAGTGACTTACCCAAGGTTACATGGCTGTTAAGTGGCAGAGCCAGTGTCTTTCAAAATCAATTCCTGAAATTAATACAGTCCCTTGGATCAATCTTCAAAATCCGCTGTAGCCAAGAATGAAAGTATATAGTATCAAACATTTCTCTTTCTTGGTGAAACCAAGTAGTAATTTTTTTTTGGGGGGGGGGGGCAGTGAAAAATTACCCAATATTTCATGTAAAGAAATTCAGAGGAATGTTCATTAAACCCAATTATGTGATGCAAATTTACAAAATTTACCTAACAAGCAGACTTCAGGATTTGGCACAATTTAGAAAAAAAAAAAGCTCTGGAAATTTCTCCAATAATCCTATGTTTCATGTTTTAGCTCAAAATTTATCTAATTGACTCAAAATACTATTGACTTTACTGATATAACTTTCTAATGAATAAAAAGCAATAAGCTGTTCACTGCCATTTTAATCTTAATCAAAAATACAGTCTAAATGGTTGATTCTGCAAACTTACAACTATTCTACAACTGAAAGGCAGCATGAACTGATAAGTCACAGTCGACTGACCTACCTATATCATTTAAGGCACTTTCTTGCCCTGGTCCTACATTTCTTTGCTATTTCTAATACTAGCTAGAATGAATTTAAAAGATCAAAGAATAGTATTCATTTCACCTATAATGCAACTTTATCGACTATGGTTAAGTAAACAGTTCATTGCCAGGGCAAAAACCACATATTTGGCTCTCCCCTGAAATTAATTTTAAACGAGTTAGTGGGGTAAAGGAACGCAGGACCAGACTTTCTCTTTTAATCAATAATACAACCCGTACACTGAGTCACAGCAGAGAAGAAGGTACAGACT
This sequence comes from Tragelaphus eurycerus, assembly GCA_935064755.1. Classification (NCBI taxonomy): domain Eukaryota; kingdom Metazoa; phylum Chordata; class Mammalia; order Artiodactyla; family Bovidae; genus Tragelaphus; species Tragelaphus eurycerus. Next base: position 14,883,201 of record CAKXYN010000020.1, read on the forward strand.
GAAAGAGGTGATAAATCCAGTAATTGCCGGATAAGAGGGATGCAGACCGAAAGCAAATTAAAGCCCACTGCGGTAACTAACAAGATCGCCTGCGGGTTGGATGGTGGCCTCGGCCTAATTAATCATCCAGGCCTTCCACACCCAAACCATTCACTCCGGATGCCCCCGGGTCTTAACGGTGAGGAGCTTTTCCCAGTGATTTCAGTGACTGATCTTTAGGGAGACCACTTACTTCATCGAAGTTGTTAGAAATAGGTGCAGAGACCAGAATTGCTTTTCCACTAGCTCCTCCTACATCAAGCAGTGGCTGAAGGCCAGGGGCGATAGGGGTTGAGAAAAGTAATCAAGAGACGTGGGGACGACACCGTTTTCGCTTCATCCCGTCTAGGCGAAGCGGTTTCACCTGGGCAAAGGGAAGGAAGCGACGGCCGGCGAGCCTGCCTGCGGGCCAGGCTGGTGAGAGTTAAGCCGGGAGCAGCAGGTTCCCCCCACCCGCAGCTGCAGGGCAAGCCCGGGGTCTCCGCAGTCCTTGCTGTGGACGGGACAAAGGATTGAAAAGGGACACGGAACTTGGGGCATGTGGCGAGCACCGGGAGTGTCGACCGGCTGAGCAGGAAGCCGGCGCCGGTAGAGGCCTGAGGGGAGGACGCACATGGCCGGCGGCGGCGCTAACAGCGGGCGGAGGGACGGCCTGGGGACGCGGTACCTGCGGTCGGGCGGCGGCTGCTGCTTCCGCGAGCCTCCTTTGCCGGCCAGGAGCCGGCCGTGCCCTCGCCCTCGTCCTCGCCCACCTCTCTCACAGCTTTTTCCCTCTTTCACCCCGCTTTCCCCATCCTCATCAGGAGCTCCAAAATGGCGGCGCTAGGGACGGATCACGTGAGCTGCGGGCAGGTCAGGTGACCCGAGTGGCGGGCGGCGAGGGCGGGGCGATGTTCAGGCCCCGCCCATGGGCATCCCGGGTCCTGGGGCTGGGAGGGCGCGAAGGCGATGCCACTCCCACTCACTGCCATCCCCGGCTTTTGGGTGGGTTTAAGGCGCGAGTTGTCGGACTCCTAAGGTCCCATGTCGAGGCCTTGTCAGTGGTCTTTGGTTCTTGAAGTCAGTAACTCTTCACTTCGGAGTCTCCACACGTCGCCCATACCCTCTTGTGGACTGTCTTTATCACCCTATCCTCTCCCTCACTGGCTTTCAGCCGTGGGCCTTGTATGGGGCCATTCTTTCAGCCCTATGCTTCTGAGTTTGCTACTGCTTTTGGCTGGGCTATACTTTTTTGTGGTGTTCTTGGCTAAAATGTAGAGGTCATACCTAGGTTCATGGCTGGACTTGAGGTGTGCCTGGTGAGGAGTAGAGCTGGCCCTGGGAAATCTATTTGCTGGTGAGACTGAAGATTTTCAGGAAAATCCCCGGGGTTGTAGGACCAGACTTGGTAGCTTGCTTGACCAGTAGCACAACTACAGTCCTCTGAGGGCAACATAGTGTTGGTCATTTGGATCTGTCTTATGGCATACACACCAGCTTTATAAGCAATCCTGTTTTGTCCCTGGCTAACAGTAAAATGCAGTGTGAATGAAGCTTTCCGCCCAACTTCAGGAGTGCTGGGCAGGTTGAGTGTCTTAGCAGCTCAACAGCAGGGTGCTTGGATCCAGACTGAGAAGGAGGGCCATGAATAGTAGGAAGGGAGGGAAACGGAAGATTCCAGTCATAGTAATGCACTTTCTCATTGAGATACAGGTGTACCTGGAGGACAGTGTGGATTTGACCTTTGCACTAAAGTGAGTCACATGAATTTGACAGGAATTGGTTTCCCAGAGTATGTAGAAGTTATTTTTATACTCTAAGAGTATGTAGAAGTTATTTTTATACTCTAAGAGTATGTAGAAGTTATGTTTATACTCTACTGTGGTCTATTAAGTGTGCAATAGCATTGTACCTAAAAAACATCTGTTGTGTTGTTTAGTCACTAAGTTGTGTCTGATTCTTTTGTGACTATCCCCCATCCCCCCGCCCCACACAGGCTTCTGTGTCCATGGTATTTCCTAGGCAAGAATACTGGAGTGGCTTGCTTTTTCCTTTTGGCAGGAGAGGGGGAGTCTTCCCAACCCAGGGATGGAACTCATATCTCCTTCATTGCAAACGGAGCAAACACTGTTGAAAAATTGGCACTGATAGACTGACTTGATGCAGGGTTGCCACACTTTCAATTAGCAAAAGATGCAGTATCTGCAAAGCTCATTAAAAGGAAAAAATAAATGAAGTGCAATAAAATGAGTTATGTCTGTATCTCTTGGGGACTTCCAGGTGTATACAGAGACCTTTACAACCGGCTGGGCCCTCAATTATCAAGTGGGAGAAAGGTCCAGAAAAACCTAGTCATTGTTCAGACAGGTCAGTGATTCCTGAGATGAGGTATCTGAGGATACAAATTCACCTGAATTGGGTTGGGGGTGGGGGGACGGGGGGAGGTTGGAAAACAAGCAAAGTGAGAATTATGCTAGTCCACAGAATTCTTTGCCAGTTGGACTAAATAGCTAAGAAGAAGGAAAGATAAAGGGGTGTGTAATTTTTTTCAATAAAAGAGAGTGAGCAGGAGACTAGCATGGAAGGGTGGAAGGAGAAATAATTGAGGAAAACCAGAATGCATAAAAGGAAGAAAGTGAGAACAAACAATTAATGGGCAAATTTCTTTTTTTTTTTCTTCTAGAGCTACTGACACGAACAATCCTTGTTTATAACTATTGGAATAGAGGCTTTTCTTCAGTACTGTCTTAACTGTAATGTCCATGAATATAAAAATTGGCAGAACAGAAATCAGAGTTATTTTATCAGAGTATGAAAAAAAGGGGAGAAACTGTAAATGGGGGAAAATAAGGGAATTCTAAAACAAGTGAGAGGTTAAAGTTCCTGTAGTTGTCTTTTCTAATATTCACAAGCTATTTCCCAATGTTCCCCTTCCAGCACAAAGTAAGCTTCCTGGCTCAGAGGTGTGGCCTGTGCCTAGTGTTGGCTAATGAATTGTGTTGCAGAAGTGAGGGCCACCTCTTTGGTCCTGGGGCATTTATTGCCACGGCAGTTCCCTCTAGAGTGCCCTCTCCCTGCTGGCTTTATGACCAGCCAAATAATGAAATGGTTCGAAATGGTGGCCACCCTGTCAGCCCACATTTTGTGTTTTTTGGTCATGTCGCACAGTATGCAGGGCCTTACTTGCCTGAGCAGGGATAGAACCACTGGCCCCTGAAGTGGACATGTGGTGTCTTAGCCACTGGGGGACTGCCAGTGAAGTCCACATTTTAGAGTGGTGGTGATGAGCTAAGCCTCTAGTTGACCCACAGTGTAAATGTAGAATGAGGAAGTCACTGAGGTTTTGCAGCTGTTTGTTGCCACAGCACCACATGGTCACTGCTGATTGACACGCCTCTTCCCTTCACTGAAGCAACTGGAAGAGACAGAATCAATAAGAAGAAACCATTACAGGCAGATAGGAATGTTAATAAAAGAATTAGGACCTTAATTCCTTAATGCAGAGAAGGTATGAGACACAAGTTCAGTTCAGTTCAGTCGCTCTGTCGTGTCTGACTGTTTGCGACCCCATAAACTGCAGTATGCCAGGCCTCCCTGTCCATCACCAACTCCTGGAGTTCACTCAAACTCATGTCCATCGAGTTGGTGATGCCATCCAGCCATCTCATCCTCTGTCGTCCCCTTCTCCTCCTGCCCCCTAGTCCCTCCCAGCATCAGGGTCTTTTCCAATGAGTCAACTCTTTGCATGAGGTGGCGAAAGTATTGGAGTTTCAGCTTTAGGATCAGTCCTTCCAAAGAACACCCAGGGCTGATCTCCTTCAGAATGGACTGGTTGGATCTCTTTGCAGTCCAAGGGACCCTCAAGAGTCTTCTCCAACACCACAGTTCAAAAGCATCAGTTCTTCGGCGCTCAGCTTTCTTCACAGTCCAACTCTCACATCCGTACATGACTACTGGAAAAAGCAATAGCCTTGACTAGACGGACCTTTCTTGGCAAAGTAATGTCTCTGCTTTTGCATATGCTGACACAAAGTCCAATGGAAAAACCTAGGCAACTTCAAAAACTCAGTGGAGCAAAACTCAGTGTTTTGCTTTCCTACCCAAAAACTCTCCAGAAAATTGCAGTAAACATTTTTAGGTCAGGGAACACAAAGACATTCAGGTGTAGTTCAACTGAACTTGTGGACATCTCACTGAAATCTCTTCTGGGCACCTTCTGCTTGCCATAGAATATCATTTGTCATGATTTAATTAACCAATCCTAGTAAGATGTAATTGGAGAAGGAAATGGCAACCCACTCCAGTGTTCTTGCCTGGAGTATCCCAGGGACGGGGGAGCCTTGTGGGCTGCCATCTATGCGGTCGCACAGAGTCGGACACGACTGAAGCGACTTAGCAGCAGCAGTAAGATTTAGGGTTATAGATAGGAAACTTGCTTACCCGCTTACCCAGTTATCTAGTACCTACTCAGTGGAATCCTATGTTGTCTCCAGATGAGAGATGACCTAGATGACTGAATCCTATCTCTACACATCTCATTGTTCTACTTTGGGATCATTATGATCAGCTTAAGGGTTTCACTTCTACAATTGTCATGGATCTATATCTTTGAAAGTGAATAGGTTGTCTTATAATACATTGTGTGTGCTTGACAACGTAAGCCAGAGCACAGTTTAAATTTGGGGAACATTCACAACAGTGCAGTGAGCAAGTTGCCAAGGTGATGACTGGTTGTAAACTGAATGAGATGTGGAACCAGTTGAAACTTGTGGAGAAGACCAATTTGTTTCCAGCCATGATGTTCATGAAGGACACCTTGTCTCTGGTGTAATAGGATTAGGTTAGATTTCTTTTAAAGGGATGATTATGTACTTCTTTGGCACAGGACAGAGATACAGGAGACATGTTAGCCTGCATTTCTTTTAGTTGTCGTTTTTATCATGACCTTTAAAAAATATACTTTGGATGAACTGCCTCAACAAAAGGAAAGATTAATAGACCCACAGACATAGAAAACAAACTTATGGTTCCCAAAGGGGAAGGTGTGAAAAAGTGAAAGTGTTAAATCTCTCAATTGTGTCTGACTCTTTTTGACTCCGTGGACTGTACCAGGTTCCTCTGTCCATGGAATTTTCTAGGCAAGATTACTGGTGTGGGTTGCCATACCCTTCTCTGAGGGATCTTCCCGACCCAGGAATCAAACCCAGGTGGTCCTGCACTGGAGGCAGATTCTTTACCATTTGAGTCACCAGATCAGGGGAAGGTGGGGGGACCGGTAAATTAGGAGCATGGGATTAATATATACATGTTATTATATATGAAACAGGTAACCAACAAGGACCTACTGCATAGCACAGGAAACTATACTGAATATTTTATAATAACTTACAAAGGAAAGATTCTGAAAAAAGAATATACATATACATATATATAATTGAATAGCTGTGCTGTACACCTGAAACTAACATGACACTGTAAATCAACTATACTGCAATTAAAAAAAGGAAAGATTGTGGAAGGGTCAGAGATGGCAGGGGACTAAATGTGAGGCAAAAAGGATGTGATGGTGTGAGTGGAGAAGGTACATACAAAATTTTTTCTTGACTCTCTATTTAGCCATTGTGGGGCTGTGAGCAGGTGGGCTGTGTCTTTCTGGTGTTTCCATCCTGTCTGTAAAAGAAGAAGTTCAATTTATCCTCTTTTTTAGCTTCAAATGTCTGGTATATGGAAGTACAGAGTTTAATTATAGGAGTCCTTTGGGTTCAAAATGGGACTTCATCATTAAGAATAATGGCAAGGCTTGATTTTATTAATGAATGAAAAGATTGCTTGATGTAAGTCAGAAGGAATGTAAGATTAAAAGACATGATATATTATTATATATACAGCTGTCAGTAATAAATTAACATTAGCACTAGGTTCCTTACACTTTGCATCCTGAATGTACACCTAGAAATACTTCATAATTATAGTTCAGGTCTCAAGAATCATCATAAATTATCCATCTGTCATTCATTCACTCCTAAAAGCCACAGACCTACATCATTTCAATAGCAGACTGACATCTAAAATCTCTGGTGCTACGAGGCACACATATTAATTTATTTCTTATTGAGGACTGGATTAAAGGATTAGAAGGATACATAACTGATAATGACCAGGAAGAACCAGAGGAGGAGCAGGGGGCATCTGTTTGTGAGAGTAGGGCTTTGTTCTTGCTAAACTTTCAACTCAGCGATTTTGGGTCTGAGCTGTTAACTGGTTTAGAAGACGCCCCCGAGGAGCTCAGACTGTCACAACATCTGAAGCAGCCCTGTGGTGCAAAGGGTGATGGAATTCTGTATGGAGCTCCCTTAACCCTGGACTGTCTTATACCCGCATCTGTGAGTGAGGACAGACGTCAGTGGTGGTGACATCTAGTGGCTTACCTGGGATATTGCAGTCAAGCCACAGAGCCCTCCAGTGGGAAGCAGGGAGTTTGCCTTCTCCAGCTCACCCAGGCCTGACCCCTGGGGCTCTGAATCAGTCTAAGAGTTTGCTTTCTGACAGAGCTGCCCTGCATTCATGTTGATTTATGGTTGGGGTCCAGGAGAGGCACCGACAGACTGAGAGTGGAGGTGGAGCGGGGCTATTCAGGAGGGTGTCAGGAGGCTCCCTTCAGTCTGGTCTGCATACGCCTTGGACTGTGGGCTGGGCGGAGCTGTGTGGAGGAGCAGGGAGCTGGTTTCCACCAGACTGTCTCTCTGCTTCAATGCAGACTGGTTATTGGAGCACTCAGGCAATTTTCAGTCGTCTTTGTCAATAAAGTCTTTTCCACCAGGGGAATGAAAATGAGATTTTGAGGCCTCTGGAGAGCTGTCTCCTCTAGCCACTTTATCTGCCCAGGAACCTCAGCCGAGTCGGGTGGTAGCTATTCGCCGTGTCCACAACCCCGTTGACAGGTAATACCACCTGCTTCTGAATGAGACAGTGTGATTCTAATAGGGCACCGTTAAATTCTTCCCACAGAAGCTGTTTCCTTAACGCAGTGACCTTTATTGATGAGAGGGGTAGAGGAAGAAAATGAAGAGGAGATGAAGAAGGACACTAAGAGGAAAAGTAGCTGCTAATCAAACCAAGAGAGCCTGGCTAAAGGATAATCCCATGACCTCCAGATGTGCCATTTGTTATTTTGACAGGTCCTCTCTAGGTGATAGACTGGGAGAAACGGGCAGGGCGTGCCACCTCTTGCTTCCTTAAGACATTAGTAACTGGATAACCACAGACAGTAAGTAGACCTCCTTCTACAGTCCTCCAGTCTGAGCTCTTCATATACTGTGGGAGACCAGGCATAAGGAATGTTATTTGATCTTCTGGGATGTTTCTTTCTTTGAGAAAAAGACATGGGTGAGAAAGGGAAGGGAAAATGCATATAGTGTCAGCCCCCTCTCCTCATTCTGCAGGCACTGACCCGGGATGAAGGAGTATATAGCACTCAGAGATGTTCTACACTGGAACTGTCATGCCTTTCCTGGCAATGAGGCCAGAACTGGTCATCAATGGCTCCAGCAAGCTGTAAGATCGAGAGGACCCACCAGAAGTCTATTGTGAGATGGGAGTGGCATATCCAGGGTCAGGCATGTGTGAGATTGCAGGCACATGTGAGTTTCATGAGCAAGTTTCCATGTCATCTTCATGCAGGGCACAGGTGAGCGTCATGAGCCAGGCTTCCATGTCATCCACCTTTCTTGCACCAACATCTCTCCCTCAGCTTACAACTCTGGGCCCCAGAGAGGGAGATCCCATGCCCAGATGATGGGAAGGGAGAAGCTTGAGCTAAGGTCTTGGTATGTGGAAGAATATGAACCAACATGAATGGAAGTGTGAGGTGAGGGTGAACATCAGGCATCTGTCTGGATTGTGAAGACACCTCTGCCTGACATAGAGGGATTGGAGTGGGGAGTAGGGAGATCTTTGGTCTGAAAGGCACACTGGGGTTGAGGCCGACCTAGGCAAAGAAGCAGCGAGCATCTGTCGGGGGGACCTCGTGGTGTAGGGCCCTGTGTTAGGGGCTCTGCTTGTCTTGTTTCACACGTCTTTGTGGACTTGGCTCAGCAATCATTAATTACTTACATAATCTCTGCCTCAGCATCTGTCTACCTTGGCAGGAAATGAGTTCCAAGAGCCCAGGGAGCTTGCCAGTCTTGTGCATCAATATTTCTTGTGGCCTAGAATAAGACCCTGAATGTAGTTATACTCAGTAAACACTCGTTGACTGAATGAAAAAGTGATTTCATTCAGCAGATGTGCTCCCAGACCTGAGATTTATTTGAGGACCTACTTGAAAGCTGTGTTTGGGGAGCTCAAGCATTCAGTGAAAACTAGGGGCTTGGGAGGGACCGGGAGTTGGCCTCAGTGAGGTTCTAAGAATCCAGGCTGTGGACTGGGTATCATCCTGAGCTTCCAAACCTATTGGCACTCACTGGCTGTGTGATCTGGGGAAAGGAACTTAACCTTTCTGTACCTCTGCTACCTCATTTGGAAAATGAGGATAGGGACACCTATCTGGCGAAGTTGTTGAAAAATTTTAAAGGGCATAATGTATAGGAACCACTGATGTGCTCGACAGATAAATAAGTATTATTATTGCAAAGGTTTAGACTAGAATAATACATAGTGGATGGAAGAGATGGAGGTGGGACTGTGATCAGAGAACAGGTAGCATTTGAGGTTAATTGCAACTAGGGTATGAAGTGGCGGGCAAGTGATCACCTCTGTTCTTTCAGTGTGCCCTGAGTGGGAAGGACAGACAGCTCTGGGCTCCAAGACCCATGACAGAAGCAAGCACAGAAGTTAGAGGACATGTGGAAAAGAAGAGGCCAGAATCACCCAGCAACTCTGCAATCAACTCATCAGTCATTAGCCCTGTTTGTCATGTCACATACGACTACATGGGTTTCCAGCCTATTTTTCCTAAATGCAGATTTTATTGGCAACAGAATGTGTGCTGACACCCTAAGATTTATTTACATTATGGTTACAAAGTCCAGAAAACTTTGGACTTGGCTTTGAAAAATTGAAAGTGAATTGAATTTGCATTATTTAAGTGACTTATTCAGATTAACACTGCTATCTCTTCAGATTTAGAATTTCAAAGACTCAAGATTTTATATTTCAGCAGCAACAATGACATCTAGGGGTTGGTTTGTACAGGTCTAATCTTAGATCTATGTCCTCTACATTTTGAAAAAGGGGTGCTCACACATTGATTCCATCCAAAGTGTCTGGACTGTGGGAACTTGGTCAGTGGTCATAGTGACACTGATGGATCAGAGTAAGCAAAGAGCCAGAAGTGGCTTCTGCGTCATCGAACAAAACCAGTTCCCTTCTAAAACTGCAGCACCTCTCAGCTTACTGAAAATACTCATTTCCCCCATGACCTTTTAACTAATGATGTAATAGCATACTTCTCCGTTCTCCTGCTTGAGTCTCGACTGCTCTTCCTGGGGGTGACAGAACTGCCTTTCCTGCTTGGAGAGAGGCTGGGACCACAGGTTCTATCTCCTTCCGGTTTTTTGATTGTTTTTTTCCGGTTTTTTGATTCCGGTTTTTTGAAGCTCAGGATGATACTCCATTCTTTGATTGTTCACCTTTTTCTACCCTATGATTTTACCAGATTCTTTTAAATGCATCAATCTGTTGACTTTGGAGCTTTGACTGTCAGACTCAGAGTGAGCTTTTGGTTTGTTGTCAGAGAGTCAGTCAACTAACTGTTGATTGAGCACCTTCTGGGTAGTCTAATCTGTGTGCACACCTGTGTGTGTGTATGTGTGTTTGTCCCGTGGGATTGATAGGGGCCCAAAAAGCAGTCCTCCTAGATTAAGTCCATGAAAAACATAGTTTGTTTAGAGGACACCAAGCATACATGTTAATAGGAAATAAATTATACATGAAAACATCTATGAACATACTAGAAAAATTCACAAACATTCAGATGATGTTTAAAGTTCCTCTCAGCCTGAAAATTCTGTGATTTTGTGCAGATTAAAATTAGTACCCTGTGACACTGATGCATAATAATGTTGCTAGCAACACAAGAATTATAGATTTTTTTTTTTTTATGTTCTAGTGAAAGCAATGCAAAATTGGATCCATCTCTGTAGGTGAATATGAGCTGACCTTCATCATTATCAAGCTGTGAGTCTCACTTCTGATTTGCAGACCTGTACAGAGTGAACTGAGGCTTCCCAGGTGACTCAGTGGTAAAGAATCTGCCTGCCAATGCAGGAGATGCAAGAAATGTGGATTTAGTCCTTGGGTCAGGAAGATCTCCTGAGTACGAAATGGCAACGCACTCCAGTATTCTGCCTGGCATGGACAGAGGAGCCTGGCGGGCAGCAGTCCATGGGATCTCAAAGAGTCAGACACGACTGAGGACGCATGCAAGGACAGGGTGAGCTGAGGGTTGGGAGACCTGGCCCAAGTGTAACACTCTGGAAATGCGCACCCTGATTGTTTAACTTTCTGATTATCTTAAGATGGGCCGGGGAATCCTTTCTTACCAACCTTTGCTGTTGAACGTTTGTCTCTTTAGCTTATTTGTCCAGTTTCCTGCCATAGCCAGCAGAATGCATAGAACTGACTGTTAGGCTGTCGGTTTCACCTTCCCAAGAGTCCTCGAATAGTTCCCTTTCTGATGGTGCCTCGAAGTCCCCAGTGGCTCCTGATAGAGATCCAGACCTTTCCCCTGTCTTCAGGGTCTGGCCTTGACGCCTCTGGCCACTGCTTCTGCCACAGTCGCATCACACCTGCACATCCTCAGGCGTACTTTCTGGACTCCCAGCTACACCTCGTGTCCTCCAGCCTCTTCCCACTACTCTTCATGTGGTAATCTCTTACTCTTCCTTAGGTCTCAGCAAACAGCCATTTTCTCAGGGAGGCCTTCCCTAACTTTCACACCCACATTCAATCCTTTTACCCTCTCTCAGAGCCTTGTGCCCTTCCTTTGATCACAACTCTTGGCATTGCTGGAGTTTATGTCTGTTGCCTCCATGTCAATCCCCCTTCGTAAACATTGGATTCTGTGGCATCAGCCAACATGTTGTGTTAGTGTGGTGCCTGGCACTAGTAGATGCTAGTGAAGAAATAAACTGAATGAACTGAATATGGTGGAGTTTGTCGAAAACAACTGAGATTCTTATAGTGTTTCAGCTTCATCAATCCAGTGTCAAATCACTCTGATTTAGTCCATTCCAGCTGCTATCACAGAAACCCATAGGGACTTATAAGCAACAGAAATTTATTTCTCACAGTTCTGGAAGCTGGAACGTCAAAGATCAAGGTGCCAACAGATTTGGTGACCAGTGAGGACCCACTTCCTGATTCATAGACAGCTATCTTCTTGCTGTGTCCTCACATGGCAGAAGGAGCAAGGAAGCTCTCTGGAATCTCTTTTATAAGGGCGCTAATTCCATCCACGAGGGTCCCACCCACATAATCTAAGTTCCTCCCAAGAATCCCACCTCCAAATACCTTCACACTGGGGATGGGTTTCAACATGTGAGTTTTGGGGGAACACAACATTCAGTCTACAGCACTCCATTTGATTGTACAAAATAGAAAACTAGATGGTAGATGATGTGGGTTGTATATATGTGAGTTCTAAGACCCACTGAGGAAAATTTGATTTGAATGAATATTTCACCATGTCTCAGTGCTGATATAGAAAATCCTAATCACTTGAGTAGTCTCATTGATCAAAGGTCCTCCTGAATATTATCAGTGAGATGCTGTACAATAAAGAGGCACTGAGGACTTTCCTGGAGGTCCAGGGGTTAATACTTTACCTTCTGATGTAGAGGAAGTGGGTTCAGTCCCTAGTCAGCAAGCTAAGATCCCACATGCCTTGGGCTAAAAAACCAAAATGTAAAACAGAACCAATGTTGTAACAAATTCCATAAAGACTTTAAATATAGTCCATGTTAAAAAAAAGGATCTTAAAAGGGGACACCCTGGGCTTCCCTGGTGGTCTAGAGGTTAAGAATCCACTTGCCAATGCAGGGGACACATGTTTGATCCATGGTCTGGGAAGATCCCACATGCCAAGGAGCAACTAAACCCATGCACCACCACTACTGAGCCCAAGTGCTACAACTTCAGAGCCTGTGCCCTAGAGCCCATGCTCTGCAACAGGAGAAGCCCTCACAATGAGGCGCCTGCACACTGCCCCTAGAGAGTAACTGCTGCTCGCTACAACTAGAGAAAGCCCTTGCAGCAGTGAAGACCTAGTGCAGCCATAAATTAAAAGAAATAATCAATCTTTTTTAAAAAAGGCCCCTGGTATAACTAGTTTTGCTTTGATGAAGTTCATTGATGTTTTATTGTTCAGTCACTAAGATGTGTCCAACTTTTTGCAACCCTGTGGACTGCCGCACACCAGGCTCCCCTGACCCTCACCGTCTCCTGGAATTTGCTCAAATTCGTGTCCATTGAGTCAGTGATGCTATCTTTATTATCAGAGGAGCTTCAGCTTCAGCATCAGTCTCATTGATGTTAGTTGAGAACTCTTGTGATCCAAACCCAGGCGGAGTCCAAGAATGGGAGTTGCATTCTCACATCTTGAGGGAAGAACTCCTTCCACTCTCTCTTGGAAATAATGTTCTTAAAATCTTTTGCCTCACTAACCTGAGGTTGGAATCTCACTAGCCTTGGGTTGGTATAGTCTTAATGTTTTATCTCTAAGGGAAAGATGATCAGGTAACATCTTAATTTGGAGCAGAGATTTGTCATTGGTTATCTATTTTGGAAAAAAATAAGAGTAAACTCAAGGTGACATAGTGTTAGCATCCAAAGGCTTTTCTCAGGGTATTTTCCTAATTGTGCATTTATCCTAGATTTCAAAGTCAAGAAAAATGGCACGCATAGAGTTTAAGGGCACAGAGTCTGGGCCATGCCTGGGTCTATTTCCTGGCTCCATCACTTACTAGCTCTCTAATATTGGGCACATCATGTTGACTCATTGTGTCCTGATTCCTAGCTTTCAACATTCAAAGAACAATATTCCAGATCTCACAGTCATATCATGTAGGTTTTATGACTGAATACCCTGGAGAGTGCTTTAAACATGCCCCTGTAGAAAACATATTTCAGCCTTAGCTACTACTCTGTATGAGAAGTGGAGGGAGATGTGCTTTTACCTCTTCCAATGCATGGATGGAATTTGTGGTTTGCAATTTCTCACCCACTTGTTTTGTTTTAAAGCACGGAAGGTATGCGTGGTGCTAAAGAAGATGCTATTTCAGGGACGTTATCACCTAATTGGAGAGAGAAGGGCCCTGTAAACACAATTGCAGAATGTACTGAATCCATTTATTCAGTCAACAAATATTTCTTGGGACTTCCCTAGTGGTGTAGTGGTTAAGAATCTGCCTTCCAGTGCTGGGGACACAAGTTCGATCCCTGGTCAAGGAACTAAGATCCCACATGCCCTGGAGCAACTAAGCCTGCAAGCTGCGATCACTGAACCTGCAAGCTCTAGAGCCTGCATGCCACTACTAGAGGAAGCCTGAGCTCCATAAGGAAAGATCCTACAGCAAAGTTCACCTGTACCTCAACTAAGATCTCGCACAGCCAATAAATAAATAAGAAAATAAAATACAAATATTTCTTGAGCATCTGCTGTGTGCCAGGTGTTATTCGAGGCATGAAGAGGAAAGGACTGACCAAGTCTCTGCCTCTGGGCACCTTATAATCTAGTGTTTTTTCTCAGTCTCTCAGTCATGTTCAACTCTTCGACCCCATGGACGGCAGCACACCAGCATCCTCTGTCCTGCACTATCTCCTGGAGTTTACTCGAATTCATGTCCATCGAGTCCGTGATGCTATCTATCCATCTCATCCTGTCGCCCCCTTCTCCTCCTGCCTTAATCTTTCCCAGCATCAGGGTCTTTTCCAGTGAGTTGGCTCTTTGCGTAAGGTGGCCAAAGTATCGGAGCTTCAGCTTCCACAACAGTCCTTCCAGTGACTCCACAGGTCAACAGGCAGACCAATCATAGCATGGCTGCAATCTAAAAAGAAATAAGAGCAGAATGAGAGGTTAAAAGTACAGGGGAGGTGAGAGTCAGTCACTGTTATAGACAAATGAGGTGTTCAGAAGAAGCTGCCCAGAGGCAGACCAGAGGGATGAAATCTGGGCACTGATTGTTTCAGGCTTGGGCAGCCACAAGGGAACAGAGCCTGGACTGAGCTACGCCAAACATAGGAAGGCCAAGAGGAGACCCAGACAATCTTGAAGAAAATGATAGGCCTGGACCAGCAGAGTGAAGGAGGAAGGCATTTCTGTACTCTGTCGGTGGGACCCAGACAAAGGGCTCCCTCAGGGCGGTGCTGCTTACTCCTCCCTGACTGCTGGGAAGGACATTGTTGGGACTCTGAGGTTCCTAGAGCTCATGCCCCAGTGCCCAGCACTTGCCATTTTCTGCAGCTGGTGCCAGGTCCATCTGAACCCTTTCTCCTCTCCCTCCCAGTACTGGGAAGCTGAGGCAGGTGCAGCGACGCCAGCCGGGAGCCCAAGAGCAAATGGGATTTTAAAGTTGTTAGGGCATTTTGGCATCCAGTTCCCTGAGATGAACAAAGTGTCTTGTCTGGTAATTGCAATTAATGGCTCTGCTATTCAAGCATATCCGTCAATAAATCTCCTCTAATAACCGATTGGGCACAGTCGTTGCCATAGTTATGTCTCTAAATTGAGCCCAGGGTAGTTGGCCATGACACTGACCTTACAGGGGTCAGGTCTGCTTCCTGACTGTATGACTCCATATCCCAGGAATTAAAGTTACCCGCCGAATGATTGGCTTCGGGCCAGCTGAGAGACAAGCCCAGCCCCTTGCCTTAACTGCCTGGAGATTTCCTGTAAATCTCTTAAATGTGGAATAAAAATCTTCGAAACCCTATAACGTCAACAGCTGTAGTCATTAATGCCATCCGACCCACTTTTGTATAATGCTGGGATGTAGTTAGCGGGAGACCACCCATCAGATCTGTGATCACCGGTGTTATTCATGGCAGGCCCTCACCTCAGCATCCCTGCCGTTGAGGTCAGCACCCCGCCATGGAGTCCTTGTCTTCAGGGCCTCTCTTCTAGAGAATTCCTTCCCCCAGCCTCAGGTTCTGTCTTCAGGAGCCTTCCCTTTCTGTGGGCCATTATTCTGCAGCCTCCTGGGTTGGCTTGTTCAGCTAAGGGCTTGAATTTCTGAGCCTCCTGCCATTACTTTCAGAGACCAAATCTGGTCCTTTTTCCTCTAAATTATGGCACTCCTTGTGTCTTCAGGAGATCTTGGATTTCTGGAGCGCCATCTCAAAACCGAATTGGGAACACCTAATGAGGTGGGGGTATTTTTAAATGTGTCTATTTATATGTTTGAGATGATTGCTGTTGATTGCACAGAAGGTGGAAGAAGGGACCTGGAGGCAAAAGTACTCAGTAAAATAGTCTGTCTTAATTCGTATCTGTATAAAACCCTGGGTGAGGGAAAGGAAAGACAAAGGAAACTTATTTTCTGACTCTGCCTGGAGTCAGATTTAAGTGTGTCTTGATTTAAATGTTCAAAGCTCCATTTTCATTGTTCCTGATTTTTGCTTTCTTTCTCTTTTTTGTTTGTTTATTTCTGGCTGCGCTGGGTCTTCGTTGCTGGGCACAGGCTTTCTCTAGTTGCAGCAAGTGGAGGCTACTCTTTTGCCGTGGTGCAAGGGGCTTCTCACCGCAGTTGCTTCTCTTGTTGAGGAGCACCGGCTCTAGGGGGTGTGGGCTTCAGTAGTTGTAGCACACTGGCTTAGTTGCTGTACAGCATGTGAGCCATTCCCAGACCAGGGATCAGACCTGTGTCCTCTGCATTGGCAGGTGGATTCTTAACCACTGGACCACCAGGGAAGTCCATGTTTTCTTTCTCTTCCATCGCTGTTAATTTCAGAAAGAATGGTATAGGATTTTAGGGCTGGAAGGATCTCCAAGATGGGACGAGTAGTGAGGTCATGTGACCATGGGGCCCAGAGAACAGAGGCGGGATCTCACTGGTCCTGCCATGGGCCCAGTTTCTACACCACCCTCCTTTCTGAGGGATGCCCCTCACATGATGAGGCAGGGTTTAGTATGGTACCTTCCCTTGGTACCTCTCTCTGAGAAAAAGGCAGAGGAATTTATCTACACCAACAATCTACAAAGGTAGTCCTGCTAAGCTAAAATAGTCCCAGTTTATTGTTTTGCCTCCAACTTTTTCAGTAACCTTCAAATATAATAAAAATAATGGTGTTTTCAAAGTCGATACATTTTGCAACATTTCATGGGTCAGTGCAGGGACATTCCTAATCTTTTGAACCGTGACACTTCAGATTAATAACTGAAAGAAAATCACACAGCCCAAGTGTGGGTTCAGTGGGAAATGCATGGGCTTTTATTTTTTAGTTATTTATTTACTTAATTTTTTTTGTTGGATGAAAGATTCTTTGAATACTACAGTGTTCTGGAGTTTTCGAAAGTTTCAAAATGTATGTGCTTTTAAGATGCTGCCTATCAGTATATCAGTGGCTTAGTGTTTTGGTAGATATTTGATGGAATTTGAATTATTAAGCAATGTCAAACAGAATTTTGGCTTTACTGTTAATGATGTGTCATTGAAAGGAGCTACAGAAATAGCACAAGATTTGCTTTAATAAAAGGGAAAAGGGAAAGGCAAATGAAATCCAGTAAACGAATGGAGCTGAGCAGGTGGAGGCACTCACTTCCTTTCTTCATCTCTCTTTTCTCTCTGCTGGGTTCTCTTTACCACCTCTACTGAGATAGTTCATAGACAGCCAATGAGTGCCCGGTGACCCTGATCTGTATTCAAGAAATGGTGGGTGGACTCCCTACCCATTGCCTCCTCCTAAACTGCAAGACACCTCCAGGTTCCTAGATTCTGTTCCAAATGCATTTTGTCTGCATCCTGGCCTGTACTATTCAGTGGGCAGATACAGTGGTCATCCTCGTGGTGTCTGGGCTTAGAGAAGAATCAAAATACACACAATCTCTGCTGTACTTTGAGTTCCAGTTATGGGCAGATGGCCGATGGAGCTGTCCACTGCCATGCTGCTTCTCCACGTTGTGTGTGTCCAGAGTGCACGTGGAACGTCCCTGGCAACCCTGTCCACATACTGGCACAACGAGCAGGAGGGCTGATTCTTGTCCTCCTCATACTGGGGGCTATAGGGAGTGAGGATCCCTAGAGAGAGAGACCAAACACAAGGAATTGGAGAGAAATTGAAACGAGAATTGACAGCTGGGAGAAGAATCAGAGGAGAATGAACAGAATGGGGAGACTAGAAAAGAAATGCTTCCCTAGTAGTGAAGAATCTGCCTGCCAATACAGGAGCTGCAGGTTCAATCCTTGGGTTGGGAAGTTCCCCAGAGAAGGAAATGGCAACCCACTCCAGTATTCTCCATGGATAGAGGAGCCTGGCAGGCTACAGTTCATGGGATCACAGAAGAGGGGGACATGACTTAGTGACCAAATAACAACAATGACAACAACAAAGAAAAGAGATGCCAGTTCAGGCTGGATCAGAGCAGAGGAAGCGTCTAGGGGAAGGTGGCACCTCCAGCAGGCCCTGACCCCAGCACACCTTCCCTTAACACTACTCCTCCCTCTGACCTTCCTCTCTCTTCCCTCCAGGACCTTCTTTATCTCCTCTTCATAATTTTGGCTTTCACCTTGAATTACAGCCTAATGTTTTAATTTTATTTATATACTTCAAGTAGTTAACACATATATACAGTATAAAATTCAAGACAAAAAGGGTATACAGGGAAAACTATCTCCCCCACCTCTGTTACTAGAGCCCCAGTTCTTCTACAAAGGAACCGTTATTAAATTTATTGTTTTTTTTTTTTTTTTGCAAAGAGATTCTATGCAAATTCATGCATACAAAGCATACTATATACATTCTTTTGCACATTGCTTTTTTTCCACCTACTTCCCCACATGATCTTGGAAATTGTGCCATATTGGTACGTAGAGAGCTGCCTTGTTGATTTCAAAGGCTGCACAGTATTCCACTTTATGCATTTACTGTAATTTACTTTACAAGTCTTCTGTTGATGGACATTTAGTTTGTTTCCAATCTTTGGCAGTAATAAATTTCCTTGTGCAGACATCTTGCTGCACATGTATGTATGTATCTAAAAAACAAATCTTTAGAAATGGGATTGCTGGTCAGAGGGTATGTGCATTTTAAAATTTGAAAAATATCACCACATTTTCCTCTTTTCTAATTTACAGTACCACCTTGCCAAACCAGTGGGATCAAAAGTTGATCTTTGACAATCTGTTAGGCAAAACATGTATCTCTCTGAGTGAGTCGGCGCCTTGGCATTTTCTCCTCTGTAAACTGTTCGTTCATGTTAAGGGTAGTTTTTATAAATCCGTTTGGAAGAGAGTCAGGTTCAGAGAGGTCACCAACTGGGAAAGATTTAAGAAGGAGAGGAAAAGAGCCAAGTGAGCTTTATGAAAGAAAAATAAACTCAAGGACTATTTCTTTTCCTAAAGAAACCACTGTATCTGGATTATGCCCTGTCAATATGCCAGTTATGCACAGATGGCTCTTCAGCTTGATGAATTGACATTTCTTCCCCTGGACTGTGATAATAAGAGCCTTTCTTCTTGCAGACCTGGTACTCACCATGCCGTCTTAGCGTTACTAGAGTATGTTTTCGTTGCAAATCGCATATAAAACCCATTGTTTCACTGCAAATAAAAGTTTAGATTTACTGCGACATGACCGCAAATGTGATATTTTCATCCATAAAGCCCTCAGTTACTCACGTGCTTTAGTGCATTAGACGGAAGTGAGCCATCTCATTTTCAGTGAGTGACCTTGAGGTGGCAGCAACATTACATTCAATTCTGTGAGGCACCAAGTCCATTACAAAGTGAAAGTAAAAATTGCAATAAATCAGAATAATACTGATTGTTATTATTTTATTATCAGAGCATTAAGTCAATAAAACTTATCTGAAATGTCATTTGCATTGTATACAATTTTTACTAGTTAGCCAGTTTGTCTTAAAAGAATGTTTCAAACAACAAAATGAAGAAATTGGCAATAAATTGTGCAAAAGCTGGAGTTTGTCTTTTACTGTAGTAAAACTGGATTCTCTTTTGATTCTTTGCTTTGTAAAATTTTCTTTTTGCAGACTTTTAACTCTACCATAAGGCCTTATAATCTGCCCAACTCTATTTAGTGCCCTATTGTCTGATTACTTGTTTTCCGGCAAGTTGTCTGGCCCTTTTTCACTTATGATTTTATATAGGAGAGTCATCTAATATATGTTATCCTTTCATAAAAGGAGAATGTGGTTTTTTTTTTTTTATAATGAGGAATAATGAAACATATTTATGAAAGAAGTCAGAAAAATTTATTGAAGAATCACTATAAGAGAAACATGCAAATTAAAAAAACCCTGCTTAATAGCATATTCATTACCAGGGAGCTTCCAAGTAATGAAATAGTTGTGTAAAAGGCAGGATATTAGGTGATGTAATATTGCTTGTGTCAGGTACAATACGTGATTACTATGCATATTTGTCTTGTCAATTGCTATTAGATTATCATAGTATTGCTATGTAATTACTTAAGATGCAAGACGCAAAAAGTGTTTAGACCTATATTTTTACAACTTTTTTTTTAAATTTTGTGTGATGGGTTGTTGACATGTAAGTTATAAGAAGTTGGAAAAATAGATTCTGAATGTGTCCCTAGTTTGATAATAGTAATGATGTTCTGGTTATCACTTTGATCTTGGTCTTTTTAAAAAAATACTTATTTATTTGCACATTTATTTTTTTATTTGGCTGCACCAAGTTTTAATTGTGCCACGCAGGGTCTTCAATCTTTGTTGTAGCATGCGAAATCTTTAATTGCAGCATGTAGGGTCTAGTTTTCCAATCAGGGTTTGAACCCAGGCCCCCTTCATTGGGAACATTAGCCGGGGAAGTCCCTGGCCTTGATCTTTCTAAGAAAATGCAAAGTTAAGACTCTCAGCTGTGGTGTGCAGATGTCGGACCGGAAGTCAGGAGGCTCGGATCCCTCTTCCAGCTCTGCCACCATCCAGTTCTGTGGCCGCAGTTAGTGGCTTGGCAACTGTGAGCTTCGGTTCTTTTGTCTTTTAAGTGAACCGGCCTTGGAGGAAGTGCATGTATGCAATCATTCACTTGCTCAGCAGTCATCCACGAGTGCCTGCCTTGGGCTGGAAAAAACTCTATTGAGGGCCAGGGGTCTTGAGATGAATGAAGGCGATCCACAGCATGAGGGAATCCATGCAGTGGAGAAGGAAGGTGTATATAAACAAAGTCTCAGAGCAGGCGCCATGCAGGGTGTAGTGGTGTGGGTCCTGGCAGGTGATCATGACTCATAGAACAGAACTGAACACGTACTCTGTACCAGGCATGTGGCAAGTGCTTCACATGCACCTTAAAAAAATATTTATTAAAAATTTATTTATATATTTATTTGTCTGCTCTGGGTCTTAGTTGTAGCATGCAGGGTCTTTTAGACATGTGGACTTTTAGTTGCAGCCTGTGGGATCTAGTTTCCTGACCAGCGATTGAACATGGGCCCCCTGCATTGGGAGCGTGGAATCTTAGCCGCTGGACCACCAGGGAAGTCCTCACATGCACTGTTTCTTATAACCCTCTCCCTAACCTCATGTTGCAGAGGAGTGATGACCAATCCCCATATTTCAGTTCAGTTCAGTCACTCAGCTGTGTCCGACTCTTTGCGACCCCATGGACTGCAACACGCCAGCCTTCCCTGTCCATCACCAACTCCTGAAACTTGCTCAAACTCATGTCCATTGAGTCGGTGATGCCATCCAACCGTCTTATCCTCTGTCATCCCCTTCTCCTCCTGCCTTCAGTCTTTCCCAGCATCAGGGTCTTTTCAAATGAGTCAGCTCTTTGTGATTGGTATTCTGATCCCCATATTACAAATGAAAAACAGAGGTACAGAGGCTTGACCCTTATCAGGACTTTTATCAGTTAACAGATGATGGGCTGGGATTTTTGCACAGGCACTCTTCACCCACATGCTGTACATATCCACATGTTCCTTTCCTTCCCTTTTATTCTTCCTCAGAAAATGCCCTTTGTCTAAAGAATGTAATGGACTGTTGCTCCATCTCTTGTACGGCACTCCTAGGCAAGGGGCAAATACTTTAGAAGAAAACCACAGCACAGAGAACAGTAAACAAGTGACTTGGGCCTTACCCAGGGCCTATGTCGTCTGTCGGTTGTGTGGCATCTTTGTGACTCTGATTATTTATTTGATTATTACTCACAGAAGAAAGGAATTGTGGGCATCTCCTTTTAGAATGACTCAGCCCCCTAAGAAGTAGAGCCATGCAGTGGTTAGGAGCAGGCCTCTCAAGAGAGACTGCCTGGGTCAAACCCCAAGAATGTGACACATAATGTTTCAGCCCTGGTTTGTCAGCCCTAAAATAGGAATACCGATCACGACTTCCTTGTAGACTTGCCTGAAGATTAGACAATCCTGGTGATAGTTTGAGCCCAGAGTCTGCATGGTAAAAGTACTCAATAAGTATTTTCCATAACTGTTCTTATTCTTGATGGTCTTTTCCTCCTGGGCAATTGGCCTCAATAGACGTGTCAAAGGAAATCCAAAACAAAATTAAATTAGAAGCTCATATTTTATCTCAATGCAACTGATACAAAGATCAAAGTAATGTATAGTTAAGTGTAAATAATCTAGAAATGCCTTTTGGTAATAGCAACCAGCACTGCGAATCTCAGATAAGTTGATTATTAGATAAAATACTTATTCTCATCTCACAAGAAGTATTGATTGAATTTTGGTGACAGTGTCAGTTTGAGGGGGCTGATTGAATATGTTTGGCAATGCTTGTGTAAAATGGTCTAACAAGACAAGCTCTTGAACTGCACAAACAACTGCATGTATTTATGTAGTTCAGAATGGACCTGCCTCCTGACTACTCCTTTGTGTGCTGACATGTGTTTTAAACTCCTGGAGCTGAGTTTGAGCATAACCAAGAGAATTGACCCTTACCAGGACCTCTCTGTATTGGATTCTAGAGCAACTCCTGTCTACCTTGCCACATGTTGCCTTGATAAAGCTTATTTACTTTTTATGGGGGGCTTCAATGGTGTCTCAGATGGTAAAGAATCTGCCTGCAGAGCAGGAGACTGGGGTTTGATCCCTGGGCCAGGAAGATCCCCTGGAGAAGGGAATGGCTAGCTACTCCAGTATTCTTGCCTGCAGAATTCCATGGACAGGGGAGCCTGACAGGCTACAGTTCATGGGGTTGCAGAGTCAGACTCATTTGAGTGACTAACACGCATACTTGCTATGGAACCACCTCACAAACACATCACCAAACAAAATACAAGTCCCACATGGCTTTGTTTCACTGGGTTCTTTGAGAGAGGCACAAGAGAAATACCCTTTTTGGGGAACGTGACTGTATTTGCTTGAAATACTCAACCACAAAGATTAGATCACAAAACACATAAAAGTAACTTGTGGTTCAACAGGGCACAACCCTTCAATGTACCCGTGTTGGCATAAAACCAACGAGCCCCACAACTTCTGGGCCTGGCCCACAGGGACACAGGGCCGGGAGCACACAAGTTCCATTTGTGATGAGTTGCCAATGTGAGTTGAATCAGGTGTGTGGGGTGGTCTGGTGTGTACTTCCTGAACCTCCTAACAGTATTTGTCTGCTTGTGGTCATCTTTCTGTTTTTGGTAGTTGGAAGGGACTATACAGTTTGTCAGAAAATCAGTGGACAGTTTGGCTTCTAATACTTTGAGGGAATGTCTCTGGCATCCACAAATATACTCACACACACACTCGTGTGCACTTATGTGCATAATACAAACGCATGTGAATATGCATACACTCACATTCCTTCCTGACTTCTCTAAGCTAAGAAGAATTTTCATTTTCATCATAAGTCAAAACCATGTTATTGCCACCCAAACCTTATCATAATTGTCATTTAAGTTTCATGCATTGATGGAGGGGAGCTCTTATCATCTCTTGTCAGCAGCCCAGTGTTCTGATTAGCTCTTCTCATTGAAGTAGCAGTTGCAGCTAAAACTCAGCAAACCAAGGCTCACCCTCCACTGAGACTGTAACCACCAGAGTTGTCTTGCCCTGACCTTGTGTGAAGGAAGCGTGGAAGCGAGCTATTTAACCCATCAAATGTCCCCTTGTAAAGGGAGCAGGGACATGCATTTCTGAACACTTCCTGGTATCAAAGCTAGTATGCCCTTTTCCCTTCTGTTCTGCAAAGAGGAGAAGGAAGGTGGAGAGGGTAACCACAGACTTTTCAAGGTCAATGGCAGACTCTAATGTAGCTCAGTGAGCATGCTCAGAGGTCAGACTCAGCTCAGCCCAAGGTTTTAAGAACATTTGAATGAACAGGAGAGTCCAGGCACAGACTCCTGCTGGGGATGTTGCTTTTTCAGTCCCCTAAAGAAGAAAATACCTGCTTTGCTGGTGATGTCATACACAGGAGGACTTTTCCATTTACAGTTGAGATGAATGAAGTCTTTTGCTTTTGCTCCTAAATTCTTCCTGCCCCTCTCCCCCAACACCACCCGCTCAGGCTCAGTCTGCCCCAGGCCAAACTCCCAAAGTGTCCTGCTTCTTTCGGGCTCTAAATTATCTTGAGCCTGAAAGGAAGGAAATGCACAGGCCTAGTTTTCTCAACAAGAGCAGAGAACAGAGAAAGGTTGAAAAATGGATTGAGCTCTTCCTTGGAATGATCCAGAAAAGATTAAAAAAAAAAAAAAAAGGCCCATTATCTGGGTCATTTTAGCTGGATGAGTTCAAGATTTCAAGATGGTAACCCGACTGAACTCATTTTCTTTATCATCATCATCATCATCATCATCACCATGACTATCTTTTTTTTTTTTTTTTAAGAAAAAGGTATTTAAGTGCTGTGAGGGATTTGAGCTGTCCACCCAGCCCTGCAACTCACCAGGTTAACAGCCTCAATGTTTCATGCAAAACAAATCACCAGGCTGGCACTGAGCAACATGAAATCCAACTGGCTAGATACTGTGTCTCATTAGAGGCCATCCACACAGCAAGCTAAGGCACTTGAAAATAGTCAAATGATTCCTTCACAGGAATCACAGAAGTGATTTGGTTACTGGGCAGCCAATCAGTTCCCTCAAATCTGTTGGCAGTTTCTCTTCTTATTTTGCCTCTTTTAAAACCTCATTCCTCCTCTGACCCCTCAGTTTGCTTTTGCTCATTTGCATGTACCAAATCACTAGAATCCTCAGCAAAGACACTCCATGAGGTTGGCTTCAAGACCCCCTAGGAGAAATGTAAGGTCTGGCTCCCACACCAAACAATTGAGTTAAGGCCTCTCATGCCCTTTGCAGATTAGAAACAAATTCAGTTCTGGCAGAGAAAGGACCTACCTTTGGATGAGTCTCCACAGAGCAAGTGTTTACATGTATGCCAAGATTGTTCCTTAACCTCTGCTCAGCATTTGTTTTTCTGAAAAAGTAGGGGAAAAATCATCATATGCAAACAAAAGCTAAAACATCTCTCATGTTTCAGAGTTGAGTGCTACTGGCACTTATATTTCTTATGAGTTGGCTCCTAAACTCCCACAATAACAAAAACAAACAAAAAACCCCTTTGCCTCCCTCCCAAGAATCCTGGGACAGATTTTACCATGAATCCAGACACACCAATAACTCATTTCCATCAAAGAACTGTTCAAGCTAAAAAACTCCAGAAGTCACCCTGAGTTTCTTTGTTTCTATACCTCCCACTTAGAGATTGAGGGCAGCAGGAGAAGGGGGCAACAGAGGATGAGATGGTTGGATGGTATCACTGACTCAATGGACATGAGTTTGAAAAAACTCCAGGAGATAATGAATGACAGGGAAGCAAGGTGTGCTGCAGTCCATGGGGTTGCAAAGAGTCAGACATGACTTAGCAACTGAACAACAGCAACGCCTCCCACTTAACCCATTTGCAGGTCTTGTTGGCTCCATCTTAAAAAAAAAAAATAACCCAACTCCAGCTTCTTCTTTCCACCTCCACTGCCATCGTCCCAGGTCACCATCATCACTTACCTGGTACTGTGAGACCCTCCCCTTTACTCTCCCTGCTGCCACACCTGCCCCCTAGAATCCTCTTTCCAGACAATGGCCAGAGTCGTCTTTAAAGAGCAAAAAGCATATTGTTTCACTGCTCTGCTTAAAAACCTTTGGGGTTTCCTGATGCCCTTAGAATAAAATCCAAATTTTTCACCAGGGCTCCTTCCTCTTACCCATGTCATCTGGTACCCTTCTCCCCCTGTGCTTTAGCCATGTAGACTTCCTTTCTGCCCTGAAAGTCACTGATGGACCTTCACATGGGCTGTTATGGATGCTCAGAATGCTCTTTTTCTGATCTTTTCAGGCTGGCTTGGTCTCAGCCTGCTGGTCTCTATTAAATGTCACTGCTACAGAGAGGCCTTCACTAACCACTCATATACTAGAGGCCTTTCTGACTTACCAGTGTCTCTCAATCACTCCATCCTGTTTTGTTTCCTTATAGCATTTTCTGAATTGTCTATGATATGTTTACAAGTTAATTGTTGGTCTTCCCTAACTAGAATATAATTGCCTAAGGAGCAGGGATCTTGTTGGCTGTTCTTGGCTATGTAAAAATTCAGCACCTAGGACAGTGCCTGAGCCTTTAAACACTCTATCATGGTCCCTTGACTTGTTTCCCACTCTCTTGTAAGTTTTTAGGTCAGCCAGTCCTTCTAGTTTTACTTTCTATTCTTTACAAAAAATGGCTTTGAAGTTGTGGATCTTGTTGCTCTGGCATTGACGTCAATCATTCCAAGCAGTCATCCATGACTGTTCCTCAATATCAGAAGCAGAGCAGTGTCCAGTGTTAATGTCCCAGGGTTTGTATGCAGACCTAACCAGTCCTGGGATGACAGTGAATCAGAGGGGAAATACTGGAACAGACACTCAAGGGATCTCAGTACCCTGGATGGCCCTTGCAGCCAGGAGAGGCTTATTTGCTGGAAACCAGCTTGCTTATCCTTCTGGGAAACTGATGCTGTCTAGAAGCCCAGTCAGTGCAAGAAAACAAGGTGAGAAGTGTGGGAAGTTGGGCCCTGGAAGAGCTTCCATGGAGGAGAGCTGTACAGCACTCTCAGTTGTACAACATGCATATGCATGCTAAGTCACTTTAATTGTGTCCAACTCTTCGATGCTATGGACCATAGCCTGCCAGATTCCTCTGACCATAGGATTCTCCAGGCAAGAATACTGGAGTGGGTTGCCATGCCCTCCTCTAGGGGATCTTATTGACCCAGGGATTGAACCTGCATGGTAGGGGCAAAAAAGCACTTGTGCTTTAGCAGGATAATTTTTCACAACATAAGTTGCTTTTCTTTATTATATGAGAGGACTGGGTGTGCATGCATGATTGGTCCTTCACATTGCCACTGAAGGACACCTACTGCTCTAGCCAGAGAAACTCCTTTTGGCTGCAGGAGGTCAGAAATCATCATTCCTCTGGAAGGATAAAATTCTATCCAGACCAGCCTACTTCCTCAGACTCCCAAGTTCTGTGACTTCATGAACTGATTATTAGAGATGGCAGAGATTTTTCTGCTGGGTAAAAATCAAATTGGGGGATGGTGGCAGGGAACTCAGGGATGGAGAAAACGAAAATAATGAAAATCAATAGTGCATCTGAAGTGATCTTACAGTTCAATCTGAGCAGTTCTTTGCACATGTAATTTGTGAGAAAATTCATTATGTTGTAGTGGCAGCAAACACATTCCATATAAACGCACAAATGCTCTGCTAATAGCCAGCACTATCCCACGCTGTATTGTGCAGAGGGTTGAACTGAAATCAGAGTTGTAGAATGTTAGAGCTGGAAGGCCCTGAGGCCATTTTACGGTTGGGTAAATAAAGCCCAGAGGGGAAAGGAACTTTTCCAAGGTCTCAAAAATCAGTAACGGTAGGGCTGGGCCTGCACCTGAGCTCCTGTCTCCTGCCCTGTGTTTTCTCTCCAGTCCTGACGCCAAGTTGACCTCATCCCCTGGCCTCTGTCCAGGCATGCTGCTTGTGTTTTGTGCACATATTGACTTAGAAATTGCCCTCGCACTCTGCAAGTCCTCACTCCCGAAGACACTCATGAGCACTGGGGTGGCAGAGAGTCATAGCAAAGACTTTACCATCCCTGGTAAAGAATCTGCCTGCAATGAAGGAGACCCTGGTTCAATTCCTGGGTCAGGAAGATCCCCTGGAGAAGGGATAGGCTACTCACTCCAGTATTCTTGGGCGTCCCTGGTAGCTCAGGCAGTAAAGTATCTTCTTGCAATGTGGGAGACCTGGGTTTGATCCCTAGGTTGGAAAGATCCCTTCAAGAAGGGCATGGCAACCCACTCCAGTGTTCTTGCCTAGAGAATCCCCATGGACAGAGGGTGGGCTACAGTCCCTGGGGTCACAAAGAGTCGGACACGACTGAGCAACTAAGCACAGCACAGCACAGCACTCTCAATAGGAAGTTCTGGTCACTGGTGACCACTGTTGAGCATTCCCAACTGTCAGCACCTGGCTCTTCATCATATCAGGATCCAAAATCTTTCTCCTCTTTATGCCAAACTGCTCTTTCTTCAGTCCTACTCTCAAACTCTCAAACCCAAAACCAATGAAACAAAGCATCCTCCAGTGGATAAGATACTGTTTATCAATATTTTTTTATTGACAAATAGTTGATGTACAGTGTGTTAATTTCTGCTGCACAGCAAAGTTATTCTGTGATAGGTGTGTGTATATATACACATTCTTTTTAAAAATACTCTTTTCCATTCTGGTTTGTCATAGGATATTGAATGGAGTTCTCTGTGCCATAAAGAAGGACCTTGTTGTTTGTTCATTGTACATACAGATGATTACACAGGACCCTCTTTAGCAGGCAGTGTGCTTGCCATCTTTATAACTTGATACATCTCCTGGAGTCTTGCCCCCAAACCACAGGCAGCTTATCAGAGTATTTCCTCTAAACAGATACAGTTTGTCTCCAGGAAGAAGTCTGAAATAAAATCTTTCCCCCTTCTCCTATAGTTCCACCACATGGTGTAGACTCCAAAACTGGCTTCCCATAAGCCTCTTTCAGCCTCTCTCTGCTGCTCAGGGAACCTTATTGGCAACCTCCCAACCTCTATATCTGACTTCCTGGACAAGAATGATGGAATGATGAACAACATTCTCTACTTCCTTTGTGACGAGGTGTGACTGCCCCAGGTTGGGATGCCGAAGTCCTCTTGGTTCATCCCCATGCACAGGAGGGAGGGGCTCCTCCCCATGACCCTGCAGGGTGCCCAGGGGTCCTTTTTGACTTTACAGTAGTCTTAGATGATCCTGCAGGGAGTTGTTCTTTAAGTGAGGCTGGTTGGTAACTTGCATAGTACTTGTCCCCTTGCTTTTGATGACTATGTGTGTGTGTGGGGTCTGCTACTGAAGGCCCATCACGTGGGCATGATCTTTGCTTTCTTTATCTTTAAAATAGGGATGATAGCATTCGCTCCCTGGAGTTCATTGTTGAGGATTAAAGATAGGATATCAGTGGAGATCAGTGGAGAAATAACTCCAGAAAGAATGAAGGGATGGAGCCAAAGCAGAAAGAATACCCAGCTGTGGATGTGTCTGGTGATAGAAGCAAAGTCCGATGCTGTAAAGAACAATATTGCATAGGAACCTGGAATGTCAGGTCCATGAATCAAGGCAAATTGGAAGTGGTCAAATAAGAGATGGCAAGAGTAAATGTTGACATTCTAGGAATTAGCGAACTAAAATGGACTGGAATGGGTGAATTTAACTCAGAGGACCATTATATCTACTACTGTGGGCAGGAATCCCTCAGAAGAAATGGTGTGGCCATCATGGTCAACAAAAGAGTCTGAAATGCAGTACTTGGATGCAATCTCAAAAACGACAGAATGATCTCTGTTTGTTTCCAAGGCAAACCATTCAATGTCACAGTAATCCAAGTCTATGCCCCAACCAGTAACGCTGAAGAAGCTGAAGTTGAACGGTTCTATGAAGACCTACAAGACCTTTTAGAACTAACACCCAAAAAAGATGTCCTTTTCATTATAGGGGACTGGGATGCAAAAGTAGGAAGTCAAGAAACACCTGGAGTAACAGGCAAATTTGGCCTTGGAATACGGAATGAAGCAGGGCAAAGACTAACAGAGTTTTGCCAAGAAAATGCACTGGTCATAGCAAATACCCTCTTCCAACAACACAAGAGAAGACTTTATACATGGACATCACCAGATGGTCAACACCGAAATCAGATCGATTATATTTGCAGCCAAAGATGGAGAAGCTCTATCCAATCAGCAAAAACAAGACCAGGAGCTGACTGTGGCTTGGACCATGAACTCCTTATTGCCAAATTCAGACTGAAATTGAAGAAAGTAGGGAAAACCACTAGACCATTCAGGTATGACCTAAATCAAATCCCTTATGAACCCCACCCCAGTACTTTTGCCTGGAAAATCCCATGGACGGAGGATCCTGGTAGGCTCCAGTCCATGGGGTCGCTAAGAGTCGGACACGACTGAGCGACTTCACTTTCACTTTTCACTTTCATGCATTGGAGAAGGAAATGGCACCCCCACTCCAGTGTTCTTGCCTGGAGAATCCCAGGGACGGGGGAAGCCTGGTGAGCTTCCATCTATGGGGTCGCACAGAGTCGGACACGACTGAAGCGACTTAGCAGCAGCATGATTATACAGTGGAAGTGAGAAATAGATTTAAGGGCCTAGATCTGATAGATAGAGTGCCTGATGAACTATGGAATGAGATTCGTGACATTGTACAGGAGACAGGGATCAAGACCATCCCCATGGAAAAGAAATGCAAAAAAGCAAAATGGCTGTCTGGGGAGGCCTTGCAAATAGCTGCAAAAAGAAGAGAAGCGAAAAGCAAAGGAGAAAAGGAAAGATATAAACATCTGAATGCAGAGTTCCAAAGAATAGCCAGAAGAGATAAGAAAGCCTTCTTCAACGATCAATGCAAAGAAACAGAGGAAAACAACAGAATGGGAAAGACTAAGGATCTATTCAAGAAAATCAGAGATACCAAAGGAACATTTCATGCAAAGATGGGCTCGATAAATGACAGAAATGGTGTGGACCTAACAGAAGCATAAGATATTAAGAAGAGGTGGCAAGAATACACAGAAGAACTGTACAAAAAAGAGCTTCACGACCCAGATAATCATGATGGTGTGATCACTGACCTAGAGCCAGACATCCTGGAATGTGAAGTCAAGTGGGCCTTAGAAAGCATCACTAGGAACAAAGCTAGTGGAGGTGATGGAATTCCAGTGGAGCTATTCCAAATCCTGAAAGATGATGCTGAGAAAGTGCTGCACTCAATATGCCAGCAAATTTGGAAAACTCAGCAGTGGCCACAAGATTGGAAAAGGTCAGTTTTCATCCCAATCCCAAAGAAAGGCAATGCCAAGGAGTGCTCAAACTACCGCACAATTGCACTCATCTCACACGCTAGTAAAGTAATGCTCAAAATTCTCCAAGCCAGGCTTCAGCAATATGTGAACCGTGAACTTCCTGATGTTCAAGCTGGCTTTAGAAAAGGCAGAGGAACCAGAGATCAAATTGCCAACATCCGCTGGATCATGGAAAAAGCAAGAGAGTTCCAGAAAAACATCTATTTCTGCTTTATTGACTATGCCAAAGCCTTTGACTGTGTAGATCACAATAAACTGTGGAAAATTCTGAGAGAGATGGGAATACCAGACCACCTGATCTGCCTCTTGAGAAATCTGTATTCAGGTCAGGAAGCAACAGTTAGAACTGGTCATGGAACAACAGACTGGTTCCAAATAGGAAAAGGAGTACGTCAAGGCTGTATATTGTCACCATGTTTATTTAACTTATATGCAGAGTACATCATGAGAAATGCTGGACTGGAAGAAACACAAGCTGGAATCAAGATTGCTGGGAGAAATATCAATAACCTCAGATATGCAGATGATACCACCCTTATGGCAGAAAGTGAAGAGGAACTCAAAAGCCTCTTGATGAAAGTGAAAGTGGAGAGTGAAAAGGTTGGCTTAAAGCTCAACATTCAGAAAACGAAGATCATGGCATCTGGTCCCATCACTACATGGGAAATAGATGGAGAAACAGTGGAAACAGTGTCAGACTTTATTTTTCTGGGCTCCAAAATCACTGCAGATGGTGACTGCAGCCATGAAATTAAAAGATGTTTACTCCTTGGAAGGAAGGTTATGACCAACCTAGAGAGCATATTCAAAAGCAGAGACATCACTTTGCCAACAAAGGTTTGCCTAGTCAAGGCTATGGTCTTTCCTGTGGTCATGTATGGATGTGAGAGCTGGACTATGAAGAAGGCTGAGCGCTGAAGAATTGATGCTTTTGAACTGTGGTGTTGGAGAAGACTCTTGAGAGTCCCTTGGACTGCAAGGAGATCCAACCGGTCCATTCTGAAGGAGATCAGACCTGGGATTTCTTTGGAGGGAATGATGCTAAAGCTGAAACTCCAGTATTTTGGCCACCTCATGCGAAGAGTTGACTCATTGGAGAAGACTCTGATGCTGGGAGGGATTGAGGGCAGGAGGAGAAGGGGACGACAGAGGATGAGATGGCTGGATGGTATCACTGACTCGATGAATGTGAGTCTGAGTGACCTCCGAGAGCTGGTGATGGATAGGGAGGCCTGGCGTGCTGCAGTTCATGGGGTCGCAAAGAGTAGGACACGACTGAGCGACTGATCTGATCTGATCTGAAAGATAGGATATATGAAAGATAAGATATAAGATCATGGGGTGGGGGGACTTCCCTGGTGGTTCAGTGGCTAAGTCCCCATGCTCCCAATGCAGGAGACTAGAACCCCTGGTCAGGAAACTAGAACCCACAGGTCTCAACTAAGGGTTCATACACCACAACTAAAAATCCCACAGGTTGCAAGGAAGATTGAAGATCCTGTGTGCCACACAATAAGACCCAAAACAGTCAAATAAATAGATACATAAATAAACAAATAACTAAATGTAAAAGATCAAGGGGTTGGGACCTGCTGGTGAAGACTCTGGTGAGTTTCCTAGGTGTTTCAGTAGCGCTCCTCTGGTGCTCAGCCATCAGTTCCTCTCTGTTCTATCAGGGCTGTGGAAGGGCCCCCTTAGCACAAGGTTTTCCTCCCGTTTCTCTTAAGCCAGGCCTCTGCTTCCTGCCCACATACCACTTTACCACCCACTCCTACTCCAAACATCTCCGACTCTTGTTTTCTGTGGTCAATCCCACAGCTGTGACCCTATATAGGAGTGTGCTGGTCTGATCTCTGATTCCTGGAAGGTCCTGGGGAAGGTTACCCTGCAGCAGAGGAAGGACTATAAGTTGTTTGAGTTTTCCTACTCAGGAAACTGAGTGTCCACCTCCCCTCCATAAGCCACGCTCCTATGGGGGTACAAAACATTTCATATATCTTATCTTTAATCCTCAACGATGAATTCCAGGGAGCGAATGCTATCATCTCCATTTTAAAGATGAAGAAAGCAAAGATCCAAGAGGTTCTGAAACTGCCTGGAGGTCACGCAGCCCCTGATGGCAGAGCCAGAGACTGAATCCAAGTCTGCTTGCTGCTGAGGGTGCATTCTTTCCACAGCAACTCATGTGGCTCCCAGTGACTGAGTCCCCAGGAAAGCCAGCTCTTCCTCTTCTTTTAAAATGAGACAGACACAGACAATTTGGAACCAAGCTGTTCAGAGCTGCCATCTGTTAAGAGGTCGTACTGTGGCTCTTATTGAAAGATGAATTGTGGGAGAAAATGTGGGTACCCCAGGAGAACTAGTGCCAGCTCCTGGGTCTACACCTCCACGTGCTGCCCCTCTGGACACCACTTCTGTGTTTTCTGATACATAGTCTAGCATTCAGACCCTGGACTCATGTCCCCTCACAGGTGATTCAGGTTTGAGGGAGGCACAGACGTCCTGCATGATTGTCAGGCCCCCACCCCTCCCTGAAGCCTTGGTGGACCTTGATTGGAGCTTGGACCCCTTGAGAACCAGTGGGCATCGGTCTTCAGCCAGGCCCAGGTTGGCTCTCCCGAATGCTGAGTTGCAGCATTTAAAGATACTGAGTTGACCATGAAGATCCACACAGGAAAGAAGTGCGTGTTGACATGTCTCCTTCCCTGTACACCATGTGTGTCTGCGCATGTGTTCACAGTGTTGAGAAGAGGAAGTTCTGAAGCCACAGCTATCGATCTTTCTGCGTGTTTGCGACGCTGCGGGTAGAGGAGGAAGTGGCTACTGCAGGGCTGCCTGCCAGCTCTGCTGTCCCAGGTTCACACTCCCCGACAGCCTGTGAAGGCAGCGCTTATGGTCGGGATCACGCGTCTCTGCGCGCGGGCTCAGACTGCAAGGCATCGGAGGCCTCCACCAGCCACTGGAGTCCTCCTGGCAG
Organism: Tragelaphus eurycerus; assembly: GCA_935064755.1. Classification (NCBI taxonomy): domain Eukaryota; kingdom Metazoa; phylum Chordata; class Mammalia; order Artiodactyla; family Bovidae; genus Tragelaphus; species Tragelaphus eurycerus. The sequence continues at coordinate 14,916,769 of CAKXYN010000020.1, forward strand.
TCTCTGAGGCATGGGCTGCTGCCAGAGCACCGCTCCCAGACGAATGTGTGAGTGAGTGCTCTAACTCAACCCAAAAGAGCTTTTGAAAAAAATCAAAGGCAGATCTTTAGAAAGTCAGGGAATGATGCCTTCGTAAATTATCTTTTCAGCTCCTGGAAGTGATTTGAAGTTTCCAGTTGAATTGTTAGGATCTCCTGCTCCATGTCCTGCCCCTTCCTGAGGTCCTGGGCCTGTCTGGGGCAACCTGCTGCCAGTGACAGAGAAGTGGCAGGTTCTGGACATGACTGCTGTCTTGGGTGCCTGGTTGTGGCAAGGGCAGAGAAGGCCCTTGGGACATGTTACTTTATTCTGTCCCAAGTCCACCAAAGATACATTCCAACGAGATGGATAGCCAAAAAGGCCTAATCTGATATGTCTATAGCTAAAAATAAACAGCACAAAAAATCTCAGCATCCTGTGATCTGTAAGTGAAACTAAGGCATACAATTTGGGCCTCTTAATTATATATTCATGGGGCAACATGGGGCTCCATGAGGCTATTGGATGGGATTTCTAGAAACCTCCATGATCCATGGGAAGTTTACTAAACACAGGGACCATGCAACATTTCTCCTCATTGTGGTTATTTGAATAGTAGGTTTTCATTTTCCTACACTTTACCCAACACGTTGTTTTCTTACAGAGCTATGCCATGCCGAGATTCCGATGGGATCCTACAGGGAGAGGCACAATTAAGAATCTTATGCAATAGCACATTCCTTTGTCTTTATGATCAGCATATGTATGGACATCCTCAGAGGGGAAAATAGTGCTGATGTTGGTTTTCTGAGTTTGGCTTTTTTATTTTCATAGAGCCATGAGATATGATTAGTTATCCTATCATAAGCCAGGGTATTCTATGCCTCAGCATTATGGTAACATTAAGGAATCGACTTCCAGGATAATGACTATTGCTTCTGTGGCAATCTGCTCTTAAGGACACCCTGGGAATATTTCCTACTTATCAGGTTTTTGACCTCTGAGGCTTTTCTACGTAATTCCAAAGCATATTGTCATTTCAGGGTAAAACTTGAAGGAAAAAAAGAAAAAGCAATTAACCAGTTGCCTAGCATTGTATAGATAAAAAGATCTAGATAATCAACCTAATCTTTGATTTGGCTTGATTGATTAATTAATTAAACATTTATTGAGCCAGGCCCGGACTAGGTGTTTCCATGCTGTATCTGATAGTCAGGGGTCTGGAAGGCAATTTGCAAAAGTTGATCCTGCCTGGGAGGGGTGCCAGGGAGAAAAGAGGATACCCCAAACACTGTCATCAGCTGATGAGAGGAGGGCCTCTTCCTCACCTGCCTCTGCACCAAGCGCATGCCTTTGGGAAGTCAGAATGTCCGGGGCTTGGCCACGGCCATGGCTGCCCTGGAGCAGTGGGTCTCTGTGTGGGAAGATACTGAGTACAGAAAGTCCTCTATATACGAATAAGTTCCGTTCTGAGGGCACGTTCATCAAGTCTAATTTGTTTGTAAGTCCAACAAAATTAGCCTAGGTACCCAACTAATACAATCGGCTGTGTAGTACTGTACTATAATAGGCTTACACTACTTTTCACACACATAACACCTAAAAAACAAACACGAAAAAGCAAAGAAAACATTTTTAATCTTACAGTACAGGACCTTGAAAAGTGCAGTAGTACAGCACAGTACCACTACATCGTCTCTGCTTTTATGCTTGCTTTGGGACATCCTGGGCTTGAAGTAAACAGGCTGCCCTGCTGTACTCTACATAGTACCGCACAGTAAAGTGCCCAGAAGCACACCCACTTGTAGAGGACGCACGCAAGTGACAATGTACGCCAGACACGTGAACTAACTTACCTGGTTGGACGTGCGGACGCACGTTTGCATCTTGGAAACTTCTCAACTTGAAGGTTCGTATGTAGGAGACTTACTGTACGCTGTGCCTGTGCACCTGTATTTGTGTACCCCCATGCCCACGTAGATGTGGCCCTGAGGGTCAAGAGGGGCAGAGAGGTTCCACTATCAGTGCTGGTGGGAGTGTTATTAGTATATGCACCAATATTATATATTAGTGTATATACTCCATGGACTACAAGACAGTCACATCCATCCAGTTACAAGATGCAGTTACTCACCTTCTAGGAGTTTTTCCTAAAGATAGACTCACATGCCCCAGTGATGAACATTCAAAGATATTTATTCATTATTATTTGTTTATTCACCCACCGCATACTTAATGAGCTCTTGTTGCATTGCAGGCGCTGTTCTAGGCAGTGAAGAAACAACGGTAAACAGAAGACCAGCTCTTACCCTCTAGGAACTTACATTCTGGTGGAGAAGGCAGATGATAAACAAAACACGCAAGGAACATGTATGCAGCAAATTAGGTAGAATGATGATGCATCCCAGTTGCCTGGGCTGGTCACATTTACTTCCTCATTATAACTGTCAGTGACTCCCCTTCTGCTTTGGAAGTGTCTAGTCTGCGCAGTAAACATGCACCCCGAGGGGTTCTGAAACGTGCTGTGAAAAAAAAAAAATTAGAGTAGAAAAACAGGGAAGGAGTGACTTCAGTGGGAGCTAGTTGATGTCTTGCCATTTCCTCCTCCAGGGGATCTTCCCGACCCTGGGATTGCACCAGAGTCTCTTGCATAAGCAGGTGGATTCTTTCCCCCTGAGCCACCTGGGAAGCCCTGCTAGCTTATGTCTTATTCATTGCAGAATCTGTTACCTTCCTGAAAGCAGAGGGGCTTTGACTGGGCACCAGCAAAACTGTGGCTTTTACCAGGCAGTTAAAATATGAGCAAGTGTCCATCAGCAGGTGGTGGCATGTGTCCCTGGAAAGCCTCAGTAGGAACCTCTCATGGGCTCCCGAGGGTGTCCTGGGTCCCCTCCAGCCTGAGAGTTCATTGTTAGTGTTGAGTGAAAATCGTAAGGAAATAAGAATTGGTATTTTCCTTTGTCAGTTTCAACCTGTAGCTACAGTCTTCAACCTGTAGCTACCCAGATTGACTTTGTCCCATAGTAGGACTTTCCCATTTCTACGTGGGTGGGGAAGCATCTGTGTTTGGACCTTTTGGACCCTTCAGGGGAGGAGTGAAAGCAAAATATCTGGGGGTGGCTTGTTGCTGCAAAGAAGCAAGAAGAAAAATCACCTCCTTCTGTGCAGAGGGGCTGCCTCAAAATAGACCTGATTCGTGGGGTTGCAGAAAGTGGTGGGAAGGCACAAAGGCACAAAGAGACCATTTTGCTGTGGACTGGCTCTGAGGGGATCTGTCTCTGCTTTCACTACTGTCAGATGGTGCCCGACGGGCTAAGGGTGAAGGATTTGGTCAGGGAAGGAGGAAGTAAAATCTACCAAGTGTGGAAGTCCAAGAAAGTTTTCTGGATGTGTGTTTAATGAGGTATCCTGAGCATGGCCCCTGTATTCTTGTTCTCGCCCATAAGCTTCCCTTGCCCTGTGATACTTTTCTCCTCATGTGTGTGTACATGTGCGTGCTAAGTCACTTCAGTCATGTCTGACTCTCTGTGACCCTATGGACTGTAGCCCACCAGGCTCCTCTGTCCATGGGATTCTGCAGGCAAGAATACTGGAGTGGATTGCCATGCCCTCCAGGGCATCTTCCTGACCCAGGGTTCAAAACCGAGTCTCTTATGTCTCCTGCATTGGCTGGCGGGTTCTTTACCACTAGTGCCACCTGGGGAGCCTGCTTTTCTTCTCTGTTGCTGCTAAATCCTCCCTCTTGGGAGGGGCCCTCTTCCATAATGCCTCTTGACCTCCTCCCCACTTTCTCCACTCCCCACACAAAGAAGCCAGCGGAGTCCATCTCTCCCATCCTGTACCTTCGAGGCTTCTTGTGAACTTGACACTGTTGTCAAGTTCATGCATCTTCCCAAGGCTGGAGCTCCTAGCCAGAGTCCCAGGGAGCTGTCCCCTTTGTTACGATCATGTCTCAGGCTCTTGTATACCCGATCCTCCAATGCCCAACCCAGAGCCTGCATATAACAGCATCACTGGGTTTAATTGGCAAGGTGGGCAAAATTAAAAGCAAATTTGTTTGCTCTTTAGTCATCTAAGTCACGTCTGACTCTTTACGACCCCATAAACTATAGCCCGCCAGGTTCCTCTGTCCATGGAAATCTCCAGGCAAGAATACTGGAGTGGGTTGCCATTTCCTTCTCCAGGTGATCTTCCCAACCCAGATATCAAACCTGTGTCTCATGTCTCCTACATTGGCAGGCAGATTCTTTACCACTGAGCCACCAGGGAGAGATCAAAGCAATGCTTCCTCTCATGGACATAAGTACCAGCCAGTGGCTCCAGGCTCAGGGGAAGACCCTGGATGAGATGAGTTCTTTATTCTCCAGTTAATAGAAGGAAACTGAGCTGAATGTGCCTGGGTTGGCCGTAGGGATTTCAGGTCCCCTTCCTCAGCTCACCTCAGGTGGCCCTGTTTACCTGAGACCCAGATGAAGCCCAGATTCAGGGCAGAGGTCTGCAGGGTGGGGCCAAGGGTTCATTTACAGAGCCCAGGGGGCCAACTGTGGAATCAGAAGCAAATTTGGATGCAGTGGTAAGGTCCAAACTAAATAGAGGTAGTTCTGGATCAGCAGTTAGAGTAGTCCTCAACTGCCTGTGGTTGAGTCTACAGGTTTTCTTCTTTAATCTTCTTCCTAGACCAGCTGATGACCATGTGAGCTGGGCAGAGTAGGATAGAATGTTTCTGACTCTAGACCTTTTTCTGGCTTTGCTAACCCTGCCAAGACAAGGAAAGGCCTAATCCTGTCCCCCGGCACTTACCATGTAGCCCAGGGTGAGGCATACAGCAGGCCCTCAATAAATGCCAGGACACTCAACCTGCAAGAAAACATCATCTGTGTTTTACTTGGAGTGGGTCTGTATTACCTTAACCGGGGTTGCTCGCTTGCTGTTAAGGAAATTGCTTTTCTACCCAGTTGGAGCCTAAATCAAGCCTGTCCCCACTGACCCTTGGGCCAGAATCGACTAAGTTACCTTGTATGAGTCCAACTTTTGAAAGATTCAATTTTCCTAATTTCCCTCCAGGTCCTGAGCTGAGTCAGTGACTGATTAGCTCTCAAAGAGTCATGTGCTGGTTGTATTTATAGCACTAATTAATTAATACAGGTAAAGAGCCAGGAAGATAAAGTACTAGCAGAGTGCGGTGTCTTCAAATGACTATTAGCGCCCAGGCTGGGGACCTTTGAATGTGAACGTATGGGCAAAGAAGTGCTATCACAGGTGGGGCCTTTTAAAAAGCATCAGCTTGATTACGGAAGACATAAATTAACTGGAGGAAGCAGCGCTGTCAGTGACAGACTGTCGTCAGAATCCTCTCCCGTTCGGTTTCCATTTAAATCGACACATATGGCGAGGGGTTGTTGGAGGGTTTCAAGCATATACGTGCGCTCATTCTCCCGCAGGAATAGGATGCCTCGGTTCCACTGAACCTGGTGGGTGGTATGGTCTCCCAGCTCCCCTGCTTTTCTTGAACAACAGGAAAAGAAGTGATAAACTCTGCAAGGGTTAGGGAGCCCAGAGACGGGGGTGGGGGAGGCCTTCTTTCATTTTATTGCCATCATCAGAGTACCTGAAGCCCTTCAAAAATGTCATATGGGCACAGATGCCCAGTAGCATCAAGGCCTGGCCTAGGGAACATGTGATTTGGGGAGGGCTTGAAGCAGCTGCCTGGGCTCTTCATGTTGCAGGAGAAGGCATGGAGAGAGGTTTGTGGCTTGATGGGGTCCCCATGTCCAAGAGCCCCAAGAGAGCAGCTGCTACTTCCTGTTTTCTCTCTGCAGCCAGCTCAGAGCCACGTGGCAGTGGAGAGGAGGAGGCCTGGGATGGGCTGAGGAGAAGAAGGCCAGGTTTGGAGCAGCTTCCGGAGGTCTGCTGAGTCATGAGTCTGTCCTGTTCTGGCCTGGTCTCCACTTGCGTGGAAATGCCCATCAATCCTAGCTGAAATTCTCCTCTGAAACGCTCCAGGCAGCTCAGAAAACAGCTCTGAGGACTACTTGGGAGGAGGCTAGGGCCTTTGGGGTTTTGGGGAAAGATCTTGCCCCACCAAGTCCACTTGGGCCTAGAAGCATCTCAGCAGGATCACTACCAGCCTAGGTTTAACTTGAAAAAAGGCCTCCTCCTGGGGGAGTGCAGCATTCTATAACATATATTGAGTGTTTATTTTTTAATTTTCAAAGCCCATGGTCTTCATTTATAGATGTTCTAGTTATAAAAATAATTTACTGGAAAGTTTCTATTTCTTCTTTAATCTCTTTGGATAGTCTATGTATAGGCTTCTGTGGTGGCTCAGATGGTAATGTGCCTGTAATGTGGGAGACCCGGGTTCAATTCCTGGGTTGGGAAGATCCCCTGGAGAAGGGAATGGCTACCTACTCCAGTATATGTAAACACATATATGCTATGCTATGCTATGCTAAGTCACTTTAGTCGTGTCCGACTCTGTGTGACCCCATAGATGGCAGCCCACCAGGCTTCCCCGTCCCTGGGATTCTCCAGGCAAGAACACTGGAGTGGGTTGCCATTTCCTTCTCCAATGCATGAAAGTGAAAAGAGAAAGTGAAGTTGCTCAGTCATGTCTGACTCTTAGCGACTTCATGGACTGCAACCTACCAGGCTCCTCCAACCATGGGATTTTCCAGGCAAGAGTACTGGAGTGGGGGTGCCACCGCCTTCTCCATATATAACTTGATTTAAAAAATTTTTAGATTTAACTATGGTGGATTTATAGCATTATATTGGTTTCAGGTATAGATCAGATCAGATCAGTCGCTCAGTCGTGTCCGACTCTGGACCCCTGAACGCAGCACGCCAGGCCTCCCTGTCCATCACCAGCTCCCGGAGTCCCGACTCGCATCCACGAGCGGAGCCATCCAGCCTCTCATCCCTGTCTCCCCTCCCCCTGCCCCATCCCCCCAGCATCAGAGTCCCGAGTCCCCGCAGGAAACTGGCGCAGCCACCCAGAAATCCAGGAGATCCCCAGAATGGACTGTGACCGCAGCAAGGGACCCAAGAGTCTCCCAACCCACAGCAGCACACCCGGCGCCGCCCTCACAGTCAGCCCACCAACATGACACAGGAAGACCAAGCCGAGCGAACAGTGCCGAAATGCCAGTGTACCCCCAAGGAGTGCGCAACAGGCGCAGTCACCACAGGCCAACAAAGCACACTCACTCCCCCCCCAGAGTGAGGGGCCGCTGAATGTTGAGGCCCCCTCCCCCCAGAGGCAGCCCCTCGCAAGGGTGCGCGAGGGACCCCGACTAACGCTCAGTCAGCATCCATGATGACCGCATATAAGTTAAATAAACATGGTGACAATATGCAGAACACAGTGACTAATTTTTTATAGATTATTCTTGATTTAAAGTTATTGCCTATATTCTCTGTGTTGTGCAATATATATTGAAGTGCAGCATTCTAGATAGAGGGCTGGGAGTGCAGAGCTCAGCTGCATATAAGCCCTTAGCGGGATGCTTTTGTGCAGTGAACAACCAGCACAGCTGTATGACGTGTCCTGTGTCTCAGATGGAGCTTCTTCACAACCACCTTGCCTGTGCAGAGGTGAAAAGGAGACACTACATATAGAGTGGCCGTAGGAGAAGGCCACTCTAAGTTCCTAGATGCTTGCTCTAGGATCAGCTGATGGTATCAGGTGGAGTCCAGTCAGTTATCCACTCTTGGGTATATCAAAAACAGCACCTGTAGTCTGGAGCCCTGGGTGCAGTTGCAAACGAGAGGCTTGAGCAAGAAGCCAGGCCTGCACTTTCTGGGTTGCTGCTGCCGCCACTTTCACTGCCTAGGCTGCTGTCCCCTTCCCTGCCGGCCCTCCTCCAGTACGGAGGCTGCTGCTTCTGCTAGAGGAGGCTTCGAGGCTGGGTCAATGGCTCTTCTCACCTTCTGCCTGTCACTTTTCTCCTAATGTGTGCTCAGTCGCTCCGTTGCATCCAACTCTTTGTGACTCTATGGACTGTAGCCCACCAGGCTCCTCTGTTTATGGGATTCTCCAGGCCTGACTACTAGAGTGCATTGTCATTCCTTTCTTTAGGGGATCTTCCTGACTCAGGGGTCGAACTCATGTCTCCTGCATCTCCTGCATTGGTAGGAGGATTCCTCACCACTGAGCCACCTGGAAAGCCAGTTTTCTTCTAGAACTTCCTATAGCAGAGCCTCGTTTGAAGTGGGTCAGCCAGCATAGGAGTGTGGAAAAAGCAGTTTGTAAGCTCTAGCCCCAGTGCTGGGGAGGTGAGCCAGAAGGGTGACTTACCGAGAGACAGTATTCACTATGCTACCTATTCACGTATGCCCATCTTGTTTTTCTTTGTGGCTTAAAATTTGAAAATAACAGAATTAAAAAAATATTTACTATGCACCTACTCAGTGTTAGGCCTGTGCTAAGCCCTGGAGATGCAGTGATGAGGATTCCTGCTCAGATGGATCTCATGGCCTGGGGAGAAATAGTCAACACTGTGAGGGTGTTTCTGGCTAGGGACTGAACCCAGGGTCTACATGGATCATCCCACTTAGTTCTGGCAACAACTTGATGAGTTTTCAAAATGAAGTAACAGGGGTTCAGGGAGCTTATCCAAGATCACATGCACTGAGAGGTTCACTGCCATCCTTTGTAAATTGACGTGAAGTCCTTGCTGTGTGGGTGTGGGCAGCCCTCTTGTTTGCCACCCTAAGGGAGGAGCCTTTGAAAGGTCTCTCTTGGACTCTCTTTTTGGCTGCACTATGCAGCTTGTGGGGTGTTAGATCCCTAGCTAGGGTTTGAACCCAGGACCCTGGCGGTGAGAGTGCTGGGTCCTAACCACTGGCTTATCAGGGAATTCCACTTGACCTTTTTTAATGAGGCACCAACAGGCTGTGACCACAAGATGTGCGGACCCAGTCATGGTGGTCCCTGCTGCTGCTCCACGTGTGGTACCCCTGATGGCCCACCAGCGCCCCACCTGTCCACACTGGCCTTTTCCTCCCAGACCTCCTAGAGGAGTTATTGGCACTCCTGTCTGCACATTGTAAGGAGTGATGTAGCTGTTATTCCTAAAATTTCCACCCTGGAGCCTCTTGTCTTCCTGGTGGGTGCTTAGAAGGCCCTTAGCTTATCCATCTTTGTGTCTCTTGAATCTGGCACAGAGTCCTGCACATAGCAAGCACTCCGAAAGACATTATTCATGTAAATCACCTGTATAAAAAGACCAGGCCATGCAATCCACATTTGGCAGTCTTCAAAAGTAAACTCAGCCAAAAGATTTGAAAGCAGGGACTTGAACAGATATTTATACACCTGTGTGCACAGTAGCATTATTGACAATAGCCCAAAGGTGGAAGCAATCCAAGTGTCCATCAATGGATGAGTGGATAAACAAAATGTGGTATAGATTTACAATTGGAATATTATTCAGCCTTAAGAGGGAAGGAAATTCTGACACAAGCTACAACGTGGTTGAACCTATTGAAAGAAGCCAGTCACAAAAAGACAAGTACTGTATAATTCCATTTATTTGAGATACCTAGAGTAGGCAAATGCATAGAGACAGAAGGTGGAATGGTGGTTTCCAGAGGCTGAAGGAGAGGGTGATGGGGAGTTATTATTTAATGGGTACAGAACTGTAGTGTGGGAATATGAATACGTTCTGGAGGTAGACGATGGTGATGGTTGCCGAACAATGAATATATTGGATGCTGCTTAAGGGACATCTTTGATGGTCCAGTGGTGACTGATTTGCAATGTTGTATGGCAGAAACCAACACAACATTGTAAAGCAATTACTCTCTAATTAAAATTAAATAAAAATTATTATTCTTCCTTTAAAAAACCAGCAAATCAACAATTCCACTGCAAAAGAAAAAAATTAAAAAACCCCCAACAAACAGACAAAGAAGAATCTGCCATCCAGTGCAGGGGTCACAGGTTGATCCCTGGTCTGGGACCTGAGATCCTGCACGCCGTGGGGCAACTAAGCCTACATGCTGCAACTAAGATAAGTAAAAATAATAAATAAATAAATATTAAAAAGTTAAAAAGACTGATATGTTTTAAAAAATGGTTAAAATGGTACATTTTACCATAAGAAAAAAGTAAAGTCAGGGTTCTGCACTTGGGCATCCTGGTTTGTGATGGCTCCTGGTTCTTACAACCTGAGAATCCTGCTTAGGAAAGGGTCGGCTTGAGAGAGAGTCCAGCCCTGCCTCCATAAAGACTATGAATTCCAAGGCTTATTTCTGGCTGTTGAACTAATGAACTCATAGCTACTTGGGCCTTCATTTGAACCCCTAGAGAGGCACAGCATATTAAAAATCAGAGACATCATTTTGCTGACAAAGGTCTGTCTGGTCAAAAGCTATGGTTTTTCCGTTAATCATGTATGGATGTGAGAGTTGGATCATAAAGAAAGCTGAGCACTGTCGAATTGATGCTTTCGAACTGTGGTGCTGGAGAAGACTCTTGAGAGTCTTTTGGACAGCAGGGAGATCAAACCAGTCAATCCTGAAGGAAATCAACCTTGAATATTCATTGGAAGGACTGATGCTGAAGCTGAAACTCCAATACTTTGGCCACCTGATGCAAAGAACTGACTCATTGGAAAAGACACTGATGATGGGAAAGATTGAGGGCAGGAGGAGAAGGGGATGACAGAGGATGAGATGGTTGGATGGCCTCACGTGACTCAATGGACGTGAGTTTGAGCAAGCTATGGGAAACAATGGAGGACCGAGAAGCCTGGCATACTGCAGTTCATGGTGTCGAAGAGATTTGGACACGACTTAGCCACTGAACAACAGAGAGACACACTGGTCCTGCTAAAGTAATGTCTTTGGAGGCAAAGTGAGCATTTTCCCAGAGATGTGAGGTACAAACACTTTTTTGGGTTGTCTTAGCAGTGTGCCAGGGGACTATGCCCATCTGTACCCATCAGAATTCCTTGCCAACAGGTTCCTGGAACTAACTCCGGTGATTGTCAGCACATTAGGAATTTCCTGGAAGGCTCCCAGGCAGCTCCAGAGAGGAAGGGAAGGCTAGAGAACAAGCCTTAGCAAAGAGGTGGAAGTCAGGTGGCCCAAGATATCTGCATAGTGTAACAGCTTCTGCAGATCCAGGCCCCAGAGCTGGAGTGAAGGGCTTGCTTCCTGCATCACTTCCTTGAGACTCGGGACCTGGGTCAAGCAGCTGATTTACTGACCAGGAAATGGGTCACCTCTCAGTTGCAAGGGCAGGACACTGGAGGGAAAGAAGGGCCTTGAAGAAAATTGGGGACCTGAAAAGAAGGGCTCTGTAGGCTCGGAAGCTGCAATGGCAAACGTGCCCTTGAACAGGCGCCCCTCCCTGCTAAGACTGCGTGGGAACTGAGGCCCCCTGGGCCTTCCTTTATCACACCGCTGCTGTGGGCTCCAGAAGGGACTAGGAACAGAAGCAGAAGGGGCCTCTTTTTGTCCACCCCGGGGCCTACGTCGGGGTGAAGGTCTCTTCTTGTCTTGGACACATCTGCCCCAGCTCCTCAGTCCCAGCCCTTAGGCTGTGGGAGGGCATGGGTGAGAACCGTTGTCTTGGCTGGTGGGGGGCCGCCATGCCATCTTCCAGCTGTTGCCTCCTGGTCTGTCTTGGGTAGAATGTTTACTATTGCATTTAATTAAGACCCCATAAATCTCCAAGAGTCACAGAGCAGCAGTTTGGGGCCTTCTCGCATCTTTACAGACCCACTGGGGGCGGGAAAACCAGCTGCAAACCAGTGCATGACCTCGTTTGCCCTAGAAAAATATGAATCTTGGCGAACTTTTCCCTTCTTCCCAAACATGCAGTAAAATGTTTACTTCCACGTAGTCTTTTAAATGCACCACCGATGCACTCACTCCCCAAGTATATCAGCAGATTTAAAAGGTTCATAAAAATTCCCTTCATAGGGCTACAGTAAACTTTTGTGCAATTGTTCTTCTGTGAGATTAGTGGTTCACAGACCATCTTTTTAAGTTTGATCACTGATTTGTCTGAGAGCTAATTATCAGCAGACTGGGGAATGATGAAGTTTATTTATCGCCAAGCGGATGAATCAACATAGCCCATTAAGCCTCTGGGATCTGATATCTTGAGGACCTTATTCCTCTGTGGAGCATGAAATGCCATTCTCTCTCCCCCTCCTTGTGCGCTGGTCTCCAGCATGGAACTCGTCAACGGGCAGCTGTGGGTATCTCAATTTGGGGCCAGCTTGGCACTCCCAGGGTGCCTCGTGGGGCTTGTGGTCTACGATGTCATCTGCAGACACATGTGCTGCCCAGAAGAAAGCACTTTACGAGATGCTTATGCCCCAAAGCCTGACTGGCGGGGGCTTAAACTCACAGACAGTGAATCGAATTCTGCCTGCAAGGCAGGAAGGTTGAAGACATCATTGGCCACGTGCAACCTCACCTGTGGGCATGGGGTGTGGAGGTGGTTGTGATTCAACCACATAAAGCACACTCTCCCTCCACGTCTGTTGCTTCTGTGTTGTCGGGTCCCCTCTCCTGTAAGGTGTCCACCTGGCTAAATTCCTCACCAACTTCCAACCATGCTCAAACCTCACCTTTCCTGTAATTTTTGGTTGGCTGTGCTGGAGCTTCGTTGCAGCATGGGGCTTCTCTAGCTGTGATGTGTAGGCTTAGTTGCCCTGCAGCATGTGGGATCTTTGTTCCCTGACCAGGGATGGAACCCATATCCTCTCCATTGGAAGGCGGATGGATTCTTTACCATTGGTCCACCAGGGAAGTCCTTGTGACTAATTTTAATGGTGGTAAAATATACACAACATAAAATTTACCATCTTAACCAGTTTTAAGTCTATAGTTCAGTGGCATTAAGCACATTCACGTTGTTGTGCAGCCATCAGCACCACCATCTCCAGAACTCTTCATCTTGCTAAAAGGAAACTCTGTACCCATCAAACAGCAATTGCCCATACCCTTCCTTGACCCCTGATACCCTTCATTCTACATTCTGTCTCTATGAATTTGACTACTGTAAGTATCTCATATAAGTGAAATCATACACATGGAATTGCTGGACCATAGGGTAGTTTTTTAATTTTTACATTAAACCTTTAATTTTTAAATTAAACACTTGATAGGTACTCAATGTTTCCTGAATGAATGAATAATACTGCCTTGCTCTGCCCCTTGTAACCTTGCCAGGCGATCAGGACAGAGAGTCCATCCTTAGGAGAGTCCTTCTGCCAGTGACAGAGCTGAAGAGTAAAAAGCTGAAAAACTCAGGGCCTCCTGCCTCCACCATCGGGCTGGGGGACGTGGAGAAAGAGTGTGAGCTAGCAGCAGCAGCTGGCTTTATGACTTCTTGCTGCTTAAGCATTATCATTCTGTGATGGAGAGTCTGGTCCCCTCTGCCTCATAAGATGACACTGAGGAAGGTCCCTCCCCTGCTCTGCCCCATGCAGACCACAGGGCAGCTGCCCACAAACCACCCTGGCAGGGCCTTTGCTCGGACCTCTCAGGCAGTTCCTGGGCCAATGTCCTCCAACGGTATTTCTTACCGTGAGGGAAGTACAGCCAAAAAATTGCCCTCAATTTAAGACTGCTTGACCCCAATTTTATCATCCACCTTTCTTTCAGTATTGTCTTTCATGTTATTTTATGTTGCCCTGTTGAAGATCCTGCCCTTGTTGATTAAGCTAAAACCAACCTCTGTATATATGTATGTAGTTTCTCCCTCGGCTGAAATAGAAACGTTCACACAAGTGGTGTATTTAAACGTGGATGAGTTTTCGCTTCTTCACCTAATTTCTCTCCCCCTAGGTAATGTCTTCCTTTTGAATTCATGAAGACAATTTTATATAATGTTTATAATTGGCTTAACATTTTGATGCCACTTACTTTGGTCTAGGCACTGTTCTAAGTCCTTCTCATGTAGGTCCTATTTTTAGCTCTGTTTTTCAAGAAGGAAAATGAGACACAGAAATGTGACCTGTCCAAGTAACATCAAGGTAACTTGCAGTAACTTGCCCAAGGTCACAGAGCTTTTAAGTGGAAATCCAGCCCAAGTGTTGATGATCATTCCAGAACCCAAGCCAAGTTTCTCTGGGGACTTTCCTGCCAGTCCAGTGGTTAGTACTCTGTGCTTCCACAGCAGGGAACACGGGTTCGGTCCCTGGGGGAACTAAGATCCCAGATGCCTTGCAGCATGAGCAAAAATAAAGAAAGAGAAATGAACAAATCATTTGCTTTGGTTCTGGTGCTGCAGTTATTAACATCTTTAGTGGACTGAAGAGGTCTGATGAAAACAGCAAGAGCAACCCAAATACCAGCCAACTGGTTATTGTAACCGGGCACTGGAAGTCCAAGGTTGAGCTGAAGAGCACCTGGAAGTGAAGGGCTTCCCTGGAGAAGACTCACTGCAAGGGGTGGGGGTGAAGCTCTGCCTGCTTGTCTGACTTGGGAAACTAAGAGCAGAAGGTAGTTTCTGGATGGGGTCTGAGAGAACATGGGTTCCCCACCCCACTGATGGCTGGAGGTGAGGATTTAGAGAAGTAGGGAGGAGACTCATTGGGGGTGTGTCTATTTACACCTCCCAGCATCTTACATCTGTAATGCCAAGACAGAGTTTTGTCCTGGAGGTGGTCCTAAGCACTGGGTATAACCGAGATGCACAGATTTCATACTGGGCTCTCTCTTACTGAGATTACTGTGGGAGTAAAGGATTGATTGGTTGATTGCTAAAATCATCGTTCTCTGATCTCTCTGACAGGACCTGGGGATAGAGGAGAGGAGAGAGGAGAGGACAGAGGGTCCTAGAAATGTGCCATCAGTCTGGGAAGCGGGGCTCCTAGGGAAAGGATTTGGTTGATGGAATTAAGAGGTTCCAGGGTTAAATGTTTTCTTTTCTTCCTCCCACCTCCTCCTGTTATCTCCAGTCTTTAGTAAAGTTTGTTTGCACTCAGTTCAGGTGAGTAGAGCTTTGAGAATGAGGAGGGGGCTGGAGTCCACACCTGGAGCAAAGTAGACTAGAAATGAAGGGACTCCAGCCATCCCCTCATTTCCTGAAGCCCTAAATGTTACTAAAAACTGGAGATAATAGGAGGGAATGTAAGAGTTCCTTAGCAAGAACAGAGAAGCTCGTGGCAATGGTCAGTGGGAAAGGCAGCAAGCACCTGGTAAGGACAGGTCAACTCTCCCTGGATTGGCTACAGCCCAGTGTGGGGGGGAGGGAAGTTGCCTGGGAAGTTGTCCAGGGTTGCCTGACTTCTCATGAAATGGGAGCAGGGTGTGGATATCATGGTGAAGGATGACCTCAGAAGGCTGAGCTCGAAAGGACAGTAGGTTTTCTTCTGCTCAGATCTGGTCCTGGTCCAGCTCCTAACTATCATAGGGAGGAATGTGGATCTAAGTAAAGGCTAAAAGAACAGTTTTTCAGGAAACAGCGTTAATAATAGCAAAACCTGTAAAACAGCAAAATCACTGGGGCCCAACAAGAAAGAAATCTCCCAGAACATTGTGGTAGCACTCCCCAGGCAGCACTGCTCTGGAACCTGCTACTGATGAGATACCAGATAAAGGCCACCATCACAGATAACCGTAGTGTTTACTTACAGCACCAGGGGCTAGGCAGTGCGTAGGGATCCAACACACGGTGGGAGACTGCTGTGGGAGGAGGGAAAGAAAGCGAACCCAGGACAAGCAGGGATGCTTGGGGAGCCCCAGAGCCTGCAAAAGTACAGTGACAGCTAGCAGGTGCTGCAAGGTAACCAACAAACTTGATGAAAACACATGTATTCCATGGGAACTTCAGAATAGACTTAATACAGTTCTGGAGTCCTACATTAGCAAGATTCAGTGAAAATGTTATCTGTGCTTACACTTTAAAAAATTGGGATAAGACTTGCATTCAGTAAACTGCACAGGTCTTCAGTGTACAGTTCTGTAACTTTTGACGGAAATATGCACCTGGAACCAACACCACGGTCAAGATATGAAACATGTCCATAACCCCAGAAAGTTCTCTTGTGTCCCACTGCAGTGAATGCTCACCATTCATAGACAAGTCTTGCTCTGATTTCTATCACTGAAGATTAGTTTGATCTGTCTGGCGTGTCAAAAAAAAAAAAAAATGAAATCATATACAATGGACTCTTTTGTGTCTAGCATCTTTCACTCAACATGTTTTTGAGATTCGTTCATTTTACGTGTCAGTGAATTAGTATTCCATTGTACAATACTGCATAGTTTGTTTATCCATTCTTCCACTGAGGAATATTTGGGGTTGTACTTAATCTTTAGCTATTATGAGGAAAGCTGCTGTGAACATTTGTGGACAAATTTTGTGTGGACATAAATTTCATTTCCCCTTGGTAAATATCTGAAAGTGGAGTTGCTGGGTCATGTGGTAAGTGTATATTTAAATTCCTATGAAACTGCTAGTTTTCAGAAGTGGTGGTACCTTTTTAAGCCCAGCAAGCAACGCATGTTGTTTTACACTCTCACCAGCATTTGGTGGTGTCAGTTTTAAAAATTGTAGCCATTCTAGTGGTTCTAAGTGTTAGTCACTCAATTGTACCTGACTCTTTGCAATCCCATAGACTGCAGCCCACCAGGCTCCTCTGTCCATGAGATTTTCCAGGCAAGGATACTGGAGTGGGTTGCCATTTCCTTCTCCAAAGGATCTTCCCAACTCAGGGACTGAACCCGGGTCTCCCGCACTGCAGGCAGATTCTTTACCGACTGAGCTACAAGGGAAACCTTGGTGGCTCAGACGGTAAAGCGTCTGTCTTCAATGCGGGAGACCCGGGTTCAATCCCTGGGTTGGGAAGATCCCCTGGAGAAGGAAATGGCAATCCACTCAGTACTATTGCCTGGAAAATCCCATGGACAGAGGAGCCCAGTAGGCTACAGTCCGTGGGGTCCCAAAGAGTTGGACGTGACTGAGCTACTTCACTTTCACTTTCAGCGGTTGTAAAGTGGTATCTGCGAGAAGGCAAAGACACCCCACTCCAGTACTCTTGCCTGGAAAATCCCATGGACAGAGGAGCCTGGTAGGCTGCAGTCCATGGGGTCGCTAGAGTTGGACATGGCTGAGCGACTTCATTTTCACTTTTCACTTTTATGCATTGGGGAAGGAAATGGCAACCCACTCCAGTGTTCTTGCCTGGAGAACCCCAGGGACAGGGGAGCCTGGTGGGCTGCCGTCTATGGGGTCTCACAGAGTCGGACACGACTGAAGTGACTTAGCAGCAGCAGCAGCAGCAAAGTGGTATCTTACTGTGATTTTAATTTGTGTTTCCTGATGGGTCATGATGTTGAGTACCTCTAATGTTTTTTTTTCTTTCCTTTTGGCCAGTCTTTTGTGAAAAGTATATTCAAGTTTTTTGGTCATTCTAAAAATGGAATTAACTTTTCATTGTTGATTTTTATGAGTTATTTATGTATTTTGTATACAAATACTTTGTCAGATATATGAATTGTGAATATTTCTTCCAGTGTGTGGCTTGTCTTTTCATTTTTTTTAACAGTGACTCTTGATGAATGGGAATTTTTAACTTTGATGAAGCCCAATTTATCAGTCGTTTTTCTTTCAGAGGGAGTGCCTTTTGTATCTTCTCTCAGAGACTTTTACTTACCAGAGGTCAGATATTTTTCTATATTTCCTTCTGGAAGTTTTATAGTATTGACTTTATGGTTAGGTCTATGATCTGGAAGAAGCACAAGCTGGAATCAAGATTGCCGGAAGAAATATCAGTAACCTCAGATATGCAGATGACACCACCCTTATGGCAGAAAGTGAAGAGGAACTCTAAAGCCTCTTGATGAAAGTGAAAGTGGAGAGTGAAAAAGTTGGCTTAAAGCTCAACATTCAGAAAACGAAGATCATGGCATCTGGTCCCATCACTTCATGGCAAATAGATGGGGAAACAGTGGAAACAGTGTCAGACTTTATTTTGGGGGGCTCCAAAATCACTGCAGATGGTGACTGCAGCCATGAAATTAAGAAGACACTTACTCCTTGGAAGGAAAGTTATGACCAACCTAGATAGCATATTCAAAAGCAGAGACATTACTTTGCCAACAAAGGTCCATCTAGTCAAGCCTATGGTTTTTCCTGTGGTCATGTATGGATGTGAGAGTTGAACTGTGATGAAAGCTGAGTGCCAAAGAATTGATGCTTTTGATCTGTGGTGTTGGAGAAGACTTTTGAGAGTCCCTTGGACTGCAAGGAGATCCAACCGGTCCATTCTGAAGGAGATCAGTCCTGGGTGTTCTTTGGAAGGACTGATGCTAAAGCTGAAACTCCAATACTTTGGCCACCTCATGTGAAGAGTTGACTCATTGGAAAAGGCTCTGATGCTGGGAGGGATCGGGGGCAGGAGGAGAAGGGGACGACAGAGGATGAGATGGCTGGATGGCGTCACCAACTCAATGGACATGAGTTTCAGTGAACTCCAGGAGTTGGTGATTTACAGGGAGGTCTGGTGGGCTGCAATTCATGGAGTCGCAAAGAGTCGGACACGACTGAGCGACTGAACTGAACTGATAGTATGAGATAGGAGTTGAGGTTCATTTCCCCCTATATGTTTACTCATTTCTTGCAGCACTATTTGTTGAAAAGGCTTTTATTTCCCCAATTGAATTACATTGGTACCTTTGTTTAAAATCAATATGTGTGGGTCTATTTTTGGACTCTACTCCATTTCATTGGTCTATTTTTCTGTTATTGAAAGTCGCTTGGTTGTGTGTGACTCTTTGGGACCCCATGAACCCAATAGAATTCTTCAGACCAGAATATTATGATCCTAATTAATATCAAGGAGAAGGAAATGGCACCCCGCTCCAGTAGTCTTGCCTGGAAAATCCCATGGATGGAGGAGGCTGGTGGGCTGGAGTCCATGGGGTCTCGAAGAGTCAGACACTACTGAGTGACTTCCCTTTCACTTTTCACTTTCATGCATTGGAGAAGGAAATGGCAACCCACTCCAGTGTTCTTGCCTGGAGAATCCCAGGGATGGGGGAGCCTGGTGGGCTGCCATCTATGGGGTCACACAGAGTCGGACACGATTGAAGCAACTTAGCAGTAGCAGCAGCAGCAATTAATATCAAACTAAATCTTAATTACTCTTTTTATCAATTAGTTAGGTGACACAGTCTTCCAACATTGTTCTTTTTCAATATTGGTTTGGATTTTGTAGGTTCTTTTCATTCCCATAAAATTTTTAAAATTTATGAAGAAGTGATAGTGAAACACTCAGTCTTGTCTGACTCTTTGCAACTCCATGGACTATACAGTCCGTGGAATTCTCCAGGCCCAAATACTGGAGTGGGTAGCCCTTTCCTTCTCCAGGGGATCTTCCCAACCCAGGTATCGAACGCAGGTCTCCCGCATTGCAGGCGGATTCTTTACCAGCTGAGCTACTAGGGAAGACATTCTTATAAAAAGTGTGAATTTTGATCAGCCCTGGGATTTCTTTGGAAGGAATGATGCTAAAGCTGAAACTCCAGTATTTTGGCCACCTCATGCGAAGAGTTGACTCATTGGAGAAAACTCTGATGCTGGGAGGGATTGAGGGCAGGAGGAGAAGGGGACGACAGAGGATGAGATGGCTGGATGGCATCACTGACTAGATGGATGTGAGTCTCAGTGACCTCCGGGAGTTGGTGATGGACAGGGAGGCCTGGCGTGCTGTGATTCATGGGGTCGCAAAGAGTCGGACACGACTGAGCGACTGATCTGATCTGATATTGAATCTAGATTAATATTGAGTCTTCCAGTATTAGAAATCAATCAATATTGAATCTTTCTATCCATGAACGTGATATATCTTTCCATTTACTTAGGACTTCTTTAATTTCTATTGTAGAGGTTTTCAGAGAAAGGATCTTGCATGTGCTTTGCTAATGTATTTCTAAGTGTTTTATATGTTGATGCTATTGTAAATAGCATAAAAAGTTTTTTATTTCCTTTTTTTTTGCTGCTGCCAGTGTACAGAAATACCATTTATTTTCATATACTGACTCACACTACAACCTTGCTAAATTTACTTGTATTTTAGCAATTTCTCTGTAGATTCCTTAGTTTTTCAATAAACCACCACACTATCTGTAAATGCATCCAGTTTTATTTCTTCTTTTTTGATTGTTCCTTTTTTCTTTTATCATCTTATTGTATTGGCTAGCATCTCCAGAATGATGTTGAATAGATATGCCAAAAGAAGACTTCCTTTCTTTGTTTCCAATGTTAGGTCAAGCATTTAATATTGTATCAAAAAGTATGATGTTAGCTGTAGAATTTTTTATAGAGTGACCTTTTACCAGATTGATGAAGCTACTTTTTATTCTTGGCTTAAAATTTTTTCTTCTACAAATGGGTGTAGAATCTTGATAAATTTTTTTTTCATATGTACTTGGATGATTTTTTAGTTCTTTTTCTCTGTTAATATAATCCATTATACTGTTTTATTTATGACTACTGAACCAAACTGGATTCTGTGTAAAGCTCTACTTGGTCATTTTATATATATGTGTGTGTGTGTGTGTGTTTTAGTATATTACTAGATTTTATTTGCTAATATTTTATGAACAATTTTTGTGCTATGTTCATGGAGCATATTGATTGGTAATTTTCCACCCTTTCTTGTTAGGTTGAGAATCAGTGTTCTGTCTTTATAAAACTAGTTATGAAATATTCTCTCATCCTCTGTTTTCTGAGAGAGTTTATGTAAGGTTGATCATTGTCCTTTTCTAAAAATAGAGTTCATATTTACATGCTTGGGTGTCAAGTTTGTTTTTGCTTATTAATTCAACTTCTTTAATGGAATTTCAAGGTTTTCTATTTCTTCTAATATCAGTTTTGGTACATAGAAGTTACCTCAGGTATGCAATGACACCACCCTTATGGCAGAAAGTGAAGAGGAACTCTAAAGCCTCTTGATGAAAGTGAAAGAGGAGAGGGGAAAAGTTGGCTTAAAGCTCAACATTCAGAAAATGAAGATCATGGCATCTGGTCCCATCACTTCATGGCAAATAGATGGGGAAACAGTGGAAACAGTGTCAGACTTTATTTTGGGGGGCTCCAAAATCACTGCAGATGGTGACTGCAGCCGTGAAATTGAAAGACGCTTACTCCTTGGAAGGAAAGTTATGACCAACCTAGATAGCATATTCAAAAGCAGAGACATTACTTTGCCAACAAAGGTTCATCTAGTCAAGGCTGTGGTTTTTCCTGTGGTCATGTATGGATGTGAGAGCTGGACTGTGAAGAAGGCTGAGCGCCGAAGAATTGATGTTTTTGAACTGTGGTGTTGGAGAAGACTCTTGAGAGTCCCTTGGACTGCAAGGAGATCCAACTGGTCCATTCTGAAAGAGATCAGCCCTGGGATTTGTTTGGAAGGAATGATGCTAAAGCTGAAACTCCAATACTTTGGCCACCTCATGTGAAGAGTTAACTCATTGGAGAAGACTCTGATGCTGGGAGGGATTAGGGGCAAGAGGAGAAGGGGACGACAGAGGATGAGATGGCTGGATGGCATCACTGACTCGATGTGAGTCTGAGTGAACTCCAGAAGTTGGTGATGGACAGGGAGTCCTGGCATGCTTCGATTCATGGGGTCGAAGAGTCGGACACGACTGAGCGACTGAACTGATCTGATGTGAAGAAATTTTTCCATTTCATATAAGCTGTCAAGTTTACTTGCAATAAAATGATTCATAATATTGCCTATTTATCCTTTTAGTGTCTGTAGAAACTCTAGTGATGGCACCCTTTTCACTTCTAATGTTTATAATTTGTGTTTACTCTGTTTTTTTCTTTTTTAGTCTTTCTACATCAATTTGGTTAATCTTTTTAAAATCTAAATTTTGGTTTTATTAATTTTCGAATTACTTGTTTTTTATTTCATTGATGTCTTTGTTTAGCTTTATTACTACCTTCCTTTTAATTATAGTAGGTTAAATTTGATTTAATTTTTATAGCCTCTTAAGATGGACACTTTAATCACTGATTTAAAATTTTTATCATTGATTTAAAACTTTATCATTTTAAAATTTCCTTCTAACATATCCATTAAAAGCTAAAAGTGAAAGTTGTGGGAGTATTAGTTGCTCAAGTATGTCTGACTCTTTGCGAACCCATAGACTGTAGCTTGCCAGGCTCCTCTGTCCATGGGACCTGTCCAGGCATATATTCTCTCAAATTACTGTCCTGGCTGCATCCCACAAATTCTGATACATTGTACTTTTATTATCATTTAGCTTGACATAGTTGGCAATTTCTGTTGTAATTTTTTCTTTGACTCATGCATTATTTTAGATGTGTGTTGTGAATTTCCAAATATTTGCAGCTTTTCCATTGTGGTCAGAGAATATACTGTTTAATATTTCAATATTTTTAATTGTACTGACACTTGACTTTGATCTAACATATGATTTAGTGAACATTCCAGGCACACTTGAAAACTAAGTGCATTCTAGAGTTGTTGGGCACCGTGTTCTAAAAATGTCAATTAGGTTAAGTTTGTTTTACAATTGCTTTTCAAATATTCTATATATTTGTTGATTTTTTTTTGTCTAGTTATTTCATTAGTTACCAAGAAATGAATGCTAACATCTCTGGCAATGATTATGGATTTGGGTACTTTCCTTTTAGTTTAGTTAAGTTTTGCTTCATGTATTTGGAAGCCCTCCTAATTACTACACTGTTATTTTTTTTTTTTTTGTCATGCTGCTAGAGTCCTGGCCCTAGCATTAGAAGTGCTGAGTTTTAATCACTGGATTGCCAGGGAATTCCCTCAAGTTTTGGATTTTTATTTTTTTATGATGAGTTGTCTCTTTATCACTATGAAATATATCATGGTTATATTCCTTGTTTTGAGGTCTATTTGATATTGATATAGTCAAATTACCTTTCCAGTTGATTTATTGCCATTTCTCACCCTTTTACATTTAACTTAGCTATTTCTTTCCGTTGAAAATGTCTCTTATAGATAGCATGCAGTTGGGTCTTGATTTTTAAATCCCATCTGTTCTTTTCAATTAGAGAGTTTAGTCCATTATACTTAATTTAATGATTGATAGTCTACAAGTCTGCCATCTTGCAATTTGTTATCTGGTTGTTCCATCTAATTTGTATTTATTTGTTTTTCCTTTCCTGAATACCTTTGCATTATTGTACTCTTTTTTAGCCTTCCCATTTTAATTCTTCTTCTTATATATTTCAATACAAAGAATCCCACCTCTTTCTTTGTTTTGTTTTAGTTGACCACACGAGGGATTACACCATGCATTCTTAAGCCACCACAGTCTATTTTAAATTAATCTTGTACCTCTTCATGTGACGTGTAAGACTTTCCCAACAGTAAAAGACGCTTAGCCCAGCATCCTTTGTGCAATCAATGTCATATTTTTAATAATACTTAATAACTACCCAACATTGTGTTACTATTTTTTTTTTCTTAGTTAGAGAGTTGCCTTACAAATAAATTAAAAGAAGAAGAAAAAGTCTTTTATATTTACCCACACATTGACCATTCTGATGTTGTTTACTACTTCTTGTAGATCTGAATTCCCATCTGATGAGAAGTTGGCCGTCTTTTGTATATATCATTGTTCCTCTGCATGCTGTGAGCGTTTTTAAATTGAGTACTTTTAAGATTGCTTCTTCATCTTTAGTTTTCACCAGTTTGACTTTGACCTGAGCTGGGTATAGTTCTCCTTATGTTTATGCCTTTTGGGATTCACTGGACTTCTTGTCTCTATAAGCTCACATATTCCACAAATTTTGTGAAAAAATTGGTTGTTATTCTTTCATGAAGTTTTCTATTTCCTCTTTTTCCTTTCCATCTTGGACTCTAATTATATATGTTAGACTGCTTGACATTTTTTTTTTTTTGCCACAAATCCCCGAGACTTTGTTCATTTCCCCCCAATATTTTTCTCTCTGTTCTCAGATTGAATACTTTGTATTGATCTGTTTTCAAGTTTACTAAATGTCTTCTTTGGCTAGGTGGCACAGTGATAAAGAATCCACCGGCTAATGCGGGAGACATGAGAGACACTAAGTTCAATCCCTGAGTAAAGAAGTTCCCCTGGAGAAGGAAATGGCAACCCACTACAGTATTCTTGCCCGAAAAATTCCATGGACAGAGGAGCCTGGTGGGCTATAGTCCATGGAGTCATACAGTCCATGGAGTCACAAAAAGTCGGACATGACTGAGCAAATGAGCAAATTTATTAACTGCAACCTCCAATTTTCTGTTAAGACTATAAATACCAAGCATTCATTTCATTCATATATTTTTCATTTCCAGGATTTTCATTTGGCTTGTTTTGGTGTATACACACATACACACTTGTAATTTTAGGGGCTATATCTACTGTTAACTCATTATGATTCTCTTTTCTTTTAAGTTCTTAGATACTTATAAAGTTTCTTGAAAGACTTTTTCCTATTAATTTCAACATGTGGGCCATCCTGGGGTCAGTTTCTTTATTGAATGATTGATATTATTATTTTGGGCTTCACTAATGGCTCAGAGACATCACTTTGCCAACAAAGGTTCGCCTAGTCAAGGCTATGGTCTTTCCTGTGGTCATGTATGGATGTGAGAGCTGGACTGTGAAGAAGGCTGAGCGCCAAAGAATTGATGCTTTTGAAGTGTGGTGTTGGAGAAGACTCTTGAGAGTCCCTTGGACTGCAAGGAGATCCAACCAGTCCATTCTGAAGGAGATCAGCCTTGGGATTTCTTTGGAAGGAATGATGCTAAAGCGGAAACTCCAGTATTTTGGCCACCTCATGCGAAGAGTTGACTCATTGGAGAAGACTCTGATGCTGTGAGGGATTGGGGGCAGGAGGAGAAGGGGACGACAGAGGATAAGATGGCTGGATGGTATCACTGACTCGATGGATGTGAGTCTGAGTGACCTCCGGGAGTTGGTGATGGACAGGGAGGCCTGGCGTGCTGCGGTTCATGGGGTCGCAAAGAGTCGGACACGACTGAGCGACTGATCTGATCTGATCTGAGTGGCTCAGAAGGAAAAGAATCTGCCTGCAACGTGGGAGACCCAGTTTCTATCCCTGGAAGATCCCCTGGAGGAGGAAACGGCTACCCACGCCAGTATTCTTGCTGTGATAATTCCATGGGCAGAGGAGCCTGGTGGGATACAGTCCGTGGGGCTGGAAAGAGTCGGACACGGTCGAGCGACTAAACACTTTCATTACCAGTGGCTCCTTTTCGTCCGTTAGAGTCAGTTTAACTTGTGAGGATCTATTTTAATTTTGAGCTTGTCTTCCCTTTGCATTGTGTTCCTTAATCCAAACGCCTGACCTTTTAAAGATCTCAGCTGGAGGTGTGGAGTATTCAGTAAAGTTTCTCTACCGTGGCTTGACTGAAACTTTGATATCCTACAGCAGTACACAACTTCTCATATCACCATACCACTCTCAGCTCTGTGGCAGGAGACATTTGCTCGGCTTCCTGCACTGTAACCCTGGGTGTGCACAGTCCAGCCCTCAGCTAAGGTCCCATGGTGAACCCTCAACTAGATTTGCAGCACCTGTCTTTGTGAAGCTCCCTCTTTTCTGTTCTTCTGCTCTACACAATTCAGACACTTCAATGGCCCAGACCTCTGATCACTGTCTCATCAGCTTAGTGAGACTGTTGTTCCATTTGTACCGCTCATCCTTGTGCCATGGCAGAAAGGTACTCCCTGGCAGAAAGCCAGAGAAATAATGGGGTTCACCTCGTGTGTATACCTTCTCTCAAAATTACAGTCCTGCGCTGCCTGTTGCACAATGTCTGAAAACAGTTGCCTTATATATTTGTCTAGTTTTACAGTTGTTTTTGGCAGGAGGGCAAGTCTCATATCAGTTATTCTGTCGTGGCTGGAAGCAAAAGTTCTCCAATTTTTTTTTTTTTTTAAAGAGAAGATTATTTAAAATATAAATGCTGCTGGTTTTTGTCTATATTGGTGCTTTAAATTTTAGCAGGGCCTGTTTAATTTATGAATAGATTAGATGTGATTTAACTCTTTCTCTGATACTTGAAAGGTCCTTAATAAAGAACCAACTCTTTTATTTACCGCTGGAGCTACAGATTAACATTTATACTAAGCTATGAGAGAATGAGCCCTGGGCGAGCTGTCAGGAAAGCCGGGCCCTTTCCCTGACTCTGCCACTAACCAGAAGTGTTACCTTGGATTTCTAGCCTCAGCGCCACCATCTGTAAAATGAATTGAATGAGTTGTATGCCTTCAGGTCCCTTCTAGCTCTGACATTTTGGGACTGTCATATAGAATTCTGAAATTTCACTCTTCCCTGATAGCAAGCTTTTCTTAGAGTGGTGGATGGCAGAGATCCTGGGTATGCTGAGCCCCTGAACGGTTGGAACAAGCAGAGAATGAAAAAAGCGACTCTTGAGGCAGAAAAGCCAAATTTTACCAATTGACAATTTTGCATAAACCAACCTTCATTATGAAAGATAAGAGTATCAGTAAAAAGGGTTCATGGAACCAGATGTCTACCGTATTTCCTAAACCTTTAACGAATGATGGTTGTCATTTTTTTGAGCACCTGTTGTGTTCTAAGAGCTGGAATCAGCCCTTAGATTCTCTCTTTCAATATTGCTCTCACTTTTTTTGGATACATTATGTTCTTTTTTTCCCTCATAACAACTATCAGGGAAGTCTCACTATTCTTATTTCATGGATGGAAAACCTGAGGATCATGGGGATTTAGCAACTCCTTGGAAGTCATGTGGTAAGAGCAGTGGACAATATTTTAACCCAAGGTTTTCTAACTTGCCATCCACTGCACTCCTAATGCTACTGGGAGAGTTCTGTTTTTAACACCAGGTGACTGTAATATTGGCTGAAAGAACCCACAGCTTCTTTCTAATCTCTAACATGGGTATATAGTTTTACTGTTTGCAAAGCACTTTTGTGTATAAATGCAATTTGATTCTTTCAAGAACATTAAGATTATGGTCCCTTCACAGATCAGGAATCTGAGGCTAAGTGAAATTCTCCAAAGAAACACTCATTGTTCAGTAAGTGGTGAAGTCAAGATTTACACTTAGCTCTGGCTGCCTCCCAGGCTCTACACATGATCTCCATTAGTTGGGTTACCGTTAGGAACAAGGGCTTACCCCGGGGCTCAGCAGTAAAGATATCCGTCTTCAGTGCAGAAGCTGGAGGAGCTGCAGGTTCAATCCCTGGGTTGGGAATTTCCCCTGGAGGAGGGCATGGCAACCCACTCCAGTATTCTTGCCTGGAGAATCCCACGGTCAGAGGAGCCTGGCAGGCTATAGTCCATAGAGTCACAAAGAGTTGAACACAATTAAAGCGACTTAGCACTCCTTGCCTGGAAAATCCCATGGATGAAGGAGCCTGGTAGGCTGCAGTCCATGGAGTCGCGAAGAGTCGGACACGACTGAGCGACTTCCCTTTCACTTTTCACTTTCATGCGTTGGAGAAGGAAATGGCAACCCACTCCAGTGTTCTTGCCTGGAGAATCCCAAGGACGGGGGAGCCTGGTGGGCTGCCATCTATGGGGTTGCACAGAGTCAGACACGACTGAAGCAACTTAGCAGCAGCAGCAGCAACAGCAGCAGCAGCAGCAGCAGCAGCAGGAACAGAGCTGAACTGATCAAGGCAGTAATAATGACTGGTCGAAGGTGTTCAGAGGAGAGTAACTGCTGAGAGAGTTACTGCTGCTGGGAGAGTGAACTGGTGCCTCCACTTTGGAAGACTGTTTGCCTTTATCTTCTAAAAATGGATATGTATTCCAACAGTTCCTCTCCTAGATATAAACCCAACAGAAATGTCTGCCTGTGCATAAGAATGTGTACAACAGTAACCAAAATGACCACCATGAATAGATTGAATGCATAGCATCTCACTTCAGACCTCTATAACCAAACACCATAGACTGAGTGCCTCACAAGCAACAAAAATTTATTTCTCACAGTACTGGAGGCTGGAAGTCTGAGATCAGTGTGAACATGGTCAGGTTCCAGTGTGCACCTATTCCAGGCTGCAGACTGTCCACTTCCACTTGTGTCCATGGTGAAAGAGAAGGCAAAGAAACTCTCTGGAGTCCCTTTTATAAAGACACTGACTTCACTCATGAGAGTTCCATCCTCATGACCTAATTACTTTCAAAAGGCCCCACTTCCTAATACCACCCCTTTGGGGGTTAGGATTTCAACATAGGAATTTTGGGGGATTATAAACCTTTAGTCCATTGCATATAGACTGTACAATATTCATATAATGCATTATTAAACAGGAAGAAAAGTGAGTAAACTACTATTACAGTACTTGTAACACCTTGGGTCACTTTTTTAATTAAAATTTTTATTTTACTTTATTGAAAAATTCTATAGTGCTTTACAATTTTCAGAAGCTTCACACACATTTCATGTAATCCCATAATAACCTTTTTTAAATTCCCCACTCCATTGTTGCCCTCCTCCCTTCCCTCGCCCCACTAGTAACCACTAATTTGTTCTCTGTAAGTCTGCTTCTTTTTTGTTTTATTCACTAATTTGCTGTATTTTTTAGATTCCACATATAAGTGATACTATACAGTATTTGTCTGCCTCTGAGGTGAATCTCTTTTGAAAGAAAGAATCCAGACACAAAGGAGCATACACGGTATGACTCCATCTATATAAAGGT
Source organism: Tragelaphus eurycerus (assembly GCA_935064755.1). Classification (NCBI taxonomy): domain Eukaryota; kingdom Metazoa; phylum Chordata; class Mammalia; order Artiodactyla; family Bovidae; genus Tragelaphus; species Tragelaphus eurycerus. The sequence continues at coordinate 14,945,458 of CAKXYN010000020.1, forward strand.
CAAGACATAGGCAAATACTATCCATGTTGTTGGAGATCAGACAGTAGTTTCCTTTTGGTGAAATGGTGAGATATTGATCCGTAGGGGGCCCAAAGGGCTTCCCTAGTGGCTCAATGGTGAAGAACTTGCCTGCCAATGCAGGTGATATAGGTTTGATTCTTGGGTGGGGAAGTAATGTCAACCCACTCCAATAGTCTTGCCTGGGTAATTCCATAGACGGAGGAGCATGGTGGATTGCAGTCCATGCGGTTGCAAAAGAGTTGGACACAACTTAGCAACTAAACAATAACAACAAAGGGTCCAAAAGGTGCTTCTGATGCTCTCTTGATCTCAATGTAGTTGCTTCAATGTAAGTTTACTTTGGGCTAATGAATTGAGGTGTACACTTATGACTTGTGTATTTGTCCACATGTATGTTGTATGATGTGAGAGTTGGATTATAAAGAAAACTGAGCACCAAAGAATTGATGCTTTTGAACTGTGGTGTTGGAAAAGACTCTTCAGAGTCCCTTGGACTGCAAGGAGATCCAACCCAGTCCATCCTAAAGGAAATCAGTCCTGAATATTCATTGGAAGGACTGATGCTGAAGCTGAAACTCCAATCCTTTGGCCACCCGATGTGAACAACTGACTCATTGGAAAAGACCCTGATGTTGGGAAAGATTGAAGGCAGGAGAAGGGGATGACAGAGGATGAGATGGTTGGATGGCATCACTGACTCTGTGGACATGAGTTTGAGTAAACTCTGGGAGTTGGTGATGGACAGGGAAGCCTGGGATGCTGTGGTCTGTGGGGTCGCAAAGTCGGACACAACTGAGTGACTGAACTGAACTGATGTATTTCAACAAAGAGAGTTCAATGAACACAAAAGCAAAGAAGATATCAAATTTGAGGCTAAATGGTTTCTTTAAAAAAATCTTGATTGTGTCTGTCTTTCTGGGTTTATCTATCTTTTAGAAAGCAATTACTTAATCTGACTTGTAATCTTAATTAAAATTTTAGAAAATATATAAAGCACAAGTAACTTGGTCCTGCAGTTCACCTCATTGCACTAGTTCTTCAGTGGAGGGGGGGGTTAATCATCTGATGTAAGCTTTATAACTTGAGAATGGCAGTTATTAAAATTCTGGACACTAGTGGATCAAAAGCTCACCTCTAGGAATCATTTTTGTGAGCCTATCAAACTCTGGAGATGCAGTGGTCATATGTAGTCTGGATGCTGAAAGATACACGGCATTCAGTGTAAGTGGCTATACTCTCTACTCAAGCTGTGAAATGAACTCTGGGCATAGTATCTTGGTTATTGGAATTGAAGACTTCTGGTTCAGCCAAAGATTAGATCTCATGATGCTTTGAAGCAGACAGTTGCTGCATTTTATCTCTCAATGTCCGCTTCCCCCGGTTTTACTGGGTGGGGCTCTCACTTCACTTCTCTGAGTCCACATGGTTTGGGGAAGTTTTAGCCCAGGTGAAGCCTGTGACCCCTTCTAAGCCAATCAGTCTACTCTATCCCTCTGGCTGCAGTGATTGCTTCAGGCATGTGCATATGACCCAAGTCAGTTGGGTCCAATCAGTTTCAGTTCTGAGCTTTGGTTTGGACTCAACTATAGGCCCACGACTGAGCGACTTCATTTCCACTTTTCACTTTCATGTATTGGAGAAGGAAATGGCAACCCACTCCAATGTGCTTGTCTGGAGAATCCCAGAGACAGAGGAGCCTGGTAGGAGGCTGTCTATGGGGTCGCACAGAGTCGGACACGACTGAAGCGACTTAGCAGCAGCAGCATAGGCCCATGTGTTATGTAGACATGAGCCTTTGTACCCCGGTGAGCTGAGAAAGAAGGTTACCCCAAGAAGCAGAGGCAGAGATTGGGAGTGGTAGGTTTCTGATTCTTTCCTGCCCAAAGCCAACCCCCCCGCCAGTGTACCCCGGTGAGCGAGAAAGGGGGTACCCCAAGAAGCAGAGGCAGAGATTGGGAGTGGTAGGTTTCTGATTCTTCCGCCCAAAGCCAACCCCCCCCCCAGTGTACCCCGGTGAGCTGAGAAAGAAGGTTACCCCAAGAAGCAGAGGCAGAGATTGGGAGTGGTAGGTTTCTGATTCTTTCCTGCCCAAAGCCAACTCACCCTTTGGACTTTTCACTTATGTGAGCAAAAGCATTCTCTTTCTTTTTTTATAAATTTTTACTGGAGTATAGTCACTTTGCAGGGTACTGTTTGCTGTACAGTGAAGTGAATCAGTTCTATATACACACATGGCCCCTCTTTTGTAGATTTCCTTCCCATTCTTAGGTCACCACAGAGCGTTTAGTAGAGTTCCCTGTGCTATACAGGAGGTTCTCATTAGTTATCTGTTTCATACACAGTAGTGTCTGTACGTCAATCCCAATCTCCCAGTTCACCTCACCCTTTCCCCGCTGCTTGGCACCTGTAAGTTTGTTCTCTACGTCTGTGTCTCTATTTCTGCTTTGCACATAAACTCATCTGTACCATTTTTTCTAGAATCCATGTATAAATTTGTTTCTCTCTGTCTGACTTACTGCATTTTGTATGACAGTCTCTAGGACTACCCACGTCTCTGCAGATCGCACTATTTCGTTCCCTTTTATGCTTGAATAGTGTTTCATTGTCGATGTGCACCATATCTTCTTTGTTTCTCTGTTGATGGACATTTAGGTTGCTTCCGTGTACTGGCCGTTGTAAATATCGCTGCAGTGAGCATTGGGGTGCGTGTGTCTTTTCGAATTATGATTTTCTCTGGATATATGCATAGGAGTGGGATTGCTGGCTCATACAGCAGCTCCACTTTTAGTTTTTTGAGGTACCTCCATTACTTTTCTCCATAGTGGCCACACCAATTTACATTTCCACCAACAGTGTACGAGGGTTCCCTTTTCTGAATACAGTCTCTTTCATTTCAACCCTATTTGGGTTGGATTTTCTGTCACTGGCCTCCAAAAGTGTTCTAATTGTTATGCCCACCTTATTCTCTCTGGATGGGTTTTGTCACAAGAATCATAACAATAATTCTCATGGCCACCCTCTCATGGCTGTTGAGGAAAAAAAAAATCTAAGCTCAAGTGCTGGGAAAATTTCTTTGGCCTGAAGACAACAGCGACAACGGTGATAACAATACTGGCAAAACCCCAGACTTTTCCAAACTTCTCAGCAGTCGCATGGCAGGTTCACACCATCTTCTGTTGGCAAGATGTGGCAAATATTGCAGCTCAGCGGTAAGAGTGAGAAACCCATGTCCCGAGCAGTTGGGTGGCTCTTCTCAGCAGGCTTAGCTCTATTTAAACCTCCCAAACTTTGCTCTCTCTCTGTGTGTGTGTGTGTGTGTGTGTGTGTGTGTGTGTGTGTGTGTGTACACGCACGTGTAGGAGGGTTTGGACTCTCTTCCTCTTTTGTTATGAAGGAGAACAGGGAGCAGATTGGAACAGGTTGTAACACTTCCGCATGCCCATGTCCCGGTGCTTATTTCATAGTGCAGTCTGCCAATTGGCGTCTGGATCCCGTGCCTCTTTGATTTATGTATTTATTGTAAAGCAGCCAAATTTCAGAGAGAGGAGAGGAGATTCTAATTTAATAGTAAGAGCAAGGTGTAATTTCTTATAAAGGGAGGGAAAGACACCCGCATTCTTATTTGATGTCAGAAAATAAGACTGCTCAAGACTTCTCCCACCCATCTAAAAATTAAGACATAAGATGTGGTTCCACCAAATGATTAGTTTGGTGTTTTATAAGAGATGATAATTTTATTTGTGAATGGGATTTTAAATTAGGTAGGTATTATGTTAAGAAACAAAGACATCCAGAATAAAAAACCCCAACCTTTCAAACAAACAAGCAAGCAAGAAAATCCCTCAAGTCTTTTTTTTTTTTTTATGCCTTTTTTTTCTTTTTCTTTTTGCTGTGCCATGCGGCTTTCATGTTCCCTGACCAGGGACCGAACCCATGCCCCCTGCAGTGGAAGTGTGGAGTCTTAACCAATGAACTGCCAGGGAAGTCCTAGAAATCCCTTAAATCTTACCACCAATCACTATTTTCCCTTTTAAGTTGGTTAAAAATATTACCTAAAGGCCAAGAGTTTGCATGTCAGAGTTAGACACCATTGCACAATGTTAGCGCTGAGATGATGAGGCCTGTGATGGAGCCACTAAGGGGCCTAGATAGGTCTATGGAATAATTGGAAGGTGAAGGATCAAAGTGGCTACAAGGGTAAACGACCCCTAGAACTCCTCCAGCAAAGGGCTGGGCAGGCCTTGTTTGCTTGATTTGCATCCAAGCTCTTGGGGGAGAGGGTGGAAATGGTCCCCATCACCTTTCCAGGCATGTTTTCCACCTTGGGTACTACCCTCCTCAGCTTCCCTCAACATCAGATCAGATCAGATCAGATCAGTTGCTCAGTCGTGTCCGACTCTTCACGACCCCATGAATCGCAGCACGCCAGGCCTCCCTGTCCATCACCAACTCCATAAATTCATTCTATTAGGCTAAGTGATGCTCTTCAGCAAAAAGAGTCACTGTGTGGTGGGTGTGGGTGCGGTGGGGACCACGAGCAGGGCCTAGGTGAGCAGTGGCCTTGTCCCCACTGTCCCCAGCACCTGACACACAGTAGGGGCTCAGTCACTGTGCCGCAACCGTGGGATTCCATTTGTCCGGTTCTGGAATCTGTTTATTTTTACCCTGCCCCACCTCCCTGGCTCTCACTTCTAACGGCGCTGATCTCTTTGTGTACTGGAGTTCGCATACTCTCCCCATCAATTCTGGGAAGGCTGGTCTTCTTGGATGTGCTGTGACTTCACAAGGGTCGGCTGGGAGTTCATAACCTGGTTCTAGCCCCGAGTGAGTGATGTGGAGGGTATCTCAAACTCCCACCATGCCTCAGTTGCCCCTTCTTTCAAAAAAGCTGTAATAATATTTATCTTTTTATTGCTTATGGATATTATGAAATTAAAATGATAGATGTGAGAGGAATTAGAAGAAAGGCCCTATGCAAATTCACCACTGTGATTAGCATTCTTGCTATTCCTTTTAATATTAGGTCCCTAAATGGTCACAGTCTTCAGTTAAAGACATGATCTGGGAACAGAAAAAAGAAATAAAAGCTGCATCTACCTGCAACCTTGGAGTAGAAAAGTCCCCTTATTCTCTTTCCTCTTTCAGAAGAGAACTTGGTGTGATCGGGTCATTGCATGTAAAATGCTTTAAGAATGTGATCTGTACTTCATCATTTTAAAATTCAAACATTCCTGAGCCTTTTTTTCCCCTCACCCCGTTCATATTTATCTTCTTGGTCTTGCCTTCATTGGGCACCACATTTGTATTGATAAATTGTAGGTGGTAGGAGATGTATTGATGGGATGGAGACAGTTCAAAATGTAGAGTGCTGTGGCTTTGCATATCATTACACCTAGCTAGCTTTTTGCCTCCTGAAAGCTGTCGATTTGTGCATTATTGCTATTCAGGCTGATAAATGACAGTAATTGTTCTTAAGTTGAAGAGCTGGTTTAATATGCTGTCTGGCCTGGGAATTTCCTGAGCACCAGGGTTAAACTCGTGCTCCACTCGAGCTAGCAAAATGGCCCTTTTTTCATCTCAGACTATAGAGTTAATTGAATTACTCGCTATTCATGCAGTTTGTAGCCTTGATTCTAAAGATATCATGAACGGAAGAGGGAGGGGGAGACTTTCTGGGGGACTCTGGGTAACCGTGGGCCCTGCGTCAAGGACGTGACCCCTTCCCTGGGTGGAAGGCAGTTCATGTTCTGCAGCATGGTTTGCTTTCCTGCCCCTCTGTTTGCTCTTGGTCATTTTGGAGGAGCCTTCTGGGGTTCCCCAAACCTAGAGGACAGCAGGATTCTGGAAGATGCAAAGATGATGTCTCAGAGGCTATTTTTGCCTATTTTCTAAAATTTGGAATCAGAGCACGGAGTTGCTTGCATTTTGTTTTGTTCACTTTTTAAACTTTTGGGTTTTAATACATACTATGGTCTGGGTGAAGTTCAGAGTTGCCCCTTAGCTGTGGGGCAGCCCCAAGAAGGTTCCATTCTGTTTTCCTTCCCAGTGACTCAGCTTCTAACCGAACCATTCAATCCAAAGGGCTCACCCCAGCCATTTTGAGTCAGAGGATTCTTCCTTGGGCTGAAGGTGGGGAAGGAATTAACTGCAGGAAACTGGGGAAGAGAATCTGCCTTTCAAGGAATGTCTCATCTGACTCTGGTGTGTGGGCAGAGGTTTCCAGAAAAGTTCACGCAGCAACCTCATCTTCATCCCATCTTCCTGGTATCTCTGGGCTTGTCTTCCAGGTCTCCCCTGGATGGAATGAACCCAAAGACAAATGCAAAGCAAGCGAGAGACCCAGCTTGCATCATATTTACCCTCTAGCATTGAGATGACACAAAGTACCAATGAGCTTCAAAAGTACTGACTTGCTTCTGTTTGGGAACCAATGGCCACTTCCCCTACTCATGTACCCCTGTCCTGGCCCAAGGTTAAAACCAGGTTATTTCTCCAGTTTATTGGACCATGGCCACATGCTTTCATGTATGCGTTGTCTGGGGCTGCTTTTGCACTGCAGCTGTAGAGTTTAGTAGCTGGAACAGAGACCACAATGCTCTAAAAGCCTGAAGTATTTACTTTCTGAAGATTTATACAAAATGTTTGATAAACCAGTGCCCCAAAACGATCCTGCTGAGGTTCAAATGCTGCCTTACCACACATAAGCTGGATGTTCTTGAACAAGTTAGACTTCCTATGCCTTAACTTCCTCATCTGTAAAATGAGAATTACACTGTAGCTGCATATGTTGTTTGTGAGGGCCAAGTAATTCAAATGTATGAAGTGTGCTTAAAATAGTCTGTGGCACATAGTTAGAATTCTATAAGCATTATTTGTCATTGTTATACTTTGTCTTTGAAAAGGTTCAATGATTACATATTATGCTGGTTTGGAAAATTGTCAGTAACAATCTTTATTAAGTGAGAAAGTAATTGAAAATATGAAATTGATTATCAACACATTGTTTTATCTAAGTTCCACAAATAAAAATGCAGGGAAAATATTTGCAGGGCAGGAATAGAAATGCAGACATAGAGAAGAGAGTTGTGGACACAGTGGGTGATGCAGGGGGTGGGACAAGTTGAGAGAATGGAATTGAAATATGTACATTACCATATGCAAAACAGACAGGGGGGAGTTCCTGTATAACAAGGAGCTCTATGACAGCCTAGAGGGGTGGGATGGGATGGGGAGTGGAAGACAGGAGACATATGTGTATTTGTGGCTGATTCACGTTGTTGTATGGCGGAAAACAACACAACATTGTAAAGCAATTATCCTCCAGTTAAAAAAAAATGCTAGGGAAAACAATCCAGGTTATTTCTCCTATAATTGTTCAAGCTTGTGTAACAGTTTGGGACATTATTAGTAGATAACCCCCCTCTCCCTTTCTCTCTCTAGATGGAAGGAAAGTTTGGTACCAAGTGATGTTCAGTGCCCCAGCTGGAAATATTTACCTTGTTTAGATCCAACTTCAGGAGAGTTTGGGATGCTATCTCTGCACGCCCTGTCTTTGATCTCAGTTCTCAAGTGTGCCCACCGAAGCAGGCCTGAGGGATGTGACCCCACCCCAGAATACCTGGAGTACGGAAAGACTCCCATTTAGAGACATTCATCATTTCTCATCATAGAAGCTCCTAAAACCCATCTTTTGCTGTCTAAAAAGGTATGAGATAATGAAGGAAGACTGCTTAAAATGTAAATCATGTGGATCTGTTGGTAACACTGTTTAGAGTTAAATTCATGTGTAATAGAACTTCCCGATCAGAAATGAGCAGTTTTCCAGGCAAAGCCATCATGAGTTCCATAATTTCATATGGATGCTTCCAACACTAATGGAGCTGGTGCAGTTCACTTGATAATGCTCTGAGCAGAAAAGGATCATTTTTCCTAGTTCTGTAACTGTGCAAACATGACGGCAGATCACTCACTCCAGTTCTTCCTGTCTGGTGTCCCAGAAGAGTACATCTCACACCTTACCTGGAGAGAGGTGCTCCTCCCAGGGTGGGAGAAAACCCTCCCTGAGGTCAAAGAGTGACCTGCTGAGCCTCCAAGGGCCTGACAACAGTCAGGGTCCCTCCTTAGGCTCTGGGTCTCTGCTGTTGCCCTTCCTCTGTCGCACATCTGGGAAGGGCCAGCTCAGAACCCAAAGTGCTTCCAGAGGCTGGGCTCCTCCAGGGCTTTGATTGGGCTCATTCATGAAGCCCAGTGCCCTCCGCCATAGGATGGGTACTGCTCAGGGCGTGTGACGTGTTAGGTTGCTACGGAGGCGTGACTGTGACTGATGTTGAGTCACATATTATTTTTCCTTCAATCCATTTTCAAGGTTTCTGATTATGTCAAAGAGAAATTCTTTGGTGTGAAAGTGTTTTTCATACCTGAACTCTCATATTTGCTAACCTTCTTTTATGAAAAAAACAAAAAACAAAAAACAGAGGGCAGGCCTTGGACTCAGAATATTATTCACAGGACAGTATCCAGCTGCAGCAAAAAAAAAAAAAAAAAAAAGCTACTTTTTAAAAAGGTATTTATTTTGTAGTTATGTTTTATTGTGACAAATGATACTAACTTTCCTTTGTGGTAATGACAAAGATTCCTTCTAAATAAATTCCTTTAAATAAGAAGAGTCTGTTTAAGAAGAGTATTATGTAAATATGAGTCCAAATGATGCTGGTTTATGGGAATGATCTTGAAGGTGCCATGTGGATGGTTGTAGTCTGGGAAACTGCCAGATTGCTGTGAGGTGCTGGTGGCAAGAAGGCAGGGCATGTCCCCTGGAACTCTATCATTGCACAGAATTCACTGCATCTCAGCACAGATTCAAAACTACTTAAAAAATCCCACTGTCTTATTTTCTGTTTGAAAAGGGTATCAACGTTCTTTGTAGAAAATTTGGAATATATAGAAAGCACACACTCAAAAAGCAAAGGAAATGAAAGAAGAGAAAAGGAAGGAAGTGAAAAATCCCCTAAGAGCCCATTTGCCAGGGATAGCCATTACTAATGCCGTGCTTTATTTTCCTTTTTTCTTTCAGCAGGTAAACATAAATGGGGGCTTCCCTGGTGGCTCAATGGTAAAGAATCCACCTTCTTTGGGTCAGGAAGATCTCCCAGTATTCTTGCCTGGGAAATCACATGGACAGAGAATGACAGAGAATCTTTGTGATTGCTCCAAAGGGACATCAGTAACGTTTGTCACACATAGTGTCTGCTAATGTTTTATTTTTTTTTGCTCATTTTCAAATTGGCTTGTGTTCTTTAACTGTTGAGTTTTTAGGATTCTTTGTTTATTCTAGATGCTAGTTCTCTGATGGATGTGTGATTTGCCACTCTTTTCTCATAATGGGTAGCTTCTCTTTTTATCCTAATCATGTGGCATTTGCACACTCCAAAGTTTTTACTTCTGATAAGGTCCATTGTGTCAATTTCATATACTTTTAAGCTTAATCGTATGCCTGCCTTAATAATGAGAACCAATGCTGCGGTAAAAATACGTATTTCCAGAGGACCTACTAAGCCCCACACACTTGTTTAGGGTGGGAGACACTGCAGACAGAAGAATGTACCGTTCTTGCTTATATGGAGTTAGACAGATAGTAAAAATATAATTTCAGAAGTACTTATACAATTGTCCTGGTGAAAAATGGTCTCAAGAAAACGAGTAGGGATTCTAAGAGGATGAGACAGAGTCTGAAAAGAACTGCTTCCCTGGAAAAGCATCGTTGGCAGAGAATGAGGACGAGCTGGCCAGATAGAGCAAGGGGCGTGTGCACAGGGACCAGCCTTGGAGTGGAGGAGCTGGCAAGTTTGAGGAGTAAGACGGCCTGTGGAGGGGGCAGGTCTGGCATGGCTGCTGTGGGGCATGGACCGAGCAGCACTGTGGGCCCCGGGGCAGTTGGGACTTCACTGTGAGACCTGCGGGAGGCAATGAAAGGTGTAGTAGGATTAAGGACCTTTGTGAACCACTTACTGAGCTTTGCAACAAACAGCATCATCTTCTCTGTTTTACAGAAATCTCAACCTTGCATTCATGTGAAGGGGAAGTTGGATAGTTAGATGAGCTGTTGACTTATTTATAGATCCTGAGTTCTAGAAAACTCCATACTCAAAAACATCATTCTAGAAATTTCACTTTCTGTCGGGTTATGTAAAATGGTTTAACTCATGAGAAAGATACCAATACCTAGAGGAAAAAAGAGCAGCTTTGGGGTCTTCCCTGGTTAAGAATCTGCCTTGCAGTGCAGGGGATGTGGGTTCAATCCCTGGTCAGAAACTAGGGTCCCACATGCCGCAGACTAACTAAGTCTAAGCACCATAGCTAGAGAGCCCATGTGCTGCATGCCGTGTCCCACATGTTGTGTCGGGCCACAACTAAGACCCAACACAGCAGCTAAATTAGTTAATTAAAGAAAAACAGCTCTGGCAACTTCTGATGCAAGTTAGATGACATCAAGGATGGCCAGAGGGCTGAGGTTTCATGGGTGTATGTTTTGGGGATTGGATCATTTCTGTTGGTTGCTGTCAAATCCTAGGACCTGCTGAGCACTGGGGGAAAGTTAAGGATGAGATGGGGGTGGGGTGGGGGGGCCTGGCTGTGGACAACAGATTGATATAGATGAGGCTTGGAAGCCCACGTGGTGACTGGGTCTTTGTGGGGTCGCCTTCTTGAATTTACTTCTGTGTTAGGGACCATTTCTTTGCACCCTGAACTAAGCAAAATTCTGGAAATGCCAGCCCCCTGGAAAATTGCTTCCCTCCACCCCCCCCCCCCCCCCCATCTAGGATACCAGGCTAATAGCACTCTAGGGCTGTGTTGAGACAAAAGGACAAGAGTAAAGAATATAAAGGGTTCTGGAGGTTACCATGTGCCCAGAAGTCTCACTTGTAAAATCCTGGGGACACACCCTCCTACGCTTTAGGGGCATGGCACTTAGCCTGAACCCGTAGTTTGACCTGTGAGGTGTTGTAAGGACTCAGATGGCAAAGAGCTTGTCTTGAACCCTAACATCCTGAAGGTGTGTTGGAAATTGGAGGTAATGCTTTAGGGGTGTTTCTCGTGCCACCCCAGGATGCACCCAGGGCTGTGTGAGGTTGTTGGCATCTTGGTCCCATGGTGCCCTCACCCCCAACCCGAGAGAGGAGGTGGGTACCTGGACGATCATGAGCTCCTCTGAGGCTGCACACCCACTGAGTTGGCTCTTTGTGGGGGTGGAAGGGAATAGGCCAGTTGTAACACCAGCTGTCAGCACACAAACTGCTTAATTTCAAAATCACACCACAGACAGAATTAAAAACATCACACTTGAGTTAAAGTGAGCGAAACAAAGAGAAGCATTTTCAGCACAGAGCAGAGCGACCATGTGTAGTGAGCTCTGTGGGACCTGGGAGCTCTGGAACCCAAGTCTTTCCGTAGAGATGCCTGGGAGGCCTATTAAACAAACAGATAACCTGTAACCCCGTGCCCACCCCCAGTTTAGAATAACCGATATCTGCTGGTTACTACTCATTTTTTTCCCTGGCTGGTCCGTCATGTCAAATTTGGCCAATAGCTGACTCACGGCTGCTGCAAACCCACCTTTATTTTAACCATGTAGAAGATGTGAGACGGCGGAGAATTTGCTGATACCTGTGGTGCCTGCCTGCCTTGAGGGTGGAGGTGCTCCCCCCAGCCCCTGCCCCACTCTGTAGAGCTCGGCCCCCCTCCCCCTGGTGGCGATGTTGAGCACACAGTTTACAGTGGAATGGACTGGAATGGATGCATTTAGACATTCTGTTTGACTCTTAGATATATATTTAAAAGTAGACACAGCTTCACATGAAATGTAAACCAGCAGCTCAGGGTATTGGCAGCCCGAGTATTTGGGATGTGTCTGAAATACCTAATGGAAAGAAAGGCCTGAGTCACTGGTGGACTTGGAGGGTTTCATCAGCCTGTGGGATGTTATCCTAGACTGGAATGAATCTCCCCAACTCTGGGCTCCTTTGAACACTTGACGCTTCTCCTAGGGCAGGTCCCTGCCGTTCTGCCTCCTCCATGTTCATCCCCCAGGTGTTTGCAGGTGCCTAAGCATTGTTCCTGGGGAGACCAGAAGCAAGACTTAGTCTTTGGTTGTTTATTTCCATACCTCTCGGTCACCCTCCCCTGGATGCACTCTGAGGATCTTGAGGGCAGAGGTAATGTCTTGTTTGTCTGTGTATCCTCTGGGCAGAATTTAGTGCCTGGCACTATCTGTGGGCACCCGGAGAGCATGGAGTTGGAAGTGGCATAGGAATGCTGGCCTTTCCTCCTTCACCCTTTGCTTTACTCCCATGTTGGGTTCAGCATCCACTCCTTCAGTCAGTACATTTCTGGCTGCCTCTGTGTGCCCAGCACGTCTCCGGATGCTGAGGTTGGGTCATGCAGTCAACCTGGGTGTGTGTGTTGGGCTGTCTTGGGGCTGCCCTCACCATGGATAGAATTTCTGGCTGTTCTATGACTGCCTCAGTGGCTTTGGGCAGCTATGATGCCTGGATAGGGTAGAAAAGGTATTGGGGAGGGAGACTTAGAACCCTGCCTGTCCCTGAAGGAGATAGTAGGCTTACACATTTTGGAGTAGGGGCCCCCAAGCTCTGGGCCATGGACGGGTACTGGTATGCGGCCTGTTAGAAACCAGGGTGCCCAGCAGGAGGGGAGCGGTGGGTGAAACTGAAACCATCCCCAGCCCCTAGGGACCATGGAAAAATTGTCTTCCATGAAACCGGTCTCTGGTGCCAAAAAGGTTGGGGACCGCAGCTTTTGGAGCACTTGGGAGATTCAGTGCATGTTCAGATTTACTAGTCTGGAGAACCTCTTAATGGGTGAGCCAAATGCTCAGATTTTTAACAGTTTAGTTTTGGAGGAGGATTTACAGGTGGACACAAGGTCCAAACAAGAGATCCAAGGGCTCATACCATGGTTGACACAAATTTCTAGCATGGTTCAGCCAGAGGTGGGTCCCTGTGATGTCCACCCAGGGACAAATACAGACCACTAAGCTTACCCTAGATCTCCCCTTTCCTTTGACCTTCTCCCTGGGGAACGATGGAAAGCTGCAGAAATAGGACACAGGGGCCTGGGGGTTATGGGATGAGTGCCTCATGTTTGAGGGTTTATGGGGCTTTCAGCCTTCCTCGGGGGGAGTTTCTGGAGTTGCCATAAGGCAATGCCCCAGCTCTGGCACGGGTCTTGCTCCTGGCCGGAGCAGGCATTCGTCCCGCTCCCCTCCCCATACTGCCCCCCAGGCCTCTCTCTGCAGTCCTCCCAGTCATGTGGGCTCTGGGCTCCTCTGAGCTCCCCCTCCCCTCCCCAGTGAGATGCTTCCAGGAATTCTCACCTTCCCCAAACCACGAGGGGAAGCCCCTCCTCGCCTCATTTGACTCGATCACACTGCTTCTTCCTCTCTGAAAACTCAAAACAGAGAAGTACACTGTGGAGGAAAACTTATTTTTTCTCTCTTCACTCTGGAAGCCAGCCTTGATCCGAATGTTCCTATAGCAACATTAATTCTCCAAGTTGCACCTACTGTATAATAAGTTATATATATAGAAGACCTACTGGGGTCCAAATACCCCATATGTGCAAGCGAATGAGTTAATGCTGCCGTGAGAATTAGCAATGTTCCGTTTCCTGATTTTCATGCTTTTAAAGTTGCAACCTGTGTTTGCTGGGGGCTCTGGATGGAGGCTTGGGGGAGCAGTGGAGGTGGGTGCAATTCTGGCAGAGAACTGCCTCCGCGGCAGATCGAAGGATGTCTGGAGAATTTTTGCGTCTCGAGATGGAAATAGACATGGGGATGCCAGTGTCCTTCCTTGTTGCCACTGAACTTTTCCTCGAGCTCAGCTCTGGCTGTCTTGGCGTCCATGGTTGTCTGACGGTGAAGCTGGGCAGTAGGTGTTCAGAGTAAGAGAAGAAACAGGTAAGACAGACAGACAGGGCCCAGTCTCTTTGCTGCTTGAGTCCTGGGGGTGGGGTTGATCCTAGGCCAAAGTTTCTGCCCCGCCTCTTTCCTTGCAAGTTGGTGGAAAATATAGCCTTGGCAGTGGGAAAGGTTTGGATCCCTTGCGGGTCTCCCGGAGGTTGTTTGTATTGGCTAGGCTCTGTGGTGTTGGTAAGAAGCTAATAGCCATGATCTTGGTAAAGACGATGATGGTTTATATTGAAAGCCTTGTCACGGGCCGGGCTGCTGCTCCGACATTCTGCACAATGTGTTCTTCACTCTTGCAACAAGATCTGTGCATCTCCCATTGTACAGATGGAAATATTGAGGCATAGATGCAGTTAGCCAGTAGCACTGGAGCTGGGGGAAGAGCTCTCAAGCCTGTGTTACTAACAGCACACTCTATACCTTGCTATGGCAGGTGCTGATGGGGGGCCTTGCAGACCTGTTGACTCTTGGCCTGCTCTTGCCTCTTTTAAATCTTCCCCTGCTTCCTTCACCTGGGACCTGGGAGCCCACAATTTGCCTTTAATGCACAGGCTAACCCTGTAGTGGTGAGATTCCTTCCAGCTGGATAGGATGCTCTGAGGTGGGTTGTGAGACGCAGGGAGGCCTAAGGTCTCATTGGGCACATGTGTAGCTGACTGCCCCTCTCCTCTAAGATCCAGTGAACACGGGGACCTAGACACTTCCTGTCTGGCAGTTCAAGTGTCCCTCATCATCTCTGGCCCTTCTTGCCCTCAAGAAGCTTTTATGCTGAGCTAGCCGGTGGCCTTGGTTTGGGTTTCAGGCCCCAGTGGACCCCAGGCTAGGACTCAGAACACCACCAACCACCAGAGGGCGCCATCTTCAGTCCACTGGCTGCTCTCAGATGGGAGCTCAGGTGTGAACGTGGGGTTTTAGAAGAATTACCCTAAAACCGGACAGTGAAGAGTCCAACTCCTTTCTCCTGCATTTAATGAGAGGCCTTTTCCTACTCTGCCTACAGCCAACAGATACCCTGAAGGGGTGTAAAACTCAATAGACACTCACGCAGATAAAAAAAACTTGTAAAAGTTCTTGGTTTGAAATCTTCTTTTATGGCCCTGGATGGGAAGTGTTCCTAGAAAGCTGTTTTGGGAAATGAAATGGTCCATTTGTCCCCTTGTAAAGCTGAGCTGAGTCCTGGGGGGGCCTCTGTGGTCCCGCCTCTGCCTCTGGCCCTCTGGCAGGATGCCCTTAGGAGGGATGGACAGCAAGTGAGGAGCATGAAAGGCTGCTCCTTGGACTCCAGAGCCTGGGGTGGACATCTTGCATGAACCTGCATCCTCCAAGGAGCCACCCCCCAACCCTACTCCTTGCTGCTCCCCACCCCCATCCCTGCTAGGAGGCACAGGGCAGTGAGATGCTTGCCAAGAAGTGCCCAATTTGGTGCAGGTGGATTCTTTACCACTGAGCCACCAAAGAAGCTCTAAGGAGCTTAAACCACAGAAATTTATTTTCTCACAACTCTGGAGGCTAGAAGCCCACGATCAAGGTGTCAGCAGGGTTAGTGTCTTCTGAGGCCTCTCTGCTTGGCTTGTATGTGGTCATCTTCTCTGTGTCCTTGTATGGCCTTCCCTCAGGTGTGTGTCTGCGTCCTAATCGCTTCTTATAAGAACACTAGTCATATCGGATTAAGGCCTACCCTAATGAGTTCTGCTGCTGCTGCTGCTGCTAAGTCACTTCAGTTGTGTCCGACTCTGTGTGACCCCATAGACTTAATTACCTCTTTAAAGGCCCTTGCTCTAAATATTCAGGTTTCCCTGGAGGCTCAGCTGGTAAAGAATTCACCTGTAATGAGGGAGACCTGGGTTTGATCTCTGGGTTGGGAAGATCCCCTGGAGAAGGGATCGGCTACCCATTCCACTGTTCTGGCCTGGAAAGTTCCATGAACTGTACAGTCCACGGGGTCACAGAGAGTTGGACAGGACTGAGCAACTTTCACTTCACTTCTCTGAATATTCACATTCTAAAGTTCTGGGGGTTACAACTTCAACATACGAGTTTTGAAAGGTACAAAGAGCTTGATTGATGTAGCTTATTAAGAAAAAAATATTGCAAACCATCAATAGTAACTTGATTTATTTTTGCTATAATATTTATTATTAAAAATGATAACAAAAGTTAATAATACTTACATGGAGAAAAGCAAACTGTCCCTCATACATCACAGGTAGAACTATAAATTCAGGAAGCCACTGTGGAAAATAATATGGATGTTTCTCAAAAGACATAAAAATAGAACGACCATATGATCCAGCAATTCTGCCATTGGATATATATCTGAAAAATCCCAAAATCTAATTTGAAAAAAAAAAAAACAAACGACAACATTAATTTGAAAAGATACACACATCTCAATGTTCATAGCAGCATTGCTTACAATTGCTAAGCAATTGGAATTGCTAAGCAATATGGAAACAACCGAAGTGTCTATTGACAGATGAATGATAAACAAAATGTACAATGGAATACTACTCAGCCATCAAAATAATGACATTTTGCTATTTGCAGAAACCTAGATGGACGTGGAAGGCATTGTTGTTGTTCTTCATTTGCTCAGTTGTGTCAGACTCTTTGTGACCCTATGAGTCTGCAGTGTGCCAGGCTTCCCTGTCCTTCAACATCTCCCAAAATTTGCTCAAACTCATGTCCACTGAGTCAGTGATGCTGTCTAACCATCTCATCCTCTGTCGTCCCCTTCTCCTCTTGCCCTCAATCTTTCCCAGCATCAGGGTCTTTTCCAATGAGTTGGCTCTTTGTATTAGGTGGCCGAAGTATTGGAGCTTCAGCCTCAGCATCAGTGCCTCCAATAACTATTCAGGATTGATTTCCTTTTAGGATTGACTGGTTGTATCTCCTTGCTGTCCAAGGGACTCTCAAGAGTCTTCTCCAACACCACGGTTCAAAAGCATTATGCTAAGTGAAATAAGTCAGACAAAGAAAGACAGATACTATCTGATGTCCCTTATATGTGTAAGTCTGTAAATCGCAGCTCGTGAATATAGCAAAGAGGAAGCAGACTCACAGAGAAAAGAAAATAATGGTTCCCAGTGGGAGGAGCAGTATAGGGGTAAGGGAGTAAGAGTACAAACCATTAGGTATAAAACAATCACAAGGGTATATTGTACAACGAGTGGGAATAAAGCAAATATTTTATAATAACTATAAATGGAATATAAAGTTAAAAGTTATGAATCACTCTATTGTATGCCTGTAATTTATATGATGTTATGCATCAATGATACTTCAATTAAAATATTTAATAACACATTGAATTCTTCCAATGTGCAAGGCATACTGTGCTAAGCATGTTCCCGACACGATTTCATTTAATCTTTATAACCACTCAAGGAGAAAGATAGTAATATTCTTGACTACAGATCTTACAAAAGTAGATTTAAACTCCTCGTGCTTATAGCTTTTAGACAACTCTAACACCAGGTCTCATTTACAAATTAGAAGCTAACAAAATTATAAAACCAATACATTTGAAAATGAAACATTTTTTTAATGGAAAAGATGATGCTGTTTTGTTGTAATGAATTTACAGCTTTTAACATGATTCTGGGACTGACGTATATGACCTAGGTTCTTTCCAAATTGTTACGATTACATATCTTGGGAGTGGGGTGGGGACATTGCTGATTCAATTTCCCCACCACTTTGTTTAACTTGAAGCATCATCGGTGATAGCATGGGAAATTCTTTCTTTGCCTCCTTCTTCCTTGACTTCCTTCATTCTTTACTGAAGAGCAAACAAAGAGAAGATAATTTCATAACAACACATGAAAGTGAAGCTCCAAGAGCAGTCAGGTTCAACAAGAAAATGCCATTGATACAGTCTGATGGATCTGAGATAGCTAAAATTTCAAAGCAATATAGAATCTTAATGGTTTGACCCTGCCCCTCCAGCACAGGACGTGAATCTAGAGCGGGATTCCCAGCCCCCAGGGCCAGGACAGGAGGTGAGTGGCAGGTGGGTGAGGAAAGCTCCATCTGCTATTCCCCATTACTGCCGTTACCCCCTGAACCATCCGCCACTCCCCATCCGCCCTCTGCTCCGTGGAAAAATTGTCTTCCCCAAAACCAGTCCCGGCTGCCAAAAAGTTTGGGGGCCACTGATCTAGAGAGAAGGAGCACAGATGAAAAGAGATGAAGAGCGTAGGAGAGAAGAGAGAGGAACAGAGGGTGAAGACCCCAGCTGTCCACCCGGGTGAACCCCATATGGACCCAGAGGTGACTCAGTGGAGATAAACAAGGACACGTAATGTGCTGTCTCCTGTACTCTTCTGATGGATCCCAGGTCAGCCTTCCAGGGCACGCATCCCCTCCCCACTCTGAGGCTGGAGTAACAGAGGGCTTACACTCCCATGAACAGAATCCTGTAATTCTGCTTGACCTTCCCTCAGCCCCCAAGTCCATTCACTCTGGCCCCTGCTCTTTAGTCTTTGCTGATTTTTTTTTAAAAAAATTATTTATTTATTTTTGGTTGCACTGGGTCTTCATTGCTTTGCGAGGGCTTTGTCTAGTGGTGATCAGGGACCACTCTCTAGTTGGGATACTTGGGCTTCTCATTGTGGGGGCTTTTCCTGTTGTGGCGCAAGGGCTATGGAACACATGGGTCTCAGTAGTTATGGTACATCAGCTTAGTTGCCCCACAACACGTGGGATCTTCCCAGACCAGGGATTAAACGCATGTTCCCTGTGTTGGCAGGCATTTTCTTAACCATTAGACCACTAGAGAAGTCCCAGTCTTTGCCGATTTGAAAAGGGTGCTTTTTATCCCAACAATGGAAAACACAAACTTGGGATGGAAATCACTTGATAGTTGATAGGTGATCCAGAATGTTTGTATTCATTGTTTTTTTTTAAATGGAAATATAGTTGATTTATTACTACAATACAATACAATAGTTGATTTATTACTACAGTGCTTTTGAACTGTGGTGTTGGAGAAGACTCTTGAGAGTCCCTTGGACTGCAAGAAGATCCAACCAATCCATTCTGAAGGAGATCAGCCCTGGAATTTCTTTGGAAGGAATGATGCTAAAGCTGAAGCTCCAGTATTTTGGCCACCTCATGCGAAGAGTTGACTCATTGGAGAAGACTCTGATGCTGGGAGGGATTGAGGGCAGGAGGAGAAGGGGACGACAGAGGATGAGATGGCTGGATGGCATCACTGACTCGATGGATGCGAGTCTGGGTGACCTCCGGGAGCTGGTGATGGACAGGGAGGCCTGACGTGCTGCAGTTCATGGGGTCGCAAAGAGTCGGACACGACTGAGCGACTGATCTGATCTGATTACTACAATGTCATGTTAATTATTGCTACATAGCAAAGTGATTCAGATACACACACGCACACACACATATACGTACACAAACACGCGGGCTTCTGTGGTGGCTCAGATCGTACAGAATCCGCCTGACCTGGGTTTGATCCCTGGGTCAGGAAGATCCCCTGGAAAAGGAAATGGCAACTCAGTCCAGTATTCTTGCCTGGGGAATCCCATGGACAGAGGAGCCTGGTGGGCTACAGTCCATGAGTTTGCAGAGCTGAATATCCCTGAGCGACTAAGCACACATACATGTATACAAACAATCTTTTTAAAATATTCTTTTCCATTATGGTTTGTTATAGGATATTTTCATTCTGTCTTTTAGATGGGATTTTCACTGATGTGAAAAAAAAAAAAAATTGAAAATTACCAGAAGGAGGTATGGACTCTTGAGAACATATCCTTGGGTCTCAGTTTGAGAGTTTCACATGTTGCCTACAGAAGTAAGTAGTGCTCCAAAGATAGAGGGGAAGTATTTTAAGTCTGTGGGGCCATTCACTGACTGGGCAACTTCAGGATGGAGTCCTCAGCCCTCTGAGTCTTAGTTTTCCGAAAAACAGTGGTATTCACAAATGGTGCCTGCTGCTGCTGCTGCTAAGTCACTTCAGTCGTGTCCGACTCTGTGCGATCCCATAGACGGCAACCCACCAGGCTCCCCCGTCCCTGGGATTCTCCAGGCAAGAACAATGGAGTGGGTTGCCATTTCCTTCTCCAATGCATGAAAGTGAAAAGTGAAAGTGAAGTCACTCAGTCACGTCCGACTCTTCGCAACCCCATGGACTGCAGCCTACCAGGCTTCTCTGTCCATGGGATTTTCCAGGCAAGAGTACTGGAGTGGGGTGCTATTGCCTTCTCTGATTCACAAATGGCGGCAGGGGCCAAATGTGGCCACAGGACATATGTACGTGACCTCTGTCAGCTGGGGTGGGCTGCACCACTAGACGGTGTGGTACATGGAGGGGACCACTGTTGTGTGGTGTCTGGGGTTGATCCTTCTGTCCCAAGGTCTGGGCATGGTGGCAGCTGGTGGGGGCAGGGGTTCTGACTCCTGTTGGGGCACCTTCTGTGATGAAGTGAAGTGAAAGTTGCTCATTCATGTCTGACTCTTTTGCGACCCCATGGACTATACAGTCCATGGAATTCTCCAAGCCAGAATACTGGAATGAGTAGCCATCCCCTTCTCCAGGGGATCTTCTCAACCCAGGGATCGAACCCAGGTCTCCCTCATTGTAGGTAGATTCTTTACCATCTGAGCCACCAGGGAAGCCTTCTGTGATGAGAGGAGGATGAATGGAATGTACCCCAACCATGATGTTTTGATTCTAAAGGTGAGGATGTGAGTGATGGCTCCTGGAGAGGTTCATGCTGGGGGTGGGGGGCACAGGAACCCTGCATGGTGCTCAGGGACCCCAGAGCCCAGCCTTCCTGGAGGAGCTTTCTCTGCTAGGATAACCTGGGACAGAATCCCCCAAATAAACATGGGCCAAGGCATGTCTTTAGGGCAGGGCTGGAGGAAGGCACTGGGGGCTTAGCTAGGCACCTCCCCTGGAGGCCTCCTTTGGAGGCCCCGTGAGCAGGGACGCAGTCCCCTCCAGGACTTGGGCATGGGTGAAAGTAGTGAGTTCACAGCTGCATGGGCTGGGAGGGGCCCTTGTAGTCAAGCAAGGTGTCTGGAGTGGGCAGAGGACAAAGCAAGAAGAGGCTGCAGAGATGAGTGAAGGCTAGAATCAGGTTGGCTAAGTTATGTCTTGCTGTCACAGTGGGCAGTGACCCACCTGGCATTCCATTCTCCCTAATGGGGGCGGAAGGGATGCAAGTCCCAGACCGAGAGCTTGCATGACCTCCTGTGGCAGGCACTGCTTTCCCCTCCTCCATCTTCTGGAGCTCTGATAGGCTCTACCTGCAGTTCCACCAAGGACCTGCAGGGGGTGTCCCACCTTTCCTTGTCGCTCTTCAGTCCTCCAGCCTCTGAGGCTTTGCTGTCTCCATCTGTCAGCAGGGCTGCGTACAGAGTGCATGTGCTTGTTATGGGAATGTGCGTGTGGGGGTGATGATGGAGGGTTGCAAAGACAGGAAGATGAAGCTGGGACAGAGCCCAGAGGAAAGGCCTGGACACAGATGCTCAGGTGCAAAGGGAAGTGCCTGGGGACCAGTCTGCTGCAGACACCATGGGATTAGTCCCCAAAGGAGCTAGGCTATGCCCTCCCCTTCTTGCATGAAGTCTCTGCTTCTTCCATGGCTGGGGCACAGTTTTTTCCAGAGTGTAGTTGCTAGGTGTCTGTCTGTCCATCAGATCAGAGGCTGCAGAATGGACTCTTCCAGCCACCTGCTGCCCTCTTAATGAGGGGTGCACATGAGACCCAGCTCAGAATAGTTTCCACCCCCAGAGCTGGCAGGGCCCCAGGTTAACTTGGTGACTCTGGGCCAGTACAACAAATTTACTGTTATTCCCGCTTGGTAATTAACACCCTTGCTGCCTGCTCCAGCAGCTGATGCAAGAGAGATTTAAGGGAATATTTTAATCTGAAATCTAGCAGCGGGGAGATAAGAGTGGCGTGGTGAGGCTGGGCTGCAATCGACATATTTATCGTCCGAGGCTGACCATCCAACGAGTGAGTTCTGCTCGTCAGTTCAGATGGATAGCTAATCACTCTCTGTGTTTATGATTTCAATTTCTGTCCTTCGTGGGGTTGTGGTGAATTAGCTTGGTGCCATTTTCTAAAATATCAAGCATTTTTATACATTAGGTATAGTGAATGGCAAATACTTGATGTAAAGTCTGCAGTTTTACTCCATAACCAGATTGTAAAATATGAACTGAATTAATCATAACTGCGAAGACTAATGGTACGTTTTCTCTTATTTTATCTTTAGTGCCTTTCAGATCATGTTTTAAAACCTTCCCCGTCTGGCGTTGGGAACGCAGCCGCGGCTTGGTGGTGGATAGCAAGAGGCAAAGGTCAGACCGGAGGCTGCACAAATATTGTGTGCTGGATTTATTGTTTTAATTAAGAGCGTGGCAGTTCATCATAAACTGTTTATGGCGTTTCTGCACAGTGCAGCATTTTGAAATCAGCTGTTTTAATGAAAACATAATGTCATATCTGTCAAAGTTCTAAATATTTTGAAAGTGAAATATGGAAACAAGAACTTTGATTCTAGGCTTACCGAGATTAGCTCATTGAATTGCTTTTAAATCCCTTAAGAGGGTCACATCATGGGGACCGTATGGTTTCATGTAGGTGACTGGGGGAAAAAAAAATTCTAGGAGGTTCTCAAGCTGGTTATTTAATAGTGAAAATACAAGTTGAAGGTTAATGTATCAAGAAACCAAACCAATACGGTTGGCGTTGGGGTTTTAGATTAAAGACGCAATAATGGGAGTGCAGGGCCTGGATGCTGAGCTGTTTGGGGAGGCCTAATTGTGCCGAGAGGGAGCCGGGAACCTCTCAGGGTAGGAGAGAAATGGAGGCGCCCCTGTCCTCCTTCTCCAGCGGTGAAGCTTTGACATCGCCATGTTTGCAACTAATTATTTATAATGACCTCGAAGATGATGAGGTTTCATGGACTTTTCAGGCTGAGCAGTTTGCAATCCTAGTAATTCCCTCTCGTGGTCACCGGGCATCTGTGTAGACATGTCAGCCATTCCTGGTTACATTTGTTAGGGGGTCGGATAAAATATTTGTCTAATCTGGAAATTGTATTTTTAGCTGTACTCTCATTGCAAACAGAAATTAAGCTTGTCATTAGATGCTGGGCCACAGGAGTTGACTGAACAGGGTAATGTATGTTATATTCTGTGCTATACTTGGTCAAGTTTCATATATATCGTATTCCACATTATTTTATTAACTTTAATATCTGCACTTCCTATTACCAGACATGCCCCTCATTCAAAGCACAGAGGCACAGTTCTCTAATCAGAAGTGACAGGCTATATACTTTCTCTCAGCCATTACTTGGTAGCCTAGAGCAAAGAACTCTGTTTCCTTGAAAATGTTTTGAATTGGGTTATTTTTATTGAAGTATTAAAGTAATTCTTCAGATTTTAGGCTATTATTTAAGTACTTTTGGGAGAATACAATAACCTCCGGATTCTATAGGCTTTGTTACTTTAACAATCCAAGCTGCTAAATGCATCTTTTTAATGCTGGTTATATAAGTGTCTCAGAACTCATCTGACCAGCAGAGGCTAAGAGCATTCAGGTAATTATAGAAAATTAGTAGGCTAAATTAGTTTAGGAAAGTACAAAAGTACAATATCAACATTGCTTGCACAGTCTAGGCCTTGCTGGCCAGATTTTCCAGTGACAAATTGGCTTTTCTGATGATTTTATCTTTGTGTTTTGGTAATTTGGCTGAAATAACCAATTGATTGGGTAAGAAAGCTGAGCTGGGCGTGGGTTGGTGTAGTCTGAGAATGGATGCATGATTTCAATATGAACTCTAATCCGTGATGTTGGAGGAGGTGGTAACAGCAAAAGTTAGACTGCCCTGTGAGTTTGATCAGGAGAACCCATGGCTGGATGGCCCCATTATTGGGGGGTTCTTGGGGGTCCCAGCTCAAGCCACAAGGAGATCTCATGAGCACCTGTCTGTAAGTGGCCACATTTTACCAACAGCGTTATAAAGAGGAGCCTATTCCCACATACTTCCTGAATCAGCGTACTCCTGACACCCACATGGGCAGAGTCTTACTGCCCTTTGGGTGCCCAGTGATGAGGGAGTCAACTGAAGTTTAGCAAAGGACTAGACCTCACTGAGCACTCAACACTCACCAAGCCACCAGTCTCTGGCATATTGTCTTATTGAATCCTCCTTGTACTGGCCTCCTTTCCGGGCAGCAGAAGTCAAAAGACAGGATCCTATCTGCTCGAGGCCAAGTGAGCAAAAGGCAGAGTTGAGATTGGAACTCAAGTTCATTGTCAAGATTCTTCTACTCTGTCATGCCATCTCCACCGAATCTGATGAAGTAAAAGAGATTGCACTTCATCTTTTTCCTTTTGTCAAGTCTCAAGTTGGTTTTGTTTGCAATCTGTCATTTCTTATGTGACTCAGAGATGAGAAGGTGTCAAGAAGCTTTTAAGAAGAATAGTTTGCAATATATATCTAACTACAATCCGAGAAAATCAGTATTAGACCACTGGAAAAACACCTGGACCCACAAGCCTCCAATATACTCATTAGAATTAACTTTCCAGTGTGAGAAAACTGACATGATTAACTCTGTGCTAAATGTAAATCCGAGGACCTGCTAGATATCCTGGGACATATTTGGAATTCATTATAAACCCCACAAAACTCTAGCCAATAATCTAGGCATTCTGCTGTGGGATCAAGAAATAGAAAACTTCTGACACTTGGTAGGATTGTGCATAAAAAAAATAGGGAAGTAGGGACTTCCCTGGTGGTCTATTGGTTAAGACTCCACGCTTCCACTGCAGAGGGTGTGTGTTTGATCCCTGGTTCGGGAATGAGATCCCATATGCCAAGCAGCACAGTCAAAAATAAAGTCCAGATTTAATCAATTAAAAAAAAGAAAGCAGTGTAGAAAATCAGATCAGATCAGATCAGTCGCTCAGTCGTGTCCGACTCTTTGCGACCCCATGAATCGCAGCATGCCAGGCCTCCCTGTCCATCACCAACTCCAGGAGGTCACTCAGACTCACATCCATCGAGTCAGTGATGCCATCCAGCCATCTCATCCTCTGGCGTCCCCTTCTCCTCCTGCCCTCAATCCCTCCCAGCATCAGAGTCTTCTCCAATGAGTTAACTCTTCGCATGAGGTGGCCAAAATAGAAAAGGAAGTATATATCCTTGGCAGAGATGTTAATGCTGATATGACAGTGAAAGGTATTAAAAGCAAAAGTGGCTTTAAAAGCAACCAGCTAGACATCAGATAGAACTGGTTGGGTATCACCATTTGGTGACCAATGGCAACTCACTCCAGTACTCTCGCCTGGAAAATCCCATGGACAGAGGAGCCTGGTAGGCTGCAGTCCATGGGGTTGCTAAGAGTCAGACACGACTGAGCGACTTCACTTTCACTTTTCACTTTCATGCATTGGAGAAGGAAATGGCAACTCACTCCAGTGTTCTTGCCTGGAGAATCCCAGGGATGGGGGAGCCTGGTGGGCTGCCGTCTATGGGGCTGCACAGAGTTGGACACGACTGAAGCGGCTTAGCAGCAGCAGCAGCAGCAGCACCAGCTGAATGTCACGGTTCTAGCCATTGAACCAGGGCACGCCCCAACATGCTGAAATGCTGTGGTTGTTCTTTCTACTAACCTACATGTGTGCACCAATTGAGTGAGGTTTACAAATGCATAAAGCCTTAGATCTATATAGTAGCCTGTTAGGTTGGCACTGGTTACCCTCATTTTACAGATAAGGAAATTACATTTCTTTGACCACTTAGCCCAAGGAATCCAGTTAAGTAAAGCACAGTTGAGTTAGAGACAAAGGGAGAAAACTGTTTTTAAGGAAAGTGCTCGGAACGCCCTTTGTTATGTGTCCTGCTTGGGAACTGTCTTCCTTCTGCCGTGATTGGCTCTCTGTGGCACGGTTTATCACCACTGGCAGAGATAGGGGGCTGTTCACCAAACATGCTCTCCTGTTCTCCCAAATTTCCCAGCTCCCTTGTGAATACAGAGAGTATGCCTTATTCTGGTCAAAGGGCTGCTGCCAGGCAAAAGCATCGAAGCCCCTTTGTATGGCTACCCATGGCTCAATTCCTTTGCTCACCAAGGCCTCTGTTAAAATGTAGGAGCCACAGGATCAGTACAGCCTGGACCACCGAGTTCCATGGAATGTAGACAGCTGTCCTACGAGTCTCCCAGAAGCTCACTGTGTTTTGTGAAAGCAAGAAAGTAACACTGACAAGCTAGTGAGCTTTGGGGGTTGTTTGTTACAGCAGCACAAGCTTGTGCTATCCTTGCTTGCACAGCTCTCTAAGCATTGGTTTTGACAACTTCTCCCCTCTTCCCAGGGCCCACAAGTGGAGGCTTCTCTTCCTCCTTCCTCCATCGGGTTAGCTTTCGCTCAGGGATGACTGACTTTTCACGAAGCCATTTGCGGTCTTTGTATTAGGAACACAGTATAAAAATGAATTGTATTGTTTGTGTAGATGTCACCATTGACTCCTCCTTGCTGAAACTGACTGTAACAAGTGGTCGGAGTTTCCACCTGAGGGTAATCCATATTTATTTGAGCTGCCACCGACTCCTTATTTCATTTGCATAAACTACCGAGGACAGAAGAGGAATCTCCCTGGACCCTGTTTATCTTGTGAAAGTGGAGCTTACTCCAGAGGGTGGATCACTCCTCACATGGGCCTCTCTCCATCCCTTTTAGCGATGAATAATCATCAGTCATCAGGAGAGGGGATTAAAAAATAGATTTATTGCTATTTCTAAAAGTCGGAACTAGAGGATGAGTAAACACAACAGATGTATAAGGACATAAGTAGAAACACTATTTTACAATAACATGTACGGAAACACGTTTATGTCCTGGAAACGATGAAAAATAGCTCTCTTTAAATGATTTAACATTTGCTCTTCCTTATATACAGTTGAGCTTCCAGTGGGAGAACAAAGATGCTCACAGCTCTCTTGGCTTTTGTGAGACTGTCTCTGAAAATCTTCTGGAACGTTCCATAAGGCCAGTGTATGGTTTAGCAGGACTCGGGGTGGTTCTTGGCACACATATACATGCATGTTGTCCTGTTTCCCCATCTCCCCCATACATGTGGCATCACCACTGGAGTGCAGGAGATCTCATGGCCAGAGTCGAAGAAGAAGGTCATCTGGAACAAAGTCTGTTAGTGATGCTTCCTTCTGGAGACAAAGGAGGGTGTGCCTTCTCACCAGGAGCCAGCCCTGTGTGCCTGGGATTGTGCTCCTGTGAGAACTCCATGTTCAAGGCCACTCTGGGTAGCTCATTTCTGCTGATGGTGGCAGATGGCAAGGCATTCGTTGGAGGAAAGCTGATTTCACAGCTTTGGCCCTTTACAGAGGCCTCAAAATGTGGGCTATGTGGTTGACTGGATTGATCACACGGAAAAAGATTCTAAGAAAATGTGCTGATCTAGACACCTAGACATACTTCATAGTCCTTGAAAGTGGGTAATGTGGTACCTTTTTTTTTTTTTTTTAATTATGTATTATTTACTTTTGGTTGCCCTGGGTCTTCGTTGCTGCCTGTGGGCTTTTTCTCTAGTTGTGGCCAGCAGGGGCTACTCTTTGTCGCCGTGCATGGGCTTCTCGTGGTGGCTGCTTCTCTTGTGGAGCACGGGCTCTTGGTGTGTGGGCTTCAGTGGCCGCAGCACACAGGCTCAGTCAGCTGTGGTGCATAGGCCTCATTGCTCCGTGGCATATGATATCTTGCCGGACCAGGGGTCAAACCTGTGTTCCCCTACACTGGCAGGCAGATTCCTAGCTACTGTACCAGCGGGGAAGTCCTGCAGTGTCTTAAGTAGTGGATTCTTTGGAAGGATTTTGCCTTGGGGTTTCTGAGGACCTTAAAGCCTAGTGGCGTGTGAAGCTGGCAGAGTGAACCTCTGTAATGATGTGGTCCAGTGGTGGTGACAGCTACATGATGTCACAGCAGAACAGATATGAAAAGCCAGCTGACCAGTCCAGTTTGGTCCACACACTGGGGATGAGTATCTTTCCCTAGAATTGACCTCCTAAAGTCACCAACTGCTTGTTTTGTTGTCTGGGTGACTGTAGGCTTTAAAAATTTGGTTCCGGAAGTTCCCTGGAGGTCCAGTGGTTAGGACACACCGCTTTCACTGCTGTGGCCTGGGTTGAATCCCTGGTGGGGGAAACTAAGATAACATAAGCCACACAGCACGGCCAAAAAAATAAAACAAAACAAAATAAAATTTGGTTCAACCCAGTGACTGGGGAGTGGTACGAGAACAGTGTGTTTGGAATGGAGAATGGAGTTGAGGGTCCAGGTCTCAGATACATTCGATACAAACAGATCTCTTCTGGGCATAGCTTGGATACTGGAGGTATGTTTTTTTTAAAAAATTTTTTTAATTGGAGTATTGTTGCTTTACAATGTTGTATTACTTTCTGCTGTGCTGAAAAGTGAATCAGCCATGCGTCTACACATATCCCCGCTTTTTTTGGATTTCCCTCTGGCTTAGGTGACCTCAGAGCATTGAGTAGAGTTCCCTGTACTATACAATATGTTCGCAGATGGATCTAGAGATTGTCATACAGAGTGAGGTAAGTCAGAAACACAAACATTGCATATTAACGCATATGTGTGGAATCTAGAAAAACGGTACAGATGAACCTACTGCAAAGCAGAAATAGCGACACAGATGTAGGGAACAAACGCATGGACCGAAGGCAGAAGGGCAGGGTGGGGTGAATTGGGAGGTTTGGATTCACATACATACACTGCTATGTATGAAATGGGTAACTGATGGAGGTATGGTTTTTACGGCTCTCACCCCGATCCTTGTGCAACTAACTGGGTTTTCTTTCCTTAAGAAAGTGGTCTGAATGAAATTTACATGTGATCACAAAATTCCCCTCAGAAAAATAAGGCCAGAATTTGCAATATTTAAAAATGAGAGGCAGACTGTGTGGCTTGTCATCTTTGTTTTGTGCGCACCAGATCACAAGCACGTGTGTGTGTGTGTGTGTGTGTGTGTGTGTGCGCGCGCGCACGTGGGTGTGATGCCTCTGTGTCATTGCCAGATTTGGAAATCTGTGACAGAAAAATAAGATCACATAGGTGTGTGCTCCTTCTACACATGCCAAGTCTCTGGTTTCAGGATTATTGAACTGGCGTCCATCTTTTTCTCTTCTACATGGGGCACTGAGCAACCCTCATACTAATGCAATATTAAGGACCGCATAATTAGCCACCTTAATAAATTTTTTCCAAGATGGATAGGTGATGTTTGGCTTTCTTCAGAAGAAAACCTTCCTCTAATAGTATTCTGTGGGAATCTACGGCAGGAACAATGAACAGAAATATCTGGAAATATATTAAGATATATGTGCATATATTGGCCATTAGCATCATACACTAAGCATATTGGGAATATGCTTCAAAATATTTCAAACATTGTTGACCTTTGTTATATAATCCCAGGCTTGGGGAAACATATTTGCATAGACTTAGCAATATATTGTAAATAACTACGTAGGACACTGTGAATTTTTCCTTAAGATGCAGTATTATAAGCAAGACATTAAATTATGCCTATCAGACAAAGCAGCCGGATCTCTACATTTTTTTATAGCACATTCTATTGGGAAGACATCCCTGCTTCTAAAAAGCACATGCATTAACTGCCTGATTCATGTGGTGACATGTGGCATATCCAAATGCGTTATGGATCTCTCAGGAATAAAAACAACATAGCAAAACCATCACCTTGGGATGTTCATTGAGTGAATATTTTACAGACACACTCCTTTTATATTTATATAATAATTTAGTGTTATGACAATTTTTTTAGCCGAGTTGGCAGTTTTTCTTTTTTATAATGGTATTATATTTGTGAGCCTATTAAGTGCATATGGGATAAACTACAGAAAAAAGTATTTTTCATAATTCCTCAGGGTGCTTGTAGCAAAAAAAAAAAAAGCATATTGGTTTAGAAAAATGTTAATAAAAGGTCAAGCAGAACTTTCCAGTGCTTAGCATGACAGCAGTGGCAATTTTGAGGCCTTTTTTGAATTGTATATCGAGGAGACGTGGGGATTTATGGGGCTTCCAGGAGGAAAACGGCGCCTAACGTCCTTTCTGGAAGAGAGACTGACCCTTTGCCAGGGCTGGTGAATTTTTAAACAAAGAATCGAAACAGCGTGTTGCTTTCCCCTCTTCATCCTTGTCTCCTCAGCCATGAGCCCAGGCTGGTCTCTGGCTTGGCCTGGGTCCCCAGAAGCTGCACTGGGCTGCTGACATCGGGGCCGTTGCTCTGGCACCTATCTGGGCATCTTTCCAGGAGCTGGGGAGCCAATGCTGAAACTTGGGGTTCTTCTCCCCTTTTCTATCCTCTGAGGTAGAACAGCACAGCCACCCCTCCAAACCAGAGGGACAGGGCGGGTGCATCCGGAGGGCTGAGGCCATGCCCACCTGCAGAGCAGGAGTGACGTGTGGGCCAGCCGACGGCTTACATAGGACTCCCCTTGCTCTCGCCCGACGCGTCCCGTTCCTCCTGTGACCGGCACATCAGGTAAGAAAGTGGAAAAATGCTGCATTTCTTAATCTCTTTCTCTCTTTCCTTTCAAAGAACTTATAAAGGCACAAAAATAGAGTGTGGTTATTTGGGGATTTTTATTTAGCGGTTGCCTGCCTTTTAGCATGTTTCAGGCAAACCTATCCACTGTGATTCCGACCAGCCTCAAATTACACTTCCTTAAAATAGACATGTTCTCTGTGGAGAACTGGACAGGGAGTGACTGCCTTGGAACAGATCCAACCTGGGTCCCCAGCAGCAGAAGCCCAGGCACCGAAGCGCCTGGACTGGCAGGACCCACCCTTCCACATTGTTCGGCAGTGGCCCTTGTGAGAAAGGTGGGGAAAAGTCCCAGGATCCATAGGAGATGAATGGGTGATTTGTCTCAGGATCTGCCCGATAATTTTGTGTGTCTCATCAGCTCTCACATCCCGTCGGTGCTGCACTTAATGTGTCATTTCACAAATGACAGCAGAGCTGCTCATCAGAGCCCAGCCTGGCTCCTTCCTGTGGGAAGAGGGGGCTTGTCTGCTGGCATCGACTGGTCTAGTGGGCAAGTCCCACAGGGCTGGGAGTTGGGGCTCCAGTTGAGTTGTGGCATCTTAAGTAGGGACCTGCTGACACGCAGTTGTCTGTTTTCTGCCTGTGATGTCCTGGATGACCAGGTACCTCTTTACACGTGCCACGCTCTCAGCTGGGTGCCAGGGACACCAGGGTTGGTGAGGTGCTCTGCCCTTGTCCTTGTGGGTTCAGAGATGCTTCCCCATGTACGCTCAGTTATAGCCGTGGTGTGCGCAGTGAGGACAAAGCCTTGGGCACGTGACACAGACATGGCAGGGCTGAGCTGAGGGGCAGTTGCAGAGGTGGGGGTCATCTTTATTTTAAAATTTAAGATTTTGCTCATACATATTTTCCCCATTAATTTAGATGTTTAAAAATATTGCACTTATCCCAGTTGTTGAGTTTTGGGCCCTGTTCCTGTGAATCAGGGTGACTAGACCAGGTCTGGGCTTGGTGGAGAAGATGCCCCTGAGGAAGAGGGGTTGGCCCACAACCAGATGCATGGCTACTGGATGACCAGGAAGAACATCCCAGAGAGGGGGACATGCATGCTCTGTTGTATATGCAAGAGGGCTTGGTGTGCTCAATGTGAGGCAGAACAGAGCAGAGCAAGGGGCTCAGTGAACCACCCCCTCCACCTTCCCCCAGACATTCAGGGCAGTGACCTCCCAGCAAAATGCCCTGTGACCTCTGTCCGTGGCTTCCTGTGAGTAGCACACTCGTGTCCCTCACCGCTTGGTTTTCAGAGGTGTGAGTAAGACGTGCCAGGCCGCAGGCGTGCACAAAACGAGATCTTTCCTGTGATTCTCATGCTCTTCCCCAAGGGGCAGCGTGGAGGGGCCCAGCCAGCTCCTCTGGGCCACCAGCCATGCCCAGGTCAGGGAGTCCAATGAATTGTGTTCCTCCAAGGCCACTTTTTGACTCAAAACACTGCTCTATAAAGGCCCTGACTGCCCAGCCTGGATGGGCCACTGCTGCCTGCTCAGTTCTGCGGGACTCTGTGGGGCCACACAGCACAGGGCAATGCCCTGTGTGCCGCCTCCTCCAGGGGTCCCTCCACGCATGGGTCTTCTTCCTCCAGGCTCACTGTGAGCTCCCTGGGCTGGAACCATCTCTCCCTTTTCTGATGATCTCAGGCCTGAGGAGGGCTTGGGTGCCACTGATTCTCAGGACACACTTGCCAGTTCCCAGCCCCCTGGTTTTGTCCTTGGGTCCCTTGATGGAAGAGCTGAAAGGGAAGCTTTCTGAATTAAAAAGTGTTGTGTCTCTTTGGTGAGCTGGATTATGGCAAACGTCACTGCAGGGGGCACCCTCCTGCTGGCAGGTGTATGTGGGGTGGGGGTAGGCAGGGGGTGGGGGTAGTGAGTGCTGCTTTTGCTGTTGATGGGCTCTCCCCTGCATTTCCAGCGGAGGGGCATCCCTGGTCATGGAAGCAGCAGGACAGAGACCATTCCCAGAGCACATAGCCTGGTGGGACCGTTCAACACTAATCCTGGGGAGTGGGCGTGGCTGAGTGCTGAGGAATCCCATGTTGGGTTAAAACAAAGAGAGTCAGTTGTCTTAATGGGAACTTCCCAGGTGGTCTGCAGCAGCCACAGGTTCCCTCACTGGTAAGGGAACTAAGATCCTGCACCCTGTGAGTTGGGACCAAAAAGAAAAAAAGATCATCTTGATGTCTATTAAATGTGCTTATCTATATCCTGATTTGTGTCACCTCTCATCCCTTAACTGTTCTGAGACAGAAGGAGTTGAGGAACCCCGCTGGACATGCAATTGTCACGGCCAGTGGTGGTGGAGCAGCCTCAATGCTCCTAGGAGCTCACTGGCTCGGTTAGGACCCTGGACAGACAGACGCTGAGCTGGTGGGGAGGACTTTTGAACTGGAGAAAGGAGGAACTTGGAGCACAGACCCTTATCTGGGGGGCCGCCTTGCCCTGCCTCTCAACCACAAGCCCTCCCCACCCTCTGGAGCAGAGCTACCTACACCTGAACACTCAGCAGGGACTCACCCACCGGGCAGTTCTGATCCCTGTGCGGAGGGGCCGGAGCCGATGGGCTAACATTTGGGGCTTGATGTGATGCTGTGGGGGGGGGGGGGCAGGGGTACTCATCCCTTCATCCCCCTTCCTGCTCTGGCCAGTGGCACACAGGGCTTCTCTCAAACATGGCACAGCAATGCCTTTAGCCTCAGTTAACGAGGGGCTTCTTTGCTCATTACATCATTAGAGTCTTGGGACGAGCCTGGTAATTAGAGCCATCTCACAGATGGGGAAGCAGAGACCCAGCTTGGTCCAAATTTCCCTGCTGCCAAGTGAGTAGCACATGCTCAAGTTCCAGCCCACCTGCCTCTGCTTTGCAGGCATCCCTGGGGGCAGTTCTGACTCTGGCGAGTCCTTCCCCAGCAGCACTTGCGGAGTGTCTTTTGGACTGTGATTTGTCACAGAGGTGAGAGCCACCCAGATTGTTGACTCTTCTGCAGTCGACGCTCTCAGTATGAAATTGATGATGGCATTGAGCTTGACCCGGCATTGAGCTTGATCCAAATGCTGTGTAGCCTTTGGATGTGAAACCGGGAGAGAAACAAGCCATTGGGTTGTGTCTACACATCCCTTCCACTCTCCCCCGTGCCTTCCTATATTTAGTAAACCCTTGTTCAGCCTCTACCATGTTCCAGGCGTCTCACTGAGCGCTGGCTGAGCAGTGGGTCGAGATGCTCACAGATGCTGTGTGTGTTCGCTCAGCTTCTTTTAGGTGAGTTCCTTTGTTCTTGCAGCCAGAGTGGAAAGGAAAGGGCTCTGACTTTATGCCATGGTGATGCTGTCCAGGCTGGACCATGGCATTTGGCCAGCTGTGATACCTCAGAGGTCCCAGGGGCACATCAGAGACTGCTAATACTAAGATGTCCGTGGTGGGCTCTGTATGTCACTTCCTGAGACCTTTCCATGTCAAGGCAGCAGGTTCCGGTAGCACCATGCCTGGGGACTGGTGGGATGCCCTTCTCTTATCACATCCCTTGTGTGTGTATTAGTTGCTTGGTCATGTCTGACTCTTTGTGACCCCAAGGACTGTAACCCTCCAGGCTTCTCTGTCCATGGGGATTCTCCAGGCAAGAATACTAGAGTGGGTAGCCATGCCCTCCTCCAGGGAATCTTCCCAATCCAGGGATTGAACCTGGGTCTCCCACCCTGCAGGCAGATTCTTTACTGTCTGAGCCACCAGGGAAGCCCTGGAGACAATAGATTACAGTTAAGTGGCTGAGAGGACCTCAAATTGGAGTTGCAGTATCTGCAACCACACAGGCACCCCCTTCTCTGGTGCCCTTACATCTACTTAACCGGGTGATGCCTCTGGGCGTTAGGGCACTGGTTGGACTCCTAAGCTGCCTGGTATGAGAGAAGCCCCCTACCCCTATCCTGACTGTTTGGCCCTCTAGATACACACAGAACAGCCATAGCCAGCTCTGGGTGAGGATGAGCTGCTGCTGCTGAGTCGCTTCAGTCGTGTCCGACTCCGTGAGATCCCAAAGATGGCAGCCCACCAGGCTCCTCTGTCCCTGGGATTCTCCAGGCAAGAACACTGGAGTGGGTTGCCATTTCCTTCTCCAATGCATGAAAGTGAAAAGTGAAAGTGAAGTCGCCCAGTTGTGTCCGACTCTTAGCGACCCCATGGACTGGAGCCCATCAGGCTCCTCCGTCCATGGGATTCCCCAGGCAAGAGCACTGGGGTGGGGTGCCATTGCCTTCCCCCAGTGAGGATGAGGGAAGTCACTAATTCCTCTCTGATGTGTTTGCACAGAGGCTGTGAACCCTAGTGTCTGAGCCCTAGAAAGGCACAGAACCAACCTAAGACTGTCCCCAGGGCCTGATCCCCAGGTCCTCTGTTCCCCAACACCCCAAAGGGTGCTTTCTGGCTACAGAGAAACAGAGGAGACCCAGACTGCTTCAGAAACTGGGGACCTAGTGCACCAAGAAATGGAAATAGGGCACCAGGAAAGGCAAAGACATTGTAATTGATGGTTTATAAGAGACATAGGTTTAGAACAGTTTTACAAGAATAATTAAATTTTGAGGAGTTCATTTTTATTATTCAAATGATGATAGTGATTTAAAAAATGATTTAGTAGGAAAGACATGGATTCCTCCCCCTGCCTCCATATAAACACAGTGGACTCACATTGGGAGAAAGTAGGTCCTAGAAAGCCATTAGTAATATCCTAATGCCGAAAAAAAAAAAAAAATGTAGGATCACATATAGTCCTCCTTCCATAACACGGGGCATTGAATGCAGGAAAACTTCAGATCCACACTGTTCGGAAAGCATGCCTTCTGTGCTGGTCCACGTGATGATGGGAATGAAGTCTCCTGTAAGGGTAGGTGGCAGCTCTGACTCCATGATTCCTGTTCTCCTTTCTTCGTTTAGCTACCAACTGGTCAACGTTTTCGACTCGAGCATAGTTTCTGGGTTCGGGAGGGATAGGGTGGTCATCCCCTCAGCTTGTTCGCTATCAGGAATGACCAGACCTACTGAGGGATGGGCTTCCTGAGCATCCTCAGTGACTAGAAGAAGAAATCACTCCAGATTCCAACCCCAAGATGCCCTCGTGGCTGCTCACTAAATTAGCAAGTGTGATGGCCAGTGCTGCCCAGTTCTCACAAGCCAGGCTTCTCCAGCCCAAGCCTGGCATCTGGGGTCTCCAGTGCCTGGGGTCTCTTGGCTTTGGAACATGCCTGCTGTGCACCACCCTCAGCCCAGAATCAGTGGTCTCATGGGCAAACAAAACTGGATCACGTCATTCTGCACAACACCTCCAATGACTCCCATTACATCCAGAAGAAAATTAAAACTTCCCATTGTGGCCTGGAAGGTTCTCCAGGCTGTTGCCACTCATCCTTTCCCTTGATGTCTCGGACTCCCTCTTCTGCTATCTCACCTTTACTTTCTCTCCTGCAGTCACACTGCTGCTGCTGCTGCTAAGTCGCTTCAGTAGTGTCTGATTCTGTGCGACCTCAGAGACGGCAGCCCAGCAGGCTCCCCCGTCCCTGGGATTCTCCAGGCAAGAATACTGGAGTGGGTTGCCATTGACTAGCTTCTTCTTTTTTTTTTAAAATATGCATTTATCTGTGACGGTTCTTAGTTGCATCATGCGAGATCTTTTGTTGTTGCTGCACACGGACTCTTCAGTTTTTGAACTCTTCAGGTGCTGTGCATCGGCTTAGTTGCTCTGCAGCATGTGGGAGCTTAGTTCCCCGACCAAGGTGGATCGAACCCGCATCCCTGCATTGCAAGGCGGATTCTTAACCGCTGGACCACCAGGGAAGTCTCCATACAAGCCTTCTTGCACCTTCAACCTTGTGCTGTTCCCTCTGCCAGGAATCCTTGCTACTCACTTCATTCCTCTCCTGCTGAGAGTGGCTTTCCTGAACCCTTCCCTAAGACAGCTCCTTTCCCCAGCCTTCTTCATCTGATACCTGCTCAGCACATATCTCACTCCAGCACTGCTTCCTTCCTTGGTTGTCTCCCTGACCTGGGAACTCCTTAACTCCAGGTTCATGCCTGGCAGCTTTTAGAATGTGCCTTGCTGTTTTCTGAGAAAAATTTCTGAGTCTGTTTTCTGAGAAAATTTGATGAATAAGTGAATGAACAGCCAAATGCACTGCTGGTAAGGCATGTAAATCAGTACCTTTCTAGAAAAGCCCTAAAAACTGTTTTTCTCATTAACAATTGATAAGAAATCATTAAATGGAGAAAATACCAATCAGCAAAAATATTACAAATTACTTATATATGAAATTAACTATTAACTACATTCGCCTTGTAAATTACTGTATAAAATGTGTTGACAATGTACTGACTTTAGATTCTAACGTGTATCAACAGAGTGTAAATAAAATAGTGTTGAAATACAGAAACATGAACTGTATAAGGAAGCATGGCTTTGCACTGCTAATTCCAAACTAGGAGATGCAAACTAGTGTATAAAGGATGAATAAACAAAAAGATTGCACTGTTTAGCACAGGGAACTATATTCAATATCTTGTGATAAGCCATAATGTAAAAGAATACGGGAGAGAATATATATATATATGTATATATATGTATTTTCTATACAGTGGACATTAGAACAACTTTGTAAATCAACTATACCTCAACAAAATAGAAAAAAGTTTTGATAACTACACGGAGTTTACCTGTTTATCTGTATTAATTATCTGCACAGATGCAGCACCATTGATGAAAAAAACAAATTGCAATTATTTTTTGGAGGTACACTCCTATAGTTTTTTTCCATGTGTGTAGAGAACATAGTTACATTGTTTGTAATTTGCTTTTTATGACTTAGGACACTTACTCCTTGGAAGGAAAGTTATGACCAACCTAGACAGCATATTCAAAAGCAGAGACATTACTTTGCCATTAAAGGTGCGTCTAGTCAAGGCTATGGTTTTTCCTGTGGTCATGTATGGATATGAGAGTTGGACTGTGAAGAAGGCTGAGCGCTGAAGAATTGATGCTTTTGAACTGTGGTGTTGGAGAGGACTCTTGAGAGTCCCTTGGACTGCAAGGAGATCCAACCAGTCCATCCTGAAGGAAATCAGCCCTGGGATTTCTTTGGAAGGAATGATGCTAAAGCTGAAACTCCAGTCCTTTGGGCACCTCATTGGATGAAGAGTTGACTCATTGGAGAAGACTCTAATGCTGGGTGGGATTGGGGGCAAGAAGAGAAGGGACGACAGAGGATGAGATGGCTGGATGGCATCACTGACTCGACGGACGTGAGTCTGAGTGAACTCCAGGAGTTGGTGATGGACAGGGAGGCCTGGCGTGCTGTGATTCATGGGGTCGCAAAGAGTCGGACACGACTAAATGACTGATCTGATCTGATCTGACTTAGTAGTATGTTATGAACATCCCTAAAAGTTATTAGGGACATTTCTATAACATCATTTTTAAGGACTCTATTGTATGGAGAATATATATAATTTTCTACTCTTCTATTGTTGGGCGTTCGGTTTGTTTCCAATAACAACAAACAACTTACAGCTAAATCCTTGTACATACCCATAATTGATTCCTTTGAAAGTAGAATCTTTGGCTCATGCATTTTTAAGGAATTTCACATTATTACTAAATTACCCTTCATAAAGATCACCTAATTTATTCTATCATCACTGGTGTTGAAACAATTCATTTTGCCCCCTCCATAAGTACCATATATTATCATTGCTTTTATCTTTACCAATACAGAAGCAAAAATGATTTCTCATTTTTGTTTCAATTTGTGATGTCTTTGAGCATCTTTTATGTGTTTATTTGTCCTTAGTATATATTCTTCTGTGAATTGCCACTCAGATCCTCAATACGTTCTTTTTCTGTTGAAATATTTGTCTTTGTTATTAATTTGTAAGAAAGCTTTCTACACTGGGGGCATCAACCTTCTCTCTGCTATATATGTTAAAAATGTTTTTTCCCTGTGTTTGGTTTACCTTGAAATTTCAAAAACTGCATTTTTCACTTATGAATATTTCAGATTTGCAGAACTAAAATCTAGCTATCTTTTTTTTTCTTTCTAGTTTCTGCCTTGGGAATTGGTCTTAGAAAAGGCTTCCCTGTTACAATTTATGTAAATGGTACTTTTGTAGTTTCACTTAAAAATTAAAATCTTGAATTCATATACGATTTGTTTTGATATATGACATGAAGTAGGATGCTGGCTTTACTTATTTTTTGAATGAGTGACAGAATGTACCTGTAACTTTATCAATTATCCATCCTTCCCTCACTGATATAAATGCCTTCATAAACATATACATATTTGCTGTTTTAATCATTGGTGGGACTTCCCTGATGGTCCAGTGGTTAAGAATCTGCCTTCTAATCCAGGGGATGAGGGTTTGATCCCTGGCTGGGGAACTAAGATCCCACAGGCCCGGGAGCAACTAAGCTCCTGCACCACAAACTGCAGAGCTCACATGCTCTAGAGCCCTCGTGCTGCAGCTAGAGAGAAGCCTGCATGCTCTAGGGCCTCTGTGCTGCAGCTAGAGAGAAGCCTGCATGCTCTAGAGCCCTCGTGCTGCAGCTAGAGAGAAGTCTGCATGCTCTAGGGCCCCTGTGCTGCAGCTAGAGAGAAGCCTGCATGCTCTAGGGCCCCTGTGCTGCAGCTAGAGAGAAGCCTGCATGCTCTAGGGCCCCTGTGCTGCAGCTAGAGAGAAGCCTGCATGCTCTAGGGCCCCTGTGCTGCAGCTAGAGAGAAGCCTGCATGCTCTAGGGCCCCTGTGCTACAGCTAGAGAGAAGCCTGCATGCTCTAGGGCCCCTGTGCTGCAGCTAGAGAGAAGCCTGCATGCTCAGTGAAGAGCCAGTATGCCCCAACCAAGATCTGACACAGCCAGTAAATAAATAAATATTTAAAAAATTGTTGCTTTCTGCAATATATTTTAATAACTGGCTGAGCAACTTTCTTCTAATTTCTCTCTCTCTTTCCCTTTTTTTTTCCTTTAAAAATGTTTCCTGGAAATTTTTTACTTATTCATACTTTTGGATGAAATTGGAAATCAATGTGACAAAAATCTCAGAAAACTTTTGATGGAAGTTGGATTGGGCTCGCATTCAGTTGAAAGATTAGATATGGGAAGGTTGACATGTTGACAGTACAGAGCCTTTCTGTCAAGGAGCTAGTTGTTCACCTTTCATTGTTTACCTGAGCACGGTTTTGTGTTCACCCATCATTTTCTGTAATGTTTTTCACGTAGGTACTGCGCATCTAGAAAATAGTGTCATTAAGAACCTTGAAAAACTAATTCCCTTAGCAATTCCACCTTTGTTGATCAGTCTTAACAATGTGAACAAAGGTCTATACACAAAGATTTCAGTCACAGTATTATTTACATTACCACCTGAATTAGATGAGTTAAACATCAGAGATACTTTAAATGGACAATAATTGGAAGGTGATTAGAGAACTTTTAATTCAGTCGTAAGTTGAAATATTATGCAGCCCTTAAAAAGATACTCCACATTTATGGAAATTACTTTAGTGGAAATGTTACATAGGAAACCAGGGTTGAATATTATATGGGCACTTTTATATTGTATGTTCATCTTCCATATGTATTGGTGGGATGGTCACATAATAAGAGTAGAAAAATATACCAAAATGTTAATAACAATGGTTATATTTGGGAGAGGTGTTATGAATGATGTCTATTTTTAATTTGGTGTTTTCGGTACCGTCTCATTTTTCTGCACGTCCTATGTATGGGTGCCCTAACTGGAGCAAAGTGAACATTTATGGGAAGAGAGCCTGCACACCGCGCTTGTGGCTCTAGCGGGCGGTCAGGCGAGTCGGCGCTGGCCAGTGCAGTGCCGCGCGCGGCCGGAGGGTGGCAGTGTCCGCTCGCAGACCCACCGCGCGGCCCGCTGACCTTTGTCAGCCTCGGCGGCCTCTCGTTTATCACCGATCACAAGAGTGGAATGAACATATTTACTTGTGTTTTGCTTTCCACTTATAATATCTAGTGGCATGGGAGGGAAATGAAAACAATTGTTCATAGGGGAAATTTATGAGGTTCATCTGGCTGCGAGATTTCCGTAGTTGCCCTGCGCCGCCCAGGGACTTGGATTGCTTTTTGCATCTTCAGGCGAGGAGGCAGGCGCGTTTCCATCTGCCGGAACGCTCTTTAGTGTTCGTCATCTTGGGTTTTAGAGGCAGTTGCCTCCGAACAGCAGACTTTTCCAGACTTCTTTTGCTTCCCCTTAAGTTTGAGAGGAGCCCAAGGCTCCCCCTTTGAGGCTGTCACATCATCTTCCCGTGTGTCAGAGTCCCGATTTCAAGCCAGGCGCTTCAACAGAAGTCCAGATTAGCCAGGATTTCCTGGCTATCCAGGGATGTTCCAAAATTCCTTCCCTTTGAGGAGCTGGGATGGGGCTCTGCTGACCCCTCAGGAACTTAAGGAGGCCTCTCCAGAGTCATGAGATAGGAGATCGAGTGTGGGTGGGCCAGTCCTTACTCTCGCAGTCCTAGCTGTCTCCTGAGACCTGTGGTCTTATATCCAGAGCTGGGGTGGGGGAAACTGGGGCAGCGACACCAGAGACGGAGGGCTTTGTTGGAGAGGTGTGCCTGGGCAGAGGTGGGAGCTGTGAGTGGTGGGGTGGGCGTCTGTCCCTGTCCAGCAGAGAGACGGGCCAGGCCATGGGAGTTGCTGACTGTGACCAAGGTGAGGACAAGTCAGTGAGTCTGTTATATCTTCAAAAGACCCCTTGAGCCTCAGGCTTATGGAACTTGCTCCTAGGAACCTGGAACCAGGTGTGCCTGAAGCCCAGCCCCAGACAGAAACGCCCAGGGACTGCGCTGATCTGTTGCTCTGCTGAGCAGCCTCCTCCCAGCCTGTGGGACACACCCAGGCTGGGCAGAGGATGCCAGGGGCTCACCCTCCAGGTGAGGCCGAGAGGGCCGTCCACGGTGTGCGTTGTTGTCCATTCGCTCAGTCGTGTCCAACTCTGCAACCCCATAGACTGCGGCATGCCAGGCTTCCCTGTCTTTCACAATCTCCTGGAGTTCGTTCAAACTCAGGTGGGATTCTGGAGTGGGTTGCCATGCCCTCCTCCAGGGCATCTTCCTGACGCAGGGATAGAACCCGTGTCTCTTATGTCCTCTGCATTGACAGGCAGGGTCTTTACCACTGGTGCCACCTGGGAAGCCCATGGAGCTGAGTGTAAAAAGCAGAAGCCAGGCTGGCTCTACCAGGGACTCATGGTAACAGAAGCATAGAAGCAGGAGATGTTAAAGCCACAAGAATTACTGACATGAACACACTGCTAGTGTGCTTCCATGGGAGTTTTCTGCATCACTTGTGTGTGTGTGTGTGTATGCTAATATTGTCTACAGTGGGAAAAGTTGTTGATGGTTATAATGGGTCCTGCGTTCTGTTTTCTCCTTCCTTCTTTTCTTTCTTCCCTCCTTCCTTTCTCTCTCTGTCTCCTCTCCCTCCCTTTTTTCCTCTCTCCCTCCCTTCTCCCCCCTCCCTCCATGCCTTCCTTCTTTCCTTCTGTCCTTCCCTCCCTCTTTTCCTTTCTCGGCTGGGGGACGTTTTCATGACGTGACCTTGGGGTGGCATGAGGGCAGAGCTCACAGGGTCCTGGCTCCAGACCAATGCCATCTGGTGGTGGTGGCTGGGGTCCCTCCAGCTCTGTGCCTGCAAGGGTGTGACAGGGTGTGGCTGCTGCAGGGCGCAGCATCAGGCCAACTGGTGAGCCTTTGATGCCAACTGGCCAGCACGAGGTCCTGGGGGCCTTGGCCAAGGCCTTCTTCTGCAGCTGCAGCCCCAGCACCCGTGAACACCGCCTGAGCCCCCTCTGCATCACTAAGGGATCAAGTCTTCCTTCAGCCAGAGCCGGTGTCTTCTAAATGGGAAGAAAGGGAAACTGATTCGCTGTCTCGAATATATAAAGACCTCATGTTGTCATCAGCGAGGACCCTGGTTTACATTTGCTCGGAGACAGCGTCTCGATGTCTCTCGCCCACAGGACCTTCCCTCAGCTCATTTACAAATCCACCTCATTTCCCCAGCAGTCTTACAATCAAATTACTCAAAATTGCACTGCTTTATTGCATATTGCTAAACTCCAAGATAAGCAAATACCCAGATAATGAACAATTATTTATGACAAATTATTACTTTTACATATAAGATGAACCATTTCCGTTAGGTGCGGTAAAGGTGACGGCCCCTCCCTGAAAAACGAGCCTGCAGTTTTCATGTGGAATGGGGCAAGCACTCACGGAAGGCTGGGTCTGGGCGGGGCTGCCTCTGTGCAGGTTCCTGCCAGCTGTTCCAGAAACTGCGTTTACAGGCAATGGGAGCCTCAGGCCAGTGGGGCAGGCAGTCCGCTCTTTCCACCAAAGGCAGCCACACTTGCGTCCCAGCCTGGAACTGGGCGATTTCCGTGATGTTTCCCCCTTTCTCCATCTTTGAATATGTAATGATGAAAGCATGAGAGAATGTGACATGTTTCACTAATTGTATTTGCATTTAAGTGCTCAAAATTATATATTATTTGAAACTGAACTTTTCTTAAATTATTTATGGACTCACTAAAAGTATGCTTTGCTTATTTCATCCCATTTCCACAGTTCTTGTGAACAGAATCGTCTCCCAGCTAATTATAACATACAGTATTTCTCCAGCAGTCTTACAATCAAATTATTCAAAATTGCATTTCTTTATTGCATATTGCTAAAACCCAAGACAAGCAAACATCAAGATAATAAACAATTATTTATTGCAAATTATTACCTAATATATAAGATTAACAGCTTGTAACTATTAAGATTAATACATGTGGTAAACTGTATTTATTATACTTATTTTGTAGCAAATATCTTTGTATAAAACATATGTTTATGTATTGCAATTAATGAGAAAAAGTGTAAGATTAACAATTTATGTTAGGTTTTGTTTTTAGATTTATGCACACTGTAAAACTTATTTATTGCACTTATTAAAAGTATTTAATGATGGACTTTTAGATGCTATATTTTTAATGTGCAAATATAAACTAAAGGAGTATTAAATTACAGAATGGAAAATTATAACCGAAGTCAAAGAATCTAACTATTTTCTGCTATAAATCTGCTTTAAAAAAATCGTCACTGGAATTACTGAATCTTTAAATAGTGGCCTTTATGGTACATAATGAGTTCCAATGAGTTATCCTTTGAAAGGCTTTTTTTCATCATTAAAACTAAACTCAACATTTTGCTCTTAAAGATGAATGTAGCCAACAGTGCAAACAGCGGAATCATTTCGTTTTATGACGAGAAGTTGAAGTAACATTGGAAGGAAGAGGCGCGCGGCCGGACGGGTCCTCCTGAAGGTAAGGGAGGAGGGCCGGCTGGCAGCCGAGGAAGAGCCCAGAGTGGGTGCCGCTGGACTGACAGGTGATGAGTGTCCTGGGGACCAAGGGGGTGGTCCCCATCTTTGCTACCCTGGCTGCCTCCGGGGTGGAGACCCGGGCAGGTGTAGGCAGGGCCATTTCTTTGTCACAGAACTGGGTAGTGATGCACACAAGGCGGGGGATGCTGACTGTTGAACAGCAACGAGGCACGGCTGAGCCATCCTCGTTTTCCCCCACTGCAGAGGCCCCGCTGCTTTGCTGGGAGGGGGAGATATATTCTAGAAGGCAGAGCAAAGGAGCAAAAGAAACCCCTTGGGAAAACCTGCCCAAATTTTGGGCCACTCGTTTTCAAGAACTTGTGGGAGCAAGCAGTGAAAAAGAGTCATCTCAGGTTTGCTGTGGAGAGAAGTCTGCGGTAGCTGAGAGCTGCTGCAGACATGGAGCAATGCGTTCCCTGCCAGCCTGTGGCCATCGGCCTGTCCCTGGCAGGGGTCTCATCCCATCCCATGTGCCTGTGGGTCCCCCAGGAAGCTGGGGTCGGGGTTTCGACACAGACAGCAGAGACCCCAAACTTTGTTTGGTCCCTGTGGCTACCCAGGGACCCC
Source organism: Tragelaphus eurycerus (assembly GCA_935064755.1). Lineage (NCBI taxonomy): Eukaryota > Metazoa > Chordata > Mammalia > Artiodactyla > Bovidae > Tragelaphus > Tragelaphus eurycerus. The sequence goes on from CAKXYN010000020.1 coordinate 14,990,105, forward strand.
AGATATGTCCTCATTCCTCTGGCCTGTGGGTGGGGATTGGCCAGGGGGTGTATGCCCCCCGCTCCTGCCCGCTGTGTGGAGGGGTTTGGGAACCCTAGGAGGTGGCGAGTGGCTTTCTTCTTGGCCTGTGCTAATCCTTCTTAGGAAGATGAAGAAATAAAAGGTGGAGGTGGGAGTGGGCAGGAGAGAAGGGAAGAAGGATCCAGGTCCCAACCTGCTCAGAGCGCTCTTCTGTGGTAGAAATTTGGAAAATCCATTCTGCTTACTCAGAAGGCAAGAGTTCATTTTCTCAGCAGCTTCTGTTATTTTATTTCAGATATTTAAAGCTTTCCTCCCCCCACCCCTTGCCCCCAAATAATCATTTTATTTGTAGTGGGGACATGTGCAAAATTTTCTTGAAAAAAAGTGCATAAAACATAAAACTTTGATACTTTGTGCTGGCGGCATCCTGGGTGCTGTTTGGTGCTCTGGTCCTGGGGTGCACCAGTCAGTATCCCTGGGCACCTTCAGGGAGGGTGTAGTTCTGTCTCTTCTTCCAACCTGGTTGCCTGTACCAGAGGGCAGGCTGGCAGGCTTCCATCTCTGCCGGGTCCCCTAACTCATTCATAGACTTTCATTTATTAACTCACCCACTCACTCATTTCTTCATTTGTTAGTGAATTAACTCATTTGTTCATTAATGAATGTATTGCTCAGTTAATTAAGCAATTCCTTTCCCTTCCTCCCTTCCTTCTTTCTTCCTTATTGCTTCATTCAGTGAGCCGTGGTTTTGCCTGCTTCCTGGGAAGCAGCCCCAACTGCCACAGCCACTCAGGTTTTAGGGTTGTGGCGCTGATCAGAAGTCTTCCTGAGAGTTCCGCAGTGATGCCAGGTCTCCACTCCCAGAGACACTGCCCTCTGGGAGCCTCCTCTTCAGCGGTTCCTGTGCCAGGAGTTGGGGCCCCATGCAGGGATCACAGCTCGGAAACATGTGGGCTTTGGCTGTGGAAAGGTTGGTATCAGAAAATCCATGCTCCAGAGGAAGGATCCATGCTAGACCTTATTTTCCTTGGGAGTCTAAGGAATTAAACTTTCTCCTGTGCTCCTAAGGGTTTGCCACATGAGAAGAGTCAACCTCTCCGTAATAAAAAATGCTAATGTTAATAGTGAGGTGACTTTATTTTAACTCCCCAAACTGGTCGCTGTTTATTTGTAGACTTGATGGTATGGACTCAGAGGCAAGGAACCAGCAGCCCTGCTGGCTGCCTGGGAGAAGAGTTTCCAGGAGGGTAAAGTATACTGTCTTCTGACCCAGCGGGCTTCTCAAGGGATTTATCCTGAGGACATTATTAAAAATGAGCACAGTAATTTAGTATAGGTGTATTGTTACAGCATCTCGTATGAAAAGAGGTTACTGATGAAACAAGTCTTATCACTAGACCAGATGAAATGATTTTTTAAAGCTTTTTTTTTTTTATATTGCAGTATAGTGGCTCAGACAGTAGAGAATCTGCCTGCAATGCGGTAGACCCAGGTTCTATCCCTGGATTGGGGAGATTCCCTGGAGAAGGAAATGGCTACCCACTCCAGTATTCTTTCTTGGAGAATTCTATGGACAGAGGAGCCTGGCGGGCCCCCAGTCCATGGGGTCGCAAAGTGTCAAACGTGACTGAGCAACTAACACTCTTTCATAGCTGAGCTTGATGTTGTGGTACCCAACAGAGCAGGCACGCAGGTACACGGGTTTCAGGTACACAGCAGAGCCACTCAGCCATACATATACATGTATCCATTCTCCCCCAGACTCCCCTCCCATCCAGGCTGCCACACACCACTGAGCAGAGTTCCCTGTGCTGTTTCTCCTGTGCAGCAAAGTGAATCAGTTATTCATGTACATATACCCACTCCTATTTAGAGTCTTTGTTATATAGGTCATTACAGAGTAATGACCCCCAGAGTAGAGTTCCCTGTGTTACACAGTAGGTTCTCATTAGTTATCTCATTTATACATAGCAGTGTGTGTATCGGAGAGGGCAATGGCACCCCACTCCAGTGCTCTTGCCTGGAAAATCCCATGGACGGAGGAGCCTGGTGGGCTGCAGTCCATAGGGTTGCTAGGAGTTGGACAGGACTGAGCAACTTCACTTTCACTTTTCACTTTCATGCATTGGAGAAGGAAATGGCAACCCACTCTAGTGTTCTTGCCTGGAGAATTCCAGGGACGGGGGGAGCCTGGTGGGCTGCTGTCCATGGGGTCGCAGAGAGTCGGAAACGACTGAAGCGACTTAGCAGCAGCAGCAGTGTGTGTATGTCAATCCCCATTTCCTAGTTCATCCCACCCTACCTCCCCACCTTGGTATCCATAAGTTTGTTCTCTACATCCATGTCTCTATTTCTGCTTTGCAAATAAGTTCATCTGTACTGGTGGCTCAGACGGTAAAGAATCCGCCTGCAATGTGAAAGACCTGGGTTCAGTCCCTGGGTTGGGAAGATGCCCTGGAGGAGGGCATGGCAACCCACTCCAGTATCCCTGCCTGGGGAATCCCCATGGACAGAGGAGCCTGGTGGGCTACAGTCCATGGGGTCGCAGGGTTGGACGTGACTGAATGACTAAGCACAGCACTCAGCAGTACCATTCCTCTAGATTCCACGTAGAAGAGATATTATCCGATATTTGTTTTTCCCTTTCTTTGTCCCTTGATTTATTGAAGCGAATCTCAGATACTGTGTTATTTCTTCCTTCAATAATTCAGAAGGCATCCGCAACAGACAAGGACTTCTTAGAAAAGCAGAGGCACAGTAGTTTCATCTCATTTTAACAAAAATTCCTTCATATTGTCAAACATCCAGTGAATGGTCAATATTCCCTACTTGTCTCAACGTCTTTCTTCTTTTACACTGCTTTCTTGGGAATTTGAATCAGACAAGTTCCAGCCATTGCAACTGGTCCACGTACCTCACCTTTTCCATCTCTAAGTCCCCACCTTCTCTTCCTCTTTTTCCCTTAGAATTTACTGAAAGAATCTGGATAAATCATACCATTTCCTACAGACTTGATTTTGCTGATTGCTTTGTTTTTGTCACGCTGTGTCTTATATATCCTGTGACTTTGTCACTAATGGAAACCACCGATATTTCCATGTAGCATTATAGCTATTGTGGGTGTCTCAAAATATAATCTTTGCTCATCTCTAGTATGAAGTAGGAAATGGCAACCCACGGCAGTATTCTTGCCTGGAGAATTCCATGGACAGAGGAGCCTGGTGGGCTATAGTCCGTGGGGTCGCAAAGAGTTGGACACGATTGAACATACACACATCTCTACTAAGAAATTATTGGATCTGTTACTAGACCTTGTTATTTGATTAGCAAACGAATATGCACATTTATTTTGGTTTTTGCTCATTTAAAAAATTCGACTGATTTTTTTTTTTTTTAAACTGGTGAATTTTTGCGAGTTCTTTTTCTTTATTTTCTGGAAGAAATCCTATAGAATAGCATTAGGTTTTCTTTAAACATTTGATAGAATCCATCAGTAACACCATCTAGGCCTGGAGATTTCCTTTATGGATATTTTGAATCTCAAGTTCAAATTTCACAATCATTATAGTCTAGATTTTAGTTCCTTGTCAGATATACAGTGTTTTCTGGACCTGGTCTTTTCATCTTCTTTACATGATCTTTTGAAGAGCAAAAGTTTTGAGTTTTGATTAAGTAGACTTTATTAGTTTTTTCTTTATGAATAGTGCTTTTCCTATCGTTTCTCCTGTCAAGGACTCTCTGCCTAGCTCTAGAAGATATTTGTCACGTGCTGTTTACTAAAAGTTTGTAGTTTTACATTTCAGTCTGTGATCAATTTGAGTTATTTTGTAAAGTGTTAAACTTTATATCAATGTTCTTTTTGTTCGTTCATTTGTTTTTGCCTGTGGATGTCCAGTTGCTCCAGAACCATTGGTTGAAAACCAGTATCTTTCTTTTATTAGATTGCTTTTGTACCTTTGTAAAAAGTCAGCTGGATATATGAGATATGGAAGCAGCCTGAGTGCCCATCAACAGATGAGTGGCTAAAAATGATGGATACACACACACACACACAATACTACTCAGCCATAAAAGGAATGACATTTTGCCATTTGCAAAAACATGGATGGACTTGGAAAGTACTATGCTTAATGAAATAAGTCAGATAGAGACAAATACTGAGACAAATCTTATCACTTACATGTGGAATCTAAAAAACAACAAACTAGTGAATATAACAAAAAAGAAACACACTTACAGTTATAGAGAACAAATTAGTGGTTACCAGTGGGATGAGGGAAGGGGGAGGGGCTCTGGGATAAGAGATTCAAAATATTGCATATAAAATAAGCTACAATGCAATATTGTACAACACAGGGAATATAGCCAACATTTTATAATAATTATAAATGAAGTGTAACCTTTAAAATTGTGAATCTTGTACACCTGTAACATATAAAATTGTACATCAATTATATCTCAATAAAAAATTTGCTGAGCATATTTTTGTGAGTTACTTTGGGCCTCTCTATCCTATTCTATTGATACGCAGTTTTATCTCTCTGCCAATACACAATCTTGATCACTGTAGCTATATGGTAAGTCTTGAACTTGGGTAAACCAATTCCTTCTACTTTATTCCTCTTTTTTCTAAAATTTTTTTTGCTATGCTAGCTCCTTTGTTTTTGAAATAAATTTTAGAATACCATTGTGTGTGTGTGTATATATATATATGTCTTTATGGAATTTTGATAGAAATTATTTTAAACCTGTGTATCAATTTGAGGAGAATCTCTCTTTGTTGAGTCTTCTAATCTATGAACAATTATTTAGATCTTCTTTGATTTCTTTCATCAGCATTGTGTAGTTGTCTGCACAATGCTTATACAAGTTTTGTTAGATTTATACCTTAATTTTTTTTTCTGAGAAATTATTAATGTATTATATTATAAAATTTTTGTGTTCATGCATTTATTGCTAGTTTATAAAAATATAATTGATTTTTGTATATTTATCTTTTACCTTGCAACCTAGCTGAATTCATTTGTTATTTCTAAGAGACTTTACAGATTTCTACATAGATAATCATATCATCTACAAACAGAAATAGTTTTGTTTTTTCTCTTCTAATTTGCATGCCTTTTATTTCCCTTTTTGTTTCATTATTGCACTAGTTAGAACTTTCACCAATATGTTAAATAAGAGCAGTGAGCGTGACACCTTGCCTTGTTCCAGATCCCTGGGGAAAAATACTGTCTTTTATCCTTACGTGTAATGTTAGCGGTAGGTTGTTTGTAGATTCCCTGTATCAAATAGAGTAAGTTCCCCACTATTCCTAATTTTCTGAGATATTTTATCAAAATAGTCTGTCAACATCATATCATCATATAATTTTAATTTTTTTAGCTTGTTAATATTGAACCAGCTTTGCATCCATGGAACATACCCCATTTGGTTACTGTGTAATTCTTTATATATATTGCTGAATTCTACTTGCTAATGTTGTGAAGGATTTTTGCAGCTCCATCCATGTGGTTTCATTCTTTCCTTCTCCCTCTCTCCCTGCCTCCTGGCTCTTCCTCGCTTCCGCCCTCCCTTTCCTACCTTCCTTCTTTCCCTCCTTCTCTCCTTCCTCCTCCCCTTCTTCCCTCCCTCCCTTCTTCTCTTCCCCTCTCTCTTCTTTTTTTCTTTCACAGTGTTTGATTCTGGTAGCAGAGTAATACAAGCTTAATAATGTGAATTGGGAAGTGTTTCCTTTTTATTTTCTGGAAGAAATCTTATAGAATAGCATTAATTTTTCTTTAAACATTTGAGAAAATCCATCAGTAACACCATCTAGGCCTAGGGATTTCCTTTTTGGATATTTAAAATCTCAAATTCAAATATATTAATCGTTATAAGACTATTCACACTCTTGTTTTCACATTGGGTGAATTATGTGTTTTTTGAAGAATCGACCCATTTTGTTTCAGTTGTCAAAGTTACCTGTGTGGAGTTGTTTACAGATTTCCTTATCATCATTTTTATAAGTGCAGAGTTTGTGCTGATATCTTCTGTTTTATTCCCATCAGGACAATTTATGTTTTTCTATTTTTTCTTTTTTTGTCAGTTTGCCGGAGATTTGTCAGTTTTATTGATCTTTCCAAAGAAGTAACTTTTGGTTTCATTGATCTTCTCTATTGTTTTTAATTTCATTTATTTAGATTCTTATCTTTATTATTAGCTTTCATCTGTCTTTTTGCTTTGAGTTTATTCTACTCTTATCAGTGGCAGCTTAGACTATTTATTTGAGACCTTTCCTCTTTCCTTTCTGTATGCATTTAGTAGTATAAATTTCCCTCTCAGCACTGCTTTAGCTGTGTCCTACCAACTTCTGATTTTTGTATTCTCATTTTCATTGTTTCATTAAAAAATTTCCATTGAGATGTTTCATAATCCATGGGTTATTTATAAATGTGTTGTTTAGTTTCCAAGTCTTTGGAAAATTTTGTTATCTTTCTATTATTGATTTCCATTTGGTTTTATTATGGTTGAAGAGCGTACTCTATATGACTTAAAGTCCTTCAAGTTTGTTGGGATTATTTTATGGCCTAGGATCTAGTCTATTTTTGTATATGTTCTATGGACACTTGAAAAAAGTGTGGCTCCTACTGCTGTTGTGTGAATGGGTCTATAAATGTCAGTTAATTCTTGGTTGATGGTGTTGAGTTCTTCCATTTCCTTGTTGGTTTTCTGTCTAGTTTTTGACAGAAGGGACTTAAGGCTCTCAACTATAATTGTGGATTTATGTCTTTCTCGTTTCAGTCCTGTGAGTTTTTACTTCTTATATTTTGTAGCTCTTTCGTTTGGTATGAACACGTTTAGGATATACACACATTCTAAGTGTATGTACGAGTATACAGGAATGATGAATATAAGAATGCAAACATATTCTTGATGGACTGATTCTTTTATCACTATGTAGTAACCTTTTCTATCTATGGTAATTTTCTTTGAAGTCCATTTTATCTGATATTAATGCAAATATTCCTTTTATTTATTTACCATTTGCACAATATATCTTTTGCTTTCAACCTGCCTATATTGTTGTATTTGAAATGAGATTTTTGTTGACAATATGTCATTAGGTCATGCTTTTTTTTTTCTTTTAAAAATTATTTATTTATTTTTAAATTAAAGGATAATTGCTTTACAGAATTTTGTTGTTTTCTGTCAAACCTCAACATGAATCAGCCATAGGTATGCATATATCCCCTCCCCTTTGAACCTTCCTCCCATCTCCCTCCCAGTCCCACCCCTCTAGATTGATACAAAACCTCTGTTTGAGTTTCCTGAGCCATACAGCAAATTCTCGTTGGCTATCCGTTTTACATATGGCAGGAGATGGTAAGATGTATGGAAGGTCAGGTTTTTTGATTCATTTCTGCCACCTCTCTTAATTGGTGTACTTGGACCATTTACATTTAATTGATATTTAATTAAATTTACATTTAATTGATATATTAGAGCTTGGTTCTGCTACTGTCATTCATTTGTTTTCTGTGGTTTGTCTCTTTGTTTTCATTTTCCTGTGTGCCTGTGGAACATTAAAAAGTTCTGCTTTGGTTTATCTGTAGTGTTCCTGAGTGTATCTGTTCATATAACTTTTTAAGTGGTTGCCCTAGGCATTGCATTCTTTATATATATAGCCTATCGGCTTCTACTGGTATCATCATTTCACGAGTTTGAATAAAGTATAGAAACATTACCTCCCTTTACCTGTATCTTCCCCAGTAATAATATTGTTTAAAAAATTTTCACTACATACATTTAGAATTACACCAAGCAGTGTGACAGTTTTTGCTTTGATCATCAAACATGTTTGGAAAACTCAAAAGAAGGGAAACCTATCGCATCATATTTACCCATATTTTTATTTATTGTATTCGCTCCTCTTTCCTCTGTCCCAAGTTTTCTTTTCTTTCTTTCTTTTTTTAAATAGAATCTTTTCTGTTTACAGAAACGTCTCCAGCCTTTCTTTTAGGGTAGGTCTGCAAGGGACAATTCCTCTTAGTTTACTTCCACTGGAGACTGTCTGGATTTCCCTTTAATTAACAAAAAGCAGTTTTGTTGGGTATAAAATTTGGGGTACACAGTCTTTTTCCCCCCAGCACTCAAAGAATATTGCTTTATTTCCCCTGGCCTCCATAATTTCTGATGAGAATTCTACTGTTATCTCATTGCCTTCTCCGAGTGTTAACATATCATTTTTCTCTGGCTATTTTCAAGATTTTGTCTTTGTTTTTAGTTTTCAGAAGTTTGTTGATAGTGCGTCTTATGTAGGTTTTTAAAAAATGTATACTGTTTGGGTAAACTTAGCTCCTAGAATCTGTATGGTTATGTCTTCTGTCAAGTCTGGGAAGTTTCAACCATTCTTTCTTTGAATACTTTTCAGTCCTCTTTCTCCTCTCCTAGGATTCTGATGAAATTAATGTTAGGTCTTTTGTTATAATCCCATGGGAACATGAGCCTCTACTATTTTTTTTTTTTCAGCGTATTTTTCTCTCTGTTCGGATTGGGTAATGCCTATTTACCTTCCAGATCACTAATTATTTACTCTTTCTCCTCCATTCTGCTCTTAAGCCCAACTACTGAACTTTTTTCTTTTTTTGGTTACTGTATTTTTCAGTTCCTAAACTTCCCTTTGGTTCTTCTTTATATCTTCTGTTTATTTGTTGAGACGCTTTCCCCCTCCAACATTTGTTTCAAATTGGTCTGTAATTAATTGGTCATAGAAGCATTTTAAGTGATGGCTGCTTTAAACTCTTCATCAGATAATTCTAACATTTTTTTTTCATATTGTTGTTGGCATTTGATTGTCTTTTTATTTTTTTTTTGTGCAACATTTTCTTTTTTAAATTAATTTTTGTTGGGGTATAGTTGACTTACAATGTTGTGTTAGTTTCTGCTGGATAGTAAACTGAATCAGTTATCCATATACATATATCCACTGTCTTCTAGATTTGATTCCCATGTATCTGGTTGTCCTTTAAAATTCAGTTTGAGATCTTTCCTTTTTGTGGTATGATGATTTTTTTATTGAAACCTGGAAGTTTGCATTATCGTAGGAGATTGTGGATATTACTTAAACTTTTTGCTTTAGATGGTTTTCTCTGACACTGTTGTAGTTGGGGGAAGGGGATGCTGCCTGTTAGTTCTGAGTTCAAAATGAACATATTTTGCAGCTCTGTTTGGTGCATACACATTTAGGATTGATATGTCTTCTTGGTAAATTAACATTTTTACTATTATGAAACGTCTCTATCTTTGGTAATTTCCTTTGCTCTGAAGTCAATTTTATCTGATAGAAACATAGTCCACTTCCAGGTTTCCCATGCTGCTGTCTATGGAGGAAATAGGATCCTTGCTGCTTTTGGATGTGGGTAGGTGGACTGGCTCCCCATGTGAACTCCACTGACAGAGAGATGGGCTGGCCTTGTTACCTGGGCAATGGTGGAAGTTTCGATTCTCCACCAGGCCTGTTTTAAACTACATCAGGAATGGGAGGAGTGTTTCATTACTGCCAATAGAGAGGTGAAGTACAGGCTCCCCATTGTTTGCACAGACATGGTCGGGATTCTCCAGGCCAGAATACTGGAGTGGGTAGCCCTTCCCTTCTCCAGGGGATCTTCCCAACCCAGGGGTCAAACCCAGGGCTCCTGCCTTGCAGGTGGATTCTTTACCAGCTGAGCCACAAGGGAAGCCCAAGAATACTGGAGTGGATAGCCTATCCCTTCTCCAGTGGATCTTCCTGACCCAGGAATTGAACCAGGGTCTCCTGTGTTGCAGGCAGATTAGAGTAGAGTGGGTGGAGTAGAGTGGTTGATTATTGCCTAAAAGTTTTCTTTCTTACTAGGCTGCCCCTTTCCTTGTCCTTTGGCTAGAGAGACCAGACTTTCATTGGGACTTTCTTTTGACTGTGCCTATTGTAGTTTCCAGACTTCTGGCTTTTTCTATTCCAAGTCTTTTTGCATATATGAAGCAAAAAGAAAATCAAGGGAACTGACTACTATGTCATTTCTTGGGCCTCGTGGTCCTAGCCAATCTACTTTTGTCTTTCTACCTCCTCTGGGATCAGTGGCCGTCTCCCTTCCCTGATCACTCTCCCGTGGGGATTTGTTCTATATCATCTAGCCCATGGCCATTGGCCCTCATTCATTTATTCAACAAAATTGGTGTTAGGCCTATTTCTGCAGATACAGTGATTGAAAGACCTTATGAGTTACAGTTAGTGGAAGAGACAAAGAGTAACCACAGGGTCTGGGAGGATGTTTTTTCTTGGGTTGACCTTGCCTTGTCCTTGAGGAGGAGATTCTAGGGCGCAGGGTCTGGGCCTTGCTTCTCTGCCCAGGATGAGATGTGGCTCCCACTCCCAGTCCCAGTGGATACATCTGGAGGTTTGGCCCCATCAGGACACGCTCAGGTACTGAGCATCTATCTGCCCGTGCTGAGACACTGGGATGTGGAATGTGAGATGAGAGTGGAGAGGCCAGCTCCTGGCAGCTCCGGGCCCGGGCAGGGCTGGAACGAGGCTGTGGAAACAATCAGTGTCTTGAAAGCTACCCTTGAATGGGAATGTGGGCACTAGGGGTGATGGGGGATCAGGCTATGGCTTCCTCAGGAAGGAGGCTTCTGAGCTGCACCTGGGCACTGATTGGAAAAAGTGCTAGTAGAAGGGCAGCCTAGGAGGGGGCTCTGTTTCCTGCCCCCATCAGGTGGAGCAGCTGGAAAAGGGACCTGGGGAACCCAGGTTCCCGCTGGGGCCGCCGCCCTGGTATTGTCCCTCCCTTCCCCATGGGCATTGTCTTCCTCCTGCCGTGATACCCCCACCCTGGTCTTTCCTTGTTCCCCCACGGGCACTGCACTTCTGCCCATGATGCCTGTCCAGGCCCTCCATTGTCTGGGGAAGATGTGTGCTCACCCGGGTGGGTTATTATTAGCCTGCGATGAAGTGAAAGGCCCTGAATGGGGGATGCCGAGCTCCTGCCTGACACTGTGGCCGAGGCAAGAAGGAAATGATTCATTATGGCTACAAGGCGTGCTCTAATTTCATATAACGAAATAAATGACAGTCGTATTTTGGGCGCCACCATGCACAGATAGCATTGTTCCCTGACTGCCTCTCACCCGGGCTGCAAGGAGAATTGGAGCAGCCCTTTGTGTGGAGAGATGAGAGGCTGGGGACGCTTGGGGGGTGGCGGGTGCTGTGACCCTGGGAGGATGAGTCAAGTCACGGCTCAGTGGCTGGGGTGGCCGGGGAAAGGGTTCCGAGACACCCTCCTCCCCAGTCCCGGCCCCCCTTCCTGCTGATCTCACTTCTTCCTGTGCTTCATATGCCCCACATTCCATCCTCATGGCTCCTCCAGACCCTGCCTATCCATCCAATTCAGCCCCAGCTCTGAGCCACCTCCTCCAGGAAGCTCACAGGGGACGCTGCTTTTCCAGTGGTGTGTCTATGCATTCTGGTGAGCACCTGTCTCCCTCCTTGCAGGCTCCCGGGTACCTCACACACCACCACACCTAGAGCTTTAGGTGAGGCTTCCTTGGCTGTGAAGGTGTCCCCAAGTTCAGTGTGCCGTCACCTTCTGGAGCAGGGAATTCCCTTAAGCTGATGGCAGGGCAGCCATGAGGGGGTGTGCCCTTCAGGGCAGGTCTAGCTACACGATTTGTTGGGACCAGGGTCAGATGAAAATTCATGGGCCGTTGTTACAAAATTAAGAATTTCAAGAGCAGAATCTTAAACCCTTCTGAATAAGGGACCCTAAGCATTGCCTGGAAAATCCCATGGATGGAGGAGCCTGGTAGGCTGCAGTCCATAGGGTCGCTAAGAGTCGGACACGACTGAGCGACTTCACTTTCACTTTTCACTTTCATGCATTGGAGAAGGAAATGGCAACCCACTCCAGTGTTCTTGCCTGGAGAATCCCAGGGACGGGGGAGCCTGGTGGGCTGCCGTCTATGGGGATCGCACAGAGTCAGACACGACTGAAGTGACTTAGCAGCAGCAGCAGCAAGCATTGCATAGGTGGCAGGCTCTGTTCTATAGCTTGAGCGAAGAGACCCAAAGTTGGAGCCTGGGGTCCCCTGGTGACAAAACTGGTCCTCTCTTACCTTAGCTGTGGTCAGGTCAGTTTGATGGGGCCTGGGGGAGGGACACTGGATCAACGAGGATGGAAGCACCTTCCACAGGCTTCCACAAGTGGCCACAGAATCTTATTTTCCTAATGCGTCTCATTTGTGGTCTGGAAACTAAGATAAAAATAATAGAAGAATAGGATAACACTCAAGGGCAATTTCATCTCTGAGCGTCTCACCAGGAGAGGAGCCTCAGGATCATTGGACCAAGGAATTCTTTTTCCTGCAATATTTGCTCACAAAATGGTCTCATTTAAAAATGCACATTAAGAGTCATGTCAATCACAGACACTTGGAAATAGGTGCTGCCTTGAAGGGAAACAGAACTTTTTTGTGGAATTTAATTCGTTCAAATAACCTTTTTCAATCAGGGTGACAGCACGGCTGTGGAGCAGGGAACTCACACCTTCCTCCTGCTCCTGCTGTGGGTGGGTTCCCCCCTGCCCCACCCCCCTCACCACGCACAGAGGTCACTGCATTGAGTGTGCCAGCAGTGAGGTGTCTGAGCTGGACAAGACCCTCTCTCCCTGGTTTCCCTATTGTTCTCCAAGATCAAGTCCTAGCATCACCCATAGACCAGAGGTGGGGGCTGGGCAGGCCAATACCCAGGAGGGCAGATCCCTGAGTCCGAGCCCACAGTGGGGTTTCAGCCCAGGACCCCTTACTGGTTGGATTTCCATGGGGGAGTACAGAGGTTGCCATCAGATACCCCAGGTGCTGTCTTCAGGTTGAAGTTTCAGGTTGCTGTCTTCACTTTCTTCCTTCATCATTCCTTGCTTCCTTCCTTTCTCTCTCTCCTTCCCTCTCTTTCTTCCTCTCTCCCTTTCTTCCCCTCCCTCTCTTTCTCTCTCTCTCCTTCCTTCTCTTTTTCCGTTTCTTTCTTTCCTTCTTTCCCCGTGTGCTTTGCTTTACCAAAACCTGAATTAGGTGCCAACCTTTAAAAATCAGAAGTCTGAAACCCCCGGATTTCTGGCTTCTCTTGAAAGCAATCCAGAGATTCCCACATGATCATGATTAGGGTGCTGAGCAGGCTGCTCCCTTCAGGCGAGGCCACGCTCTGCAGGTTGTCATGGTCCCCAAGGCTCTGCACCCTCTCCCATCCCTGCAGTGAGGGGTGGTCCCCATTGAGTTGGATTTGCACTGTAGTACTTCCTACACCTGGCTGGTATCACTCGTTTGAGTGGACTTCCTGGGTCCTGTAGGCACTTTACCTCTTTTCTTCTCATTTAGAAGTTTCTCGTAGAGCTTTGCTGATGGAAAATGGCTCAGTGTAGGAGGATGTAGAAGCATAGATGGGGAGAAAATGTTCACACTGTCTGTTCCCACCCTTTCCTTGCACTCTGAGAAAGTGCTTGATTTATGCTGGTGATCAGGTTATTGGCCTGGGTATTTCCTACTGCTCATTGAGAGCAGAGTGAGGGGCAGAGGGAGAAGAAGGGGCAAAAGAGAGGCAGCTGAGGGCAAGTGGACAGAGCTTTTGCCAACTGCTCTCAGCCCCTACTTGCTGAGATATGAATCTGTATCATTACAATCTTTTCTTTGAAAAGCATGCTTTCTACACTGTGTTCCTCTCCTATGGAAAGCCTGTGCCTGTAATTGACAGATGGAGCAGCTTCTAACAGGTCACTCCTGGATGCTTCAAAAGAGATAAACCCTCAGCTCCACACAGCAGCCCCTTTCTGGGATCCAGCTCACACTCTGCCCAGGGCCTGCCTCCCTGGCTGTGGGGAGGCTGGAAGGCAGGCATGTTTTCTGAGTGACCGCCACTGAGGGAGGTCAGCTGAGCTGGCCACTGTGGTTGCCTTGTACAGGACCTATGTCCCATAGCACATCCCTCGGCCCAGGAGTCAAGAGGCAAAGTCAAGGCCCCGGAACCTCTTGCTTGTGGCTCCTTCTTGTCCTTGGTCCCTGGAGAGAAGCCTGTGCCTCAACCTCCTTCTGTCCCTCAGGCCATTCTATAGGAATCGTCTCTGCTGCCCAGCAGGTGTTGGCCTGTCTTGGCATTCTGGCGAGGTGAGAACAAAGTTTTTGGAGAAATGGGAAGATGGTGAAAGCAAGGAAAGCGGGGCTGCCACAATGTCCAACCAAGGAAGCTACCCGCCTTTCCAACACTACCTTGTTAATTTGCCATCCGGTAGGTTGGGGCCCAGTTGAATTAAATAAAGGGTGACGTATGCAGTGGTGGGAAGATGCAGCCTTCAGCAGCACCAGGTTAAATGTTGCTTTGCATGTAGCCCAGGGCCACTGCTTTCCAGAAACCCTATTGACTGTGGGATGGGCTGGAGTCTAGCCATACCAGGTACAGAGGGTCCCTTTGCTGGGCCTTTCTGTGACTGGGTTATGCAATATGACCGCCTGTCTCAGAGATGTCCCCGCATTCTGGGCCCACTTGAGGCCTTCTGTTGGGAGAGGGCAGTCTCGGGGGTATGATCATCATCTAAGAACAGGCTTCAGTCACTAGCTCTGTTACCAGCGATGCACCTTGGGGTCCTTTGCTGGAAAATGGAGTTACACTCTAGAGGGGTCCCCCATCTCCCTGAGGAGAAATTCTCCGGATCTGTTAGGTTATTTCCTCTGGAGAGTCCTTCCCAATTCTCAGAGAGAGGCTGCCGTATGAAGAAGCAGGCTGAGGAAAGCCATTTCGTCCGGAGGTCAAGTGGATTTGGGAGGTGACTGGTGGTCTGCTGGGGAAGGTCGAGCCTTGGTCTGAAGATGCCGGCCACGTGGGGCTAGGACCTTCCCACCCAGACTCTGAAGTGGTGGCCCTTTGTCCGTGGTCAAGACTTGGGTTTCCAAGAGCACAAAAGTACCTGAGCAGGCCCAGGGCTGCCCCAGGTCTCTCCTGCAGACCTGCGAGCTGTGGCATCACCTGCCTGCTGGCCTCTCTTCTGGGGTGTTTGTCCCTCCATAAGTCAGAACCTGCAAGAAATGACCATTCATACCCGTCTGCTTCCATGGCTCTGAGAGGAGGCCACCTGGGTAATGAGGTGTCTGACAGGTTGAAGAAATCTCCAGCAAGAAAGGGCTCCTGAGGGAGGCTGAGAAACCCTGTGAACCCAAAAAGCTCCGCAGAGCACCCTTGGCCCTGCTGGGGGATATCACTGCCCGGCCGGGGAAGGGGCTGGCAGGGCAAGGCGGCTCCACTCCGTCCTGGAGGCCCCGGGCTTCAGACCATGGGCTTCTGGTCTCTCGGGCCCTTGAGCTTTGGCAAACTGGAACTAGTTTGCCTAGGACTTTCTGGGTTTTACTCCTGAGTTGTCCACATCTTAGAAACACCTCAGTTTCATGCACACCAGATGGTTGATCACCGTACTTGGGTGTGGTCCCAGAGTCAGAGGGGTGATCAGAGTGTAAAATCCGGAATGGGTGGGCATGGTCTGGATGTGAGGACATGCCTGTAGAAGAGGCTGCAGTGCCCCCTTTTTAATAGGTATTTTGACAGGGATTGGGAGATTTTATTTATTAAATTTTGGCTGTGTGGGTTCTTGGTTGTGGTGTGCAGGCTTCTCCAGCTGCCCTGAGTCCTGTGTGATCTTAGTTCCCCAAGCAGGGATTGAACCTGCATCCCCTGTGTTGGAAGGTGGATTCTTAACCTCTGGACCATCAAGGAAGCTCCAGTAGCCCCAGGATGGATGCTTCCTGCATGTCCTCCACCTTCCCAGTGTGGGCAGCCTTGTGACATCATTGTCACAGGCACATGCAGCACAGCATATGTACATGAGGTCACCATCGTGACAGCAGCCGTGTCAAATGGCTCTTCCCATCACAGCGGCGGCCGATGTTGAATGAGCAGGGGTGTGAGCAGCTGTACCAGGGGCTGCTGGGCTTGCTCGTGTCTCTGCTAATGAGGCTGGTCCTCCTGCCACCCCCAGGACAGTGGGGACCTTACTCTCCTCACCTTCGCAGAGGAGCAAACCAGCCTGGCACTTGCCCAAGGCCAACAGAGATGTATCTGGGGTTTTCTGCAGCTCACACGAGAATCTTCCCACCTTATGCAAAGTTGGTGACAAGGGCCACTTTTGGAGACTGTGGTCTCTGCAGCTTCTGGTCTCCTTGCTGAAATCTTGTCCTCCTATAGTACCCGCTGCCCACCCCAACTCCTGGGGGTGTGGCAAGGATGAGACGTGTCTGTTCCCCAGCTCCCCCAGCAAGGAGGAAGCTCAGTGCAAATGCGCTGAATGAATGAACCCAACCAGCCTCTCTTCCTCACTGTGTGCCCTGAAACCACATGGCGCCTAGAGTCAAATATAGATTCAGGCATGTGGTCACTGTGTGACCTCTTTGGGAATTCATGTGGTCCCTTTGAGCTGAGGTTTCCTCCTGGTAAAATGGGAAAAAAATGTGCCTGTCTCATGGAGTTCTTCTAAGGCTTTGAGACAATGAAGCCCTGGAATTCAGAACCCTCTGTATAAATGTCTACTATGCCTGCCTCCATCCACCTGCCCTACCCAGGGATGCGCCTTCCTTTCAACAATAGGGGCAGCCTGGACTCTTCATGTTCCCTCTCTCTGCTGTGTCTCCTCGTGGTGGCCTGTGTGGGCACTGGTACCTGGAGTCCAGGGCCACAGTGGGGATGAGGGTGGTGCTATAATTGTGTGAAACTGCTTAAGAGTCAGGGGACAGGAGGGAGGCCTGGCTCCTGGAACAGTGAAGGAACTGATCAGTCTTATATGTAGAGAGGGGTATCCAGGGCTTTGGATGTGCCTGGTGGGGAGAGCCTAGCACCGACACCTTTGAGCATGGAGGAAGTTATTGAGAAGGTCACGGCCACTGTCCATCAGGCAGACCTGGAGGCATCCAGACAGTGAAGGAAGGAAGGGGGCAGAAGAAAGGGACAGAGGGAAATTCTCTACCTGCAGAAACCCATACTGATCTTCCATATCCAGGGTACAAACTATCCCCTCCATGAGGCTTTCCTGTGTTTCCCCTACTGATCTTTTCTTCTTCTGGGTCTCCAGACTTCTTGCTTCTCTATTTAGGTGTGTTTCATCTTTTCATCTGTCCTCACAACTTGAGGCTCCTCAAAGGCAAGGAAGCCTCTGAGTCAGTGGTGATTCTTGCCCTCAAAAGCTGGCAGGGATGCAGAAGGGAAGGGAAACACAAGTGGAGATGCCTCCTGGGGACAGCTGGTCAACCCTCTTTCCTTGGCCATCTTGTCCACATGCTCATTTTGGACAACATATCAGACCCAAGCAGCAAGCAGTGAAACTCTGTATCTTGCTGCTTGGGTCTGATATATGGTCCTGGGTGAGCATATGGGCAGAATGCTGAGCAACTGGATGGAATTCCAGTTGGGCTATTTCAAATCCTAAAAGGTGATGTCCTCAATATGCCAGCAAATTTGGAAAACTCAGCAGTGGCCACAGGACTGGAAACCGTCAGTTTTCATTGCAGTCCCAAAGAAAGGCAATGCCAAAGAATGTTCAAACTACCACACAATTGCACTCATCTCACACACTAGCAAGGTAATGCTCAAAATTCTCTAAGCCAGGCTTCAACAGCACGTGAACCATGAGCTTCCAGATGTTCAAGGTGGATTTAGAAAAGGCAGAGGAGTCAGAGCTCAAATTGCCAATATCTGTTGAATCATCAAAAAAGCAAGAGAGTTCCAGAAAAACATCTACTTCTGCTTTATTGACTATACCAGAGCCTTTGACTGTGTGGATCACAACAACCTGTGGAAAATTTTTCAAGAGATGGGAATACCAGATCACCTGACCTTCCTCCTGAGAAATCTGTATGCAGGTCAAGAAGCAATTATTAGAACCAGACATGGAACTACAGACTGGTTCCAAATTGGGAAAGGAGTATGTCAAGGCTGTATTTCATGTCCCTGCTTATTTAACTTAAATGCAGAGTACATCATGCAAAACGTCGGGCTGGATGAAGCACAAGCTGGAATCAAGATTGCTGGGAGAAATATCAATAACCTCAGATATGCAGATGACATCACCCTTATGGCAGAAAGTGAAGAGGAACTAAAAGCCTCGTGAATAAAGTGAAAGAGGAGAGTGAAAAAGCTGGCTTAAGGCTCAATATTTAAAAAACAAAGATCACGGCAGACAGTTCCATCACTTCATGGCAAATAGATGCGGAAAGAATGCAAACAGTGACAGTCTTTATTTTCTTGGGCTCCAAAATCACTGCAAATGATGACTGTAGCCATGAAATTAAAAGATGCTTGCTCTTTGGAAGAAAAACTATGACCAACCTAGACAGAATATTAAAAAGCAGATACATTACTTTGCTAACAAAGGTCCGTCTAGTCAAAGCTGTGGTTTTTCCAGTAGTCATGTATGGATGTGAGAGTTGGACCATAAAGAAAGCTGAGCCATCACAGAATTGATGCTTTGGAAGTGTGGTGTTGTAGAAGACTCTTGAGAGTCCCTTGGACAGCGAGGATATCCAACCAGTCCATCCTAAAGGAAATCAGTCCTGAATATTCATTGGAAGGACTGATGCTGAAGCTGAAGCTCCAATACTTCGGCCACGTAATACAAAGAATGAACTCCCTGGAAAAGTTCTTCCAAGGAAAGAACTGGGAAAGATTGAAGGCAGGAGGAGAAGAGGATGACAGAGGATGAGACGGTTGGATGGCATTACTGACTCGATGGACATGAGTTTGCGCAAGCTTTGGGAGTTGGACAGTTCATGAATAGGACTGCATGCTCCAGTTCATGAATAGGACTGCATGCTCCAGTCCATGGGGTCGCAAAGAGTCAGACATGACTGAGCAACTGAACTGAATTGAACTGAACTGAGCATGTGGACACGATGCCTGAGTCCTGGAAAACACAGGGCTCTAAAGGTGATGTAGGACCACTTTTTAGAGTCTAAATGCCGAGGCAGATTTGCTCTTCTATGTGGGTGTTTTGCCTTTCCTCTTTTAGTCCTGTGCCTTATAAACACTGGTATGAATGGTGGCAGACTGCCATAGAAAGTGGAAGAAAGTGAAGTTGCTCAGTCGTGTCTGACTCTTTGCGACCCCATGGACTGTAGCCTACCAGGCTCCTCGGTTCATGGAATTTTCCAGGCAAGAATACTGGAGTGGGTTGCCATTTCCTTCTCCAGGAGATCTTCCTGATCAAAGGACAAAAACAACATCCTAGCAATTGGCCTGGCATGGAGGCCAGATCTTGTGACTAAGTGGCAAGAGTTACAGTTTTGACATTGCCTGCTTGAGCTCGTCTGAACAATCTGAGGTCACTTAGGCGTTCCTCTGAGATCTTTGGTGGAGGTGTTTTTTCTTACTTTTTGTTCTATGTTTTGGAAGGAAGTTTGCGGGAGCTTTGGGATCCCCCATAATGATGGGAATTATAATGAAACCCATGAACGTATCTGCCCTAGAGCCTGGAATGGTGGGACGGTTCCTTCTACAGGGCGTGCATTGTGGGCTGTTAGCTTCTGCAGAGCTTGACATTCTATGAACATTGGCCTCCTTTCAACCCACAGGGCTTCCCAGGTGGGGCTAGTGGTGAAGATCCCAGCTGCCAATGCAGCGGACATAAAAGACATGGGTTTGATCCCTGGATTAGGAAGATCCCCTGAAGGATGGCACTGCAACCCACTCCAGTATCTTGCCTGGAGAATCCCATGAACAGAGGAGCCTGATGGGCTACAGTCCATTGGGTCACAAAGAGTTGGAGACGACTGAAGCAACTTAGCACCCACAATCCCCAGCACTCCACAGCATGCCCTGGAAGAGCAAAGTGCTACATGTGCAAAGAGCAAAGTGCAATCCGAGTTCTTATAACAAAATACTGTACACTGAATGCCTTAAACAACAGAAATGACTTTTCTTGCAGTTGTGGAGGCTGGAAGTCTGAGATCAGGGTGCCAGGATGGCTGGGTTTTGGTGAGAGCTCTTCCCGGCTTGTGGATGCCACCTTCTCCCTGTAATTCCACATGGGAGAGGCAGTGACTATTAGAACAGAAACCTGGTCCTGCCACCACCCTGCCAATAGATTCACACTGGATTAGAGTAACCCCCTACCTCTCATCACAGTCCCCATGGTCCTCAGCGATTCGGACCAGCCTGACCTTTGACCCCAGGTCACTTTCCCTGCTGCTCAGGAGCCTTCAGTCACTGACCTTTTGGTTCCTTAAATTTGAGCCTCAGCGTTTGTCACTCTCTCTGCTCACGAAATTTTAATTCGTCACCTGGGTCTTGATCTCCTGAGGGCCGGCTGTCGCTCTGTCACACCACTGCTGTGGCATTTCTTCAGAGTTCTTACATCCAGAAGGCTTGTCTTCTGGTTAGAGTGTCAGCTCCACGAGGGCAGGCATCTCATCCCTCTTGCCTGTTGCTGCAACTGTAGCGCCAGAGCAGCGCCTGGCCCATCGGTGGTGCACCGCCAACATTTGATGGATGAACGTGCCTCTCCGAGCCTTTCTCTTGGGATGGTGTGGGGGGACTCAGAGTATCTTCAGAGCCTCCCCTGGCCCTCCACCAGCATTCATCCGTTCTTCTGTTCAGGCTTGCCTTGCTGGATTCCCCACCCCTGCCCTTTGGCCCCATGCTGTGCAGTCAGGGGGCTCCAGCTCCATTAGACTACTCTGCAGACTCAGAGCACACTCTAGCCTCCTGTTTTTGCAAAGGCCTTCCCAGCTCCCTGAAATATCCAAGTAAAAATTTTCCAGAGGATTCTAAAAGCCCTGTATCAGGAACCTGTCCCCTCCCCTCACACTCCCACACCCTAAATTGGCATTTGCACTGATCCTTGGACAGTATGGGCTGACTTGGTCCCCTGGTTGTGAAAGTGAAAGTCGCTCAGTTGTGTCCGACTCTTTGTGACCCCATGGGTCTATACAGTCCATGGAATTCTCTAGGCCAGAATACTGGAGTGGGCAGCCTTTCCCTTGTCCAGGACATCTTCCCAACCCATGGATCGAACCCAGGTTTCCCACTGCTGAACCACAAGGGAAGCCCAAGAATACTGGAGTGGTTGCCTGTCTCTTCTCTAGTGGGGCTTCCTGACCCAGGAATTGAACCAGGGTCTCTTGCATTGCAGGCAGATTCTTTACCAACTAAGCTATCAGGGAAGCTGCGCAGGAGTTGAGAGAACAGGCGGGTGCTTCAGCCAAGGTCCCCACTTCCGCTTCCTCAACCATGTCCCTGCCAGTGCAGCTGCTCCCTCACCTGCACTTTCCCTGGCATCTGGCTCAAAAGGGCGCCAGGGGCTCAGAGTCTGCCCTGCTGCTCATCTTAGTTTACTCATTCTTTCACTCACTAAGGGATCCATGATGCTCCGATGCTCTGGGTATGGTGATAACTGCTCAGCACGCAGGGAGAGGTCCCCACCCAGAGGGGAGAGGGTCATCATGCATTTTTCAGAGGTGGCACCCCTGATGAGTCTGGATGTGCACAGGACTGGGTAGATGACATATTGTGGTCATGTGAGACGATTTCAGTTGAAGAATATTTAAGAAGCACACAGACCACTAGTGTAGTAAAAGCTATTATTTTCATGTCAAATTCTGTTTTTTTGAGAGGCTCAAGAAAGTGGAACATTTGAAGATACCTGAAAAAAATCCTGCAAAACAAGGGTGGGGCTTCGCTGTCCTGGCTTGGGACTCTCTCTCTGGACCCTTCTGGCCAAGAGACACAGGCCAGCAAACAGTGTGTGGGACAAGCTCAGGGCTCTCCTCACTCTGGGGCCACAGTAGGGAGTGCAGAGCAAAATTCTCAGGGGATAGGAGTGTGCACTCCTAACACGGGAAGAAATGGATGACCGCCAGCTGTGCACCCCAGCACCCCTGCTGTGCACCCCAGCACCCCTGCTGTGCACACGTCCTGTCCACTGGGGTCTGGATGGCTCCGGGTCCTCACTGGAATCTGATTCCAATTGCTTTTGGAATCTTCAGCAGATGTTCTCTTTCCTTGGAAGGATGTTACCTCATTTTCCTTATGTTCTTCATGAAACATTCCCTGACTTTCCTCCACATTCCTGAGGCTCACTAGCTTTGCAGTCAACCCTCTTTCAGGCTGGCAAGTATGCAGACCGGGGGCTTGGGGGTCATAGGGACCAGGGCTCTAACCTCAACCAGGGCTCCCCCCTGTTCCTTTCAGGCAGTTCTGTAACTTCTGGGTCTAGCTCCATGCAAACCAGGGACACTACCCTCTACCCTGAGGCTGTTGCTGCTGCTGCTGCATCGCTTCAGTCGTTTTCGACTCTGTGTGACCCCATAGACAGCAGCCCACCAGGCTTCCCGTCCCTGGGATTCTCCAGGCAAGAACACTGGAGTGGGTTGCCATTTCCTTCTCCAATGCATGAAAGTGAAAAGTGAAAGTGAAGTCGCTCAGTCGTGTCCAACTCTAGCGACCCCATGGACTGCAGCCCACCAAGCTTCTCCGTCCATGGGATTTTCTCGGCAAAAGTATTGGAGTGGGGTGCCATTGCCTTAGGTTTGTTTATTAGCCTTTATGCCCTGGTTAGAATACAATTCCTTTGGGGTCCCATAGAGCCCAGCACTGTGCTTACTTCCAAGTTGATGATAAATTTTTGTGTTGGATTTAGAAAAAAAAAATGTGATGATTGAAAAAAAAATAGAAAGGCCTTTTTTTCCCTCAGAATTCAACTTCTGGGAAAGTTTATTTGGATGATTAAATGGTTAATAATAGGCAAGGATATTTTTTGGGAAAAAAAGAGGGATGGAGAATTCGTACTAGATATTAAAACACATTTTAAAGCCACAAAAGATCAAGGTAAAACAAAATAAAGCCCAGAAGCAGACCTGTTGTAGCCCAGGCTATCTAGAAAACACAGCTTGAGGCAAGGATGAAAGTGCCAGTGGTTTATTCGGGAGGCGAAAGCTAGGCAGAGAGTGTGAGGCAGGATAAGGAAGGCAAGCAGGGACGGGAAGCCACAACTGTGCCTGCGTGGAGACGGGACAGACATGGCAGGTGGCTCGGCAGGTGGCTTTGCTTGGCTCTGTGGTCTTCTCCAGGTGGGCTGAGCGCAGAAACTCTGCCTCAGAGTAGTTGGGAGTGAAAGCAAAGGGGGAATTTGTGTGCCCGCCACCCTCATCTCCTGTTTCCCTCTGGTCACAGCTTGTCCCCTGGGTGGTATCCCCTGCATTTCCACAGTGCCTCTTCCATTTATATCTTTGGTAGCTTCTCACCGCACTAGCCCCATACCCAGAGGCTGGACATGTCAGAAATGTGAAGTATTGTGGCTTGGCCGCTGGTTGCACAGTGGTAATCAACATGGGGGTCGGGCAAGTGAGGTTGTCGCCCCAGGAGCAAAATTTAAGGGAGTGCCAACAAACTCAGCAATCAGGCGAAGTCATTCTGAACATGGTGTTGAAAAAAAATCAAAATTAATGCAAAAATGTATGCTGAACAAATATCAAAATTGTAAATAATGGCAAGATTGGAGAGGGCTGGGATTCAGACAAAGTACTGATCCTGCTCATGTATATGGAGGTTTGAAGGGGTATTTTCAGATGTGGGATAGCTATCGGAGTGGTCACAACTGGGCAGTGGGAGCTCAGTGCTGGGGCTGGGGACGGAGACTGGCCTGAGGTCTCCCCTTGCGGCAGACAGTTGAATGTTGGTATTTGAAGCCAAGGGGCTGGTTGTTTTCATTCAATCGCTAAGTCACATCTGACCATTTGTGACCCCATGGACTCCAGCATGCCAGGTTTCCCTGTCCTTAACGGAGGTTTCCCTGTCTCCCAGAGTTTGCTCAGATTCACACCCACTGAGTCAGTGATGCTATCTAACCACCTCATCCTCTGCTGCCCACTTCTTATTTGGCTTTCAGTCTTGTCCAGCATCAGAGTCTTTTCCAATGAGTAGGCTCTTCACAGCAGGTGCCCAAAGTATTGGAGCTTCAGTGTCAGCATCAGTCCTTCCAATGAACATTCAGAGTTGATTTCCTTTGGGGTTGACAATGTTTTGATCTCCCTGTAGTCCAAGGGACTCTCCAGAATCTTCTGCAGCACCACAATTCAAAAGCATCAATTCTTCCATGCTCAGCCTTCTTTATGGTCCAACTCTCACATCTGCGCTAGAGCGAGTTATCAGAAGAGGAGACGAGCTCAAGGATTGAGCTCCGTGGAGCCCAGAATGTCCCTAGCTGAGGATCATATCAAAATGCCAACAGTAGTGCTGGTTTAGGTGGATGGTGGGATTATGGGTGCTCTCATTTTGCTTGTCTGTATGGGAACATTTCTATTTTATTTTTCATGTGTTCTTTTTTTTAAAACTGGGGTTATAATTGCTTTATAATATTGCGTTAGTTTTTGCTGTACAACAACATGAGTCAGCTCTATATACACAATATCCCCTCCCTTGTGAACCTCCCTCCCCACCCCCATCCTACCCCTCTAGGTCATCACGGAGCACTGAGCTGTGCTCGCTGCGGTATACAGCAGCTTCCTGCTAGTTATCTATTTTGAGTGGCAGTGTATATATGCCAAAGCTACTATCTCAGTTTGTTTTACCCTTTTCTTCCCCACCTGTGTTCACAAATCTGGTCTCTATGTCTGTGTCTCTATTGTGTGTGTGTGTGTGTGCGTGTGCGTGCATACACTCAGTTGTGTCAGACTCTTTGTGATCCCATGAACTTGCCAGGCTCTTCTGTCCATAGAATTTTCTAGACAAGAATACTGGAATGGCTTTCCATTTCCTTTGCCAATGTCTCTATCAGTTCAGTTCAGTCACTCAGTCGTGTCCGACTCTTTGCGACCCCATGAATCGCAGCACACCAGGCCTCCCTCTCCATCACCAACTTCTGGAGTTCACTCAAACTCACGTCCATCGGGTTGGTGACACCATCCAGCCATCTCATCCTCTGTCGTCCCCTTCTCCTCCTGCCCCCAATCCCTCCCAGCATCAGAGTCTTCTCCAATGAGTCAACTCTTCGCATGAGGTGGCCAAAATACTGGACTTTCAGCTTTAGCATCATTCCTTCCAAAGAAATCCCAGGGCTGATCTCCTTCAGAATGGACTGGTTGGATCTCCTTGCAGTCCAAGGGACTCTCAAGAGTCCTCTCCAACACCACAGTTCAAAAGCATCAATTCTTCAGCACTCAGCCTTCTTCACAGTCCAACTCTCACATCCATACATGACCACTGGAAAAACCATAGCCTTGACTAGATGGACCTTTGTTGGCAAATTAATGTCTTTGCTTTTCAATAGATTAGTTATAACTTCTCTTCCAAGGAGAAAGCGTCTTTTAATTTCATGGCTGCAGTCACCATCTGCAGTGATTGCCCTGCAAATAGATTCATCAGTACCATTTTTCTAGATTCTATCTATAAGCGTTAATATATTTATTTTTCTCCTTTCTGACTTTCTTCACTCTGTATGACTGACTCTAGGTTCATCCATATCACTACAAATAACCCAATTTTGTTACTTTTTATGATTAAGTAATATTCCCTTGTGTATATATACCACAACTTCTTTATCCATTGCTCTGTTGATGGACATTTAAGTTGCTCCCATGTCTTGGCTATTGTAAATAGTGCTGCTATGATTACTGGGGTCCAATATAATTCTTTTTGAATTATATTGTTTAACTAAGACTAAGCATCAATTCCTGGAGCAATGAAAAAAGTTCCCACATTTCAAAGATACTGCTGTGCTGACAGGCACATATCCAGAGAAGAAGCTCATCAGAAGAAGCTTCTTGAAACAGCTTCTCAAGAAGTGCTCAGTCCAAACTGCTAGGACTTCCAGGACTGGATTCCTGGACTCCTACAACTGGTCCTGCCACTTCCCTGCCTGCCTTTGGCTGATGATGGGCACTGGGGTGGGCCCACCATATTTCTGGAGCCCCCTAGTATGTTGAAGCTCAGGAATGCTCAGTTCAGTTCAGTTCAGTCGCTCAGTTGTGTCCGACTCTTTGTGACCCCGTGGACTGCAGCATGCCAGGCTTCCCTATCTATCACCAACTCCTGGAGCCTACTCAAACTCATGTCCATTGAGTCGGTGATGCTATCCAACCATCTCATCCTCTATCGTCCCCTTCACCTCCTGCCTCCAATCTTTCTCACCTGGGCTATTCATTAGTTTTTGCTTTGAGCACAAAAGCTTAAACTGGATTAAGACGTTTACTCCCAAGGAAGCCTTCTTTTTGAGGGTGGAGGTTGGCAGGGCATAACTGGGTTCCTTGATGAGGGGCAGGACCATCTTTCTAGAAAATGTGGCCTTATGTCTAGGCTTCTAGATTCCTAAATAGGTGAAAGTGAAGGCGAAGTCGCTCAGTCGTGTCCGACTCTTTGAGACCCCATAGACTGTAGCCTACCAGGCTCCTCTGTCCATGGGATTTTCCAGACAAGAGTACTGGAGTGGGTTGCCATTTCCTTCTCCAGAGGATCTTCCCAACCCAGGGATCAAACCTGGGTCTCCCGAATTGCAGGCAGATGCTGTACCATCTGAGCCACCAGAGAAGTTCTCCCTAAATAGGGGATGTTGGTACAAATTTACCACAAATAAGGACACGTAATACAAACTCCAATCTGCATGTGGTCAGTTTTTGCCAAGCATTATAAACACCTGAATAAATTAATGAGCCTGACCCTCTCTCATTCAAACATTACTGAGAGCTTATTGCATACAGGCACCATGCAAGCAAGAGATCACCCATCACTGCTGCTGTGAAATTTACCATCTAACCAGGAGAAGGGATGTATGAGATTAATTATTGCACACACCATTTATTGATCAGAATCTTGATAAATATTTTGAAGAAAGAGAACGTATATAGAGAGACTCACCTGTCTTGGTAGTCAGGGCAGGTTTCCTGGAGGGAGTGGCATTATTCAAGCAGAGATGTGAAGAAGGAGGGATGAGCAGGATGTGGTGGCCAGGAGGGCTGGTACGATCACTGAGCACTTCCTACAAAGACACCCCCGTTCACCAGCTTTGGAAGGGTGTCATGCTGAAATGGGGATGATATGCTGGAGGAACACATGGAAGGGAGATTGCAGAAACAGGTGCTGTGAGCCTAGGTGGAAGCCCTGAGCGGGCATGCCCAGTGGGCCGCAGGGGTGGGAGGCTGGGTTTGGGAGAGAGGTGGGGGCGGGAACCAGACCCGTGGAGGAGCTGCTCCTATAGAGTCTGGACATAAGGCCACCAGTAAGGGAGATGGGACAGAGGAGGTCAGAATCTCAGGGCAACCTGACCTGACATTTAGGTAGGAACCGGAAGGGATGGTCAGGGAGGTAGGGGAGGAGTAGAGTGAAGCGGAGGAGAAAGAAAGTGAAGTCGCTCAGTCGTGTCTGACTCTTTGCGACCCAGTGGACTGTAGCCCGCCATGCTCCTCTGTCCATGGAATTTTCCAGGCAAGAGTACTGGAGTGGGTTGCCATTTCCTTCTCCAGAGGATCTTCCCGACCCAGGGATCGAACCCAGGTCTCCCGCATTGTAAGCAAGACGCTTTACCGTCTGAGCCACCAGGGAAGTTCTTCAACTCTAGAGAGAAGGGGAACTGAGCTGGCAAGGGGTTGGGGGAGGGCCTGGGGACAGAAGGCCAGGGTGGGTCAGGATGCCACTCCAGCCTTTTCTGCTGGTGGCTGATATTTCCACAGTGTCTCCTCTGGCTGCCCTGGGTGCGAGCAGGAGGACAAACCTGTCACAGGTGAGCTCTGCTCAGGCCTCCCCTGGGGCAGCTCCTAGCTTGGGCACACAGCAGGGAGGAGGTTGGCCCACAGAGAGTTCAGCAGGGCCCTCCATGTGGACTCTGCCTTTCTGGGAAGGAGGGATATTCAGGTTCCCTGGTGGGTGGCAGAGAGCTCTCCACCAGCCCAGCCCTCAGGCCAGCATCCTGGCCCCCCGTCAAGGCCCTGAAGGCTGGCCTCAGTGCTAGGGTCTCTCTGTTTCACCTGCAGGCCAGGCGGAAGACACTGTCTCCCTGTTTGACTCAAGGGCCCTGCTGCCTGGCCCTCTGGTGCCTCCCCTCCGCCGGGACCCTGGCTCTCCTGGCAGTTATCAGGTAGCATCTGGATCTGCTCTCCTCCTTCTCCCAGGCCCGGGGTCTCCTCCAGGAGAGATGCCTTCCAACATGCTTTGTGGTTGCAGCAGGAAGCACACTGGTTCGTCAATCTATTGGTTCATGATGATGAACCAAGTAGATGATGGACAAGTTCTCAGCACCCCGAGTCAGAGGTACCAAAGAGGGGACATACTCTTTCTTTATGTTGCAGTAAATATTGTGCCAATTGTAGAACTTCGATCTAATCAGTTCTTGAGAAATAGCTAATTTGGAGTTCCTCAGTCAAGTCACTTACCCTGGTATGGAGGGGGTGGTATGCATGCAGACAGTGGGGATAGCCAGACAGCTTTCGATGCTGCTGCCTAGCGATTTCTCACTGGTCCGTGATGTGCTCACATCTGCCAGCATCTCACTCTGCAGCAGGTGCTCTCCTCTGCTGTGAGCTTTCTCTCCCAGCTAATTGCACCTTCTTTCCTGATGCCTGGGAAAGATGGGTGGCCTTCCAGAGCTGCTCTGGAGCCCCTGGGAACTGGAAGGAGCGATGGAGAACTGCCAGCTCCAGCCCCACATGACTGACTCTGTCCCACCCTTTCTGTTGGTGCTGCAGGAAATTGAACAGTCTGTTGGATCGTGCTAAGACTGAGTTAGGCAGCACCCAAGATCCTGCTCAGATTCCCAAGTGAGGCCCAGGCTCTGTCCTGTGGCCCCTTCTGACTCTCTCCTCTCCCCTAGACCAATTCTGACTAGGTAATGGGAGCATCTGGACTGCACATCACTCCTAGTTTTCCCCCACTATTTCATTTGAAAGACATGAACATTTCCCCAACATTTGAAAGATAAAAGTAAAAAAAAAATTCTGAAAAGATTTTATTTAGTTTATTAAATTTTTTATTAAAAATATATAATTTTGTTAAAAAATTATAAATTTTTTACAAAGAGAAACCAACAGGAGGGATCTAATTGTATTGTAAAATCCCAAGTCTTCATCCCTTTTTCTTGGTCTCTTTATACGCAAAGATGGGCTTCCCAGGTGGTGCTAATGGTAAAGAACCCACCTGCCAATGCAGGAGACGAAAGAGACATGGGTTTGATGCCTAGGTTGAGAAGATCCCCTAGAGGAGGGCATGGCAACCTACTCTAGTATTCTTGCCTGGGAAATTCCATGGATCGAGAAGCCTGGCGGGTAACCATCCATAGGGTTGCAAGGAGTTAGACACGGCTGAAGCGACTGAGCACGCATGCACATATAAAAAGATGCTGCTTATTTGGCAAGTTTTGTTCTTCATCTTCTTTTTTTGTTTGTGCCTTTGTTTTTAGCTTCTCTACAATAGTGTGTGTGTTGCAATGAGCTGTCTGTGAGGGGAAGACAGTGTGGGAGGAGCACAGGGGTCCATACTTCACCGGGTGGTGTTTCCCCCAACACTGGGGCCCACAGCTCCTACTCTCTGCTCCCCCTCTGGTCCTCAGTCTCCATGATCACAAACCTTCAAGCCACAGCCATGTCACAGTGAGGTAGGAATACAAGGGCAAGTCCACATATGGTGAGAACATTTATCAGCTTGAGAACTGCCCCTCACTGTCTTTGATTCTGAAAATATAAGTAAACTGTAAATAAAGCAGAAGGATCACAAAGAAGGAAGTCGTTTCCCTGCCTATGTGGATGAAATGAACCTTTGGGGGCCACCAGGGGCTTCTCTTAGTAGCCTTAGTAAAGCTAAGGAAAGCCAGAATGTGGACATCTGCACCAGAAGAGGGGCTTGAGACGGGGGATGAGTCAAGGACTGAAGAAGAGATGTGGTCACGGTGGTTGTGGGTGACACACTCCAGTTACTACATGCATCCCTCGGGATCTGGGACCCAGAGCCTGAAGGATGCCATGAGACTGTCTGATGAAAGGGAAATAGAGATTGTGCTGAGGACCCCCTGTGTACCAGGCACTGGAGATGGAGATGATTACCACAGTCCCCCTGCTCTCGAAAGGCTCCAGGTTTAGGGGTAGAGACAGCACACAGGCGATTGCATGAGAACATGCAGCCCAAAGTCTGGTGCCTGCCTGCACGGCTGGCTGGCTGGATAGAACACAGAGAGAGAGATGAACAAGGTACAGAAGTCAAAACAAAAGAGGGAAGCAGTCATTCTGCTTGGCAGCGGGGGGAGGGATGGCTCCAGTGAAATGGCCCTGAGAGTGCTCAGTCTTGGCATCTAATCCTGACACTGCCATGGGCACTCTCTTGGCCTGAAACCACCCCCAGTTTCTGAGTCTTATTTTGTCTTTATCTACTAGACTGATGATTGATTACACCCGAGGATGTGAACTCAGATGCCTTCAGGGGACAGATTGGTAAACTATGTGGATGCAGGGGGCTGGGAGGGGCCAGCACACGGGGATGGGCATCCTTGTTAAACGGGCAACTGTAACTCCATCCTGGTCATATGCGCCATGAGGAAATATGGGCTTGGTTTGGCCGGATCGTTCATGTTTCCAAAGCAGCTGGGAACCTGAACAACTGTAAGAAATCTTGGAATTTTTATGTGGCAAGTATTTCAAATAAAAAAGAAAAGCAGTGCTGCATGGGGCTAAGAACTTGTGGGTATAACTGACTCTGGATTTTCTAGTTTTATTGTGTTTGTTTTAGCCACATGGCATGGAGAATCTTAGTTCCCTGACCAGGAGTCGAGCCTGTGCCCTCTGCAGTGGAAGCGTGGAGTCTTAACCACTGTATCGCTCTTCTAGTCTTTGACCTGGAGACTGGGTGCTCTCTGAGGGTTTCCCCCACTCTGTTGGTCTGGGAAATACCATTAAACTATGATTCTCTGTGGCACAGGAATACTGACAATGAGGTCAAAATTCAACGTGAGGCTCCCACAAGCGCCGTAGCTGAAAGGGCACACGTGGCCACCATGTAAGTGTGCCAGAAGCCCAGGGACCCAGTTCCTCATCCCTACCTGAAGGCTGGCTCGTTCATCCTTCATTCAATTACCCAGCGAATAATTATTAGAGCTCCTAGAAGTTGGATTCGTTGCAAGAACAATGGACATCTTAGAATTTTCTAAGATTCCTCACATCGGTGAATTCACAAACCAGGAAAAGGAGAGCTGTGGTTCTACGGCTGTTTCTGTTTTGGCCGGGAACCCAAGGTTATCTTAAGGTCGAGGAACCATTCGAAGTGGGGCAGCGGCCTTTTGGAGCCAAGTAGGCAAGCCAGATCGCTGCTCTTTGGCTTCGAAAGTGCATTCTGCTTGTTGAGTTTGGAATCCCTTCCCTCTGGGCAGGGCCAAGTCTTTGCAGAGGCGAGAGGAGGGATGCGCTGGAACGAGCAGCACCTCGGGTGCACACCTGGCCCGGCAGCCCCTCTGGAGTGGCCACTTCCCCGGCTGCAATAATTCATCACAGGCGGGTTCACAAATGTACTTAAGAAAGAAGGGATGATCTATTTTGTACATGTTCCTTAAAGGGATTCCATTTTAGCTCCAATTGTAATTTTTACCTTTTTCAGGGGAATTTATTGACATAGCGCCTAGCTCAGCCCTCGCTTCCGCATCCTCCTTTTGTCTGCAAGCACACTCACCAGCCGCTTAATTTGTCATAGCCCTGGAGGTATCAGAACTAATGAGCTTTGTTTGAATAGACTTTTTCCAGTTCATCTAGCACACTTTGGGGTAATCACTCAGTTTCTGTTTGCTTCTGATCCGAGGCATTGTGGGAAATATAAGAAAATAAAGGTTAAAAAAGCAGTATAAATTGGTAACAGCCACATTTTCTGCAAAGCCCTGAAGATGTTATTTTTTTTAATTTTACCACTTATTGAAGTATTGAGAATACTCTAAGTACGACCATTACAATCTCATATCAGAGAAGAATCTGATAAAATGCTATTTTTCAATTAGCCAGGAGTTTTCTAGTTTGCCTTCTTTAAGCAGTTCATAGCTAACAAATCTTTAAACAATCTAACCTCTTAAGGTTTGGAAGTGGACAGATAATAACCGTGAACACATAACAGTGTGTCAGCACCGAGAATTTAAAAATCTATTACAGAGATAACATACAGGGATGCTTTTTATTGGTCAGACAATTGCGTTTTCATTTCTCTAAAGTGGTTCTTCGCAGCTCCTGTGTGCCCACCAAGCGTGTGGTGGGCCGTCTGGGGAACGGAGCCTGGGGGCAGGGGCTGCACACATAGGGTGGGGGTGGGGGATGCTGCTTTTAAACCCCACTATCTAGATATTTTGGTCATCTGATATGAACAGCTGACTCACTGGAAAAGTCCCTGTTGCTGTGAAAGATTGAGGGCGGAAGGAGAAGAGGGCGTCAGAGGATGAGATGGCTGGATGGCATCACGGATGCAATGGACATGAACTTGGACAAACTCTGGGAGATGGTGAGGGACAGGGAGGCCTGGCGTGCTGCAGTCCGTGGGGTCCCAAAGAGTCAGACACGACTGGGCGACTGAACATCTAGGTGCCGCTGTCATCTGCGCCCAACCAGACTGGCAGGCTGTGTCTAGGGCAGGCCTTGTTTTTAAGGATTACTATGGGGGCAGGAGGAGAAGGGGACGACAGAGGATGAGATGGCTGGATGGCATCACCTACTTGATGGACGTGAGTCTGAGTGAACTCCGGGAGTTGGTGATGGACAGGGAGGCCTGGCGTGCTGCGGTTCATGGGGTGGCAAAAAGTCGGACAGACTGAGCGACTGAACTAGAATTAGAACTAGGCATGTTGCCAAGGACCAGAGATTGTGGCTTTAAGGACTGTTGGGATCTGTGAAATGGGGCAATTTGGTAAAACGACGGACTCCCCCAGACTCCCTGCTTGGGGCCTGGAGAGGGCTTTTTGCAAAATATGTTGGGGGCTGCCTCCTGTAGAGTTTCTAAAATCCAAGAAGCAGAGAGATATGATGTCTTTGTCTTACCAGGGAGACTGGGGTGGTCTTTTCCCCCGGTAAGGGGAGGTGGGGGAGGGCACTTGCGCATGCGCAGCAGCACAACTTTCGTGGGGACTCTCTGTGTTTGGACTTTGAAGTGGCCGGAGCCAGGATGTGAACGTTGCAGCATTGCTGTTACTCAGTGGAAGGAGCATGCTGGTCAGGTGAACTGTGTTATAAACGGACCTGCATTACTTTAAACTCACCGTGTCGCTGTGGATTGGACAAGATTCACCTGCTTCCTTTCGCAGAGGAGGAGACTGGACTCAGCTCTCGGGTAGCCTGCCCCGTGGTCGCAGGTAACAAGTAGAGGGGAGCGACTTGAACCCGGGATTCTTTCCATTTCATCATACACTTGGAATCCTCCCTGTATCACACCTGTTAGGGTGAGTAGGCATCACCACCAGCAACTGCGGTAGCCACAACAAACTCTTATTAGCGTCCAGGGAATCTGAGATCCCTCCCAGGCTCTGCAGGGGTGTCCCGAAGTGAGGAAGAGGCCCCTAGTCTCTGGGGACTGAGCTTTAAGGACAGGGAAGACTCTGAGTGACAGTACCAGGAGCGGCAAGGGCAGGGCAAGGTGTAGGGGGAGGAAAGGGGAGGTGCCAGTCCATGAGAGGGTCAGCTGCTTTGGTCTTCCTGGAGCTTGGATGCCCTGAGACAGCCCCAGGCTTGGTGCTGGTGGTGCTGGGATGTCCTTGGAGAGCCGATGGGTGGCTGAGGACTCATCTGGAGAGGCGTAGATGGAAGGTGGGGCCCAGGACTGTCAGTGAGGAGAAGTTGGGGCAGTTCTTTGCGATGCAGAAGAGCCACGTAAGGCTGTCCTGCAAGGCAGAGACGTGGTAAGTTTGGAACTGACACTTTGGAGGCTGAGAGAGGGGTGGTCAGATGGGCCTAGGCTGCAGAGGGGAGAGGAAGAAGAGTGCTCTGGGCCTCCATCGCTTCATCTTTAACAATGAAGTCATTTAACTGGGGTCTCAGCTGCATAACAAAGCACCTCAGAACAGCGGCTTCAAGGAACTGCCATTCTGTGGCTTGCTGGGCAGTTGTACTGTCTGGACCAGCCTGGTTGGCCTGGGCCTGCTGGGCTTCCTCGTGCGTCCGCAGTGAGTTGGCAGGTTATTGGGGAGCTGGTGGCCTAGGCTGGCCTGACTTGCCTGTCTGGTGGTAGGCTGGCCCTTGGCTGGGGCGCCTGCAGTCTGCTCTGCGTGGGCTCTCATCTTTTGGGGCAGGAGTCAGACAGTGGGCACTGTCCTCTGCTTTCCTCACTTCTGCCATTGGCTGCGTCTCTGATCTAACCCGTTAACTTACACTGACATGCAGAAGTAACCTCTCTCCACGTCTGGACTTGGAGTGAGCGCTCTCACTCCAAGTGATAATGATAGATGTTATTATTGAGCCACAGTTATGCGTGTAAGTTCCTGTGTTAAAGGGGAAAAGAAATGACACAAGGACATATTCCACGTTGGGAATAGTCTTAATCATCTTCTTTTTTGTTTTGTTTTTTTATTGACGTATAGTTGACTTGCGATGTTGTGTTACTTTCTGATGTATAGTAAAATGAATCAGTTATACATATATACCCACTCTTTTTTAGATTCTTTCCCTAGATAGGTCATTACAGAGTATTGAGTAGAGTTCCCTGTGCTGCACAGTAGGTCTTTATCAGATCAGATCAGATCAGTCGCTCAGTCGTGTCCGACTCTTTGCGACCCCATGAACCGCAGCACGCCAGGCCTCCCTATCCATCACCAGCTCTCGGAGGTCACCCAGACTCACATTCATCGAGTCAGTGATGCCATCCAGCCATCTCATCCTCTGTCGTCCCCTTCTCCTCCTGCCCTCAATCCCTCCCAGCATCAGAGTCTTCTCCAATGAGTCAACTCTTCGCATGAGGTGGCCAAAATACTGGAGTTTCAGCTTTAGCATCATTCCTTCCAAAGAAATCCCAGGGCTGATCTCCTTCAGAATGGACCGGTTGGATCTCCTTGCAGTCCAAGGGACTCTCAAGAGTCTTCTCCAACACCACATAGTTACCTATTTTATCTATCAGATCAGATCAGATCAGTCGCTCAGTCGTGTCCGACTCTGCGACCCCATGAATTGCAGCACGCCAGGCCTCCCTGTCCATTACCAGTTCCCGGAGGTCACTCAGACTCGCATCCATCGAGTCAGTGATGCCATCCAGCCATCTCATCCTCTGTCGTCCCCTTCTCCTCCTGCCCTCAGTCCCTCCCAGCATCAGAGTCTTCTCCAATGAGTCAACTCTTCGCATGAGGTGGCCAAAATACTGGAGTTTCAGCTTTAGCATCATTCCTTCTAAAGAAATTCCAGGATTGATCTCCTTCAGAATGGACTGGTTGGATCTTCTTGCAGTCCAAGGGACTCTCAAGAGTCTTCTCCAACACCATAGTTCAAAAGCATCAATTCTTCGGCGCTCAGCCTTCTTCACAGTCCAGCTCTCACATCCATACATGACCACAGGAAAGACCATAGCCTTGACTAGGCAAACCTTTGCTGGTAAAGTAATGTCTCTGCTTTTGAATATGCTATCTAGGTTGGTCATAACTTTCCTTCCAAGGAGCAAGCGTCTTTTAATTTCATGGCTGCAGTCACCATCTGCAGTGATTTTGGAGCCCAGAAAAACAAAGTCTGACACTGTTTCCCCATCTATTTCCCATGCAGTGATGGGACCAGATGCCATGATCTTCGTTTTCTGAATGTTGAGCTTTAAGCCAACCTTTTCACTCTCCACTTTAGCAGTGTGTATATGTCAATCCCAATCGGCCAGTTTATCCCTACCCCCTTCCCTCCTGGTAAGCATAAGATTGTTTGCTACATCTGTGACTCTATTTCTGTTTTGTAGATAAGTTTATTTGTATCACTTTTAGATTGCACATATAAATAAACAGCATATGGTATTTGTCCTTCTCTGTCTGACTTAACTTCACTCAGTATAACAATCTCTAGGTCCATCCACACTGCTGTAAATGGCATCCTTTCTTCCTTTTTTATGGCTGAGTTATATTCCATTGTGCATATGTATTAATTTTCTTCTTAAATCTATTTAAAAAAATCATTTAAAGGGGACCAAGTCCATAGCTTTGCTAGTTCCTGGGGTCAGCATCTTAGTGAACCCTGGTGAATGTGCAGCATCTTGTACTTTCCAAATGCTGTCCTCTGCATTCTCTCTTGAGCCTCCAAACCAGCGTTGTGAGAAAGACAGGAGCAGTATCATGTAACTCTCACTTTGTGGCTCAGAAAACTGAGACATCAGAAGAGGGCGGTCCAAGGTCAGCTGCAGAGTGGGGAATTCTGACTCTGCTGTTCATCTTTTTTCCATTTTGCTTCACAGTCCTGACTCATCATCAGTAGTGGCCCACTACGACACCTGGATCATTCTCTTTTCTAATCAAACATTTTCGGCTCTTATTTAACAGTGTGACATGATTACTTTTGACCCTAGATATTCTCCTAGAAGACTAAGCTTTGGATTGTGAGGTATCCAATAGCTAATTTGAAATGAAAATCATCTTATTTGCATTGTCATTGTCAGAGTCTCGCTAAGGTACATTGCCAAGGACAGAGTCAATGGAAAATACACCACGAACTTTGTGCATCTCTTGTTTAAATGAAGTGTCCCTTTTTCTGGAAATTTTCAGAGACAACCACACATATACCCTCCCAACAGCTATGCTTGGGAAGATTTTCCTATAATTTGAGATTTGTTTCACTCCTGTTTTCCTGAAGACCTTGGGAATACCCGACGTGGGTTTCCCATTTCCAGCTCTGCCGATGATTTGGAGTGCCTCTGATGTGCAGTTCTTCTCTGATAACACCCATCCATAGGGTGAAGCAGATGGGGAACTCAGGAATTGCAGTCAGGTAAAGACTGCCCTTGGGCTGGCTGATATCTTTCCCTTCTTCAAGGTTTAAGACAACCCCCTGTGAACATTGAGATATTCAAGGGTTCCTAGAGAGGTTTCCCTACCCCGGGGGAGCAGAAAGTGAGCCCTATATTCTAGTCTTATGTCACCAACTTGCTGTGACTCTTTCTGTAAGTCACTCCACCTCTCTGATCCCTCATTTCCTCATTGTAACTCCACTCCCTGATTCAGAAAATTGCAAACTGTAAAGCTCCAGCAGGTAAACCAGGTCTTGGTCTTTGTTCCAGGGCCTGTTGTCTTTTTCTGCCTCAAAGAGAATTCGGTTGTTCAAGAAAATTTGTGGCATCCTAGCCCAAATTACTTGGAGTAATTCAGAGATATTAACATGAATGTTGGTGGTTCTAATTTCTTGTAATCAATGACAAGATAGACATTCTGTTAATTTCATAGTAAATTCTTGCATCTTAAATCATGATGCAGAGTGAAAAAAAAATGTTATAGATAAATATTGCCAGAACTCACTCAAACTTGTGATATTGTAGAAAAAGATTTCCTAAATTGTTAAACCCTGAGCTCCATGATCCATAGATTACCAAAGCCAGCCTTTCTGTGTTCCCC
Source organism: Tragelaphus eurycerus (assembly GCA_935064755.1). Taxonomy (NCBI): domain Eukaryota; kingdom Metazoa; phylum Chordata; class Mammalia; order Artiodactyla; family Bovidae; genus Tragelaphus; species Tragelaphus eurycerus. The sequence goes on from CAKXYN010000020.1 coordinate 15,027,652, forward strand.
TTAATACTCTGAGGTCATAAACTATAATCTCTTAGATGAAGACAATACTGGAGGATTTCATAAGACTAGACTCATTTACAAGGCCCTGTCTCAAATGTCATGTCATTTGATAAGCACAGAAATCCTGGAGATGAACTCAACTTGGAGCAGCAACCCTCTGAATTTCTTCCCCATCTAGCCACTTTGGGGTGCAGAGACAAAAAAAAAAAGACCACTGTATGCTCTCTGTTTTTAGGAAGGTGAGTGTTTATTTTCAGGATATTCAAACAACAGAACGTAAGCATCAAAAATGCTAGTTCTCCCTTTTTGATTCTGGTGTGAGCCTTTGGGAAGCTGTTTCCTGGAGCAAGGAAAGTAAGAACAGCAGCCCCAGCCAGGGCTGGAGGCGGGGGCCTGATTTCAGATGTCTGCACTTCATGGCCACTTTATCTCATCACCATCTCTCCACTGAAAAGAGAGTAGAAACTCCATGAAGGCAGGTATCATACACTCTTATTTTCTTAGGTTCTTCCTAAGAGTCCCATCACTTCATGGCAGATAGATGGGGAAACAGTGGCAGACTTCATTTTTTTGGGGGCTCCAAAATCACTGCAGATGGTGACTGCAGCCATGAAATTAAAAGACACTTACTCTTTGGAAGGAAAGTTATGACCAATCTAGACAGCATATTACAAAGCAGAGACATTACTTTGCCAACAAAGGTCTGTCTAGTAAAAGCTATGGTTTTTTCCAGTAGTCATATATGGATGTGAGAGTTGGACTCTAAAGAAAGCTGAGCACCAAAGAATTGATGCTTTTGAACTATGGTGTTGGAGAAGACTCTTGAGAGTCCCTTGGACTGCAAGGAGATCCAATCAGTCCATCCTAAAGGAGATCAGTCTTGAGTGTTCATTGGAAGGACTGATGTTGAAGCTGAAACTCCAGTACTTTGGCCACTTGATGTGAAGAGCTGACTCATTTGAAAACACCCTGATGCTGGGAAAGATTGAAGGCGGGAGGAGAAGGAGACAGCAGAGGATGAGATGGTTGGATGGGATCACTGACTCAATGGACATGGGTTTGGGTAAACTCTGGGAGTTGGTGATGGACAGGGAGGCCTGGCTTGCTGCAGTCCATGGGGCTGCAGAATCAGACAGGACTGAGACACTGAACTGAACTGAACTGAGGGCCTCCTAAATGCATCTTAAAATGATCACAGAGTGAGTTTCTTAGCAAAATATATTTCCACCAATTTTGTTTCAAAGGTGTGTTGAGCCAGTGTCCTAGAAGGGAAGTTTTGTGAACTCAAGGCTGAACTGTACCTTGTCTCCAAAGCTGTGTCATCCTAAAAAAAGAAGAGACTCATTCATGGTGTTTACATGATGATTTGACATCTTTGAACAGCAAATTTAATTCTTCCGGCACATGCAAGGCAGGTGGTATAAACTCTGGATGAGACAACAGAAGCTCTTAGCTCACGTGGCTTGTCCAGGGTGCTACAGTAACCATGAGCTTCTGAATCTACGTTCAGGCCACACGTCCTCAGCCACAGAATGGAGCATAAATAACTCAGTGCAAGAACAGGGTGTTATTCAGAGGCTCATGGGTTCATGTGGTCACTGTCGTGGCCTCAACAGTCAGGAGAGGTGGGACAGGAAGAAGCCAGGTGTGGGAGCCAAGTGTTTTCAGCAAGGCATTTGGCTGGGGACCCAGCATCATGTCTTTTTTACTTCCTCCTCACTCTATGAGGGTTACTGATAGGTGGCACCAGGGGCAGCCTGAGGGCACCCTGCAGTGCCTGAACACATCTTTCTTTCTCTAAGAGGTGCCGCTGAGTTGCTCGGGGTCATGGGAAAGTCCACCTAGAGAAGGAACACAGCCCAGCAGTGAGAGCAGAGGGGAGGAAGCCTAGGTTTGAGCCCAGTAGGGAAGGGCCCAGCCTAGGGCAGCAAGAATCAGGGTGGCCAGGCCTGCGCACTTGAGTACAAGTCTTGGGCTCGTGCTTTTGGGCATTTATTTAATGTCTCTAAAAGTTCAAGGATTGGAAAAAAAAAGAAAAGGTGAGTCAAGGCTGGTTCTAGAACCTGAACATCACTTGAGCTGGGCCAAAGTCCACAAATAGTCCAGGCTTGTGAGCACAAGTAGTCACTGCAGGGTGGGGCTATTGGGGAGTGGTTAGTACAACACAGGCAGGAATTTAGTGACTTTAGTTATAGCATCTTTCCATCACAGGGGATCAAGAGCGTGATCTGCCCTTTAGAATCTTTTTTTACAACCATTGTATAATGAAAACACATATATCCATCAGAGGGGTGGGCCTGAAGTCTCAAGCTGGGGACTGAGAGCTGGATTTGGCCATCAGAAGACCTTATATTCACCTAGAAGAATGGTTCTTTTATTTACTTTAGAAATGTGAATCAACATGAAAAAAATGAGGGAATTCTCTGAAACAGTCCAGATTCCATAAAAAAGTTTGGACTATCTGGCTACAGGGAGCAGCTCGTCTACAGGCCACATCCCGTTTGAGCAGAGGTGCAGCTGCCTCTGCAGAGGCAGAGTGTTTCTAGTTAGCCACAGTCTGCGCCCCTCTCTAGGATCCCTGGCAGCTGGCTGGTCACTGTTAATATTGTGCTTACATTGTTATTTTTCTGACAGGAAATTAAGAACTCTCTGTTTCTGTGTCTTTGTCCGAAGCGGGAAATGGGAAATGGTCTTTTCTCATACCTTACCTTCTTCCCCACTGTGTGACGTCTCTGGGCTCAGGGACCATTTGTATCCGAGAACATTGGGATACACAGACAGGCAGGGTGGAGTGAAGAGATGCTTTCTGTGGTAGTGTTCACAAAACCCCTGGGGGCAGGTTTGAGGGGAATTCAGCAGATGCACGTTGAGGAGGACCTGGGTTAAGTCAAGTAGAGCTTATTAGAGTGCAGCTGGTGGAGTGCAGCTGGGGTTTCACCAGGACCTAGAGCCAACTGCTCAGAATCGAAGAGTTCGTTAGGTGAGGCTCAATTTACAAATCTTAAAATGGCAGTTTTTCACTTGGCAATGTCTCATGTTAATAAGTCGGTTATGAATGCAGGGTTAAATGAGGCAGACACGCAGCTTGTGCGTGCGTGTGCGGGTGTGTGTGAAACACCATGTGTGGCTTCTTGGAGTCGGGGGAAAATCTGTCAGCCTTTCTAATACCGAGTTAGTTTTGACAACAGAATAAGATGTATTTTGAACACATGTCCGTCCTGCCTTTCCCAAGGAGGGGAGGCTAATGAGAGCAGGGGGCCCAGAGGAAAGAAAGAGGGTGCTGGGTTTCTCTGTGGGATGTTCGCTCGTTGGATTTCTTCTGGGGACAAAGGCTTGGGGCATCTGGGTGCCTCCCGAATGCTGATGGGTCCTTGGGCTAGTCCTGAGGATCAGAGAGGGCAGAGGACCTCTCCAGTCAAGATGTATTTTGGACACTGAGTTTTCTTGTGAAAGGTGATTGCCAAGCCAAATTTCCACCCCTGCCCCGCCCTCAACCAAGACAGAGTTCTGCAATGTGAAATGGGAAGCAGTTTGTTCAGCTAGAGTAGCCTATGGAACAGAATAAATCCTTTAAACCAATTGTAGAAAAATGCAAATTTAAAGCTAGCAATTAGAAACAGATAGAAATTAGAGATTTGGATTTTGCGGAGCAAGCTTTCTGCAGCCACTGTCAGATCTCTGTGCAATTTATCTGGATTCCATCAGTGGTGGCCAGACTGGATTTTGATAAAGAGCTGCAAAATCTGTCCCTTTCCAGCTCCTGCGACTTGCCACACACTCCATTCAAGCTGAAGCGGCCGCACAGTCCCTTGCATAATTTGGAGTTAATCATTTGTACTTCACAGCCTCCGAGAGGCCTTAGACTTGGGAGGTGGGGACAGATTTGGCTTTTTAATCGCCTTGTATATTGTGCGGCTGGAGATAAATGACACCGACTGTCTGAAATCTACATTCTTGCTTCTGATGCAAAACTGTAATTAATTTTGTGCAGTGTTTCAGAATTGATCGTGGTCACTTGAATTTCTAATTTTTCATTCACTTCAAAGACTCTGATTTTTTTCTTTCCCCTTTCCTTAAAGGAATGTGCGCCAGCTCCGGAACATTCTGTGATGCTGGGCTACTAAATGACTCTCTTATGCCTCTTTTTCGATAAGGTGAAACAGAGGTCAAGGCCTGTGGCTTATGCTTATCTCCCAGCTTGTATTCAGATGTATTTCTTGACTTACAGGAAACACCATCAAAACTTATCAAATTATAACTAAAGAGTTTGGCGGCACTTAACGTATTGTAAAAAGCTCAAAAGGCTTCATTCACACATCCTATTCAGTATAAGACAATTAAGCACAATTTAGGCAATAATTACCCTAATTAACTACACTCTAATGTTTGTATTCAAGATTATAGCAACGTTGTATCACTTCACTATTTAAATAATAACAAGGTTTCCTAATTTCTCTGTATTGATAGTTGTTGTATGTGATTCTTTGTTTGGTATATTTCACTGTAAAAATATTTGTCAGTGAAAGATTGAACAATATGAATGAATTTGATTATGCCATTGTCAAAAGCCCCATGCATCACAATTCCTTGGTTTTAATCACTACTGTAAACCTTGCAGCCGGAGGGCATAGTTTTAATTTGGGTGTCTTACTAATGAAAAGAAAAAAATAATTGTTTTGCCAGGATTTAATAATAAGCAATAAAATCAGCCAACCAGATTTTACCTCTGCATTCAATCTCTTTTTTATTATAAAACATTTTTGTCCTTTTTTTAGATTACAGGCGTAGATACTGAACATTTTACTAATAAATATTTCAGTTTGCTTATGGAGGCTAATGCTGTCATCTGAATATGGAATTATATTTCTTTCATGCTTCATTATCATTTCATGGTAGTAATGACAGTGAGGCGATGGAATATTTACAGGCTTTTCAGAAGACATTTATCCAATACATTCCCTGAAGGGCACCTAGGCTTAAAGATACATTATCCTTTTGTAAAGCTTTGCCCAGAATCCCAATTCCTGCATCAGCCAATCAGAACTTTTTTTCCTTCAACATTTAGCACATTGATGAAGCCTCACTCCCCTCTGCCCTCATTGGTGGGCCACTTATCCTGGAATTTAAGAGGAATGCAGTTTGGGGAAATAGGACTGTGACCTTAGTTGCCACAATCTGTAAAATGGGCATGTAAGGTATGCTCTCACTGTTGCCTTGGGCCCTGGGCATGACAGTTCTCGTTTTGGCCAAAGTGATTCTTCTTCAGTTTAAATTATTTTCTAAATGGTTTCCAAGACTCTGGAGTTGTTTGTTTTATGAACTGATGCTGCTGTTTGATTATAGATTATAGATGGTAAGTCTCAGGCTTTGGAGGATCTAAAGGGGAGTGAACCTATGGCTACAAGAGGGAAAGTGTCTGGATGATGGTTCTTCTGAGAGGTGGGAGGACCGCAAAGGAGGCCAGTGGCTGTCCATGTTCGGTTGTGTTCCTCGGGGTCACGGGCAGGGCATCCATGGTGCCCCCTCTGAAGGACTTTTGATGACTGTGGAGAACTGGCAAATGTGTACCCCATCAAAGAGGGCCACTATTCCCTGGCTCCTGGCAATTAGACAGATCCAGGCCCAGTATTGTCAGATATTCTGATTTTTCAAGGGAAACCTGAAATCAGGATTTTCCTGTAAAATATCACAATTTTTAAATGTTGGAAATTAATTCAAACTTTTATGAACTACTGTGCAAACCAAACAAGACCATGGCCTGCACTGAGGACTGTGAGCTGTGAAGTTTTGGTGTCTAGTTGAGGGATACCGAGAGGACATCCGTATTGGGTTCTGGGAATGCAGTGGAGACAGTTTGACCACTGTGCTTTTAAAAAAAAAAGGAATTTTTTTTTGGCAGTGCTAGGTCTTAATTGTGACACGTGGATCTTCAATCTTCGTTGCGAGAAGCAGGATCTTTAGTTGCAGCATGTAAAGTCTTGTGTCATATGGCATCTAGTTCCCTGACCAGGGATCGAACCCAGGCTCCCTGCATTAGGAGCATGGAGTCTTAGCTATGGACCACCAGGGAAGTAATGCTCACTGGGCTTTGGAGATGCCTTTAGCAGCTACTCTGATAGGCTGTTGATCTCTTCTGAAATTTTTCCCTGGACAAACCAGTGTTTGTTGGGACTCTCCATGGCTGTCTCATTTGTAGCTGTGTTTCCCAACACAGCTGTATTTGCTACTGTGCTCTAGCCTGTGGAAACTTTAAAGGAGCCTGAAGAATTTTCCTGAAGGGTATTGAACTATTTCTCAGAAAAGGAGAATCTTGAATGCTTTTCCCCAGAAGGGAGTGAAATGAATTGAATTCAGATGCATAATGTAGTGGAGAAGGCAATGGCACCCCACTCCAGTACTTCTGCCTGGAAAATCTCATGGGTGGAGGAGCCTGGCAGGCTGCAGTCCATGGGGTCGCTGAGGGTCAGACACGACTGAGCGACTTCCCTTTCACTTTTCACTTTTATGCATTGGAGAAGGAAATGGCAACCCACTCCAGTGTTCTTGCCTGGAGTATCCCAGGGACGGGTGAGCCTGGTGGGCTGCCGTCTATGGGGTCACACAGAGTCGGACACGACTAAAGTGACTTAGCAGCAGCAGCAGCATAATGTAGGGCTTCCCAGTGGCGCTAGTGGTAAAGACCCTGCCTGCCAACACAGGAGATATAAGAGACGTGGGTTTGATCCTGGGTTGGGAAGATCCCCTGGAGCGCAACCCACTCCATTGTTCTTGTCTAGAGAGTCCCATGGACAGAGAAGCCTGGTGGGCTAGAGTCCACAGGGTCGCAAGGAGAGGGACATGACTGAAGTGACTTAGCACGCATGCAGAATGTCGGAAAGCCTGTCGATGCAGGGCTCCTGCTGCCTCCTGGGTGCTGGCTACAGTGGTTCCTAAGCAGGTGGGCACTCGGTGAGATTCTGCTGCAGAAGTCTTCTCCAGAGCCTGCAGCCCAGGGCTGATACTTCAGGGTAGATGGCAGTGAGCGTTCCTGAGGCCAAGACGTTCTGCTGTGATGCAGCAAGTGCGTGTCCGTGTCACTGCGCCACTGTCACGGTGGGATGGAGCTTGAGATTTATCCAGAGGGGAGTAAGTGGGGGTGCATGGAACCCTTGCACAGCAGCCGACCAGGAGCCAGGTCCGAGTTACCTCTGTGACTCTGACAGACCCCTGCCCCACTCCTTCTGATAGGATCAATGCCAAGGACACTGTCCCAAACCCACTGTCCCTGGCAGCCCAGAACTCTCAATTCGGGAAGATCATGAGGATCGAGCTTTCCCTTGTGAGAACCAGGACACCGGTTTTCTCAGGCTTGTCCTTCTGCAGACAATTCTCTATTTAGGTTTCCATATGATTAAGAAGCAACAAGATGTGAGACTCTCTGGTCTATGAGAGAAGATGAGTCAGTCTGGCCATAACTGGCTTGAAATAGGAAGCAGAGTTGGCTTTTCTCCTCTCCACCTGCCCCAAGTGCATTATGTCGTTCTGTTCTGGGGTGGCTGCCAGGCCAGGTGGAGAGTGGGACCTCCAAACTTCTACCATCTTCTAGAAGAAGCCCCAGCCAGGTTGTGGGGAGGGACTGATGGTCTGTGAGTGGGGAGGGATTTGTCCAGAATTCCCCTGGGCCATGATCTCTGGTGCTTCTGCTTTGATGTATCAGCCTGAGATCCACCTCCCCAGATCCTCATACCCCTCACGTAGGCTCTTACATAGAATTCCCCAGAATCCAGATACAGGGTTGTCTCATCTGCTCGGGACCTGGGGTCCAAGTCTTCCTCCAGTGATGTGGGCTCAGGATCCTGGGAGTTTGAGGAGGGGCTGGAGGGAGGGGTGGAGGGGGCTCCTATGTATGGTGCCCTGTTTTTGCTTTATTCTCCCTGGTCCCACGCAGGTTCTGCCCTGAGTACTTTCACAGAGATTTCACAGGATTGCCAGATGAAAGACAGGATGTCTGGTTAAATTTGAATTTCAGATAACTAATCTTTTTTTTTTTTTTTTTTTTCCCCAAAAAAGTCTTTGCTAGCATTTATTGAGTACAAAGTATCACTTTATATGGATTATCTCATTTAATTCCCATAAAACCCCCATGAGATAGATGCTATTATTTTTTAACTTTTTATTTTATACTGGGAGTATTGGTGATGAAAAGTAGTGTTAGTTTCAGGTGTATAGAAAGTGATTAAGTTATACATATACACACATCTGTTCTTTTTCAACCCGATTTAGGTTGTTATACAATATTGTATAGAGTTCCTTGTACTATATAATAGGTCCTTGTTGGTTATTCATTTTCTTTCTTTTTTTTTTTTTTTGGCTGCGCTGCATGTGGAATCCCAGTTCCATGACCAGGAATCGAACTTGCGTCCCTGCATTAGAAGCATGGAGTCTCAACTGTTGGACCACCAGGAAGTCTCTGTTTATCCATTTTAAATATAGCAGTGTGTATGTATCAATCCTAAACTCCCTAACTGATGTTTTTTAGCATATATATGACTCTAATGTAATACTAATACACATATTAAAAGTGAAATCAAGATTGCTGGGAGAAGTATCAATAGCCTCAGATATTCAGATAATACCACCCTTATGGCAAAAAGCGAAGAGGAACTAAACAGCCTCTTGATGAAAGTGAACTTTCATGAAGTGAACTGTTGATGAAGTGAACTTAAAACTCAACATTTAAAAACTAAGACCATGGCATCCGGTCCCATCACTTCATGGCAAATAGATGGGGAAACAATGGAAACAGTGACAGACTTTATTCTGGGGGGCTCCAAAATCACTGCAGATGGTGGCTGTAGCCATGAAATTAAAAGATGCTTGCTCCTTGGATGAAAAGCTATGACAAACCCAGACAGCGTATTGAAAAGCAGAGAGATTACTTTGAGGGCAAAGGTCTTTATAGTTAAAATTATGGTTTTTCCAGTAGTCATGTATGGATGTGAGAGTTCGACCATAGAGAAAGCTGAGTACAGGAGAATTGATGCTTTTGAACTGTGGTGTTGGAGAACTCTTGAGAGTCCCTTGGACTGCAACGAGATTAAACCAGTCAATCATAAAGGAGATCAGTCCTGAATATTCATTGGAAGGACTGATGCTAATGAAAGTCAAGGGCTGGAAAAAGATTTTCCATGCAAACAGAGACCAAAAGAAAGCAGGAGTAGCAATACTCATATCAGATAAAATAGACTTTAAAACAAAGGATGTGAAAAGAGACAAAGAAGGTCACTACCTAATGATCAAAGGATCAATCCAAGAAGAAGATATAACAATTATAAATATATATGCACCCAACTTAGGAGCACCGCAATATATAAGACAAATACAAGTATGAAAGGAGAAATCAACAATAACACAATAATAGTGGGAGACTTTAATACCCCACTCACACCAATGGATAGATCAACTAAACAGAAAATTAACAAGGAAACACAAACTTTAAACGATACAATAGACCAGTTAGAACTAATTGATATCTATAGGACATTTCATCCCAAAACAATGAATTTCACCTTTTTCTCAAGCGCACACGGAACCTTCTCCAGGATAGACCACATCCTGGGCCATAAATCTAGCCTTGGTAAGTTCAGAAAAATTGAAATCATTCCAAGCATTTTTTCTGACCACAATGCAGTAAGAATAACTCTCAATAACAGGAGAAAAACTATTAAAAAGTCCAACATATGGAGGCTGAACAACACACTCCTGAATAACCAACAAATCACAGAAGAAATCAAAAAAGAAATCAAATTCTGCATAGAAACGAATGAAAATGAAAACACAACAACCCAAAACCTGTGGGACACTGTAAAAGCAGTCCTAAGGGGAAAGTTCATAGCAATACAGGCATACCTCAAGAAACAAGAAAAAAGCCAAATAAATAACCTAACTCTACACCTAAAGCAACTGGAAAAGGAAGAAATGAAGCACCCCAAGGTTAGTAGAAGGAAAGAAATCCTAAAAATTAGGGCAGAAATAAATGCAAAAGAAACAAAAGAAACCATAGCAAAAATCAACAAAGCCAAAAGCTGGTTCTTTGAAAGGGTAAATAAAATTGACAAACCACTAGCCAGACTCATCAAGAAACAAAGGGAGAAAAATCAAATCAATAAAATTAGAAATGAAAATGGAGAGATCACAACAGACAGCACAGAAATACAAAGGATCATAAGAGACTACTATCAGCAATTATATGGCAATAAAATGGACAATGTGGAAGAAATGGACAAATTCTTAGAAAAGTACAACTTCCCAAAACTGGATCAGGAAGAAATAGAAAATCTTAACAGACCCATCACAAGCACGGAAATTGAAACTGTAATCAGAAATCTTCCAGCAAACAAAAGCCCAGGTCCAGACGGCTTCACAGCTGAATTCTACCAAAAATTTAGAGAAGAGCTAACACCTATCCTACTCAAACTGTTCCAGAAAATTGCAGAGGAAGGCAAACTTCCAAACTCATTCTATGAGGCCACCATCACCCTAATACCAAAACCTGACAAAGATCCCACAAAAAAAGAAAACTACAGGCCAATATCACTGATGAACATAGATGCAAAAATCCTTAACAAAATTCTAGCAATCAGAATCCAACAACACATTAAAAAGATCATACACCATGACCAAGTGGGCTTTATCCCAGGAATGCAAGGATTCTTCAATATCCGCAAATCAATCAATGTAATACACCACATTAACAAACTGAAGAATAAAAACCATATGATTATCTCAATAGATGCAGAGAAAGCCTTTGACAAAGTTCAACATCCATTTATGATAAAAACTCTCCAGGAAGCAGGAATAGAAGGAACATACCTCAACATAATAAAAGCTATATATGACAAACCCACAGCAAACATTATCCTCAATGGTGAAAAATTGAAAGCATTTCCTCTAAAGTCAGGAACAAGACAAGGATGCCCACTTTCACCATTACTATTCAACATAGTTTTGGAAGTTTTGGCCACAGCAATCAGAGCAGAAAAAGAAATAAAAGGAATCCAAATTGGAAAAGAAGAAGTAAAACTCTCACTGTTTGCAGATGACATGATCCTCTACGTAGAAAACCCTAAAGATTCCACCAGAAAATTACTAGAACTGATCAATGAATATAGTAAAGTTGCAGGATATAAAATTAACACACAGAAATCCCTTGCATTCCTGTACACTAATAACGAGAAAATAGAAAGAGAAATTAAGGAAACAATTCCATTCACCATTGCAATGAAAAGAATAAAATACTTAGGAATATATCTTCCTAAAGAATCTAAAGACCTATATATAGAAAACTATAAAACACTGGTGAAAGAAATCAAAGAGGACACTAATAGATGGAGGAATATACCATGTTCATGGATTGGTAGAATCAATATAGTGAAAATGAGTATACTACCCAAAGCAATTTATAGATTCAATGCAATCCCCATCAAGCTACCAACGGTATTCTTCACAGAGCTAGAACAAGTAATTTCTCAATTTGTATGGAAATACAAAAAACCTCGAATAGCCAAAGCTATCTTGAGAAAGAAGAATGGAACTGGAGGAATCAACCTGCCTGACTTCAGGCTCTACTACAAAGCCACAGTCATCAAGACAGTATGGTACTGGCACAAGGACAGAAATATAGATCAATGGAACAAAATAGAAAGCCCAGAGATAAATCCACGCACATATGGTCACCTTATCTTTGACAAAGGAGGCAAGAATATACAATGGATTAAAGACAATCTCTTTAACAAGTGGTGCTGGGAAAACTGGTCAAACACTTGTAAAAGAATGAAACTAGAACACTTTCTAACACCATACACAAAAATAAACTCAAAATGGATTAAAGAGCTAAATGTAAGACCAGAAACCATAAAACTCCTAGAGGAAAACATAGGCAAAACACTCTCTGACTTACATCACAGCAGGATCCTCCATGACCCACCTCCCAGAATATCGGAAATAAAATAAAAAGTGAACGAATGGGACCTAACCAAACTTAAAAGCTTCTGTACAACAAAGGAAACTATAAGCAAGGTGAAAAGACAGCCTTCAGAATGGGAGAAAATAATAGCAAATGAAGCAACTGACAAACAACTAATCTCAAAAATATACAAGCAACTTCTACAGCTCAATTCCAGAAAAATAAATGACCCAATCAAAAAATGGGCCAAAGAACTAAATAGACATTTCTCCAAAGAAGACATACAGATGGCTAACAAACACATGAAAAGATGCTCAACATCATTCATTATCAGAGAAATGCAAATCAAAACCACTATGAGATACCATTTCACGCCAATCAGAATGGCTGCTATCCAAAAGTCCACAAGCAATAAATGCTGGAGAGGGTGCGGAGAGAAGGGAACCCTCTTGCACTGTTGGTGGGAATGCAAACTGGTACAGCCACTATGGAGAACAGTCTGGAGATTCCTCAAAAAACTGGGAATAGAACTGCCTTATGATCCAGCAATCCCACTGCTGGGCATATACACTGAGAAATCCAGAATTGAAAGAGACACGTGTACCCCAATGTTCATAGCAGCACTGTTTGCAATAGCCAGAACGTGGAAGCAACCTAGATGTCCATCCACAGATGAATGGATAAGCAAGCTGTGGTACATATACACAATGGAGTATTACTCAGCCATTAAAAAGAATACATTTGAATCAGTTCTAAGGAGGTGGATGGAACTGGAGCCTATTATACAGAGTGAAGTAAGCCAGAAACAAAAACACAAATACAGTATACTAACACATATATATGGAATTTAGAAAAATGGTAAAAATAACCCTATTTACGAGACAGCAAAAGAGACACTGATGTATAGAACAGACTTTTGGACTCTGGGACCGGGAGAGGGTGGGATGATTGGGGAGAATAGCATTGAAATATGTATAATAATATATCTGAAATGTATTAATTGTTCAAACTAATCACTGTCATGTTACAATTTGTTCATATTAGATGTTTGTAATGTTTCTGATAATCAATAAAAGAGATTCTTGATACCTATTAAAAAAAAAAATAAAGCTGAAGCTTCAATACTTTGGCTACCTGATGAGAAGAACTGACTAAGAAAAGAGCCTGATGCTGGGAAAGATTGAAGGTGGGAGGAGAAGGGGATGACAGAAGATGAGATGGTCTGATGGCATCACCGACTCCATGGACATGAGTTTGAACAAGCTCTGGAAGTTGGTGATGGACAGGAAATCCTGGCATGCTGCAGTCCCTGGGGTTGCAAAGTGTTGGACACGACTGAGCGGCTGAACTAAGCTGATACTATAGACATGTGTGAAAGTATTAGTCGCTTAGTCGTGCCCGACTCTTTGCAGCCCTATGGACTGTAGCCTGCCAGGCTCCTCTGTCCATGGGATGCTCCAGGCAAGAATACTTGAGTGGGTAGCTATTCCCTTCTCCATGGTATCTTCCTGACCCAGGGTTTGAAACCAGGTTTCCTACATTGCAGGCAGATTCTTTACCACTGAGCCACCAGGGAGACATACTAACAATTGTTTTCTTAGTGTATTATTTTAGTAGTTAGTATATAGTGAAACTTTTAAAGCATAAGTATGTCTAATGCATATTTGAGACACTGATACTAATAATTTGTTGTTTATCTGAAATTCAAATTTCACCAGCTTCCTGAGTTTTTATTTGTGAAACCTGGCAATGCTAACCCAAGACTCTGTGTGCTTGAGACACCAATTGCCTACTCCTCAAGGCTACTTGGAGAAGGCAATGGCACCCCACTCCAGTACTCTTGCCTGGAAAATCCCATGGATGGAGGAGCCTGGTAGGCTGCAGTCCATGGGGTCGCCAAGAGTCGGACACGACTGAGCACCTTCACTTTCACTTCACGAGGCTACTTGTTTAGGGAAGGAGTCTTGACCCTGTTTGCATAGATTAGGGCTGTCTGTTTAGAGGCAGATTGGAGGTTATGCTGAAATTCTTCAGAAGTGCTTCAACTAGTCCACGTTGCTAATCAAAGCTTTCATCAGGTTTTTGTGAGCTGGGTGGATTTCTGCTTCATTCACTCCTATTTCTGTAGGATAAAGGAAGGTGCCTTGCAGAATGTCCCCTGTCTCCCCTCCCCCCTGCATCCATAGAGATTCCAAGACATTGAATGTGTGCATCTGGTACCCAGAGAGAGCTCTATCTGGTTTTTGTTTTTTATTAAAATGTTTTTTGTGCTGTGCTGGGTCCTTGTTGTGGTACATCTAAGCTTCTCTAGTTGGCAATCACATTGTCTTCTTTTTTTAAAAATATTTATTTATTTATTTTGGCTGTGTTGGGTTTTAGTTGAGGCATACGGGATCTTTCATTGCATTGTGAGGGCTCAGTGCTAATGGAGCTCAGGCTTAGCTGCCCCGAGGCGTGTGGGATCTTAGTTCCCTGACCAGGGACTGAACCTGTGTCCTCTGTACTGGAAGGCAGATTCTTAACCACTGGACCACCAGGGAAGTCCCTGTGTGGGTTTTTTGGTGTCTGCTCTGTTTCCCATAGTGCTTGCCTGGCAGCGGAAGATGGTGCCAAGGCTCTTAGCAGGTAGCGGATGAACAGGTAAGGGGTCTTCCTCTTAGTCCCTCCACCTCTTCCATTCCCAGCACCATAGCCCTACTTCCCTCCTTTCAGCACAGGCCAAGGGGTAGGGGAAGGTCCTGAGGTGTTCACACCAGCCCTTTTAGCCATGATTGTCCCTTGCAATTGGGATTGAGGGTGGGTGGGGAAGCATCTACTTTTATGAATTTGTTTCCTTCTGAATTGTTTGAATTTGTTGCAAAAAGCATGTGTTGTTTTTCGAATATAAGCACAGATGATGATCAAGAGGAAATAAAATGTGCTAGGCTCTAGAAACTCTTTTAGCCAATGGCTAAGGAGGACACCAAGCGGACACGCTCCTGACACTCCAAATACATCTTCAAACTTTTGCCCACTCCTGGTTGGGGAGATGGTGCAACCACCGCATTAAACCCGAATCAGGATGATAAATGCGCACAGAGGACCCGATTCCTCTTTTGGAGGATTTGAACTCCTCACACTGAAGTTGGAGAAAAACCAAGTCGATGCTGTTCACATCCAAAATGAAATGCCTGGGGAGGCTTAGGGTGTGTGCTTCACTCTAGTGGCTTGGTGCCTCCCGGGGATGGGCAATGACATGTCCAGCAAGACCCTGACCTGAGGTATGATTGCAGGTTGAACTGCTGTGGCAACGAACAGCCCTTTCCCCCTGACGTCTGTGTGGGAAGTGGGACATGCTCGCTGCCCAGCCCACCAGAAGTCAAGGTCTGAGGCCCCCGGTGCCTTCCAGTGTCTACCTGGCCACTACTGGCTTCTCCCAGGCTGGGAAGGGGAGGCCGTTTTGAGAGCACATATCATATTTTTGACGTAGGACTCCAATCACAAAAAGCAGTGATGGCTACTGCAAATGTATCGATTTGTTTTTTCTCCATAGACCCATGTGCTGTTTGTAGGTAGAGGGGGAGAGAGCCGGCGAACAGAGTGGAATCTACTTCTTAGAAGCCTGGGTTATCAAACTCATTAATCTACATGTCAAGAGGCTAGGAATGAATAATTGTGTGTAGAATTTATCTGCCAACATGATAGCTACTTTTCAGCTTTCTCCTAGGAGCTCCTCCATGGCGCCCCCTGATTATATGCTTTGTCTGCCGGATGGTGGGGGCGCTGGGGCTGCCCCAGCCCCTCTGAGGACGAGACAGGCTCTGACACACGCCACATCAGTCCTCCTGCTGCCCTGGCCCATGCAGAGGGACATGGCCTCGTGGGTGCCCTGCAGTGGCCCTCACAGCAGAGTGGTGGCTAATTAGACGCAAATGGCAGGTCTGTCTTGCAGGAGCCTCCTGGTCTGATGTAGTGGAAAGCTATTGCCGGAGTAGAGCTGGGTGGTGGGGTGTTCTCAGCACCGTTACTGGCCTTTGCCCCTGTTAGAACTGAGTGGTTTGAGTGGGTGGGTGGGTGGGGCAGGTGGGCTTCCTAGATCCCTGGGCTCTAGGGTGGAGGCTATTCCTCTTCAACCCCATCAGGTAGGTAAATGGTCAGAGACAATACCAGGGAGAACCAAGATACTCTGAGCTGAGTGGACAGGTGACAGCACAGCTGGCCTTAGGCTTTTTGCTTTTTTTTTTTTTTAAGTGATTTTTTTTTTTTTTTTTTTTGCTTTCTGTTTTTTGCCTCGCCATGCAGCTTGTGGTCTTAGTTCCTCGATCAAGCGTTGAACTGGTGCCTCCTTCATTGGAGGGCTTCTTCACTGGTGGTTCAGATGGTTAAGAATCTCGTTCAGTCTCTGGCTTGGGAAGATCCTCGGGAGAAGGGAAAGGCTACCCACTCTGTCCCATGGACAGGGGAGCCTGGCGGGCTACAAGCCCATGGAATTGCAAAGAGTTGGACCTGACTGAGCGACTCATGCTTTCGCTTTCGCTTTCTCCTGCATTGGAAGTGCAGAGTCTTAACCACTGAACTTGCAGGGAAGTCCCCATTTTTGTTTTTTCAAATTGAACAAGCTTTTGGTTACCAGAAGGGAAAGGGAGAGGAGGGAGGGACAAATTAGGAGTGTGAGAATAACACGCACAAACTACTGTACATAGAATAGATTAAGTAACAAGGACGTACTGTATGGCAGGGGCAATTCTACCCCATATGTGGTAACAACCTATAAGGGAATATAATCTGCAAAAAACATCCCCAAACAAACAGACAAAACAAACTGGCCCTAAGTTTCAAGACAGTGTAGCTGATGCATCTGAAAGTTTGAGGGGCTGAAGCACACCAAGTATTGTCCCATCTGGTGCCCCTGTCCAGCCAGCGGGCATCAGGGCACTTCAGAGGGACTTCGTGGAGAAGTGTCTTCGCCCTGCCCATGGTGGGGGGCATCAAGTCACTATTTTCCACACTGACTCCTTCGCCAGGAGCCTGCCCAGGCAACCTCTGCCTTGTCAGCTACATTTACAATGTGCACATAATTAAATGTCCACGAAGCTCGCGGCATGCTGACCACAGAGGGGCCATAAGCAGTAAGATAAATGAGACCGGGAGATGTAATATTGCTTCACGTGTGGACTTCGGCTGATGTTAAAGATTGTCAGTGATAATTATTAATATGTGACCTGCTTGAATCTTTACCTGAACAATCACAATTTTAATAAAGCAGTAAACCCCGTGGTCACCATGTCCACGCATCCTTCATCTGACACCCTCACTTTTCACGTGTGAATTTTAGAAGAGCCGTCCTTCCCTCTGTTTTGCAGGTGATAGTTATGCATTAATGGAATGCTATTATCCTCAAGGGGCTCGTCCTGACCCAGGGGATGAACCCATGTCTCCTGCATTGAAAGGCGGGTTCTTTACCACCAGTGCCACCTGGGAAGCCCACCCATTGATGGAAGTTTCTGCCCAAATGCAGCTGATGCAGTCTGGCAATGATGCTAAGTCCAGGTGCGGCCTTTCCAGTGTCTCCCTTTCGATGGGAGGGGGTGACTGACAGTGAAGGCCAGGCGAGGAGGGTGGGGTGAAGGGTCACCAACAGAAGGACACTGGTTCATTCCTCCCAGGGACCACTGCTCCCGCCTGCTGTTTGCACTTGGGTGTGGGTGTAGCCAACAGCGTTGGTGCTTTGTCCAGACCCTCTCTTGTCTCTTTAGCAGCTTTTGCGTATTTTGGTTTTAGTTCCCCCCTTTCACTATCTAGTTTTTAGCACTGAAGCCCCTCTGGCCTGTAAGGGGAGATGGAAGTGCCTGGGAATTCTGTTATTCCCCAGCACCACATGTGGCCTGTGGCCAAGGACATTCGGTGTAGGAGGAAAAAGGCCCAGGTCTTTGCCTGGAAGAGGTAGGACAAACTTTAAGGCATAATTCATGCCTTAAGAGATACTGGTCTAAATAACTGAGACATTCTTTAAAAAATTAAATTTAAATGTAAAAAACTATATGTCCTTTAACAAATGAATGGATAAACAAGATGTCACACACACACACTCTGGAATATTACTCGGCTATAAAAAAGAATAAATGTCATTTGTGACAACATAGATGGAGCTGGGGGTATCATGCTTAGTGAAGTAAATCAGACAAAGACAAATACTGTTTTCACTTCTACGTGGAATCTAAAAAATAAAACAAATGAACAAACATAACAAACAGAAAAAGACTAACAGAACAGACAGGTCGTTGCCAGAGAGGACAGAGATGGAAAGGGTGAAATAGGTGAGGGGGATTCAAAGGTACAAACTACAAAATATAATGGGGCTTCCCTGATAGCTTAGTTGGTAAAGAATCTGCCTGTAATGAATGCAGGAGATGCCAGTTTGACTCCTGGGTTGGGAAGATCCCTGGAGAAGGGACAGTCTACCTACTTCAGTATTCTTTTGTTTCCCCTGTGGCTCAGTTGATAAAGAATCTGCCTGCAATGTGGGAGATCTGAGTTAGATCCCTGGGTTGGGAAGAGCCCCTGGAGAAGGGAAAGGCTACCCAGTCCAGTATTCTGGCCTGGAGAATTCCAAGTTATAAGGATCTAATATACAGCACATGCAATATAGACAATGTTTTATACTGACTTTTTATATGGAGGATAAGCTATAAAAATATTGAATTACTATGTTGTCTACCTGAAGCTAATAAAATATTATAAATCAAGTATGCATGCGTGCATGCTCAGTCCTTTCAGTCATGTCAGACTCTTTGTGACCCAATGGACTGTAGCCCACCAGGTTTCTCTGTCCACGGGAGTCTCCAGGCAAGAGTACTGGAGTGGGTCGCCATGCCCTTCTCCAGGGGGTCTTCCCAACCCTGGGATCAAACCCACATCTCTCTCTTACATCTCCTGCATTGGCAGGCAGGTTCTCTACCAATAGTACCACCTGGGAAGCCCACCTCAAGTATACTTCAACTAAAAACCAAAACACCTTTTGAAGTGAAGTCATACTATGTGAAAAGTAATAACAATCCAGATGTGTGATCCCAGTCTATCTAATAAGTATCTAAGGACTAGCTAAACAAGAACAGGGTCTAGGGGAGGAGAATAAAAATCCATGAATTATGAAATGTTAAATGTAGGAGTTAAATAATACTTTTTGAAACACTTAAAGCCATTTAATAACTGAATTTTAACGTGGATCACTGTTTATGCATGCAGTCAGAAACAAAGTAGATTTCATAGGTCAAGGATAGGGCAAAAAATAAAAAGAAAAAAGAAAAACAAAGCAAAAACAAGATATGAAAGATATATGAGGCAAAACAAACCAAGAAAATATGGGGACAGAATACTGGCATCAGAAAAATTTGAATTGAGAGTAAAAATGTTAGTTGTAACAGATAAGCTATTTTTATTGATGAAGGACATACACCTTTGTGTATTTATTCAACAAATACTGGGCCTGAGAAAAGCTATGAAAAGAAGTGAAAGGCAAAGGAGAAAAGGAAATATATACCCATTTGAATGCAGAGTTCCAAAGAATAGCAAGGAGAGATAAGAAAGCCTTCCTCAGTGATCAGTGCACAGAAATAGAGGAAAACAATAGAATGGGAAAGTCTAGAGATCTCCTCAAGAAAATCAGATACCAATGGAACTTTTTATGCAAAGATGGGCATAATAAAGGACAGAAATGGTATGGACCTAACAGAAGCAGAAGATATTAAGAAGTGGTGGCAAGAATACACAGAAGAACTACACAAAAAAGATCTTCAAGACTCAGATAATTATGATGGTGTGATCACTCACCTAGAGCCAGACATCCTGAAATGTGAAATCAAGTGGGCCTTAGGAAGCATCACTACGAACAAAGATAGTGGAGGTGATGGAATTCCAGTTGAGCTATTTCAAATCCTGAAAGATGATGCTGTGAAAGTGCTGCACTCTATATGCCAGCAAATTTGGAAAACTCAGCAGTTGCCACAAGATTGGAAAAGGTCAGTTTTCATTCCAATCCCAAAGAAAGGCAATGCCATAGAATGTTCAAACTACCACACAATTGCACTCATCTCACACGTTAGTAAAGTAATGCTCAAAATTCTCCAAGTCAGGCTTCAGCAATATGTGAACCATGAACTTTCAGATGTTCAAGCTAGATTTAGAAAAGCAGAGGATCTAGAGATCAAATTGCCAACATCCACTGGAAGCAAGAGTTCCAGAAAAACATCTATTTCTGCTTTATTGACTACGCCAATGTCTGATTGTGTGGATGACAACAAATTGTGGAAAATTCTCCAAGAGATGGGAATACCAGACCACCTGACCTGCCTCTTGAGACATCTGTGTGCAGGTCAAGAAGCAACAATTAGGACTGGACATGGAACAACAAGACTGGCTCCAAATTGGGAAAGGAGTTTGTCAAGGCTGTATATTGTCACCCTGCTTATTTTAACTTATATGCAGAGTACATTATGAGGAATGCTGGACTGGATGAAGCACAAGCTGGAATCAAGATTGCCAGGAGAAATATCAATAACCTCAGATATGCAGATGACTCTACCCTTATGGCAATGGCACCCCACTCCAGTATTCTTGCCTGGAAAACCCCATGGACGGAGGAGCTTGGCTGCAGTCCATGGGGTCACTAAGAGTTGGACACGACTGAGCAACTTCACTTTCACTTTCATGCATTGGAGAAGGAACTGGCAACCCACTCCAGTGTTCTTGCCTAGAGAAGCCCAGGGACGGGGGAGCCTGATGGGCTGCCATCTCTGGGGTTGCACAAAGTCGGACATGACTAAAGTGACTTAGCGGCTACCCTTATGGCAGAAAGTGAAGAAGAGCTAAAGAGCTTCTTGATGAAAGTGCAAGAGGAGAGTGAAAAAGTTGGCTTAAAGGTCAACATTCAGAAAACTAAGATCATGGCATCTGGTCTCATCACTTCATGGCAAATAGATGGAGAAACAGTGACAGACTTTCTTTTCCTGGGCTCCAAAATCACTGCAGGTGGTGACTGCAGCCGTGAAATTAAAAGACACTTGCTCCTTGGAAGAAAAGCTATGACCAACCTAGACAGCATATTACAAAGCAGGGACATTACTTTGCCAACAGAGGTCTGTCTAGTCAAAGCTATGGTTTTTCCATTGGTCATGTATGGATGTGAGAGTTGAGATATAAAGAAAGCTGAGGGCTGAAGAATTGATGCTTTTGAACTGTGGTGTTGGAGAAGACTCTTGAGAGTCCCTTGGACTGTAAGGAGATCCAACCAGTCCATCCTAAAGGAAATCAGTCCTGAATATTCATTGGAAGGACTGATGCTGAAGCTGAAACTCCAATACTTTGGCCACCTGATGTGAAGAGCTGACTCATTGGAAAAGATCCTGATGCTGGGAAAGAGTGAAGGTGGGAGGAGAAGGGGACGACAGAGGATGAGATGGTTGGATGGCATCACTGACTTCAATGGACATGAGTTTGAGTAAACTTTGGGAGTTGGTGATGGACAGGGAGGCCTGGCATGCTGCAGTCCCTGGGGTTGCAAGGCGTCATACATGACTGAGGGACTGAACTGAACTGAACTGAGACTTCCCTGGTGGTCCAGTGGTTAAGAATCTGCCTTCAAACGCAGGGGACTCAGGTTAGATCCCTGGTTGGGGAACTAAGATTCCACGTACAGCGGAGCAACTAAACCTGTGTGCCGCAACTGCTGAACACGTCAGCCACAACTGAGACCCCAAGCGGCCAAAAATAAATAAATGAATATTAAGAAAATAAAAATAAGTACTGGACTGGGGCTGGTAATTCATTGTTAAACAAGGCAGATGAGACTCCTATTTTCTCTGAGCTTACGGTCTAGTAGAATGAGCTAGTAACGATCCTATTATACCAAATAACATTACAGTGAAATCCAGTAAGCAGATTGTTAGGAATACAAGAAATGGAGAGATTCACACCTGTATTAAAAAACAAACTTAAGTCTTCTCTTTTGGGTAACTGGCAGACTTCGTAGGCAAAGATTCTAAAGCTTTAGATGATTTCAAACAACAAAATTGTTTCTAAAATTGATATTTTTCTAAAACGAGACATTACATTAGTAGTCACATGAAGAAGTCACAAAATACACAGTTTATGCTGGCTATAAAATAATGAAGACATACCCACAATCAAAAAGTATACAGATATCATTTTATAAAAGGAACAAAAAAGTCATTAAAATCTTAATTACCGGTTAAAAAAATTATTAAAGCCTTTCTGAAATAACTCTTAGGCCAAAGAAGAAATCAAAGCTATACTTAAGGACAAATTAGAAAATAATGACAATGAGGATGCCATATATCAAAACTTACAATGTGTTGTCAAAGATGGACTCAGGGTACAATACATACCAGCTTTAAAGACCAACATTATTAACAAAGAATAAACATAAATTGATTAAGCATTAAAGTCAATACATTAGAAACACAACAACAAAAGAAACCTAGGGAGGGACTTCCCTGGTGTTCTAGTGGGTAAGACTCCACACTCCCTAATGTATGGGACCTCGGTTAGATCCCTGGTCAGGGAACTAGATCCCACATGCCACAACTAGGAGTTTGTATGCTACAACTAAAGAGCTCACACATGCAATGAGGTCCCACATGTCACAGTGAAGGCTTGGTGCAACCAAATAAATATTTAATAAAATCTAAGAGGATATTGTGGAGAAGGCAATGGCACCCCACTCCAGTGTTCTTGCCTGGAGAATCCCAAGGATGGGGGCGCCTGGTAAGCTGTCATCTCTGGGGTCGCACAGAGTCGGACATGACTGAAGCGACTTAGCAGCAGCAGCAAGAGGATATTGATAAGGATAAAATATAAGTAAATCAGAAAACAGATAAAGTGAAAGTGAAGTCGTTCAGTCGTGTCCAACTCTTTGCGACCCCACAGACTGTAGCCTACCAGGCTCCTCTGTCCATGGGATTTTCTAGGCAATAGTATTGGATTGGGTTGCCATTTCCTTCTCCAGGGGATCTTCCCAAGCCAGGGACTGAACCCAGGTCTCACAAACAGATGATTGTGTTTGTGAGACCACAATTTAAGGAAATCCACTTAAATCTCTTAAAAGATAGAGGATCATCATGCTAATAATAATGGATGGAAAACTTCCCAATTCACATCTTATAAATCAACAATAATCTTACACTGAGTCCAACAAAAATAGTAAACAGAGAAAGCCTATAGGTAAACCTTCAGTTTAGTTCAGTTCAGTCACTCAGTCGTGTCCAACTCTTTGCGACCCCATGAATCGCAGCGCACCAGGCCTCCCTGTCCATCACCAGCTCCCGGAGTTCACTCAGACTCACGTCCTTCGAGTCAGTGATGCCATCCAGCCATCATCCTGTGTCGTCCCCTTCTCCTCCTGCCCCCAATCCCTCCCAGCATCAGAGTCTTCTCCAGTGAGTCAACTCTTCGCATGAGGTGGCCAAAATACTGGAGTTTCAGCTTTAGCATCATTTCCTCCAAAGAAATCCCAGGGCTGATCTCCTTCAGAATGGATTGGTTGGATCTCCTTGCAGTCCAAGGGACTCTCAAGAGTCTTCTCCAACACCACAGTTCAAAAGCATCAATTCTTCGGTGCTCAGCCTTCTTCACAGTCCAACTCTCACATCCATACATGACCACTGGAACAACCAGAGCCTTGACTAGACAAACCTTTGTTGGCAAAGTAATGTCTCTGCTTTTGAATATGCTATCTAGGTTGGACATAACTTTCCTTCCAAGGAATAAGCATCTTTTAATTTCATGGCTGCAGTCACCATCTGCAAGGTAAACCTTACACGTAAACATAAACGTAAAATAAAAAATGAGGACTACATCTATATCTAAACTTTCCTGAGGTATGATTGATATACAAAATTTTTGCACATTTAATATACATCAATACATGTTGAGATTTGTTGTTGTTGTTCAGTTGCTAAGTCATATCTGACTCTCTGTGACCCCATGGACTATAGCACACTAGGCTCCTCTGTCCTCCATGTCTCACAGAATTTGCTCAAATTCATGTCCATTGAGTCAGTGATGCTATCTAACCATCTCATCCTCTGCTGATCCCTTCTTCTTTTGCTTTCAGTCTTTCCCAGCATCAGGGTCTTTTCCAATGAGTTGGCTCTTCACATCAGGTGGCCAAAGTATTGGCGCTTCAGCATCAGTCCTTCCAGTGAATATTTAGGATTAATTTCCTTTACGATTGACTAGTTTGATCTCCTTGCAGTCTAAGGGACTCTCAAGAGTCTTCTACAAAAACAATTCGAAAACATCAGGTCTTCAGCGCTCAGCCTTCTCTATGGTTCAACTCTCACATCTGTACATGACTACTGGAATAACCGTAGCTTTGACTATATGGACCTTTGTTGGCAAAATGATGTCTCTGCTTTTTAATATGCTGTCTAGGTTGGTCATACCTTTCCTTCCAAGGAGTAGGCGTCTTTTAATTTCATTGCTCTGAGATTAGACAGATGCATTACCTATTCGTTTTTTCCCCCTATACTATGATACCAACCTCCAAAAATTTCCTTGCGTTCTTGTGTGGTGTGTGTGTATGAGCATGTGTGTGTGTGTGTGTGTGTGTGTGTGTGTGTGTTGTGTGTGTGTGTGTATGTTGTGTGCATGTGTGTGTGTATGTTTGGTGGAAAGAACATTTAATATGAGATCTGTCCTCCTAATATATTTTAAAGTACACAATACAGTATTGTTAACTGTAGGTACTACTGATATGTTGTATAACAAATCTCTAGGACTTATTCATCTAGAAAAACTGAAATTTTATACCTATTGAACAAAAGTTCCCTGTTTTCCCTGCCCTGCCCCCCAGCTCTGGCAAACATCATTCTATTTTCTGCTTCCACACGTTTGACCATTTTAAATATCTTGTACAAGTGGAATCATATAGTGTTCGTTCTCCTGTGACTGGCACATTTCTCTTAGCATAATGTCTTCTAGGTTCATCTATGTTGTCATAAATGGCAGGATTTCTTTTTTAAGGCTAAATAACATTTTATTGCATGTATATACCACATTTTTTTTTATCCATTCTTCTGTTCATGGACTTTTGGGTTGTTTTCTTATCTAGGCTATTGTGAATACTGCTACAATGAATATAGGATTACAGATATCCTTTAAGATCTGAATTTCAATTCTTTTGGATATATAACCAGAAGCAAGATGGCTGGATCATATGGTAGTTCTATTTTTAATTTTTAAAAAATCTCTATAATGTTTTCTGTAGTGGATGTACCATTCTACATTCTTACCAACAGTGTGTAAGGGTCCTAATTTCTCCATATCCTCACCAACAGGTACCTTATGTTTTTTGATAATAGCCATCCTAACAAGAGTGAGGTGCTAGCTTACTGTGGTATGGATTTACCACAACAAATTATTGATTAGTGGTATTGAGTATCTTTTTGTATACCTGGTTGCCATTTGTATATATTCTTTAATGAAATATCAAGTTTTTTGCTGATATTTTATTTGGGCTATTTTTGTTTTGCTGTTGAATTGTAGGAGATTCTTATAGATTTTGGCTATTAACTTCATACTAGGTAGATGGTTTGTAAATTTTTTATGTTATTCTGGAGGCTACCTTTTCATTCTGCTGATCATTTCCTCCCAGTATAGGAGCTTTTTAGTTCGATATAGTTCCATCTGTGTATTATTGATTTTGTTGCTTATGTTTTTGATGTCAAATCCAAAAAATAATTGTCAAGACCAGTGTCAAGAGGGTTTTTCCTCCTTTCTTCAAGGGGTTTTTCAGCTTCAGGTATTATGTTTGTCTTTAATCCATTTGGAGTTGATTTTGTGTGTAGTTTAAGAAAGGAGTCAACTCATTCTTTTGCCTATGAATATACAGTTTTTGCAGCACTATTTTATTTAAAATTTTTTTAATTGATTTTTTCTTTTGAACTTCTTGTTTTGTATTGAGGTACAGCCGATAAGCAATGTTGTGATGGTTCCAGGTGAACAGCAGAGGCTGTTCAGCCAGACTATAGCTGTATTCATTCTAAAATTTGTTTTTATTTCTTTCTTTTTGGCTGTGCCGGGTCTTCATTTGGTGCATGGGGTCTTTGTTGCTGCATGCGGGCTTTCTCTAGTTGCAGCAAGAAGGGGCTACTCTCTAGTTGCAGCGCGCAGGCTTCTCATTGCGGTGGCTGCTCTTGTTGCAGAGCACGGGCTCTAGAGTACGCCGGCTTCAGCAGTTGTGGCATGTGGACTTAGCTGTGGTGCGTGGGCTTCATTGCACTGCAGCATCTGAGATTTTAGTTCTTGGACAGGGATTGAACTCTGCATTGACAGACGGATTCTTAACCACTGGACCACCAGGGAAGTTCCAGCAGCACTGTTTGTTGAATAGAAATAATTTCTTCATTCTGTGTTTTTGGTACCTTTGTTAAAGATCAGTCAACTGTATATGTGTGAGTTTATTTCAGAGTTCTCTATTCTGTTCCATTGGTCTATATATCATCTTTATGCTAGTATCATACTACTTTAACTCCTATAGGTTTTGTAATGTATTTTGAACCCAGAAGGTATGATGCCTCCAGCATTTTCAGGCCAATATCCACGGTGAACATAGATGCAAAATTCCTTAACAAAATTCTGACCAACACAATTTAACAGCTCATTAAAGGGATTATACATCATGATCAAATGAGATGTATCCCTGGGATGCTGGATGGCTTCAGCCTGCATCTCATATGAAAACCAGTCAGTGAAAGAAGGGTAAAACATGTATGATCATCTCAACAGATGCAGAAGAAGCATTTGACAAAAGCCAACACCTTTGCACATAACAACACATTAAGTACAGTAGGAGTGTACCTCAAAATAATAAAGGCCAGATAGTGCAAACCCACTACTAACGTCATACTCAACAGTGAAAAAACTGAAAGCTTTTCCTCTGAGCTCAGATACGGACAAATATGTGATTCCCACTCATCACTTTTACTATACATATAATACTGAAAGTTCTGCTGCTGCTGCTGCTAAGTCGCTCAGTCGTGTCCGACTCTGTGCGAACCCATAGACGGAAGCTCACCAGGCTCCCCGTCCCTGGGATTCCCAGGCAAGAACACTGGAGTGGGTTGCCATTTCCTTCTCCAATGCAGAAAGTGAAAAGTGAAGGAAGCGCAGCGTGTCCGACAGCGACCCCATGGACGGAGCCACCAGGATCCTCGCCAGGGATTTTCCAGGCAAAGTACTGGTGGGGTGCCATTGCCTTCCCCACTGAAAGTTCTAGCTACAGCAATTAGGCAAGAAAAGGAGATGAAAGGCATCTAAATCAGAAGAGAAGAAGTAAAACTGTCCCTATTTGAAGATGACATGATCATATATGTAGAAAGCCCTAAAGACTCCACAAAAAAACTATTAGAATTAATGAACAAATTTGGCAAAGTTGTAGGATAAAAAAATCAACATACAAAAATCAGTTGCGTTTCTATACACTAAAAATGAACTGTTTGAGAAGGAGATTAAGAAAATAATCACATTTACAATAGCACCAAAAAGGATAAAACATTTAGAAATAAATGTTAACCAAGGAGATGAAAAATGTATGCATTGAAAACTATAGAATATCAGTGAAAAATATAAAGCAGACATAAATAAATGGAAAGACATTCCATGTTCATAGATTGGAAGCATTAATATTGTTTAAATGTCCATACTATCCAAAGTGATCTACAGATTCAGTGTGATCTCCTTAAAAGTTCCAATGGCATTATTTTTTTTTAAGAAATAAACAATTCTAAAATTCACATGAAACCACAGAACTCCAAATAGTTAAAACAATCTTCAGAAAGAATAACATTATGAAAATAATATACCTTGACCTGCTGCTGCTAAGTCACGTCAGTCGTGTCCAACTCTGTGTGACCCCATAGATGGCAGCCCACCAGGCTCCCCCATCCCTGGGATTCTCCAGGCAAGAACACTGGAGTGGGTTGCCATTTCCTTCTCCAATGCATGAAAGTGAAAAGTGAAAGGGAAGTCGCTCAGCCATGTCCAACTCTTAGCGACTCCATGGACTGCAGCCTACCAGGCTCCTCCATCCATGGGATTTTCCAGGCAAGAGTACTGGAGTGGGGTGCCATTGCCTTCTCCATACCTTGACCAGTAGGTCCTTATTCCTTCCAATGTTGTAAGAATGGACCAAATTATTATAATTAAAACTTTATCATATTTATAAGCCATTGGAGAAAAATAAGTAATCATCTGCTGAGAAGATAATTGATGAAGTTCAGCATCCACTCTGTCCAAAAGTTATGATTAAAATAGTAATAGAAGGATAATTCATTACACTGGTAGTTCTGAACCAGGGAAAATTTTGCCACCAAGGGGAGACTTAACAATGTCTGGATACATTTTTAACTGTTGTGATTTGGAGGTGGTGCTACTGGTATCCATTTGGTACAGATCAGGGATGCTATTAGGCACCCTACAATGCACAGGACAGCTTCCTTCCCCTCACCCATCTCCTCAAAGAATTATCCTGCTCAAAATAAAAATAGTGCCGAGGTTGAGAAATCCTGGTTTGCATGATAAAGATGCTCTATCTGAAAATGACAGCCTGTACCATTCTCAAAATAGGAAACTGAAAGGAATTCTTGTTATAGTAACAAACAAAGATAGTTATGTGCGCGCTTGCCCGATAGCTCAGTTATGTTCGACTCTCTGCGACACTATGGACTGTAGCCCACCAGGCTCGTCTGTCCATGGGATTCTCCAGGCAAGAATACTGTGAGTTGCTGTTTCCTCCTCCAGGGGATCTTCCCTGACTCAGGGATCGAATCCGCATCTCCTGCTTTGGCAGGAGATTCTTTACCACCCAGCTACCTGGGCCTGAGGATTATAGTCAAAGTAATAAAGATGGGGAATAAAGATTGGAACGGTCAAATTAATAGCAAAAATCATTGCTATTTTATGACAGTATTAAAATCCCTAAGATCATTGTCTGAAATATTCTAACAGCATATTCAATATGTCCAATTATAAAACATGCATAAAAATCAATCTGCTGCTAAGTCCCAGCGTGTCCGACTCTGTGCGACCCAAGCCCCCAGGAAGAAATGAGGCACCCTCCAATGCAGAAAGGAAAAGGAAAGTGAAGCGCCAGCGTGTCCGACTCTCAGCGACCCCATGGACTGGAGCCACCAGGACCCCGCGTGCCATTGCCTTCCCCGTAAAGATCAATAGATGTCCTATATAAAATAAAAACAATATTAACAGAGATAAAAGAGAAAGAAGAATATTCAATTCATATATGTGACACAAAATAGAAAATATCTGAAAAAAAGAAAATTATTAAGACATGAACCAGACACAAACAAAAGAAATAAAATTTTCCTGAGGCTTGTGTAGGGAGACTTAAGTACATTGAGGTCTGCCCAAACTGATTTATAAATAATTCTATTCTAGAAAAATATTTTAAATTGGATATTTTGAGAATTTTACAAAATAAATGTAAGCTGATATGGATGAAAGAATATGCTAGAGCAACCAATCATTTATCTAGCCAGTAAATTAATTTATAAAGTCACAATGAGCAAAAGGTGGTAGTGCCCCCAAATAAATTAAATCAATGGAGATAAACAGACAGTCAAGAAAAAGCCTAACTGTATTAAAATTTTAAAAATGTATTTTAGGTGCCAGTTTAGTTAAGTCAGAGGGAACACATTAAAGAGTATGCATAGGGGTTCATATTGTTAAAAATAATCTACCAAGATGATGTAACAATTACGCACCTGTGCCCTTAAAAATGTAGCTTTGGAAAATGTAAAACAAAAACAGATAATAAAACAAAGACTAACAAATTTGTAATCATGGGAGGATAAATTGCAGACTTTTAAAATAAATGGTCATTTTAAATAATAGAATTTAAACGGCACAATGATCAACCTGGTAGTAGTATAAGAAACTTCTAATACTCATCTTTTCAAACATATATAAAGAAATAGATAAAATCCTTGACAACACAGGAAATCTCAGCAAAAAGTAGAGATCATATAGGCTTATTCATGGACCAAATGAAGAAATAACTCAAAGAGCAAGAAATAAATCTCTCTGATTATAAATGTAAAAATACTTCTAAAAATTCTTGTGCTAATAAGGAAATAAAAGGTGCAAGTTACAAATTATTTAGAAATAAGCAACAGAGCATTAACTATTAAAACCTGTGAGATGTGGCCAAAGCAGCAATCAGAGGAAAATTTATGGACTTAAATGCACACATTAGAAAACAAGGGAAATTGAAATCAAATGGACCACGCATAATATTCAGGATACCAGAAAAAGAACCAAAAAAATAAAATCTCCAGAAAGTAGGAGAAAGTAATAAAGATTAAAAACTGACATTAATAAAACAAATAAGAGAAACAAAACCATGAGAATTGATCATTAAAATCTTCAAATGTAATTAAGATGAGAGAGTATAAATAAACAGCATCGTGAATAAGACAAGGGGCTATAACTGTAGATACAGAAGGGATTGAGTTTTATAAGATGCTTCCTTTATACTAGTAACTTTTGAAAAGTAGATGAAATGCATGACTTCGTTAAAAAACCAAATTACCAAACTTAACTCAAGAAGTCATAGAAAATCTAAATATGCTAATTTCCATTGAAGAAATTAGAAAGCTAGTCAAAAGTATCTTCTACAGAACATCAAGCCCAGATGGCTGTTCTTTGCAGCCTTGTTAATGAC
The DNA here is from genome assembly GCA_935064755.1 of Tragelaphus eurycerus. Taxonomy (NCBI): domain Eukaryota; kingdom Metazoa; phylum Chordata; class Mammalia; order Artiodactyla; family Bovidae; genus Tragelaphus; species Tragelaphus eurycerus. The sequence continues at coordinate 15,058,332 of CAKXYN010000020.1, forward strand.
AAAAGATTGGAAGCAATGAAAAGACATATATATACATGCTACTGAGAAGGCAATGGCACCCCACTCCAGTACTCTTGCCTGGCAAATCCCGTGGACAGAGGCGCCTGGTGGGCTGCAGTCAATGGGGTCGCTAAGAGTCAGACACGGCTGAGCGACTTCACTTTGACTTTTCACTTTCATGCATTGGAGAAGGAAATGGCAACCCACTCCTGTGTTCTTGCTTGGAGAATCCCAGGGATGGGGGAGCCTGGTGGGCTGCTGTCTATGGGGTCGCACAGAATCAGACACGACTGAAGCAACTTAGTAGCAGCAGCAGCAGCTACGAAGTCACTGCTAAGTCACTTCAGTCGTGTCCGACTCTGTGCGACCCCATGGACGGCAGCCCACCAGGCTCCCCCATGCCTGGGATTTTCCAGGCAAGAGTACTGGAGTGGGGTGCCATTGCCTTCTCCAATATATACATGAGAGAAGGGGAAATAAACTATGGTTAAATTGCACTGTATAGCAGTTTAAAAAAAAAATCATTGATTTATGTGAATTGATATGGAAAGACAACCCAGATATATTGACATTTGGAAAAAGTAGATTGCAGCATATAATAGTATTTATTTTGTTCGTTCAGTCATTCAGTCATGTCTGACTCTTTGTGTCCCAATGGACTGCAGCACACCAGGCTTCCCTGTCCTTCACTATCTCCCAGAGTTTGCTGAAATTCATGTCCATTGAGTTGGTGATACTATCCAACAATCTCATCCTCTGTTGTCCCCTTCTCCTCCTCCTCCCTCAATCTTTTCCAGGATCAGGGTCTTTTACAGTGAGTTGGCTCTTCACATCAGGTGACCAAAGTATTGGAGCTTCAGCTTTAGCATCAGTTCTTCCAATGAATATTCAGGGTTGATTTCCTTTAGGGTTGACAGTTTGATCTCCTTGCTGTCCAAGGGACTCTTGAGAGTCTTCTCCAACACTACAACTTGAAACCATCAGTTCTTTGGGGCTCAGCCTTCTTTATGGTCCAACGCTCACATTTGCACATGACTACTGGAAAAACTGTGGCTTTGACTATACATATATAATATATAATATGTATTATATCACATCAAACCCCCAAGCTGTCTTTTTAAAATACTTTATTTATTTGTTTGACTGGGTAGGTCTTAGCTGCGGTGTGGGGATCTAGTTCTCTGACCAGAAATCAAACTGGGGCCCCCTCTATTGGGAGCATGGAATTTTAGCCACTGGCACAAAGTCTCTTTTTAGCAAAAAGAGCACAAAGTGGCTACACTTTGCTGGAGCAGCCATGAAGAGATACCCCACATCCAAGGTAAGAGAAACCCAAGTAAGACGGTAGGTGTTGCCAGAGGGCATCAGAGGGCAGACACACTGAAACCATACTCACAGAAAACTAGTCAATTTAATCACACTAGGACCACAGCCTGGTCTAACTCAATGAAACTAAGCCATGCCTGTGGGGCCACCCAAGACAGGCAGGTCATGGTGGAGAGGTCTGACAGAATGTGGTCCACTGGAGAAGGGAATGGCAAACCACTTCAGTATTCTTGCCTTGAGAACCCCATGAACAGTATGAAAAGGCAAAATGATGGGATACTGAAAGAAGAACTCCCCAGGTCAGTAGGTGCCCAATATGCTATTGGAGATCAGTGGAGAAATAAATCCAGAAAGAATGAAGGGATGGAGCCAAAGCAAAAAAAAATACCCAGTTGTGGATGTGACTGGTGATAGAAGCAAGGTCTGATGCTGTAAAGAGCAATATTGCATAGGAACCTAGAATGTTAGGTCCATGAATCAAGGCAAATTGGAAAGGGTCAAACAGGAGATAGCAAGAGTGAACATTGACATTCTAGGAATCAGTGAACTAAAATGGACTGGAATGGGTGAATTTAACTCAGATGACCATTATATCTACTACTGTGGGCAGGAATCCCTCAGAAGAAATGGAGTAGCCATCATGGTCAACAAAAGAGTCCAAAACGCAGTACTTGGATGCAATCTCAAAAACGACAGAATGATCTCTGTTCGTTTCCAAGGCAAACCATCCAATATCACAGTAATCCAAGTCTATGCCCCAACCAGTAAGGCTGAAGAAGCTGAAGTTCAACAGTGCTATGAAGACCTACAAGACCTTTTAGAACTAAAATCCCCCAAAAGATGTCATTTTCATTATAGGGGACTGGAATGCAAAAGTAGGAAGTCAAGAAACACCTGGAGTAACAGGCAAATTTGGCCTTGGAATATGGAATGAAGCAGGGCAAAGACTAACAGAGTTTTGCCAAGAGAATGCACTGGTCATAGCAAACACCCTCTTCCAACAACACAAGAGAAGACCTATACATGGACATCACCAGATGGTCAACACAGAAATCAGATTGATTATATTCTTTGCAGCCAAAGATGGAGAAGCTCTATACAGTCAGCAAAAACAAGACCAGGAGCTGACTGTGGCTCAGATCATGAACTCCTTATTGCCAAATTCAGACTGAAATGGAAGAAAGTAGGGAAAACCACTAGACCATTCAGGTATGACCTAAATCAAATCCCTTATGATTATACAGTGGAAGTGAGAAATAGATTTAAGGGCCTAGATCTGATAGGTAGAGTGCCTGATGAACTATGGAATGAGGTTCATGACATTGTACAGGAGACAGGGATCAAGACCATCCCCATGGAAAAGAAATGCAAAAAAGCAAAATGGCTATCTGAGCAGGCGTTACAAATAGCTGTGAAAAGAAGAGAAGTGAAAAGCAAAGGAGAAAAGGAAAGATATAAGCATATGAATGCAGAGTTCCAAAGAATAGCAAGAAGAGATAAGAAAGCCTTCTTCAGCGATCAATGCAAAGAAATAGAGGAAAACAACAGAATGGGAAAGACTAGAGATCTCTTCAAGAAAATTAGAGATACCAAGGGGACATTTCATGCAAAGATGGGCTCGATAAAGGACAGAAATGGTATGGACCTAACAGAAGCAGAAGATAGTAAGAAGAGGTGGCAAGAATGCACAGAAGAACTGTACAAAAAGATCTTCATGACCAAGATAATCACGATGGTGTGATCACTCACCCAGAGCCAGACATCCTGGAATGTGAAGTCAAGTGGGCCTTAGAAAGCATCACTACGAACAAAGCTAGTGGAGGTGATGGAATTTCGGTTGAGCTATTTCAAATCCTGAAAGATGATGCTGTGAAAGTGCTGCACTCAATATGCCAGCAAATTTGGAAAACTCAGCAGTGGCCACAGGACTGGAAAAGGTCAGTTTTCATTCCAGTTCCAAAGAAAGGCAATGCCAAAGAATGTTCAAACTACCATACAATTGCACTCATCTCACATGCTAGTAAAGTAATGCTCAAAATTCTCCAAGCCAGGCTTCAGCAATATGTGAACTGTGAACTTCCTGATGTTCAAGCTGGCTTTAGAAAAGGCAGAGGAACCAGAGATCAAATTGCCAACATTCACTGGATCATCAAAAAAGCAAGAGAGTTCCAAAAAGCATATATTTCTGCTTTATTGACTATGCTAAAGCCTTTGACTGTGTGGATCACAATAAACTGTGGAAAATTCTGAGAGAGATGGGAATACCAGACCACCTGACCTGCCTCTTGAGAAACTTATATGCAGGTCAGGAAGCAACAGTTAGAACTGGACATGGAACAACAGACTGATTCCAAATAGGAAAAGGAGTACATCAAGGCTGTATATTGTCATTCTGTTTATTTAACTTATATGCAGAGTACATCATGAGAAATGCTGGACTGGATGAAGCACAAGCTGGAATCAAGATTGCCGGGAGAAATATCAATAACCATAGATATGCAGATGACACCACCCTTATGGCAGAAAGTGAAGAAGAACTAAAGAGCCTCTTGATGAAAGTGAAAGTGGTGAGTGAAAAAGTTGGCTTAAAGCTCAACATTCAGAAAATGAAGATCATGGCATCTGGTCCCAAAACTTCATGGGAAATAGATGGGGAAACAGTGGAAACAGTGTCAGACTTTGTTTTTGGGGGCTCCAAAATCACTGCAGATGGTGACTGCAGCCATGAAATTAAAAGATGCTTACTCCTTGGAAGAAAAGTTATGACCAACCTAGATAGCATATTCAAAAGCAGAGACATTACTTTGCCAACAAAGGTCCGTCTAGTCAAGGCTATGGTTTTTCCAGTGGTCATGTATGGATGTGAGAGTTGGACTGTGAAGAAAGCTGAGCACTGAAGAATTGATGCTTTTGCACTGTGGTGCTGGAGAAGAGTCTTGAGAGTCCCTTGGACTGCAAGGAGATCCAACCAGTCCATTCTGAAGGAGATCAGCCCTGGGATTTCTTTGGAAGGAATGATGCTAAAACTGAAACTCCAGTACTTTGGCCACCTCATGCGAAGCGTTGACTCATTGGAGTAGACTCTGATGCTGGGAGGGATTGGGGACAGGAGGAGAAGGGGACGACAGAGGATGAGATGGCTGAATGGCATCACTGACTCAATGGATGTGAGTCTGAGTGAACTCTGGGAGTTGGTGATGGACAGGGAGGCCTGGTGTGCTGCAGTTCATGGGGTCGCAAGGAGTCGGACATGACTGAGAGACTGAACTGAACTGAATATGTGTATTTTTCACTTATATGCAGGTAAGTGTACTGTGAGACAGCAAGGATACTGACTGCTGCTCTGGCTAGTGCTGAAGCCTGATTCCCTGAGGTTCAGATTTTGATTCTTCCTCCGGGTGTTTCTGGGCAGGTTTCTCAGATCTCCTGCCCCTCCAAGTACCTGTCTCAATTTCTTTCCTCTTTTGTAAAATTTACCATTTTATAAAATGGTAAAATAGCAGTTGCATCTACTTTGTAGGCTTTGGGAAGATTATACAAGCTAATGTATGTAAAGCCTGCCTGGCATGTGGTAAGCACTCATAAGGTAGTTATTTTAGTACAAAAAAAAACTCTGGGTTTTCACATATCAAACTGATAGCAACAGTTATTTCTGATGAGAGAATGCAATTGGAGGTTGAATAAGGTTTGGTCAAAGAGAATTTTTGCTTTGTCTAAATTGTTCGATTCTCATAATAAGGATATATTCTAATATTTCTTTTGGAATTAATATAAATGGTATTTATTAAGAAATCAGTGGGGAAAGTAGAAATGATATTGAGACAACCATTTAATCATCTGGAAGATGTAAAGGTGAAGCCTTACCATAAAACTGGATAGTCCCAGGTGTATTAGAGACTTGACCACAAAAATGCAACCAAAATAGAGTAAGAATAAAGGTAATGTATGTGCGTGTGTGGTCAGTCATGTCTGACTCTTTGAGACCCTGTGAACTCCAGCTCACCAGGCTCCTCTGTCCATGGGATTTTCCAGGCAAGAGTACTGGAGTGGGTGGCCATTTCCTACTCCAGGGGATCTTCCTGACCCAGGGATCGAACCTGCAACTCTTGTGTCTCCTGGATTGGCAGGCAAATTCTTTACCACTAGCACCACCTGGGAAGTGGTAAATGTTGGTAATATTAAGGACAGCCTTCTTAACATGACCTCGAAGACAGAGAACAGAAAGAAAAATAATGACACATTAGATGGCACGAAGATATAAATTGTATTTTAAATAATATCATAATTGAAATTAAAGGGTAAATATACATATCAAAAGGATATTGGCATTATTTAATAGATTTTATAGATTAATATTAAGCAGAAAAATGATTGAAGGAAATAAACAGGCAATTACTAAAATTAGAAATATAAATGGACAATAAGTACATGTAAAAGCTGCTTAACCTTATTACTTTAGTAACCATCAAAAATACACAGCTTTGAACAGTCTTAACTTATTGTCAGAAACTTAGAAAAGAATTATCAGTGCTGAAGGAAGTTTGATGAAGATGATTTGACTCTATATTAACTGAGATATCCAATACTTTGGGCACCTGATGCGAAGAGCCGACTCTTTGGAAAAGACCATGAAGCTGGGAAAGATTTGAAGGCAGGAGGAGAAGGAGGTGATAGAGGGTGAGATGGTTGGATGGCATCATTAACTCAATGGACATGAGTCTGAGCAAACACCAGGAGATAGTGAAGGACAGGGAAGCCTGGCATGCTGCAGTTCATGGGGTCACAAAGAGTCAGACATGACTGAACACCTGAACAAGAACTGAGATATATTAATATTTTGTTCAAGACAGTTTTGTAATAAGCAGTAAATGTCTTAAAAATGCTTATATTCTGGTTGATTTTCTAGTAATTCAAGTGGAGTAATCACAGATGTGCACAGAGACTCATATATAATGGTGTCTATTGCAGTGTTATTTAAATTAGCCCAAAATTGAAAACTACTCAAATATCCACTAATAAACTGCTGAGTATCTCCTCTTTATTTAGTAGTTCTTGTGGGTTTTTATCTTGTTTTCCACAGCCTAGCTGATCCCAGTCCTCTCCCTAGGTCTGACCTCTGAAACCTGGGCTTCAGCACCCAGCCCCCGCCAACAGGGACAGAAGAGTCTCAGGCTGGGGATTGCAGGATGGCAGTGCTGACCTGTGCAGGGCACTCTCTGTTTTGCCTTCCACAAACCAGTTGCCGTGCTCTCCTCCTAGCTTCTGAAGCTTCTGCTCTGTCCAGTCTGGTCTGATCTCCCCACACTTGCTCAGCTGTGGGAACCTTTCCTCCTTCAGAGCTTCCCTTCCTGGGGTGCAGGCTCCACCCAGATTCCTTCTTTCTCTTTTTCCTGTTGTCCTACTTGGTTATGTGGAGGTTTTTCTCATCTTTCCGGAAGTCTGAGATCTTCTGCAGGCATCCAGTAGCTGTTTTGTGTGAACTGTTCTACTTTTAGGTGTATTTTTAATGTTTTTGTGGGAGAAGGTGAGCTCCACATCCTACTCCTCCACCATCTTGATCCAATAAATTGTTACATAAACCACAATGCATAGAGTATGGAATATTATTCAGCCATTAAAAATAATTCTGTTGAAGACTATTTACTGGTATGGAAATACGAATGTGTGGAAGAACTGCAAAACACCAATAAATTGAAAGGTGTAATTTTATAAAAAGACAGGAAACCCCAGTGTATGTGGATACATAAAAAGATATTTTTCTCTATTTGCTTCTAAATATTTATATACATGCATAAATAAAACTAGATAGAAATGTACTATGGAGTTAAAATTTATTATCTCTGGGGCAATGATGATATTTATCATTCTCTCTGTGCTTTATATTTATTTACTTCATTTAAACATCACAAAAGCGCATGAATACATTCTTGTAAAATGAGCATACTACAGATAAAGCTGAAACCCCTCAGACCAACCGCTCACTCACTGCCTGGATCTTCCCAACGGGGACTCAACCTCAGCAGTGTCTGTCCCTCTAGACCCTTTCCCTCCACATTTACATATACAGTTTCCCTTCAGTGTTTTGGCAGTTAAAACATTAAAAATTTTGTTTGTATTTACTCTGAAAATATTGATTAGATTTTTCTTTTGGTGTCTAGAATTAATTGAGTTCGTCTCCCTATTATTTGCTTCTCTACCTCTTCTCCCCCATCCCCTGCCACCTCCTGTATTGTTATCCATCGGGATTCTATTCTTCTTTATTTCAATTATTTAGACTCAACTATTTGCTGTTGTTCAGTCACTCAGTCATGTCCGACTCTTTGCAACCCTGTGGACTGCAGAATCCCAGGCTTCCCTATCCTTCACCATCTCCCAGAACTTGCTCAAACTCATGTCCATAGACTCAAGTATAAATTTCACCAATTTCTTTGTGCACTATTGTTATCTTCCAATGGTCTTGGATCTTACTTTGTTTTATTTTGCTGCAATGCATCTTCTTGTAATTCTTCCAGGACGGATTTGTATGTGGTAAACTTTGAGTCATTGAATAATTTAAACAGTATCTTTTTTGGTCTAATACTTGATTGATAGTTTGGCTGGATATAGAAATGTACATTCAATGTAAGTATTTTCTCTGAAATTTTATGATGTTGCTCTTCAGTATTCTGAGTTCCTGAAAAGAAATCAGTTGCCAGTGTGGTTTTTTTTTTTGTTTTAATCCTTTTTCTTTTTCAGGTAACATTTTAAAAATTATGTACTTATTTAATTGTTTTTGGCTATCATGGGTCTTTGTTGCTGTGTATGGGCTTTCTCTAGCTGTGTTGAGTGCGGGCTTCTCTAGTGGTGCCTGGGCTCCAGGCACCAGGCTTCAGAAGTTGTGGCTTGCTGTCTCTAGAACTTGGGCTCAGTACTTGTGGCACACTGTCCTATTTGCCCTTCCAAATGTGGAATCTTCCCCGGCCAGGAATCGAATCTGTGTCCCCAGCATTGGCAAGAAGATTCTTAACCACTGGACCATTAGGGGAGTCCTAACATCTTTTTGTTGTTGTTGTTGTTTTCCTGGAAGGCTTATGTATTCTGTCTTTTATTTGGTTCTCTGAATTTTACAGACGTAATTTGAATTACAGTTTTTCCTTTTATTCTGCTCAGTATGGATCCTTTTGATTTAAAGACTTGATATTTTTTCTTCAGGAGATTTTCACATGTTATTTCTCTGCCTTTTTCTTGCATTCTATTTCCTCTCTGAAATTAAGTAGATCTCAGGACTTTAAGTTTATCTCTCATCATCCCCTGCTTCCTCCCCCTCTCCTCTGATACTTCCTTCCTTCCTTTTAGCTTAACCCTGTCCTATGTTATTCTGAGGAATCAGTATTCTAGTGCATATTTTCCATTTTTCTATTTAATGAATTTGATGTCCCTTATTGATTGGCTTGATTTCCTCAAATGTTTCGTAGTTTTCAGCTGCATCATTATCCTCATAATTAGGATCCTCAGTTAATTTTTTCATACTTTTTAAACTTACAGATTAACGGATTTTGGCAAACATAGACAGTGTGTGAATACCACCGCCATCCATACATACATTACTTCTTTTAACCCCCAAATCCCTTGTGCTCCTTTTCAGTCATTCTGTTCTCCCTACCTTGACAACCACTGATTTATTCTCTATCCCTAGAGTGTTTCCTTTCCAGAATGCAACATAAATGGAATCATACAATATGTATCCCTTCAAGTCTGGCTTCATTCACTTAGAACAAGGGTTTTGGGCTTCATCTATGTTGTTGCAATATGTTAATTGTTTCTTCCTTTGTATTGCTAAGTAGAATTACATTGTATGGGTGTGCTATTAGCTGATGAACAGTTGGGTTGCTTCTAAATGTTGATGATCAGGAAAAATTGCATAGAAGTTTTTTTGTGTGTGTGTGGGCCTGTGTCTTCATTTCTCTTAGATAAATACCTCCAAGTAGAATGTTGGGTACTATGTTGAACTTTACAAGAAACTGTCAAAATGTTTTCCAAGTAGATATGACTTTTAAGAATTTTGAGATGAATGTAGACTCATATGCAAGTGTAAGACATAAAAGAGATCACATGTACTTTTTACCTAGTTTTTCCAATAGTACATCTGGTAAAGCTATAGTGTAATATACCAACCTCTATATTGACTCTGAACTACTCAAAAGATACGTAACAATTCTACACTATAAGGATCCCTCATCCTGATCTTCCACATACCCAAAGCTGGCTGGCTATAGCCCTAACAATCACAAATCTGTTCTCCATTTCTATCGGTTCAGTTCAGTCACTCAGTTGTGTCTGACTCTTTGAGACCCCATGGGCTGCAGGATGCCAGGATTCCCTGTCCATCACCAACTCCTGGAGCTTGCTCAACCTCATGTCCATTGAGTCAGTGATGCCATCCAACCATTTCATCCTCTGTTGTTCCCTTTTCCTCTTGCCCTCAATCCCTCCCAGCATCAGAGTCTTCTCCAATGAGTCAACTCTTCGCATGAGGTGGCCAAAGTACTGGAGTTTCAGCTTTAGCATCATTCCTTCCAAAGAAATCCCAGGGCTTATCTCCTTCAGAATGGACTGGTTGGATCTCCTTGCAGTCCAAGGGACTTTCAAGAGTCTTCTTCAACACCACAGTTCAAAAGCACCAATTCTTCAGTGCTCAGCTTTCTTTATGGTCCAACTCTCACAACCATACATGACTATTGGAAAAATCATAGCTTTGAGGAGACAGATATTTGTTGGCAAAGTAAGGTCTCTGCTTTTTAATATGCTGTCTAGGTTGGTCATAGCTTTTCTTCCAAGGAGCAAGCATCTTTTAGTTTCATGGCTGCAGTCACCATCTGCAGTGATTTTGGAGCCCAAGAAAATAAATCTGTCACTGTTTCCATTGTTTTTCTATCTATTTGCCATGATGTTTGTTTTTTAAATGTTGAGTTTTAAGCCAGCTTTTTCACTCTCCTCTTTCACTTTCATCAAGAGGCTCTTTAGTTCTTCTTCACTTTCTGCCATAAGGGTGGTGTCATCTGCATATCTGAGGTTATTGATATTTCTCCCGGCAATCTTGATTCCAGCTTGTGCTTCCTCCAGCCCAGCGTTTCTTGTGATGTACTCTGCCTATAAATTAAATAAGCAGGGTGGCAATATACAGCCTTGACACACTCCTTTTCCTATTTGGAACCAGTCTGTTGCTTCCTGACCTGCATACAGATTTTTCAAGAGGCAGGTCAGATGGTCTGGTATTCCCATCTCTTGAAGAATTTTCCACTTTTTATTGTGATCCACACAGTCAGAGGCTTTGGCATAGTCATTAAAGGAGAAGTAGATTTTTTTCTGGAACTCTCTTGCTTTTTTGATGATTCAATGGATGTTGGAAATTTGATCTCTGATTCCTCTGCCTTTTCTAAATCCAGCTTGAGTGTCTGGAAGTTCACAGTTCATGTTCTGTTGAAGCCTCACTTAGAGAATTTTGAGCATTACTTTGCTAGGGAGCCTCAGTGATCAATGCAAAGAAGTATAGGGAAACAATAGAATTGGAAAGACTAGGGATCTCTTTGGAGAAGGCAATGGCAACCCACTCCAGTACTCTTGCCTGGAAAATCCAATGGACAGAGGAGCCTGGTAGGCTGCAGTCCATGGGGTCGCTGAGAGTCGGACATGACTGAGCAACTTCCCTTTCACTTTTCACTTTCATGCATTGGAGAAGGAAATGGCAACCCAATCCAGTGTTCTTGCCTGGAGAATCCCAGGGACAGGGGAGCCTGGTGGGCTGCCCTCTATGGGGTCGCACAGAGTCGGACATGACTGAAGTGATGCAGCAGCAGCAGCAGCAGCAGCAGCAGCAGAAGAGATCTCTTCAAGAAAATTAGAGATACCAAGGAACATTTCATGCCAAGATGGGCACAATAAAAGACAGAAATGGTATGGCCCTAACAGAAACAGAAGATATTAAGAAGAGGTGTCAAGAATGCACAGAAGAACCATACAAAAATGATCTTCATGACTCAGATAACCACGATGGTGTGATCACTCACCTAGAGCCAGACATCCTGGAATGTGAAGTCAAGTAGGCCTTAGGAAGCATCACTACGAACAAAGCTAGTAGAAGTGATGGAATCCCAGTAGAGCTATTTCAAATTCTAAAAGGTGATGCTGTGAAAGTGCTGCACTCAATATGCCAGCAAATTTGAAAAACTCAGCATTGGCCACAGGACTGGAAAAGGTCAGTTTTCATTCCAATTCCAAATAAAGGCAATGCCAAGGAATGTTTAAACTACTATACAATTGCACTCATCTCACAGGCTAGCAACATAATGCTCCATTTCTCTAATTTTGCTATTTAAGAATGGTATGTAAATGGAACTATATACCTAGTATATAACTTTTGGAATTGATATATTTTTACTCAGCTTAATTCCCAGAGATATATCAAAGATTTTGAATGTAATCAATTCCTTTTTATTATTAAGTATTATTCTAGGGTAAGAATATACTATATTTGCTTAACCATTTATTTGTTGAAGGGCATTCTGGGCTGTTTCCAGTTTTGGCTATTACAAATAAATCTGCTATAAGTTTATGTACTGGTTTTTATGTGAATATAAGTTTTCTTTCTTTGGGATAAATTTACATGAGTACAATTGTGTCGTATGGTAGTTGCATCTTTAGTTCTTCAAGAAACTGTGAAAGAGTTTTTTGGAGTGGCTTACCATTTTGTATTCCATCAACAATGTCTGAGTGACCCAGTTTCTTTACATCCTCACTTGGATTTGGTATTGCCACTATTTTTTATTTTGGCCATTCTGATAAATGTGTAGTGATGTCTCATTGTGATTTTAATTTACATTTCCCTGATGGCTAATCCTGGAATGTAAAGTCAAGTGGGCCTTAGGAAGCATCACTATGAACAAAGCTAGTGGAGGTGGTGGAATTCCAGTTGAGCTATTTCAAATCCTAAAAGATGATGCTGTGAAAGTGCTGCACTCAATATGCCAGCAAATTTGGAAAACTCAGCAGTGGCCACAAGACTGGAAAAGGTCAGTTTTCATTCCAATCCCAAAGAAAGGCAATGCCAAAGAATGCTCAAACTACTGCACAATTGCACTCATCTTACACACTAGTAAAGTAATGCTCAAAATTCTCCAAGCCAGGCTTTAACAATACATGAACTGTGAACTTCCAGATGTTCAGCTGGTTTTAGAAAAGGCAGAGGAACCAGAGATCAAATTTCCAACATCCACTGGATCATCAAAAAAGCAAGAGAGTTCTAGAAAAATATCTATTTCTGCTTTATTGACTATGCCAAAGCCTTTGTGTGGATCACAATGACTGTGGAAAATTCTGAAAGAGAATGGAATACCAGACCACCTGATCTGCCTCTTGAGAAATCTGTATGCAGGTCAGGAAGGAACAGTTAGAACTGGACATAGAACAACAGCCTGGTTCCAAATAGGAAAAGGAGTATGTCAAGGCTGTATATTGTCACCTTGCTTATTTAACTTATAGGCAGAGTACATCATGAGAAATACTGGACTGGATGAAGCACAAGTTGGAATTAAGATTGCTGGGAGAAATATAAATAACCTCAGATTTTCAGATGACACCACTCTTATGGCAGAAAGTGAAGAAAGAGATTCTTGATGAAAGTGAAATTGGAGAGTGAAAAATTTCGCTTAAAGCTCAACATTCAGAAAACTAAGATCATAGCATCCAGTCCCATCACTTCAATGCAAATAGATGGGGAAACAGTGGAAACAGTGTCAGACTTTATATTTTGGGGCTCCAAAATCACTACAGATGGTAACTGCAGCCATAAAATTAAAAGACGCTTACTCCTTGGAAGGAAAGTTATGACCAACCTAGACAGCATATTAAAAAGTAGAGACATTGCCACCAAAGGTCCGTCTATTCAAGGCTATGGTTTTTCCAGTGCTGCTGCTGCGGCGTCGCTTCAGTCGTGTCTGAGTCTGTGTGACTCCATAGACGGCAGCCCACCAGACTCCCCCATCCCTGGGATTCTCCAGGCAAGAATACTGGAGTGGGTTGTCATTTCCTTCTTCAATACATGAAAGTGAAAAGTGAAAGTGAAGTCGCTCAGTCGTAGTCATGTATGAATGTGAGAGTTGGATTATAAAGAAAGCTGAGTGCCGACGAATTGATGCTTTTGAACTGTGATGTTGGAGAAGACTCTTGAGAGTCCCTTGGACTGCAAGGAGATCCAACCAGTCCATCCTAAAGGAAATCAACCCTGAATAGTCATTGGAAGGTGATGCTGAAGGTGAAACTCCAATATTTTGGCCACTTGATGCAAAGACCTGACTCATTTGAAAAGACCCTGATGCTGGTAAAGACTGAAGGCGGGAGGATAAGGGGATGACAGGATGAGATTGTTGGATGGCATCACCGACTCAATGGACATGAGTTTAAGTAAACTCTGGGAGCTGGTGATGGACAGGGAAGCCTGGCTGCAGTCCATGGGGTGGCAAAGAGTTGGACACGACTGACCGACTGAACTGAACTGAACTGATGGCTGATGATGATGACTGCATTTTCATGTGCTTATTTGTCAGCTGTGTGTACTCTTCAGTGAAATGTTGCTATGTCTTTTGCTCATTTTCTATTTCAATTATGTGTATTTTTACTGTTGAGTTTTAAGAGTTCATTCTCTATACTAGATGTTAGTACTTTGTCGGATAACCAGTTTGAAAATATTTTCTCCTAATCTATAGTGTATCTTTTCATCTTCTTCACATGCTCTTTTGCAGAGCAAAAGTTTAAACTTTTTCTGAAGTTCATTGTATCAATTTTTCCTTTTATGATCATGCTTTTGGTGTCAAGTCAAAGAATGTTGTGCCTAGCCCTAGATCCTCCAAATGTCTTCCCATTTTTCCCCCCTAAAAGTTTATAGTTTAATCTTTTACATTTAAGTCCATAATCCATTTTGAATTTTTTTTTTTAAGTGTGAAGGGCTTGGTTTTTCCTATGGATTTTTACTTGCTTCAGCACTGTTTTTTTTTTTTTTTATTTTTTAAGTTTTTTTTTTTTATTTTGCTTAACTTTACAATATTGTATTGCTTTTACTATACATCGAGATGGATCCGCCACCAGAATACACGTGTTCCCCATCCTGAACCCTCCTCCCTCCCCCTCCCCACACCATCCCTCCAGGTCGTCCCAGTGCTCCAGCCCCAGGCATCTGTTATCAGGCATCGTACCTGGACTGACGACTCGTTTCAGATATGATTTTATACATATTTCAATGCTATTCTCCCAAATCATCCCACCTTCTCCCGGTCCCAGAGTCCAAAAGTCTGTTCTATACATCAGTGTCTCTTTTGCTGTCTCAAAAATAGGGTTATTGTTACCATCTTTCTAAATTCCATATATATGCGTTAGTATACTGTATTTGTGTTTTTGTTTCTGGCTTACTTCACTCTGTATAATAGGCTCCAGTTCCATCCACCTCCTTAGAACTGATTCAAATGTATTCTTTTTAATGGCTGAGTAATACTCCATCGTGTAAATGTACCACAGCTTTCTTATCCATTCATCTGTGGATGGACATCTAGGTTGCTTCCACGTTCTGGCTATTGTAAACAGTGCTGCTATGAACATTGGGGTACACGTGTCTCTTTCAATTCTGGTTTTCTCAGTGTGTATGCCCAGCAGTGGGATTGCTGGATCATAAGGCAGTTCTATTCCCAGTTTTTTGAGGAATCCCCATACTGTTCTCCATAGTGGCTGTACTAGTTTGCATTCCCACCAACAGTGCAAGAGGGTTCCCTTCTCTCTGCACCCTCTCCAGCATTTATTGCTTGTGGACTTTTGGATCGCAGCCATTCTGACTGGTCCAGCACTGTTGAATAGTGATGTTAAAAAATCATTTGTGCATATTTGTGTGTGTCTATTTTTGGGTTCCCTATTATATTCTTTTTGTGTGTCTATCCCTTCAACCAATATCACACTGTCTTGATTGCTGTTGCTATACAGTAAGCTTTGTTATCAGGTAGAGTAATTCCTTTTTTATTCTTTACTTTTCTTTATTCTTTTTCAAGGTTGTTTTAGTCATTCTAAGCTTATACCTTTCCATGTAAATTTTAGAATTTATTTTTTCTGTATAAATGATAGAAATTGCATTAAAACTATAAATCATTTTGGAGAGAATTGACATCTTTACTCTCTTGAGTTTCGTAATCCATGCATGTGGCACATCTTTGCATTTATTTAGGTGTTCTTTGATTTTGTTATTAGCATTTTGGAATTTTCAGTTTTTGGATTGTGGATATCTTTTGTTAAATTTTTACCTAAATGTATGATTTTCCTTGCAGTGATTGTATATGGTATTGTGTTTTAAATGTTTGTTTCTACATGTTAATTGTAGATATATAGCAATGCAACTGTTTTTTTGTGTGTGTGTTTGTGTGTTGCTCTTTTATGCTGCAACCTTACCAAACTCATGTATTTGTTCTAAGAATGTTTTTGTAAAACTCTTTTTATATAGATAGGAGTATCATTTTCAAATAGGGATCGTTTTATTTCTTACATTCCAATCTGCATGGTGTTTGTTTCTTTTTGTTTCCTTGTGCAGTGACTAAAACTCCCAGTAATATGTTGAATTAAGGTGGTGAGAGTTATTCTTGCCTTGTTCTTGATATTAGAGAGAAAGCACTCAGTCTTTTGCCATTAAGTTCGATGTTAGCTATAGTGTTTTTGTAGATGGTATTTATGAAGTTGAGATAGTTCCCCTCTATTCCTAACTTGCTAAAAGTTTTTATACTGAACAGGTATTATATTTTGTCAAATGCTTTTCTTTGGATGATATGATCATACATTTTATTTTGTAGCTTATTGATATGGTTGATCACATTGACTGATTTTTGAATGGTGAACCAGCTTTATGTATCTGGAATGAATTTCATTTTTTCATGGTGTGTCATTATTTTTAATACATTGCCAGATTCAATTTTCAAACACTGAGCATTTTGTATCTAAGTTTATTAGTCTGTAATTTTCTTTTTTAATTAATTGATTTGTGTCTGCTTTGGGGATTAGGGTAATACTGGCCTTGGAAAATAAGTTTGGAAGTGTTTCCTCTTATTATTTTTTTTTTCTGGAGTAGATGGCATGGAATTTGTGTTTTTATCTTTTTTCCTTCCTTCTTTTTTCATTTTCTGATTTCTAGTTTGATTCTGACATGTTAAGAAAACATGCTTTGTTTAACATAAATTATTTTATTTTTTTTGAGGTCTGTTTTATGGCCTCATTATATGGTCTATTTTGGTGAATCATGAGCCCTTTGAAAAAATGTATACACTGCTGTTGTTGTGTGGAGTATTTTATATACAGTAAGTCCTCTATGTGCTAATAGAAACCTCCAAGCTGTGAACTTCCAAAAATGTGAATGCATCTTGCAAGTTCACGTGTCTGGAGTACACTGTCATGTGTGTGTAACCTCTACAAGTGGTTGTGCTTTTGTGTATTTACTGTACACAATACTGTATAGAGTACAGTAGTGGAGTATCTTTATTTCAAGCCCAGGATATCCAGAGCAAGTGTAAAAGCAGCGGTGATGTGGCTGGTACTGCCAAGAAGTCCAAGCAACAAAGATGGAAACAAAAGTGAAAATAATTGAGAGAGTGTAGTGAGGTAAAAAGATGGTAGCCATCACTCATTTTTTTTTTTTTTTATCAAGAATCTCTTTTATTGATTATCAGAAACATTACAAACATCTAATATGAACAAATTGTAACATGACAGTATTTAGTTTGAACAATTAATACATTTCAGATATAATATTATACATATTTCAATGTTATTCTCCCCAATCATCCCACCCTCTCCCGGTCCCAGAGTCCAAAAGTCTGGTCTATACATCAGTGTCTCTTTTGCTGTCTCGTAAATAGGGTTATTTTTACCATCTTTCTAAATTCCATATATATGCGTTAGTATACTGTATTTGTGTTTTTGTTTCTGGCTTACTTCACTCTGTATAATAGGCTCCAGTTCCATCCACCTCCTTAGAACTGATTCAAATGTATTCTTTTTAATGGCTGAGTAATACTCCATTGTGTATAGGTACCACAGCTTGCTTATCCATTCATCTGTGGATGGACATCTAGGTTGCTTCCACGTTCTGGCTATTGCAAACAGTGCTGCTATGAACATTGGGGTACACGTGTCTCTTTCAATTCTGGATTTCTCAGTGTGTATGCCCAGCAGTGGGATTGCTGGATCATAAGGCAGTTCTATTCCCAGTTTTTTGAGGAATCTCCAGACTGTTCTCCATAGTGGCTGTACCAGTTTATATTCCCACCAACAGTGTAAGAGGGTTCCCTTCTCTCTGCACCCTCTCCAGCATTTATTGCTTGTGGACTTTTGGATAGCAGCCATTCTGATTGGCGTGAAATGGTATCTCATAGTGGTTTTGATTTGCATTTCTCTGATAATGAGTGATGTTGAGCATCTTTTCATGTGTTTGTTAGCCATCTGTATGTCTTCTTTGGAGAAATGTCTATTTAGTTCTTTGGCCCATTTTTTGATTGGGTCATTTATTTTTCTGGAATTGAGCTGTAGAAGTTGCTTGTATATTTTTGAGATTAGTTGTTTGTCAGTTGCTTCATTTACTATTATTTTCTCCCATTCTGAAGGCTGTCTTTTCACCTTGCTTATAGTTTCCTTTGTTGTGCAGAAGCTTTTTAAGTTTGATTAGGTCCCATTTGTTAATTTTAGATTTTATTTCCGATATTCTGGGAGGTGGGTCATGGAGGATCCTGCTGTGATGTAAGTCAGAGAGTGTTTTGCCTATGTTTTCCTCTATGAGTTTTATGGTTTCTGGTCTTACATTTAGCTCTTTAATCCATTTTGAGTTTATTTTTGTGTATGGAGTTAGAAAGTGTTCTAGTTTCATTCTTTTACAAGTGTTTGACCAGTTTTCCCAGCACCACTTGTTAAAGAGATTGTCTTTAATTCATTGTATATTCTTGCCTCCTTTGTCAAAGATAAGGTGACCATATGTGTGTGGATTTATCTCTGGGCTTTCTATTTTGTTCCATTGATCTATATTTCTGTCCTTGTGCCAGTACCATACTGTCTTGATGACTGTGGCTTTGTAGTAGAGCCTGAAGTCAGGCAGGTTGATTCCTCCAGTTCCGTTCTTCTTTCTCAAGATAGCTTTGGCTATTCGAGGTTTTTTTGTATTTCCATACAAATTGAGAAATTATTTGTTCTAGCTCTGTGAAGAATACCATTGGTAGCTTGATGGGGATTGCATTGAATCTATAAATTGCTTTGGGTAGTATACTCATTTTCACTATATTGATTCTACCAATCCATGAACATGGTATATTTCTCCATCTATTAGTGTCCTCTTTGATTTCTTTCACCAGTGTTTTATAGTTTTCTATATATAGGTCTTTAGATTCTTTCTTATAACGTGAATCATTCAGCCATCAGCATGATTCTCAAGAACAAGGACAACATCGTGGAATGTGTGAAGCCTGCTGTGCCAATAATGACAACAATATGATCAAAGAAGGATGGGAAAGTGATGGAGGAGATGAAGAGACTTCTCAGTGTGGAGATGCAGGATCGGCATCAGCATTAAGTCCCACTCAGCTTAATGCTGATTCAAGAGAAAGCTAAAAGCCTTTATGAAGACTTGAAGAAGAAATCTGGTGAAGAATCTGTGGGTGCATCTTTTTAATGCCAGCCATGACTGGTTTCATCAGTTCAAGGTTAGAGCCAACCTTGACAATGTAAAAGTAAGTGGGGGAGCAAGAAGTGCAGATAGTTTCCCAGGAATTTCCTGAAATGCTTCAAAAAATTATTGATGAAGGCATGTATTTACCCAAGCAGGACTTTAATATGGATGAGAGAGGACTGTACTGGAAGAGGATGCCAGACCAAGGTTACATCAGTAAAGAGGAAAATGCTATAAAGCAGCAAAGGGTAGGCTAACTCTGTTGTTTGATGGCAATGCTTCCAGCAATATGAAGCTGAACCCTCTATTAGTTTATCATTTAGAGAACCCAAAAAGATATAGCCAAGGGTTCTCTTCCTGTTGTGTAGAAGAATAACCCCAAAGCCTGGGTTACACAAATCATTTTCTAGAACTGGTTTTTTCACCAATCTATCCCGGAAGTAGAGAAATATTGCTTGGAGAAGGACATGCCCTTCAACATCCTTTTTGCTACTCAGCAGCGCTCTGGGCTACCCTCCATTCATGGACCACTTTCATCTCAATGTCAAAATAGTGCATCTGCCACTGAAAACTATGTCACTCATCCAAACTTTGGACCAGGGAGTTGTAGAAACTTTCAAGAAGTATTATTTATGTCACACTTTTTGTCAGGCTGTAAAGGCAAGTGATGAGTCAGGAACAACCTTGGGACAATTTTGGAAGGACTATAACATCTACAAGGCCATAAAAAACATTGACATTGCTTGGCATGAGGTTATGGCTATCACCATGAATGGGGTTTGGAAAGAACTTTGTCTATTTTTTTTTTTTTTTTTTTATGATTTTCATGGATTTGAGAAGGTGGATGAGGAGTCCAAAGAGGCCTTCAGCAACTTAGTCACCCTCAGCAAGGAGCTGGAGCTGGATCTGCAGGAGGATGACTTCATTGACCTTCTTGCTGTGCAATACGAGGCGCTTACTAATGAAGACCTGATGGAATTGGAGGCCCAGAGAAAGGATGAAGAGAGACAAGAGGACTGAAGAACCAAAGAGATTCATGATGCAGGAAATGGCAAGGGGATGTTCTTTATTTGTAGAGGTACTGTTAGTTTTTGAGACGCAGGACGTGAATGGTATATGAAGATGGCAGCAGCTGTTCAGAGTGCAATCCAGTGCTACCGTGTCATCTATGATGAAAAAAAGAGAGCTACCACCCAAACATCACTGGATCAGTTTTTCAAGAGGCTAGATGGAATTGAATCCAGCAAGGAACCAGAAACTGGGCCATCAACATCAGGTGTGAATGAAGTTGCAGCTTGCCTTCCATCTCCTACTGCTGATGACCCTTTGCTTCTACCATCTCCCACCTCCTCTTGCTCCTCCAGTCAGTAGCTCTTCTTGGCTGCTCACTTGATGTCAGCCCCTCTATGCCAGCTGCCGTACTGTACTATTGTACTTTTCAGAGTACTGTGAGATCAAAAGTGTTTATTTTTGTGTTTGTTCATTTTTATGTATAAATGCATATTATTTACTTGAAAAGTTTTACAGTCCTACTACAGTACTGTACTACATAGCTGATTGTATTAGTTGGGTACCTAAGCTAACTTTGTTGGGCTTATGAACAAGTTGGATTTACAAATGTGCTCTCAGAACATAACTCATTTGTATAGAAGGGACTTATTGTATCTCAGTTAAACTGGTTGGTTTATTTTGTTCAAATATTTCCTATTCTTGTGAATTTTTTGTCTGGAAGTTTATCAGTTGCCAGGGACATATTGAAGTCCCCAGATTTAATTGCATATTTATTTATTTCTCTTTTCTCTTAAGCACTATCAATTTTTGTTTTGTGTATTTGAAATTTTGTTGTCCGTGCCCAAATTTGGGGTTATCGTGCCCTCCTGGTGAATTGATCCCTTTATCACTGTGTAAGGTCCCTCTTTGTCTATGGTAATTTTCTTGCCTCTGAAGTCTGTATCACTGGATATTAACATAGTCACTCCCACTTTTTAGAAATTACTACTATCATGGTAGATCTTTTCTATTCTTTTATTATTGTTTTAATATTTATGCCTTTGAATTTGAAGTGACTTACAGCATATAGTTGGGTTGTTATTTTTATCCACTCTTCCAATCTCTGACTTTGTTATATATAAGTCATTTACATTTAAGGTAATTATTGCTATGTTAGGGCTTAAGTGCACCATTTGCCTTTTTTTGGGTTTCTATTTGTTTCCTCTGCTTCTCAATTCTTACCTGTCTATGGGTCACTTGAAGATTTTAAGTGATTTAATATTGATTTATGTATAGTGTTTTTTAAAAATTTAAGTATAGTTGATTTACAGTGTTGTGTTAGTTTCAGGTGTACAGCAAAGTGATTCAGTTACACACATATATATATATCTATTTTTCATATTCTTTTCCCTTATTTGTTATTACAAAATATTGAGTATAGTTCCTTGTGCTATACAGTAGGCCCTTGTTGGTTATCTAGTTACAGTGCTTTTGAGTATATCATTTTGCATAGTTTTCTTAATTGTTACTATGGTTATCACAGGGCTTCCTAAGTGCTCAATGGTAAAGAATCTGCCTGCCAGTGCAGGAGACACGGGAGATGTGGGTTTGATCCCTGGATTGGGAAGATCCTCTGGAAAAGGAAACCGCAACCCACTCTGGTATTCTTGCCTAAGAAATCCTATGGACAGAGGAGCTTGGCAGGCCACAGTCCATGGGGTCCCAAAGAGTCAGACTTGACTGAGCATGCACGCAGCAGCAGAGGTGGTTATCACAATATCAATATTTGCCATGGTTCTACTAATACCAGCACTTTACCATTTTGAGTAATATGTAGAAACTTTACTTATATTTTGTTCCTCCCTTTTGAAAAATATTCTCACTTTTAAATATCACCTTGAATAGCAGATGATGTTACAGTATTTGTTTCAATCATCACATGTGATATAAAACTCATGAGGAAGAGGAAAGTCTATTTGTCTACATTTCTACTCTTTCCATTATTCTTTTTTTCTTCTGAATCTTTCACGATATCTTCTTTTATTTTTTTCTATTTGAAGATCTTTAGTCATTCTTTATGGGTTGGTCTGCTAGTGATGTTTTTAGTTTCCTTTTGTTTGAGATTTTGTTTGTTTGTTTGTTTCTCTTCCTTACCATAGGATAGTTTTGGTGGATAGAACTCTCAGTTCTCCAGTTGAGAATTCTTTTCTTTCAGCTACTTCCTTCTGGACTCCATGGTTTTAGTTGAGAAATATGGTCATTTGATTTGGTATTCTCCATAGGTAATGTGCTGTTTTTCTCTTACTGCTTTTAAGATTTTCCTTTGTCTTTAGTTATCAGAAATTTGATTACAATGTGTCTTAACATGGATTTTTTTGTGGGGGAACTTTATCCTCTTTGAGGGCTTCCCTGGTAGCTCAGCTGGTAGAGAATTCTCCTGCAATGCAGGAAACCCTGATTTGATCCTTGGGTTGGAAAGATCCCCCAGAGAAGGGAACAGCTACCCACTGCAGTATTCTGGCCTGGAGAATTCCATGGACTGTATAGTCCATGGGGTTGCAAAGAGTTGGATACAACTAAGTGGGAGTTGGTGATGGACAGGGAGGCCTGGTGTGCTGTGATTCATGGGGTCGCAAAGAGTCAGACACAACTGAGCAACTGAACTGAACTGAACTGAAGTGACTTTCACTTTTCTTTCCTTTTATCCTCTTTGAAGTTTCCTTACTTTTTGAAATCTGTGGATTTATATCTTTTGTGAAATCAGAGAAGTTTTCAGCCATATTTCTTTGGATACCCTTTCAGCCCTACTGTCTTTATTCTCTTGGACTCCAGTGATACAAATCTGGCATTTTTAACTTTTTCCACAGATAGTTGAATATCTGTTCATTTTTTTTCAATCTACTTTCTGACTGTTGCTCACATTTGGCAAGTTCTCGTTGTCCTTGAGTTTATTGATTTTATTCTCTGTCATTTCCATTCAATATTGAGCCTATCCAGGTAAATTTAAAATTCTTTATTACTGACTTTTTGAGTTTTATAATTTCCACTTAGTTCTTTTTTAATAAGTTATGTTTCTTTCCTGAGATTTTTTTCAAAGTTTTTAATTGTTTCAAAAGAAGATATAATTGCTTACTGAATCATTTTTATGAAAGTTGCTTTGAGATTTTTGTTAACGCCAATATCTGAGTCATCTCAGTGTTGGCTGAGAATCTATGGATTCTTTTTTTTTTCATTCAAGTTGTTATTTTCCTGGTTCTTGGTATGATGAATGTCTTTGGATTCTTGTACCCTGAACATTTTGGTCATTATGTTAGGAGACTTAAGGTCCTCCTTAAAATTTTCATTTTAGCAAGCAGTCACCTTGTTTAGGCTTGTGATGCATGCTCTGGCCAACTTTTGTGGGCTATGGTTTCAATGTCATTATGATTTTCAGAGCCTGTATGCTGTTATTTTGCTCTGCTTGATTTATCTTCTCCCACAGGGGCTCCCACTGGTCTCTCTGCTGGTTCTCTTTGAAAGGGAAGAATCTTTCCTAGGCTGCATCATCTGGAAAATTGTACTGGGAAAGGATCTTCCCCAGAGACAAAGAGCACTTCCAGGATGGGTGCCTGTGTGGCAAGTTGCCCCTACCCGTGGGGGATGGAAAATGTGTCCTGTGCCGTGTGATTGCTGTGGCAGGGTCCCTTTTGCCAAAGGCCCTCTGGCTTCATGGTATCTCTGTGTGAGGTAGGGGACCCTCAGACCCTGTGCAGAAGATTTCTTGATGGCCTGGCACTGCTCTTACGGTGTGATTCCCCTTGTCAGTGCTCCTGGCTGTGTCCAGTCTCTGGGTAGAGTTAAAAGTCTCAGGCCTGATGCTTCAGTTATTTTGCATCTTTTTCTGTAGCTTGCCTCCATGTATTGTGTGTACGAGAAGAGGCTGGCCCCATCCCCCTGAGTGAAGGGTCTGGTTACCTAGGCATTTGCTTCTCTAGAGGATGTCCTCAGCTAACGCTGCCTCTCCTGAAGGCTAGTGTCGAGAGTGCTGCTTGACATATTGGTCATGGGAAGAAAGTGGTTGGGGGGACCCACTTGGCTTCTCCTAGTGTGGTTCTCAACCAATTTTCTGCAGATGCTCCACACCTAGACCCACTCCAGCCTCAAGCTTGGCACATCCCTGGTATCCTTGCACCAGTTGCTATGGTTCTTTTCTGAGTATATGTTTTCCCTATCAGGTCACATTCTCCTTTTACATTTCAGGGAATTTTCATACCTTCTGATCTACCAAGACTATCCCTTCCTATATCCACTGAAGTTTAGATGGGGATCCCATGCATGGAGGAGCCTGGTAGGCTACAGTCCAAAGGGTCGCAAAGAATTGGACATGACTGAGTGACTTCACTTTGATTTTCATATATATCTATATCTGTATCTATATACATAAAATCTTTTCCCTAAGTATTTTGAGGGTAGAAGTTTAGCTCATCTTTATCTAAACTCTTTGTGTTCTATATTTTCTAAAATAAATTTGCATTACTTTAATAATCAGTAAAACCATGATTAATACTTTTCTTCACAATTGGGTTGGACATTGTGCAGGGATAAGTGCTCAGAGGCTTCCATTTGGGGTGAGGGAAGTAAAAATATGTGTTTCTTGGAGAAGGTCTTCTGGGCAGTGGAAAGCTTATCCACCCTTCTGGGGGTGCTCGGCAGGGCCCCCCAGCCGCGGAGCTGGGTTTAGCTGCCCTAAGTGCGCTATCCACTGTGGAAGGTTGCTCCAAATTCTTGTAGGAGGGGCTGATCCTTCCCCTTCTTCAAATTGCCAGTGTGTGCAAAATGCTAACACCACACATTCAAGTGACGTATGGATCAGAACAGAATCATAGCTTGATGACATAAATTAAAGTAATTATATTCATTAGCATGATAAAAAATATGCAAACAAATGTTTATTAAATGCAACCATATATCAACTCCTAAGCCTTTGGCGTTGTTTATGTCCTTGTTCCTCCAGCATTTCGTCAAAGGTGGCCTGTCAGGCTGAACTTAATTGACACTAATAGCAGTGGAGGGAGGAGGAGCCAGCCCAGAATATCACTTGGGTCTGTAAACACTGGAGGTTTGGGGATTTGCTACCAGGCCTCCCTGAGAAAGTCCTGGGGAAAAGGAAGTACAGGTCGTCTTGATGGATGTGCCCACAGAAGGGTCTGGAGGCAGTTTCTTCAACTGAGACAGGCTGGGACCTGGGACCCTTTCCTGCAGTGCTGCAATGCTTGCACATGGACACACCTCTTCTTGGGCAATAAAATACAAGGAAACTATAAGATATGGACTAAAAATAACTGCATGTATGTTGGGACAAATTCTGGACAAGAAGATATGAAAAGACCAAATCAACTGAACCTCCACTTCGAAGAGCCAGGAACAAAAGCAGTCATTCAACATTCAACATTACCAAAGAGGGTAGACATCCTGAAATGCTAAGTCAAGTGGGCCTTAGGAAGCATCACTATGAACAAAGCTAGTGGAGGTGATGAAATTCCAGTTGAGATATTTCAAATCCTAAAAGATAATGCTGCATTCAACATGCCAGCAAATTTGGAAAACTCAGCAGTGGCCACAGGACTGGAAAATGTCAGTTTTCCTTCCAATCCCAAAGAAAGGCAATGCCAAAGAATGTTCAAACTACCACACAATTGCACTCATCTCACACGCTAGCAAGTAATGCTCAAAATTCTCCAAGCCAGGCTTCAACAGTATGTGAACCATGAAATTCCAGATGTTCAAGCTGGCTTTAGAAAAAGGCAGAGGAGTCAGAGATCAAATTGCCAAAATCTGCTGGGTCATTGAAAAAACAAGAGAGTTCCAGAAAAACATCTACTTCTGCTTTATTGACTACACCAAAGCTTTTGACTGTATGGATCACAACAAACTGTGGAGAATTCTGAAAGAGATAGGAATACTAGACCACCTTACCTGAATCCTGAGAAATCTGTGTGCAGGTCAAGAAGCAACAGTTAGAACTGGACATGTAACAACAAGACTGGTTCCAATTGGGAAAGGAGTACATCAAGGCTGTATATTGTCACCCTGTTTATTTAACTTAAATGCAGAGTACATCATGAGAAATGTCACGCTGGATGAAGCATAAGCTGGAATCAAGATTGCTGGGAGAAATATCAATAACCTCAGATATGAAGATGACACCACCCTTATGGCAGAAGTGAAGAAAGAGTTTTTGATGAAAGTGAAAGAGGACAGTGAAAAAGTTGGCTTAAAACTCAACATTCAGAAAACTAAGATCATGGCATCTGGTCCCATCACTTCATGGCAAATAGATGGGGAAACAATGGAAGCAGTGACAGACTTTATTTTTTGGGTTCCAAAATCACTGCAAATGGTGACTGTAGCCATTAAATTAAAAGATGCTTGCTCCTTGGAAGAAAAGCTATGATGAGCCTAGACAGCACATTAAAAAGCAGAAACCTTACTTGCCAACAAAGGTCTGCCTAGTTAAAGCTATGTTTTTCAGTAGTCATGGATGGATGTGAGAGTTGGACTATAAAGAAAGCTGAGCACTGAAGAATTGATGTTTGAACTGCAGTGTTAGAAGACGAGAGTCTCTTGACTGCAAGGAGGTCCAGCCAGTCAATACTAAAGGATATCAGTCCTGAATATCATTGAAGGACGAGTAAGCTGAACTCCAATACTTGCCACGATCCGAACTGACTCATTGGAAAAGACCCTGATGAGGGAAAGATGAAGGTGGGATGAGAAGGGGACAGCAGAGGATGAGATGGTTGGATGGCATCACCAATGGACATGAGTTTGAGTAAACTCTGGGAATTGGTGATGGACAGGGAATCCTGGCATGCTGCAGTCCATGAGGTTGCAAGGAGTTGGACAGGACTGAGTGACTGAACTGAACTGAAACCACCTAAGCTACACCTCCAGCCTGACAGCTGGACACACCCCTACCCTAACCCTATGTAAGGAACCAACTCAAACCCCTTGGGGAGCAAGTGAGCAAGGGAACCTGGTACTTGTTCTCATTCCCTCCTGCTGCAGCAGGGGCCCCAGTAAAGTCTTGCCTGAATTTCTTGTCTGGTTTCTAATCAATGTCTATTGGTTGGGAAAGACCAAGAGCCCTGGTCAGTATCACAATCGGTGCCTGATACAATACCTGCCGCTGAAAGGTAACCCTCTTCCTCAAGGTTGGATGTATCATTCCAGCTGTGGGCGATGCTCTGGCAAACGTCAGCACTTGCCTCTTCTGGAGCCCCCCAGAAATGAGAAACAGGCTCCTAATAGGAAGGCTGCTGTACATTTGTGTTGGGTTCCTTCTGGGGAACCTGGCAGGCTGCTATGCATCTCATTTTTGCCAGAAAGCATGGGAATCATACCCACAGTCACAGAAAGAGCCAAGTTCCTTAGCTGTGATGCTCAGGCACATGGGAACACTTGTTTGGGCCTTGAGGGCTGATGTATCACAGGTGTGCTTATGGGTGAGGCGCCCTGCTGGTTATGTAGATGGCCAGCAATTATTAACCATTTTTACTGTACCCAGAGTGGTTGTTCAGAAGGGTCTGGATACAACTGAATAATCTGTCTGCCCATCCATTCAGCATATGATGAGTGTCATACCTGGAGGAGGGTGGGACATGTCAGGTGTGGTGGAGGAGGAGAAAAAGGAGCAGGAGAGCTGGTTCAGGGCTTTAGATTGGAGCCTGCAGCTGCCTGCTCTCACACTGTTTTTGCTTTTTTTTTTTTTTTTTTTTGCCTTTGTTTTGTTTGTTTTTAACCTCTGCCTTATCCTTCAAGTTCTAGGTGAACCACCCCCTAGTCAGGAAGGTTTGGCATGGCTCTGGTTGTTGACAGGCTGGGCTGTCATTCAGTCTTATCCACTGTCTGTGATCCCAGTTTTGTGGACTAAAGGGAGCCCCTTTTGTCCCTGAGTGTCAGCCAGCTTCAGGGATCAGCTTGGCAGCAGTGCTGACTTCTCAGGGGTCAGTAACACTCGTCCGCCTGCTTTTTGAATGGGATGCTAAGAGAGTAGGGCTTCTTCTCTCAGGATCTACACCATCCCTCCCTTTCGTGAAGGAAGTAGAAAGCGGAGAGACTGGAGTTTCTGCGGTCAGTGCCAGTTCAGAGTGGTGCTCAGAGAAATGGTCTGGAGGCTGTGTGGTTGTGCACGGGTAGCAGGGAGAGCCCAGGGCACCTCAGACAAGCCCCTGCAAACCCCCATCTCTCCTCCCTGGAAAAAGTGAGCTGTGTAATTTATTTCTGTGGGGTGGTTTATGCTGGGAGGGAGAGAACAGATGTTAAGAAAACAAAGGAAGGCACACCACTTTTGTGTCTGAGCCAATGGTGATCAATTCCGTATACTTTACTGCCTTGTCCATGTTTTGGGGATGGATATTTCAAGCCGTTTCAATCAAAAGTGGTGCCACTCTAGGCTCTAAACAAAGGCCTAGATTTATTTTTTTTCTGGCAGCACAATCCTCAAAGATTACACTTGCTGCAACATTTTTAGCCACGTCAACATTCCTTAGGAAATACAAATATGGGCATTATTTCATGGAGATGGCACTGGGTAATATAATAAAATGGATTTATTTCATCTTAATTTATTTAAAATGTGCATAGACAGAACTGGGATAAAATCCATGAGATGAAATATCTCGTTTGCATGAATATATTGAAAAATTCAGCCACCTTCTAAGCCAAAAAAAGAGGCAAATTTTTTTCATCCTCAGAATAATAAGAAGAATAGGTGCTCTTTTTAAAACAAGAAAATATAACCTTGACAGAGGGAAGTGATTCATGTCCCACGGTCCCTGTGAAGGTGTGAGGGATGAGAGATGATGGCAGAGAGAGCTCTGGTTGAGGAATTGGAAGAGAGATGAGACTGTGGTTTTGCATGAAGGGACTGGACTGGATTGAGACCAGGAGGGCAGGGTGGGTGGCCTGGCTTTCCTGATGTGCCGCTTGTCAGGGATGCAGTGCCAGTCCAAATGTTCCCACCTCTGGACTCCAGGTCTCCAAAGTGCCTATTGTTGGAGAATGCTGCTGGGTCTGAGACTGGCAGGCGTCCATCCTGCCACGGCTGCATCAGAGCCTGTTCCTCACCGTGTGCCACCCCCGGACTCCCGAGTCCCAGATACACTGCAGATACTGCACTGGTCCATGAGATTAAAAGTCCAAGTGCCTGAGCTGCAGTGAGGGGCCCAGTGTAGCAGCACTGTGGTCAGGAATAGTCACCGACACCTTCTGGGCTTTGTTGTTCTTCAGTCACTAAGGTGTGTCCAACTCTTTGCAACCCTGTGGACTGCAGCACACCAGGTTTCCCTGTCCTTCACTATCTCTCGGAGCTTGCTCAAACTCAGGTCCACTGAGTCAGTGACGCCACCCAAACATTTCATCCTCTGTCGCCCCCTTCTCCTCCTGCCCTTAATCTGATCTTTACCCGAGGCAGTAAAATGTAGAGGCTGAGTCAGATGGCTTGAGTTCAAATATGAACCCATGAGCAGTGTGATCTTGGGCAAGTTTCTTAACCTCTCTGGCCCCATTTGCAAAATGAACTTGATAGCAGAACCTACCACAAATGATGCCATGAGGTTTACGTGAGATGATCGTGACAAACGCTTAGAAGATGTCTGACATAATTAGCATCCAGTGAATGTTAGTTAAAAGCCTTCTTATCAATAGAATGGACATAATCTTTTAATCTCAAAGAGTACATTACTAGCTATTATTATTTGATATTGATCATGTAGGGTTTAATGTTAATAACTATTTTCAATTTATTTCTTCTGTGTCTATAAACTTGTGTTTTTAAAGGTACTATTTTTTATTTAATTAAATTGGTTAATTTATTTTTTGGCTGCAGGGGATCTTTGTTGCTGTGGATGAGCTGTTTGTTGCTGCGTGTGCGGCCTTATCTGTGGCGAGTGGGGGCTTCTCTTTAGTTGCAGTGCAAGGCTTCTCATTGCAGTGGCTTCTCTTGCTGCAGAGCATGGGCTGTAGGGCTTCAGTAGTTGTGGCATGTGGGTTCTAGACTGCAGGCTCTGTAACTGGTGCACAGGCTTAGTTACTCTCTGGCATGTGGGATCGTAGTTATCCAACCAGGGATTGAACCTATGTCCCCTGCATGGGCAGGTGGATTCTTAACCACTGGACCACCAGGGAAGTCCCTCTTCTGTGTCTATAAACTTCTTGAGGGAAGATAGACCAATGTTTGCTGAAGGTGTTGGTTAACGACTGGGGAGGTGGTGGCTATTTCTTTTAGGTTTTCGGTGCCTGGGCAGCTCCAGCAGGGGTAAGGGGAGGCCTGAGGACAGCTTCTTCCATCGCCTGGGACTGGCCAGTGCTGATGGCTGCTTGCTCCTGGGAATCTCGAGCCTGAGTTTGCTGCCTTTACCTTCCACCCTAAGCACTTACTAGCCCCTGAACTGAGCTGCCAAGGTGTAGGGTTGGCTATCCTCTGATAAATTGTACAGTGAATCACAAGTCTCGAATCTTCTAAGATTTTTCCATTCCTCTTTTTCTTATTTTCCACCCTAGGCTGTGAAGAAATCCAAGAGCAACATCCTCAGTTATTGAAAATTAAGTAAAGATCATAGATGGTGGGGCCCCCTTTGGACCCACATGTGAGCCAAAGCATTTGGTAAACAAAAATTACTGAAGGGATTACAGCGTATTTTTTGGTTGAGGGATGGTTGCAAGACTCAAGGAGTCCACAGTCCAGGGGCTCAGAGAGCCTGGGCCTAAGGCTCTCTCCCTGGCACTCTCTCTGCTTGTGGGGAAAACCCACCATGCCTGGGGGCTGCCTCGCATCCTGCCTTCGAGAGTAGTGTCGGCACAGCTACCAAGACACCAGAGCTGGTCCTGAGCACTGCCAACACAGGGACCCTCCGTCTCTGAACCATTCAGTGTTGGGGTCAAGTCAGTGGGTCTCCTGGAGAGCAGCCCTTCCCCATCACCCATTGTTTAATGCTGCTCAGGGGGACATAGCAGATGACCTTGGAGATCCTCACTGGTGAGCAGGAGGTCAGGACACACAGATATGCTAGGCGTCTCAGCCGGGCCCACAGTCCCTTCTCATAACATCAAAGTGTTGTAAGCCAGGGTTCTTGGCCTTCCCCAATAGGTAGAAATTGACTAGAGGCCAGACAAGAATTTCAGGCAAGGCTGTATGGGGGCCCCTGCTGCAGCAGAGGAGAGCGAGAACAAACAAGTTTCCTTGCTTGCTCACCCCCTAAGGAATGGGGTGGTGAGCTTGTTCCTTATATTCAGTAAGGGTAGGGGTGTGTCCAGGGGTCAGGCTCGGGGCAGGGGGGCGCTTAGGTAGTTTGCTATCCCTTATGTGGTGCTATGTTCAGGCTGCCTGTGCAGTATGCCACCTTCACAGTACCCACTTTTGCTTCTGACACCCAGTTTTGCAGCAGGCGCTTCGAAAGTGGCAGTTGAGTTTTTGAGTCTCTTTGTATCTTTTGGGTCCAGAATTTGCCCCAGCTGCAGGTGCGCAGAGTTATTTTTAGCCCCACACAGCTTCTTTGTGTTTTGTTGCTCAAGGGCAGTTGTGTCCAGGAGCAAGCAGCATAGCAAAGGGGCCCAGGTCTCAGACCTGTTTCAAAGGTCACTTCTGTCCTTGAGTTTTGATCCTGAGTCCCTGGGGACTGCCTGCCAGTTAGTTGGCTCTTTCTGATCAAGGAGGGAAAGTCTGAGGACCTAGTCAAGGTTGCTAAGGAACTGCAGAGAAAGCTACCACCATCTTTTCTCTCCTCCAAGCAGCGAAGCAAATCCAGATGAGATTCAACAAGCTGTCTCCTGATGGGAAGCTGGGGTCACTCTTCCCTGGGCAGCAGTCCCTATTGGGCTTGCAGAGTCATCCCAGAGCACATCTATGGAGAAACTCAGGCCAACACAGGATGCAGCCTTGCCCAAGGCTCATGGCCTTGCCTACGGCCCCACAACCGCTGGGCGGCAGAGCCTGCAGTCTTCCGGGGATGAAAAAGCCACACCAAGAATAAAGACTATATTTTGTTTTGTTTTATCATGGAAAATATTCCTACAGTTTTAAGATCTATTATGCCATATAATGTTCTATCTTAGATCATTCTGTTTTCCCTGAATTGGGACTTAGGCTTTTAAGGAGGGGAGTCAACTCTTGCTAGAGTGGAGTTGGGTCCCTCTGTGCCCCCTCCAGCCCCTAAGTCAAACTCAGAAAGGGACAGAAATCCCTTTGTCTGGCTCCCCCTACCTCAACTGCCTCTGCCTCCACTGTCTCAGGAGAGACCCCGGCCAAGAGGCAGAGAAAATAAGAAAAGCCTGACTGTTGACCTTGGCCCTTCTCAGAGCCCAGGTAATTTCGGAAAGTTCTAGCGGGTATTTCTGACAGTGAGTGATGTTCGCTTTTGGCTGGAGGAAGCGCAGCCTCCAGGCGGGTGTACCTCGCTGTGGATGTTGGTTCTGTCTGGTCCACTTGGGTGGGATTCAGGTCTTTCTGCTCACCCAGGAACACGAGGCTCCAATTCACTTCCCAGGGGCAGCTCTTGAAGGCTGGGCTTTGTGGCAAAGGCATGGTGAGCTTGGAGGGGTTGGAGCAAATCATGGGCCTTCTGGGTCCATGTTGGCTAAGAAGGGACCTCAAGAAGGACACCTGAGCCCCCTGATGATGCCACATGCTGGAGGCTCCCATTCCGGTGGTCCTGACCCTGGCTGACCTGATACATCCCTCCTCTTATTGTTTCCCAGGTAAAGTGTCAGGTGTGTGTGAGTGTGAGAGTGTGTGTGGGTGTGTGTGTGTGTGTGTGTGTGTGTGTGTGTGTGCACTCAGTCATGTCTGACTCTTTGTGACCCCATGGACTGTAACCTGCCAGGCTCCTCTGTCCATGAAATTTTCCAGGCAAGAATCCTGGAGTGAAGCGGGTTGCCATTTCCTACTCCAGGGCTCTTCCTGACCCAGGGATCAAACTTGCATCTCTCTAGTCTCCTGCATTGCCAGGCGGATTCTTTACCACTGCGCCACCTGGGAAGCCCCGGTGTCATTACAGGTGTCAAAGTAGGTGACTGGCTCGCTGGTTCTGTTCATCAGGTGAACCTGCGTAACACAGCAAGGCTCTGATCACCTGTGTCAGTGCCCGCAGCAAACCTTCGTTAATATCCGAGATGATGTTTTCCTATCGTGGTGAGACCTGACGGGGGCTGGAGGCCAGATCAGGCCTCACATGTGGGGTGATTTATGGAACAGCAGGCCCAGCCGGCCCCCGGTGTCTGGGGTTCCAGATGTAAATTCCATGCAGGGGCACCCGGTTGCTTGGGGTGAGTTGCTGCTAATGGCAAGCCTGCTACTTTGACCTTCGGGTGGGTGGGGGTAAGGAGAGGAGGGTACCCCCTAAATATGAGAAATTACAGAATTTTATGTTCTAATCAGAGCAGTCTTGTGTGTGCTTAGCCAGTGTATAGACTGGGTGTCCACATAATTTATCGTCCAAACCAGGGCACTTTTGACAGTAGAGGGAGATGTGATAAGATTTTAAGAGTTGAAAAAGGGGTGTATTGATTATAAAATGGAGACTGTTCCTATCAAACTGGGACAAAAAGTTGCCTTGGAAATAGATTTTGATACAGATCAGTCTTTAATTTGATCACTCCTGCTGCACAGCTCTTGGGAATTTTTAGATTCTAGTGCCAACATGAGCGTGGAGGGCCTTGAAGCATAGGTAGGTCTGCAGGGTATTCAGATAGTCTCTGACTTGACCAGCCGATGGCTTGTTCTGGGATCCAGCTGGGGATCCTGCCATGTTCGCTGTGTCCACCTGGGTGGAAAGAGAGTCAGGGATATGTGCTGGTCCCCGGATGTGCTTCCCTTTGACTAGCTGCCCCCAGGGTGGGGTCTCCATGTGAACCCTGCAGTGCATGGGTTGGGGGGTGAGGCTCCCATGGGTTTTTATCCTAGCTCTGCCACTTGCTAACTGTGACATGGATCAAATTCCTTAACTTATCTGAGCCTCAATTTTCCCAGCCATTAAAGGGGGATTCTAACAGATGCTGTAGGGATGCGGGAGGATTATTGTGGTAACTGTGACACGTGTGTTTGGCACATGACACATGCTCAGATGTTATGTAGGGTACTGTCTTATGTTTAGCAGAAGTGACTCTATTTTGGTACTTAAAGAAAATGTAAACTATTAGTATTTTATTTT
Organism: Tragelaphus eurycerus; assembly: GCA_935064755.1. NCBI lineage: Eukaryota > Metazoa > Chordata > Mammalia > Artiodactyla > Bovidae > Tragelaphus > Tragelaphus eurycerus. Next base: position 15,092,544 of record CAKXYN010000020.1, read on the forward strand.
ATATTTAATTCATAAATGTTGAGTAGTTAAAAATACACATATTCAGTTCAGTTCAGTTGCTCAGTCGTGTCCGACTCTTTGTGACCTCATTAACCGCAGCATGCCAGGCCTCCCTGTCCATCACCAACTCCCGGAGTTTACCCAAACTCATGTCCATCAAGTAGGTGATGCGACCCAACCATCTCATCGTCTGTCGTCCCCTTATCCTCCTGCCCTCAATCTTTCCCAGCATCAGGGTCTTTTCAAATGAGTCAGCTCTTCACATCAGGTGGCCAAAGTATTGGAGTTTCAGCTTCATCATCAGGCCTTCCAATGAATATTCAGGACTGATTTCCTTTAGGATGGATTGGTTGAATGTCCTTGCTGTCCAAAGGATTCTCAAGAGTCTTCTCCAATACCACAGTTCAAAAGCATCAATTCTTTGGTGCTCAGCTTTCTTTATAGTCCAACTCTCACATCCATACATGACTACTGGAAAAAGCATAGCTTTGACTAGACAGACCTTTGTTGGCAAAGTAATGTCTCTGCTTTTTAATATGCTGTCTAGGTTGGTCAAAACTTTTCTTCCAAGGAGCAAGCATCTTTTAATTTCATGTCTACAGTCATCATCTGCAGTGATTTTGGAGCCCCCCTCCAAAAAAAAATAAAGTTTGTCACTGTTTCTACTGTTTCCCCATCTATTTGCCATGAAGTGATGGGACCAGATGCCATGATCTTAGTTTTCTGAATGTTGAATTTTAAGCCAGCTTTTTCACTCTCCTTTTTCATTTTCATCAAGAGGCTCTTTAGTTCTTATTCGCTTTCTGCCATAAGGGTGGTGTCATCTTCATATCTGAGGTTATTGATATTTCTCCCAGCAATCTTGATTCCAGCTTGTGCTTCATCCAGTCCTGCATTTCTCATGATGTACTCTACATTTAAGTTAAATAAGCAGGGTGACAATATACAGCGTTGACGTACTCCTTTCCTGATTTGAAACAAGTCTGTTGTTCATGACCCAGATTACACATGTAGTAACACACATAGAATTAACCAAAGATGTGAATAAATTGGGCTTTCCAGGTGGCTCAGAAAGTAAAGAATCCACTTGCCAATGCAGGAGATGCAAGAGAGGTGGGTTCAGTCCCTGGGTTGGGAAGATCCCCTGGAGGAGGACATAGCAATCCACTCCAGAATTCTTGCCTGGAGAATTCCATGGATAGAGGAGCCTGGTAGCCTACAGTCCATAGGGTTGCAAAGAGTCAGACATGACTGAGGCAACTGAGCATCCACGCACATGAATAATATCCATGTATTGGAGTGCATGACCAGATTTTTTTAATGATAGGTCTGTATGATCAGTAAAAGTTTGAGTTCCTCTTTCACAACTAGGATAGGGCCACCCATTCAGATACAAAAACCCAAAGTAACAAAAGTGGAGACACTCATGAGACACGAGAAAGCTGTTTTGTTTCATTTATTCACTCACTCACCAGATATTTAGGGAGCACCCACCATGTTCTAAGCACTTGGGATACACCAGAAAATGAGATCATACATTATACAATATAGTGGAAGGTGTGAGTGCTATTTATAAGAAGCAAGGTGGCAGGGTCGGGGGCTGGGAGCTGGGGTGTGGTGTGGTACTGTGCAATTTTAAACTGGGTGGTCAGCATGAGCCTGGTTGAAAAAAATATTTGAGCAAAGACTTGAAGGAAGTGACGGGCTGGTGTCTGTCTCACCCCAGAGCTGTCTTATTTCTCTTTCCAGATTCAGATCTACATTTTCCCTTGAAATCCGTTTAACTTCTGTAAGTCAGAGCAGACTTTCATCAGCACATCAGTACTATCAGACTCCCAACATGTGCTAGCAACACAGAAACAGGCTTTATCTCATTCGCATGGCATCTTTTTCTAGTTAAACAACAAAACCCCATGATCTGGGGATTTTTCCCCCTCCACTCTTTCCAAATATCTTATATTGTTCTTTTTCCTCCCAGATATCTTTTAAAGTATTAGATGGGGCCCTACTTGTACAGTGAAATAACTACTGGGATCCACCAGGGTCCCCCAAGTTGATGTTTTAAGGTGCCAAAACAGTGTAATTAGAAAGAGAAGGTTGCTTGTTGAAATTGGCATTGGGAGTCATGGCAGAAGAATTTTAACAGCATCCTCAGCCAGGCTATCATGGGCATGGCAATGAGCTCCTGTTCCATTATAAAGACCAGTCTGTATCACTGGAGACCTGCTCCTCCCAGACTCAGATTTGCTTCCTGCTGGTCACAATGCTGAACAGACTTTGACAGATCCTGTTCTCTAGGCTTTTGTTTCTGTTTTGGCTTTGTTTGTTTGGTTTGGGTTGAGTTTTTTGGCTCCATAGGGATCATCTCCTTTAGGGTAAAGAGATGGTAACTGATCTGGCTTTCTGAGCACTGAATTTGGACAGGGGGCAGAACTGTGAGTGTTGCTGATGGATGCTGGGTCCTGTGTTTGGAAATGGGTGGCATGCAAGGTGGGGTACTCCCTCATGTTGAAGTAGCTTGTTAGCAAAAAAGGGGGAGTGTTGACCTGAGTTTGAGTGAGCATTTTTGAGGAGTTCTGGTTCTCCTCCCATACATCTGACCCAGAGATGGCCAGATTGTGTATGTGAGGTGGTGTGCCCCTTAGGGAAGGGTTGCAGTAGTTGTGATGCACAGACTTAGTTGACTCCTGGCATGCAGGATCTTAGTTCCCTGACCAGGGATTGAACCCATGTCCCTTGCATTGGAAGGTGAATTCTTAACCACTGGACCACCAGGGAAATCCCACAGGTGCACATTTATATTCTCATTCTGAGGTCTTTAGTCTGTGAAATGGGCTTTTAATACCTGCTCCATCTGCTTTCTGAGGTTCCGGTGGAGATCACATATGATGGAGGCTTTATAAAATGAAAGTTGTCATCATTATCCAGCTGTTTCTCCAGTGGCTGTTCGCCTTTATGCCTCACTTACTGTGATGTTTTGTCCATTCTCCTCAAACCGCCTGGGCTGTGTGGGGCTGCCCTAGGAACTCGCTTCCTCTTCCATTGAGAAGACTGAAGCCATGGGTCACAGATGCCCTCAGCTCTTCACCCCGACCTCTCTACAAAACTCCCTGCTTAGGTGACCCCTCCTCTCCCTCTCCTCTTCCCTTTCCCTCTGAACTTAAGGATTCTGCTTGTTCACATCCATGCAGCTCCTCTCTCCCACATTTCCTACCTCTTCTGGACTGGATGGTCCAAATTAGTTTCTATAGGCTGTAAAAATGTGGAATCCAATTTAAAAAATGATACAAGTATACTTATTTATAAAACAGAAACAGACTCAGAAATTTCAGAAACAAATTTATGATTGCCACGGGGGAAAATTGGTGGGTAGGGATGGATTGGGAACTTGGTATTAACAAACACACCATTATATATGGAATAGATAACCCACAATGACCTACTTTTCAGCATGGGGAACTCTACTCAATATTCTGTAATAACCTGTATGGATAAAGAATCTGAAAAAGAATGAATATATATATATATATATATATATATATATATATAAAACTCACTTTGCTGTAACACCTGAAACTAACACAACGTTGTAAATCAGCTGCATGTAAGTAGTTCATATGTAAGTCCCCTACATAGGAACGTTTGAATTGCAACTTCCAAAGATGTGAACATGCGTCTGGTTCCAGCAAGAAACCAGAACCTAGGTCATCAACGTCAGGTGTGAGTGAAGTTGCAGCTTGCCCTCCATCTCCTGTTGCTGGCAATCCTTCGGCTCTGCCATTTCCCACCTTCTCTTCCTCCTCCTGTCAGTAACACTTCCTGCCTGTTCATTCGATGCCAGCCACTGTGTGCCAGCTACTGTACCGTATTACCGTACTTTTCAAGGTACTGTACTGTAAGATTAAAAGTGTCTATTTTTTGTTTATGTATGATTTGTGTGAAAAGTATTATAAACCTATTATAATACAGTACTATATAGTTGATTGTGTTAGTTGGGTACCTGGGCTAACTTTGTCGGATTTATGGACAAATTGGACTTACACATTCACTCTCAGAATGGAACTCATTTGTATGTTGGGGACTTAGTGTATACTCTGATAACAAAAAAATAGGCTTTAATATCTCCCCAAATTTTGAAAGGGTCTTTCTTGATTTATGTCCCTCAGTCATTTCCTTTTTTTTTTTTTTTTGGTCCCCTCCAAAATCACTACAGGTGGTGACTGCAGCCATGAAATTAAAAGATGCTTCCTCTTTGGAAGGAAAGTTATGACCAACCTAGATAGCATATTCAAAAGCAGAGACATTACTTTGCCAACAAAGGTTCATCTAGTCAAGGCTATGGTCTTTCCTGTGGTCATGTATGGATGTGAGAGCTGGACTGTGAAGAAGGCTGAGCGCCGAAGAATTGATGCTTTTGAACTGTGGTGTTGGAGAAGACTCTTGAGAGTCCCTTGGACTGCAAGGAGATCCAACCAGTCCATTCTGAAGGAGATCAGCCCTGGGATTTCTTTGAAAGGAATGATGCTAAAGCTGAAACTCCAGTATTTTGGCCACCTCATGCGAAGAGTTGACTCACTGGAGAAGACTCTGATGCTGGGAGGGATTGGGGGCAGGAGGAGAAGGGGACGACAGAGAATGAGATGGCTGGATGGCATCACTGACTTGATGGATGTGAGTCTCAGTGACCTCCGGGAGTTGGTGATGGACCGGGAGGCCTGGTGTGCTGTGATTCATGGGGTCGCAAAGAGTCGGACACGACTGAGCGACTGATCTGGTCTGATCTGAAAGGGAGTGAAAGTGAAAGTCCCTCAGTCGTGTCTGACTCTCTGTGACTCCATGGACTGTAGCCTGCCAGGCTCCTCTAGCTATGGAATTCTCCAGGCAAGAATACGGGATTGGGTAGCTGTTCCCTTCCCCAGGGGATTTTCCAAACCCAGGAATTGAACCCAGGTCTCCCTCATCACAGTCAGGTTCTTTACCATCTGAGTTACCAGGGATGCCCAAGAATACTGGAGTGGGTAGCCCACTCCTTCCCAGGTAAAAGGGGGTAAGAGCTTATAAAAACTTATAAAGAATTATCTACACATTATCTTTACTTCCCACTTTCTTTTTTTAACTCCTAGGAACTGGCTTCTGTTCCTGCTCCTCCTGGTGGCCGCTGTGTTGCCACACTTAGAAACGTGGAGGTGGCTTCTTTCTAGTCTCCTCTCTCTCTGCATCAGCACAGCTTACCTCTCTCTTTCACTCGTCTCCCTGCATGACACCCGTCTTCCCTCTTAGTTTTCCAGCCTCCCATGCATCTTCTCTTTCCCACCCACTGAATGTTGGACTTCCTCAGGAACTTGATACTGGATCCGCTTCTCTTCTGCACTCTTGCCCCCAGCTGATCTCATGTGTATCTGGTGAATCTTTTTACATACAAACCTATGTACCTTTAATAAAATTCTCTAGCTAAGATTTCCCATCGGAGCCCTGGACTCTCATGTCCAAATGTTTTCCTGGAAATGCCCTTTAGACTCACAGGCATCTCAGGGTAACATGTTCAATACTTAAATTCTCAATCTTTATCCCCAAATACTTTCCTCCAGTTTTCTCCACCTCAGAAAGCAGTACCTATATCTACCCATTATAATTCCTTAAACATAGTTGCTGTTTTTCTTTGTTTGCTTTTTAATTAACTTATTGAGGTGTAATTTACATAGCATAAAATTAACTATTTAAGACAGTCTGGTGGAAATCAGTGCTTTTATAGTGCTACACAACCACCACTTCTATTAATATGTAGCTCCCAGACATTTTCATACTGCAAAACAAACCATTCCTCCCTTCTCCCAGCAACTGCCAATCAGAGTTCGGTTCTTATGGATTTACCTATCCTGGATATTTGATATAAATGGAATCACAACATGTGATTTATGTCTGGCTTCTTTCACTGCATGTAATGTTTTGAGGTTCATCCTTATAGTGTGGTTCAGCCTTCACTCTTTTTTAGGGCTGAATAATATTCCTTTGGTTGTATATGTCACAATTTATTTATCCATTTGTCTGTCACTGATGGACATTTGGACTATTTTTCACCTTTTGGCTACTGTGACTAGTGCTGCTATGACCACGTGTGTCCACATGTTAATTTGAGTACTTTTTTCAATTATTTTGGGTATATACCTAGGAGTGAAATTGCTGGGTCATAACATAATTCTGTGTTTAAATATTTTATACAATGGCTGCACCATTTTATATTCCTTGGAGTGAAGTAACAAGCGTTTCAATTTCTTCACATCCTTATCAAAACCTGTTATTATTTTTTCAATTCATTAAAAAAAAACTGTAGCCATCTTCATGAGTATGAAGTTGTTACCATATTACGGTTTTGATTTGCATTTCCCTACTGGCCAGTAATATTGAGCATCTATCCATGTACTTGTTGGTCATCTGTACATCTTTTTCCTTTTTATTTATTTTTTTAAATTAGAGTAAAATGGCTTTGGAGAAGGCAATGGCACCCCACTCCAGTACTCTTGCCTGGAAAATCCCATGGACGGAGGAGCCTGGTGGGCTCCAGTTCATGGGGTCACTAAGAGTCAGACACGACTGAGCGACTTCACTTTCACTTTTCACTTTCATGCATTGGAGAAGGAAATGGCAACCCACTCCAGTGTTCTTGCCTGGAGAATCCCAGGGATGGGGGAGCCTGGTAGGCTACCGTCTATGGGGTCACACAGAGTCAGACACGACTGAAGTGACTTAGCATAGCATAGCATAGCATAATGGCTTTACAGTGTGAGGTCTTCGTTGACACATGTGGAATCTTCATTGCAATGCATGGGCTTAGCTGCCCTCCTGCCTGTGGGATCCTAGTTCCCTGACCAGAGATGGAACCTGAGTCCCCTGCATTGGAAGGCTGATTCTTGACCACTGGACCACAGGGGAAGTCCTGGTCATTTGTATATTTTCTTTGGAGAAATGTCTATTCAAGTCCTTTGCCTACTTTTTAATCTGGTTGTTTGTCTTTTCATTGTTGAGTTGTAAGTGTTCTTATAGATGTATGATTTGCAAGTCATGTTACTGAAGCAATCACTGGTTATAATTCTTAATGCCTGCACTTTCTCAGACTCGCACCTGCCCAGCCTTCAGGGTCTGCCTTTTGGCTGTATCCCAATCCATCCACTTCTTTCCATCTTTACCCACATCTCACTCTACCCCATTCCCCAGGACATTTTATTTCTCCCTGGAATAATGTTATAGTTTCTAATTCGTGTCTTCACCTCTACTCTTGTCCCTTTACAATCTATTCTCTATTCAATAGCTAGAAAAATTTCTTCTTTTTGGCTTTATTTTTTAGAGATGTTTTAGGTTTACAACAAAATTGAGAGGGAGGTACAGAGGTTTCCCAGGTACTTTCTGTCTCCACACATGCATAGCCTCCAATATCAACATCACCCACTAGAATGGTACTTTTTTTAAACCAAGGATGAACCTATACTAACACATCATAATCACCCAAAGTTCACAGCTTACCTTAGGGTTCACTCTTGGTGTTGTACATTCTGTGGGTTTGGACCAACATACAGCTTCCCTGGCAGCTGAGTTAGTAAAGAGTCTGCCTGCAATGTGGGAGATCAGGGTTCAATCGCTGGGTAAGGAAGATACCCTGGAGAAGGAAATGGCAACACACTGCAGTATTCTTGCTTAGAGAATTCCATGGACAGAGAAGCCTGGTGGGTTACAATCCATGTGGTCACACAGAGTTGGACACAACTGAGTGACTAACACTATAGCTATAGTATCATGTGTCCATCATCATAATATCACACTGAGTATTGACACCAAACATCCTCTGCTCTCTGCCTGTTCTTCCCCCAACTTGCGCAACCACTGATATTTTTATTGGCTCTATAGTTTTGTCTTTTCTGTTGGAATCACATGGCATATAACCATTTCAGATTGGCTTTTTTCACTTAGTAATATACATTAAGGTTCCTTCATGTCTTTTCATGGCTTGATAACTCATTTCTTTCTAGAAGTGAATAATATTCTATTGTCTGAATGTAACACCGTTTATTTACCCATTCGCCTGCTGTAGGACATCCTTATTCTCATCTTTCGGCAATTACAAAGAAAGATGCTATAAACATTAGTGGGTAGGTTTTTCTGGACATTAAGTTTTAAACTCCTTTGGGTAAATACCAAAGGGATGATATTGTTGGTTTGTATGGTAAGAGTATTTGCATTTTTGTTAGAAACCTCCAAACTGTTTTCCAAAATGGCTGTACTATTTTGTATGCCAGCAGTGAGTGAGAATTCCTGTTGCTTCACATCCTTACCAGCATTTGGTGTTGTCAGTGTTCTGGATTTTGGCCTTTCTAATAGATGTATAGAGGTAGCAGTTGCTTGTTTAGACTTGCATTTGTCTGATGCCATAGGAGGCGGACCATCTTTTCATGTGCTTATTTGTCATTGTCTATCTTCTTTGGTGTTGATGCCTGTTAAGACCTTTCAGTTCAGTTCAGTCGCTCAGTCGTGTCCAACTCTTTGAGACCCCATGAACCACAGCACACCAGGCCTCCCTGTCCATCACCAACTCCCGGAGTTCACCCAAACTCATGTCCATTGAGTCGGTGATGCCATCCACCCATCTCATCCTCTGTCATCCCCTTCTCCTCCTGCCCTCAATCTTTCCCAGTATCAGGGTCTTTTCAAATGAGTCAGCTCTTCTCATCAGGTGGCCAAAGTACTGGAGTTTCAGCTTCAACATCAGTCCTTCCAATGAATATTCAGGACTGATATCCCTTAGGATAGACTGGTTGGATCTGCTTGCAGTCCAAGGGACTCTCAAGAGTCTTCTCCAACACCACAGTTCAAAAGCATCAATTCTTCTGTGCTCAGCTTTCTTTATAGTCCAACTCTCATATCCATACATGACTACTGGAAAAACCACAGCCTTGACAAGATGGACCTTTGTTGACAAAGTAATGTCTTTGCTTTTTAATATGCTGTCTAGGTTAGTCATAACTTTTCTTCCAAGGAGTAGGCATCTTTTAATTTCATGGCTGCAATTACCATCTGCAGTGATTTTGGAGCCCCCCCAAAATAAAGTCAGCCACTGTTTCCACAGTTTCCCCATCTATTTGCCATGAAGTGATGGGACCGGATGCCATGATCTTAGTTTTCTGAATGTTGAGCTTTAATCCAACTTTTTCACTCTCCTCTTTCACTTTCATTAAGAGGCTCTTTAGTTCTTCACTTAAGACCTTTGGGCCATTTTAAAATCGGGTTGTCTTTTTACTGTTGAGTTTTAAGAATACTTCATATATCTTGCTTAACAGTCCTTTATCAGGTGTATCTTTTGCAACTATTTTCTCCTAGTCTGTGGCTTGTCTTCTCATTCTCTTGACAGCATCTCTCACAGAATAGAAAATTTTAATTTTAATGCAGCCCAGCTTAACAAGTCTATCTTCCATGGATCATGTCTTTGGCGGTATATCTAAAATGTCATTGCCATTTCAAGGTCACCTCGGTTTTCTGTTTATAGTGACCTTTTTCAAATATCAGTTTTTAAATAAATAAAGTCTTTTTGGGGGGATGGGAAGCTGTATGGCATCTGGGACCTTAGTTCCCTGCCCAGGGCTTGCACTCGCATCCCCTGCATTGGAAGTTTGGCATCTTAACCACTGGATCCCCAGGGATGCTACATCTGCTTTAAATCGTTTAGAGCCTTCCTGCTGCCTCCTTCACACACGTCCACCTTCCTCTCCAGCCACACACCCTATTGTGTGTATCTTAACCATGATGCCCTTCCTTCTGTTCCTCCAGCATAAGGCTTTCTTGTCTTAGAGATTTGGAATGTCTCCTCCTTTGTCTGGGCAGCTTGGTCCTCAAATGTGCCTGGAAAGCCCCAACGTCCTTCCGGTTTTGGCTTACCTGTCCCCATCTCAGAGGCAGCTTCCTCCCCCTGCCTCCACCAACTCCTTTAGATTAGGCCTCCCTACCTCATAGGTTATCTCAGAACCTTAAGAGTTTCTTTCATAGTTTTAAGAAATCCTCTGGATGTGGACCACATACCAGGCACTCTGTGTGCACTGGTTTTTAACAGCTTGAAAGTGTTAGTTGCTCAGTCGTGTCTGACTCTTTGAGACCCCATGGACCATAGCTTGCCAGTCTCCTCTATCCATGGGATTCTCCAGGCAAGAATACTGGAGTGGGTAACCATGCCCTTCTCCAGGGGATCTTCCCGACCCAGGGATCGAACTCCAGTCTCCTGCACTGCAGGCAGACTCTTTACCATCTGAGCTATCAGGGAAACCCTTAGAAGCTTACAAGACTGATTCCTGTCCTCACCCTGTTGACAATCTAGCTGGAGAGACAGTAAGTAGAAATAAGCGGACAAAACTTTAGTAAGTGACATGAAGGAAATAAACAGGGTAAACAGTGTCATATCATGGAAGGGAGTGAGGAAAGAAGGTAAGTTTCTACGGTGGGCCCTGGAGGAGGTGATACCGGAGCTGAGTGCTGAAGTGCGAACAACCAACTGAACAGAGGATGGGAGAATGGGCCTTCCAGAAGGAGGGAGGCCCAGCAAGCAGAAAAGCGCTGGGCTGTGTTCCAAAGGCAGCTGAACCCTGTGGCTGTGGCCCAGCGAAGGTGGACGAGGATGGAGAGGGAGGCAGGGGCCAGCCTGGGGTCCGGAGTCTATCTTGTGTTTTCCCAAGGACTTGTCTGGCTTTACATATGATGCTTACCTACTTTTTCCACTGCTGTGCACCCAGCAACTAGGGAGTGCCTGCCCCAGAGTAGGTGCCGGGCAAATGTTTATGAACACAGAGTAAATATTATTGTTATCAGTGAGATTAACTAGCACTCCACCCCCTTTCCTTGTTTACATTTCCTGCGTCCTTTCGACTCGGCCCTGGCTGAATTACTGCAAAGTTGGATTTGGAGCAGCCTGCATTTCATCAAGGAGTTGTTATACGTCTCCACTTCTCCCAGGGGATAGCTCGCTCTATAACAAAACCTTCCTCCTTTAATGTTCATTAACAGTCTCAGAATATTCTAGAAAGAAGCTCAATAACCAATTCCTACAAGAAGCCTGAACATTATGTCTGAATCAGAATAGCCAAGGCCTTTCTTTGTGCAGGAAGGTGGACACTTCCCCAGTTTTGCTGGTTTCCATAGGCTGGGATGAGGGTGAACACTATTCAACAGATTTCTGTGTGTCTGAGGAGAAGGCTGTGTGGTTTCTACATGCAAGGGGATGTCTAGACAGCTCCATCTTTTCTGCATTTGATGTGGAATCTTTGTTAGGGGATCCAGGAGAAGCTTGAATCCAAAACAGTTTCAGCAGAGGAGACCTTTGCCAGGGAAGTCTGTTTCGTAATGAGATCTTTATGTCGGCGGGATCTTTATTAACTCAGGGCCAACCCGTCTTTTTCTTTTTTTCTGCACATGAAATTAATTTATTGGCTGTAGCGCTCAGACGTCATTTGGCTCCTGCTACTGCTTGTATGTGCTGGCTTCTTTTGGAAAAGACTTAATTATTTTTAAGAACCAGGGTCTTATGATTCTTCCGCGGCATTTGACTCTATTGATTCCCTTGGTTTCCTTGGGGTGGGGGTGGTGGGCTCTGTCTACCTTGGAGCGTGTGTCTGTGTGTACTTGCATGCTGAGCAATGCCATGCAGGTGTAAACCTGAACTTAAGAAAGCCTAGGAGGCTGGGTGTGTGGGAGGGTGGCACATGAGGGAAGACAAGTGCGTGGAAAAATGCTGCTGCTGCTGCTGCTAAGTCGCTTCAGTCATGTCCCACTCTGTGTGACCCCAGAGACGGCAGCCCACTAGGCTCCCCCGTCCCGCATGGAAAAATACATCTCAGCATACATTCTACCCAGGTAGAATCACCCAGAACAGTCACTCAGCATATAGTTAAGGGGGCGTGCTTGGAGCCAAATGCCTGTATTGGAACCCTAGCTCTGCCACTTACCCTGTGCCTCTGTGTACGGCTATATGTGACCCTGTGCATATTACTTCATCTCCCTGTGGCTTGATTTTCTCACCTGCAAAACGGGCTTAGCAGAAGTGTCTCACAGAGTTGTGGGCAGATTAAATGAGTCAACGCCTGTCCAGCACTTGAAACAGAGCCTGGTATAGAGTGCTGTTGTTTTGTGCTCGGTCGCTCAGTCGTGTCTGACTCTGCGGCTCCGTGGACTATAGCCTGTCAGGCTCCTCCATCCATGGAATTTTCCAGGCAAAAATACTGGAACAGTTTGCCATTTCCTACTCCGGGGCATCTTCCTGACCTAGGGATTGAGCCTGTGTCTCTTGTGTCTCCGGCACGGGCAGACAGATTCTTCACTACCGCACTGCCTGGGAAGCCCCGGTATAGAGTAGGCTCCCCGTACATCAGCTTATGTGGCCATCATGACCTCTCCTGCATGTTTGGCTTTCCGATGGGTTATTCACAGTGTTTTGTGAGAAAGCCTTTTGCCACCCTCTTTCACCATTTGATCTCACCAGGCTCAGTTGGGGTATTTATTTATGGTCCACCTGGCTCTCAAACAAATCGCCGCAGGGCCCTCCCTGTTCAGGCTCTGGCTGAGATCACCAGCTCATCTGACATCTCACCCCTACTCTCCTGCTTTGGAATTGTTCTTGTCCAAATGCACTCACTCCTGCCTGAAGCCCCTCCTCTGTGAAAGCCCCCAGGTTCCAGCTCAGTGCTCTCTCACCCTGCTGTGCTCTCAGGCTATTCCCCGAAGGTAGAAGTGACAGAGTCTTAAGTCCTCCCAGACCTCCAGCCACGCGGGGGCTTCTCCCAGGTGGTGGGCCTGTGTCCCTTAAACCCGACGGAAAGGATCTCTTTGTAATGTTCACTGAATGGGGAAGAAGCTTCACTCCAACTAGGTTCTTTAAATGCCCTTCTAACAAATTTATTCCCTTTTTAAATATTCCTATGGAAAATCCCATGGACGGAGGAGCCTGCTGGGCTACAGTCCATGGTGTGGCAAAGAATCGGACACGACTGAGCAACTTCACTTTGACCTTCATGTGCTAAATGAATTTGGTCGAAAGTGGTTATCATATAAACACCATTGCCAGGAGATACTGGACTGGGGTTCTGCCTTTCCCGAATGTCCTATCGATGGAATTGCTCACGTTGGGGCTTTCTGTGTCTGACTCTCATGTGGCAGGAAGCAGTTGGGATTCTCCCGTAGCCTTGTGCATCTCAGGAATGTGTTCCTTTTTATTACTGAGTAGTGTTCATTTGTTCAGTTGTTTATCCATTTGCTAGGTCATGGGGGTTGTTTCCAAGTTTTTGGAGATTGTGAATAAATTCACTATAAACATTGGATTCAGGTTTTTGTGAGAATATCTTTCACTTCTTTAGGATTATAATTTATAAGAAACTGCCAAACTGTTTTCTAAAGTGGCTGAACCATTCTGAACCAATGCTGTATGAGAATTCCATTTATTCTGCATCTTTCTCCCTTAGCACTTCTCAGGTGGCGCTACAGGTAAAGAACTCACTTTCCAATGCAGGAGATGTGAGAGACGCAGGTTCGAGACTGGGATGGTGGGGAAGATCCCCTGGAGAAGGAAATGGCAACCCACTCCAGTATTTTTGCCTGGAGAATCTTATGGACAGAAGAGTCTGGCAGGCTACAGTCCATGGGGTCACACAAAATTGGACACGACTGAAGCAACTTAGCATACATACTAGCACAAACACGGTCACTTTTTTATTGGTTCGTATTTTAGCTAATCTACTGGGTGTTCAGAGGTACAAAATTAGTTGGTAATCAAAGTTGTATTTGATGTCATCAGCCTGAAATGCAATCACCTAGTAAGACATAAAGCAGGCATCTCTGGATATTATCAACCAAAAGAAAAAAAAAAAAAAAAAAAAACCAATTCAATGGCTATGGATCTCATTGTGGTTTTAATTTGGACTTTTCCTGATGGCTAATGGTGCTGAGGACTTCTGTGCGCTTATTTGCTATTTGTTTATCTTCATTGATTAAATGTTTGCTAAAAGTTTTGCCCATTTTTTATTGGGTTGCTTGTTTTCCTACTCTTCAAGAGTTTTTAATATATTTTGGATTGAAGTCTTTTGTTGTCTATGTGATTCACAAACATTTTCTCCCAATCTGTGGCTTGTCTTTTCATTCACTTAACAATGTCTTCTGCAGAGCAGAAGTTTTTATTTTGATGAAGTCCAGTTTATCATTCTTTTCTTTCATGGACTGTGCTTTTGGAGTCATCCCAGCAGTTTTTAATTTTCTTTTAATTCTCCGCAGACTACGGACAGTGTCTGGGTGTGGCTTTGAGGCAGCGGCTGTGCAGGGCGTGTGATCCTGCCCCACTTGCTGCTCTGTCTCTCTCTGGCTTCCTCTTGGCCGTTGCAGTCACCAGATAGAACCCCTCTAGTGAGAGGAACACTGACCCACCACAGATGCCATCCCCCAGAAACCCCAGTGAGAAGTGTCATTAGAGAGAAGTCACTGAGGCTATCTCTCTGTGCCCCTGGGGTGGGCCAGGTCCCCCGCCTGGACTTTTACTTTCTACACTGCTGTATTTATTTATTTTTGGTTGTACTGGATCTTCACTGCTGCATGAGGGCTTTCTCTAATTGTGGTGAGTGAGGGCTACTCTTTGTTGAGAAGCACGGGTTCTAAGTGTGTGCGCTTCGGTAGTTTTGGCACATGAGCTTAGTAATCCCATGGCCTGTGGGATCTTCCTGGAACAGGGATTGAACCTGTGTTCCCTGCATTGGCAGGTGGATTCTTAACCACTGGACCACCAGGGAAGTCCCTCTGCTGCTGCAGCTGCTAAGTCGCTTCAGTCGTGTCCGACTCTGTGCGACCCCATAGACGGAAGCCCACTAGGCTCCCCCGTCTCTGGGATTCTCCAGGCGGGAACACTGGAGTGGGTTGCCATTTCCTTCTCCAATGCATGAAAGTAAAAAGTGAAAGGGAAGTTGCTCAGTCATGTCTGACTCTTAGTGACCCCATGGACTGCAGCCTACCAGGCTCCTCCATCCATGGGATTTTCCAGGCGAGAGTACTGGAGTGGGGTGCCATTGCCTTCTCCACTCTTCTACAGTGTCTTTTTTTCCAGAAGATTCATGGCTTTTCATAGCCCTGGTCTGAGCTGGTGTCACTATAGCCATCCATGGGTTTCTCTGTGAGAGCAGGAAACAAGTTCAAGGTGCTCCAGACAGTTTTGGGACTTTGTGCGAATGGCTCAGGGAGTGGTGCCCCAGATAGATCTGCAAAATCCCAGGATACTGACCCCGCACTTAGCTCTGCATCGCCGGACAGAGAAGTGGGCTCCCGGTGCTTTTGGTCTCTACTCCCAGAAATGGGACTTCAAGTGTACAGTTCAGAGGCTCTCTCACTGGACCTCTGCCTGACTGCATGCACGCTGTTGTACTGCAACCCCCTCAAAAAAAAAAAAAAAAAAAATATATGGCACTTGGCCATAAGTGGGTCTTCGCAGTTTTGCTGGAGTGAACCGAGAAATCACATCTGAAGTCCAAGCCTGGCATTCATGTATCAGTGCTCAGGGAGTCTGGCCAACCAGAGCATGCTGGAGCCCTGGGCTAGGGAGCATGTTCCTTCCACCCAAGTGGTCTCGGTCACTGGTTTTGCTGCTCCTGTAACGATCATGTTCAAACGTCAGCTGGCTCTTTCAAGACTGAAATGTGAGTCAGAACTCTGCACCAACACTGATGATTTGCCTAATGTGGCAGGAGCCAGACTCTGGAGTTTCACCACAGTATTGAATACACAAAGAAGTCTCTTCCTTTGTGTGGTCTGGCCCCCAGCGACTCTCTCACATGATTCTTGGGGAGAGGGGTTTGCTTCATACCTCGGAGCATCCTTATCTCATGTTGAGGCATTTTTTCCCTGTCCAAGTCTCCCAAACAATACAGCGACTTGTAGTGGTTGGTGACCTTCTGCTGCAGTAATTCCCTCCTTTGGGCATTGAAATTGATTTTCTTCCTCGTGGCATGTAAAGATTTAAAGCGTGCCCCTTGCTCCCTGTCCCAGGAGGGTTCCTACCTCTGCAGTGGAGTCGGGCGGGGACTGGGCAAGCGCCTGTCATCCGTGTAGGGGAGGGGACCCTTCGCCCCCGCCCCGGGAGGGTCTGCCGGCTCCCCAGCCCTGTCTGTCTGTCCTCGTGCGTGGGAGCTGGGACGGTTCTGCAGGGTCGGAGCAAGGCAGCCTTTGCACAGGCTTCCTTGCCAAACTGGATTTGATCAAGGAGAACTAGTGGCCCCCTCATCTTTCAGTGGGGTTGCTTCTTGGAAATTCTGTGTCAGCGCCCCACCCCTCACCCCGGGAACTTCCTGTGCCCTCTCGCACCCAAAGCTCTCATGGGGTAAGGAGAGTGCAAAAGCACGCTGCCTCGGTGGAACATCTAGCCTCCCATCCGTACCAGCATCTCCTTCCGGAAGCCTCTGCGCGAACCCTCCGGTTACCCCGCCCCCGCTGCAGCTGAGGCCCCTCCCCTCCCCCCTCTCTATCCCGCTCACCCATCCCGTTTTTTCTCCCTGTAGGACACACTTCAGTACCAATGCAAATCCCCGCTGTTGCAGGACAGGGTGGAGGTAATTTAGAGCCGGTGGGCTCACCTCAGCCCCTGTGCTTTTCCGGAGGATCCAAAGACGACAGCCCAGACCATTTCCCTTTTCTTAGTCCTGACCTCTTTGCCTTTCTGCCCTCGCAAAGGCAAAGCCACTTTGCCTTTCTGCCCTCGCCTTGATATATCCCGAGGGCAAATCACATCCTGTCACTCCCTTGCTTAAAACAGCTCCTTCCTTTCTTGAGCTTAAAGCAAACACCTGAAGATCCCTTGTCAATCAGGCCCTGACCATTTCAGGACCACCTTTGTGCCCGACAGACACGAACCCACTTCTAAGTCCCTGGCGGAGTTGCCTCCCCGCTCCAGCCCTGACTTCGTCCCTCTTTCTTCCAGTTGAAGCTGCAGGGACCTACCAGTGGTGGATTCCACCCTTCCCGCCCCCCCCCCCCCCGCCCCTCCGGGTCAGGTACTGCTCCCCAGAGGTCAGGGGTCAACCCCAGGCATCTCCTGCAGGCCTCTTACCTGCTGTGTTGAGGGAAATTGGACAGCACAGACCCTCACTCTGGGGTTCCCATGCTGGAGGCTGGACACAGGTAATGAGCAAGCAACTGGTAAACAGGAATGTGTAAGTGGGAAAGACAGGTATCACAGGATATCGCTTATATGTGAAATCTTAAAAAAAAAGATACTTATTTACAAGACAAATAGATTCCTAGACATAGAGCATGAACTTATGGTTACCAAAGGGGGAAGGTGCAGGGGAGCGATAAATCAGGAATTTGAGAGTAACATACACACCCTGCTACAATAGCAGTAGTTTGTATGTATATATGGATAACCAATAAGAACCTACTGTTTAGCACGGGGAACTATACTCAATTTTTTGTAATCACCTATAAGGTAAAGGGCAGGAGGAGAAGGGGACGACAGAGGATGAGATGGCTGGATGGCATCACTGACTCGATGAATGTGAGTCTGAGTGACCTCCGAGAGCTGGTGATGGATAGGGAGGCCTGGCGTGCTGCAGTTCATGGGGTCGCAAAGAGTCGGACACGACTGAGCGACTGATCTGATCTGATAAGGTAAAAATGTCTGCAAAAGACACCCACACATACACACACACTCACAAGCTTTCCAGGTGGCACTAATGGTAAAGAACCTGCCTACCGATACAGGCACTGGTTCAATCCCTGGGTCGGGAATTTCCCCTGGAGGAGGGCATGGCAACCCACTCCAGTATTCTTGCCTGGAGAATCCCATGGACAGAGGAGCCTGGAGGGCTACAGTCCATGGGGTGGCAAAGAGTTGGACACGACTGAAGCGACATGACCACACACACATATATGTATCTGAGTCACTTTTCTGTATACCTGAAACTAATACAACATTGTAAATGAAGTAAACTTCAATTAAAAAAAAAAAAAAAAAAAGACCGGGAGACGTGTAGGGGAAGCAAGCGAAAGCGAAGCCTTCTGAGAATTGACAGCAACCCCCTTCACCCCCGGCCCCATGAACCGAAAGATACAGAAGGCTTGTGCTCTAGGCAGGGAAAAGGGTAGGTTCAGAGGCTCGGTGTTGGTCAAAGGCTTGATGTGTTGGAAGGCATCCAGAAGCGGAAGTGAGCCTGGTGCTTAGGACACAGAGGGGCTTGTTTTCAACACCCTGTATGTTCTGAATACCAAAATGATTTTCAGCAATAATTCAGAACTGAAACAATAATAACAATGACCAGGAAATAAATGCAGACAGTGAAGGCATTTTCTTTCACTGAACTTTGTATATATAATCATGCCAGCAAAAAATTACAGTACAAAAAAGAAAAATATATAATAGACTAATACTATTAAATGACACTAATGTGGAAAAACATTCCTACATATTGGTCTGTTGCAGCAGTGAATAATAACATTATGGTTTCTCATTTTGAGCCCTGACTCCTGCAAATTTGCCAATGGCTTTGCCAACTTTTTCATATATTCATATTCAGGATTCACTGCAGCCAGACTTGTCAGTCTGTCTTCACCCATACTTGGTTGAAGAAGACTTCCTTATTAATTTTAAAGAGTTTTTTTTTTCACATGAAGCAATAGATGTACAAATAGTTATGAAAATCTTAAACATGAGGATACTCTTGGCATAGATTTATAGAAATTCCCTAGTTAAAAATCAGTAAAATGTCATCACCGGAAAATTTGTCACAAATTTCTGTTTTATTCAGTGGAAACTTTCGAAGTTTTTCTTCTTTTACAAAACTGGAAAGATGGTTGAATATGAGTGACATGACATTGTTAGATCCACTGCCTTAGAGCCGAGTGTCCAGTTCTTGGTGTAGAAAGATCAAGGCTTTCAAACTTTATTCCTTCAGTACTTTCTGACACTTTCAGAGCAGTGTCTTTTGTTATTTTTCCTGGCACTCTTTAAAATTTGATCCTTTTTCTATTTAATTATACATTTCCTTGCATTTGTTTGCTGCAGTTAATGGGCTTCTGTACAATCTCTGGGCATAGATCTTTAAGAAACAGTTTTTTTAAATTGAAGTATAGTTGATTAATAATGTTACAATAGTTTCAATTGTACAGCAAGTGATTCAATTATACATGTATATTCTTTTCCATTATAGGTCATTGCAAGATACTGAATATAGTTCTCTGTGCTATACAGTAGGTCCCTGTTGTTTATGTATTTTATATATGCATGCATATGTTAATTTCAAACTCCTAATTTGTCCCTCCCCCACCTCCTGCTTCAAGGAATAGTTTTGAAGTTTGATGTTTCCGTATACATTTTTAAAGGCAGGTTTTGGCTGGTGGCAGGTATTTTTGTGACCCATTAACCTCATCTATAACTCCACGTTAAGATAAAAACTCCTAGATTGAACCATCGTTGTAAGATTTTATTTTCTTAATTCTCTTTTAGTTTAAAAAACAATAAACAATGAAAAAATCATGAATGCCAACCTTAAAGACCCCCTTTAATTTCAATAAATGATGCATGAATCAAAATGTGCATTCATGAAACAAGGTAACACCAAATAGTTAACACTCTATTTTAAGCTTTAAACACAAATGAATTTGCAAATGATCATTTAAGATGACAGCATTGAAGTCATGTAAGTTTTGTTGCTTTGTTGCAATCACAGGGGTGTCACTATTTATTTTGAATCTATCGTTTAAATGCAGGGACGTGTATGTAATTCCACAGGGATTAGATAGACAGGGCCTGTGTCCAGAGTGAACTTAAATTCTGAACTGCTAGTCACTTACTCTTAAATGCATATAGCTGAGTTCATGTATCTTAGGGGTCCCTATATAACTGGGAGTTATTTAAGTTAATTTCCATATATAAATCAATGTGCATTTAAAATGTTAAAATGATAGATATGTATTAATTTGAAGTAATGGGAAAACTCAAAGTAATGGTAGCAGTTGTTCAGAACCTAGACCGACAAAAGATTTTTAGCGTAAGAAGTATTTTTATCACCAACATGTTTAGAGTTGCTGGCACGTGATGATAAAAATGCTCATAGACAATGCACCCTGTTTCTGCTTGCGTCTGAGGGCGCTGGTTTTCCACAGGCAGGATGGCGGCTTGGAGAGCAGTGAGTGAGGAGAGGGTGGGGAGAAATGGGGATGAAGGGACTGGGAGGAGCCAAGTACTGAGGGGTCTTACAGGCCATGGTGATGGAGTGTGGCTTTCATCTTAAGTGTAATGCACTCTTATAGCGCTGGATAGACATCCTTACCATAGAGGAAGAACAATAGCCAGGAAATTGCAGAATAGTGGGATGTCTTTTTCATCAGACCGTAATCTCCTTCAGAACAATTTATTTCCTATATCTTTTCAAACCCTGCATATTTTCTCAGTGCTCATGAGAAACTGAATATGCGGATATGTCAGGCCAGAGATGAAAATTGAACTCTCACCCACCATCTGTAACATCCACCCCTTGAAACAAACCTGTTATCCATAGTAACCGGTCAAGGAAGTCACACTGCTGTCCTTAGTAACCAGTTCAGGAAGCCAAACCATAACCCTTGTAACCTGTGTCTCCAAATGCTTGCTAAGTCACTTTAGTCGTGTCCGACTCTATGCGACCCCACAGACGGCAGCCCACCAGGCTCCCCTGTCCCCGGGACTCTCCAGGCAAGAACACTGGAGTGGGTTGCCATTTCCTTCTCCAATGCATGAAAGTGAAAAGTGAAAGTGAAGTCGTTCAGTCGTATCCGACTCTTAGTGACCCCATGGTCTGCAGCCCACCAGGCTCCTCCATCCATGGGATTCTCCAGGCAAGAGTACTGGAGTGGGGTGCCATTGCCTTCTCTGAATGCTTAAGACTTGATTAATAACTGACAGTATAGTTGATTTTTGCCCCAGCTTTCAATCTAGGACCAATTGTAAAAAGCAAAATATGCCCCATCCCCAGCCAATAACCAAGGATGCCCTCTTTCTACATAGCCTGCCTCCAGCTTCCCTGTGCCTACGGATGGCCCTGAAGGCTTCCTTTTTCCACTATAAAGTTTTCCCTCTCCTCTGTTTGCCTTTGAGTCTTTGACTCTCTTGCTGGAGCAAGCTCTGAATAAATAGTCTTTCTTGTTCTGGTTTGGGTGGTCTTCATTTATTTCCACATTTGAAAGTGTTAGTTGCTCAATCATTTAGGACTCTTTGTGATTCCATGGATTGTAGCCCACCAAGCTCCTCTGTCCATGGAACTCTCCAGGCAAGCATACTGGAGTTGGTAGCCATTCCCTTCTCCAAGGAATCTTCCTGACCCAGTGATTGAACCCATGTCTCTTGTGTCTCCTGCATTGGCAGGCAGATTCTTTACCACGGCATCACCTGAGAAGCCCAGAGAATGGGCTAAACATCCTTTAAATATAGTCATTGATCACTTTATTTCTTTTTAGATAAACTTCTTGTTCAGATCTGTCTTTTCTGGGTCATAGCTATCTTTTTATGGGTTAGTTTCACACTTTTGGGGCTTCTCTGATGGCTCAGACACTAAAGCGTCTGCCTGCAATGTGGGAGACACGGGTTTGACCCTTGGGTCGGGAAGATCCCCTGGAGAAGGAAATGGCAACCCACTCCAGTACTGTTGCCTGGAAAATCCTGTGGACAGAGGAGCCTGGTAGGCTACAGTCCATGGGGTTGCAAAGAGTCAGACATGACTGAGCAACTTCACTTTCACTTTTCACTTTCATGCATTGGAGAAGGAAATGGCAACCCACTCTAGTGTTCTTGCCTGGAGAATCCCAGGGACGAGGGAGCCTTCACTTTCTTTCTTTCACACTCTTTTAAAAATCATAGTTCTGTAATATATTTTATTATATTATAGGATATACCCATGTAACTCTCATTTTTTCAAAACTTTTAGGGACATATTACTTTTATGAAGATTTTGATTGAAATCACATTGTATTTATAACAGCATTATAATTTATAAATATATATTATTTCAATTTAGGCCATACTGTGACATGACACTTTCAAGATCTTACTTCTCCAACCAGGGATTGAACCTGGGCCACAGCAGTGAACTTGCAGAGTCCAAACCACTGCATCAGCAGGGAACTCCCCATATTTATTGTTTAGTTTATTTCTGTGTGTTCAGATTTTATATTGCTATTGTGGATGATGTTGTTTTGTATCATTAACTATGGTTAGTTTTCACTGATCATGTAGATAAATAGAAAAGTGTATTTTTAAAATTCTGTATTTACCCTGTAATTGGCCGCCAGATTGAACTCTCTTAGTTGTTCTAATTTTTATTTTCGATTGGTTCTCCTGGGTTTTCCAGGTCAACAAACATCAGATCAGATCAGTCGCTCAGTTGTGTCCGACTCTTTGTGACCCCATGAATCGCAGCACACCAGGCCTCCCTGTCCATCACCAACTCCCAGAGTTCACTCAGACTCACGTGCATCGAGTCAGTGATGCCATCCAGCCATCTCATCCTCTGTCGTCCTCTTCTCCTCTTGCCCCCAATCCCTCCTAGCATCAGAGTCTTCTCCAGTGAGTCAACTCTTCGCATGAGGTGGCCAAAATACTGGACTTTCAGCTTTAGCATCATTCCTTCCAAAGAAATCCCAGGGCTGATCTCCTTCAGAATGGACTGGTTGGATCTCCTTGCAGTCCAAGGGACTCTCAAGAGTCTTCTCCAACACCACAGTTCAAAAGCATCAATACTTTGGTGCTCAGCCTTCTTCACAGTCCAACTCTCACATCCATACATGACCACAGGAAAAACCATAGCCTTGACTAGACGAACCTCTGTTGGCAAAGTAACGTCTCTGCTATTGAATATGCTATCTAGGTTGGTCATAACTTTCCTTCCAAGGAGTAAGCGTCTTTTAACTTCATGGCTGCAGTCACCATGTGTAGTGATTTTGGAGCCCAGAAAAATAAAGTCTGACACTGTTTCCACTGTTTCCCCATCTATTTCCCATGAAATGATGTGACCGGATGCCATGATCTTCGTTTTCTGAATGTTGAGCTTTAAGCCAACTTTTTCACTCTCCACTTTCACTTTCATCAAGAAGACCAAAAACGTGCCTTCCCCTTTCCAATAGTCATGCACCATGTATCTTGTCTTTTTCTTGTTGAATTGCTTAGAACAGGCAGACACTGTTAATAGTGATAAGGAGCGTTCTTCTCTTACTGCTAACCCAAGTGGCAGTGCTGCTGGCTTTTCACTATCCTGTGTGATGCCGTCTGTGATTTGAAGTAGATAATTTTTGTATCATTTTAAGATGCTTCTTTTCCAAACTTATTGAGCTTTTAGGAAGATACTTGGATTCACACCATGTCTTTCATGTTCCGTCAAGATGATTACTGGGTTTTTCCTCTTTGACTTTCCAGTGAAAAGTTGAAAAAGTTGAGTTGAATTATAGTTAATACATCATTCTAATGTTGAGGCATTTTTGCATTTTGGCAAGAAAACCTTCTTGATATTGTTGGATTTGAATTGCAGTATTTTAGTTAGGGGATTTGCATCTGTATTCAATAAATGAGATTGGTTCATAGATTTCTCTTAAGACTTTTTGGTGTGGACCTTTTTTAAAGGCTTTATTGAATTTGTTACAATATTGCTTCTGTTTTATGTTTTGTGTTTTAGGCCCAGAGGCATGTGGGATCTTAGCTTCCTGACCAGGGGTTGAACCTGCACCCTCTGCATTAGAAAACAAAGACGTCTTAACCGTTGGACTTTCTGGGAAGTGGTTGGTTCATAGAGT
This sequence comes from Tragelaphus eurycerus, assembly GCA_935064755.1. Taxonomy (NCBI): domain Eukaryota; kingdom Metazoa; phylum Chordata; class Mammalia; order Artiodactyla; family Bovidae; genus Tragelaphus; species Tragelaphus eurycerus. Next base: position 15,116,352 of record CAKXYN010000020.1, read on the forward strand.
TTTTTTGTTCCATCTTTGGCAAGTTTTGGTGTCAAGATTATACTTGCTTTGAACTATGAACTGGGAAAATTCCTAAGTTTCTCTTTCCTCGGAAGCAACTTAAATGACATGGGGACTGTCTTTGCCTTCATGTTTGAAATTGCCCTTAAAACGTAATTTGTTGCGTGCTTGTGTGTCAGTCACTCAGTTGTGTCCAACTCTTGGTGATGCCATGGACTGCCAGACTCCTCTGTCCATGGGATTTCCCAAGCAAGAATACTGGAATGGGTTGCCATTTCTTCCTCCAGGGGATTTTCCTGACCCGGGGATTGAACCTGCATCTCCTGCATTGGCAGGCAGGTTCTTTACCACTGAGCCACTGGCTTTTTTACACTCAGTTCTTTGACAAGTTTTTCCAGCTCTTCTAAGTTTATCCCTTCTCCCTTATTCTTTTAAATTTCCAATACTTCTTTCATTGACAGTTTTGGTAATATATTTTCAAGAAATCTATAAATCTTACTGAGATTTTAAATACTTAAATTTGAGGGACATTCTACAAAATACCTACCTAGAATGCCTCAAGGTCATGACAAAGGAGGAAAGACTGAGAATTGTCAAAGGCTAGAGGGACTAAAGAGATGTGGTGGCCACTGCCCTGTGCTCTCTTGAGTGGGATTCTAGTACAGAGAAAGGACTTGACTGGAAAAATGGGTGAAATCCAAGTAAAGTCTGGATTTTGTTAAAAAATTATTGGTATGGAGTTGTCATAGCACCACCCCTAAGGAAGTGATTCCTTTCCTTTCCTACTCTTAGACTTCCCTGGTGGCTCAGATGGTAAAGCATCTGCCTACAATGTGGGAGACCTGGGTTCAATCCCTGTGTTGGGAAGATCCTTTGGAGAAGGAAATGGCAACCCACTCTAGTACTCTTGCCTGGAAAATCCCATGGATGGAGGAGCCTGGGAGGCTACAGTCCATGGGGTCACAGAGTCAAACCCAACTGAACAACTAAAAAACTAAAACTACTCTTAATAATTGTTTGTTCTTTTAAAATGTTTTTCTGGGGGGAGGAGCTAAGATGGTAGACGAGTAGGATGGGGAGAATACTTTCTCCTCCACAAATCCATTAAAAGAACATTTGAATGCTGAGTAAATTCTACAAAACAACTTCTGAATGCCGGCAGAGGACATCAGGCACTTAGAAAGACAATTCTTTGTTTTCAAAAGGAGAAAACGAGCCCTGCGGTAACTTCTTTTGTGGAGAAGCGGCGTGGACACCAGTATTTGCTATTGGCAAGCGGGGGCTGGGCTAGGAGGAGCGGCGTGGCCTGCATCGCTTTGAGAAAGGATTGGCCTGGCTATCTTGAGCGCTATCTGAGCGAAATAACCAGACTGTCGGTTATCTACTACATCAAAAGCCAGCCCTAAGTTAAGACACCACCAGGACTAAGTACGGAACAAAGTACTGCACAGAGATGGCCGGCTGCAGGCCGTCCCACTCCAGTGACAGGCAGCCAGGGCCGGAGGCGGGCAGTCACAGCCCTAGAGAGACACTCTCTACAGAACTGTGAGTAGGTTTCTGTGCTGACTCACGCTTCTTGGGGCTCTGGATGGTCAACATCTGCCTGAGAAAGTGCGCCTGTTGTATACCCAGAAAACTGAGCGGTGGGGAGGTGATAAGTCACAGCAGCTGCGCTTGCTAAACACTTCATCACCTGTGCTACTTGGACCTGGGAAGGGCATAAAACGCAGACTCAACCAAGCCTGTGCTTCTGAGATTATCAGAGTGCCTGAACCTGACCGGCTTAGATTTGGGTGTTCATCTCCGCCCCCTCTGTAACAAGGGATCAGATATTGAAAAGACCAGTAAACTGCCTCAATAAAGAGAATTCAACAAACTACCAGAATATAGTAAGGACACTCTAAACTTGGCAATTTTAACAAAATGAAGAGACAAAAGAATACCCAGCAGCTAAAGGAACAGGATAGATGCCCACCAAACCAAACCAAAGAGGAAGAGATAGAGAATCTACCTGATAAAGAATTCTGAATAATGATAGTGAAATTAATCCAAAAAGTCTGGAGACAAGGATTGAGAAGATGCAAGAAAGGTTTAACAAGGACCTAGAAGAAATAAAAAAGAGTCAACACATAATGAATAATGCAATAAATGAGATCCAAAACACCCTGGAGGCAACAAATAGTAGAATAACAGAGGCAGAAGATAGGATTGGTGAATTAGAAGATAGAATCCTAGAAATAAATGAATCAGAGGAGAAAAAAGAAAAACGCATCAAAAGAAATGAGGACAATCTCAGAGACCTCCAGGATAACATTAAATGCTACAACATTCGAATCATAGGAGTTCCAGAAGAAGAAGATAAAAAGAAAGACCATGAGGAAATACTTGAGGAGATAATAGTTGAAAACTTCCCTAAAATGGAGAAGGAAATTACCACTCAAGTTCAAGAAATCCAGAGTGTCCCTAACAGGATAAACCCAAGGTGAAACACCCTAAGACACATATTAATCAAATTAACAAAGATTAAATATAAAGAACAAATATTAAAAGCAGCAACATAAAAACATCAAATAACTCACAAGGGAATTCCCATAAGGATAACAGCTGATCTTTCAGTAGAAACTCTCCAAGCCAGGAGGGAATGGCAAGACATAATTAAAGTGATGAAAGAAAATAACTTACAGCTTAGATTATTGTATCCAGCAAGGATCTCATTCAAATATGAAGGAGAAATCAAAAGCTTCACAGATAAGCAAAAGTTGAGAGAATTTAGCACCACTAAACCATTTCTCCAACAAAAACTAAAGGACATTCTCTAGATAGGAATCACTAAAAGGGTGTATAAATTCTAACCCAAAACAATAAAGTAAATCCTATTTATCAATAATTGCTTTAAACGTTAATGGGCTGAATGCCCTAATCAACAAAGACTGGCTGAATACAAAAACAAGACCCCTACATACCTTGTTTACAAGAGACAATGAAAAGACTAAAATGGGTCAAATGGATAAAAAAACTAGACCCCTATATGTGTTGTCTACAGGAGAACCACCTTAAAATAGGGGATATATACTGACTGAAAATGAAGGGCTGGAAAAAGATTTTCTATGCAAATTTGGACCAAAAGAAAACAGGAGTAGCAATACTCATATCAGATAAAATTGACTTTAAAGATCCTGAAAAGGAGACAATCAAGGTTATACCTAACGACTTAAAGGAACAATCCAAAAAGAAGTTATAACAATTATAAATATATATGCACCCAACATTGGAGCATTGATATATCTAAGACAAACATTAATTAATATGATAGAAGAAATATGCAACAATACAATAATAGTGGGAGACTTTAATACCCCACTCATATAATCTGGCTGTAATAGACAAAGTAAAGAGGAAAACATATTCACTTATGAGCCTCAAAAAATTCAGTTCACTCAGGAGAGTTAAAAAAAAAATAGACTTATTTGTTCACTCTGTAAAGGTTTATTGACTATTTTATGGGTCTGGTACCACTTTGGGTAGTAGGGAGGAAGAAGTGACAAATGTGATCCTGTCCTAAATAATATATTGTGGTAAAGATAGACCTACCAATACAAAATATCAAGATGTGCCTAAGATGAGGACACCCAAACTGGACTTTTTGTTTCCTGAACTTTTCATTTCCACATCAAACCTCCTAATATAGGATGAATTCAACATGATTTTTTTAAAGTGTTCGTTGTGATTAAAAACAGAAAGCCATTGGTTAAGAAATTACATATACTCCTCCCCACCATCACTCCCCTTTTTTCTTCCCATTTCCCTCCCACCCTCATTGATCCTTTCCCTTGTCCATTTTCCCCTGCCAAAAAAAAAAAAAAAAAAGAAAAAGAAAATTAGACCCAGCACAACCAAAAATAAAATAAGGGGTGGGAGAAAAAATAAAAAAAATAAAATGTTTTTCCTCATCCAATTTGACAGGGTTTTTTTTTTTTTGTTTTCAAGAACTCATTCTTGAATTTATTTAGTAGTTTAACTTAAAAAGTTACATTGTCAATATTTTTAATTTTTGCTAAGCTTTTGTTATTACTTTCCAACTTACGTAAGAGTTACAGACATAGTTTGAGGGATTCTAACATAATTATTATCAATTGTTTAAGTCTGTCCCATTTACTTTCTCTCTCGCTTTTATACATATCAATTAGTATGCATATGCTAATATTTAGTGTATATGTGAATATTTTAATAATATTTTTCTAAGTCATTTGAGAATAGATTGGAAACATCATTCTTTTTTATCCCTAAATACTTCAGTATTATTCCTAAGAATGAGGGATTTTTAGAAATATAACCACAGCCCAGGAAAAATCAGGAAATTTAACACTGTTATGGTACTATTATCTAACCCACAATCAATACTCAAATTTAATTAGCCTCCAATTAAAATAAATTTTAAAAAATGCTCAAATTTTGTCAGTTGTCTCAATACTTTCTTTTATGGCTGTTTTTCCCCTCTGCAGGATCCAGACGAATCAGGATCAAGTATTACATTTTTGTTGTCACGTCTTTAATCTTCTTCAGTCTGGAACTCAGCCTTTTGTTGTGTTTCTTGATCTTGACATTTTAAAAGAGCACAGGCCGTTACTTCACAGAATGTCTCTCTTTGGGGCTTGTCTTGTGGTTCCTCTCATATAGATGAGGGCTGTGCACTTTTGGCAGGAGTGTCACACGAGTGTTGGTGTGCCCTTCTCAGTGCGTCTTTTTGTGAGGCACGTGCTGTTGGTTGTGCCAGTACTGGTGATGTTAACTTTGATCACTGGATTAGGTGGTATCTATCTGGTTTCTCCTTTGTAAAGTTGCCATTTCCCCCTTTGTAACAGACCACCTTACCTGTCTCCCGTGAAAGCAGTATGCAGGTCAGGCAGGAACAGTTAGAACCAGACATGAAACAATGGACTGTTTCAAAATTGGGAAAGGAGTATGTCAAGGCTTTATATTGTCACACTGCTTCTTTAACTTATATGCAGAGTACATCACGAGAAATGCTAGGCTGGATGAATCACAAACTGGAATCAAGATTGCCAAGAGAAAAATATCAACGACCTCAGACATGCAGATGATACTACTCTAATAGCAGGAAGGAAAAAGGAACTAAAGAGCCTCTTGAAAATGGTGAAAGAGGAGAGTGAAAAAGCTGGCTTAAAACTCAACATTCAAAAAACTAAGACCATGGCATTTGGTCCCATCACTTCATGGCAAATAGATGGGGAAACAGTGGCAAGTTTTCTTTTCTTAGACTCCAGAATCACTACAGACAGTGACTGCAGCAATGAAATTAAAACATGCTTGTTCCTTGGAAGCAAAGCTATTAAAAAGCGATTCATCACTTTGCTAACAAAGGTCTGTATAGTCAAAACTATGGTTTTTCCAGTAGTCATGTATGGATATGCAAGTTGGACAATAAAAAGGCTGAGCACTGAAGAACTGACCTTATGAACTGTGGTGCTGGAGAAAACTCTTGAAAGTTCCTTGGACAGAAAGATCAAACCAATCAATCCTAAAGGAAATCAACCCTGAATATTAATTGGAAGGACTAATGCTGAATGAAGCTGAAACTCTAATACTTTGGCCACCTGATGTGAAGAACTGACTCATTTGAAAAGACCCTGATACTGGGAAAGATTGAAGGCGGGAGGAGAAGGAGACAACAGAGGATGAGATGGTTAGATAGCATCACTGACTTGATGGACATGAATTTGAGCAAACTCTGGGAGATGGTGAAGGACAGGGAAAACCTGGATGCTACAGTCCATGGGGTTGCAAAGAGTCGGACATGACTTAACTGAACAACAATGACAACAACTAATAAGTCATTTGTGGGGAGATATTTTTATACTATGTAAACATTTACTTCCTCATCAAATTTCTCCAACTTGTTTTGGTATACACTGATGATTTTCTGACTTCATTATTCAGTCTATATCATCTGAATTATGGTGTTGAACTATGCTGCTGCTGCTGCTAAGTCGCTTCAGTTGTGTCTGACTCTGTGCGACCCCATAGACAGCAGCCCACCAGACTCCTCCATCCCTGGGATTCCCCAGGCAGGAACACTGGAGTGGGTTGCCATTTCCCTCTCCAGCTGTACTAAGAGGAAGAGTTTTTTTTTTTTTTTCCTCTCTTCACCTTTTTAATTTTAAATTTACTTATTTATTTATATCATACAGACTCATGGACTTAATTTATTCAGTGCATTATAATCCAGTGCTGTCATTATATAAAAATGTATTTCGATGTTCAGATTGCCCCGGATTTAGCTGTGGGGAGTCCCTTCAATCTGGTTCTTGTCCTCATGACTCTTTGAGTACTTCTTTACTTTCTGACACAGAGCGATATTTCAGGTGTATCCTGTGCTCTCTGTGCCCTGGCTCTGAACTCAGTTATTTTTCCAAGGAGACTTATCTAAAACAAACAAACAAACTGTAAGCAAATACCGATCACAAGTTGGTAGGCTCCTAGTTGGTTTCCTTTCTGTGATGGCAATGAGTTACAATTTTGAACCTTCCTTCTGTGAGTATTCAGTTCAGTTCAGTCATTCAGTCATGTCCAACTCTTTGCAACCCCATGAATTGCAGCACGCCAGGCCTCCCTGTCCATCACCAACTCCCAGAGTTCACCCAAACTCATGTGCATCGAGTCGGTGATGCCATCCAGCCATCTCATCCTCTGTTGTCCCCTTCTCCTCCTGCCCCCAATCCTTCCCAGCATCAGGGTCTTTTCCAATGAGTTCTAGGGTTGAGCAAATGAATACATATACTGAGGACAATGGGTACCAAGTTTCTCATTCTTGGGGCGATATGAAAAGGAAGAGATTAGAAATGTGCCCTACTGTGCTGGACTGAGATGGAAGGTAGAAGATGAACTCATGATTTTTAATATCTATCTATCTATCTATAGATCTGTGGATACAGAAATAAATAGTAATGCCTAAGTAAGTAATGTGTGTGTGTGTGTGTGTGTGTGTGTGTGTGCATGCAACCCCAGCTCTGTCTACTGAGAGGAACTACATGCAATGATACACCAGTAGCAATAAGCATATCTAGTACTAAGATCATGATTTTTAATTTTTAATCTCAATTAAATTTTTAAAAAGTTTATCCTTCTTTTGTGCATGTTATATTACAGGGGCATTGCATTCTGTATGGCAGCACTGTCCAGTGTAGAACCTTTTCTTTTCAGTTGTTGACTCACCTTTAATAACATTATTTTTAAAGAAGAGTATGTGATTGAAAAAAAATCAGTGCCAATATATTTTTATTTTCCTAGAAGCTGGCCAAGAAGATCATATAGTTAACAATGCTTTGGGTTTGCGACTGGACTTTATTTCCCTTCTGTGAAAAGATTTTTTTTCTATATCTAAATATCAGTTTCAGAAAACTGAACAACCAAATAAAGTAATCCAGTATGACTTTTTGCAGTGAAAGAAATGATATATATCTGCATTATTTAATATCAGATCCACTAGATAAAGGGCTTCCCTGGTAGCTCAGCTGGTAAAGAATCCACCTGCAATACAGGAGACCCTAGTTTGACTCCTGGGTCGGGAAGATTCCCTGGAGAAGGAATAGGCTACCCACTCCAGTATTATTGGACTTCCCTGGTGGCTCAGATGGTAAAGAATCTGCCTGCAATGCAGGAGACCTGGGTTTGATCCCTGGGTTAGGAAGATCCCCTGGAGGAGGGCATGGCAACCCACTCCAGCATTCTTGCCTGGGGAATCTCATGGACAGAGGAGCCTGGAGGCTACAGTCCATGGGGTCACACAGAGTGGATACAGCTGAGTGACTAAGGACAGCACAGCACCACTAGACGCATGTGATCCACTAGATCCACCAGAGGGACGGCCAGCAGCAGCAGTGAGGCTGGGGAGCCTTTGGCTCCCGGGCGTCCTCCAGCTTCGGGCTCCAGCCTTCCCCAGAACCCCTTCCCAGCGACTCCAGCAGGGCCTTTGCCTTGGACCCCCTTCCAGCGACTCCAGCAGGGCCTTTGCCCCAGCTCCCAGGTGGCACGTTGACTGGCACTCAGTGCCCAGTGAAGCTTTACATGCTCAACAAGGACCAGGAGTGGGACATCCAGGGTGCTGGGCATGTTGTCCAGCTATGTGGAGCAACTGAAAGGCATGTCCCTGCTCGTCACGGCCTGACAAAACACGGGCCGCAGGAGAAGGGAGAGGCAAACCACTTCAGTATTCTTGCCTTGAGAACCCCATGAATACAATGAAAAGGCAAAAGATATGACACTGGAAGATGAACCCCTCAGGTTGGTAAGTGTGGGAGAAACAGCTCCAGAAAGAATGAAGAGACTGTGGGTATGTTGTCAGTATCTCTGGTGATGAAAGTAAAGTCTGATGCTGTAAAGAACAACAGTGCATAGGAGCCCAAAATGTTAGGTCCATGAATCAAGGTAAATTGGACATGGTCAAGCAGGAGATGGCAAGAGTGAGCACTGACATTTTAGGAATCAGTGAACTAAAATGGACAGGAATGGGTGAATTTCATTTGGATGACCATTATACCTACTACTGTGGGCAAGAATCCTTTAGAAGAAATGGAGTAGCCCTCATAGTCAATAAGAGTCCAAAATTCAGTACTTGGGTACAGTCTCAAAAAATGATAGAATGATCTCTGTTCGTTTCCAAGGTAAACCATTCAACATTACAGTAATCCAAGTCTATGTCCAACCACTAATGCCAAAGAAGCTGAAGTTGAATGGTTCTATGAAGACCTACAAGACCTTCTAGTACTAACACCAAAAAAAAAAAAAAAAATGTCCTTTTCATCATAGGGGATTTGATACAAAAGTAGGAAGTCAACAGATACTTGGAGTAACTGGCAAGTTTGGCCTTGGAGTACAAAATGAAGCAGAGAGAGGCTAACAGAGTTTTGCCAAGAGAACACACTGGTCATAGCAAACGTCCTCTTCCAACAACATAAGTCACATGTACATCACCAGATGATCAATACTGAAATCAGATTGATTATATTTTTTGCAGCCGAAGATGGAGAAACTCTATACAGTCAGCAAAAACAAGACTTGAAGCTAACTGTGGCTCAGATCATGAGCTCCTTACTGCAAAATTCAGGCTCAAATTGAAGAAAGTAGGGAAAACCACTAGGCCATTCAGGTATGACCTAAATAAAATCCCTTACGATTATACAGTGGAGGTGATGAATAGATTCAACAGATTAAATCTGGTAGACAGAGTCTCTGAAGAACTATGGAGGAAATTTCATAACACTGTACAGAAGTTGGTAACCAAAACCATCCCCAAGAAAAACAAATGCAAAAAGGCAAAATGGTTGTCTGAGGAGGCCTTACAAATACCGGACAGAAGAAGAGAAGCAAAAGGCAAAGGAGAAAAGGAAAGATATACCCAACTGAATGCAGAGTTCCAAAGAATGGCAGGGAGAGATAAGAAAGCCTTCCTAAGTGAACAGTGCAAACAAATAGAGGAAAGCATTAGAATGGGAAAGACTAGAGATCTCTTCAATGGCAACCCACTCCAGTACTCTTGCCTGGAAAATCTCATGGACAGAGGAGCCTGGTAGGCTGCAGTACATGGGGTCGCTAGGAGTTGGACATGACTGAGCGACTTCACTTTCACTTTTCACTTTCATGCATTGGAGAAGGAAATGGCAACCCACTCCAGTGTTCTTGCCTGGAGAATCCCAGGGACAGGGGAGCCTGGTGGGCTGCTGTCAACGGGTCACACAGAGTCAGACTGAAGCAACTTAGCAGCAGCAGCAGCAAAGATCTCTTCAAGAAGATTGAAGACACCAAGGGAAAATTTCATTCAAAGATGGGCACAATAAAGGACAGAAATGGTATGTACCTAACAGAAGCATAAGAGATTGAGAAGAGGTGGCAAGAATTTACAGAACAACTGTAAAAAACAGGTCTTAATGATCAAGATACCCACAATGGTGTGATCACCCACCTAGAGCCAGAGTGTGAAGTCAAGTGGGCCTTAGGAAGCACTACTATGAACAAAACTACTGGAGGTGATGGAGTTCCATCTGAGCTATTCCAGATCCTAAAATATGATGCTGTTAAAGTGCTGCACTCAATATACCAGCAAATTTGGAAAACCCAGCAGTGGCTACAGGGCTGGAAAAGGTCAGTTTTCATTCCAATCACAAGGAAGGGCAATGCCAAAGACTATTCAAACTACTGTACAATTGTACTCATTTCACATGCTAGCAATAGTATGCTCGAAATTCTTCAAACTAGGCTTCAGCAGTACATGAACTGAGAACTTCCAGATGTACAAACTGGATTTAGAAAGGACAGGGGAATGAGAGATCAAATTGCCAACATCTGTTGGATCATAGAAAAAGCAAGGGAATTCAAAAAAGACATCTACATCTGCTTCATTGACTATGCTAAAGCCTTTGACTGTGTGGATCACAACAAACTGTGGAAAATTCTTCAAGAGATGGGAATACCAGACCACCTTACCTGTCTCCTGAGAAACCTGTATGCAGGACAAGAAGCAACAGTTAGAACTGGACATGGAACAATGGACTGTTCAAAATTGGGGAAGGAGTACATCAAAGATGTATATTGTCATCTTGCTTATTTAACTTATATGTACATCATCTGAAATACCAGGCTGGATGAAGTACAAGTTGGAATCAAGATTGCTGGGAGAAATATCAACAACCTCAGATATGCACCCTATATTACTTTAATGACAGAAATTGATGAGGAACTGAAGAGTTTCCTGGTGAATGTGAAAGAGGAGAGTGAAACAGTTGGCTTAAAACCCAACATTCAAAAAACCAAGATCATAGGATCTAGTCCTATTCAGTTCAGTTCAGTTCAGTTCAGTCACTCAGTCGTGTCCGACTCTTTGCGACCCCATGAATTGCAGCATGCCAGGCCTCCCTGTCCACCACCAACTTCCAGAGTTCACTCAAACTCATGTCCATTGAGTCAGTGATGTCATCCAGCCATTTCATCCTCTGTTGTCCCCTTTTCCTCCTGCCCCCAATCCCTCCCAGCATCAGAGTCTTTTCCAATGAGTCAACTCTTAGCATGAGGTGGCCAAAGTAATGGAGTTTCAGCTTTAGCATCATTCCTACCAAAGAACACCCAGGACTGATCTCCTTTAGAATGGACTGGTTGGATCTCTTTGTAGTCCAAAGGACTCTCAATTGTCTTCTCCAACACCACGGTTCAAAAGCATCAATTCTTTGGCGCTCAGCTTTCTTTACAGTCCAACTCTCACATCCATACATGACTACTGGAAAAACCATAGCCTTGACTAGACAGACCTTTGTTGGCAAAGTAATGTCTCTGCTTTTGAATATGCTATCTAGGTTGGTCATAACTTTCCTTCTATTACTTCATGTCAAATAGATGGGGAAAAAGTGGAAATAGTGGCAAATTTTCTTTTCTTGGGTTCCAAAATCACTATGGATGGTTACTGCAGCCATGAAATTAAAATGCTTGCTCCTTGGAAGAAAAGCTATGACAAACTTAGCATATTAAAAAGCAGAGATATCACTTTGCCAACAAAGGTCCATATAGTCAAAGATATGGTTTTGCTAGTAATCATGTACAGAAGTGAGAGTTGGACCATAAAGAAGGCTAAGCACCGAATAACTGATGCTTTGGAAGTGTGGTTTTGAAGACTCTTGAGAGTTCCATGGTCAGCAAGGAGATCAAACCAGTCAATCCTAAAGGAAATCAACCCTGAATATTCACTGGAAGGACTGATGCTGAAGCTGAAGCTCCAATACTTTGGCCACCTGATGTGAAGAGCAGACTCATTAGAAAAGACTCTGATACTGGGAAAGATTGAAGGCAGGAGAAGGGGATGACAGAGGATGAGATGGTTGGATGGCATCACCGACTCAATGGACATGAGTTTAAGCAAGCTCAAGAAGATAGTGAAGGACAAGGAAGTCTGGCATGCTGCAGTGCATGGGGTCGCAAAGAATTGGATACGACTCAGCAACTGAACAGCAAAATGCACAAAAGGAGGTTAGTAAGACTAAAGAAATGACTTTTCATTTAATTTTAATTAGTTAAAATTTAAATTTAAATAGCCACTTGTGTTTTGTGGCTACCATATTAGACTTCTGGGTGTAAGATTTGACAGATGTGTGTGTATGTGTGTATCTTATTAGAAATATATATAAGTACATGTACATATTCAAGTTTACTAACATTATTAATCATAAGGGATTTGATTTAGGTCATCCCTGTATGATCTAGTGGTTTTCCCTATTTTCTTCAATTTCAGTCCGAATTTGGCAATAAGGAGTTCATGATCTGAGCCACAGTCAGTTCCCGGTCTTGCTTTTGCTGACTGTATAGAGCTTCTCCATCTATGGCTGCAAAGAATATAATCAGTCTGACTTTGGTGTTGACCATCTGGTGATGTCCATGTGTAGAGTCTTCTCTTGTGTTGTTGGAAGAGGGTGTTTGCTATGACTAGTGCCTTCTCTTGGCAAAACTCTATTAGCCTTTGGCCTGCTTCATTCCATATTCCAAGGCCAAATTTGCCTGTTACTCCAGGTGTTTCTGGGCTTCCTACTTTTGCATTCCAATCCCCTATAATGAAAAGGACATCTTTTTTGGGTGTTAGTTCTAAAAGGTCTTGTAGGTCTTCATAGAACTATTCAACTTCAGCTTCTTCAGTGTTACTTGTTGGGGCATAGACTTGGATTACTGTGACATTGAATGGTTTGCCTTGGAAACGAACAGAGATCATTCTGTTGTTTTTGAGATTGCATCCAAGTACTGCATTTCGGACTCTTTTGTTGACCATGATGGCCACTCCATTTCTTCTGAGGGATTCCTGCCCATAGTAGTAGATATGATGGTCATCTGAGTTAAATTCACCCATTCCAGTCCATTTCAGTTTGCTGATTCCTAGAATGTCGACATTCACTCTTGCCATCTTTTGTTTGACCACTTCCAATTTGCCTTCATTCATGGACCTGACATTCCAGGTTCCTATGCAATATTGCTCTTTACAGCATCGGACCTTGCTTCTATCACCAGTCACACCCACCGCTGGGTATTGTTTTTGCTTTGGCTCCATCCTTTCATTCTTTCTGGAGTTATTTCTCCACTGATCTCCAGTAGCATGTTGGGCACCTACCGACCTGGGGAGTTCCTCTTCCAGTATCCTATCATTTTGCCTTTTCATACTGTTCATGGGGTTCTCAAGGCAAGAATACTGAAGTGGTTTGCCATTCCCTTCTCCAGTGGACCACATTCTGTCAGACCTCTCCACCATGACCTGCCCGTCTTGGGTGGCCCCACAGGCATGGCTTAGTTTCATTGAGTTAGACAAGGCTGTGGTCCATGTGATTAGACTGACTAGTTTTCTGTGAGTATGGTTTCAGTGTGTCTGCCCTCTGATGCCCTCCTGCCACACCTACCATCTTACTTGGGTTTCTCTTACCTTGGACGTGGGGTATCTCTTCACAGCTGCTCCAGCAAAGTGCAGCCGCTGCTCCTTCTCCTCACTGCCACCCCTTCTGACCTTGAACATGGAGCAGCTCCTCTTGGCCCTCCTGCGACCATGCAGCCACCGCTCCTTGGATGTGGGGTTGTAGAGGAAAACAACAGAATGGGAAAGACTAGAGATCTCTTCAAGAAAATCAGAGATACCAATGGAACATTTCATGCAAAGATGGGCTCGATGAAGGAACTGGACATGGAACAACAGACTGGTTCTAAATAAGAAAAGGAGTACATCAAGGCTATATATTGTCACTCTGCTTATTTAACTTATATGCATAGTATATCATGAGAAACATGGGGCTGGAAGAAGCACAAGCTGGAATCAAGATTGCTGGGAGAAATATCAATAACCTCAGATATGCAGATGACACCACCCTTATGGCAGAAAGTGAAGAGGAACTAAAAAGCCTCTTGATGAAAGTGAAAGCGGAGAGTGAAAAAGTTGGCTTAAAGCTCAACATTCAGAAAACGAACATCATGGCCTCCGGTCCCATCACTTCATGGGAAATAGATGGGGAAACAGTGTCAGACTTTTTTGGGCTCCAAAATCACTGCAGATGGTGACTGCAGCCATGAAATTAAAAGACGCTTACTCCTTGGAAGGAAAGTTATGACCAACCTAGATAGCATATTCAAAAGCAGAGACATTACTTTGCCAATAAAGGTCCGTCTAGTCAAGGCTATGGTTTTTCCAGTGGTCATGTATGGATGTGAGAGTTGGAATGTAAAGAAAGCTGAGCGCCAAAGAATTGATGCTTTTGAATTTTGTTGGAGAAGACTTGTGAGTCCCTTGGACTGCAAGGATATCCAACTAGTCCATTCTAAAGGAGATCGATCCTGAGTGTTCTTTGGAAGGAATGATTATAAAGCTGAAACTCCAGTACTTTGACCACCTCATGTGAAGGGTTGACTCATTGGAAAAGATTTTGATGCTGGGAGGAATTGGGGACAAGAGGAGAAGGGGACGACAGAGGATGAGATGGCTGGATGGCATCACCAACTCGATGCATGTGAGTTTGAGTGAACTTCGGGTGTTAGTTATGGACAGAGAGGCCTGGCATGCTGCAGTTCATGGGGTCGCAAAAAGCTGGACACGACTGAGCGTCTGAACTGAATTGAATGTTATTAAAATCCATTTTGTCTAAATATCATATTAGATCTTTGGATATATTATTTTATATGACATATATTCAAGTTTATTAATAATATTGGACAGATCCTCTACTTTCTTGCATATCTGGCAAAGATAGAGAGAAAAATGTTCACACTGACCATTTGCTTCAATCACTACCTTGTTAAATATTAATATTATCATCCCAGATTTATTTTTGTTTGTGTTTGCATGGTAAGTCTTTGCCCATCATTTTATTTGGCATGTAGGAAGAGCTCAATATTTATTTGTTCAATGAATAAATGTTTAAATGAATTTTTAAAACTTTCTGGGACATTTTCTCATAGGTGTGTTCCTTTATAATAGCACAAAGCTGGATATTGGTTTTGACCCATACTAAGTCTTTAAATAGAGAAATTTAACTCATTTACATTTTATGCTTAGTTCCCTTCAGGGCTTTTTTCTCTTTATGTGAAATTAAAGCATTTCCTATGTAATTCTTTCTTGGTGAGGATCTTGTGGCCCTTTCACCTTGAAGACCTTCCATATTCATGGAGCCTAAAGAAGACATTTTCTTTTGAAGTTTTACTTCTCCATTCTTATTTCCCTTTGAAGTATTTTTATATCTAGTTTAAGTGCCCTCTTTTTCTTCTCCATTTTTCATTCATTGACTTTGTTTTTGAGTCATGGTAATATTTCCTGAGCTGGTCTTTTAATTCTCCATTTGAAAATGAGTCAATCATATTTCTCATCCCAGAAGCAGTCTTTTTAGATTTTTCCATCTTAATACTCCCATATTTTTCATAGTTGAAAGTTTCTCTTGGAAGAACACCTAGAGAATCTTTACATTTTTCTCCTGTTTCTTCCACTAGCCATGTAATGTGACGTTTCCTCTAATTGCTCTGATGATGTCTGTATCTTGAATGGCTAAATGACTCCATATGACTCGTGATTTCTCTATTTTCTCTCTAAAACAGGGGAGTGGTTACTGAGCTTCAGTCTCCTCTCTGATATGTGGAGACAAGCATTTCAACCTCATTGGTTGAGATGATTCACTGATATAACATCATCAAGCTTCTTGCTGCACAACGAATGGCACATATTGGGTTTTTGACTCATAAATGCAAACTCATTCATAAATACACACAATGGGCAGAGCAGCAAAGCAGTCAGGATCACAAGTACTGGAGTCCACCTGCCTGGTGTAAAAATTCTGATTTTCTCTTCACTGACTATATATCCTGAGCAACTTACTTGGCTTCTTTGAGTCTTAGATTTCTCATTTATAAAATGGTAAGAGTAGTAAATGAGATTGTTTTTGTAAAACATCTAGCATAGTGTCTGACACATAACAACAACTCAATAAAAGGTAGACATATTTAATTAAAAAAAAAACAAAACACCTCTAAGTACTTCCCCTTCTTGGTATATATTCCAGAGAAGCAATAACATAATATTGCACAAGGATGTTGATTGCAGAATAGTGTGTGATACAGTATGAGACACTGGTAACAATGAAATGTCCATCAACAGGGCAATGACAAGCAACAGCTTAAACAACTGGATGAGGCAGCTGTGTATGTGCGAATATGGACAGAGCTCCAGGATCTGTTTGTGAGTGAATGCAAAGTAGTGCACTGACACATTCAGAAGAATGGTCTTCCATAAATAACCTCCAAAATAGAGATCTACATGCAGAGCTGGTTTCACAGGCATGTGGTCAAATTCTGGGTATGCCGATGCTGTGCTGAAGCATTCTTAATAATTTTCAAATTTTAAAAAATTCCTAATAATTCATTCTTGGAACTGTATTTTGTAAATGAAGACTGATGGAACGATGCAGCATGTACCTGAGCAGAGAAGTGACACTGGGTAGCAGCGTGGTCTGGTACTTGGACTCAGACTGGCACTGGTGGCGATAGCAGCAGCAGAAGCAGCAGCTGGGCACAGTGACGGGACATGTGGTAGGAGAACAGGTTACCTGTCCATCCCTAGAGCTTGGCACTGTGACGTCTGCACAAATATTAACTCTTAGACCCAAGTGCCAGAAGAGGAACTGCTGATACCCAAGTAGCATACTTTGTTAGTAAATTCCTACAGAATCTAAGCACATATGTGGGTATTTTGGACATTGCAATAAAGCACAGCAGAGATTTATCAATTGCTATCACATTGAAAAGCAAATATTCACAGGCTTAAATGTCCCATTTGATGGGACATTTTCTTTTAAATTTTTTTTTTTTATTTTATACTGGAGTGTTGTGGACTTACAATGTTGTGTTAATTTCAGCTATACAGCAAAGTTACTTAACTATACATATACATAGAAGAAACAATCCTAAAATTTCTGCGAAACCATAGAAGATCTCAAGTAGCCAAAGCAATCTTGAGAAGAAAGAACAGAGTTCTAGGTATCGTGCTTCCTAATTTCAAACTATTCTACAAAGCCATAGCAATAAAAACTGTATGGTACTGGCACAAAAGTAGACTGATCAACAAATGGAATAGAATAGAAAGCCTAGAATAAAATTTTGGCATATAGAGTCAACTAATACCTGGCGTGCTACAGTCCATGGGGTCGCAAAGAGTTGGACACAACTGAGTGACTGAACTGACCTGGACTGAATACTTGGCAATCAAACCAGTAAATCCTAAAGGAAATCAACTAAGCTAGTCAACTCTAAAGGAAATCAGTCCTGAATATTTATTGGAAGGACTGATGCTGAAGCTGAAACTCCAATACTTTGGCCACCTGATGGGAAGAACTGACTCATTGGAAAAGACCCTGATGCTGGGAAAGATTGAAGGTAGAAGGAGAAGGGGATGACAGAGGATGAGATGACTGGATGGACATGAGTTTGAGCAAGATTTTCGAATTGGTGATGGACAGGGAAGCCTGGCATGCTGAAGTCCATGGGGTTGCAAACAGTTGGACACAACTAATCGACTGAACTGAACTGAATATTTGGCAAGGGAGACAAGAATACCCAATGAGGAAAGGATGATCTCTTCAACAAATGTTGCTGGGAAAGGTAAACATTCATATACAGAACAGTGAAATTGGACCTTTTTGTCATACCATGCCCCCCAGTTAACTTGAAATGAATGCAAGATTCAAACATAAGAGTTGATAGTATAAAACTGCAAGAAGAAAATGTTGGGAAGAAGCTCATTGAAATTGGTCTTGGCAATGATATTTTTGGACATGATAACAAAAGTATAAACAATAAAAGCAAAAGTCAACAAATGGGACTACATTAAACTCAAATCTTCTTCACAGCAAGAAATCAAGTAATAAAATGAAAAGACAGTCTATATAAGGGGAGAAATAAAAATATTACCATGATATTTGTTTAATTTGTTGTTGTTCAGTCCCTCAGTCATGTCTGACTCTTTGTGACCCCATGGACTGGAGCATGCCAGGCTTCCCTGTCCTTCACCATCTCCTGGAACTTGCTCATATTTTTCCATTGAGTTGGTGATGCCATCCAACCAATTTGTCCTCTGTCATCCCTTTCTCCTCCTGCCTTCAATCTTTCCCAGCATCAGGGTCTTTTCTAATGAGTCGGCTCTTTGCATCAGGTGGCTAAAGTACTGGAGCTTCAGCTTCAGCATCAGTCCTTCCAATGTATGTTCAGGGTTGATTTCCTTTAGGATTGATTGGTTTGATCTCCCTGCAGTCCAATGGACTCTCAAGAGTCTTCTCCAACACCACAATTCCAAAGCATCAATTCTTTGGCACTCAGCTTTCTTTATGGTCCATCTCTAACATCCATACAGGACTACTGAAAAAACCATAACTTTGACTAGACAGACATTTATTGACAAAGTAATGCCTCTGCTTTTTAATATACTGTCTAGATTTGTCATAGCTTTTCTTCCAAAGAATAAGCATCTTTTGATTTCATGGCTACAGTCACCATCTGCAGTGATTTTGGAGCCTAAGAAAATAAAGTCAGCCACTGTTTCCACTGTTTCCCCATCTATTTGCCATGAAGTGATGGGACCAGATGCCATGATCTTAGTTTTCTAAATGTTAAATTTTAAGCCAGATTTTTCACTCTCCTCTTTCACCTTCATCAAGAGGCTCTTTAGTTCTTCTTTGCTTTCTGCCATAAGGGTGGTGTCATCCGCATATCTGAGGTTATTGATATTTCTCCCAGCAATCTTGATTCCAGCTTGTGCTTCATTCAGACTGGCATTTCGCATGATGTGCTCTGCATATAAATTAAATAAGCAGGGTGGCAATATTCAGCTTTGATGTACTCCTTTCTCAATTTGGGAACAGTCTGTTGTTCCATGTCCAGTTTTAACTATTGTTTCTTGACCTGTATACAGATTTCTCAGGAGACAGGTAAGGTGCTCTGGTATTCCCATCTCTTGAAGAATTTTCCACAGTTTGTTGTGATCCACACAGTCAAAGGCTTTAGCATAGTAAAATGAAACAGAAGAAGTAGATGTATTTTTGGAATTCCCTTGCTTTTTCTATGATCCTGTGGAGGTTCACAATTTGGTCCCTGGTTCCTCTGCCTTTTCTAAATCCAGCTTGAACATCTGGAAGTTCTTGGTTCACATATTGTTGAAGCTTAGCTTGGAGAATTTTGAGCATTACTTTGTTAACATGTGAAATCAGCGAAGTAGTTTGAATAGTCTTTGGCATTGCCCTTCTTTGGGACTGGGATAAAAACTGACCTTTTCTAGCCCTGTGGCCATACCTGGGTTTTCCAAATTTGCTGGCATATTGAGGGCAGCACTCTAACAGCATCATCTTTTAGGATTTGAAATAGTTCAGCTGGAATTCCATCACCTCCACTAGCTTTGTTCATAGTAGTGCTTCCTAACGCCCACTTTACTTTGCACTCCAAGACATCTGGCTCTAAATGAGTGATCACACCATCGTGGTTATCTGGGTCATTAAGATCTTTTTTCTGTATAGCTCTTTTGTGTATTCTTGCCACCTCTACTTAATCTCTTATGCTTCCGTTAGGTACTTGCTGTTTCTGTCCTTTATCGTGCCCATCTTTGCATGACATGTTTCCTTGGTGTCTCTAATTTTCTTGAAGAGATCTCTAGTCTTTTGCATTCTATTGTTTCCTCTATTCCTTTGCACTGTTCGCTTAGGAAGGCTTTCTTTCCTCTCTTTACTATTCTTTGGAACTCTGCATTCAGATGGGAATAGCTTTCCTTTTCTCCTTTGCCTTTTGCTTCTCTTCTTTTCTCAGGTATTTGTAAGGCCTTCTCAGACAACTATTTTACTTTTTTGCCTTTCTTTTTTTGGGGGATAATTTTGATCACTGCCTCCTGTACAATGTTATGAACCTCTGTCCATAGTTTTTCTGGCACTCTGTCCATCAGATCTAATCTGTTGAATCTATTCATCACTTCCACTGTATAACTGTAAGGGATTTTATTTAGGCCATACCTGAATGGCCTAGTGGTTTTCCTTACTTTCTTCTATTTAAGTCTGAATTTTGCAATAAGGAGTTTATGATCTGAGCCAGTCAGTTCCTGGTCTTGTTTTTGCTGACTGTATAGAGCTTTTCCATCTTGTTTGTTTAATGGTGACTTTCTATTTCCATTATCCTGTCTATACTTTTGAATGAAAATTCTATAGTAAGGAAGAGCTATCCCCTTCCCCCATTTGTCTATTTATTCAATTATTTACAGATATCAACATGGATTTATGGATATATGTTTTATTCTAAGGGTTATATTGTTTGTATTATTTATTTTCTTGCTTTATTTGTCCTGCTTCTACATGGATGGACCTAGAGATTGTTATAGAATGAAGTAAGTCAGAGAAGGAAAAGTATCATATGACAGCCTGTATATGTGGAATCTAAAAAGAAATGATACAAATGAACTTACTTACAAAACAGAAAGAGGCTTACAGACTTAGAGAAGAACTTACCGTCTAGTCAAGGCTATGGTTTTTCCAGTGGTCATGTATGGATGTGAGAGTTGGACTGTGAAGAAAGCTGAGCACTGAAGAATTGATGCTTTTGAAGTGTGGTGTTGGAGAAGACTCTTGAGAGTCCCTTGGACTGCAAGGAGATCCAACCAGTCCATTCTGAAGGAGATCAGCCCTGGGATTTCTTTGGAAGGACTGATGCTAAAGCTGAAACTCCAGTACTTTGGCCACCTCATGCGAAGAGTTGACTCATTGGAGAAGACTCTGATGCTGGGAGGGATTGGGGGCAGGAGGAGAAGGGGATGACAGAGGATGAGATGGCTGGATGGCATCACTGACTCGAAGGACATGAGTTTGAGTGAACTCTGTGAGTTGGTGATGGACAGGGAGGCCTGGCGTGCTGCGATTCGTGGGGTCGCAAAGAGTCGGACACGACTGAGCGACTGAACTGAACTGAACTATGGCTGCCTGCACTCTCTGCTATATTTAAAGTGGATAACCCAAAAGGCCCTACTGTCTAGCATGTGGAACGCTGCTCAATGTTATGAGCAGCTTAGATGGGAGGGAATTTGGGGGAGAATAGATACATGTGTATATATGGCTGAGACCCTTCCCTGTTCACCTGAAACTATCACAACATTGTTTGTGAATTGGCTGTACCCCAATACAAAATACAAAGTTAAAATTGTCTTGCTTCTCTTTCCTTGCATCTTCAGGGTGAATGCAGATAACTCTTTAAGACTCTAGACTCAGAAGATTAAACAAGCATGAGTCTCATGATGTGTCTGTGTCGCGTGCAGTGTGGCCATCCAGTGACTGATGATCTGGGAGGGGACCCCTGGCCACCAGAATCCCAGGGTGTCACTATGGAAGTGGATGTTCTTCTTCTTGACCCTGACACCATGATTGGCAAACCACTTCCCAGAGCATCTTATTTCCAGTCTGAAAGGAATGGAGGGCTTCCCAGGGATGACTTGGGTCTGGGAGGTCTGGCTGGGAGGTGGGAGGTCTGGCTGGGAGGAGCTGGGACCAGGCACTGCTTTTGTCTTTCAGTCTTTCGTTGACTCTACCATGAGCACCATAGTGTGTCCAGTCCTAGGGTATCTCTGATTTTGGTCCAGCCAGCCCACCTCCTACCATGACTGTAAGTAGAGCTCTAACTGCTCACACATCACGTGCTGGTACCATTTTCTGGAGAAATAAATCTGTTATTTCGGGAAAGAAATTTTCTTCTCTAAGCCTCAGATCAGATCAGATCAGATCAGTTGCTCAGTCGTGTCCGACTCTTCGCGACCCCATGAACCACAGCACGCCAGGCCTCCCTGTCCATCACCAGCTCCCGGAGGTCACTCAGACTCACATCCATCGAGTCAGTGATGCCATCCAGCCATCTCATCCTCTGTCGTCCCCTTCTCCTCCTGCCCTCAATCCCTCCCAGCATCAGAGTCTTCTCCAATGAGTCAACTCTTTGCATGAGGTGGCCAAAATACTGGAGTTTCAGCTTTAGCATCATTCCTTCTAAAGAAATCCTAGGGCTGATCTCCTTCAGAATGGACTGGTTGGATCTCCTTGCAGTCCAAGGGACTCTCAAGAGTCTTCTCCAACACCACAGTTCAAAAGCATCAATTCTTCGGCGCTCAGCCTTCTTCACAGTCCAGCTCTCACATCCATACATGACCACAGGAAAGACCATAGCCTTGACTAGGCGAACCTTAATTGGTAAAGTAATGTCTCTGCTTTTGAATATGCTATCTAGGTTGGTCATAACTTTCCTTCCAAGGAGTAAGCGTCTTTTAATTTCATGGCTGCAGTCACCATCTGCAGTGATTTTGGAGCCGAGAAAAACAAAGTCTGACACTGTTTCCACTGTTTCCCCATCTATTTCCCATGCAGTGATGGGACCAGATGCCATGATCTTCGTTTTCTGAATGTTGAGCTTTAAGCCAACCTTTTCACTCTCCACTTTCACTTTCATCAAGAGGCTTTTTAGCCCCTCTTCACTTTCTGCCATAAGAGTGGTGTCATCTGCATATCTGAGGTTATTGATATTTCTCCCGGCAATCTTGATTCCAACTTGTGTTTCTTCCAGTCCAGCATTTCTCATGATGTACTCTGCATAGAAGTTAAATAAACATGGTGACAATATGCAGCCTTGACGTACTCCTTTTCCTATTTGGAACCAGTCTGTTGTTCCATGACCAGTTCTAACTGTTGCTTCCTGACCTGCATACAGATTTCTTAAGAGGCAGATCAGGTGGTCTGGTATTCCCATCTCTTTCAGAATTTTCCATAGTTTATTGTGATTTTCTTAAAGAGGTCCCTATTCTTTCCCATTCTGTTGTTTTCCTCTATTTCTTTGCACTGATCACTGAAGAAAGCTTTCTTATCTCTTCTTGCTACTCTTTGGAACTCTGCATTTAGATGTTTATATCTTTCCTTTTCTCCTTTGCTTTTCGCTTCTCTTCTTTTCACAGCTATTTGTAAGGCCTCCCCAGATAGCCATTTTGCTTTTTTGCATTTCTTTTCCATGGGGATGGTCTTGATCCCTGTCTCCTGTACAATGTCACGAACCTCATTCCATAGTTCATCAGGCACTCTATCTATCAGATCTAGGCCCTTAAATCTATTTCTCACTTCCACTGGATAATCATAAGGGATTTGATTTAGGTCATACCTGAATGGTCTAGTAGTTTTCCCTACTTTCTTCAATTTCAGTCTGAATTTGGCAATAAGGAGTTCATGGTCTGAGCCACAGTCAGCTCCTGGTCTTGTTTTTGCTGATTGGATAGAGCTTCTCCATCTTTGGCTGCAAAGAATATAATCGATCTGATTTCGGTGTTGACCATCTGGTGATGTCCTTGATTAAGGATAAAATGTAAATATCCCAAATGTTTTTAAAGTTAAAAGAATTAAAACAAAAATTTAAAAAATTCTTTATTTCTAATTTCTTTAGAAATTAAAAATTTTAATTATAAATTAAAAATTAAAAGAAAAAAATACACCAACACCCCCAGATCATATTGGGTAGTGGTGGTGGTAGATGGAAGTTTGAGAATGAAACATGACTACTGTTTTAGAGGCACTGATTATAAACCCAAAGTCTCCTTGTTTAGAGCAATGTAACACTTGTAATGCCTCATAGTTTTATGGTGTCTTTTAGATGGACTGCTAATATATGGCAAAACTCAGCTAAATATATAGTTTATTTCAGCAAAACAAAAATTTTAACCAATTAGGTTTACATATAGCTTTTACATTTTGTTGGGCTTCCCTCATAGCTCAGTAGGTAAAGAATCCACGTGCAATGCAGGAGACCCCGGTTCAATTCCTGGGTTGGGAAGATTGGCTGGAGAAGGGATAGGCTACCCACTCCAGTATTCTTGGGCTTCCCTTGTGGCTCAGCTGGTAAAGAATCTGTCTACAATGCGGGAGAGCTGGGTTTGATCCCTGGGTTGGGAAGATCCCTGGAGAAGGGAAAGGCTACGCACTCCAGTATTCTGGCCTGGAGAATTTGAATGCGACTAGGTGGCTTTCACTTTTTAAGTTTTGTTACTAAAGGAAATATACTTTGCTGCCTGATAAGATCTCTAGCCTCTCCTAGATTTCAAGAAGTGCACTTAAAAGCTTTGAAGGAAAGCAAAGGATGTATTATATTTTTAATACACAGAGACTTCCATTGGGTTGAGAAGAAGCAGAGGGAAAATGAGGGGAACCCCTCTCCCTACCCTTGTGCACAAAACTGGCTCAATAAACATTGGCTGAGAATCAGTTTCAAGGAGGACAAGGTCTGAGTGACGAGAGTATCTGCTTCCCGTGGTGTTTGTTAATCTCCTTCATTCGAGAAATGCGCACTTGCATTTACACTTGCATATTGGTTGATGTTTTTAAAGTTTGTTTTCCAAATTTTGGATACTCATTCATTCACTGAACAAATAAAAGGGAGAATGGGTGTCATGGAGAGCAGGACCAGGTATCAAGATCTGGGTACCCGAATCTGTGTTCTAGGATAGATTTGGGTGTACCCAAGGGAAGAGGGAGGGACCCAGCTGACTCTTGGCACATCATATAGATGACGTCTCTCTGCTGTACCTGCATCGTCAAGTGTAGCTCTGCCATGGAAGTCAAAGAGACCTGGGCTGAGGAATTAGAGGCTGTTTGTGCTAAAAGTCTGTCTTTTATCACTTAAATTACAACACAGAATAATTTTGTATGTGTAAAAACTGTCAAAAGTATCCTTAAATCGTACCTTTGCCATGTGCTAAAATCACTCTTCATTATGACCTATTTGTACATCATGTGAACCAAATATCTCAGCCGGGAAATGTAAATGGGTTTTTGTTTTTGCTCTGCAGGTTAGGTCAGCAGACGTCAGCAACAAATATGATTGCAAGGGTGAAGGTGACATGATTTACTTAAATCAGGCAGTTTCTCCATTAAAGCATCGAAGCCTCAACTCATAAAGGCACTCTTTAGCAGATGAACTATAATGTCGCCCAGCATTTGTCATATTAGGTGATTTGAAAGGAAAGAACAATTATCAAAATGAATGTAATTCTCTTTTGAAGAAAAAAAATTTAGTTTTTGCAGCAGGGGGTGGTTAATTTTCCATAGATAAAAACAGGTTTCACAACAATTTGCGGCCATAACATTACACAATTAAAACACAAGAAGGATCCAGCGCCAAAGCAGACAGTTGTAGGAATTAGTAGTTTAGGGCTGGGGAAGCAGGTTTTCCCTCCAGCATCAAAGGTTATTTTGCTCCCCGTAGGAACAGCTCTGTTACCATCAGCTGTGCTAGAGTGTCCCCAACCCCCAATCTTACCCCTGTTTCTGAGCTGCTTTCAATTAGCAGGGATTATTAAACTGGAAACATTTTAAACTGCTGCCGAGGCTGCTTCCCTGCGTTATGAGCTGAGCTGGAGGCGTCACAATAAAAGCTGATTGATTAGCAAAGAATGTACTTACAGCAACTGATGGCCAGTGTCATTTTCTATGCATTTTCCTAAGCTCCCCTGCCTCCTGAATTTTGCATTTTCCTTCAGAGCTTAACCTTGGTTTCTCTCTCTGGCACTTTCTACATCCTGGAGGCTCTCAACTTCCATCTCAGTGACCTGCCCTGGACCTGCTGGCTCTTCACACTCCTCTCTCACCTGGACTCCAAGGAGGGTGACCCATGGGTGAAGGTGGGTGGATCCTTGAGGGAAGACTATTATTAGGTTCTTGCTTTGGTGTTTAATTGTTTGCAATGCAGGAGAGCCGGGTTCAATCACTGGATTGGAAAGATCTCCTGGAGAAGGAAATGGCAACCCACTCCTGTATTCTTGCCTAAAGAATCCCATGGACAGAGGGGCCTGGTGGGCTATAATCTATAGGGTCACAAAAAGACATGACTGAGCAACTAACAGTTTCTTACTTTCTTTAACTGTCAGAACTCTAGAATAACAGCAACAAATAATGCATCTCTGAAGAAAACAGGCCACAGAGTACTGAGGGGTGGAAGCAGGTATCTGTGTCCTGTGGGAGGTTTCAAAAACTGAAGGCATGAGCCTTGAAGCATCATCTGGTGCTCGATGATCTTCTGTCTTCTACTGATCTTAAATTGTCTTGTGTGAATCTTTTGTTTCTCCAATTACACTAATTTAACTTATTTGATAACATATCTGCTGTGCTAAGTCACTTCAGTCATGTCTGATTCTTTGTGACCCTATGGACTGTAGCCTGCCACCTGTCATGCTCCTCTGTCCATGGCATTCTCCAGGCAACAAGAGTAGAGTGGGTTACCATGCTCTCTTCCAGGGGGTTTTCCTGACCCAGGGATCAGGCCCATGTCTCTTTAAGTCTCCTGTGTTGGCAAGTGGGTTCTTTACCACTAGCATCACCTGGGAAGCCCTTTATATACATATATATGTACATAAAGGTTTATGATAATTTATTGTATATTTATGCGTTATGTATCATTTAATATATTTTTATATACCATTTAATTCTAACAATAATACTCTGAGTTGCTGCTGCTGCTAAGTCGCTTCAGTCGTGTCTGACCCTCTGCGACCCCATAGACGGCAGCCCACCAGGCTCCCCCATCTCTGGGATTCTCTAGGCAAGGATACTGGAGTGGGTTGCCATTTCCTTCTCCAGTGCATGAAAGTGAAAAGTCAAAGTGAAGTCTCTCAGTACTCTGAGTTAGGTTTAGTTAATATCCCCATTTTTACAGATAAGTAAACTGAGGCTTGTAAGTGGTTGAAGCTAACTTCAAAATGAGACAGAACGCTTAACCATAGTTGCTTCTTTGTCCTTAACTTAAGCTTCAGATTCCCCTTTTGTCTTTATTCCTTTCTGGATTGTTTGCCTAAGAAAAACAATGGTTTATTCAACACATGCTTTTTCTGTGTTTGCTTTGTACCCGGCTCGTTTCAGGCTCTGGGGACAGACGTGAACTAGTCGGACCAGCTTCGTCCTGTTATGGGGACTGGGCTTGCGCCCCAGCTCTGATGTTTCTGACCCATTTCCAAGGTCAGACCCAACCTGCCTTTGATTCTTCATTGGGCTCATGGGCTCCACTTGGGAGCACCTTTGGCTGCTGTTGGGTCTGTTAAGAAAATGTGGGCCCTTGATCATTCTTATTTGCTGCTTGAGAGAGGATAAAAGGAGGTAGCGTGTGCCCAAGCTGGGGGCCACAGAGGGCATCTAGCAAACTGGAGTAAATGTGCATGCCTGCATTGCCACTCACCACAAGCAAGGAGTCAGCCTTCTCAGCTTTGCAGTATTGCTTGAGTCCTACAGAATAGCCACAGCCCATGTTGAGCAGACTGGAAGCAAGAGGCTGGGTGTCCTTTTTGGTTCCACAAGGGGCTGCCGTCAGCCCCTTGCCATTCCCTTGCAGGGCAGACGCAGGGCCAGAGTTAAGGCTGGGGTAGGGTGGGGATAAGCTGGTTCCCCTGGAGGCGGAGCTGGGGGTGGGGGGAGGCTCACCACAGCGCTTTCTGGATTACAACTCCAATCGTCCAAGAAGAAGCATTTATTACCTCCAAAGTGGTGCCGGCTCTGTAGTCCTGAATGGAGAGGTGAGGTATTGCCGCTGTTATCTTCTGAACTAACTGCTATTGCGTGTCCCATGACCAGCCGTGGCAGGGTTTTTGTTCCCATGAATGAATGGGCTATAAATCTGTCGGAGTTGACACTAGCAGCCGTCCTAGAGGGTGTAAAGAGAAAATGTGCTGAAGAATCTTGTGGTCTCTGCTTGCCTGGAAAATGAGTTCAATAAAATGGAGGTGATCAGTGCTTATTTATAGGGTAAACGGATACATCCTGCATCGCCGTCAGGAGCGAAGTTAGTGTTTTCTCATTTACACTCATTCCGCGCCGCGCGTCCTGCATGGGGCGGCGCGTGGGGCCGCAGAAGGAGAGGAGCCGCCTGCCTGCAGACCGGGAGCGTTTGGCTCTGTTTCTGAGTCTGGGGGATCCGTCGCGGGAACTGGCCGGAGGGGCTTAAGGTTTTGAGATTTAGTAAGGAGCCAGAAAACCCAAGGCCCTGAACGGTTCTTTATTTACATTTCCGTTTTGAGGGTGAATGACAGCCAATGGGACAAAATTCATTGCCATTTTTCAGGCCTCTGAAACAATAAATTGCAGCAACCATAAATTTGGAGCTGGGTTAAGTACTGAAAACAATTTATTGCTAATTTTTCCCTTAATTGCATTCCCAAGAAGAAGGTTTGGTGCTCACTGGTGGAATTATTATATAAAAAGTATTCGTTAGAAAGCACAGTGAACTGTAAATCAGAAGCTTACCTGGAACAGGGTCAAGGTTCCCCACAATTCTCCCCACCCCCACCACCAGCAGACCGTCTCCAGTGAGGGTCTCAGAAAATAGAAGGATCAGGGATAATGCACCCACCATCCTTTCCCCTTCCTCCAAGACAAGGCATGGAGATTAAGCGTTGATTCAATAAGATGCCTCACCTCCTAAAAGTGACTGTGTGAGTCACTCGTGGAAGGGAGCAGAGGGGCCATAATGGAATGCTCACCGCATGGCCTCCTTGCCTCATTTGTTTCGAGGCTCCCAGCATGTCAGGCTAACTTCAGTAGAGGCCAGGGGACAGGGCTGACCCTGTTGGTGGAGAAAGTTGAAAAGCAGTAGCATCTCATCAGAAATTGCTGGGATGGAGTGAAACCCTGTTCTGTCTCACCTTGGGTGCCGATAACCCTGTCTCACCCAGGGTGAGCTTCCTCTGAAAGCCGGGTGAGACAGGCGTTCCCATGAGTGAACACAGCCTATTGGAAGTGATCTGTTATCTCCTGGTTCTTAGGTCAGAAGTCTTGGGCTTCCCTGGTGGCTCAGATGGTACAAAAATCTGCCTGCAATGCGCAAGACCCAGGTTTGATTCCTGGGTTGGGAAGATCCCCTGGAGAAGGAAATGGCAACCCACTGCAGTATTCTTGCCTGGAGGATTTCATGGACAGAGGAGCCTGTTGGGCTGCATGCATGGGGTTGTATAGAGTCAGACATGACTGGGTGACTAACACTTTCCTTAACACTTGGCTCCTTGAGGAGAACAGAACTGTCCTGTATGTGCCATCCATGCTCCTTTAGGACCAGAGGAGGCCATTAACCAGAACTCACCTGCATGGACCAATCTCCTTGACGTTTTGTGGGTCAGAATGGGTGATAGATTTGCCTGAACAAACCAGCCAGAGAGAGAGCCTGGCCTGAACCTGTGCCCCTCTGGAAGCTCCCGGGGCTAAAACTGCCATTTTCAAAGGCGTGTGGGGAGGAGCCTCTGGCTGCTGAGTGTCTATTATGTAACAAGCACATTCATCAGAGGGTGGAAAGGTCGTCCATTCCTCTCCCTTCTACAGTGGCCCCTCCCATCTCCGGCCAGTTGTGGCTCTGGTGGCAGGACCCTGCTATGCATGGTGTAGGGCTGTGCTGCCATCATGAACAACTGGTGTCCCACTGCTGGCCACGGGAGTGGGGAGAGGGTTTGAGGGAGGGGCATGGTATCCAGGGCTCTGAGAGTCTTTCCAGAGGCCAGGCAGGATGGGGAAGTGGATACTTTAGGACAGAACAATATGGCCCATCCTCACGGTACTCGGGAGGTAGGGTTGAAAGTCAATGTGCTATGCAAAGTAAAATTAGAAAAAAGCTACAATTTCCTTGCTAGCCTGCTGGGAAGGCACTGCATTAGAGAATGACCCTGAGTCTGGCGTAGCCTGTTTGACTCTAGTGATGGGATAGATTGCTATATCTCTGCTCATCTCTAGAATCAGAATCATTTGGTGGCACAGTGAGGCCACGAGGGCCTCAGAAGGTTTGAGACCCTGACCAAGGGGCCGGCAGATTCTACTCTCCATTTCCAGGCTACCCAGGATAGTCTCACTGACGGGACAGCGCGTAAGAGCAGCATCTCCGCTCTATGTTCTGACAAGTGCATATTGGGAAACTCCCAGGATGAAGCCTGTGCACATCCTGAGTGCACAGCAGCCAATTTTCCAGCAGGACCAAGGAGAGTTTCTCGGACCTCCTACTTCCATCTATCCACTGTCTCTACCTGTTTCTTTCCAGTTCCCACTCCTTCCATGAGCAGATCACCTGGAAGGCCCTTCTGATGGGAGTTCCAACCTTGAGTTCATGGTTAGATGTGGTTGAACAGTGGGCTCATGGTTAAATGTGATTGAGAGTGTGATAAACCGAAGGGTACCTGTCAAAGCCATGGCTGCCTCCTTTGACTCTGGGTGGACAAGACCACTGTGGTCCACGGGACACCACACAGGAGAGCCAGGACAGCCCAGCTGAGGCTGACTTTTTGTTCTTGCGGGCAGTGTGTGTGGGTGTTGGGTGCCTGCCCCAGGAAAGCAAGGCAGCTTGTCTGGGATTTTTTGGTACAGGCTAAGTGGTCAGATTGGAGGCAAACAACAGCAATAAGAAACTGAGCCCATAGACCCTGGGTCAAGAGCAAGGGAGGAGGAGGATTGATTCCTCCTGGGGGAGACCCAGTCTGGAGGAGAAGTCATAGCGAGTTCCCCCAGAAGTGGGGTCACAATGGGCAATTTGCTGTCAGTCTCTCCAACAGCAAGTGCCGTAGGGGGTTTAGTGAATGTGA
The DNA here is from genome assembly GCA_935064755.1 of Tragelaphus eurycerus. NCBI lineage: Eukaryota > Metazoa > Chordata > Mammalia > Artiodactyla > Bovidae > Tragelaphus > Tragelaphus eurycerus. The sequence goes on from CAKXYN010000020.1 coordinate 15,147,001, forward strand.
AGAGCAAAAGCAAATCATTGCTTTCTGAATAGAGCAGGAATATACATTTATTTGTGAACATATGAAAATACAGGGAAGTTTCCAGAAGTAAATAAAAATTGCCTGTAATCCCCACTACCCAGAGATGAACATGGTTAAAATTTTTATGGATTTCTTCACAGGCCCATGAGCATTTAGCTGTATTATTTTTTTTTTCCAAACTGGGTTTCTACTATACTATACCGTTTTTTTGTCTCACTTTTCCCCCTTAACATACTGTATACATTTCCCGTGTACTTAGGTGTTCACAAGCTTTTTTTTTAAATTTTAGGAACGTTACAAAAATGGTATAGATGAACGTATTCGTAGGGCAGAAATAGAGAGGCAGGTGCAGGGAACAGACGTGTGGCCGCAGGAGGGGAAGAGGGTAGAGGAATGAATTAGGAGATTGGAATTGACAATATATACACTATCGTGTGTAAAATGGCTAATGGGAGGCTGCTGTAGAGCTCAAGGAGCTCAGCCTGGTGCTCTGTGATGACCTAGAAGGATGGGATGGGGGTGGGGCTGGGAGGCAGGCTCAAGAGAGAGGGGGTATATGTGTACTTATAACCAATTCACTTAGTTGTACAGCAGAAACTAACACGATATTGTAAATCAACTATACTCCCATTAAAAAAAAAAAAAGAATGAACAGAATTGCATTTTGTGGTTGTACCATTGTATTTAACCATTTCCCTTTTGGGAAACATTCCCTGGTGGCTCAATTGGTAAAGAACCTGCCTGCCCTGGGTCTGGAAGATCCCCTGGAGAAGGAAATGGCAGTCTGCTCCAGTAGCTTGGTCTGGAAAATTCCATGGACAGAGGAGTCTGGCGGGTTACAGTCCATGGGGGTCGCAAAGAGTCAGATGTGTACATGCACGTGTGCACACACACACACACACACACACACACACACACACACAGTTGTTTCTAATTTTTTGCCCTTACCAGTGCAGTTGTGACAAATATACTTGAACATAAATCATGGGGTGCATCTCTGCTTTTGCCTTATGGTGAATTCCTCTATGGTGAAGAAGTCCTCTATGGTGAGGCCCCTGTAATTTGAAGAATTTATCTCCAGGGAAGATTTGTCCTCTGAACCATGTGGAAGAGTGGCAGGCTTGCTTTCCAAACAGGAGATGATCTTTACAAAGCTGCCTGTTTGATAGATGAAACTACTTAGAATTGGAATTTCTTTTATGATTGGGATAGAATGCGTCTTCATCTGTCTACTGAATATGTATATTTTTTTCTACTAAGAATTGTGTGGTCATTTGCACCAGTCCCCCTTTTTTCCCTTGAGCACTGGGCTCTCCTCAAGAACTCTTTCAAAGGAAAGGACTCTTTATAGTATAAAGTTCAACAGCTAACCTTCTCTGTTCTCATGGGGCTGAGAAAGGTTGGGGTTTGAGATGGGACTTGAAGAATTGAAGGATTTTGATAGTTGGATACCTGGTTGAATGAGTCAAGGGAAATACACCTCGGAAAATCACAATCTCACTTCATGCGTTTAAAGAAGTAAGTTGAGTGAATAAGGGCAAACTATTTTTGGTTTTGGTCTCTGCTGCAAATAACATGTAAAAGACTCTATGAGCACTTACTTATCTAAGAAAGAAGGCATGCTGATAAACTTTCAACAAGACAGCTCAGCTTCACCTTGATTTTCTTCCTTGGACTCCCATCTCGGTCAAGGACACAGAGTTTTGGGACTGGGGGTGGGTGAGTGAAATGACAAGGCTTGGGGGACTTCCAGTTTTCCACTGTTTTGCCCATGTGTGTGCCTGGGTATGGGTGTGTGAGTGTTGACTCCCAGAGCCCAACCAGCTGGACATATTAGAGAGTGTTGCCCACCCCCAGTTGTATGGAGGAAGGTCTGTTTTTAAGTATCCCAGAGCCCCCTTTTCTATGGTGACTGTCTTGTATTTTTCGTGTTTGCAGACAGTGGGATTGGGAATGACTTCACTGTTTGGTTCGGAATTTGGGCCAACTCTGACTCCGTGGTAGACGGCTAGCGATCACTGCGGCATTTCTGAGGGTGTTGGCAAGGCGATAATGCAATCAGCATCTCCCTCTGTGATGGAGAGTGAGGTGAAGACAAGCTGACTTTTTTGGAACTTGATGATCCCTGATAATTAGGGGAAACCCTTAAGGGGAATATATTGGGTTGTTTTAATAATTGCACCCAAATGCATGTGTAGTGAGACCCACCCCCCAAACAATGGGCAAGGCAGCAACATATATGCCCACCAGTCCCATCCCTTAGGGTTTGGGATGGGCATGACTACTCTGTGTTCTATTTTTAGCAAATATGTATAGCTCGGGTGGCTAGAGTCACTGGTGTTGTTTCAGGAAATTTATTTAAAATTCAATTTGTACATCGTGACTTCCAGCACTACTTTTGGGAAGTGTGTTCTGCATTAGCCATAGCAGTTCAGGATTATGGACTCCGAGGGAATATGTATAATTTTTATGCACTATGTTTATTGGCACATTTGTGTTAATAGCCAATAAGATGATATTGCCATCTTAATACATTGCAAGTCTCTGTGACTCTGAGTGGGGGCCTCTGAGTATCTGAATGAGGGGGAGAAGTGGGCGTGAGGGGCTCCAGGGTATGGGGAATGGTATTGGAAACCCAAATACTGCCTTGGCAGGTAGTGTCTCTGCAAACGAAAGAGGAACCTATAATTCAGAGTGGGGAGCTGGGCTAAATCAGGGAACAGACCACCAAGGAGGCATTGACATGCTTGTACAGCAAAGTGCCCTTCCTTAGGAGAGAGCAATCCCAAAGACATTTAGTTCTCAATTAAATAAAGCCGCATCCTCCTGACTTTCTTCCAGCGACACTTCTCCTCCTGGGAGCCAGGAGCTTGCTTTTTTTAGTGAATTTACAGTGGCTTCTGGACAGATAACAAGAAGTCACATGGATGACTCTCCAACTTTGGTCTGGTTGCTTGCTGGATTTCCTGCAATGATGTTCTGAGGCGTTTACCACTTATATGGTGCCAAGAAACAGTGTAAAGCTATATATATATATTCAGTGCAAACATCACATAGTGCAAACCATGTTCATTGGAAAATTAAAAAAAAGAAAAAGAAAAACCAAAACAGGGCACAAGCATTTTCTGCTCTTTGGACTGTGGATTGGCAATGAAGTCTCTATCTCTACAGGCAGCCAGTAGAAATTTGGGGCTTGAAAACTAGTGTGGAAGTTACCACCTATTTGAAGCATCAGAGCCAAACCACAGCAGTTATGTGAGTTATGAATAATTTTACCTACACTGCCCAGGGCCTGTTGTGATTCCCTTTTATACCAAGTTAGGTGATCTGATTGCATTAAAATGTGGAGAAGTAATTGGTGGCTTCTGTGAAGTCTGGTGAAAGAGAGATGCTGTCAGGTAGAGCAGCTTCAGAGGCTTCCCGGATTGTGCTAGTGATAAAGAACCCGCCTGCAGTGCAGGAGACATGAGAGATGCAGGTTCCATCCCTGGGTCAGGAAGATCCCCTGGAGGAGGACATGGCAACCCACTCCAGTTTTCTTGCCTGGAGACTCCCATGGACAGAGGAGCCTGGTGGGATACAGTCCATGGGGTCACAAAGAGTTGGATACAATTGAGGCATCTTAGCACAGCACAGCACAGAGCAGCTCAGAGGCTCCCGTCCCTGGAAAGGCATGGAGTTCTGTGGCCAGGACATGACTGAGTCCATAGCTTACTGGGTCAGACGACCTTCCATCAGAGTCTTGCCTGCACTGAACCCTGTGTAGAAAGCATATCTACGTTGTTAACGACCACTTCATTGCCTACAGCACTGAGCATGACACACAGTAGGACCTCAGCAAAGATTTGTAGAATCTGGGCGGGGACTGTAGGGAAACACCCTCTGCAACCCTGAAATCACATGGGCTGCCCTCCCACCTCAGGACTCAAGGATAACCTCTGCTCTGCCCCGGCTCCCACCCCCTACCCCAATCAAGACATATTTGCCCATAGCCTGTCCCTTCTCCTGTGTGCTGTTGGACTGGAAAGAAAGCCAATAAGTTACTTCTGCAGAAGGTGATCCCTCTTCTCAGGGAGAATCTGCATCTTTTTTACTTTTTAAAACATGATTTAATTAATTAATTTTTGGCCGTGTTGGGTCATCGTTGCTGCACACAGGCTTTCTCTAGTTGCAGACGAGACGAGGCTACTCACTAGTTGCCGTGTGTGGGCTTCTCCTGTTGCAGAGCATGAGCTCTAGGGTACACAGGCTTCTGTAGTTGCAGTTGCTGGCTCTAGAGTGCAGGCTCAATAGTTGTGGTGCAGGAGCCTAGTTACTCCACAGCATGTGGGGTCTTCCTAGATCAGGGCTCGAACCCACATCTCTTGCGCTGGCAGGTGGAGTCTTCACCTCTGAGCCACCAGGGAAGCCTAAATCTGCGTCTTAATAGAAGAGGCTTAAAGACCAAGCTCCTTTCAGCCAAGAACAGGTGATGGTGATAATCTGGGTAGGAGGCCTAGGTCTATCTGGCGCTATTTTGTAAAGCCCACCTTATCACTATAAAAATGACCATCTAATTTTCATCTGGAATTTTATGGTTTTATCTTGCCACATTTAAATCTTGAATCTGCCAAGGATTATTTTTTTCATGCTGGTGTTGAGTTTGGTAAGAGATGCATTTTATTTTTTCCAAATAGCCCATCTATGGTGATGTCACTGTTGGTTCTGTCGCACTGTGAAGTTCATGGCTCCCACCCCGGTGGTCACCTCTCTCCCCATTGCACACAGAGAAGCTGAGATGGCAAAGAAACTGTCCCGATTAAGAGAATGAGCTTTGGAGCCTGTGAGATCTGGGTCTGAATTCAAGCTCCATAACCAACTCCCTGTGCAGTGGGATGACTTACCTACCTTTTCTGAGCCGGGGCCACCTGGTCAGGAAACGGGGTTGGCATTGTGCTGCCTAACTGGGGTGAGGCCAAGATGAGATGTTGGATGCATGGTGGGCATCCGCATACTGGCTAGACCCAGATCCTCAGTGGATGTGGATTCCTGCTATTACTGATCCCTCTGTATTTTCACTGATTCCCTTGAAAAACCGACTGTGGGACTTCCATGGCCATTATCCTCCATTTCATCTCCTGTCTTCCTGACCTTATCATCTCCCCCAAACTGGCTCTTTTTCCCCATGTTTATACCAACCACCCAGGCATCCAAGGAAGAAAATAAATCATCTTATCTCTTCCTTCTGGTCCCACCTGCCATTTCCAGTCCATCATGGCAGCCATGGGAGTGACGAGAAGCATGGCTTTAGAATCGGTCTTTCCCCACTGCTAAACCAGCCTTTCTCTGCCCAGCTTCTAGGCTGGGCTCTGGCTGCCCCAGACAAACACACTCCCCACCTGCACAAGACATCTTCGTCGACCTGCTCATTTCACCAGAAGGTCTTCTCCACCTCGTGTGTCTGTTCAATCCCAGGTCTCATGATGCTGCCTCTTAGACAGGATTCCCTCATTTTCCTCCTTTACCTCTGACCCTTAGTTTATGCTTCTGGTCCTGCTCTCTGATCGCCTGCACCCACTGCAGGTGGGGTCCCTGCAGGTGGGGCTTGACACGCCACACACCTGAGCACGGTACCTGGAACAGGTGTATTGGCTATAATAGCCGTAAGGATAACTTCCGTGTTCGAGGTCCTGAGGGTGTACCAGAACCAAGGTTCTGATCTGGGATGGACTCGTTCAGACCCTGACTACCACTCATTTCCATGGGTGTGGGCTCCCATCATGTTGGTCAGAGTGTGGAAGACAAGGAATAGTCCTGATGCTAATAACCACCCATTGAACAGCAAGCATGTGTCCAGGCACTGTGCTTAGCATATGCTACGGAAGAGTCACTTTTGTACCCATTGTCCGTATAGGATATGCAGGCTGCAGGGCCAGAGGTAGTGGACGAGTAGGAGGGAAGCGTGTGGAGGTGGAGATGGAAGAGCTGAAAAAGTGATTGTCATACCTCCCTGTAAATCCCCCTTCTCACCGAGTAACTGCACGTGGACGGCTCCTTGTCTGCAACTTGTCTTTCCCATAATCTCCCTGTCCTGTTTGGCTGTGACGGGCGGAGCTCAGAGTCCAGAGCTTGGACAGCCAGAAGGAGAGGCCAGAGGTGAGATATCACGGCCACTCTCCCCATCACCACTGGCAGCTATAATCTTGGAGATGCTCCAAATTTCTCCCTTTTAAAAAAATTTCCAATTTCATAACTCTCCTTAGGTGTTTTTTTTAGACCCCATAGTGTTTGCAACAACCGTTATGGCTCTATTATGATAATACAAGAAAGTTACATTATGAAATAAATGCATTTTAAGGTTTTCCCTGGCAACATAATGTAAGGATCATTCTGCATGTTGGTACTAAAGAATCAAAAACAGTTTAGTCAGTGGATGTGAACACTGTTTCTTGTCATCCAGTTAATGGATCTACTGTACTATTTGTGTTCCTTCCAGCCCTGCTGCCGTACATCAATGAAAAATTATGTTTTTTTCCTCTGTGCTACAACACCCGTCATCTTTATAGGCAACGCATTCCCCTTCAAGTCGTGGAGTGTAAAATGCCTACCATTTCTCTGCCCCTTTCCCTCCCCGTCATTTACCTGGTTCTCGGAAATCGAGGGTCAGTGCCTTCTCTTATTAATGTTCTGTGTAATAGAAATCAGTGCACCCGTGTTACTCACGTGGAACCTGGACAAACAGTGGCTGTTAGTGTGCAAAGGGCAGACAGGAAGCCCGGCTTTATTTTTTTAACCTTCTTTGTTTACTGGATCTCGGCAGTCAATCACAAGCTCTCCCTGCATTTAAAGCAGGCCTGCCTGCCTCCAGAAAGAGCTACTAGCTGAGGACCCACTGGCCGTTAATACCCCAGGAGCCAGATGCCAGCCTCATTTCAGAAGGACTCATAAAGTCCTGGCCTTGCCTCTCTGAAAAAAATTTACTCCCCCAACCAGCAAAATTTGGGTCCAGGATGATCTGGCTAGGCCCAGGAGGACCTCATTGGAAAGAGAACTGTCTCTCCAAGGTCGCATTCTTTTAGGCTGATGCAACAGTGGGGATCACTATGGCCAACTTCATCCTCCTCACTGTGCTGAGATCTATGGCCAACATCTGCCCCAGGACTGCAAACCAGACACTTGTCAGGACCAGGCGGGAGGCTGACACCTGTGGAGTGGGCTGGAAGGGCCAGTGTTACTCAGGTCCATGTTGCCAGGTGGGAATGTGACCCAGGATCCTCAGGTGTTCCATAGTTTACACAGAAGTGGTGGCCCAGATGTTACAAAAGTTATAACCTTCTGAATTTTAAGTGTTGGGTAAAGTGAAAAAAATACTTGGTGTCAAACCATACTGGACCATGGACTTGTGGCTTTCCACTCTCTGACGTCTCGCACATCTGGTACCTGCTCTGCTACCCCAGTCTTGGTTTCACGGCAGGGTATGGGGATAATATTGTCTGGACAGCATCTCAGCTAACCTGCCTTGAATGGGTTCCTGTAGCTTTGGAGCAGTCTGGGGTTGAACATTAGGAAATGTCCGAGTTGCCAAGGTGGCGGGGTGGGGGGATTCCCATGACAGCAGTGCCACGAGGAGGGATGAGCAGGTCCACCTGGGCACCTCCCTGGCCTCCAGCTGCAGAGTCTAGTTCTGTGTCAACATCCTGACAAGCAGTGGCTTCCCAGACCCAGGCTTGGTGGGGGGGTTTGGGGAATGATCAGAGCCTGGGTGAGCCCCGGGTGAGAGATATTTGGAAATTCAGAGAGGGGAGATTTGGGGGCATCTCACCTGACATTCTGTGTATCCCTAGAATCTCTGATGGGATGCTGTTGGGACTAGGTCTGTGGAGTGGTTTCTTGTCCTTGTCTGACCGTGTGAGCCTGTGGCTCTTTCCCCCAACTATATCCTAGATCCTTAAGGGCAGGAACCAGAGCTCTGAAAATTTTTCTTTCTTGTTCAGTGTCTCACCTTAGGCTCTACATCAGTATAAGCAGCTACTTTCCTGGGAAGGCACGTGCTGATGAGCTGCTGGCTTTAGAAAGCGAGGAAAGAGAGGGGAGGGTGCGAGAGATTGGCCCTTCCAGGGCGGGTGCGTGGAACAAGGGGCAGCTCATTTCCAAGGTGAGAGGTGATGTCTGCCTGTGGAGAGGAGGGCGGGTGGCATTCAAGATCCTGAGAAGATCCCACCGAGCAGTATCCTGCTTGGTTCACAGGGCTGCAGGCAGCAAACAGAACCCATCTGAAAAGCAATATCCTGTTACAGAGAGAGACAGCTGTAATCTGCAGGCACAGTGGCTCCAGGCTCACCCAGCCAGCCTCAGGGCCACCAGCGCCACCGCTCGGGTGCCGCCAAGTCCGACTCTGCTGCTCTGTCCGCTTTTTTGAAGTTGACCTGGAGCGAGAGGATGGCTGGACCAAGGCCCAGCATGTCCAGGTGGCAGGCTCCAGGGACAGCGGCTCCCGTCCTAGGGGCCCATGTGGACGCCGGAGGGACTGGCCCTGCACGTGTGGGCAGTGGGGGCAGCAGAGCTGTCATCTGGGCCCGTGGATAGGAGAGTCCAATGCTGAGCCCTCAGGGTCCGGGTGGAGTCCCGGAGCATGGTGGCCTGTCCCATCTCCATGGCCTCTGCTTCCACAGCTGACGTAAGTGGCTGCGTGGCCAGGATATACTGATGGTCGCAGCGCTCGGCCGCTGATGACCACACGGGGCCTGGCCCGCTGTCTTTCTCTGGAACACTGAGCAGCTCTTCTGGGTGCAGGCTTTCCCCTTGCCAGCTCCCAGTGCATCAGAGGTGAACTCAGAGAGGGTCCTGGCAGCTAGAGACCTGATGCCCGAGACATGGGATGATATGTCCCCAGAGTCTAGACCTCATGCCATGGCCCTTCCCGCTCGTGCATCCTTGGAATGTTGTGGGACTCCTTGGAAACAGTCATCATCTTTTCCCCAAACTTTTCTCCGTTTCTGTCCGTGTGTGGCATCCTCTCTTGTGAGGCCCCTACTCTGCCTTCTGATCCTCCTTCACGAGATATTTGGAAGTTTAGGAAGGAGGGGTTTGGGGAATCTTACCTAGCATTCTGACATCCCTGGAATTCCAGAAGAAAAGATGCTTCTGCGCGTGGACTTGCGGTTCGGCTTCTGGCTTTGCTTGACTGTGCCATCTCACAGCTCTCCTTCCCTGCTCTATTCTGGGGTCCCTAAGGACAGGAACCAGGGCTTGCTTTGTTTTCCTGTCACTCTCTGATTCCCTCCCCTTTCTGATCTCTTCCCCTCCAAGTGCCCGGCCAGCCTCATCATCCACACTTGTCTTCCTTAGCTGGAAACAGGAGCTGTCGCCGCCCTTCCCTCCCTGCTCTGCAGACATGTGACGTGGCCCTTGAGGAGGGTCCCATGTCCAGGTGATGCCGTAGGGAGTCTCAGGGCAGGGGTGAAGGGGGAAGGGCCCCCACACCTGCATCGACCTTCCCGCGCCCTGCCTGGGTGGAGACTTGCTGTCTGTCCTCGGAGACTTACATGTCACATGCCTGGCTGGCCTGGCCGGACCCCTTGGTTGGAACTTTTCCAAACTGAAACTGTCTCTCGCCCTCCCCCGCCCCCTCAGAGGCTCTGTTCAGCTGAGCGAGGCCTTGGTCAGTAGCACGTAGTGTTTCAGCTTCATCTTCTGAATCCGGGGTGAACTGCTGTTCCTGATAAGCCTGGAGCTGAGCAGAAACCTCGCTTCTTGGTGGTTTTTCTGGTGAGGCTTCTTTAAGCTAACATGAGGCCTCTGAAGAGGGAAGGCCGCTGTATCTGCTGCCTGAGGGACACACAGACAGCTCTCCAAACCCCGCCACCCTGGAAGTCAAACCAGCCCTGTAGGAGCCCTTTGAGTGGAACAGGAATGTGGTGTGCTCAGGTGTAGCAGTTGCTGGCTTAGCTGGTCTGGGGTGGTGGTTGGGTCCCACCTTGGCCTTGGAGACTTCCTGACTGGGGAAGCCTTGGAGACTTCCTGACTGGGGATTCCGAGAGGATTAGGAGTATGCTATTGACCAGTGATCAAGTTTCTTTCCTTTCAGGAGATCTGCTGTCTGAAGCTTGACTCTGTGTGATCCAAGGCAAATTACTTATCCTCTCTGAGACTCAGTTTCTTTGCTCCATCAGGACAAGAAAGCTCCCAGGCTCTATGGGTAGAGTGTGAGCAGATACTTTGAGAAAAATAGTTAAATCCACAGTGCTGGTCATCCCCAGGATGCCATCACTGTGGGCTCTTGCCAAGGGACTGGTACACTGGAGTTCTTGTCTTACTTGGCTCAGATGTGTCCATCCATCTACCCATCACTCATCCATCCACCCACCTGTCCATCCATCCATCTATCCATCTGTCCACCCACTCAGCCATCCATCAGTTACTCCATCCATCAGTCCATTCATCTATCCATCTATCTTTCCATCCAGTTGTTGGTAATATTAGGCACTACACAGGGCTGCGAAGATGACCGCATCAGTGTCCCAGCCTTCAGAAGGCAGGACTCACAATGATGTGCTTGTTTCGCCTGGCTCCCTGCTCCTTCTGAATTTGTCAGATGGATGAGACACAAAGTTTACTATTTGTTACAGCTCAAGGAAAGCATGATGAATGCTGAGCAGAGGGAGAGATCAGGTCTGACTGGAGGAATTGGGAGAGGCTGGACTGGAAGAAACACAAGCTGGAATCAAGATTTCTGGGAGAAATATCAATAACCTCAGATATGCAGATGACACCACCCTTATGGCAGAAAGTGAAGAGGGGCTAAAAAGCCTCTTGATGAAAGTGAAAGTGGAGAGTGAAAAGGTTGGCTTACAGCTCAACATTCAGAAAACGAAGATCATGGCATCTGGTCCCATCACTACATGGGAAATAGATGGAGAAACAGTGGAAACAGTGTCAGACTTTGTTTTTCTGGGCTCCAAAATCACTGCAGGTGGTGACTGCAGCCATGAAATTAAAAGACGCTTACTCCTTGGAAGGAAAGTTATGACCAACCTAGATAGCATATTCAAAAGCAGAGACATTACTTTACCAACAAAGGTTCGCCTAGTCAAGGCTATGGTCTTTCCTGTGGTCATGTATGGATGTGAGAGCTGGACTGTGAAGAAGGCTGAGCGCCGAAGAATTGATGCTTTTGAACTGTGTTGTTGGAGAAGACTCTTGAGAGTCCCTTGGACTGCAAGGAGATCCAACCAGTCCATTCTGAAGGAGATCAGCCCTGGGATTTCTTTGGAAGGAATGATGCTAAAGCTGAAACTCCAGTATTTTGGCCACCTCATGCGAAGAGTTGACTCATTGGAGAAGACTCTGACGCTGGGAGGGATTGGGGGCAGGAGAAGGGGACGCCAGAGGATGAGATGGCTGGATGGCATCACTGACTCGATGGATGTGAGTCTGAGTGACCTCCGGGAGTTGGTGATGGACAGGGAGGCCTGGCGTGCTGCAGTTCATGGGGTCGCAAAGAGTCGGACACGACTGAGCGACTGATCTGATCTGATCTGATCAGGAGATGCCATTCAAGCGGAGCCTTGAAGGCTGCTCCAGTGTGGATGCAGTGATGGTGAGGCAGGAGAGCCTCTGTGTGTTGAGGGGACAGAGATGAGGCTTGATGGGCATCTCTCTTAAGGGTCTTCCCTTAGGAGAGGGGCTGAATTTTGACCTCTTTTCCCACCTTGGTGCCCAGCCTGCCATTGGTGCCCTGTGGGTGTTGTCCCCAATTTGAGTCTTTGCTCCTGGAAGGCAAACGTTCTCCACGTTGGACAAGGACAGCTTAAACACAACCACACAGGACAGTCAGAGAAAGGCCATCTCTGCCCAGACCCTGGAGAGCTGCTTCTGCATCCACGTGGGATTCTCCTGCCATTAGCATGACCACTTCCATAGATTTCAGAGTCGGGAGCATCAACACCCAACGGCTCCATGGCTGATGGAAAGAGGGAGAAGTCAGCTGGGGAGTCCATGGGCAGATCAAAGGGTTGGCCTCCTGGGACCACCGTTCCCCAAGCAAGCTTTCAGGAAGCTTGGCCCAACTTAATGAGTGCAGCAGACAAAGTTGTGGGGCTGAGTGATTGGTATGCATTGTTTTGTTTCTTTCATTAATTCCTGCTGCCATTCGGGATGCAGGGATGAACAATAGCAGGGGCCTGTTCAGATCAATACCAGATTGCTGATAGTGCCTATCTGTTCTTGGAGCAGATTATTTGATAAATGGCGTGGTCCATACATTTTGACAGGTGTTCGCCGTACAGCCCAGACCAAGCTGGTTTAGTGGAGCCCCTTCACAGGAAGCCAGGAAAGCAGACAGAGTATTTCCTTTTTTGGTACAAATCCACATAGAAATTGTTGCTTTTAAGCTATAGATAATGAATTTCTAGCAAGAGAGGGTGGGACAGGGGACAGAAAGGATCTGGACTTTACTCCCCCCTCCACCAAAGAATTATTTACCCCACAGTATGGGGTTTAGCTGGGTCCTGGCTTGGATTGTGGCTCTAATAGGGGAGAATGTGAAGGGTTTTATTTTGAAGGCAGGGAAGCCACTGATGGAGTAACTGGTTTCCAGGTGGAAGAAGCTACTGTCCCCTGGCTGTGGATGGGCCCTTGGGGGAACACTGATGGCTGGAGGTGGGGCTACAGAGAGTGAGTGGTGCCAGTCTTGGTGGGGCAGGGGATGGACAGGGGCTGGGCAGGGGGCTAAGATTTCACAGATGAGTTCAGGCAGACAGGGCACTGTGCAAGGTCAGAGTTCCTGGACCAAGAAAACTGTGCTGCTGGACAGTTGTCATGTCCAGTGGCTCTGCACCGGGCTAGCACTGGCACTCTCTTGTCAATTCCTTTTGCAGCTTTCTCACTCCTGGGTGTTATGCTCTGCAGTTCGACCTCAAGGGCTAAGTTTCCAGGCCTGAGAGGTTTGAGTTGCCCCCACCTTTCTTGTTCATTTTGTCCAGGGCCGGCCACACTCCCAGAGTGTTCCCAGTGTCTGGGAGTGAAAAGCAGAGGTACCAAAGGGACCTAGATCAATGACTGATGGATAGACAGAGGGAAGCAAGCAGGTGACACCTGCAGGGCCACATCTGCCCATAACTCCAGCCCCCACTCCTGGGTCCCAGGGAAGCAACTGGAACTCAGAGCATCCTTGGAGACAGCAGGACATGATGTGTTGGGGGGTGGGTCACAGAGAACAAAGTGCTTCCATGGTGTTGCCGTGTTTGCACTCCCAGCATTCCTGCAACATGGGCTGGACACTCCCCTGCCCCGCTGACACTGACTGCTCAGTGGCTGCCACCTGCGAAGAGGTCCCCTGAGCCTGTCTGCCTGCTCAGCCTCCCAGGTGAATGGTGGCATATGGACAGCAGCTGGGGAGCCAGGGATGGACTTTGCCTTCTTAGCTCTGAAATCCACGTGCATGTACTAAGTTGCTTCAGTGGTGTCCACCTCTGCTACACTATGGACGGTAGCCCTCCAGGCTCCTCTGTCCATGGGATTTTCCAGGCAAGAATACTGGAGTGCATTGCCGTGGGGACCTTCCCCCACCCAAGGATTGAACCCGTGTCTCTTACGTCTCCTGCATTGGCAGGCGGGTTCTTTACCCCTGGCGCCACCTGGGAAGCCCCTGAAATCCATACTCCCCCTCAAAAAAAAGGGCAACCTGGAGGCTCTGAGGAGCCATCCTTCTTAGGATGCGGAATCCTTTTCCAAGGACTTATTGCTGAATGAAAGGCAATTACACAGGGGATGGTGACCCTCGTCTCCCAGAGTATGTTGAGGAGGTTGGGGCCGTGATCTATGGAATGTCAGGCGTTAGATTTTAGACTTTGTTTTTAAAAATCTCTAACAACCTCCTAAGGAATGATTTGACATCCTTAAGTTCAACACTGGCACAAAAAAAGCTTATGGCAAAATTAACATAAATCATTAACATTAATCATGCAGGGTTATTGATAGCCGTATGCAGGCATGTATCACAATCCTGGCCAGGGACTCGGGTCCGGCGATATTTCTTCCAGCTGTCCCAGCCAGCTTCGCCACATATGGTGGTGGAGCTGGCTTTCTTTTCTAATTTTCCTCCTCAGCTTGAGCTGTCAGAGCCACCCCCTGTTCCCATTCCCTTCTCCTCATGCTGGGCACTAACTTCGTTGTCTCCTCTGCCTTTCCTCTCTCTCTTTTTTAGAAACCAGATTTCTAGTCCGGGTCAGAATCCATCAATGTCTGTGGCTGTCACCCACCATGTGACTAGTGGCAGCAAAGTGGCTGGGTGACAATTAACAATGGGTGGCCTACATAGATCAGGTCTAATTTGGTAGCCTTCACTTTCACTTACACATTCATCTCAGAAGCTGAGACAAGACTGCCCCCGCTGCCTGGATGCTGGCATGCCCTAACCTTGCCACGCACTCCCTCACCAGCCCAAGATGCTGGGGATGGTGGATGGTATAAAAGTAGAATTGAGCAAGGAATGGGATTTTATAGTCACTGGCAACACTTTGAAATATAACAGCAGGACACATGTTACCTTTGTTGAAACATGAGGAAGGGAACTCTGTGGGTCTGACCTTGCTGTATGTCTCTCCAACCACACTGCAATTGTGGTTGCATTAACAGGAGTATAAGATAAAGAACACTGGAGGTGATGAGGAGTCCTGTCCTACTGTGCTGATCAGATCACACTGAAAATGATTGTGGTCAGTAAAGATTGGGACAAGGAGAAGGCAATGGCACCCCACTCCAGTACTTTGCCTGGAAAATCCCATGGATGGAGGAGCCTGGTAGACTGAAGTCCATGGGGTCGCAAAGAATCGGACACTACTGAGCGACTTCACTTTCACTTTTCACTTTCATGCATTGGAGAAGGAAATGGCAACCCACTCCAGTGTTCTTGCCTGGAGATCCCAGGGATGGGGGAGCCTGGTGGGCTGCCGTCTCTGGGGTCACACAGAGTCGGACATGACTGAAGTGACTTAGCAGCTGCAGCAGCAAAGATTGGGACAGGCTTAGATACACAGGACCAGGGTTATGTGAGGAGTGAATAGGAACCACTCAGGTCAGAATATACACACACTGGGAACCATAATTTCTGGCTTTCTGTGTTTGAAGAGCTTCCAGAGGAAGAGGAGGCCGTGAGTGCTGAGCAGCTCAGAGGACTGAGAACTTCAGACAGGTGCCAATGTACTCAGAACACAGTGCATCAACCCCAAATGGTATTGCCTCCATAGGACTTGGGGAGTGAGTTCTCATCACCAGAGGTGTTCAACACAGGCTATGTGACCACTTGGAGGAAAGCTTGGGGAGGGGGGGTCAGAGTAAATGCCATTTAAGCTCCTTTCTACGCAGGCAGAACTTGAAATTCCATGTTTGTATCCTGATTAGGAACCTGGAATGTCAGTCCAGAATCAAGGCAAATTGGAAGTGGTCAAACAAGAGATGGCAAGGGTGATTGTCGTTTTAGGAATTAGAGAAATATAGAGTGGGGTGGGTGGAATTTTGTTTATTTTTTACCTCAGAAGAAATGGAGTGGCCATCATGGTCAACAAAAGAGTCCGAAATGCAGTACTTGGATGCAATCTCAAAAACGATAGAATGATCTCTGTTCGTTTCCAAGGCAAACCATTCAATGTCACAGTAATCCAAGTCTATGCCCCAACCAGTAATGCCGAAGAAGCTGAAGTTGAAAGGTTCTATGAAGACCTACAAGACCTTTTAGAACTAACACCCAAAAAAGATGTCCTTTTCATTATAGGGGACTGGAATGCAAAAGTAGGAAGTCAAGAAACACCTGGAGTAACAGGCAAATTTGCCTTGGAATACGGAATGAAGCAGGGCAAAGACTAATAGAGTTTTGCCAAGAAAATGCACTGGTCATAGCAAATACCCTCTTCCAACAACACAAGAGAAGACTCTATACATGGACATCACCAGATGGTCAACACCGAAATCAGATCGATTATATTCTTTGCAGCCAAAGATGGAGAAGCTCTATACAATCAGCAAAAACAAGACCAGGAGCTGACTGTGGCTCAGACCATGAACTCCTTATTGCCAAATTCAGACTGAAATTGAAGAAAGTGAGAAAACTACTAGACCATTCAGGTATGATCTAAATCAAATCCCTTATGATTATACAGTGGAAGTGAGAAATAGATTTAAGGGCCTAGATCTGATAGATAGAGTGCCTGATGAACTATGGAATGAGGTTCGTGACATTGTCCAGGAGACAGGGATCAAGACCATCCCCATGGAAAAGAAATGCAAAAAAGCAAAATGGCTGTCTGGGGAGGCCTTACAAATAGCTGTGAAAAGAAGAGAAGCGAAAAGCAAAGGAGAAAAGGAAAGATATAAACATCTGAATGCAGAGTTCCAAAGAATAGCAAGAAAAGATAAGAAAGCCTTCTTCAGTGATCAATGCAAAGAAATAGAGGAAAACAACAGAATGGGAAAGACTAGGGATCTCTTCAAGAAAATCAGAGATACCAAAGGAACATTTCATGCAAAGATGGGCACAATAAAGGACAGAGATGGTGTGGATCTAACAGAAGCAGAAGATATCAAGAAGAGGTGGCAAGAATACACAGAAGAACTGTACAAAAAAGAGCTTCAAGACCCAGATAATCATGATGATGTGATCACTGACCTAGAGCCAGACATCTTGGAATGTGAAGTCAAATGGGCCTTAGAAAGCATCACTACAAACAAAGCTAGTGGAGGTGATGGAATTCCAGTGGAGCTATTCCAAATCCTGAATGATGATGCTGTGAAAGTGCTACACTCAATATGCCAGCAAATTTGGAAAACTCAGCAGTGGCCACAGGACTGGAAAAGGTCAGTTTTCATCCCAATCCCAAAGAAAGGCAATGCCAAGGAGTGCTCAAACTACCGAACAATTGCACTCATCTCACACGCTAGTAAAGTAATGCTCAAAATTCTCCAAGCCAGGCTTCAGCAATATGTGAACCGTGAACTTCCTGACGTTCAAGCTGGTTTTAGAAAAGGCAGAGGAACCAGAGATCAAATTGCCAACATCCGCTGGATCATGGAAAAAGCAAGAGAGTTCCAGAAAAACATCTATTTCTGCTTTATTGACTATGCCAAAGCCTTTGACTGTGTGGATCACAATAAACTATGGAAAATTCTGAAAGAGATGGGAATACCAGACCACCTGATCTGCCTCTTAAGAAATCTGTATGCAGGTCAGGAAGCAACAGTTAGAACTGGTCATGGAGCAACAGACTGGTTCCAAATAGGAAAAGGAGTACGTCAAGGCTGTATATTGTCACCATGTTTATTTAACTTATATGCAGAGTACATCATGAGAAATGCTGGACTGGAAGAAACACAAGTTGGAATCAAGATTGCCGGGAGAAATATCAATAACCTCAGATATGCAGATGACACCACCCTTATGGCAGAAAGTGAAGAGGGGCTAAAGAGCCTCTTGATGAAAGTGAAAGTGGAGAGTGAAGGGGTTGGCTTAAAGCTCAACATTCAGAAAACGAAGATCATGGCATCTGGTCCCATCACTGCATGGGAAATAGATGGGGAAACAGTGGAAACAGTGTCAGACTTTGTTTTTCTGGGCTCCAAGATCACTGCAGATGGTGGCTGCAGCCATGAAATTAAAAGACGCTTACTCCTTGGAAGGAAAGTTATGACCAACCTAGATAGCATATTCAAAAGCAGAGACATTACTTTACCAACAAAGGTTCGCCTAGTCAAGGCTATGGTCTTTCCTGTGGTCATGTATGGATGTGAGAGCTGGACTGTGAAGAAGGCTGAGTGCCGAAGAATTGATGCTTTTGAACTGTGGTGTTGGAGAAGACTCTTGAGAGTCCCTTGGACTGCAAGAAGATCCAACCAGTCCATTCTGAAGGAGATCAATCCTGGAATTTCTTTAGAAGGAATGATGCTAAAGCTGAAACTCCAGTATTTTGGCCACCTCATGCGAAGAGTTGACTCATTGGAGAAGACTCTGATGCTGGGAGGGATTGAGGGCAGGAGGAGAAGGGGACGACAGAGGATGAGATGGCTGGATGGCATCACTGACTCGATGGATGCGAGTCTGAGTGACCTCCGGGAGCTGGTGATGGACAGGGAGGCCTGGCGTGCTGCGGTTCATGGGGTCGCAAAGAGTCGGACACGACTGAGCGACTGATCTGATCTGATCTGATCTGATCCTGATCTGAGTGCTGGAATCAGAGAACAGCAATGCAGTCTGCCTCTGCCTCTCATTTCTGCCTCCAGGCTGCAGTCTCAGCTGAAGACATGGGCTCCTTGAACACATCTTTCTCCTCCCTCTTTTTGCAAGTCTAGCTTCACACAAGACTGTAGTGGCCTCATAGCCTGTGACCACATTCAGAGAGAGCTATGCAATCCTTTAATGAAAAACTTGAGTGGGGGGATTTAAACATGTTTCTTCCTCATATGCTTCCAGCAGAATTTCAGAGAAGCTAATAAACTTGGTTGGTAGAGGCTTTAATCAGCAATGGATTTGGACAGTTCAAGGCAATAGCATTTCCAAATGTTATAGCCTGGGATGGCCTGAGATTTGATGAACAAGAATAGAGGTCAACCACAAACAATTAGGGGTGAATGGTTAGTCCTGAATGACTATCGGTACTTGCCACCAGCTCTTGGGAAAACCATAGGCTCACTGTCCTTGGTATTAACACAGCTGCCCTTCTTTGGTGGTGTTATCAGGTCTTGTGGAATGCTTGCTTGGTGTCCAGTCATGTTTAGGTGTTAAAGGGAGGGGTCAGAAAGTCTCTCTGCACTCTAGGACACAGGATTCTAGAAAGAAACTTTCACATTATGGGAATATGGCTTGTCAAGAAAACCATCCACTTTATGCTAGATTAAACAAAAAGGAAAACGTTTTGGTTTTTGTAAACAAAAAATTCCAAGTCAGTTTTGCTTCAGGTAAGGTTTGATCCAGCAGATTATAGGCTAGCACCAAGGGACCTCTTGGCATTGGCTTCCTCATCAGTACAATAATATCTCCCCCTCCCAATAGCTCTAAACACTTCCTTTCATGAATGCAAATGTTTCTGACATCAAAAGCTTTGTATCTATGCATAATCATCAACTACATAGCCAGAACTAGGTCATTAATTCCTGTGATCAGGGTAAAGTCAAATGTTGATGGACTTAGGACACTTAGTGTCCAAATTTGGTGCTGCATCTAGAGTAAATTCCACCCAAGCTTCATGACCGAGAATGAAAAGGAGTCCTTCATCAAAAGAAGTTTGGAGTATTATTTTACCAAAAAACTGAAAATGGCTGCAGGGTGCTAAAATGAAAACATGCCCACTTTAGCCTGAAAGTATCTGGTCCTGAGAAGATAGTTCCTCACCATAACTTTTCTCATCTCAGTTTTCCTTGTGGACCTCAGCATCTTTTATCTCTTCTCTGCCATCTTTTACCAAAATTTTTGCAGAGTTTGGATGTTGAGGCATCTTAATTTTCTTAGAGAAAATTAGAGGAGATTAATGCGGCTGACAAAGAGCTGCTGTCCTGATGTACAGCTTGTGGGGGGCCACCATTTTTGAATAACCACAGGAGCCAGTGTTCCCTCTTCCATGAGTGATAAATCTACAAGATGCTCTTTGGAATGCAGCTTGCCTTGCACAAGACCAGCCATGCCTTCATTAGATATGTATAGTGTTCTGAGGCTTGCAGAACCTGGGCAAACAGGTCAGCGAGATTTCTTCAATTTGATCACAGGAGAGTTTCCACAGAAGCTGGTCCACGTCTTGTAGAACTGTCTACCATTCCCCAGTGTCCAGGGGCAGCCTTGTAGAGATCATAATCACCAAGAGTGGCACTGTCGACAGGCATGAATAGATCCCTTAATTTCATGGTTTAAAAATATGTTAGTTGACCTTAGTATAATTCCAATATTTCAGTCATTTACATGTCATGACTCAGTACTCATTCATTAAATATAGTGCTTTTCGAATGAAGAACGGAGATGAAAATTTTTCTTAATGATGACAAGTGATATAATTTACTTTTATTTCTGTCATATCATGGTGCCCATGAGCCTGGCCACGGCTGAGGGTCTGCCTGTGGTGCCAAGGTGAGCTCCTTTTAGTAAAAGGCTCCACTGGACACATCACTTGAGCCAATACTGGTCATGTGTGTCTGAGTCATCCCCCACTTGGATCCTTGGCCCTGTTTGGTTTGAGCTCTTTGGCTCCATCAAAGGACCTTCCCAATTAAGTTATACCTTCTAGAAGTAGGAGGTGTGGCTGGGGTAGGGGAGGAAAGGTGATAGGGGAGGGAGATGGATGCTGTTGAAAATCTTCGGTTTTGTGGCCACCAGGGAACTGGACAGAGGACTAGAGTGAGTGGAAGGATGGTCAAGATCCTGTTTTCCTCAGTAGCGCCACCTCCTGGCCTAGCTGCATTGGCTGTTGTTCACAAATGAAGTTCATAGCTCTTCAGAGTTTGGGATGTGATAACTGGTGCTGTGCTTCCAATGGGAGCTCTCTGAATTTAGAAAACCTTCTTGGTAGAGTTGGTATTTTGTAATCCCCTGAGAGATGAAAGTCTCATTTTGAAAACTAAAAAACAACTCCCTCCCAAATAGTGCTTCCAGAGGCTGGGACTCAGGAATGCTCTATAATAACCAGAGGTCCTACCCTCAGGATTCACTTGGCCAAGCCCCGATCATCACCTTTGGTCGGTTTCTTTTGTGGTGGTTCATTGAGACTTCACAGGGATTGCTTTATTCTATGTTAATCTGTAAGGATACTAAAACCATTACGATTAATTGGTACGGAGCTTGTAGAAAGTGGGAGAAGCTGAAATCTATACATTAGGCTCTAAACTTCTTAGGATGTTTTAACATTTTTTTTTTTAAGAACAGGCGTATTTATTTATTTTTGGCTTCAGTGAGTCTTCATTGCAGCTCAAAGGCTCTATGTTGGGTTGCCTGGGCTTCTCTCTAGTTGTGGCACACAGGTTCAGTAGTTCTGGGGCACTGGTTTAGTTGCCTCTCAGAAGGTGGGATCTTAGTTGCCCATCCAGGGATCAAACCTGTGTCCCCTGCATTTCAAGATGAATTCTTAACCACTGGACTGCTAAGGAAGTCCCTGTTTTAAGTTTTACTGGACACTTTTTAAAGAGAACCACCATTTACATTGGGCTTCCCTTGTGGCTAAGATGGTAAAAAAATCTGCCTGCAATGCAGGAGACCTGGGTTCGATCCCTGGGTCAGAAAGATCCCCCGGAGAAGGGCATGACAACCCTCTCCAATACTCTTTCCTGGAGAATCTCATGGACAGAGGAGCCTGGTGGGCTATAGTCCAGAGTTGCAGAGTCAGACACGACTGAGTGACTAAGCACAGCACAGCACCGTTTACATTTACCACACTTCCGATGCAATCAAATGGTGTGCAGCCCTGTGGCTGCAGCTGGCCCTGGCTTATAACCCTTGAGGCAAGTGTGGCAGCAAACATCGATTATTACTCAACTCAAAGAAAGCCCAGTGCCACCGGGCATCTAGTGCTAAAGAGAGCTTTCCCCAAACTCTCAGAGGCCAGATGGCATTGTTCCTCCTTGGGTTGGATCCAAGCACGGTTCTGGGGCAATTTAGAGATGGAAATGAATATAGCCAGACTGCAGTGAGTAACAGCCCGGGGAGCCCTGGGTTGGGGGTTGGACCTTTCGTCTTTGTCTTCAGACTTTTTGTCTGAGCCCTTTCCCCCAGCTATGTCAGTTTTTTCCATCTGTAAAGTCTGTACCATCTGGGGCCACAGCGCATGGCCTGGGATGCTGAGCCAGCCACTGCTTTGCCTCAAGTCTGCTGTCAGCTGCAGGAGAATGAAGCTGCTGCTGTGCATCGCGCTGCTTGCCTACGTGGCCTCTGTTTGGGACAACTTGGTTAACATGAGGTCCATTTAGGAAAACGGGGAGCTCAGAATTGAGAGCAGGCTTGACGAGATCATTGAACCACTGAGGGAGAAAATCAGAGATTTGGAAAAAAGCTTCACCCAGAAATACTCGCCAGTAAAATTTTTTATCAGAAAAGGACTGTAAAAGAATTTTGGTAACTGGGGCATGGGTTTTTTGTGGGTTCCCACCTCACAGATAAACTCATGATGGATGGCCATGAAGTGACTGTGGTGGACAACTGCTTCATGGGCAGGAAGAAGAACATGGAGCACTGGATTGGCCACGAGAACTTTGAGCTGATCAACCATGACATGTTGGAGCACCTGTGCATTGAAGTGGACCAGATCTACCACCTGGCCTCTCCTGCCTCCCCTCCCAATTACATGTACAACCCCATCAAGACACTAAAGACCAACACTGTTGGGACACTGAACATGCTGGGGCTGGCAAAGTGAGTTGCTGCTGCTGCTAAGTTGCTTTAGTCGTGTCCGACTCTGTGTGACCCCAGAGACAGCAGCCCACCAGGCTCCCCCGTCCCTGGGATTCTCCAGGCAAGAACACTGGAGTGGGTTGCCATTTCCTTCTCCAATGCATGAAAGTGAAAAGTGAAAGTGAAGTCGCTCAGTCGTGTCTGACTCTTAGCGACCCCATGGACTGCAGCCTACCAGGCTCCTCCGCCCATGGGATTTCCCAGGCAAGAGTACTGGAGTGGGGTGCCATCGCCTTCTCTGGCAAAGCAAGTTGGGGCCCGTCTATTCCTGTCCTCTACCTCAGAGGTGTACGGAGACCCTGAAGTCTACCCACAAACCGAGGATTACTGGGGCCACGTGAATCCCATAGGACCCCGAGCCTACTACAACAAAGGGAGAGAGTCGCGGAGATCATGTGCTATGCTTGCATGAAGCAGGAAGGCGTGGCGGTGCACTAGCCAGGATCTTCAACACCTTCGGGCCCCGAATGCACATGAATGATGGCCGGGTGGTCAGCAACTTCATCCTGCAGGCTCTGCAGGGGGAACCACTCACAGTGTACAGATCTGGATCACAGACGAGGGCCTTCCGGTACATCAGTGACCTGCTGAACCGCCTCGTGGTGCTCATGAACAGCAACGTCAGCAGCCCCGTCAACCCGGGGAACCTGGAAGAACACACCATCCTAGAATTTGCTCAGCTCATCAAAACCCTGTTTGCAGTGGGAGTAAAATTCAGTTTCTTTCTGAAGCCCAGGACAACCCCCAGAGAAGGAAACCAGACATCAAGAAAGTGAAGCTGATGTTGGGGTGGAAGCCAGTGGTCCTGCTGGAGGAAGGGTTAAACAAAGCCATCTTCTACTTCTGGAAAGAACTTGAGTACCATGCAAATAACCAGTATATCCCCAAACCAAAGCCAGCAAGGATGAAAACAGGACAGGCAAGCCACAACTGAAAACCTCACCTTTCGGGACCGTAGATGCCTTATTTCACACTTGACGGGAATTCTTTTTTTTTTTTTTAAAGAAAGACTAAAACAGGTGTTATGAAGAAAAAACTGGAATTCATACTGAAGCTTGCTTTAAGAAATGGATATGCCTAAAATCTCCCCTAAAAAAACTGCAGATTTTGCCTTGCACTTTTGAAAATCTTTTTATGTAAAAGAGTGCTGATGCATCTTTGCACATTTTCAAGTTTTTTTATCTTACTGTGAGAGCCTATGTCGTGACTGTCGTCGACAGTTTTATTTACTGGTTTCTTTGTGAAGCTGAAAAGGAACATTAAATGAGGTGAAAATGCCGATTTATTTATGAAGTGGATACTTATAAATGAGACGCTCTTCAATGGATAGAGGAGAAAGAGCAGACCAGGAGCAATGTCAGGTGGGTGGCATACCGTGTTAAGTCTCAGGCAGAGAAGAGAATTCTGCTCGAGAGCTTTGTGATGTTTCTTCTAATGCAGAATTTTTCCAAGGTCTAGTTTTTAGTTGCAAACTTTGAAATGTTTTTGTTGGTTATCACGATTAAGGATATTTGAAATCACTACTATGTCGTGCTGCATATGGGGCTGGGCTGGGTGGGATGAAGTTAATATTCTTGGTTAACAGTGGTTAAATATACTATTTTAATAAAATATTGGGAAAAAGTCTGTACCATCTGTATAATGGTGCGGATGGTCTCTGATGGCTGTTATTGTCCCACTAGTTTGTAATTTAAAAATATATATATATATAATTTTATTATTTTATTTTATTTGTGACTGTGCTGGGTCTTCATTGCTGTTCGTGCTTTTCCCTAGTTGTGGTGAGTGGGGGCTACTCTCTAGTGGCGGTGCAAGGGCTTCTCATCGCGGTGGCTTCTCTTGCTGTGGAGCATGGGCTCTGGGCACTTGGGCTTCAGTAGTTGAAGCGCATGGGCTTAGTTGCTCTGTGGTATACAGGATCTTCCCAGATCGGGGATCGAACTCGTGTCTCCTGCATCGGCAGATGGACTCTTGACCCCTGAGCCACCAGGGAAACCGGCGATTTTCTTTGTTTTGACTGTTATTTGGAATGTCTGGAAAGTGGGGTGCGTCCAGGCCTGCAGGCATTAGGAGGCAGGTGGGTATATGTGAGACTATGAAGGTTTTGTTCTCTTCGTGGAGTTTCCGTGGGGCGGACACTGCGGCACGAAGCATCTTAGCAAGTCTGAGTGGACTCAGCGAGGACTCCCTTGCCCATCTCCTTGTAGGCAAAGGCATTTGATCTGGGCCCTTCATGGTGCTAGAAACTAATGGATGTGTATTTTACGTTTACCCGAAGATGGATGTGATTGGCACCAGAGGGTGATAGAGAGGGAAGCAAAGACACAAAGAAAACAGCGCATTCCCGCCCCTGTCCTGGGACCCCAGTCTCTCAGGACACTGCTATCTTTGTAAGCTCCAGGGCAGAGCCTTCCCCTCTGTGTTGTGGGGAAGGGTCTGTCTGCAGGGGAGTAAGAGAGAGAGGCCTCTTTCCTTCTAAATGCAATGCCCTCTGGCCATCCTGGGCCCAGAATGACCAGGCCACACTCAGTTGAACTTGGGACTTGGAGGTTCTGAAAGGTCAGCTAGTTTCCTGGCAGGTAGGCTTCTAGGAAGAGCTTGCTGGAGAATTGCTCCCCAGATCTGGGGTTTTGGGTCTCCCCTTATCCTCAGCACTTAGTATTGGCCGTCTTCCTGGACCACAGAGCTTACAGCAGAGCTGAGAGGAGGTGCTGGGACTGTCCTGGGCTGTTATCTAAGTAGCCAGGCCTCTGGCTGTGTCCGTGGGCTCTCAGGGTCTGTGCTGGTGGTTGTGACAGGGCTCCTCTGGCCCCTATCATCCAGCAGGAGGCTGGAAGCCCAGTCAAAGGGCTTAGAGAGCTGAGACCTTCCTGGTCTTCATTTTAGCCTCAAAGTGAAAAATGTACAGATGATTTTGTTTTCCTCCTGGCAACACTCTTGTTTTCTAGGGCCCAGGACCTAGGCAGTACCCAATAGTCCCTGGAGTACAGACTTGGGAGTTTGGGGCCCAGCAGGAGACAGGTGGCACATGCAAAGGGTGCAAGTTAGAGGAGTTTAATGAGAGGACACTTTGTAAAGGAGCAGGTGGGACTTAGGAGTCTGTGGGTGTGGGAGTGGGGAAGTCCAAACCTGAGTGCAGGGGGATAGAGCATCCTAGAGCCTGCAAACAGAGAGGAGCAGAAAGAAGGTCACCAGTAAGGAGAGAGCTGAGAGAATGAGTGGTCCCACTTTTCCTATCCTTCCTGCTCTCTTCTGGGGGCTTCCATTGGCTGAATTTGACCAGAAGCCCATGACATGGTCCATATAAAGACAGCCTCCCTGTGTGGGGAGAGGACCCTCAAGTTTATTTATAGAAACTCCAAGCCTACAGCTGACTTGGGCAAAACACTTCCCTTCCATGTGTCTCAGTTTCCTTATTTGTAAAACAGGGAAAAATAGTGGCTCCCATCGCATAGTTGTGAAAAGTAAATGAGAGATTCATCTGTAGCATTTTTCTAGACTCCACAGATGAACCTGTTTTCAGGATGGGGATAGGGATGCAGACGTGTAGAACTGACATTCAGACAAGGAGTGGGGTGGGGTAAGGGGAGGGTGGGAGGAAATGGGAGATTAGGATTGGCATACATGCACTGCTGCTGCTGCTGCTAAGTCGCTTCAGTTGTGTCCGACTCTGTGCGACCCCACAGACGGCAGCCCACCAGGATCCCCCGTCCCTGGGATTCTCCAGGCAAGAACACTGGGGTGGGTTACCATTTCCTTCTCCAATGTATGAAAGTGAAAAGTGAAAGTGAAGGTGCTCAGTCGTGTCCGACTCCCAGCGACCCCATGGACTGCAGCCCACCAGGCTCCTCCATGCATGGGATTTTCCGGGCAACAGTACTGGAGTGGGGTGCCATTGCCTTCTCCCAGTACATACACCACCATGTGTAAAATGCAAAGCTAGTGGCAAGCTGCTGTAAAGCACAGGGAGCTCAGCTCCATGCTCCGTGCTGACCTAGAGGGCTGGGATGGCGGAGCTGAGCCGGAGGTGCGAGAGGGAGTGTATGTAACCATGTAGTTGATTCGCTTCCTGGTACAGCGGAAACTAATTGTTGTAAAGCAATTATGCTCCAACAGCAACAACAGAGTAAATGAGAGAAAGTTGGCAAATTACTGAACTGTCGTTACAAGGTGTTTAGGAGGACCAAGTTCTGGGCCATATGCTGCGTTAATAGAGTCCTTGTTATGTGAGGCAGCTAGTGAGGGGCATGGTCTGTGTTTGAGTCAGGCAGCTCGAAACCTGAGGGCTTCTCTTGGCTCCTGCCCTTCTCCATCTGGCCTGGGAAGAGGCTGTGAAGGTGACTGTGATGATGGTGACTTGTTACGGAGGAGTGAGTCATGTGTGCAATTCAGGGGCCCCATCTGAAGACCTGTTTGTGTCACGGCAGTTGAGGGGCAGTGGCTCTTATAGGTCTGTGTTGGGTGAGCAAGGGATGTAGAAACCACTTAGCTGTTGGGAGCGAGAGGCCTTCTGAACCCACATGAGTGGCTTTCAGCTCTCTTTCTGCTTCTTGTGTGTGAGTGCGGAGCAGTTTGCAGGACAAGCCCCAGGGAGCAGAGCCATCCAAGATCTGGCCAGTTGGACTCAGAGTCCAGTCCTTTCTTCAGAAAGAAAGTGCCACTACGTATGGGAAGCAGAGTCTCTCTCAGCTGGGCAGGCATGTGTCTACCTTGGGAGCAGGGAGCTAGGGACTCCCAAAGCCAGTGGGAGGCGAGCTGGCTGGGTTTGTGTGGGTACCAACTGCATCCCTTATTTATGTTTCCCTGAGAAACAACAAGTGTGTTTTGATGATTTCTAAAGAGTTTCAAAACAATATACTTAATTGCTCTGAGTAATTTCAGAGCTCATTAATGTAATAAATCTCTGGAGAGAAATATTCTTAGTTAACGATCAGCATAAAATCAGAGTCTCTCAGGGTAGACTTTCCATCATTCCGCAGAAGAGACAGGATGGTGGACACAGTCGACGGAGGAGGCCTGTCTCTCCAAAGCCTCCATCAGTAGGTTTTGTGGTCTTGACATTTTGACATTACAGCTTGGTGGCTTTTGTTTAAAAATGAGAGAATCGCCCATCAGCATTGGGCAGCTCCCGTGAGCCCTCACTGAGTGCTTTAGGGAACTTACAGCTGCCTTTGGTGTTAGTCGAGTGGCTCAGTCGTGTCCGACTCTTTGCGACTTCATGTACTGTAGCCTGCCAAGCTCCTCTGTCTATGGAATTCTCCAGGCAAGAATACCAGAGTGGGTGGCCATTCCCTTTTTGGGGGATCTTCCTGACCCAGGGATCGAACCCAGGCTTCCTACACTGCAGGCAGATTCTTTATCATCTGAGCCACCAGCTGCTATACATACTCCTAAACCAAAGCAGAATTCCTGAAACTCCCAGTGCATTCCTCTCTCAGTCTGCCACAAGGCAATAAAGGTAGCTCCAGCTGCTCTGTTAGGTCAGCCAAGGCCACCCCTGGCAGATCAATTGCCGAAGTGGCCTTAGTCCTCATCCTCTGCTGTCTATCTTCAGGGTGCTGCTGTTTCTATCTGCTCCCACCAAAGGGTGTTAACAAATAAGATAGAAGCAAAGGCATGAAGATGTTTTTTGACAGGACTCGTCCACACTTCTGTCTTGGCCTTCTTCATTAGGCCATGCCTGGGCTAGGCTGCTGGAGGAGGATAGCCAGCTGGCCTGCTTGCCCAGTCAATAGCTAACCAACCTCCAGATGTCAGAGTGAGCATTGTTAAGACCAGAAGAACCATCCTGCCAAGCTCAGCCTAAATTGCTCAGTTCTGATTTGTCAACGAATTAAATGCTTACTGTCTGAAGCCCCTGAGTTTGGGGGTTTTCATACAGCATCACAGTGGCAGATTGCAGTGCCATGCTTGACTCTTCTCTCCTCTGCAAAGCCCTCACCGCCTGCCCCATACAGCCATCCTACTCTCCAAGCTCATCCCTATCATGCCCATGTCTGTCCACCTCCCCTGGTTCCTGAGCACCAGTCACGCTGCATCTACTCTTTCCCACTCAGAATCTCTTTGCTTATTGGGGCGTAGGTGGTCTTTTTGGCAACAGAGCATCCTTCCTGCCTGCCCAAACCCTTACAGTGACTTTTGATTCATTTAAAAGAAAACATCTCCCCTTGACCATGCCATGCAAGTTCTCATGTGATGGACAACTGTCTCTATTCCAGCCACAGGATCGTCCTTCTGTACTTTGAACACACAACTCTTGGCCCTGCCCCAGGGCCCTTGTACCTGTTCATGTTCCTGGCTGCCTTGTCCTTATCTTTGGCGTCTCTGTCCAACTGTGTCCCCCTGGGAGGCCTGGTTGGGCTGCTCCCTCCACCAGCACATTTGGTTCTGAGCTCACCCTTCTGATCAAAGCCATGAGCTCAGCCTGGCAGACAGTCCAGGAGGATGCACTGAGTAACTGGGATAAAAATCCATCTCACAGCCCCGCATGGGGAGAAAAGCCATAAGTGGCATTCTGGGCTGGGAGCAGAGTGTTCTCTGGGGGAACCAGGGCAGTTGGCCCACCCTGGGCACCTGGCTGGTCAGGGTGTGGGGTGGGGGGGTGCTGCTTCTACAACCTTGTGAGAGATTTGGGGATGAAGTCTTGGCCTGGGTTTGGATTTTTTTTTTTTTTTTTTTTTAACAGATGAGTCTGAAATTCCCCTCTGCTCTAGACTGAATACATGAGTCCACCTTCCTCAGGTCCACCTTCCTGGTGCCCCTCTGGGACCCAGGCCACGCAGCACAAGGAGGGTCCTATGGACTCCACTCTGACGAGTTTCCCCTCTTGGCCTGATGACTGGGCTTTGTGGCAAAAGGTGCCTTCACCTTGTGGGTGGGGAGCAGGAATCCACAGCAGCAGTAGAATGACATTGCATCCTGAAGTCATTACCACCTAAGCCGTGTCATCCTGGCATGCTGCTGTGAAACTGTGCGACCCAGCTTTAAAGACAGCAGATGGGTTATCAACGCCTTTGTCTCATTCCTTCACTGCTTGTTGGAAGGCTAGCTTCCTTCAGAGGAAAACCCTCTTTCTGTGGTGCGGGTGGGGTTATGGGCTCTGAGTGGCATCAGGGTGGTGGAGGCAGGGGAGTGGGTGGGGGTGAGTGCCTGGGGTGGAGGCAGGGGAGTGGGTGGGGGCTGAGCCCTGCCTTCGCCCTTCCCCCAGGGCATCATGGGAAGGACAAGGGCTTCTAGACCATCTGGGTTCTAGTCTTGACTGCACATGTGAATACTAGCAAGTTTAGAGCGGTGGTTCTCAAATGGTGTCATTTGGCAGCCCCCACCGGAACCTCACCCCCAAGGGACATTTGACATTGTCTGGAGATGTTTTTGATTGTCACAACTAGGAGATGAATGCCTCTGGCCTTGGGAGGGCAGAGGCTGAGGATGCTGCCTAAAGTAGCTACAATGCACAGAGCGGCTCCACGCAGCAAAGAATTACCTGAGCCAAAGAGTCCATGGGACCAGGGTCGACAAAACCTGCTTTAAACTTTCCCAGGTGCGTTTTCCTCATGAGCTTGTGACATGCACATAGCTACAACTTATGCACAACTTACGTCTGACTCTAAATATACAGACCACAGAAACACCCCCTTTTAAAACCAACCAACTGGGACTTTCCTGGTGGTTCCGTGGCTAAGACTCAGAGCTCCCAATACTGGGAGCACAGGTTCAGTCCTCGGTCAGGGAACCAAATCCCACACGCCACAACTAAAGAGGCTGTAGCTAAGACCTGGTGCAGCCAAATAAGTGAATATTTAAAAAAGAGATAGCATCTGCAGCCTCTACAGTTTTAAAGAACAACAACAAAACCCCTCAAAACAAAGCAAAAAGAAAGAAAATTAAGAAATCAAATAGGTGAGATGGTTCTAAAAGTTCCACTCTGCACCCACTTGGTGAGAGTCATCCCAGAATGAGCTTCCTGGGGGTGATAGAGGAAAAGCTTTATCAGAAGTCCAACTTGTCCAAGAAGAATTTGGATGAGGAACACAAAGAAGGAAAAAAAAAAAAACAACCCACTGAGGGTGAGGCACAAAGAGAAAAATGAAGCAGTTTATTGAGGCAAATGTGAAGGTGAAGTCCTTGTGAGCAAGTGTTTTTTCATCTCTTTTTTATCTTATTTTTAGCCCTTTGAATGGGTGGGGTTTTTTTGATTAGGGGTAGAATATTCATTGAGAGGAGGGGAGAGGTGTGGCATTGTTGGAATATTCATTGAAAGGAGAGGAGAGGTGTGGCCTGGATGGAACCAGGCCGCCTCATCTCCTGGTCCTCTGCTCCCTTCTCCTGAAGTCGCTGCACATGCGCTGCTCTACGAGCTGTTTTCCCTCAAAATCTCCTTTACTAGGGGAGCCCCACACATGGAAGGTGGTACAGGATCATCAGCAACCTGTGCCTTCTCTATGGTTGTCATGGTCGGAGTTTCTTTTCTTTTTTTTTTTAAATTATTTTTAATTGAAGGATGATTGCTTTGTAATATTGTGTCAAACATCAACATGAATCAGGCAGAATCACACATCAGCCACATGACACATAGATATATGTC
Source organism: Tragelaphus eurycerus (assembly GCA_935064755.1). Lineage (NCBI taxonomy): Eukaryota > Metazoa > Chordata > Mammalia > Artiodactyla > Bovidae > Tragelaphus > Tragelaphus eurycerus. Next base: position 15,177,999 of record CAKXYN010000020.1, read on the forward strand.
CCCTCCCTCTTGAACCTCCCTCCCACCTCCCTCCCCATCCCCCGCCTCTAGGTTGTCCCAGAGCCTGGGTGTGAGTTCCCTGAGTCAAACAGCAAATTCCCACTGGCTGTCTATTTCACATATGGTAATGTAAGTGTCCTCGTTACTCTCCCCATCCGTCCCACGCTCCTTGCCTCCCCACCTCTACTCTGTCCATAAGTCCGTTCTCTTTGTCTGTGTCTCATGATCAGTTTCTTGTTCAGCTGCTACCACATTTCTATTTTAGATACCATTCTTCCGTTCCTCAGGGCATCATTAAGTGCAAGACAAGGAGGCAGCTTTGGCTTCTGCCTAATCCCTATGCCTGAGAAGGTTATCTTGGGCCCGCCCTGTCTTTCCTGCCTCAGGAGGCGGAGGTCTGAATGTGCAGTGCCCTTGCTGGGTCTTCGGTCTTGGGCACTCCCCACTACCATCCCTCTTAGAGCCAGCCCTGGGCACACGTAGTGAGGTCCTAGTGGTTAGAAACATTCATAGTTCACCTAATATGGTCCCTGTAGTCATATCAACTGCGTCACTGGGTACTCCAGAAAAGAGAAAGAGATTCATCCCAAGGCTGGAGGGACACCCACCTGGGGGGCTCTGATTGAGAGGTGGGGGCTGCTCTGCATCCTAGGGAATCCCCAGGGGCTTCCAGTTCAACAATGACCCCACCAGGGACTCAGCATTGCAGCCTATCCACTTGAACCCATTTAAGGGACTGGGTCCATCAGCCAAGGCAGGGGCAGGCCTGGGAAGGCTTGAGTAGGAATGGGGCCCATGGACTTGGGTGTGGCCCAAGAGGGAGATTGCTGGTGCTCACCTGGGGAGGACTGCATTGTCCTCAAGGGCATGCAAGCTTGGTCCTGCCTCAAGGATTTCAGGTTCTCATGCAGCAGCAGTAGCAGCCGTTTTGCTGGTAGAGGAGTGCTCCCAGACTCCTGCCCACCTGTCCCCCAGCATCTTCAGGGTATTCCTGAGCTCAGAGGCACAGGACCCAAGTCAGTCACCTCCCTTTGCTTCTCCTCTGTTCCTGGTGTCCCTAGGCACTGCCGTATGGCTGCTGGAGTGGATGTTCTGTCTCCCTGTGAGACAAGTATACATACATACACCTGTGCATGGAAGGTGGGAGGTGGAGACATGTGAGCAACCTCACCCTCCCCAGCTCCTGGAGCAGGAGGGGTGTCTGACCTCACCATGGAACCCAAGAGAACAAAGAATGGGACTGCCACCTGTCTTGTCTCCCTCTCCTTGGAACTGTTCTCACCTCCAGAATGACGTCAAGAAGCATGGGGTGGTGGCAGGCTGGGCCCTGGGCCCCTTTGCTGCAGACAGTGCTGGACATAGCTCTCCTCTAGCTACAAAATACAAAGAAACTGTACGGGGCTAAAAATAACTGTGTGCATGTCTGGCTGGGGCAAATTCTAGACCCCTAGGGACAAAGAGACTGAAAAATCCCAACTGTCACTTTTGAAGAGCTGGGAGCAAAAACAGAGTATATTGCCCATTCCCCCTGAACATAACACCTAAAGCCACCCCTCCGACTTGACCCCTGGACACACCCCTACCCTCACCCTGTGTAAGAAACCAATTCACCGCTCCTTGGGAATTGTTCGTTCTCACTCCTGCTGCTGCAGCAGGGGCCCCAATAAAGCCTTGCCTGAATTTCTTATCTGGCCTCTAAGCAACTTCTATTGACTGGGGAAGGCCAAGAACCCTGATCCGTAACAGGGTGAAGCAGACAAGGTTCTAGTGAGGTCTTCCAGCAAAATTCCCACAAGACTCCTTTGTGGATATGTTAGTGCTGTTAAGAAGGAAAGACTTCCATCAGCACCTGCGGTTCTAGTACATAGCAACCAGATACTATTGACCATTAAGTATTACCAAGGCAGGAATGGAAAAGAAGGAGGGTATGGCGTGGAGTAAGCGTTAAGCTCAGGGTTACATGAAATTAAGCTCAGGGTTACATGGAATATGCCATCCAGATTTGCCCCAGATCCTGGTCCACAATAACCACAGTGGATGCTGAGACAGGTTTTTTTTATTTTTATTTTTTTAAACAAACAGCTTGCAGTTGTGTTGATGCAGGGGGGTGTAATGAAAGTTGGAGAAACCAGAGTGATTTGAAAAGCGTGTTTGTATTTTATTTGGTTTTCTGCTTGGAGCCAGTGAACACTCTCTCCCTGACAGGACTGGTTAGCTCCCTCCAAGGCAGAGAGCGGGGTGGGGGCGGGGGATGCCTGTCCTGGCAGCCTGTGAGTGATCCGTGCCACTGGGAAGTGTGTTTCTTGACTTTATTTGCTGCAAACTTACTCTCTTCTCTTGCAAGTCTAGAGAAAACACCCTAACCTCTCAGACGATGACATTACTGTCACCTGCTTAAAATAGTATGACGTTCTTCAAGTCTCAGAATACTCCCCAGGGCTCTCTGTTTTCCATGCAAGCGTTTATTTCAGTCAAAATACTTCATGTTTTTCTGCACTCCGACACTTCGCCAAAAAGGAGTTGCGAGAGAATATAGCAACTCAAAAAACCATCATCTCATTTTTAAAGGAATGATTTCCCTGCTTTGTCTCCTTGGGTCTAGTCAGTCGGCAGGTGTGGCCTTGAGCTCCCACGTGGCTGCAGGCATGTCTGGGGGCTGGAGCGCCCCGGAGGGGCTCCAAGAGTGGGTGGGGTCAGTACCACCTCCCTCCACGACACCCCCCCACCGACTTGCCATCTCTGCCTGTTACATCTGAGCTTTTCTTCACCCCGGATTGAGGACAGGGCCGGGTGCTCCTTCCTGACCCCCCTCCCGGCCCCCCTTGCCTTGCGCACACCTCATCACGGAAGGCTGGGAGGGCCGCCTTCATCACCCGCATGATGAAACTTGTGAATATTCGAATGTGGGCTCCTGGCTGGAGGTGTCATGTCTTTCCCTCTGTTGTTGGTCCGGAGACAACACGGACTCCCTGGTTTACCTGTGTAGTCCCAGGGCGTCTCAGGTGCCAGGAGCCGCTGCGGTGATCGCCTGTCTCCTGTCAGATGTGGTTGGAGAGAGACGAGGACAGCATGACCACTGGGCACCGCACACTACAGAGGTCAGCTTGCAAGGACAGCGGGACGGCAGTGATGTGGCCGTGACTAGTTGTCAAGTGAGTGGAGAAAAAAATTGGGAAGGCGGGGGACGTGGCAGGCAGGGTGATGGAGGGGGTGGGGGTGGGGGACCAGGAAGAGAAAAGTCAACTGTCATCCCTGATGAAATATTCAGTGTTGTCGGTGATGTTCCTTAGGCTGTTTTCCCCCAAGGGGGCGGATTTCTAGATCATTCTTCAGGCCCCTTGCCGGCGATTGGAGCACTTTGTTTAATAGATTGGTGGTGCTCATCAGAGACGTCTGTAACACGTTACCAGCAGTTTAATGTTGGGGGCAGGGGACGTTGCAAGGACCAAGAGGATTTTACCGTGTGTCAGCATCACACACATATATGCACGTGTACAAGCCGGTCCCCGCAGCCGGGACACACGTGGTCCCGGCCCCAAATGACTTCCGCCTCCAGCATGCCACCTTTTTAAGCCTATAGAACTCCGAAACTGCTGTATAGTAACAAGTTTGTGAGATTTTGGAAAGGAAACCACAGTAATGATGCCAGTTCTTAGGATCATAAATAATCATAATTAACAGGACTGCTGTATATTTATGTTGGTTTGTTTTCAGACACTTTTCATTTTATTTTGAATTTTTTCATATTGTGTTGACTTGAAACACTTCTGTCTAGAGCGTGGCGTGCTCCACACAACACTAAAGAGCGGCATACTTTATTTGTCCTCAGGAACAGACCACAATAACGTGGTAGCTTCTATCTGCTGGCAGGTTCACAGGATGGCGATATTAGTCTCGTGGAAACTGCTGCGTATTAAAAGCCAACGGTTTCAAGTTTCCTCTTGGACCAATAACGTTTTTTCCTGACTTTCCGCATGTATCTATAGAGAGCTGCCACAGGAAGGCACATGTACATATTTTTCTGTTTAAATTCCTGATAAGCTTGGGTAGGATAACTTGACTATGAATAATTGCTGTGTGTCTGAAAATGTACGGTGACTCATGGTTAGAAGCCTGGGAAGGAGAACAATAGCTCTCATTCTGACATTGAACAAGAGGCTGTGGTCTGGGTCCTTAGTGATCAATAATCTATAACCCATACATTGATTCCGGGGGAAGGGGAGCACTCAGAAAACATAATGTTGTATGAAAGTGCTAAAGTGCTCCTAGGGTTAGAAATGAGACCTCACTTCCATCCATCAATCTGATATGAGGAGACACATCCATTGTAAATTTTTAGTTGTGAACTGATGGCTGGGTCTCTCTCCCTCTAAATTCCTGCCTCTGCACCTCCAAGGAGGGGCTTCCACCTCAACAGTCCATCTGTGACAGTCACCCCCTTGATACCCCAGCTCAGAGGGAAAAAAGGGCTCTGGCCAGGAGACTGAGGACAGTTTCAGAAAGGGGGTGATCTTTCCAGCTGGAAGCAATGAAACAAAAGTTTGTTTTTCCTTCATGCTTGTGTTGGCTTTCCCTGGGTTGTGATTTTCAACTTTTAATATGTGCATACTGGTGAAGCATTGTCCCTACTTAAATTATTTGCCTCCCTGTATGGCAGTTTTGTTGGGAAATGAGCTATTCGTGGAGTTTTTAGCATCACTGTGGGTTTAAATTTAAGCCTTAAGCCAGGTCTACACAAACAAAGACCACAGATGATTATGATTTTGGCTTTAAGATCTCCTTTCCTGTGATTATCCAGATATTTCATCCAGAAACAACAGCAATTTTATTTTTCTTTAATTTTTAAATTTCATGTCTTGTGGCCAGGGGGGCCCCCTAACCATGGCCTCAGTAGATGTTGGGGTGCCTTACTCTATGATTCGTCAATTCCAGGTAGCTGGGCATAGATCCCAAAGTGTACTGACAGAGAAGGACCCAGAGGGGAGCTCTCTGAGGTGGGGGTGGGGGTGGGGGTGGGGGAGGAACCAAAGGACAGGAAGGGTGGGGATGACCTTGAGATTTACTGAAGATGAGGAATGACGGGGAGACACCCAAGGACCTGGGTGAGAGGGAAAGGCTGAGACCTAGTCTCCTCCCTCCCTCAGCACTATCACGAGTACTGGTCTAGCACCCCCTGGAGGTCTGGAGAGGTAGCACCAGGCAGTTACTATGGAAACAGAGGGGCAGGGGCGTTGAAGAGGGTAGAGCATGGCAGTGCAGGATGGTGTCCACAGTAGGTGGATGAAGCAATCTGTGTTTCAAAAGCTCTCTTTGAAGACTCCCAGGAATAAAGAAGGCGCTTGGTAGAGGGCAGAAGAAGAGGGCGGGATCCAGAGTCAACGCGGTGGGGACTACAGGTCTCGTAGTTTTGGTATTTACTGCCAACGTGTGTATACATGTTAATCCCAAACTCTCAATCTATCCCTTCCCACCCCTCACCATGGTAACCATAAGTTTGTTCTCTAAGTCTGTGAGTCTGTTATATTTAAGATAGATAACTAACAACAACCTACTGTATAGCACAGGGAACTTCTGCTCAATATTCTGTAATAACCTAACTGGGAAAAGGATTTGAAAAAGAATAGATATGGATATATGTATATGTATAACTGAATCACTTTGCTGTACACCTGAGACTAACACAATGTTTTTTAATCAACTATACTCCAATATAAAAATAAAATAAAATGACAAAAAAGTCAATGTTACCCTTTTCAGCCTCCTGGATGCTAGTGACACGTGGACAGAACAGTTTCCCAGGCAGGTCAGTGGCTGGAGCAGCCTGTCATACTCCTCTCTCCATCCTGCCCCCTGCAGGCCTGGGTTCCACATCCCCAGGGCAGTACCAGAATGCACTTTCATTTTTCATGAGAGGATGGAAAGAGCTTTGCTTTCCGCTGATTCGCTGAGTACTTGAATCATGTTGGGTCCCATGCCTGGGATGTTTGGTTTGGCTGAGAAAATGCTCATCATTAATGTTGGTATTCCAATGAACAGGCAAAGCTGGGCATTTTTTCTTATTGCTCATTATGTACTAAGTACTTTATATAGCCCATCTCATCCTTTTAATGATTCGCTAAAGTGGGTATATGCTTTTCATACCCATTTTACAGACGAAACAAGTGAGGCCTAAAAAAAGATGAAATATCTTTCTCAAACTCATTCAGCCAAATGGGGCAGAGGTTTGAACTCAAGCAGTTATATTTGAGACCCTGTACTCTTGTCCTCTTCATATCCTAATAGAGACCCCATCCTCAGCTATTTTCACGTGGACTTCACTCATTGAGGGGTGGAGATGGGGGGATAAGGAACACAGGACTAGGCACCAGGGAAGCCTGAATTCCTTCATCCCTGACTTGCTCTGTGTCCGTGGTCTTGAGCAAGTCACATCTGCTCTTTGCCTCTCAATTTCCTTATCTGCCAAACAGAAGCTGGGATCGGACTGACCCTCTGAGATCCACCCAGTTACTACATCACGATATTCTCCTATGATGAAATTCCAGGATATGACTGGGGTGTTGACTGAGGACTTCCAGGACAAAAACAAGCATTCAGGTGCACCCTGGTTGCTTATGGTGCTGTAAAACCTGCTCCAGATGTCATATTTCTCCTCTGACAGTGAAATGTCAGGGACCCAACAGGTATGCACACTGCAAAACAGCGCCAGATGTCCTATTTCTCCATTGACACTGCAATGTCAGAGACTAAGCAGTACAGGGTGCTGGCTGTGGCCGGTGACTGACCTGTGGGCAAGCTCCCTCCCTCGCCTGCAGCTCTCCTGGCTCCCCCTCCTGCAGCCCCTGCCAGCCTCTGACAGGTGTGTGTGTGTGTGTGAGCGTGTGTGCGTATGTGTGTGTGAGTGAAGGGGATGGGGCCTGCTGCTTAATGAGCCCTGGGAGGGATCCTTGCACTAGGAGAGCCCTTTGAAGGTGAAGAACCTTTCTTGATTCTATGCTAAATTTTGCCTTCTTGGGTATTGAACTTTCTTAAGGCAGAGTCGATTCATCGGTACCCCGATTAGAAGTACATGTCCCTTTAGATTGAGCGTCAAGGAGGGTCTTTGTTAGTTGAGGAGAGCTGAATTCTGAGGCATTTTAAAAATCCTTTGCAGTGAAGTACCATGGCTTTTATACCTGGGTTTGAATGGAGATTTGGACTGTGCATAAGCCTCTGTGCTGGTTATGACCCCCACCCCATCCATTTCCAGCCTTCTCTACCCTTCCCTCTGCCTCTGGAGTTGGGTCATGTGGGTGGTCCTTGCTGGTTGGTTCCAACTGGACTTGGCCATTGTGAACCGCAGAGGAAACTGCAGGCAGGGGGAGAATGAGGTGGGCAAGCTGTCTCAGTCGCCTGCCTTTGGGGAGCCCCCAACTTAAGCTCTTGTTAGGGGGTCCTTCCTCTGAAGTTCCAGTGCACACTGGGCTCTGGGAACACGCTGGTCCCTCTGGAACCTGCACACTGTTCCTACTTCCCTCCCTTAACTGAGCACACCCTCTTTTCTGTGGCCCCATCTGTGGTGACGGGCTTCCTGCTGCTTGTTCCCTGCTTCCTGCAGCCTCTCACCTCGTAGGGCACCTGTCGATGCTCCTAATACCACCACGAGGTGGGCAGGCCAGGTAAGGGTGTTCCCAGTTCACTGAGGACACGGAAAACCAGGGAGATGGTAGTAGCCAGAGTCATAGAACAGCTTCGTGCATGAGCTGGGACTCAAACCAGAGTCTCCTGATTCCAAGTATGGTATCAGCTCCACACTTCTTCTCACTGTATTGTTAAGAACTTTCGAGTGGTCACAAAATATTCTTAAATATTCCATCTTAGATAGGAGCAAACTAGGCATATAATTCACAAAATTTTCAATTGCATCCCCTGCCAAAGGCAATAGCCTTCATTCAGTCTTAAAGGAGAATCTATAAAATTTAAAGAATATTAGTGATATTGAGATACATACATAGGAAGATGGTTATTATTTCCTCTGCTGACCAACAGGAGAATAGAAAGTAAATAATAAGCGAAAGACAAGTGGCATGTGTATTTACATGTTATGATACATAACAGAGGTACAGTGAGTGGGGCAAATGCCTTTTTAATTTGAGCATATTTATTACTTGTGAATGTGAAGGCTGATGGTGCTGTCTTGACCCTGCCATTGCAGGGGTGATTCTTGGTGAAGCTCACACCCCTGTGCTGTTTCCAGCATGGCAGCTGCTTCTCTACCGGACCGGGCACTGGGATGGGTTTCTGGAAGGAGACTTGAAGGACTAAGGGGAGATCGGCTGTCTTCCCATGTTGCCTTGTCCCCAGTGGCCCACCCAGGTCCATTTCCACAGCACCCCCATACCCTTGCCCCGTGACTTCTCTGGCATCTGAGGCCATAATTCAATTCCTCCTCATTGGACATCAGAGGGGACAGCCCACCAGGAGATGGTTGTAAGGTGTGGCAAATCTATCCACTGAGGTTTTCAATCACTGGCCTGAAGCTGGTGCCGCTGGAGTCCTGGGCTGTGGGTCAGTCCTCTATTATTGGAGTGGCAGTGAATTCTAATTATAGGTTTAACTTGTATCCAAAGGCAGTTCCATACTTTAGCCAGAGCTCACAGTTCCTCTTATCAGCTGGTGCAGACACCTGACTCTTGGGGAGTGCCATCGTGGCAGGACTCAGTGAGGAAGCGGTGGAGGAGGATAAGGTGAGTTATGCCCTTGGTGGAAGTTTTCCTCCATCTCTAGAGGCTTCTGCTCAGAATTGCAGTGGGTTGTCCCTCCTTTCACACTTCCGTAGCTCAGACGGACCTGAGGGCGTCCAAGCTCTAGTCAGTGGTTTTCACTGCACAGCTGAACCACGAGGTGGGCAGTGCTCACGGGGCAGGCCTGGCCAATTAGGTTAGAGTATCTGGGGTAAGATCTGGCTGACTCCACTCAGTAGCCAAGGTTAAGAATCACTTGCTTTAAGTTGTGAGTGCTTGCGTGCTTTCTCCTTTCCGGGATGAGTTTTACTAGGCCCTGGTATGGAGCAGGGAGGGAGACCATTAACCAGAGGTAGCCACTGCAGAGAGGCCTTTGTTAGCTAGCAATCTATCACAGCTTGAGTTTGATTCTCAACCTCACAATCCAGAAATTGGAGTTTATTCAGATTCTGAAAGTGGATCTGTCTTAGGTATGGACTCACATTAGTCAAAGTTGTGAGACTGATGCATAAACGCAGAAGTTCAATGTGTTACTTAACAGTGAGAAAGATAATAGTCTGAAAACTGGGCTTCCGACATTAAGATAAGCTGGCCTTTCTTGGAGCCAAGATATTTTCTTACAACAGTGTTTTCCACCTTTCCCAATAAGCAGGTAGTTCCATCAGTAAGAGCAATGGGCCAGCCCACTTTTCTCAAATGATAGATCCATTCAGGGAGGGTCTCTCCTAAATAACTTAATTTTTACTTTTTGCCTCCGATTTCCTACAAGCCTGATAAACTAAACTTTGCTCGAGGAGAACCAGTGGTGCTGGTTTCCTTGGCCTTCCTGGATGCCAGGAGACCTGACACCCCATGGATACTTCTTTGCAGAGGAAAGAGTTGGGAAGGTGAAGTGAGAAGAGGATAGTTTCTTGGTTTCTCTGGCTATTTTTTTCCAGGCAGTGCTTGCTCTCAGTGTGGGAGACCACACTTGAAGCTGAAGGCAGCAAGGAAGCTGCAAGGTGAATGGGGCCTTGGGAGGTCATGGAGAGTGGAGTCACAAGAAAGCTGGAGCTCAGAAGCAGCAGAAACCAGGAAGCAAAGAGAGCACATGGATACTCAGAGCAATGAACAAGAGAGAGGGGGTCTTGTGAGGGTGGAGATGATGCACAGAGTGGCGGGTGGAGTTTGTTCAATGACAGATATGACACAGTCACACCAGAGCATGCATCTCTGGGACAAGGGGGCCAGGCCACTTTGCAGGCTTCAGCTGGGGTCTTCCCTTACAGAGAGGGTGCTCCTTCCTCAGAGCGTGTATTCTCCTCTCCTGGGTTCTGCAGAAACTGTCAGTGTGTTCAGCACTGGACCTAGGCATGTGGGGACCAGGCCAGGCCAGGTGAGTCTGGTTTGCCCAGGTCCAGACTGCTTCCTGGAGGATTTCTGTTTGAGATGCCCACAGCTGCCCACAGAATTTTGCTGTATGAATGGGGTATGTTGGCTGGTTTATAAAACAAATGGGAAAAACTACTTTTTTGCATTGTCTACACCAATCGTATTCCATAATAGCTATTACTAGGAGAACAAATGAAAAATGCCTTTCTTTCACACTGCCATCTCTCACGGTGATCTGCATCTCGAGCTGATTTGCAAATGTGCGGTTCTAAGTGGCGCGTGGTTGGAAGCAGTTAGCTCCTAATGGTATGCTGCCTCATGGGCAGCCGCCGAACCTATTAATGAACTAATCCCAGACTCTCCAGTGGATGCCGTCTGGGCTCCTCTGTGCTGCACTTTGCATTTCAGCTAAAATCAACAACGTTAAAAAAGAAGATTTTAAATGGATTAGGCTACTTATCTCTGGAATCAGTGTGCCCAGCACCTCTGGATGAGGGACAGGAGTGTAAAAAGGTTTCTGAATTCGGGGAAGAAGATGAAAACTGCTGGCCGTTAGCCAGGCATCCTGCCCCCATCACACATCGGCTGTGGGATCAGGGGCTGTGACTCTGGAGCTGGATCTCCAGGTCCTATCCCCCACTAGCGGTGTGACCCTAGACAAATGACTTAAACTATGCCTCAGTTTCCTCATCCGTGAAATGGGTTAGTGATAAAACTTACGTATGAGAGCTACTCCGAGGGAGAAAGAGTTATTATTTTTTAAAAGGGCTTAGCAGTGCCTAGCCCATAGAACATGCTATAGAAGGGTATGTTAGACAGTTCATTTATTTCACAAGTATTTATTAAATACCTGTCAGGCACCAGGCAGAATTCCTTGTGCTTGGGATTTAGCTTGACCAAAATAAGTTCTTGCCTGCATGGAGTTTACATTCTAGTAGTTGGGAAGGACTTCCAGATGGTGGTAGGCACTGGGAAGGCACCGTTAGTTTGAGCGGACTTGTCACAGAGCAGGGCGCATTTGAAAGGAAACCTGGGTGATGAGAAGGCATCAGTTTGCCCAAGCTTCCCCCCAACCCCCGAGCCTTCCCGGGTGGCGGGTGTGAGGGGTGAGCAGGTGTCATGGCACCAACACGCTGGACAAGCATGGGGGGCCCAGAAGCCATAGTGAGGCTCGTGTGGGACGGATCTCTGTCATCTCCCTTTCGTGTCCATCTTAGAGTAGAAACGTCCTCTGCAAACAGACACTTTGGAGCTAAGCACAGGTCTCACTAGGGCTTCCCTGGTGGCTCAGATGGTAAAGAATCTGCCTGCAATGCAAGAGACCCAGGTTCAGTCCCTGGATCTGGAAGATCTCCTGGAGAACGGAATGGCTACCCATTCCAGTATTCTTGCTGGGAGTATTCCATGGACAGAGGAGCCTGGCGGTCTACAGTCCATGGGGTCACAAAGAGTCGAATGCGACTGAGTGACACAGTCAGACCTATACACACATACAGGTCTGACTGTGTCTCAACCTGGGAAATCTGCCTTTTCAGATTGTTGTGGGCCTTTACTGAGCAACATTTCAGGAGCTGACCTGCCAAATGCTTGGTTTCTGGGTTCCACTTCAATGTCAGTTCCCTTGGAGGGGACCCACCGGAGAAACTTCTCTTAGCTCTCAGCTGCAGAAGAGCCTTTTCAATTTTCTGGACAGAGTTCTTCACGCCTCTTGTTTCCCTGTTTGCTCTGCCTCCGGGGAAGCTGTTTTTCATGTCCCTCTTGGCACTGCATGTTCACGTGACTCTGTATTAAGCTTATTTCTGGCTCTATACCCACGTTTCTGCTCTTGCCTTACCCAGGTCCCTTCATCTCTTTACTTCATCCTTTTGTTTGATGGGCATCCTTTTGAGAAGCAGTGGGGAGGGAGTCAAGGGAGCAAAGTCTAGTTGAGGCCTAGCTGAGGATGCGGTCAGGACTAAATGCTCCTGACTTGAAGGGACAGCAGGTGGGGCTGCTCATCTTCCAGGGAAACCACCTGGAGTAGGGCAATGACAAGGGGCTTCTGCCTGTACTGACTCTGCCAAGGTGGCAAGCCTTGGCAATGAGTAGTGGGGCCCCTGACTGGTGCCTCTCAGAGCTGGGATATCTTGCTGTGTTTAATGAGTTTTTATATATTTGTAGATAACACACTTCAAAAATATAGTGCGGCCCCCAAAGCCAGCCAACCACCTCGTCTGATATTTGACAGAAGAAGGAATAACTGACCAAAGATGTAGGAAAGTGAATCTGCTGCACTTAGCAGAAGGATGTTGGTGTCCAATGCTATGCTGTCTTAAGGGTCTTCCGAGGCCCACACAGATGGCCCTGTATGTGCTGACTTGGGAGCCTCACTCCGTGTAAGTTCTGATTCCACTGCCTGTGTAGACAGCGGGGAGGGTGGCAGGAAGACGGAAGGAACTCCCGAGTGTGACATAGTCCTCAGGGATTTATTTCTCATCCACAGAGTTGCCCCTGGTGCTCCCCAGGGAGAACAGTGGTTGACACTTGCCAATCTGGCTCTGACCCCCACAGGTTTCCTTGGCAGAGAGAGGGCTACCTTCTCTCTACCTTCTCAGGCTACTTTCTCAAGCCAGTTTGGGTCAACAGGGCATCACAGGTCACCTGTCGGAGGGGGAGCTGGAGGCTGGGATCCAGCTGGAAGTTGCGAATCTGGTATGGCTCCATCTTACAGAGGATTTGTGTTGGTGAAGATTGGGAGTTATTCTATTCTTTCGTTACGGGTCATTTCAGCAGCACCCCTCATGATGCCCTTACTTGGACTCACCAGCTGTCGTTGTAGAAATGGCTCATAGTGGAACCCTCCCATTACTGGAGGCATGCTCTTTCTTTCCAAATGAAGGAGAAGTCACCCCTTTGGGTCTTGAAGCCAGTGGATGCAGCTGAGATCTGGATGCTAAGGAAGTATCCAGATGAAGTTTGAATGTCTGAAGATGAGTCCATCAGCCTTAATTTGCACTGCATCACATTTGCAAGTTGCAAAATGGAATTTGCAATTGCTTTTCGGCAATGTTCAAATTAGCACTTCTTAGCATATTAATGAACTACTTTTTTTTTTTCATTATGTGACCAATTTTAATGTAAATAGCAGTCTCCATGCAAAGATTAGGTCAGTGTTTCATGAGAATAAAGTTCCAAAGCTTCTTATGGAGGCTGGGAATCCTTTGGAGGGGGCATGGCTTCAGCCCAAAGCTAAGTCCAGAATGTGTGGATTTTTTAGACCCCTGGCCTGGCAGGCTAAGGTCCTGGGTCTGGGATGAGATCTCTGGCTACTGGTTCAAGAGATTGGACAACCACAAGGGAGGCAGCAGGCCCCTTGCCTGACAAAGTTTCTGACTCAGCCAGGCGGGCAGGAGTGTCTGTTTATTTCCCATCTGAAAAGGAGATCAAAGTGTAGACCACACACATCACATCATGGTCACACTAACAAAGGGAGCAACTTTCTTCAAAATGGGTCAAAGTCAGCTATAAAGTGGTGTTACGTGAGTTCCTTTTTCTAAGATATTTTCCTGTGCCTGACGCTCCTCTGGTATATGCTTCAAGTACCTGGTCCTATGTTAAAAGCATCATTACCCAAGCACTTTTTAGAGGCATGTCAGGAAAAATTGGAAGGACCCCTCCCCATAAGGACCTTGCAGATCCTGGCCATGAGCAGGTCGGTGAGGGAACTTGATGCACGGAGAAGAAACCAGTAAATGGGGCTTTTAAATGTGTCCAGAGACCACAGAGCCATGCACCATTTGTCCTGCAGAGCTGCTGAAATGAGAAACCTCATATGGCCTCCCAGAGACCTGGAGTCAGATAAAAACCCAGAGTCCAAGAAGTCGGCCTGGGTGATCTTCAACCAGCCACCCTGTTGGCTGAGGACCATGGCCTGGGGCCTCTGGAAGGGATGGGGACCTTCTGCATCAGAGTGACACAGCCACACCAGGCTTTCCAAGAGAAGGATGGACCCCAAGTTTTCTAAATGGCAGTGCTTTCTTGGTTCATTATTCAAAATGAACTGATTATTCATCCCCAGCTTGAATTACCAGCTAAATAGTATTTTCCTGCTGAGTATACATTTGTAATGCTATCCATTTCATCCTGTGTGATGACATTATGTTCTAGGTCCTTCGGCTACCTGTTCCTTACTATCTATAGATGGGTGCTTGGGTGTGCTGATTGCATTTTAAAAACAAGAGTTTGTATATCTGATGGATCTGGAAATAATCAGTAACTAAGGTAGCAGAGTGGAAAAAACAAACAAACAAAAAAAACCCTAGCTCTTGATGAGTAATTTTAAAACTGTGAATACTTCACAGCATGATAGATTCCCAGGGAAGGAGTCCTTCAGTCACAGTGTCTCCCAAAATGCAACTGGGCCAGCAGGTGCTTTTTTTGAAGTCCCTGGGAACCTGGTAGGCATTTTGTTCCCTGGGAGTGGAGAGCCTTCAGCCTCTCATCATTCCTATGATTTCATAGGAAATGTTATAAATCCATCAGTCCATCAGTGAACAACAACCTCAGTCAGGACTCTTTCAGAAGAGCCCAAGCACATGAGCTTGTCAAGCCATAGATTATTTTAGCTTGTGTGACTGAAAAGTCAAGCTTCAGGTGTGGCTGGATCCAGGGGCAAGAACACTGTTGGCAGGGTTCAGCTTTGATTTCTTCTGCCTTGATTCCATTTTCAGGCAGTTTGGACTCTCTTTGTGGTGGTGAGATGGCTTCCAGCAATCAATCCTCTCAGGAATTGTAGGGAAAAGATCCTCTCTTTGCACAAACACCTGTTACTGAGTCAGTCTGGTCCTGATTATGTCCTACACCCACCTCTGAGCCGTCACGGTGGCCAGTGGGTTGTGATGTCCTCATTGTCTCAGTCTGGGTCACCTGTCTATCCCTGGAGCTGCGGGTGGGTTCAGCTCCACCCAAGACCACATGGATCGAGCATGGGGGAGGAGTGATTCCTCAAGGAAAATCAGGATGCTATTTCCAGTAAAAGGAGGAAAGAGGCTGGGCAGGCAAAAACAACAGATGTCCACCCCAACAGCTTTTCAGTTAAGTATTCACAGAAGTCCAGGAGCAAGTTATATCCAGAGAACAGAAAAGGAGGCTGATTCTACCCATTTAACTATTTATATTTTCTCAGTGAGTGGTTGGCTCACAGTCTGTGGGTTTCCTTTTATACAGAGGCTAGTAACTTTCACCCTGTATTTGCAAGCTTGTTGCATCTGCTAGGCTCACATACTGGAGGCTTGGAGCTCCCCTGGCAGGGGTCAGATTGGACAGGGAAGCTTGTTCTGCCCTAGGTGGTGGTGGTAGGGCGGTCCTGGTGCCTTCACGGGCTCTTTCTGCTCTAGCTTTCTGAGTATGGAATGGTCACAAACAGGATCCGGGAAGAGTCCTCACAGATGATCACCAGTCTTTCAAGCATTCTTTCTCTACCCTTCCCCGCCTTCCTGTCCCCGGATGTTGACTCCTGGGATGTTTCCTGGAACATGTGGCTCATTGGGTGGTGGTGGAGTCAGTCTTTTCTCCTTTAACTCTGGCAGATTCAGCTGTTTGAGCCCAGCAGTGCTGGAGAAAACCCCACTTCATGTCTCTTGACTCAAGGAAGGAGGAGGCTCAACTGGGAGACTGTCTCTCTGTTTTAGGCTTCTTCCCCCTCTTCCCCAATCCTTCCTTCTCTCCTAAGCCCCTCCCTCTGAAACGTCCTGGAAGGAACTTCTTAGACCCTTAGTTGATGCCACTCTTCCATTTTCTGTGGGTGCCATAGGCTAGGATGGGGCAAAGGGCGAGAAGGAAGAGCTGGCAGAAGCATTGGTGGCCGTCCTCCCCTTCTGGCATGCCCGCCACCCTGGATCCCTGGAAGGTTTAGAGGACAGACTTTGGCTGCTGCTTCAGGTCTGGAAATGACCTCCATGGCTTGCCCTTCACTCCAGGTGTTCAGTCTCTCCTCTCACACCCATTAGAAGTTTGCCGTCCCTCTGAGGCTGGGTCTAATCCCATGAGGACAATTCAGGGGCAGGGGCCCGTGGACACCTCCTTCCCACTTATTAGGGGAGAATCGCTCTGACGAAGCGGCAACGGCCCGCCAGAGCCTCATTATTTTGGGCTTCATTGAAATGCGCCGCAGAGCCATCCCCAGTACTTTATGTACTAAACTTAACTACAATAATGTATTCAAATCATTCTGAATTTATCTAGACTGAGCATCCTTTCCTCCTCCTCCTCCTCCACATTTTTTTTTTAAGATAGCAAATGTGCTTTTGGAGACAACTTAGGGCCCCCGTTCTGCTAGGGAGGCACAGGTGATCCCTTCATGCCCCCCCACTTCCCCGCAGTGACAACCTGGAGCTCGCTGGATGACAATGGCATTTGGGGGATTGTGGCGCTTTTTCTGGCTCCGTGTCCCACCTCTTCCACTCCCGCCACCCACCCACGTCTCTGCCCTTGCTGGGAAATGTGCTCTGGTGTGGGAAGGATGGTGGTGTCCAGATAGCAAACTGGGGGCTCAGGAGACTGCCTGAGAGGGGAGAGGGTGCAGAGAAACCGTTCTCACCCCAGTGTGGACACCAACTTTCGGGGGACTTTGGGACACTTGGTCCTCTTCTCTGGAAGCTCAGTTTCCTTGATATGAAAACTCATGTTGATGAGAGAGTTGCCTTTGAGCCAGTTCAGGGGCTCTTAGCCTGGGGTCCGTGCATGAGCTTTGGGATGGTCCATAGACCTCTTGAAATTGTATGCAATATTCCAGCTTTCCCCACCCCCTTCCCCAGGGGAAAAAGTCTATTGCTCCCATTGGGTTTTCAAAGAGCTCTTCTCTAGCAGGGACTGAGATCTCAAACATCTGCAGGCACTCAGGACTCCAGCCACCTTCCCATGCTTTTGCTCAATGCCCTGGCTTTACGGATGGCACCACTGAGGCTGGGGGAGGGGACTGGCTGGGGGGCTGGGCAAGGTTCTGGTGGGGACCACTGGAGACTGATCCTGGCAGGGCTTCAAGTGGAGCGGTGCTGGGAAGAACCAGCTAAGCCCCACTGGACTCCCTCCTAGAATCTTCCAGAGGGAATCCCAGTGGAGAGGAGGGGTGTAAATAGGAGCCATGTGTGAAACACATACAAACCAAAGCTTTGCATCAAAGTGACCAGGATGGTGTGGAGCACTGTCCGATGTGGTTGGTGACCACTGTCTGTTGTGAGTTTCTGCCTTTACATCCGCCTCCTGGCTACAGGAAGGCAGCTCCGCTCCAGGTGTCTTGAACACAGCCCAGGGCATATAGCTCCCCAGGGCCATTCCCTCTCTGCCGTAGGCTGAACCCTCCATCATTGTTGCAATCTGCATCTTCCTCATTTTCTTCAGCATCTCTGACCCTGTTCAGTGTTCTGGGTCTCAGGGTCACGTGAGTCAGTGAGCTTCCTTGAGTTGATGGAGGCAAAAATCCCCCTGCCCTTCCCTCCCAGGTAGAATTATCTGCCCTTCTTTCCCTTATTCCTGAATCTGTCTCCTGTTCTCTGTTTAGCTGGGCTCTGGAGGTAGACCTCTGGGAGCCATGATCTCTGTCATCACGTGGCTTCTCCTGGTATAAAGTGGCTGAGCCCCCATCTGTCTTGCCTGAGCCTCACCTCAGCAGAGCTGTAAGTGGTGCTGCTGTAAATATCCCGTGGGAGTCTGTGCAGCTACAGGTCCTGTTGGGTCCCAACAGGAAGCCCCTGCACCTCCCTTAAGTGGTTCAGCATCCCTGCTTGTCTGCAAAGTATGCTTCTTTGTGGCCTTTTCCAACCAGAGATGCCTTTTGTGGTAACTTCGCTTAGTATTTATCTCCCACACTTAACGCTTTCACCCTCCAGTTGTGAGGAAATATTAATAAAGAGTTGGTTTTTTTTTTTTTAATAGTTTGGTTAAAAGATGTAATTCTACTGTCTTTGAAAAGGCTAAGGCAAGCTTGCTGTCTGGTTATGAAAGTGTCATCATGCACAGCTTGAGCCAGAAGTTCCGTGTGCTCACCATTAAATAAAATTTTATAATGAAAATTTTGTCTTATGAAGGTGAAACTTTGAGAACATATTAGAATTCTCATTTTTCTATGCATAGCAATCAAATGACCTTCCCATACTGCCACATAAAGTATAGATTTAAAGTTAAATGATCCAGTCAGTCATTTACCATTTTCTTAAAGAGTAATTTCTTCTGTAACTATGGATGTTTACATATGGTTTTCTTTTTGGTATTTACCTTTTAAGAATTGAAGAAAAACTGACATTCTTTTTGGGAACTGTTTTTTAATAGCCTTTGTTTATTTTTAATATGTGGCGTTCCAGGCCTTTGCTCTAATGATTTTTTTCACACTGCATTGATAATTAAATTCATTCATTTTCCCAGCTGCACAATTCCTTTAAATAAAAAGTTATGGGTAATAACACCTCTTATGCTCAGAGTACAGAGGAGGAAAGGGCATACCAGGAGCTCTCCGTCGGGGGACATCACTCAGATTGTGTAGGTCACAGGTTAAGGTGAAAAATCTGTGTACAAGTCCTCAGGTATTCAGACCCTCTTAATTCATAGACTATGACCTGTAGGGTGTGATTTTCTGAAACTGAAACACACGAGTGTTTTTTTCTTTATGTCCATAAAGATATGATTTATCTCCATCTATCCTATTTAAATTTTTAGTTCATAATGTGTAGTCATCATGTCATCAAAAGCACTAAAAGTGTTGGTTTCTCTTAAATGATTGGAGAGTGTTTGCATGCTGTTACCAACTAGCATCTATAGAAAGAGGGCAGTAAAAGTGAGGTGAGATATTTAGTGACATAAAAAGAACCATGTAGATTTGTGAAAATGTAAAACTGTGATCATGGAAGAGATTCTCGAAGTAATGAGAGAAATGCTTCGTCTCTGGGCTAGTGATTCACTTGTAGCTTCTGTAATTTCATGGATGCTATAAGGATTTGGTTTTTACACATTTTAATTTAGTCCGGAGATGTTCCTATTTTAATTATCCATACACAAGGGCACAGTATCTTTCTACGGTTATTGCTATATGTTACATTTATATATAGCAATAGCAATTTGAAAAAAAAAAAAAAAACCAACAAAATGCTTTCACCTAGATGACCAAAGGGGTATACTCATTTGTTTTAATGACACTGTACGGACCTCTGCATTCTTAAATAGGATTTTTAAATACACGAGATGCGAACACTCACGGAAATGCACCCACACGGTTACACACAAGACAAGAGAAAAAGGATCTGCTCGATGTCCCCCTTTTGTGATGATTCGGAAGATCCTTCAGTGGCAGCCCCTGAGTGGGGACACTTGGAGCCCCCTGCTTTCCTTGTTGAAATCAGAGGGCCCGGAATCGGGGAACTTGAGAGCACATTGATTCCCACTGAGCCTCAGCTATCGTATTTCAATACAGAAAAACCCATTTGTTGAAATGTGATATTTTCACTTTTGCATTGGGCTCAATCTGTAGCAAGGAAAGAGACAAACTATAAGTATGTATATATATACAATAAGAACATTTCTGAATTATGCATATTTGTAAATACACATAAATATATAATATAAAAAAAGAATAAAATCTGATAGAAGCAACTGCTGACAAAAGCTAAAATTTAAGTCACTCAGCTCACACACTATCTGTGAAGAGGTGATTCCCTTACAACCATGGGGTAATTCTGCCTCCTTCCATGGGGAAGCAGCAAGTAGAAATTGGTCGCATTTAAACGAACCCTCCTGCAAAGCCTGCTCCCCACAGAGGTTGTGGAACGTTGTGTTGAATATCTGGCAACTCTGTGGGGGCGTCTTGGGGCTCCTCCCAGAAGCAAGCCCCTGATATCACACGTTCAGAACAAAGCCTCTGAACTCTGCCGAACGACCCGGTCCCACTGATGAGTCTCGGGCCCAATGGGCCAGCGTAGACTGTCGCCCATTTAATGGGGCGACACCTGATTCAGGGGAAGGAGAGGAAGTAAAGGGATCGCATGAGCTCCCAGGAGCCTTGGAAGATGGATTTAGGCCAGGGTCACAAAACTGGGCATATTGGTGGCATGAGCCACCCACAGATGTGTTCTGCTTCATTCTCAGATTATTAAAAAGAAATATGAATTTATTGCCAACATTTCATAATTCGAGATTTCACATATTTATCTGGATTTCTGGCTTCATTTGAATGTTTGAAAGGGCTGGAAAATTCAAGTCCTCACATCTACAGAGAACAATCCATCAGGGCTGACCCCCTGCCCCTTTAGATGGCACCGACCCCTCCCAGGTCCCCATAGTCCCTGTTCCCTGTGTCTCGCACTGGCAGGCTTCCCCACCCCGGTGATCTGACTGGCTCTCCTGCTGCTGCAGGTATTTACACAACACTGGTGTCTGCTTGGGGACGCATCGGCCACTGCCTTGGACAGCCCTGCCCCCCTTGCTGTGTGGCCAGCTGGGGTTTGTTACAAGTGACAACCGGGCTAAGGAGTGTCAGCCGCGTTGCTCAGAGGTGGGATCTTTCATACTCTCCACTGGGACCATGTTCTTTCAGCCCAGACACAACCACGCTTTTGAGAGCAAGCTCCTCCCAGCCTCGGGAAGGACCACAGAGGCTGATGTGTAAGGGGTTTCCTGTGCAGCCCCCTTGCAATCTGCAAAGCCAGGGTGGAAGGCCAGCTCTGCATACCTGCCTCAGTTAGGAGTGCATTCCTGCCGCATTTAAAGATGCTGTTGCCTCTGAAATTGGTACCTGCTGAGGTTTGGGATCTCACAACCTGAGAGATTAACGTTGTTCCCTATGGTTAATTTTTTCTTTTCCTCCTGGTGGTGGTGAGATATGTGTAGATACACTCAAGTATGTGTGTGTACGCATGCCCAGATGGGGTCTCCATCAGCTCTGTTCTGGCCTGGCACAAGGGGAGACACAGTGAGAGTGCAGATATTTGTGTGCGAGGCATCCCTGCCACTGGGACACAGCTCAGAGATCCTGCCTCTTGCTTCTTGCCACTCTCTCCTGCTGGACCAGGAGCTCTTGGAGGACAGGGCTGCTGTCATGTTCATCTTTGTGTCTCCAGCACAGACTTGTAACTGGATGTACAAGTGGTTGTAACTGACTGGGTGCCTGGATGGATAGATGGATGGGGAAGGAGCTCTGTCTTCTTCTCAAGTCTGGAATGGGAAGTTGCTAACTTAGCTCAGTGGTTGTGGTCCAGCAGGCTCCTGAGATCGTGGGAGGAGAAGTGTGCGGAGAGATCCCATGGGGGCCTCTGCCTCTTCTTAGCCGTTTCCTTTCCCAAAGAAGGAAGGCTGGGTTGTATTTTCAAGGTTACTTTTCCTGTGGAACCTCTTCATTCCTCTCTCCTCTCCCCACTCCCTGTGTTGTCTGCTTATTAGAACTGTCAGGCTCAGCCCTGGAACACAGTTTTGTGTGGACCTCCAAGATCTTAGTCCTACCTGAGCTGGAGTGGGAGTAGGTGCTTCAAAGACCTTCATTATCAAGGAGAACTCGCTATCCCGAAATTGGGCACTTATCCTTCTTTTCCTTTTCTCCAAGAGGCATCCTCCCCTGCACCCCACTACAGATGTTGGTGTGAGGGCCTGGTTCCCCGGCCAAGGTGGTTGGACTTCAAGGCCCCGCTCATTATGCCAGTCCACAGCTAAAGATGTTTGTTGAGATGGTAGCCACCTGAGAGGAGCATCTGGCTCAAGCTGGGCTCCCTTTTCTGGGACTCTTTGTTTAAAAGCTTTGGTCTTTAAAAAAAAAAAAAAAAAAATCAAAACAAAACCTTGGTCTTAGTTCCTTGTGTTTAATGGGAAGTGAAGATGAATTCAGCATTTGAGATCCCAGTAAGGACAGAAGCTGTCTCACACCATGCTCAAAAAGCATCCGTTTTCAGGCTACAGAAGAAGAGGATTCGGAGTGGAATTTGAGGGGACACACACGGCAGAGGGACAAAACCCCATGTCCAAGGAGTTTTCACTGGAAGAAGTGTAGACTCCCAAACTATGTTGATGACACAGGCTTTCTGAGCAAAAGGAATTGGAAAAAGGAAATTACCAGCACATATAGGATGAGCAAAATGATTCTCAGCTAAAGATCTTGGAGGAAAAGAACTCTTTTTCTCATGTGGAGAATAAAGGCTTCCTGAAAAAGTGCCAGAATGGAAGGTGGAGGGTGGGCGATGTTTCTCTCCATCAGGGATTACAGACTCAGGTGCCTGCCCAGGCCAGAGCCAGGGTTGGCGGGGGATAAGTCCACTCTGGACCACCCTTCTTGTCTTTGCTTGGCTGAACCATGCCAGAACGGTTGGAGGGGAATTAATTGCAGGAGGAAAGAGCAGGCCCAGGTTAGTCTGTATGTGTCCTTGGAGACATATGTATATAGATCTCTGCCATACAGGCCCCTGCTACCCCCTCCCCCAAAGATTTTACTGTTTGTGTTCGTGTATCCCCATCTTCCAAGAGCTGCGAGTCAACCTAACCTAGAGTGGAACCATCTGGGCAGCTGGGTTCCCCCTTTTTCTTTCTTTCTTATCTTTTCTTTTAACAGCATTTAGAAGTAGTTCAGTTCAGTCGTTCAGTCATGTCTGACTCTGCGATCCCATGGACTGTAGCATGCCAGACTTCCCTGTCCATCACCAACTCCCAGAGCTTGCTCAAAAAGTAGTTTATTAGATTTTTTTTCCTTTCTTTTTAGGCTGTGCCATGCAGTATTCAGGATCTTAGTTCCCCAACCAGGGATGGATCCTGCGTCCCCTGCTCAGTCTTAACCACTGGACCACCAGGGATGTCATGACATCAGGGCTTTCTTTACTTGCCCTGTCAAGAATTTATGTATATTTTACACCCACACTTCCTCATTCCTCACTCCCTATGCACCCCCTCACACCCACACCCCTGACCATATTGTAAATCTCCCAGGGCAAGGATAACTATCACTATTCCTCTCGGTACCCAGGACTGGGCAGTAAAGCCAGGGCTCATGTGTCTCTCTTTGCTGGTGGACTGTTGAGGTCAATGCATGTTTGACCTCAGACGTTTTGCAGGCCTGGGATTCTCATTGTGAAGGTCACCCAAGACAAACTAGAAATTGCTTTAAACATATTGCCCCGAATGTGAAGCAGACACACGGGGTCTGAATAGTCAAGAGGCAGCTGGAGCTCTAGGCTTTCCAGATCTGGCTAAATTAGAGAGTTAAATGATGTACTGAAACACAGGAATATTCTGCTTTTACTGTTCAGAGCTCCCCGTCCCCTGTTATTTGTTTTACACATTTTCCCCATTAGAAAATGAAGCATCGCAATTAGAAGACAACTCCGATGTTCTGTATTCAGGGGTTTTCGCATATCTATTTGGTAATTTTGTATCTGCAGCAGCTTGGGCAGAGCATCCTTAAAGAGCCCTGTTTGGATTTGTATGGATAATGTTTCCCAGTTCAGAGTAACTGCTAGAGCAGTAAGAAAATGCTTGGCAGAACTCAGCTCCATTAGCTTTGCTGTTCACACCTGTGGTGCTTCTCCACCCAGGCGCGGGGTTAACATAAGCACCTGATATTTGCAAGGACGCGTTAGGAAAAAAGAGAAGGAAAAAAGAAAAAAATCAAGATGCCTAATCAGAAATTACCTTACTCGTAGTAAAACCTAAATTCATGAGAATTCATAAAAATAGATTGCTTTTAAATGCCGGAGAAGAGATTTAGAAACAGTTTGGCAGATTGGGATGCATGGGACCGACCTGCGCCAGGTTCTTCTTAGGTTAATAAATATTCATTTTGTTTTTTTTTGGGGGGAGTCCAAGTACAAGACAGAGGGTCCTTGTTGTAGGAGTCAGATCTATTTCTACAGCAAGAATTTCAGATTCTTTAGTATCAGGTATTCTTTTCTAAAAACATAACTCTTTCCTAACAAGTCAAGCCTCCAGTGGGAAATGCTCTAGGAGATGGGTTCAGCCACCGCCTTTCTTTCCTGCGTGCAGCCTAGCAAAGCCAGGTCTGAGCACCACACTTTCCACGCTCTCTCCCCTCTTAGTAACCTTTTTTTTTTTTGGACACACAGAAAAAGCTTCATTCAATATTGATAGTGTTTCAATACGTTAAAATCAACAGCACGTCAAGGATCTTATATAAAATGTGTACAGATGGCATATTTTTTCCCCTGCTTTCACCTTTTTTGACCAGAAGGGTCCATTTTTAAAGAGATTTCTCCTCCCTTGAAACCTGTAGCCCGTCTAGTTCTCACAGAATGCAGGTCCAATTGGTACTGAAATGGTTCCTCCCAAGATGTCTGTGAAGGTGTTATTATTAGTAGTACCATCTATTTTCTGCGAGTGCTCAATATAGCAAATTTGGGATCTTGGAAAAAAAAAAACACCTTAAAATAATTTTTCTTCATCTGAGAAACAAGAGAGTAACATTGTCCGTAAGAGGTAAAAATAGATGCCTTGTCATTCTAACAAATATTTTAAAGCAAACCAGAAGATATATTCCAAATATGTTTCACTGAAATTTATTTGAAAGACAAAGAGAGAAAGAGAGAGAGAGAAAGAGAATGAGACAGACTCAGTTTTAGTTGCAGCTGTTCCCAAAGAGTTTGGGAACAAGTATTCTTTCTTTCCTTCGCATGATTTCGATAAAATTAGGTCAAAAAAATGTTCATTTGAAAACAGTGCTTTGTCATATTATCTACAACACATGTCTAGCAAATTTATGAATCCAGCATTTATCGGCTTGAAGTTCCCAATCCTAATGAATGGTTTAGACAGCATTGTCATCAATTTTCCGTAGGTGCAGCTGAGGCAATCAGTCACTTCAATCAAAAGCCTCCGTCAACTTGCGTGGCGTTGTCATTTTTTACACTCGGATTGCTGAAATTAACAAAAACGATCACTCCCAGAATGGCTTAACACCTCTCCCGCCTGTGGGTGGCGCTTTTGAGCAGCGCTTTGCTGCTAGCCGAGCAGCAGATTTTGAAAGCATTTTTTTTTTTAAACTTTATACTAACATAATATTTCTTTTGTGATATTATGGAGATAAAATTGCACTGTGTGTTTTAACATACAACAACCTCTTAAGGCAAAAAAGTAAATTCATGTAAATGAGTTGGAGAAAGTGATAAGATCGGTTGGTGGGCGAGTCGCAAAGGTGGGATATGGATGCTGCAGAGAAAGGCTCTGATGGCCACCAAGGAGGTCATCAGGTTCCAAACGTCCTTGTCCCTTGCCCTGTGAGGCCACATAGCAGATGGCAGTTTGGGCTCTGAACTTTGGAAGCTGTTGCTTTAAGAGTTAAGATTGAAAAACCAGGCCACCTGGTTTCTTTCACCTTGTATTTCCTCTGAGTGTACTGTTCACTTGCTTCCAAGTCTCTGGAAATCTTCTCCAGGGAAGGCTTTATCAATATCAGGAGAGGCATGTCTTATCACTATATGGGTGATGAGAATTTTATTCTTACCTTTGCAGCGAGTGAGCTGCTTCTCCTCCAAGGGGTAAAGGCACCTTCATATCCTCTCACTTACCTTAAAAGACTTCACAAAAGATCCGAAGAAGGAAAAGCTTTGGCTTTTTATATCGCTGAAAAATAACCTTGTTTCCAGAACTCCATAGTCCAAAAAGGATTTCAATAGTTCTAGCAATACAAAGAGAAAGCTGCGAGAAAAACTCTGCATATGCCAAAGATGAACACGGCTGTCTTTATCCTGAGAACACGACCAGGTGCCTTCTAAATCTTTAAAATATATGGACAGACAGAAAGCACTTAGCATCCGTTTTTTCCATGATGAATAGAGTTAACCTTTGTAGTTTGCCAAAAGTCAGTAAGTTTTTCTTTCCCATTTGTTTCAGCAGAATCAGGAGTAGAAATGCAGGTGGGACCAGATAAACTCACATTGTCTCGGCCTTTTTTGCTTACCTGCAGCAGCCAGACTGTTTATAGCAGCGGGTAAGGCGATGGCACCCCACCCCAGTACTTTTGCCTGGAAAATCCCATGGACGGAGGATCCTGGTAGGCTCCAGTCCATGGGGTCGCTAAGAGTCGGACACGACTGAGCGACTTCACTTTCATTTTTCACTTTCATGCATTGGGGAAGGAAATGGCAACCCACTCCACTGTTCTTGCCTGGAGAATCCCAGGGACGGGGGAGCCTGGTGGGCTTCCTTCTATGGGGTCACACAGAGTCGGACACGACTGAAGCGACTTAGCAGCAGCAGCAGCAGCAAGAAAGATGTGCTAATATTAACTCATTTAAATAAGTGGGTTACTTTTATTGACAGAAGTGCTTGAATGTATTAAACTGGCAGGGAAAATACTGAGGTGTCTTTCCTTTGTAGGTATTAGGAATGGTCAGTTACCCCAAAGTTTCTGTGGTTGCATTTCAAAATCCACAGGGTTTCTGAGGAATGCAAATTGTAAGCCTAGAATAAAAATGTACTTTTTAATAACTAGTTGTGTCACTTTGCAAACAGCTTTGATGCAGGATTCCTGCCTGCATCTTTGTCATCCACACTTGCGTTTACAATCCCTTCCCTCAGAGAGCAATTAGGACCCGGAGTTCCAGCTAATATTTGAAACTGCATGTGTGTCTGCAGCCAAAGGGGAAAAAGGGGCTGTGATCATCTCTACCTAGAGAAAAGCATTCTAACAGCGCCCACCTTCTAGACACTCGATAAGAAATGCAGTTGGGGGAGGCTGAAGAGTCTTGAGGGGGTGGCTTTTCTGTTGAGGAATGAAGATGGCCACCCAGGAGCCATCCGGGCTTGCTGGAGGAAATCTACGTTTTGGTTCGCTTCCGTGGAGTTTGAAGTTAAATGGTCCTGTCTGCCGCTTCTCTTGTTTGTGTCACTTGTTCAAGATCCCTTGAAATACACCATTACAGTTTCCCTTTAGTTTATTACAACAGAACTAAGCCGGTCAGTGTGCATTTCGGCCTCCCCTAATTTCCTCGGAGTGCCTGTGGACTAGATCTTTTCTTTTGCTTTTATTACCAAAATATAAAAACATTTGACTTGCCATCACTCTTCATGTAACTGTAGATGTTGGAATAAAAGGGGAAGTTGAAATAGAGTGTCCATAAATCACACAAATGGATGCAGGGGAAAGAATCAACAGCATGTATAGTCAAAAATATGTATCGTCTTAAAGGAGATGCTTTGTGTGGCCTGTGCGTGTTAATATCATGCTCTCCATTAGGCTGTTCTCTGTTTTACAGAGAAGGCAAATATTTCCATTTTTGATTTTTTTTTCTTTCTCTTCCAATCCAAATGAGAATTTCTTTGTAGTTGTTGTTATTTTCTTGCTAAAAGGAAGGGAACTAACATGTTTTTTTTTCCCCCATGAATATATGTGGTGGAAAAAATGCAGCGTATTTTGACTAAGCACGCAAAATGTTTTATTAATCAGAGCACCAGAGTAGAAATGAAAGCACTACGTCTTTAAAAGTGCCTGGGCGTCCAGGTACACAGGGAGATCCGTAAAACCGTTGACCAAGCACAATATACGTAGACAAATGTCTTCTCATTGTGTGATGCGTGAAGGCCGTGATAGATGGCTTCTAACAACAAAGCGTGGCCACCGAGACAAAATTAGTGTTGTTTTAATTACCAGTGTCTGTAATGTTATCTATCCATAACTGCCTGAAATAGACCGTCACCGAGGGTCAGCGGGCGACCCTGAGCTGGTACTTCCAACACACGGCTCTTATCGGCTCCCGGGTCACAGCACCGTGCTTAAAAAAAAAAAAAAAGTTTAATGCTTCCCTCGCAACATTTACTTATAGCGAAAAAATTGTTTCTTGTTTAAGGGAAGTGCCTTTATCTTTTTCTTTCAAAGCGAGGAAAACAAGCAGATCTTATTAAATGCTATTTGGAGGTCAGAGTAATGGGCAGAAAATGGAACTGGCCTTGACATTCTTCAACGAAAGTTTACACTCTCGGAGCGGTGTTTTTTGTCAGTCACAAATAGCATTATGACACTAATAGGAAGGAAGATTCTTTATTTTTGAAACCTCCTTGAGCTGAGATGGGCCGCTCTTCAGACGTTAGTAAGTGTGTATATTGTGAAGATGAAGTATCCCTTACTTTCTGAGCTTGCGGGAGATGAAAGATAGGCCAGCTTTTGAAAATGGCCTGCGTGGCACATGCTATAAATGAGCAGGGAAAGCAATCGAGCTAATAGATTACAGTAATTATCCAATCTTTGGCTAGTTTGTATTGGCAAACTATAAATACAGTACACATTAGAACAAGGTGCTTACAGAATGTACATGAAAGGTCATTGTAATTTGCAAGTCGCTAGTCATTAGAATATGCTAAAAACCATTGCTTCAGGGCTCAGATTTTAATGATGAATACATTGATTATTAAGTAGCAGAGGAAAAATGTACAAGAGCTGCTGTGGTGTAATGATAGGTCGCTTTATTTTGGGAAGGAAATCAACTCAGCTTCAGAATGCATGCATTGAGGAATATAATTGCAGCGAGGAAAATTCCTCAGAGGAGCTTGGCACATATTAAAAGCAAAAACTTGAGACATGTTTGTGATAAGATTACTAATAAATCTCTGGTAAGTCTTAGACTCCTGACAATAATACAGCAGCAGAGTACTTCATCTTCTCCAAGCTTTAGAATTTAAGATCAGTCACAAACAATCTAAATTACGACTGATGCTAGGCAGATGCAGTACTGGACGATGCTGCTCGTCATAAATCTCTCGTTCCTTATATGCAAATTAAACTCCATTTTAAAAGATAATTTTTCACATGGTGATCGCCTTTATTTGCGAAATGCTGGTGATTTTTAATGGGGAGAGGAAAAGGCCAGGCTCCAGATCTGGGAAGGATCTTGTGCGAGAGGGGCATCTGGACGCCTTCTGCCGCTGACTTTGGAGAGAAGTTAGGAATCACGTGGCCGTCAGGGTTCCCTGGTCCCATCTATGCTGCGAGGCTCTCTGACCTTTTCCAGCAGAGCCAGGTGCCCATTCCTGCTCTTTCTGAAATGGGAAGATGTTCTCTGATAGTTGCCCCGTCCCCGCCCCGTGCCAGCTCCCCTCACAGAGCCCTGGTGCTAACTGCCCTGACTCTTAGGGGGTTTGTTTGTTTGCATTTTAGAGGTAAAGCAGCTTACATCCTGAGGGCGAAGAGCTTGTTTCTCCTCATCCCTGCCTGTCCTCTTGAAATGTTTGTCTCTCAAGCACTGAGTTTTTATTGTGGGGCTGTTGGCGGGAAACTTGGAAAGAATGAAGAGAGTTTTAAAAGAGCAGCACGGGCTTGCTTGTCTTTTCTGAAATTTATCATTCCTCTGCTGTGTCAGCCATCAGTGCCTGGGGTCTCTGGGAAATACTTGGCTTTGGGTGGAACCGTGGGGCCGGGAGAGCTGGGGCCCTCCTGGGTACATGGATGTTGGCTGCCACCGATCTGCCAAAAGAACCAAGCCAGGGGATTCTCACAGGTCACAGGCCCCCCGGGGCAGCCTGGCAGTGGGTTGCCTGGGACGTTTTCACTCTTCATGGGCCTCTAAAGAAACATCAGGACCGAGGGCCAGTGTGGCCAGTGGGTTCCCTTCTGTGGGCAGCGGCACCAGATTGGAAATCTGGGTTCCATCAGAGGCTTGGCGGGTGCCTGCTTTTCCCTGGCGCTCAGGGCCTGAGGCTCCTACTTATTTTGGGGTGGTTTCTTGATTCTGTAGTGTAATGGCAGGTCTCAAGGAAGTGTGAAGTCTGTGCTTCTCTTTGTCTGTCATTCCACCCCCATAGCCTCCACAAACACACACACGTGAGCACACACACATTTCAAGTTAATGGACTTAAAATCCAAGTGCTTGTTGATCAGTGCCAGTAAAATCCTTTCCAGGGGAAGGGACCTGCAGCTCCTCAGGGATGATGCCATGAGAATTAGGTGGTGCCGCACTTCCCGTTGGGTCCTGCATAGCCAGTGATTTCATCAGCCTGAGCATTAAGCGGCAACGCTGTACAAGGGTAAGAATATAAATATGCTTTACAATGCTCAGCTTCCTATCGTAAGAATACTTCCTGAGTGGATGTAAATTTACAACAGGTGCTTATCAAATGTGAAAATGCTTGCAAATCAGAAACAAACTTTAGGGTCGTGAACATATTTCAGTGATGGCTCTGGTAAGGGCTATGCTCCACGCCAAGCGATAATGTTGTTCCTCTTTAGTTTCTACATGAAGTGTCTTTCCATGGTTTACCACAGGGGAAATGATGGTGGCTGAGCCTCAGATTCTGCTGTTAAGATGCAGATTTATTTAATAAAATCCATATTTACCACTAGGGCATACATACAGCCAGTATGCCCTAAATTCACAAGAGAGATCTTTTCCTTTCAGAAGAACTAATATTTTCCTTAATTGCATGTTTCTACCAGAAGGCAAGCATCTTCTACCCATCTTTGCGGAGTCATGATAGAAACATTTTTTAACTGTCTCTCTCTTGATGACTGAAACGTGCTGTATCCGGAAAGCAAGGGGAGGGGATCACTTCTTTGGCTGGTTGGCCTGCTCGAAACACTAAATTCCTCAGAATGATTGGGTCTGGTGTTTTTCTCTGAATTGCACTTTTTCTTGCAGCTTTAAAATAGTCCCCACCCCCTTGCCCCCCAAATCTTTAAGGTTTGCTCGCAAGATGTACTTGTTGTGCAGGCAGTAATTAGCCTGTTACAGAGATATTAATTAACATGTTGGAAATGTTTTCTTTATTAATGAGAAATTCACACATTCTATTTAAATTAATTTGTATAGTTTAAAATTAATTTATCGTGGCCTTTGATGACCTCAAATCTACTAAGACAAAACTGGAGTATTGTACTAACTGTTAAACCATTCATTAAACATTTTATGCAAATAGTGTTTGTTTATAAACAAATTAACTGCAAGGATTTTCAAAACAGGTGCTGTGTTGTGAATGCGTACTAAATGATGTGGTACTGAAAGAATTAATTAGACCTTCAGATGTAATTAGTTGCAATAATTTGCGTGATTAGCGGCTTGGTTAAGAAGTAAGACACACACATTGTAATGCATGGGAGAATCACTGCAGTGGTTTTGTCTTTCATAGGGTGAGGATAAGCCTTCTCCATGTTTAGGAAATTTTTCAAAAAAAATTGCTGACATAGCTGGAGTTAATTGCCAAGTGTCCTGTGGGGGAGAATGTGGTGGTGGTGGTTTTTTCTCCCTCTTTTTCCCTTGGCTTCTGCCCGTGTGTAGCCATCGGCTGCACTGCTGTTTGTCTGCACCTTTATGAATTTTTAAAAGAGAAAGTTGTTAACCCCAGATCTTTGCCTCCCCAGAGGAAATGACGACACTTAACACTTTGAGGGTTAAAAGACAGAACGCCATTATTATAAGGCAAAGGAAACATGTCCCGCATTTCAAGACGGGCTGTTATCGCTCAGGGAATAGCTGCAGTCATTTTTTTGACGTCGCAGTGGAAGTGTCTCGCCTCTTCTTGGCGGAAGATGGGCGGCCACAGTGAGCAGTTTCATCTGATGGGCTGCGGAAACTGGGACTCGTCACTGCCGATGCTTTGTTTACATGATGCTGGCGTTCTAGGGCCAAGGGCACCGAGATGCCTGGACCACAGTATCCAGCTAAGTTATTCTCTAGGGCCATGTTGCTGTGACATGGTTCTCCAAGTCTTGGGGACCCCGCGGACCCCTGCCTTTTCTGTTGGGGGGCTTTATATGGCGTGATCTGGCTTTGGAGAATCCTGGTGAGAAACAGATCATAATTATTTCATTCATTCTTTCAAAGATATCCTTTGAGTATTCTGGGGCCACAGTAGTGATTGATACAGATAAGGTTATTTTCTGATGGTGCTTGGTGTAGGGCAGAGACAAACAGATGATATTTCAGTTAATTTCAGTGATGAGGAAATACAAAGAAAATAAAACACCATAATCCAATGGAAAGTGACCCAGGGGAGTGAAGAGGGACAAAGTCTATACAAGTTTTCAGAATTTTTAAGTGAGTGCCAGTTTTCAATTTCTTTCCAATCTATTTTAATATGAAATTGCTTTGATTGTAATACGTGTTAATTTCTTTATGTGTAGCTGTATTAAACGACACAATATACCCATAGGTAACTACTGTGGGACCTGCTGGCAAAGTAGGTGCTCACTAAATGGCTTCTGAATGTGAATCTGAATCTTGCTTGATCAGATGCCTGTGGACACGGTTGGGATTTTGACAAGCTCTAGAGAAGAACGGGGATGGCGCTCCTCACTCAAGCATGCAGTTCCTTTTGCAGCCCCTCTGAGCAGCTGTTACTCTGTGTCCTTCCATAGGCAATGCTGGCCTCCCATGCTGAAGAGACAGGGTCGAGGTAGCAGGTGATTGGTGAAGGGGCACCTGGGGTCTACATAAGCCTGTTAGGTAAATGCGTGTGTGTCTGTGTGTGTGACATGCCTTCCTCTTCCTGAAGACTGGTAAATAACAGCAAGACTTGAAAGGCTTGAGTTTCACAATTTACTAAAAGGCTCCTTTACCAAGGGTTTGTTAGCTCCCACACGACCTTGCTGAATGACCTCTGAAAGGGCTGGGATGATATCTGAGTTCCCTTCTGACTCAAGAGATCAGCGATTCTACTCGACCTGGGAGAGATGGAGGATTTAGAGATGAAAACTTGTGAGCTTCCAGAGGACCAGAGCTTTCTCTCCTCTGAGGTTCTTGGTGGTGTTTGATTCTGTTCATCCTCATTTTCAGCTGGTGTTTGCCAAGCAGTCTTTAAAATAGGCCCTTTTTTGACGATGTTTGAACTTGAGCAAAATTAACATTTGCGTGTCATCAGTAGCTGCAGTGCATCATTCTGGGCAGTGAAGGATGAAAAGTCAAAGACTGTGGGCTGCTTGATTAAAATGAACAATCAGGGCAAGTTCTGAAAGATGGATACGGAGAGCCGGCCTGTTAATTTATGTGGACTCGATTCCAATTGCAAAGGGACATTTTTTTCCCCTTTGAAACTTTTAAGAAATTAGGTTTTAAAGCTGAACCGGTGCACCACTCAACTTAAAATAGAAGGGAATTTGATTTTATGCGGTGCCTTTCCCATCCTGGCACTCTCTAATATTGCATATCAAGAGCTCCTGACTGTAGAGTGGCAGGGAGGCGGTGCTGGTTTGAATGACTTCTGAGAAGGTGATGAACAACACAGCCCTTTGGCTCAGCACTTGGAGAAGCACTTCCTGTGGGGTTCTAAAGCACCTCTTCTCTGGACTCGTGCACTTCTGTCCCTTCCTTGAACTACGATCACAAATACCATCCCATCCTGCCAGATTCAACTTGAATGTGGTCTCCCCCACCCCCACCCAGGTATCATTAGTAGTTTATCCCTCTGAAATAACCTCTATAGCAGCATTTCTATATGCATTGTGATCTGTTTGTGTGTGTCCTTGTGAAAGTAGTTGGCCCTTATAGTAGAGCACCTGTATTGTACCTGTGCAATGGAATCACTCACAAGATTATTTATGATCAAAAGAGAGAACACAAACCAAATGCCCACAAGGCAGGCTTCTGACAAACGTCAGTGTTGCTGCCTTGCTCTTTCTGCTTCTGCATGGGGAGGAGGGCGGATTGGCAGGCCACAGATGAATGAAATCCATCAGTCTCTCACAGACTTGCCTTCAAGTCTTTCTCTCCCAGGCTGGAGGAGGGCTTGGTGACTCATTGTGGATGATTCTGTAAGTCACATATTCTTGACATCACCTCTAAGTGCAATAGTTATTGACTTTTGAGAACACACTCAATTTTTTTTAAAACCCTTTTTATTTTGTATTGGAATATAGCTGATTAACAATGTTGTGATAGTTTCAGGTGAACAGTGAAGGGACTCAGCCATACATATACATGTATCCATTCTCCCCAAAACTCCCCTCCCATCTAGGCTGCCACGTAATGTTGAGCAGAGTTCCCTGTGCTATACAGTAGGGCCTTGTTGGTTATCCATTTTAAATATAGCAGGGTAAGGACACACTCCTTGCAAGTGTGTGTGGATCTGCAAGGAGATCCAACCAGTCCATTCTAAAGGAGATCAGTCCTGGGTGTTCTTTGGAAGGACTGATGCTAAAGCTGAAACTCCAGTACTTTGGCCACCTCATGCAAAGAGTTGACTCATTGAAAAAAGACTCTGATGCTGGGAGGGATTGGGGGCAGGAGGAGAAGGGGATGACAGAGGATGAGATGGCTGGATGGCATCACCAACTCGATGGACGTGAATTTGAGTGAACTCTGGGAGTTGGTGATGGACAGGGAGGCCTGGTGTGCTGTGATTCATGGGGTCGCAAAGAGTTAGACATGACTGAGCAACTGAACTGAACTGAACTGAAGGACACACTCATTGTTCACATGCTACCTGGAAGACCCAGATCACAACACAACTGTTCTCCTTACTGGTTTATTATGTCTCTTTTCTAAACCTCAGTTTCTCCCACCGCAGAACAGTTCTCGTGTATTAAGAGTTTCTTCCCACTCAGATACTTTCAGAGCCTATATTTGGTCTTGAAGCAATTAGAGAACCAGGGGATAAATTAGCCTAAGGTATTTCCTTTGCCCTTCTTACGTCCTCTTTAATTTGGGGTTGTGCATTTATTTTGGGGCCTTTTTCTTTCCCTCTTTTCAGTGTGATGTATGGAAAAACAGTGTTTAAAAGGGACCTTGTAAAATTACACTTGGATTTAAGCAGAATTCTATGAAATGTGTGCTTAAGCATTTTTGGGGTGAAAAAGAATTGAAAACAGGATATTCTCTTAGACTTAAGTATCTGGAACTGGAAATAAGTTGCCAGGAAGAAGGAAGTAAGTATCCGGAGAATTCCAGTGCATCCTTTAGGGTCTGGCTCCCTAGGACCCAGAAATGGTGCCTTTTTGGTGGGAGGGCTTGGGTGATGTTAAAAACGAGGAAATGATCGGAACAACTACAATGATTAATACTAACACTCGTCTTCAAAGAGCCACGAGCTCTTTAGTATCTATGAAATATATGAGGCTTCCGTTGAAGTTTTTATCTGAGAGATGTATCTGGGGCTCTATTTCATCTTCACTCAGCTGAAGGCAACCTTGAGGGCTGCATGGAAGGAGGGGGAGATGGGTGGAGACAATTCTGAGGATAGAGAAGCAATATTCTTGCAGAGGTGTCTTGGAAAGCTTGGTGTCCTGTGTTGGCTCATGGAAAAATTCAGCAGGTGAGACCACCATCTTGAATGGTGTCAGACCTGGGTGTTACCTCCACCTCAGATCAGATCAGATCAGATCAGTCGCTCAGTCGTGTCCGACTCTTTGCGACCCCATGAACCGCAGCACGCCAGGCCTCCCTGTCCATCACCAGCTCCCGGAGGTCACCCAGACTCACACCCATCAAGTCAGTGATGCCATCCAGCCATCTCATCCTCTGTCGTCCCCTTCTCCTCCTGCCCTCAATCCCTCCCAGCATCAGAGTCTTCTCCAATGAGTCAACCTAGACACCGTAATTGACCGACCAACCTCTCTGGGTCTTAATTTGCATATAGATCACGTAAGAAAGACAAACTCTACCTTTCAGGGTTGTTATAAGGAATATTATCTATGGCACATGCACGCAACAAGTGTTTTGTTATTAACTGCATAGATGCCATCACTCTGGTTTCCAGATGTCCATTCTAGTTGAGGTCTGTCTTCTCTCTGCTTCTCCCCACACTCTTTTGAAGAGCTAGTTGCTTTTTAAGGGAGCTATTGACAGACTGTGTCTCAGGTCTTCTGTAGGGTCCAGCCTGAACATCTCCCACATGAACATTTTGGAAACACAAAGAGAAACAACTAGAGGTGTGGAAGGCTGGCATTGAAAGACGGCCCAAATAAGAAGCCAAGTCATTTCATCAACGTAGAAGTTCACTAATCTTGGCTCAAAGATGGGGTTATGGTCAACGTTCATTATTTGGTCAGTGTCCCTGGTTGAAAGGGGGTGAACCTGTCCAGAGCAGTGCCCTCACCAACTGATTTGTTTCTACTTGGACATTTCTTTCCATATCCAAGGTGCCACAATGACTTACCTGCCCATTGCCTTTCATCTAATTTCCTTTTGGGCAACCCTTTCTAGAGCCCATGCTTGGCATTTCCTGCTATTGGCAGGGTGAAAAGGATGCTGGAGAACATGTTTCTCTGATTCTTGAGCATCAGCAAGTTCAAGTACATATCCAAAGGTAATTTTATTAGGCAACATGCTAGTTCTTCTCTGACGGTCGTTATGAGCCCCAATGATAAACTGTGTATGTTCCAATGATTATAGGAATTTTATTTTCATCTGGTTTTTATATTGCTATAAATATTTTGCATTTACCAAATAAAGTGGTTGCTACATAGAGATCATAACTTCTGGGACCTAAATTTGCTTCAGATGATAGGCAAATTATAGACTACAATATGTGATCAAACAGCGGTATGGGGAACTTAAATAGAGTGAGCCCTGAGGACGGAGGCCGCTCAAAACTGTGGGGGATGGACTAAATGGTAGTTTTAGCAAAGCTATCGCTGATTCCAGCAGATAAATTATGCTCTGCCTTTTTGTATCTCTTTGGGACTGTACTACATAAATTATGACCAAATATAATTTAGGCTATCAGCCTATATTTCTGAACATCCATCTTGTACATTTTAAGTACAAAATTACCATTTTGCAGAAGTATAAAATTGAGACAAATTTTTTTCCATCTGTGCATTTAACTTCTGCATACTTTATAGCAGCTAAAGGGTTCGAGAAGACCTCATTACCATCCAAAGGGGACGTTAGCCCTGCGACTATATAACTGTATTAAGATCTACATAAACGGGAATAAAGTTCGAGGGACAGTAGAATGTGGAATTATATATTTTTTCTTAAATGGAGATGTAACTTTTACATAAAACTGCTCATCTCTGCTTTCCTGAGTAAGAGTAACTGTTTATAAATTCAGACTTGCTGATGAAGGAGTCTGTGTATGTGAAAAGCCCTTCAAAACATGCAGAAAAGGACAGGCTCTCAGTGACCAAGGGAGTACCCATGGGGTCTTTCAGAGACCTCTAGGCTCTTGTTCTGGATTTGAACTCTGGGGTGGTCCACAGAAATGGCAGGGGATCTTTGGAGCCCTGTCCAATTGTTATCCAGCCTACCTCAGCTTTCTTTAAAAAAAAAAAAAAAATTATTTGGCTGCTTTGGGTCTTAGTTGCAGCATGCAGGACTTTGAGTTGTGGCATGTGGGATCTAGTTCCCTGACCAGGGATTGAACCTGGGACCCCTGCATTGGGAATACAGAGTCTTAACCACTGGACCACCAGGGAAGTCCCTACCTCAGCTTTCTGAGTGATATCAAGTGGGGACCTCAGACCTCTCCTGTGCCTACTCATTAGGGGTAAGGCTTGTGCTCAGTTGCTCAGTCATGTCTGAACTGACTCTTTGCAGCCCCTTAACTGTAGCCTGCCAGGCTCCTCTGTTCATGGGATTTTCCAGGCAAGAGTGCTGGAGTGAAAATGTATTGCCAAAACCACCACAATATTGTAAAGTAATTGGCCTCCAATTAAAGTAAATAAATAATAATTACGCAAAGAATACTGGAGTGGGTTGCCATTTCCAGCTCTAGGAGATCTTCCCCACCCAGGGATCAAACCCACCTCTCTTGTGTCTCCTGCACTGGCAGACAGGTTTCATTATCACTAGCGCCACCCGGGGAGCCCCAGGGGTAAGGCATGCATGCGTGCGCATGGGCTGTTTATTGCCACTTCAGGTAGTTGGCTTTCCAGGAGGCCGAGGTGAGCTTGACTAAGAAGCAATAAGGACAGCAGAAGGGTTGTAAGGCAGTTTCTTTCCAGATATCTGCCTGGCACAGGGAAGTCTGCCAAGGGCATTTGGTAAACCTCCACTGAGGGACCAGAGCTGCCTCCAGCCTGGATTTCCTCAGGACTTGGGGTGACACTGCTCTGATGACCATCATTGCATCTGAGGGTGATTTTTCTAGGGTTGGACTGCTGGTTGTTCCTGGAAATTGCTGGAATGGAGCTGCTTATTGTTTAGAGCATGGAGAGATAGCAGAGAGGGATGATGTAAGACTAGACTGTTCAGGCCAAGAGGACAGCTCTGCTTAACCTTCAGCTCATAGCCCCTCACTCCTGCACATACCATGAATAGTTTTTTTTTTTTTTTGAAAGATCTTAATGAATTTTTGCCCTTAATCTTTCTTTGTTTCTACATATGACTCTTTCCCTCCTCCCAAACTACTTTTTCACTTTTCCCCCTATGTCATTTCTTTCTTCCTGGTGTATCTATGAGATACCAGCGCTCTCTATGGAGAGTCTACCAGCACACTCTATGCTGCTGCTGCTGCTGCTGCTGCTAAGTCGCGTCAGTCATGTCTGACTCTGTGCGACCCCATAGACGGCAGCCCACCAGGCTCCGCCGTCCCTGGAATTCTCCGGGCAAGAACACTGGAGTGGGTTGCCATTTCCTTCTCCAATGCGTGAAAGTGAAAAGTGAAAGTGAAGTCTCTGAGTCGTGTCTGACTCTCTATGAGTGAGCTCTATTTATGGTGCTCTTTAGTGAACTCTTATTTACATAAGTTGGGGGAAGTGTCCCAATTTAGCCCTCAGGGGGCTGTAGTCAGATGGAGAGAAAGGATAAACAGGGCCCCTGAGGACAGACAGTCAAGATTTGGGTGTAATTGCTGTGGAACCACCAGACACAATGCTGATGACCCTGGACACTAGTAGGATTTGTTGCACATACAAATTAACGTGTTAGATCTCGCTTACTCACAAGTTTGAAATGAAGTGAAGTAAAAGTCACTCAGTCTTGTCCGACTCTTGGCCACCCCATGGACTATACAGTCCATGGAGTTCTCCAGGCCAGAATGCTAGAGTGGGGAGCCTTTCCCTTCTCCAGGGAATCTTCCCAACCCAGGGATCGAACCCAGGTCTCCTGCATTGCAGGCGGATTCTTTACCAGCTGAGCCACAAGGGAAGCCCTTCAACTTTGGGGAGAATCACATGAGATCAAAGGGAAGAAGGGTTTTGAGAGGGGAGGGGTGCCTGGGCCTCCTCTGGAGTGGCTTTGGGAGGATAAAAGTCCCAGTTCCACTGCCCATGAGCACTCCATTCTCAGAAGGTGTCAATAGACACTTCTTGCATGGGGAAGTTCTGATCCTATCTAATGTGGAATAGTTCTTATTTTCTCTAGGGGACATAGTGCACAGGAATGCCTGGGGGATTAGATCCAGGACGGGCTCTTCTGAAAGGGTGCAGGGTGACTGTGGGACCCATCCCTGTTTCAGTTCGGTTCAGTTCAGTCGCTCAGTTGTGTCTGACTCTTTGCGACCCCGTGAATCACAGCACGCCAGGCCTCCCTGTCCATCACCAACTCCCAGAGTTCACTCAGACTCACATCAGTCGAGTCAGTGATGCCATCCAGCCATCTCATCCTCTGTCGTCCCCTTCTCCTCCTGCCCCCAATCCCTCCCAGCATCAGAGTCTTCTCCAATGAGTCAACTCTTCGCATGAGGTGGCCAAAGTACTGGAGTTTCAGCTTCAGCATCATTCCTTCCAAAGAAATCCCAGGGTTGATCTCCTTTAGAATGGACTGGTTGGATCTCCTTGCAGTCCAAGGGACTCTCAAGAGTCTTCTCCAACACCACACTTCAAAAGCATCAATTCTTCAGTGCTCAGCCTTCTTCACAGTCCAACTCTCACATCCATACATGACCACTGGAAAAACCATAGCCTTGACTAGACG
Organism: Tragelaphus eurycerus; assembly: GCA_935064755.1. Lineage (NCBI taxonomy): Eukaryota > Metazoa > Chordata > Mammalia > Artiodactyla > Bovidae > Tragelaphus > Tragelaphus eurycerus. Next base: position 15,217,822 of record CAKXYN010000020.1, read on the forward strand.
AACATGTGTTGGCAAAGTAAAATCTCTGCTTTTCAATATGCTATCTAGGTTGGTCATAACTTTCCTTCCAAGGAGCAAGCGTCTTTTAATTTCATGGCTGCAGTCACCATCTGCAGTGATTTTGGAGCCCCCCAAAATAAAGTCTGACACTGTTTCCACTGTTTCCCCATCTATTCCCCATGAAGTGATGGGACCGGATGCCATGGTCTTCGTTTTCTGAATGTTGAGCTTTAAGCCAACTTTTCACTCTCCACTTTCACTTTCATCAAGAGGCTTTTTAGTTCCTCTTCACTTTCTGCCATAAGGGTGGCATCATCTGCATATCAGAGGTTATTGATATTTCTCCCGGCAATCTTGATTCCAGCTTGTGTTTCTTCCAGTCCAGCGTTTCTCATGATGTACTCTGCATATAAGTTAAATAAACAGGGTAACAATATACAGCCTTGACGTACTCCTTTTCCTATTTGGAACCGGTCTGTTGGTCCATGTCTTAGGGACCCTGAATCCAAAGTGGGGATACATACACCAGAGGACTCCCAGGTATTATATCATTGATGAAGTGTTTGGAGGAAAAGCAGAACCACTGAAATATAAGAATTGGGCCTTTGAAAGCCCTGAGGCCACCCCACCCTAGGGTGGAGGATGTCAAATCACCAGTTTTTCATTCCTTCATTTGCTGATCAGATCAGATCAGATCAGTCGCTCAGTCATCCGACTCTTTGCGACCCCATGAACCGCAGCACGCCAGGCCTCCCTGTCCATCACCAGCTCCCGGAGGTCACTCAGACTCACATCCATCGAGTCAGTGATGCCATCCAGCCATCTCATTCTCTGTCGTCCACTTCTCCTCCTGCCCACAATCCCTCCCAGCATCAGAGTCTTCTCCAATGAGTCAGCTCTTCCCATGAGGTGGCCAAAGTACTGGAGTTTCATTCAGCTTTAGCATCATTCCTTCCAAAGAAATCCCAGGGCTGATCTCCTTCAGAATGGACTGGTTGGATCTCCTTGCAGTCCAAGGGACTCTCAAGAGTCTTCTCCAACACCACAGTTCAAAAGCATCAATTCTTCAGTGCTCAGCCTTCTTCACAGTCCAACTCTCACATCCATACATGACCACAGGAAAGACTATAGCCTTGACTAGGCGAAGCTTTGTTGGCAAAGTGATGTCCCTGCTTTTGAATATGCTATCTAGGTTGGTCATAACTTTCCTTCCAAGGAGTAAGCGTCTTTTAATTTCATGGCTGCAGTCACCATCTGCAGTGATTTGGGAGCCCAGAAAAATAAAGTCTGACACTGTTTCCACTGTTTCTCCATCTATTTCCCATGTAGTGATGGGACCAGATGCCATGGTCTTCGTTTTCTGAATGTTGAGCTTTAAGCCAACCTTTTCACTCTCCACTTTCACTGTCATCAAGAGGCTTTTTAGTTCCTCTTCACTTTCTGCCATAAGGGTGGTGTCATCTGCATATCTGAGGTTATTGATATTTCTCCCAGCAATCTTGATTCCAACTTGTGTTTCTTCCAGTCCAGCATTTCTCATGATGTACTCTGCATATAAGTTGAATAAACAGGGTGACAGTATACAGCCTTGACGTACTCCTTTTCCTATTTGGAACCAGTCTGTTGTTCCATGACCAGTTCTAACTGTTGCTTCCTGTCCTGCATACAGATTTCTCAAGAGGCAGATCAGGTGGTCTGGTATTCCCATCTCTTTCAGAATTTTCCACAGTTTATTGTGATCCACACAGTCAAAGGCTTTGGCATAGTCAATAAAGCAGAAATAGATGTTTTTCTGGAACTCTCTTGCCTTTTCCATGATCCAGCGGATGTTGGCAATTTGATCTCTGATTCCTCTGCCTTTTCTAAAACCAGCTTGAACATCAGGAAGTTCACGGTTCACATGTTGCTGAAGCCTGGCTTGGAGAATTTTGAGCATTACTTTACTAGCTTGTGAGATGAGTGCAATTGTGCGGTAGTTTGAGCATTCTTTGGCATTGCCTTTCTTTGGGATTGGGATGAAAACTGACCTTTTCCAATCCTGTGGCCACTGCTGAATTTTCCAAATTTGCTGGCATATTGAGTGCAGCACTTTCACAGCATCATCTTTCAGGATTTGGAATAGCTCAACTGGAATTCCATCACCTCCACTAGCTTCGTTCATTTGCTAATCATTGACTCTTTATTGAGGACCTACTATGAGCCAGGCATATTCTACCTCAGACTAAGATCTAGAACTTCTAGACCACCAGGGAATTAAGAAATACAACAAATAAATAAATTAAAAAAAAAATGCCCGTTCATATCTTCTTCAGAAAATAAAACAGAGCCTTCAGTTAGAACGTGACAGTATTTGGCGCTATACTATCATGAGTGGCAGGAAGTCCTCTCCGGGGAGGTAACTGCTGAACCTGGAAGGTGAGAAAGAGCCAGCTGGGGACAGGGGGCCAGCATAGGGACACACAGGAGGAGGGCCCAGGAACGGACCGAGAAGACACCACCCCCACCCCTGGCTATAACCTCTGCTCTAGGTTTACTCATTCATTGCCTTAGGCTTGAGTCAACCCAGTTTCCCAAAGTCATCAGCACGTGAATGACACAGAGGGAAGCTGAATGCAGGCCTCTAGCCTCAAACTTCCTCCCCCAAACCCGCTGTGTTTTCAGACTTGGATGGAGCTTCTTAGAGGCTTCCCAGGTGGTGCTAGTGGTAAAGAACCAGCTTGCCAATGCAGGAGACATAAGAGATGTGCATTCAGTCTCTGGGTAGGGAAGATCCCGTGGAGGAGGTCATGGCAACCCACTCCAGTATTCTTGCTTGGAGAATCTCATGGACAGAGGAGCCTGGAGGGCTACAGTCCACAGGGTCCCCAAGAGTCAGACATGACTTAGTACAGAGGCATGGAGGTTCTAAGATTTGGGACAGAAAGAAGAAATGGCTACCCATCACCTGCTTCACCTTCAGGTCCTTGTACATCAGAGGCAGCAATTTTGAGGACAGAGCAACGTCAAACCTGTTTAAAGAGGTTGCTTCTTCCTGTGACCACCTCCCAACCCTCTCCTAGAGTCATGGTATCACAGCTACAGGGGGCCACCCTATTCCCGGGTGGAGTGCACATGAATGGGGCCTGCCCTATGCACCAAGGGTAGAGCCACACCATGGCTCACCTGTGCCCTGGAAGCCCTGGGTCCAGAGGAGGCTGGCTCTATCCATCATTAACACGTGACTCCTCTCTAAAGCATAGACTCAGGTTAGAAAGGGTACAAGTGGAGATCAGCTTAGAACAAGGACAGATGGACATGGCTGTGCAGTACTGTGGGAGAAGAAGGTGGCTGACTCTTGATTCCTCTTCAAAAGCTCAAGGTCTCACCCTTGGTAGAGTCTGGTTATCAGAGCTGAGACCAACTCTCACCTCTTTCACATGCTGGGGGAACTAACCGTTAATTCAACATGAGGAATAGAATGACCATGAGCTGGAAATTCCCCTCTGGTTGTCATCAGTACACTTTATCTCTGTGGTCAATCACCCCCGGAAGCCAGCTGTAATCCCAAACCAGCTTACCTAATAACCATGAAAAAAATCATAGACATGGGGCACTTAGCATGAGCACATGTTTTTTTGTTGAAGGCAATGGTCCAGCCAGATATAACCTAAGCCTGAAGTCTATAGGGAATGGGTTGGATGGTGCCTGGGGTGGGAATTAAAGGTGTATGGATTATTAGTGGAAGCCTGAAGAAAACCAATATCAAGGAGCAGGTGGAGAATGCAGAAGCCACGGATGGAATTGAGCCTGAGTGGTGAGGGAGATAGAAGGAAAAGCAGTGGTCCAGGTGGTAGACAGTTTCAAGATGGCAGAAGTGGTCACCGGTGGTACATGCAGCGGAGTGTCCACCAGTGTAAGGTTTGAGAAGTGCCTGTTAGATCTAGCTGCAGGAAAGTCATGGATCACTTGAGCAGGTAAGGGGAGCAAGTGAGGATCGAGAGTGGTTTGTTTAGGCTGGAGGAGCCTTGAGCCAGTGATGATGGAGAGACGGGAGGAGAGGAGAGAGAAGGTTTTGTTTTCAGCAGAAGGATGGTTTGCTGAGACAGATGGGAAGGAGGTATGGCCACAAAAGTTTCTAAGTCTGTAGGTGGCAGACCTCACCCTGCATGGTGAATACAGAAAAGGGTGGAGCAGGGTTTGAACTTGGTTGGTGGTGCGAAAAAGATGGGTCAGGTGAGGACACTGAGTCCGCAGCTGAGAGCAGTCAGTTCGATGAACCTATGTGGGTTCTGGGCTGAGGGGAAAGAGGAGCAGCCAGGAAGCGGCTGATACAGGAGGGGAAAGTTGCAGTCCATTTCCCAGAGGTGTCCAGGAAGTCAAACCCCTGGAGTGTCTGGAGACAGAGAGGTGAGGTAGCTGTGTTCAGAGACATGGACGTGGGGATGTTGAGCATCCTGGGGACAGATCCACCTATCCCGGGACAACCCTGGTGGGTGGCTGTGTGGAGAAACAGGCTCGACTCCTTGCTCTCCTGTGTGAGCTTGAGCAAGATATGACATCTCTCTGGGTTTCCCTTGCGATGGTGATGCTTCTTCCACGATGGGGTTGGAGCCTCCATAATGCAAAGCAGAACCATGCTGGGGACTGAGTGAAATGATCTATCTGATGGCCTAGGCCAGGGCCTGGCGTAGTGCAATGCTTGATACCTGAGGGATGCTGTCATCATCGTCATCATTATCACCATCATGTCATGGAAACAGCCTTCTAGAAAGCTCTGTGGCAGGTCCTAGGAAGGAAATCAAAGACCAATGTGCATGAACAGGGCAGTAAGGGGATGGGAGCAGGAGGTGTTGAGCCTGGACGGACATATATCTGAGCATGTCTTGAGGCAAGTGTGTGGGGACAGGTTTTCATAAACCCAAGTGTTTTTCCTTTCCTTGCCTCGTGCCTCAGTTTCCTTGTATTTGGGATTAAAAATTGGAGAAGCGGACTTTTTCGTTCCTTCTAGTACCGTCATCCGAACTCTGTCACCCTGTCCTGGGGTTTTGCTGACATGTCCCCCACTCACTCTTCCTGCAGGGCCAGAAACTCCCGGTGACAAAGTCACGTGGTTCCAAAGCAGCAGATAGTTCCCTGGAATGGGAGGACCGTGTATGTGGCCAACCAGTAGCCAACTGTTTATACAGATTAAGGCTGCTGAGATGCAAAGTAGAAACACGACAGGGGAGAACAGGCCTTGTCTCTGGAAGAGAGAGGGCTCCGCGATGAGCAGACCCACAGGACAGTGGGGAGCGCTAGTAGGGTGTCTGAGGTCTCCGTGTCTGTCTGCTGGTGTTCTCACCTGCATAAAAAAGGGGTGAGTAACGGGGTGTGGGGCTGGAGATTGACAGAGGGCCAACTCGGTGTCTGAGACCCTGGCTTCTGCTTTGGACAGCAAACTTGACCTTGTGTGTGGTTATCAAGTGGGGTATTGTCCTTCCCAGTGGGTTGGGGGGCACTAGGGAGCATGTTTTCCATCAAATGACCCCTTTGTGGGGTTGTGGAAGGCTGTGGTGACTGACCTCAGGGTCATTCAGAGCAAGCAGGGCCCTTCCAGCCACCAGCCCGCCAACACACACACACACACACACACACACACACACACACACACACACACACGTACAGACTGCTGAAGACTTGAACTTGGAGAGGTCAAGAGGTCAGTCCTGGCCTCCCTGAGCAAGGAGCAGGGAAGTGAAACAAATTGACAATACAGATTGTCAGGGCCAAGTTCTTCAAGGGCAGCATAGTCTGTATCTGCAGGTCCTGCCTCAGCCTTGAACAAAGGTGCTGGGATGTGCCTGAGGCCAGGAAAAAAAAAAGCCTTTAGGGTGAGACCTCTTCTGGAGCCACAGGGCTCCCTGATTTCAAGCCTGTGCTCTGGCGTAGGAGTCAGCGTGCCTCTGGAGAGGAGCAGGGTCCGGCGGAGGAATGTAATCTTGCCTTGTTTGCCCAGCACCCTGTTTGTTTCCCGCACAGAACAATGACCTCTCGTGAGCCCGTGCTTTCCAACCTCACGAAGGGTTACTGTGCAGCCCTGATTCCTTCCCTGATTATCTTGAAGCCTGTCAAGCTGTAAGGTTCTCCCTCCGCTCTCTGCTCTTTCTTCCTAATAGACATGAAACAGTCCAGTCAATAATATTTTACTTGTCTTCCCACCGCGTGTCTCTTCTTCTGATCAGTTTAGGCGGGTTTGACTGCAGAAAGTCAGAAGGGAGGTTAAGATCTGAAAAGTTCAGCCAAATGTTATCAGCCTCAGAGATGTTGCTAAGGGAGAGGCCCCCCAGCCCTTGGCGACCGGAGCCAATAATAGCTGCGATGCACTGATAGCGTCAACGCCTGTCAGAGATCCAGGCGTTTGCGGTTCGTCTGTAAACGCAAACACCTGTATCCAGTCAAGCTATGATGGTTATCCTCTCTTTGCCTGTCATTCCCTTCGGTTCCTTGAAGGGGCTGCCAGGATGTTCTAAGCTGTGAGTTGATTTATAAAGTGAAGGATCTCTCCGAAACTTTGGCATGGACGGGGAAATTGACTAAAGCGTGCCTCTCCTCCAGGGGGTGACGCGGCCTTTTGACAATGGTGAGTGAAATCGACGGTCTCCTTTTAATTACATTTTTGAACCCACGGCACCAACGGCTGAGCTGTGGGAATTGGGGGCTTAGGCAGACTTTTATTGTCTCAACATGCATTCCCCCTCCCCGCCCCTGCCCCTTGAAAGGACTCTCGGTACTTGTTTGAGATTTTTCTGTGTGATGAATTAGATCAAAGTGACTAATAAACAGTGTCTGTGGAAGCTCTTCAGAACACAGTATATGCATATTTGAGATACTTCCAAGACTGAACAGGCAAGGTCCAAACAGTGAAATAAACTTAGGGCGTAAGGAGAAAATAGCTTACGTATTGACCTCCCAGCAGGGGCGAGATTTGTGGTGGGCACCCGGCTTTCCTCAGTGAAGCATTGGGCAGGGACCTCGATGTTTGGGTCATCAGCCCTGGTGGCCTGAGGCAGGGAGAGGCGTGGAGATCACAGTGTGTCCTTCCCAGGCATCGCCTCATGGGACAAGTGGCTCCCCGAGGGGCCCTGCTGTTTCTTCTGGGAGAGTCCACAGGCACTTAGGGTCCATGAGCTCGAGCTTCCCGCCACAGTCGGATGAAGGCACAGCTGCCCAAGGCAGGGCGGTCTGTCCACCTTGCCCCCCATCCACGTGGCCGCCTGCCTGTGACCATTTATTGGGCAACACCTGGTCAGTCATGTTTGCTCACCCTTCATCATCAGAAGTTCGCAGGGCTGGGGAATCAGGTCAAAGATGGGCCCTTAAGGGTCATGGGTGAGAGTACAGCGTCTGGAATTAGACCTGGGACAAGCTGGGATCGTCCATGGCCTGGAATTGCATCCCCGCACCTCAGTGTTCTCATATGAAAACAGGGTAAAATCAGTGCACTTATTGTGAGGCTTCTAGGAGACAGTGTGTTAGGATGAGTGATATAAAAACTGGACCCACCAAAATGGCAGCTTCCTACGGCTGTAACACGAGAGGCACTCAGTGACACGAAAGGCGGTGCTCACGGCTGTCTCCTCTGCCTCCCTATTACTAATAGTATCCTCTGTCTTCCAGCCTCACCCGTTAAGATGTGACACGTCTAATTTGGATCTGGGATTTGTGGAAGAATTCAGGTGTCCAGCTAATAATAATATAACGCATAAAGAAAAAAATCCAACAGTGGTTTTAGCTAAGGACTTCAGAGTCCAACTCACACACATAATGCCCCCTGGAGGAGTCTCAGGTTCCCCTCGAAAGCCCAGGTGAGCAGATGGGAATGAGTTCCAATCTCGTGGCCAGTGTCCACGCTGCAACCCACTGGTCAGTGCGATGGTGCTTTTGATACTCTGGGGTTTAAAAGCCTGAAAAGTGTCAGGGGTCTCACAGCTATTTAGATGACAAAATTCAAATCGAATTTTTTTTTTTTTGCCTGTAATTGACCAGGTATACTGGTTCTATACTTAAAAAAATTTTTTTTTTTTTACTTTATACTGAAGTGTAGATTAACAATGTTGTGTTCATTTTGGGTGTACTGCAAAGTGATTCAGTTGTACACATTCACGTATTCAGGCTTCCCTGCTGGCTCGGTTGCTCAGTTGGTAAAGAACCCGCCTGCAGTGCAGGAGACTGCCTGCTAGGCAGGAGACCTGGGTTTGATCCCTGGGTTGGGAAGATCCCCTGCAGAAGGGAATGGCAACCCACTCCAGGATTCTTGCATGGAGAATTCCATGGATAGAGGAGCCTGGCGGGCTACAGCCCATGAGGTCACAAGAGTCAGACAGGACTTAGTGACTAAGCCAATCCCACTGGCATTCTTTTCCAAATTCTTTTCCCATTTAGGTTATTACAGAATATGGAGCAGAATTCCCTGTGCTCTAAAGTAGGTCCTTGTCGGTTATCTATTTTAAATATAGCAGTGTGTACATGTCCATCCTCAACTCCCAATCTAGCCCTCTCCTCTTTCCCCCATAACCATAAATTCATTCTCCAAGTCTGTGAGTTTGTTTCATGTTTTGTAAGTTCATTTACATCATATTTTTAAGATTCTACATATAAGTGATACTGTATGATATTTGTCTTCCTATACTGTTAATTGTTCCTATGTATTTTGATTAAAAATAGCAAGTCTATGATGGGACAGTCCTTGGACAACATATGCTGGGGAGAGGATGTTATTTCATGTGGGAAACTCAAGGGAACTGTTTCTGTTAGGGGCTGTGCTAACTGGTGAAAATTGTATGAACTGCTGGTTTGGAGCCATTCACAAGACCTCTGTGGGGGACTATGTGCTCAGCTGTTCATTGTTTTCTATTTTTCTCCCTCAAGCCCTCATCATGTCCTGCTTTAGAATTGCTGCATGCACGCTCAGTCACGACTAGATTCACGCTCAGTCGTGTCCGACTCTGTGACTCTATGGACTGAGCCCACCAGGCTCCTCTGTCCGTGGGATTCTCCAGGCAAGAATACTGGAGTGGGTTGACATGCCCTCCTTCAGGAGATCTTTCTGACCCAACGATCAAACCCACATCTCTTAAGTCTCTTGTGTTGGCAGGTGGGTTCTTTACGCTAGTGCTACCTGGGAAGCTTCTAAGAGTCAGTAGCAACATTGAAAACCTGAATTTTCTCCCTCCAGTATAAGGTGGCTTATTTCTCAACAGTGACTGACTCTCTTCAGATTCCCAAGTACGACCCATTTTCCACAGCCTGGTGGACGGTCTGCTATATCTGCCACCACAAAGTGGTGCAGCTGTGTTTAATTTGTTGTCTATTGGGAGGCTTACACCAGAGCAGAATGCTTTGTGAAATAGAGGCAAGCGACTCAACTGTAGGCATGGGACTTTTCCCTGGTTATAGCCCTGAAAGTCCCACACTCTGGAAACCCTTCATCTCAGGTAAACCAGGAAGGTTGGCCACCCCAGATTAAAGAAAAAAGCATCTCATTCTACATTTCCGAAGAAAAGAATAACAGGAGATAAGAGAATGAGATAACAACATCTCCAGGTGCCAAGAATTCAATAGCATCAGATGCAATGGATTATTTTGGGACAATTTACAGAGCATGTGGGTTGCTCTGGAGAGAATCAGAGGGAAGTTTCTTTCTGATTGTGAAATTGTGGTGTGGAAATTCTGTTCCATCCCTTCCCCACCAACCCCTTTAACACACATCATTTTATTTCGCTTCTAGAAAAATTTAATTCCTTTGGAAAAACATCACTTGAGAGGAAAGAACCAGGACCTTTTTCAGCTATGAACTTGCTCCACACAGGCAGGACGTGCTTGGGTAGCAGCTCTGAAAATCAGGCTCTTAGAAATGAAAGGAAGGGGCTTTTGACCCAGGCTGGAGCCCCGACTGGCACATCCCAAGTGAGGCAGCTTCTGAGGAGGGGCTATATCTGGGTGGCAGGTACCCCAGTCACAAGCTAGAGACAAACCTAGCCTTACATGCATGCATGCCAAGTCGCTATAGTCAGGTCCGACTCTTTGTGACCCTATGGACTGTAGCCAGCCAGGCTCCTCTGCCATTGGGATTCTCCAGGCAAGAATACTGGAGTGGGTTGCCATGCCCTCCTCCAGGGGATCTTTCTGACCCAGGGATCAAACCCACATCTCTATGTCTCCTGCACTGGGAGGCGAGATCTTTACCATTGGTGCCACTGCTACTGCTGCTAAGTCACTTCAGTCGTTTCCGACTCTGTGCGACCCCATAGACGGCAGCCCACCAGGCTCCCCCGTCCCTGGGATTCTCCAGGCAAGAACACTGGAGTGGGTTGCCATTTCCTTCTCCAGTGCATGAAAGTGAAAAGTGAAAGTGAAGTCGCTCAGTCTTGTCAGACTCTCAGCGACCCTGTGGACTGCGGCCCACCAGGGTGCTCCGTCCATGGGATTTTCCAGGCAAGAGTACTGGGGTGGGGTGCCATTGCCTTCCCCGATAGTGCCACTAGGGGTTAGCTAATAAAATGAAGCCATATTATAGAGAGAAGCAACCCAGTTTGTGTCTAGATGTTTATTTTTCAAATCGTTCAAGTAATATCAGCTTCTAAAGTGGACATGTAGGTATAGTCATTAACACATCATTAATATCTATTCTGTTGTTAATAAAGAATTCTCTTTTTGTTTTTTTGTTTTCAAAGTTGACTCTCTGGGAAATCCCGAGACCAGCCCATGAAGATTTGCAGTGCAGGTAGGGATCATACCAGGGTGGGCACCCCGATTCTTAGGCCCACGGGTGCCACCGTTGCCTGTTCCCAGGGGCTCAGCCAAGGATGTAATTGTTCCTATCAAAGTGGGATTCACAGTTGCTGCACACCAGCCCCTCATACTGAGAGTGAAACTCCAGTCACCTGGGGGGGTTAGGTCCACAGCTGCAGAAAGCAGTCGACAACTCTCCCCAGAAGCAGGCTCCTTAAGAATTGACCTTTGAGACTGTGTGCTCAGTAGTGTGGCCAGCTTTGCTTGGTTAAACATGGAAAAATGTTCCTCTGGATAGAACCAGCTCCCCATTTATTTCAGAGCATCCTGTCTGTGACGTCATGCCGCCTGGTTTATGGCCTCGTTGCTTGGCGTTTTGAGTTGAGTAATGCCTGCTGGTGCACCAGGCACCGCCTCCGGAACCGCAAGGAAGGGGCAGCATCAGGCGAGTCTCCCAGGCATTTGCTGGGAAATCGCTTCCTTTGTGCCAGACGGATGAATGTTTTCCGTATTTCTCACAAAAGGAAAAGGGTTGCATGACGAAGGTTAACATAACAATCTTCTCTTATTACTGTGATTTATGTGTGCATAACTTCGGCAGCGGAATGTCATCCAGGAGGTCTTTAATTGGCAGACTTCAGGGACCACAGAGGGAGATGACAGAGCGAGCTCTGGAGAAATGAGTGTTTGCTGCCATTCCCGGTTCATCGCTGTGGAGGAGGTCTAAATAAATCTCCGGGGGAAGGCAGTCAACTTTTAAACTTTTTATTAACCTGATCTCTGCTAATGAAATACAAAGAGGAGGAGATGATCTTCAGCTTCACATGATGTGGGTCTCGTGATGCGGCAAATGACTGCCTAGGGTTCTTGAGACGACGGAGCTTGAGTCCTCTGGCGATTCTCATTCAAAGACGACAATGCAATCAGTTTGCAGTGATTATGACTTCAATGAGTCACTTGGTCTTGTCTTGACACATAGGATATGATCGTGGATTTTTAGGAATGTCAAAAGATGTATTTTATTTTGTGAATATATTCTAAGCCCTCGGAAGAAGGGATTTGTTTTGAAATGGAAACACTGCTGCCTTCCACACTGTGACGCATTTCTGAGAAAGGTTTCTACCCTTCTGGGAAGTGGCTTGCTCCCTGGAGGTGGACATGCACAGGAGGGACTTCTTGGATAGCCTGGTCGGTCCTAATGTGGGAGTCATTTTTAAGGATGTTGCAGTCTTTCTAAAATCATGATCGATGTCTATGGAAACATCTGTGTTTACATGGCCTCAGAGATCATGGGGACCTGTTTTAGGCATTGAACTCCAGCACTGTGGGCCTGTATTTGGAAAAGCTGAAAACTAGTTCAAAGAGATACATGCAGCCCAACGTTCATAGCACATTATTTACAGTAGCTAATACAGGGGTTTCCCTGGTGGCTCAGATGGTAAAGAATCTGCCTGCAGTGTGGAGACCTGGGTTCAACCCCTGGGTTGGGAAGATCTCCTGGAGGAGGGCGTGGCAACCCACTCTAGTATTCTTGCCTAGAGAATCCCCATGGACATAAGGGTGGGCTACCATCCATAGGGTCGCAAAGAGTTGGTCACGACTGAGTGACTAAGCACAGCACTCAGCACAGCACAGGACATGGAAGCTACCCAAGTGTTCATCATCAGATAAACAGGTAAAGAAGAGGTGGTATATATTAACTCAACCATAGAAAAGAATGAAATAATGCCAGCTGCACAACCTGGATGGACCTAGAGATGATCATACTAAGTCGGACAATTTTCATATGATACCACTCCTGTGTGGGCTCTCAAAAAAATGGTACAGATGAACTTATTTATAAAGCAGAAACAACCATAGTAAAGAAAGTTATGGTTACAGAAAGGAAGATGAGGGTAGGGATACATTCAGATCAGATCAGATCAGTCGCTCAGTTGTGCGACTCTTTGCGACCCCATGAATCGCAGCACACGAGGCCTCCCTGTCCATCACCAACTCCCGGAGTTCACTGAGACTCATGTCCATCGAGTCAGTGATGCCATCCAGCCATCTCATCCTCTGTCGTCCCCTTCTCCTCCTGCCCCCAATCCCTCCCAGCATCAGAGTCTTTTTCAATGAGTCAACTCTTCGCATGAGGTGGCCAAAGTACTGGAGTTTCAGCTTTAGCATCATTCCTTCCAAAGAAATCCCAGGGCTTATCTCCTTCAGAATGGACTGGTTGGATCTCCTTGCAGTCCAAGGGATACATTAGGAGTTTCAAATTAAGAGATACACACCAGTATACATAAAATAAATGAACAAGAAAGTTCTCCTGTATAGTATAGAGAACTATATTCAGTGTCTTGTAATAACTGACGATGGAAAAGAATAGTGTGTGTGTGTGTGTGTGTGTGTGTGTGTGTGTGTGTATCTGAATATATATATTGGGTTGGCCAAAAAGTTCATCTGGGTTTTTCTACAACATTTTATATATAAGTGGATCACTTTGCTGTACATCAGAAACCGTACAACATTGTAAATCAGCTGTACTTCAATAAAAAACTCCCCCAAACCAAACAAACAAACCAAAAAACCCTCTAGCATCTGTCATACAGTGGTTCCAAACTGTGGGCCGAGCTCTTTCATGGGCCACTGGGCTTTTGAAAGAGAAGTGGAGATGTATAAGCTTGCATTTATTTCCTAAGCTATAGTTTGCCAAAGGCACAATGTCTCTAAGTTGGGTTTCCTCAGAAACAGATCCCATTTCCAGAACTGGAGTGCAAGCCGTTTATCTGAGTGGTGATCTTAGGGCACACTGGAAGGGAGGGGTGAGCAAGGGAGATGGAACTGGTGGTTTAGCTGCTCTGTCCCGTCCAGCTCTTGTGACCACATAGACTATAACTCGCCAGGCTCCTCTGCCCATGGGGTTTCCCAGACAAGAATACTGGAGTGGGTGGCCATTTCTTGAGGGAGGTATGATGGTTAATATTGTGTATCCACTTGGGTGGGCCATGGTGCCCAGATATTTTGGTCAAACATTATTCTGGATGTTTATATGAGAGTGGTTTTGGAGGAGATTAACATCTAAATGGGCGGATTTTCATAAAGCAGGTAATGGGGGTGAGGCCACATCTGGAATGGGGGTGGGCCTCATCTGATCAGTTGAAGGCCAGAATGGAATAAAGACTGACTTTCTCCCATGCGGAAGTAATTCTACCAGCAAATGGCCTTTGAACTTGAACTGTAACACTGGCTCTTCCCTGTGTCTCCAGTCTGCCAGCCCACCCTGCAGATTTTGAGTTTGCATAGTGTGAACCAGTTCCTTACAAGTCTGTACACACAGACACACAGACACACACACACACACACACACACACATACCCTATTGCTTTCATTTCTCTGGAGAATCCTGACGCCTAGAGGAAATCTCCAGGTCCTGATCCCATCTGGCCTCGGGGGAGAAGTGAGGGAAGACAATTCAGGGTGTGTCAAAACAGGTTTCTGTCCTGGGCAGTTGAGGCTCTAACAGTTGGGAACTCTGAGAGAGTGTTAAAACAAGCCTCAGAGATGTTCCAGGTGAGCAGAGAGATGGTTAGGGTGTTAAATCACCAATTCCTGTCTGCCATTGTCGTTAACTCCCCGGCACATGCTTGCAGCAGAACACCCTTGGCACATGTACTAGAATATAAGTGCCAAGGGAGTGTGACAGGGCACTGATTGCTCTGTACAAAGACCACTATGTCAGGGTCTGTAAAACTTTATGCTTCAAAAAACTTTATCCTTCAAAAATGATAGGAATATACATTTAGTGTGATGAAGTTTCTTCAATGCAGGATTGCAAAGAATATATTACAGGCTATATCTTTACAATAGGAGATATTCCACGTACAACTTGGTGGTGTCTCAGTTTGCCTTGGTTTGGCATGATCCAGCACAAGTAGGGTGGCCAGTACATCCATGATGCAACCGAGCTGGGTGGAGAGACTGATAGATTCTATTGAGGGCTCCTCTACATACTGACATGTATGTGGATCTAGAGAAGAGTTAAAACCTAGTTCTGGCTCTACCTGATGGCACCAAGGGTACATGTCTTGGAGGACAGACATCATTGGTTGAGGTGGGTAATTTCTTCTTTGCAGGCAAACTTTATTTTCATGTTAATTTCTAAATACCTGGTGAACTAAGCCAGCTATAATATTTCAAGCTGACTATTCCCTAATCATGTGTTTCTAGCAGAGGCTCTTGTAGCCTTCCTTTCACTAAGCTAGAACCGAGTGGCCAGCTCTGATTCTTCCCCACCACTCTCCTAGCCACACGGCCATAACATCTCATTCTTTTTTCTTTCGAAGGCTTTCTCCAGCCTTAGAGCTTTGGCTGTTGCTATTATTTGAGGGGAATATGAGCTTTCTAGCCCGTATTTTATATTAAAAAACTTGTTTGCTTATAGCTCAGATGTTTTAAGGGTCTACCATGCAGAAGGTAGTCTGCCTGCCTACATCTCTGGCTGTTGTTGTTCAATCATTAAGTGATGTCCGACTGTTTGTGACCTCATGGGCTGCAGCACACCAGGCTCCCCTGTCCTTCACTGTCTCCCAGAGTTTGCTCAAATCCTTGTCCTTTGAGTTGGGTAATGGCTTTACCCTAGTTACCTGTGAAACACTTGAACTAGCTCATACATAATGTGTGGTAAAATGCACCCAGAGTAATAATTTCATATATTTAACAACCAGTGTGCAAACAGGACTGTCATTCTCTGCCTCCTGAAACTCCAAAGGGTGCCATGTTTTTATAATCTTGTGGGCTGGGGGAACAAATCCTTTAAAACTCAAAGTGGGTTGGGTGTTCTAATGGCCCTTGCTTTCCTTTTGTAACAATCTGTGTGTCTGTGGGGCTCATGTGCCACTACTCACAAGGCGACAGCAGTGATCAGAAACATAATTTTCAATATTTATGATTGAAAATGTAATTTAGAAATGAAAGAAAGGGCACTTGTTCCTCCTTAGCTTGAACTGAAATCATTGTTTTGAGACATGTTCTTTATACAGTTAATCTGGCCAGTGTAATTTACCACACTGTGGCTGAATTGTAAGTCTGACGCTCTATTCATCAAGTAAGAATTATTTGTGCAAAATGCATATGAATGAGTAGGTGTTGTGTGGAGCCATGGTGATTTGATTTAAAAAGTCTGGATAGAGTTTCATGGGAAGGAGTTCAGTGAGTTAAATCTATAGCAGGTGTCACCTCAGGGAACAGATTTGGGGTTGGGAAGTCAATAGCTGAGTTGGCTATAAGTGGGTCTCATATCAATCTGTGGGT
The DNA here is from genome assembly GCA_935064755.1 of Tragelaphus eurycerus. Taxonomy (NCBI): domain Eukaryota; kingdom Metazoa; phylum Chordata; class Mammalia; order Artiodactyla; family Bovidae; genus Tragelaphus; species Tragelaphus eurycerus. Next base: position 15,233,866 of record CAKXYN010000020.1, read on the forward strand.
CCTCATCCCACCTGGACGGGGAGTCATGGCTGCCACTAATCCTGTTTGGACTTGGTCAAAGGATGTCAAGACACTTAAGGGAGCAAACCAGTGGCTGCTTGAGGTATGCAGTTTGGCCTGTGTGTTTAATGTTTTGCTTTGAAGTAATTTGCAGCCATGATTCTGCAGCCATGAAATTAAAGGACACTTGCTCCTTGGAAGAAAAGCTATGACAAACCTAGACAGTGTATTAAAAAGCAGAGACATCACTTTGCTGACAAAGATCTGTATGATCAAAGTTATGGTTTTTCCAGTAGTCATGTACAGATGTGAGAGTTGGACCAAAAGAAAGCTGAGTGCCAAAGAGTTGATGCTTTTGAACTGTGAGTTGGGGAAGACTCTTGAGAGTCCCTTGGACCTCAAAGAGATCAAACCAGTCAATTCTAAAGGAAATCAACCCTGAATATTCATTGGAAGGACTGAAGGTGAAATCCAATACTCTGGCCACCTGATGTGAAGAGCTGAATCATTGGAAAAGACCTTGATGCTGGGAAAGATTGAGGGCATGAGGAGAAGGGATGACAGAGAATGAGATGGTTGGATGGCATCACTGACTCAAAGGACATGAGTTTGAGCAAACTCTGGGAGATGGTGAAGGACAGGGAAGCCTGGTGTGCTGCAGTCCATGGAGTTGCAAAGAGTCAGACATGACTTAGCAACTGAGCAACAGCAACAGTTTGATTCACAAAAAAACTGTAAGAATACTATGTGGAGCCTCTGTGTGTTCTTCCCAACTTCTCTCAATGACAATATCTTATGTAACCACAATACATTACCAAACCAGGAACTGAGGTTGGTACAATACTATTAACTAAACTATAGACTTCATTTGCATGATGTATATAGGTTTGGGGCCTCCCTGGTGGCTCAACGGTAAAGAATCTGCATGCAGTTCAGGAGCCTTAGAAGACGTGGGTTTGATCCCTGGGTTGGGAAGATCCCCTGAAGGTGGGCATGGCAACCCACTCTAGTATTCTTGCCTGGAGAATCCCATGGACAGAGGAGCCTTCCTGGCTACAATCCATAGGGCAGCAAAGAGTTGGACATGACTGAAGTGACTTAGCTTGCATGCACACATATGTAGGTTTTAAAAGTTGAGTTTGTTGCCAGCCTCACATGTTCAGGTGTTCTCTGGCAGAAGTAAGATTTGTTCAGACTGACCCTGTGTTCCTCAGGGAATTAGCTGGCAAGAACTCATAAAGGAGTATGTGCTTGCTCTTTGGGTATGGGCCTCACCTCTTTGTATCAATGGCACCCCACCCCAGTACTTTTGCCTGGAAAATCCCATGGACGGAGGAGCCTGGTAGGCTCCAGTCCGTGGGGTCGCTAAGAGTCGGACACGACTGAGCGACTTCACTTTGACTTTTCACTTTCACGCATCGGAGAAGGAAATGGCAACCCACTCCAGTGTTCTTGCCTGGAGAATCCCAGGGACAGGGGAGCCTGGTGAGCTTCCGTCTATGGGGTCGCACAGAGTCGGACACGACTGAAGCGACTTAGCAGTAGCAGCAGCATACTCTACTTGCTTTGGTCATGGACTTTATCAGCTTTTTGTAGGCCTGTGAGTTGGAGTCCCCTCTAATGACTGCTGCAAGCTCCCTAGTGGTCTGCTGGAGGCTGAGAAGCAGAACCGCTTCTCAGTGGTTCCAGAGGTGGCTGCCTTTTTGGCCTTTGCTCAGTAGAGGGGGCTTCCCAGGTGGCGCTAGTGATAAAGAATCTGTCCACCAATGCAGGGATGCAGGCTTGATCCCTGGGTTGGGTAGATCCCCTCGAGGAGGAAATGGCAACCCACTCCAGTATTCTTGCCTGGAGAATCCCATGGACAGAGAAGCCTGGCGGGCTACAGTCCATAGGGTCACAGAGGTGGACAGGACTGAAGTGACTTAGCGTGCATGCACACTCAGTGGAGGAATTTTGCTTGGAGCAAGGCGTGCTTTCTCTCTACAGTACATAGATATGTTGTGTATTCTGTATTGTGGACGGTGGGACCATTCATTGCTAGTGGGGAGGTGATCAAGAGACACTGCATGTGTTTGTAGCCAGACTACAGAAGCATGGTATTTTCATTAAAAGCTTCTGGTATTGCTGGGGGAAAGCACCAGCTTCCCTCCTGGTTCTCACTAGCTCTCTGGCTGAGCTGAGTGGTGTTTTCTGGTGCATGGTTACTATTTTCCAAAACAGTGGGATAGATCTGGAGGCAGACACATCCTTTCCCATTTCTCCTGTGATGGTGTTTAATTCATGATCAAGATAACCATAAGATCTTGGCTTCAAGGAAAGACTTTCCTGTTTTTTCATGAGCAGAGAAGATGGAAAATTGGATGGAGGTACCAGCTGAACCAAAGCTTCTGAGATGGTGTCCTTGGAGAGATGTCAACACAGAGGTGGACTTTGTAAACAAAGGGTCCCTGGGGAGCAGGTGGGCATTGTTATTTGTCCAAATGAAATTTGGCAGACACCTATGGATGCCCACTACATGCCAGGCACAGCGCTGGCACTGGGGTTGTGACCGATGGATAAGTCACAGCGCCTGTCTTTGAGGAGCTCTAGGTGCTCTTGGAAAGCACCCTAATGGAACTAACAACAGGACACAGTGGGTGCTCTTTGACCAGAGAAGCAGGGAGATGGATGTGATGCATACCGTCTGACATCAGAGGCTGGGGAAACACACACACCATTTGTACCATAAAGAAGAATGACAAGAGCAGCAGGTATTTTCTAGAAGGCTGCAGGGGAAAGTGGCTGCGTAAACGAGGGTGGTGGAAGTGGAGAAGGAAACGAAATGAACATCTGGAAAGAATGGCAAACAGAATCTCCTTAAGAGCACCTCTTTCTCTGCAGGGCTGCTGTTCCTCTCTGGCCTCGCCGTGTTAGAGGATCAGTTCTGGATTCTCTTAGTAATTAATAGCATTTAAGTTCCAGGGCAGTCAGTTTTGATTAAGCAAACATTAAATTAATCCAATCTGCAAACACTTACTCTCTAAGCACTACTGAGTTGGGGGGAGGGAGTGGGGAGAGGCGGCTGGATGGACAGAGGGATGCGTCCTCATTGGAGTGCCGGCCACCTCCGAGTAGTTACAGCTGGATCAATACGGTTCCTAGAGCTATAATAAAATGGCTTCGACATGCTCATCTGTGGCCGAGAACACAGTATACACATTGATTTCCTGGCCTGATATAACCCATTTACCTATTCAGCTACTCCCTTCAGGAAGGTGGAGGGGTCCCAAGGCCCTAGGGAGCAATGATGCCTGTAAGTAGGTTAGCAGATGCTGGGGAAATGTCTTAATCGGCTGCACGGCTCTTTCCCCAGGAGGATGTATTTCTTTGTGAAGAAGAGACCTCCTTAGAAACTCATTGGCTTCATCAGGGGGAAACATTGGAAGTTGGGGGTGTCACCTTTTCTGCTCATCAGGATTTGCCCTTCTCATCATTGAGCACTTTGATGGTGAACGATTGTCTTAGCTTCCTGGAGTGTAAGGGGCTCACTTACACAATCATTCCAGGCACATCTTCAACTCTGACTTAGGTGAATTCGGGGGAATCTCATAGAGAATTGGCTAAGATTGCTCACACAGAAAGTATATCTTCCTGCATCTATTTTTGCTTTCCCATATCTTTTAAAAAGAAATAGAGTCTTTGTTTTTCTTAAATTTCATTTATTTATTTTTGGCTGTTCTGGGTCTTCGTTGGCAGTTGCGGCGAGTGGGGGGTACTCTTGAGTTGCAGTGCATGGGCTTCTCATGGCAGTGGCTTCTCTCGTTGTGGAGCATGGGTTCTAAAGCGTTCGGGCTTCAGTAGTTGAGGCACGTGGCCCCAGTAGTTACGGTTCCTGGGCTTCAAAGCACAGGCTCTACAATTGTGGCTCACGGACTTAGTTGCTCCTTGGCATGTGGGATCCTTTTAGACCAGGGACAGAACCCATGCCTCCTGCATTGGCTGGCGGATTCTTTACCACCAAGCCACCATGGAAGCCCAAGAGGCTGTTTCGATTGAAATTAATGAGAGACATGATGTATTTAGGGCTCAGTGCAGTTTTGTTCAATAAGGAGACTGACCCTTTAAAACCAGCCAGTTTGCCCTGTAAAATGGTCTTCTTATCTATGTACTTAATAAAACAAGTAAGAAGGCTATTATTGTTACAAAGCATTTGAAAATTTGTTTATTGAAGTATAATTGATTTACAGTGTTGTGTTAGTTTCGGGTATAACAAAGCATTTTTAGACCATTAGGAATATGCCTGCTTTTATGTGCAAGCCTTGGACAAGAATGATTTCATGCTTTGAAAGTGTTTGAATGGGGTTATCAGAATGGCTAGCGATTATTCTGAGTCTCGTGTGGTGGTCAAGTTGGGTTTGATCACTTTTGGTAAGAAACTGTTTCCTGGAGAAAGTGAAGCAGAGGGCTTGGGGGGTATGGTCAAAGTGTTTTCCTTTGATCTGTCTCAGAACCTGGCAAGTGTTACAGGATTCCTACACATGGCAAACTGAAAGATGTTTAAGATCTGAGAGTGGAGGGGGAAGGTCAGTCAGTGTACCAAAGACTCACTCACTGGGGTTCCCACTGAGGGTTTTGTGGGAGGTTGCCAAGTGTCAGGAGTGAACATGAGGGTTCCGCCTAGGAAATGATGCTTAGTTGGAAAATCCACAGCTTTAGGAAAAAACTCATCACTGGCTACCATTTCCTTCAAAATCATGCTCCCCTAGAGACGGTAAAACAAATGTCAAGTTTTGATCATGTCCATTCCCCACTTGACATCCTTAGCAGTTTATGGAGGTACTTGCCTTCTACCGAAGCTTCCGTTTTGAGTCTATTTTTTCATCTAAGCAGAGCCCTGCTCTTTGTTACTCTTCCTTCAGAGTTTGGAGGTGACTTCAGGGTTATCCTGGACACCTTCCTGGTTCTGTTTCAGCCTCATGCTAAAGCTCTTGACAAAAGTCTATCCCTAACAGCATCTTGAATGTGCTGGATATTTCTTTTATAGTCTTATTCAGCTTACCATTCACAAAATCCCAATCAGTTGTGAGATATTCACAATTTCCTTTACCTGTTAAAAGGCTTGGAGAAGTAGAAACCAGATCAACTTTGTTTATCTCCCTTAACTGACCAGGTAATTTTTTATTTACCCCACAGAGCATTTATTAATATTCTAATTGATCCATGGAATTTACTTTGGGAAATGATTTAAGTTCACTATGAATTTATTTTTTGCTTTAAAAATGAGGATTAACATCTCTTGATCATTTACTTTTTAAAGAGACAATGTGCTAATTTGCATGGACCAGCTACTTTAATCCTTATAAAAATCCTGGGATTCGGGGACTGGTATTGAGTCCCTGTCTCAATAAGGAAACCAGGACTTGGAGAGTAACTTGCCCAAGGTCACAAGGCAAGGGTACCATACAGCCAGGGTTTGGTCCAGAAAGGTCTGCTGCAGAGCCCAAGCACAGTGCCACCACATTCTTCTGAGTCCGAATGGGCAGTCCCAGCTCATTTTTCACATTGACCTGAAACCCAAAGTTCTGCTTAACAGGCTTGGGACACACGGTGGAATGGCTGAATTATATTATGAAATATATCATAGCACGGCCCTGACAGCATGTTCCTCCTCTGCTTCTAGAGGCCACTCAGGATATACTGAGTGTCTTTCATCACTGCATGCATTTGTTCATATTTTCAGAAATAGCTAGGGCAAGTGATGACAAATGCATGCCGCAGTATGGATGTCGCATCGTCGTGGGCACCGAAGTCCTGCCATCTTTTCATGGCTGTTCAGCATCACCTTCATGGATATGGGTAGTGCGTGGAGACTGTTTGGTGGCCTTAACCTTACACTAGTTTCTTTAATCTCTTAAATGATTATAGTACACATTAGACTTTCATTTTGGCTTTTGATGTGCCGTCCTTTTTATCAGGCTATGTAGAATACAACTTTTAGTATCAATGTGTGTCTTATACACATGTTCAGAAAACACATTATGTTATGGGGTGCTGGAAAGAAAAAAAAAGCTGCTAGTGATCTTAACTACATTCAAGTGTCTTTATGAGATGCAATCAACCATGTATGAATTCCCTCTATCTATCATTAGTTGAGTGTCAAAAATATATGCAAAAGAAAATGGACACTGGGTAAGAAGGTAGTGAAGAGGTTTTTACAAATTAGATTATTTGAGTAAACGATTCCTCAGACAGAAGTATATTGTCCAAAGGGCCCTTTAACTATTATTCACTTCCTTCAGCACACAAAAGAATATTGTCAAGGCAGCAAGAGGACTTCCCTGGGTTGAATTAAAAGGATGGCTGTCAGGCTTAGAACCTGGTCCACACCTGATGCAATAGACTGTAAGGGTGGCATCTCTAGGACTCAGTCGGAGAGTCCATGCCCATCGGTAGCTGGGTGATTGATCTGCACCTTCTCCCTCTGGAGGGGGCTGAGCAAGCTCTGAGTCCCGACCCCCACTTTTCTTTAATGACATGTGCTCTGGCCAAGATATACATGCATCTCTGTCTAACAATTAGCTAGAAAAGCCCAACCATCCAAGACTATTTTCCATTTTCTAAAAAAAATTGTGCACTCTAAGTCTGGAACAAAAATAAAGCAGTAACAAACAAGAGCAATTTGATTTCCAGTCTTTGGATTCCTCCAGCAGGTGACTTGCTGCTTGCATTTCCTTGAAAGGCAAAGGTCTGGTGCACAGTCCTGCAGTGAGGTCTGGGCTCCTTCACCTAGAAGGTTTCAGGAGTCAGCCCAACTCTTTCCCATGAGTTTCCAGAGGGGTGCTACTCATCTGGTTGTGAAGAAAAGCATAACCTACAGGTTTTCTCAAAGGGGCAATAGGAAACAAAACCATCCCAATGTCATGAATGGGCAAAGTGCCGAAGACACCACAAAGCAGAGTATTAAAGAGGAAAACCAATATGATAACTTCCAAAATCAGAATGGACGTTATGGGGAAAACAATCTGGACTTTTTTCTTGAACTTAATGTATGTTTGCTATTTAGAGATATAATTAGGTGTTGTCGGGGGAGGGGAGTCAGAAAGCCCTATATTCTTTCTCCTGATGGTTCCAGTGCTTGGCTTTTTCTGGCATGAACTTGACTCTACAAGAGGCTGGCAGGCACCCTGCCATCGTGCTGTCCTCTGGGACAGCCTCCATTGCACCCCGCCTCAGCTTCTGTCTGCAGGGTGTGTTTGGGCACAGTTGGGCAGCTCCTACTGCCCATCAGAAAAGGGAGACTGAAAAATTTGCTGAGAAGTGGTTATTAGATGTTGCAATCTTGACTCACTTTATGCACGTAATAATTGCTAAAAGGTGTCCCTCCCCGGAGCATGTTGGAGAGCTGGGATTAAGCAGAAGCCTTTATTAACCCTGCCCGAGATGGTTTGTGGAGAAGGCAAAGGCACCCCACTCCAGTACTCTTGCCTGGAAAATCCCACGGACGGAGGAGCCTGGTAGGCTGCAGTCCATGGGGTCGCTAGGAGTCGGACACAGCTGAGCGACTTCACTTTCACTTTTCCCTTTCATGCACTGGAGAAGGAAATGGCAACTCACTCCAGTGTTCTTGCCTTGGAGAATCCCAGGGACAGGGGAGCCTGGTGGGCTGCCATCTATGGGGTCGCACAGAGTCGGACACGACTGAAGCGACTTAGCAGCAGCAGCAGAGATGGTTTGATGGGTGAGCAGAGCTGTCTTTGTCCACACCTGGGAGCTATGCTAATGTGTTGGTGCCTTTGGCTATATCCTTCCACCTTTTAGGTGGCTCAGACAGCAGTCTCTGTTGACATCCTGGTGTTCCTCATGACAGAATTAAAGTGAAAAATCATCTTTATCGGTGGTCAAAAAGTAACAACATTAACAAATTCCCTAGAGATTTTACATATTTTCAGTGAGGTGCCTTCATATTTGGACTTCCCAGGTGACTCTGTGGTAAAGAATCTGCCCGCCAAGCAGGAGGAGTGGGTTCAATCCCAGAGGGCAGGGGACAACCTACTCCCATGTTCTTCCTGGAGAACCATGGACAGGGGAGCTTGGTGGGCTACAGTCCATAGGGTCCCAAAGAGTCTGACATGGCTGAGCGAATGAGCACCGCATGCACGCCTTCACATTTACTTTCAATGTTCTGGGTTTTTACATGCTACCTGTATGGATCCCACCCTAGGGATGAGTGTATTTTCATAGGAATGTTCACCTCCCTCTCCGCTGGCTTTCTGCCATATGGGCTGGTGGGTTCCTTCCGAGGTTTTCATGTTTACTGCTTGCCTGAGCATTGAGATTTGGACAGAGTCATCTTGCTGCTGTAGATTAGGTGTTGATCTATTTTATTTATAAAAAAAATAAAGAAATTCCTGCTGCATGGGGTAAACGGGGTGGTGGATGAGGGTGGACCTTCCCTGCCCTGCTGTGTCCCACAGCTTCGCTGTAACAATGCTTCATACTTCTTGGACTCTCATTTAAAAACATCTTTTTTTCCCCCATATTCATCACTAATACATGCTCATTGTGAAAAATTTAAAACGTACATCTAAAGAATTATCAAATTAAAATCATCTTAACCTCAGCACTCAGAGACAGGAACTCAGACTTTTGAAACATTTCATCCCATTGTTTCTTATGCAGAGGCCTAGATACATGCCCATATATTTTTTTGCTGTTCAGTTGTGTCCGACTCTTTGCCACTCCAAGGACTGCACCATGCCAGGCTTCCTTGTCCTTAACTAGCTCCCTGAATTTGCTTAAACTCATGTCCATTGAGTCAGTAATGCCATCCAACTATCTCATCCTCTGTTGTCCCCTTCTTCTCCTGCCCTCAGTCTTTCCCAGCATCAAGGTCTTTCCCAGTGAGTCGGCTCTTCACATCAGGTGGCCAAAGTATTGGAGCTTCAGCTTCAGCATCAGTCATCCCAATGAATATTCAGGGTTGATTTCCTTTAGGATTGACTGTTTTGATCGCCACAGAGATTTCTTTTTTAAAATGGATCATGATTTATATTCAGTTTTATAACATGGACTTTTCATTTAATACATAGAGGGCTTTTCCTCTCAATATTCAAATAGTTTTATATTATTTATATTGTTCACTTACTATGTCGTGACTATGATTTTGTATCAAAATATTATTTAAAATGCTATTTTAAATGATTAATAGCTGCCTATTACATGGAAATTCCTTTATTGTTGGACATGTCTACTATATAATTTAACTTTACTGGATGTCTGAGATTGACTATTAAAAACTGTTTATTAGACACCTGTACTTCTAGTTTTTGAATTTTCTGTTTTTCTATATGATAATAGTTTGCCCATTTGATTTATAAAAGCTGATATATAATAAAGACATACAATTTTCAGTGTATTGAATGCAATATATTTTTCTTTAAGGCTATTAGAGCTTTTTTTTTTTTTTTAAATGAAATATAACACGCATGTAGAAAAATGCACAGAATAGAAACAGGCAGTTTCATGATAATCCCTTGTGAACATCCATGGCCTGCAACCTCCCTGTGAACCTTTCCAATTGTTACCCATTTGCTATTAATTTTTAAGAAGTCATAGATTTTTGATTTTTCTGTTCCTTCTGTATGGCTTTCCTTTGTATTAAACAAGCATTTTTAGTATGCCATTTATATTTCTCTAGTTTATATATATATGTTCATAGTCATTGCTGTATGGGTTTAAAATACACAGCTTGAAGTATCACCATTTCAGGTTGCTGCTGCATTGCTTCAGTCGTGTCCGACTCTGTGTGACCCCATAGACGGCAGCCCACCAGGCTCCCCCGTCCCTGGGATTCTCCAGGCAAGAACACTGGAGTGGGTTGCTATTTCCTTCTCCAATGCATGAAAGTGAAAAGTGAAAGTGAAGTCGCTCAGTCGTGTCCGACTCTTTGCGACCCCATGGACTGCAGCCCACCAGGCTCCTCCGTCCATGGGATTTTCCAGGCAAGAGTACTGGAGTGGGGTGCCATCGTTAAAACTCACCTAATTCAAGTAAAATTTAGCCGTTCTGCTACAATATAGCCCCATTTACTCTCCCCTCTTTTATGGTATTATTGTCATCTATAGTGGTGTTGCCTGGAGAATCCCAGGGACAGGGGAGCCTCGTGGGCTGCCGTCTATGGGGTCGCACAGAGTCGGACACGACTGAAGCGACTTAGCAGCAGCAGCAGCGGCATAGGCATTATAAGCCCAATAATGAAATTCTAGAATTACTCGTTTTAATCTTAGGCTTTTAGAAGAAATTAAGATAAGAAAATAATTTTTTAATTCATATAAATTTTTACATTTACCTATATATTTACTATTTCTGGGCTCTGTATTTCTTCCTATGGATTTGAGTTGGTGTCATTTCCTTTCATCCTGAAGAACTTCCTGTGGTATTTCCTGTAAGGCAAGTCAACTAACAACAAAATTTCTTAGCATTTTTCTGGGAATGTGTTTTGTCTTCATTTTTTTAAGGATTGTTTTGCTGATTATAGAATTCTTGGTTGACAGCTTTAGGTTTTTTCCCTCGCACTTTGCATATGTCGCTCCACTGCCTTCTGGGTTTCACTGTTTCCCATACAAAAAGTCAGCTGCTAGTCATGTTGTTATTCCTCTGCATGCTGAGTCATTCTACACTTGCCACTTTTACGATTTTTTGCTTGTCTTTGGCTCTCATCAGGCTGAACACAATGTATTTATCCTATATTATATTTTGTTTGAGCTTCTTGCATCTGTAGGTTACAATTTTTCATCAGGTTTGAGAACTTTTGGCTATTATTTCTTTGAATATTCTTTTTTTCCTGCATCTTGCTCTCTCTTTTCAAGAAATTCCACTATATGTGTATTAGCATACTTGATAATTTCCACAAGTCTGTCTCCGTTTATTAAAAATTTCCCCCTTGTTATTCATGTTGGATAAGTTTTATTTTCCTACTGTTGTTCTAGCCTGCCATCTCAGGTATTGAGCTTATCTAGTGAATATTCATTTTGATTACTGTATTTTTCACTCTAGAATTATCATTTTTCATTTAGGTCTATTTTTTTAAGCGTATACTTCTCTATTTTTGTTCTTGGTTTGAATAAATGCCCTTTATTTGGGCTACCCAGGTGGCGTTAGTGGTAAAGAATCTGCCTCCCAGTGCAAGGGACACAAGAGATGAGGGTTCATTCGCTGGGTCAGGAAGATCCTCTGGAGTAGGAAATGGCACCCCATTCTGGTATTCTTGCCTGAAAAATTCCATGGGCAGGAGAACCTGGAGGGCTACAGTCTGTGCGACTGCAAAGAGTCAGCCGTGGCTGAGCAACTGAGAGTGCAGGATAAATCGCTTCAGTCATGTCTGACTTTTTGCAACTGACCCCGTGACTGTAGCCCCCCAGGCTCCTCTGTCCATGGGATTCTCCAGGCAGGAATACTGGAGTGGGTTGTCATGCCCTCAGCCAGGGGACCTTCCTGGCCCGGGGACTGAACCCGCATCTCCTGCATTTGCTGATGGGTTCTTTACCCACTAGTGCCTCTGAGCACATTCCTTTAATTTAATTTTATTTTTACTGAGGTGAAATTCACATGCATAAGATTAACTATTTTAAAGTGTATGCTGCTGCTGCTGCTACGTCGCTTCAGTCGTGTCCGACTCTGCGCAATCCCATAGACGGCAGCCCACCAGGCTCCCCCGTTCCTGGGATTCTCCAGGCAAGAACACTGGAGTGGGTTGCCATTTCCTCCTCCAATGCAAGAAAGTGAAAAGTGAAAGTGAAGTCGCTCAGCCGTGTCAGACTCTCAGCGACCCCATGGACTGCAGCCCACCAGGCTCCTCCATCCATTGGATTTTCCAGGCACTGGGGTGGGGTGCCATTGCCTTCCCCGTTTTAAAGTGTATAAATCAGTGGTATTCAGTAAACTCACTATGTTGTTCTAAAATATTTCTATTGCTCCAGAAAGAAACCTTGTGCCTATTAACGTGTTGCTTCCCATTCACTTTTCCTGCACTTGCCTACACTTAGTGTGTACAATATGTTTCCTAAGAGTGTGTGGCTATTGATATATCTGCTTTGTTTTTAAAACTTCTGGCTTCCTAAGCATTGCTTCCTAAGAGTTGAGGCAACTTTGCCTCAAGACTTAGTTTTATTTTCTTCTCTTGAGTCTTACCTGCCTATGCCAGAGGTTCTGCAGGCAGCCAGAAGTGTGTGGATAGCTTAGTTAGCGCTTCCAGGATCTCCCCATTGCCTTTCTGGCTAGTCTATCACTCAGCCTAAGTGGGACTGCAATTTCACACTAGCCTAACTATGGGTTCCCCTACATTGATTTTTTTCTGAGTTTGCAACTTTTACTGACAGTACCATCAGGTGAAGATTTTCCCTCCATTCCAAGACAGGTCAGCCCCCTTTGGCAGTAAAATGCTGTTTTTCATAGCCAGTTTTGCCCTGACATAACTACTGTGCCAACTGAGTTGAGGAAGTAAATTGGGGCAGCCCTAGAAGAAAGCCACAGATTCTCAAACTTCTACCAGATTTTTATGAATAAACACTTCCAATTTGCTGTTTGCTGTTGGTAAATTTCTAGAGTCCTTAAATGTTTGCTTTTGACATTTTATTCCAGTTCTGTAGTTGTTTTCTGGGGAGAAAGATTGCTGATCTCTTTTCTCTATTATGGCTGGAAGTTTTTCTACCACAATAATTGTTTTTAAGTTTGACCTTTTCATTTTCACATGGTTGAATATATCAATGTTTTCTGTAGTGTCATACTTCGATGTCTTCATTTCAAGATTCCATTCTAATTAACAGAAATTTTATTCTATGATATTATGGTTCATTCCATTCAAATCAACTGACTACATTCCAAATTCAGTTATTTCATTGTAATGAACTCAGACTTGACTTATTTTTTTCTCCTTGTTGTTAGGTAGTTGTCCCAGACCAAGTTTTGAATAACCTTTTCCTGCTTATTTGAAAAGTGACTGTTTAAATATTTGAATGATGGGTTTGCTTATTTATTTGATCTCTGATTCTATTCCATTGATTTGTTCCTATATTAACTCTTCATTGGAAATGCTACTGTTTTAATTATTGTATCTTTTTAGAATGGCTTCTTCTATGAAGTGTGACAAAGATCCTCCCTTTGTCCTGCTTACATTTCAAATCATACAACAAACTTACATTTTTTACACCACAGAGTTAGCATGAGTTCACAGAGTTAGTTTCTCATTCATTCTTCCATACTACAGAAGGCTTTTGAGCTTGTATTGTGTGCCAGGCATCACCAGGGAAGTGATGATGGCATGACCAATGACATGGTCCTGTCATGTCAGGGTCTAACAAGACCCTGCCTTGCTAGAATTTGAATTATAGCATGGAGACAAGAAAAGAAAAATGACAAGATTAATAAAAATAATTGAAAGCTATGGCATGTGATATGATGCAAACAATTAACATGGTGTGATGGAGAACAGCAGAGGAAGTTTGTTTTAGTTGGGGTGGTTGGGAGAGTTCCAGTCAAGAAATTGGTGGTTAAGTCCAATCCTACGTGGTAGGTAGGAGCTTCACAGGAGCTAAACATTGTTTTTTTTATTTCCAAACAGTTGTCTGTTTCTCCCAACACCATTTATTTTAAGATTTATCTTTCCATCCATGGATAGGAGGGCATGGAGAGAATAGCACACGCCTGCACACCCTGCTGTAGAAAGAACATGAAGAGCTGAAAGGAAACCCCCGAGGCCAGAATCTGGAATGTGGGCAGGCTTGACTGAGAAGCGTGCAAGAGGTAAGTAGTTGTCAAGTCTTGCCTGGCCTTGTGGACCAGAGAGGGAAGTCTGCATTGCATCCTTTGTACAATGAGAAGCCCCTAAAGGGATGTCTCCAAAGCAGGGATCTACCCCGTTTTCAGAAGACCATTCGTGTTGTGACGTGGATGAGGAACTGAAGGAGAAAAAGGAGAATGTGGGAACATAGGTTAGTGCTTGGATGGCCGGGGACAGGTGATGGTGGTGGTCCAGCCTGGCGGTCCAGTGTGGCTGCAGAAGATGGGCAACATGTCCTGCTGATGAGCCAGACTTGGGGCAGATGGACAGTCAGGTAAAAAGTGTAGGGGCAGTTTTACCACATGTGGGATCTGGAAACAGACCTCTAGTAATGTGCGGGCAAAGAATTTCTGCTTAGGCAAGCTGCCTTTTTTCAGGCCGCATCTATCCTGAGATTGGAGCATACGCTGTGAGTGCTTTGGGAGATAATTGATGTGGGGATGTAGCACACTTTACTGGAAATCAGTGGTGTGGGCAGTAAGGAGAAGTGACTCTGAGCCTCTTGGTAAGCATCACACACCAGGATTGGGAAGGGCCAAGAATTCAACAGAAAAGGCGATCAGTGTGAGAAGGAGATATAAACAATTGACAGAATGTTACGGCTCTACAGAAATGTCAGGGTATTAAAGTGGGTGTCTGAGAAAACAGAAAGTTGCAATCTGAAATGATGAATAAGCCACTGCCAGTTGTCACACAGAATGTGTGAGGAGCATGTGTGAGCAGAAAGAGGCTGAGCTGTACTCCTGGGTGGCAGGCTATGGTGGGCACGGCACACAGCAAGTCCTTCCTGCAGCCAAGATGCCCTCCCATGGCACCCTGTCCCCTGCTCACCACCTCTGCCATCACTTGCCCAGGCTTGCCCTCCTGGCTGGGATGGAATTCCATTAGAACAGTATGGTAGGTGGTTGTGATTCCTGCTGGTGGGCACAGCCTGTATCCTCCCTCCCTTTAAATGTGAATGAGACCTGTGATTAGGACATGGTGTGTGACAAGGAGGAGGGAGTCCCCAGATATAATGAAGATCCCAAATCAGTTAATTTTGAGTTAATCAAAAGGGAGAGCACCTGGGTGGGCCTGACCTAATCAGGTGAACCCTTTAAAAGAGGGTCTAGAAGTCAGACCTGAAACAGCAGAGACTCTGTCTTGTTGGTCTTGAAGATGCAAACTGGTGCATGGTGGAGAAGGCCACGTGGCAGGGATCTGTGGTGACCCCTGTTTTCTGAGAGCCTCAGTCTTACCATGGCAAGAAACAAGGTTCTGCAACACCCAGTGAGCCTGGAAGAGGACTCTAAACCTCAGGAAAGATTGAAGCTCTGGCCAACACTTTAACAGTCGTTGGTGAGACCCTGAGAAGAGGAGGCAGTGGAGCCATGTCCCCTGCCCCACAGAAAATGTGAGATAATAAACGGATGGAGTTTTATTCTGCTTTGTTTGTGGTAACTGTTACATAGCAGTAGGTGGTTTTAATACACTATCTAGGTTTGTCATAGCTTTTCCTCTAAGGAGCAAGTGTCTTTTAATTTCATGGCCTAGACAGCGAATTAAAAAGCAGAGACATCACTTTGCTGACAAAGGTCCGTCTAGTCAAAGCTATGGTTTTTCCAGTAGTCATGCACGGATATGAGAGGTCGCCCAGAAAGAAGGCTTAGAGCCAAATAATTGTTGCTTTCAATCTGTGATGCTGGAGAAGACTCTTGAGAGTCCCTTGGACTGCAAGGAGATTACACCAGTCAATCCTAAAGGAAGTCAACCCCCTGAATATTCATTGGAAGGACTGATGCTGAAGCTGAAGCTCCAATACTTTGGTCATCTGATGCAAAGAGCCAAAAGACGCTGATGCTGGGAAAGATTGAAGGCAGGAGGAGAAGGGGGTGACAGAGATGATTGGATGGCATCACTTTAGGAGATGGTGAAGGACAGGGAAGTCTGGCATGCTGTAGTCCATGGGGTCACAAAGAGCTGGACACGACTGAGCGACTGAACGACAGCAAAAGGTGTGTAGCAACTCTAGGAGCCAAGGTGTTGCTGTTGTAGAGCCGGGTCTGGTGGCACGGGGCAAGAATCCCATTCGGGGGCCCAGCCTGACAGTCTGACTCAAGAAGGGAATCACCGGAGTAAGTGCAGCAATAAACCGAACTTAATCAAGGGCCCCTTCCTGTCTGCCTGCCTTTCTTTCTTTCTCTTTTTCTGTCTCTTTTCTTTCCAGCAAGAGGAAAAATCCTTTTTTCAACCTCAATTGATAGGGTTTCAGCCACACAGAGAACTGAGTTTTAAATTGCTCCTCACACTTCATATAGCAGCTGGTTAGAGAATAAAACATCTTCCATTTAGACAAATAAGCAAAAAAAAAAAAAAAAAAAAAAGGCAGAAAATTAATAACCAGAAAGATACACTCATTTTATGACCCTATTTCTGAAACAAACCAAAGCACAGGGCTCTTTGAGAGGCAGGACTGTGTGGTGGAGATGTGTGGTGGAGGGGGGACCTGGGCTGGGGCAGGTGTGGCGGATGGCTGGGTGGTGTAATGGACCCCCCACTTCACCCACCCCTCATCCTGGACTCTGCTCTCAGCTGGCCAGGATGGGGCTCAGGTCTGTGAAGGCCTGGGCTGGGCCTGCCCTGAAGAGCTAGCCCCAGGGATCACTGTGACCTAATCTCACCCCTGGGACTATTTTCCCAGGAATGTGGCCCCTATGAGGTCACTCCTGCACAGAAGACTCTGGAAGCTCTCCTCTGCCTCATGTCCAGCCACATCTGCCCACGGCATATTTCTGGCACTATATCCCAGGCTCATTTCCTGCATGGGGTGCATCACTGATACTCAGGACTGATTTCTCTGTACCAGGGTCTGTGAGCAGCAGCTGACACATATTAGCTCATTTAAACCTCTTGGCAACTCTGCTAGGTGGGTGGATTTATTATGCCCATTTCACAGATGAGGACAATGAGGCACAGAGGGTGCCCAGTGTCCAGAGGTGAAGGCAGAGCTGAGCTCTAACCCAAGCATTGGGATCTGGCTAGAGGTGGCCAGCTACAAGGTCAGGGGGCAGAGGCTCCAAACAAATTTGAATAAAAATAATAGTAAAAAATTTAAAATAAAGGAATCTCAAAATTAAAAGCACTGAGTTCTATTTGAGATGATTGCCTTTAAAAATATCGACACTTTGAAAAACAGAATCCCTCTGCATGGTAATGGTGCTGGTCACAGGACAGTAAAGGAATTTAGGAGTAACGTGACTCCATGGTGCCCTCTCTCCCTGGGATGTGGTCCCTGGATGCTCCCGAGGCAGTGGTTCCTAGATGATTGCCTTGGCTTCCAGGGCTCTCTGTGTGCTGCCGTGACTGCACTTTCTCCCCAGGAGGTGGCAGGGAAGCCACCATCGCCCTGGCGCCCAGCTTGTCCTAAGCTGCAGTCACTCAGGACCTGCCTCTGCGGCCTAGCACACCTCAGCCTTTCCCTGCCCTCACCGCTCTGCGGGTGTGGATCTGTCTCCCTCCCCTTTGCCCACCTCCCCTCCCACTGCTCCAGCGACCACCAGTGTCCTCCCAAGTCCTGTTGGTGTTCCAGCCCCTTCCTGACCATCTGAGGGCGTCACCCCCAGGTGGTGTTTGCCTCCAGTAACCTGTCCTGTGACCTGGAGATGACCCCTCTGGCAGAGTGGTCATCTCCTGGAGGTCAGAGAGCTGGTCTAACATGCCCATGCTCCCTGCAGAGCTCAGCAAAGCAGCCCCCCACCCCCCGCCACACAACACAGGTGCTGACTGACCTCCAGCCCTAGGATTGGTCCTGCGGGCACTCGTCATTCAGCAAAAATCCTCAGAGTTGAGAGGTTGTGCTCAGTCCTGGGTGGGTGCTCTGGGGAGATATAAATGGGGGGCCTGCCCTCAGAGGGGAGGTAAGATACTTGCTCCCGCACCTCTGATGGAGGTATTGGCTCTGCTGCACAGAAGCTGGGGTACACTGAGGTCTGTTCTCTGACAGCAGCACCCCAGGCTGGTGTACGCAGAGTGACAGGTGTTCTGTGGAGAACGTCTCCCACCTTCTTGACACTGACTGCAGGGAAAGCTGCATGGCACACCTACCTGGGCTGAGTGCCCAGGTGCTCTGCTTAGGGTCCTTCATCCTCATCTCAGGAGGCTCGGTGGGCGTCATCTCCCCTGGAGCTGCCCCAGGAGACCCCTTCCCTTGCTCTCAGTTCACCAAGGTCCAACCAGATTTTGGGGGTCCCCACAGTTTCCCACAGGAACCCCAAGTCCTGTATGTGGACCAGGTGATCCAGGAGACAGGCAGGTATGTGCCCCAGGAGATAGTATATATACACACCCGCTGAAGGAGGTATTGGGGGAGGGGTGTCCCAAGTTCCAAAGGCTCTGGGCTCCAAGCAGCAAACTGATAAGTGAGGTGGACCATATGTAGGAAGTGATCTTGGACTGGCTGTTAGCATTTGCTTTATATATTTATGTACTTCTGTGTTGGTGCGGGCTTCCCTGGTAGCTCAGAGGTTAAAGCGTCTGCCTGCAATGCAGGAGACCTGGGTTCGATCCCTGGGTCGGGAAGATCCCCTGGAGAAGGAAATGGCAACCCACTCCAGTATACCTTGCCTGGAGAATCCCGTGGGCGGAGGAGCCTGGTGGGCTACGGTCCACGGGGTCGCAAGAGTCGGACACGACTGAGCGACTTCACTTTCACTTTCTGTGTTGGTGCATGCTGCTGCTGCTGCTGAGTCGCTTCAGTCGTGTCCGACTCTGTGAGACCCCATAGACAGCAGCCCACCAGGCTCCCCTGTCCCTGGGATTCT
Organism: Tragelaphus eurycerus; assembly: GCA_935064755.1. Classification (NCBI taxonomy): domain Eukaryota; kingdom Metazoa; phylum Chordata; class Mammalia; order Artiodactyla; family Bovidae; genus Tragelaphus; species Tragelaphus eurycerus. The sequence goes on from CAKXYN010000020.1 coordinate 15,252,481, forward strand.
CCAGGCAAGAACACTGGAGTGAGTTGCAATTTCCTTCCCCAATGCATGAAAGTGAAAAGTGAAAGGGAAGTCGCTCAGTAGTGTCTGACTCCCAGCGACCCCATGGACTGCAGCCCACCAGGCTCCTCCATCCATGGGATTCTCCAGGCAAGAGTACTGGAGCGGGGTGCCATTGCCTTAAATGATTACAATTACTATATCTTTTTGGCTTGAAAGCTGATTCACTTCATTGTACAGCAGAAATGAACAACATTGTAGAACAACTGTACCCCCCGCCTTTTTTTTTTTAAAAGAGAATTAAAAAAAAAAGAAGTGGTCTTAAAGAGTTTTGTTCTCCATTTGACTTTTTTCTTAGGGAAATTTAAACATTTTGAGTAGTTTTTGATTTACAGAAAAGTTGTGGAGATAATATAGAATGTTCCCATGCGCCCCTCACCTAGCTTCCCCTGACATTAGTAGTTGACATCCCCTAGAGACAGCGGTCACAACAAAGACACCCAACTTTGGTCCATTACTATTGCTGAACTGAAGATTTTGTTTGGATTTCACCAATTTCCCCATAAATACCGCCCCCCCCCCCTTTTTTCTGGACTGTAGATCCAGTCCAGGATTCTACATTGAATTTAGTCATCATGTCGCTTTCATTTCCTCTGGTCTGTGACAGTGTCTTGTGTTTATAGTGATTTTTGTCTCGGTGAGTGCTGGCCATAGGTGCAGAATGTCTTCCCGCTTTTGATAGAAACAGGAGGTAGGCCTAGAAAAATCCTGATTTTTTTTTCTTGAAAGACGGTACATTTTCATGTGGAATTTCCTAATTTTTTTCACTTAAAAATGGTATTGAAGTATAACTGATTTGCAATGTGTTATTTCTGCTGTACAGCAAACTGATTCAGTTACACACACAGATATATATATATATATGTATATATATATATATATGCTTTTCCATTATGGTTTGTCACAGGATATTGAATATAGTTTCTTGTGCTATATTCCAAGTAAGACCTTGTTGTTTGAATTTCCCAATTTTTAACGTTGCTAGTTTATAAATGCTATTACTACTAAGCAGCACCTCCAACTCGGGGAGGTAAGATTGGGATAAGGTCACTGGGAATGCTGCCTTCTGGGCTCGCGCATGGGAGGTGTCAGGGGAGGCGCTGAAATGACACCTATACATATCAAAACCAGCAGGTCTGCAAGTCCTACCTGGCCACGTGAGCTCTGACCACATGGCTCAAAGATGAAGGGTGTTCGTTGGCTGCCCAGAACCATGAGCTTGGAAAGAGGCAACGTTTATTTTTTTTGTGTTTGATTTTCTCGCTCTTGCTTACTGTTTAATTCCATTAATTGATCTGTAACCAGTTTTCTTGTGAAGTTCCTGAACTCTATCTGACCCAGGGGTCCTTGATCTGGGACCATGGTGTTGAGATGCTTTTCCTCAGACATGGGTTGAGCAGATGAGTTATCTGCTGGGTTTATAATGAACTTCAGTCCCACAGGGTTGGAGTCTATTTGGAAAACAATCCTGTCTAGGACTGGCCTAAGAGAGACTTGTGTGTGTTCTAAATCTCTTCTGTTGTGTCTGACTCTTTGCAACCCTATAGATTGCGGCCCGCCAGGCTCCTCTGTCCATGGGATTTCCCAGGCAAGAGTACTGGAATGGGTTGCCATGCCCTCCTCCAGGGCATCTTCCAGACCCAGGGATCCATCCCCACATCTCCTGGGGCTCCTGCATTGTAGATGGGTTCTTTACTGCTAAGTCACCAGGGAAGCCCTAAGAGAGACTTACTTTGGAAAATGTCCCTGGACGTGTTTCTGAGCAGTCAGTCTGCTAGGTTGAGTAGACTCTCCCCGGTGAGAGCTGGAGTCCAAATTCCTCCCACAGCAACCACTGCCAGTCCCTGTAACCAGGGTATTAGGTACGGTGTTTGGAAGATCTTCACTTCAGCTCCTGCCATCCTCTCCCCTTACAGATGAAGCACAGGGAGAGGCAGTCACTGGCCTGAGATCACGTCGTTGCTTAGCCCTCGACAGGAGATTTGTCTCCAGCTGGCAAGTTAGGACCCAAACCCGTTGCCTCTGTGCTGTGCCCGAGATCTTGGCTGTTGTAATAGGAGAAAGGCGAGTCTGCTTAGGGGAGCACGTCTATGAGGTCTGGAAGGAGGTGGCATTGGAGTGAACATTGGGGAAGGGTTAACAGGATTTGGAGGTGATGTCCCAATGTGTACCCAGGTTTAATTGCATGGGACCCATCCCCTGGTGGCTCAGAGGTTAAAGCGTCTGCCTGGAATGCAGGAGACCTGGGTTTGATCCCTGGGTTGGGAAGATCCCCTGGAGAAGGAAATGGCAACCCACTCCAGTACTCTTGCCTGGAGAATCCCATGGAGGGAGGAGCCTGGTAGGCTACAGTCCATGGGGTTGCAAAGAATCAGGACACGACTGAGCGACTTCACTTTCTCTTGTCATCCCTCAGAAGGGTATGTAGAGCTCGGGAGCTTAGATTCCCACCTCTGGGGTCACTGGTACCAGTCAATGTGCAGAGAAAACTACAAAACTCAATGTTTGTGGAAAAAGTCAGCTTCTAAAAGGCCTCTCTGTTGGTAAGTTTCTGGTCCCCTCTGCAGCTTCTTAGGGCATGCTGGGGAGGAAAGGCCTTTTTGTGCTTGTAGAGTTGTCACATCCCATCGGGACTCTGGGGCAGTTTGAAAACCCTCAGCTGCTTCTGAGGAGGAAAACGAGCCCTGCATGATCTGGTCAGATGCCTGAAGGTATGGTTTTGCAGGTATGGTTTTTCAGCGCTCCACGTGGCCGGGGGATAGTTTGCTGTGGAAGCTCCCTTTGCAGGCCTCAGGACATGCTGCAGCGATGTTACAGTTGTTTTCCCCCTTATCTACATAAGCAACATAACTTTGTCAGAAAATTGAAAATCTGCACTTTCTCCCATCAGCTAAAATGGGCTGTCAGATAAGGCTTTTTTTCCCCCCTTCTTCCTCTCTTGCATCCGATGAATGATGTAAATGGTTTTTGGCTTTGGAGTTTTTTTGCCAGGCACTAGAGTAAATGATCAGAGTAGTAACATTTTTAACCTTATCTATCATACTGAAACATTTTTTCTGCCTCCAATAAAACATGTCAGAGTCGATTAAGGACATTTTTCAATGAGGTATAATTCACAGATTTTAGTAGCGAATCCAAGAGCACTGAAGTATTAAAGAGGCTGTGAATACTTAATTACGGGTATGTTACCATCCTACCTTTTGCCTGAATTCCCTGAACGCGTCGGAGCTGTGCTCTGAAAATGCATGGGGTCGGAAGAGCAGCAGGTACGATGGCCGGGGATGTGTCGCATCGTATCTGGTGACAGGGCCGTGAAAGATACGGCAGCTCAGTACGTCTGGCGGTGCTTATCTGGTACATGAGTGCACATTACTTCCCAAAGACCGGGATCACTTTGGACAGTATCATTAAATGCCACGTCATTACCTGTTATGGAGCAGTGCTTTAGCTTCAAGGGCCTCTTGGGACACGTGCAACAGTCAGAAGAATGATGGGTAAAGATGGAGCCGGCATTAAATTTTCAATGGAAGCAGTATTGGCTTTGACTTTTCAGAAGCCTTATCTGTTAGATGGTGTTTGTCACTGGGCTGCGGAGCTGTGGATGTTCGTCAGTTGAAAGTTGCAGGCAGTTGAACGATATGGACAGGTGAAGGCTCCGTGGGGACCGGCCCGGCTCGCGGAGAGCTGGAGGGGGTAAATTGAAGGTTTATTTATCCCATTCGCTGTCAAGGTCAGCTTGCTAGAGAGCTGTCCTATGGATGCTTACAAATGCCAAAATCCTGGCAAATTGTCGGAAAGAGCCTCCAAATCACTGACCTTTGTACAGCTCCCATCAACGTGCCTGTGTCTCTGAGCGGGGTCCTTAGAGGGAGTTAAATGGTTGGTAAAATGAGGCTTATGCTGTTGCTGTAATGTCAGCCGAGCTGCTATGTATTTTTTATTTTTGTGTTTTCAGCAACGAGGTTGAAGTTAAAGATACCAGTGATGAAGGAGGGGTGGGAGGGGCCACACACAATAATTAGGTTGGCATGGGTTTTGCCAAATGAGCCGAGTCTGGATTTCTGCATTTGAGACTATTTCGAGCTTCAAGTCAGGGGCAGGCATTTCAGTGTCTCCATTGTTCTGGTCCTTATTGGATAGGGGTAAATCAAAATTCCTTTGTCCTTCCTTCATAGCCACAGCCTCTGATGTAGTTGTAGGGTCTTATGGCTGTTCTGAGCAATGGACTTTCTTGCTGTGGACTTTGGGGCCTGACTTTGCCAGGGCAGCTAATTCAGGGAGTCAAGACAGAGCTAATCACATTGCCTTTGGCTGAGGAGGGGGATTTGCTGAGCAATGCTACGGTGACGCAGTAACCAAGTGTAGAAATAATTGCTGGCAGCTGAGAAAGAGCCACACTGTGGAACATTATGTATCCATTAAAAAGTAGTCACTAGGCAAAGTCTCCTGTTGAATGGGAGAGCTATCCATGGATCTAAGAGAGAAGAGTGCGTGAATCCTATGATCAGATTTACAAAAGAAGAAAACTGCCTTCCTCCCAAGGGTGCCAGATAAAATACAGAATGCTTCATACATTTGAATATCAGACTACTGAGAAATAATTTTAAAGTGTTTGTTGTTTATTTGAAATTAAAATTTAACTGGATGTCTTGTAATTTCATTTGGTAAATCTGTCAACTATCTCCCCTTCCCCCAGATATGACATTTGTATGTACATGATGCATGCATGTGTGAATTTACATGTGTAAGGATGTGTGTTTGTATGTAGATCCCTGGGTCGGGAAGATCCCCTGGAGGAAGGCATGGCAAGCCACTTTAGTATTCTTGCCTGGAGAATCCTATGGACAGAAGAGCCTGGAGGGCTGCAGTCCATGGGGTTGCAGAGTCGGACATGACTGAGGCGACTGAGCATGCAAACAGCACATCAATATATTGGCTTGGAGTAAATCAAGAAGCAAACATTCTAGATAATTATCAAGGGTTTTCTGGAAAAGGCTGCATAGGGGTTGATAGGAGAGTGTGTGGTGGAGGAGGCAAGTCAAGCGGGGAGGCAGAGGGTGAGGGGAAAAAGGAAAAGCCCACAGGTGTAGAGTCATGCCTTCACTTGCTCACTTTACAAACGATTGTTCAGATTTTCTGTGTTAGGGCCTGGGGCAGACACCTAGGATTCCAAGAGGATGTGTGTGGCCAGGTACCACCCCCCCCCCCCCCGCCCCGCCCCCTCGGTCGAGGGACCCACTCCCCTTCTGGTGGGGAAGGCGGATGGGGAACGGGCGTGCATCACAGGAGGGGTCTCAGCTTGGGAATGGATGGTCAACAACTCCTCTTCCGTTGTTGGTTTGGAATAGAAATTAGAACGTGGCATCTCAGGGGCCTGCTTTCACTCTCCGGGAATGCCTTTTGGTCTTATCTTTCTCCTCAGACCCCTGCCATGAGCTCAAGAAGAACATAGATCATAGACGGCCTCACAGTGTCACCTGGGGACCTGAGGGTGTTGAGAGGGACCGCCGTTGGGGGGCGCTGCGTTCCAGCTCTGTTCAGCGTGCACCGGCAGTCGCTGTGGGGGCCGTGCATCCCGCTTTTTACAAGACGGTTGAAAACTCTCCTTCTTATTTCCAAATTCAATTAAAGAGCCGTTAATACGTCCCAGGTTTGTTGTAATGAGCCCATAACTGAAACTGACATCATTATCAATTCAAACAAAACACAAACGCTTCATCTTCCGCCTCCTCAGGGAAACTCCCAACTTCCTGAGCCCCAGCCTCTCGCTGGCCTGAGAGTTTCTCTCAAACACAGAGTTCCGAGGAGGGTCCCTCCTACTTCCCCTCCCTCTGGTCAAGTGAGACTTGGATAATCATGACTCCGGAACGTTCTTTCTATGGCCAATGTTTGAGTTCCTTTTAGGGGAGGGGCAACTGCGCAAAGACTGGTGAGCAGGAGTTTCCCGTGTTCTTGTGTAGCCTAGAGCTCTGCTGCTCCTGCGTATCAGCTTCTCACCGTGTAAACTTTTCAAGGCTCCCTGACAAACCTAGACAGCATATTAAAAAGCAGAGACATCACTTTGCTGACAAAAATCAGATCAGATCAGTCGCTCAGTCGTGTCCGACTCTTTGCGACCCCATGAACCGCAGCACGCCAGGCCTCCCTGTCCATCACCAGCTCCCGGAGGTCACCCAGACTCATACCCATCGAGTCAGTGATGCCATCCAGCCATCTCATCCTCTGTCGTCCCCTTCTCCTCCTGCCCTCAATCCCTCCCAGCATCAGAGTCTTCTCCAATGAGTCAACTCTTCGCATGAGGTGGCCAAAATACTGGAGTTTCAGCTTTAGCATCATTCCTTCCAAAGAAATTCCAGGGCTGATCTCCTTCAGAATGGACTGGTTGGATCTTCTTGCAGTCCAAGGGACTCTCAAGAGTCTTCTCCAACACCACAGTTCAAAAGCATCAATTCTTCGGCGCTCAGCCTTCTTCACAGTCCAGCTCTCACATCCATACATGACCACAGGAAAGACCATAGCCTTGACTAGGCGAACCTTTGTTGGTAAAGTAATGTCTCTGCTTTTGAATATGCTATCTAGGTTGGTCATAACTTTCCTTCCAAGGAGTAAGCGTCTTTTAATTTCATGACTGCAGTCACCATCTGCAGTGATTTTGGAGCCCAGAAAAACAAAGTCTGACACTGTTTCCACTGTTTCCCCATCTATTTCCCATGAAGTGATGGGACCAGATGCCATGATCTTCGTTTTCTGAATGTTGAGCTTTAAGCCAACCTTTTCACTCTCCACTTTCACTTTCATCAAGAGGCTTTTTAGCCCCTCTTCACTTTCTGCCATAAGGGTGGTGTCATCTGCATATCTATGGTTATTGATATTTCTCCCAGCAATCTTGATTCCAACTTGTGTTTCTTCCAGTCCAGCATTTCTCATGATGTACTCTGCATAGAAGTTAAATAAACATGGTGACAATATGCAGCCTTGACGTACTCCTTTTCCTATTTGGAACCAGTCTGTTGTTCCATGACCAGTTCTAACTGTTGCTTCCTGACCTGCATACAGATTTCTTAAGAGGCAGATCAGGTGGTCTGGTATTCCCATCTCTTTCAGAATTTTCCATAGTTTATTGTGATCTACACAGTCAAAGGCTTTGGCTGACAAAGATACATTTAGTTAAAGCTATGGTTTTTCCAGTAGTCACGTATGGATGTGAGAGTTGGACCATAAAGAAGACTGAGTGCCACAGAATTGATGTTTTCAAACTGTGGTGCTGGAGAAGGCTCTTGAGAGTCCCTTGCACAGACCGCAAGGAGATAAAACCAGTCAGTCCTAAAGGAAATCAGTCCTGAATATTCATTGGAAGGACTGATGCTGAAGTTGAAACTCCAACTTCGCCACCTGATGTGAAGAGTCAACTCATTGGAAAAGACCCTGCTACTGGGAAACATTGAAGGCAGGAGGAGAAGGGGGCAACAGAGGATGAGATGGTTGGATGGCATCACCAACTCAATGGACATGAGTTTGTGCAAACTCTGAGAGAGAGTGAAGGACAGGGGAGCCTGGCATGCTGCAGTCCACAGGGCTGCAAAGGGCTGGACACAACTGAGTGAACAGCAGCAACAAGCAATGTAGAGAGAGAAGGAGCATGGGGTGATGGTGGTGAGAAGGGTCCAGGACAGAGGGCAGAGTGGGGTGACCTGGGGATCCCCCACCTTCAGCCAGGCTGGGATGAGTCCAGCTGGACTCACCCATCAGATCCAAGAACTCAGTGGGTTTTGTGGACAGGGCACTGCAGGAGAAGCCGCAACGTGAACAGCAGTGAGTGCCAGCCAAGGGCAGGGGATGGCACAGGGACCTGAGCGAAGTGCATGCACACTGACCATGCTTAAGTCTGTAACAGCCCTCAGACACAGTGGTGACAGCCTCAGTATTTTCAGCTCAGGACGGTAGGTCACTAAGAGAGGTCGTATTATTTGCCCAGTCTTGAAAAACAGCTAATGAGTGGTTGAGCTTCAGCTCAAAGTTCATGTGTTGACAAGTTTCTCAGGGCAGCTGAGAGATGTGATGATTTGCAGAGTCTTTACCCAACAGGTGTTCCTGTGAGTCGTGAACTCCTGCACAGGCGACCCTAGACCCCCTGTTCATGCACAAGCTGTGATTTCCCTTGTATGTTCCCTTGTATGTCCTTCGCTGCATCCTGAACAGCTTGCCTTCTTTCGGGCTTCATGTTCCAGAGTCTCTTATGTGCCCTGGGGTCCCTTGGTGCTCACCCTGATGTGCGGGTGTGTGCCAGTGCTGATGAGGCTGTGAGTCTGAGCCTGACCACACTGAGAGCTTGTCTAAGCCTAATTTCCTACATGCCCTGGAGTCCACGCAGTGGCCAGGCAGCACATCTTGGCCGTGACCCTGAAGCCAGTGCATGGCCTCTTTCTGAAGCCTGTTTTCCAAAAGGATTGGGTGCTTGGAGGCCTGGCTGCGAGACCCCATCAGCAAAGCCTGGTCAGACCATTCTGCAGAGCTTGTGAGAGACTAAGTGCACATTTCCTCTATCAGCTACCTAGCCCCAGCATTTCAGCTATCCCCATGTGTATGTCTGGAGGCCTCTATTGCCCTGACCATACCGAAGTGGAAAGTGACTCGTGCAGTCTGCACAGAGCCCATCAGCTTTGCCCTGGCTTGCTCCCAGCTGCCTGGGCTACATTTCTCACACTACTTCACAAACTCCCAGAAAGGTTGGCCAGCCCCAGATGGGTGATGTGTGATCTGTGACCAGATGACAAAGAGGTCAATGTCTGCTAATAGGAAAAGAACTACCTGTGCCCTTCCCCAGCTCACTCCCCAGGTAGATCTTTACCTATTAGCAGACATTGTCCCAGCCTCTGAAGATAGTGGACAAAACAGACAAGATGCCTGCATTCACAGTGGTCATAGGCTTAAGGGGAGCTGATGATGAACAAATAAACAAACAAATAAGATAAATTCAGACTAACCTTGGAGAAAATACCTCAGTGAATTTGGTGGTCAGCTCTATTCAGGCCTTGAGATCTGAAAGTCCAAGGGAGGCAACCAAGAGATCCCAAAAGAACAGTGCTGATTCAGACAGTCATGTGCAAAGGTCCTGGGGTAAGAGGATCTTGTGTGATGGAAGCTTAGGCAACACAGAGGCATGTGGTTGGAGATGAGCCGGGGAGGTGGGCAGAACTGGGTCATATAGGTCTTGTCCCTGAAATTAATGGGTGGGTTTTATGCTCTGTCTGACTCTTCTCAGAAGCCCGGGGAGTGCATATTCCCATTGTCCCAACAACTCTGCTTGTGATGCTCCCTTCCTGGGAAGACCTTCTTTCCTCTATGTACTGAAATCTTACTCACCTGAAATGCCCCCTCACCCACACAGGACCCATTTCTCTTTCTCCTGTGCCCCCACTGGACCCAGCACCTCCTGGGCAGAAGTGCCATGGTTTTGCTGACTTGTTTCTGAGCCCTGGGCCAGGTTATGTTCTCTGTGTGCCCCACAGTACCTGAAGCACACTATGCAAGCAGGAACCTTGTTCAGAAACAAGTCTCTGCCCTGGGAGACGAGGCCAGAGCTAGGCTTCCCATATCACCTTGCTTTGGAGGAGCCCTAGGCTAGGGACCTGAGGGAGCAGTTAGGCATCTGTGTCAGTTATTTTTAGCTTTGAGTGAGCTGCTGCGTAAGTGATGGCTCAAGTTGACCAGCAAAGGGAGAAGGCTGTGGGTACCAGCAGCATCCCAGGCTGTGCGCACAGTGTCTTTGAGGACTGCCCAGTGGAGCTGCAGAAACCAGAGCTGTCCCTGGAACAGCCAGTGGTGAAGTACATCTTTCTCACCAGGGGCAATAAAAATTCATTAGACCTTGAACAAGAGCTGCTAATGGAGGCAGCTTCTTGTAGGTTAATGCCGCATGGAGGCCTCCATCTCTGCAGACAGGCCCTGACCCATGTGCAGGCCCGAGGCGGTGGGGTTTCTGCAGAGTAGGGTTTCTGTTTGAATGATGGCCGACCTGGGCCATCTCTCAGCTGGGAGACATCCTGCAGAGGGGCCACATGGTGTGGTGCTTCCGTGAGTTATTATCCTTGTTGTTTAGTCACTAAGTCGTGTCTGGTTCTTTGCCAACACATGGACTGCAACACGCCAGGCTTCTCTGTCCTTCACTGTCTCCTGGAACTTGCTCAAATTCATGTCCATTGAGTCGGTGCCATCCAACCATCTCGTCCTCTGTCATCCCCTTCTGCTCATACCTTCAGTCTTTTCCAGAATCAGGGTCTTTTCAAATGAGTCAGCTCTTTGCATCAGGTAGACAAAATATCGGAGCTTCGGCTTCAGCATCCGTCCTTCCAATGACTATTCAGGCCCATGTGGTATGGTGCTTCCATGAGAACCACTCCCATTTACCTGGTGCCTTTCCTGAGGCTAAGTCTTCCTGGGACTGTTCCTGTGTGACCCCTCCCCACCCCAATGCCCCCTCTTTGGACAAGGTCAGTTCCAGCCCATAGAGAGGTGGCCCATGGGTTCACCAGGGGGCTTTATTCTGCCACAGCCTCCTGAGCACACAGCCTGCTTTGACTGCCTGGGCCTCATGGAAACTGGGAGGCAGCACACTCAGCCCCCCTCTGAAGTCTGAGACCCTTACATCCCCCTGGTCCCACCTGCCTCCGTTCAGCTCCAGGGGCAGCCTTCTCCTTTGCCCACTCCCACCCACTGGCTCAGCTTCCTCTGGGTAGAATGCAGGGACCAATCAGGACCCCCACCCCCTCTGCCAGCTCTAACCTGTTCTCTCCTGCCCACAGCTATTTCCTCCCTGGAGAGACAAGAGATAAGATCTTTCTTCTCAAGTGGCCTCCATCTCCTGCTCCTAATTTTGGTGGCAAATGCCATGAAATCAAATAATAAAGAACACATTATGGCTGTAACTAGTAAGGAGATCCAACCAGTCCATCCTAAAGGAAATCAGTCCTGAAGATTCATTGGAAGGACTGATGCTGAAGCTGAAACTCCAATACTTTGGCCACCTGATGTGAACAACTGACTCATTGGAAAAGACCCTGATGCTGGGCAAGATTGAAGGCAGGAGGAGAAGGGGACAACAGAGGATGAGACGGTTGGATGGCATCACTGACTAGATGGACATGAATTTGGGTAAACTCCGGGAGTTGGTGATGGACAGGGAGGCCTGGCATGCTGCAGTCTGTGGGGTCGCAAAGAGTCGGATGTGACTGAGTGACTGAACTGAACTGAACTGATCAGCCCTTCACTTGTATTGGAAGAACAGTTACCAAATTGCCCTCACTCATGATGGGTGCCCATCAGCCTATGGCGAGGGGCAGGAAAGGGGTACCTGTCTCAGCTCCGGGTTGGAATGGTTATGTACATCTTCTCTGTCCTGGGAAACGACTCCTCCTGATGGCTGACCATCAGGACCAGTGTCTAGCGTTCTCTAGCCAGCTCTGAAGCCCCAAGGCCAGCAGACAGCCTGACACTGGGTCACTCCTGAAAGAACACATGATTCTGAGGCCTACGAGAGGAGATACTCTCCATAGCTGAGTATTCTTAAGGAGGTGAAATCATGACCCTGACCTTGAGGCAGCGCTGTTGTCATCAAAGCTGCCAGATGGTGCTTGGGGCCGACTCCCTCTGCCGCACAAAACTGCGCAAAGTCCCAGGAATATTTACAGTTGGTCTTTAAACAGCAGTGGATTTGAGTAAAAGAGCAATATCTCACATCATTAGTCCATAAATATGCAGTTTAGTTTTATTTGTCAAATAAAATAACCCGAGATTGAACTGCCTGATTGAAAGACACAGGCATACATACACCCGTCTCCTTGTCCCTCCCTTTCTCTGTTCTATCTGCAGCCCGTCAGGAATGTTCTTTCCCCAGGTACGTGTTCTCTTCCCTCCCTTTCTAGATTTCCTGGGAAGAATCATTCAGGCAGGTTTCCTTCCCTTTCCTCTTGAGGAAGCCAGCTGAGTGCCCAGCTGCCCCTGAGGCCGCTAGCTCATGCTCCCCAGAGAAGGGATAGTTGGAAACCCCTCCCTTCTTTCTCTGCTTAAGTGAGCTTTATTTTCATTCTGTTAGAGGTGTGGAGGCTGCTGTGCTGGGCTGGGAGTCGGCTCTGCTGGACAAGGGGGACAGTGCTCTGCTGCCTTGTGGGAACAGAGTGGGAGAGGTCTGTGGTTTTCCAGCCGGGAGGTCAAGCTGTCCTTCTTAGTCCAGATGGGTGTGTGTAAACTGGTCAGAGCCAGGAATGGGAGCAGGAATGCAGGGATATAGTTCCCTGGGGATGTGGGACTTCAGACGGGGACAGAGAGTATGCCAGCCTAGAAGTTTCCTTCTGTCCTGTCTCCATCTGGCTCTGGGTATGAGAGCCCTGGAAATTCTGGTGTACACTGTGTGTTGCCAGTGGAGAGGGCCCCTTGTCTGGAGTTGTCTGTCACCATGGAGTGAGTAGGGTGGGCTGGGAGGGACCCTGATCTCCCGATTAGCCGGCATGGCTGAGTGACACAGCCCTGCCTCTCCATGACACTGCCTGCAAGTCATGAGTCTTTGAAGAGGAGACTTGAACTTTATCTAACTTGGGTACCGTTCAGGCAGAGCAAAACATGTTCTGATCTGAACTTGAACAGTTGTTGGTAATTTTTAAAGCAGAAATATTAAAGACAGCTTATCCTGTCAACATACAGTATCGCCAAGACTCAGTATATTAAGTCTGAACTTTATCTCAGAATGTCAGTTCTTTTGCAAAAAGGACTTTGACTTTCAAATTAGTGTTCACTTTGTAGGCTCAGAGGCTGAGCTCCACCAGGCAGCTCCATCAGGGGTGAAGGATGGTGAAGGGGACCCGGTGACTGTAATGCTCACGGGCCCCAATTCCAGGAGCTGCTGCGTCACATGTTGGAGACGCTGCTTTTGCTCTGCATTTCCTGAGGTGCAGTATTTGCTTTTCTTTGTATTTTTGTGATGACGGTGGTGAATGGTTCAGCTGGCAAAGAATTTGCCTGCAATGCAGGAGACCTGGGTTTAATCCTTGGGTTGGGAAGATCCCCTGGAGACGGGAAAGGTTACCCACTCCAGTATTCTGGCATGGAGAATTACATGGACCGTATAGTCCATGAGGTCGAAAATAATCAGACAAGATTGAGCGACTTGCACATACATACTATGTGAAATAGTGAAATAGTCATATCTAGATTTTAGGCTGGTGCTTACTGGCACCCTCTAAAATGCAGGACCCCAATACATAATTAAGCCATCAAGTTCAGATTTTTTTTTCCTCATTGTGCCTCTTCAAGACATGTATATGCATAGATGTCATATTAATATTTGCTTAAACTAACATATAGTATGTTATGTATAGCATAGTAAGCCAAACTAACATATGGCTTCCCTGGTGGCTCAGACAGTAACGCGTCTGCCTGCAATGCAGGAGATCCGGGTTCGATTCCTGGATCGGGAAGATCCCCTGGAGAAGGAAATGGCAATCCACTCCAGCACTCTTGCCTGGAAAATCCTATGGACGGAGGAGCCTGATAGGCTACAGTCCATGGGGTCGCAAAGAGTCAGACACGACTGAGCGACTTCACTTTCAACCTATGGTATATTTTTAAGAAGGAAGTTGGTCATGCAATGGAATTTAAAGCCATTGTATTTTTTCCTTCCCTTTCAAAATGCTGTCTTAAAGGTACTTCAGATGCACAAGGCTTTTGCACTACAAGTTGATACAAGTGATAGCCTGAACTGAGAATTCAGTCTTCTCAGGGATCCAGAAGCAAAATGGAATTGAAAAAAATATAAAAAGTGGAAAAAGAACCAAGGCTGTACCTGGTCTGGCCTTGCCAATCAGTTAGCTGTGGCCTCAGCATGTGAAGTGTGTGGAATGGTTAAACATCGACTCTGGGTGGAGGTGTTGGCTTGGGTGGGGGTCATTTGATAAGAGCAGACCATTTCTGACATGCTTTGTTGGGATGGTTTTTGGGACATGGGAGGGGCGGGCTTTCTAGTGCGTATCTCCCATGAAATCTTACCCTTTTGGCGTCCTTGTGAGTTTCATCTTTTTAAGTGATGGTCATTTTCTTGGTGCCAAGATACTGTTTTTGTGCTCAAGCACTTGTCAGAAATTGTGACATAAGACAGAAACTTACACTACTTGCCATGAACAAAAAAGAATGTGTCTTGTTAGCGGCACAGGCAGGATACACAGCCCAGGCTGGTGGTTTTTATTGCTTTTGCAGAGGAGAGGAAAATATCCAGTTCCATGATGCTCCATCCTCGATGATTAGGGCAGGGTTTAACATGAGGCACCAGGGCAAAGGGTTTCTGATGGCCCAGTCCCGCCGAGCCCCCACGTTGCCTTGTTGGGGAGTGTTCTCAGACTCGGGGTGAAATGAATAGCCCACAGCACTGTGCTGTACCAGGTGTTCAATCCAGGACCAAGAGTCTTCCCCAGGTGCCTCCGCAGGGTAGCCCACTCAGCGAAGCCACTTTCAAGGTCAGGTCAAACCCCATGAGTTCTTTCCTCTTGGCTGAGGTGGGTCGTGTACACATCAGGCATTCGCAGAAGGGACTGCCATTGTCAGGCATGCAGACTAGTTGAAATAGAATGATCTGGTGTTCGTGTCATTGTTTCTTGTAGAGCCAGCTGAGAAAGATTTTCCTCAAAGGCTTAGCCGCAGCTCAGCCGTAGCACAGCCAGCTTGTCTAACGTGAAAACAGCTAAACAGAAGTCCTGTGAAAAGTATTTTCAAAGGCAGTTATTGACAATAAGTAAAAGTGCAATAAAAGGTTTAAACCATAGAAGACCTCCAGTCTGGGCTTCCCTAGGGGCTCAGATGGTAAAGGTTTTGCCTGCAATGTGGGAGACCTGGGTTCAATTCCTGGGTTGGGAAGATCCCTTGGAGAAGGGAATGGCAACCTACTCCAGTGTTCTTGCCTGGAGAATTCCATGGACAGAGGAGCCTGGAGGGCTACAGTCCATGGTGTTACAAAGAATCAGACATGACTGAGTGACTAATACACACGCGTGCACACACATACACACACACACACAGTGCCTTGGAGGCAAGTTGGCCCGTGTCTCCTATCCCTGCTGACAGTGAGCCCATTTCTGAGCACAGGAGTGAGGGGGTTGCAGCCAGTCCTGTGTCACCCATGGGCCGAAGCACAGGCCTGATGTCCACAGAGAGAACAGAAGAGTCAACTGCCCAGAGGAGGGAGCAGGCTTTGCCTTTGAATGATGTATTTAAGACATTTATGAAACATCTTTCAACTAACTTCTTCCAGGAACAAAAGTTTTAAGTGAGGGAAAGAGCCCCAGATATTTCGAGGTCTTGGGTTCATCACCCTTCTGGTCATTGTGAGCAGCTGTGCAGAGCCTGAAGCTCCCTCCAGAAGTGGGGGAAGATCGATTTAACAAGTACACAAAGAACCCCCTCTGTGGAACATCTTTAAAGAAAGGATCCCCCCACCCCCCTCCCTGGCTCCTGCTGCATATGGGAAGACCAGGTAGGTAGGATTGTGCTGGCCTTAGTGGATTTCTCAGTGTTCTGAAGAGCAAGTTACTGCATGGCAATCAGAGGTGGGTCAGTTAGAAAAGAGACCAGGGACTGAACCTGGTGGTCCAGTGGTTAAGAGTCTGCCTGTTAATGGAGGGGACGTGAGTTCAATCCCTGGTCCAGGAAGATTCCACATGTCAGGAAACAACTAAGCCTGTGAAGCTTATGCTTTAAAGCCCATGCTCTACAACAAGAGAAGCCACTACAATGAGAAGCCCGTGCCAGGCACTTGGAGAGTAGCCCCCGCTTGCTGCAACTAGAGAAAGCCCGTGTGCAGCAACAAAGACCCAGTACAGCCCAAAATAAGTAAGTAAATAAATAAGGGACCAGATGAAAGCACAGGGCCTCGAATCTTTGTCACTTTTGCTGTCCACCTTCATGTGCTCCTTCTTGGTTTCTTGGACTTCCTGAAGGACCACACAGTGAATGTCTCTTGATCATTCTGAGAGTGTCTTGAGGTTTGGACAATCTGTTATGTTTGCATCGCCGGCCCATAGCCAGGGTGTTTAGCAATAAAAGTTCATCAGTAGATGTTGACTGACTGTTTGAGTCACATTTAATTGCCAACCTCTCTTCCCGAAGGCTATGCAAAGGTATGGTAGCAAATGTTGTGAACGCCAGGTTTAAAGAACACAAAGTGTAGTCAGGAGAACACGAGTGCTTTTTCTTTATGATTTCTGAACAAGCTTCCCACGATGACTGCGCTAATGCAGTTATGATGCCTTAATCCAGAATCTGAGTTTAGTGACCATCTGCTCTGGGAAGTCTTCTCTGCATCCCGCAGGGCAGACATGTACCCACAGTACATGCCAGCTACAGGGCGTCATCTCGGGGAAGCAGGCTGGGTGGTGGGGGCAGGCCTGAAAGGAGGAGTGTGTACCATGCGGGAAACAGTCAAGGGTTGGGGCAGCTTCTGTCTGTGGCAGAGACGGAAGGGGATGCTTCATTTTGGAAAGATGCATGATGTGAGGTCGAAGAAAGAAGAATGACAGGGAAAATCTATTTGATGACTGAATTCCAGGATGACAGCCCCAGGCTTCCATGACAGGGGCGACCAAGGCTGTGGACTTATGCTCAGCAGTCAATTAAATGAGGAGGAAAGCTTCAAAAGAAAGGCATTCCAATAAAAATTTAACAAGCTCAGGGCTGCCTTTGAGGACGTGTGTGTGATCACAACAAAACAGTTCCTTTTCTTTCTTCTTGCTGAGCTAAATGCTTGCAGTTCTTGGTGGATGAGTGTTTAGACGTGGGACCTTCCCCCCCCCCCCCCCCCCCCACTAAAAATGAAGTATGGAGGCACAGAGAGCAAGCCTCAAATGAATCAGGATGGGTGGGCAGAAGGGAGAGCCCAGGAGAAAGGGCCTTGATGGGGAGGCTGTGGCTGGTCGCGAGGGTGGGGGATGGCTATGAAACACCCAGTGTTCCCTTCTCTGTGACAGACCATGTCATCACGAGCACACAGTTTAGGACAGAGAGCATTAGAAACCTCTCAACCGCCAAGCACTGTTATGTCTCAGTGAAACTTCGCAGGCTTTGGTTGAACAAAGTAATCAAAGCAAAAAGTCAAAGAACAACAACAGCAGCAGCAATAATAATACCAGAAGAATGACCAGCGCCCTGACCAGACACCCAGAGCATATCTACCGATGCAGAGAACACAGCAGTGCTGTTTCAATTGTCCCCCTTTTGTTCCAGAGACGGATCCAAAGGGGGAAAAAAAAAATCACGAACTGCCTATCCCTTGATAACACAAACACAACTGCAAATAAACATATCAGTGTCTCTACACAATGCACATTTATGCAGAATCCATACCCTCAGTTACCAGGTAAATGTCCTTTGGAGCCTAAAGAGATGACGTTGTTAATTCAGTCTTGGGGCTTCGGGTAAAATTTGAATGTCGGTGAATAAAAAGGTGAAGCTAATTAAGTGGCACTCATCTGGGATTTGGAAAAGAAGAGGCTTCTTGCGGGAAGGTAATTATATCTTCATTGACCCTCCACGGTCCCCCCACTCCGGCATCGGGGGCGCTCTGCCGGGCGGCGTGACATCTCCTTCCAAGAGGAGCTGCCATCACCTTGCCGAGGCTCCCCTCTCCCTGGATGCATTTTCTAATCAGTTCACATGATTGAGCTTGCAGCAAGTGATGTTTTACTTAATTCCTTTCCGCCTGTAGGGTGTGAGGCTTGGAGGGCCTCTCGTCAAAACTTTGGAGGGCTCTGTCAGTTTGAAAAGAACATGACCTTTAAATTGTATCAGTATGTTTGCTGGTGCATAAGGGAACGGAAAAGATTCGTCCTGATGGAAAACCACTCCGAGACCAAGGAGTGATTCAGAGGGAACAGGGCCCAGGAAGTTAATTTGTTTATACATAATTTGCTAAGTGGGGCGAGAATGGGGTCCAGGCACCTGCTGGCTGGAAAGGGCCGACCATCGTGTCTGGGGACGTTTAGCCTGTTTTAGGGTATTTTTCTTCCCCTCGCCTCTCCTGTCTGAGTCACAGATGTTGCCATGATGTTTGTAGAAGACGGAAAGATCAGTGTCCTCATGTTACCACAGTTGAGGGACGGATCTAAGAAAGAATTTTCTTCTCCACGCTGTCAGCTCTGGAGTTGAACTCTTCCAGAAGGATTAGTGAGGGCTGTCTTGCCGCTGTGTGACCGAGGCGGAAGCTGAGCGCTGGTCTTAAACACTGCCTTTTACTGATCAAGGCCTGTATTCTGATTTTCTTTTGAAAATTTTAGTAGGATAGATGGAACTTAGGAAGCCCATCTGTTCTATGCACACATGCACATGCTCATCCTGTGTATTGTGTATAGCTTTCACCGTGTGTATAGTTTTCTTTGGTGAAACTGTTTGAAATTAGAACACTTTTAACCATAACCCTTTATATTAGAGTTCATTACTACTCACCTCTTTTGGGTTCCAGCCAAAATCTTTTGGTTCATAGTGCATTAAAAAAAAAAAAAAAGATTAAGATAATAGACATTTCTTGGTTGAAGGAGGTGACCAAAAATAACACTTTGAGCTTGAAGCGGACATATATTTATTTAAAATTTAAAAAATTTGTAATGGGTTTACCTTTCAGAATTAAGCAAGCTGCCCACCATTGTCATTCCTCTCTGCCCTAGAGTGACAACAGTTCACTGATCAACCCCCGGGGAGGGCTTGAGTATGTCTGAGGATGGGGAGTCAGTAAACGTTCATGTCTGGTTGACTTGGCTCTGACACTGGGACAGAGAACTTTTTTTCCTTGTGTGTGGTTAGGTTATTTCTGGATATTAATAATTTTGCAGAAAAAAAAAGTGGCTCCTTCCAAAGGCACTTGTGTGAGGAGCAATGTGCATGGTGGTCGTCTTTCTATAAACAAGCTGTGACTTGACAACATAGTTGCTCTTTGCAGAAGAGGAGAGCGGGGAGCAGTTGCCCCCTCTGAGCCCGTTTATCCCCATGCTGTGAAGCCTCAGCATTTGTCAGCTTAGATGAAGCCCCCGTGCCCAACCGTAGCACTGTTGCTGTGAGGTATTGACCGAGTCTGGGTTCCTAATGCAAAAGGCAGAATGAGAATTGAAACTTACTTGATGGAATTAAAACATTAGTATTGGCTTTCAGCTCTTGGTTCTCTGGCTCCTGTAATAAATGCAGGGCATCTTAAGAATAAAAGCCAACAAACCAACAGAAAATAGTCAGACGCCTTTGCTAGACAGAGAAGGCTCAAAACCTCTCCACGAGATTCGCGAATTGATTTTCTCCAGTGTAGAGTCGGCCACTGTTTCATTGCTAACTTTGACGTATCCTTTTCATTTATTTTAAGTAGAATTCTTTTATTGTTTACTATGGGTATCTGAAGATGCTGTGACATCTTAGATAAACAAATTAATCTTGATGATTACATTAAGCCATATATGGGGAATCTTTAAAAGAAAGAGTCATTAAGAAAGAACACATGTATACTTCCTCTCATCTCAGTGTTTGTAAGCATGGAGCACCGCAGGATTTGGTGTCTGTCCCTTCCAAGGCAGTCCATGGAGAATTTAATATGAAGTAGCCTTCTATGGTCCATGGATCTGGGTGTGGTCCCTAGGAACCCTGTCCTTTATCAATTAAAGTTAAATATTCATCAAAATGGCAGGAACCAACTCGTATGGTGGTTCTTCTCTGCCCCTGGGGTATATTTACATCCATATTTAATCCTAAATCTTGGGACTCTGTGTAACTGTGATGGGCAGTCCCTTTATGTCTCAATTAATCCATCTACAGTTCATTATCAGCCATAAAGAATCTGCCTGCAGTGCAGGAGACCGGGGCAGGGTTGGGGTGGGGGTGGGGGTTGGACCCCTGGGTTGGGAAGATCTTCTGGAGAAGGAAATGGAAACCCACTCCAGTATTCTTGCCTGGAGAATCCCATGGACAGAGGAGCCTGGTGGGCTATAGTCCATGGGGTCGCGAAGAATTAGACATGACTGAAGCGGCTGAGCACGCATGCCCAGTTCATTAAGTCTATTTCCTCAAGGTTTTGGGAAATTTTAGTCTGGGTTGCCACCCTGATGCTCACCAATGGGTGGCATGCTTGGGCCAGGGAAGCCAAATGCCCCAACGGGCCACATCCTGGTTCTGGACGTTCAATTACGCTTATGCAGTTTCCAGCTATCACAACTGAAAGCAAAGCGAGCCATGCTAATGTTTTCTAAGTGACTTCCTTCTCCTCTTTGTTTCAGAGCTTGGCATTTCTGACCTGTGTCGATCTGCAGTTACTGAGCCTCCGTCCCAGATGCTCAGGCCCAGTGGATCCTTAGCACTGGAAGCTGAGGGGGAGGTTTGGGGGACTGCCCTCAGTCTATGCACTCAGCAAGGAAGCCTCTGGGAGAGCCCACCATTCACTCAGTCTCTACCTTCTCTGGGTCTCAAGCTGGCCTGGGAATGGCTCGTCCTGCTGTAACCCAAAGGTTTTTGGTCCTGCATTGGTAGGCAGCCCCTCTGAGATGCCAAAGGACCATGCAGCTAGATTTGCTCTTTTGAACCAATAAGATTTCCTCGGCCTCAGAGTCTCATTCCTTCCAGGCTCTGAATTTTCAGGACTGTATCTGGCTCTCCAGCCATCTCTCTCTAGATTTTATTTCAATATTTTATTTTTTTAAATATTCTATTTATTGCATGGTGAAACATGCAAGACCTTTTGACTTTGGCCTGTGGTTCCTCTGGTTGAAAGAGCTCAGGATAACTTCTGGTGACTCCCCCAAAGGATGGGGGTGGTGTGGTTCCCGGGTTGGTGCCTGGGGCGGGCACATCCTGCTTTGGGTCCACAGGACAGCTAGCAGCTTGGCCTGTTGAGCAGAGAATATCGTCCTGGGGTCTGAAACTTTCCTGAGACTTGGTCCCATCCAGGCGAGGTAAACTGATGACTCTCCAGACATATTTTGGGTGAATTGGTTTCAGCTTTCACAAAATGCTAATGTTGATATTGTTTACGTCTGGTCGCAGTGTTTTTCACTTTAAAATTACAGCTTTAGTACATTAAGCTAATTTCATAATACTGTATTAACTTAATATTCCATAAATCACACATGTCAGATTGCATTGTTACGGATGCACAGAATCTGAATTTACTACTTAAGCTCTCCCAACACATGTATTCATAATTTGCTCCAGTGAGCTCTGTGCCACCATATAGGGTTAAGGAATTATACATTCCAATGCCAGGCACAGATCACACTGCTCTCTCTCTCTCTCTGCAATTGTTCTCCATACAAATTGAAACAATATATTTCCAGCCATTTTCATAGTTGTAATTACTAGCAAAAATCGTAATACCGTGAACATATTTTAAACACCTGCACTTTGGGTCCAACTCATTTTTTTTTTTTTTTTAAGCTGAGCATTTGAATAAGGTTGAGAAAACTCACTGGTGGTAGCAATCGATGGGTATCTTTTTTTTTTTCTGGAGGAAAGATGATAACTTTTGACTTGGAAGAAAGAGGTAAAAAGACGAGTGGAAGGAGCTCAGCTTGCCCCCTCTCTCTCTATTCCTTGCTTCTCTCTCTCTTTTCACCTTGGCAGAAGGGATTTAATCGGAGCCGATTGCCTATGACATGTTGCCTGGCTCTTTTGCAAGGGTGCAAAGTTCTGTGCTTCAGCCCAGCTTGCTGGTTCTGGGAACAAAGGGATGCTCTCTGTAGGGGACATGGCGGTGGGCTGGGGCCCATCGAGGAGCCTCTGTAGGTTTTTAAGCACACACTGTCTAATCGGGCTCTGACAAGTCCATTGTAAATCAAAGGTCTGTTAAGTGGGGATGCCAGAAATGTTTGATCTCCTTCCAAGCCTTGAAACAACTTGCTTATTTTTTCTGCAGTTTGGCTCCTCACTAAAATAAAACATTGCGAGATGAATGTTCTGACGGGTCATTGTGTGTCAAGCTGTCACTCTGTAATGGTTACATATTTCAGCTGGATTGAGGTGGTGCCGGTTGGGGGAGGTCTGGGAGAAAGAGAGAGGCAGAGAGAGAGAGAGGGATAGGGAAGGAGACAAAGAGGAACAAGATTTCTGCTTTCTCCTTGTGGCTGATCTTCATTTAAACCAAACACTTGTCATGTTCAGGGGAAGTTTTATAAATTTTTAATGATATTGGGTACAACTGGTGCTTTGAAATTTGCTGTACTTTAATTTTTTCTTCGTTAGCAAAGGTTCACTAATGCATTGAAGTGCTAAGAGCGTATCCTAGGGATTCCACGATAATTGTGTTGTTAATAATATTGTGGCACTAGTAATGTTCTCCTGGTAATCAAGGCATGAGATTTTTTTTTAATATATTCAGTTATTACACTGCATCTCGTACAAATCATGTCAATTACAATTGCCAGCCTGTGACAGTTAAAATAATTGTATACGTTTTCTAGAATTTTCCATTGGCTTGGCTAATCAAGCTACAAAAAAAATCAACACATTATTTGCATTAATTTTGTTTCTAGTCTATTTCCACTCCTAAATCATTTGTCCATCTACTTCAAAAGGCAGAACAGTAAGTATTTTAATAATAAATATACAAACACATTCACATCAACCTAATTTAGGAATCCCTCTATAGGTCTGGCAAGACGGAGTCATCTGGTAGGAAGGTTTGCGGGACTGAGTTTATGACTTTCAGTGGTGTGCATGCGTGCTGCTATTGAGTTCACACTGTATACGCTTGGGATGTGTGGATTCTATGTTTATGTAGCCAAGCCTTGTAAGAACACTCACTTTAGCATTTTCTATTTCTGTATTCCATCCATAGTTCTGTCTAGGTCAGGAAAATTGCATGATTTTGGTCTTTCCTTTTCGGCTTCCCTGAAATAGCTCAATATTCCTCGGCACCAGGAAATGATGTATGTAATACTTTGCAGAACGGCCCTGCAAATTTGCAGCTCCAACACTAGTCTTCCACTTCGACGAGCTCTACCCCCTGACCGGCACCGATGCTTTCTTTATCTGGAACTAAAATAGCTAAATTCTCAAAAAGGACTGAACGTGTGAGGCCAGCGGCACACGGAATCCCCTGCAGTATCTCAGCACATTTCCCCAAAGCCCGGCCTCTCCATCACCCAGAGTCGCTCCTTGTCACAGCGGAGAATGGGGAGGGATTTCGGTGACCTAGTGGCATTTTTGAGTGAAGACCCCAGGGTGCCTGGGAGCATGGGAGGAGGTACTGGGAGGCCGGCAGGGGAGCCCTGTGCTGCGGGGCTGTCAGCAGCCCCCTGACAGTCAGGGACAGAGGCTCAGGGCCAGGGTGAGGTGTCCACCCGAGAAGCACTCTCAGGCAGACCCGAAAGAGAGTCAGCTTGACCTCTTTCACCTGCAGAAAAGAGGATCAGAAAGCGGGCAGGAGCATAGCAATTTCACAAGGCGCCCTCCACCGAGAAGCAACAGTGGCCTCTGCAAAATAACCGTGGCAGAGGGATCTGAGGAGTGACAGGTAGACTGACAGGATTATTTGAGCAATTTTCGGCCAGCTCGGTGATATTATTTGGAGAATAATAAATAAGCTCCCCAATTCTTGAGGTCCTCCACCCCCGCCCTGCTTTCCACTCCCTTCTCAGCCATGTCTGTGATGCCAAGATTTTGCATGAGGATCAGTGGATGTGGGTTCTGGGACTCAGGGAAACAAAATATTTCCCCCCTTTTCATGCAATCATATTCTGTTAAACATGGCTTGAACAAATCATCTCTCAAAAACGTAGAATTTATTCCTCAACTTTGCCTGGAGGTACAGCAGAGAGAACAGATTTTTTTCCTCTCTCTGGCCCTTCGAGTCCTGACCATGCAGAATGGATGGCTTTAGAACTGTACACGGACAGGAAAATCAATGCGTCATACCAGGAGGCTTCAGGGGTTAGGCTCCCATGTCCATGTCAACAAGGCTATTGGTTTTTTTTTTTTAATGCTCCAAAGTTATCACTTCCCGCCTGCAAGAGCCACCACTGTGACTTGTGTGGTCAAACCTTAACAAAAGAATTTCCCTTTGTCCACCGCTCGGTGGCATGGAATTTAATTACTGTGCAGGGAGAATTTTTCCAAGTATGACAATCGGAAACAAACAGGCAGGTCCCAAACATCGGATGCTCCTAAAGGCAGCTGATTGGTGCATTATGGAGGGGCTCGCTCATGATCTTGCTGGGGGCCAGGAGCCCACGTACATATCAGAGCTGAGGTCTGTGATGGGATGGTGAGTGACCTTGAGATCTCTGCTCCCTCTGGATGGTCTGGAATGCAGCTAACTGGGAAAGAGGGCATCTAGCCTTCTTCTGGAAGGTCACCTGGCTATCTGTAGGAATTTGGGCTGTACAGAGAGAGCTGGGACTCTGCTCATGTCTCTGGCTTTAAAACACCACTGCTCTGTTAGAGATGCTTCAATCGGTCTATAGAATTATGCACCATCAGGTGAAGACCACGTTACTTCAAATGATACTTGTCATTAGATTTTAAGCTGAGTATCCAAAAATGAAGCTGTGGCTAAATCTTTGTCAGTTTCGTCAGTCCAACACACCATGTGGTTTACTGAGCTGGGAGGAGTCCCCATGTTGGAACAGCAACCCCGTCTGTAGCCTAGAATTCCTTAGGTTCACCTAGATCACAGCCACGCTGGGTCCAAGCCCCTCCCAGAGGCAGACGCCAGCCAGCCAGACCCCCGTGCCCTCCTAAAACAGCCCTTTGATCCTGCTTGCCTCCTGGCCACCCCCTCCCCCACCTGCTTTTCCCTGGGCTGTCCTGTCGTCGGTGGTGACACAGTGCTAACGCCAGGGTGCTGGAGGCCACGGTGAGCATTGCTCACTCACAGCGGGCGGATGAAAAGGCAGTGCAGATGTAATTTGTTTTCAATGGCTGTTTCAAAAGAATAATTGTGGTGACATTGCGGGATCAATATTATAGATTTTTGTTTTCAAGTACACTGTATGTGTGGTGCTAAGGGGAGGCAGGAAATACAACACTGCAGCCTGAATACAATAAAAATGGATTGAGGTCTGCGGGTATTTGTCGGCTGCTAGCCATCACGGGTTTGGAACATCATTGGTGGGATTACCGAGTTTGTCCTTTGGGTGGGTATTTCATGGTGAATGTGTGCACATTTCCTGTAGCTTTCCACCTTGGCTTCTTTTGGGACCTGTTTCTTGAATCTGTGTAAAGTAACTGTGGATGGAGGTCTGTAACCTGGGGCTGGGCTTTGCTGGCTACCAAATGGAGGCGGCTGGGGCTGTGTGCAGGGTGGGAGGAGGAGTGTTAAGATCTGTGGAAGGAGCTGGACACTTCCACATGAAAACCACAGCTTCCAACCCAGAGCAGATGTAGGGCCACTCTGGCAACAGTCGTATATTCCCCTAGTTTTCCTGCGGGGCTTTTAATGGCCAACCCCCCATTACAGTGTTTTTGGGTCCCACATGGAATCAGGGATTTCTGTGCTTGCAGGAGGACCTCCCTGAACTCCCCTTCTGCAGCCTCAACCTTGGACAGGATGCTCTTAGAGAAGCACTCTACTCAGGAAGCTGTTCTGAAGGTAATGACTGTCACCTTGCATGCATGCTAAGTTGCTTCAGTCATGTCCACCTCTTTGTGACCCCATGGACTGTAGCCCACAAGGCTCCTCTGCCCATGGGATTCTCCAGGCAAGAATACTGGAGTGTGTTGCATGTCCTCCTCCAGGGAAGATTCCTGACCCAGGGATCGAACCCACGTCTCTTGTCTCTTGCCTCTCCTGCACTGGCAGGTGGATTCTTTACCACTAGCACCACCTGGGAAGCCATCAAGGCTTCTGAAGTTCAGGCAGGTTCTCTGGCTTGGGGCAACTAGACAGACACACAAATCCCAAGGTGAGAATTATATGAACAAAGAATTAGTAATAAAATGAAATAAATGTAATGAGAGGTGAAAGAGAGCCTGGTGCCTGTTTTGCCCCCAGTCTTTTGTAATTAGCCCTCCAAAGAAATTGAAATTCTGCCAAAAATATCTTTCTGCTTGCTGGCTTCAAATTGTAACTGAAAATGGTTTGGGGACGAGAGAATTGCAAGGTAAACAGCAGGGTTCAGAAGGACACCTGGGATAGGAGACTTGGAACATCTGGCCTAACGGACACATTTGAGAGATGGGGAAACTGAGGCACAGACATTCCTGGGGCCCTGATGGTTTTTCTGGTGAGTTTGAAGAGGTTTTGCTAGCTTATTTCCAACCTAAAGCCAACTAAAGCCCATGAACTTGGCTCTTGAGTGGGCATAATTTGTTTGAATATCCCAATGCCTTTTTTTAAAAAATATATTATTTTCTTTTTCTTTCTTTCTTTCTTAACTGAAGACAGCTATAGGACTGGGAAGGTTTGGTACAAATCCAGGCTTGGATTCTTTTATAAAATCAGGATGTCCAGCAACATTGAACCCATGTCCTGCAGGTTGGTGTCTGGGACTAACACACCAGGGACACTCCTCCACCCATTCAGCTCAGCCCAGGAAGCATTTGGGGTCTGTCAGCTCTGATCCAGGGCAAATGAGAGTGTCCGTAGGACCTGAGACCTTTCTGAAACTTTTAATTTGTAGAGTGGTGAACCCCAGGGGCACATTTCCTTCAGACTCCGGCTTTCTAAGCATGGAAACAGGAAGAGTAAAAATGAACTGATCAGCAGTCTCTGACCTCTCACACCCTATGTTAGCAGTGTGTGAGTCTGTGTGATACAAACTGTCTGGAAGGAATAAAAACCGAAGCATCTCCACATTTCAAAATAGCCAGATGTTTACATTCACACTTCCTGAGGATTTAATTCAATAAACATTCGCCAAGCTCTTCGCTTGAAGTTCAGACAAGAGGGAACTCCTTCTCTCAAGGAGCTCACAGTCTACCAGGAGGAAAAAAAAAAAAAAAACGAAAACTAATTTACACGTAGTAACAATCTAAGCTCAACATTCAGAAAACGAAGATCATGGCATCCAGTCCCATCACTTCATGGGAAATAGATGGGGAAATAGTGGAAACAGTGTCAGACTTTATTTTTCTGGGCTCCAAAATCACTACAGATGGTGACTGCAGCCGTGAAATTAAAAGACACTTACTCCTTGGAAGGAAAGTTATGACCAACCTAGATAGCATATTCAAAAGCAGAGACATTACTTTGCCAACAAAGGTCCGTCTAGTCAAAGCTATGGTTTTCCTTGTGGTCATGTATGAATGTGAGAGGTGGACTGTGAATAAGGCTGAGCGCCGAAGAATTGATGCTTTTGAACTGTGGTGTTGGAGAAGAGTCTTGAGAGTCCCTTGGACTGCAAGGAGATCCAACCAGTTCATTCTGAAGGAGATCAGCCCTGGAATTTCTTTGGAAGGAATGATGCTAAAGCTGAAACTGCAGTACTCTGGTCACCTCATGCGAAGAGTTGACTCATTGGAGAAGACTCTGATGCTGGGAGGGATTGGGGGCAGGAGGAGAAGGGGACGACAGAGGATGAGATGGCTGGATGGCATCACTGACTCGATGGACGTGAGTCTGAGTGACCTCTGGGAGTTGGTGATGGACAGGGAGGCCTGGCGTGCTGTGATTCATGGGGTTGCAAAGAGTCGGACACGACTGAGTGACTGATCTGATTTGATCTGATCTGAACAATCTAAGATATAAATGCAGGTATTGTGTAGGGAGCACTTTCTGCCTCGTAGGTCCTGTGACTACCTCATAAGTCACTGAAAAAGGAAAATATCCACAAAAAACACACTACAGGGAAAAAGACTTTTTAATGGAGGGCTTTGAATCTAGTGTAAGGAGGAATTAGCATCTTAATTTAACAAATATCTATTGTCAGCTACAAGTTAGGCATTGGGGTAGGTGCTCTAGCTGTCATGGTGAGCCAAATAAACATTAATTAAATAATGACACAAACATAGATCACTTGAATTCTGAAGTGTTAAAAAGAAAGAGTGCATAATGTGACGATCACACACAACAACAATCTGATCGAGTCTGGGGAAGATCAAGGGCCTCTTTGAAGAAGACATTGGTGTGGAGGCTGGAGGCTGAATAGAACAGAAGGCCTTTCTGTGTAGATGAATCAGCATGTGCAAAGACTCTGGGGCAAGAGAAGTCACCTTCATACCTAAGGAATGCAAGGAAGATCAGCAAGGCTGGAACAGAGAGAGAGAAAGGGAGACGTGTGTGCAGGGGATCTGCAGAAATTGATTGACAGGTGCCAGGTCAAACAGGATCTCATGGACCAGGGTAAGGCATTTGGTCTTTGTCTTCAGAGGAACGTGAAGGAAGAAGACTTTAGGCATGTGTGTGTACACGTGGTAATGCAAACAGATGTATCTTTTGTTTATTTATAACTGTGCTGGGTATTCGTTACTGCACAAGCTTTCTTTAGTTGCAGCGTGTGGGCTTCTCATTGCAGTGGCTTCTCTTGTAGAGCAAGAGCTCTAGGGCGCATGGGTTCTGCAGTTGTTGCACTCTGGCTCAGTAGACGTGGTGCCTAGCAGACCTAGCTAGCTGGTCTAGCTAGGTGCTAGCTGGCCTAGCTGCCCTGTGGCAGATGGAATCTTTCTGGACCAGAGATGGAACCCATGTCCCCCTGCATTGGCAGGTGGATTCTTAACCACTGGACCACCAGGGAAGTCCCCAGATCTGTCTTTTAAAGAAGCATTTGTCATAAGCCAAGTTTCCCAGGAAACAGATTCTCAGAGCTCTGTGTGCAGAATGAACACCGGGGCGATGCTCTGAAGGGTAGCACCCCAAAAGAGTAAAGAGCTCAAGATTTGGTAGGAAAAGAAGTTGAACTGTGTGACGTTGCATCGGAGGCCTCAGCAAATGCTATGGAGCTTTCTGGAGCTGGGGTAGCTCTGCAGAAATATCGCATGTTGAGGCCTTCTGCCCCTCCCCTCCATCTCCTTAACCAGTCATTGGATTGGGCTTTCCCTGAGGAGCTATTATGATCTTGGATAAGGCTGGTCTTTCCATCCAAGGACAGTTTGGTTTTGTGTGGTGCTCAGTCATGTCCGACTCTGTGCAACCCCATGGCCTGTAGCCCACCAGTCTGCTCTGTCCATGGGATTCTCCCGGCAAGAATACTGGAGTGGGTTGCCATGCCCTTCTCCAGGGGATCTTCCCAACCCAAGGACTGAACCCATGTCACTTGCATCTCCTGCACTGGCAGGCAGATTCTTTACCACTAGCACCACCTGGGAAGTCCTGGGAGCTGGGGTGAGTAGTGCACATAGCCCAGGGCACTCCAGCCCTCGCACAGCACAGATCTACTTGTTTCATATAGTAAGCTTTGTGAACAGCTCTTGCAGGTCTGTCTTCTTTCCAGGAGGGACATAAGAGAAGAGTTAGTGGTACAAACTGTAGTGCCCACCACTGAAGCTGGTCTTCGGCCACATCTGTCACTCATCATCTCTGTCATCTACTAGCCATTATTCTTATCTTTGCTTAGCATTTCTCTTGGTCTGAGTGACTCAGCTGGTGCAAGGATCAAATCCTTATCTCTAAAAGTTGGCCCTCTGGTCATCATGCCCTTTTCTAGCCAAGGCTGCTGCATTTATCCATGTTTTCAAAGTTAGTGCTCTAGTGACAGGAGATTTGTCAGTAAATCAGCTGGCTGCCTCCGCTGTATAACAGCAGCTCTACGTCCTCCTTTATTTTTATGCTAGACTTTTTGTCATAGGAACCCTAGATGAAGAGGTGATAACTGTAGCTAAAACTGTAATGGGACTCTTGTCAAGTCTCCTGGTAGAAGAGTTCCTGGTCTGGGAATTAGGACCTATGGATTCATAAGAATAGCCAGTACAGACTCCTCAAAAGGATCCCTGGGAAGGATGCTAAGTGATTCCACATCTGGTTCCCGACCCTATGTCATCCACTCATTGGGGGAATAATCATGTAATTTTCATTGTTTTGGAATGTATACTGAATCCTGAAGAAGATATCCTGATTTTTCAGAATATTATCTCTAAGTTGGTGTCTGGACTGTATCTTCAAAGGATCATTCTGTTGCTCTATCCAGCTGGAAGCTTCCTAGGTGGTGTGGGGAGTGATAAAAAGAGGGACCTTCATGGTCACACTCCCACCGTCACACCTTCTGTGTTATAAAGTGGGTTCCTTGTTACAATACAGCATTATGTGAAATGCAGTTTGGGTGTAAACCCTTGGACCGTAGTGCTAGCTAAAATCAAACTCATGCAGGAAAGGCAAACTCATGTCGAGAATCTGCATCAATTCCTTTTGAGTTGAATCATTACCTTTTCCAAGGTGGAGGGAGTTCAATGTAATCAAGTTGTTCCCAAGTGGATGACTACTCTTCTTGGGATATGAAGTCATGCTAGGAACTCAGTGCTGGTCTCTGTTGCTGGCATGTTGGACATTTGGCAGTCATAGGAGCTAGATTAATGTCTTAGAGAAATAGGATCTCATGATATTGGATCCTTGCATAATCTCTGTGCTACCATGTCTGTAACTCCATCCATGAGGCCATTGTCCCAGCCAGTGACAGAATCTGCTGATTATGTGGCTTAATCATTCGTTCTACTTGTTTAGAGCTTCTTCCATGTTTCCTGGTGGATATTGTCACATGATACAAAGATCATCATACTTTGTGTCCTCCAGTAGATTCATCTATATGCTTCTTTCCCAGAATTCTGTCTCTAGTATTCCAATTATTCTCCTTCCAGGCTCTTGAAAAACTAGCCAAGCCATTTCCACTGCCCAGTATTTGATACATATTCTTATGTTGTTGTTTACTTGCTAAATTGTGTCCGACTCTTTTTGCGACCCCATGGACTGTAGCCCGCCAGGCTCCTCTGTCCATGGGATTCTCTAGGCAGGAATACAGGAGTGGGTTGCTATTTCCTTCTTCAGGGAGTCTTCCCAGGTCAGGAACTGAACTCAGGTCTTGTAAATTGACAGGCAGATTCTTTACCACTGAGCCTTTCTTTTTCCTTACAGAGAATTTCCATATAATTTTCAGGTTTACTGCCTGAAGGTCAGGCTATTGGGAAGATTTTTCCCTCCCTGTTGTCTTTCAAGGGTATCCCTGCATGGGGTCCTAGTGCAGTGGTCATCTCTCTTTTTTTTTTTTTTTGGCTGCACTGTGCAGTATGTGGGATCTTAGTTCCCTGACCAGAGACCAAACCCTTGCTCCTTGCATTGGAAGTGCATATTCTTAACCACTGGACCACCAAAGAAGTGTCCAATGGTGGTCTCTTTGAAGTTTATTTTCACATATTGATCTGAGAATTGAACTCAACCTCTGTCCTTCTCTATCAGCTGCTCATAAGGGCACCTATGGTACTACAAGTGTTAGCTGAGGGAAAGGTACTGGTGCAGTACTGGTGGGTGACACAGCACCAACCCACGCAGCTTACCTGGGGCCTCTGGCTCTTCTTATGGCAACCTTGCATGAGATTCGTCCGTCTTACAGTGTATTGCTCCTGATCTTATGACTAGGTCTAACAAACCCAATTTATGATGGGTAGCTCTGACCGCATGATCATTTGATAGTCTATAGGCAAGCACTCTGTACTACCAGGGCCCAGGAGTATCCCATGAGTTGTCATTTTTGCTGGGAGTGGTGGTTTTCATGTGCTGTGTAATTCCTCACTGCTTAAACTCTGCATTCTCTCCCCACCTCATCTGTCTCTAAGAAGCTCTGTCTACCAGGTCATGAATCCTGAACTCACTGCAGAGCCCTTTCCTGATCTGCACCCCTCTCAGAGTTGGAAGACTTTCTTGTTGCTTAGCAAATGCATTAGAGTAATATTCTGAAACGTGGAGTAACTGCCTCTAGAATCCTAAAAGTGAAAGTGTTAGTCACTCAGTTGTACTAGAACCTTGGGATGGGGGTAAACTGACAGAGCATTTACTTTCTATTTGCGAGGAATGGGAGCTGCAATAATCTACCCTTTAATTTGGATGGGATGTTCTGGTGTGCCTTTGGTCACTGGACCCTTACAATCTTCGTTGATTTGGTGTGTGTCTATGTGCTGAGTCGATCAATCATGTCCAACTCTTTGCAACTCCATAAACTGTAGCCCAGCAGGCTCCTCTGCCCATGGAATGTTCCAGGCAAGAATATTGGAATGAGCTGACATTTCCTTCTCCAGGCGATCTTCCTGACCCAGGGATAGAACCTGGGTCTCCTGCATTGCAGGCAGATTTTTTTTTACCACTGAGCTACCTGGGAAGCCCTATGGATCTCTGAATTTTCCTAGGGTTTATCTCTTACCCTCTGGAGTGCATGTCCCTTACCAAGACTGGCCATTGTTATCCTTTAGAATCTGTCTGATTCTTGTGGCATTCAGTCTGGTGAATCGAATGAGATATGACAGAGGCCACCACCCTTTTATCATAGACATATCGGCTCTGTTGACTGATGCAGGATCGGTTTTAGGGACTTGCATTAGGTCTTCAGCACTGTAATGGTTCTCACTCGAAGGCCCCAGGAACCACCTTAGAGATTTACCAACTACCAAAGATGTCCGTTTTACTTGTACATTTTGGGCACTTGGAAATTCATCAAGTGGACCTGGGTCAAGATGTTATTTTTTACCTGGCTCCCAATGCCAGGTCACTTTGCTTGGAAGCAGGGAGGGTGAACATACATAGAAGTTGGAAATGTGGACGAGGAGGAGGGGAGAGTGGAATCTGATTTGTGTCTCAGTCTGGGGAGGCTGCGGAGTTTGATGAAGTAGCCTAGCATTTCCCAATGTGTGGGGCCTATGAATGGTATTAAATAGAATGACATGGGCTTCCACAGTGGCTCAGTGGTAAATAATTTGCCTGCAATGCAGAAAACACAGGAGACACAGTTTTTAATCCCTGGGTTGGGAAGATCCCCTGGAAGAGGGCATGGCAACCCACTCTAGTATTCCTGCCTGGAGAATCCCATGGACAGAGGAGCCTGGAGGGCTACAGTTCATGGGGTCTCAAAGAGTCAGACACGACTGAAGTGACTGAGCACCATCTAATCGATGGTATTCAATTAGAATGAATCACAGGGTAAGTTCTTCCTTTTTCAATTTAACATATTGTACTATTTGCTGTGGTTCCAAAATGGACAGGTTGAAGCTTCTTGGGTGGGAGTTGAGATAAGAATACATCTCACATATAATTGTGGCCTGGAAATTGGCTAATTTTTCTAATATTGTCTTCCCCTTATCCTGAGACAAGAAACTCTAGGATCACTTCCTGCAGAGGAACTGAGCTTCTTTCTCCAGCTGAGTC
Source organism: Tragelaphus eurycerus (assembly GCA_935064755.1). Classification (NCBI taxonomy): domain Eukaryota; kingdom Metazoa; phylum Chordata; class Mammalia; order Artiodactyla; family Bovidae; genus Tragelaphus; species Tragelaphus eurycerus. The sequence goes on from CAKXYN010000020.1 coordinate 15,285,812, forward strand.
CCTTGGATATGATGCTTCCAACTTCTGGTTCTACCGGCATGTGTAGTTGTGTGAGCTGTGAAATCAGAAAGTGAAAGCTGCTGAGTTGTGTGACCGCATGGACTGTAGCCCACTATAGCATGCCAGGCTCCTTTGTCCATGGAATTCTCCAGGCAAGAATACTAAAGTGGGTAGCCATTCCCTTCTCCAGGGAAATCTGGATCTCCGACCCAGAGATCAGATCTGTGTCTCCTGCATCGCTGGTGGATTCTTTACCGTCTGAAAATCAGAGGAGTCACTCAAACCTCTCCAATCTAAACGAGAAAAATGGCTCACCTGGTGGTTCTGAAAGTTGTAATTTAAGAACAATAGAAAATGCCTTCTATGAATTAAATGGACTAATTCCTCAAATCTCTTGGGTCAGAATGTCCCTTCTAAACTTGAACTCTTCTTCCAGGTATCTTGCTTTTTTGTTAGCTTAGAGTAGGGATCCACTTCACTGGAACTATGCATTTAATGCTGGAGATCAAAAGGGGCATAACCTTAGAATTCAGGACTTTCTGATCAACCATTTTGCTTTTATTTGTCCAATCAATCATAGACTATGTATTAAATTTTTATTACTGCTGTACCAAATTAACCCAAACTCAGTGGCTTACACAACACAAATTTATTATCTTGCAGTTCCATTGGTCAAAAGTCTAACACAGTTCTCATTGGACTGGAGTCCAGGCATTCCTTTTGGAGGTTTTAGGAAAAAATTCACTTACTTGCATTTTTCCCATTTCTGGAGTCTGCCCTCATGCCTTCACTCATGGCCCTCATCTTCAAGGACAGCATAGTTGCACCTCTCTGATACTTCTTTGGTTTTCATGTCTTTCTCTCATCAAAGTCAGGGAAGAATCTTCTTTTCTCCCCTAAGAAATCAAATGGTTAGTTTGGGCACACCTGGATAATCCAGGATAATTCCCCATCTCCAGGATGCATATCCTTATCCTTAATGGCAAAGTCCTTTTTACCATGTAAGGTAGTGTCTTCACAGGTTCTGGACTTCTGCTGTGGACATTTTTGGAGGCCATTATTCTGTCTGCCACAGACCATAACATTGGAAAGTCATGAGGAATCTTAGATTCTAATCTCTGAGCTCCCACTCATTTTGGAATTCCTTCTGAAGCATTCCTGATAGAGTGCACGCGCCTCTGATTAAACATCCAGTCAAAGTGAGCTCACTGCTGCTCTGGGGTTTTCACTCCGTTCCCTGTTCCCTTCAACATCTCTTTAGACTGGTTTGTTTTTCAAATCAGGTTTGACTCTGGCATTTGATAGACTGAACACAGCAAAAAGCTGCCTCCACAGTGGACTGGCTACACATGGCCATGTCACAAACAAGGCTGTGTTTCCAAGTAAGTTCTGAGTTTGGATTCTTTCCACCAGACTTAGGATTGTAGGGGACATCCTTTGGTGACAAGCAGCTTTGAGTAACCTTTCTGCCTTGTGAGAGCCTGGGAGTTGACAATTTCCTGTTCACAAGGTCCATTCATTCACTTATTGAGTCACAGGTATTATTAGAACCACTGCTAGGCAGTTGTTCCAAGTATGGGCTTCCCAAGTGGCGCAGTGGTAAAGAATCGGCCTGCCAAAGCAGGAGACACAAGAGATGTGGGTTTGATCCCTGGGTTGAGAAGATTCACTGGAGGTGGGAATGGAAACCCACTCTAGTATTCTTGCCTGGAGAATTCCATGGACAGAGAAGCCTGGCGGACTATAGTTCATGGAGTCTCAGAGTTGGACATGACTGAGCAACTGAGCTCACATGTACGCACTGAGAACCCGCAGTGAATGACCAAAGCCTTTCTCTCATTGAGCTTCCATCCCAATGCTGGGGGTGGGGCGAAAAATACTAAACAAGTCCATGCTGTAATATCTCAGAGAAACAGATGTTAAGATGAAAAATAAAACAGAGTAAAGGGAAGGCTAGAGATCGATGGGGCTGTTCTCCTTCAGATGATCAGATGAAACCCCCTCTGGGAAAGAGGCGTTGAATCAAGTTGTGAATGGAGCAAGTGGGCTCCCATCTAGAGTAAGGGAGAATCGTGGGATGAAATTCTGCGGCTTTAACCAAATTTATTTCCACCTTTCCTTTCTCTACACTTGGCCCCTGCCAGCCCTCCCTTAAGCTCAGGCATCCTATCACTCTGATTCCAGAGAGCTTGCCAGCACAAAACCAAAGGACGAAAAAGCAATACTTTCTAAGACTTCAAAATAGGTTCTAGAACTCACAGCAATTGGTTTTGCTTGGCTAGAGCTTTGGGGAGGACCAAGTCCTGAAGAGCTGAGGGTCTGCAGTATATATCAAACTATAGATCTAGAAGGGCAGGCAAGCAGATCTTCCGGGTCCGGGATGAACATTCCCTGGCTGTGCAGAAGGGTAGGGAGAGGCTGAGAGGGTTGGAGTGTGCCCCCTGCAGTCCATGGCAGTGAGGTGCTACAGGTATTCTTAGCGGAAAGTCTGCAGAGTACTGAGAAGGTGATGTAGCTGACATATTGTGCGGGTCAGACCCTGGTCTTTCTGCTCCTTGTCCGAGTCTATGATCCCAGACCCCAGGGATTCTTAGTTGTCCCTTACCTTCTTCACTGAGCTTTTGCAGGAAGTTTGGCTCTCACACCTGGAGTCCTGAGGACCCCACCTGTGCCAAGAGCCCTAATAGAGCCATCAACGTTGACTTAAGCCAATGGGATCTGCCAAACAAATAGGATAAATTGGTCTCATTAGTTACCCTATTACTTAGAAAATTCTTCCGGGACATTACTTTTGGGCTGGTTAACAACAATTCCACTCCTGGGCATATACCCATAGAAAACTATAATTCAGAAAGATACATGCGCCCCAATGTTCATTGCAGCACTATGTACAATAGCCAAGTCATGGAAGTAACCTAAATGTCCATCGACAGAGGAATGGATAAAGAAGATGTGGAATATTGCTCAGCAATAAAAAGCACCAAATAATGCCACTTGCAGCAACATGGATGGACTTCAGAGATTATCACACTAAGTGAAGTAAGTCAGAGAAAGACAAATATCATATGCTACTGCTTATATGTGGAATTCAAAAAATGATACAAGTGAATTTTTTTTAATAAACCAGAAACACTCATAGGTCTTGAAATCAAACTTATGGTTACCAAAGGGGAAATGTAGGGGGGAAGTGATAAATTAAGAGATCCAGATTTACATATATATACTACTACATAAAGCCTTTGACTGTGTGGATCACAATAAACTGTGGAAAATTCTGAAAGAGATGGGAATACCAGACCACCTGACCTGCCTCTTGAGAAACCTATATGCAGGTCAGGAAGCAACAGTTAGAACTGGACATGGAACAACAGACTGGTTCCAAATAGGAAAAGGAGTACGTCAAGGCTGTATATTGTCACCCTGCTTATTTAAATTATATGCAGAGTACATCATGAGAAATGCTGGACTGGAAGAAACACAAGTTGGAATCAAGATTGCTGGGAGAAATATCAATAACCTCAGATATGCAGATGACACCACCCTCATGGCAGAAAGTGAAGAGGAACTCAAAAGCCTCTTGATGACAGTGAAAGTGGAGAGTGAAAAAGTTGGCTTAAAGCTCAACATTCAGAAGACGAAGATCATGGCATCTGGTCCCATCACTTCATGGGGAATAGATGGGGAAACAGTGGAAACAGTGTCAGACTTTATTTTTCTGGGCTCCAAAATCACTACAGATGGAGACTGCAGCTGTGAAATTAAAAGATGCTTACTCCTCGGAAGGAAAGTTATGACCAACCTAGATAGCATATTCGAAAGCAGAGACATTACTTTGCCAACAAAGGTCCGTGTAGTCAAGGCTATGGTCTTTCCTGTGGTCATGTATGGATGGGAGAGCTGGACTGTGAATAAGGCTGAGCACCGAAGAATTGATGCTTTTGAACTTGGGTGTTGGAGAAGACTCTTGAGAGTCCCTTGGACTGCAAGGAGATCCAACCAGTCCATTCTGAAGGAGATCAGCCCTGGGATTTCTTTGGAAGGAATGATGCTAAAGCTGAAACTCCAGTACTTTGGCCACCTCATGTGAAGAGTTGACTCATTGGAGAAGACTCTGATGCTGGGAGGGATTGAGGGCAGGAGGAGAAGGGGACGACAGAGGATGAGATGGCTGGATGGCATCACTGACTTGATGGACGTGAGTCTGAGTGACCTCCGGGAGCTGGTGATGGACAGGGAGGCCTGGCGTGCTGTGATTCATGGGGTCGAAAAGAGTCGGACATGACTGAGTGACTGAAATGAACTGAACTGAACTGACCACTACATATAAAATAGATAACGAACAAGGACCTTGGAGTAGGAAATGGCAACCCACTCCAGTATTCTTGCTTGAAAAATTCCATGGACAGAGGGGCCTGGTGGGCTACAGTCCATGGGGTCACAAAGAGTCAGACATGACTGAGTGACTGAACACACACACCCACCCACCCACCCCACACACACACACACACACACATACAAGGACCTACTGTATAACACAGGGAACTCTACTCAATATTCTGTAATAAGCTATATGGGAAAAGAACCTGAAAAAGAATAGATGTATGTATATCTGATCACTTTCTTGTACACCTGAAACTAATGCAACCTTGTAAATCAACTATAACTGAATAAAAATTTAAAAAAAAATCACGACAACCAAGGAACTCATTGAATAGGAAATACCTGAATACTTCCCATTTGGCATGTTCCCCACAGACTAGCCCAGGAGCTCTCTGGCTGAGCCCCCAGAATTCCCCTCCTCATTCATTTCTCTCTCTTCCCATGTGTGAGGGGACCCTGCCCACAGCGGGGTGAGTCAACCCCAGGTTGAGAGCTAATCTGTTAGCCTACTGGTCAGGGCCGTGCAAGACTTTGCTTCACAAGGTGATTTCTCATATAATGGGGGGAGGCCTGGGAAAGGCTGTCGCCACCCTGACAAATAGGGGTCGAACCCCAGCATGGCTGTCAAAACAGCTGGGAAAGCTGTAACCTCTATTAAATGAGGAATTGGGCAAATGTCTTGACACAGAAAAACTGCGTGTGCAGCCTGGTAGAAATGATACTTTTATCGTTGTTTTTACATCCAAACATTACTCTTTGAGTGCCGTCATATTTTATGAAAACTTTTATTAACATTTCCAAAATGACCTTACCCTCACGGTGGGGCTATCAGTCCCGGGAGCCGTAACCTATTTAAAACATTTTCCTCTTTACAAACACAATAAAGTCAGCTGTCTTCAACATAGATTTGTAGATCTCATTAGAGATAGTTTTGCAAAAGGTAGTGCGTCTCTGGAGAACAGAATGACAGGTTGTAATCTTTGCGTGTAAAGTTTCCAAACACGAACTCTTTGTGCCGATGGATTGTTGCGGGTTTGGAGCACGGCTGTCACTGGACCCGCTTTGTAATCGGTCGGGTATTCAGTGAGGATGGTTAGGGCTCTGGCTGCCCCAACAGGGCGAGATAACACAGGGTGAGATGCAGCAGGTGGTACCCACGCTGTAATTCCTGACTTGGCATCAGAGGTGTGGTGAGATCACGGACTGGGGACTCCAGGGGCGCAGGAAACTCACAGAAACCAAAGAAAAACAAGGCCTTTTCTCTGATGAACGCCTGCTCAGTCTTCTAGGTTGTAAATGAGGCTTCTCCCTTGGGTAGCGACTGGTTTAGGTGGCAGTCGAGGGGGTAATTTTTCAGAAATGCTGCCTCCAGCGGGCCAGTGTTCTAAAGGCTGCCCCGCTTAAATGGTCTTTTTATGCAGTGGGATAATGGCAGCTTGCGTGTTGCTACATGAGGCCTATTTTCTGAGGAATGGTTGCATTCAGGGCACTTCTAATTTGTCAGAAGAAATGCAGACCATCTCTTCAGGAGTCTGCCGAACAGGACATCATTTCTCTGCGAGCTCTGCCTTGGGTCAATGTGCAACTCGGCTAGCCTGCCGTCCCCTGTTGCTTCCACCTCCCAGGGCCGCTGTGATTTATTAGGATTCAACAAGCCATGTCCTCTTCCGGACTCAGCCCTCCCTCTGTCCCCTGCTCCCTTGCCCCTTCCCTCCGGAGCCAGAGACAAGGGAGGGGCCACTTGACAAATACTCCCTGTGTCTTGTGGGAAGTCAGGGCGAGGAGGTTCCACTCTGCTGGGGCCAGTGACGGTGTTCGAGGGGCACAGCTGGTCCATGAGGAGGGCCCGCCTGCTGGGCAGCGGGCTCTGGTGGTGACTGTCCTGCTGTTTTTCTAACTGTGGGATGACAGCGTGATCACAGCGCGGTTGAATATTGGAGAAAAGGAGCTGAAGCCTCGGTCATTGACTGCAATGACTTTCCCCAGTGTCCGACTGGGGGGCTGAAGTCCAGTGAATTACACCGTCAAACGCCCCCCGATGTTTACCTTATAACCACTTTAACTGCATTTGCATTCGAGCCTTCCTCTCCATGAAGCTTGGTCTTCCCAGGTGGCGCTAGTGGTAAAGAACCTGCCTGCAAGTGCAGGAGACATAAGAGACTCGGGTTCAATCCCCTGGGTGGGGAAAATCCCCTGGAGGAGGGCATGGCAACCCACTCCAGTATACTGCCTGGAGAATCCCATAGATGAAGGAGCCTGGTGGGTTAAAGCCACGAAGAGTCGGACACAACTGAAGTGACTTAGCAGGCATGCACTTTGTGAAACTCACTAATGAAGCACTGCTCAGGTTGGGCATCCATTTTTAAGCTTGTTGATGGACATGGATTTATTTTATCCTTATCATCACTATTCTATACACAATATACAGGTGGTCCGATTTGCATCTTGGGCCCACCCTTTGTCCTCTTATCTCCTTGTAATGGTCTTCATCCCTAGGTGCCCAGATACCCTCTTCAGTGACAGAGCACTAACCAGGTAGTTAGCACAGTGTGGACTCCCTGCCAACTGCTCTCAGCTCTGAGATTCTGGCCAAATTATTATACTTCACTCCCTTGCAGGATAAGCATGGAGCCCCCCTTCACAGGGTGATGGTGAAGGTTAAACTGAGTTCACACATGCACAACAAGACTGGTGTCTGGCACGTGGTGAACCATCCATAAGCAGGAGTTCTACTGTTGCTTGGTTCTCAGGGGCTCTCCAGCCCCGTCAAATTCTCTGTGCTGGTGGCCCTGCATTGCTCCTCTTCCTCCAGCAGGCTTCCCTCTGCAGAGACTCAGGGACTTTCTCTACCACCCAGGCTCCTGCGCGGTGGCCCCTGTGTGTAAGGAACCTGGCCACAGAGTTAATCAGGGGAGGACCACAGAGAGGATTTAGGGTGGGGAAGTCTTGGCATCCTGAGTTAGGCCTGAACCCATCAAGCCTGCCCTCTTAACTGGCTCCATCTGGCTGATGAATACATGTGGACTTGTTCTGTCCAGGGATCGGGAGCCTTTGTCCTCCAGGCAGATTAGGGTCTGGCTGCCTCTGACCTCTGACCCAGTCCCTAGTGCCAAGCAGCCCAGCATTCTGATGGGTGGGCCCGCCAGCCTGCAGCCTGGCATGTTTGGAGCATCACTTCCTCCTTGGTCTCTCCATTTGAAGGATGTTGTCTGGAGTCTGTGGACAACTGAACTGTCTTCCCTGCCCATTCACCCATGTATCATCAATTTATCCAACCTACAAACACATTTTGAGGGCCCACTATGAGTACAAGGACTTGGGGCGCATTATATAATACATTTTTTCCCATTTAATTAGGGGAGGGCTGGCAAAGAACATGGATTCTTTAATATTCATTTAAATATCTCTTCCTCTGACTTTATGATTTTTGGCTAAGTAATGAATTTGGCCAAAGCTGTAGTCTTCTTAGGAAAGGTTGGTCCAGCTAGAGAACAAGGGCATGAGGCCCAATTCCTAGAAATATTAGATATTCCTTTCTTTCTTTACTTCCTTCTTTCTTTCCCCATCCTACCCTCCCCCTCTTTCCCCTTTATCCCACCCTCGTTTTCTTCCTCCCTCCCTTCCTCCCTCTTCTCTCTTTCTACTTCACACAGCTTTTCCAACAGAGAAGCTCAATTGAAAACTTTCGGACTTAGTTTTCTAATCCAGCAGCTGGAAGCCGTTGCCCTTCCCGACCCAGATTTATTTTCAACACCTGCATGCTGGCTTCTGCTCTGACCCATCAGCCTAATGCTACATAGACATAGGGTGGTCAGGGCTGGAGACAAGAAAAGTGCATCCTTGTGCCCAGTTGTGCGAGCATGGAAACGGTGACCGTGGCAGAGAAGGCAAGAGGCTGTCAGTGTTCACATTGCAAAGACCAGAGACATCTTTTCCAGGGAGAGACCTGACAAACCTTCCCTGGTGAGGGTGAAACAGCCTTGGGAGGCCGCAGGATGCAAGGCACACGCTTTCACTGATCATAACCTTGTGATGCTCCCAGAATTGAGCTAAGGAACCATTTAGACTGGCGAGAAGAGAATACAGCATTTGACAACGGTTGTTTTAAGACCCATGCAGTAAAAATACATCTGAAAACCAGGGCACAAAGACTCCAAATAATATTATTAAATTTCTTGTTGAAGAAGGTCCTGTGGGACAGCTAGCTCTGCTCTTAAACTAAAAACTTGCAGAACTCGACTTGTTGCACAAACAACGCATCTTCATTTCTTTTTTCTTCTCTCTCTCTCTCTTTTTTTTTGCATTTTCCACTTTCCTATTTTTCCTGAGGAGACAAACAAATCTCTGAAGGACTATTAAGTTGCAAATATACCAGAGCCAAAAATAGAAGATGGAGCCTTATAAACATTTTGCATATTTTGGTGTAATTTGTTGAAAATAGTACAAAATATGCTCACAGTTGGCATCTAGAATGCAAATATTAGGAATCCAGTCCCCTGATACATTATGGTTTTTCAGCAGTATAGTGCGGGCTCGTCCAATAGCTATTGTGTGACTTGGTAGTTTGTTGGAGTGTGAATAATCTCGGTGACTTGTTTGTACAGTATATTAGGGAGATACACGTCGCCAAATGCTATTAGCTCCTCCGGAGGTTGTGAGGGACAAAAGCCGAGAGTGGGACTCGGGGGAAAACAGAGGCGTGTATTTTTAACATCGCTGATGGTATTTGCTTTCCTGCGCTGTTTTCTTAGAGTTAAAAAAAAAAAAAAAAGGCAAAAAAACAGAGTGGGGATCAAAGCGTGCAGGGGGCTTGTGGTTGCTCGAACCTCTCTTTTCGCGTTCCAGAACACGGGGTTAAGTGGAGAGGCTGTAAGTGAGAAAGAAAACCTGCAGCTCGTGTGTGAGCTGGTGCAGGTCTCTCCCACCCTGAGCTTAAGTGATGCTGACTGGTTTTACGGCTGACGGTAAATCCATCTTCCCTCTCCTCTGACAGGTGAGGAGCCATCCTCCCGTGCATGGGGGCTCCCACCGTACATCTGGCACCCACCTCACAGGTGAACCTTCCCGCTCCTAAATGATGACTGGTAAGAAAAACAAGATGTCTTTCTCGGTTATAAATTTAACTCTTCTATGATTAGTCTGGGCAATTAGGACACCCCTGGGGTTGAGTCTATGGCGGAGGCACAGGCTGGAAGTCTGATTAGCTCAAGTCTCTTGATGCTTGTTCCTGGTAGTAAATGCTTGGCACATATAGTATTGATTTCCATTTAGATATCTTAATGTTTCCAGACGGTCCCCGCAGATGTGGGCTGAACTCAGATCTGCGGGAGCGCCGGTCTGCAATCTGCAAACATTTTTCTTGCCACTTTGTTTCATTTTTCCTAAACTTAACTGATTTGGAATCGGGAGATATAAATGAAAAATGCCGAGCTGGTCTATCAATCACAGCATGCACAAACATCGCCACTGCCCTTTCCTAACATCCTATTACCACCGGGTAGTTGGCTAGTCAAACAGGAATAAAAATTACACTGCAAACATCATAAGTTAGGCTTGATTTGTTGAGCAAGTAGCCTGACAATTCGGTAAGAGTTATATACCTCAGCTTCGCTGAAAATCAGGCTTGTTATGGCTCTGGTACGTCTATAAAGATTGTTCATTTCATATAAAACAGCTACCTGCACTGAACGCCCTGGAAGGAAGAATGATGCTGGTTATAAATATAGAGGAAAATCTATTTGTCTGCCCCTTCATGCTGTTAGCAAGTCACATGGAGGGGCCCTTCGGTGTTTCTTGGCAGCAGGGGGAGATCTCAGCGGCCACCTTCCCCTGGCCGGGCTGGCCTGGATTGAAGCGCATCATCCCTCTTTGTCATCTGAGATAAAGCAGTGAAGTGTGACCAGTGCCACCGCCTTGCTCTCTGCCCACCAGGGGGACGCTAATGATATTGAAAAACTAGACGGCGTTGCGTTTAAACCAAATGCGAGGGGAAGGCTGTCTGTTGGCCGGCTGGGCTGGATAACAGTTAACGTCAGAAAAGATAAATAGAAATTATTAGAATGGGTTTGGAAGGGATTTTTTATAGGGCAGGGTTGTATTCATTTAAAGATACATTATTGGACTGTTATATCTGATTTCAAGCTGCTGGGTAATTAAAATGATTAACATCCCTTACTCATAGAGTTCAATTCATTAAAGTTTTAAGCACCCTTTGTGCTCAGAAACAGAAGGATGGAACATCCACGTTGACTCTCGCCAGGGATCAGTCATTCTGGCTTTGTGTTTATTGTCCCTGGTCTTTCAAGCCACTGCATCCGTTTCTAAATGGTGGGAGCACTTTGGGTAGAAAGCATCGACCATAAACGTTCAACCTGTAGAAGCCCTGGTTCAGAGAGAAGAAGGGAGAGGGAACAGGAAATCCTGCTGAGAATTCTCACTCAGGTTCTTCTCATAGGCATTGGTTCTTTCCAGCTGCTGATGCTTGGGGATGTGTTCCTTTTAGGGGCTCAGAGGTTGTGACCCAAACACTTGGCCAGCCCTCAGGAACTGTGTGTCAGCGGAGGGTCTGAGCAGGGCGCCTGAATCTTGCAAACCTGCCAAAACATGTAGTGGACACGTTTCTCCTTATTATCCCAATTTAAATGTGCCCCAACTATTGTTTCCTATGCTGTATCTCTTAATTTTACAAGTAGCCAGTGGTGTCTTGGTGACCAAATGGGACATTTGTAAGAGCCCAGCCCACTCATGTCATGGCAGAATTCAAATACTTTTGTTTTTGGGGTACACTCATTTTTGCCACCTTGTTCCCCAGTGTTTGGAGAGAGAGAGAGAGAATGACATTACCCTATTTACTAGCCATTAGTAAACTTTGACCATTGCTTAAAACACAAATTTATTTTTAAGGCAAAGATATGGCTTAGGATTTATCACCTTTTGGCAGATTCTGAGGGAAGTCAACACCAGCTCTGAGGCCAGCTGTGTGACCTTGAGCAAGACAGTTAACCTTTCTGAGCCTCAGTGTTCTCATCTGTAAGAAAGAGATAAATACGTCTTTTTTAAAAGATTGTAAGGATTGGAGAGTGTTATAAATGCTGAGTATAATGCTTGTCCAGAAAGGTGTTTAATGCATGATAGCCAGTACTCTTAGCATCTCTTATGGTGTGAATAATAGTCTTACTGTTCTATCCGTATCTGAACATTGGAAATGCTTAGAATCAAAAGGAAATATGCAAAGTGGGGCCAGACATTCCTAGCCAGGGGTCTCAGGAGTGTGGCCCACATAGTGAGCTGTCCTTTTCTTAGCTGGTTAAGAATTCCCCAGCCATCTCCTTGCCCATATCATTAGTTGACACAGAAACTTCAAGGTACAGTCTGTAGTTCATTGCGTTATTGTTAAAAAGTGCCTGTGAGAGAGAGACAGACAGAGACACAGAGAGATGGAGATCATAGATGCTGCTGTATAAGTGGGTTCACCCTGTAGGGAAACTTTAGGAAGAGAAGAATGTCAGTAGTCTGAAGAGAATACCCCCTTGCATTGGGACCCCAGACCCAGGCTCCTTGACTTTGCAATTACTCTGCTGTCTGTGGAGTGGGAGTCCTGGAGGCTACCACCACCCCACCCGTGACTAATGCAATACTGTCACTGCCCTTTTTCCTTCCAGAGGGACCCTCAGAAGTCCCTCCCTATGAAGAGGTCTCCATCATATGGACACTTCCACTTTTCTTCAGATAGGAAGGCCATACAGCACAATTGGCCTGGGACAAGGCTAATGCGTGTTTTCCTGATTAAACAATGCCCCTTTCAATCTTCAAAGGGTCCAGTGAGTGTGACAAGTTATGCAACCACTCCAAGTCATAGGGGGTTTAGGACGGCAGGCATTTTAGGTGTTGCCCCAGGAAACATGGAAGACCTCTTGAAATTACAGACCTGGAGTAGTAAGATTAAGGGCTCAATTCCAAGGTTATCTGTGCAAAGCCAAGGTCATGATCAAAGGGCAGAGACACTAGTGCATTCATTCCCAGGTGTGAAATCCATGCTCCTAAGGAAAAAAAGAATGCTAGAGAAAAATGTCGTTTTGAGTGTTTGTGACAAGTGTTTACTTCTGGGGCAAAGCTCATTTTCACTCTTAAGACCAACTTATTGGTAAAGTTTTTTTTTAAAGTCAAGGCTCACATTCATTTGATGACTTGCTGTTACTCAAATGGTTTTACTCTGAAATTCATCACAATGGCTTTGGTGAGTTCAGATCAAAGTCTACAGTTATTATACCAGAATAACTTTTCATTTTGACTTGGCATTAAAGAATATCAGAAGTTAAGAAGAATGGCGCATAAGTAAACAATGATTTTCTTTCGCCCTTTGTTAAGAGGGGCTTTTTGGTTTTGGGAAAGAGTGTGCCTGTCCCATAGTGATGTCATTCTGATCATAATCACAAAGTCTCACATGTTGTGTTTTCACAATCAGGCTTCCAGCTCAGAACACAGCTGAGCCAAGCCTGCATGAGTGGGTTGGTCATGGGTAGATTTATTGCCAGCAGTGTGGAGAATATTTTCCCACGATGTGTTCTCTCTACCTCTCTTTAGACACTTTTCTTCCCGTGTTGTCTTAGTAGTGATGAGTAGGGTCCTTCCACGTATTGTGGTATCTGGTTCCTGGTTTCCTGACCATCCGTGGGTATAAACTGGTGCCCTTGAGAGAGACAAGCAGAAAACAAACAATTTGATAAGTGACACTTATAGACTTCAGATTAAAAGAGTGCATATAGGTATACTTATAACTGGATCACTTTGCTGCATAGCTAGTACTAACACAAGACTGTAAATCAGCAATACCTCAGTATGAAATAAAAAGTGCTAAAGACTTCAGATCAAGCTGGAAATCTGTCTTTTGTTGTGACAATAAAAAAGAAAGGAAGAGGAAGACAAAGCAGTACTGAGCGTGCATTCCTGCAGAGAGTGGAGCCTCCCTCTTTAAGGGGCACTGCTGTCTCATTCTTTAAACAGGAACTGCTGCTTTTTCTTACCTTCCCTTCCTGGCCCCTCCAGGCACATAGGTTTGAAACCCTAGCTGTTCAGAATAGGTGCTTAGCAGATGCTTACCAAATGAATGAATGCAGGAATCAACGAATGAACAAGAGAATAACCCAAGTCAGTTGCTGGGCTTCGGTGTTCCCCAGTGTGAGGTAAGGATGATGAAGTCTGGGTTGGCTAGCCTGCTCACGAGGCAGAGCAGATGGCCCTAGCCTCAGAACCAGCACATGTGTTGAAAAGCAACTGTGGCCCACTGGAATCCCTCCATCAAGCTACTGGTGATTGAGTGGGGATTGAAGATGACCTAGGCCAACCTTTGCCATTTCTATGAAAACAAACTCAATGGATGGGTTGTGTCACTATTTCTCACTCACACAAGTTCACTGAGCCCGAACTGCACACTAGCTGCCATTAGACAGTTCATATTGGAAACTGGGAAAGGCAATCTGTGGTAATACAACATTTTGAGAAAATTTCTATGAAATATAGAGCAAAGAGCGTCAGACCCAGGGGAAGACCTGTCCACAGATGGCTGCATGCAAGTGTGCAACTTATCTGGAAGTGGTTGGTAGGGTCTGGCTTCCCTGGTGGCTCAGCTGGTAAAGAATCCACCTGCAATGTGGGACATCTGGGTTTGATCCCTGGGTTGGGGATATCCCCTGGAGAAGGTAAAGGCTAGGCTACCCACCCCAGTATTCTGGCCTGTAGAGTTCCACGGACTGTATAGTCCATAGGGTCGCAAAGAGTTGGACATGACTGAGTGACTTTCACATTCACTTTTCGCTGGGGGAGGGGATGCCAAGGGGCTGAAATGTGGGAAGATCAGGGTCCATTTGGGTTCCTAGCAGTCCAGACAGCCTGCACACAGAGACTGGAACTGGATTCCAGTCTGACTGCTGGGGCAAGTTGTTTCTACTTGGTGTCTCAGTTTTATCATCTGAGAAATGGAGTAAATCATGATCCCAGCCTAAGAGTTCTGAGTTAAGATCCCCTGAGGTGGTCCTTGTAAGGTGCGTAAAACAGACCCTCGCCAAGGGAAGAGCTCGGTGTATGCTGGGTGGAGTTGATAAAGCCTGGTGCCTCTGGTAGTATGCTAAGACTGAAAATCTCATCCTAGAGTTTATTCCCAAGTCTAAGAGTAATAAAAGTTTCCTATGCAAGGAATAAAGAGCTGAAAATGATTGAGAGGACCATAAAGAGACAAGTTTAGGAGTTAAATTCAGGAGAGTCAAATAACATATGCTAGCAATTCCAGCAGGAAATGGCATAGACACACACACACACACACACACACAAGAAAGGAAGGAAGCAAGAAAGAGAGAAAGAAAGAAAAGGAAAAGTCTTTGAGATAAAAAAAAAAAAAAAAACATTACCTTTTAGATGAAAGCATTCACTGAATATGGTCATAATTTACTGAATAGAGAGAGAACCTCATGACATTTTTAAACTTCAAGATTAGACAAAATAAGTTAGGAAACAGAAGAAATGCAGGTAGGGAAACAAATCGCTATCTGAATTTTCTTCTGTAACACTAAAGGAACTCAGCAGATATAGAAATTTGGAGGAAGGTAATGCCTCGATAATGATACCTAAAGAAGTGAGCAGACACATCCATAAGATGTGGCATTTGTCCCAGTCCATTCAACCACCTACCCTTATGAAAAGCAGCCTCTTCTACATAGCTGCTGTCGTTCAG
The DNA here is from genome assembly GCA_935064755.1 of Tragelaphus eurycerus. Lineage (NCBI taxonomy): Eukaryota > Metazoa > Chordata > Mammalia > Artiodactyla > Bovidae > Tragelaphus > Tragelaphus eurycerus. Next base: position 15,300,918 of record CAKXYN010000020.1, read on the forward strand.
TTGCTGAGTCATGTCTGACTGTTTGTGACCCCATGGATTGCAACATGCCAGGTGCCTCTGTCCTCTACTGTCTCCCGGAGTTTGCTCAAACTCATGTCCATTGAGTCAGTGATACTATCTAACCACCTCATTCCAGTTTAGAAATAATTTAAGGGAATAATCATTTGGATTGCATCTAGTTTGGGCAGTCCATCTATAAAGGACAGTTAGGGAACTTGAGTACAATTTGGGCGCTGCTGCTGCTACGCTAGATGACATTATAATGTAATGCTGTGAAAATGTGGACACTCCTTCATGGAATAAAAGCATGTTACAAAACAATGTGGAAAGCATGATTTTATTGATACTTTGATAAACAAACACATACATGTATCTGTATAGCAAACAATCTGGGAAGACATAGAGTGAAAAAAGTGATGATTTCATTTTATTTTACTTTTCTGTATTTTCTAATTTTCTACACTGTACATATACTGCCTTTGTAATAATGAAAGGTATGTTGAATTGAAAACACAATTCTACATTCTCTCAACATATCATTCCTGAGGCAATCTTGTGGATTTTGAAATGTGAAAGTACTTAGAAAGTATACCACCCATGTACATACACTTCATTTAAAAAATACTCCAACTGACTGATTTGTGGACGTTGATGTGCTTGTATCCCTGGCAGTAAATCCTACTTGATCATGGTACATGCACCTCTCAATGTGTTGTTGAATCTGGCTTGCCAATAATTTGTTGAGAATTGTTTTTCATCCATGTTTATCAGGGATATTGGATATTTTCTTTTATTTCTAGAGTCCTCACCTGTTTTTGTTTTTTTTTTTTTTTAATCAAGATAATGGAGCTTCACCAGTGGCTCAGAGGTAAAGAATCTGCCTGCAATGCAGGAGGCTTGTAGGAGACATGGGTTTGATCCCTAGATTGGGAAGATCCCCTGGAGAAGGAAGTGGCAACCTGCTCCAATATTCTTGTCTGGAAATTCCCATGGAGAGAGGAGCCTGGCGGGCTACAGTCCATGGGGTTCAAAGAGTTGAAACAACAACAATGCTAGCCTCATAAACTGAGTTTGGAAGAGTTCCTGCTCCTATGTTTTTGGAAAAATTTAAGAACTCATTAGTGAAGCCATTTGGTCCTAGATTTTTATTTATTATGAAGTTTTTATCATTTTTTGATTATTAATTCAATCTCCTTTCTAGTAATCATTTTGGTCCCATTTTCTATTTCACTATGATTCAGTCTTGGTTGGGTCTAAGTTTCTAGGAATTTACCCATATCTTCTAGGTTGTTCAATCTGTTGGTATGCAAATATTCATAGTAGCTGCTTATGATCCTTTGTATGTCTGCAGTATCAGTTGTAACATCTCTTTCATTTCTGATTTTACTTATTGAGTCCTCTCTTTTCTTCTTGGTGAGTCTAACTAAAGACTTGTCACTTTTGTTTCTTTTTAAAGAAGCAACACTTCATTTCAATGATCGTTTCTATTATCTTTTTAGTCTCTATTTCATTTATTTCTAATTAAGTCTATATAATTGTGGTAAATTAGAGCTGTAACTATAAAACAATATGCAAATAATTCTTAAAATATAATGATTTAACAACTGCTAAAATCTACAACAATAGTTTGGGCTTAAATATTTTTAATTGTATTAATAAAGTGAGAAAGAGTTCAGGGAAATAATATTAATAATCTCATTTAACAAAGAAAAGCACTGACGATTATAAAAATAGAAGTGGGTAAGTTGTCTTTGTAGTTGTTTGTTTAACTTCATTGAAGAAAACAGACATGCAAAAAAGTGCTGAATGCTCAGCTTAGTGAACTTTCACAAGCTGAAAATTTGGTGTAACAATCACCAAGATCAATTTGAAGACCATGACTAGACCCCAGAGGCTACCTCCTGCCCTCTTCCTGTGACTGTCACACCCCAAAGATGATCCCTGTCTGCACTTTTACTTACATAAACTGAGTCATAAGTATACATTCTTTCTTCTTACTTTTCTCAAAATTATGTTTCTGAGATTTTTTTTCCGCAAGCCTGGCTGTAGATCATCCATTTTCTTTACTATATAGCATTCCAATATATGATTGCATCACAATGATCAATTTTACCGTTGATGGCATTCAAGAAGTTTCCAATTTTTGATGAACATAAACGGTACTTCTATGGATATTATAACACATGGTTTTTGCTAAAAAATATTTAAGCATTTTGGATGAGTTTGGACTTAGGAGTGGAAATCTGTGTCAAAGAAATACTTGTTTAGTTGAGTAGATACTGACAGTTTTCCAAATAGTTTGTACACCACCAAGAGAAGCACATGAGAGTTCCAGTTGTTTGATATCTATTGGTATTTTCTTTTTCATTTTAGTCATTATTGATGGTTAGTATATTGAACTGTAGTTTTAGTTTATATTTCCTTGATAACTAGCTTGACACATTTTCATGTGTTTATTGGCCATTTTTAGATTCTCTTTTGTGAAGTATCTGTTCATATCTTTGACCTATTTTGCTATTTAAAAATCTTTTTCTTTTCATGCACCTCATTAGAACTGATTCAAATGTATTCTTTTTAATAACTGAATAATACTCCATTGTGTATATATACCACAGCTTTCTTATCCATTCATCTGCTGATGGAGCCTATTATACAGAGTGAAGTAAGCCAGAAAGAAAAACACCAATACAGTATACTAACGCATATATATGGAATTTAGAAAGATGGTAATGATAACCCTGTATGCGAGACAGAAAAAGAGACACAGATGTATAGAACAGTCTTTTGGACTCTGTGGGAGAGGGTGAGGGTTGAACGATTTGGGAGAATGCACTGAAACATGTATAGTATCATATATGAAATGAATCATCAGCCCAGGTTCGATGCATGATACAGGATGCTTGGGGCTGGTGCACTGGGATGACCCAGAGGGATGGTCCGGGAAGGGAGGTGGGAGGGGGGTTCAGGATGGGGAACATGTGTATACCCGTGGTGGATTCATGTTGATATATGGCAAAACCAATACAATATTGTAAAGTAATTAGCCTCCAATTAAAATAAATAAATTTATAATAAAAAATAAAAGAATAAAAATCTTTTTCTTATTAATTTGTAGGAATTCTATACACATATTTTAGTAAGAGAATTTTTCTGGAGATTGCATGTATGTGTGTGTATATTTTTCTTCTACAATTCTGTTGGCCTTTTACTCTCTTAATGGTGTCCTATTTAAGAATCTTTGTATACTTCACACATCTACAAGATGTTTTCCTCTTAAAAGTTTTATTGTTTAACATTTTACGTTTAGGGCTGAAGTGCATTGGGAATTGATATTTGTGTGTGATGTGAGATAGCAGTCAATAAAAACTTCTTCTCATGGATATTCAATCCACTGTTCTCAGTCACTTAGTTGTGTCTGACTCTTTGTGACCCCATGGGCTGCAGACAGCTAGGGTCCTCTGTCCATGGGATTTTTCAGGCAAGACTACTGGAGTGGGTTTGCCATATCCTACTCCAGGGTGTGTGTGTTGGACTATAAAGAAAGGTGAGCACCAAAGAATTGATGTGTTTGAACTGTGGTATTGGAGAAGACACTTGAGAATCTCTTGGACTGTAAGGAGATCCAACCAGTCAATCCTAAAGGAAGTTAGTCTTGAATATTCATTAGAAGGGCTGATGCTGAAGCTGAAACTCCAATACTTAGGCCACCTGATATGAAGAACTGACTCATTGGAAAAGACCCTGATGCTGGGAAAGATTGAAGGTGGTAGGAGAAGGGGATAACAGAGGATGAGATGGTTGGGTGGCATCACCAACTCGATGCACAAGAGTTTTAGTAAGCTCTGGGGGTTGGTGATGGATAGGGAAGCCTGGCATGCTGCAGTCCATGGAGTTACAAAGAGTTAGACCCGACTGAGCAAATGAACTGAACTGAACTGAACTCCAGGGGATCTTTCCAACTCAGGGATCGAACCCAAGTCTCTTGCATCTTCTTCATTGGCAGGCGGATTCTTTACCACTAGTGTCACCTAGGAAGTCCATTCAGTCCACCCAACATCATTTATTGAAAACACTACACTACAGAGTCAGCTTTTCACAAATTAAATGACTAAACATTGTGTGGTTTCTAGACTGTTTATCCTATCCCACTGAGTTTTTTGAATTTTCTTTGCGTCAATATCGCACAATCTTATTGATTATAGCTTTATAGTAAGTCTTCATAGCTGGTAGTCTAAACTTTTCAGCTTTATTTTTCTTTCCAATTGCTTTGAGTATTTTAATGTTCATAAGAATTTAAGAATTGGGTTGTAAAATTATACACACACAAAACCAGGATACTTGAATTTTGGTTAGTATTACAGCAAATACTTTGGCCACCTCATGCAAAGAGTTGACTCTGATGCTGGGAGAAATTGGGGGCAGGAGGAGAAGGGGACGCCAGAGGATGAGATGGCTGGATGGCATCACTGACTCGATGGACATGAGTCTGAGTGAACTCCGGGAGTTGGTGATGGACAGGGAGGCCTGGCGTGCTGCGATTCCTGGGGTCACAGAAAGTCGGACACGACTGAGCGATTGAACTGAACTAAACTGATAGCAAATTTATATAACAATTTGGGAAGGTTTGTGCTTTTACAAATTAAGTCTTCCATTTATTTAGACTTTCTTTAGTTTCTCTCAGTAGCATTTTGTAGTTTTCAATGGTGAGGTCTTGTACATTTTCTGTTAGATTTATTTCTAGATATCTGTTGCTCTTTGATGCTAATGTAAATGTTAATGATTTTTAAATTTTTATTTTCTATATGTTCTAATTTTTGTCTGTTTTCTGGTCTCCAGCACTTTTGCTTAAATTCTCTAGTTTGTTGTCGTCCCATTTGTTTATTTTTGCTTTTGTTGCTTTTGCTTTTGGTGTCACATTAAAAAAATGTTGCCAAACCAGTTTCAAGGAGATTTTCCTTGATGTTTTATGCTATTAGTTTTCCAATTTTGGGTATTATGTTTAAGTCTTTAATTCATTTATGTAAGTGGTGTAAGATAGGGATTGAGTTTCACTCTATTGCATGTAGTTATCCAGTTTTCTCAATACCATTTATTGAAGAGACTATCTTTTCCTATTACATCTTGTTGGCTCCCTTATCAAATATTAGTTGACTGTATAAGCACGAGTTTATTTCTGGTCTCTTGAGTCTATTCCACTGGTCTATGTGTCTTTTTTTCTTTTTTTGCCCGTACCATACTGTTTTGGTTACTATAGCTTTGTAATAAAGTTTGAAATAAGAAATTGTGATGCCTCTAGTTTTGTTCTTTATTAGGATTGCTTTGTTATCTGGGATCTTTTGTGGTTCCATAAAAATATTGCAATTTAAAAAATATTTCCTTGAAAAATGCCATTTGAACTTTAATAGGGATTGCATTGAATCTATAGATGGCTTTCAGTAGCATAGGTACTAAAGTGAACAATATTAACAATATTAACTCTTACAATTGAAGAAAACAGGGTATCTTTCCATTTATTTGCATCTTCCATTTATTTCATGAATGTCTTGTAATTTTCAGTGTACAGATCTTTCACCTCCTTGGTTAAATTTGTTCCTAAATATTTTAAGTTTTTGATGCTATTGTAAATGATATTTTTCTTTATTTGTTTTTCAGATAGTGCATAGGAAATGCAACTCATTTTTGAGGTTGATTTTATATCCTACAACTTTATTGAATTTATTGATTAGTTATTAATAGAATAGCTTTTGGGGAGTCTAGAATTTTCTATATATAAGATCATATCATCTGAAAATAGAATCAATTTTAGTTTTTCCTTATGATTTGAATGTCTTTGGTTTATTTTTTTCTTGCCTAATTACTATGATTAGGACCTCCAGTATTATGCTGAATGGGTGTAGTGAGAGTGAACACATTTGTGTTATTCCTGATCTTAAAGGAGAAACTTAGAGGAGAACTCCTTCTTGGATCAAAAAATAAATTGAAATGAAAGATTTTCTATCTTTGGAGAAACACTAAAGTAAATTTTTAGAGAATATATAAGAATAAAGGAATTAGCGAGGATGTGTTAAGAATATATAAACTGGTGCATCAGCTTTGAGTGCCCTGTTTCATGCATTGAACTTGGACTGGTGATCTGTTTCACATATGGTAATATATGTGTTTCACTGCTATTCTCTCAAATCATCCCACCCTCATCTTTTCCCACATAGTCCTAAAGAGGGATGGGATGGGGAGGGAGATGGGAGGAGTGTTTGGGGTGGGGGACACATGTACACCTGTGGCTGATTCATGTCAGTGTATGGTAAAAACCACTACAATATTGTAAAGTAATTAGCCTCCAATTAAAATAAATAAATCAATTTAAAAAAGAGTATATAAACCAAAAGAAAGCTGCAATTGACAGTACTGTAGTTCAGTTGCTAAGTTGTGTCCAACTCTTTGCAACCCCATGGACTGTAGTACACCAAGCTCCCCTGTCCTTCACTAACTCCTGAAGTTTTTCAAACTCATACCCATTGAGTCAGTGATGCCATCCGACCATCTCATCCTCTGTTACCCACTTCTCCTCTTGCCTTCAAGCTTTCCCAGCATTAGGGTCTTTTCCAAAGTATTGGAGCTCTTTGCATCAGGTGACCAAAGTATTGGAGCTTCAGCTTAAGCATCTGTCTTTCCAATGAATATTCAAAATTTATTTCCTTTAGCATTGACTGGTTTGATCTCTTAGCTGTCAAGAGTCTTTTCCAACACCACAATTCAAAAGCATCAATTCTTTAGTGCTCAGCTTTCTTTATAGTCCAACTCTCACATTTATGCATGACTACTGGAAAAAACCATAGCTTTGACTAGATGCACTTTTGTTGGCAAAGTGATGTCTTTGCTTTTTAACATACTGTCTAGGTTTGTCATAGCTTTGCTTCTAAGGAACAGGTATCTATTAATTTCATGACTGCAGTCACCATCCACAGTGATTTTGGAACCCCAGAAAATAAAGCCTGTCACTGTTTTCACTTTTCCCCCATCTATTTGGCATGAAGTGATGGGACTGGATGTCATGACCTTTGTTTAATGTTGAGTTTTAAACCAGCTTTTACATTCTCCTCTTTCACTTTTATCAAGAGGCTCTTTAGTTCCTCTTCACTTTCTGCTATTAGAGTGCTATCATCTGCATATCTGAGGTTGTTGATATTTCTCCCAGCAATCTTGATTCCAGCTCGTAATTCATTCTGCCTGACACTTTGCATGATGTGCTCTGTATATACGTTAAATAAGCAGGATGACCATATATGGCCTTGACATACTCCGCTTCCAATTTTGAACCAGTCTGTTATTCCATGTCTGGTTCTAGCTGTTGCTTTTTGTCCTGCATACAGGTTTCTTAGGAGACAGGTAAGGTGGTCTGGTATTCCCATTTCTTTAAGAAGTTTCCACAGTTTGTTGTGATACACACAGTCAAAGGCTTTAGCATAGTCAATGAAGCAGATTTTTTTTTTCTGGAATTCTCTTGCTTTTTCTATGATCCAGAGGATGTTGGCAATTTGATCTCTGGTTCCTCTACCTTTTCTAAATCTAGCTTGTATATCTGGATGTTTTAGGTTCATGTACTGTTGAAGCCTAGCTTGAAGGATTTCGAGAATGACCTTGCTAGTATGTGAAATGAGTACAATTGTGCAGTACTTTGGTTTTTTTTTTTTTTTTGGACTTTTGGTTGGTGACACTTTTTTTTTTTTTAATTTTGCTTAACTTTACAATATTGTATTGCTTTTATTATACATCAAGATGGATCCGCCGCCAGTATACACGTGTTCCCCATCCTGAACCCTCCTCCCTCTCCCCTCCCCACACCATCCCTCCAGGTCATCCCAGTGCTCCAGCCCCAGGCATTTGTTATCGGGCATCATACCTGGACTGCCGACTCGTTTCAGATATGATATTATACATGTGTTGTGCAGTACTTTGAACATTCTTTGGCATTGCCTTTCTTTGGTATTGGAATGAAAACACATTTTCCAGTCTTGTGGCCACTGCTGAGTTTTCCAAATTTGCTGGCATATTGATTGCAGCACTTTAATAGCATTATCTTTTAGGATTTGAAGTAGCTCAACTGGAATTTTATCATCTCCACTAGCTTTGTTCGCAGTGATACTTCCTAATGCCCACTTGACATCACACTCCAGGATGTCTGGGTCTGCGTAAGTGACCACATCATTGTGGTTATCCTGGTAATTAGGACCTTTTTTTTTTTTTGTACAGTTCTGTGTACTCTTGCCACATCTTATTTATCGCTTTGGCTTTTGTTCCGTCCTTGCTATTGCTGTCCCTTATCATGCCCATCTTTGCATGAAATCTTTCCTTGCTATCTCCAATTTTCTTGAAGCGATCCTATCCTTCTTGTATATGAATAGACAACCAAGGATACCCATGTGTGTGTATATGTATGTGTGTGTAGTGGGTAAAACAAGAAGGCCAAGATAAAAAACAGGACAAAAATATACTCTAAAAGCACAATTGAGCAACATTTAAGATGTTACATTCAAAGAACAAGAACATAGCTTAGGGAAAAGGATCACTCAGAAAACAAGAAATATGTTGAAGATTAAAAACATGATTGTAAAATGAAAGAAGCAATAAAAATTCTGGAAAGAGAAGAAAGTATGAAACAAGAGATAGAAGAAATAAAAGATCAATCCTCAAGAGAGCTAATTCCTGTTATTGAAAGTACCAGTAGCAAAGACTAGAAGATGCTGAGAGAGAAAAAAATGGACAGGAAACAAGAGAAGAAACTTCCCCCAAAGGATAGTAGTCTTTATATTGAAACAGTTCTCTGAGTGCTCAAGACAGTCATGAAAAAGACATTGCAACTGGATTTATCACTGAGAAATTCCAAGGCACTGGGAATATTGTATGTAGAGCAGGACTTGGAACACCGTAATCCCTCGGTCAGGGTTTGTTAATATCATTATCATAAAATTTAAAGAAAGAGGAAACCATCACCTCATAGGATAAGCATCACTGGATTCTAGAAGAGAATGCTTTCAGTGTTTTCAGGAGAAAGAAACCAAGTTGACCTGAAATTCCATACTCAGTTGAACCATCACTTGAAAGCAGAGCTTGGTTTAAGGCAGCTTTAGCTGCCTAGTTTGTCAGCTAGGCAGCTTTTTAAAAAATTAGAAGGTAAATTTACATACAACCCAAACTTAAATGCATATTACTAAGTGAGAGAAGCCAATCTGAAAAGGCTACAATACTGCATTATTCTAAGTACATGACATTCTAGAAAAGGCAACCTGGGGAGAGTAAGAAGACCAGCGACTGCCAGAGGTTGGGGAGGAGAGGGATAAAGAAGAGGAGCACAGAAGATTCTTAGGGAAATGAACATATTCTGTGTGATACCATAATGATGGGTACCTGTATTTATGCATTTGTCCTAACCCATTAAATGCACAACAAAGTGAACCATAATGTAAGCTATGGGGTTTGGATGAGCATTATGTATCAGTGTAGATTTTTCAACTGTAACAAAGTTATTGCTTTGGTGGGGGATGTTAAAAATGCATGTGTGGGGATAGAAGGCATACTGGAAATCTCTGTGTATTCCCCCAATTTTGGTGCGAACATAAAACTCCTCTAAAACAATAGTCAATTTTTAAACCAAGGTTTAGAATTTAAAACAATAATACTTGTCTTCTAAAACAAAGCAAAACAAAAGGAGTCCCAGAGTGATGTAAGTCACAGTTCAAAACAATGAGTAACTGTCTTGGATGGTTATGCACAAAATTACAAAGTACTAAATTGCATAAAGAAATAGGGGGAAAAGAACAAAAGCACAGTTGTAATGGTAGAGCCTAATGAAGGCACACTCTCAGTTCTTGACCTGCCAAGCACACCAAAGTGGTGTTTAGTCTGAACTTTGAAATCTACACCAGTGCCTTGACCTCTGAGGGGAGACCATTCTCTTCTCATTGAACACAAATTAGGCCATCAAAATATCAGTAGATTTTTAAAAGTATATATATTGCATGTTACATTCTTTGACCATTTGAAAAATAATATCAGATAGCAATAAAAAAATGCCCTCTCTACCTAACCGTTGTTTAGAATTTAAAACAATAACAGGTGTCTTCGGAACAAAGCAAAACAAACCCTTGGGCTAAACACAAAATAAAAACTGCAAATACAAAATATCTCCCTTTCAGTCCTGCACTGAGAAAAGAATTCATATTTTTCCCCTTTTGAGAATCAAGCAAAACAAAAAGGAAAATAAGTTCGTTTAAGGATTCAACTTGAAAAGTTGGTTAAAAAGAACAGATTCAACCAAAGCAAAATAGAAAGTAACATTAATAGTAAAAAAAAAAAAAAAAAAAAAAGCTGAAATTTGATGAATTGGGGGCCAGAAAAAAGTTAAAGTTGGATTAAAATATGGGAAAATAGCTAAATTTCTAGAAAATTCAAATAAGAAAAAAAAGTACTGAAGCACATTAACAGGGAGAGAAGTAAAGACCCGCAAACACAGAGACTTGAAAGGCTAAGAAGGGACCAGTTTGTAAAACTGATATTAAAAACTTGATGACAACATGGATGAAATTGATGATTTTACAGGGAAATATGAAGACTGACCTTGATAAAAAAGGAAAGCTGAATAGATAAGTAATTGTGGTATGAATTGAAAACTTTGGTGAAGAAACACCTCAAGGAGCTATAGGCCCAGACATTTCTCTTTTCAACCTTTAAGGAACATCTATGGAATAAAGAATATTCTTGTTAACACAGTGAAAATAAATATACATGTTTCAAAAACAATAGCTGACGTTGTGCTTAATGGCAAAATGATCAAAACATTTACAACAAAATGTGCAGTAAGATAAGGGTGGCTTCTAGCACTACTATTACCTAACGTTGAAAAAAATTAAAGGGCTTCTCCTGAATTTTCTCAGTAAAATAGGTAAAGAAGCATATTTTTCCTTAACGTGATTAACAAATACGTCTATTTCAAATGGCAGATAGCACCAGGTGAGATACTAAAAAAGCTCTTTAAAATCAGTAGCATGATAAGGATGTGTTCAATTGTTGCTGTTATTTAGTATAATTATGAAGTTGTTAGGTAGTATGATTAGATAGGAAAATGACATGAGCCAAAATTCAAAAAGAGGTGTATTCATCACTATTTGCAGTTGATATGTTTATATTCTTGAAAAACCTGAGAATCAACTCAATAACTATGAGCACGAAGCACCCAATTAAGAAATATTTGTTGAAGGACTTCCCTGGTGGTCCAGTGGTTAAGAACCCACTTCCAATGCAGGGGACTCTAGGCTGATCCCTGGTCGGGGAACTAGGATCCCACATGCTGTGGAGAAACTAAAAGCCACGCGAGCGCTACTGAGTCTACAAGACACAGTTAGAGAATCCATGCTCCGCAAGGAAAGATCCTGCAAGACACAGCAAAGATTTCGAGTGCCACACCTGAGACCCGATGCAGCCAAACAAAGGAATGAACACATAAATATTAAAAAGAAATATGTGTGGAGTATACATTTCATGGGTGGCACTAAAATTACAGTGATGACCAGGAGAGAGTCCCTGCCTTCACGGAGTATATATTTCAGTTGGGGAGATGGATGGTAGCATAGAAAAACCAACAATTGTATCATCGAATGTCATGTTTTGATAGAGACCACAAAGAAAACCATGGGAAGAACATGAAAGATGGGGATGCCCACATTAGGTAAGAAGAGAGGGAAGTCTGCTCCGCTAAAGAACTTTCAACATTAAAACAATGCCAGGCAAGACTTTGACGAAATTCCTTTCTTCTCCATCTCTTCCCTCCCTACTTCCTCTTTGAAACTGACAAGATAATTTAATGTTTAGTTGGAAAAATAAATGTGAAAGGATAAAACAAAAATTTTGAAGAAAGACAAATGGGGGTCAGTGGGGAGGGAAGTAAATGTATTATATTGACAGATTTTCTTAATATTATTAAGCAATGAATATCAAAGTGGCATGGTACTATTTCCATAAATACAAAGTGAGACAATGAAATGGAATATGAGGTCCAAATTTATAAATGAACTGAGTATATAAGAATCTTGGTGCATTAGCTCCAGCTCATGTGACATATTCTGTCAATCAGCAGACTTAAAAATGTTAACATATATTAACACATTTTATTTATCCATATATTTCACTTTAAGTACAATTGGTAATTTCATATTTCTCAGGTGCTGTACTTAATGACTACAGTGACCAAATGCTTGAAGAAAAAAACATAGACGTCTTTGAATTTAAATACCAGTTCTAGGAGGCATGAGTCCATGGGGTCGCTAAGAGTCGGACACGACTGAGTGACTTCACTTTCACTTTTCACTTTCATGCATTGGGGAAGGAAATGGCAACCCACTCCAGTATTCTTGCCTGGAGAATCCCAGGGACAGGGGAGCCTGGTGGGCTTCCGTCTATGGGGTCGCACAGAGTCGGACACGACTGAAGCGACTTAGCAGCAGCAGCAGCAGGAGGCATGAACAGATTTTTTAAGAAGTCTGCTCTCAGAAATACACGTAATTCTCATGAACACTGCATTGTATTATTTTAAGGTAAAAACTGGTGACATATGCTTAATAATAAATGCCACGGAAATTTCAAAGTTGATTTTTAAAATTCTAAGTAAAAATATGCAGAGAAATTGTCATGATTCTTACAAAAAGTTTGTATGTTATGCCATGTTAATTCTATGTGCATTAATGAACAAGTCAAATTTTTAAGAAACCACTGGAGTTATAGAGTTTCTTTGACTACACAATTAAATAAAAACTATTCTTAGAACGGAGAAGGCAATGGCAGCCCACTCCAGTACTCCTGCCTGGAGAATCCCATGGATGGAGGAGCCTGGTAGGCTGCAGTCCATGGGGTCACTAAGAGTCGGACATGACTGAGTGACTTCACTTTCACTTTTCACTTTCCTGCATTGGAGAAGGAAATGGCAACCCACTCCAGTGTTCTTGCCTGGAGAATCCCAGGGACGGGGGAGCCTGGTGGGCTGCCGTCTCTGGGGTCGCACAGAGTCGGACACAACTGAAGCGACTTAGCAGCAGCAGCAGCAGCAGCATTCTTAGAACTAAAACTTGGGGGCAGAAGTCCATAAGTTTTTTCCATGGATAAAACTGATTTGATTACCTACATTCTTATAAATATACAGCAAATTTCATTTAAAATAAAGCACAAATAACAAATCAAGAAAAATTCTTAATATGCAATAATGCTTTAATCAAATTACTATAAAGTATTTTTAATCAATAAGAAAAAGATGATACTAGTACAAAAATAGTTGAAAAGCATAAGCAGTTTGCACCGAATCACCTCAGTCCCTTCTTTCTTTTGTTTGCTTTGGTTAATTAAATGTTTAAAAGCAGAGGATTGGGTTTTTTTTGAGGATACATACCCAGCAGTGGAACTGCTGGGTCATATGGCAGTCCTATTTTTAGTTTTTTTGAGAAAGCTCCATACTGTTTTCCACAGGACTGCCCCAATTTACATTGCCACCAACAGTGTATGAATGTTCCCTTTCCTCCACATCCTCACCAACATTTGTTATTTGTATTATTTTTGATGATAGCCATCCTGACTGATGTGAGGTAATATCTCATTGTAGTTTTGATTTTCATTTCCTTGATGATTTGTGATGTTGAACACCTTTTCATCTGTCTATTGGCCATCTGCATTTTCTCTTTGGAATAATGTCTATGCAGGACTTCTGCCCATTTTTCAGTCAAGTTGTTTGGCTTTTTTGTGATATTAAGTTGTATGAACTGAATGCATATTTTGGATATTAACCCCTTATCAGGCATATTTATAAAAATTGTCTATTGTTTAGTTGGTTGCTTGTCTTCTTACTTTGTTGATGGTTTCTTTTGCCGTACAAAAGTTTTTAAGTTTAATTAGGTCTAATCTATTTAACTTTGCTTTTATTTCCTTTGCCTTAGGAAAGAGATCCAAAAAAATATTGCTACTATTTATGTCAAAGAGTATTCTGCCTGTGTTATAGTTTTTAGTTGCACATTTATGTCTTGAATCCATTAAGAGTTTATTTTTGTGTATGGTGTTAGATAATTTATATTCTTTTACATGCAGCTGTCCAATTTTCCCAGAAAAACTTTTTGAAGAGACTGTATTTCTTCAACTGTATACTCTTGCCGCCTTTGCCATAGGTTAATTGACCATAAGTGTGTGAGTTAGTTTCTGGATTCTATTCTGTTCCATTGATCTTTGTGTCTATTTTTGTACAAGTACCATACAATTTTGATTACTATGGCTTTGTAGTACTATCTGAACTCAGATCTTACAAGTCCTCCAACTCTATTCTTTCTCCGGATTATTTTGGCTATTTGGAATCTTTTGTATTTCCATACATAATTTGAAATGATTTGTTCTAGTTCTGTGAAAAATGCCATTGGTATTTTAGTAGGGATTGTATTGAATCTGAAGACTGCCTTGGGTAGTATAGTTATTTTATTTGAAATGATATGTGCATCTCAATGTTCATAGCAGCATTATTTACAATTGCCCAAATGTGGATACAACCATAGTGTCCATCAACAGATGAATGGATAAAGAAGATGTGATTATATATATATATTCCATTAGAAAAAGTGAAGTCGCTCAGCCGTGTCTGACTCTTGTGACTCCATGGACTGTAGCCTACCAGGCTCCTCCATCCATGGGATTTTCCAGGCAAGAGCACTAGAGTGGGATAGAATACTACTCAGCCAAGAAAAGGAATGGAATTTTGCCACTTGGAGGGCATTATGCTAAGTGAAATAATGGGATTGCTTACATATGAATCTAAAAAATGCAACAAACTAGTGAATATAATAAAAAAAGAGATAAACTCATAGAGAACAAACCAGTGGTTACCAGAGGGGCGAGAGAAAGGAGGTGGGGAAATCTAGGGGTAGGAGACTAAGAGGTACTATTATATATAAAATAAGTTACAAGGATACATTGTACAACACAGAGAATATAGAGAATATGAGAGTAACCAAATCTTTTAAAATATTATTTTTACAATAAATGAGTGAATGTATATGTGAATTGTTTTTTAAAAAAACTTTATTATACAAAATCAGCCTAGGACTACAGAACTCTTGCACAAATAAATAAAATAGAAATGCTTAATATTATCAAAGCTTTACTTCCAACAGAGAGCAAACACAAAATGCTTTATCAGAAGTATATTTTTTACACAGATAGTTTTAGAACATAGTAACCCCTGTAAACACTGCTCAGTTTATTTTAAGAAGCTATGGTAACTTTAATACCATAGATGCACAAAGATAATTCAGAAAAGGTAGTTCACTTTTGAGAGTAATATGAAAATATTAAATGATGTACGCTGAAAAAATTTAGCAGGAGAATAATATTCTTTGATTAAAGAAGTTTTTTCCATTAAGACATTGGAGCTTATATATTTACATATATTAATATAGCAAAAGAGAAAATTTATATACATGTCCTATTGAAATGATTTATAATAACACCCTCTTCCAACAACACAAGAGAAGACTCTACACATGGACATCACCAGATGGTCAACACTGAAATCAGATTGATTATATTCTTTGCAGCCAAAGATGGAGAAGCTCTATACAGTCAGCAAAAACAAGACCGGGAGCTGACTGTGGCTCAGATCATGAATTCTTTATTGCCAAATTCAGACTTAAATTGAAGAAAGTAGGGAAAACCACTAGACCATTCAGGTATGACCTAAATCAAATTCCTTATGATTATACAGTGGAAGTGAGAAATAGATTTAAGGGCCTAGATCTGATAGATAGAGTGCTTGATGAACTATGGATATACAGGTTCGTAGCATTGCACAGGAGACAGGGATCAAGACCATCCCCATGGAAAAGAAATGCAAAAAAGCAAAATGGCTGTCTGAGGAGGCCTTACAAATAGCTGTGAAAAGAAGAGAAGTGAAAAGCAAAGGAGAAAAGAAAAGATATAAGCATCTGAATGCAGAGTTCCAAAGAATAGCAAGGAGAGATAAGAAAATCTTCCTCAGCGATAAATGCAAAGAAATAGAGGAAAACAAGAGAATGGGAAAGACTAGAGATCTCTTCAAGAAAATTAGAGATACCAAGGGAACATTTCATGCAAAGATGGGCTCGATAAAGGACAGCGGGATGATTTGGGAGAATAGCATTGAAATATGTATAATATCATATCTGAAATGAGTCGCCAGTCCAGGTACAATGCCCGATAATGGATGCCTGGGGCTGGTGCACTGGGACGACCCAGAGGGATGGTATGGGGAGGGAGGAGGGAGGAGGGTTCAGGATGGGGAGCACGTGTATACTTGTGGCGGATCCATCTCGATGTATGGCAAAAGCAATACAATATTGTAAAGTTAAGCAAAATAAAATTTAATTAAAAAAAAAAAAAAAGGACAGAAATGCTATGGACCTAACAGAGGCAGAAGATATTAAGAAGTGGTGGCAAGAATACACAGAAGAAATGTACGAAAAAGATCTTAGAGACCCAGATAATCATGATGGTGTGATCACGGACCTAGAGCCAGACATCCTGGAATATGAAGTCAAGTGGGCCTTAGAAAGCATCACTACAAACAAAGCTAGCGGAGGTGATGAAATTCCAGTTGAGCTATTTCAAATCCTGAAAGATGATGCTGTGAAAGTGTTGCACTCAATATGCCAGCAAATTTGGAAAACTCAGCAGTGGCCACAGGACTGGAAAAGGTCAGTTTTCATCCCAATCCCAAAGAAAGACAATGCCAAAGAGTGCTCAAACTACCGCACAATTGCACTCATCTCACACGTGAGTAAAGCAATGCTTAAAATTCTCCAAGCCAGGCTTCAGCAATGTGTGAACCGTGAACTTTCAGATGTTCAAGCTGGTTTTAGAAAAGGCAGAGGCACCAGAGATCAAATTGCCAACATCCACTGGATCATGGAAAAAGCAAGAGAGTTCCAGAAAAACATCTATTTCTGCTTTATTGACTATGCCAAAGCCTTTGACTGTGTAGATCACAATAAACTGTGGAAAATTCTGAAAGAGATGGGAATACCAGACCACCTGATCTGCCTCTTGAGAAACCTGAATGCAGGTCAGGAAGCAACAGTTAGAACTGGTCATGGAACAACAGACTGGTTCCAAATAGGAAAAGGAGTATGTCAAAGCTGTATATTGTCACCCTGCTTATTTAACTTCTATGGAGAGTACATCATGAGAAACGCTGGACTGGAAGAAGCACAAGCTGGAATCAAGATTGCCGGAAGAAATATCAATAACCTCAGATATGCAGATGACACCACCTTTATGGCAGAAAGTGAAGAGGAACTGAAAAGCCTCTTGATGAAAGTGAAAGTGGAGAGTGAAAAGGTTGGCTGAAAGCTCAACATTCAGAAAACGAAAATCATGGCATCTGGTCCCATCACTTCATGGGAAATAGATGGGGAAACAGTAGAAACAGTGTCAGACTTTCTTTTTCTGGGCTCCAAAATCACTGCAGATGGTGACTGCAGCCATGAAATTAAAAGACGCTTACTCTTTGGAAGGAAAGTTATGACCAACCTAGATAGCATATTCGAAAGCAGAGACATTACTTTGCCAACAAAGGTCCATCTAGTCAAGGCTATGGTTTTTCCAGTGGTCATGTATGGATGTGAAAGTTGGACTGTGAAGAAAGTTGAGCACCAAAGAATTGATGCTTTTGAACTGTGATGCTGGGGAAGACTCTTGAGAGTCCCTTGGACTGCAAGGAGATCCAACCAGTCCATTCTGAAGGATATCAGGCCTGGGATTTCTTTGGAAGGAATGATGCTAAAGCTGAAACTCCAGTACTTTGGCCACCTCATGCGAAGAGTTGACTCATTGGAAAAGACCCTGATGCTGGGAGGGATTAGGGGCAGGAGGAGAAGTGGACGCCAGAGGATGAGATGGTTGGATGGTATCACCGACTTGATGGACATGAGTTTGAGTGAACTCTGGGAGTTGGTGATGGACAGGGAGGCCTGGCGTGCTGCGGTTCATGGGGTCGCAAAGAGTCAGACACGACTGAGCGACTGAACTGAACTGAACTGAACACCCATTCCAAGCAACAAAATCAAAAACTTTATGAGTATAATAGAAATTAAACTTTCTTTATCAAGAAAGATGATTTTGCTTCTAAAATAACAGCTGAATCACATTTAAGGATGAAAAACTAAAATCATTTTTTACCTAAAAAAGAATTCTTACAGTCCCTGCCATATTTAATATGGTTCTTTAAATCATGACCGATGGAATAAAACAAGAATAAAAAATAAGAGGTATGACTATTTGAAAAGAGATGACACAGTTTTGTCATCTGTGTGTTGCAGAATTATGTACCTGGAGAACCCAAGGGAATACACTGCAAAACTACTACACTGTTTGGTGAATCCAGAAATAATGTCTGGTCAAAGTAAACACACAAATAGAAAGTTATAATATTTCTACATACCAATGATATAGTGATCTTAACAAATACCATTCATAATAGTAACCCAAATGTAAATGTCTAGGTTAAAGTTCACAAGGAAGTGTAGAAACTATGATGAAAAAAGATTAAGGGCTGAAAATGGAAAATTGTGCCATGTTATTGAATTAATAACTTGATTGAATTCATAACACTTGATCTGCCTCTTGAGAAATCTGTATGCACGTCAGGAAGCAACAGTTAGAACTGGTCATGGAACAACAGACTGGTTCCAAATAGGAAAAGGAGTACGTCAAGGCTGTATATTGTCACCCTGTTTATTTAACTTATATGCAGAGTACATCATGAGAAATGCTGGACTGGAGGAAATATAAGCTGGAATCAAGATTGCCGGGAGAAATATCAATAACCTCAGATATGCAGATGATACCACCCTTATGGCAGAAAGTGAAGAGGAACTCAAAAGCCTCTTGATGAAAGTGAAAGTGGAGAGTGAAAAGGTTGGCTTAAAGCTCAACATTCAGAAAACGAAGATCATGGCATCTGGTCCCATCACTTCATGGGAAATAGATGGAGAAACAGTGGAAACAGTGTCAGACTTTATTTTTCTGGGCTCCAAAATCACTGCAGATGGTGACTGCAGCCATGAAATTAAAAGACGCTTACTCCTTGGAAGGAAAGTTATGACCAACCTAGATAGTATATTCAAAAGCAGAGACATCACTTTGCCAACAAAGGTTCGCCTAGTCAAGGCTATGGTCTTTCCTGTGGTCATGTATGGATGTGAGAGCTGGACTGTGAAGAAGGCTGAGCGCCGAAGAATTGATGCTTTTGAACTGTGGTGTTGGAGAAGACTCTTGAGAGTCCCTTGGACTGCAAAGAGATCCAACCGGTCCATTCTGAAGGAGATCAGACCTGGGATTTCTTTGGAAGGAATGATGCTAAAGCTGAAACTCCAGTATTTTGGCCACCTCATGCGAAGAGTTGACTCATTGGAGAAAACTCTGATGCTGGGAGGGATTGAGGGCAGGAGGAGAAGGGGACGACAGAGGATGAGATGGCTGGATGGCATCACTGACTCGATGGATGTGAGTCTGAGTGACCTCCGAGAGCTGGTGATGGATAGGGAGGCCTGGCGTGCTGCAGTTCATGGGGTCGCAAAGAGTCGGACACGACTGAGCGACTGATCTGATCTGATCTGATCTGATCTGATTGAATTAAAATGAAAAAGGATATGGAGGTTATCAACCATTTCTCTAATATCTTGAAGTTTAATGCAATCTAATGGCAACTCACTCCAGTATTCTTACCTGGAGAATTCCATGAATAGAGAAACCTGGTGGGCTATAGTCCATGGAGTCACCAAGAGCTGGACAGGACTAAGTGACTAACTTTCACTGTTTCAAATCAAAATACTTGCAGGACTTTGGAGGAGGTAGTGCTTTGTAAAATTACTGTGAAACTCATCTGGAACTTCAGAATTGCCAAGAACATTTTGAAAAAGAAAATAGACGGATAAGGAGGGACTTGCAAGACTGAGTAAACAACATTCAATGACATACTGCAGATGGTGACTGCAGCCATGAAATTAAAAGACACTTACTCCTTGGAAGGAAGGTTATGACCAACCTAGATAGCATATTCAAAAGCAGAGACATTACTTTGCCAACAAAGGTTCGCCTAGTCAAGACTATGGTCTTTCCTGTGGTCATGTATGGATATGAGAGCTGGACTGTGAAGAAGGCTGAGCGTTGAAGAATTGATGCTTTTGAACTGTGGTGTTGGAGAAGACTCTTGAGAGTCCCTTGGACTGCAAGGAGATCCAACCAGTCCATTCTGAAGGAGATCAGCCCTGGGATTTCTTTGGAAGGAATGATGCTGAAGCTCAAACTCCAGTACTTTGGCCACCTCATGGGAAGAGATGACTCATTGGACAAGATTCTGATGCTGGGAGGGATTGGAGGCAGGAGGAGAAGGGGACGACAGAGGATGAGATGGCTGGATGGCATCACTGACTCGATGGATGTGAGTCTCAGTGACCTCTGGGAGTTGGTGATGGACAGGGAGGCCTGGCGTGCTGCGGTTCATGGGGTCGCAAAGAGTCGGACACGACTGAGCAACTGATCTGATCTGATCTGAATGACATACTTGTAACTTTGTTTATGGTGGTCCCCACTTACTTGTGAGAATATGTTCCAGGACTCCCAGCAGATACCTGAAATCACAGATAGTACCAAATCATAAAGAGATTATGTTTTTTCCTATACATAGATATAGATGATGAAGTTTAATTTATAAATTAGGCGTAGGCGCAGAAGGAGTTTCCTAACCAACAAGATAGAGCCATTATAACAATATGCTATAATTAGAGTTACATGAATAGGGTCTCTTTCTCAAAATATTTTGTACAAATCTAAATGCCTTTTTCATCTTAACTAAGCAATTATCATGTACCGTGATAATAAATTTTGCAGGTTGATGTGTGACAGCAAAACCCACATGAGTTTCTTTGTCCTCCTTCACAATTTCAAATTGATAAAATATTTAAATATGAAATATGAAACCATAGAAAGATTTTAAGAAAATACATGAACATTTATTTAAAGTCATGATTGTACAAATACTTTCTAAGAGTATATATAAAGGCATAGTCCATAAAATAAAAGACTGATGGATTTCACTACAACAATGTGACAAAATTCTTTATGTTGAAATAATTATCAACAAAACAAAAAATATTAGACTACAAGCTGAGGGAAAATTTTTGCAACAAAAGTATTTAGTATCATTATTATACTAGAGTACTTACAAATCAATAATCAAAGGACAAACATGTAACATAAAATGTGCAAAGAAAATTAATAGGAATTTTTAAAATGAAGGATCACTGTGGCCGATGAATATAAGGGAAAAAGTTCAATCTTTACTAAGTTAAAGAGTCACTAAAAGAGGAAATGATAAATGCAGTGCATTTAGCTCAGTGCCAGGAACATCGAAAGTTCTAGGTAAGTATTAATTTATTGCAGTATCATGTTGGTGATTATGATGACGATGGTAGTGGAGATGACTATGGTGGAGATGATAATATTTCTTTCAAATGATAGTACTGACTATTAACATATCAAACAGTGGTATATAGGGTTTATTCTGTTGATGAAATAGTAATATAATGCACTTCTGAAGTGTGATTTTGCAATGTATAACCAAAGTGTTGAAAAAGAGAACTTCTTTTGATGAGTTATTCTCATGCATATGTTTATACTAATGAAATCAGTATTGATTATAATAGTTACCATAAAATTGGGTGAAATAGATGCTTGGTTAAAGTATAAGACATGTACTTGGTAGAAAATTATGTGGTGGCTTATAGTGACATTGAAGAAAATAATTTATTGGCATGACCTTAGTCCCAGTGTGTTAGGTGAAATGGATATTAAAGTTTAAGTACGTATATACATACTCAGAAGAAACCTGCATATGCATTTAAATGTTATCAGTGCTAATGTCCATATGGAGGGATCATGAGCAATTTTGATTTTCTTCTGTGAGTGTGTGTGTTTCAACATTTTCTATAATGAGCGGGAAGTAATTTTGTAAGCAGAAATAGAAAACTTACTGGTAAAAATATTATCTTTCAGGGTTCAGAAGAAACCTAGGGAATTTGGGAGCTGAGATTTGGGGCAACTATTTAGAATTGGCTATATAATCTCCCCTCATGGCGGTCCTTAAGTAACAGAGGTGAGGCTCATTGGGCAGAATGGCTGGAGCCCTGCAGCTGCCAGAGGCTGAAGAGGGTCAGGAAGCTCAATTAATCTGGGATACATGACAGCCCAATGTGTCCTTCCTTATTGGCATTGTGTCAATAAGAGGAGAGGCATTTAGCTGTATAAACACAGGGCTTGAGCGATAGCACCCTAAATGCTTAGCCAATAGATCAGGAATTAACTGCAGACCCACAGACTAGAGTTAGCAAGCTCTCTGGCAATCATTTGGTCAGGCTCCCCAAATCTGCAGGAGACCTCACAGTGTTCATGCTCCCCTCCGAGACTGGCAGACCTAACTTCTCTGCCATCCCAGTGTCTGCTCCTGGATGGGAGGTGTGGAGCCTGACAAATCCCTTTCTGCACGGACTGTTGCTACAGCAGAGGTCAAGGAAAGTGCAAGGGGATGTTGGTAGAAAATGGATTCTCTCTGAAAGCTGTCCAGAGAGTTGGCACTCAAGATCGGTGACTGTAGGACGGCTGGAACATGGGTGCTTTGGGTAATAGGGTGAGGAAAGCCCTGGAAGGCCCCACCAGCACCCTGCCCATTCTGCTTCTGTCTCCTTTAGCTTAGGTCAGCATGCAGAGCAACTGCTATGCTCCAGGCCTTGTGCTAAACCTGGGCCCACTGAGCCCCTGTTTCTGGACTCCAGTCCTGCTTGCTTCATTCTCCAACTTGAATCCTTCAAGTGACTTCCTGTTGCCCCTATGATAAAAGTCCTTCAAAGCCCCTTACTATTCTCCGAGACCCTCTGATTCTTCCTCTACCATACTCTCCTCCCCTTAGACATTATTAACTCACTTAACACCTACTCACACTTCCTTCAGGAAGCCTTCCTTGATTTCTTAAGACTTGATAGTCTCCTTTCCATACATTATGGCACATTCTCTAAACCCAAGGTTTTGCTTATTATTTCTCATTTAGTTGTGTATTTGTCTGATACCACTCAGTCCCGGGATGGTGTGTCTGTCCTGGCTGGTACCTAGTATGGTTCACAGCTTATTGTAGGTACTCAGTTTTGAACAAACAATTGAATAAATGATTGAACTTAGAATGAGGAAGAGTCAGTCTCTTTTGATAAGAGGCTTAGAGGGGAGACAGACACAGTGCATGCTAGGGTTGGCCTCAAATAGACATGCAATCAAGGGACGGCTGCAGGAGAGGAGAGGTGATTGATTCATTTGGTCTGAGAGCAGAGGATTCTGGGTCTTTTCTCATAGAAGAGGAGCCTAGCTATCAGGTCCCTGGAGGTATGACCAGAGCATGTTCTGGGACCATGGACCCAGCGTGGAGGGCTCAGGAATCAGAACACACCTGGCAAGAGAGAGTCCTAGAGCACATCACTGCCATTTCAGGACTGAGCTGGCAATTGTGTGTCTGGCTCCAGGTACCGTAAAGTCCTGATGGGGTCCAGCCTCCTTCCCCTGTGCCTGCACCAACAGTGCTTGGCTGATCTCTTTCCTGGCCTCTTGACAGTCAGGCCTGAGGATGTAGGCTGAATTTGGGCAGCTGGGGAGGGAGGGGTGGGCCAGTCTTGCTCAACAGCAGCACCATATGTCCACGCCTTGGCCTATTCCAGTCATGTCCCTGGGCTGCCCAGCTGTCACTGTCGTAATTACCGCAGCCACGGCCGGGGGAAGTGTGTGGATGTGGGGACCCTTTGGTCTCCTTAGAACTTTACTACTGTTGTTATAGCTTATCCAGACACAGCCTGCCTTCTGTTAGTCTCTTGAAAATGGCTGTAATTCCCATCCATCATGGGGGTAAGCCAGCTGCTGCCGGGGCAGCTGTCAGGGAGAGGGTTCTGTGTGTTGCTGACATGCTGGCCCTGACCTTGGGGAGGTGGCTGCTCTAAGCCAAGTGCCTTTCTTGGGACAACGTTTTGGACCATTTCTGTTTTTCTGCACCTGGGTGCTTGATCTCTTTGTACTTTATGCCCGTGACCTGCTTGCTCATTGCCTTGTTTTGCCCTGGACCGTGAACTACAAGTCAATGAGCACTATACATAGGTCACAATCTTCTGCTATGAGAGGCTTTATCTTAGATCTTAAAGTATCATTCTTTCCTACATTATGAAAGGAGTATCTAAAGATAATTTCAATAAAATAGAAAATATTTATTAACTATTTACTATGTTCCAGACATTACACTTATAAGGTATAAACAAGGTGTGTGTGTGTGTGTGTGTGTGTATGTGTGTGTGTGTGTTAGTTACTCAGTTGTAGCTGACTCTTTGCAACCCCATGGACTGTAGCCCACCAGGCTCCTCTGCCCATGGAATTCTCCAGGCAAGAATATTGGAGTGGGTTGCCTTTTTCTTCTCCAGGGGATCTTTCCAACTCAGGGATCGAACCCAGGTCTCCTGCATTGCAGGTGGATTCTTTACCGTCTGAGCCACCAGGGAAGCACTACACTTATAACTTTAAAAAGATCTTTTAGTTTATTACCTTGAACTACACCATGAGATAGGCAAATGTTTCCATGTTTCACATAAGGACCCCTGTCCAGTGAGGTTATGCAATTAGTCCAGTGTCACACAGCTAATGAGTCAGAGGCTAGGATTCAAGACTGGAGAATTCTGCTTTTCAGGTCCATGCATGTGGCTTAAGAAAGGAAATTTGGAAAATAAAACAAAAAAAAGGAAAAAATCACCAATAATTTCACTTTCCAAATACAGCTCATAATTTTATTTTCTTTTATAAATTTTTCTATACCTTGTTTATCCATAATTGTGATTATACTGTGTAACCAATTTTGTCTTATTCTTTTAAGCTTTCTCCTTGGAAGAAAAGATATGACAAACCTAGACAGCATATTAAAAAGCAGAGACATTACTTTGCCAACAAAGATCCGTATAGCCAAAGCTATGGTTTTTTCCAATAGTCATGTATGGATGAAAGAGTTGGACCATAAAGAAGGCTGAGCAGCGCAGAACTGATGCTTTTGAACTGTGGTGGTAGAGAATACTCTTGATGGTCCCTTGGACTTCAAGGAGATCAAACTAGTTAATCCTAAAGGAAATCAACCCTGAATATTCATTGGAAGGACTGATGCTCAAGCTGAAGCTCCAATACTTTGGCCACCTGATGCAGAGCCAAATCATGAGAAAAGACCCTGATGCTGGGAAAGATTGAAGGTAGGAGAAGGGGATGACGGAGAAGGGCATGGTCGGATGGTATCACCAACTCAATGGACATGAGTTTGAGCGAGCTCTGAGAGATGGTGATGGACTGGGAAGCCTGGCATGCTGTGGTCCAAGTGGTTGCAGTGAGTCGGACATGACTGAGCAACTGAACAACAGCAACAGCAATGATCACATAAGCATTTTCTCATGATGGTATCATATCCATTTTTGGGGGCTTACTATCCTTTATTGTTCCGTTTTGGTTGCTCATTTGGTTATGTCTATTTTTTCCCTAGTGTATTGAAGAAAGTAGCATTTGTGCATAAGTGTGTGTATGTGTGTGGCTCACTGATGTGTGCTGCTTACTGTATACTTACTTTCTTGTTAAAGTTTTTATATATAGTATATAATTTATTCTTGAGTAACTCTGTGAGGTAAAGAAATATTAGCTTCCCCATCATACAGATCAAGAAACAAAGGTTTAGACAGCTAAATAAGCCACCCAAGATTACACAGCTGGCAAGGGGTAATGCCAGAATTGAAATGGATGTCAGCTTGACAAAAGCCATGCTTTTGGCCATTAGTCCACACTTTGACTATAAAGCTTTCCCCCATATTATGTTTTTTCTTTTATTCTTGGATATACTCTCATACGTGGAATGATTGAGTCGAGGGGGATAACTATTTTTTAAATGCATTAGAGGAATTTACATTCCGTTTCTGTCGTATCTTTCCCTTGACAGCCTTAAGTATGATCATTGGTAGGCTTATTAACCAACCCAATCCTTAACGATTTGTGGCAGCCTAAGTTTACCTCTTGCTGATGCTCACGTCCACCCTGTGACAGCTGGGCTCTGCTCCAGGGGTCCTCACATTGGGACGACTGAGCATTTGCTGTCAAGAATGTGGCTTGGTCACTGTTACAGATGGAGAGAGAGCTCTGGGCATCTCCCACTCACTGAGCTGGCTCACAAGCAACTAATGTCCCTTCTGCTCGTAGCTTATTGACCCAAACCAGTAACAGGGCTCCACCCACAGGGAGCCAGGAAATATAGATTTTCACTTGTCCTCGAGGGAGCTGCTGCTGCTGCTGCTAAGTCGCTTCAGTAGTGTCCGACTCTGTGTGACCCCATAGACGGCAGCCCACCAGGCTCCCCCGTCCCTGGGATTCTCCAGGCAAGAACACTGGAGTGGGTTGCCATTTCGGGGGCTGCAAATATCTGCTGAAGGCCCTAACGATGAACAAGTCATAAAAGTGACTTATTGGATAGTTGACAATGAGACAGGCTACGATCTGGGACCTGGGACCCTGAACCTTTTGCTGAAGTGCTTGTACCTGGACAAACATCTCCTTGAACAACAAAATACAAAGAAGCTATAAGGGACTTAAAAACTGCATGCACAGTTAGGGCAAATTATGAACAACGAGGTACAAAAACTGAAAAACCCCAACTGACACTTTAGAAAAGCGTGGAGCAAAAGCAAGATACTTCACATGCCCCTCTACACAATGCCACCTAGGGGTTGGCAAACCACTTAAGCCACTCCTCCACCCCTCCCTGTCTGAGGAGCCAGCTTACCCCCCTCAGCAGGGGAGCGAGCAAGGGAAATTGTTACTTATCCTGGTTTCCCTCTGCTGCAGCAGGGACTCAATAAAGCCTTGCCTGAATTCCTTGTCCAGCCTTTTACCAATCTCTACTGATTGGGGAAGGCCAAGAACCCTCATCGGTATCAACAACAGTAACATGTTGCTTAGTCTGACATTATTTTCCTTGGTAAGTCTTAGTATTTCTTCATATGTTCTTGGCTGGTTGGACCTCCTATTTTTTGTAGCTTGCTTGGAAGTGAGAAATAGATTTAAGGGCCTAGATCTGATAGATAGAGTGCCTGATGAACTATGGAATGAGGTTCGTGACACTGTACAGGAGACAGGGATCAAGACCATCCCCATGGAAAAGAAATGCAAAAAAGCAAAATGGCTGTCTGGAGAGGCCTTACAAATAGCTGTGAAAAGAAGAGACGCGAAAAGCAAAGGAGAAAAGGAAAGATAAACATCTGAATGCAGAGTTCCAAAGAATAGCAAGAAGAGATAAGAAAGCCTTCTTCAGCGATCAATGCAAAGAAATAGAGGAAAACAACAGAATGGGAAAGACTAGGGATCTCTTCAAGAAAATCAGAGATACCAAAGGAACATTTCATGCAAAGATGGGCTCGATAAAGGACAGAAATGGTATGGACCTAACAGAAGCAGAAGATATTAAGAAGAGGTGGCAAGAATACACAGAAGAACTGTACAAAAAAGAGCTTCACAACCCAGATAATCATGATGGCGTGATCACTGACCTAGAGCCAGACATCCTGGAATGTGAAGTCAAGTGGGCCTTAGAAAGCATCACTACAAACAACGCTAGTGGAGGTGATGGAATTCCAGTTGAGCTATTCCAAATCCTGAAAGATGATGCTGTGAAAGTGCTGCACTCAATATGCCAGCAAATTTGAAAAATTCAGCAGTGGCCACAGGACTGGAAAAGGTCAGTTTTCATCCCAATCCCAAAGAAAGGCAATGCCAAAGAATGCTCAAACTACCACACAATTGCACTTATCTCACATGCTAGTAAAGTAATGCTCAAAATTCTCCAAGCCAGGCTTCAGCAATATGTGAACCGTGAACTTCCAGATGTTCAAGCTGGTTTTAGAAAAGGCAGAGGAACCAGAGATCAAATTGCCAACATCCGCTGGATCATGGAAAAAGCAAGAGAGTTCCAGAAAAACATCTATTTCTGCTTTATTGACTATACCAAAGCCTTTGACTGTGTAGATCACAATAAACTGTGGAAAATTCTGAAAGAGATAGGAATACCAGACCACCTGATCTGCCTCTTGAGAAATCTGTATGCAGGTCAGGAAGCAACAGTTAGAACTGGTCATGGAACAACAGACTGGTTCCAAATAAGAAAAGGACTCCGTCAAGGCTGTATATTGTCACCCTGTTTATTTAACTTCTATGCAGAGTACATCATGAGAAACGCTGGACTGAAAGAAACACAAGTTGGAATCAAGATTGCCGGGAGAAATATCAATAACCTCAGATATGCAGATGACATCACCCGTATGGCAGAAAGTGAAGAGGAACTAAAAGCCTCTTGATGAAAGTGAAAGTGGAGAGTGAAAAGGTTGGCTTAAAGCTCAACATTCAGAAAATGAAGATCATGGCATCTGGTCCCATCACTTCATGGGAAATAGATGGGGAAAGAGTGGAAATAGTGTCAGACTTTCTTTTTCTGGGCTCCAAAATCACTGCAGATGGTGACTGCAGCCATGAAATTAAAAGACGCTTACTCCTTGGAAGGAAAGTTATGACCAACTTAGATAGCATATTCAAAAGCAGAGACATTACTTTGCCAACAAAGGTTTGCCTAGTCAAGGCTATGGTCTTTCCTGTGGTCATGTATGGATGTGAGAGCTGGACTGTGAAGAAGGCTGAGCGCCGAAGAATTGATGCTTTTGAACTGTGGTGTTGGAGAAGACTCTTGAGAGTCCCTTGGACTGCAAGGAGATCCAACCAGTCCATTCTGAAGGAGATCAGCTCTGGGATTTCTTTGGAAGGAATGATGCTAAAGCTGAAACTCCAGTATTTTGGCCACCTCATGTGAAGAGTTGACTCATTGGAAAAGACTCTGATGCTGGGAGGGATTGGGGGCAAGAGGAGAAGGGGACGACAGAGGATGAGATGGCTGGATGGCATCACTGACTCGATGGATGTGAGTCTGAGTGAACTCCGGGAGTTGGTGATGGACAGGGAGGCCTGGTGTGCTGCGATTCATGGGGTCACAAAGAGTCGGACATGACTGAGCAACTAATCCGATCTGATCTGATCTGTCCTATTCATATCTTAGTGCATTTCACAAATGGTTTTGTGATGGGACAATGCCCTGAAATGAGTGAGTGAAAACACCTGGAGTGTCAAAAGCCAATTTCCCTCAGATATTTTTAACCTTTATATATGAATTATCCTATTCATTTATTCCTATTTTTCCAAAGAAATGGCCCAGAATTTACATTAAGTTTAGGTTGAATTAATTTATGTTAAATTCATCTTTGTAGTTAATCCATGCAAATGGAGAGAGTTTTCTGAGTTTGTAGGGGCTTTAGCATCTGGATTCAAAACTTTAATCTACTCTTGGACACCTTCTTTTCCCTGGTCCCACACATCCTATCTGGCACCTGGCTCTGAGTATCCATCTGCAACCATGTTGATCTTTGAGTCTATCTTCTCCCTGGCATTCCCTCTCCTCTGTCCCTAGGTTAGGGGGACACAAAACATTGAAATAACTTCCTAGCTGTATTTTAGAGGCCATTCTAACTATACCATCCTTCTCCACAAAACCCTTCAGACAGTGACTTCCCTTTCCAGTGGGCCAATTTACCATGGTCATACACACAGATTTTTAGATGGGACACAAATGAATAGTTTTATAGTTATAAATAAATCTTCACATGTATTAGAAAGGTAATTACCTAGCTGAATCAACTTGTGCATTGGCACTTATTATTGCTTATGATAAGGCTATGAGTTAGGCTAAACATTCTCTGATGTACCTGGTACCAATGTTTTCTTAGGTCAGTCTCCCAAGGCAATAGAAATAAACAAATGGGACCTAATCAAACTTAGAAGTGTTTGCACAGCAAAGAAAACCATAAACAAAATGAAAGAACAATGTGTCGCAAACAGTGCAACTGACAAGGGCTTAATTTCCAAAATATATAAACAGCTCATATAATTGAATAACAAAAAGCAAACAACCCAAATTGAAAAATGGTGAGAAGACATAAAGAGACATTTCTTCAAAGACATGCAAATGGCCAACAGGTACATGAAAAGATGCTCAACATCGCTCATTATAAGAGAAGTGCAAATCAAAAGCACAGTGAGGTAACACTGCACACTGGTCAGAATGTCCACCATTAAAAAATCTACAAATAACAAGTGCTGGAGAAGGGGTAGAGAGACCGGAACCCTTCTACACTGCTGGTGGGAAAGTTAATTGGTGCGGCCACTATGGAAAACAATTTGGAGGTTCCTCAAAAAAGCTGAAAATAGAGCTATCATATGATCCAGCAATCCCACCCCAGGCATAACGTCCAGGGAAAACTATAATTCAGAAAGACAAGGCTATAAGTAAAAGTGAGTAAAATGTAAAATTTTAAGGAAAATATTGAGTTGGTAGTATTATAGGGAGCATGCACATTTGGCAAAGATAATGAAATGGCATGTAAATGACTGAAGTTTGGGAAAGATTGTTCAAAATTTAACATCCAAACTTTATCGTTTGGATAGAACTATTTAGAACCAGCCCTATCCTAGCGCCTGCCCTTCCCCCAACACTATGTGCTAGTCCTAGAATATATAAATGCTGATCATCCCTCATGGCTGGCAGAGGTAAAATTCTTTGCCCTTTTTGGTCCTCACTTATTTTTTTTTAACCTGTATTTTCCAAGATTGTTTAATGTCTTACTTTCCCTTCTAGATATTTATTTGGAAGCACAGCCTGGGCTTTCTTTCAGTGGCCAGCATTGACCTACAGAAAATGTTTTACAACTTGGAAAGCTTCTGGATAGCTATGTTCTAAAGGCTTCTCACAATAGCCTCTTGAGACTATTCATCTCCATTGCACAGAGGAATTCCTCAAGGCTCAGATAGCGTCAAGTGCCCCCCAGCTCACTGTTGCCAGGATCGAGACTCAGGAAAACAACTTAGTAACTATGCTTTCCCCACCCTATCACACTGTGCTTCTGCTCCTCACCGAGCCTAGCACAGTGTCTGCATACAGTTGGTGCTCAATAAAGGTTTGTGGACTGAAGGAACTATTGGTACATTCTCATTTCTATGACTTTCATTCACTTTATACATGACAACATTTCCTACCATTCTTCTCTCCTCAGCACAATACTTCTTTCCTCCCACCTAAGTACTTGAATGGTACTTTGGGGACAAGGCAATGGATACAGGAGGGGTTGGATTGGATACAGGGATTGGATGGATACAGGACGTGGCTTGGATTCTGAGGGAGATTCAGGGGGCTAGATTAGTAGGCTTGATAAGGAAAAGTTCTTTCAATATTGGACCACTCTCTCAGGCATGCCAAAATGCCTCTCCTTGACAAAGACGCTAGGAGATGGAATAGATAAGGTTGAGAGGCCAGACTTTTCACAGGAAGTTGTGATGCATGCCTGCTCAGTCACTTCAGTCATGCTCAACTCTTTGTGACCCCATAGACTGTAGCCTGCCTGGCTCCTCTGTCCATGGGATTTTCCTAGCAAGAATACTGGAGTGGGTTGCCATTTCCTACTCCAGGGGATCTTCCTGACCCAGGGATCAAACCCACATCTCTAACAGCTCCTGCATTGCAGGTGGATTCTTTACCACTGAGCCACTTGGGAAGACCAGGAAGTTGAGACAGAAAAGATTAAAAAAATTCAAAGAAGTAGGTATGCCAAATGCATGGACCATGAAAGACTGATAAACCCTCCAGGGGGTTATGTTCTACAGGAAGACACAGAAGATACTTGGGTTTTTGAGGTCATCAGGAAGGTGCTGGTGGGAAAGGGCATGTCTCTGTTGGTCAGAGCTGACCTTAGGAGAGCCATCACAGAAGCAGGCTCATAATGGCAATGGGGATGACAGGATCCCTCACAACAGAGGCCAGATGGTCCTGTTTAACCACCAGAAGTCAGGGAGATGGGGTTATTTTAGTGAGTAGCCATGAGGATGGGGGCAGTCATGTTGGCCTGCTCCACAGAGAGATACGGTGATGGATAATACAGAGCTGCTTCTAGGAGCAGCCAGCATGGGGACTACTCAACTGTGTTGCTCAGTTTTTCTCAACTTCAAAAGGAATCAAGAATGATTGATCAAGGGGCTAGAAGAGATTACCCCAGTAAAATGACAGAACAGCATGCTCAGGTTTTGAACCTGAACTGCTTTTTGAACCTAGAAACCTAGGACTGAAGAGAAGACAATACTTTGCTGTCCACCAGAAGCTATTGCAGTGGGGGCATCATGGCAAATGGACACAGTTAGGAGTCCCCAGTCCTTCCCCAAAGAGAACCGGAGTCATATCCTTGGGTAATTGTGTCCTGGGTAAAGGAAAATAGTCAAACATTTCAAAGAATGTTGTGGATGAAGGGTCTGACATCCTGTTTGGAGTGTTCTCATGGTCCTTCTAGATGAGTACAGGGTAGGTTATCAATGGAATCCTGGTCATGGGCCACACACTCAGGGCTTATTTACCTGATATATGCATGCATAGTCAGAATAGACATCCTTGGTATTTGGCACAACTCCCATGGACTATAGACCATGAGCTATTATAGTGGGGAAGACAGTATTATTCTAGGGAGAAGATGGTAAAAATTAGTTCTACTCTTAAAAATCTAAATATTGTTGCAAAGGTGGTGTTTGAATATGTCTCCATCTGGGTCACCAGTATAGCCCCCTTAAGACAAATGACAGTGACAACCACAAACTCAACCATGACCCTGACCACAGTGACCACACCAGATGCAGTCTTTTTGCTATGATGCAGGCTACCACCGCCTCAAGTTCAGAGTAGACAGCATTGATTTGGCAAATGTGTTCTTTTTTTTTTAATCCCCATTGGAAATGATCAGAAATAGTTTGTGTGCACATATAATAGACAACGATATAATCTGTAGTTTTACTCCAGGGAGATGTTAATTTTTTTGCCCTGTGTCACATGATTCAAGAAATGTTTTGCATGTGGGGCAGAATATCACCTTGATTTATCATATTGAGAATAAGCTAATCAGACCAAGTAAGCAAGATATACCTAGCATGTTTGTGGCCTTGGTAAGAGGTATGTATTCCAGAGGTTGGAAGATAAACACTTTGAAGGTTTGGGAGATGGCTACATCAGAAAAATAATGTCACAACAGTCTATTGAAATAAAGGAGAAATTATCGCATCTTACATCTTCCACGATGAAAAAAGAAGCACAACGTCTGGTAGGCTTTTTGGGTTCAGTAAAACTTTTCAGTTCACAGAAAAATCTGTGTCTAGGAATACTTCTCAGACCCATATGCCAGGTGGCATTAAAGGCTGTCAGATTTAAATGGAATCTAGAACAAGGAAGGACTCTACAGCAGGTCCTGACTCCATTGTAAACAACCTAACCCTTTGGGCTGTAAAATCTAGCAGCCCCAATGGTATTAGAGATATATTACAGTGCTTAGGAAGCATGCCAGACTTGGGAAGCATCAGACTTCCCCGCTGGCTCAGATGGTAAAGCGTCTGCCTACAATGTGGGAGACCCGAGTTCAATCCCTGGGTCTGGAAAATCCTTTGGAGAAGGAAATGGTAATCCACTCCAGTACTCTTGCCTGGAAAATCCCATGGACAGAGGAGCCTGGTAGGCTATAGTCCATGGGGTTGCAAAGAGTCGGACACGACTGAGCGACTAAACTAAACTTAGGAAGCATGCCATGGGCAGTTTATTAAAAGCTCCAGTGCGAGAATCACAAGTGCCCCCTAGGGTTCTGGGTCACAGCCATGCCACCTGCCCAGGAGAATTACATACCACTTGAAAAGCTACTCTCGATTGTGCTATGGGCCCAGGTAGAGAGGAAGCATCTGATCATGGGGGATCAGATGGCCATGTGGCCAGAGCTGCCCATCATGAGCTCATCTGTCAGAGTTACCGTACCGTAAAGCTAAGCAGACTCAGAAAGAAACCATCATAAAGTGGAAATGGTACCTTGGGATCAAGTCTAAACAGGCCCAGAGGTCACAAGTAAATAGCATGAGCAGGTAGTCCAGACTCATGTGGCATCCTCCACTGTTTTCTTCCCTTTGAACTTCTTATTTTGTATTGGGGTATAGCCAATTAACAGTGTTGTGATGATTTTAGGTGAATAGTTATGGGACTCAACCATGTATATATATATACATGTATCCATTCTCTCTCCAACTCCACTGTTGGAGAATACCTCTCTCCAACACCTCAGTATCTCAATACCCGTCAATACCTCTCCCTCACTTTGGTCTACTGGTTGTATAGGGATCCCATGTGGCCCACTGATGAAGGATAAACAATCTGAGATTGGCTCATGGACAGGTTGGCTCTGCATGAGGATGCAGGCTGAAAATAGATGGTGGCCACACTACAGTCCCTCTCAGGGATGGCCTTGAAGGACAGTGATGAGGGAACAGCTTCCCCAAAGGTAGAGCTTCAGGCATTGCTGGTCACCCACTTTGTGTGGAAAGAGGTTGGAATATACATGGTCTCATGGGCCGAATGGTGATTGTCTCGGCTAGCTGGTCAGGGCCTAGAAGTAGTAAGAGTGAACGATTGGGAATGGGAGGTCCAGGGTAGAGTCAGGTGGATGGGCATACTGGAGTGGGCGCAGAGTGGGAAGACCTTTGTACTGTATGTTAATACTCAAGGTAAAGCTTTCATCACAGTGGAGGCATTTCATGATCATGTAGATAAACCAACTCAGGAGACAGCAGCCACTCTCTGTCATCAACCACTCCAGTGCCGGCATGACAGAATGTGAGCAGAGTCGCCATGGTAAGCAAAGATGGCGGCCATGCGTGTGTCCAACAGCAAGGATTCCTACTTATTATTATTATTGTTATTGATGCTACTGTCATCTAACTTGCAGCAACATGGATCAATGATGAGTTGCTGATATGACACTGTCTCTCAAGAAGACCACCTGGATACTTGTTGGCAGGTTGATTACATTGGGACCCTTTCCCCTCTGAAGGACCAATGATTCATTCGGCAGGAATAGATTCAGATTCCAAATATGGCTTTGCCCTTACTGCCCACCGAGCCTCAGCCTCAGCCACTATCTGAGGGCTTACAGAATGCTTGCAGGTGTTGTTGTTCAGTTGCTGAGATGTCTCTGACTCTTTGCAACCCCTTGGACTGCAGCATGCCAAGCTCTTCTGTCCTCCACATCTCCCAGAGTTAGCTCAAATTCATGTCCATTGAGTTGGTGATGCTATCTAACTATCTGCAGGAATCCATATAACATCACCCTGGACCAGAAGACCCACCATCCAGCAGAAGAAGTGTGGGATTGAGCCCATGCTGATGGGATCCACTGGGCATTGTCATGTATGGTCCCATCCAAATAGAGTGTTGGAATAGATCATAAAGGGCACAGCTAAGGCACTAGCTCAGAGGTGAGAATTTATAAGGGTGGAGCCCCAGTCATTCTCAAAGTAAGACATATTTTGACTTAATGATGTTTATTGGATGTTTTGTCCTCACATATTATATTTACTCCACAGGTACAAAATCCATGTACCCAGGGACCAACGTGGTAGCATGAGTGTCCAGCTGCCATCACTCCCTTGGTCCACTTAGGGAATCTGTGCTTCCTGTCTGGATAGCTCTGGGTTCTGAAGGTTTAGACATTTTGGTTCCCAGAGAGAACACAGCTGAGTCCCTCAGCAGAGAAGGGTAGAAAAGAGAAGATGGAGAGAGACAAGGAAAGGACCTTCCAAAGGGGCATGGAGGCAGTTTGGGCCTCCAGTGGCTGCAAGGGGACCACCCAGGAAAATGTCCCGACAGTGTCTGCATGACCTTCCAGCCAATAATGGGTGAGATCAGGTCCTTCTTGGGGTGGGGGAGGGGGCCAGGATTCTCTAGTTATTGCTGGGGGGGTGGGTCACCCACGCTTCCATCCCTAGCCCCTTGTAAAGTGT
The DNA here is from genome assembly GCA_935064755.1 of Tragelaphus eurycerus. NCBI lineage: Eukaryota > Metazoa > Chordata > Mammalia > Artiodactyla > Bovidae > Tragelaphus > Tragelaphus eurycerus. Next base: position 15,337,011 of record CAKXYN010000020.1, read on the forward strand.
AGTTTTTTGTAGTGGTCCAGCTCGACTGTGCCCAGACTATATTTATGGACGTTCTGGAGGTTCTGAGTTTGAATAATTGATTACGCTTTGCAGAGCAACACTGCGGCTTTGGCCTATAAGAAATTCACATAAGACTGTATCCATCCAACACAGCTCAGCATTCACCCACCTCAGGAAAATCTGCTCTTTTAATTAGCCTTGTGCCTGAATAGATCTGGAGTGCGGATGCAGTTAATAACAGAGCCGGTTCAGACTACCAGGCGAGACTTCCATAAGGGGCTTAAAATATGGAACGTTGCTGCTAAAGACCTTCCCAGATCTTGGCCGTGTGAGGATGGAGATTGGGCTGTGTTCACAATGTGTGGTGATGCATAAATATTAGCCTTAAATAACTGTGAATACCTTGTTTCCTAAAAAGATTAGTGGCTCTTCCCTGTGTGATAAATTGTGTGAGTTACAGTGCAGACCTGTCTTCCCACTGTATTATCCCAGAGCCCTTTAAATAACCAAGTCCAAATTATGCTCAGCAGACTGTGGGGAACGCTTGGGCAAGCTGTAGGCAGAAAAGCATAATTTGGGTTCATTCTTCTTCTGTTTTCCACCTCTTTCTCTCATCCCTTCATTTCTCTCTCACCTTGGTCTTTTTCTCCAATTTCTTCGAATCTCTTACTCCTCCTTTGCCTCCATCTCTGCCTGAAGCTCTGACTTCCTTATCCTCATTTTCATAGAGTAAAAATAGTTAGCTTTTAAGAGTTGTACCAGATAATTATCAAGTTAGTCAAGTTCTAAGGCCTTTAGTTTCACCATCCTGTTTACTTCTAACAACAGCCTTGAGGGCCAGGCCCTTTTGATGGAGCTGAGCTAACTGGGGCACAGAGAAGTTAAGGAACTTGCTCAAGGTCACACCGCCTATAAGAGAGAGGAGCAGGGCCTGCAGCCAAGCCTGTCTAGCCTTTGGCTGGGGCTCTTTGCCTCCATGTGCCCTGCTGCTGCTCCGTAGGAAGATGTTAGGGCTCCAGACAGTGGGGGTGCCTTGCTTCTTCCTCCTGCAGCATTTCTAAAGCATCCTTTGCGTTAGGGAGTTCTGAAGGTACACTTCCGAGATGCACTGGGATATCCAGGCTCCCTGGATGATGTGACCGAGTCACAGGTGCCACACCCTCCCCCTCTCCACAGGCATTGGAAGGGGAGGAACCAGCACTGAGGGACGGGCCACACCTTGTGCTCAGCCCAGGGTCCTTGCTCTCTCCTCTCTACTTGCCTTAACTGGTTTTCTGGGGGCTTGAGTAACAGACGAACATAGCCCTGACTGCTTGATGGCCTGGGTGCACCCAAGGGAGGGTGGACCACATGCTTGGTCTCTCTCTCTTTTTCAAATTCTTTATTGAATTTGTTACAGCATTGCTTCTGAGAGTGTCATAGGGAATGAAGTAAGTCAGAAAGAGAAAAAGAATATCATACATTAACACATACATGGGGCCTCTCTGGTGGCTTAGAGCCTAGTGGGCTACAGTCTGTGGGGTCAGAAAAGAGTGGGACACGATTTAGCAACTAAACAACAGCAACCACAGCAACACACGTTTATGGAGTCTGGAAAGATGGTGCTGATGAAATAGACGCAGACGTGGAGAATGGGCTCATGAACAGAGGGCAGGAAGGAGAGGGCAACGCGAACTGAGAGAGAAGCACTGACGTATACACACGATCGTGTATGAAACAGACAGCCCATGGCACGCCGCTGCCTAGCAGCAGGAGCTCGGCTCAGCTTCTGTGATGACCTAGAGCAGCGGGACGGGGGCGCGGGAGAGAAGCTTGCGAGGGAGGGGACGCATGTAAACATAGAGCCGATTCGCGTCCTACAGCAGACACTCACACAACACTGGAAAGCAACTGCTGCTGCTGCTGCTGCTAAGTCGCTTCAGTCGTGTCCGACTCTGTGCGACCCCATAGATGGAAGCCCACCAGGCTCCCCCATCCCTGGGATTCTCCAGGCAAGAACACGAGTGGGTTGCCGTTTCCTTCCCCAATGCATGCAAGTGAAAAGTGAAAGTGAAATCGCTCAGTCGTGTCCGACTCTTAGCGACCCCATGGACTGGAGCCTACCAGGATCCTCCGTCCATGGGATTTTCCAGGCAAAAGTACTGGGGTGGGATGCCATTGCCTTCCGCTCCAATAAAACAAGCAAAGGAAAAAGTCAGTACTTTGGGCCCGCCCTTTTCCAACTGAGCATAATTGAAAGTGATGAGGGAAATTTTATTGTAACTGTTTTTCTTTGTACGGTCAATTTTATTTAAGCACATTTATAGACAATAAAATGTACAGATTTCAAGTGGACAGTTGGATGAGTTTTGAGCAGTGTGCACATTTAGGCAGCCACGTCCTTTCCGGAGCTGGATCATTTCTGCCCCACTAGGACGTTCTCATCCACCCTGTCATAAGTCAGCCTCCACGCTCATTCCTGTCTAATCTTGGAGCTGGTGCTCTTTCCTTCCATGCGCCCCACTGCTCCATAGGAAGATGTCAGGGCAACTTGGACACGGCCTCTAACACCACAGCTTTCTTTTGTTGGCGATAGGACCTCCTATTAAAAGAAAAAAAATTACATAAATATTTTTGAAATTCTTTTATGTTGTTGCATATAGCCATAGTTTAAAAAAAAATTCTTTATGAATAATAGCTTATCACTGTAAAACTACATGTTTAATCAAACCCTTACTTGGTGGACATTAGGTTTTTCCAGTTTGGGCCTGTGATGGGAATTGTGCTACCATGAACGTTTGGATTCAAGTCTTTTTGTAAACATTTTTTTTTTAAATAGTTAGTTTTTAAAAATATTTTTAATTAAAATATTGAAGCCCAGAGTGTATTCTGTGGGCTTCCCAGGTGGCACTAGCAGTAAAGAACTGCCCAGCCAAGGCAGGAGACATAAGCGATATCTTTATTTATTTATTAGCTTTATTTTTTATTTTAAAACTGGTTTTCAAAGACTTAGTGTAACAAAAATAATGTAAAGTGCTTCATTAATAATATTTTATATTGATATGTGTTGAAAGCATACTTTGGATATACTAGGTTAAATATATTATTAAAATTAACTTCACCTGAAAAAAAATAACCAGGAGTGAAATTTCCTGGGTCAAATTGTAACTGTTAGTTTAATTTTAAAGCCTTTTCCCCAAGTGTTGCATTTCCTCCCCCATTCAGCAGCACGTGAGACCTCTTTTTGCTCCTCATCCTTGTCTGTATTTGGGGTCTTTTCAATTTTAGCCAAGATGCTAGGTGTGAGACAACATCTCATTGTGGTTTTAATTTGCATTTCACTGTTGAGTATCTTTTCTTGTGCATATCATCTCTTCCTATATCTTTTTAGTGAAGTATCCATTCAAGATTTTTGTCCATTGTGTACCTTGGGTTGGCTTTGTTATTATTTTTGATTTGTAGGCACTCTTTACTTATTCTGGAATCAAGCCCTTTGTCACCTGTATGTACCATGCAGACTTTCTCTGAGCCTTTGGCTCTCCTTTCTCTTCTCTTTAGAGTGTTTTTTTTGTGGGACGGAGACTTTGAGAGCTGTTCCCACAGCATGCATATTGAGAGCTTTAGTGACTGGGATGAATGTCTGGGGTGACTTCCATTTACTGGAATTGGGACTCAGGTCTGAGTGGATTCAAAGTGGCTTTGGTCAGCAGTGGCAGGCTGATGATTCTTCAGGGAAGGGAAGATAGCCTTTTAGGGAATCATAGATATATTTGAGAGACTGGGCAGGGAATAGGCTTCCCAGGTGGTACTAATGGTAAAGAAACCACCTGCCAATACAGGTAGATGTAAGAGAAACAGGTTCAGTTCCTGAGTTGGAAAGATTCCCTGGAGGAAGGCATGGCAATCCACTCCGGTATTCATGCCTGGAGAATCCCATAGGCAGAGGGATCTGGTGGGCCAGTCCACGGGGTCACAGTTGGACACAACTGAAGTGACTGAGAGTGCACACACCATCAAGGAATGGTTCAACTTTTATAAGAAACTTGAATTGCAGCATGTGCTGGTGAAAAATTAAAAGTCAAGTTATTCCACCACTAATCTCAATGTAACCTCACCATTTCCTACAAGTATAAGGCTTGGAGGACATTTGTTTTCCTAAATCTGTCTCTTTAACGGTCAGCAGTTAGGTACATTGCAAACTTTTCACTAAGTCCTCTCAACAAGGGTTGAGCCCAGTCATGGCAGAATGGAGTATTTGCCCCAGACCCACAAAGTAGTCGGTGGTGGGCTGAAATTGAGTCCACAGATGTTTTGTTCTAGGATCCAGCTCTTTCAACCATGTGCCCTGCCGTCTCATTTCTGTGCCCTAAGTATGCTCTCTGCAGTTCTACAGATCAATTTTAAATTTCTCCATCCTATCTATCAAAGAATTGTCACAATTCCATTTAGTCATTTTTTTCCCCTTCCCCTTCCTTTAAACCAAGCCTTGGAAGATTCACTTTCCAGAGTCCTTGTTCTTGTTCAGTTGGCTCTTGTCCAGTTCATTTGCCCACAAAGTGCCCAGAGGTGACTGCAATATGCCAGGATGCTCTTTCTGCATATGGCAACATGAGAGCGGCTGCAGGACTATTGTGAGGCCCAGGGAGGATGCACAGACCACACTATATTCTGAGCTGGAAGCCAAGTTACTTTGTCAACTTATCCATTGAGAATCCACTCTTGGCAAATGAAAGGCTAGAGGCAGCAGCCTGGGCAGTAGGCACGGCAGACAGCACCTTTGTCCTTCCTACTTCCCAGCTTCTCTTAGTGGTCACACAGACAACATGAAATAAACAACTGCACATAATTGAAATGAATGCAAGTTGTGTATGTTTCTCTTACGTAAGTAAGTAGAGGAATATAATATAGAAAAAAGAGGGAGGTGGTCTCCATAAAACAGTGATCAAGGAAAGTGACACCTGAGTTGCGACTCAAAGCCTGAGAGTTGTGTAGGGTGGCAATAGAGGAGCTCCGCTGGGACCTAGTGGGTTAGAAATGACCCTCAGTCATCAAGAGTAGGTGTCACTGATGCTGTAAGCTGTACACACTGGGAAGGTCCAGGCTGAGGGTTTCACTTTAAGAGTCCTCAGTCCAGAGCTGATGCTGAGTATCCCGGGACACTGAGGAGGTTGTCATGGCATTGCCAAGGCAGCAAGTGATATACATAGCCCAGTGCCAAGTGCTCAGAAAAAGAATGCTGTCCTGGTGTACTCATGTGTCCAGTCCAGGAGAGGGGCGTTTTACTTCAGCACTCTCCTTGGGCCAGTCCTGTACTTGCATTCCACCCCACCTCTCCCTCCACCCATGCAGACCTTCCACAGTTGCACAATCCACCCTTGGTCAAACCTCTTCTGAGGGATGGGAGTTAGAATTTCAGAGTGTTTATTTGTTTTCAACCTCAGAGTAAGAGGCAGCCAATGTCTCATCCTCTCAGTGGTCATTTGTCTGAGCCGGATGCTTGAGGGTGGACAGAGGACCGATCCACTTTCCCAACCTGCATGTCTCCTTTGCTTCACCAAAGCACCTCACCCCTCACCCACCCCTCTTCCCCACTTCTCTTCAAGTGCGTCTTGATGACAAGCTTTCTTGCTAAGAGCCCAGTGTCAGATTCTCTTGATCTGAAAACTTCTCTCCCGTCTTCGCACTTAGGGGTTTCTGAGCTTCCATTACACACGGAATCTGCCCACTGATTTCATTAATGAGATGTGAGAGGTTTTCATCAGCAGGTAGTGAGAGCTAAACATGACGCGTGCGAATCAGTCCCATTGTCCCCAGCGTCATAAGGAGATCAGCACAACAGGTGGGAGTTGAGCTGATGCGCCAAATGATGAAGAGAAGCCACACAGTAACTGTGGGCAGAACCCCGTAGACCCCTCCACACCCAAAACCTAGTCAGGACCTGCAGAAGAGGGGTCTCCAGGTGACTTTGTCTCTCCACTCGGATCCTATTCGGCTATTCGGACTTGGAAACGAGTGCCTTAACCTTGAAAGATTAAAATATTTTCAGGCAATCAGTAAATTGTTATTAAATGTGAGAGAGGCTAAATTAAATGATAAGAATAACTCGTATTTTGAAATTCTGAACATCTTCTAATTAGACCAGCCTTTAAAAAATATTCCAAGTTAAGGCACATTAGAATGTATTCCACAACATGGAGACAGCCTGACAAAGAAACATTATTCTTAGATTTACAATTAATTACCCTTATGTCTATACCTTGCATTCAATTTGCATATCTTAAAAGTGCTGTAAATTTCACAAGGCTCCCTGTTATTTAAGATCGGACCGCTGAGAAAAAGTTTCTTCAGGGATAACTTTCTCTTGATTATGTAGTTGTGAGATCGGTAAATCTGGCTCTCCAATGTTATGATTTTTCTTTTGTGTGTATGTGTTTTTCATTATTTGGCTCCTTGTTCCTTTCTGGCCTCTCATTTATTATTCCCCAAAGAACCACCAGATAGAGAAGCCGGCTGGAAGACTAAGTGAGTGGTCAGAGTCGGAGATGTTATCTTTCCCCCACTCGCATCGGGACCGGGTGTCTGACATGTTCTATACATCTTTCCAGTGCCAACCTCATTAAACAAATACAACTTGATGTATAGCTCTCAAGAAATGAAATTTCATGCAACAGATTTTTTCCTGCCCCGATGGGTGTGCTCTGCCCCACCTCACCCTCCATCTCTCCCTTCCTCTCAGAGCCCCTCACCCCCAAAGCAAGCTGGTGCCTTGTGATTTCTTGTTGTGATTTCGTATGGTCACCACTAATTTCATAACCTTTCATTTGACTGAGTTTTTATGCTCACTGTGAATGTTAGATTTTAAAGATACTGTATTGGATTTCCTAAATTATTCATAAGGAGCCATTAGCACTATATAACATATTCTATATTTTGTAGAAGGCCATGAAATATGTTTACCTTGAGCTGACACGCACACCGCACAGGCTTTAATCCACACCTACCTGCTGTCACGTGTCACGATTTCAGAGGTGACCCCGTATAAAAGCACTTTACGAGGGACTGTTCCAGCCTCCGAGGAAAGGGACACGGAACACTTTTTTTGCAGAATTGTAAATATCAACTGGAGGCTGTTAACAAATAATTTTTTAAAGATATCTGAAAGAGAAATAAACATTTCAACCAAAAGCAGCCAGTCCTTGAGTAAGACCATTTCCCCCCCACTTTGTTTTTTCAGAAAAAAGTCACAAACACAATTAGAACTGCTCTCACCACTGGGGGAAATTTTGAGTTGCTGTTTTCCTTATTCTATTTTGTTTCCCCATGGATTTGTTGCAATCATTTACCAAACTTAGGATAACATTCCACTTTGAGTACAATGTGTCACAGATGAGTACATGGTGCCGGGCAAGTATAGATTTTGGTCTCAGGAGGGTTTGGCTAGAAAATTACAGCACAGCATGTCACAGTCCATCCTGTGCCTTTGGAGAAGGGAGGAGGAAAAAGGCCCCCTCCCCTTTTAATTTTATTTTAAGCACAGCCAGGTAATTTCCCGTGGCTTCTCCTCACTTATTAATTGGCAGTTTATTAAAGCAATTTTTAAAAAGTTAATACCATTGTCATTTTTCTATTATAGCTACCAGAGAGCCCAGTGGTAGGGAATGTGAGGGAAGGAAAAGGGAACTGGCCAGGCAGTGGAGGCCCTGGCAAACAGAGCAGGCTCTGAGGGTGGCAAGGATACCCCGCCTTTCTCCCCTCTCTGTGCCCACCCCCCCAGCCCCCAGGAGAGTGTGACATTGGCAGAGAGGCAGGAGCCTTGCCTTGTGTCTCAGAAAGTCTTCCCCTCCCTCCTTCTTTCCCTGCCCTCGTACCCAGGTATCTTCTTCCTCCTTCTGGGAGGTGGGTGAATGGAAGACGTTTTTACAAATGTATTAATTTCTGACAGTGACATTCTTCCTGACAATTCAATATGTAAGTGAGTCCCCGTGATTTCAGAAAGCCCATTTATCCTGGCTTTTGATGGGCTGAATGCAAGTGAATGTGAAAGTGGCTCTCTCCTCGTTGATTATAATAAAATATTTCTATTAAAATCATTTTTTAAAGCCTTCAGAAAATTTGAATAATACTTTTGCAAAGAATCTAAAGCTACCCCTCAGATTAGCTGTCCTAGAATACCTTGGCAAAAGTATCCAAGTAGCAAGAGTTTTCCTAGTCTTATGTCCTATATACATCTGTTAAATTACTCTGAGATCTCATTAAATAAAGCTAATGTACTTGTAAAACAGTAGGGAGAGACAGTTTATCATTGTAACTGTTAGAGAGAGCCATTCGGGTAGGGAGGGAGCCAAGAAGGCTAGGTATATGCTGGTCAGTGTACATGTTTCTAAGTCATAAATCTTGACTCTTTCCCGCCTAGTTATTGTGTATTTCTTTAGGTGAGAGATTGATTGTAGCAGCCGAAGATGAATTTGCCCATAGTCCCTTTCTTCTTCTTCTTCTCCTTCTTCTTTTTTTTTTTTTTTTAATACTCCCGATGCTTCGCCAAGGTGATAATGCTTTTTCTCCCCCTGCAATCATTTGTTTCCGATTAAAAGCATGAAATGGCACAAGAAACATGGGGAGGTTGGTCTCTGCAGCCGGGCAAACATGAGGGCATGAAGATGTATAATGTCCCAGGTGGGTGGAAGTCCTCGCTGGGCCCCTCAGGATTTATAACAGGCTCACCTGAAGGAGAAACAGGGGCACTTACACCATCAGATACCTGGAAAAGCACTGTCATTTCTTCGCCGAGGAGTTTTCAGGCAGATGGTAAAAGGGGTTTAATTTGAAAACACAGAGACATTGTGTACGCTCCAAACCATGACAATTGCAGTTTTATTGTCTCCACTCAGGGAAATGTGTGTCTGGATCATCTTGTGGCCCGAATGGGGAGAAAAGGTACTTTTCATGAATATATATAGATGCTGAATTTATAAGGATCAATATAGTCGCCAAATGTTGTACAACATGTCAGGATATCATAAAAAGCAGGCAGTTCTACATAAAATACCAGCTTAATCTTGGAGATTTTAAAGCCTCATTAAAATGTGGATAAAGTCCATATATGGAAAGGCAGCCTTCAAAAGGTTGAAGTTGTATATCTGGAGGGCAGGGACTGTAACCGCCACTCCTGAATGTCAGTGGCCTTGTGGGTGGCAGTGGGTGGGGGTCAGAAGCTTCAGCCTGGGGAGTGTCATGGTTCCAGTGGTGACACTGTGGGACATGGTCGGGGGGACCAAGTGTCCGTGCTTTGGGATACTCCACCCTCCTCTTTAGGGAGACAGATGTAGTTGGAGATGCCACAGGGGTAGGTCAAGTCTTGCCGTCTTTGGCAAACTGGTTCTTTTGGGGAATTAATTATTTGTGAAGTTGGGAGATGGCCCCCTCTGTGGCAGAGTGGAGGCCAAGAAGGCTACTCCAAGTCCTGGGTGGTGTGACTGGGAGACTGCATGATCGTCTGCAGGTAGAGGGAGAATTGACTCCCTCAGGGCCCCTTTTGGAGCCCAGGGGTGAAGTTACTCTCTGGGAGAGAACTCTGCCTATAAAGAGAGCAAGGCTCCTGCTAGCCGATGTCTGGTGTTCTCCCCTCACTTAACCCACAGCTTCTGATTGCCACTGCTCCCTTATGTAGGACAGACCCAGCCAGCCCTCCTGGGGCAAAACTGGAGTCTGTACGCTTGTTGGGAGTCTCCGTGATTTTGGCTCATTGGCTTGTTTTTCTGGGAAAATTCTGAAAGTCAAGTGAATGCTTTTCTCCTGCCCTTTCTGTAACACTGGGCCATCCTCACCACTTGTCAGCAGCACCAGTCGGCCAAGAGTGATCTGTCACTGCCTGTCATCATTCCTTTGCCATTCCCATCAGCCCTGGTCCCCGGGATCAGTAGCAAGTGGAGCCTGGCGTCGGAAGGATCATTAAGCTTGAGCCTCCCGGGTAGCACAGGTAGTCCAGGTGCCTGCTGTTATTTATAATAAAGGCAAGCACAGCAGAAGCTCCGGACAGTGGCCCTGGAGGCCGGCAGAGGAGGCCTGAGCAGTGTCATCTCTGAAGGACAGTTAAAAGTGGACTCTCCCCCTTCACTGTAAGCAAAGAGGATTTATTGAACATCTGTTCTGTACATGGCTGGGAAGATTGATTAATTTAATTGCTCACACTTTGCTTAAGTAACATTTGAATACTTAATGTCAAGTTTGAAGGATATTCCAACGTTTGCCTGCACACCTTCTCCTGACGGTTTCCAAGGCAGCTTTGGAAAGGGGGTGGGAAAACGTGGTTGTCTGGAGCCCCTTTGAAATTCTTCTGCGAGACCCTGCAGGAGTTGCCAGTGGGAAAAGCTGCCTCTTTTCATAAAAGCAACTAGTTACTTTTCACATTTTCCCATTGTGATAAATCATTAATGTAATGAGGTTGGATCTTCTTTACTGAGTGGTGGTAATTTTCCCTCTGGTATCAGCTGTAGAGACAGTTGAGCATATTATATATTTCTGTACCCTTTAACATAATACCATAATCGTATGAAAGTACCAGGTGAGTTAAAGCTGTAATAATTTATTGCAGGTTATAGTCAGGTACCGTATTTAGAAGGAACTCCTGAAAGTTCTACAAGGAACCAGACTTGAAAACGGTTCTTATCTCATCAACACTTGCCCTTTCCATTATTGGGAGGTTTTTCCAGGTGTCAATCTTATCTAGTTTAGCAGAAGAGATGCTTTGGAAATGGGAGATGTTTCTTTAATGGAACTTTGTTTTGAGAAGGCCAGGAAAACTGCATCTCCTGCATTGAAATTGTAACATCTAAACCTCATGTTGAAAAGCAATCTGAACTACAAACATTCAGGCCAGAGCATGGAAGTGTATGCTGTACGTGTATTCCACAAAGACTTTCTTTCCTCCCTGCCAAAGTCGTTAAACATCTAAAGTTGGGTTCCATTTGCAAAGAAAAAATAATCATGCCCAGATTGCTGCCTGAGTTCTAGAACAATGAATAGCATCTGAATTTAGCTTGAAAGATGACTAGGAAGGATTTATTTATAAAAACGGTCCCACTTATTCGTTCGTCCATTCATTTATCCTTGTTCGCATTCGAATATTCATTTATCCACTCAACAACCATTTGTTAGGCTCTCTACTCCTTCTAAAGCAGAGAGCATTGCTATTTTGTTTGCGATTTCTTTCAGGAGTTGATTATTAAGGGAGGCTTCCTAGTTTACATTTTTAAAGTAAACAATGAGTTTTTTTGAGATGAGGTAGAGGAGGGTTACGAGAAGGTGGGAGGTGAATATTCAACTCCAGCTGGAGAATGGGACCAGCCTTGTATTGTCTACACTCAGCAATGCTGTGTATAACATGCCCACAAAAACGCTTACATCTGGGAGGGCTGCGACCAAGGAGGTTGCACCTCCTAATTTACTGCCAGAACCAGAGCAAGGAGGAGAATCACAAAGCTGAGAGCTGAGAAGGACTCCACCAACTGACTGAGCTGTGGGTCCTAGGGAGGGTCCTGAACAGGAGCCCGGGTGAGATGTGAGGGACTCTACCAGCAAAGACGATGCTTTGCCAAGGGTGATCTTCGGTCACGTCTGATTGAAGGCCGATGTGGCGTGGGCTGATTCTTTGAGAGATGCCCGTCTGTCCCCTGCTCTGACCGCACACAATACATCCTCTGCTGGGCCTCAGACTGTCAAGGCCAGAGCCAGGTGCCTGGGCTATGCGTATCCTTCTCCATCAGTCATACTGCAGGGAGCAGACAATTAATTCTGGAGCAAAATTGAAAGTCAGAGGCAGAGTCTGAAAGAACAGAATGACAATAATAAAGTGCCCCAGCCTCGCATTAATCTCCCTCACTTCAGGCCTGTCACAGCCGGCCTGGCTGTGACTAATGCCAAGCTTTGCATACAGTGGTCACAGACACGAGCCGCATGCTCCCTTTACAGCGCCCGCGATGCGCTTTGTTGGGTTTTTGACTCCTGTGGAATCGCTGGAAAAACATCACCGCTGGTCATAGGTAAAGGGGCAGAGATCGTCCACCCCACACCTGATGATGGATGGTTAGATCTGGGACCCACTGTGGAAGCCACGGCAAAGTGCTTCCTCCATCTCTCCTTCCCTCCCTCACTCTCCCTTGAATATATATTTCCGTCCTTCTCTCTTCTCTACTTTTTTTATCTCATCTCTCCTAAACTCGTGGTTAGGTCACTTCTCACCACCTAATTTGAGTTTTCCCACCTCTCCCTGTTGGTCCTGGGGTTCTGTCTTTGCTTTTCCCAATGAGCCTCTCTCATCCAATGACACGTGGGAAAGGCAGGTAGGAGGGGTGAGTTCACAGGTGGCTGACTGCAGTTGGTGGAGGGACATGTTTGCAGAAGAGTCTGTGATGAGTCCTCGGGATCAGCTCATGCTTGCCTGGGAGCTTTGAAGAAATTTTAATGGAAAGTGGTAGCACTTTGGCCCAGAGGAAGAGCAGGTGCCCATGTGGCCAAGAGACTGGGGGACTGTAATGATTTTCCAGAGCCCAGCAAGTTTCATGGTCTGACTGGTGAGCTGGGAGAAGACAGCAGCGGATGTTCAGGAGTAAACACCTGAACAAATCTACATAGCAAGGAAAGGGGGAAAGATTTCTCTAACAGACAGTCATGCCTCCCTGATTCAATTGAGTTTTTCTGAGTAAAAAAGAAGGGAATCGAGGGGGTATGCATCATGACAGATTTAAGCAAGCCGTGTGATGTTTTCCCTCCAAAAATTGCTAAAACCCTGGCATTGGGAAACTTTTGCATTCTTAGACATTTGTTTGGGGAAGGAAAAACAAAAGGTAGGGTTCAACAGTTATTTCTTAGGTGTACAATGACATGTCCCTGGAGAGTGTCCCACTGAGTTTATGGGAAGAGCTGCAGGAAACCCCCACAAACTGATGTGAATGGGCTTTGAGGGGTGAAACAGTGTGAGTGAGGGCCAGGGCCCAGTAGAGAGGCTCTTTCTGGAAGTGATCAGCTCGTTCCCTTGATGTAGCTGCAAGAGGAAACAAATCACTGGCCTGGAAGCCAAAGGGAGAGCATAATGTCACCTTGGCAACACTTCAGGTATGTCCCTCTTCCAAGGGACTGGCCTCTGGATGGGAATTTAGTACCTATAGAGGTTGCATTTCCTTAGCACAGAGCCTGCTGCAGAATGGCCACTCCATGTAGCCCTAGTGACCGCTGTGGTCATGCCCAGGGCAGTGCAGGCCCCTACATGTACAGAGAGGCCCCACAGTTGGCCCTGAGTGGGCAGCTCAGAATGGCCAGAGCACTAGTGCAAAGGCAGGACTTGTCCCTTCCACATGGCCTTTTGTGTCTCATTCTCTGCTTTCTGATGTCCCTTGATACCCTGTCAGTCAGAAGCGATCTTACACTGGGGGGCAGACTTGGGGGCTGCTCTGCCATGCTGTTTTTTGTATCTCTTCAGACATCTGCTCTGTGCCCCTCTCCTGGTTTCCATCCAACCTAGCCCGCCCCCGCTACCGTCATCCCCACCGCATGCTGGGGTAAGAGAGCCCGGGCTGCCCTGGGTCTATGCTGTGGCTGCAAAGATACAGGGCAGTCTGTTGGCATCACTCTTCCCGTCCCTTGCCATCACCTGCCTCTGTTCCATTAAGCCTTTCCCACCCCATTCCTGCCTCTCTGCAGCCACCAACAGCCCTGTGTGCCACTGGGAGTAGGCTGAAGGCAGTGTGCTGCAGTAAATTCTCCTCCCAATACTCCGCACCTCTCCTTCCATCCAAGTGCCTGGCTTGGAGACATTCTAGAAATGTTGGGTGAACGAAGTGAACATGATGATTTTGGTGAGACTTCTCAGAACCTTTGATTTGCCAGCATACACTGACTGCCCAGAATGGAACTTTTTATGCAGTTTTCCCCAAACTTCTCTGAGCGTCCAAGCCTTGCTGGCTCGTGTATCATTCACATGACTAGGAGCGAAGAAGAACCTATCCTCCCAGCTGAAGGCATTTCTTTGCTCTAGACATGCCTGTGCTCTAAGAAAGCATGCCACAAGGGGACCCCCCCACAAAGTTCCAATCCAAGAGCAGAGTGGTGAGTAGGCTTTTAGACCAGAAACTAGAAGATATGAGTCTGGGTCTGGTTTCGGGGGTGGACCACTCTCCCTCTCTGGAACTGTGTCCTTGTCTTGAGATAATGGGGTTGGACCCATCAGTCCTTCTAAGTGCTGGCCAACTCACAGGATTTGTGATTTCATGTACGTATCAATCTGCTGTCACCCTCCGCCCTTGCCTTCCACCCATTCACTCACCCCAGGGATGGAGCCAACTTCAGAATGAATGAATTTGGCAGATGAGGGTTCGTGGGATGTTCCCTCGCTGGAGTCAAGCGTCCACTCAGGCCAGCATGAGATCACACCTCTTAGACTCACCGATCCATTAACATTGCAAAAGACTTTGATGGGCTCTGGGGAATTGTGCAACATTGATTTTATTGTCATCTTTTTGCACAAGCAGTAAATAGGCTAACATTTTAGGTACCGAGTAATTATTCCCGAAAAGCAAGACATCACAATAAAGTTTATAGTTGGCGGCTCGACATTTTGACAGCAGTTGTGTGGAAGTCCCAGTCATATCTCTGAGCTTCAGAAAAGGTTAAAGGCCGGTGTGCTGTGCAGGCAGGAGGGAGGTACAAAGGTAGTGCTGGGTGGGGTGTGCACGGCAGGCAGAGATCCCTGGCTGGCTACCATGCAGCCTGACCTGGGAGGGGTTGTATGTGGAGGTAACTTCATGTGCACCCTTGAGCTTGTTCCCTCTATGAATGCTACTAGACTTCTAAGGACAGTCCATGGCATAAACACACCTATTGTTGCTCCCACCTTCCACCAGGAAGCAGAATGCTCAGGTACAGGAAGTGGAGCCACCTCACCCAGAAAGTGGGGTTGTTGGGGTTGGGGAGGGTGTCAGTAGCTTCCAAGAGCCAGCAGGGAATTTAAAGTCCCATACCTCTGGCTTCTAGGGCATGCTCTTTTTGGGCATCTTAATTAAACCATATCCTAAGAGATCATTTGTTGTTGTTCAGTCACTAAGTCGTGTCAAACTCTTTGTGACCCCAGGGACTACAGCAACCTAGGTCTTGCCTTCCTTCACTATCTCCCTGAATTTGCTCAGATTCATGTCCATTGAATTGGTGATGTCATCTAATTGTCTCATCTTCTGCCACCCTCTTCTCCTTTTGCCTTCATTCTTTCCCAGCAGCAGGATCTTTTCTAATGAGGCAGCTCCTCATATCAGGTGGCCAAAGTATTGGAGCTTTAGCTTCAGTATCAGTCCTTCCAGTGAATGTTCGGGGTTGATTTCCTTTAGGATTGACTGGTTTGATCTTTGTGCAGTCCAAGAGACTCAAGAATCTTCTCCAGCACCACAATTTGAAAGCATCAGTTCTTCAGCGCTCAGCCTTATTTATGGTCCAACTCTCACATTCATACATGGCTACTGCAAAAGAGATCATTAAACTTTGATTAAAGGACACGATGATTTTACCTTCTTGGATGCTATCCTTGCCAGTATGGCCACATTTTGGAGGATTGTTGGTCCTGTGCTATGTCAACCAGGAGGCATTTATAGGCTTCCCACGTGGTCCTAGTGGCAAAGAATCTGCCTGCAATGCAGGACACATGGATACGATCCCTGGGTTGGGAAGATCCCCTGGAGGAGGGCATGGCAACCTGCTCCAGTATTCCTGCCTGGAGAATCCCATAGACAGAGGAGCCTGGAGGGCTACAGTCCATAGGGTCACAAAGAGCTAGACACAACTGAAATAACTTAGCAAACACACATGCACATATATTTACCCCACAGATGGAGAGAGGGGGTGCCTGCATCCTGGGCAAGACCACTGTTTCTTGCCTCTGAAGGCCTCTTGATCTGACCACCCTCCTTGATAACCTCGGTGAGTCCAAGTTTCCTGCCTGTTTTGAATCCTGAAATCCTGATAGCAGTAGCTACCCAAGTGTGTTTGTATGTCATGAGGGATATTGAGAGCTTACTTGAGTGGATACTTCAATATAGTCTCTAAGACAGTTCTTTGGCCTGGATGTCCTTCTCCCTCCCAGAGATGGGTGTTTGGGGACTGTTTGTTTTTCCTGGGCTCCTTTTGGTTTTCTTCCCAGTGCCCTTGTGTTACTTGCAGATCTATGCAGTGTTTGGCTTCCTTGGAGCCCAAATGTAGACAAATGTGCATTCATACCATAGCTCGTCACATCCTTTCTATTTGATTCTCAGCATGGGGCAAAGACTCATCGGATGTCTTATTAAGTGAAAGAGTCATTCCGAGAGGACATGTGAAAAAAGCTCCCGCTTTTTGTGTCTGAATCAGCTCACCATCTTCCTTCTCTTTGCCCAATTCCTTCAAGGAGCGCAGTGCAGAGACAGTAAATTTATTTTCCAGGGAGAATGGAAAAGAACTTTTTCTGCAGGCATCCTGAGATTATGCTTTTTGGAAGAGTCTTCGTATAAATGGCATCTGGAAGCCTAAGAATTCTGGGCTCACTCACTGCCCTGGAAAAGTCCAATCATACCCTCATCCTAGGTTCTTTGTTCCTGCTCCTTTGTCTGGATGCATCCTCTCATCTCTGCCCCCTCTTCTTCATGTTTCCACGCAGGCATCTTTTCCTCCAGGAAGCCTTCTCTGACATGGGCTGATGTGCCTTCGACACTCTGTCCTCACCGGGGACTCACCTCGTCCCCTGGTATAGCCATGTTCCTTATGTCTCTCGTCATTTTGCTCTGCTGCAGCTTGGGTTCCCTTGGTCCCATCCCAGCACCGATCACAGGTCATGGCACCAGATTTGCTAAACGACAGTCAGTCTTACACATCTAACAGTTTGCTATTTTTTTTCAGTCACTAAGTTGTGTCCAACTCTTTGTGACCCCATAGACTGCAGTACTCCAGGCCTCCCTGTCCTTTACTATCTCCAAGAGTCTGCTCAAATTCGTGTCCATTGAGTCAGATATGCTATATAACAATCTCATTGTCTACCACCCTCTTCTCCTTTGCCTTTAATCTTTCCCAACATCAAGGTTTTTTCCAATGAGTTAGCTCTTCACATTCAGTGGCCAAAGTATTGGAGTTTCAGCTTCAGCATCAGTCCTTCCAGGAATATTCAGGGTTGATTTCCTTTAGGATTGACTGGTTTGATCTCCTTGCTGTCCAAGGGACTCTCGAGAGTCTTCTCCAACAGCACAGTTCAAAAGCATCAATTCTTCAGCACTCAGTCTTCTTTATAGTCCAACTCTCACATATGTGTATGACTACTGGAAAAACCATAGCTTTTACCTTTGTTGGCAAAGTTATATGTCTGCTTTTTAATATGATGTTCAGGTTCATCACAGCTTTCCTTCCAAGGAGCAAGCTTTTTAAAATTTCATGGCTATAGTCGCCATCCGCAGTGATTTTGGGGCCCAGGAAAATAAAATCTGTCACTACTTCTACTTTTTCCTCTTCTTTTTGCCATAAAGTGATAAGATAAGATGTCATGATCTTAGCTTTTTGAATGCTGAGTTTTAAGCCAGCTTTTTTCACTCTCCTCTTTCACCCTCATCAAGAGGCTTTTTAGTTTGTCTTCACTTTCTGCCATTAGAATGGTATCATCTGCAAATTTGAGATTGTTGATATTTCTCCCAGCAATCTTGATTCCAGCTTGTGATTGATCCAGCCTGACATTTCGCATGATGCATACTGCATATAAGTAAGCAGGGTGACAAAATGCATCCTTAACATACTCCTTTCCCAATTTTGAATCAGTCAGTTATTTCATATAAGGTTCTAACTGTTGCTTCTTAATCTGCATACAGGTTTCTCAGGAGATAGGTAGGGTGGTCTGAGATTCCCATCTCTTTAAGAATTTCCACAGTTTGCTGTGATCCACATAGTCAAAGGCTTTAACGTTGTCAATGAAGCAGAAGTAGATGTTTTTCTGGAATTCTCTTGCTTTCTCTATGATCCAGTGAATGTTGACAATTTGATCTCTGGTTCCTCTGCCTTTCCTAAACCCAGATTATACATCTGGAAGTTCTCAGTTCACATACTGCTAAAGCCTAGCTTGAAGGATTTTGAGCATAACCTTACTAGCATGGGAAATGAACACAATTGTTTGGTAGTTTGGACATTCTTTGGCATTGTCCTTCTTTGGGACTGGAACCAAAACTGACCTTTTCCAGTCCTGTGGCCACTGCTGAGTTACCTAACCACTTACTCTTTTTTTTAAATTGGAAGATAATTGCTTTACTATATATATATATATATATATATAGTATATACACATATACATATATATGTATACATATATACACTTATTGGAGAAGGCAATGGCACCCCACTCCAGTACTCTTGCCTGGAAAATCCCACGGATGGAGGAGCCTGGTAGGCTGCAGTCCATGGGGTCGCTAAGAGTCGGACATGACTGAGCAACTTCACTTTCTCTTTTCACTTCCATGCATTGGAGAAGGAAATGGCAACCCACTCCAGTGTTCTTGCCTGGAGAATCCCAGGGACGGGGAAGCCTGGTGGGCTGCCATCTATGGGGTCACACAGAGTCAGACACGATTGAAGCAACTTAGCATAGCATATACACTTAAATACATATATGTATACATATATATACACACATACACACTCTTATATACATATACATATGTTTATCCTCCAAGCCAGGCTTCAGCAATATGTGAACCGTGAACTTCCTGATGTTCAAGCTGGTTTTAGAAAAGGCAGAGGGACCAGAGATCAAATTTCCAACATCCACTGGATCATGGAAAAAGCAAGAGAGTTCCAGAAAAACATCTATTTCTGCTTTATTGACTATGCCAAAGCCTTTGACTGTGTAGATCACAATAAACTGTGGAAAATTCTGAAAGAGATGAGAATACCAGACCACCTGATCTGCCTCTTGAGAAATCTGTATGCAGGTCAGGAAGCAACAGTTAGAACTGGTCATGGAACAATAGACTGGTTCCAAATAGGAAAAGGAGTACGTCAAGGCTGTATATTGTCACCATGTTTATTTAACTTATATGCAGAGTACATCATGAGAAATGCTGGACTGGAAGAAACACAAGCTGGAATCAAGATTGCTGGGAGAAATATCAATAACCTCAGATATGCAGATGACACCACTCTTATGGCAGAAAGTGAAGAGGGGCTAAAAAGCCTCTTGATGAAAGTGAAAGTAGAGTGAAAAAGTTGGCTTAAAGCTCAACATTCAGAAAACGAAGATCATGGCATCTGGTCCCATCACTACATGGGAAATAGATGGAGAAACAGTGGAAACAGTGTCAGACTTTATTTTTCTGGGCTCCAAAATCACTGCAGATGGTGACTGCAGCCATGAAATTAAAAGACGCTTACTCCTTGGAAGGAAAGTTATGACCAACCTAGATAGCATATTCAAAAGCAGAGACATCACTTTGCCAACAAAGGTTCGCCTAGTCAAGGCTATGGTCTTTCCTGTGGTCATGTATGGATGTGAGAGCTGGACTGTGAAGAAGGCTGAGCACCAAAGAATTGATGCTTTTGAACTGTGGTGTTGGAGAAGACTCTTGAGAGTCCCTTGGACTGCAAGAAGATCCAACCAGTCCATTCTGAAGGAGATCAGCCCTGGGATTTCTTTGGAAGGAATGATGCTAAAGCTGAAACTCCAGTATTTTGGCCACCTCATGCGAAGAGTTGACTCATTGGAGAAGACTCTGATGCTGGGAGGGATTGGGGGCAGGAGGAGAAGGGGACGACAGAGGATGAGATGGCTGGATGGCATCACTGACTCGATGGATGTGAGTCTGAGTGACCTCCGAGAGCTGGTGATGGACAGGGAGGCCTGGCGTGCTGCAGTTCATGGGGTCGCAAAGAGTCGGACACGACTGAGCAACTGATCTGATCTGATCCTCTCCCTCTTGAGCTGCCCTCTCACACTCCTGATCCCATTTCTCTAGGTCATCACAGATGCTGGGATGGGCTCCCTGTGTTATACAGTAGCTTCCCACTAACTATTGAGTTTGAGTCAGCTGGTGAACCTAGGGCCTGTTATACAGAGTGAAGTAAGTTAGAAAGAGAAAACTGAATATCATTTATTAATGTATATATATGGAATCTAGAAAAATGGTACCGATTAAACTATTTGTAGGGTAGGAATAGAGACACAGACATAGGGAATGGACTTGACACGCAGCACGAGGAGAGGGTGGGACAAATTGAGAAAGTAGCACCGACATATATGTGTGTGTTAGTTGCTAAGTTGTGTCCGACTCTTTGTGACCCCATGGACTGTAGCCCACCAGGCTCCTCTGTCCATGGGATTCTCCAGGAAAAATACTGGAGTGGGTTGCTGTTCCCTTCTCCAGGGATCTTCCCAACCCAGGAATTGAACCCAGGTCTCCCGCATTGCAGACACATTCTTTACCCACTGAGCCACCAGGCAAGCCCATTGCCATGTATATACACTAACCAATTACTCTTGACTGCATTTGTGGGGATTGTGGGTGCACAGAGAGAACTGTTTTGTCCATTATCTCGGGATCTTTGTGATTTCTCTAGCTCCTTCTTTGAGGATCCTCTGATAACCTTTTATCTCCACTACCTGGAAATTCCAAGGAGAAGCTACAAAAGTAGAAGCTTTGACTGTTTATTGTGAGAATAATGACTATATTAATTACAATAGTAACTCATTATTATTATTTAAAGTGTTAGCCTAGAGGCTTTTTTCCCCAGCTTTATTGAGATACAGTTGACTTATTATATTGGGTAAGTTTAAGGTGTAAAATGGGTTAATTTGACACATTTATACATTGAAAAATGATTTCCACTATAGCGTGAGCTAACACCTTCATCACATCATGTAATTATCATTTCTTTCTTGGAATAAGAATATTTAAGATACACTTTGTTATTAATAATAACTTTCAAGTATATAATACAGTATTCTCAGTTTTAATAATCATCATGCTGAACATCATATCCATAGAACTTGTTAATCTTACAACTGGAGGTTTGTACACTTTCGCCTACATCTCCCCATTCCCCCACCTATGCAGCCCTTGGTAACCACCACTCTCCTATCTGTTTCTATTTATCTAGCTTTTTTTTGGATCCCATATCTAAGTGAGATCATACAGAACTTGTCTTTCCCTGTCTGGCTTATTTCACATAGTATAATGCCCTCAAGATTCATCCAAGTTGTCACAAAGGACAGGATTTCCATCTTTCTCATGGCTCTGTAATATTCCACTCTGTGTGCGCGCGTGTGTGTGTGTGTGTGTGTGCATGCACAATAGAATATACATTTCATATTTTCTTTATTCATTCATCGGTTGATGGATGCTTAGGCTATTTTCCTCTCTTAGTTATTATGAAAAATGCTGCAATGCACGTGGTGGTCCAGGTATCTCTTTGAGATCCTGTTTTCATCTCCTTTGAATATATTCCCAGAAGTGGGCTTGCTGGATGCATGGTGATTCCATTTTTAATTTTTTGAGAAACCTCCACACTGTTTAGTGTGTAGTTTATTTCAAAGCAAGGCAGTTCTTCAGAGATGCTACTGGGAGCTGGAGGGACGCACCAGGATATCCTAGGGTCATTGAGCCACTTGTGAGGTTAAGGGTTTCAACCTGTGGAGCATTTTTAGCAAATCCTGTTCCAGGCTGAGGAGGTCCCAGCTACCATGCCTGTGCTCATCGGTGGAGCTGAAGCTTCCCTGTGCTTGGGGTTCTGCTCTCCTCCACCCTGAAAACAAGGGCGAGGGGATCTCCCATCTCACTGTCACTTTTGACTCTGCTTGGAGTCTATAGGCATTGTCCCTCCTGCCAGTGAGATTGTCCCAGGTCTCCATTCTAGTTGGACCACCAGAGCTGGCTTTTGAGACCATGAAGAGCAAGTGACAGTTAGGCCTGGGTCCTCAGCGTGTACCCAGGGCATGCTGCAAATCAAAATATCCAACATCTAAAGAGATATTTTGTCTCTGCAAGGCCAAAGTATCAAGTGAAAGGCAATTATTAGATGCGGTTTCCTTTTTATTTCCTTTTAAATTCAATTTCATTTGGTAGTTTTTAGCATCATTATTATTCCTACTACCTATTTTTGCTATTAAAAGTTTCAACTAGGTTATGAAATGTCACTGCTCTGCCACTTGTTCCACATGTGATGTTTATACGCTTGGCTTCAGTTTCATCATTTGTAAATATGGAACATGTTAACCTTGACTTCATTGGGTAGCTGCTCTTCTTCATTAAATGGGCTGATGCTGCAAAATACTGGGGTGAGGCTGCAACCCTTAGCAGGACTGATGGGAGGCATGGGCTTGAGAGAACTCAGGCTTTGCTTTGAGCAACTTGATAGAAGGGTCCTATTTCTGGCACTCAATTACTGGGCTTCTGGTCCTTTAATGTGTCTCGAATTTCTCAAAGAGTCTGGAAGAAAGGCCTGGACCAGCATTCTGTTTGAGCATGAGCACCATCCTAACCATCATCCCAGGCCATGGGAAATCAAAGCCAGGACATTCAAAATGAAACACCCCATGGTTATTCTTCCTCTGAAAAAAAAAAAAAAAAGAAGGAGAAGAAAAAAAATTACATCGCTCTCCTTTTGTGCCACTGCAAACATTGCGACGTTTTTGGCGGGAAGGGGAAGTTATTTTGTGTATGTGTGAACTAGAATTTTGATAGACAGGATAAGTTGCAATCCAATTCTAAACTATAGATTTTCAAGCAGATTGATGCAACAAATTGTTAGCAAATAGCAGTTTGCAATTTGATGCTAATTAGACATAAGGCAAATATGTGCCATGACAAATTAGCAGCGAACCATACTGCAGAGGATTAGCAAGAGCTGGCACAGCTCGCGCCCGGCTTCGCACACCTCCCTGTCGCCGCCATCGGCGTCACCGTCGGGGTCTGAGCCAGCCTCGCCTCTCTCTGAGCAGGAAGCTGGGGAGGGGACCAGGAGCATCCCAGGCCAACGCTGGCAGTGATGTTCTGCCTCTTCTTTTCCCACCCGTGCCTACCTGCTGGTCAGCGTGTTCTTTCCTGAGAGCTGCAGAAGCTTCTGGGACACTCACGTGATATACGTATATTTAGGTTATAAATATAAAAATAATCCTGGAAACATTAGAAAATATATGCCAGCAAAAAAGAAAAGCAAAACAAAGAAAAGAAAAAAAAAGGAGAGAAAGAGAAAATAAATAAATCTAAAGATAACCACTATTACCATGATTAGGAATTTATTATTCATCCATTAAAATAGTTGCTTCCATGAATCAAATTATATATAATGTGAAATGCATTATATGTGTAACTGTTATTTAAAACAAAAAAGGGCTCATACATATGTTGTTGGCAACCTTTTTTGTCACCTAATTTTATATTATGTATGTTTTCTCAAGTCCGTGAACACAGATTCACATTAAAAAACAAAAAAGTTACACAGTGTTTTCTTTTATTAATTCATCCGGTAGTTTAGTCCTCCAATCTTTTGCCTTTTGGTGTTGGACACCTGAATTGCTTGTAACTTTCAGCTACTAAACACCATAGCATTAGCAGGCTTGAAAATTTGTTTCTGCATTTATGTGTAATAATTCCTGAGGATGAACTCCCAGAGGAGGGGTGATGGAGTCACAGGAGAAAGTATGAAAACTTTTTTCCCTTCAGAGTAGCCATTTCCTAAGCTCCAACACTGGTTATTATTTCAATCTTTGCTGAATTAGGCATACTCCCCAAAGTTACCCTGTTGACATTTGCTTGCCTTTGTCTCAGGTCCTCACACTCCCTGCAAATAATCACTGGAAATTGAATTCATGCTCAAAATTGCTTTGCTAAATTTCTCTGTACTATAGATTTCCATGAAGTTTTAAAACCATGGATTCTGTGGAGATGATGCTAATAGTGTGACTATCAGGCTCGAAGTGTTTAGTGTTTCTCAAACTTGCGCCATCGGCAGTGCTTTGAAAGTCTTTAGAATCCATGTTCACCTTCTTGCTTTCAAGTTTCTGGTTCAGTGGGCCTTTGGAGGAGTACGGATGCTTCCCAGTTAATCCTCAGGGCATCTTTGGTAAACACAGCTGAAAGGTGTACAACACGTGTAGCACGGTCCCTCCTTCCAACATAGTAATTGGAGGCGAGGGACCCAGATCCCAGAGCCAGGAGGCAAGAGGGAGACTTTCCAGGCTGGCTTTACTGTGGGAAAAAAGAAAGGAGCTTCACTTTTGAGTTCTGGGTATCATGACGTGCAACCTAGAGACCTGGGCTCGAAGCCCCAGATCTGGACCCTATTATTTTTGTGACTTAGAAACACCCCTTACCTTTTCAGAGACTTTGTGTCCTTGTCTGCAGAATGGGGCAAGAGAGGCATGAATACTGCACCAACACTATAAAAATTAGTAGTTCTGTGTGTACTTTCCATTCAAATGAGCATGGTACCATGTGTGGACATGTCTGATGAAAATGTTAAGAAGTTGTAAAGTGATCTAAAATTCCATCAGATACCACGAGGATTTGTATGGAGGTTGAAGATCTCATTATTTTCAGTAATAAGTTTGGAAGTTGTGTTATTTTGATTCATATGTCTATATCTGTGTTTCTTCACATATATATTTAAGGTCTATATAGGGGTAAGCATAATCCCATGTGAGAATGAGCAGTCATCTCTTTAGAGGTATTACAATTTCTTTAATTTTAAAACTTTTATTAAGGTATAGTTGCTGCTGCTGCTGCTGCTAAGTTGCTTCAGTCGTGTCCGACTCTGTGCGACCCCATAGATGGCAGCCCACCAGGCTCCCCTGTCCCTGGGATTCTCCAGGCAAGAACACTGGAGTGAGTTGCCATTTCCTTCTCCAATGCATGAAGGTGAAAAGTGAAAGCGAAGTCGCTCAGTCGTGTCCGACTCCCAGCGACCCCATGGACTGCAGCCCACCAGGCTCCTCCACCCATGAGATTTTCCAGGCAATAGTACCGGAGTCGGACACGACTGGGCGACTTCGCTTTCACTTTCCACTTTCATGCATTGGAGAAGGAAATGGCAACCCACTCCAGTATTCTTGCCTGGAGAATCCCAGGGACAGGGGAGCCTGGTGGGCTGCCGTTTATGGGATCGCACAGAGTCGGACACGACTGAAGCGACTCAGCAGCAGCAGCAGTACTGGAGTGGGGTGCCATTGCCTTCTCCGAAGGTATAGTTAGTATATCACAAACCCAGTCTTGCAAAGTATATGATTCATTAACTTTAAATCTCATGTCCAACTTAAAGTGGTTAAGTTTAACTGTTCAATGATTATTCTCATCAGAATGGGCTACCTTATTGTAAAACTATTTGTAAATCTCCTTGACTGTTTATTACAATACTAATTTTAAAAATCATTATAATGATTTGAATAAATAATTAGAAAAATAATCATGTTATGAATTTTTATAACCTGAGGATATGGAAGTGATAGATCTACATGTATATATGTGATTTATGTATATATATAATATATGTAGATGTATCTATATCATATCATCATATATAATATTATCATATATAATACATATTTATATCATGTTTGTATTGAAAAATTCTTTCGACTCTAGCTAATCTTGTCATTTTAGGTAAATTACTGGTTATATTTTCTTTTAAAAAAAATTGAAGTGTAGTTGATTTATAATGTTTCAGGTTTATAATGTTTTCTAAGTGATCATTGCTTTACTTAAGGAAGGAGATTAATTTTTTAATGTTTACTATTTGGCCACCCCTCTAAAATCCATTTGGAGAAGGCAATGGCACCTCACTCCAGTACTCTTGCCTGGAAAATCCCATGGACAGAGGAACCTGGTAGGCTGCAGTCCATGGGGTTGCTATGAGTCAGACATGACTGAGCGACTTCACTTTCACTTTTCACTTTCATGCATTGGAGAAGGCAATGGCACCCCACTCCAGTACTCTTGCCTGGAAAAGCTCATGGATGGAGGAGCCTGGTAGGCCCAGTCCATGGGGTCGCTAAGAGTCGGGTATGACTGAGCGACTTCACTTTCACTTTTCACTTTCATGTATTGGAGAAGGAAATGGCAACCCACTCCAGTGTTCTTGCCTGGAGAATCCCAGGGATGGGGGAGCCTGGTGGGTTTCCGTCTGTAGGGTCACACAGAGTTGGACACGACTGAAGTGACTTAGCAGCAGCAGCTAAAATCTATTATTAACTAAAATATATAGTTTTATTTTTCAGGTAAGCATTAATAAAATATGTAAGTAATGACTCTTTCCCTTTCCTAAATTTATATTTTTAATAGCTTTTTTCTTATCTTATTGCTTTGGATAGAACTTTTAGAAAAATGTTAAATAATGGTAGCGGTTATAGGCATCCTTGTAAAGATTTTCCCCTTAGAATAATCATTCAAATGTCTTACTGCTAGGTATAATAGGTGATGATTGGTCTGAAAAGGGTTTTTCTTTTTTGAGTCATGTAAAGGAGTTAGTATTTTACTTTTAGTATTCTATACATTAAAAAAGTTAGAAATTACTTGAATTTTATCAAATGTCTTTTCCTTAACTATGAAAAATATTATATGTTTCCTTGGTCATATTTGATATTCTAAATTGATATTTTATTTCTTATTGTTGAACCATCCTTACTTTCCTTGAATAAAACGAACTTGATAATGGATCATTTGCTGTTTTAAATATACTGCCAGACATGATCAGTTGAAGCACTTTAGAAAGAACTAGAAAGTCAAAACTATGATTATAGGAAAGCATCTAGTATGCTGCCTTAACTGAGTATATTAATTGGTTTGAAACACATGGTATATGAGAGGAGAGTGGGAAATAAAACTGGAAAATAAACTGAGATATAGGTATATAACACCTTGAACCCTGTGTTAAAGATCTAAATTCGAGATATATAGATTGATGATGACATTTTGAACCATGAGAGGAGGTGAGAGGATCGGTAGAGTGTTTGGAATGAGACAAGAAAACTCTAATTAGAACTTGGAGAAATGTTAAACCCTCAGAACTCCTGAAAATGGTGCCAAGGACCTATAAGGTCAGAAAAATAGGAAGAGAACCAGACAAGAGCAACAGTAGGAAAAATGAAAAGGGAAAGAGCTTTAAAGAAGAGATAGTGGTCAATGGTATTGAAGTGAGATGAGAAATGAGACAAGATTTGCACTTGTTTATTAGAAGATTTTGATGGAGTATGTCTAGGTTAGATTACAAGAAATTAAAGAGTTAAGAGAGATTGGTAAACAGACAGCAAGCCTACTTTCTTATCATGATGATTATTATAAAATTATCATAGTTATTCACACCCAAATTGTTGACATATGATCCAGAAGTTGTATGAAATAATTCAGCAATATTAAAACATTATGTGGCTACGGGAACACACATAAGTATGGGAGCAAAACCAATGAAGTGGAAAAACAGCAGGAAACAACTCAGGAAAACAATGTTTAATTTCTTTCTTAAGCCCTCTGGGGGAATTCTCCAGACAGTTTTGAAAATGATCAATAATGAATGTTGCTGTAAATTTATTTTCCTTGCAAATCTTTATTTAAACAGTACGTAATAGGCTGTAGCTTGTCAGTACTCTGGGCTGCCTGGGCTGGTGGGAAGCCCTGGGGCTTGGGGAGTTGGTTAGGACCAGAGAATATCTTTCTTTGCATAATAACTAGGCTGGTCTCTGGCTTCTGTGAGCTTATAATGATGGTGGTATTATCACTAGTGTATCATTGCTTTCTGAGTTTTGAGAGTTATTGGCTACTAGTAAGAATCAAATAGGTTTGTGAGTGACTTACTTAAAATATATCAAAGAGATTTGTATTTATCCATATCATGATATTGTTCTAACTTTTTGAGTTCAGTTGTTTTCTAGGTAGGTGAGAAAAGGGCGGGTGTTACAAGTAGAAACTAAGAAATCAGACAGAACCCCAAAAAGATCCTACAGATAGTTTTATGGGAATGTATCATCATAGTATTTGAAGAGGATGCTAGTCTTTTACTTCTTTGGGAGATGCACATGGGATATCCATGGGAAGGTGCCACCTATTTCACTTTAACCTTTAATCTACATGTCACACAAAGAAAAAGCAGTGTTCTTTATGTCAGGTGCCCCTTACAAAGTGCCTGGCAAGTTATTTCTAGAGAGTACAGATTGAGACTCTTCACATAGCTTAGTGAAGCATGGTGCACAACCTCCTTTTTTTTTTTTTTTTTTTTTCTTTTGGTTAGTCATAAAGCTTGGAGACTAGCTGATGCTACTCTAAGACAGTAAACCATGGGCTTCACTTTATATCACTCAGCCAAAACATCTTCAAAAAGGCAAACTCCCAGCATCTTCTCCTCCCATACCGACCATGAAATTCTGAAACACTGTGACAGGGGTAAGGCCTGGGATCTAAATTATTGACCAGTTCCCTGTGGATTAAGATCTGGTTGGTTTTCAGTTTACTTTTTAAATTTCAGTAGGGTCTGTAGTGATGCTCCCTCTTATTCCTGATACAGATGATATATATTCCTCTCTCTGTCTATGTCTTTGTCTCTCTTCTCTTTCTTAGTACATCTGGTGAGAGATTTAATGTGGTTTTACTGATACTTTCAAAGATCCATGTTTGGTTCCTTTCATTTTCTCTTATTGTCCTATTTTTAATTTCATTGATTTCTGCAATTATTATTTCTTTGATTTTTCCTAGGTTTTATTTGTTCTTCTTTTTCCTAGTTCCTTAGTTGTAGTTGTTCAGTCACTCAGTCATGTCCAACTCCTTGTGGCCGCATGGACTGAAGCATGCCAGGCTTCCCTGTCCTTCAGTATCTCCCTGAGTTTGCTCAGACTTATGTCCATTGAGTCGGTGATACCATCCAACCATCTAGTTCTCTGCCATCCCCTTCTCCTCCTGCCTTCAATCTTTCCCAGCATCAGGGTATTTTCCAGTGAGTTGGCTCTTTGCATCAGGTGGCCAAAGTATTGGAGCTTCAGCTTCAGCATTAGTTCTTCTAATGAATATTCAGGGTTGATTTCCTTTAGGACTAACCGGTTTGATCTCTTTGCACTCCAAGGGACTCTCAAGAGTCTTATCCACCACCACAATTCAAAAGCATCAATCATTCAGCACTCAGCCTTCTTTATGGTCCAACTCTCATATCTGTTCATGACAACTTGAAAAACGAACGACACAAACTTTTGTAGGCAAAGTAATGTCTCTGCTTTTCAATACACTGTCTAGGTTTGTCATAGCTTCTCTTCCGAGGAGCAAGCATCTTTTAATTTCATGGCTGCAGTCACCATCTTCAGTGATTTTGCTGCTGCTAAGTCGCTTCAGTCGTGTCCGACTCTGTGCGACCCCATAGACGGCAGCCTACCAGGCTCCGCCATCCCCGGGATTCTCCAGGCAAGAACACTGGAGTGGGTTGCCATTGCCTTCTCCATTGAGTGAAAGTGAAAAGTGAAAGTGAAGTCGCTCAGTCGCGGTTGACTCGTAGCGACCCCATGGACTGCAGCCTACCAGGCTCCTCTATCCATGGGATTTTCTAGGCAAGAGTACTGGAGTGGCTTGCCATTGCCTTCTCCGCAGTGATTTTGGAGCCCCCCAAAATAAAGTTTGTCACTGTTCCCCTTGTTTCCCCATCTATTTGCCATGAAGTGATGGGACTGGATGCCATGATGTTAGTTTTCTGAAGACTGAGTTTTAAGTGAGCTTTTTCACTTTCCTTTTTCACCTTCATCAAGAAGCTTTTTAGTTCCCCTTCACTTTCTGCCATTAAAGTGGTATTATCAGCATATCTGAGGTTGTTATTTCTCCCAGCAATCTTGATTCCAGCTTGTGCTTCATTCAACAGGGCATTTTACATGATGTACTCTGCATATGAATTAAATGAATTCTTTAGAGGCTTATGTTATTAATTTCAAACATTTTTTTCTTTTCTGTTCAACATTTAATGATATAAATTTCCCTCTAAGCACTGTTTTAGTTATATCTCATAAATTTCAATATGTTCTATTTTTCATTTTTTTTCACTTCAAAATAGTTTCTAATTTCCCTTGGTTTAAGTTTTAACTCATTTGTGTCTTTGAATTTAGAGTAAGATTCTTTGAGACAGAATATAGTTGGATAATATTTTATTTTTAAAATCCACTCTGACAATCCTCTGCCTTCTAATGTGGTGCTTAGACCATTTATGATTAATATGATTGTTAATGCAGTTATGTTTAAATTTACCATATTGATAATTGCTTTCTATTAGTCCAACCTGTCTTTTTCTACTTATCCGTCCTTAATTTAGAGCACTCAGATGATGTATTATGATTCCATTTCATCCCCTTTCTTGGCATATTAACTATTACTCTGTTTTATTTTAGTGGCTGCTTTAGGGTTTATAATATGTATTTGTTATTCATCACAGTCTGTCCTCAGTGACATAGTATCATTTTTTCATATGATAAAGAACCTAGCAACCACTTTCATTTTCCTCTCTCCTGGCTTTTTTGCTATTGTCACAATATATTTGACTCCTACATATGTTACATATACACAATATGTTCTGATTTCCCTCCTTCTAGGATTCCAGCAGTAGTCCACTTAAACTTTTCCTACAGGAAGGAACATGAAAGTGTTAGTTGCTCAGTCATGTTTGATTCTTTGTGACCCCATGGACTGTCACTTGCCTGACTTCTCTGTCCGTGGGATTCTTCAGGCAGGAATACTGGGATGGGTATCCATTCCTTTCTCCAGTGGGGGTCTTCCTGACACAAGGATTGAACTGGGGTCTCCTGTATTGCAGGCAGATTCTTTACCATCTGAGCCACCAGGAAGCCCTTTCCTACATAACAATGTTTATTTTTTCAGTCTTTTTATTTTTCTATGTTTCATTTTGGATAGTGCACTTACTTCTTTTATTTAGTCTAAG
This sequence comes from Tragelaphus eurycerus, assembly GCA_935064755.1. Classification (NCBI taxonomy): domain Eukaryota; kingdom Metazoa; phylum Chordata; class Mammalia; order Artiodactyla; family Bovidae; genus Tragelaphus; species Tragelaphus eurycerus. The sequence goes on from CAKXYN010000020.1 coordinate 15,367,917, forward strand.
CTGCTGTTCGAAGAAGGCAATGGCACCCCACTCCAGTACTCTTGCCTGGAAAATCCCATGGACGGAGGAGCCTGGTGGGCTGCAGTCCATGGGGTCACTAAGAGTCGGGCATGACTGAGCGACTTCACTTTCACTTTTCACTTTCATGCATTGGAGAAGGAAATGGCAACCCACTCCAGTGTTCTTGCCTGGAGAATCCCAGGGACAGGGGAGCCTGGTGGGCTGCCATCTCTGGGGTCACACAGAGTTGGACACGACTAATGTGACTTAGCAGTAGCAAGCTGCTATTAATCACACGTTTTTCATCTCACACATTGTATCTTTCATCTCTAGATGTTAAGTATGGGCCTTTAATAAAATATCTTAAATGTCTTTCCTTATCATACTCATTTATTCTTTTACTTTATTGATTGTATGGGATATATTTATAATAGCTGTCTTAATATCTTTGCACTTAAACTTTATTTGTTTGAGGCTGATGTTGCCCTAATACTGAGGCAATACTGTTCAAATACTCAACATAATGTCCTGTGTTATGAAGCTTCTCTACTCTGGCTGTTGTGATGTAAATTCTTTTTAGCCTTATTGACCTTTGACAATTTTTGCAAAATTCTGATGAATTTCCTCATACAAATGTGCTGATCAATATTGAAATGAAGAATTGAGGGGACCCCTCTCCAGTTCTCAAGAGCAGAAGTCTTTCCTCCTGATTTCTTATCTGTGAATTCCGGCTCCCTTGGCTTTCTAAAACTCAAAATTTTTTCTTCTTACCTCAAGAGGCTCACTGTGCTGTTTGGGTTCTCATTCCTTATTGCAGTGTAGTTTGGGAACTCTCCAGGAAGTAACCTCAAGCTGTTGTAGGGGGTCACCTCATTTGTTTTTGTTAACTTTGGGGTTACTCTCTTATGTTGTATGAAATCTGTAGTTTTATACAGTTTTCCTAGTTTATTTGTAAGTTTTAAGGCAGAAAAGTAAATTCAGTTCCTGTTACTCCATCCTGGCCATAAATGGAAGCTACTTTCACCTTTAAAGGTATTTTCAGTTGTTACATAATCTTAGGTCGATAATTATTTCCTGACACTTCCATTTTCTTCTGGTGTTCATCACTTTCCTATGTAGTTAGCTGTCAGTCCTATTCTTGCTCCTTTTAAGGTAATATTTTCTTCTCTAGGTGCCTTGTTATCATCAGTTGAACTCTGATGTGCTAAGGTGCATTTTTTTGTATTTATTGTGTCTACAATTTGTATCACTTTGTGAATCTTGCTTGAATATCTTATGAGTTATTGAGGTTATCTTGGCAGTGTATTTCCTCCAATTATTCTTGACCATTTTCTCTTCAAATATTGCTCTTGTTCCTTACCTTCTCTTCTCCTTTCATTGCTTTCAACTATCGGCATGTTAAACTTTTCCACTATCCCTTACATTTCATCCTGTAATTTCTAAACATTTTCCTCCATGTTCTTCTTTTTGCTATTGTCTACTCTTCTACTTTCCAGTTTACCTGTTCTCTTTTTAGTAGTTTCAGTTCATTACTAAATACTTCTTTTGAGTCCTAAATATCAGTTATTGCATATTTTAAATCTACAATTTACATTTTTCTTTAAAATACATTTAAATAATTTTGAACTTATAGTTCTTATAAAATAATGTTATAGGAATTTTAATAGGAAGTTTGTAATTCTCATAGAACATCTTAAAGTTCTCTCAGGAGAACCTCATCTTCTATTTCCCTATTTCCATAGCACATGCTAATCATAGTTATTTTAAAACAGATGTCTGATAACTCTAAATCTATGGGAATGTTCCTGTTTAAATCCTTTTTTCCTCCTATTGGTCTTATTTCTATTTTGTACTTGATTAGTTTTTATTGTATGATGGAAATAATATAGACTCTTTGTATGATATTTACCAGTATCTTGCCTCACTGGACAGCTTTAAAGTTTAACTTTCATATTTTCAGTGTGGTAAGATTACTGAAACCTTAGCTTTTTTCCACTTTCTGCTTGGCCTCAGGGACTAGCTTCACAGAGCTTTGGAATCAGCAAGTATCTCAAAGAGAAAACTGTTGCAGAGTGCCAGGCAGTCACTGTCAGGGAATTTGGCCATTTATGTGTAGCTGCAGAGTAGTTCTAAATTCCATTTTTTAAAGTCACATTAGTCCTGTGAAATAATAAGAAATTAAGTTCTATCTTCTAGGTCTTTTGTCCTTTGTAACCTAGAATTGGTAAATGCTTCAAGGGGAAAATCAGTAAGTGGAATTTTGGGATCGCTTTTAGGGCTATCCCTTTTCCCCAGGATCATGGTCTTTCAATCCTGACTGCTTCAGGTGCTGTCTGATTATGGAGGTATTTATAATTGCATTTTATCTAGATTTTATAGTTCAGTGGTAAATTGATATGCTATATACTACCACATCTGAGTCCAAAGGGAATATCTTCTTGAAACTCCATGGTACACTTTGGACTTTAATTTCTTGTCAGTTGAAACAACGAATGTGATATCATTTTGTAAACTCTTAGAGGCTGGACCTATATGTCAAGAAAGGTCACTAAACCAATTTCATTTATCTCTATAAGAAGCATTTGTGTCCACCACCTACTTGAGATTGAATTTTAGGCAACTTAAAGCTATAAGAAAGAAGAGGTGGAAGATATTAGGCAGCTACATCTCTCTTCCATTATTGTACCTAGATTGTCTTCTAAAACTCTTAGCACAATTTGGTCAAATAAACTGATTTATTATTTCTCAACAGCCTATTTATGATTGCCTAAAAGGCAATTTTTATTTCTTTTTTCTTTCACAATTTTATAAATATTGTTTCATTGTCTTCTGGGATTGAATGATACATTAACAATATTTGGGGACAACTTAATTCCCTTTGTGCCAGCAGCAGCCATAAATATTCCTTTTCATGATGACTAATAACTATAAATGGTTTTATCCCCAAATCAATCATTATGCATTAATATTCCCTGGAACATATGAGCCCTTATGAAAAACAGCTTTGGTTCTTACTTCCTTACCTGAAATGAGACTTCTAAGCTGGTGTTTTCTGACCTGGGGTTCTTGAATCCATTTGTTGCTGTTGTTCAGTCACACAGTCATGTCCAACTGTTTGTGAACCCATGAACTGCAGCATACCAGGCATCCCTATCCTTCACTATCACTTGGAATTTGCTCAAAATCAAGTCCATTGAGTCAATGATGCCATCCAACTATCTCATCCTTTGTCAGCCCCTTCTCCACCTGCTCTCAACCTTTTCCAGCCGCAGGGTCTTTTCTAATGAGGCAGCTCCTCATATCAGGTGGCCAAAGTATTGGAGCTTCAGCTTCAATCAGTCCTTCCAATGAATATTTAGGGTTGATTTCCTTAGGACTAACAGGTTTGATCTTTTTGCAGTCCAAAGGACTCTCAAGAGTCTTCTCTAGCATCAATTCTTCAGTGCTCAGCCTTCTTTATGGTCCAACTCTCATATCCATACATGACTCCTGGAAAAACCATAGCTTTGATTACATGGACCTTTGTCAGTAAAAGTGATGTCTCTGCTTTTTAATATGCTGTCTAGGTTTGTCATAGCTTTTCTTTCAAGAAGCAAATATCTTTTAATTTCATGTCTGCAGTCACCATCTGCAGTGATTTTGGAGTCCAAGAAAATAAAGTCTGTCACTGTTTCCATTTTTTACTCATCTGTTTGCCATGAAGTGATGGGACCAGATGCCATGAACTTAGTTTTCTGAATGTTGAGTTTTAGTCCAGCTTTTTCACTCTCCTCTTTTACCCTCATCAAGAAGCTCTTTTAGTTCCTATTCATTTTCTGTCATTAGGGTTGTGTCATCTGCATATCTGAGGTTATTGATATTTCTCCTGACAATCTTGATTCCAGCTTGTGCTTCATCCAGCCTCACGTTTTGCATGAGGTACTCCACATATAAGTTAAATAAGCAGGGTGACAATATACAGCCTTGACATACTCCTTTCCCAATTTGGAACCAGTCCATTGTTTCATGTCCAATTCTAATTGCTGCTTCTTGACCTGCATACAGGTTTCTCAGGAGACAGATATGGTGATCTGGTATTCTCATCTCTTTAAGAATTTTCCACAGCTTGTTGTGATCCACAGTCAAAGACTTTAACATAGAAAATGAAGAAGCAGATGTTTTTCTGTTATTCCCTTTCTTTCTCTATGATACAATGGATTTTGGCAATTTGATCTTTGGTTCCTCTGCCTTTTCTAAATCTAGCTCATATACCTGGAGATTCTTGATTCATGTATTGCTGAAGCTTAGCTTGGAGAATTTTGAGCATTTCCTTACTAGCATGTGAAATGAGTGCAATTGTGCGGTAGTTTGGACTACCATAGAGATAGTTGAATCCATCAGTTCAGCTCAGCCATTCAGTTGTGTCTGACTCTTTGTGACCCTGTGGACTGCAGCACACCAGGCTTCCCTGTCCATCAACAACTCCCGGAGCTTGCTCAAACTCATGTTCATTGAGCTGGTGATGCCATTCAACCATTGCACCCTCTGTTGTCCCCTTCTTCTCCTGCCGTCAGTCTTTCCAAGCATCAGGGTCTTTTCCAATGAGTCTATTCTTTGCATCAGGTGGCCAAAGTATTGGAGCTTCAGCTTCAGCATCAGTCCTTCCAATGAATATTCAGGACTGCTTTCCTTTAGGATGGACTGGTTCGATCTCCTTGCAGTCTAAGAGACTCTCAAGAATCTTCTCCAACACCACAGCTCAAAATCATCAATTCTTATTTATAGTCCAACTCTCACATCCATACATGACTACTGGAAAAACCATAGCTTTGACTATATGGACCTTTGTTGGCAAAATAATGTCTCTGCTTTTTAGTATGCTATCTAGGTTGGTCATAGCTTTTCTTCCAAAGAGCAAGTGCCTTTTAATTTCATGGCTTCAGTCACCATCTGCAGTGATTTTGGAGCCCAAGAAAATAAAGTCTGTTACCATTTCCATTGTTTTCCCATCTATTTGCCATGAAGTGATGGGACCAGATGCCATGGTCTTAGTTTTTTGAATGCTGAGTTTTAAGCCAGCTTTTGCATTCTCCTCGCTCACTTTCATCAAGAGGCTCTTTAGTTCCTCTTTACTTTCTGCCATAAGGGTGGTATCATCTGCATATCTGAGGTAATTGATATTTCTCCTGAGAATCTTGATTCCAGCTTGAATCCATAGAGGTCTTTAAAAATAGGAATGGATATTTTCCCACTATTTAAAAATCTTTAATGGAAAATAATACATTTTCTTAAGAGGTATCTGAAAGGTAAAGAAACAATTAAGTATCTAGTCCCTGTCCTGAAGTCTATCAATTCAGCTAATGGTGGTCGTCTGGGAATGACCTACATGTTTGATTGGCAACCACATACCTTTGACTATAAAGAAAGTGAGAAATGCATTAATTGTTATGTTGCTTTGTGCCATAGGCATAGTGTTTCAAAGCTTGCTGTTCATTGAAGAAATAAAAATAATTAAGAGGTGTTGATCATGTAAAGTTTGGTATCCACAGCTTCTTCCAAGGGGAATGGCCATTTATCTTATTCTGAAATATATCCATTGACAGGTGTTATCGCAAATCCACAGCTATATAAGGAAGATCTCCATTCTTCCCATAATATTGATGTTCTAATTGAAATGTATCACTTGGCTACATGGTTCTACTTTGGGATTAACAGATGAACTTTGCAATGCTCCTTGGTCTCTGAGGGTAAAAGATGATAATGAAACAGATTTTATTTATTAATTGCTCATCACACCTGCACTAGCATCAAGTAATTCTCTATATGAAGCAGTGTCTCTTTGTTTTGGGCATGCTGGCATAATAAGACATGTAGGACATAGGCATTAAACAAAGGTTACCTAGGTCTTAGTTTCAAATTCATTTTGCATTTCTTTATGCCAGAATATCTTTTTCAATATCCATGGTGTTTCTCCATGTTCAGTTCAATTCAGTCGCTCAGTCATGTCCGACTCTTTGTGACCCCATGAATCACAGCACGCCAGCCCTCCCTGTCCATCACCAACTCCCAGAGTTCACTCAGACTCACGTCCATCGAGTCAGCTGTTTTCTGTACAGTGATGTTGCTTAATTATCTGGTTATTCCCATCTGTTGATTTCTCTGTTCCTGACTGGAAACTCCTGGAGGTTAAGCTATACCTTGTGAATTATTGCAAACTTTAATTTCTACATAGTTGAGTAGCTCTGAAATTTCTTCCTTTAAGTTCCAGGTGATGTTGTCTAGTAAGCAAACACATTTCCACTGACACTGGAAATTCTATCAAAAATGTCTATCGAACCAGGTATCTTTCAGATACCTGGTTGTTTAGGTAAATTGTTTAGCTTTGGAGTGAAGTGATCAGACCATTAAAATAAGTCCCTGAAAATCAGGATAAGGTCTAGGAATAAGAGATATTCAAGCAGAGTTAAGTAGCACTTATAAATTATGGGAATATCTTTGATTGTACAACCCATTTTCTAAAAATCATACTGAAATCTCATCAGTTAAAATGAAACACTGGCTGGTCCATTTGAATGTCCTGTGAATCTTCAGAACACTTCAGTAGATGATGTGTTTATTGTCGCATAGTTGATCCTGCAGATGATCTTACTGTCCCACTTCAGAAGATGATGGCGGTGAGATTAGCCTCTTCCAGGTCATACAACATATTATCATTAGTCTGATACTGGGAATGTCTTGTTAGTTAATTCATCTATTCATTGGTCTCTCCCACCAGTGAGATAATCATGTCATGTGTGAAAAAAGGCAGTTTTATTTATTCCTTTTCAATCTTATATATTTTTCCTTTTACACAAGATCAGATCAGATCAGTCACTCAGTCATGTCCGACTCTTTGCGACCCCATGAATTGCAGCATGCCAGGCCTCCCTGTCCATCACCAATTCCTGGAGTTCACTCAGACTCACGTTCATTGAATCAGTGATGCCATCCAGCCATCTCATCCTCTATTGTCCGCTTTTCCTCCTGCCCCCAATCCCTCCCAGCATCAGAGTCTTTTCCAATGAGTCAACTCTTTGCATGAGGTGGCCAAAGTACTAGAATTTCACCTTTAGCATTTACACAAGATAGGATGTACCAATTAAGGGGAAAACATACAGTTTCTTACCCTAAAGTGTGATGTTAGCTGTTGCTTTTTTTTTTTTTTTTTGTAGATGTTCTTTATCATATTGAGGAAGTTTTTGGTTAACTGAAAGTTTTTATTATGACTGAGTGCTGTATTAGGAAGTATTCTTTCTGCTTTTATTTTCTGGAATAAAACAGGTATAATTTCTACTGTAAATGTTTGGTGAAATTCACCAGTGAACTCGTCTGGGCCTGGTGCTTTCTTTTTTTGAAAGTTGTTAATTGCTGATTCAATTTCTTTTTTAGATATAGGCCTATACATAGTGTGTATTTCTCTATGTAAGTTTTGAAGGAAGTTGTCCATTTCATCTTAATTATCAAATTTGTTGGAATAGATTGGTTCACAGTACTTTTTAATTATTCTTTACTGTTCATGGATCAGTAGTGATGAGCCCTATTTACTTCTGATATTGGTAACAAATATTTTCTCTCTTTTTTTCTTGGTTAGCCTGACTAGAGTTTTATTAAATTTATTGATTTTTTAAAAAATCCTTTTCATTTCATTCTGATTTTTTTTTGATTTCTCTATATTCTTTGTTAATTTCCTTCCTTCTGCTTGCTTTGTATTTATCTTGTTCTTCTTTTTCTGGCTTTCTGACGCAGGAACTTTGATTATTAATTTGCAATATTTTTTCTTTTCTAATGTAAGCATTTACTAATGTAAATTTCTCTCTCAGCACTAGTTAAGCTTCTTCACACAAATTATTATATTGTTTACTATTATTTTCATTATATTCTGTACATTTTTAAAATTTTCAATGAGACGTCCTCTTTGACTCATGGCTTATTTAGGAAAGTGTTCTTTACATTTCAAGTGTTTTTAATTTTTCTGTTATTGATTTGTAGTTTGATTCCTTTTGGTCAGAGAACATAGTCTGCATTATTTCAGTTCTTTTAAATTGGTTGAGATTTCACGACTGAGGATATAGTTTACCCTGGTAATCAAAAAGTACTTGAAAGGAACATGTATTCTGGTGTTGTAGCAAGGGGATGTTCTATAAATGTCAGTTAGATCATGTCAGTGGATCAGTTCTCTATCCTTGCTCGTTTACTGTTTAGTAAGTTGCATTGCCAATAGTGGGGTATTGAAGTCCCAAATATAATTGTGAATTTGTCTATTTCTTCTTTCAGCTTCTCCAGTTTTTGTTTTGATTCTCTGTTATTTGGTGCATTAACATTTAGGATTACTAGATTTTCCCATGAATTGACTCATTTATCATTATGTTATGACTATATTGTTGTTGTTCATTCACTGAGTCACGTCTTACTCTTTGGAATCCCATGAACTGCACCATGCCAGTCTTCCCTGTCCTTCACTATCTCCCTGAGTTGGCTCAAACTCTTGTCCACTGAGTTAGTGATGCTATCCAACCATCTCATCCTCTGTTACTCCCTTCTTCTCTTGCCCTCAATCTTTCCCATCATCAGGGTCTTTTCCAATGAGTCGGCTCTTTGCATCAGGTTGCCAAAATTATTGGAGCTTCAGCTTCAGCCCCAGTTCTTCCAATGAATATTCAATGTTTATTTCCTTTAAGATTGGCTAGTTTGATTTCCTTGCTGTCCAAGGGACTTTCAAGAGTCTTCTCCAGCACCACAGTTTAAAAGCATCAATTCTTCAGTGCTCAGCCTTCTCTATGGTCAACTTCTCACATCCATACTAGACTTCTGGAAAAACCATAGTTTTGACTATAAAACTCTATATTCTAAATAATTTTATTTGGGCTGGTCTATGTTATCTGATATCAATGTAATCGCATTTCCCTCCTCTCTCTCGTTCCTTCTTCCTCTCTCCCACCCTTTCTTTTTCCTCTCTCCCTCCCTTCTTCCCTTTTTCTTTTTCCCTCTTTCTTTTTTGGATTAATATTTCCATGACATATTTTTTCCCAGTCTTTGCCGTTCAGCCTACCTAGTCATTATGGTTGAAGTAAGTTTCTTTTGACATCATATGGTTGAGTCTTCATTTATTCTGCTAATACCTATCTTTTAGCTGTTGTATTTGGACTATTTACAATTTAGTAATTTACATTTACTTTAAGACCACCTGATCTGCCTCTTGAGAAACCTGTATGCAGATCAGGAGGCAACAGTTAGAACTGGACATGGAACAACAGACTGGTTCCAAATAGGAAAAGGACTACGTCAAGGCTGGATATTGTCACCCTGCTTATTTAACTTATATGCAGAGTACATCATGAGAAACGCTGGGCTGGAGGAAGCACAAACTGGAATCAAGATTGCCGGGAGAAATATCAATAACCTCAGATATGCAGATGATACCACCCTTATGGCAGAAAGTGAAGAGGAACTCAAAAGCCTCTTGATGAAAGTGAAAGAGGAGAGTGAAAATGTTGGCTTAAAGCTCAACATTCAGAGAACGAAGATCATGGCATCCGGTCCCATCACTTCATGGGACATAGATGGGGAAACAGTGGAAACAGTGTCAGACTTTATTTTGGGGGCTCCAAAATCACTGCAGATGGTGACTGCAACCATGAAATTAAAAGACGCTTACTCCTTGGAAGGAAAGTTATGACCAACCTAGAGAGCATATTAAAAAGCAGAGACATTACTTTGCCAACAAAGGTCTGTCTAGTCAAGGCTATGGTTTTTCCAGTGGTCATGTATAGATGTGAAAGTTGGACTATAAAGAAAGCTGAGTGCCAAAGAATTGATGCTTTTGAACTGTGGTGTTGGATAAGACTCTTAATAGTCCCTTGGACTGCAAGGAGATCCAACCAGTCCATCCTAAAGGAGATCAGTCCTGGGTGTTCATTGGAAGGACTGATGTTGAAGCTGAAACTCCAATACTTGGCCACCTGATGCAAAGAGCTGACTCATTGGAAAAGACCCTGATGCTGGGAAAGATTGAGGGCAAGAGGAGAAGGGGTGACGGAGAATGAGATGGCTGGATGGCATCACCAACGCAATGGACATGGGTTTGGGTGGACTCCGTGAGTTGGTTATGGACAGGGAGGCCTGTGTGCTGTGGTTCATGGGGTTGCAAAGAGTTGGACACAAACTGAGCGACTGAACTGAACTGAACTGAATTATTGTTATCAGATCAGATCAGATCAGTTGCTCAGTCATGTCCAACTCTTTGCCACCCCATGAATCGCAGCACGCCAGGCCTCCCTGTCCATCACCAACTCCCAGAGGTCACTCAGACTCACATCCATCGAGTCAGTGATGCCATCCAGCCATCTCATCCTCTGTCGTCCCCTTCTCCTCCTGCCCTCAATCCCTCCCAGCATCAGAGTCTTCTCCAATGAGTCAACTCTTCGCATGAGGTGGCCAAAGCACTGGAGTTTCAGCTTTAGCATCATTCCTTCCAAAGAAATCCCAGGGCTGATCTCCTTCAGAGTGGACTGGTTGGATCTCCTTGCAGTCCAAGGGACTCTCAAGAGTCTTCTCCAACACCACAGTTCAAAAGCATCAATTCTTCGGCGCTCAGCCTTCTTCACAGTCCAGCTCTCACATCCATACATGACCACAGGAAAGACCATAGCCTTGACTAGGCGAACCTTTGTTGGCAAAGTGATGTCTCTGTTTTTGAAAATGCTATCTAGGTTGGTCATAACTTTCCTTCCAAGGAGTAAGCGTCTTTTAATTTCATGGCTGCAGTCACCATCTGTAATGATTTTGGAGCCCAGAAAAATAAAGTCTGACACTGTTTCCACTGTTTCCCCATCTATTTCCCATGAAGTGATGGGACTGGATGCCATGATCTTCGTTTTCTGAATGTTGAGCTTTAAGCCAACTTTTTCACTCTCCACGTTCACTTTCATCATGGAACAACAGACTGGTTCCAAATAGGAAAAGGAGTACGTCAAGGCTGTATATTGTCACCCTGTTTATTTAACTTATATGCAGAGTACATCATGAGAAACGCTGGACTGTAAGAAACACAAGTTGGAATCAAGATTGCTGGGAGAAATATCAATTATTGTTATAATATTATCGAAATATGCTGTTTTATTATTTATATTCTATTTTCTCTGTTTCTTTTCACTCTATTTCTTTTTTGTTACTTTCCCATGGGATTTGAAGATTTTTAGAATTCTATTTTTTAAAATTTATAATATAAAGCATATAATTTTATGTAATTTTCTGAGTGGTTATTCTAGTGCTTACCATATGCATGATGTTTTACCACTTCAGGTGGAGTGTAATAGTCCAACTTCCTTTTTAGGTCCCTTGTTCAATTTTAAAAATATAATTGTTTAAAGTATTTCCTCTGTACACATTGAGTGCCATGTCAAATAGGGTTACAACTTTTGTTTCAACCACAAAGAAACTCATGAGTTAAAGAATAATCTATTATATTTATTTCTAGTTTTAGCAATTCCATTGTTTTTCTTTTCCTTTCTGAAGTTTTAAATCTTCCTCTGCCTTTTCTTTTTGTTTGGAGAGCTTCCTTTCAGTTCAGTTCAATTCAGTTCAGTCATTCAGTCATGTCCAACTCTTTGCGACCCCATGAATTGCAGCATGCCAGGCCTCCCTGTCCATCACCAATTCCCAGAGTTCACTCAGACTCACGTCCATTGAGTCGGTGATGCCATCCAGCCATCTCATCCTCTGTCATCCCCTTCTCTTCCTGCCCCCAATCCCTCCCAGCATCAGAGTCTTTTCCAATGAGTCAACTCTTCACATGAGGTTGCCAAAGTACTGGCTTTTCAGCTTTAGCATCATTCCTTCCAAAGAACACCTAGGGCTGATCTCCTTCAGAATGGTTTGGTTGGATCTCCTTGCAGTCCAAGGGACTCTCAAGAGTCTTCTCCAACACCACACTTCAAAAGCAGAAATTCTTCGACACTCAGCTTTCTTCACAGTCCAACTCTCACATCCATACATGACCACTGGAAAAACCATAGCCTTGACTAGACTGACCTTTGTTGGCAAAGTAATGTCTCTGCTTTTCAATATGGTATCTAGGTTGGTCATAACTTTCCTTCCATGGAATAAGTGTCTTTTAATTTCATGGCTGCAGTCACCATCTGCAGTGATTTTGGAGCCCAAAAAACTAAAGTCTGACACTGTTTCCACTGTTTCCCCAACTATTTCCCATGAAGTGATGGGACCAGATGCCATGATCTTCATTTTCTGAATATTGAGCTTTAAGCCAACTTTTTCACTCTCCTCTTTCACTTTCATCAAGAGGCTTTTGAGTTCCTCTTCACTTTCTGCCATAAGGGTGGTATCATCTGCATATCTGAGGTTATTGATATTTCTCCCAGCAATTTTGATTCCAGCTTGTGCTTCTTCTAGCCCAACATTTCTCATGATGTACTCTGCATATAAGTTAAATAAGCAGGGTGACAATATCCAGCCTTGATGTAGTCCTTTTCCTATTTGGAACCAGTCTGTTGTTCCATGTCCAGTTCTAACTGTTGCCTCCTGACCTGCATATAGGTTTCTCAAGAGGCAGATCAGGTGGTCTGGTATTCCCATCTCTTTCAGAATTTTCCATAGTTTATTGTGATCCACACAGTCAAAGGCTTTGGCATAGTCAATAAAGCAGAAATACATGTTTTTCTGGAACTCTCTTGCTTTTTCCATCATCCAGCGGATGTTGGCAATTTGATCTCTGGTTCCTCTGCCTTTTCTAAAACCAGCTTGAACATCAGGAAGTTCATGGTTCAGGTATTGCTGAAGCCTGGCTTGGAGAATTTTGAGCATTACTTTACTAGCTTGTGAGATGAGTGCAATTGTGTGGTAGTTTGAGCATTCTTTGGCATTGCCTCTCTTTGGGATTGGAATGAAAACTGACCTTTTCCAGTCCTGTGGCTACCTTTAGCCACTCTCAAAAGGTAGGTGTGCTAACAACAAATTCTCTTTATTTTAATTTGTCCAAATATGTCTTTATTTTCCCTTCATTGTGAAAGGTAGTTTGCCAGATATAAGATTCAAGGTTGACAGTTCTTTTCTTCCAGTACTTGAAAAATATTGTTCTACTTCCTTTGCCTCTACAGTTTTAGATGAGAAACACGCTGCCATTCGACTGGGGTTGCTTTGCAGGTAATGGATTATTTCCCTTTGTTCCTTTTAAGGTTATTTGTTAACATCAATTTTTATTGAAATATAGTTGATTTACCATGTTGTGTTAGTTTCTGCTGTTCAGCAGAATGAATTAGTTTACATACATGTAGGCGTTATTCGCTCAGTTATGTCCCACTCTTTGGAATTCTATGGACTTTAGCCTGCCAGGCTTCACTGTCCATGGGATTCTCCAGGCAAGAATACTGGAATGAATAGTCATTCACTTTTCTAGGGGATCTTCCCAACCTAGGGACAGAATCTGGGTCTCTTCCATTGTAGGCAGAGTCTTCACCATCTGAGCCATCAGGAAGCTTATATATATATATATATATATATTCTCCACTCTTTTAAAGATTATTTTTCCATGTATGTCATTATGGAGTATTGAATAGAGTTCCATGTGCTATATAGTAGATTCTAATTAGTTATCTATTTATATATAGTAGTGTGTATGTGTCAATCCATATCTCCCAGTTATTCCCTCCCTTACCCCTTTGGTAACCATAAGTTTGTTTCCCACATCTACGACTATTTCTGGTCTATTATTTGTACCATTTTTTAAAGATTCCAAATATAAATGATATCATATAATATTTGTTTTTCTTTGTCTGACTTACTTCACTTAATCGTACTTAGTTTTCCGTATTTTGATATGTGTTTTGGTGTGGGTTTCTTTGAACTTATCCCTATTTGAGATATGTTCAGGTTTATCAATCCACAGATTTATATTTTCCACAAAATTTGAAAAATATACAGCTATTATTTCTTTGAATAATTTTTCATTTCCACTATCTCTTCTTTTCTTCCTGAAACTCTGACAATATGAAAATTAGATCTTATTGTCCCACAGATTCCTGAGTCTCTGTTTAATTTTTGTTAATTTTCCTGTTATTCTATGAATAAACTCTAATTATTTGTCTTCAAATTTATTGCTTCTCTCCTTCAGTTTACTATTGATTTCATCAGATTTTATATTTTTGTTATTGTATGTTTTATTTCTATAATTTCCATTTGATTCTTTAAAAAATAACTTCTATTTCTTTTCTTGTATCTTCTATCTTTTTATTTGCTTCATGAGAATTTGTAATCAATTGGTTGAAGCATTTTTACGATTGCCATTGTAATATCCTTTTCAGATAAATTCAACATCTCTTTCATCTTGGTATTGACATCAGTTGATTATCTTTCTTCATTCAGGTTATTTTTTCTCTGGTTTGTAGTATGAGGAGTGGGTTTATATCAGATCTTATACATTTTGGCTACTGTATTAGGGGATTCTTGATACTATTTACATCTTCTATTTTAGCGTCTACTCAGATTAGTGTACAGTCTGGACTACTTTTATGGGCTTCAGTTCCAATGACAGTTTAGTTTTCTGACCCCTTGCAAAGCTGTTTTGGTTTGTTTCATTCTTTTGGTGTGACTGTACCTCCTAATCAGTCTTGGCAGGTGTTATTTGTAGAGACAGAAGGTACTCTCCTGGAATGCCTCTTGATACCATGTGACATTCTGAGAGAAGAGGCAGAAGTTAGTGAACCTAGGTCTTCTTATTCCCCTGACTGGAGACTGGGGAGATATAGGGCTTTGCTGCTGCTGCTATTGCTTTACAGGTTGGGCGGTCCAATTCTGGAGCTTTGCTGCTGACCTTGAAGTCAGATACTTCAGGACCCTGTTTATAAAGCAAAGGTTGGGACAGCTGTGCTTTGCTGCTACTACTGCTGCCTGTACATCAGACTGCCCAAGTTGGTTGGGATTTCCTGCCCGGTTTTGTTGGGCATCTCCCTTCCCAGTCTCTTGGCTTCGTTGTGTGTGTGTGTGTGTGCGCACCTACAGTCGGTTTCAGATTTCTATGAATCCCAGGCTAGAAGTACATGGAAAATAGAAAGGAAACCTGGGAAGTCTCACCATGCCATCATTCAAGTTCTGAGATTCTTAGCCATTCCACCCTCTTTCTAGCCTTTAAAGCTCTTTTATCATTGTCATTTGAGTTATTTCCATGGTATTTAGTTGTATTTAGAGGGCATGAATGAGGGAAAATGAGTCTATGCATCTCATTCCTGAACTGGAAATCTATTCTACATTAAAAAAAATTGAGATATAAATGACTATAATATGTTAGTTTCATATGTACAGCATAATGACTATCTATATATCAGGAAATGATCACTACAAAGTCTAGTTAACATGTGTCACCATCAGTTCAGTTAGTTCAGTTCAGTTGATCAGTCGTGTCCAACTCTTTGCAACCCCATGGACTGGAGTACCCCGTGGACAGCAGGCTTCCTTGTCCACCACGAACTCCTGGAGCTTTCTCAAATTCATGTCCATTGAGTCAGTGATATCATCCAACCATCTCATCCTCTGTTGTCCCCTTCTCCTCCCACCTTCAATCTTTCCCAGCATCAGGGTCTTTTCAAATGAGTCAGTTCTTGGCATGAGGTGGCCAAAGTATTGGAGTTTCCGCTTCAGCATCAGTTCTTCCAGTGAATATTCAGGACTGATTTCCTTTAGGATGGACTAGTTGGATCTCCTTGCTGTCCAAGGGACTCTCAAGAGTCTTCTCCAACACCACAGTTCAAACATCACACTTCTGTCACCATACAGAGCCACATGTTTTCTTAGGATGAGGACTTCTAAGATTCAGTTTCAATATGTTTTTAAATATGCAACACAGTGTTATAAACTATAATAACCTTGTTGTACATTATATCCCCTTGACTTATTTATTTCATAACTGAAAGTTGACACTTTTTCACACCCTTTACCCTTTTCACTCATTTTGCCAACACCCCACACCCAATCTGTTCTCTATGAGTTTGCTTTCTTTTTCTTTTCTTTTTTTTAGATTCCACATATAAGTGAAATTATACATTACTCTTCTTTCTTTGCCTGACTTGTTTCACTTAGCATAGTGTCCTCAGAGTCTATGCATTTTGTCACAAATGGTAAGGTTTTATTACTTTTTAGGGCTGAATAATATTCTATTCTATTTATTTATTTACATATACACACAGAAACATATATAACATTTTCTCTATCTGTTCATCCATCAATAAAGATTTAGGTTGCTTCCATATCTTGGCAATGAGCATGAAAATGCATATATCTTTTTGAGTTAGTGCATTCTTTTTTAAAAAATAAATATCCAAAGTGAAATTGCTAGATTATATGGGAGTTCTATTTTTAGTTTTTTGAGGAAACTCCATATTGTTTTCTATAAATGTTGTACCAACACATTCCTATCAGCAGGACCCAAGTTTTCTGTTTCCCTTGCCAACACTTGTTATTTCTTGTCTTTTTAAATAACAACCATTCTAACAGATGTGAGGTGATATCTCATTGCTATTTTGATTTGCTTTTTCCCAATAATGTATGGATATGAGAGTAGGACTGTGAAGAAAGCTGAGCACAGAAGAATTGATGCTTTTGCACTGTGGTGCTGGAGAAGACTCTTGAGAGTCCCTTGGACTGCAAGGAGATCCAACCAGTCCATCCTAAAGGAGACCAGTCCTGGGTATTCATTGGAAGGACTGATGCTGAGGCTGAAATTCCAATACTTTTGCCACCTCATGCAAAGAGTTGAATCATTGGAAAAGACCCTGATGTTGGGAGGGATTGGGGGCAGGAGGAGAAGGGGATGACAGAGGATGAGATGGCTGGATGGCATCACCAATTCGATGCACATGAGTTTGGGTGAACTCTGGGAGTTGGAGATGGACAGGGAGACCTGATGTGCTGCGATTCATGGGGTCACAAAGAGTTGGACACAACTGAGCGACTGAACTGAACTGAACTGAATGATTAGTGATGTTGAGCATCTTTTCATGTACTTGTTGACCATCTGTATGTCTTCTTCAGAAAAAAATGTCTAGTCTGATCTTCTGGCCATTTAAAAGAAAATTGAAATAGCTGGCATGCTATATTATGTTAGTTTCAGGTATACTAAAGAATGATTTACATAAATTATGAAATGATCATAATGATAAGTCTAGTAACCCTCTGTCCCCATCAAAAGATAATACAATATTATTGATCATTTTCCTTTTGCAGTATAAAATATTCCTGCGGCTTATTTGTTTTATCGCTGGGGGTTTGCACCTCTCAGTCCTCCTCACCGGTTTTGCCCACCTCCTTGCCTCCCCTCTGGCATCTACCCACTTGTTCTCTGTGTATCTATGTCTCCTTTCCTCTTGTTTGTGTTTTGTTTTTTAAATTCCATGTATAAGTGAGATCATATGGTGTTTGTCTTTCTCTGTCGGACTTATTTCACTTAGCACGGCACTTTAGATCCATCCATGTTGTTGCAAATGGCAAGATTTCATTTTTTTTTCAAATTGCATTCGTTTGGGGTTTTACTTGCTATTGAGTTGTATGAATTCTTTATACATTTTGGATATAAATTCCTTCTCAGGTATATCATATTCAAGTGTTTTCTCTCATCGTTAGGTTGTCTTTTTCATTTTGTTGATGGTTTCCTTTGCTGTACAGTAGCTTTTGAGTTTGGTGTTGTCCCCCACGTTTATTTTTGTTTTTGTTGCCTTTGCTTTTGGCATCAGATCAAAAAGTCATCACCAAGAAATATATCAAGGCGCTTACTGCCCATGTTTTCTTTCAGGAGTTTTATGGTTTCAGGTTTAATGTTCAAGTCTTTAATCCATTTGATTACTTTTTGTGTTCAGTGACTATCCAATTTCCCCAACACCATTTATTGAAGGGACTGGCCTTTTCTATTGTATAATCTTGGCTCTTTGTCTACATCTTAAACATTGAGATTAAATAAAAGAATGACCATCTTTTAATCCAATGGATATGTCTTTCCACTGGGTAAGGAACTCTTTGGGATCCAAGAGGAAGCATTTTCTCAACTCACATAGGGTCCTCTTCATTTCTTGTCCCCATTAGAGTCTTCTGACCCCTCTGCTTGTATTTAATGCAAATCTTTTGTAACTTTGTAACTTTGCCTTTTGGCTTTTTGCCTGCCTTAACTAGTTCATCTGCTTATCTTTGATGGACCCTCACCTCTGTGATGGGAACCTTTTGTCTGCTTAACTTACTCTGTCCTAGGCCTAAATTGGAGCTCTATGCAGATAAGAGTGCTTTATAAATGGTTTTGATTATGATGGGATAGGAGACCAGAAATGACAGTAACAAGAATAAAGTTGATAAATTCCACAGCATTTATGTTGGCCACAGTCCCTGGGCTGATAGTTTTTGACAGTAAAATCCACCCTTCTCCAGCTACTGGTTGACTCCATGGGGTGCTAGCCAGTGTCCAAGTTAAGCCTTGAAAGGAACCAAGGCCAATCAGAAGGAGCAGTATTGGGGGACAATTCCTTACTCTTAAGAGCTTTCTTCAGGAGGGTTGCCCTCTGCTCTAAGCCACTTAAGAGAATTCTCCAGGGAATACAGCTATGACCTCACTTTCACGGTTCAGGGACACCAACTGTTATATTTTTATATCCCTAGACAGAATGAATTGCAAGGATTGATGAACAAGGGCCAGCAGGCTAGGTCATGTGTGTGGTTAGGAGCAACATATCAGCCCCTACTTTGGAAAAGGGCAATCTTAGTTGGGGTCCTTGGAGCCTGGATCTTAACGTGACCATCAACACTGAAATGACCTACCAGGTTCAGTCCCTGGTGGTGGCATTGGGAACCCATCTGTAATTGGATCACATTTGCAGTGGATTGGCCAAACTCTAAGCAGAATGGCCCTAATCAGGAAGCTGGTAGGTTTGGGAAGGGAACAAATTCCAATCCCAAGCACAAAGAGTTAGGAGAAGACAGGTCTGGGGGCTACACTGGTGCTGGCTGGGTTACAGACCTGTGGATAGAAGGTATCATATGAAGTGGGAGCTTGGGGGTAGAGGTTTATGCAAGGACCCCAGGTGTGGGAGAAGGTAGGCTCACCAAATGGGCGATGGGGTAGGATCAGTCCTACACAGGGGAATCAAGTCTTTACCCACTGCCTTCCTGAATTTTTCTTTCTTTTTTCTCTCTCTCACATTCAATAGGCTGCTTCAGCCTCAGGGCTTTTGCATATGTTGTCCTCTCTGGCTGGAACATCCTTTCTCTAGATCTTTGAGTGCTGGCTCTTTCCGGTCCAATGCAAATGTCACTGCCTCATGGAGGCTCCCTTTCCCCACCCATCATATCTGGACACTCTATTCCATTGTCCTGCATGGGTTTATACAATATGATCTCAAGTCATCATCCTTCATCCTCTGCCTGCTCCCCACTAGAATGGAAGACCTTGAGAATGGGAACTCTAAATGGCATTCACTCTGTGTCTCCCCAGGACCCAGACCTACCCCTGGCATCCTCAGCTGAAGAAATGAATGTGCCCTCTTTACACCGGGTTATTTTTCCCAAGACATTGTTTGACACAGCAGGAAAACTGCATACAAGAATCTCAACCCTGTCAGAAAGCAGAAGGATTTGTTTGGGAAAATGAAACAAAATATATTTTTAAGCTGCATAAACATATGATGAATGCTAACAAGGTATTTTCAAAATAAGAAGCACATAGAAACAGCTTATGTTTCTGGTCAAATGAAGTTGTAATCAAATCGTTATCAAAGCAAAAGAAAAAAAAAAGAAATCAGAATGAGTCAGAAGATTTTTTGGAAAGATTCAGCAACTTGACTGACGTGAAGAGTTTTCCTCGTTAAATCTTGTTACTTCTGGGGGACACAATTTCTCAGGAGACGCAGGGTGAGGTCCCAGCCCACCAGCACTGTGGAGGGATAAAGAAACATGGCTTGCCATTCACTGCGAACTTGCTCTCAGGCCAAAAGAACTTCCACACAAAGGTTTGTCTTGGAGGCTGTGCTTTCCTGTCCAGACCAGCAGAAACAGCTTACCAGCAGAAATGCTTAATGACTGAGCCCGGACTGGGAGAGTCACGCGGCTGCAGCTTTGTTCCTAAGAAGCCAGCCAATTAGCAGTCCTGGTTATTATTTACATTTCATGCAATATATCACTAAAACTGTGTTGATGATTTATCATTTATATTATGGTATTGTCAGCATAATTTATTCAGATCATGCTGAGATACCTGCAAAATTAAGTAAAAGAAAAAGAAATGGCATTGAATCCAAAGATATTTCTTAGCTGCTGCTTTTCTCTCTCTCACTGAGGATATTTGTTAAGAAAAATCATGGATCGCTTAGCTATTAAATTGTTCCAGGATCATCTGCATTAAAAGTTTACTTGGTATTCCTTTTTGGAGGCTCACTTAGGTTTTCATTTGATTTTCTTCTATATCATTTGCTTTCTGTCTACCATTTCAAAGCAAAACACACACACAACACACACACATACAAACAAACAAAAGACCAGTTAAATGTAATTGTCTTTATTTTATTTATTTTTATTTTTTTTAATATTTACTTTATTTGGCTGGGTCATATTTGCGGCACTTGGAATCATTAGTTGCAACATGCGAACTCTTAGTTGTGGCACATGGGATCTAGTTCCTTGTTGTTGTTCAGTCATCCAGCCATGCCCGACTCTTTGTGACCACACGGACTGCAGCAAACCAGGCCCCCCTGTCCCCCACCATCCCCCGGAGCCCGCCCAAGCCCACGTCCATTGCATCAGTGATATGCCAGCCTGACTAGGGATCAAACCCAGGCAATCTGCATTGGGAACTTGGAGTCTGAGCCACTTGGACCACCAGGGAAGTCCTTAAATGCCTTATTTCTCTTTGAGGAGTCCTCCTAGTGCCACTCTCTCACCTGGGCAGGGGAAAGATATTTGGTGCTTTAACAGGCTTATACCTGGGCACTCCTATTAAGTCTACAGTCTTTAGAAATTTATTTGATGATTATAAGGGCCTGTTGATTGGGGGGTGCAGGGAGAGAGAAAGTATTTGATAACTCAGACTCTTCTCTTTTGTCCCTAAAAAAGGACCCCACACTGTGTCTCCCACTTAGCAAACAAATTCCTCCATTGGAAGGCAGTTAGGCAGCTTGCTGTTG
This sequence comes from Tragelaphus eurycerus, assembly GCA_935064755.1. NCBI lineage: Eukaryota > Metazoa > Chordata > Mammalia > Artiodactyla > Bovidae > Tragelaphus > Tragelaphus eurycerus. The sequence continues at coordinate 15,389,096 of CAKXYN010000020.1, forward strand.
TTACTCTAGCATTACCTCTAGGGTCAGGTGGGATAATCTTTCTTAAGATTTATTTTATTTATTTATTTGGCTGCATCAGGTTTTAGTTTCAGCATGCAGCATCTTTAGTTGTGTCTTGAGGGCTTAGTTGTCTCTCAGCATGTGGGATCTTAGTGCCCCAACCAGGGTTTGAACCCATGTCACCTGCATCCAGGGGATCTTCCCAACCTCAGGACTGAACCTCGGTCTCCTGCACTGCAGGCAGATTCTTCACCATCTGGGCCACCAGGGTGTCCTTAATTTATCAGTAGGAGATATGCAGCAGGTCAAGGAAAGTGTGCCACGCTGCGGTTCTCATTTGTGAGAACACGAGGATGAGTCTGAACTCCAAGGCTGAGTGACGGCCACTTCACAGGTGAAGGCAAACCTGATACCATTGCCGTTGGATGTTCAAACCCTGGATAACTGGATGATTTATTTTATTTTTAACTTTTATTTTACATTGGATTATAGCCAATTAACAATGTTGTGATAGTTTCAGGTGGATAGCAAAGGGACTCAGCCATACATACACATGTATCCATTCTCCCCTAAACTCCCCTCCCATTCAGGCTGCCACAAAACATTGAGCAGAATTCCCTGTGCTATATAGTAGATCCTTGTTAAGTCATCCATCTTTAAAATTTAGCAGTGTGTACATGCAATTGTCTTTAAAGTTGTGTGGATTAATATGAAGATAGAGTCTTCTCTTTCAATTTATATAGTATCCTTATCTTCTGTCTTACATTCTATTTGCCCTACCCTCTGAGAAATAATTTTTGCTTATCGGAATTAGAGATTAAATATTCTGATTATTGAAGCCACTAATCATGTAGGCATTATAGGAGAAATAGTCACCCTGTGAGAGGCAGGGTTTGCGGGGGTCAGAGCCCTGGGTTCTAGTCCTGGCTCTGCCATGCATGTATGTGGCACTGGGAATCTTCTGTTTCCTAAATAGTGGGCCTGGCATTTCTCAAAGTGTGATTGGTGGATCTCCAGCATCGTGCTCATGGGGTCTGCCCTAGATTGTGGAAGTGGGGTGTCTGGGAAGGTATGCGATACTTTGCATCCTTGAATTTGAAAATCATCATCAGGCTAGGAATCTCCTATGGTCCCTTCCAGCTCCAGTCTTCCTAGAGTTCTAAATACTCTAATGTATTGTATTTTGCATATTCCTGAAACTTTGTTTGAGAAACAAACTTCTGGTAATTGGTTCTTTTTTAAAAAATATTTTTATTGGAGTATAATTGCTTTATAATGTGTTAGTTTCTGTGTGTGTATGTATGCATGCTAAATTGCCTCAGTCATGTTTGACTCTTTGCAATCCTATGGACTGTAGCCCACCAGGCTACTCTGTTCATGAGATCCTTCAGGCAAGAATATTGGAGTGGGTTGCCATGCCCTCCTCCAGGGGATCTTCCTGTACCAGGGATCGAACCTACATCTCTTGTCTCCTGCATTGGTAGGAGGGTTCTTTACCACTAACGTCACCTGGGAAGCCCAGTTTCTGCTGTACAATGAAATAAATCAGTGATAAGTATACACACAGCATGTTGCAGTCCATGGGGGTCACAAAGAGTCAGACCTGACTGCAACTGAACAACAACAACAAGGAGAGTATACATTATCCCCTCCCTCTTGGACCTTCCTCCCACTCCCCATCCCACCCGTCTAGGTCATCACAGAGCACCAAACAGCTCCCTGTGGTATACAGCAGGTTCCCACTGGCCATCTATTTACACACTGTAGTGTATATATGTCAATTCTAATCTCCCAATTCATCTCCCTCTCCCCTTCCTACCCTGTGTCCACTTGCACATCGTCTGTGTCTGCATATGTCTATTCCTGCCCTGGAAATAGGTTTATCTGTGCCATTTTATATCTGGTGATTGGTTCTTATTTAAAAAGCTGCAGGAGTTCCCCTCGTGGCCCAGTGATTAAGAAAAACACCTTCCAATGCTGCACACTTGGGTTCAATCCTTGGTCTGGAAAGACCTCACATGCCATGGGACCAGTAATCCCACAAGGAACAGCTAGCTACTGAGGACACAAGCCCTAGCGGCCGTGTTCCACGACAAGAGAAGCCACTGCAATGAGAAGTCTGTGCATCACAGCCAACAGCAGCCCTGCTCTCTGCAACTAGAGAGTCTGCATGCAGCAATGAAGATCCAGCACAGCCAAAAATAAGTAAATAAATATTTAAAAATGAAAATAAAAAGCTGCATGGGACCTTGACATTAAAGAGGACTCGGAAATGAATTATTTACGGTATGAATCATTCTTCAAAATACGGGTCCCCAACTTACCATTGATTAATTTTGAGTTTTCTTCTTGTAAGGCTCCTGTGTGCCTCCAGCACACCTGGCAGGTGTGTATGCAAGAAGAAGGATGAACATCACAAAGCAGGCATTTCAATTTCCTCATGCTGAGCTGATGATTTGCACTCAGGGAAAATCTGTGGATTACAGAGATGATGTTTGAAACCTCAGGAGTCCCCACATTGTGTCTTTGGACAAGAGTATGTGTTTCTTTGAGGCTCCCCAAATGCCAAGTTCACACTAAACCATCTTCCAGGGAAGTTATAGAAGGACTTCTAGGTCTCAGGGGAAATTGCACTGCGCATGCGTGATGGAAGATTCGTGTAGGGACAGCACATTTACAGTTTTATCAGGAATTTCAGGGGTTGTGTGGAAGGCGTTAGCCTTGGGAGGTGGACCTACTGGCTGCACCATAAACTCCAGCTGGCCTGCAAGCAGAAATTACCCCGCCTCTCACCTCTGACTGCCGCATGGGCCCTGCTCTGAGAGCTCTACATTCAAATCCCTTTCTCACCAGCTACTAACTCTCTGCCCTCTGATCAGGCTCAATTACTTGGCTGTTACCACCAACTGACACCACAAAGCTTGCCAATTAAGTCCATTCTGTCTCTAGCAGTGCTATGTGGAAATATTTTTCTCTACCCAGAAAAACTCCAAAACATGGTCAGCTGCCATGTTTTGCTTTTCTTTCCCACTGGTCTGTGTTGCAAGGGCTGGGCAAAGGCTTGCTGATTGTCTGAAACCATGGTTTAGGTCATCCCTGTTGTGGTTCACCAACTCTACCTGGGGATGGATAATTTAAAGATGGTCAGAATAACTACTAGTGGAAGTCCTGCCTGTGTGTAGAGGATACATTTTCTTTCCTCTGCTTATCCCACTCTTTCTCTCTCTTCTTTCAGAAAGTACTCCATCCTTTCCCTTGCACTGCCTCCATGTGATACTGGTGATCAACTCTGATTCTAGTGGTCATGCTGCCCATAGGTCCAGGGGTGGGTACCTGACAACTGGGATTTTTTGGATTTTGGATGTAAGGAGACAGATTTGTTTCTCTCCAGCAGTGGAAATGAGGGAATGTCTGGCAGCTTTGGTGCCCACCTTGGTAGAGAGGGAGAGGGGAGCAATGGGTGGAGGGAGTAGTAGTGACAGGAGGGTGAGGGTCCTGAATGCTCTGCCTCCCAGGGGTCCTGAGATCCAGACCATTGCTGTACTTGTTCCTATGAGATCCCCAGAGCATGCTCTTAAAAAACAAAACAAACAAAAAACATGTGTGAATGTATGTGTGTGTGTATTTGGTTGCTCCAGGTCTTAGCTGTGGCTCTTGGGATCTTCAGTCTCCGTTGTGGCACACAACATATTTAGTTGCAGTATGCAGAATCTTAGCTGCAGCATGTGGAATCTAGTTCCCTGACCAGGAATTGAACCCCGGCCCTCTGAATTGAGAGCACGGAGTCTTAGCCTCTGGACCAGCAAGAATGTCTCTCATCTTCAGAGCACGTTTTTGATAAACCAGTATTCTTAACTTAAACTCTCTTAAACACTGTTTTTTTTTTTTAATGCTTTTAACAAATCCCAGAACTGCAATGAACTTTCTAGTTAGCAAGCTCTCTCTGTCCCTCTCTTTTCTCCAAATCTCCAAAATTTAGTGGGACCATCTGAATAGAGATGAGCACCTCATGTTGCCAGATAGGAGAGATGTGTCATTTATCCTTTATGTTAAAAAAATAGGACAATATAAATGTATAATGCATCTACTTCTGCTTCATTGACTATGCTAAAGTCTTTGACTGTATGGATCACAACAAACTGTGGAAAATTCTTCAAGATGTGGGAATATCAGACCACCTTACCTGCCCCCTGAGAAACCCATATGCAGGTCAAGAAGCAACAGTTAGAACTGTACATGGAACAACAGACTGGTTCCGAATTGTGAAAGGAGTACATTGAGGCTGTATATTGTCACCCAGTGTATTTAATTTATATGCAGAGTACATCATGTGAAATGCTGGGCTGGATGAAGCACAAGCTGGAATCAAGATTGCAAGGAGAAATATCACTTGTGCGGTAGTTTGAACATTTTTTGGCATTGCCCTTCTTTGGGATTGGAATACAAACTGACCTTTTCCAGTCTTGTGGCCACTGCTGAGTTTTCCAAATTTTCTGGTATATTGAGTGCCCTCACTTTCATAGCATCATCTTTTAGGATATCAAATAGCTCACCAGGAATTCTATCACCTCCACTAGCTTTGTTTGTAGTAATGCTTGCTAAGGCCCACTTGACTTCGCACTCCAAAATGTCTGGCTCTGGGTGAGTGAGCACACCATTGTGGTTATCTGGGTCATTAATATATTTTTTTATATAGTTCTGTGTATTCTTGCCACCTCTTCTTAATATCTTCTGCTTATGTTAGGTCCATACCATTTTGGTGCTTTATTGTGCCCATCTTTGCATGAAATGTTGCCTTGGTATCTCTAATTTTTTTTGAAGAGCTCTCTAGTCTTTCTCATTCTATTTTTTCCCTCTATTTCTTTGCATTGTTCACTTAGGAAGGCTTTCTTATCTCTCCTTGCTATTCTTTGGAACTCTGCATTTAGATAAGTATATCTTTCCTCTTCTCCGTTACCTGTCACTCCTCTTTTTTCTTAGCTATTTGCAATTTCTCCTCAGACAACCATTTTGCCTTTTTACATTTCTTTTTCTTGGGGAGGATTTTGATCACCACCTTCTGTACAATGTCACGAACCTCCGTCCATAGTTCTTCAGGCACTCTCTCAGATCTAATTCATTGAATCTATTTGTCACTTTCACTGTATAATTGTAAGAGATTTGATTTAGGTCATACCTGAATGGCCTATTGGTTTTCCCTACTTTCTTCAATTTAAGTCTAAATTTGTCAATAAGGAGTTCATGATTTGAGCCACAGTCATCTCCTGGTCTTGATTTGTTGACTGTATAGAACTTCTCTATCTTTGGCTGCAAAGAATATAATCAATCTGATTTTGGTATTGGCCATCTGGTGATGTCCATGTGTAGAGTTGTCTTTTGTGCTGTTGGAAGGGAGTGTTTTCTCTGACCAGTGCATAGCCTTTGCCCTGCTTCATTTTATACTCCAAGGCCAGACTTCCCTATTAATCCAGGTATTTTTTGACTTCCTACTTTTGCATTCCAGTCCCCTATGATGAAAAGGACATTTTTTTTTTTTTTTTTTTTGGTGTTAGTTCTAGAAGGTCTTGTAGGTCTTCATACAGCTGTTCAACTTCAGTTTCTTCAGCATTACTGGTTGGGGTATAGACTTAGATTACTGTGATATTGAATGGTTTGCCTTGGAAATGAACAGAAATCATTCTGTCATTTTTGAGATTGCACCCAAGTACTGCATTTCAGACTCTTTTGTTGATTATAAGGGCTACTACATTTATTCTAAGGGATTCTGGCCAACAATAGTAAATATAAAAGTTATCTGAATTAAATTCACCCATTCTGGTCCATTTTAGTTCATTGATTCCTAAAATGTCAGTGTTCACTCTTGCCATCTCCTTTTTGACCACTTCCAATTTACCTTGATTCATGGACGTAACATTCCAGGTTCCTATGCAATATTGTTCTTTAAGCATCAGACTTTGCTTTCACCACCAGACACATCCATAGATGTGCATTGTTTCTGCTTTGGCGCAGCCTCTGCATTCCTTCTGGAGCTATTTATCCACTCTTCTCCAGTAGCATATTGGGCACCTACTGACCTGGGGAGTTCATCTTTCAGTGTCGTATCTTTTTGCCTTTTCATACTGTTCATGGGGTTCTCAGGGCAAGAATGCTGAAGTGGTTTACCATTTCCTCTCCAGTAGACCATATTTTGTCAGAACTCTCCACCATGACCCGTCCATTTTGGGTGGCCCTACATGCATGGCTTATAGTTTCATTAAGTTAGACAAGGTTGTGATCCATGTGATCAGTTTGGTTAGTTTTCTGTGACTGTGGTTTTCATTCTGTCTGCCCTCAGATGGATGAGGATAAGAGGCTTACGGAAACTTCCTGGTCGGAAGGACTGGCTGTGGGTAAAACTGGGTCTTGCTCTGGTGGGCAGGGCCATGCTCAGTAAATCTTTAATCCAATTTTCTGTTGATGGGCAGGGCTGTGTTCTCTCCCTGTAGTTTACTACAGTAGGGATAATGGAGGTAATGGGGACCTCCTTTTGTCTCCTAGGACAGATATTTTTATTTTCTTTTACCCTTGCAAGTATTTTAGCATAATCAGTGATATCTGAAGTGCTATCAGAAGAGGAAACATTCTGGAGTGTGGGAATATGTGTGTGCTTTGCAGGAGACATTTATGTGGTATTCTAGCAACAAGCTAAAGCCAAATTCCGGGAGCTGGAGTTACAGAGGCCTGAGGCCTTTCAGCACTGTGTCGCCACTGAGCAAGTGGAAAGACTTCCGTACTGGCCATGCAAGGGCCACATCACTCTTACTAGAGAATATCTGAAGCTTTTTTCCTGCACCTCTGAAAAAGCTATGCTGCTAAAGTGCTTGAGGGATAGGGTCTCCAGGCAATTAAAATTTCTAGTTACTTGGAGGATAGCCTCCTAAACCTTTATATTTTTGACTTTTTAAAGTCCTTTTTCAAATCCGCCTGTATTTTCCTGCTCTAGTGCACAACAGAATCCTCCTGAGGGTTGTACATCTGTGGACCAAGTTCTTATTCTCAACTGGAAGGTAGATCTTAGTGTCTAAGACAAACAGATTAGACACAGAATGAGGAGGAAAACAGGAAGGAATCACTATTGGCTTTTAGTAGCTAACTCAGAAGCTGATTTTTTGTATACATCTCCAGTATTAGCTTTTTTTTTTTTTAATTGAAGTATAGTTCATTTAAATGGTTTGCCTTGGAAACCAACAGAGATCATTCTATCATTTTTGAGATTGCATCCAAGTACTGGGTTTCGGACTCTTGTGTTGATTATGATGGCTATTCCATTTCTTCTAAAGGGATTCTTGCCCACAGTAGTAGATATAATGGTCATCTGCATTAAATTCACCAATTCCAGTCCGTTTCAGTTCGCTGATTCCTAAAATGTTGATGTTCACTCTTGCCATTTCCTGTTTGACCACTTCCAATTTACCTTGATTCATGAACCTAGCATTCCAGGTTCCTATGCAATATTGCTCTTTACAGCATCAGACTTTACTTCCATCACCAGTCACATCCACAATTGGGTGTTGTTTTTGCTTTGGCTCTGTCTCTTCATTCTTTCTGGAGTTATTTCTCCACTGATCTCCAGTAGCATATTGGGTACCTACTGACCTGAGGAATTCATCTTTCAGTGTCCTATCCCTTTGCCTTTTCATACTACTCATGGGTTCTCAAGGCAAGAATACTGAAGTAGTTTGCCATTCCCTTCTCCAGTGGACCACATTTTGTCAGAACTCTCCATTATGACCTGTCTGTCTTTGGTGGCCCTACATGGCATAACTCATAGTTTCACTGAGTTAGACAAGGCTGTGTTTCATGTGATCAGTTTGGTTAGTTTTCTGTGATTGTGGTTTTCATCCTGTCTGCTGTCTGATGGAGAAGGATAAGAGGCTTATGGAAGATTCCTGATGGAAGAGACTGACTGATGGGGAAACTGGGTCTTGTTCTGTTGGGCAGGGCTATGCTCAGTAAATCTTTAATCCAATTTTCTGTTGATGGGCAGGGCTGTGTTCCCTCCCTGTTATTTGACCTGAGGCCAAACAATGGTGGAGGTAATGAAGATAATGGGGACCTCCTTCAAAAGGCCCCATGCACGCACTGCTGCACTCAGTGCCTCCGACCCTGCAGCAGGCCACTGCCGACCCACGCCTCTGCCAGAGAGTCCTGGACACTTATGGGCAAGTCTGGGTCAGTCTCTTGTGGGGTCACTGGTCCTATTGCACACAGTGTTCTGTTTGTGCCCTCCAAGAGTCTGCTTCTCCTATCCTGTGTAAGTTCTGGGGGCTCTATGGTGGGGTTAATGGCGACCTCCTCCAAGAGAGCTTATGCCATACCCAGGTCTGCTGCACCCAGAGCCCCTGCCCCTACGGCAGGTCACTGCTGACCCATACTTCCGCAAGAGACACCCAAACACAGTTCTGTCTCCATCTCTGTGGAGTCTCTGGGTCCTGGTGCACACAAGGTTTGTTTGAGCCATCTAAGCATCTCTGGTGGGTATGGGGATTGATTCTAAATGCAATTTTGCTCCTCCTACTGTCTTGCTGGGGCTTCTCTATCCTTGGACATGGGGTATCTCCTCATTCTCACTCCAGCACCTGACCAGTAATGCTGAAGAAGCCGAAGTTGAACAGTTCTATGGAGACCTATAAGACCTTCTAGAACTAACACCCAAAAAAGATGTCATTTTCATTATAGGGGACTGAAATGCAAAAGTAGGAAGTCAAGAAATACCTAGAGTAACAGGCAAATTTGGCCTTGGGAGTACAGAATGAAGCAGGGCAAAGGTTAATAGAGTTTTGCCAGAGAATGCACTGGTCATAGCAAACACCCTCTTCCAACAACACAAGAGAAGACTCTACACATGGACATCACCAGATGGTCAATGCTGAAATCAAATTGATTATATTCTTTGCATCCAAAGATGGAGAGGCTCTATACAGTCAGCAAAAACAAGACCAGGAGCTGACTGTGGCTCAGATCAAGAACTTATTGCCAAATTCAAACTTAAATTGAAGAAAGTAGGAAAAACCATTAGATCAGTCAGATATGACCTAAATCAAATCCTTAGGATTATAAAGTAGAAGTGACAAATAAATTCAAGGGATTAGATCTGATAGACAGAGTGCCTGAAGAACTATGGACAGAGGTTTGTGACATTGTACAGGAAGCAGTGATCAAGACCATTCCTAAGAAAAAGAAATGCAAAAAGGCAAAATGGTTGTCTGAGGAGGCCTTACAAATAGCTGTGAAAAGAAGAGAAATGACAGGCAAAGGAGAAAAGGAAAGATCTACCCATTTGAATGCAGAGTTCCAAAGAATAGCAAGGAGAGGTAAGAAAGCCTTCCTCAGTGATCAATGCAAATAAACAGAGGAAAAAATAGAATGGGAAAGACTAGAGATCTCTTTAAGAAAATTAGAGATACCCAGAGGATATTTCATGCAAAGATGGTAAAATAAAGGACAGGAATTGTTTGGACCTAACAGAAGCCGAAGATATTAAGAAGAGGTGGCAAGAATACACAGAAGAACTGTTCAAAAAAGATCTTCATGACCCAGATAATCATGATGGTATGATCACTCACTTAGAGCCAGACATCCTGGAATGTGAAGTCAAGTGGGCCTTAGGAAGCATCACTACAAAGAAAGCTAGTGGAGGTGATGGAATTCCAATTGAGCTATTTCAAATCCTAAAAGATGATGCTGTTAAAGTGCTGCACTCAATATGACAGAAAATTTGAAAAACACAGCAGTGACCACAGGACTGAAAAAGGTCAGTTTTCACTCAAATCCCAAAGAAAGGCAATGCCAAAGAATGCTCAAACTACTGCACAATTGCACTCATCTCACACACTAGTAAAGTAATGCTCAAAATTCTCCAAGCCAGGCTTCAGCAGTACGTGAACCGTGAACTTGCACTAGCTGGATTTAGAAAAGGCAGAGGAACCAGAGATCCAATTGCCAACATCCGTTGGATCATTGAAAAGTGAGAGAGTTCCAGAAAAACATCTACTTCTTTATTGACTATGCCAAAGCCTTTGACTATGTGGATCACAACAAACTGTGGAAAATTCTTCAAGAGATGGGAATACCAGACCACCTGATCTGCCCCCTGAGAAATCTGTATGCAGGTCAAGAAGCAACAGAAAATGTTAGAACTGGACATGAAACAACAGACTGGTTCGAAATTGTGAAAGGAGTACGTCAAGGCTATATATTGTCATCCTGTTTATTTAACTTATATGCAGAGTACCTCATGCGAAATATGGCATTAGATGAAGCACAAGCTGGAATCAAGATTGTCAGGAGAAATATCAATAAACTCAGATATGCAGATGACACCACCCTTATGGCAGAAAGCAAAGAACTGCTCAAAATTCTCCAAGCCAGGCTTCAGCAATATGTGAACCGTGAACTTCCTGATGTTCAAGCGGGTTTTAGAAAAGGCAGAGGAATCAGAGATCAAATTACTAACATCTGCTGGATCATGGAAAAAGCAAGAGAGTTCCAGAAAAACATCTATTTCTGCTTTATTGACTATGTCAAAGCCTTTGACTGTGTGGATCACAATAAACTGTGGAAAATCCTGAAAGAAATGGGAATACCAGACCACCTGATCTGCCTCTTGAGAAATTTGTATGCAGGTCAGGAAGCAACAGTTAGAACTGGACATGGAACAACAGACTGGTTCCAAATAGGAAAAGGAGTACGTCAAGGCTGGATATTGTCACCCTTTTTATTTAACTTATATGCAGAGTATATCATGAGAAACGCTGGACTGGAAGAAACACAGCTGGAATCAAGATTGCTGGGAGAAATATCAATAACCTCAGATATGCAGATGATACCACCCTTATGGCAGAAAGTGAAGAGGAACTCAAAAGCCTCTTGATGAAAGTGAAAGTGGAGAGTGAAGAAGTTGGCTTAAAGCTCAACATTCAGAAAATGAAGATCATGGCATCGGGTCCCATCACTTCATGGGAAATAGATGGGGAAACAGTGGAAACAGTGTCAAACTTTATTTTGGGGGGCTCCAAAATCACTGCAGATGGTGACTGCAGCCATGAAATTAAAAGACGCTTACTCCTTGGAAGGAAAGTTATGACCAACCTAGATAGCATATTCAAAAGCAGAGACATTACTTTGCCAACAAAGGTTCGCCTAGTCAGGGCTATGGTTTTTCCTGTGGTCATGTATGGATGTGAGAGCTGAACTGTGAAGAAGGCTGAGCGCTGAAGAATTGATGCTTTTGAACTGTGGTGTTGGAGAAGACTCTTGAGAGTCCCTTGGACTGCAAAGAGATCCAACCAGTCCATTCTGAAGGAGATCAGCCCTGGGATTTCTTTGGAAGGAATGATGCTAAAGCAGAAACTCCAGTATTTTGGCCACCTCATGCAAAGAGTTGACTCATTGGAGAAGACTCTGATGCTGGGAGGGATTGAGGGCAAGGAGAGAAGGGGACGACAGAGGATGAGATGGCTGGATGGCATCACTGACTCAATGGATGTGAGTCTCAGTGACCTCCGGGAGTTGATGATGGACAGGAAGGCCTGGTCGCAAAGAGGCGGACATGACTGAGCGACTGATCTGATCTGATCTGAAAGAGCCTCTTGATGAAATTTAAAGAGGAGAGTGGAAAAGTTGGCTTAAAGCTCAACATTTAGAAAATTAAGATCATGGCATCTGGTCCCATTACTTCATGGCAAATAGATGGGGAAACAATGAAAACAGTTACAGACTTCATTTTTTGGGGCTCCAAAATCACTGCAGATGGTAACTGCAGCCGTGAAATTAAAAGGCGCTACTCCTTGGAAAAAAATTATGACTAACCAATATAGCATATTAAAAAGCAGAGACATTACTTTGTTAAAAAAGGCCCATCTATTCAAAGCTATGGTTTTTCCAGTAGTCATATATGGATGTGAGAATTGAACTATAAAGAAAGCTGAGCACCGAAAAATTGATGCTTTTGAGCTGTCGTGTTGGAGAAGACTCTTGAGAGTCTGTTGGACTGGAAGGAGATCTAACCAGTTCATTCTAAAGGAAATTAGTCCTGAATATTCATTGAAAAGACTGATGCGGAAGCTGAAACTCCAATACTTTGGCCACCTGATGTGATGAACTGACTCATTGGAAAAGATCCTAACTCTGGAAAAGATTGAGGGCAGGAGGAGAAGGGGATGACAGATGATGAGATGGTTGGATGGCATCACCGACTCAATGGACATGAGTTTGAGTGAGCTCTGGGAGTTGGTGATGGACAGGGAAGCCTGGCGTGCTTCAGTCCATGGGGTCGCAAAGAGTTGGACATGACTGAGGGACTGAACTGAACTGACTGATAGCTGGTTTATAACATTGTGTTAATTTCTGCTCTACAGCAGTGATTCAGTTTTATGTGTATGTGTGTGTGTGTGTGTGCACGTGCGCATGTGCATGTGTACATATAATGTATACACACACGCGCACACACACACACACATATATAAATCTTTTAAAAATATTCTTTTTCATTGTGGTTTATCACAGGCCATTGAATATAGCTCCCTGTTCCGTATAATAGGGCCTGTTGTTTATCCATTCTGTATGTATTGCATCTGCTACTCCTAACTCCCCATCCATTCCTCCCCCACCTCACCCCAGTCTTGGCAACCATAAATCTGTTCTCTATGTCTGTGACTCTGTTTCTGCTTCATAGACAAGTTCATGTGTCATAGTTTAGATTCCATATATATATGATATCATATGTTATATAATTAATACCTATTTTTAAAAATATATTCAGGAAAGTTAATCCTTTTGGATATGTTCAGGAAGTCTGTTGACTCTGAACTCCTTTCAGTGATGACCAGTTAAGTGAGGTTTTGGAAGGTGTATATTAAAATGGGCATGGCCTAGCGTTTGACTGATGAGTGTCCTCTTGGGATTCAGTTCAGTTCAGTCCCTCAGTCATATCTGACTCTTTATGACTCCATGGCACGTTACGCCATCCCATAGCATGCCAGCCTTCCACATCCATCACCAATTCCAGGAGCTTGCTCAGACTCAGGTCCATTGAGTTGGTGATGCCATCCAACCATCTCATCCTCTGTTATCCCCTTATACTCCTGCCTTCAGTCTTTGCCAGCAACAGAGTCTTGGGATTCAGTGACTTATAAAGATTGGTTGTGACTCTTTTCTAAGTTCTGTGGTGGGCGGGTAATGATTGGACGGACAATTTTCTAGGGGTTCATTTCCAGGTGAGCCTGGAGCTCAGGTTAACTTTTGTTGTGAAGGATGACCTTACTGGTTTGGGCAGAGCACCACTTTTGTGTCTCCTGACTCGGTTTACCATGACCATTGTTAGGTGTCATGAAATGTCTTTAAAGAGTGACTAAGACTTTTGTCCTCCAATTTGGAATGTACTGCTGAATCCCTGACATGCAAAGCCATCCGTCTTGGCTGACAGCTTGGTTAGGGACTGCCTAGCCCCAGCTGAGAAGGATGTAACATGGTCCTGAGGAAGAGGAAGAAAAGTTAAGAATGGGAACCGTATGGGATGATGAAGGAAGGGGTCACGGTAGGTCTGAAGCTCAGAGAACAGGGAAGCAAGGGAGCTTTGAGAAGAGAAAAACAAGAGCAGGGAATTGTTGCTTTGACTCAGTAAGCTACTGGAGAGCCCCAGCTGACTTAGGGTGGCCCTAGTCAATTTTGTGTTTCAGTTTACCTCAAATATACATGCAAAATATGGCACTAGGTGATATTAAGGTTTCCAAAAAGAGTCTGTGCCCACAGGAATTTCAGTTTGCAAACACAAAGCCCTGTTTACAAGAAGACAATGAATCTCACAAGTCTGCCATCCCTCTTCCTGGGAGGTTTGCTCTGTACACATCCAGGGTCTGAGTCCATTCTCAAGATAATTACTTCTAATCTGTGAAAGGAAAATGCCTTATGGAACACACTATGTCTTAGCATGTTGGTGTTTTTAAGTCATGGAAAAATGGGAAAAATTCTTTCATAAATTAGTGTTGTTTTTCCAAGCAAAATTTTTCAACTGTGTAAGGATAATCAGTCCTATCTTTATAACCGTGACATGAGATTATCCACAAATGTACACACCCAAAGCTCCCCTCCACACACACACAAACACGCACATGTATGCACACACAAAGGTGCACATACATGCACACTTGTACACACACAGAGATGTAGTTAGTGATTATAACTTGGTCAGGTTGGAACAAAAGCAACAGACGTCTCCCTGTCACCAAGCAGACACCCAGGGCTTGTGCCTCCCATCAGCCCTGCTAGCAGCAATTACACAGTCCATGGGTGTGATGAGCTGCAAACTAAACATTTGTAAAAAGGCTGTAATTAATGCAATTAGCTATTTACACGATAGCCCATAATGAATCCAAAGGCATCGTTATTGACTATTGAGTAAATAATCTGACATTAAAAAGTCAATGATCTGCGAATGAAAAATTTTCTCTCTTTTTTTTTTTTGAAGGAAAAAAGATGAAGGAAAAGAAAATTAAGGAAAAGAAGAAAACAAGCAAAAATGCTCAGCAAAGATGTCATGGCATAATAGTCCATTATGCCTCCAATTGAGCCGTCATGAACTATCAAAGAAATAATTGCACAATAGACCATAATGGCTTAATCGTGTCAACATCTTTGCCATTTACATATTTTTTTAATCAATGGAAATTAAGTACAAAAATGAGTCTTTGGATTTACATCCTGATTTTACCTTTGTGATTGGGGGTGGGGCGAGGCTTGGGTTCTCCCTGCCACCTTCAAGGGAGTTCAGTGGATGTATCTGTTCCTGGCTTGGTTGGCAGGCACTGGAAGGGCACTGGAGGGGACCAGACAACCATGCTGCTGGGGCCGGAGGATGCATCACTGTGCCTTGCTGGTCCCTGTGGCAGAGTCAACAGTGGGAAGCTTTGGTGCTGTCGGATCCTGACATGGACTGACTTCCAACCTTCTGCAGGAACACAGGCTCATTCTCTCTCACTCACGCCTGCCTTTCTGGTCCCAGCCATTTGTCATACTTGCAAATATATCCATAAGCAAGGCACTTCACTGCAAAGAGAAAACCAACCATTTAAGTGGCTTGACCTCTGAACCACTCACTATCACTGTGGCTCGTTCCACTCAGGGTTTGACTACTATAGCTCAATGGCCTCCTGGGGTGAAAAACAGTACCAGCTGATCAGCCTCTTCCTCCTTTTTTCTTCTCTCTTTTACCTACTCTTTTGGGTATAGGATTGGTTCAGTTCAGTTTTGTAGGGCACAGCTCCTCCATCTCTGGCCCCTCCTTAAAGAACCCTTACTGCAGGTAGGCAATCATGGATCCACATCTATCTAACATCTATCACCTGTCTACACATATACATATACAGACAAGGTGTGTGTGTATATATATATATAATTTTCTTTTTTTTTTGTTTTCAGTTCAGTTCAGTTCAGTCGCTCAGTTGTGTCCGACTCTTTGCGACCCCATGAGTCGCAGCACGCCAGGCCTCCCTGTCCATCACCAACTCCCGGAGGTCACTCAGACTCACATCCATTGAGTCAGTGATGCCATCCAGCCATCTCATCCTCTGTCATCCCCTTCTCCTCCTGCCCCCAATCCCTCCCAGCATCAGAGTCTTCTCCAATGAGTTAATCCTTTGCATGAAGTGGCCAAAGTACTGGAGTTTCAGCTTCAGCATCATTCCCTCCAAAGAAGTCCCAGGGCTGATCTCCTTCAGAATGGACTGGTTGGATCTCCTTGCAGTCCAAGGGACTCTCAAGAGTCTTCTTCAACACCACAGTTCAAAAGCATCAATTCTTCGGTGCTCAGCCTTCTTCACAGTCCAACTCTCACATCCATACATGACCACAGGAAAGACCATAGCCTTGACTAGACTGACCTTTGTTGGCAAAGTAATGTCTCTGCTTTTCAATATGCTGTCTAGGTTGGTCGTAACTTTCCTTCAAGGAGTAAGCGTCTTTTAATTTCATGGCTGCAGTCACCATCTGCAGTGATTTTGGAGCCCAGAAAAATAAAGTCTGACACTGTTTCCACTTTTTCCCCATCTATTTCCCAGGAAGTGACGGGACCGGATGCCATGATCTTCGTTTTCTGAATGTTGAGCTTTAAGCCAACTTTTTCACTCTCCACTTTCACTTTCATCAAAAGGTTTTTTAGTTCCTCTTCACTTTCTTATATAATTTTAAATCCTGATATTCATGCTTAAGGGCTTCCTAGGTGGCGTAGTGGTAAAGAATCTGCCTGCCACTGCAGGAGACACAAGAGATATGGGTTTGATCTCTGATAGGGAAGATCTCCTGGAGTAGGAAATGGCAACCCACTCTAGTGGTCTTTCCTGGGAAATCCCATGGACAGAGGAGCCTGGTGGGAATGCAGTCCATGGGGTTGAAAAGAGTTGGACATGCCTGAACGACTGAGCAGCAGCAGCATTCATGCTTAAATGCTGAGAAAAGCAGAGAAAAGCAGGGTGAAAGAGGCACCTTGGAGGGAGACAAAGGTTGTCGTTGTCCTCTGACTGTTCGAGGCACAGATGCTACGTGCAGTTAGGGCAGGTGGCAGGAACTGGTGGCAGCTACTCTGGAATCCTGAGAGAAGCTAAGAGTAACCAATCAGCCTTCTATCAAAGAGTTTAACCCATAAAAGAAATAACATTAGCTGACATCTGTAGAGAGCTTTGTATTTATAAAATACACTAACATACTTTGGGGGAAGAAAATGGCAACCCACTCCAGTATTCTTGCCTAGAGAATTCCATGGACAGAGGAGCCTGGTGGGCTGCTGTCTATAGGGTCACACAGAGTTGGACATGACTGAAGAGACTTAATAGCAGCAGCAATATACTTTAATTCAAATTGCTTCTCAGGACAAAACTCATTAGCAACAGTAAGAGTAATAATAGCCATGAAGTACCTAGCAGCTCCATACAACACTGCACCCTACATGGTTCTGACATTTGTTCACCACTGTTGCCAGCAAGTAGAACATCCCTTGTGGCTCAGTAAGAGTTGAGTATTTCCTGAAGGACAGTGAATGCAGTCAGTCACTTTGAGATGTAAATCTCCAATTTACAAATAAGGAATCAAGGTCAGAGAAGTATATTAACTTGCCTCGAGTTGCACAGCATGTCAGTGGCAGACCCAGGCTTTGAAATCAGATTTTGCTGCCTTTCAAACCTGAGCTGCTCTCCCACAATTTTATAGAAGAAACAACAGCTTCAGGCTATTTCCAAGCCCTGGGACGTCCGGCCAAGTTGTGTTGGGTCTGTAGGTGTTTGTTTCCTGAGCCAGGGACCCTGACCAGATGGAGCAGCTGGCTCACCTCCCCACACAGCCTCCCTCCTGGGAAAACTATATCCTTTCCTTCAATCCTGTGGAAGGTGACAAGGGCTGATGGGATGAGAGTCCTGATTTGTGGGGGTGGGGATGGATCTGAAGTTATTAGCAGGGTGGGGGTGGGGTGTCTGGAATTCCTCTGTGCAATGAAGGAGGGTGGGTCATGGGCAGGGTGAGTTGTGCACCTGCATTTTTAGGGAACTTCTTGGCTCTTCAGCTGCTTTCTCCTGGTGAATGTGCAGAAATCAATTCTCTCTTTTTATTTGGGAATACAGCTTCTTTATTTGGGAGATTCTGATTCAGGGGGGCAGGGATGGGGTCTGTGGAGGAAGAGTAGGCCTGATGATGTAGGTGAACTGAAGGCTGAGTTGTGCTTCCACCAACATGATGGAGCTAGGGTGGCTTTGCCTCCTGAGGAGTAGCCAGGGCCTCTGTGTCACTTGCTCCAGGTATAGATGGACCAAAGCCAGTGACGCTTGCTCAGCTGTAGGACAACTCTGATCACCTCAGTATCTGTGCACAGACTCAGGGCCCTCTGGTTCACTATACGATACCACTTTTGTTTCTATTCACACACCCAAGGTGGAAGAAGATGAACCATGCTGGCAGGGCTCTGGCATTTCTGAGCAGGGCTGTGAGTTTTTATACTTTTCTGTCTCACAGCACCCTTCAGCGGGGGGCCTATCTGCGCCATCCCTCACTGGCATGATGGCTCTCAAGCACTGTTGTCCGTGCTGTTGATTAAACAAAACGAAGCTGATTGCTGCAGGTGGCTTGGGGCAGACAGGAGTAGGTATTGCTTACCAGCACACCAAGAAACCATTTATCAAAGTTTTATCTGATCTGAAGCTCTTGATTTATCAGTCACTGCTTACAAATGGCATTAAGCCAAACCCTGTCTGAATGTGTCTGGAGCCAGCTTTACTCCTCCAAGCAGTTGTGGCTGGTGTGGACATGGCCTTGAGCAGCCTAGCAAATGAAGTACCCTTGAGGGTGGGTGTCCACAGAGGATTTTGCCCCAAGTGGCAGAAACTGGAAGTGATTGGGAGATGGGTGCTTTCTTTTTTGCCTGGGTATGTGTGCCTCTGACTGGGGACGGGGAAGCACAGAACTCGCCTGTAAATCCCAGCACACCAAGGACTGGCCACCTGGTGGGAGGAAAGTTCTCAGGAAAGAGGTGGGCAGATGTTCAGAGTTCTGTCTTCCTTTATCAAGAAAATGTGTTGACGAGAGGGTGCCCCAACCTCTAAAAGACTGGTGATTTGAAAGCATGATTCTGAGGACTTCTTGTGTAAGATTTTAAACTCAGTAGACAGAAAGATACACAGATTTGCCTACATATAAAATGAACAAACAACACTCCCCACCCTCAAACAACTCCATCTAAAGGAATACCATGAAAGTGAAAATTTTAGTCATTCAGTCAGGTCTGACTCTTTTCGACCCCATGGACAGTAACCTGCCAGGCTCCTCTATCCCTGGAATTCTCCAAGCAAGAATACTGGAGTAGGTAGCCATTCCCTTCTCCAGGGGATCTTCCTGACTCCAGGATCAACCCAGGTTTCATGGATTGCTGGCAGATTCTTTATTGTCTGAACCACCAGGGAAGCCCATATAGGCAAAAAAAGCCAGTGTTATATTGGGAAAAAAAAAAGTTTTGCAAGGTATATTTTATAGACCTTTTATAAGTGATACAAAATAGAGTTTTTGTCTTTTTGTGATGAGAACAGGCATGATTTACTCTCCTAGCAACTTCAAAGCATATAAAACAGTATTACTAGCTATAATCACCTTACTGTATATTAGATCCCCAGAACTTATTCATCTTATAATTGGATATTTGTATGCTTTGACCAGCATCTCCCCATGTCCCCCACCTTTACCCAGTAAGCACCACTCTACTTTCTGTTTCTATGAAGGGGAAGCATTCGGTCTAGAAATTCTATGGAATTTTTAGATTCCACATGTAAGTGATGTCATACAATATTTGTGTTTCTCTGACTTATATCCCTTAGGATAATGCCCTCAACGTTCATCTATGCTGACGCAAATGGTAAGATTTCCTTCTTTATCATGCCTGAAGAATATTTTGTTATATATATATATATATATATATATATATATGTCATATACTGCTGCTGTTTAGTGGCTAATTTGTGTCTGGCTCTGTGACCCCCTGGACTGTAGGCTGCCAGTAACCTGCCAGGCTCCTCTGTCCATTGGATTCTGTAGGCAAGAATACTGGAATGGGTTGCCATGCCCTCCTCTGGGCGATCCTCCCAACCCAGTGATCGAACCCAGGTCTCCTGCATTGCAAGCAGATTCTTTACCAGCTGAGCTATCATGGAAATCCATATATGTGTGTGTGTGTATCCATTTGTTGGTTGACAGGCATTAAAATTGTTTTCGTATCTTGGCTATTGTGAATAATGCTGCAGTAAACATGGGGATGCAGGTATCCCTTGAGATCCTCTTTTCATTTCCTTTGGCTCTTTCATTACCTTGAACTGAGAATCCATGTCCAGTTCTAACTGTTGCCTCCTGATCTGCATACAGGTTTCTCAAGAGGCAGGTCAGGTGGGCTGGTATGCCCAACTCTTTCACAATTTTCCACAGTTTATTGTGATCCACACAGTCAAAGGCTTTGGCATAGTCAATAAAGCAGAAATAGATGTATTTCTGGAACTCTCTTGCTTTTCCGATGATCCAGCAGATGTTGGCAATTTGATCTCTGGTTCCTCTGCCTTTTCTAAAACCAGCTTGAATATCTGGAAGTTCACAGTTCACATATTGCTGAAGCCTGGCTTGGAGAATTTTAAGCATTACTTTACTAGCGTGTGAGATGAGTGCAATTGTGCGGTAGTTTGAGCATTATTTGGCCAGGCTTCTCTGTCCATGGGATTCTCCATATAAGAATACTGGAGTGGGTTGCCATGCCCTCCTTCAGGAGATCTTCCTGACCCAGGAATTGAACCCACAACTGCATCTCCAGCATTGCAGGCAGATTCTTTACTGCTGAGCCAGCAGGGAAAGCCCCTTTTAACTGATATGGAGTGATAATTCACTGTGGTTTTGATTTGCATATCTCTAATAATTAGTGATTGAACACTAATCCTGTATCTATCTGTTGGCCTTATGAATGTCTTCTTTGGAAAAATGTCTATTCAGTTCTGCTCATTTTTAATGAGTTTTTGCTATTGAATTATATGAGTTCCTTATATATTTTGGATATTAAGCACTTATCAGATGATTCGCAAATATTTTACCCCATTCAATAGATTTTCTTCTTGTTGATCATTTCTTTTACTGTCCAAAAGTTTTTTTTTTTTTTTTAATTTAATGCAATCTCACTAAATTTGCTTCTGTTTCTTGTGCTTTTGGTGTCATAGCCAATAAAATTTTGCCAAGATCAATGTCAAGGAGGCTCTGCTCTATGCTTTCTTTGAGGAGTTTTATGTTTCCAACTCTTATGTTTAACTCTTGAATTCATTTAGAATTGATTTTTGTGAGTGGTATAAGGTCAGGGTTCAACTGCATTCTTCTCCATGTGATTATCCAATTTTCCCAGCACCATTTATTAAAGAAATTATTCTTTTACCACTAAGTATTCTTCGTTCCCTTGTCAACTATTAATTGACTATACATATATGGGGTTTATTTCTAGACTCCTGATTCTGTTTCTTTGGTCTATGGACCCTATGGCCTATTTTTATGCCACAAACCTACTGCTTAATTGCTGTAGCTTTGTACTACAGTTTGAAGTTATAAAATGTGATGCCTCCAGTTTTGTTCTTTCTCAGAATGGCTTTGTCTATTTGAGGTATTTTGTGGTTCCATATACATATTTTAGGATTTTTTCTATTTTTGTGAAATTTGCCAACAGAATTTGATAAAGATTGCATTGAATCTAGGTAGTGGAGACATTTTAACAATATGAATTCTGATCCATGAACATGGGATGTCTTTCTTATTGTGTCTTCTTAATTTTTCATCAAGGTCTTGCAGTTTTTAGTGTACAGAATTTTATGACCTTGATTAAATTTGTTACTAAGTATTCTATTGTTTCCCATGCTATTGTGAATGGGATTATTTTATTTCTTTTTCAGAAGTTTTGTTGTTAGCATATAGAAAGCACAATTGATTCTTGTATGTTGATCTTGTATTCTGTAACTTTACTAGATTTGTTCATTGGTTCTAACTAGTTTTTTGGAGGAGTCTTTGGGACTTTCTAAATAAGATCATATCAGCTGCAAACAAAGACAGTTTTACTTTTTCCTTGCCAATTTGGGTGTTTTTTTCCTTTTTCTTACCTCATTGTTCTGGCAAGGAATTCCAGTACTGCATGAAATAAGAGTGGTGACAGTAGATACCCTTGTCTTTTCTCTGATCTTAGAGGAAAAGTTTCCAAGCTTTCACCATTAATTATGATTTGGCCTTGTCATATCTGGCCTTTATTGCATTGAGATATGTTCCTTCTATATCTAGTGTGTTGAATGCTTTTACCCTGAAAAGATGTTGTTTGTCAAAAAAAAATTTTTTTTTGCATCTATTGAGATAGTCATACTATTTTTGTTTCATTCTATTAATATGGTGTGTGCACGTGTGCTAAATTGCTTCAGTCATGGCTGACTTTGTGTGAACCTATGGACTGTAGCCCACCAAGCTCCTCTGTCCATGGGATTCTTCAGGCAAGAATACCAGAGAGGGTTGCCCTGCCTTCCTCCAGGGGATCTTCCTGACCCTGGGATCAAGTTTGCATTTTTATATCTCCTGCATTGGCAGGTGGGTTCTTTACCATTAGCACCACCTAGGAATTCTATTAATATGGTGTATCATGTTAATTGGTTTGCATATGTTGAATCATCTTTTCATCTCATAATTTTCATCTCTTTATTCTATATCCATTAACATAGTTTTATAGCTGTGGTCATTTTCAATACTTTTGCCCTTTAACCTAATAGTTTAAAATTGGTAACAAGTCACTATTTTACAGTGTTAGAATATTCTGAATTTGGACTCTATGCTTTCCTTTCTTAGTGTTATATATTTTCATGTGTTTTCATGTTTCTAAGTAGTGTCCTTTCATTTCAGCTTGAAGAACTCCTGTCAGCTTTTCTTGTAAGATGTATTTAGTGGTGATGAATTCCCTCAGCTTTTGTTTATCACGGAAAGTCTTTATCTCACCTTCATTTCTGAAGGACAGCTTTACTGGGTAAAATTTCTTGGTTGGCAGTTTCAGTCTTTTGGCACTTTGAATATATCATCCCATTCTCTCCTGGCTTCCAAGATGTCTGCTGAGAAATCCACTGATAGCCTTGTGGAGGTTCCCTTGTAAGAGATCAATTTTTTTCTTCTCACTGTTTTTAAAGTTATTTGTCTTTGATTTTGGGCTTCCCTGGTGGCTCAGTTGGTAAAGAATCTGTCTGCAGTGTGGGAGACCTGGGTTTGATCCCTGGGTTGGGAAGATTCTCCTGGAGGAGGGCATGACAACCCCTTACATTTTTATTATAATGTGTCTAAGAGAAGATCTTTTTGGTTTGAGATGTGGGGGAAAGTTATTAGCTTCATGAACTTGGATGTTTAAATCTTTCCACAGGTTTGTGGAGTTCTCAGCCATTAGTTCTTAAAATAAGTTTCTTTACCCCTTTCTCCCAAAGAGATACTAGGTTTGAAAATATATAAGCAAATTCAAAAGAGTACTCTTGGTTTTAAAAAAGTTTCATGTTAACTTCTATAGTTGGGAAATTGCTTAAACAGTCAATTTGGGGTTACCTGATAAAATTCAAAATATTGGGATTTTTAAAAAGTTTTGATGATGCCAGAAAGAAGAGGTAAGGCCTCAAAGAAGAAATTATCCTAGAGCTTAAAAAAAATAGAGCTTCTTCTGTAAGTTGGGGAATGCATTGTAAGGCCCATGCTGAAGTATTGATCATGGGAAACCACATTGATCCTGTCCTTTGATTTATAAGTTGACAAAATTCAGCCTGGGATGATCTGTAGGTTCCCTTCCCATGAGACATGAAACAGAGGTTCTCCAAGGAAGTGACCTTTGAACTAGACTCTACAGCTCGATTTTATTTCTTTTATTTAAGTGGAATGCTTGATTGATCCTCTGTTTGCAAACATGGGTTCCTCAAACAGAGGCCCTTTCTATATTGTTCACTGACATTCATTAAATATTTGGTAAATGAGCTGGCAGGAAAACCATAGGCTCAGAAAAAGTTCAAGTGGACATCATTCTGTTGGCTTCTAGTTTGTGACTCTGTTTTAATAGCCTATATTTTCTCCACTTGTCTGAACTAGCTGATGGCAAGGCAGACACAATCTCACAGGCAGAGCAGTGTGAGACTACCCCACTCCTTCAGAGAGGGGCGTAGGGTAGAGAAGAAGCCTGGTGACTGCTGATGACCTTTAATAGAGAAACATACAAAGTACTCCCTTGGGAATGTAAAAGGATTACTCCCTGTAGAGATGAAGAGAGAGGGGGGAAACTTTGCATCACTATGCACCATAGCCAGCATACAAACTAGAATATGGAAAACATGGTGGTTTCTTTGAGCATGAAAGCAAAAATACAAAACTCACATTATATTACTTCTTTTGAGTTTCACCTTAGGAGGCATTTCTCCCTAAAAATGTCCTTATTTCCACATTATAGTGTTCTCCATCCTCTCTGATTCCTTCCTTCCTAAATATGTGCTGAGTGACCTCTAAGTGCCAGGCACTGGAGTTATACCAGTGAGTGAGGGAGACAATGTCCCAGCCTTCAAGGTGCTTTCTTTCTTACAAGACCAGTGGGGTTGGTCCTTGTGTTCTTGACTGGAAGACGTGTTCAGGTGAGGTCTGAAGACAGAAATCCAGGACGTACACCTAATAGGATAGAACCAGCATTCTGACCCATAGTGTCCCAACCTTTATCGGGTGGCCTGCCACTGGACCATTCTGGTACCTGCTAATTTTTTTAAGCTGCAGCCTGCAATTTATTTACTTACTTTTTTTTAAGGCTGTGAGGCTTGCAGGATCTTAGTTCCTGGACCAGGTATCAAACCCGGAGGCCCTGCAGTAGAAGTGTGGAGTCCTCACTACTGGACTGCTAGGGCAGTTCCACATGCTGACTTTTACGTCCTTTGAAATCACTTCTTAGCACTGTCCAGTTAGAATATGAATTGCTGGGGGCAGCAGTGTGTGTATTTTGGAGTGATCAGCACAGTACTGTAGAGCTCTTCAGATGACCTACATTGATTATGACATGGATTATTGGGAAAGAGTTCTCTCTTCTACCTGGCACCAGGCATGACCTTTGATCAAAATGCAAACTTTGGATCCCAGTTCTGGCCTTTGCACATCAAAGAGAAGCAGAGTAAAGGAAACATTTTTGCAATGAGTAGGGCAGCATTTGTTGTGGGCAGGAATCAAGCCAGGCCTGGACTTCCAGGATGAGGAGGGCATGTTTCCAGGGCCAGAGAGCAGCTTATTGTGGGACCCAAAAGGACTCACAGAAACATCTTGCTGGGAGAGAACGGGAAGAGGACAAGGACCAGAGGAGCCCAGGGAGGTGGGTGGCTGATCCAGGTTGATCCCCCCAGAAGATGCTTTTGAGCTAGGCAATAAAGGAGGGAGAAAGGAGGCTGGCTGTTCAGGCATTAGATGCCTGGGTAAGCAAGAAGAATGTGGGTGCATGGACCACTGGAGGGATGGTGGGTCTTCTAGTGCAGTCATAACACAGGCTTCCCTGCAAATGCTTACAAGGGCACATGCTTCCCGAGAACACTGAGACCTATGTGCATTCTGGGAAAAAGTCTGGACTTTACTCTGCAGGCCATTCACAGCCATTGGGGCAGGGACAGTGACAATGACAGGATCCAAGTCATGTTTCAGGAAGACCATCCCGGGGGCAGGAGAGATGGGACGGGATTGCAGCAGTGGATGAGGCAGCAGGTGAGGACCGGCAGTGGGGCAGTTCTCAGGAGGACTCATGCAGGGGGTGAGATGGAGATACTTCACAGGTGACCGTCTGTGAGATTCTGGAGCTGCAGGTTTCCTGGCTGCCTGGTGGTGAGCTGAGGTGCACGAGCAGGAAAGAGGTTCCCAGATTCCAGAGAGAGGTTTGGGCTAGAGATGTAATTTTGAGAATTACCAGAGTGTAAGTACCTGGAAGCTGTGGGTACAGATGAGACCATCCAAGGAGAATGAAGAGAAGGAGTTGTTGTCAAGAGTAGGGATGTAGGTGACACCCATGTTAAGGACCTGGGAAGCAGGCGCTGCCCAAGCAGGCAGAGAAGACGGAGGAAAAGAGGATCATCTCAGAAACCAGGGTGGCAGAAATCTTCTAGGAGAAGAAGAGAGCAAGAACTTGTGATAAAATTCTCATGTTGAATCACTCATTATCAGAGAAATGCAAATCGAAACCACAATGAGGTACCATCTCATGCCAGTCAGCATGGCTGCTATCAAAAAGTTTACAAACAATAAATACTGGAGAGGGTGCAGAGAAAAAGGAACCCTCTTACACTGTTGGTGGGAATGCAGACTAGTACAGCCACTATGGAGAACAGTGTGGAGATTCCTTAAAAAACTGAAAATAGAACTGCCATATGACCCCACAATCCCACTGCTGGGCATACACACCGAGGAAACCAGAATTGAAAGAGACACATGTACCCCAATATTCATCACAGCACTGTTTACAATAACCAGGACATGGAAGCAACCTAGATGTCCATCAGCAGATGAATGGATAAGAAAGCTGTGGTACATATACACAATGGAATATTACTCAGCTATTAAAAAGAATGCATTTGAATCAGTTCTAATGAGGTGAATGAAACTGAAGCCTATTATACAGAGTGAAGTAAGTCAGAAAGATAAACACCAATACAGTATATTAACACAAACACATGGAATTTAGAAAGATGGTTACAATGACCCTATATCCGAGACAGTGAAAAAGACACAGATTTAAAGAACAGACCTTTGGACTCTGTGGGAGAAGGCAAGGGTGGGATGATTTGAGAGAATAGCACTGAAACATGTATATTACCATATGTGAAATAGAACGCCAGTCTAGGTGTGATGCATGAGACAGGGTGCTCAGGGCTGGTGCACTGGGATGACCCTGAGGGATGGGATGGGGAGGAAGGTGGGGGGTGGGGTTCAGGATGGGGAGCACATGTACACCCATGGCTGAATCATGTCAGTGTATGGCAAAAACCACCACAATATTGTAAAGTAATTAGCCTCCAATTAAAATTTTAAAAAAAAGTTAAAAAAAATTCTCATGTTAAAGCTTGATCCATTTTAAAGAATATTCCATTGTGCATTTACTGTGCTCATCAGTGTAAAACTTATGTATCTTTTAAAATATCCTCTCAGGCTCCCCCAAATTCATGTACTTGAGCACTATGGGGGTATCCTGAACCGGACTCCTCTTTATTGGAAATTGAGGTCATGTCACTCCATAAAAGACAGCAGTCCCTGAGAAAATGGAATATGCTTGGCTGTGCCCAGATTCATCAGGAAAAAAAAAGACTGGGAGACTGTTGCTGTCTCTCAAAGATGGAACCTACTTTGGGGGCACCCCATCCTTTGTTGAAAAAATTAATCCGTAAATAGTTTATTAAGGTTGGAAAGGCTGCCAGCGACCCTTTGAAAACAGATACAACATCTTTAAGAGATTGCAAAGGTAAATCTTATTGTCTGGGGAAATGACTTCTGCACAGTTATTTCTTTTATTGCTCTGCTGAATGTGACGGCATTACTCAGTTTAATAAATCCTAGTATATCTCTCAGTCCATGTAGGTTGATATAAATATCTCCAGTTATGTCACATTACCACCTTTGTACAGCTATACTGGGCCCTGATGACTGGGGTCTGATAAATGCAAAACCTCATTTGGTTTGTGAGTGATTGAGCGCTAACACTGTTTAGATTTCTTAATATACTTGTATTAGCATGAATAAGTAATGAGCATGCCAGGCTTTTTGAATATTTGATTGTATCTTTGTAATGGATTTGTGTCTCTCTCTTTGTGCTAATGTCATTGTAACTTTGTTGGTGTCATAACTCCAAGCCCTGGCAATTGATCTTTATCACCCCATCTTAAGTCAATCACCCTCTCCTTGCTGAATTGCAGCATGCTTGTGCCTTTCTTTCCTGCACAATTCTGCATATTGTCTCTTTGAGAAGAGGGGCTGGTCACCAGCCTACTCTCAGCAATGCCTTTCCTGCTTCATGTAGAGCAAGTTTTAGATTTTTCACAAGAGGTCAATGGAGCCAAGGCTTGAAAGTTGACCGTGTTGATGTTGTTCAGTTGCCCATTCATGTCTGACTTTGCAACCCCATGGACTGCAGCAGGCCAGGTCTCCTTGTCCCTCACCCCCTCCCAGAGCTTGCCCAAGTTCATGTCCATTGCATTGGTGATGCCATCCAGCCATGTCATCCTCTGAAGCCCTCTTCTCCTTCTGCCCTCAGTCTTTCCCAGCATCAGGGACTTTTCCAATAGTCAGCTGTTATCAACAGGTCATGCTTAAAGTAAGGTCGTGCTTAAAATCTTGCATGCTAGGATTCAGCATTATGTGAACCAAGAACTTCCAGACATCTAAGCTGTGTTTAGAAAAGGCGGAGGAGATCAAATTGCCAACATTCGCTGGATCACAGAAAAAATTGACCATGCCCTCATGTAAAACGACCAAATAGGAGTCATGTCCAGACCTTACCTCCAGAAAAACTCTATCAACCTGTTCATTACTGTGGGGTTGATGGGTCCACCATTGTACAAGCAGCTTCTATAAGCTGGAGGCTCTGAGGCAGAGAGGATTCCTTTTTAAATATAGAAAGGGCCTATGCTAAGCTGCTGCTAAGTCACTTCAGTCGTGTCCGACTCTGTGCGACCCCATAGATGGCAGCCCCCAGGCTCCCCGGTCCCTGGGATTCTCCAGGCAAGAACACTGGAGTGGGTTGCCATTTCCTTCTCCAGTGCATGAAAGTGAAAAGTGAAAGTGAAGTCGCTCAGTCGTATCCGATAACACTTATTAAAACCTTCTCTTTTAATCAGCACTTTCCTGCCTGAATAGAGCAAAAAAACACATTGTCCTTATATGCATTGGCCAATATTTTGTGCACGTGGAGTCACCTTCTTATGGGAGATTACGTAATTTGTTTGACCTGTTAGCAACCAATATCCCAGGTCAAACACCTAGCAAGCCAGTTCACATATTTCAAACTTGAATCAATTTGCAAGTGTGACTACCTGGATTACCAGTTCCCTGAGTGCCCTCCAAGAATGTCAATGATACAGCAGTGCCATGCGCCCAAGGAGCAGGGGAGTGACATGGAGATAGCGACCTGAATTTGGGAAGAACCATGAGCACATTTCACGTACAGAGACCTGCTTGTATTTCCATCGTCCTGCTAAGTCACTTAGTTAAGTGGAAGCGGTGGCTTGAACCAAGTGCATTAGTGCTGATGAGGACATAAAATGTGTTTGGGGTATTCCTATCTTCTAAGACAAAGCAGAAATCCAAGGAGAGATGGTACTTTCATGAAATGGTAACTGCAATGTGCTCACTGAATCTCTAATAAACAAGTCACAATTATTATTATAGTGATCCTTCTAATAAACCTGGTTTGAACTTCTAATTGCTTTGCTCTACACTAATATTTTTTTTGGTTTCTAGACTCAGTGCATATAAATTGAATAAACAATATTAGTTTGGCTTTTTATTTTGTTTCTTCTGGAACAATTATCCTTTCTCATCCCAGCACTCAGTATCCTCAACCTGACCCTCTCCGTTGGCCTCCTTTTATTTTGATCATTCAGGCCTCTGCTTTCTGCTCCTGTTAGCCACCGAGACCACAGTAATCCACCTTCTGTGTCCACTCTGCTGACTCCCCTTTGCAAAGGCACCAGGGCCACGTCCAGGGGCAGCCTGATTGCCAGGTCTCAGGCTTTCCTCTCTGCTCTTACTCAGCTTGTCTGCCTCATAGCGCTAGTTGCTAGGGATCAGCCTCCCCTTCTTGACACACTCCATCTTGACTTTGGGAACCCAATCTCCTTCGCTCCTCTTCCCAGACTGCTGGGATTCCCCAGGACCTACTGTTTTCCTTTTCTCACTAGTTGCATGCTATTTGCACCACCTCACCTTCGAGAATGGGCTGAATTGTGTCCTCCCCAAATTCACATGTTGAAGTCCCCAATATCTCAGGATGCAAGAGTATATAAAGGACTTTAAAGAGGTAATTCAGTTAAAATGAGGTCATTAGCATGGGTCCTGATCTGACTGCTGTCCTTATAAAGGAAGGAAATCTGGACACACAAAGAAACACCAGGGCTATGCACACACGGAGGAAAGACCCTGATAAATAAGATGGTCAATTGCAAACTGAAGAGAGAAGCCTTAGGAGAAACCAAACCAAACACCTGGATCTTGAACTTCCAGATTTCAGAGCTGTGAGAAAATAAATACCTGCTGTTAAACCCGCCCAGGGTATGTATTTTTGTTATGACAGCTCTAGAAGACTAATACCCCTGTCTTCTGAGCTCTCAGGTTCTGGGAGGCATGTGAACTGCAGGTGTCTCTCTTGGATCCTGTCCTGAGTATCCAGTGGGTTGTTGGACATCTAGGATGCTGAGCTGAGGGGATTTTTATTCCTTTTGAAGACAGGATTAATCTGAGCATGCCAAGAGACAGGAGAAGGAACTAGTAGGAAGGAGATTGAAGCTGCAGGGAGGAGGAGGCATTTAGAGATCTGGAGAAAGGGTAAGAGAGGGGATGAAGTATAAGGGCAAGAGATTTTGACTGGTAAGGTAGAAAACACCTCTTTCTTTAGGATGGGAGCTTCTTCTTGGACTGATTCTGTTAGTGATGAAGAGAAAATAAAAATGAGTTTGGAAGTTTCCCAAGTGTCCCAATTTACAGCAGAAATCCAGGTAGAGAAGGGACACCTGTACAGAGTAAAGGCGACAGGGAGTTGTAGGAAGGATCTTGCTGCCTTTGCTCTTTCTAGGAAGTAAGGTTGGAGTCTTGGAAGACACGGGGGATAGATGTGTGGTCTCTGGGGGACTGTCCATAGCCCCCTCTGGCTGGGGGATGGATGCGACTCAGCTGGAAAGAGAGTCAGGATGGTGTTGTATAACATAGATGTGCAAAGGGCATGAGTCAGCTCTGAGAACTTACAAAATGCTTGTAGCCCAAGGCCGGAATAGGGTGGCGGGTGCCTTGGGTCAAGGAAGAACTAATACCCTTCGTGCAATCGGGGGTCCCAGAGGAGAACTCCAGCATCAGAGTAAACCAGCTATCCCTTCTCTGATGAGTGAAAGGAGTTAATGGGACCCTGACCCAGGGAGGGGCTGAGTCATTGGAGGTCCCAAGGGAATAAATAAAAAGTAGATTGGTCTGGGGGAGGGGCAGAGGTGAACAGTGATGAGTCCTTTGTGAGAAAAGAGGCAAATAAGCTGAATGTCAGAGGAGAAATTATAGGATGACAAAATTCAAGGAGAAAGATCAAAGCAGGATGAACGGGAACATTCTGGAGTGGACCAGGAATTCCACAGAAAAACAGCCAGCGATGGGGACTCAGTAGGATACTACTACTTCATCTCCTCAAGATTCCAAACAAGGAGGGTGATAAGAAGACCCCATCGTTAAGAGTCATATATGTCAATAGACCACAAATGCTGCTGTCTGGAGCCTGAATGCTGCTTTCCAAAAAAAGTGACAGGGGCTGAAATTCATCTCTTATTTCTCCTTCAAACCACAGAGTGAATTTTTTAGTAAAACATTCAAGGATTGTTTGAGGCCAATAGGAAACTGTACATGCATATTTCATTTTTAAAAAAGCGCATAATGACATGACGTAAGTCCCATGTTTTGCCGTCATCATTTCTGCTTTGCTTGGGGAAGGAATACCTTCCCCTGCTATTTTCATTTGTACCATGTAAGTGAATCAGTCACTCTGAACCTTGGTGTCATCCTTTTCTCTTTTTCTCTGTTTCTAAATAGTCTTTTCCTCTGGTGCAGTAGAGGAATTGCACACACACAGACACCCTCCCCCCCACCACACACACACCCCACACACACCTCACACACACATGCACACAACACAGCCAGATACATTCTGATTCCTTCTGTTTTGCTGAAATTAGGTCTCTCCCACTATATGCCATGTGATGATGGGGAAGAATGTGTTAAAACAACTACCATTTGTGTGTATCTCCTTCTCTATGAACCATCAGTAGAGTTGAATGCCTATGGCAAGCCGATTGCTCTGTAGATTTTGTCCTGATTATTAAACACTGGATGTGAAAAGCTAAGCATACAGAAGGAAGAGTTATCCTCTAGTTTATGTAAAGTCAGCAGTGAAAATAAAAATTGTGGCATGTATGTAGATGTTTATATCCTTTACCTTATAGTCTTACTGCAGAGCTTTGTCTTCTGCTCCAAAGTTTTTTTTTTCCCCCAGCGATAACAATGGATTATTTTTGTAAGCAAGTGCTCTATCCATTATTAAATTGATTATTCAAATCTCATTTAAAAAAAGAAGCCAGATGGCAATTTTCCATTATTTGTTGCTACTGACAACCACCAACACTAAACTGAAAGATTTTCCTTTTTTCTTTCTTCTACTGGCTAAAGATCCTCCTGCATTTCCATGCAGACCAAATGTAGATCCCATATTGGAAACAAATAGCCAATTACCAAACAAGATTGTCGTTATTGATTATTTTAGAATCATCTTTGCATTGACAGAGCTGTTGTTCTTTTGATGATTCCATAATTAACTTATCTATATTCAGGCAGAATAACTTTGTTCCCTGTAGTCATTCGGATGTAAGCATTATTGTTGTTATTTAGTTGTCATGACAGCAAGAAACATGTTTTTACATGTCCAGCATCCTGGTTATTTTAAGATCCTAATAAGTATGCCTTGCTAATGAATCAGAATAATGGCGATCTTGCAAAATAATGATTTTTAAAATTCTAAGGGAAGCTTAAAATCTAAACGCGAGATAATTGCTTGCACTTGTGATAATCATGAAGTATGTTCCTTTCACTATGCTCACTCACTTACGTGCTCACACACGTGACACTTTTTTTCTAGGTGAAGGCATTTGTATATTTCTGTTTTGGGGTTAGCATCCTTTGTGGTGATGGGACTTCCACTGAAGTATCTTTCAAAACCAGCATTTGTCAGATCATCTCATGGCTGGGGCCATGCTCAGCATGTTTATACTCTTAGAAACCTACCGTGGGAATCTATCTCCAAACTTGAATGGCTAATTTTTAACACTTTTTTTTTTTTTTGCGTGTGTCAATTTACCTCTATAGGTGTCTTCCGCTTGGGTATAAGTTAATTGTTTTAAATAACTGAAACTAAGAAGACTGTGCTCTGATTGAGTGGATTCTTGCAGATCAACAAGTTCTCCCTCCCATGACTCCAGCTCCACCCAATGTTTTGGGTCTCTTGATCTTGCCAGAAGAAAGAACATTCTAGTTACATAAAAGAGACTGGCCTTCGATATGAAATATATGGATGCAAAAGTCCTTGGATGCATCCTCAGGATTAAAACCGTGGTCTTTGTAAGTTCAAGAGGATTTTTGAAACTTTCCAATTCACAGCCAGCTAATTCCCTAGGTGTGGGAAGGAGACTGATGAACACTGGCCAGTAGTGCTAAATCCAAATTCTGGCCAAAAGAATAAGAAAACTCTGCCCCCTTCTGCCTTCATACAATTGGGATTGTTCTGTCTTTTGGAGAACGTCTAGTTGTTAGGGGACGGCCAGGCAGGGAAATGGACTGCCGCCTTTCCTGGTGGCTTCTGGAGCACTCCCAAATAATTTGATAGCTAACAACCAGTTCCATCCTGAACCTAAACCATGGGCTATCTCCCTTCACCCCCTAAAAGTGAAACACCTCTTTAGCATCAAGAAACACTTCCTGGTAGAAATATTGTTTATGTATTGCTCACCAGAAACACATTTTGGTTCTGCATTTCAGAATCTCAATTCTGGCAATTGTAAGAAACAGCATCTAAACATATAAATGCTGTAATGGTAAAAATATGCTAGCATACATGTTAAGTTTCTAATCAAACATTGCAAAAATGCATTAATCAGTATTTCATAGTTCATTACAGTCTGACTAATTTTAAAATCCCTCATGTAAATTGATTAAATGTCTTCGGCAGGC
The DNA here is from genome assembly GCA_935064755.1 of Tragelaphus eurycerus. Taxonomy (NCBI): domain Eukaryota; kingdom Metazoa; phylum Chordata; class Mammalia; order Artiodactyla; family Bovidae; genus Tragelaphus; species Tragelaphus eurycerus. The sequence continues at coordinate 15,422,654 of CAKXYN010000020.1, forward strand.
AGATAAATGGGCTTTTGTTTTAAGCAACCTTTACTGAGAAAACCATAATTCTCAATGACTCGATTCTTTCACATTTGGGACCAGGCTTGCTCTAGACAATCTAGAATTTTCCTGTTTGCAACTGGACCTAGAAGCACACTGTAACATACTCTACAGGCTTAAGTATCTAGTGTGTGTCTACTTGGTGCCCAAGCTTGTGCTAAGTGCCATGAGGGGTGAGGGAAGCACGAGACATGATTTTTTTCCCTTATGGAAAGAGATGACTTATATATGTGCACAAATAAAAGCAAAAAATATACACACTTAGTCAAGATTGGGCTATGGAGCACAGCCTATAAGCTTTCCCTACTTTCTAAAAATATAAACCAACTCTGAATAGCTTTAAAAAAAAAAAGACTCTTTGTGACCCTTATGGACCGTAGTGCACCCAGGCTACTCTGTCTATGGGATTCTCCAAGCAAGAATACTGGAATGGGTAGCCATTCCTTTCTTCAGGGGGTCTTCCTAACCCAGGGATCAAACCCAGGTCTCCTGCATTGCAGGCAGATTTTTTTTACTATATGAGACACCAGAGAAACCCCCAAAAGAAGCAGGGTTATTGGCAGGATTTTGGAGGATTTTTTTCAAGCTAAAGCATAGAGAGGGAAGGAACGAGAGAGTCAAAACTCTCAGCACTTTGTTTATCTCTTTGACCTGTTTCCCTGCATGCCAGCCTCTCCACAAGGCTGGCAAATCCTTCCCGTGAGTTCTCCCAGCTTGCCTTCCCAGTGGGAAAAAGTTTTCCCCAACAGTTCCAGTTAGAAACTCCCCATAAATGACTCTGATTGGTTCAGTTAACTCATTTGGACCAATCCCCTGTGGTCTCTAGAAGGATTCTGATTGGTTCACCTGAATTACTTGGACCAATCACTGAGGTTGCCCAAAGACTGTGGTTGGTTTATCTAGGTCTTCCCCCTACAACTTCAGGCAAAGGGGCAGGGACAGTTAATGAAACTAGAGGTGGGGAGCAGTGGGAGACAGATGTGCTACTTGAACAGGAGGACTTGGTCTTATAACTATGAAGGGAGCAGACAGCTGTGAGAGCAATGAAGAATGTACAGAGGTGGTCTAAGCATATCCATTTTGGAGTAGGAGAAAAATCTGTCCAAGGAAAATAGTGTATTGGGGGACATACGAGATACGGGACACAGGACTATGTGGGACCAAATACAGCTGGACTTGAAAGTCTTTCAGAGAGCTTGTTCTTGAGTAGCCAGAAAATAAAATATTGGCTATTCCAGAGTAGAGAAACAGAAAGCTGATCTAGGTTAATTGGATGGGTGGGGTAAGAGATGCATTTTGCTGGAGGCTGATGCTGAGACCTCCTAATGATATGAATAAGAGATTGGTCCAAGTGTGGCAGGAAGTTGAAAATCAGAGGATGATGTGTATATGCCAATCCCAGTCTCCAAATTTATCTCTCCCCCACTTTTTCTGGGTAACCATAAAATTGTTTCATATATCTGTAACTCTATTTATGTTTTGTTAATAAATTCCTTTGTATAATTTTTCTATATTCCACATATAAAGAATATCATACAATATTTGTCCTTCTCTGTTTGACTTTCTTTACTCAGAATGACAATCTCTAGTTCCATTCGTATTGTTGCAAATGACATTATTTCATTCTTTTTTATGGCTGAATAATAATATTCCATTGTATATACGTATCACATCTTCTACACATTACTGTATATAAAATAGATAATTAATGAAACCTACCATATAGCACAGGGAACTCTACTTAATACTCTATAATGACCTATATGGAAAAAGAATCTGAAAAAGAATAGATATGTGTATATGCATGAGTGTGCTGTACAGCAGAAACTAATACAACACTGTAAGTCAACTATTCTCCAATAAGAAATTTTAAAAATGTTACATGACAATTATTTCCCAATAAAACTGATAAAATATAATCAGATCAGATCAGATCAGTCGCTCAGTCGTGTCTGACTCTTTGCGACCCCATGAACTGCAGCACGCCAGGCCTCCCTATCCATCACCAGCTCCCGGAGGTCACTCAGACTCACATTCATCGAGTCAGTGATGCCATCCAGCCATCTCATCCTCTGTCGTCCCCTTCTCCTCCTGCCCCCAATCCCTCCCAGCATCAGAGTCTTCTCCAATGAGTCAACTCTTCACATGAGGTGGCCAAAATACTGGAGTTTCAGCTTTAGCATCATTCCTTCCAAAGAAATCTCAGGGCTGATCTCCTTCAGAATGGACCGGTTGGATCTCCTTGCAGTCCAAGGGACTCTCAAGACTCTTCTCCAACACCACAGTTCAAAAGCATCAATTCTTCGGCGCTTAGCCTTCTTCACAGTCCAGCTCTCACATCCATACATGACCACAGGAAAGACCATAGCCTTGACTAGGCGAACCTTTGTTGGCAAAGTGATGTCTCTGCTTTGAATATGCTATCTAGGTTGGTCATAACTTTCCTTCAGGGAGCAAGCGTCTTTTAATTTCATGGCTGCAGTCACCATCTGCAGTGATTTTGGAGCCCAGAAAAAGAAAGTCTGACACTGTTTCCACTGTTTCTCCATCTATTTCCCATGAAGTGATGGGACCAGATGCCATGATCTTCGTTTTCTGAATGTTGAGCTTTAAGCCAACCTTTTCACTCTCCACGTTCACTTTCATCAAGAGGCTTTTGAGTTCCTCTTCACTTTCTGCCATAAGGGTGGTGTCATCTGCATAGCTGAGGTGATTGGTATTTCTCCTGGCAATCTTGATTCCAGCTTGTGTTTCCTCCAGTCCAGCATTTTTCATGATGTACTCTGCATATAAGTTAAATAAACATGGTGACAATATACAGCCTTGATGTACTCCTTTTCCTATTTGGAACCAGTCTGTTGTTCCATGACCAGTTCTAACTGTTGCTTCCTGACCTGCATACAGATTTCTCAAGAGGCAGATCAGGTGGTCTGGTATTCCCATCTCTCTCAGAATTTTCCACACTTTATTGTGATCTACACAGTCAAAGGCTTTGGCATAGTCAATAAAGCAGAAATAGATGTTTTTCTGGAACTCTCTTGCTTTTTCCATGATCCAGCGGATGTTGGCAATTTGATCTCTGGTTCCTCTGCCTTTTCTAAATCCAGCTTGAACATCAGGAAGTTCACGGTTCTCATATTGCTGAAGCCTGGCTTGGAGAATTTTGAGCATTACTTTACTAGTGTGTGAGATGAGTGCAATTGTGCGGTAGTTTGAGCACTCTTTGGCATTGCCTTTGTTTGGGATTGGGATGAAAACTGACCTTTTCCAATCTTGTGGCCACTGCTGAGTTTTCCAAATTTGCTGGCATATAATGAAAAAACAAAAAGAGAGGATAGATCCAATGGCCTCCTCCCAGGAAGAGATAGCAGAGCTGGGCAGAAGACAGGGGGGTGGGGATTGAATTTGAGACCTTTGAAGAATGGGGTGCTTCAGAAAGAGATTTAATGTAGTGGGATATAATAATAAATCATAGCTGTAGTGATAGCTCACATATATTGAGAATTTTTATGTTCCAGACACTGTTCTAAATGTTTACATGCATGAACTCATTTCTTCATCCCTATCAGAAAGATGGGGCTTCCCAGGTGGTACTCATGGTAAAGAACCCTATTGCCAATGCAGGAGACATAAGAGATGAAGAGACATAAGAGACATTAGGGTTCGATCTCTGGGTCGGAAAGAGCCCCTGGAGGAGGGCATGGCAACCCACTTCATTATTCTTGCCTGGAGAATCCCATGGTCAGAGGAGCCTGGGGCTACAGTCCATAGACTCACAAAGAGTAGACACACTGAAGCGACTTAGGACGCACACAGGCATCAGGTGGGTAGTATTAGTATCTCCATTTCGCAGATTATGAAGTGGGACATGGAGGAGCTAAGCAGCATGCCTGCAAGCACATGGGTGCAAGGGTTGGGGCTGGCTTGTGAGTCCAGCAATCAGGCCCGCAGTCGACTAAGAGTGGGTTCAGTTGTTGCTAGGTTGAGCTTCAGGTGATATTGGCCAACCACACCCATCATGCTCCAGTCAATAGGGAGAGGCTGGAAGAAGTCGAGGAGAGATGGAGGAATGGATCAGAAGAATGAACACAATTTGGGACTCGGTGGGACCGAGACAGGAAGAGTCCAAAAGGATCCTAAGTCTCAAACTTGGAGAACTGAGAAAGGGACCCCGATTCATCAAGGCTGACTGTTTCCTCCCAAAGATGGGCTTGATTCGAGTGAAATCTTTGTTACAATCTTGCTTTTTAAGAAAAGAGACAAAGGGATGATGCCCAACGTAGAGCCTGGCTCCCCAGGTCAGTGGGTTAAATACTTTAAGGTAGTATTACAGATGTTTTAGGATAATATTTTTGTTTTAATGTATTTCAGAGGACTTGTAACTAGCACATGAAAATCATGAATTTGAAGGAGTTCATTTTTAGGATGAGAATAGGTTTTTTTTTTTTTTTTTAAGTTAAGCAAATTTTTAAAAGTAAGTTTTAGAACAGATGGCATGTAGATATGACAAAAGTTGCCAAGATGGAGAGAAAATGATAGTTTGGGGCCAAGGTCAGATTCCTGCTGTCCTGGCCCCAGAGAGCAGGTCCCATCTTGCCTCTGTGTATAATCAGACTCTCACCTTCTCACTTGTGCACTTCCTTTTCTTTATGGCAGCTATGGCTGACTCCTCACCATCCCTACACACCCCAAAGAATGCCCCTATATTCATTATTTCATTCTTGCTTTCCTGCCATCGGCACTGCCTCTGGATTCATTTCTTCTTATCAGAATCCTACCTTTCATTTCGGTATCCTCTGGTTCTATTCATATATGCCAAAGCTAGCAAATGCAGATGCCTACCAGGGCCATTCAGGTAATGTAAACTGAATGAAGCAGATGGACCACTTGAAGACTGCAGGGTGTGGCAAGGATTCTGGGGAACGTGAGAGAGGGTGCCTCACAAAAGGCAGCACACTGTGATCTATAGAAGGACAGGCTCTCCAGAGGGAATGCAAAGTCAGGCTAGATTTGTTTCTCAAGCTATTTTCTATCATGTGTTACGGGATGTGCACTAAATGTTAAGACACAGGTGACAACAGAGGCGCATTTGCATGGCTGGAGGGGTGAGCACATGCTCTGCAGAGCTGTGCAACCTTGTGGACATGGGCACCTATGCTGTGCAATCAAAACACAGACAAGCTCTGTCACCTCCTCCGTGAAGCCTTCCCTGATTGCTATTTTCTCCTTCCACACTGGGGCTGATTTCTTTCGTTTCTGTATGCAACCAGGTCCCTAGTGAAGAGGACCCTTGGGGATGGCAGCATCTGAGATAGTAGGAAAGATCTCCAGGGCAATTTACAACCTCTATATCACATGCTGAGACAAAGGGAATCTACCAGCTTGGATGTCAAGAAAGGATCAGGGGAATCAAACCTCACAGTCCTGAAAAAACCCTCTGTTCGTGGGCTTCCCTGATAGCTCAGTTAGTAAAGAATCTGCCTACAATGCAGGAAACCCCGGTTTGATTCCTGGGTCGGGAAGATCTTCTGGAGAAGGGATAGGCCACCCACTCCAGGATTATTATGGAGCTGTCTTGTGGCTCAGCTGGTAAAGAATCTGCCTGCAATATGGGAGACCTGGGTTCGATCCCTGGGTTGGGAAGATCCTCTGGAGAAGGGATAGGAAAGGCTACCCACTCCAGTATTCTTACCTGGAGAATTCCATGGACTGTGTAGGCCATGGTGTCACAAAGAGTCGGACATGGCTGAGTGACTTCCACTTTCACTTTCAAGGCAAAACCCACCACAGAACCCTGCAAGGTGACTCTGACCTGCCTGTGGAACACCCCTCCCAGCTGCCCAGGCTGGAGTTTCCTGGCTCTCCCCTTGAGCTAGCCCCCTGTGATAACATGCGAAAGTAGCTGGTAACTCCTCCTATGCCTGTCATCCTGGCCTGGGGCTGCTCCCACTGGCCTACCATGTCCCTGGAATGCAAGCATCCCAGGCAGGTGCTGGAGATGAAGATCTCAGAGCCCAGCCTGGTGTGGGGAGCAGGGCTCCACACAGTGTGGACAAGAAGGGAGTTGTAATAGATGCTGTTCCTAGTGCCAGGCATCCCAGGGGAGAGCAACAGACAAGAAAGGGGGAAACAAGGGTGGAAAGGGAAGGAGAGGGAGGTTTTTCCAGAAGAAGACTTCTGATCCAGGCTTTCCAGTGGATAGGACTGTCCTCTGAAAGAGATCTGGGGAGAGAAACACCCAGGGGCTCAGTGACCCCAGGCTTAACATTCCAGACCAAACTATAAAATGCAATTGAAATGTATGTATGAAATTTAAAGTCTGAACAGTGTCAGATATTCTCTTTAACATATTATCCTTAATAAGGCACCTTTTTTTTTTTTTTCAGCTGACAGTCTGGCAGTAGATGGTCTCTGAAGGCCCTCAAAGATCTTAAATGGTTCTGCTAGTCAGATAAAAAAGCCAGTTAAAGAAAGGCAGGGCAAACTGATTCTTAAACTGACTGATTTTGTGCCTGAGTTTTCACTCCTTTTGGCTAACATTATTGAAGTTCTGATGGATTTTTTTTTTCCTTTTCATTTATCATGAGTAACTGGTGGGGTTGGAAGAGGCAGCCTTAAGTGACTTGTTCTTATCATCTGGATTGACTGATGTGATGGTTACCAGCAGTACCAACCATCTCTGCAAGGGGCATGGGGAAGGGATCAGTTTCCTTTGAACAAATCACAGGGACTCCTGGAGCTGGAATCTGCTCACACATGGCCTCTGACTTTTTGTTTTTTATTTTTATTTCTCTTTCAGATTCATCCGAGAAGGAGAAGATCTATGTGGAGAACAGAATGTCCTAGCATCACTTTTTCTTCTACTTTTCTGTCTGATCTCTTCCTTGCCAAATTCTGAGTCTATGGAAAAATTGACCCAATCCTTTGTGTGTCATTAATAAAATTATGATTTAAGTTTTGTCCCCCAGGGATGTTATGATGGAGAAACCACAGACACATAGCTAAGCCCTTTCATCCTTTTGTCTGAAAGATACGGCTTTTATCTGAGTAATTAGCTCATCATCTTTATCTGATGAAGGAACAACGATGCAAAGGTGAGGCTTTTGTTTTTAATGATGTTGTGAATTTGTTTACCTGGATTCTTCCTCAGCAAGCCATGAGTTAGCCCTGGGACGCGTGCCTTCCACATCTAAAATATTAATAAATCTCAGGTGCCAAGTTGTTCTTTCTGCGTGTCTAACATTTCCCTTATCCTGCCATCTAAGGGAAGCTTTCATGCCATGCTTTAGTGCCAAGAGCATCTTCCGGCCTAAATGGTAACCTCAGCAGAAAGGATGCCTCTCAGGTTGGGTTTCGCGTCTTGACAAATCAATAGCTCCAAACCTGCCAGCCCTCCCTCTCACTTGGCTCAATACTCAGCTTCAACCCCACGGAGGCCATGTTCATTCCTGTGCTTCTCTGTGGGTTGATTTAATAAAGGAGGCTCTCAATTAATTAGCTCCAGGGACTTACATCCAGATGTGGTTGTATCAAGCCCACATTCATGTTCAGAGGCGAGAATAAAACATGTGTGGGGATGGGATGGGGGTGGGGAAGGCTGAATGAAGAGGCCAGATTCTGTCTCTCTGGGGCAAGGGAGGAAGTGCAGAGTGTAAGAGGTCTGGGGCACAGGTCTAAGAGCACAGAGGATGGAGTGATGCTGGGCGGTGCTGCTGGCCAGAGGACTAAGTGCCACAGCCTTCTTAGGAGGAAATAGAAGCCTTGTCACCTTCTCCAACTGTGGTGGCCTTCTTCTTTTGTGGGCATGTCAGAACTGCTTAAAGGATTGGCGTCTTCGTTGGGAGGTTGTGATCAAGTACAGAGGGGTACTTTTGCATTCTGTGCTAAAGAACACACGGCAAAGGGCAAACAGGTGCATTTTGGGGTACAGAGCATTTGTTGATCTTGCCCATTCAGCCTCCTTTTTGCAGGGGGTGGGCAGCGGCAGTTAGTGACACTTCATTTTTCTATTAGAAAAGGTCCTTTCCAAGACTTCCCTGAGAGTCCAGTGGTTAACAATCCGCCTTGCAATGCAAGGGACATAGATTCAATCTTTGGTCAGGGAACTAAGACCCCGCATGCTGTGGAGCAACTAAACTTATGAGCCACAACTAGAGAGCCCTCACTCCAATTAGAGAGTCTGTGCGCTGCAACGAAAGGTCCCACATGGTGCAAAGATCCTGTGTACTGCAACTAAGACCAGACACAGCCAAATACATAAATAACTTAAAGCAAACAGCCACAATAAAAAACCAAAAGGACCTGTTACCCTGCCTTGTGGGGGAACAGACTTAGGAAGACTGTCAAGCAAAGTGCCCTACCATCCCACCCTGGCCAGGAGTGAGCATGTGGCCTCAGCTTGGTCAATCACAATCTCTACTGGGATTTCAGTCTTGTACAGGGTTATGCAATAACAGAAACACAACAATTGGCACTTTAATTCCAGAGGCCGTGCTCAGACAGGAGCGTGGATTAACCCCCATGACTAAGTCTCAGATTTGCCTTGGTTCTGCCATTTGCTGAGTCTGATTTCACAGCTTTCCTTTTTGATTCTGGAGCCTGGAGCTGCCCCATAGTATTCAAGATATTTTTCTTCTGTTTAAGACTAGATTCCAGTCACTTACAACCAGTTCTAACTCATACAAGTGATTTAAAGGTCTGTAGCAGGACTTTCTGAAATATGACTTTTTACTGGGGAGGGTTATTATTACTAATCAATCACACAACAAACACTTCTTATGATGGAGGACAACTGGTTAGAGGGATTGGAAAATGTATGTTAACTTGTGACAGAGACCATTTTTCTGATAATAAATATTACAGTGGTAAGGTGATATCTGATTTCTTATTATGTGGTGTTTTATACCAAGGACATGATATGAATAATGTTTTAACGCTGACAAAACCTTATGCGGTTGGTGTGGGAAGTATCATCCTACTTTACAGATGAGAAAATTGAGACCCAGATGGAAAGTAATTTGACCAAGGTCATCATCAAGGTACTTGAACCAGAGTTGCCCCTCTCTAAGGCTCTGGATCTCTGCTATTTCTTTTGCATTGATTCTCAAGTCCATCTCTGTGTCTAATTCAGTGGTTCTCAGAAGAGCAGTGATTCTGCTCCCCGGGGGTGTTTTTTTCATATCTGTAGACATGTTTGTTCATATCTATAGACATGTTCACATCTATAGACATATCTGTAGACATGTTCATATCTATAGACATCTATAGAAATATTCACATCTATAGACAGGTGGTTCTCACACCAGGATAGGAGGCTGCTCCTGGCATCTAGTGGGTGGAGACCAGGGAGGCGCAAAGCATCCTACAACCCACAGTACAGCCCCTGTCAACCAAGATTTTCTAGCCCCCAAGTATCAATAGTGTTAAGCCTGAAAGAGCCTTTCTCTGCACAATTTGAACCAAAAATTTGAACCTACAAAGCACAGGCCAGAAACCAAGGCAGCTTAAACCCAAGAGGGAAAGGTTCCATCTTGTTCATCTTTCCATTACCTTTTTTTTTTTTATTCCGGCTGTTTGGAGAGAAGGACAAACCATTTCCTCCTCCCTTCTTCCGTCCCTTCCCTTTAGCTGTTAGCTGCTCTAGAAATGTTTTTGCTGCCTTGGAGACATCCAGCCTCTGCTTATTAATAATTTCCCTTGGCATCTGCTGCTGCCTTCCTGTTAATGGCTCAGATCAGGCCGAGGCCCACTGCAAGCAGGACCCCATCATGTCAGACGCCTGTTCGTCCAAGGGGTTAACACCATTTTCTGTTGCTCAGAAAGTGGCCTAACTAAGTGAAAGGGAGCTAAGTGCTTGACTAAAGGAGGCTAAAGGCACTGAAGGAGCTGTTATGATCTATCAGATAAATAAATATGCTTTTCCGAAATTGTCTACAGCTTTATTTATAGAAGGGGCCCAAATGGCTTGGAAGGAATCTGCTTAAGAAGCTCTTAGCTCTTCTGGCAATTCCCACAGAGTTGAATGAAACACTTTAGGGTTGTTTTCTACGCCTTAATGATGCTGTGAAGAAAGCCAAGTTGTCCCTACCCGCAGAGGGTGCGTGAGAAGGAAGCCTCGTCTCTTCCTGGGAAATGAAGAGCAAGATGGTCCAACGTTCTACCCAACCTGTGACATCTTCCCACTCTCAGGCCACAGGAAGGGTGGGCACCTGGTACCCACAAAAATCTGCCCTCCATCTCCTGGGAGAGAACACACAGCCTATAGGCCAATGGTATGACCACCAGTACTCCAATACTTTGACCACTTGATGCAAAGAACTGACTCACTGGAAATGACCCTGATGCTGGAAAAGATTGAAGGAAGGAGAAGGGGACGACAGAGGATGAGATGGTTGGATGGCGTCACCAACTCAATGGACACAAGTTTGAGCAATCTGGAGTTGGTGGTGGACAGGGAAGCTTGGCATGCTGCAGTCCATGGGGTGGCAAAGAGTTGGTCATGACTTAGTGACTGAACAACAAGACTCTAGCTGGCAAACTTGTACTTACAACTGCTATTGGACTGGTTCCTAACCCTAAGAGATTTCACACAAATCATCTTCATTTCTGGCTTTCATTTTTTAAAAAATAAACGAATATTTGGCAGCACTGGTCCAATGCAGCCACAGCTGACCACTTTAGTCCTCCTATTGAAAATGTCCTCACAAAATTCCCTGCACAAAACTCCTTGAGTGATGGATGCAAGAATCCAAGCTTGTAGTCCCTGTCCTAAAGAAGCAGGATATGATCTAGTCATCATTTGGGAGTAGTTAGGGTCTTCAGGTGGCACTAGTGGTAAAGAATGCACCTGCCAATGCAGGAGACATAAGAGATGAGGGTTTGATCCCTGGGTTGGGAAGATCCCGTGAAGGAGGGCATGACAACCCACTCCAGTATTCTTGCTTGGAGAATCCCATGGACAGAGGAGCCTGTGGGCTACAGTCTACAGGGTTGAAAAGAGTCTGATACATGACTGAAGCGATTTAGCACGCATGCACAAGGAATGAAACCGAAAAAAGAAAAGGATGGGGGAAGGAGATGTTGTTGGAAATGACAAAGTCATCAGGAAGGGGAGGGAGCTGGCGCTTGAGGCTGTGTCCACAAGGATAGGAGGAAAGGAAAGAGGGCTCTCGGTGGAAATGGTGGGGCCAGGAAGGGGCATGAGGATGAAGGTGAGAAGGCAGGAATGAGCTTGGACTGCATAGGGAGAGAAGGACAGGCTGATCTGAGGGTTCATTTGGGAAAGGAAGAGGATTGTGGCTGGAAGCTGTATCCTGTGTGATTTTGTGGGGACCAGATTGCAGCAGGAAGGTTGGGTGCAGGAAGTACCATATGTCCTGCCAGACTTCTTCAGACAGTCATCTCCTCCCATCTTTTCCTTCACATCCCTACCCAAGATTAGTCTTCTGCTTGGGAGCCCACAACTCTGAACTCTGATGCACCCAAATGTCAGTAGGGTGGCATAGGAGACTAGTGACTCATACCAAATGTCTAAGGAGAGCACTTGCTTGGTCTCAAGGCACTGGAGCCCCGGTGGCCTCAGTGTGGGTCATTTTGGGCCAAGGCCTCAGCCCTGTAACCTGGGTCTCCCCAGCCTCTGATTCCTGCTCTTCAGGGTGGCCTTCTTCTTTCTCTTTTGGGGCTGAGAAAAGACTTGGGGTCCCGAGTTTCCTGCTATTGAAGTATGCTCCAAAGCCAAGGGTTCCTGGAGAAGAGATTTCTGTCTGGTGGCTTTACCCAGGAATGGCCAATGGAAAATCTGAGTAAGAAATAACCAGGATGTTCCCACTGACTCAATTACAATCCCAGTTTTAATGTGCCATATAGAAACACATATCGATTTAAAGCTGAGTTGCTTTTTGTGTGTAGGCATCACTCTGTCAGCTTAGGAATTAAGCACCTCTTGCATGTAGTCTTGTGGGATCTCCCATGGAGAGTGAGAGCCTTCAGGTACTAGAGTTCAAGGGCAGCATGGATATGTTCTTTTTCCCATGTCTTCTTTTTTTTTTTTTTGCTGCTGCTGCTGCTAAGTCGCTTCAGTCGTGTCCGACTCTGTGTGAACCCACAGACGGAAGCCCACCAGGCTCCACCATCCCTGGGATTCTCTAGGCAAGAACACTGGAGTGGGGTGCCATTTCCTTCTCCAATGCATGAAAGTGAAAAGAGAAAGTGAAGTCGCTCAGTCATGTCTGACTCTTAGCGACCCCATGGACTGCAGCCTACCAGGCTCCTCCGTCCATGGGATTTTCCAGGCAAGAGTACTGGAGTGGGGTGCCATTGTCTTCTCCGTACTTGCTGTATAATATTATATAAATTAAAGGCATACAATATAGTGATTCACATTTTAAGGGTTATAACCCATTTATAGCTATTGTAAAATACTGCCTGTATTCCCCGTGTTGTACAGTAATAGCCTGGTACTTTCTTTTATTCCTAATAGGTTGCACCTCTCACACCCTTACCCCTCTATTGCCTCTCTCCTTTCCCTCTCCTCACTGGTAACCACTAGTTTGTTCCCTATGTTTGTGAGTCTGCTTATTATCTGTTATATTCATTAATGTGTTGTATTTTTCAGATTGTACATAAAAGTGGTATCGCACAGTATTTGACTTTCTCTGTAGGATTTACATTACTTAGCATAATGCCCTCCAAGTCCATCTATGTTGCTACAGATGGCAAAATTTCATTCATTTTTTTGGCTGAGTAATATTCCCTTATATATACATTCCATTATATATATATATGTTATATATATATGTATATATATATGTGTTATATATATATATATATAACACATCTTTATCCATTCATCTTGGTAGACACTTAGGTCACTTCCATATGTTGGCAATTGTAAATTATGCTGCTATAAACACTGGAGCGAATGTACCCTTTCGAAGTAGTATATTTGCTTTTTCATATGTACACCCAGGAGTGGAATTTTGGTATTTCATATAGTGGTTCTATTTTTAGTTTTGTCAGAAACCTCCATAATTGTTTCCACGGTGGCTGCCCCAATTTACATTCCCACCAACAGTGTTCGAGGATTCCCCTTTCTCCTTATCCTCGCCAACATTTGTTATTTATAGACACTTTGATGATAGCCATTCTGGCAGGTGTGAGGTGATATCTCATTGTGGTTTTGATTTGCATTTTTCTGATGATTAGTGATGTCGAGCATCTTTTCATGTGCCTGTTGGTCATCTATGTTTCCTCTGGGAAATGTCTATTCAATTATTTTACCCATTTTTCAATCAAGTTTTTTCTTTCTTTCTTTCTTTTTTTTTGATGTTAAGTTGTATGAACTGTTTATATATGCTGGATATTAATCCCTTATTCATCATATCATTGCAAATACTTTCTCCTATTCAGTTGTCTTCTTGCCATTATAAATGATTTAAGTCTTTCTTTCTTTTCTTCTTCTTCCTTTTTAAATTAGCCAAACCACATGTGTGAGTCTTTGTGGAAACAGTCATTTTCTTGGCAAACTTTATATATATAAAATTATGATAGTGTGGGAATCCAGGGGAGGGCACTAGGAATGGATACGGAGAGGCAGAGGGGGAACATTTTTCATCTGATGGTTTGTGCCACAGAACAGATCTTGATGTGACAAAAAAGACCTTGCATGTACTGGGATGGGTCGGTGATAGTCAACAGGAGGCTCACCAACTTTCAACACTGTTCATGATGGTAGAAAAACTCAGAGCCCTGGAATTCAACACTGTTCATGATGGTAGAAAAACACAGAGCCCCAGAACCTGCCAGGCCACAGAGATGTACTCAATCCACTTGACATGTGAACAGGTTGGGCACAGAGTCTCCTGTTGGAGGCTATGAGGAATATAGGCATGATTTCAGAGACTCTTTTTGACTGGGGGCAAACAAATTTTATGTTCCAAGATTTGAACAGATTAAAAACATTAAAAAAAATATATTCTGCTTCTGCTTCTATTGTATTTTTACTTTATTGCTGGTGCTTTCTCCTTTGACTTGCTAACGGGAATGTATTTTTTTTTCCTTGGTACTGCCATTACCTCTTCCTGCTACTTTCCAGGTCACTAATTTTTCTGCTTAGAGTTCATTCTGTTTAGACCGATATGCTGTCTCTTTTAATGAGGTTATTTCTGGGTTATTAGCCTTCCTGTTATATGATACCTTATGTGGAGGCCCTAATTGATGTAAATCAAACACAGCTTGCAGAAAAAAATCAAAGTCATCCTTCAGATATTTGGTGGATCTTGGGGCATCTCAGGAGTTCAGTATTTAAAGCTACTTTCTTGAGATGAGGTTCCGTGTAGCTAATAACACAAATAAATCCTTTCTTATTCGTAAATTAGTAGGTTCAGAGAAGTGGAAATTGAAGGAGAGCATTGGCATTTTGGTTTGCTGAATAAGCTTTAGACAGAAATTAGACTGAAAAGTATTGAGTGGGAGGGTTTTATTGTACAGTTCAATAACCTTGCCAACATATTTTTATTAAGGCATTCTTACATAAACCATTAAGCTTTAGGTTAATTTTTACAGATATTTTCTGGCTGTACTTAACGAAGAGGAGTAGAATGAAGCACAAGAAAGAAATTTCCTCCAGAACTCTCAGGTCTCAGCGTGGCTGTGTGTGGAAGGGATTTCTGGGGCTCGTTGGTTGTCAGAGGGGCCTGTTGTTATATTCACATTAGCAAGAGGAGGTTGCTATTTTCTTATTTTTGCTCCTGGACATTAGCTCTGTCATGGGAGATTCTGACGTGCAGGCATATTATTTTTATCTCGAAAGAAAGAAAAATATGGTTTGCTCTCTTTTTTTCCTTAAGGTCTTGTTCATTCATTATGTTCCCTGCCTGTCTCAGAGAGAAATTGCTCCCTGCCTGGAAAGGTGTGGCCAGTGCAAGACTCTTCAGAGGGACAGGGTATTTCCCAGGGGAAGTAGGCTTCCGTGGGAGATGGGGAAGGTCAGGGTAGGGGTAGCCCCAGAGGCCACACCCACTCAGGGAAGTCTTAGTGCAGTAGAAGGTGTGGGAGGGTTGGGATCAGAGCCCCTGGCTTTAAAGACAACTCTGTTGCTTAATAACCACATGGCACTAGAGAATGTAGTTATTCAGTTGCTAAGTCCTGTATGACTCTTGTGCCACCCCATGGACTATAGGCTGACAGGTTCCTCTGTCCATGGGATTTCCCAGGCAAGAATACTTGAATGGGTTGCCATTTCCTACTCTAGGGCATCTTACTGACCCAGGAATTAAACCAGCGTCTCCTGCATTGCAAGCAGATTGTTTACCACTGAGCCACCTGGGAAGCCTATACCTGGCTATCAAAGCATCAGAAACTCAAAGGTCAAGTGACCTGATCCAACTCTCTGGATAACCAATCACCATCACCTTAGCACTCTTGACACACACATGCGTGTGCACACACACACATTTGGCACAATGGTCATATCCCCTGTGTTGGTTGGTTTGGTGGAAATCCATGAATGTGAATAAAAGCAATGCATTAACTGTCAGACACCATATAAAATGTTTGCTGTGGGGTCCTTTTTTTTTTTCTATTGAAGTACAGTTGATTTGTAGTGTTGTATTAGTTTCACATGCAGAGCAAAGTGAATTGGTTATGCATATGCATCTATCCACTCTCTTTAAGGTTCTATTCCCATATAGGTGTGGGATCTTGACGGTGACAGTCAAGGAAGTCTGAGAAGGGGCGAGGTGGATATCTCCATGGCCTGTTGTAGCCGAGTGTCAGAGATGCTCAGTCAAGGGCACCTGGGGTTCACATCGGGGCCAAGGTCCACGGGGCAGCCCTGAACCTTGAATATGTTCTCCATGGGAAGATGGGGAGAGAGTGAAGAGGCCAAAACAAGGGAAGATGGGTGCTCCAGCCTCGAAATTGTGGTTTCATCCAGGATGAGAGCCACTAGGAGATGCCACTTAGCAGTTTGGGGGTCTGGGCTGTCTGCTTTCCAGACACAGTGCCACCTGGGTCCTCTCTGCTGAGTCCTGCCAGCCTGGAGACTTGCAGGCCAGTGAGAGGCTGGCCAGTTCCAGACTGGCTGGTCAGAGGGCCTCCTAATTCTGTCTTAGCTATTTATTAAGACTGAGAGTATAATACATTCCATCATAGGCCTTTTAAGTTTCCAGAAGAAACACTCAGCATTTTCATCATGGAATCCTGGAAGATGAGAAGATTCAAAATTCCTTCAGTGCAGAGTTGCCCAAAATTCTACCTAAAAGATTATCCTCTTTATGTATTTTGTTAAATAAAATGTTAATCGCTCAGTTGTGTCCGATTCTTTGTGACCCCATGGACTGTAGCCCTCTAGGCTGCTCTGTCCATGAAATTCTCCAAGCAAGAATACTGAAGTGGGTTGCCATGCCCTTCTCCAAGGGATCTTCCTGACCCAGGGATCGAACCCAGCTCTCCTGCATTGCAGGCAGATTATATACCATTTGAGCCACCAGGGAAGCTGTTAAATAAACCTGCTTTTAAATGTTTGAATTTAGTTTTAAAGGAAAATATATATCAATTTAGTACCTGGAACTCCATCTCATTTGCAGTAAAGAGGGACTAATTCTGAAATGGCTACAGTGTTCTTCCCAACAGACTGTTCAACTACCCACAGACACTTGAGCCACACCCAGAGCCACTCACACACACAGCACACACACCCACAATGACACCGCCTGCCCAACACTCACCCACCTCCCAGACATACCCACACAATACACATGATGCACAAACACAAAATAACACACAACACACATGACTCAAGCACATGGCACAAACAATAGATACGCCATAGGCATAGCGCACATGATACATACTACATACATACCACGCCTACACATGCTACATCCACAGCACACTCACATAGCCACCATACACAAACATACAGGCACGAACCCTTTTCCACACAGAACACACAGCCACATTACATCTGCAATGCTAATGTACAACACGGCAATGACACATAGCTCATAGCACACGCAATGTGCAGACAAAACCACACACACCCACTTCACATTCTTATGAAAAAGAAATGTGGAAGGAAAAGTTGACATGTTAGCAGTAATTTTTCGTTAGGTGGTAGTATTTTGGGTAATTTTCATTTTCTCTGTTGCTCATTTCTATACTGTCTAAATTTCACACAGTGAATGGGTATTGATTTGTAACTTTAAAAGAGAGTCACCATTTAATAACCCAGTGGTTTCTTCCTGTGGCAGCTCTGGCCTTTCGGCTCAATGGTCCAATGCCCATCACATGTGTGTTTCTGGCAGAGGAAGATGCCAGTCACCTAAGGAGTCTAGAAATTCTGAGAAGGCATTTCTCAGCCCTGGACCCTCCATCTCCCCAGCCCCAAAGCTAATTTGGCTACAAGGATGTCAAGGTCGGGGGCGCCCAGGCTCTGGATTCTGGCAGGGTCTCTAGCTCACTCCCCCACTCTCCCTTAGGCCCTCTTCCCTACTGTTTCATTCTATTTAAACTATTACTTTGTCTTCAGTCTTATTGTTGGACAGAAAACACTTTTTTAATGACCTGAAGTGGATTTAATTTCTGGGCTTAGTTGCTGTCTCCATTCAATAGACTCCTGGCTGTGGGCAGGTATCTGACTGCAAATATTATATTAAATTGATTATTTCAGCAAATAATCAATTGCCATTATAAATCAGGCACCATGCTTGGCTCTTGGGAGGTGGAGGTAGATCTGACCCCCTCGTAAGAGAATGGCAGGCTCGTAATTACTAAATATGGTCATTGGTTATTGCAGAGAGTTGACTTGATATTCTGAGGCTTAATATTAGCCACAATGATGCATAATAGCGAGACAGAATTACAATTATGGATGCAAATGCTTGTCTCCTGCATTCTCATGCATCACCCATCTCTATTAGGCATAACGCAAAAGACTGGATGTTCAACATTCTGGATTTACAATTTGTTCTTTTTCATCTCTACCCCAACTAATTTTTTCTATATTTCCAAAGCCATGCTTCTCCACCTTCTGATGGCCACCCAGACTCCCTGAGAGGTAAGCTTTGCTTTGGTAACTTTATACTTTCCAAGCTTTTGAGGCAATAGGCATGGGTTCTACAAGGAGCAAAGGCCCTGGGACATGTTGCAATCACAGGGCAAGAAACTAGGACAAGATAATTTACCACTATGATTTCCAAAATCTTTGCCATTTTCTGTCCCTGAGTGAGGCTTGAATATTACATCAATCTCTATTGGGGTAGGTGGTGTTGTATGATGAATAAAACCAAGTTTCTTATAATGTCTGTGCTCCCCTAGATCCAAGGAGGTTTTGGCCATTAGATATGTGGTGTGCTGTGATTTTGTAAATAAACTATGAAAGTGTACACACACAGATGTATCCATCAAGTGGACTTTAGGGATCCCAGGGAATGGGAAAGACATCTTTGGAGTGAGACCTTTAAACTGGAGCCTGAGGTTTAAAGGTGGGCTGAGCAATGATAAAGTGAGAAAATATTTTATGCCAAAGAAACAGCATGCATGGAAACCCTGAGGCAGGATAGAATGGAAGATAACTCAACCACACAGGAGCCCAGTGGAGACAAGAGAGAGAAAGGGGACTGATATGATTGAAACTGTGAACCTGGACTGGAATGCAGACTGAGTGGCCGTATTAGTTTTGTTTGTTTGTTTTTTTTTTTTTTTTATGAACAAGCAACTTACAAGAAGGGCATCCCCAGTGGCTCAGTGGTCAAGAATCTCCCTACAATGCAGGAGACATCTATCCCTGGGTCGGGAAATGGCAACCCATTCCAGTATTCTTGCCTGGGAAATTCCATGGACAGATAGGCCTGTTGGGCTACAGTCTATAGGGTTGTAGAGTCGGACAAAACCTAGTGCCAAAATAACAAACACTTCATGAAAGATGTATTTTGAAAACATATTCAGTAGTATGTAAGGCATTCAGCAATAGGAAAAATACTACAACCTACACCAAAGAGATGTGCTCAACATCTTTTTGTCTGTAGATCCTCTCTCCACCCTTCACCTGACCTGTGCCCTAGAGGCTGACTCCTCTGCACCTCCTTCTGGCTTCCCTTTCCATTTCAGTGCAGTCTTGAGATCAATTTCGTTTCCAGAACTGGCATTCTCTATTTTGCCTGAGACTTTCTCTGGCCATCAGTGTTCCATTTTGTCCCCATTGTGACTGGCTAGATGTCCTGGAAATTAACACCTCATCCCAGCAACCCCTCAAAAAAGATAGATAGGAATCGGTTCATTAATACACCAGCTCCCTCACCTGGTGAGATGTGCTGGGACACAGAGTTTCTCTGCAGAATTCATCTCCCATGATGGTAACTGACTTAATACTACACGCTTGTTAGAAGGAAAGTTATGACCAACCTAGACAGCATATTAAGAAGCAGAGACATTACTTTGTCAACAAAGGTCCATCTAGTCAAGGCTATGGTTTTTCCAGTGGTCATGTATGAATGTGAGAGTTGGACTGTAAAGAAAGCTGAGTGCTGAAGAATTGATGCTTTTGAACTGTGGTGTTGGAGAAGACTCTTAAGAGTCCCTTGGACTGCAAGGAGATCCAACCAGTCCACCCTAAAGGAGATCAGTCTTGGGTGTTCATTGGAAGGACTGATGTTGAAGCTGAAACTCCAATACTTTGGCCACCTGATGCAAAGAGCTGACTCATTTGAAAAGACCCTGATGCTGGGAAAGATTGAGGGCAGGAGGAGAAGGGGACAACAGAAAATGAGACAGTTGGATGCCATCACCGACTCAGTGGACATGAATTTGGGTGGACTCTGGGAGTTGATGATGGACAGGGAGGCCTGGTCTGCTGTGGTTCAAGGTGTCGCAGAGTCGAACATGACTGAGTGACTGAACTGAGCTGAACTGATTGGCTGCCTTCTCTTCCCTCTGACTTCCCTTCTCTCCTACTGGTGTCCCAATAAATTACCTGCACTTACACTATTACTCACCCTCCCAAATAGGATAATATGTATGTGTCTCTATGTAAACTTGTAGAGGCTTACTTTTAGGCTTTATGAAATTGATATCATACTGGCTGAAATTTTCTGTATCTTGTTTCTGCTGTACATGGTGTTTGCTAGATTCATCTATAATGGTATCAATATGTATTGTCACCTTGCTTATTTAACTTCTATGCAGAGTACATCGTGTGAAATGCTGGGGTGGAAGAGGCACAAGCTGGAATCAAGACTGCCAGGAGAAACAGCAAAAATCTTAGATATGCACATGACACCACACTTAGGGCAGAGGTGAAGAGGAACTAAAGAGCCTCTTGATGAAAATGAAAGAGGAGCGTGAAAAAGCTGGCTTAAAACTCAACATTCAAAAAATGAAAATCACAGCATCCAGTCCCATCACTTCATGGAAAATAGATGGGGAAACAATGGAAACAGTGAGAGATTTTATTTTCTTGGGCTTCAGAATCACTACAAATGATGACTACAGACATGAAATTAAAAGACACTTGCTCCTTGGAAGGAAAACTATGACAAACCTAGACAGCATATTACAAAGCAGAGACATTACTTTGCCAACCAAGGTCTGTCTAGTCAAAACTATGGTTTTTCCAGTAGTCATGAATGGATGTGAGAGTTGGACTATAAAGAAAGCTGAGCGACAAAGAATTGATGCCTTTGAACTGTGGTGTTGGATAAGACTCTTGAGAGTCCCTTGGACTGCAAAGAGATCCAACCAGTCCATCCTAAAGGAGATCAGTCCTGAATATTCATTGGAAGGACTGATGCTGAAGCTGAAACTCCAATACTTTGGCCACCTGATGTGAAGAACTGACTCATTTGAAAAGACCTTGATGCTGGGAAAGATTGAAGGTGGGAGGAGAAAAGGACTACAGAAGATAAGATGGTTGGATGGTATCACTAACTCGATGGACATGAGTTTGAGCAAGCTCCAGGAGTTGGTGATGGACAGGGGGCCTAGCGTGCTGCAGTCCATGGGGTTGCAAAGAGTCGGATATGGCTGAGCAACTGAACTGAACTGATGGTATCAGTCTGTACCATCAGTACTAATAATGGTGTCAATTTCTGTAATTCATTCATTTTATTTTTTCCTTAAAAAAATTTGTGAAGTATAGTTGATTTGCAATGTTGTGTTAGTTTTATGTGCAGAGCAAAGTGATTTAGTTGTGTGTGTGTGTGTGTGTGTGTATATATATATATATATATATTCTTTATTCTTTTCCATTATGGTTTATTACAGTATGTATTGAGTATACTGAGGTTTATATTGAGTATATCCCTGTGCTATACAGTAGGGCCAAAATATATGTAACAGTTGGCATCTGCTAATCTCAAACTCCCAATCTTTCCCTCCTCCACCAGCCATAAAAAAAGAATGAATTAATGCCATTTTCAGGAATATGAATGGACCTTGAGACTGATATTGAGTGAAGTCAGAGAAAGACAAATATCATATGCTATCTTTTATGTGTGAAATCTAAAATGAGGATACAAATAAACTTATCTACAAAATAGAGACGGAGTTACAGATGTAGAAGACAAACTTATTGTTATCAGAGTTTAAGGGAGGAGAGATAAACTGGAAGATTGACTTATACTCACTGCTATATACAAAATAGATAACTAGTAAGGACCTACTGTATAGCACAGGGAACTCTACTGAAAACTCTGTAATGGTTTGTATGGGAAAAGAATCTAAAAAAGAGTGAATATATGTTAACTGATTCACTTTGCTGTGCACTTGAAACTAACACAAACATTGTAAGTCAACTATACTCGAATAAAATTTTTTTTAAAAATAACATATTCCAGATATTTTTTGACTGCTGCTGCTGCTGCTAAGTCACTCCAGTCATGTCTGACTCCATGTGACCCCATAGACGGCAGCCCACCAGGCTCCTCTGTCCCTGGGGTTCTCCAGGCAAGAACACTGGAGTGGGTTGCCATTTCCTTCTCCAGTGTATGAAAGTGAAAAGTGAACGTGAAGTCGTTCAGTTGTGTGTGACTCTTCACAACCCCATGGACTGCAGCCCACCAGGCTCCTCCGTCCATGGGATTTTCCAGGCAAGAGTACAGGAGTGGGTTGCCATTGCCTTCTCCAGATATGTTGCAAATATCTTCTTCCAATTTGTGGCTTATCTCTTCATGCTTTTATGGTAACTTTAAATAAGCAGAAGCATTATGAGGTCTTAAAGGTGGAATAAATGATATGATGTGGTTGTGCTTTTATAAAAGTTTCCTTGATAATCAGATGGATAGAATAGAACATGGTTCAGACAAGTGAAAAGAGGAAAACCCATTGGTAATCATTGGTATAGCAAGTCAGGAGGAAAAGTGCGTGGTTTAAAACTACAGAGAATTCAGTGATAATGGGGAGAAATAAATACATCCAAGAGATAATTTGGAGATGAATTTATGAAGCTTAATGGCAGTGGGAAAAAAGTAGATGTTTACACTGACTACTTAATTCCACATGTAAGTGTTATCATGTAGCATTTGCCTTAATAGTTCTGATTTACTCCATTTTGTATGATGATCTCTAGGTCCATCCATGTAGCTGCAAATGGCATTATTTCATTCCTTTTAAGGGCTGAGTAGTATTTCATTGTATATATATATATATACTGCAATGTCTCTATCCATTCATTGGTTGGTAGACGTTTTGGTTGCTTCCATGTCTTGGCTATAATGCTGTTGAGAACATAGGGGTGCATGTATCTTATCAAATTATAGTTTTGTCTGAATATATGTCAAGGAGTGGGGTCAAAGGAGGGGATGATGGATTGGGAGTTTGGGATTAGCAGATGCAAATATTATTAAGGGCTTTCCTGATAGCTCAGTTGGTAAAGAATCTGCCTGCAGTGCAGGAGACCCCGGTTTGATTCCTGGGTCAGGAAGATCCACTGGAGAAAGGATAGGTTACCCACTTCACTATTCTTGGGCTTCCCTTGCGGCTTAGCTGGTAAAGAATCCACCTGCAATGCAGGAGACCTGGGTTCTATCCCTGTGTTGGGAAGATCCTCTGGAGAAGGGCAAGGCTACCCATTCCAGTATTCTGGCCTGGAGAATTGTATGGACTGTACAGTCCATGCAGTCGCAAAGAGTCAGACACAATATTGTGACTTTCACTCACACAATATTTTTAAGGAATAAACAACAAGTTCCTATTGTAGAGAATGGAAATTATGTTCAATATCCTATAATATACAAAAATGAAAATATATATATATATATATAAACTAAATCACTTTGCTGTATAGCAGAAACTAACACTTTGTAAATCACCCATACTTCAATTAAAAGTACATTACATAAATTTAAAAAACGTCTGCTTAAAATTAGGTTCCAGTAAAGACTGGCTTCCCTGATGGCTCAGATAGTAAAGACTGCCTGCAATGCAGGAGACCCAGGTTCAATCCCTGCTGAACAACACTATAAACCAACTTTACCTGGTTGACATTTATAGAACATTGCCATCCAACAATAGAGTACACTTTTTAAAAAGAGGTCTTTGAGAGAGGTATTTACTCTTTCAAATTACTATTCAGAAAGAGGTATTTAAACTGTTGCATCTGCATACCTATGAAAGAGAGATGCTACTGTTATTCACCTGGACACTATCTTCAGTAATAAATTTGGATGAAATTCTATCTGGTTTTCTTATCTATTCTTTTTATACTGTAGCAGTGCTGTAGGTGCAGGGGAATATGATTGAAAGAGAAATGCATGTGGAACTATTAATACGTTAGACTAGAGTTTGCTTTTTCTTTCTTTTGGCAGGTTCAGTCAAACAGTTCAGTCGCTCAGTTGTTTCTGACTCTTTGGGACCTCATGGACTGCAGCACGGCAGGCTTCCCTGTCCATCACCAACTCCTGGAGCTTATTCAAACTCATGTCCATTGAATCAGTGATGCCATCCAACCATCTCATCCTGTCATCCCCTTCTCCTCCTGCTCTCAATCTTTCCCAACATCAGGGTCTTTTCCAATGAGTCAGTTTTTCGCATCAGGTGGCCAAAGTATTGGAGCTTCAGCTTCAGCATCAGTCCTTCCAATGAATATTCAGGACTTATTTCCTTTAGGATGGACTGGTTGGATCTCTTTGCAGTCCAAGAGACTCTTAAGAGTCTTCTCCAACACCACAGTTCAAAAGCATCAATTCTTCGATGCTCAGCTTTCCTTATAGTCCAACTCCCACATCCATACATGACTCTTTAATATGCTATCTAGGTTTGTCATTGGAGAAGGCAATGGCTTCCTACTCCAGTACTCTTGCCTGAAAAATTCCATGGATGGAGGAGCCTGGCAGGCTGCAGTCCATGGGATCGCTAAGAGTCGGACACGACTAAGCGACTTCACTTTCACTTTTCACTTTCATGCATTGGAGAAGGAAATGGCAACCCACTCCAGTGTTCTTGCCTGGAGAATCCCAGGGACGGGGAAGCCTGGTGGGCTGCCGTCAATGGGGTTGCACAGAGTTGGACATGACTGAGACTTAGCAGCAGCAGCAGGTTTGTCATAGCTTTTCTTCCAAGGAGCAAGCATCTTTTAATTTCATGGCCGCAGTCACCATCCGTAGTGATTTTGGAGCCCAAGAAAATAAAGTCTGTCACTGTTTCCATTGTTTCCCCATCTATTTGCCATGAAGTGATGGGACCAGATGCCATGATCTTAGTTTTCTGAATGTTGAATTTTAAGCCAACTTTTTCACTCTTCTCTTTCACTTTCATCAAGAGAATTTTTTGTTCTTCTTAGCTTTCTGCCATAAGGGTGGTGACATCCTCATATTCGGCAGGTTAGTAGATGCAAAATGAGACTGTGGGATTTTGAAAGGGTTCATTTTGATGACTTCAACTAATGAGCAGAGTTTACCAAGAAGAGATAGGGTTATCAGTTAAGTTTGTACTAATATTATTGGTACATCATTAACATAGAGTTAAATGCATAGATTTTAAATGTGAAGTTTGATTAGTTTTGAAAAATATGTTCATCCCCATGAACATATAGAACATTTAACACACTCCAAAGAGTTCCTTCATGACCTTACCCCATAAATTCTGGCTGCCTCTCTCCAGAGAAAACCACAGTTCTGATTTCTAACACCATCGATTAGTTTTATCTGTTTCATATAAGTGGAATCACTGCATTCTTTTTGCTCAGAAAAATGCTTTTGAGATTCTTCAATATTATTGCATGTATTAATCGTCTTTTCTTTTATTGCTGAGGAGTACCTCACTATATGGAAACACCACTATTTATTCATCTATTCTATTAGTGGACACTTGGGTCCTTTTTTCTTTCTCCCTCCCTCTCTCTTTCTCTCTTTGTTTTGCTCATAAAGGTTCGCCTAGTCAAGGCTATGGTCTTTCCTGTGGTCATGTATGGATGTGAGAGCTGGACTGTGAAGAAGGCTGAGCACCGAAGAATTGATGCTTTTGAACTGTGGTGTTGGAGAAGACTCTTGAGAGTCCCTTGGACTGCAAGAAGATCCAACCAGTCCATTCTGAAGGAGATCAGCCCTGGAATTTCCTTGGAAGAAATGATGCTTAAGCTAAAACTCCAGTATTTTGGCCACCTCATGCGAAGAGTTGACTCCTTGGAGAAGACTCTGATGCTGGGAGGGATTGGGGGCAGGAGAAGAAGGGGACGACGGAGGATGAGATGGCTGGATGGCATCACTGACTCGATGGATGCGAGTCTGAGTGACCTCCAAGAGCTGGTGATGGACAGCGAGGCCTGGCGTGCTGCAGTTCATGGGGTCGCAAAGAGTCGGACATGACTGAGTGACTGATCTGACCTGATCTGATCTGATAATTTTATAAGAAATTGTCAAACTAATTTCCTAAGTATTAGCTTTACCATTTTCCTCTACCATCATTAGCGTATAAGAGTTCTAGGTGCTCCACATCCTCAACAACATTTGGTGTGGTCATTCTTTTCAATTTCAACCATTTTAAAGTTTGAAGTGGTATCTCATGAGAGCTTTAGTATGCATGTCCCTGATGATTAATAATGTTGAGCCCTTTGGCCTGTGCATACTAGCCATTCTTTTTGCCCAATAGTTCTGGGCATCTTATTATTACAGTGTACGATGTATTTGTATATTTTAAGTACAGTCATTTGACATATTTCTCCTGTCTTTGTCTTGCATATTCATTTATTTATCAATATTTGTTGATGAATGTTTTTAATTTTTATGAAGTTAAATTGATCAATATTTATTTTCTTTTTTATTTAATGCTTTTGGGTTCTTCACTAAGACATCTTTGCCTGTCCTGAGAATGTGAAGATACTCTCCTATCTTTTCTAACAGGAGCTTTTAGGGTTAGGTCTACAGTTTACACTGAATTAAATACTGTCAGAGGTGTGCTACTGCTGCTGCTGCTGCTGCTGCTAAGTCGCTTCACTTGTGTCCGACTCTGTGCGACCCCATAGACGGCAGCCCACCAGGCTCCCCCGTCCCCGGGATTCTCCAGGCAAGAACACTGGAGCGGGGTGCCATTGCCTTCTTTGGTCAGTGGTGTGACGTAGGTATTAAAGATCATCTTGTTTCATGTGGATATTTAAATCTTTCAGAGCTTTTTGTTGAGAAGACTATTACTTCCCCTGCCGAATTTCTTTGGTGACTTTGTCAAACATCTTTGCCTCTATAGATGTGAATCTATTTCTAGACTCATACTATTTTCTTTTTGCTTTTTTATTTTAAGGCTTTTCATTTTTCTAATATAAGCAGTTAATGCTATAACATTACCTCAAATGCTGCTTTCATTGTATCCTAAAAATTTCAAAGTGCTTTGTTTTCATTATTATTCCTTTTAAAATAGAGGGTGAGATGATTGGGGAGAAAGCATGAAATATGTATAATATTATATCTGAAATGTATTAATTGTTCAAACTAAACACTATCATGTTACAATGAATAGATGTTGTAATGTTTCTGATAATCAATAAAGAGATTCTTGATCAAAAAAAATAAAATAACTTATAATTTGCATTATGATTTTTCTCTGATCCATGGCATATTTAGAATATTTTGTTTAATTTCCAATCACTGTATATTAAAAAATTTTAATATTTGTTACTTTTGTCATTAATAATTTTAACAATTTAATTCTATTATATTCACAAAATACTCTGTATTTCAATGTATGATATTTATTGAGTCTTCTTTAATCTCTCAACAGATGGTCTATTTTGATGAATTTTCCATATGTACTTGAAATAAATATGCATTTTGATTTTGAATGTTGTATTTTATGCAGCTCAGTTAGGTTAAGTTGGTTGAGAATATTCAAATATTCTTTTTTCTTATTTTTTTTTTTCTATCAACTACTGGAGGGAGGATAAAAGTCTCCCATTATAATTCTAAATTTGTCTGTTTCTCCCACTACTCTATTTCTGCGTTATGTGTTTTGAAGACCTGTGGTCATGTGTACGTTCACTCAGCATGTCTTCTTGAACAATTAACCCTTTGTCAGTAGGAAATGTTTCTTTTTATCTTTAGAAATATTTTTATCTTGAAATCTTCTTTGTATGATTGTAATATAGCTGTATCACCTTTCTCATTCTTACTTTTAATATATCTTTTTTTTACCATCCTTTTATAGTTATCTTATCTGTGTCTTTGTATTTGAAGAGTGTTTCTTATAATCAGCATATAGTTTTGTCTTTATGTTTTAGTCTAATATTAATAGGATTTATTATTATTATTATTATTATTGAGTCACATTGGTTTTCTATTTTCATGTTTTTCTATTTTCTTATTGTTACTTTTCTTCTACTCTTAGACTAATCAAAATTTTTTAGTATTTCATTTTTCTATTCTTTATCTAGACCTGTTTGTTAGTTTTAGTATTTAGTATATGTTCAGTAATCACCCTCCCATCCTTCCTGCTGTTGCTGACATACATTTTACTTTTACATATAAAGAAAATCTACAATACAGTGTTATTTTCTTTGTTCCAAGAATCAAATATTGTTTAAAGAAATTAATAAATGAAGATAATGTATTTCATATTCATTCCACGTATTTGCCATTTCTAGGGCTCTTCATTCATGTAGGCTTAAGTTTCCATCTTGTATCATTTCTCTTTAG
The DNA here is from genome assembly GCA_935064755.1 of Tragelaphus eurycerus. Taxonomy (NCBI): domain Eukaryota; kingdom Metazoa; phylum Chordata; class Mammalia; order Artiodactyla; family Bovidae; genus Tragelaphus; species Tragelaphus eurycerus. The sequence goes on from CAKXYN010000020.1 coordinate 15,450,811, forward strand.
CCTGAAGAAATTCCTTCAATTCTAGTGTAATAGGTCAACCAGTGTTGATTTTTTTGGTTTTGCTTATCTTAAAATGTCTCTATTTTACTTTCAGTTTTGATTAGTATTTTCACTGGATGTATAATTTTAGGTTGACAATTTTTCCCCCCAGTATTTCAAAGGGATTATTCTATTGTCTTCTGACTTTCAGTATTTCTGATAAGAGATAAACAGTCATTTTTATATTTTGTTTCTCAGAATCATTTTCTTCCTGGTTTAAGATTTCTCTTTTAACCATAGTTTTCTAGCAATTATGATACAGTATTCATGGTCTTTCCTGTGGTCATGTATGGATGTGAGAGCTGGACTGTGAAGAAGGCTGAGCGCCGAAGAATTGATGCTTTTGAACTGTGGTGTTGGAAAAGACTCTTGAGAGTCCCTTGGACTGCAAGAAGATCCAACCAGTCCATTCTGAAGGAGATCAATCCTGGAATTTCTTTAGAAGGAATGATGCTAAAGCTGAAACTCCAGTATTTTGGCCACCTCATGCGAAGAGTTGACTCCTTGGAGAAAACTCTGATGCTGGGAGGGATTGAGGGCAGGAGGAGAAGAGGACGACAGAGGATGAGATGGCTGGATGGCATCACTGACTCGATGGATGCGAGTCTGAGTGACCTCCGGGAGCTGGTGATGGACAGGGAGGCCTGGCGTGCTGCGGTTCATGGGGTCGCAAAGAGTCGGACACGACTGAGCGACTGATCTGATCTGATCTGATTCATTGGTATGTCTTTCATTTTACCTACTGGAATATCCTTGAGCTTTTGGATTTGAAGTTTATATTTTTTGAGTTAACTTGAAAAATTATCAGCCTTGATCAGATATTTTTCCATCTAATATTTTTCTCATCTTCCCCTTGGGCTCCAGTTCAGCATATTTTTGAATATTTGATATTGAATCACAAGTCACTAAGATTTTTTTCATTACTAATGACAGCAATACCGTACGCGATGTAATTACTGTAGAAAATTCAATGGATTCACAACATTGAGTTGTATATGTATAAACATAAAATGTAGTTATTTACTTATTGTGGTAGGCAACTTCTGATGTAGATTACCAAATCTGTGCCTCCTTGTATTCCCACTCATATCATTCCCCTTACCTTGAGTATTCTGGATCTAGGAATTTGCTTCTAGTGAATCAGACCAGATCAGATCAGTTGCTCAGTCATGTCCGACTCTTTGCGACCCCATGAACCGCAGCATGCCAGGCCTCCCTGTCCATCACCAGCTCCCGGAGGTCACTCAGACTCACTCCCATCAAGTCAGTGATGCCATCCAGCCATCTCATCCTCTGTCGTCCCCTTCTCCTCCTGCCCTCAATCCCTCCCAGCATCAGAGTCTTCTCCAATGAGTCAACTCTTCGCATGAGGTGGCCAAAATACTGGAGTTTCAGCTTTAGCATCATTCCTTCTAAAGAAATCCCAGGGCTGATCTCCTTCAGAATGGACTGGTTGGATCTTCTTGCAGTCCAAGGGACTCTCAAGAGTCTTCTCCAGCACCACAGTTCAAAAGCATCAATTCTTCAGCGCTCAGAATACAGCAAAATCAATTAGAAGTCACTTCTCTGATTAGGTGACAATAGACTCCTCCACTGGCTTGCATTCATTCTCCTTGTTCATTACAGTAAAGCAAGTTACAACATGCAGGAGCCCACAAGTCAATAAACTACAGATAGTTCAGTTCAGTTCAGTCACTCAGTCATGTCTGACTCTTTGTGACCCCATGAACTGCAGCACGCCAGGCCTCCCTGTCCATCACTAACTCCTGGAGTTCACCAAAACTCATGTCTATTGAGTTGGTGATGCCATCCAACCATCTCATCCTCTGCCATCCCCTTCTCCTCCTGCCTGAAATCTTTCCCAGCATCATGGTCTTTTCAAATGAGTCAGCTCTTTGCATCAGGTGCCCAAAGTATTGGAATTTCAGCTTCAACATCAGTCCTTCCAATGATAGGCTCTGACAAAAACCCAAAGAAGAACTGATGCCCTCTGTCCAGAGCCTACAAGAAACTGCAAACTGCAACCTGCCAGCAACTATATGACTAAGCTTGGGCATGGATCCTTTCCCAGTTGAACTTTCAGGGAAAAACTTGAGCCTCAGCTGCCATCTGAAAGCAATCTTTCTCATTAAGTTGCTAAATTTTGGGGTAATTTGTTACACAGCAATGAATGACTAACACACTTTTCCTGTGTAGCATTTTTGAACTTATTACCTTCTTCCTTTATTAGCTGTTATAAATAATGCTGTATAAATAGCCATGGGCACATACTGCATCTTTACAAAGGAATTTTCATAAGTAAAAATATGAGTCAAAACATATGAGCAGTATGCATTCTGATAGTACATATAAAAAGTTTGGGGAATGATAGAAGATTAACATGGATATGCATAAGAATGAGACACAAATTCATGAAGTATTCCATGTTTTTTAAACCTCAATTTATCTCTATTATTAAAAATTATTTGCTTTTTGGTGATTTACTATCTAAACACACAAGCATATATTATCTACATGATATATATTTTTATTTATACACTTGTATATGTAGATCTTTTTTTCTCATTTATGTCATCATGGATTTATTTATTATAAAAAGTTACTTCTAGTGTTTTACAGTTTATAAACAATGTTGTTGTTCCATTGATAAGTTGTGACCAACTCTTTGTGACCCCATGAATTGCAGCATGTCCTTTACTATCTCCCAGAGTCTGCTCAAATTCATGTCCATTGAGTTGGTGATGCTATCTAACTGTCTCATCTTTTGCTATCCTCTTTTCCTTTTGCCTTCAATCTTACTGTACATTTTTAAAAATATAAATTCCATACTCTTTTTACAAAAGAGTGAAAGCAATTCAATGAAGGAAGGGTAGCCTTTTCAACAAATGGTGCGCTAGAATAGAGGCCATCTGCAGGTAAGAAAATTACACTCAAGTTAAACCTCAGATTAACTCAAAATTGACTATGGACTTAAATAATTAGCTCAGTCAGTACAGAATCTGTCTGTAATGCAGGAGACCTGGGTTTGATTCCTGGGTGAGCAAGATCCCCTGGAGAAGGAAATGGCAACCCACTCCAGTATTCTTGCCTGTAGAATCCCATAGACAGAGGAGCCTTGCTGGCTACAGGTTATGGGGTTGCAAAAGTCAGACAAAAGTTAGTTTAGCAACTAAACCACCACAAAAAACGTTTAGGAAAAACAGAAAGAAAAGATTTTGACATCTAAGGCCAGGCAGAGTCCTTAGATCTGGCACCAAAACACAATCCATAAAAGAAAAATTTGATAAATTGGACTTCATCAAAGTTAAAAGATTTTCCTCTGTGAAAGTCGAGGCTGAAGAAGATGAAAGATAAGCAATAAACTGTGTGGAAATATTTGTAAACTGCATATTCAACAAAGGACTAGTATCCTAAATATATAAAGAACACTCAAAACTCAAAGGCAAAGCAAAACAAACACTCAAATTAGAAAATATGCAAAAGACACAGATTTTTCAATGAAGACAATAGATATGCACATGGCAAATAGGCACATGAAATGATATTTAACATAATGAACCAGCAGGGAAATGTAAATTAAAACCATAATGAGATATCACTACATACAGATCAGAATGGTGACAATAAAAAATAGTAACATTATCAAGGGCTAGCAAGGATGTGGAAAAACTAAATCACTAATACATTATTGATGGAAATGTAAGATGATATAGCCATCACTGAAAACAGCTGGTCAGTTTCTTGTAAAACTAAACATGAAATTGCCTTCAGTTCAGTTCAGTTCAGTTCAGTCACTCAGTCATGTCCAACTCTTTGCGACCCCATGAATCACAGCATGCCAGGCCTCCCTGCCCATTACCAACTCCCGGACTTCACTCAGACTCATGTCCATTGAGTCGGTGATGTCATCCAGACATCTCATCCTCTGTCATCCCCTTCTCCTCCTGCCTCCAATCCTTCCCAGCATCAGAGTCTTTTCCAATGAGTTAACTTCGCATGAGGTGGCCAAAGTATTGGAGTTTCAGCTTTAGCACCAGTCCTTCCAATGAACACCCAGGACTGATCTCCTTTAGAATGGACTGGTTGGATCTCCTTGCAGTCCAAGGGACTCTCAAGAGTCTTCTCCAATCAGATCAGATCAGATCAGTCGCTCAGTCGTGTCCGACTCTTGCGACCCCATGAACCGCAGCACGCCAGGCCTCCCTGTCCATCACCAGCTCCCGGAGGCCCAGACTCGCATCCATCGAGTCAGTGATGCCATCCAGCCATCTCATCCTCTGTCGTCCTCTTCTCCTCCTGCCCTCAATCCCTCCCAGCATCAGAGTTTCTCCAGGAGTCAACTCCGAGAGGTGGCAACGGAGTCAGCCGCATCATTCCTTCTAGAAATCCAGGATGATCTCCTTCAGAATGGACTGGTTGGATCTTCTTGCAGTCCAAGGGACTCTCAAGAGTCTTCTCCAACACCACAGTTCAAAAGCATCAATTCTTCGGCGCTCAGCCTTCTTCACAGTCCAGCTCTCACATCCATACATGACCACAGGAAAGACCATAGCCTTGACTAGGCGAACCTTTGTTGGTAAAGTAATGTCTCTGCTTTTGAATATGCTATCTAGGTTGGTCATAACTTTCCTTCCAAGGAGTAAGCGTCTTTTAATTTCATGGCTGCAGTCACCATCTGCAGTGATTTTGGAGCCCAGAAAAATAAATTCTGACACTGTTTCCACTGTTTCCCCACCTATTTCCCATGAAGTGATGGGACCGGATGCCATGATCTTCGTTTTCTGAATGTTGAGCTTTAAGCCAACTTTTTCACTCTCCACTTTCACTTTCATCAAGAGTCTTTTTAGTTCATTTTCACTTTCTTCCATAAGGGTGGTGTCATCTGCATATCTCAGGTTATTGATATTTCTCCTGGCAATCTTGATTCCAGCTTGTGCTTCTTCCGTCTAGCATTTCTCATGATGTACTCTGCATATAAGTTAAATAAGCAGGGTGACAATATACAGCCTTGACGAAATCCTTTTCCTATTTGGAACCCGTTTGTTGTTCCAATTGCCTTAGAAACCCCCAACTGTACTCCTGAATATTTATTCCAGAGAAATTAAAACTGTGTTCCCATAAGTGCTTACATGTGAATGTTTATAGTGGCTTTATTCATAATAGCCCGCAAACTAGAGACAGCTCAGGTGAATTCAGCAGGTGAATGGTTAAATTGTGGTACATATATACAATATAAGAAATAATCATTCAGCAATAAAAATAAGAAGGCTGTTAATACATGTGACATCACCAGATGGTCAACACCGAAATCAGATCGATTATATTCTTTGCAGCCAAAGATGGAGAAGCTCTATACAATCAGCAAAAACAAGACCAGGAGCTGACTGTGGCTCAGACCATGAATTTCTTATTGCCAAATTCAGACTGAAATTGAAGAAAGTAGGGAAAACCACTAGACCATTCAGATATGACCTAAATCAAATCCCTTATGATTATCCAGTGGAAGTGAGAAATAGATTTAAGGGCCTAGATCTGATAGATAGAGTGCCTGATGAACTATGGAATGAGGTTCGTGACATTGTACAGGAGACAGGGATCAAGACCATCCCCATGGAAAAGAAATGCAAAAAAGCAAAATGGCTGTCTGGGGAGGCCTTACAAATAGCTGTGAAAAGAAGAGAAGTGAAAAGCAAAGGAGAAAAGGAAAGACATAAACATCTGAATGCAGAGTTCCAAAGAATAGCAAGAAGAGATAAGAAAGCCTTCTTCAGCGATCAATGCAAAGAAATAGAGGAAAACAACAGAATGGGAAAAACTAGGGATGTCTTCAAGAAAATCAGAGATACCAAAGCAATATTTCATGCAAAGATGGGCTCTATAAAGGACAGAAATGGTATGGACCTAACAGAAGCAGAAGATATTAAGAAGAGGTGGCAAGAATACACAGAAGAACTGTACAAAAAAGAGCTTCACGATGCAGATAATCATGATGGTGTGATCACTGACCTAGAGCCAGACATCCTGGAATGTGAAGTCAAGTGGGCCTTAGAAAGCATCACTATGAACAAAGCTAGTGGAGGTGATGGAATTCCAGTGGAGCTATTCCAAATCCTGAAAGATGATGCTGTGAAAGTGCTGCACTCAATATGCCAGCAAATTTGGAAAACTCAGCAGTGGCCACAAGATTGGAAAAGGTCAGTTTTCACCCCAATCCCAAAGAAAGGCAATGCCAAAGAATGCTCAAACTACTGCACAATTGCACTCATCTCACACGCTAGTAAAGTAATGCTCAAAATTCTCCAAGCCAGGCTTCAGCAATATGTGAACTGTGAACTTCCTGATGTCCAAGCTGGTTTTAGAAAAGGCAGAGGAACCAGAGATCAAATTGCCAACATCCGCTGGATCATGGAAAAAGCAAGAGAGTTCCAGAAATACATCTATTTCTGCTTTATTGACTATGCCAAAGCCTTTGACTGTGTAGATCACAATAAACTGTGGAAAATTCTGAAAGAGATGGGAATACCAGACCACCTGATCTGCCTCTTGAGAAATCTGTATGCAGGTCAGGAAGCAACAGTTAGAACTGGTCATGGAACAACAGACTGGTTCCAAATAGGAAAAGGAATACGTCAAGGCTGTATATTGTCACCATGTTTATTTAACTTCTATGCAGAGTACATCATGAGAAATGCTGAGCTGGAAGAAACACAAGTTGGAATCAAGATTGCTGGGAGAAATATCAATAACCTTAGATATGCAGATGACACCACCCTTATGGAAGAAAGTGAAGAGGAACTATAAAGCCTCTTGATGAAAGTGAAAGTGGAGAGTGAAAAAGTTGGCTTAAAGCTCAACATTCAGAAAACAAAGATCATGGCATCTGGTCCTATCACTACATGGGAAATAGATGGAGAAACAGTGGAAACAGTGTCAGAATTTATTTTTCTGGGCTCCAAAATCACTGCAGATGGTGACTGCAGCCATGAAATTAAAAGACGCTTACTCCTTGGAAGGAAAGTTATGACCAACCTAGATAGCATATTCAAAAGCAGAGACATCACTTTGCCAACAAAGGTTCGCCTAGTCAAGGCTATGGTCTTTCCTGTGGTCATGTATGGATGTGAGAGCTGGACTGTGAAGAAGGCTGAGTGCCGAAGAATTGATGCTTTTGAACTGTGGTGTTGGAGAAGACTCTTGAGAGTCCCTTGGACTGCAAGGAGATCCAACCAGTCCATTCTGAAGGAGATCAGCCCTGGGATTTCTTTGGAAGGAATGATGCTAAAGCTGAAACTCCAGTATTTTGGCCACGTCATGTGAAGAGTTGACTATTGGAGAAGACTCTGATGCTGGGAGGGATTGAGGGCAGGAGGAGAAGGGGACGACAGAGGATGAGATGGCTGGATGGCATCACTGACTCGATGGATGTGAGTCTGAGTGACCTCCGGGAGTTGGTGATGGACAGGGAGGCCTGGCGTGCTGCAGTTCATGGGGTCACAAAGAGTCGGACATGACCGAGCGACTGATCTGATCTGATTGATACATGTAGTACTTTGAGATCTTCAGGAAATAATCTGAGTGAAAAAAATCTAATCTTCAAATGTTACATACTATTTAATATTTTATATAGCATTTTTCAAATGACAAAATGCTATAAATGCAGGAATTAGGGACAAGTGATGGAGAATGGGAGGGAGGAAGGTATGATTGTAAAAGTAATGAGGGAATTTTGTGATGATGGAAGGTCCTGTATTTAGGCTGTGGTGGCATATATGCAAACCTATACACATGATTAAATTGTATAGAACTGAATATACATAACATAACACATACATATATATATCATGTACATACATAACAATATATACATAACAATATAATTGTGTACAAGTAAAATTGGAGACATTGGAGTGATATTTGTGGCTCATATCAATGTCATGGTCTTGGTTGTGATATACTCTTGTTTTGCAGAATGTTATCAGCAGTGAAAACTAGAAAGAGGTACATGGAATTTATCTGTATCTTTCCTTTCAACTGAATATGAATCTATAATTATCTCAATAAAATTTCAATTTTAAAATAGGATGAGCATTTTTATAATTTTAAATATATTAGCAAATTTTACTGTAAAAAAGCACACTAATTTATAATTATACTCACTAGATAAATGAGCTAGTAAACCAGCACCCTCACTATTAATGGCTCTATCAATTCTTGGCCCATGTCAATAGGACAGGAAACTCTACACAACAAACATAAAGCAGAATAAAGGAGTTATTTTATCCTGATAAAAATTTACTTCATCAGGAGTATAAAAATTACATGATTCTTATATAATTATTTCTTACTTCCTGTCCAATCTTGCACAAACATATATCAAGTAAAAGCCCATGAAAACAACATGATGTTCTCCTTTCAGAAATGAACAGGTCAGGCAGATAACAACAGTGGAGAAAATTTTAAAATACTGCTAACAAGGTTGATCCTATATCCAAATATAACTTACATTTACTTGTAACTGCATACTTGTGTCAAACAAATACATACACTTTTCAAATATCCATGGTATACTGCTACTGCTACTGCAAGCCGCTGGGCCCCCCGTGGATTCTCCGAAGCTGGGTGGGTTGCCATTTCCTTCTCCATGGTATACTGAGAATTAAACACAACTTATGGCTTTAGGAAGATCTAAAGAAGAGGAAATAAGCCAAATTTTAAAACCAAAATGTAGTGAAAGTAGAAAAAGACAGGCCAAAAGTCGATCTAATTGTAATATAAAATTTTTTTCCCTTAATATTGTGTGCTAAATAGGGAATCGAAGCTGAACTTTTTTTTGTATGTTTTTACTCCCATGTTTGTGTACATGTGTGTCCCATGTGTCATATGTGTTATGCAATATACATGGCACACACACTTTAACAATGAGCTCATACAGTGTGCATGTATAATTGTCAGTTTCTTTTTTTAATTCACTTCATATATGAGAATATTTTTCCACATTAGGACATAAATATCTAATTCATTTGTAGAAGTCTACTGAGCTAGCAGAAATATATAAAGCTATATAATAATGATTTTTTAAAAAATCATTGAAAAAGCAAGTTCAAAGTAAACTCTCTACTAATGGAGTCTTAGTACTTAGTTGGCATACAGTAGTTCTTTTGAGCAAACAATTGGGTAGTACAAAGCTGAACTTGTACATCATTTATAAACACTTAGTGTTGAAAGTAAATGATCGAGTCATTGAATGAAAAAGACTAGAAAATGAAAAATAAACAAAAGACAACTGTAATGGATGGAAAAATGGTTACAAATTCCTCCTGTTCTGGCATGCAAACTCTTAAGCAGTGCTTCCACACTGATTCGAATCTTGGCTATGGGGCGTGCTTTAGCCAATGGGACAGCTATGGGCAGAGATTCGAATGCACGTTTGGCCTCACTCTCTTGCTGTGACCACCATGGGAGGAAGCCAGGGCTGAGCTGCTGCATGATGAAAGCCACGTGGCCCCGTGACCCTCATCATCCTGGCCAGCAGCCTGCCAGAGGCCAGAAGTCTCACCAAGGGCATCTTAGAATATCCAGCCATGAGCCTACTCACCAGCTGACCGCAGATGCACAAGCAAGCCTAGTTGTGATTATCTGAGCCAGCCTGAACCAAAAGTGCCACCCAACCAACTCACAGAGCACGAGCGAAACGTGACTGTTTTTAAGCCACCAAAGTGTAGAATGGCTTGTTATACAGCAGAAGCTGTGGCCTAAAGGTTAAGAAAAAGAGGCAGTTGTCACACAAAGTTACAAGTTGTGTCATTGCCCTTCCATCACCCTTGCCAATGAAATAAATTACTAGGAAAATGGTCTTTAATGGTATGTATGGGGCTGTGGGATTCTAAGGTGCCTGGAGTCAAGCTGAGAGCAGGGGACACCCCATAGCCCCAGCTCTGCTTAGAAGTCTGACTCTTCTTTGTTCTCAGGGGTAGGAGTCACTCTGGTGGCTTCCATGTTGGTTTTCCACATGAGCCACTTCATCTGAAACCAGAAGAAACAAGACAGGGATGGTCAGAGGCCTTACAGCCCTCACTGGCTACTGGGGGCTCCGCTCTCAAGGCTAAGGGGATACAGGCCAGGTAACAGAAGCAGCCTGTGTGATGGGGAGCTGGGCTGAACCAAGAGTCAGCCACAGACCTCAAGGCCAAGTGGCACACAGCAGATCTTCAGCGCTTGTGTGGATGAAGGTTGTAAAGATCACATGCACAGAAGGTGTGGTGATGCTCTGCACCTGGGATTACTCTGAGGATGATTCTTTGAGTTCCTCCAGGTCTAGAGCAAACATGTGTGGATGGGCCCAGAATCATTTGCAGATGGGTTTGCTGAGCTGGCTGGTTTCGTCTCAGGTCATCTGAATGGAAGTCAAGGATTTCTGCAGGAACCCGTTCTTCCGCAGGTGCTCCCGCAGCCTTGTAAACAAGATGGAAGGGACGAGCTACATCTGTCTGTTTGCAGGTTTTGTTTTTTGTTTTTGTTTTAAGCCCTTAAGAGCAAACAAGACGGCACAGAGGCACCACATCTGTTGCGGTGGGACCAGCGGCCGCTAGGAGTTTTTATTTGGCTTTGTTTGTGCAGCTGAGAGGTGGGACTGGTGGGAGGTTGCAGCACTTTCTTTCTGAGTGCCCATAGCCCAGGAACAATTAGAGACTTCTCTGGTCCTGCAGGATCAAGAGCTATACTTCCCTTTCTGAGGGGGCTTGTGACCCCTCCCATGCATGCGGTGATCACTGTCTCCAGGGAACCACCATCCTGGCTTTCATATCATGCGTGTGCTTACCAGATGGGTAAACGCCCCGGAATCTGAAAACATGATGGCACATGAAAATTCACAATAAAGTTTTCTTTGCCAAACACAAAAATTTAATTATAAGTGAAAATTCACATGTCTTCTTTCTTGATTTTTGAAATCTGAGTTTCAAAAGTTTTTGGACTTTTGGAAGTTCTGGGTATGTCCCCTGAATTTGCCTTCCAGGTTGGTCCCCAGCTCTCAGTTTCTTCTACCAAATGAGTCTAGCAGCCCCGCATAACCCAGTTATAAATGAGAATAGTTAACTATAAATGAAACTATAAATGGAGGAAATGAAAGCTCCACAGTGCAAGGCCTTAGCCTGCTTCATTGTCTTACTGTCCTTGGTCCCAGAAGAGGTCTGAAACCATAACCCTCAAGTTGTTCACTCCCAGGAATTCGCTGGTCAGGAAATCCAATCCCGTGATATTTCCAGAGATTCCTCAAAATGATTAGTCTCCCTCTCAAGATCTTTGGACTCTTCAAAGATCTGCCATCATGCATCTCTGCGGCCTGGGCACTAAAACGGATGACTCAGATGCTGACTTGGCTGTCAGCATGTGCCAATTGTAATTAGTGTTTTCTAGTCCTATGTTGAGTTGGAATTAAAAGACTTAGAAATTAGGATGGGCAATTGTAGGAAAGAAAGACACAGAGGGAGGGAGGGAGGAAGAAGGAAAGCAGAAAGGGAAAGAAAAAGGAAGAAAGGAAGGAAAGAAGAAAGGAAAGAAGGAAAGAAGAAAGGAGGGGAGAGTAAGCAAACAAAATAAAAGCGTATGGGGCAGGTTGAGTGGGCATGTTGCTGCCACTTTGTCAGGGACGCATGTGCACTGCCTCACCCAGGAGCATCACACCTTCCCTTTGCAAACCTTAGTCCTTCTACTTCCCAGCTTTGTTGTTAAATCTGAACAGTGACTTCATCCCACTGTGTCTTCTCTAATTTTCAACCAACCAAATGGCTCTTGGAGATGTGGTAAATCATGCATTCATCTGCCCAGCTTTCCTCTGCCCCTCACATTCTGCATCTTCATGGATGGCCATTTTTAGTCTGGGATAGACTGGGCGGCCGCTGGCGCAGCAAGTTTCAAGGGTGTTTCTCCCAAACTGCAGTGTCTGTGAACTCTTTGACATTGTCAAGATGGTCCCTGTCGACACATCTGCTCCTGAGAAGAGAAGAGAAAGCATTTTCCCTTAGCTTTGGGTTGATTTTACTTTTGTTCCACGAGACTGCAAAGTCCAGACCCATGATGCCTATCTAAAAATCTACCCATATCAAAAGAAAACCTTTGCTCTATAAATGAGATTAGCTATCTTCCAATTTCGGTGTATAAATTGGCTCTCCATTTAGACTTCTTCCCCTGCAGTACTCCTTCATTACAAACCATCATTGTATCAGGATAACATTGGGAAAAAAGAAAAGCAACACAACAAAATACTTAATTTCATTAATCTGTTTGGCAATACCAATATAATGAGGCATAATATTGATTTTCTTACTTGGGTTTTAAAATCTCTACTTCTTTCCACAGAATTAAACGCTTCAAACTGATATTCCACCTCTTTACAGTCGCATCTTTAATTTAGTTGTTATAATTAGGCATTAGCGGGTGTCAGTGGATAGCCAGTTAGAGACCATTCTGTTCTGCTTGTCTTGATTATCACAGTTTAGATGTAAAGTAAATTAGAATGAAAGACTATACAGTCCAATTACAGATAAAAGCAGCAAACTGCACTGTTGTAATTAGATGCCAGGACTATTTTTCTTAGATTTTGTATCTCTGAGGGCCCTTCTTGTAGCTACTTGGCTGAAGCCACTGCTGAACGATTTCAGGATGGATCTGAGTCGTTGCAGCCATATTGTCTCTATGCAAAACTTGAACTTCTGACTGGGCTTTCTTCCTGGGAACCTTTCTCAGCCAGAGGCCATGAGGACTTGCTGGAGCGTTTCTCCCTTGGGGCCAGGGATCTTCATGCGTCCCTGCCTCTTTCTGCCTGGGAAGCTGGGTAGTTGGATGAGACAGGGGCAAAGGTTAGCGTCTTTATGAATTTATCCAGCTGTTCTTAACCTCATCCTCCTACACTTCCTATTTTCCCCCTCCTCTTCTTCCTCACTGATGTCAACTCTTGGGTGTTGCACTAACATTTGGGTCCAAAATGCTGGTCAAAACCATACCTTTAACCATGGTGTGGAAATTTCTGGAAGTGAGCATATGCTAGGTGTGCTTTCCTGTAAGTGCTGCTTATTTTTGAAAACTGACCAAGGAGAACTTGATGTGGCCACTGAAGAGTGACCCATTCATTCATTTCACCAACATTTTTCGACTGCTTCCCCCCGCCCCACCTCCAGGCATGAGACTGGATGCTGGGTTCACAGACACATCTGATGGGAATGGGGACACAAGGCCTGGTGAAGGTGGGGCTGTCAGAGTAGGTAATTGATGACAATGGTACCACATGAAAAGTGCTTTTGGGGATGAAAACTCTGCATCCTATAAAAGACAGAGCGGGAATACCCATCCCACATGAGAGATGGGACCCCCTCATCCGTTAGGCTGTGGCACCTGACTTGTTTTGAAGGATGAGGGGTACTTATGTAGGTGGGTGGAGAAGTAGCAGGGAGGGAGTTCCAGAAGGAACGCCATGTTCAAGTCAAAGGCACAGAGCGGTCTCAGACGGGTGGAGTGTGGTAGGCAATACAGCTTCACAGAGTAGGCAGGAGCTTGTGAAATAAGCCAAAGGAGGCAATGCAGGGTCTGTCACGGCAAAAAGTCCACAGGGACCTCCCTGCCCTGGAATAGAATTCCCAGATCTCAGTCCTATTGAAGTCCTGGCACAGACTGGCATCTTGGACCACCATTGCCTCATGATTATTTTGAGTTTACCCCTGGGCTGAACTGGAAAGATCCCCCACTTCCATCCCTAGACCTTGGAGTGTAACTATTAGAGGGAGCCATACTGTCTTGATAGGGTGTGGACGCTCAGATAATCACTTGTCAGGAACCAGAGGGCTGAGAAAAGTGAGGACATCCTTTCATCACGGGTAAAAGGTGACTGAGTGCCCAGATGAGGAGGACCTGTGAGCTTCCTGTCACTGGACACACTTTGTGACTGGCTAGATGACCCTTCCTCGGGACCCAAATAGTGAAGGGAGCACATGGCCTAATGGGGCTTCTGCTGGACCTCTTTTCTCGCCACATGGATACTGGACATCACTGGACACATGTGCAGAAGCTATGGCTATCTCAGTCCCCAAGCACCGATGGCCAATTGGAGGACTGCTAACATCTGTTGCGCTTGTGTACAGGAAAGGCGCCTAATTTTCGTTCTCCTGGAAATTCAAGTATCCCAGTACTTCCAGGCGTATTTTGTAAAGTACACCTCCATTATAGTGAGGTGGCAACAATGATCCCATCTAGGAGAGAACGACTGAGCTGGATAATCCACCACAAGCTCTGAGTGGACTAGGATGCACTAAGTCTCCTGACGTCTAGGTCACACTCTGCACTCCACCAAGGAGGTGTTTAGTTATCTGGACTGGTGCTGTGGAAAACTACAATCCAATCCAGTGTGAATGTGCAACACACACACGAAGACACACAGGCAGATACACACACACATATGCATACACTAGATATCTAACAAAAACCCAAACCAAAGAGGAAGCCTTATTCCCTGCAAATGTTCTTGGAGAGACTACTGTTAATTTAGGAAGATTCCTTTTTTTCTGTGATGAATTAGTTTCCAAGAGATCATTTAAGGTGTGATCCAAGCATATATTTTCTTTTGCCACCAAACGGATCTGACCTCTTACTAATTTTGCCTACAATTAGTTTGGTGTAATTACCGCCACTTACAATTTAGTCTGCTTTCACTAAAAAAATTATTGTTCACGGGGTCATAAAACTCTTTAAAAATTGCTTAATGAAAAATGGAGCCTTGGGAATGTTGCACAAGATAAGCCCAGCCATTAAATCCAGGACTTCCTGTGTGCATGAGGTGGTAGTTTGTGCAGGAGGCTCTCCAGCGGTGTGTGTGTGTGTGTGTGTGTGTGTGTGTGTGTGTGTGTGTGTGTGTGTGTGTAGCAGCAGTGTTTGTGAGAGAAGCTCTTTTTACAGGTGCCCTCTTTGGCCCAGTGTGCGTGCTGTGTAACTTGGCAGGGCCTGAGATACTACTCAAAACAGAGGATACTCAGGATGGTCTGTATCTACCTCCTGCATTTCTCCTGCTGGGTCAGAATGTACAGAATGGAAATAATGAGAGAGTGGTCCAGAGAAACAAATGCTAGCCTTCAAGCCAATTTTGACATTCACAGGTAGATGCTGTCTGAGCTAGGCCCACTCTGGCACATTCTCTTGATGGAGACCTTGCAGTTGAGGTGTCCACAGCCTGGTAGAATCACATCCCCGTGACAAGTCTCCTCCCAAAAGCCATCTCCGATGGTGTGCAGTGACAGCTCACTCTTCATTATCTCAAAGGGACTCAATCCCTCCCCCTTGCTCATTCTCCTCTTTCCCCTCATTATTGGGCTGGAGAAAAGGGAAACCAACAATCCTTGAATGCTCTGCAACAGCATACGTATCTCAAGTCTGATGAATGTGCTAGCCTGCTTTGTTCTGATGTCCTGGGTATGCATATACATGTTCTGATGTTCACATGCTCATGTGTTATGAGTGTGCACACCTGAGCCAGGACAGTCTTGTAGAAATCCTTCAAATAAGAACAGAGCAAGGGGCAGAGAGTGAGGAGACGCTAAGAATGAAGATGACATGTGTGCAGAAAATGAGGGTTCCAGTGTAGAGCATTACTTGGGAAGTCAGTCATGGCTGGGTCTTCAGAACTAAATGTCCGAGCACATAGATGACAGAGACTGACTCCCCTGAGACTGAACTTGGGGCTCCTGCCCCTGGATATCAAGGCAACAGTCCAGCTTTGCTTTTTTCTTTAGCTCAGAATGGAAACAGTTTCTGTGTAAAAGGTGAGAAATGGAGTAAGATGAGTGAGAAATGGAAGGTGACACTCAGCTCTTATGGCCAAGAGCAAAAACTCTGGCAGAATTAGAATGCTGAGCATTTGGGAAAATAGCTTTTCTCAGTTCATTTCACATAAACCCAACAAGCACCACCATTACCCAGAAGGAGACTGAAGTTGCATAATTATGGTCCCCAAAGCATGCTGTAGGTTTTCCATCTCTGAATTCAAATCTGGCAAAGACCTAAAGATTGTTTTAACACCCTTCTCAAAAGGCTTGCCATACATTCAAAACAGAATCTTAATTCCTTGCAGACCCCGTGAGGCCACTGTGATCTGAGCCTTCATGTCCTCTGGGCTCATTTGTGTACCTCTGAACAGCCACACCTGCCACCCCTTGAAGGAGCCCAGGTAGCTGTCTGCCTGGAGGCTCCCCAAAAACCTCTTTGTGACCGTACTCTAGGAGGGATTCTCAGAGTCCAGCCTGCTCACCCTCTGCCTTCCCTATAGCTCCCTGGGCCCTCACCTGCCCTCATTTTCACTGTGGCATCTGGGGCCAGAGCTCAGAGGCGATGTTGCTATTTACCAGCTCCATGATCTTGACCAAGCCGCCTAACCTCTGTATCCCAAAGTCTTCATTTAAAATGAGAGATAAATACAATATTGCAAAGTAATTAGCCTCCAATTAAAATAAATAAATTTATATTAAAAAAATAAAATAAAAATAAAATGAGAGATCATAGTACTGCCCGGTACTATGCATGTGAGAATTCAACAAGGCAGCACCTGTAAAGAGCTTAGAATGGCATTTGGCAGAGAAAAAGCACTCAAGAAGTATTGACTGTTATCACTTTTATGATTATATAATGTTTAATTGCATAATTTGTATGATATACATTTAATATGTAATACTAATTATCAGCAGTCTATTATTACTGGCAAGCCAATGTAGAAGGCTGCATGCAGTTTAACTGGAGGACTGAACCATAGGCTCCCAACTTGCATCTCAGTACCTTGCCAGCTAAATGACACATACTTATGCATGAATGCTGAATACTTTCTTTTATAAATATATGGCCCACAGCTTTGTTGTCTCCTGAAGCACTTTTTAAAAAATGGGGATATAGTTGCTTTACAATGTTGTACAACAAAGTGAATTAGCTATATATATACATATATCTCCTCTTATATTGCCCTCCCTTGCTTACCCATCCCATCCATCCAGGTCACCACAGAACACCGAGCTGAGCTCTCTGTGCTTTATGGCAGGTCCCCACTAGCTGTCTGCTTTACACGTGGTACTACCACTGCCCTGTGTCCACGCACACATTCTCTGTGTCTGCTCTCATATTCCTGCCTTGCAAATAGGCTTACCTATACCATATTCCTGCCTTGCAAATAGGCTTACCTATACCATTTTTCCGGGGAAGGCAATGGCACCCCACCCCAGTACTTTTGCCTGGAAAATCCCATGGACGGAGGAGCCTGGTAGGCTCCAGTCCGTGGGGTTGCTAAGAGTCGGACACGACTGAGCGACTTCACTTTGACTTTTCACTTTCATGCATTGGAGAAGGAAATGGCAACCCACTCCAGTGTTCTTGCCTGGAGAATCCCAGGGACAGGGGAGCCTGGTGAGCTTCCGTCTATGGGGTCGCACAGAGTCGGACACGACTGAAGCGACTTAGCAGCAGCAGCAGCATACCATTTTTCTAGATTACACATATATACTTTAACATATATTTTTTTTCTTTCTGACTTATTTCACTCTGTATGAAAAACTCTAGGTCCATCCACATCGCTACAGTTTCATTCCTTTTTATGGCTGAGTAATATTGCCAAGAGACACATGAAAAGATGCTCATCACTAGTTACTAGAGAAATCCAGATCAAAACTACAGTGAGGAATCACTTTACACCAGTCAGAATGGCCATCATCAAGAAATCTACAAACAATAAGTGCTGGAGAAGATGTGGAGAAAGGGGAATCCTCTTGCATCATTGGGTGGGAATGTAAATTGATACAGCCACTATATGGAGAAACAATATGGAGGTTCCTTAAAAAAAAAAAAATAGAGCTAACATATGATCTAGCAATCCCACTAGCTGTCTAGTGGAAGTCCTTTGACTGGGCATACACCGTGAGAGAACCATAATTCAAAAAGACACATGTACTCAAATGTTCATTGCAGTATTTACAGTAGCCAGGACATGGAAACAATCTAGATGTCCATTGACAGATGAATGGATAAAGGAGATGAGGTACGTATATACAGTAGAATGCTACTCCTGCAGCGCTCTTTAAAGGTAAAGTATATTTGGCAGAAGTAACTAACAATAGTCTTCCTAACAAGTCAAGAATTCCTTGCCTGACTGACACCCTATTGTTCCAAAATTCTGGGTTAAATATAATTTTATTTGCTATGGAATTTACAAGGGCATTACAGAAGGACAATTTACCAGTCCGTGGAGCTGGTAACTTCATGCCCCTTGCCCAGCATCCCACAGAGCCCTGGCACTTGAGAGTGGGTCATGATAAATAGACCTCTTTTATTTTATGTAACTTAAATCTGGACATTCTCTCCAGGGTAGGAGAACTCCTTCCAAATTATCTTCAGGAAGAAAAATAGTTTTTTTAGATGCAGTGTTCACCTCTCTTAAGGGAATAGGATCTTTTTTTTAAGTGGAGTTTGTTCCCAGAAATTAGTGCTGAGACTCTGTTAAACTGAGTTCAACATTCTGCTTCAATCCTTATGTAAAAATGCTAATTTAGAAAGAATATGTTTTGTGAAATGAGACATGCATGAGTCAAAGGATGCAATAAGTGGAGTTAGTGATTCAACATTCATAAAGAAGAAATTTGTGTGGGGTTTTAATGCCTTAGATATCTTATCTTTGTTTAGAAACAAAATTAATAGGTCTCAGCAATATTCTGTTAGTTTGCGGAGGGCTGGAAGGAGGAAGCTGAGTCCTGGGTTCACCTCCAGAAATTCCTGAAACATCCATTGGAACCCAGTTGACAACAAACAAGTCTTTGCCACTTCTGGGTATTGACACATTTGGTGTTTTTTGGCTTGTTCCTATATACTACGCATGTTCTGATTACCATGTACCAGGTACTAAGAGAGCTAGGTGTCTTCTAAGAAATATTTCTTGAACTTCCAAGTGCCCAGGGCTGCTGTGTGGGGCCCAGGGATACAGCACTTTCCCTCACACTGCTCATACCCAGGTGGATGGACCACCAGTCCAAGTATATGTGATGTGAGGTCACTAGTGACAGGTGCCAGGATGAAAACAAAGACAGATGAGGGCCCCGGAAGTGATGGGGGAGGGCAGGGAGGCCTCTCTGAGAATCCCCTCTGGAGACAAAGTCATGAAGAGGCGCATGTGGAGTGGGTGCGCTGTCCAGGCAGAGGCTGGCTGGGCTCCTTCAAGGTGGCTGGAGTGAGACGAGTGGGACAGAGATGGGTGGATGAGCCGAGGGGACAGGAAAGCTCAGACGACAGTGGCCTTGTGGGGTCTACAAGAGGAAATGTGATGGGAAGTCCTTTGAAAAGTGTACCAGCATGGTCGTTAGATATTTGCTAGATTGATATTCATGGGCCAAGCAGGTTGAGAGCCTGTAGCATCTTTCAAGAGCCACTCCTGCACAAATGGGAGCCAGGCAGGCAGGGGAATCAGGAAAGGAAAGGGAGAATGAAGCCAGGGAGAGGGTGAGGCATCGGCAGATGAGAGTTCTGGCCCAGGCTTTTTGTAGAAGGTGACCTTTCTCTCCCATCACAGAGGAGGGCAGCCCCAGAGAAAGTGTGTCCACACACACACAGCATCAAATGAGGCTTCCTCAGATCATTACGGGCATGTATGTGTCTGACATTTTTTTCAGCTTTTTCCTGGACAGCAAATTCACATGCTCAATTTTTGGTGCTAAATAAGAACTCTAGAAAACCTGCCTGCTCAAGCAGATTGGGTGGCTGAGACATCTGGACTTACTGGACAGCCTCCGTGGTCTTTCTTCCCCTTCGTGGGTAGGGAACACGTGTCCAAATCCAGCTGAGTATCTCTGCGTGTTGAATCTGTGAGTTTTCATAGACATCCCATAGGTAACTGGGCATCAGGGGAGCAACACTGGCTGTGGGTGAGTGATATGCTCCTTGGCTTATCTGCCTACCTTTTTCTTATTCAGTGAGTCAGGTTGGCTCAGAGCAGGAGCAGAAAGGGGTCATGTCCTTCTGCATCAGTAGGGTAGTGCTGTGGGGCTGGACGGCCCCTGGATTCTGAAAACATCAGTGTGCTGGCACTCTTCCTGTTTCTTGGCCTTTAGCTGATACCGACCACCGAGGGGATGCTGACTGGAGGCCTCCCAGCACCCTGCACCCGTGTTATTATGGCAAACTTAAGAGTAGTAAATAAAAGGAACAAATGAAATAAAAACACAAAATGAAAAAATAATTAAAACAATAACTATTCCATTCATTCTGAGCACATCATCCAAGATTGCATTAGAAAAAACTACAATAAAAACATGTTTTTAATCTGATAGTAAAAAAGCCCAATAAAATAAAAATGAGCTCCATTAATGAAAATAATGGCTCCTACCCCAGCCAGTTAAAATGCTGAGCTTATGTGTTTTGGGGTTTGGGGGAGCTGAGGACTGTTGTTTTTTTTCTCTGCAGCTGGTGATAGATTTGCTTTTGTTACATACCGAGATGGCCCCAGCTAATTAGTATTGCTTAATATGAAATCTTACCTTTTGTATGAGGCCCAAAGAAATTGTGTAGGAAGACAACCAATTCCTGGGGAAATGAGTGAAAAAACTATGCTCTATTTAAGGTTTGGACTTCAGTAAGGAACTCAAATAGGTAGCGTGTGTGTGTGTGTGTGTGTGTGTGTGTGTGTGGTGTGTTGTATGTGTTTCTCCCTCTTCTCTTTTTCCCTTAACCTCCCCCCTTCCCACTCTCCTCCTCTTTACTTCAATTTGCTTCTGTACTTTTTACAGAATGACTTTAATTTTCTTGAACATGACAGGTAAGCCCCACCTCAGACTCTTTTGGGGTGAAATGGAAGTATAAATAGATAAGTCCATGATAATAGGAGACCTCAGCAAGACCCTTTTCCTTTCTAGAAAACTGAGCGGCTTTGCTCAGAACTTCCTCCCACAGGATGCCTCCGTGAATCCCCGAATCTGTGTATCCACCGTCCTGAACCTCACGGCGGCCTTCTCCTGGACTCTTTCCTCCATTCCTCTCTAGCATGCATTATGTGCTGTAATTTGTAATTGCTTGTGTGTTCACTTGCTTCCTTCTGAATCTGTTGACAGTAGCTGCAAAATAAATGACACCACTCACAAGCCACGTCTTGACCTCTAAAGACATCGCTGAGAGCTGACCTCACCAAACACGGGATGGAACTCGTTCAAAGAAACTCTCGTCCATTTAATCAACTCCTCTGCTGCCCTCCCAGGCCCCTGATGCGATGACTACAAGTACTTATTTGTTCAAATGAATATTAACATTGTAATTTAGTACCTAATTATGCTTCTCTAGTCATAACTGGAAATGTGGTATTAAAATCCTTACATGCTCTTTGGCTATCAGCATGTACCTTTGTCAATATTCTGGAATTGCTGGAGATTTCTTTAATGTACAATCTTTGTGCTCATAGCTCTCCCTGTCTCCGATCCTCCCTTGCCGCTGCAGATTTACTTTCTGTCGTGCTGGTTATGTCGAGCTCTGTGGTCTTGCTTGAATAAAATAGGATGTCTTAGAGTTCAGCTCCTTCCTAAAGAAGTGTGTGCATAGCTGCTGTTCGAATGGCTTTGTCTTTTATTTGATAATAGTACCAGCCCCAGAGCGTAAGATTTTAGGATGCTACCACTGGAGAAAAACCCACCAGCATTCAAGCATCATGCCTGCCACATAATAAGTGCTCAATAAAGTTTGCTTAATTAATAATTCTCATCTTGTCTCTTATTTCTAGGCCAGTACCGCTCAGTCTTGGCTGCACATAAGAAAACATGTATCTTAAAAAAAAATCCTCATGCCTCATCTCATGTCAGAACGATGAAATCCGTGCCTTTACGAATGGGGCTTCCAGATGGTTCCAACAGGCAGGGAGGATTGAGATCCCTGCTCCAGGCAGAGCCAACATATGTATGCTTTAAAGAGCCACTATTCTGTCTATGATCAGTTCCAGTGTATAGCAGCCATTGGCAAATGATCGAAAACTTAGTTTCTGCTTGGAACTGTTCTATGAACGGATTAGACATCTCCCTTTGAGTGGTGGGGGAGGAAGTGATGGAGGCTTTATATTCAAAAAATTATTTTTGAAAAGAGATTGTTGTATTTAGAAAGAATGTCCCAGTAGGAATTATTTGTGTCTGCAAAGACATTTGCT
Organism: Tragelaphus eurycerus; assembly: GCA_935064755.1. Classification (NCBI taxonomy): domain Eukaryota; kingdom Metazoa; phylum Chordata; class Mammalia; order Artiodactyla; family Bovidae; genus Tragelaphus; species Tragelaphus eurycerus. The sequence goes on from CAKXYN010000020.1 coordinate 15,473,036, forward strand.
CCAGCTTTCTAGTGTTTTGTGCAAATTCTCCCTTAAGAGAGTCCTGTTGGCAGGACTGGGTGTCCACTCACCAGGATGCACATGGCTCTTAACCAACAACCTTACTGTTAAGCGTACCATCAAGGGCTTCTGCTTTGAAAACATCTATTCATAAGTGGGAAAAAAAGAAACACAACAACTGATATGTCTAAGTCACCTTCTAAAAACACATGCATTTTTCACAATCATGTTTTGAAATAGATTTGCTGAGCAAAGAGGACGCAAGTTCTGGAGGATGACAGGGTAGCATGGAGGGGTAGCATGGAGCTCCTTTAGGCAGATTCCTTGCCTTACCAAGAACCTTCACCCATGCCCTTGTATGCCCTAGATAGCCATCTTACCATGGCAGAGTGAAATTCCCAAAATGCTGAATTCAGCCTTGTTATCTTTAGCCATGAGCTCTAGCATCAGATCAAGTCAGGAAAACATCACTAAGTGGATTTGGTTAAAGGCATCCCATGCATGAACCTTTGCACAATTTGAGCTGATTCTGCGCAGGACTGTACTTTAGGAACAGTTTTACTTCTTCCTCTTCTATCTGTATGAGGTTTCTTGCCTTATTGCCATGGCTGCAACTTTCAGTACTCAGTTGGATGAATGGTAAAGGTGAAACTTGCTGCCTTTGTTTCCTGTCTTAGAGTAAAAGCATTTCCATATTTCTCCAGAAGTATGGTGTTAGCAACTAAGACTTCCCTAGTGGCTCAGACGGTAAACCCTCTGCCTACAATGCAGGAGACCTGGGTTCAATCCCTGGGTCAGGAAGATCCTCTGGAGAAGGAAATGGCAACCCACTCCAGTACTCTTGCCTGGAAAATCCCACAGATGGAAGAGCCCGGTAGGCTACAATCCGTGGGGTTGCCTGGAAAATCCCACAGATGGAAGAGCCCTGTAGGCTACAATCCGTGGGACTTCACTTTCACTTTTCACTTTCATGCATTGGAGAAGGAAATGGCAACTCACTCCAATGTTCTTGCCTGGAGAATCCCAGGGACGGGGGAGCCTGGTCTCTGGGATCGCACAGAGTCGGATATGACTAAAGCGACTTAGCAGCAGCAGCAGCAGAGCGACTTCACCTTCACCTTCACCTTCACCTTCACCTTCATGGTGTTAGCTATTGTGGATGCTCTTGATAAAGTTGGGAAAGTTCCCTTCTGTTTCTGCTTTGCTGAAAGGTATTTTTTCTTTTTTGGTAATACGAATGTGTGTTGAATTTTGTCAAATGTGTTATTTGCATCAATTGATATGATTAGGCAATTTTTTCTTTAGCATGTAGATATGGCATATTCATTGATAGATTTTTGAATGTTGAACCATCTTGCATAACTGAAATCAATCCAACATGATCATGTGTCTAATTTCTTCTTTTATAATGCTGGGTTCATTTGCTGGTTCAATATTTTGTTGAAGATTTTTGTGCTTAAAGTCATAAGATCAGATCAGATAAGATCAGTCGCTAGGTCGTGTCTGACTCTTTGCGACCCCATGAACCGCAGCATGCCAGGCCTCCCTGTCCATCACCAGCTCCCGGAGGTCACCCAGACTCACACCCATCAAGTCAGTGATGCCATCCAGCCATCTCATCCTCTGTCGTCCCCTTCTCCTCCTGCCCTCAATCCCTCCCAGCATCAGAGTCTTCTCCAATGAGTCAACTCTTCGCATGAGGTGGCCAAAATACTGGAGTTTCAGCTTTAGCATCATTCCTTCTAAAGAAATTCCAGGATTGATCTCCTTCAGAATGGACTGGTTGGATCTCCTTGCAGTCCAAGGGACTCTCAAGAGTCTTTTCCAACACCACAGTTCAAAAGCATCAATTCTTCGGCGCTCAGCCTTCTTCACAGTCCAGCTCTCACATCCATACATGACCACAGGAAAGACCATAGCCTTGACTAGGCGAACCTTTGTTGGTAAAGTAATGTCTCTGCTTTTGAATATGCTATCTAGGTTGGTCATAACTTTCCTTCCAAGGAGTAAGCGTCTTTTAATTTCATGGCTGCAGTCACCATCTGCAGTGATTTTGGAGCCCAGAAAAACAAAGTCTGACACTGTTTCCACTGTTTCCCCATCTATTTCCAATGTAGTGATGGGACTAGATGCCATGATCTTCGTTTTCTGAATGTTGAGCTTTAAGCCAACTTTTTCACTCTCCACTTTCACTTTCATCAAGAGGCTTTTTAGCCCCTCTTCACTTTCTGCCATAAGAGTCGTGTCATCTGCATATCTGAGGTTATTGATATTTCTCCCAGCAATCTTGATTCCAACTTGTGTTTCTTCCAGTCCAGCGTTTCTCATGATGTACTCTGCACAGAAGCTAAATAAACAGGGTGACAATATGCAGCCTTGACGTACTCCTTTTCCTATTTGGAACCAGTCTGTTGTTCCATGACCAGTTCTAACTGTTGCTTCCTGACCTGCATACAGATTTCTTAAGAGGCAGATCAGGTGGTCTGGTATTCCCATCTCTCTCAGAATTTTCCATAGTTTATTGTGATCTACACAGTCAAAGGCTTTGGCATAGTCAATAAAGCAAAAATAGATGCTTTTCTGGAACTCTCTTGCTTTTTCGATGATCCAGCGGATGTTGGCAATTTGATCTCTAGTTCCTCTGCCTTTTCTAAATCCAGCTTGAACATCAGGAAGTTCACGGTTCACATATTGCTGAAGTCTGGCTTGGAGAATTTTGAGCATTACTTTACTAGCGTGTGAGATGAGTGCAATTGTTCGGTAGTTTGAGCATTCTTTGGCATTGCCATCCCCATGGAAAAGAAATGCAAAAAAGCAAAATGGCTGTCTGGGGAGGCCTTACAAATAGCTGTGAAAAGAAGAGAAGTGAAAAACAAAGGAGAAAAGGAAAGATATAAACATCTAAATGCAGAGTTCCAAAGAATGGCAAGAAGAGATAAGAAAGCCTTCTTCAGTGATCAATGCAAAGAAATAGAGGAAAACAACAGAATGGGAAAGACTGGGGATCTCTTCAAGAAAATCAGAGATACCAAAGGAACATTTCATGCCAAGATGGGCACGATAAAGGACAGAGATGGTGTGGACCTAACAGAAGCAGAAGATATTAAGAAGAGGTGGCAGGAATACACAGAAGAACTGTACAAAAAAGAGCTTCAAGACCCAGATAATCATGATGATGTGATCACTGACCTAGAGCCAGACATCTTGGGATGTGAAGTCAAATGGGCCTTAGAAAGCATCACTACGAACAAAGCTAGTGGAGGTGATGGAATTCCAGTGGAGCTATTCCAAGTCCTGAATGATGATGCTGTGAAAGTGCTGCACTCAGTATGCCAGCAAATTTGGAAAACTCAGCAGTGGCCACAAGATTGGAAAAGGTCAGTTTTCATCCCAATCCCAAAGAAAGGCAATGCCAAGGAGTGCTCAAACTACCGAACAATTGCACTCATCTCACACGCTAGTAAAGTAATGCTCAAAATTCTCCAAGCCAGGCTTCAGCAATATGTGAACCGTGAACTTCCTGATGTTCAAGCTGGTTTTAGAAAAGGCAGAGGAACCAGAGATCAAATTGCCAACATCCGCTGGATCATGGAAAAAGCAAGAGAGTTCCAGAAAAACATCTATTTCTGCTTTATTGACTATGCCAAAGCCTTTGACTGTGTGGATCACAATAAACTATGGAAAATTCTGAAAGAGATGGGAATACCAGACCACCTGATCTGCCTCTTGAGAAATCTGTATGCAGGTCAGGAAGCAACAGTTAGAACTGGTCATGGAACAACAGACTGGTTCCAAATAGGAAAAGGAGTACGTCAAGGCTGCATATTGTCACCATGTTTATTTAACTTATATGCAGAGTACATCATGAGAAATGCTGGACTGGAAGAAACAGAAGTTGGCATCAAGATTGCTGGGAGAAATATCAATAACCTCAGATATGCAGATGACACGACTCTTATGGCAGAAAGTGAATAGGGGCTAAAAAGCCTCTTGATGAAAGTGAAAGTGGAGAGTGAAAAGGTTGGCTTAAAGCTCAACATTCAGAAAACGAAGATCATGGCATCTGGTCCCATCACTTCATGGGAAATAGATGGGGAAACAGTGGAAACAGTGTCAGACTTTGTTTTTCTGGGCTCCAAAATCACTGCAGATGGTGACTGCAGCCATGAAATTAAAAGACGCTTACTCCTTGGAAGGAAAGTTATGACCAACCTAGATAGCATATTCAAAAGCAGAGATATTACTTTGCCAACAAAGGTTCGCCTAGTCAAGGCTATGGTCTTTCCTGTGGTCATGTATGGATGTGAGAGCTGGACTGTGAAGAAGGCTGAGCGCCGAAGAATTGATGCTTTTGAACTGTGGTGTTGGAGAAGAGTCTTGAGAGTCCCTTGGACTGCAAGAAGATCCAACCAGTCCATTCTGAAGGAGATCAATCCTGGAATTTCTTTAGAAGGAATGATGCTAAAGCTGAAACTCCAGTATTTTGGCCACCTCATGCGAAGAGTTGACTCATTGGAGAAGACTCTGATGCTGGGAGGGATTGAGGGCAGGAGGAGAAGGGGACGACAGAGGATGAGATGGCTGGATGGCATCACTGACTCGATGGATGCGAGTCTGAGTGACCTCCGGGAGCTGGTGATGGACAGGGAGGCCTGGCGTGCTGCGGTTCATGGGGTCGCAAAGAGTCGGACACGACTGAGCGACTGATCTGATCTGATCTGATGTTTCTTCCTACTGTTTCCGGTTTTCAATTCCATTGATTTCTCCTGTCATCTTCATTATTTTCTCCTTATTGCCTGCTTTGTGTTTATTTTGCTCTTCTTTTTCTGTTTTCTTGAGGTAAGAGCTTAGATTACTGATTTGAGAATTTTCCTCTTTTCTAGTGTATTTAGTGCTATAAATTTCTGTCTCAGCACTGTTTTAGCTGCACACTGCATATTTTGATATGCTATATTTTCATTTTTATTCAACTGTACATATTTTAAATTTCTGTTGCGATTTCATCTTTGGCCCATGCAATGTTTAGAAGTATGTGGTTTAATTTTGAACTGTGAGGTTAAGGGAGAATTTTGTTGGTTTCTTGAAATAGAAAATTTCTAGGTTGGCTTCTGAGCAGGTAATATGAATTGAGTGTTCAGGTATTTTTTATAACTTTTGAGAAATATAGAAAAATATAAGAGATGTAACTATCTGAGTTACATCCACAACCCAAACACAGGCAGTTATTAAGTAAGATTACGGTTACACCATCCTTTGCTAAAGTGGTCTCTTTTGGCTATTGATGTTTAGATAATTGCCTCTGTTTCTCACTTTATGGGAGGGTGACAACATTTGGATGATGAGGAGGAGGAAGAGGAAGATGAAGATGTTCTGAGACACTTAGTTCATTTCCTGCCCTTATCCATTATCTATACATCCACCTGTCCATTGATTTTTCTATCTCTCTGTTTTTGGTCAACACACTTGGTGAGCTCATTATCACATGAGGATCTTTACCTTTGCTCTTCCTCTTTTTAGAAAGCTCTTTCTCTGAATTTTTATTTGGCTATCTTCTTTTTGTCCTCTCTTCAACAAAGTCTTTCCTAATCATTCTAACTAAAGTAATTCCCTCTTATTTAATATCAACATCATCTTTTAAGATACTCTTCCCTCTTTGAAATCATCTTATTTATTTTTATTAACTTATTTATTTTCAATCTTCCATGCCAGAATACAAGTTTCGTGAGGGCAGAGACATTATTTATTTTGTTTCCCAGTGTACTATCAAGACATAGACTGACATATATACAGCTGACAATTCATATGCAAGTCTTTATTAATAAAATTAATAAAGGTTACTTTTCTGACAATATAAGGTAGTGAGTAAAAGTACAGACTCTGCAACCAGACTGCCTGCATTTAATTCTATTTATGCAAACTTGGGAATAGCATGCAATGACCTTGGGCAAGATATTTATCATTTCTGTGCCTCAGTGGTCTCATGAAACGGAAATGGTAGGAATAGCATGAAATGAGAATAGTACATAACTCATAGAATTGTCATTGTCAGGAGGATTAATAAAATTAATAAATCAGAATTTGAAAAAGGTACAGTGCCTAAAATAGCATCTGGCAACTTTATGCATTTTAAAACAATAACAACTACTAAATAATACCTCAGGGCCAGTTTTGGAAAATAAAATAAAAAATAACAAATGCAACTACAACCAAAGAAAACAATTCTTACCTTGAATTTTAAGTGTAGTGAGTACTTCTGAGAGATTCTCAAATCCTAGTTAGGTACTCATGAAGAAAAGAAGCTATTGGACTTGACCACATCACTAACTATCTTGGTGATCTTGAGCTGATTTAGAACCTTCTTTGAACCTTTTTTTTAATTGAAGTATAATTGAGTTTAATGTGTTAATTTTTCTCTACAGTAGAGTGATTCAGTTACATTATATATACATTCTGTCTTATATTCTTTGCCATTATGATTTAGCACAGGATATTGAATTCCCTGTGCTACACAGTAGGACCTTGTAGTTCATCCATCCTATATATAATAGTTTGCATCTGCTAACTCCAAACTCCCAATCCTTCCCTCCCCAACACCACTTCCCCTTTTGCAAGCATAAGTCTGCAGAACCTTCTCTGAGTCTTAATCCCTCATCTAGGAAAATTAAGGTTTGTAGTAGAGCATCCCTAAGGAGCTCTCAGATTTAACTTTTGCAAACTCCACTTTCCAGGATGTGAGTGGTTGAAGAGTCCCCACTGTCTTGTGTCTGGCTCCAGGCTGGTCGTGTGTAGGAAGGAGAGTCTGGGCTATACTGGAGGCTCCTGGAGGCAGGATACTTGCCTCTGCATGGGGCCTCCCTAAAGCAGGACTCCCCAGCTTGCTGCTTTGTCAGACCCCATGATTGCAGACAACCACAGCATTGAAAGTGGCCTCAGCCTTTTGACAGTCTGGCCTGAAGGCTCACAACCATGACCCAGAAGCCAGCCTCCTGGGAGCCACCCTAGAGTTTCAACCTTTGTTTTGATGAGTGAGTCGGGGCAAAAGGCATTCCTCTGTACACACACAAGGCATTAATGATAATAAATAATAAGCTCCTGGCAATTATACCCAGGGATGTGTAAGTTCAGGATGACGTGTGCTGTCAGTCGGTGGTGGTACTGGAGAGAAGGTGAGTGGCAGAGCCAGGAGTGAGCACCACTTACTGCACAATTAATCGCCGGCCAGAGCCGAGCTGTCACTCTCACTGGGCCCAGGGGGTAGAATTGTGAGGCCTGTCAGAGTCCTTGGACAGGGAGGTGGGAGGTGTCTGATGGGGACAACCTGCCCAACCCTCCACTTGAGGCCCGGTGCCCCTAAGCTTGAGCTTGTGGGACAGCGCATCTGCCCATGGGACAAGCAGAAGCCTCCTTTCTGTCTTTGATGACACAGAGTGGGTCAGAAGTGCCTCCCCTGGAGGGCTTGCCAGGGTGACCAGGGAGACAGAGGCATGAGCTGCTAAGGATGTGGCCCAGCCCACAGAGACCCTTAGTTCTGTGTCAGGAGCCCTAAGTCCTGGCCCAGATTCCTCCACTTGCTCATCCTGAGACCTTAGAAACTCATATAATCTCACTATGGTATATCTTATTGCCAAGCATTGACTAAATTTCTTTTACTAGATGGAACCAGAAATCTCTTCCATTCCCCATCACAGGTCCTTCACTACTCCCCTCTACATGTATATCCAGAACAGGAATTCTAAAGCACACACAAGCAGTCATATTTTTAGTATTTGAGCTTCCACGGGTCATTGAATGTGTACTCAGTTGCTCATTCATGTCTGACTCTGTGACCTCAGGGATTGTAGCCCGCCAGGCTATTCTGTCCAAGGGATTACCCAGTCAAGAATACTGGAGTGGGTTGCCATTTCCTACTCCAGGTGATCTTCCTAACCCAGAGACTGAACCTGCATTTCCTGCATCTGCTGCATTGGCAGGCAGATTCTTTACCACTGAGCAACCTGGGAAACCTCCAAGGGTCCATATTTTGGCCTAAAAATAAGTGTAGAAGAGTACTTGCTGACTCAACTCCCAGTTCCCACTCTAGAGTGGAGGAGGTGACCACTCTCCCTGGGATGAGCAAGAGTGTCCTGACAGTCATGGCATCCACCCTCTTTTGGGCGGAGTAGAACCCCAGAGGGATGGGGGGATCTAAGAACAGGTGATCTCTGAGCCTTGCTTCCTGAGCAGGGTCTCCAAAGTGGAAGGCCCAAAGTGGCCCTGCACCAACAAGCCTGGTAACTAGGTGATTTCTGCAGAGCAGGAGACTCCCAGCTTCCTGCCTTTCCCTAGGGGTGTGGGGAGTAGCCACCTTTCCAGAGCCCCAAGAAGGACTCAGATGATAAGGGAGAGCTGGCTCTTGATCCTGGTGAATAAGGGGATCCTACAAAGTACTGCAACAGTGTGGACATGGCATTGGGCCAGAGATGGGAGATGTAGATGTCTGTGCACTGGTGTTTGAGTGAGTGAGACATCAACAAAGAGCAGAGCAAGGCAGTTCAACAAATGTACATGGGCAGAGGCTGACCAAGGTCTAAAAACTGCCATCTCCCTCTACCCTAATGCCCAGGAAGAAAGAGAGAGGGGAAATCCTAAATGGCTGAACTTAAGTCTGAACTGACAACTGACTCAGAATTTAGGATCACAGAAGAATTGAGTTAAACTTTATCAACTAACCAGGAAGGACCATGATAGAGATATGTTGGTGACTTTCTGAACATACCTGTTTTTGAGCTCCTCTGTCCAGGTGAGGATCAGAATCACCTGGGGCATTCTGAAGTACCATGCCTGGGCAACATCTCAGAGAGTCTGATGAAGTGGATCTGGGTTACTGTGTCTCACCTGAGTGCAGTGGCCTGGCAAGGTCACTTCTGGCAAAGTCAGAAGCCACTTCTCGGTGTGATTGGGACACAGCAATGGCCACTCCTGAGGGACAGGTGAGGTCTTGACATGTGGCTGAAACTCACTTCTATTTCTCCTCAGAGGGATGGACAAAGATGCTTTCGCCACTGACCTGTCTGTTTCACAGACTTCAGTAGAATGAAGCACCTTCATTGTGCTTGGGAAGCAATGGGGATTCAGAATAAGGACTTCCTTTCAGTTCCAGCAGAAAAATTTAGCTTCTTTGGATAGAGTGAGCTCCCTGTTCGTTGAGGCTAATTGTCTAGTCTTGAGGTAAGGGGTTCATGCAGGAGCAGAAGTTGGACCCACGCCCCCTTGAAGCCTGAATTTCTAAGGCTCTATGGCCAAAGGGTCAGTGGTAGGCTTGAGGGAATCTGGCAGTGGTCAATGGTGTCCAACATTGTCATCCCTCCTTACCTGGACTATTTGGAGCATCTGATGGGACAGGTATGTCTACACGTGGGTGTGGTAGTGGCTTGCCTTGTCTTTTGCTTTTGATTTTTTGATAGAAGGTTTTAAAATTATATGAAGTAGAGCCTATCATATTTGCCTCAGGAGTTTGCTGTTGTGTGGGCAGCAGTAGTGATTGACCCTGTACTCTGAGAAACTCCCCAGAAGTAAAGGGAGACAAAGCGGAACGTAGGGCTTCTACCAGAGTTGACTCATGCATCTGCTCTAATGTTGTTTATTATCTTCTGCAAATTTTCTCTTCATGATTCCTCCTTATTTTTCCCCCCAAATTGGCCTGTTTGTCTTTTTCTAATTAGTTTGCATGAATTTTTGTATGTATGGAAATTAACCTTATTACAAATATTATTTTCTAGCTCCATCATTTGTGTGTTGACTTGTATTTTGCCAAACGAATGCCTTATATTTTTATAGGGTTAGATATAACTCCCTTAACTTTTTAATAAAACATAAATAAGAATATTTTATTTATTTATTTTAGAAAAAATAAATAAGATATTAGAAATAAATAAGAATGAGTTCTGTGACAAACTAGAGGGGTGAGATCAGGGTGGGAGGTGGGAGGGAGGTTCAAAAGGGAGGGGACACATATATCTATGGCTGATTCAAGTTGATATATGGCAGAAACCAACACAATATTGTAAAGCAATTATCCTCCAATTAAAAATAAATAAATAAAAAACAAGTTTCCATTCTTATTATTTAGAAAGGTGATATTAACACCTGGATTGTGTGAATCATCTTCTGATTTTCTGGTAAATTTTGTTTGTTTCATTTGAACCTTTTAGCTGGTTGAAATTTATTTTTTGCCTCTGATTGTGGGATGTGAAGTTGCTCAGTTGTGTCCGACTCTCTGCAACCCCATAGACTGTAGCCTGCCAGGCTCCTCTGTTCATGGGATTTTCTAGGCAAGAATACTGAAGTGGGTTGCCATTTCCTTCTCCAGGGGATCTTCCCAGCCCAGGGATCGAACCCGGGTCTCCCGCACTGCAAGCAGACTCTTAACCATCTGAGCCACTGGGATAAAAGTTTTTTAAATTTTATTTCATTTGGATAACCAGTTTTGCCAGCATTATTGAGCAAATGCTTCCTTGATAACTCAGTTTGTAAAGATTCTGCCTGCAATTCAGGAGACCCTGCTTTGATTCCTGGGCAGGGAAGATCCGCTGGAGAAGGGATAGGCTACCCACTCCAGTATTCTTGGGCTTCCCTTGTGGCTCCGCTGGTAAGGAATCCTCCTGCAATGTGGGAGACCTGGATTCGGCCCCTGGGTTGGGAAGATCCCCTGAAGAAGGGAAAGGCTACCCACTCTAGTATTTTGGCCTGGAGAACTCCATGGACTGTATAGTCCATGGGTTGTGAAGAGTCAGACATGACTGAGTGACTTCCACATTGCTTAAATGGTCCATTTTTCACATTGAATAAAACATTGTCTTTGTCTGATATGAATTTTACACTGATGGGGATCAAATTCTGGATTTTCAATTAATTTCCAAGAATCTATTTTCCTATTCATATGCCAATATCATGTTGATTTTCATTATAATGGCTTTTGAGAAGATTCTTAGAAGTCATAAAGTAAGTCTCCACCCACCTTTTCCCCTTACATTTTTGGAGCAAGTTTTAGGCATATTCTTCTATTAATATGTGAATTCAAAAATAAGTTAGCCTTTTAAAATTCTAGTTGGAATTGCATTAAGTTTATAGATTAATTTAAAAAGAACATATATACACACACACACACACACACACACACACACACACATACATATATATCTTCTCATCCAAGAGCCTGGTACACTTTTCTAGGCATTTGGCTTTGTTTTACTCTTTTCATTACAACTTAAAATTTGAGTCATATGCATCCTGTGACTGTCCTGTTAAGTGTATTCTTTAATGTTTTGTCATTTTTGCTGTAAGTGGAATGATTTTTCCTAATTCTATTCGAAGTACTTAATACTAAGTAAAGTAGCTATTGACTTGTACATATTTAGCTTATATATAGTTACCTTCAATTGTTTCATTACTTGTAGTGGGATTTTTTCCATCTTACCTGTTGAAACATTACAGGTTGTCTAGGTATACAACAGCAAAAAGATAAATCTGTTTGTGTATTTTGACGTTTGTAGCCATCATTTTCACTTTGTGTTTTGCATTGTCTAGAACTGCCCTATCCAGTATCGCAGCCACTGACCACATCTGGTTATTAGAATTTAAATTAAGCAAAAGTAAAATTCAGTCCCTCTGTCACACGAGCCACATTTCAATTGCTCAAAAGTCACATATGACTAGGGGTTATCATACTGGATAGCACAGAATAGAGAATATTTCCACCAGTGCAGAAATTTCTATTAGACAGCACAATGCTAGAGCATTCAAGAAAATTGTATGATAATAACAGTTAAAGTGGTGACTTCTGGATAATTCTTGATTTTAATTGAAATGACTCGTTATTTTTCTTCTTAAAGTCATTCAATAGTCAAGGAAATATAACTTAGATTAATAATGAGATTTTACATTTAAAAAAAGATCTATTATCAACTAATATTGGTAGGCATGGGGAAAAAGGATGGTCTCAAAGTTGCTAGTGAAAATGTAGTGTTATAACCCTTTGGGCAAGCAGTCTGGTAACATTTAGGAATATACATGCTATTCCTGTGATTATCCTCCAGTAAAATGACCCCTTAGAAATGAAATGACTAATACATAAGGACAGACTCATGTACAAGGGTGTTTACCACAGTGGTGTTTGCATGGGTCAGAAATTGAAAACAGAGCAAATTTTGCAAGCAGAATGGCTAAAGAAGGTGAGGTATGGCTTTACCATGGCATAGCATGCAGCCATTGGCAAGGAGGAGTTGGAGCTATATTCAGGGACTTTGAGGAATTGCTATGAGGTATTGTTGCATGGGAAATAGATGGGGAAACAGTGGAAACAGTGTCAGACTTTGTTTTTCTGGGCTCCAAGATCACTGCAGATGGTGACTGCAGCCATGAAATTAAAAGACGCTTACTCCTTGGAAGGAAAGTTATGACCAACCTAGATAGCATATTCAAAAGCAGAGACATTACTTTACCAACAAAGGTTCGCCTAGTCAAGGCTATGGTCTTTCCTGTGGTCATGTATGGATGTGAGAGCTGGACTGTGAAGAAGGCTGAGCGCCGAAGAATTGATGCTTTTGAACTGTGGTGTTGGAGAAGACTCTTGAGAGTCCCTTGGACTGCAAGAAGATCCAACCAGTCCATTCTGAAGGAGATCAATCCTGGAATTTCTTTGGAAGGAATGATGCTGAAGCTGAAACTCCAGTATTTTGGCCACCTCATGCGAAGAGTTGACTCATTGGAGAAGACTCTGATGCTGGGAGGGATTGAGGGCAGGAGGAGAAGGGGACGACAGAGGATGAGATGGCTGGATGGCATCACTGACTCAATGGATGCGAGTCTGAGTGACCTCCGGGAGCTGGTGATGGACAGGGAGGCCTGGCGTGCTGCGGTTCATGGGGTCGCAAAGAGTCGGACGCGACTGAGCGACTGATCTGATCTGATTGTTGAGTAGGAAAAATAAAATGCAGAAAAGCGTGCAAGATACATCATTTTTGTAAGTCAAGCAATGAAAAATACTCCAAAGAGTAGCTGCATATGAATAACATAAATATGTAAATGAGATTATACAGAGTTCTTTGTACAGGTGTGTATAGGATATATGAATATGGGGAAACTTACAGGTTGTTAACATGGGTTATCCAGCAGAGCAGATATGGGATATGGTGTTGTAAGAGAATGAATGCAGGGAGGGCATGGGAATATTATTTATGCAAAAAATATATGCATATATGTGCATGAATAAAAAAATCTATAAATGAAGAGATGATTCCATTGATTAATAATGCTCATTTCAAGGTTGTGTGACTTCAGATGACTCCTACCTTTTTTTGTGATTTTAATATATTGTTGAATTCTATGCAGAGAGCAAGTAAGCCACGTTAGAAACAGCAGAACTCTTGTATTATAGAACCTTTCACCCAAATGCTTAGCACAATGCCTGGCAATCATTATGTGCAGAGAAAACCAAAAAACTAAGACTCCCAAAACCCAAAGATTGAAAACATTTGTAGTTTTGACACTGTTCTTTGAAATTGATCTACATCCCAAAGTTAGACAAATAACTTACTTTATATCCTGATATTAAAAATTATATATATCACATTATTTAATTCAGTTAACTTCAGTAGAGATTAAAAAAAATTAAGCCCATCATTTTCCTTCTCAGATGAATAAAAAAATCTCATTTAATGTATGATTTTAAAATACATTAATTTTTGAAAATTAAATAGGATTTAAAATTAGTTTTGAGTTGCATTCTCTTTTCTGAGGAGTTCTTGTAAAATTCCATACTCCTTTCTTCAAAACATGCCCAACACCCTCAACAAAACAAATGCACACATACGTGCACATACACACAATCCAGACTGAAATTTATTAGCCAAAATTGTGGAGTAAAAGCAATTTCCCCTCATTATTTTCTTTTTCTTAACTTTTTCTGGCATTATCAGTCATTTATCTTTCCAGATAAATTTTAAAAACATTTTGTCAAGTTTCATATTTCTTCCCCTGCAAAACTTGCTAGTATTTTGTTTAGGACTGTATAAATCCAATACATTAATTTGGAAAGAATTAGCATCTTTGCAATGTTCTATCTTCTTATCCAGAAATTTGCATTTTTCCCTAAAAAAAAAAATCTTGCAAGCTTTCTTTATATATTTAAGACTCTTTAAAATTCAGAGTTTTTTTTTTTTTTTTTGACAGAAAAGTAAGATGTATTGGTGGGCCTGAGTAAGGAGGAGACAATGCTGAGGCTCTCATGAGTACAGGGACTGCCATTTGTCCAGGGAGCCACCCTTAGGGATATATCTGACCCCATAGCCCTCTGAGATGAGCTGCTTGTCTGCCACCATGTTCTCAAATTCATCCACATTAAACTTAGTAAATCCCTACTTCTCTTGGAGATGTAGATCTTCTGGAGGCCAGGAAACTTGAACTTGGCCCTCCCTGGGGCCTCAGTCACATGCTCCTTGTTCTGCAGCTTGCTGCAGATGCACATTATGACTCAGCCAAAGTGGATCCTCACCCCTGTGCCCTGGGGCTTTCTAAAGGTGCTGCCTATACCTGTCTGGAGCCTAGACTGGGGACAGCATGCTGGTCATGAGTATCTGCCGGAAAGAGCTGTCTCCAAGTCCCTTAGCACAGCCGATATAAGCAACAGGCTACATACACTACCGAGGAGCCATTGCACGTTGCGGCAATGGCTGCGTTGTTTGCAGCCACTGCACGTTGGGCCTCCAAGGGGAAATGAACACGGTTGGCTTAATTGGCTGTAAAGAAAATTCATGTTTATTGAGTGTACATACAGCAAAATTCACCCTTTATAGGTGAACCATTCTGCAGCTTTTGACAAATATATGCATTTATGTAACCATCACTGCAATCAAGATAAAGAATATTTGATAGTGAAAGTTGCTCAGTCATGTCCTACTCTTTGCGACCCCAGAGACTATACAGTCCATGGAATTTTCCAGGCCAGAATACTGGAGTAGGCAGCTGTTCCCATCTCCATGGAATCTTCCCAACCCAGGAATCAAATCCCAGTCTCCTGCACTTTGGGTGGATTCTTTACCAGTTAAGCTACCAGGGGAGGCCAAGGATACTGGTATGGGTAGCCTATCCCTTCTCCAGAGGATCTTTCTGACCCAGGAATTGAATGGGGTTCTCCTGCATTGCAGGTAGATTCTTTACCAGCTGAGCTACAGAGAAGCCCAAAGAATATTTGCATCACTGCATAAAATACACCCTTTCCCTGTCTCAGTTTAGTCGCTCAGTTGTGTCCAACTCTTTGCCACCTCATGAATCGCAGCACGCCAGGCCTCCCTGTCCATCACCATCTCCCGGAGTTCACTCAAACTCACGTCCATCGAGTAAGTGATGCCATCCAGCCATCTCATCCTCTGGCGTCCCCTTCTCCTCCTGCCCTCAATCCCTCCCAGCATCAGAGTCTTTTCCAATGAGTTAACTCTTCGCATGAGGTGGCCAAAGTACTGGAGTTTGAGCTTCAGCATCATTCCTTCCAAAGAAATCCCAGGGCTGATCTCCTTCAGAATGGACTGGTTGGATCTCCTTACAGTCCAAGGGACTCTCAAGAGTCTTCTCCAACACCACAGTTAAAAGCATCAATTCTTCGGCACTCAGCCTTCTTCACAGTCCAGCTCTCACATCCATACATGACCACAGGAAAAACCATAGCCTTGACTAGACGGACCTTTGTTGGCAAAGTAATGTCTCTGCTTTTGAACATGCTATCTAGGTTGGTCATAACTTTCCTTCCAAGGAGTAAGCATCTTTTAATTTCATGGCTGCAGTCACCATGTGCAGTGATTTTGGAGTCCCCCCAAAATAAAATCTGACACTGTTTCCACTGTTTCCCCATCTATTTCCCATGAAGCGATGGGACCGGATGCCATGATCTTCGTTTTCTGAATGTTGAGCTTTAAGCCAACTTTTTCACTCTCCACTTTCACTTTCATCAAGAGGCTTTTTAGTTCCTCTTCACTTTCATCCTCACTCTTATCCCTAACTTTTTGCTTTTCTCCTAGAATGTCATATAAATGGAACCCTAGAGTACGTTTGCTAATGACCCCTTGATTATCCCTGTAGTTTTGGTGATGGTAACCCCATCCCTGTGGCTTACAGGTAAGGTTTCAAGAATGACCCCTTGACACCAGCTGGGCCAGTGAGACTCAAGCCCAGGACTTCCGTTGCAACTAGTACAGAGATCCGTTTCCACAGGGTCACTGAACACCTGGAAGATAAGCTTAGAACTGCTGAAGATCATCTTACAAGAATGTGGGAAGAGGCTGCTCATGAACAGAGCCAATAGTCAGAGAAAGAAGGTTTTTACATCCAACCAGGCCTGAGGATGCACCCTGAATTTTTCAGTTACCTGAGCAAATACAATAGATTGCCAGCTTTTGTTTGTCTGTCTTTCTGTGACAGTCAGGATAAGCTTTCTGTCACAGAAAGAGGCTTAATGAGGTTCCACATGCAAATATTTTTGAGGCCCACTATGCGCCAAAGCATTGGAGAAGGAAATGGCAACTCACTCCAGTGTTCTTGCCTGGAGAATCCCAGGGACGGGGGAGCCTGGTGGGCTGCCGTCTATGGGGTCGCACAGAGTTGGACACGACTGAAGTGACTTAGCAGCAGCAGCAGCAGCATGCGCCAAGGCACAGAACACGAATTACCTGCATCAGTATCAACCCAAGTACACCAGAAACAGGGCTCTGATGAAGCGCAAACACAGATAAATTAAGAAGTTTTAACATATATAAATACATTTAGTCTGAATATTTTGAATGTGTCTATACAGTTTTGGCTCACCAGATTATTTCCCAGACCCAGCTTCTTCATCTAACCCATCACTTCTTTTCTCAATGGACACTGACTTTAATTTTTTCTAAGGAGCAGAAAAGGAAAGTGGAGAAGGACATTGCTGTTTTGAGTAAGTCCCCAGGACCAGGTCACAATTCACATAAGTTGACCACTTATTCTGCCTTTAACAAATCAGCTTCTTTAACATTTCGGTGGTGTAGTATCTCTTCATATATATATGGGTAATGAAGAAGCAAACCTGTATTTATTTGCAGATGATACAATTTTATAGATAAGGTTTAAGAAATCTACAAGAAAGCTACTAGAGATAATAGCTAAATATAGAAGGTCTAAGATACAAGATAAACATACATATACAAATATCCACTGTAGTTTTTATATTAGTCACAAATAATTGGGAAGCTGAAAATTTAAAATACCACCTATAGTTGTATTAATAATATCAAATGTTTATACAGATAAATTTATCAAGATGTGTGCAAGACCAATAAACAGAAAACTAATCAAACATTGCTTAGGAAAATTAAAGAAGACCTAACAAAAAAGAGAGATATACCATCTTCATGGACTCATTATTGCTGAGATGTCAGCTCTCCCCAACCTGAGTCATAGATTCAATGCAATCTCAATTAAACTCTTAGTTTTTTTATTAATTGAGACAGACAAAGTAATTCTAAGGTAGTTTTTTTTTTCTTTTTAAAAGCAAAGGGAATAGAATAGCCAAAACAATTGTATGAAGAACAAGTGTGGAAGTCTCACAACATCTATTTCAAGGCTTAATATAAAGCATCAGTAATCATCACATTAGGCATAATCAGTGTAACTGGCATTGGAATTCCCATATAGACTAATGAAATAGCATAAAGTATCCAGTTGTAGGCCCACCCTTATGCAGTCAATTGACTCTTGACAGAGGAACCAAGATGATTTATGGGAAAAGGATAGTCTCCCAACAAATAGAGATGAAACCAATGAATATCCATATGGAAAAATCACTGCCCTTAACTTGAAATGGATTAGGTTATATTCATGATAAACATATACAAGTTTATTTTTAACTCAATAATAATAACCAAATAAAAATCAAGAATATAAAAATCCCAGGAAATTTTCAAGAAGACCGCTGAACAAGAAATCAAATGTCTAAATCCTTGTAAATTGGATTAGGGTTCTATGTAATCTGAATCAAGGTGTGGAAAGAACTATTTTTTTTAGGAGAGGAGTAAGAAAATAAAGTTTCTAAAGTAGCTTGGAAGAAATCAGATGGACAAGCAACAGTTAAAAAATTAAAACTAAAGACTAATTAGAGGAGAGAGAACTACTTATTATAATGCAAAAATACTTATTAATAAATTGACTTGATACTTTCTTGAAAATAAATATACAAATATAGAGAGTAGACTAGAGAGATTCAAATCAGTTTTGTTAGAAGTTCTTAATAGTTGAGGACTATTTCACAAGTGATACTGGGGTGAATGGAAACCTACACAAGGGAAATAAACTCAGTTTATCCTTAAATCATATCCCAAAAAGGTAAAAGGGTTGAAAAGTTAAAGATTAAATAAAAATCAAACTAGAGGAAAGCCTCAGTACATGCTGAAATAATCTCTTGTCTGAGAGGTGGCTTAACACTATGAAAGAAATCATAGTAGGTCAATGGTTTGGCTATGTTGAGATTTACATATTTTATTTCAAAGTGAGGTCACAAAGCAAACTTGCAACTGGGAAATATTTTCTACAAATATAACAATTTTTTTTACCCTACATACAAAAAGAATTCATATACATATATTTATTTTTAATTTATTTTATTGAAGTATAGTTCATTTACAATATTGTGTTAATTTCTGCTCTACAGCAATGTGATTCATATATATATATATATATATGAAGGAAATGGCAACCCATTCACTCTAGTATTCTTGCCTAGAGAATTTCATGGACAGGGGAGCCTGGTGGGCTGCTGTCCATGGGATTGCACAGAGTCAGACATGACTGAAGTGACTTAGCACATATATATATGTGAAATATATATATATGGCTTCCCTGGTGGCTCAGAGGTTAAAGCATCTGCCTCTAATGCAGGAGACCTGGGTTCGATCCCTGGGTTGGGAAGATCTCCTGGGGAAAGAAATGGCAACCCACTCCAGTATTCTTGTCTGGAGAATCCCATGGACAGAGGAGCCTGACGGGCTACAGTCCAAGGGGTCCCAAAGAGCCAGACATGACTGAGCAGCTAACACACACATGAAACATACAATACATATACACATTCTTTTTCATATTCTTTTCCATTACTATCTATCACAGGATATTAAATATAGTCCTCTGTGCTATACAGCAGCACCTTGTTGTTTATTCATTCTATATATAATAGTTTGCATCATTTAATCCCAAGCTCCCAATTCACATATAAACTTAAAAAATTAAGATACCTCAAAGAAAAAAAAAATGCATAGGCCACATAGAGATAGTTGAGTCATACAAGAATAAAGGTAAATGACAAGTGAGTATAGAAAGTATCAATCTCATGAGTATATTTTAACAATAATAATTAAAACAATAAATATGATACCATCTTAAGCCATCAAGTTTATGGATTTTTTCAGAACTGCGATTCCTACACCAGCAGGGGCACAAGACAGAACGTGGAGTTGGAAGAAGAGTAAATTGTTACATCTATTAAGAATGCAGTTTAGCAATATTCATAACATTTTTTAGAATGTTCGTATTTTTAATTTAGTAAATTTACTTTTAAAAATAAAATTCTTAATTTTAAAATGTACTAAATTGCCTCATAAAATAATGTAAAATATGGACAGAAGTTCCTACATTATTCATGATATCAGAGAGAGAGAGAAAGAGTGAGCAAGAACTGAATTCCAACAATATAGAGGGAACAGTGGGTTTCCCTGGGGGCTCAGACAGTAAAGAATCCTCCTGTCAATGCATAAGACCTGGGTTTGATCCCTGGGTCAGGAAGATCTCCTGGCAAAGGGAAAGACTACCCACCCCAGTATTTTTGCCTGGAAAATCCCATGGACAGAGGAGCCTGGTGGGGTACAGTCGGTGGGGTCACAAAGAGTCAGACACAGCTGAGTGACTAAAACACACACACACCCCCCCCCCCAGAGGGAGCAGTTGATCAATACCTTCACATTCACACTCTGGCATATTATGCAGGCATTCCAGTTGTTTACAAGGTGGGTTGAAATATATGGGAAATTGTGTGACATAATGATACGCAAATTGACAAAAATATTTATAACACATGGTTAATATGCATAATATGCAAAAAGTATCAGCAAAAAAAAAAAAAAAAAAAAGTGACCCAATTAAAAACATGCCAAAGGCTATCAATAGATAATTCACAGAGAAGAAAACCCCAGTGGTCATTAAACTGAAAAAACATATTCAAACTCAGGAAAATGGGAAGTAAACATTAAAGAAAAAATGAAATACTGTGTATTATCCACCAGGCTGACAACAATGTACCAGTGATAACATTAAGTGCTGGCAAAGCGGCAAAGCTCTAGATAACCCGTGCATTGCTGGTGGGAATGTGCAATACACATTCAGCCTTTTGAGAAAGTTATCTTAGAAAGCTATTAAAATTAAAATATGCATATCCTTTGACCCAGTGATTCCATTTTATAACTCCATCTTACAGAAATAAAAGCATTATTTTTAAAGAAGAGGGGAGAATACATCTTCTGAATGTCCATTAACAGAGGAATGATTGGAAGTACATTGTGTGTGTCAGAACTATGGAATATGATGCAGTTATGAGAGGCAGATCTGTTTTACCAAAGGGACACCATGATAATTCACTGAGAATAAAATAAGTCACAGAAAACCAAAAATGTGTGATATATGTAGGAAAGTAAAAACCTATTTTTATTAAATCTTTGTTTTCTTTTTTAATTTTATTTATTATTTTTTTAAATTTTAATTTATTTATTTTAATTAGAGGCTAATTACTTTGCGATATTGTATTGGTTTTGCCATACATCAACATGAATCCACCACGGGTGTACACGTGTTTCCAATCCTGAACCCCCCCTCCCACCTCCTTCCCCATACCATCCCTCTTCTTGTTTTTTTTTTTTCCTTATCTTTTCTTAAATCAGTTCCTTCCTTCCTCTCCTCCTCCCTCCTGTCTTGCTCTTCCCTACCTGTCTTTTTTCCAGGCTTTCTTCTTTCCTCCTTTCCTCTGTCTCTGTCTGTCTTTCTTGCATGTTTTCTTCTTTATCTCTCCATTATGTCTGTCCATCTGTTCATTGTGTCTTATGGACAAAAATGTAGTCATGTAAGAACTAGCACACGCTGTTAGCATCCGTTATTTTCTGAGGATGGAGTGGCAGGAAGGAGTCGGGTTGTTAATTGTGTTCTTGTGTCTGGTTTTCGTCACTGGTTATAGGGAACACAGAACAATTTTACAATTTTGGGGAAAAAAGATCTAAGAAAAAAAGATTTTATGACATGATAATGCTCTGACCTCTATTTTTGTTTTGGTTTGAGATACAAGTGAAAGAGATAAAAAATAAAAGCTCCAATATGTTAAGAGCTTACTCTGATAACAGAGGTGTGTTGATGAGTTTTGCTTCTTCATATTATAATGTGCTTTCCAAACCTCAATAAAAAAGCATCTTTAAAAAATGTATTAATGAAGTCAGGTTGCTCATCCTCTTTCATTCAAGGGAGATGTGGATTGTGCTTTTTCTAGGCATCTCTAGGGATGAACCACCACCCTAGGTTCCCCAAGCAGTTAGGAGAGGGCAATCCTGCCCCTGGGTTCTGGGACATGAGGAAGACCTAAAGCGGGGCAGTGGGGCCCAGGCTGAGCCCTGCTCACGAGGGCATATCAGTGTCCTCATATTTTGAGGTCCTGTGTGCCATCTTCAGTCCTCCTGTCTGCCCATGAGACAGCCCTGCAGGATACGGTCATAGAAAGAAGAGGGAGCCCATTCCAGACGCAGGAAAGCAGTGAGTCAGGATGGTGGGGAGGTTAAGGGAAGAGCCGCATGGAGGAACCATTGGCGCTGTGTGTGATCTGGGCCAGAGCCTGTCCTGTGGGGACTGAGTGGGGCCAGAAACTTCTGGAGAGATCCCACTTTGGGGACGTTCCGTGCTGGGCGTGGATGAGTAACTCTTCCAACCCTGGCAATAAAGTGGGGGAAGGAGACAGTAAATAAGCAACGGGCAAAATTAAAACCAGTAATGAGCCATATGAATATTGTGGTGTGATGATGCTGGAGACACATTTATTTGGGAGCACTGCATGTTCTGGGAGAACATAATGGCAATGTGGTTGGTGTCCTCATTTTCCTCCACCAAGTTTCCGCTTATTGGCCCTGGAGGCTGGCAGCACCCGCACCTGTGCCCAGATGCTTTTAAAACCTTGGCAGGGAGAGGCAGGCCCATAACAGAGGGAGGCCAGAGCTCCAGTGCCTTCTCAGTGGGGAGGGCCGTGAAGGCTGGGGAGGTGGCCCCTGTCACCACCCTTGCCTACCTGGGTGAGCAGCAGAGGCTAAGTCGACCAGAAGGCTGCCTGTGACAACAGTGTTGTCACACATCTTTCAAAGGGATGCTTGTCCTGAAACTATGCCCCAGGGGAGATCCCGCACGTGTACGGTGTCAAATGAGTCTGTGCTGAAGAAAGGGCGGGAGGTGGTTTGAATCTGCAGCACCCTTCCAGGGAGATGCTCTCCATTTGGGTCAGGGCTTCCACCCAGAATCGCTTCCTCCTCGGGCCACTGGAAATGCCTTTCAAGGACTAGAGTCCTGAGGCTGAGAGGGCGCAAGAGGCTGAGCTGTAAGGGGGAGGACAGCAAGGCTTAGCCAAAGGGGCTTGGTCAGGATGAGTCTAGAGGCTCTGACTGTCAGGAGCCAGTTTTACTGGAGGGTGTCCTCAGGGCCCACCCACCCCATGCAGGTGCTGGAGAGTCAGGCAGCCAGGGTTCAGTGGACATGTGGTGGGCACCAGAGGCCCCCAAACCTCCCACACTGTGTTACTAAGAAGGAAGTGAGGCCAAAGCACCACTGCCGAGTACTTTGAGGTGGGCAGAAGGGTTTATTAAAGCTAAGATGACTGCATCCTTGAATTGGCTTCTCCCTCCACCAGGTGGGCCAAGAACCTTGCTTGAGGTGGGGGGTTCTAGGGTTTTTTGTGGTTTTCCTCCTGTGGGTAGTTTCATGCTTGTCTACTGCTTCCGAAGTTACAGCAAGAAAATCCTTTTCAATTGAAAGTTTTCAGCAAGATCACTCCAAAACTGGGTCATGGGTCTGAGCCTGACCAATTTGTAGAAATACTATGTGTGCGTCAGTCGCTCAGTCTGGTCTGACTCTTTGCGACCCTATGGACTGTCACCAGTCAGGCTCCTCTGTCTGTGGAATTCTCCAGGCAAGAGTACGGGAGTGGGTAGCCATTCCTTTCTCCAGGGTATCTTTCCAACCCAGGAATTGAACCCGGGTTTTCTGCACTGCAGGCAGATTCTTTACTGTCTGAACCACCAGGGAAGCCCAGATATACCATACAGCTGCTCATGTTTCTTTAAGGTACGCTTATTTGTTTATTAAAATATACATGCTTATTGTTGGGCTTCCCTGTCCTTTACTATCTCACAAAGTTTGCTCAAACTCATGTCCATTGAGTCAGTGATACCATCCAACCATCTCATACTGTGGCCCATTTCTCCTCTTGTCCTCAGTCTTTCCCAGCATCAAGGTCTTTCTTTACCAATGAGTCAGCTCTTTGCATCAGGTTGTCAAAGTACTGGAGCTTCAACTTCAGCATCAGTCTTTCCAAAGAATATTCAGGGTTGATTTCCTGTAGGATTGACTGGTTTTATTATCTTGTGGTCCAAGGGACTCTCAAGAGTCTTCTCCACACCACAGTTTGAAAGCATCAGTTCTTCAGCACTCAGCCTTCTTTATGGCCCAAATCTCACACCCATACATGACTACCAGAGAAAGCATAGCTTTGACTATCCAGACCTTTGCCAGCAAAGTGATGTCTCTGATTTTTAATACGCTGTGTAGGTTTGTCATAGCTTTTGTTCCAGGAGCAAGTGTCTTAATTTCATGGTTGTAGTCACTATCTGCAGTGATTTTGGAGCCAAGAAAATAAAATCTGTCACTGTTTCCAGTTTTTCCCCATTTATTTGCCATGAAGTGATGGGACTGGATGCCATGATCTTCATTTTTTTGAATGCTGAGTTTTGAGCCTGCTTTTTCACTCTGGTCTTTCACTTTCATCAAGAGGCTCTTTAATTCCTCTTTGCTTTCTGTTATTAGGATGGTTATCATCTGCATATCTGCATATACATGCTTGGTGAAAGAGAAATAATTTATATGGTGAAATACATTCATAACTGATATATGTACTCATAAAAGTTCTTCACATGTACATGAAAGTGTGCTGTACTCTAAGGAGTTTTCAGGGACAGCTTTGATTCAGCTCAGCACAATTCTGAGCGCTGAACCCGGACCTCTATGTGTGATGGAATTCTGTTGTAGCTAGGAAGCCCTGAAACTCCTCTAAGCCATTGTTTTCATGGTAAAAACTAGAAAAGCTAAGCCCAGAGAAGAGAAGGTGTTGTGTAAAATCAGGGGACAGCACCCAGAGTGAATTCTGTGGGTGCACCTTCCAGCTATCTGGCACCGTCTTCTATCCCTAACTACTTCCCCAACTCTCTGTGCAATTCTGCCCAGTTGAGGATCACATCAGTGCCTCCCTTCATGGTCCTGATTCACAAAGTCCAGAGCTAAGCGACTTCTCAGTAAACAGTTCATTCCTGTGCCCCAGCCACATGTTTTAGGCCTTCAGATGCTGCATTCCAGGAGCTAACTTCTGGTAGAGTGTTTGTGAGTGTGTGTGTGTGTGTGTGTGTGTGTGCACGTGCACGCGTGTGTATGCACATACGCTTGCCAGTGATCTAGATGCTCTGGCACAGGCCCATCCTTCTCAGGGCCAGGGGCATGAGCTGGTCTGTGGATGCCCCTAGTACAGTGGCCCACAGAGGAGCACTCCACACACACCGCAGGCAACATCCTGTGGTCTGGGCCTTGGGAGAGAATATCTGGCCTGTTGGCTGGAAGCTGAGCTGATAATTGACATCAAGAGGGAATTGGCTCTTTTAAGACAAATGCTTCCAGATGCCAGGATCACTGGGTCCATGTTCCTACCCAGATGGGTTTGGGTGGGAGCCAGGAAAGGAACAGCAGTTGATAAAGTCAGAAAAGTAGTTAATCATCAAGTAGCTGGCTGGGGCAGATTCCTGCAAGGTCAGACTTACCCAGGATGCCCTGACAGAGAAAGAGTGAGCCAGACCTCGGAGAACCAGGGGACTCCACCGTCTGTCCTGCAACAGTCAGTCCAAGCTGGGGTGCTATGATGTTTGTTTGTTGCTGTCGGCAGGAACCAGCTCCCAGATAGGGCCCAGCCATGTGGGGTTTGGAGAGCCTCTGACAGAATCAGGCTTTCTATGGAGATTACAATTGACGACCTGTTTCCTGGTTGCTGGGAAGCCTTCATGGACAAGGACTGTTGACACGTCGGTTTCCAGATCCAGCTGGAACCAGTCGAGGTAAATGAAAAGCAGGGAAACTCAGTGGAATCGAACCTTAGGGAATCTCAAAGGGGCCTTCCACTTAGTGTGTGATTTGGGGCATTTAAATATTTGAAGGGTTTAAGCAGATGATTTCACTTTTGAAGGGGTGGTGTGCTCTTCCCACACCACCATGTTAAGAGGGCAATAAACTGATGCTGTTGTTTTTAGGCTGGTCACAGTTGATTACGTGTGCTCCAAAGGGAACCGTCTTAAAATACTCTGGAGTTACAGGGCCTAGATGACCACAGTAGCCTCACCAAAGACCTCTTTGTTTCATTCTTGCCCACACAGTAAATATGGAAATCAGATCATATCAGGACCCCTACTTAAACCAATCTGATGCCTTTCCATTGAAATTAGAATAAAATCTATACTCTTTATGTCCTACAAGGCTTAGGTGAAGTGGCCCTGCCTATTTTCTTGTTTCATCTATTGTCCTCTGCCGCCACACTGGACTCCTTCCTGGTCTTCAAAATTGGTGTGCCCCAGGACATTTGCACTTGCCCCTCTCTGTGCCTGAAATGTTCTTACATGGGTATCACCTCTTGCAGCCAGCTATTTCAGTTCAAATCTCACCTCTTCAAATATATTAGTTAAAGTAGCCCCATCCTAGTTGTTTGGTTTCCCATTGCATTGCTTTATTTTTCTTAAAGCATTGATCACCTTCTGATGTTATCATGATGGTGCTTTAACCTGTTTAACCTATGACTTCTCCACCTAGAACATAGGCTCCCCAAGAGCAAGACTTTGTTTGGTTCACTGGCCATATCCCCAGTGTCTAGAATGGTTCTTAGCCAATGGTAGCTCTCCAGAAAAATTTGGTGAGAAGATGGATGAATGGACAAGCAGATGGACGAATAGATGGGTGGATAGATACATGGTGGATTGGTAGATGGATGAGTTGGTGCATAGATGTATGGATGGGTGAGTGGGTGGGTGGATGGGTGAATGGTTAGTAGAGTGGACCTTTGTGATCCAGGAAGAGTTCAGAGTTTCCAGATAAATGTCATTGCAACAGGGTTCCTTGAGAGGGTTGAATAAATTGGCAAAAGATCAAGCCAAGATCATTCACTCATTCATGCTTTTCTAGTTTAGAAAATACTTGTTTCTTCAAATGTTATGTACACAAAGGTCTAGCTGTTGGGAACTTATGACATATTTTCCTGGGGATATTTTTTTTCTTTCCTTTTATTCAAGCAACAAGGAACTAGTTATAAATTCTGGATGAGCAAACTTTGATAATGAACTTTCTCTTCCCAGTGTAACAGTACAATGGTGACTGCCAAATTTTTCACCAGATCATCTCCTGTTCCTGAGCAGAACACTAAGTTGAAGAAAATGTTTTGTTGTATAACTAAAATGGACTCTCCTGAGAATGAACTCTTCATTTGAAATGGTGTATTTCATGATGAGATGCCACTGAGGGCTAAATAAGGGCTAAATGTTCTTGTAAATTATTTACTTTAGCAATTTTCAGGCAAGATGCAGAGCTACAAATAACAGTACTAATTATTATGGGGAATTATTTCCTTTTTGGTAACATTTATTATTTGTTGATAATAAACATAATAAAAAGCTCTTTCAGGAACACTTAGAAGTGTATAAAGGAGACAACTATGCTTACACTCTAACCCCACCATTTACACTGAGATGAATATTTTAGCTGAGTTTTTCTTTCTGTCAATTTCTGTCTACACATACATCAACATATAGGCATATTTTACATGGTTTTAATTATCCTCTACCTACAATTTATATTACTTTTTTCACTTACATGATATTTCATATAGTTTCCCAGTTCATTTAAAAACTCTTGGTAAAAAAAAAATAATAATAAAAATAAAAACCGTTGGTAAACATTATTCAATTCTCCACTCCATTGTATTGAATTGTATAGCCCAGCCTTGTTTAGCAGACATACAATGTGAGCTGCATTATAATAAGTAAATAAAAATTTTCAGGAAGCACAATAAACAAGTAAGAAAAAAATAGGTAAAATTAATTTTAATCATACATTTTATTTACTCTCATATTTATAAAATTTTGTCATTTCAACATCTGGTCAATATAAAAATTATTGAGATATTTTATTTTTTGAACTAAGTCTTTGAAATATACGTGTATTTTACATCTCAATTTAGATCAGCCACATTTGAAGTGTTTAGCAACCATATATCTTGAGTGGTTACCATGTTCATTAGCTCAGGACTAGTCTATTGAAAATTTGTATTATGATGGTTTGTAAAAGTGGAAAAGATTTTGTGTTAATTCCCATATTCTAACTTAAAAGGCCATCTTCCAAGGATAAAAGCAGCCTGAAATTAGAGTTCCAGTTATCTTCAATCAGGTCTCAAGGTGATTAATTCAGTTTGATAGCTACAAGATACAGCCTCAATTCCTCAAAATGCTAAATGAAGTGGAAAGATGTTGAAAACAATGTTTTTCACATTACACATTTGATACCATTTTGCCTCTTTTCAAAGATGATTTCTTAGGCGCTAATGAAAGCTGATGTCTCTTAGTATATTAAAATCATATTCAATACAAGGCAAATGAATTGAATTAGTTCAGATGGTATTGATTATTATCAGTTCGACTTCAGCTCTGGATCCATCTGCTCTCTTCAGCGGAATCCTTGCTTCTCCGGGGAAGCTCACTGATGTCATAACCCCCTCCTTCTTCCTGTCCTCATATTGGAATAAAACGCTCATCCCTGAGCACAATGATGGGACTATACTGTGGCAGGCTCAATTTTAAAATTTATTCTTGAAGTGAAGGATTTGAGATGAATTTAGTAGATGTAACTGGTCCTCAAGTGATGTTTCACGACAGAAACATTTTGATTGGGTGTACAAACAAGACTTCATGAAGGAGGGGAGGGGAAGAAGAAAGACTGTTTCCACCCTGATGGACATTCTTGCTTAGTTATGAAGTCTAGCCTAGCAGGTGGCAGAGGCAGGAGAGATAACCTAGAGCCCATCTGAGCTAATGGAGACCTACCTCTTGGCTGATGTCAACATAGGTCCACCCAAAAGCTCTTACCTGCTCCCTCCCACATGTTGTGTTTGCATCCTGGGGGCACAATAATGAATCAGATAGTGTGTCTGTCTTGAAGGTGATTCACCGAGGGAGATGGGCAAGCAAACCCTAGACTACAACTTACCTCTTGTGGTAAGAGATGTGCCTGGAATGCTGTGTGTGGCCCATTCACTTGGCTGCTCAGCCCTCAAGCATGTCATGTCTTCCTGGAGAACAGGACTGACTTGCCATGTGACCTCAGGCAGGCTCCTCCTCATGCATCTCTGTGAAATCAGTGTAATAAAAGTAACTGGCTCCCTGGGGTGATAGGGGAGAAAAATGAGATAATTCCTGTTAAATATCCCACATGTTTTGTCACCCACAGCAATTATTCACTGAGTATTGGCTGCCGTTACTATTACTGCTGTTGTTGTTTTATTGGAAGTCAGGGAACACACAATGGAGCATAGACTGTGAGTGATGGTGAGACATGTAAAGCAGGGCAGAGATGTGCACAGGCCTGCAGTTTTAGACAATTGCTCTGGTGTGGGGGCTGCAGCATTGCCTTGCAGGAGGGTAATTGGGCTGCCATCCAAGTGGAAGTGGCATCTAGGGGACTTGGCTTAGAGCTGTATTTTCATAACAAGGGTACTGCTTTTATTAGATTCTTGGTTATGATGAATAAAATAACACCATTGAAAAGAGATGCACTTATTCTCATGAAATATTTTCTTTTTACGTGTCCTTTCTTCATCCTTGTGACTGCTGTCATCACAGGGTGTGTCTTGGAAAGATAAGGGCATGGGGGAGATGGGTGCTCCCACCGTTCTGCCTGCTGGGTGCGAGATGGAAGAGCGTGTGGGCATGGGAAGGGAGCTGGGAATGAACTCCAAGTGACAATACAAAGTAGCTTCAACACCCACCCCCACAGAGGTCCTGGCAGCTCTGCCCAAATAGTGGCTCCATATTTATACAGCCTCCGCCTTCTCCTTTATCTCAGCCATCAAAAGTTTAAGGAGATTTAAAAACCATTGGGGTGTTATGCAGAAAATACAGCCTCGGGTCACTGATGGAATTCATGCCCAGGTTCTGCCAAGGCAGGGCCGGAGCCCACCCCTCCAGGGTGTCTGGGCTGTCACTGTCCCCATTCGTCTTCTTGATTGTAAAAATTAAACACATGCACAGGAGGGCTTGGGAGGCAGAGTTATGGGGGATATAAAGTGCCTGACAGCATATAAACTTGGCTGTCCCGCAGTGGAACACCCAGTCACGTGGTGCTGAGAGGGGATCCTGGAGATCAGGGACCGACGGGCAAATTGCAAAGGGAAGAGGGGGCAGGGAGTCTGCCAGCTGGGCAGGGGCTTCTGTAGGCCTCAGGGTCTCCAAGAGCTGGGCTGCTCCTCGCTGAGTGTCCCCCTGGCTAGAGCTGGCAGAAGAGGGAGCAGAAGCCACATTTTCAGGAAAAGGTGCCAAAGCAGCTGGGTGGAGACAAAGGTGAGGCAAGAATTCCGGTGAAAGACAGGTATGGGGGATACCAGGGTTCCCCCTCACGTGACTGTTGGGGAGCAACCATCATGAGCTTTGCTAAGCATGGCACCCATAGGCTTCAAAGGAGATGTGGGGAAATTGCCAGCCTGATGGGGAAATCTCGAGCTGTAGACACAGGCAGAACCAGAGGCAAAATCTACATCTATGAAGCAGGAAATCCAAGCTACTGGGGCTCCTGCCCACAGGGCACTGGGAGTTCCCCTTGGCTTCAGAGCTCCCCAGAAGGCCATGACCACGTGATCTGGTGGCCTTGTTTGGGGGCTTGAAGCATTGTCTGCTACGGGTGCTGCCCCCGTGTCCAGGGAACCTCACCAGTGGTTGCCCTGCCAGGACATCCGAGGAGCAGACTCATAGATGCCTCAGTGTGTCTCGGAGAACTTACGCGGCCCAGCCCAAGGCTGTGGCGGAGACCTCTTGGTCAGTGTGTGTGTGTGTGTGTGTGTGTGTGTGTGTGTGTGTGTGTGAGAGAGAGAGAGAGAGAGAGAGAGAGAGAGCTAGAGGGCGAGCTGGAAGAGTGGAGGGAGAAGGAAGGGAGAACACAAGTTATGGGGTAGAAACTGCAAGTGCCATAAGGACTGCTGCTGCTAAGTCGCTTCAGTCGTGTCCGACTCTGTGCAATCCCATTGACAGCAGCCCACCAGGCTCCTCTGTCCCTGGGATTCTCCAGGCAAGAATACTGGAGTGGGTTGCCATTTCCTTCTCCAATGCATGAAAGTGAAAAGTGAAAGTGAAGTCGCTCAGTTGTCTCCGACTCTTAGCGACCCCATGGACTGGAGCCTACCAGGCTCCTCCGTCCATGGGATTTTCCAGGCAAGAGTACTGGGGTGGGGTGCCATTGCCTTCCCCAGCCGTAAGGACTAAGAAGTGATTATTCATTGTTCCTTGCCTTAGATATTTCTAGAAGACCTACTATGCACTTGCCTTGTACATACCAGACTCAGTCCCAGTTTCACTGAGCCCACAGAAAGATATTAACCAAATGATCAGACAGTTATTTATCTACAACCGAGGTAGATCAGTTGTTCTGTGCTGTATCAAATGTGCACTGCTGGCCTTCCCTGGCACTTCCTTTCTTTGGAAACTTGCCTGTGCATCTTTTGAGGTGCATGGATTTCATCATGGGAAAGCCAAAGGAGAAACACATTTGCCATTTCTATTTGTTTTTTAACCATTTAGAACTGATTGTGGATGAAGGTGCCAATGTTAGTGGGCACTTCTGAATTCTAGCTTTACTGCTTCTGTCTAGGTGAAGTTTTAACCCCCTTTTTTAAAAAAGATATTTAATTTCAAGTGTAATGTTCATACTGCAAAGTGCACTGATTACAAGGGCGCAGCTCAATGATTGGGACACACCTATGTAACCAGCACCCTCGGGACACGAGGAAACTGGGCAGACCTCCCCAGCCAGCAGCTTCCCAGAGCATCCCGTGTCCCGACTCACACACCCCGTGGGCCAGCCTTGTTCTTTAATGGACCCACAAGTCATATGATCGCTCTGTACCCGTTTTCCCTTCTCAGCCTTGTGTCAGGAAGCATCATCCACATTCTGTGGGCTTTTGCTGGTGGGAGTCTGAAGAGTCTTTCTCTTAACTCTGACCAAATCAGGAAGGTGAAGATGACCTGAACATCGAGGGGACACAGGCCTGATGGTTACCAGCAGCTGTGCCATCTCCCCTTGGTCTGACCCCTTGGGCCACCATCTAGGAAGAGAGGTCTCTCAGGGCACCGGCAACTGGGACAAGAAGTTCTGCATTCGTCCTCTTTGTCTTTCTCACCCCTACTCTCACTGTTAGAGGGTGTACATTTAAGAGCCTGGGTCACGGGACTTCCCTGGTGGTCTAGTGGCTAAGACTCTGCACTTCCAATGCCAGAGGCTCAGGTTTGATCCCTAGTCAGGGAACTAGATCCCAGATTCTGCAACAAATGAACCCTCATGCCACAAGTAAGCTTGGCATAAGCAAATAAATAAAAATAAATATTAAAATATTAACAGTATTTTAATAAATAGTAACATTTATTACTTTGATATTAAAAATACATGGTAAAATATTATTGATTAAAATAATAAAATAAGTATTTTAAAAGGAGCCAGACTGCCTGGGAATGAATTGCTCTGTGACCTTTGGCCACTTCTTAAGCTGTCTGTGCCTCTGTCTCCTTGCCTCTGAAGTGGAATTGACATTAACAGCACTCATTTCATATGGCTGCTGGGTTGGATGTGAAGTTTGGCAGTGAGAGCTACCATTGTTTTCAGACCAGTGCTAACTTTGGGATTTGGACCAGGATTTTTTATTATTTTGTCATGGGTGAAGAAACAGAAACCTAGAGAGAGGAAGCAAGCTGTATCACTTAAGAATTCCCCTTTTCTAAACAGGATCTTCAGATATCATGGAGGTAGATGCAGAAGGTGAAATTGCTACGATGATGCTGCATGGATGCCATGCCCCATTGTCTTCAAAGGCTGTTGTTGTCCTTTATTTCATACACACCTGTGGCAATCCTATTGCATCAGATGCACAGGGAGAGTTGGTCTCATTATTCCCAATAGATCCCACTTCACAGATCAGATAACTGAGGTCCTAGAAGATCACACAGCTACCAAATGGTCCACCTGGATGTTCTGGCTCCTGATGTACCTACCTCTTCTCTTTTCTTCTGGTTATTCCTCTAGCTTGTAGGAAAGGGAACTTAGGAGGTATCACTAAAACTTCATCTCTTGAGCAGAAGCTCCTAGTGTGAACCCTGGCACATTTTAAGGCTATGCATTTATACTCTGCTTCTCAGCAGCTCTGGAATGTTCTTACCCTCAGTGGGGAACTCTGTCAATTAGCTTTTGACAAGTCCACATATTTAATAGAATTTTCAATCATGCTTTTGAAATAGAAAAAATAATGCTCACATATCAAAGGAATCAGATCAGATCAGTCAGATCAGTCGCTCAGTCGTGTCCGACTCTTTGCGACCCCATGAACCGCAGCACGCCAGGCCTCCCTGTCCGTCACCAGCTCCCGGAGGTCACTCAGACTCACATCCATCGAGTCAGTGACGCCATCCAGCCATCTCATCCTCTGTCGTCCCCTTCTCCTCCTGCCCTCAATCCCTCCCAGCATCAGAGTCTTCTCCAATGAGTCAACTCTTCGCATGAGGTGGCCAAAATACTGGAGTTTCAGCTTTAGCATCATACCTTCTAAAGAAATTCCAGGATTGATCTCCTTCAGAATGGACTGGTTGGATCTTCTTGCAGTCCAAGGGACTCTCAAGAGTCTTCTCCAATACCACAGTTCAAAAGCATCAATTCTTCGGCGCTCAGCCTTCTTCACAGTCCAGCTCTCACATCCATACATGACCACAGGAAAGACCATAGCCTTGACTAGGCGAACCTTTGTTGGTAAAGTAATGTCTCTGCTTTTGAATATGCTATCTAGGTTGGTCATAACTTTCCTTCCAAGGAGTAAGCGTCTTTTAATTTCATGGCTGCAGTCACCATCTGCAGTGATTTTGGAGCCCAGAAAAACAAAGTCTGACACTGTTTCCACTGTTTCCCCATCTATTTCCCATGTAGTGATGGGACCAGATGCCATGATCTTCGTTTTCTGAATGTTGAGCTTTAAGCCAACCTTTTCACTCTCCACTTTCACCAAGAGGCTTTTTAGCCCCTCTTCACTTTCTGCCATAAGAGTCGTGTCATCTGCATATCTGAGGTTATTGATATTTCTCCCAGCAATCTTGATTCCAACTTGTGTTTCCTCCAGTCCAGCATTTCTCATGATGTACTCTGCATATAAGTTAAATAAACATGGTGACAATATGCAGCCTTGATATACTCCTTTTCCTATTTGGAACCAGTCTGTTGTTCCATGACCAGTTCTAACTGTTGCTTCCTGACCTGCATACAGATTTCTTAAGAGGCAGATCAGGTGGTATACACAAGTTAAATATATTGGTTACGTTGCTCTAGTTAATTTTTTTTTGAGTTTCCTGGCAGCCAGAGCAAGGCTTATTGTTAGCAAGAAGCATGGCCCTCTTCCAAGATTCACCAAACACAAAGCTGTTATCTTTGTGTGGTTGTTTCTTCCCTAGGCACTTTAAAAAGTTAAGACTGGGGATGACAACTTGGCTCTCAGGAGTCTTTCTGGGGAGAACTAGGAGTTAGTGAGCCTGGGTAGCTGTGTGGAGGGCAGGTAAGACTGTGGGGGAGGGGCTGGCCCAGGCATGAGAGCTAACAGTGGTTGTCTTCATGATCATCATGGTCATTCCTCACGACTGCTGCATTCTACACCAGGTGGATTATCAAAATCACCCGGGGATACTTTATTTTTAAAATATCCATTGGTCCCTCTTCAGGTGTCTTGATCATGACCCTGAAGCGAGGAGGTTAAGCAGAAGCCAGGCAGTGTTCTATTGAAGTCTTGGATCCAGGCATCCTCCCAACAACCTGTGAGGATATGGTATGATTATACCCACTTTACAGATGAGAAAACTAAGGCAGAAAAGTTGAACTCAGGTGATTTAGCCCAAGTAGCTGGTGGGTGATATAATCTGAATTTGAACTTAGACTCTTCTACCTGCACTGCGAGCTCTTCCTGTGCTGACCCAAATCAGAGGGAGGGCTTGCCCACAAGACGTTGCTCATATGTTTTTCTACTTTTATTTTCTACCTTGACTACAAACAATTGCAATATTTACGTTGCCCCCGGTCAAATGGTTCCAGGATGTTCGTTTTTGTAGTTTCTGTGGCTGATTTCATGTATTCTCAAGTTTAATTTCCTATTATGTTTGTGAATGGTACAAATGATTCTTTTTTTCCTTTGGTGGCCTTCGGCTGTGAACTTGGAACATAGATGCAATCTAATATAGTAAAGTGAGGTGCCTACTTATATCTGCATGCCTTCCTTGTACTGCTCTCTGTTGTGTTTCGGATGGCCATTCATACTTTAGTATGAATTGGGAGACAGAGGGGCTTGGTAAAAGTCCAGTGCTTGTGGTCCAGCTCTGGGGACAGGCATGGCATCCACAGCAACCAGCCGAGTCCCTGAGTTTCTCTTTCTTAGCCTGAGGATTATCCTGTTTATCCAAACAGGGTCTCTCCAGGCATCTGGAGGCACTGCCTGCCCCTGATGTGGGCACAGAACACAGACGTGCCAACTTTCTAGCCAAAACCCTGGCTCAGGGTTTTGCTGTTTCCCTGGGTGGGGGTGGGGGAGATGCCATGGCTTTAGAAAAAGAAAATGAAGCCTCACTCTTTAGCAGAAGACAGCGAGGCATCTTTGGCTGTTGGAGCAAATGCCAATTTCCTTATAAGGGTCTGGCTGTGCAATGGGGGAAGGCCAAGGAAAGACAGGCTAGATTTTTGTTTTGATATTTGTTTTATTCTGGAACAGAAAGTGGACCTGGTCGGGGACTGGATCCTCATCCCACGTCTCTTGCAGGAGAAGGACACACATACATCATGGAAGAAGACGGGCAAGCGGGTCATCTGTCTTGGGGGTGGAACTGATTGTCCACGTGACCAGGAAAAGGTCAGGAACCTGTGGTAATTAATCCAGCCGGCCACACAGCCTTCCTTGTTTATTAGGGAAAGCCACGGCATTTGGCCAGGATGATGAGTTTTTAAAGATTGGAGATTTATTAAGAGGACAGCATCTGCTTACTGTTTTGTGAGAATTCAGTGTCTTTGTAAGGCTCTTGGGAAAAGTAGTTGTGGTGGGTAACTCAGGCAAATGCTTCTTTTGTCGCTCTCTTGTCATATTCCTGCAAAAATCAGTCCTCCTACCCTATCTACACAGAGCCCCCCAAAGGGGTGAGCCCCTGCTCCCTTGCTGCATGACTGGGGGTCCTGAGGTCCTCTCCAGGTTAACACAATACAGCCTCAAATTCTAAAGTCAGTTGCTTTAGTATATGTGGAATAGCTACTATGTGCCAGCCATGATGGGGGCCTGGTTGACCCTCAGGTTCTCATGAAATCCTGTAATGTTTTCCAGCTTGTAGAACAGGAGATGCACAGACACTTGGCTCTGAGCTTAGCCAGTGAGGACCACCCTTTCAGACTTCCGTTGCACATATTACCATCACCTCTTGGCTCTGGGCTGCAGCCTCATTTCCACC
The DNA here is from genome assembly GCA_935064755.1 of Tragelaphus eurycerus. Classification (NCBI taxonomy): domain Eukaryota; kingdom Metazoa; phylum Chordata; class Mammalia; order Artiodactyla; family Bovidae; genus Tragelaphus; species Tragelaphus eurycerus. Next base: position 15,509,164 of record CAKXYN010000020.1, read on the forward strand.
CTCCCTTTCCTTGCTCCAGGTTCCTCAGAAGAGATTCCACTTCAGGATCATCCCAGTTAACCCCATCTGTATCCCATATCCACCCTGATACAGACCCCTAAATTGACACCTGTAAATATTTGTGTATGTCTTGAAGGCTTGGATGAAGGAGGATTTAGATTGCAGGAACACAAATGACGTCACAGCCTGAGTTGTGTATCCGATTTGTGACAGCCCTCAGCTGTTGCCACGGCTGCAGATGTTTCAAGCATGGACTTACAGTTTCTCAGAGCCTCAGTGGTCCCCTGAGAACCAGGAGCCCAAAGGGGGTGCACATGCTCCAGAGCAGTTGCAGGTGGTTTTAAGCCGCGTGGAGGAAACCATCCCTTATTTAGATATGTATTTATGTTTAATTTCATTGATATCATATCTCTATGGCAAGTGATACTCATTTTACTTTTATGGTAGTCATGTAACTTAAAAAAAAACCATTTTGTATAAAAAGCGAGCCATTTTGAAGGAGAAATGTTAGGTAGACAGCAGAGCAAGCAGGACAGAGATGAGCCAACACCCGAGAATGAGATGCCCAGGGACCCGCTTCAGGAGTCCTCTTCCTGGTAGAGGTAGCAGCTCTCAGTCCTGAATCCCAGTCCTCAGGTCCTACAACTTCAGGAGACCATTCCGCTTCATGAACCTCTATTTCCTTATCTGATAAGTGGAGATGGTTACATCAGCCTTTCACCACCTAAAGACAACGATAGATGGACAAGATAAATTGAGTAACAGTATTATTGTTGTTATTTACATTAGTATTTATAAAGAGTCTAACTGCCAATGAAGGAGACGTGGGTTCACTCCCTGGGTCAGGAAGATCCCTGCGAGAAGGAAATGGCAACCCACTCCACTATTCTTCCCTGGGAAATCCCATAGATGGAGAAATCTGGCGGGCTATAGTCCATGGGTCGTGAAAGAGTCAGACAAGAATGAGCAACTACAACACAACAACAAATAAGAAAACAAACATGTGCTAAGTTCCCGTTCAATGTCAGCTCCTTGCTAGGCACCCCATAGGTGTGACTCATGTCATCCTCCCAGCTAAGTTCCCGTTCAGTGTCAGCTCCTTGCTAGGCACCCCATAGATGTGACTCATGCCATCCTCCCACAGCCAGCATGAGACCAGCATGACATACATTTTACAAAACAAGGCCTTTCAAAGTAAGAAGTCAGGTATTCCCACACGCCCCATCATAAGATGGCAGGAAGCAAACAGCGAGAAGACAAATATTCTCTAACTAATTCTACAGAATTAATTAAATTCACATTTTGAAATGCTGATTTAGTTCTGAATTTAACCGTCTCCTGTTTTTATGGAGCTTGTAAAGAGATTAAAAATATCTGTCCAGCAAAGTATCTTTAGCCCGTGCCCTGCTTTCTAGCATTCAAAAGACAGAAGCATTCGGGAACATGGCCTGTGTGAGGGAACATTAGGAGAAGCAGAGGTAATACACTGCATCTATGCCGACAGTGGTTGTCTCTGGGCTCTAGGGACTGCAACTGTATTTTCTTTCTCCTTCTCTCTTTCTCTTTTTTTAAAAGACTTTCTATTTCACTGTATTAATCCAAAGGTCTACAATATGCACATTAAAGTCAGCAGACACACGAGAAAATTTCAGCATAGAGTCCAACTTATAAATTTGCAGAAACTCCCTCAGGGATGTGAGAAGCCAAAATGATCTTCATGATAACATGAAGACATTATTTGGCCTTTTCATTTTGTGCTGATGGTGAGTGAAACTGCTGGTGCCTTAGCATAATCAGGGTTCTCACAGCCCCTGTGCTGCTCACCGCCATGCTGTGCAGAAAGAGGAAAAGCCACTCTCCCGTGGGATACCATGGAATATTACTCAGCCTTCACAAGGAGGGAAATCCTGACACCACTGTTCGTCACACACGAACCTTGAGGACATCATGTTAAGTGAAATAAGCCAGTCACTAAAAAGACAAATACTGCATGATTCCAATGATATAAAATGCTCAGAATAGCCAAATTAGTGCAGATCGAAAGTAGAAAGGTGGTTTCCAGGGGCTGAGGAGACTGAGGGATGGTGGGGAGTCATTGTCTGACAGGTCTAGAGTTTCAGTTTTCTAAGTGGCGAAGAATTCCAGAGATGGATGGCGGTGATGGCTGCACAACTATGGGAACTACACCTTTAAAGAATAGTGAACTCGGGAACGTCCCTGGTGATCCAGTGGCTAGGACTCTGTGCCACGGCAGGGTTCACAGGTTCGACCCCTGGTTGGGGAATTAAGGTCCCACCCACATGCTGCATGGTGTGGTTAAAAAAAATAAATAAAAAAGAATAAAAATGTCTCATCAATTTAAAAACAATGGTGAAGAGGGTAAACTTTGTTATGTCTTTTGCCACAAATAAAAATAAATATTCACATTTATGTACCATTACATGGATTATTTAAAAGATCCTGAATTTGGAAAGAAAGAATGGACTTGATGAAGCAGTAACAGTTATTCACTTCATTCCATCTCAGTCTTCGAGCACAGACCTTTGAAATACCCTGTGTGATGAAATGATGCACGCAGAGCAACCCTGTTCTGTGTTGAAGCTGGCAGCTCCTGCAAGGAGAAGCAGCTGTGTTATATGGGGGGTCCTAAGCTGGACCCCCTGCTTTTTTTTTTTTTCTTCACAGAGCACCATTTTCTCTTGAGAGAATACTGATACACAGACTCTGGTTATTCAAACTTGACTATTTGGCAGAATTTTCTGGAAAATGAACAAATGAATCCTGTCACTTCCAGGAAAGTAACTGACAGTATTTGTTGCCAATGATAAAATTCAAGCTTTCAAGAATTTTGAAATACTTATATCAGCCACCATGAGCTTGACAGCTTTCCAGAACTTAAAGAGATACTAATGAATGTGACTTTTTTTTTTAATATTGTACAATGAATCGTGTCAACATTGGAAGATCTCACAGCTTATTGAATAGATAATATTCAAGCGACCAATGCTTGTTGTTACCAAATCATGAAAGGGTAAAAGATTAATTCAAACATCAAGATAACCTGGTGGATTTAAATGTAACAATATAAAAAGTTCGTGTATTTTCAAATTCCCTATTGTAACTAACCTTTTAGAAACTCCCAGTGTCTGCGTTTTGGTGTAGTATCAAAGAGGAATATCCACCATTATGTGAAAAGGCTATTAGCACACACCTCCCTTTTCCAACCACATAGCTGTGTGAGATCAGATTTTCTTCATAGACTTTAACAAAAACAACATATTGCAACAGACTGACTGTGGAAGCAGATATGGGGTTCGGTTGTCTTTTATTAAGCCAA